>JAJTTW010000003.1:0-2483478 GCA_036971245.1 Arthrobotrys sphaeroides
TAACCTAAGACCTAAATGGTATGCTGTCTTTCTGACTACTTAAAAATTTCTGTTTAAGTCTAGTTATACTACCCTCACCAAAACCTCTATAATCAAAATCAATGTTATTTTAGGTATTTTTTTTTTTAAAAATACCCAAACAAAATTTGGTAAAATATAAAATATTATTTTTATTTGTTTAATATATTTTTAAAAATTTTTGTTGAAAATAAGCTTTTTTAATATCTTATCTATACTTTTTACATAATTTAAATTAATAATATTCAATCTTATAAAAAAAGTTATATTTATTTTTACTTTTTTTAAAAGAATACTATTGATCAATAATTATTAGTTTTAAAAATACATTTTTAATAAAAGTTAATTATTTATTACCATCAATATTTCCCTCAATCTCATAATATATAATAACCAAGCGTGTCGCGAGGAGTTGAAAAACACTATTCAGGAAGCTATTCCAATAACGATATTTGGTTAGAATAAGGCTGAGAAGGACGGAAATAGAAATGAAAAGGATATGAATATGGAGAAGAGGGAAGAAAAGAAAGAAGCTTTGAGGTCCACGCGACTGAGTACCTCCCAACAGGGTTTCTGCTATGGCTATGCATTGGCCGCCTTGTCGACTTAGTCTCGTTCTGGCTGGAATAAGAATTGAGAATACTTAAGCATTGCCAAAGGTTGATCTGAATATAAGGGTTTGGGCCTTACGACATACAATGCCTATATATAGTAGTACGGTGCCAATAGCTCGCACGCATTTAAATATTTAGCGAACTGTCTTGGGAGGTTCTCAGGGCCTTCCTACCTACGATGTAACCAATTTCTGAAATGTACACACACACACACACAAACACACAAACACACCCTTCCGAGTGACAATACAATTTCCAAAGATAGATACACCGTATTTATCGATATTATGGTGGAGGTCGGTTTACGAGACCGCCGATGGCTAGCCAACTGTGTCATTTCTCGGATTTCAGACAAATTTTAAAATAGCTTAGTACAAAGGTCATATAATCTTCATTTAAACATTTGTGAGTTAAATCGCTGGAATAACTTGAATTCCATTCGTTCTGTGACCTTAGGGCCTTCCATGATAGCCGCCATGATGCTGTATCTGGGAGGGAAGTCATGCTTGAAATCTGGTTCTTTAGCTTCCCTCATATTACAGGGCACAGCCTGGCGGAAATGCCAACGCAAGAGCTAGTTAACTGGGTGCTAAGGATTCTCTAAAAGTGTGCTGCAGAGATAGTTCCTAGTTGTATTGTCACTGTTCTTCACCAAAACAAAATGGCCTTATCTTGCCTAAATTACAGGAGGAATCGGAATAACATTATAATTTGAAATGCAATATAGGTTTCCGGAATTCGAGATTGACTTCTACTTTCGTCAGGATTCACCGAAAGTTCGTAGTTGTTTTATAGGTCATGAATGGGTCCGTGAAGCAACATTTCATTCTGAATCGAGTTTATAGTCTCAGCGGACTATTTCGTAAATGGTATTGTTATCCAATGATCGTAGTTATTCTCAGCCCAGTGGCCTTCATAGGCAAGAGAAAACACGTAAGCAACTTTAAAACCGGTCTAGATATCTTGCACAACACAGTTAACTCATTTTCCAGTTATCACACAGCCACCACCTCGAAGACGAACTTTGTCTCGGGAGTACTTAACTTTTGTTTCAGTGATAGGGATACAGTCCTGGTGAGAGCCTGCTCATTGTTGATCATTAAGGTTCTAACGCACTAATTAGCAGCTGCAAGGTTAATGATCTGGCATAATCTGAGCAAACTTACCCTGAGGTTCAATATAATATATACCTGGAACTAATACAGTATTTTTCTTTGGCAGTGGTTGGAAGCGGACATCCAAAAAGCGATACTAAGTTTTTGTAATGATTAGGATGCCCAGCTTCTAATGGAAATCAGCGTTCGTGATGTTATGGATTAGGACGAGGCCGTTAAGACATTGCTTAGAAAAAGACAGGTCGTGAATGAAGACATCCCTGCCTCCTGATCTATTTGCCGCCATAATGTGTGAATATAAGACTGAAGAGGCGGTATGAAACAAGCAGTAGGTGTAGTATGTAACAAAGGTGGCAAAAGAAGATGGAATCTGTGTCTGGAGAAAGATCCCAGGTGGCTGGTACTTAAGGTACGGCGAAGTAAGGCTAAAAAGTAAAGTCAGTACCGCATTAAGAATCATGAAAGGAAAATGTATAATAGAAAGTAATTGATAGCGATGAAATAATGAAATTTAATATAAAGATGTCACGGGTTTAGGAAAATGTGTTGTTTATCTGTGGTAATTTCGAATGCCATTACTTGTGCTTGGCTGCATCTTTAGATTGCTATATTTAGATTATACTCTACCAAACCGGACCCGGTCGCCCTGATTAACTTGATAAGTACTTGTTACGGAACTGCAGCGGATATCCTTCTGTCTAACTGTGAGCCGGTATTACAACGTCCCTATGATCAGCCGATTCTGAACTAACCTATAAAGGGCAATAATTATTAACAATGCGCCGAAGCTATACTTAATCAAGTATAACACACACCACCTGACGGGTTTTAACGTTTCAACTACTGCATCTAGAAGTTTCAGAAATAACTGTAACCAGACAAGACCACACTATTTCATGTTGTTTGTGCATACCAATCCCAATCGTCTCACAATCAGCGCTAGAGCAAATATCAACAAATTTACTCCTGACGCAGGACGACTACGCTAGCTCGATACAGCTCTAATGACTCATGAAACGAGCATGAGCTCTGGGGCTAGATGCGACGCCCTTTGTATCTTGTTGCTACGCAGCTATCGTGCAGAGTACGGACACAGATATCAAAGAAGATTAGTTGACAGTTTTACAGTGATTTCCCATCTAACTATGATATTACTACGATATTAATAGTATATTTCGATATCCCAATTCAAGAAGCCTTCCTTATATAAACGCCATATCTACTGCCACATATCTACTCCCATCCATTGACTCATCTACCTAACAATCACTATATTACAAGTGTAAGCTGGTCTTGCATCTTTTCCAAATAATATCATTCAATTCAATTCAACTCAATCCTTAAGCCATTTATTTCCACCTAAACAACAAATACCAGTCTTTCCTCTTCTCTTATAGCTAATTCTCGGGTCCTCATTACTCAAACTCAACACAATCAAAATGGTCGCCTCAAAGTTTCTTTCCCTCCTCACTCTGGCCGCCGGTCTTTTCAGTGTCCACGTTTACACTGCCCCAACGCCACAGTATGACTCACAGGGGTATCAACAATTTGACTATTACGACAGCTATGGTGTTAAGGGTAACACTGGCCGGGCACCCGACCAATACTCCGGCCAACCTGGCGGCATGTTCGAACCTGTGGTGGCTTCCAATGACTACGCATATCAGTCGGGATGGGCAAATAGCGGCCCATCTACGTATTTTAACAAGGAGTGAGCAATAATTCACTGTCTAGGTTGAGAGTATCAACTACGCAAACTTCAAAACTGGAGATTGGGATACTCGGCCTTTCTGATGTCCATGACATGCTGGTTATGTCATGCCTATATGTAAAATAGAAATAGATATTATATATTATAGCATATAAACGTATACATCATTTCGATTTTATCTGTAACCTGTAATTCAAATTAGTTTAATATAATACAATAATATATTTTATCATCTTGAATTATGATAAGAAAATACACATTCCAGCACTCCCAAATAACAAGTCATAACTGTGCTAAGTGTAGCTTGATCCAACAGGCAAAATGAATGGCGATAAAGGCCCACAAGTGGCCGTTATCCGAGAATGGGATCGAAATAAGGACCCTTTTGTTCGAATTATAGCCTCTAGGCGATCTTATATTTTGGCTGGACATAATCTACTACATGTTCAACATCTGTGTGGCCTCTGGCGATGATGCTGGAATTGTGGATGCCTAAGATTTCGGTTACTGGGACGACTTTTTTCGAAATCGAGGAAATACTTGGGCTTTTCGTATTAATTGGGCTTCTACCGCCGAACTAATTAATCATCAAACATAACGGACTCTATCTTGTCTTTCCGGCGCACGGTTAGGGTCGACGCAGATGAAGACTTGCCTAATTCCTACTGGGGTGCACTTCATGACATGAACCCCACGTTTGGAGTACAAGACGTTGGGGAAATTGCTACAAAGGTATCATCTTCCCGGGCCTGTTGACTAATTAGCAGAATTTCGAGAGATATCTAACCTTACTCTATCTTCGCATATAGGAGAACCGCGCTATCGTTTTCCCGAACGTTTTCCAGCATCGCGTTTCACCGTTTTCTCTGGTGGATAAAAAGAAACCCGGGTATCGTAAGATCCTGGTCTTTTTCCTCTGTGACCCGAATCATGAAGTAAGGGCTACTACTCTTTTCCGAGGCTGGCTCCTACGATGCTCCACTGTAACATCGTTAATCTAATTTTCAAAAGATTCCGACTACGAGAACTGTACCGGCTCAACAACCTGAGGGACGGGTTGATATCGAGAACGCTCTCCGTTCTGGGCCATTGGGAAACTTCCCGGAAGAGGTTTTCAGCTCGATTATGAAGGAACTGCCTCCAGTGATAACCCTGGGGGAAGCACGTAAGTATAGAACGAAGTTGATGAGTGAACGCTCTACATTCAGTGAAAAGAGCCCGAGGGTACGAGGGAAATATTATAATTTGTAAGTTACTTCCGGTTTATAAGCCTCGTCCATTATCGCCCGAGAGAGTTGTGCTAACCTTGAGCGGTACAGATGTGAGCATTGAGTCTGGTTGAAGGATCTGACAAATGAGAATGAGTGGAGTTTACAACAGACCACATGCGATATTTGAGATGGCTCTTGCCAATCATCGCAAAAGGGGCTCAAAACGAGTTTAGGAGAAGCCGTATTTATAGAGGTCGTGACAATAATTATAAGTTTGGTATCTCTTGTTTAATTTTCTATATTAAGTACCTAACCTTCACCTAACTCTAATCTGTATGATCGATAGACAGCCACCCTCAGCCAGCTTAAGCCTGGGAATACTAAACTTCTACATCAGCTCCGGGGGGCTCCTTAACATTAATAGTTGTGCAACTGTATTGGCAAATTTAACAAGTGTGACTTTACTTAGGACAATTGAAAGAAGGAGTTGCTACGAGGGCAACTTCCGGTCCAATGTATAATTGTAAATTAGAATTAGTATTACAAAGTTTAAAGTTTCTGCACGAAGCGAGTATATCAGAGCTTAGTTAAGACGACGTCATCAATCTGAACTTCTTTCTGACTACTCGTCGATTGAGTATAAGTAAATGTGATTCTCAAGATGACGCTGTTGGATGTCGTTGAAAAGATACCGCTGTTGATGAGGGAGACGGATTGGAACGAAGAAGACGAGATGGTTCCTCCCGCCAAGGGGGTATCGTTAATGTAAAGCACGGCAGAAACGGTGCCTGCGCTGGTAACCCTTCGAGCGACAAAACTAACTCGGTAATTGCTGCCGGGGCAAACTGTGATTGCCTGAATGATATGCTGAGCCTGGTTCCCGTTACCGGAGTTTATTCGAGCTCGAAGAGCGGTACCCTGGCTACCGCCGACGTTTGTACGTTCAACATCGGCGTCGCCGGCTGCCAACGCTGTCCATGTTCCAGAAAGACTGCTCTCAAAATTACCGTTCAAGACTGGGTTTCCAGTTGGGCAAGCGGCAACAGAGCTAGTCACAGTCACAGTGCTTGTGCTGGCTGGTTTCGTGCTGGTGGTCGTCACGGTTTGAGTGGTTGATTCGGTAATCGTTGTGGAATCAGTGATCGTGGTGGAATCAGTGATTGTTGTGGAGTCAGTGATCGTGGTAGGCTCGGTGATCGTGGTGGGTTCCGTCAATGTAGTAGACTCGGTGATCGTGGTAGGTTCAGTGATCGTGGTAGGTTCAGTGATCGTGGTAGGTTCAGTGATCGTGATAGGCTCAGTGATCGTGGTAGGCTCGGTGATCGTGGTAGATTCAGTAATAGTGGTAGGTTCGGTAATGGTAGTAGGTTCGGTAATAGTGGTAGGCTCCGTAATGGTAGTAGGTTCTGTGATCGTGGTTGAATCTGTGATCGTGGTCGAATCTGTGATCGTGGTCGAATCTGTGATGGTGGTAGGCTCCGTAATGGTAGTAGGCTCTGTGATGGTGGTTTCTTCGCCTGGGAGTGTGACGGTGGTCGGAACTGTCACAGTGACAACCTCACCTTCGCCTGGTATCGTAATTGTGGTAGGCGTGGTGACAGTTTCGGTCTCAGTGGCCGTAGTAGAATCCGTGATGGTGGTAGTTGTTTCTTCACCGGGAAGGGTGACGGTGGTCGGAACTGTAACGGTAACGGCCTCACCTTCACCAGGGATCGTAATGGTTGTGGGCGTAGTGACAGTTTCGGTTTCGGTGGTCGTCGTGGCGTCAGTGATGGTCGTTTCTTCACCCGGGAGGGTAACGGTTGTTGGAATTGTGACGGTAACCACTTCACCTTCACCCGGCAGAGTGATTGTGGTTGAGTCTGTGATGGTTGTTTCCTCACCAGGAAGGGTGACCGTAGTTGGGATCGTAACGGTAATCACTTCGCCTCCTTCGCCAGGAACAGTGATAGTGGTGGGCTTGGTTTGGGTCACGGTGATAGTCTTCGGGGCAGAAGTTTTGGTTTTCGTGATGGTGACAGTTTTGGCTCCTGTAGTTTTGGTAGTTGTCTTCGTCACGGTCTTGGTTTTGGGCCTGTAAATTAAATCTGAGATTAGCGAACGAAATCGTCAGGGAATATTATATTATCAGACTAGTATGCGCAAGGGTCCACCTACGTCAGAGTCTTGGTGACAAGCTTGGTCGATGTGCAGGTTTTCGTGGACTAGAAATCGGTACATTTCAGCAGAGGTGATATTTGGAAGTTTATGTTTAGGTGCGACTAACGGTTTTCGTGATGGTACGGGTACTACTATACTTTGTCGTGGTTGATGGGCAGTGACGGTCCCACTTGTCCCATCGGTCCCAGCAGTACTTATCATCGGGCCGATAATTGGCAAGCGCCGAAGAGGCAAAAAGAGCGACAAAAAGAACAGACTTCATGCTTAATGAGTGTGGATTTGGTAAAACGAGTGTGTGTGTAACGAGCGAAAGCGTGCTGACCGCGAAATGTCATGACCGCGAACAGACGGCAGTGGCAGGTGGCTGCATTTAAGGTCTTGTCACGAAGCCCAGGAAAGGGGTCGTTTTGATTACACGGCACACGATCGCTTAGGAATTTATCAAAATGGAATGGGACAAAACGCCACCTGCAAGCCAACTCTGGGGTCGGCCTCAGAGACGTTTCCTCATCTGTCGAAGCTCAGGAATCGGGGCGGCATCCAGACCAATCAAACGCTGTAGCGAAAACAATCACGGGAACAAGTCCGGTTGAATCGACCAAAACGCAATGGCATCATGCGTTGTTGGCGTGGTATTTTGCTGTGTAGACCCTGCAAAGGTCCTGGGCAGACCCTGAACAGCTGAACTTACCCGTCTGGAAATGAGATTTATAAGATCAAAGTTATCTAATATACGTCAAAACACATTCTTGATCGAGCTTTAGCGAAGAAGCTTCATAGAGGCCATGCGTAAATATTAAATGCGGTTTGAACGTACGGAACTCAAATTTCCATCCTCGGTTCATATAGTCCTCGATTTCTGCTATGAGAGAATCGGTGTTCCATTCGCTTGATTTCCGCCCTCAGCTAAATCAATGTTAATAGGACGATGATACTCCGGAATGTACAGGCTGAAGCGCCCGGATTTAGGTGTTAAATTCCTGCAAATGCACGCGAAAATGTCCGGTTTTCACCGATGGGTATCATCTTCCTCATCCTCGTAGCTATCCCATCCGTAATCTCGTCGTGAAACTCAGTGAAAGGCGTCAGAAAAGTCTCATATACAGCTTTTCGGATTTCCCATTTCCCGTCATTCCCGCTAACAACCCACTATGTAGTCGTTAGAGCCCACATTCTCCGAGCATCCTTTCGATATCGGACTGGTTACTCATCTGCTGGTATCATGGTTGCTGCCCTCATGGGCTTCCCATCCGTGGACGATACCATCATCGGTTCCTAAAGTGTCCAAAGCGGTACGGCTGTGAACGTTAATGATCCTGTAGTGTCCGTTGTCAAGCCCCATCGTGAGGATATAATGGATCTTCGGGTTTCTGCAGGAGGCTGGAAACACGAACCCAATGCTTAGGGAGATAACTCTTTAAAACTATCGAGTGAGGTATTCGAGCTCGAGAACACTTGATAAGTTCGGCGGCAATTTCTTAAAATACCGCGAGATTCGCCATCCGCCCATCCTATCGTCGGAACATGGTGAGCAAGATTTCCCAGCTTCGCCAAATAAATTGGCACCTCAGTACCGTTCTAACTGGCCAGATCTAGACTCGCTTCAGGTTCTGTATAATCGCACCTACGGGATCTCGAGATTATGGTCTCATGGATAGATTTCTTCTCTTAGAGACGTCTGCTCTGAATCTACGTACATTCTATAATCTACGTACACGCTATATCATGATCGTTTCTATCATCTGCATCACATTGCACATGAGCGGGTCAAGAGCTTGCTTAGTAGCTAAAACCCGATACCTCCTCCTCGGGAAGTGGCTCTGCGGGTTTTCCGCCAACTTTAGCCTCTTCCTTGAGTTCCTCTTTAGTTTCAGCATCGACTTTCTGATTCTTAACCTCCTCCAGATCCGCTGGGTCAAAATCTTCACCACCCTTAGCAGCCTCGAGCTCCTCTGGAGTAAGGGTTCTGGTACCAGCAACTGTTTGAGTAGCCTCAGGTTTGTTGGCATCGTCATTCTCGGGGTCGGCTGCGGCCGATGGTATCTCGGTGGTGGTCGGGTCGGCCTCAGTCTTCGTCGTAACCTCTGGGGCCTTGGTGATGGTGACGACACTGTCTTCGGTGACGGTGACGAAGGCCTGGTTGGTGACGGTGAGGGTGTTCTTCTGAGTGACAGTGACGGGCACCTCATTCGTGACGGTCACTACGCCCTTCTTAGTACAGGTCGAACGAGTGGTCCTGCCCTTGATAACGATCGTAATGATTTGTCCTATTGTGACATTGATAGTTTGAGCCCTGGTCACGGTGGTGATGCTCTGAACAGGGACAGCGATGATTTCGCCCTTGGTGACCGTGATCACGTTGTCCTTGGTCACTGTGAGGATCTGTGGCGGAGGTCGGACCGTGACGACAAGTGGCTTAGGAAGTGGTTTCGGAGCTGGTTTGATTTGCTGGATGGGGATGCAACCACCAAAGGGACCGTTCCTAGCAAGTAGTAAATAGTATGTTAGTATTTTGTACCTTTTGGTGCAGGAGTGTTGGTAGACATACTTGGCGCTGTTCTCGCAGCGTACTATGCAGACGTTTTTCTGTCCCCCGACCGTTCCTAAGCAGTTCAAACTGGGGGGCATACTTATTGTAAACCAACAAGCCTTCTGAATGCCGGGTACATGAAAAGAGACACCGTTTCCGCCGCAGTTTTTCTTGACAGTTAGCTTCCAGGGGAATTGTTTTCCATTCGCTTGGGCGTCTATCTTGCACTTAAAGTGCCCCCCACCATCGATATTGACCTGGAACGCGAGCACGTTCAAGCTGCCACCGGCAGTTACCTTAGGAATACCGTTTCTAATATTCTTTCGGCCAGTGGCGATGCAAGTTCGGGTCCCCTTCTTTGCCTCCGAATTGGCCATCCAAAGCATATTGCCGGGGATATCGATATACCCACCCGCTGGCGTGTTCGCTCTCCATAAAGCCTTCCTTTTGGCATCGGTGACCCCTTTCCCACTCCATTTGGCGGGCTGATGCTTTTGATACCAGTTTGTAACAGACAAAATTGAAGTACCGCAACCGTTAGCTAAGTAGCCCTTCCACCATCCCGTATGCACAGCTCTCATATTGAATACTGCAATGTCTCTCTGCTGAGGCCATTGCGCGAACCCCTTGCGAACGGTACCGCCGTGAAAGCCGAGGCCGAAGCCACGGATTGCTGGGTTGGCGTTCCCATATGCGTCTACGAAGACGACGTGTGCAGAAGCTACATCGGCGTAGCTGAGAACCGCAACCGTCGCAGTTAAAAGCATGGAAAAATGCATGCTGAAGGAGTGGCGTTGGTTTCCTGAGAAACCACAGATTCAAGGAATGTGATGGCTTCTTTCGAAACCTAAATTCTTCTAGATTGAGCGAGAAGAAAGAGAAAAGAAGGACTCTGGACGGCGCCAAACTTGCTATGTGCTCGGAGATGAAGATTGAATGTAGGTAATCAGGCAAATAAGAGGCCTCTTATATAGACATTTTTTTTGATGCATGAGCCCTCATATACAGGTTCTTTTATGGTTTCTAGTCCTAGCCGAAGGGGTGACCGATACGGTCTGCCTTATAAAGCGTTATATTATTCTGATATTAAGGCCGTGTTAATTGGTATTGATATAAAGCAGGCTTGTTTGCGTAGAAAGGTTCGTCGAGCTCGGTTCTCAATACTGAAATGTAGCCCTTTTCGAGGTATAGTTTATTGATTTAATTTTTCAAAAGCAACAACCATTTTGAACGAGCCACAGACCGGGTCGAGGATGCTTATCGGTGGTAGCCTGGATGTAGGGTATTGGAGTGTAGTTCTGGTTGATCCAGTGCTGCGTGTGTAACTCGGCATGGTATTTTCGAAAGGGTTTGTTGCATTATCGAAGTTCAGGCGTTGTCCCAGTTTGGTCTTCGGCTCGCATTTGTGTAACGAACCGGTTACCGAAGCCAAACTAAAGTCAAAGCGGTCATAGCATTCGGATATCATAACCATGTCGCGTAGCGAGAATCGACAAATGGATTTTACCATCACTCGCCATGGTCCTTCAGGCTTCTTTAGTATACACTGTATCGTGCCCTATTTTCTGTCGGCTGGAAGTCTGTCGTTTTAGAAGTCAGTTCAATATCGCATCCTGGTCAATAGCGAAGCCCTGGATAATACTAAAACTTAACTGCTAGACGTTTTTTATTTCGTCGCCTGTTTATACCTTGGCACGATATCCGAGAAGGCATTATTCTCGCTGAAGTTGGTCGGATTGGAGGGTAGGATAAAAGCAGAATATTCCATAATTCACCATCTAAAAGCTGCTAAGGAATATTCCTAATCAGCTACTACATATGATTTATATATATGTGTACCTATTCGGAGAGTATTTCCCAAAAATGGAACGGTTTGAGAAAACGGAGAGAAATAAGAGAAAAAAAAAATAGTTATCGCTACCTATTCGATTCCACATGGGGTCCTCGCCGGTCCATGCATGAAGAGCCCTGATCGCTCTAGAACCCTGCTCGCCTCTGACGAACTAGTGGCTCTTTGTCTTGAGGATGCTTGTAACTGATCGAGTATTTACCAAGCTTCAAAATCGCCTGGAGATAGATATCTGAGTGTCAAATACCCCCGTTTTCCCTCTTCCCGGCGTTAACCCAGGAATATATACCCTCGGGAGTACCAGAACCAGAAAATTTGGGTTGGTTCAGAGAAAGGAAGAAGTCCGACACCAGCCCATTGTTGCAGTTAGAGGACATCAAGTCATTTTGGAAGCTAGGTTGAGGGAAACCCGGACAGGCAGAACTGTCAGGATATCTCGACTCTAAAGCTCTATTTGCATCGTATTCAGTAATTTAATCTCTTTGATCAAGATAACAGCATTTTGAGTGACTTATACCAACGATCTTGTTATAAATTCCCGTCCGAAGGCGCATGTGACCAGGGACCTTATACCCATGTTCAGGACCTCAAATACCCAAGGGCTCATCCATGCCTAGCTTTGGTTCTCCCAATTGTTTCATTTCGGGCAGGCACCCGAGTCCCACTGTGGTAAAGTACAGTGGGACTGAAACCCGAAACGGATCAAGTTTACTCGCTTGGGCGTCCCGATCTGTCAGCATGCATACGAGCCGTTGAGGTTCTGGTTTTAGTGAGAATCCAGGCCACCAAATGTCAAAACACCATGGGTCTGATCGCGCGAGGTAGCCGAACGAGTCTAATCCCTTGGTACCACACCAACCCAGTTATCTGATAAACGATACGGAAACCAATATAAGGGGTAACACACGCACAATGACTGGTGATGTTCAAGAATTTTCGATATTCCAAAATTCAGTTCGACTCGACGATTCGCTATAACATTTCCCCCAGTTCGCGGAAGATTTAGATTTTGATCTGATCGGTGAGCATTGTTTTCGGGTGGAATAAAAGCAAACTCACGGAAAGCTAACATTAGTTGATCGAGTGAGTGGCATAGACTCCACCCTTGCAAGTAGTCTCTTTCTGATCCGGTGGCTCACTGGATTTGACGCATCCTCTTATTCAAACATGGCAACGACTTCTCCAGCCACTTCATCTTCAACATCAGACCTCGCAGCCATCGAATCGTATAAGACCATCGTCGACGACTATGTCAAAAATGGCCTCAATCTATCAACGGGGGCAAAAATCGGAATCGGTGTCGGTGCAGGAATCGTTGGGCTTGTAATCCTCGGAATGATCATCTTTATTTGCGTTCGACTGCGCCGGTCGCGATCCAGTAAATCAGGCGATGGTGTCATCAAAGGGAAAGATGGAAGCGAGTCGAGCCTTACTGAGGAGCAGAAGGCAGCGGAAGCTAGGAGAATGAGGGCTCTGGACAACATGTAGACGGTTATACAGCATGGGCCTTGACGCCGGATCTCGGTTTGCGTATGCAGTTACGCCTCGACGCCTGTTTCCAGGACCTCTGATCCTTCCTACAACGTCCGTTCTCAAGATCCTTGCGGCTTCCTCTTTAAATTTGCGTTTCTTGTTGTCCTCGAATCCGCCCTTTTATGCATTCGGCCGGGTGGCGATAAGAAGCGAAGGACCGTATGGCTAGACAGCCGATTATTGACAAAGAAGTTCGCATGCGAGCGGTGGTGTCAGCCGAACAGCCACGAGGCTCCGTCGTTTTCATGATTATTAGTGCAGTATCACACGACGTCATAAGTGCCTGCAACGCCGGTCCGTGTTTTAGGTGCATGAGTATCGGTCTCCAGTGGCATGTCCCTGTAATTATCGTCGTTTATTGTTAACCAAATATAATCAGTATTTTCGCATTTGGCCCTTTAGGGTGGTGTTATCGGGAGGATGGCAACCCGATACTCAATACTCATCGATCGCCGATATAATTACTGATGTAAAGAAGCTATACCGGGGGGTTATTGTTGATGCAAGCTCCGAGAAATGTCTGGATAAGTACGTGGAGTCCAAGGTCACCGGGCGCCGATGTCGACAATGCATATATGCATCTAGTTTAGACGGTTCGCTTGATCCCATGAAGTTTACAAGGTGACATCCACCTTTCAAAAACGGGTTTGCAAGTTATCGTGTCGGCGTTGCTGTCGGCTTTTCCTTCGGTTTGGAGTATTCTAAAAACAGAAATATTGGCTTGTAAATAACCTGATGAAGTATTTTTGCTGAAGCCTGCATGTCAACCGGTGTTTCGCTCTAGGTAATAAGTCGGGACCCGATTTGGAGAGCCTAGTCCGAATTTCATATTCGCAGCTACTGACCAACACGGCAGCATTCCAGTCGTTTGAGTTTAAGATACTATAATTACAATTAAATAGCATGGTACTCTAGCTTGCTGGATGGTTATGGGAACTTAAATTATTATCGTGGAGTCCCGAATCCGTGAGCTTAGCAACATTGGAGAAAAAAGATATACTTACGATATCGAGGGTATGGCAAGCCGACATTCCGCATCACCGTCAAGCTATAGCTAAGGAAAACGCGATATCTCGAACTTTGTGGTATTCAAGGAAAGTGACACCCCTAGACCTCGAATCAATCTGGAAGCAGGCCAATGGTGTGTTGCTGTCGTAGAAGAAGCATACATGACTTTCTAAAGAAGCGGGCTTGGTATTAACCGCAGCCTCGATTCGGCGTTGAAAAACCGTCCGAGGCCATTATAAACCCTCCGCTTACGTAGGTACCGCCTTGGCTTCGCTGTTCAAGCACGCTAAGATCTGCTGAGCCCTCCTTAATTTCGAAGCGATTGCATATTATGATGTCTAAATCTCTTGGTCCTCGTAATGTTATAACGACTGGTGCACTACATTCTGGAGCAACACAAGGATAGTAGTTCTGCTTGGAAACGTTGGAAACGGATACATAGACAGCGAGTACTATTACGACGGAGCATTGGAATGACACATCCCTTAAGCTAACTAAGGCCCTATTCCTTGTCAACTGCTCAGTGTGTGTAATATATACGATGTCTCTTGTGCGAACATCTACCGATGCTGAGGTAATACAGTCTTTGAGAACGAAAAGTTCTCCGTCCAACCAGCAACACTCTCTACGTTGTTCTGGTGATCACCAAAACTATTGTGTTGACAACACCCCGAGTTGAAAGACTGAGTCTTTGACGATCTATAGATATCTTCTGGGATGTAAGCTAAGCTCAGAGCCTCAAGGCGACGTAATCAGCCTGCAGCCCTAGCTAAGATTCCTGGGCTGCGGAACAAGAACTTCGATCCCGCAAAGAATTTTCGTGGCTTTCGTAACTTTTCCCGGATTTGGAGAGAAAGCGCGAGAAAGCGCAGGCTGTGCATAACCCATATGCCCTGGCCGCGTGTCCTGACTACCGCTGAAGGGCTCCACCCCATGTTCCTTAACCTGGTCAACATAGAAAACAAGAACTTGAAGACGAAGAGCTCAAGAGACCGGCATTTCTCTATTTGTTTGTATTCGAAATTTAAAGCTGGGCTGTGGGATTAAAGTGAGATTGCCCATCCGGCATAGCAAGGCACGCTTCGGAGTCGGGTGAACCTTAAAAGGTTTTTCCTTGATTAAGATCTGGATCTTCTAAAACAGATGCTAATAAGGTGAAGCACAGCACGGTTCCAAACCTTAGACTGCTTCCGTCACCAATCTACGTCTGTTGCATTGTGGTGAGGAAACCATCACGGAAGTCTATCCATTGGTCGGACTGGAAGCCCGGGACACGCACCCGTTCGTGATATAGGTCTGACACCTTTGAACGTTGGCAGGCTGTATGATGACCCAATCGAAACCTAAAATTAAGATTGTGTAGGGCTGCGCGCTACTGGGTCCATAGGACAGAACGTTAACCCACCGACAAAATATTCCGTGATATGGCCGCCCACGGCCCACATTGCAACAGGCCCATACAGCGAGGCTCTAGTCTGTACCGTCGATGTAGCTAGCGGACTATTCCTAGGCTTCGTTGGATACTCGTTCACACGGCCGCTGCATGTGCATGGGTAGGCATCAATGGGATGGAATGGGGATTGGCCTTGATCCCACACCATTGCGCCTTTTGAAACCTATCGAGAGAGCCACAATGGAGGTTTTTGTGACGCTGTGGGTCACTTTATGCACGCTGCTTCGAGTGCCGGTCACTACGGGATGACTAACGGCCGCCCACCGATCGGGAGGATATAAGAACTGGGTCTCGTCTCGTTCGAAAATTATCGACAGGACACCACAAAGTAAAAACAGAAAGGCAAAAACATATCGGCTTCCCAGAAACTCGGAAGCATCCCGAGAGATATACCTACCCAGCACATAACATTTTCTCGAGATCCTAAGACACTCTGTTCTATAATCTTTAAACCGTTTCCGCGAGAACCCGAGGAGTCTTCTATTTGCAACGTCGAACAACACGCAGGCCGTCCAGACGCCACTCCGCGGGCCCGACCGAAGTCACATTAGTATTTAAAATCTATCGGCTTGAAGAATGGAGGCAGGTCTCACTTTTGAGGAGCGAGAACAGCTGGGGATTGGCTGCAAGGCCCTCATTGACGGACTCGAGCCTTCGTACGGCTATGTTCCGTCCCGCGCATCAGGAATTATCTTCGTCGTACTCTTTGGTCTTTCCACCATCGGTCATATCTACTCCTCCGTCAAAGGAAAGAATTACTGGTATTTGTGCTTCGCAGTCGGTACGATCGGTACGTACATATATATATATATATATATGCGGGATTCTATACATTTTAGGGATTGAAGCTAACACCTCTTAATCTCCAGCTGAGGTCATTGGATGGGGAGGAAGGCTCTGGTCTTCATCATGCCCGTACAACGATGATGCTTTCTTGATGCAGATATCCACTCTTATCTTTGGTAAGATATAGATATATCTTTCTTCTCTGTGGTGCGGCGGTATCGCTGACAAGATCGTGAAATACGCAGCCCCCGCCTTCTTTACTGGCGCCATCTACTACCTCCTCAAGCAGTTCATCGACGTTACCGGTCGCCAATACTCCTTGATCCCACCAAAGCTCTACCTATGGATCTTTATCACCATCGATGTAATCTCGCTTGCCATCCAGGCCGCGGGCGGCGGTATCGCTTCTTCCGCCTCTAACGAGCCAGACGGTGACCCGAGCATTGGAGCCAACATCATGGTTGCTGGTGTTGTCTTCCAGATGGCCTCCATCACAGTCTTCTGCTTCTTCTACGGCACCTTCTTGTGGAAGGCGCGCAATGCCCAGCTCAACAAGAACATCATGAGGTTGACCTACGCCACCATTCTCAGTGTTACCTGCATCTACATCCGAAGCATCTACAGAACCATCGAACTGTTGGAGGGTTGGGACGGCTACCTCATTACCACGGAGAGATTCTTCATCGCTCTTGATGGTGCGATGATGATTATCGCCGTCGCTGTTTATAACTTTGTGCACCCCGCATTGTTGCTCCCGAACCCACAAGACAAGAAGAGAATCGAGGCCGTGGGTAGCGACGAGGAAGGAGCCCGTGTACCCACCATGGGTAAGCGTGGTGACGCTTGAGTAGCGACTTAATTAACTGTTCGACTGTCTCTCGAACTCTTCCATTTGTCCCCCGGGCTCTTTCATTTGTTAGATTATAGATGTTCTTCCTAGATTGCATGCATATTTTGGGGAGGACTGTTCTCTACGGTGGTCGCGTATCTGGTTTGGTTCACTAGCATATCCTAGCAACTTATTTTTTAGTCTACACAGTCTCAAATTAATATCATGACGGAATTTAACGCCCTCCAATTATCGGTTTTCACGTGTATTATTGCATTCGTTCGGAGCGACAAAGTGGATCCACGGACCCACGACTCTGATATCATCTTCAGTTGCAATGCCGATGGTTGCACTACAGCGTTCCAGTGTTCGAATTCCATAGAACCATATCTCCAGATGGCTTTAGCTTCACTAAAAAATAACGAAGCTGACCCTCTTACGACTGGCCTTCAGCGATATTATCTTCAATTTTGTGAGAACGAAGGTGGGAAATTTGCCGGTTTCGACTCTCGAGTGCCCATCGGAAGAAAACTGTGTGCCGACTTGGTATTGAGGTCGCCTGAGTCACCGCTGCTACCATAACATCCCGACCCAGAATTCTAACGAGATAATTGCTTCCCCCCAAGCACCGTAACGCGAAAAAACTACTATCCCGCACTCGGTATTACAGTCTTACTATTGAACCATGTTATGGTACAAAAACAATTGTAATGCGCCGGCCGCGGCACCCAGACAGCCTTGGGAGCGAGCCCGTAGTTGGTTCCTCGTGTTCCTCGTGTTCCTATCGTTCCGGCTATGCGAAAGTTGAGCAGGGATGTTATAGCCTCCCAAAGGAAAATATATCATGAAAATTAATATAGTATCGCCATACGACGTATCCAGCGACAGGTTGTATCCTTTCTGCAACCCCCCAGACGAGAAATCTTTGTATTGGTTGGAACAGATAAAAACGCAGACGGCTGATTCCAGAAAGAGCCAAGTCGGGCACACCGGATGATACAATTACATAAGCCTTCTGCCGTTCCGTTTCGAAATCCCTGTCCACCAGAAACAGCGGTAGTTGGGCTAAGCTGTTCCTGGTCTCCGTCGAATCCTCCGTCCTTGCATTGTCCCTATCGTCCGATACGAAAAGGTTTCCATTCCCTAACGTTATTGTTCCGTGCTCTCTACTTGTTCATGATCAGTAGGTTGTCGTCGCCTGCTCGATAAGTTCTGCTTTGTATCGGGGCACAGCCTCCAAGGAGGTTAAGCATCCGCGACAGGCATCAGTGCTACGCTTTCGTCGGTACTGCATCTACCGCTTGGGCTTTCGACCGAAGGATTCTGGAATGATGGCTGTGCTGTATCATTCGGATCTCGATCCGACGGTTAGCCAGGCTGTCAGTAATGAGGTCGGGCCCATACGGCTTTATGTGAGGAGATGTCGACCACAAGAGCAATGCACGGATACTTGTGCATGTGCAACGGGTAGCCTAGCTTGTCCAAATTGCGATCCGGCCTCCACGGACCCGATATATCGATCTTGTATTTGGGCGAATTCGTCGTCGTAATCGAGAAGGGGCTTTGCTTTCCCTTTAATATTCGAGTCGAACCAACTGGGGAAACAACCTTCATTAAATCCGCTTTTCTCCAGGCGACTCCGACTGGCTTAGTCACACCTGAGAATGAACCAATCTCGGGTGTGGCCGCCAAGAGTGTCAGCAGCCTGCAGAGAATCCCAGGGACTGGGTGTAAGCAGCCCGCATTAGCGTCCCCTCTCGTCCATTTCCGGTAACAGCCACCATGCCTTTTAAGGTTTTGATGACGAGGGGCTGCTCGGGGTTCGGGCAGTATGCCAGCCCGTCAGCAGGTCGCATTTGTGCGGCGCCAGTTTTAAAAGGCAGTTGGGACCGCCATTCCACATTCCGGTATCAACATCACGAACACCCCCCGCCGCCGCCGCCTCTCGCTAAATCTTCAAGCATACAACGAAGACAATTAAAAGAATCATTCGGGATTTGGATATTCCAGCTACATACACTTCTTGCCCCTGAACAAGTCTCGCATCCGTCCGAGAAGGAAGAACCGTGAGCCAGTAAACATCGCAATGGCTGTTGTATCGAGTAGCTCGTCAGTCGACCTGGGGAAACTGGGTGTAGGTTCCGCTCTTCCCGAGCAGCAGTTTCAGTGTGCTGCCGGCCCAGAGGAGGATTGGACCGGCACGGTGGACCCTAAGGTTAGACGCAAGCTGCAGAACAGGCTTAACCAGCGCGCCTATCGTACGTGACCGAATCCACCCCCATATATTCAGATGAAGCCCTAGTCGGTCCCGAGGGACTGGATTACTACCATGCAGAACACTCGTTTATGCATCTTGATGACATGCCGCTAACGCTTGCATATTTCACCCGCGCTAGGCCGCCGCAAGATGCTCGAGAAGGCCGAAAAGGTCAAGAATTCCAAAACGGTCCTGACAACTGTCCCAACTGATGGTTCCGCTACCACGTCAACCTCCTTCGAGGACGGTATAATACCGCTCCAGGAAGCCATGATGCAGGCGGAAAGCTCCCGGGAAATCGTCCACCCTTTCTTTCGCCGCGGCCAGAACTGCATCATCGTAACCGACCCAAAAACCAATGGCTATCGGTTGCGATATGTCCCCCCGAAGATTGCCCCTGACAATCTCCTTCTTTCCCTCATCCACTACAACGTCATCAGGGCTTTCCTGACCAATCTTCAATACTTCAATATCCCTCTTGCGGCTCTTATGGCCGATGATGTAACCAGCCCGTTCTGCACATCAAATACTGTCCCAGATAATCTGCCGGCAACTCTCCACCCTACACCGATGCAGATGCTCTATCCTCATCACCCTTACATAGATCTGTTCCCTTGCCCCAAGGCGCGGGACAATATGATAATGATGTTGACTCGAGACAAGGGTATGGTTGACGACGCCATGTGTGATGACCTATGCTGTACCGAAGGAGAGAGTGGGCTGGTTGTCTGGGGCCCACCGGAGCGCATCGAGAGTTGGGAGATCACGCCGCATTTTGCGGGGAAGTGGAGCTGGTTGGTGAAGGGGTGCATCGACCTGCAGAGGGCGACGAATAGATGGAGGGAGGCCCGAGGGGATCTACCGATAAGATTCGAGGAGATTAACGATTCGTAGTCTCTCCTCCGACTCCACCATGCCCTCTCCAGCACATGTTTGATTTTATTTTGAGGAAAGGAGTTAAGGTTCTGGGCGTTCTAGGCGTGTTTTTTGGCATCGATTGTATTCTTATTGGGGAGTATCGGTAGGGAAGGGGGTATAAGTTTTTCGTAGGGTTCTGGGAAATCCTTGTAGTTAAGATACATCAATAATATCTCCACACTTGCATCCACAATGTCATCTTTCCAATTACCAGTCAATCTCCAGTCGAAATGTGGAACTTTCCGAGGGGAAGCCAATGCAATCCCGACGATATGTCTGAGATATATGTTTTAGATGCAGTCTAATCTGCCGCTGTCAGCCACCTGCAGAAGCGTGAGCTGGTGGCATCGAACAAGGGATTCCGGGAAGTGGTCGTTCCCCGAACGCCGGGTATCCACAGCGAACGAAAAGCCCGGTATGTGCCTCACAAATAGACCCCCTCATCCTCCCCGGTGTGCCCATTGATAGCAGTAGTCGTTCCGTTTGCCGGCATTGCGGACTCCCCCGGTGTCGAAGTAGCCTGAGCTTCGCCCCTACTTGCCGTAGTAGATGACTGTGTAGCACCAGTAGGATTCAGATCTATATGTCCAATGCTAACTCCTCGCCTTCCTAGCTCCAGTCTGATCAGATCGATCCGTTTCGCCTGCTGTTCAATGACA
This sequence comes from Arthrobotrys sphaeroides, assembly GCA_036971245.1. NCBI lineage: Eukaryota > Fungi > Ascomycota > Orbiliomycetes > Orbiliales > Orbiliaceae > Arthrobotrys > Arthrobotrys sphaeroides. The sequence goes on from JAJTTW010000003.1 coordinate 20,652, forward strand.
CCTTGGTTATACCGGATCGCATCCTTGCAGTCCTCGTCGTCGGGATATTCGGCAAGGGTGGTATTGGACCGTTCGAGATGGTAGAGAGAGTTTTGAAGACGTGCAGACTCTTGGTGAAGCTGTGGGACCTCGAGATCGAGCAGGGCCTGGGCAAATTGGTCCTTCAAGATACGACACGAGACGTTAGTGGGGCTTTACCAAAACCATCGATAGGACGCGTGTGCGCATACCAGAGGAATAGGGACTGCAGAAGCGCTCATGATGACCGATCCTTGACAATTATATCTCGCTGATTCCGTGATGTTGTCTGACTACATTACTTTCTCTGCGATGGGATAATGTCGGTTCGAGGTTGGTTGATGAAGAAGGTTGAAGGTCGGAGCGTTTTTAGTCAGCGAGTTGCTTGGCTGAGGAAAATGTTTGGCGTCGCGGGACACCGATTTTTCGACAACCTCAACCGACAACCTCAAACGACAACCGTTTCCTACAGCGTCGGTAAGCCCACATACATTATGCCTACAACCTCATCGAATCGCCTTTAGGGTTATCTTGGCGCATCCATTCGGCGACTTCTGAGATAGCTAACAATTAAGGCGCTCTGCAATAGGGACCCGAAAGCACGGTGTACGACCGACCCGATGCCTTAGACACTCTTCCTTCCCCCATCCCGACCCTATCTACTATAGCTAGGCCGTCGCTGCTCGAAGAGTGTTACCACCGTGGACAGGCTGAGGGCCGCTTCGGTTCCACTTCATTGACTATAGCCCACCGGGGCGCTCGTAAAATCAGCTTCTGACAACTCTCGAAGCGGCCATGATTCCGATATGGAGGTCGTGTGCTCTCCGGCAGGCTCTCGCTCCGGCGACATCGCCGTCCTCTATTCTCACTTCCTTCAAAACGGCTAGGTCACCTTTACAGATATTGCAGCTCTTCCCTGCCGCTCCGTCTCGGTCGATATACTCGCTCTCTACCCCACAATACGCCACCCTCCCTTCAGGATACCCGCGGAAACAGCTCCCCTCCAGCCTTCACGGGCGACCTGCGAACTCGATACGTCGCCTGGCCTCCCTACGCCGTCCGTCTAGAAGAGCAGTGGACCCTCAAAAGCCCGTTCCATCTATACAACCGATTCCCGCTAAATCCGAAGGCCCCACCATCCCGAGCTCCGCCGCCGTAAAACCCGTCTTTGCAGACCCCAAGGAAAATGCTATCTCTACCGATGCACCCGGTGAGCTCAAAATGGGCACTGAAGAATGGCTCAACTACCATCGAGCTCGTGCACGAATCTCAGATGCCGACGAGCCCGAAGAAATGTCCGCCATTCGTCGCTTGGCCCCTTCGTTCGCCTTCCTTCTCGTAATCTTGACCGGCTGCAGCTATTACGCTCTCACATACGTCCCCCCACTACCGACAGACCGACTCTTACCAAGCGTCCCGATGGCCATAGCCACCGTTACCGGCATCATTGGCCTTAATCTAGCCGTATTCTTTGCATGGCGGGTCCCCCCGCTCTGGAGACCGCTCAATATGTACTTCGTGCAATGCCCGGGGGCCCCCAGGGTCTTCAGCCTCATCGGAAACGTCTTCAGTCACCACACGTTTTGGCACTTTGGGGCCAATATGCTGGGATTGTTTTTCATCGGATCAACCCGTAAGTGAACCACATATAGACAACCACGAGGCTGCAGGTCAGCGATTCCACGACCCAAAGGTGGCTGACGATCGGACTCAATTAACTAGTGTGTGAGCAAATTGGCCGCGGGAACTTTCTCGCCCTGTACATCTCCTCCGGAGCGATCGCGTCGTTTACCTCGCTAGCTATGAATGTCTTTATGAGGAGATTCCAGATTTTCGGCCTGGGCGCTTCCGGCGCCGTCTTTGGGGTTCTAGGTGCTTATTCCGTCATCAATCCTGAGTATGTGACCCTTTCCTTACCCTCGATGATAAGAGTCAAAGACTAATCGTCATGGGTCCAGAACGGAATTATATTTCATGCTCCTCCCATTGTTCACCCTCAAAGCTGCCACAGTCGCAACGGCGATGGGAGTCTGGGAGTTCGTATCTCTCATCTTCGGCTGGAGCGTGTGGATGGATCACGCCGCACATCTCGGGGGGTTGCTAGCCGGTGCTGGTCTAGCCGCCGTCCTGAAGGAGGAAGCTCGCAGAAGAAGAGAGGCAGCTATCAAGAGGCAATTAAGTCGTAGATCATCGTAACTAGGGTCTGTAAATAGAACGGCAGGGTTTTTGTAAATATTCCCCCGAGAGATTTTTCTTATAGGATAAGAAGCATATAGTCCTCATCTAATCTATCCGCTCAAACCCTCTGACGATCCAAATATTCGCTCGATATACGCCTCTCTCTCTCTCTCTCTTTCTCTCTCTCCAAGGCGACCTAATATTTTGACTCGGTCGCAAATGAAGGTTACCGCTACGACTCGTGATGCATTGGGGGGCGTCCTACGGAAAGTGTTATTATCGTAGATAGAATTGACCTCGAATAGCGAAGATACATCTTTTGCCAAATGGGCCTTGGCCTGGAGAGCAGAGTTGTCACCCGCCATCGGATTCAAAAGCGTGTGTAGATAGATATACATGACCATCCCGAGATATAATTATCTAAAATTCCAACCACCTGCACCGGCCGAAGAAGCAGTATTACAACGTATATAGGTAAACGAATCCGAAGATGCTCCGATTACAAGGATGATATTAAGTAAGTTGCATAAATGATGAAGCGCAAGATAAAACAGATACTGAAGTGTGTCGAGGAATATTAAAAATGTGTAGTCTGTAGTTTCATTATGAAGTTTTTGAATGGATTAGACGACTCATCAGCACTACAGCTGGATGCCGGTCTACCATGCTGCGGTGAAAAGGAATCCGACGACCGAAGCAACGGAGAGCGACACGAAACACTTGGCCAAGAACCACGCAGATCCAGATCCAGGGGCCTCGGAGACAGGAACCGGGATTGGCAGCGCGGTGGTGCATGGCTTGGTGTACAGGGTCGTGCTGGTCTGGGTGGTGGTCGAGGTCCACTGGCTGCAAGTACCCCAGTTATCGCAAGAAGTAACGGTGACGAGGGAGGTCGTCTGGGTCGTGCTGGTGATAGTGGCGGTATCGATGACAGTGGAAGTGGTAACACCACTTTCGGTGGGCTCGGGCCCAACAGTGTCAGTGTCTGAGCTGGTGGGGGGAGTGGGGGTGCTGGTGGGCGGTGCGGTGGGGGTGGCACCGCTCCAGGTCTGGGGCCCGGTGGGGGTGATCGGGGTAACAATCGGAGTCGCAGTTGCTTGTGGAAGATTGCCACCGGTAGCCTGGATAGCGAGCTGGGCGCAACCGGCAGTGATAGCGGGGTCATAGATCCACTTAACGAAGCTAGTGGTTCCCGACACCGACACGCAGGGAGCAGGGTGGAAGTTCAACATTCTGACGAAGGCAGGGTTACTCCAGACAATACCACCGGTACCGGCATCGATCTGGAATTCAACGGTGACATCTCCGCCGTCCGTGCTACCTTGCCAGAAACCGATACCAGCAGAGATATCGGCAGCTGAAGCGAAGGTGATGATGTTTCCAGACAGCGTGGAGACGAGCTGCTTGTTGATCAAGTCGAAGCTGGCGGCGAAAGCCTCATCGGAGACTAGGATGAAACGGGTGCTACCATCGGACTGAATGGACTCGCCGACCCAGGCCCTAGCCTGTCTCTTCTCGATGGGGTTAAACCATCCGAGGAAGGATCGCTTCTTGGAAGGACCGACAGACGGGACGGCAACGGCGACCGAGATGCTTGAGGCAGCAGTGACAGGGGTGATTGGTGGCTGTGTGGTGGGCAAGGGAGTAGTTGTAGAGCTAGAAGAGCTGGAAGAGCTGGAAGAAGAAGATGAGCTGGAAGAGCTGGAAGAAGAAGATGAGCTCGATGAGCTAGAAGAGCTTGAAGAGGATGAGCTGGAGGTGGAGGTGGTGGAGGTGGTGGAGGTGGTGGAAGTTGTGGAAGGGCTCGTAGTGGTTGTAGTATCAGTTGTGGTGGTGTCAGTGGTAGTAGTATCAGAGTTCTGTCGCTGCATAAGGTTAGGATACACAGAGACCCTTCGATCGTCCCTTTCTTCAACCGTAACGATTCCAGCATGGGTAGTAGCCCAAAATCCAATGAGCATCATGACTGTGAACAGCCAAGAGGCCGACCTTGATGGTCCATCGCGGCGAGTCATTATGACTAGTTAGCAGGGGCTTATAGGCAGATATTCTTCACTATGTTATCTCTGTCTTCGAGAGCGGAGAGATCGTGTCCTTCGTAGTGCAATACGAGAGGGGTTCGCAAAGAGAAGGTGAACGAAGGTTGTCGAGCGGAGTCTGACTCTAACTCTATAGCTTTATGACCGAGAAAGAACGTTGTGAAGTGGTAGTAAGAAAGGAGAAGTTAGGATGGCACATTCCGAGGTTTCGGGGACTATCTTATATGGATTGATTGACGGTCCTACTTTTGGGTCCGGGGAGATCGCAGGTGATCGATGCGGGACCAAGGCTTGATTGTCCCTCGTCACGCATGTCGGTGTCCCATTGGGAGAAATTTGGCATCGGATAGTCTCGCCGGCTCCCTCTGATACCCAAAATAGCCACAGCTTTGCATTTCATTTGTCGCTGATCTGTTGTCCGTGGATGCCATCATTTTATATATATCCTTATAATAGACTTCGTCAGGAAAATCGCAGCCTTTGTTGACATGTTGGATTTTACTCGTGTCTGCGTTGGGATTGCCTGATTGGGGTTCGACCGGGCTTGTGCAACCTCAGGACTTCTTCGATTTCCTGTTTCAGCGCTGACGGAACCGCAGCAATTGCAACGGTCGTGGGCTTATATTATTATATTATAAAGTATCATGCAGGCGGGCGGTTACGGCGCTCCGGGTACTTAGCCGGGAATCGTAGTCGATGGAGCAGCTGTGAGGCAGAGCTAGAGTCTCGGATATCAACTTAGTCAGGCTTGGCACCGCCAACTGGATATCGATGCTAAGTCAAGTTCCGACGACAAAATAGTCGTTAACGGAATCCGAGGCGATGGGAAGAGGATCAATTAGCTCCCTATCCAATATATATATGGTTGTCGGGCATGGTTGTAGTGCCCGATGAACACGTTTTTGCCTGGAGGACTCGGACTCAGTAAATGTCTATGAATCTATGGTACTAGCATTATATTAACTTGGATGGAGATAGTATAAGTTTACATGCCGAAGAACACATCGAGAATCCGAATCTTCAAAGGAACAAACAGAACGGCCTTCAATTTTTTTGGGATAGTGACGCAGAAACGTAAGAGACAGTCTGAACGAGGCAAAGACCCTAAAGTGATTGCGAGCCTGACAGTGAAAATGCTTCGTACCACAGCGCAAAAGAGGGATGCGAAAGTACCGGAAAGGGGATTGAAAATGAAGGAATCGAAGGGGGAAAAAAGAGAGAGAAATGAACAAGATCCAAACGATTGACACCGTGACCTGAGTATTCCCGTACCTGATATGCAAAAGAACCGTTCCCAGAAGAATAAACCGTAAACAGGAATGAAAAGCAATCAGAAGGCGCCAATCGCAATGTACAAGAAGCAAGAAATCAAGTCCAGGAAGGGAATATGCGAAACCAAAAGAAAACAGTTAAAACAATGAGACCGTCTGCAAATGCCGAAAACCGTTTAAACAAAAACCCCTTTTTATCCGATAAGAAAACGGGAAGGAAATATATGGTAGAAATAAAGAAAGAAGGTATTCCAGCCGATCCAGTCAGCCACCCGGTATGAAAAGCTAGCCTATTCAGGAACAATCTACACTATCTCGTAGACCTCCCAGCTGGTGTATTGCTTCGCCGGTTTAGGCTTTGGGACCTCAAGGTACCTAGCGTTGCTCTTTTGGCGACGGGGTTCCTCGTCATCCTCAAATCTGGAAGGCCGATGGTGCTTAGATCCGGTGGTGGGCCTTCGCTGCTCCTCAGGTGGCGGAAGGTGAGTGTATGAGAGCGAGAAGTGACGGCCGGAAGAGTAGTGGGGTTGTTCGTCTTCCTTCTGCGCTCTGGATCGCCAAAGGAAAGAGGTATCATGGCTGGAGCTGCGGAACGCGTGTCGGGAGGAATCATTGAGGTAGATGTTATGCATGGGTCTCTCTTCGAAGTCCTCGATCTCGACGCCGTAGCTGTAATCGGGGACGTAATCACGCTCTACACGATCCTCCCTCTCCCGCTCTCGACGATGTCGCTTGTGTTCATGTCGGTCCATTCGAGAGCGGTGAGGCTTTGTGTACGAAACGGATACAAAGGCAGAATCCCTCGATGGCTCGACGATTTCGGGCTTTGGAATCGTATAGTACTCCTCTTCCTCCTCATCCGGAGACAGTGAGCGCCTACGATATGTGTAACGCTCAGCTCGCGGGTGGGATTCGGCGAACAGGTTTAGGATGTTTCGCATTCTCCTGAGCTTGGAAGCTGTGGATAGGTTTTCATCGACATAGACTTTCTCGAGTTTAACACGAAGGTCATCCTCGAGGCAAGCCAGTCCTTGGATTTGACTATAGGATAGAATAATTAGCTGCAGTTCATGAAGCCAGTCCCTTTCCTTTGGATCCTTAAAGTCCGAGAAGAAAGGAACAGAATTAATATTAGTTTACCTTGAGAACTCCGCATACTCGACGCAGAGACCGACCATCTTGACCGCATTTCTAGCCATGTATTCTCTGCACTTCTTGAGTTCCTCGACTTCATGTCTGCCCCATCGATGCTTGCCCAAAAGCCTCTCCCACCTCCGTCGAATCTTCTCCCGGTCATCGAGGGCTGCGTCGTAGAGAACATAGACCTCCTTCCTTTCGTCGGCCAGTTCCTCCCTTTCGGCGTCGTATGCATGGGGTAGATCGGGCCACAGATCGTATATACTCTCCAGAACATCCTGCTGGATCGAAATCTCCTCTAGAAATCGTCTAAGGTCGTCCGGAGAGGAGTGCCCGAGCAGTCGAAGGATCTGAGCCTTGATGGCGGCGTGGTGAGGGGCCAAAGCCGACCGAGAGGTGGAGGCCATGGCGTAGTGTGTTGTTGTGTTGTGTGTTGTCCGACCTTGCTCTCTGTCGTCTACTCTACCGCCGTCTCCGTCTTCGTCTTCTTTGCAATATTTTCTTCGATGTCTGCTGATTGCTTTCAAAGCCGTGCCCCTTTTTTTTTTTTTGTCGTTACTCTGAGGGGAAGGGGAAGTTGTATATATAGAAAAGCTGAAGGATCATGATCATGAATCAACCTTCGCGGAGGGTGTGTGGAAGGCGGGCGGTTTTAGTACTTTCATAGCTGAGAGCCCTCGCACTAAACTCCAACAAGGCTATCGCCAAAAGAGTCAAAACTGCAGGTTCGTGCTTCTGACAGACAGCCAATCAGGGCCTCCAGCCAAGGAACAGTCTGATCGCTCGCACGTGAGGCGAGGTGCTGATTCGCTGCTTCGGTCGGTCGAGGGGTGGAAAATGCCAGGTGCTTCGATTCCCTGATACCCGCACCATCGCTGCGCTACCAGTGCGTGAGCAGGTACTCCTGCCTCCGGTAACTTCTCTTCTCCGTTCTTTTCCAGTCCTCGCTAACATCATGTAAGCAGGTATACGACCCAAGGGGCTGACTAACGCTGGGAATCGTACGACGGTCTCCACGTAAGTCTGGTCAATCAACCAACGGCTGTTCGCATTGAGGCCAGGTCCGAGCCTGTACATGCACAATGTAGCCTGTTCATCCAAATGGGACCAGAAATTCCCGACTGCTTCTGGCGGTTGCACCGACAGACACCAATCTCTTTGCAAGCTTTTGTCGGCGAAAGAATTTACAAGAACGCCCGCTACCGACCGGGTTAGCCATTCCCAAAGTTGGCAAATGGTCGGCAGGAGTGGCAGAGACTCGCTACCTAGAACAAACACAGCCCTGACCAAGCGGGGGCTGGCGGGACGCAGTATGATGGCAACATGCAACGAGTATCAGGTATACTCTTTCCCTTGTCGTCGCAGGGGAGCTGAATGGAATTAATGGCATGGCTGATCCAACAAATATGCTCCGACCCGGGCGGTTTCAACGGGATTAACGATCATTTCAAATTCGACCATGATGGGCTTACTCATACCGAACGAATGGCTCAGATAGATCGCCTTCGTCAGAAGAGAAAAAAATCTCATGCCTTGCGCTTGCCATCAGGATTCGTGTCAAAAGTGCCAAAAGGCTGTCTTTTACTCCCCCCTTTCCAGCTCCGCCATCTCGTGATTACAAGGCACAATTGGCGATTGAGCCTTTCCTTCCTTTCATTTGACTTTTGGTCTGTCGACGGCCTCGGCGGGTGATTCTGGGTGGGTGGTTGGCGATTCCAGATGCATCGATGTGTCTCCCGCTTAGTGGTTCCCTTCGATGTTAATTCCTGCCCTCCCGCTAGCTTGACCGTCATCAGTCACGATGTCGGCTTGCGAACAACCGTCGAGCTCGTCGAAGCGGTATTTTTTTTAACTGCGTAAAATTTTTAGAATTTCCCTCTCGCAAGGAGGTTGTACCTTTTCGCCTACACTTGTCAACAAGTCCAGATGACATCCTCGAGCGGGAACACATGCATCTGCCGGCTGCAGCTAGTGTCTTTGGGGACGGGTGCCGGTACCCACTCCAAAGATATCCTGGACTTTGCGAAATTTTCATGATTCTCTTCCGTAAAGACGAAAAAACAAAGGGAAGGGAGATCCGATATCGCCAACTTCCAGAAACGAAAGGAATATGGGATATCAAGATGGGTGCACTAATGAGTTGTCCGTGAAGTGATATCATGATTCTAACCCCACGTCCGCGACGGAATTTTGGTTACATCATGCCAGCTAATAGCTTGCCGGAATTGGCTGCTCAACTGTTTTTTCCACTCCGTTCTAATCACCCCGGTCTGGAAGCTTGCGTGCAGCTAACATCCCCCTGGTCGATTACAGAAGCAAGTTAACTGCAGCTTTTTATCGATAACCGATCATGACGAAGGATTATTCGAGTTTGATTCATGGCACCCGAAGTGACAGAAAGACTATTACCAAAGACACGTCGATATGACCTGCGTCGTACAGGATCCACTAAAAAAAAAAAAAAGGGAGAGAGAGAGGTGAACTTCAAGGCTTCGCTGGCATCTCAAAGATGCAGAGTCTAAGAAGCTTGAGTGATACCCCGCAGGTTACGTTGCACTACAATTCCTCCACCACCAGAACGCACAAATCCAAATGTGATATCGCGGCCTCGATAGGAAGATAAGAATATAACGCCGTTCCTGCGACTGCGTCTTTGGCTCTTTGAGCGATATTTTGGAACAAAAATTAAGCTTAGCCTTTATCGATAAGCCTATTATCCTCGTCGACAGTATGTCAACCGAACGCCACGTGTATGCAGACATGTCATATTCGAGCACCGGTGCGCCTCCTCTTCTGGAACAGATCCTTTCGCTAGCTTATAGTCTCTCTCCGCAAGGTGGGGCGCGTCCCCGTGGTCACATCTTTCTCGATCCTCACAGGGATATGTCCACTACGGAAGCCGTTTTGCCTCCTCCTGACATTAATGCAAATTCGGAACAGTCTGTAAATTCGGAATATATACTGCTCAAACGAACAAACAAAGACCCATATTTAGTTGAAGCATCCCCTTCGAGCAAAAGCCCTATCCTTGTGACATTGCTCTACCTTCTACAATCGAACATCAAATCAAGCACCATTGATTAAACACAGAAGCATTGAACCAAATGATCGAAGAAGTATCTTTATACATGAAGTAATAGTCGCGTATGGGAAGTTATACCTAGAGCATAAGGTCAAAGTCCGTGGACATTGTATTTCTCCTTCCTTTCGCAACGTTGTACCCCCCTCGTCCACCGTAACCCCTTCCCCAGTTCCTCCCATCCAGGCTGTTTCTCAGCGGATTGACACCCTTCGCTGGTGTCTCAGGCAGGATATATTCCTCCGGAACAGGTGATATAGCGGACATCATAGATCCCCTACTACTCCTAGAAAGCCTTGACCCTCTAATTGGAACAGCCTTGTTCCTATTATACTTCTCTTCCGTCATATTCAACCCCGAAAAGAACAGCTCTGATACCGGCGACCCGGTATTTATGTCCGTACTGTTCCGGATTCTAAATTCTGGTGGGAGCAGAGTCGCCATAGCCTGGGTAGGAGACGACGCTATCGGCACCGATGAGTTAGGGCCCGGACTATCAAAGATATTCCGCGAGGCTATCGAGCCACTATCCCACGAACCGCTCTTCCGACGCCGTGTGAATAAAGCTATCCCACCCGCTATAAGGACTGCGGCTAATATGAGACCGATAGTCAGCCCGGCTATAGCACCGGACGACAAACGCCGCGGTCCACCAGGGCCAGCCACGAACGTACTATCCGGCCCCGCGGCCCCACCAGCTAGAAACGGCACAATGGTAGTAGCGTACTGGGTCTTCGTCGGTGCCTCCACAGTTCCATAAGCATACGACGTTGAGGTCTCAGTCTCCGTGATGGTCATAGTCATGAACCCCGTCGGCGTCTCATAATGGGTCTGATTCTGCGTGGCGAGGGAAGGCACCGTATTCGTCGCTGTGACTTCCATAACCGAGTTCTCAAGCGTAGCCATCGTGCTCGTGGTGAAGAAGGTGGTGACATAGACCGTTACCGTGGTGTAACTCGTCCCTTCAGACTTTCGAGGCGCTTCCTCCGCTCTCGGTAATATGTTGCCGGTCTCCCTCACCATCAGCTGCGGTGCAGGTGGAGGGGTTATTTCCGATTCGGGTTGAGATGTCATTGTTACCATTTCAGTCACAGTAATAGCTGGCGGTGTGAAAGCCGATAGAACGAGCGTCGTTACTGTTGCTATGCTCGTATCGATAACATCGTCCTGACCTTCCCCTGGGAAAGTAATCGGGTTGAACGTTGTCGAATAAACCGTGGTATTGACGGTGACTGTGGAGTAGTCGACATCAGTCGTATGAGGGACTACCCAAGAGGTAACCGTGGACCAAGATACAATGATAGTCGTAGTATAGATCGTACTCCAGGAGACAGTGCAGCCCTCGTTGATGGCGCCGCATACCTCACCGGGTCGGCAGCAGTTGATCGCCCAGCAAGTACTTTCATCTGGGCCGCATACAGCCCGCGGATGAAGTCCGACGATTCCGAGGTAGTCGTCGAGAAAGGCGCGTTTTTGAGGTGCGGGGGTAAACGGTATCACACCGCTCTCTTCGTCAAAGCAGCTACCATTCGTAGTGGAGTGCCATCGATGCGTACTGTTCGAACAATCATCAATATTTCGTAACGATCTCGAATACTGAAATCTCTGAAACTCGTTCAAGGCTGGGAAGTCGACGGCCAGAGTCGAAGTGATGCAGACAGCCACCGTCAGGAGCACCATCGCCACCCGCACCTGGGAGAAGAGAGGTGCAAACATGACCTCGAATATCTGCATGATATGATACGCCTTACACGATCATGCGCATGCGCACAATGCCCCGCTTCGTAACAAGGGAAACTTATAATTTTTAAAAAAAACAATTGATGAAAGAGGAAAGAGATGCGTTCGTTTTCTTTCCAAAGCCTTCTCCCTCCCCTTCGTTTTATCGTAGAGATTCTGACCATCTGGCAGAAAATGGCCTCTCCTGCGTCTGGGATGCGGCCCAGCCATGTTGCCTGTTGTAATGTTGTTCAGCGAGGACATGAGCGTTTATAATATATAGCTCGCAGTCGATGCTGTTGATACTTTGGGGTCCGGCTGTGGTAGCCCAAACACCAACATACAACATGTATCAGATTCAGCCCGTGTATTTTTGGCGAGGAAGGCCTGGGTTATCCGTATTAATAATTACTTCACCCAGCTCGAGCGATATATGAAAGTACGACGTCCGCCTTCTTCAGCGATCTATTGAGATAGAAGAGACTACGGCGCATTTGACCGAACGATAACGCAAAGAGAATAGCTAGAGCTATAGAGGAGCGGCGCTGAATACGTTAGCAGGCAAGTTCATGCCAATAAGTTATAAATAACAACGGTCTAGATTCGAGGCCGTGAAAGCTGGCATCAATTAAAGCTAGCGAGCCAACAGATATCCCGCAACAAGCATTGCGGAGCTTGAGCTTGCATGATCGATCGATTTGTTGCATTTTGTTGCAACGTTGCGTGTTGGATGGACCGGCGTTGCATTGACAAGTTACCACTGCCTGCGCGATCAAATCTAGCTTCTTTAGAACCTATTATAAAGACGACAAGGCGGGAAAGATCGTTTATTCCTTCGGGAAACTACATCCCATTCGGGCCGAAGTCTAAAGGTTCATCCGGAAATTGTATCCAGACTGTTTTGAGAGAAGTGGGGAATTGTCCAAGCTGGCTCTTGCACTTGGGTATCACGATATTAGAAGCTCTGAATCAGACCGGTTTCCGTTAGCGAATCCCAACTGTGGACGAACAAGGCCGGCAGTTCAAACGGCGGTTGGACAAATCTCGTTTGGAGGCCAATAAGAACCTTCATTTTAAGCCCCTGGTGCCCGAAGCTTGGGCATTCGAATATTCCGACCTCCCGAAGCTAGCCCTAAACATATTTACGCCGGCGATATCGTATCCGTATCAGCAAAGAAAGGTATCATAGATCCTCCCAGGAAACAAGTTTTACGGCAGATGTGTAGATATATATGTATCGATCCTAGCGGTTGCGAATGCATATCTGTCCGAGGGCCCCATCTACTTTACCCAAATCCGTCTCGCCCAATCGCTCTGGACGAAGGTATGATTAACCAATCGCTCCCGTGGATCTTGGCTAAGAAAAAACGCTGCCGGTTCGACCGTCACCTGCGGTCAGATATGTCGAGAGACTGGGAATCAGAGGCTGTTTCCAAAAGTAGTCGCAAGACGTCGTACGTGGTGTCTTCACGGCAAATACTCGTCCGTATCGAAATATGCTTCGTCGACGCATGATAATTTCAAAATACGGATATCAATATCAGCGAGAGAGTGCAAAGGGTCTGCAGGGGCCCTGCTCAGGATGCCAACCGAAAACGGGAAGGATGCTGACGGGTTTCGGAGTTACCAATTTGTAAAGGCTCGCAACCGCACTGATAGAAATCGAGTCTTGGAAAACTTTGCCAATACAGATGTGCCTATTTAAATTTAATATTTTATCCCTTATTAGGCCGTCGATGGACTTTGCGTACTATCAGCTGAGGCGTGTCTATTTGATAAATTTAAAGAAGATGGGATCTCTCGATCTCTCCCCGCCATTCATTCGCATCCAGTCCTTTTAACCTCGGTCAGCACCCGCTTCTTTTGATACAGCCCCTGATACTCAGAGTCAAGTGGTTTTTGCAAGGCACCGTCGCTAGTTCGCCACGTTCCGGCTTGTTTATAGTTTACTGATCAGAGCCGGTACCTTCCCTTAACTGCGCCCCAGGAACGCGCATACGGTCGCAGAGAATCGGATTCCGAAAGAGACATTAATATTGTCTTAAAATCTCGAAACCGTCGAACCAGATCGAGTTCCTGCGTCCGGAGATTATCGACACCTGAAGGATGTGGCAACTGGCCCTTCTAAGTCTCGCCGTTGTTCCCAGTCTTGTAAGGGCGCAGCTGCGGCCCTGCTATTACCCAGGTAAGGGACCTCCTACAATCGGTCTTCGTACCAAACATGATAACGGCAGCTAACGTCACGAAAAAATTCACAAAGATGGGTCCCGCGCAACTGGCTACCAGTCCTGCGACGGCCTCACGATTCCTGAAGGAGGGAATACAAACGACCTACCCCATAGCCCCTGCTGCGACATCGAGGACAACACCGTATGTCTGAGTAGCAAACTATGCTATAACAGATTCGGGTACATCTACAGAGGAGCCTGCACGGACCGATCGTGGACTGACGATGCCTGTCCGAGCGAGCAGTGTACCCGTGCGTGTCCGACTGTCTCCATACATCACCATTACTCTATGTTACGTTATCAGACTCGACTAACATAATAAAACATGTCGCAGAGTACCAAGGCCAAAGAATGAATATTCTAGCTTGCAACGACGCAACGGGCTACTGGTGCTGCGCCGGTGGCGAAGAGATCCCGTGCTGCCAGGACAGAAATCATACGCAATTTTACCTGAACCCGGGGACGGTCACTTTCCTCGCGCAGGGGCTCAGTACCAGTAGTACCACGGAACCACCTTCAAGCACCACAACGTCCGCGGAATCCACAACCACGACTTCGTCCGAAGCTACGACCACGACAGCCGTAGCGGCACCCCAAACCACGAGTTTTCCGACAGGAGCAGCGGTGGGGATGGGAATAGGCATCGCGATACCGACCATTCTCGCGGTCGCCTTCGCATCGTTGTGGTGGCTGGAGAGAGCCAGACGGAAACGGTTGGAGCCTCACACCCAACCGATATTACCGCCTGCGCCGTATACGCCGGGCCCGGTGGGTCGACCTCCGTACGGTCACGATCAAGATCAGGGACTGCGCCCGCCGTTAGAATTGCAAAATAGGTCCTTCAGCAGCGAATTGAGCGCGGCCGCCGATGCTATGGAACTATCAGCGCAGTCGGTGAAGCCGCATGGGTATATTGGAGGGTATTAGACAAGAAACGCGGATCCGGAAGGTTAAAGAACAGCTGGGCCTGTTTGGATTTTGGACTTTTTGTACACACGATATATAGGTTACCATACGCGTACGATTGTTATAATTCGACGGTTAATTTCCGGCTTGATGAGACAGGGCAGCCGGTGTTCGGTGTATATATTTAGGAGAAATAGAGTACATGACTTAGCTTAGTTAACACGCAATTGCTTTTCGAGGATAAGTTTCGGCATTAGCGACCCTGATATCGAGAACTTGAGAAGGAAGATATAATCTCAGGCCAGTCGAGCGAAACCGCGTAATCTGGACAGGAGGTGATCCTCCAATTGACGGCCTCTTATAGGCTTGCCACCAGCAATGTCGAGGGATGACGATAGCGATATAAATGCAAGACGTTTCGCATTCCGGGCACTCCTGACCATGCAAGTCAACAGAGCAGTTGCAGTGCAGCTGAAACTTGCCCAAGTCGCCAAAAGTCGCGGCTCTTCGTAATCCGAAATCAGCAGCTATCAGAGTATCACGGATGGCAAATACCATCGGCAGCGGGTGATTGGCTGACCCGGGCCAGGTCCAGGCCACGGTGGTTAGGAATGTGGTTTCGGCAGGCCCGACAGCGCGACAGGAGATAGATCATGATCTCGAGAGTCCTCGGGTAAGCAAATCATCAGAGGGCGCCCGTCCAGTCGTCTCGAAGGAAAGAACCAGAGGGAAAAAACGGGACCGAGCTCCTTCGGTTGAAAACAGGAAATGCAGTTAGCCGACCATCCAACATGAATGCATTTGCATTTCCAACTGGCCAAGATTCAACGTTCATGAACGGCCGGGCCCCACTTTTTCCGTTCAAAACGTGAACATGAATGTGGAAAGGAATTAAACCCTCATCGGCGTCGCCGAAGAGCAACATTAACCATGTCCCACAGCGGCGCACTAAGCAGCAAAAGGCGGGGATGGAAGTCGCGGTCGCTGGGTTAGTGACAGAGTAAGTAATGCTGGCACCAGATCTCTCCTGGTTAACGCGTTCCTGCGAGCTAATTCTTAACCGCGGTAATTTCGAAGGGAAGGTTCTTTGCGAACCGAGTTTATCGAGGCCAGGAATGCCGGCTATGGAGAAGCTCATGCTCAGAGGAATGGCAATGGCAGGAGGAGGTTATATTGCCTTGACCTCCCCGGATATCCGTTGCATTCGATTCAATTCTATCGTCCTGAGAGTATATTATACTTGCACTCGCAATTCGCACTCGCCATATACACCATATACACTCGAGTGAGCACTTAGCTTAGGCATCGGGAGTATTATTCGAATTCGCGGCGTATCCTCAGCCTCAATCAATATACATTCCAACGGTACTTTGTCACACATATCAAGGGTACGCCCCGTGGCTGAGCCGGGCCGAGTCAATACATCTCGACAACTTCGGACTACAAATAGAGTAAACTCAAATCTGATATCGGACAAAGAAACCGGTTCAAGGGCAATATCCAAAATGCCGCCAAAGACATTCACTCTGACTCCATCATCGATCTCCCCGACGGCTTTCAAGAACAAGCACGTCCTAATCACCGGCGGCTCCTCAGGAATCGGCCTCTCAACCGCCGAACTCCTTCTAACCTTTTCCGCTAAGCTCACAATCCTCGACATCAATCCTCCCCCAAAGACATCACCACTCCACAATAACAAGTCCGTCCTTGTGGTTCTCGGTGATATCAGGGATTGGAAATACCAAAGGGCTGCTTTCGCCCAAGCTGTCGGTCATCATGGCGAATTAGAAGGTGTATTCGTAAACGCCGGCATCGGCGAGAATTCCGATGTCTTCTTCACGGACGAATTGGACAAGGATGGGGAACTCAAGGAGATAGACCACAAGGTCCTCGATATCGACATCAGAGCCACGGCTGATACCGTCAAATTGGCCATCCACCATATGAGGAAGAACAACGGCGGCAAGGGAAGCGGCACCATCGTCTGCACTGCCAGTTTAGCTGGTTATCTGGCGTCCAAGGGACTGCCGTTGTACAGCGCCGCCAAATTCGGTACGTAACATGTTTCAACGCTCACATTTGTTACGGTCTACTGACATGTCGACATCGAATCCATAGGCGTCGTCGGTCTCATGAGATCTCTCAAGAACGATGTCTCGCGACTCAACATCGCAATCTCCGTCGTCGCACCGGCGATAACCATTACCCCAATGCTTACCAAAGACAATACTCGAACTCTGGATTCGGAGGTCGATAAGATGACCAACTTCGGCGTCCCGCTGAACAAGGTCGAAACAATCTCCACAGCCACCGCCTGGCTGTTGTCCCTGGGACAGAAGGGGAACGGCAAGGGAATTCTCTGCCAGGCCGATAAGATGATTGATATCGAAGAAGGCCTTGCCACCAGCAGAGGAAGCTGGTTGGGGGACGAGATGCTGGGCTACTTCAGAAACGGCAGAGGCATGAAGGACTTCAGCAAATTGCAGTCCAAGATCTAAACCAGATCCCTTTTACCTCGTGTGTTTCCGTTTTGCTTCCCGTACTCAGATCCAGAGTGCGCTGTATTTTTAGCATTATACCGGGCGTTCTGGTGTCTTTGAACATACATCTACACGAATCAATATGCCATCCTAACTGTAACTGCATGCATACCATCCTTCCGGATGTCCGAATATATACTTCGTAGAGCAACCAACATGTAACCAAATGCGCAATATACACCGACATATTTGAAACCCACCATAGCCAATCCATCTACACCTCGTAAGCATGGGGAATGCCGAAGCCAAATCAATCCCCCACCATCAACCCCACCCCGACCCCGATCAAAGCCGGCACAACCACGACCCAAGACCCCCTAACAGGCTCCCAGACCCTCAAAACCTCCACCGAAACCACCTGCGCAATCCCGTAGCACACACCGATAACCACAACCCTCCCGTAGGTTTCCCACGATGCCTTTGTTAGATGCCGCCAGATAACCGGATACTCGTCCGGTGAAGCGTAGCAGGACATGAGCCCTCTGAACGACAGGGTGCTGGAGGCCAACATCACCAGCTCTGGTGCGTTAATCGGACCGGACGTGATCATGTCCCTCGTCACTACATTCTACTCCCACCAAATCCGTTAGCACATACCGTCACCACGTGAGAGACGCAAATGTAATACAATAAAAGGTAGCCGCTAACCTTAAACCCGGCCGCTGCAACGGCGACCGCACAAGCCCACCACTCAAAGGACATCTCAAACGCCCAACAGAGCCCCAAAGCCCCTATTGCAGTCGCAACCTTGAGATCCCTCATATCCTGCCTTCCAACCCTTGACCCCCCATTTCTAGCCACAATAACCCACTCCCATGTAAAAAACGCCACGAAGAGTGGGTACATAAGGTAAGTAACCCTCTGATGCACCAACGGCATAGCCGCGGACGAGAACCAGAACCCTTCTTCCGATAGAACGTGAAGTAGAATAAACGCAAATGGCTTCCATCGTCGAGAGGAAGATAAACAATCAATTGAAGACAGAGGCGACGATGAACGAGATGATGATGTTTCTCGCTGTTCTTCTCTCATCCCTCCAACATATAGACCTCGAGGGAACCCCCCATAGGACCACACCAGCGCCACAACCGAAGCAATAGAGTTATACACCGCCATAGAAAAATACGGTAGCCTATACTCATCGAGCATATCTTTATGCATAAGGGTGGCCGCCGTGATAGCGGTGCAATAGACCGCCGGTAGAATATACTGCGTGAGAACACATTTCGATCCGGTCGGTGTCGCATGAACTGCATCACCATCCTCGTGGTCGTAGCCATTGTTTACGAGAATAGAGTCGCTCCGGTCGAAATTTGGGTCGTCGCGATAGTATACCCCGACGTCTTCATGGACTCGGATTGGCTGCGACTGAGGCTCTGCTCTTTCCTCCGCTGCTTGATCCTGCTGACCCCATTCTGTTTCTGTTTCTGTTTCTCCTTGTCTATAAGGCGGGAAGCAGAATAGACATCCCTCGGTCTCCATGTACTGGTATTGCGGCGCCGCCATCGTTGGAATGAATGAATGAATAAACGTCCTTACCGATATGTATCTATGCCGTCAGGAAGAATGATGAAACTAATCACCCGCACGAAGACAGCCGAAACAAAAATGAAAAAAGAAAGAAAAAGAAACCAATTACGAGATAAGAAGAAGAAGAAGAATCGTCGGAGTATGAAAAAGGAAAGGGAGGCAGATGTGCGCTGTATCAACATCAAAAGCGTTCATTCTCCGATCGATTCCACGAAGAGAACAAAACGTGCGTGGAGGATCTCGATATGACCATCCGCCAATCCGTGCGGTGAACATCATCGTATGTGAACATCCACCTATATGCCATCTTTAGGTCGGTAATGCTATCTATGCCTCTTTGACTTCATCTTTCACCCTCTCCTCCTCGTAAACCCTCCTGGCTGTCGACTCCTAACCTCCTCCCACAGCCTCTCCAAACAGAACTCCACTCCGCATCTGACCTCCACCTCCCCAACGACCGGCCAAACGCTCTTCTCCCCCTTCATGACCCAATACCCAATCTTCTCACGATTAGGATTCTCTACCAGCATCTCAAAGTCCGTCCAATCGAGGTCAGGTACCACGGTAAGCGTGCTCCCCGGTACAACCTCATCGATCAAAAACTTCCTGATACCGGCCGGTAGCAGTCCCAGCGTATCGATCTGCTGCAACCGGTGCCTGATCTCTAATCCCAGTAGCTTGTAAAACGATGATGAAGCAGAGTGCGTGTGCGCCGGTGATATGAAGGGTGCGATGTAAGGCCTCGCCTGGCTGACGATGAAATGATTCACATTGAATAACTCCGCGACCCTAGCGTGCGGTGAACCTCTCGGATCCCCATGTCTGCGACTCGATAGCTTGGCCTTCCCATGTGAATTCGACGATGTCGCCGTAGAACCTGCTCCGGAAGTGAACGCCGTCGCCGTCGCATTCTGAGAACCCTGCCTCTGCGGGAGCGTACTAGTGTAGGGCACCACAACCCCATTATGATCCTTACACAGCAATTCAACCGCTTTATACAGCCCGCCGGTAGCATTGGACGCGCAGGCAGCCGTATAAATCAGCACATTGGGCGTAGTGATATGGTTCAATAGACCCGGTATCTCGGCTCCACCGGAACCCTTCTGCTCCGCCAGCGTGATATTAAGGACCCGTTTGGTCCGCTGATAAGCTTCCTCGAAAGTCAGATCTCCGACGTTAGCTCTAACGCAGCGTTCAATGACTCCGACGTCCAGAAGGTACCCGGTTTGGAGAATCCGTAGCAGTTTCCGTTTAACTCCACCTTTCTCTTTACCAGCGAAGGCGGAGAGGTCGATACCTTCTCCACAAAGGAAACCAGGGAGTTCCGCATCAGTGTGGATACACACCAGCGCAGCGATAAGCGCGCCGACCCCGGTGCCCGTGATAATCCTCGGTAACAGATTACGGAGCAAAAGAGCTTTCACGACTCCGATATGGTATAGTCCGAAGATAGCACCGCCCTGCAAGATCAACGACGTTCTACCGAACGAGGACCGGGTATCATGCAGGATATCCAACTTGGTCTGAGGCGATAATATCGGAGACGGTGGGAGTTCAGCAATGTAAAGCAGCGACGCCGTGACCGTCCGTATGTAGTCCTCAATCAACAGCTTCGTCCTAAACCGCCCCGAGTGGAGAATCAGCCAATGCCCCAGTAGTATTAGCCAGGGGAACATACATACCCCGCATACGATTGACTGTAAAGATTCCCATGGCATATATTCCCCAGATTCCTCAACATCCCTACACCGGATATCAGTCTCAAACCACATACCCAAAGTTGTATACCTCCCCAAAAGGAATCACCCACCGGACCGCAAAAGATTCACCATCCCCGCTACATCCCCCTCGTTTCTAGCCTTCTCCAGCGCCTCCAACCTCTCCTGAATCATCCGAAAATCATACCGCTTGCTAACCGGATTCTTCCGCCTAATATTTTCCCCCAAAGGTCAGTCACCGCAATCCCAAAAACAAAAACGAATACGAAGAATAGGGCCTCAACATACCACAAATCCTTCCCCAACAACCCATCCAGCCTCTCCGCGGCCTCCTGCCATTCCTCAAACGTGGCAGCGGTAGCCAATAACCCGTGTAACTCGTTAAGCGTACGATAATGTGGCGACCGACTCCCAAGGGACCATATCCTCTAGTTATCACTCCCAATATTAGACCCTTAGCCAAAAAAGAATACGAATCGGAATAAAAGATATACCGTGTACAGGGCCGCAAACGCCCCAAGAACCAGCCGATAACAATTGATAATGGCAACAAGGACAATCTGTTTCGCGACGCCCAAAGATATTAGCATCGAATTGGCCCCTTCGGCTTAAAAAGGGGAGCAAAAGACCCACCGACGTCATCGCGCCTGCATCTCACATGGGTCACTCAATAGTAAAAAGGCGAAAGATAGAAAGGAATAAAGGAAGAGAAGAAAGTATGTTTATGCCTATCGGCCTATATGCCTCTCGCAAGCATATCCACTCGTTAACAATACCCCGTGAATATGATGCATTACAACGGCGCGCGTCATCATTCTCGGTTTTCGAAGGGGGAAAAGAGAGGGATTGTTGGGCAAACGCTGAGGGCCAAAAAACACATGTGAAAGTGGAAGCCGCTTTTCCTGTTTCTGTCACCGAATTGACCAATGAAAGAATCAGCAGATAACAGATATATCTTTTTAGGGTGCGCTGATATAGATAGATAGAAGACCAATATCTCGTTTTTTCATTCCCAACGTAATTATATACAGAGAGGTAGGTAGATTGTGGAAGAGGATTCCGGGCCGGGAAATTGAAAAAGAGCTCTCGCCAAGGGAAAGGGAAAAAGAAGAATAGGAAATACAGCTGCTCGAAAGGAAAGAGGACCAAAAAAAAAGGTATTCTGCGAGAACAAAACCAGATATATATCAAAAGGGAAAGATGCAAATCAAAGGGAATACCGAAGACACAAATATGGGGGAGGAGGAGGATACGGTTGGTTCGTATCAACTTTTTCTTCTCTGCGGAAATAACAGTCATAAAAAAATTCAACGGACGGCAAGGAGGGGTGGATTCTTTTCGTTCATTCGTCTCGTGTCGTTCTAGTCAAGAAGAGAAGACGGCACTGCCTTTTCTCCTCGGAACAGCTCCAAGCGATAGTGCTCGTAGTAGTAACAATATCTTCGTATAGCGATGGCTTTTATGTCGTTCAATGCACGCGGTTTATGTTTCAGGGAAACGCTGGTATACAGAGGGGATGGTGGGGAAGAGAATTGTCTAGTAGACCTTCTTCTTCTCGTCCACACTGAATTGACCAGGCCCCATGTTGACGAGGAGGACGAGACCGCCGCTGTAATCCACTCGTCAGCCCACGTTCCACAAGAAAAAAAAAAAAAAAGGTTCCCACATGATCCTTCTCGCGATATTCTAGGGGGGACAACTTACACGATGGATAGGATTTGGAAGAAGTCGTACTTGGCGAAGTCGCGATGAGGGTGGTGGGGTTGCAGCTGATTCGTCAAGTTAGCGCCCTCCACTCCACATAAAAATGCCGACGACCCGGCGAAAAATATAAATGCGGGTACTTACAGTCCAGAAGTTATTAATGATCACGTTGAAGATGCTCAGGATGACCACCAAGATGATAGCGCTCCACTTGGCCTTGAAGCCGACAACGACCATAACGCAAGCCACAAAGCCCAAAATGCTGACCAAAGCCCTGCTGAGGCTCCACTCACCGCTGAAAACGAAGCCGATGAAGAGGAAGATGAGGAGGACGCGACCGGCGAGCTGGAAGTACATCTTCCTGTCCTTCTCCTCGAGCTGGGGGATACCGGCAAAAGCGAATCGCTTGCGGTTCCAGCTGTCAGAGACGACCATGAGAAGGCCACCCATGACGGAGAGATTGCGGAGGAAGAAGTTGAGATCGAAGATGAGACCGTATCCGAGGGCTTGGGTGACAACGACGCCGATGAGACCACCGACAGCGTATTCGGAGTGCTTACGGGCGATGACCATGACGGAGCAGGTGGTCATTGTGATGACGTTGGCGAGAAGGAAGAAGTGGGTCAGACCCCAGGGAACTATCGCCAGGTTAGAACAAGCCATTCAAGGTCTGTTGGGGTAGAACGAGGGCGGCGTACTGTGCCTGTAATCGCTGAGATACTTCAGCTGCTCGGTCCACTGTGTGATTATTCGGATCGCATCTTCCAAGAAGGTAGCAACGATCAGGAACCGTCCGATTGCCGGTAGGTATCTGGAGCCAGTTCAATGTTAGCCTTTCCATGCCATCTGAGGTTCCAAAGGCTCCGTCTGAAGCACTGGAGAGAAAACGGGGGAATGGGACATACGGCTTGACGGGATCAAAGTAGGTATCTAACAGATCCTCGATCTTGCTGGTCTGCTCTCGAATGGCATCGAGAGGCGACGGGTCGTTCGTAGCGCTGGGATTCGGTGGAGCACCGAACTGCCTTGGAGGGCCACCCAGATGGTAGCCGGCGGTGCCGCGGATTTGAGCCATTGCTGGAGAATATGCGAAGGTCTGCGAGGGCCAGGAACGAAGGAGGGAGAGGTAGATGGCCTTTTATCCCTCGAGCGGTAAAAGACGAAGTCTGCTGATGGTGGTGGTGGTGGATGGGCGTGTGGTGGGGCCGGTGGGTAAGTCTAAGCGGGGGGTGAGATGGGTAGCTCTGGAAGAATTGTTGTCGTCGTCGGCACTGAGAAGGGAAACCCAAAGGACGAAGAAGACGGCGGTATCAGAAGATGAAGGGGAAGAAGGTGATGATGATGAAGAAGGTGAGAGGTCAACGTTGAGGATTTTGGAAGCTGGAAGAGGAAGCTGGGGTTAGTCGAAGTTACGAGCGAGATGTTGACACATACGCCAGAAGTTGCGGGCGAGAACCACCACACGGAAAAGAAGACAGTTGCACTGCAACAACCACACCAGCCACGCAGAACCGTAAGTCGACTTACCGATTACTATTTCTTATTATCTGTCCTTCGATGTCAAATCGAACTAATCAATCGTGTGCAATGCAAACGGGTGTCGTGGGGTGCTGAGAATATGAAGGTCAAGTGGCCGGGCCAGGATCGATCTGACGGCGAGGAAGCCAATGGATTATATACAAATCTCTCGAACGAAATGCCTGCATTGCATTCCGCCAGGCCTGTGCATTTCAATTCTCCCCAACGGCAGCTGCCATGCATGTGTGTACCGTATCTGCGTACAGACAGCTACGGTAGCAGGATCCGGAGCTACGTTTCGACCTGCGAGGGAGAGCATGAAACCCGTTTCAGCGAAGGGCCCCGATAGCTCAATGGACTCTTCTCAATCCCCCACAGTCTGGCGGACGGTCGCTGTGCCTGGCTGACCTTTTCTCGAAGACTTCCGGAAACAGCTATATTTAGACCAAGCTGCACGGCACTAGCTCCGTGGCGCTAGCCCGTGTCTGGAAACCAGGGGTACTTGTTTTGGCCAAAGACTCGATTCTTGTCAGGACAGACATCTCCTAGCTTAGAATCTGAGCAGGAATCGAAACATCATGAGGAAATCCGCCGGTGGAAGGAAACAAATGACGTCGCGTTCACGATGTTCATGTTGAGCGTCGGCCTCGAACCTTTGAATGTTATTAACAGGTGCTATAGGGAGGCCCCTGGATCCCTCACGAAGAGCATTTCTTACTCTAGAAAATTCTCAA
The DNA here is from genome assembly GCA_036971245.1 of Arthrobotrys sphaeroides. Classification (NCBI taxonomy): domain Eukaryota; kingdom Fungi; phylum Ascomycota; class Orbiliomycetes; order Orbiliales; family Orbiliaceae; genus Arthrobotrys; species Arthrobotrys sphaeroides. Next base: position 44,971 of record JAJTTW010000003.1, read on the forward strand.
CATAAGGTTCTTCGGGATCAAATGCAAATTTCCAGTTCAAGAAGGGAATTCGATTCCATCATCGGGGAATGGCACCGACGAAGCACGGGTATTTCATCCGACAAATGCATCTGGCACTCCGGAAACACCCACCCCTCGAAGAAGAACTAAAAACCCCATTCTCAGATCTTGGCTTCATTCTTGGGAATGGTGGTTCGGAAATTTAACTTTATAAGTCGAAAGATAGGTTAGCTGGCGGGGTACCGGGCGCTGTCATAAATAATAATACTGAGGATGAGCATCGGTGACACCGTATATAGTTAGGGTTCGAACCCTTTATCGATATCATATCGATCCATCACGGTGCTATCATCCGAGATTGATACGTGCGTGATAAAATTATTATAAGACCTGAAAAGTCCCAAACGTAAAAAAAAGGTCCATTTCATACAACAGAGAAGTCCAAGTAGTAAGGAGGTACCTAAGTGATGTGGGAAGCGGGAGAGAGAAAGTATGATACACAGAATTCAGGTTTGTGGTTATTGCTGCTGCTAAAGCGGGACAGAGGGCGGGCCACCCTTATACGGTCGATTATTGTGTTAGGGGAACAAGCTGCCGGTCAATGGTAAACAACCGGAGAAAGAAAGATTGAGTAGAGGGGGAGGGGAGATTCGAAGGGAGACTCGGGATGGTGGTACGGTAGAGGGAGAGTTAACGTTGGGTAGGTAGCAACTCGTGCTCGCGACTCTATAGCAAAGCACCGACCGATCCCAGGTTCCGGATATCGGTGAGTACCGGTTTTGCCGCGGAGGTTGCAGAGGGAGGGTAGAGCTCTCGTCGACCGATGATATGATACGTGGGATGTGCATGAGGATGTAGGATGTCAATGAATTGAAAACGTAGGCATCGTTCAAGGAAAACAGAAACCCGAAAAGGAGACCGGTAGCATTGTAGAAAGCACTTTTCAAAGATGTAAGAAACTAAAGAAATATAAAAGAAGACAAAAACAAAGATATAATCGAAGCAGGTTCCCCCGCGTACTCGAGGATGGAACACGCGGAAGGTTTACCCGATAGCCACCGGGATTAACGAATTTTCTCCAAGATAAACAGAAAATGCCTCCGGGCGGCGGTCGAAGAGTAACAATATTAATCCAGGAGAGCCGACTTCCGTCTTTTCTCGAAGAGAGAGGGTTAAGGAAAGGGAGAGTGTATGTTGCGAGGAATCCGATTGTGGCTCATCGGCTCATTCCTACCAAGCATGGGCATCCCACCCATCAGTGTTCTCCGCAGCGGGCATGTCGGGGATCTTCAGATCCTGATCCGTGAAAACCTTCTTGGGCTTCTGGGCTGGGGCTTGAGGCGTGTTACTTGGGGCGGTGGACAGAGCCTGTCGCCCGGCAGAAGAAGCTGAAGCAGTCAGATTTTGGTTCGCGTCGCTATCGGTCTCCGATTCTGTTGGTGCTTGCTTCTTCTTCTTCTGACGGGGTTTGACCTCAACCCACTCGTTCTCGATGCCCGATGGGAGCTCACGCTGTGCGGCTCTGTGTTCGTCCAGGAACTCCTGGGGAATCGCATCGGACAGGTCCGATGTCGAAGGAGTGACCCTGGAGTTAGCGGAGGCGCTACTGTCGAAGGTGTCTAGTAGACTGCCCAATAGAACATTCTGTCCATTGGACCCCGCCAACGGCGTATTGCTTCCGGACCATGCGCTGGAAGCCGCATTGGATTGTTTCTTCGGCTTGCTAGAGGCCTCGGCCTCTCTAGCCAGCCTCTGTTCCCTCTTGTGGGCTTCCAGTCGCTTCTGCTGGTCCTCCCTCTCCAGCTTCTTCAGCTCCTTCTTCATCTCGTTCTTCTTCTGGTTCTTCTTCTGGAGCGGGGTGAGCCCGTCTTTCTTCTCGGACTGATTGCCCTTCTTGCGTGTGACGGTGGTGAATTCGTCTTGGGCAGATGTGATGCGCATGACGTTGGGTCCGGAGGTCTTCTCCAGCATATCATCGATCAGGTTCTCCTCATCAACGCTATCCGGCTCGTCGATGTCGCCGTCGGCACCCGTTGTTGAGGAAGTGGATGAGATGGCCCCGAGCGATGGAGAAATCGGGACAGCCGTCAATTTGATCTCTGCAGGTGCAGGGGCTGGGGCGGGAGCGGCAGCAGCGGCCTTGGAAGCTTGCTTGTCGCCCTTCTTCTTCTCCTGCTTGGGCTCCTGCTTGCCGGATTTCGACTGACCGGTCTTGAATCCGGCGAGACGCTGGAGGCTGCCTTTGTCTTCGGCCAGGGCAGGCGAATCTGGGATATCGTCGTTATCTTCGGACTCGAGTGTGACGGTGGGGACCTGAAGTTCCCGTGTGTTGGCGGCGGCGGGTTTCTGCTGCTGCTGTTTCTTTTGGTTCTTGGGTTTCTTCTTCTTCTCATTGCCGGATACATCGTCCAGGAGGCTGCCTCTGGCGACTGTGGGCTTCTGGGCCACGGGCGCGGGGGCCTGCTGCTTCTTGGTGATGTAGAAGTAGGCACCGACAACGGCCAGGATGACGGTCCATTGGATGATGGTGCTCATTCCGACACCCATTTTCGGTGAGATGGTATATGATCGCTCGGGGGAGATTCGGAAATCCGGAAATCGGAGGAGGAGGGACGGAGGAAAGGGAAGGGAGTAGAAGTGCTGGTTCAAAGTAGAGCGGAGTGACGGAGAGGACGGTGGTCTTGGTACAGAGGACGTGTGGATGTTGGAAAGGGTTGGATGGGAACGGGGGGTGAGCTTCGCGTTGTTGTGGGATCTCAGTTGCGAGTTGGACAGCTGGACGTTAAGGTAACTGGGGTTGGGACTGAGAGCTGTGTTGCTGGGAAGGAACCTTGCTCGCACCGATTGGGAAGGTCCTGAATAGGGAAGTCGGTCAATACTCTTGAAAGGAGATGAATACGATGCGATACGGTGAGGCCACGATGCTTCAATGGTATTCAGGGGCAGTCTTGTGGGAGGGAGTGGGCATACGGTAGTGGCTACGGTGTCGCTGTGATAGCGGGCCTTGGTGGTGTCGGGGGGACTAGATCGGACCCCTGTCTGAAGATGGATTGGATTCGGACTCGGTGTCCACCGGTCGGTCTTGATTGATGTTACGGTGGACGAATTGGCGAAGAGCGTATTGATCGGTTGAGTGGTCGAAGGGAGCGGTTGGCGAGAGTGATATCGATATCTGAAGATGCGATGGTGGACGGTTCAGGAGAGAGGTTAGTTGAATTGTGGGTTATGTGGCCAAGCTCGCTCGGTCGGAAACCAACGAAACCACGACGTTGCACTGCTCTGCACTGGCTCTGCGCCGGCACCCCGAGAAATTACTCTAATCAAACCGGCCAGGTCGAGATATCACGGTGGGTCTCTGTCTTCGTGTCCTATCGTCTGCGTATGGGCGGGCCCGGATTGGGTGGTTTTCTGTCTGTTCGGGGAATATATTGCTGTTCCATGCATCACGGAAGCCTTCAGGGTCCTTCCTATATATAATACTCAACCACAGCCACGGCATTACATAATCGCACGATGTATACACGGTTTCATCTACTCAGCTCCAGCTCACACGCCCGCCCGTCGGTTTGCCAGGTCCTTGGCTAATCACGGCTTCGCGGCATTCCGCTTGCTGCCAACTGCAAAGTGGCTACGTATGCATCAAGCTAGCTCTTAGCAATCAAGCCTTTCCCCTGGGCGCCATGCAACCGGTTCCTGGACATGGATCTCTTGGACGGCTGGCTGGACGGATTCAATCAATCCAAAATGAGGGTCCCATTTCCCGCTCCGTCCGGGGGAAACTCGCTCGCCTGTGCCGTAGTCGCTCTGTGCTTTATATTTATAGCGGGAGCAAGCAAGTTGAGAAAAGTATGGGGTTTTAGCCTGAATCGCTTCCAGCTGCATCAGACCCTTACACTACCAAGTGCTCAGATATATCTATCTGTCCGTCGTCATCTTTCAATCGTGTAGATTCTGCAGGTACTGCGTAAACGGTGTCCAGAAACAAGACTCTCTACGCCGGTTCTATGAATCGTGTATGTGTATATCCACCTCTAACAGTCCTTCCTCGCCATATCGCCACTCACCACGCTATCCTACCTTACCAGGTGGCCGGGCGTACGAGATGGTATCAAGAGCCCTTGTAGAGGAGTATAAAATCATACTCTCGGCGCGTTTCCAATCTGTATAATCTCCCCAGTAGCTTCATCATTCCGTAACGCCGGCCACGACGTCCCATCCGCCTTCCTCAGAACCATCTCCACCTTCGTCCCCATTACCTTGTACGTCGACTCCTCCGGCGTTATCGTCGCGTACAGCGGTATCGTCGTCTGATACCTCTTATTATCCGTCGTCCTCAGGTCCACATCTATCTCCGTCGGTTTGAACGTGATTGTCGACTGCTCCTTATCCGTCTTCTTCAGGAATATCGAAGCGTTGATGCTCGAGTATGTTTGGTAAAAGTCCGTTCTGAAATACACAAGCTATCAGCGCCCGACCAAAAGGATAACTCGTTGAACGTGAATGAACATACCGACAAGTAACGACCTCCTCCCCGCCTGCTGCCTCCTTCTTTGCTCCGACGTAACAATGATTCCCTTCCGAGCACCCCGTGATCTTCAGAAACTCCGAAAACTCCAAAACCCTCCTTTTGCAGCACGACCACCCCTTTGACCCTTCGTGAAATATCGCAACTCCAGGATGATGCACGCAGGAACCCGGTTTCCTACTCTCCTCCTCACCAACATACGTAAACTCACACCCATTCCTTTTACACTTCGCCCCGGTAGCGACTACAACGCCCGGTTCATCCTCCTCTGGGGGCTGTTCTTTCGACGCAGCGCCCGCAGCCGCAGAGGTCGAAGGTTGATTGATCCTAGCCTCGGAAATGGGTGCCCTAACGCGTTCGGTTCCAAATGTCTCCTTGCCGTCCTTCGATATAACAGGAGCCGGAATGCTCGCTCCACCGGCCGAAGCAGCGGAAGATGAAGCAGCAGATCCGTAGTCCGCGGCCGTCGTGGTAACTTTTTCGGTCGAGTGTCTCCCCGTGGCGCAGGGCGGTATCGTCAGGAATTCATCGAAGGTCAAGACCCGAGGTTTGCAGCATTTCCAACCTGTAGAACGACCGGGAAGTGGGGTACCCGAAATGTTAGTGGGGCAATTCTAGCTTTGAACCCACCAAAGCAAAATGTCTTTTCAAACAGCAGGCGAGTAACAAAGGCCGTATGCAGGTACACGCACCTTTCTGACCCTCGTGGAAAACAGGGGGGCCCGGGTGGAAGTAGCATTCCTCCTCAGGGTCAGAGAACGTCTTGCCACAGCCCTGGTGGGTGCACTTCTGTGTCATCGCGGAGTTGAACTGTTTGAAGCCCAACTGCAGTTTTGAAGGAGACCGCCAAGGCAGCCTGATCTGAACGGTCTCAAAACTGGCTGTGAGCGTAGAATCGATCTGGGCTGTTGTAGCAGGTAAATCGGACCAGCTACAAGCACTGAGAGATCCGGACAGAACGGTGAAGGCAGTGTCAGTCGATTGATTGTTCGTGGTGGTGGATGTGGGTGGCAGCGAAGCCTCCCCGGCGATAGTTTTAAGTTGTTGTTGGCTGTGGTTGTTCGGCAACACATTTCGTTTGTCTGTTTGCCAAACAGAACTTTCTAGATCCCCCCAACGCAGCAACACAAGCCGAATCAACACAAACAAGCGAAGGTCCCCTGCACCTCTCCAGAACCAACACATCGCAGTTTTCGGGCACGATTTCCAACATCCAACAGCCAACACCATGCGATTCCGCCAGCACAAGCGAGGTCATGTCTCACAGACTCTTCGAATTCAATCATCCCGTCCCACAACAAACCTACGACCCCGGCCCTTTGCGCTCAATCTAGATTATCAGGCATCATTACTTATATACTCTACTCCGGCACAGCCAGATCGGGTCAGATTGGACATCGATCGTTGTCAATTAGAATATGTATCGTACATGCGAAGAAACCACCAACCAACAGAACATCCCGTCGGTGGCCGATTCATATCCACGGAACTATTATATTATAAAATAACATTTCCCACGGGAAAGCTCGAGGGAAAGAAAAACAGAGATACCACGGGATATCATCACCATGCATACGGTCACATCAAATATCGGACCTATAAAAGTAAGAAAGGAAACGGAAGGAAGCAGCGACCAAACAGCTCAACCACGCGCTAGAGAACAAGAAGCTTTATACCCTGCAGCTACTTGCCTCCCGCAGCAGTGGCAGCAGAAAACAGAACTATCGACAACAGAAAAGCAGTCTGTTTACTGCGGGTTCAGCACAGCGATGACCGGTGGCGCGTCGTGCAGCGGCTTCTCCAACCACGTGATGTGTTCACCATTGAAAACCGTCGAGTTGGCGGTCAAAGTGATGTTGGTGTTAGGAGCCTGCAACGATGCAACGAAGATTGGGACATCGAGGAGTCTTGGGTGGATGTGGTTGTAAATCTTGACGCGGTTTTCGCCGGGATAAAGGGTGAGATCCTTAACCACAGCATAACCAAGCGGCTGAGGTCCAACAGAGATATCGACGGTAAGGTCGCCCTGCAAGGCCAGGTTAGTCACGATCGATCACCCGCTAAGATGCAGTGGAACGTTCCAACAGTTCCGAAGGAGGGGGTGTATAACTTACAACTTGCAGAGTGAAGGAGCTGGGGTTGGGGATGACACCGTCTGTGACCATGTTGGTTCCATCTTCCATGGGCTCTTCCAGGATCTCCGGGTTGTACAGCTTGATGCCCTCGAGGCCGTGAAGACCTGTTACACACCACCTATCAGCCTTTTTTTCTTCCTAATCCTTCCTCTCTTTCACGCGCGGAGAGGGGTTCACTATGACTTACCCTTGAGTTCGACAGTCTTCTGGTAATCAACCTTGAACTTGATAGCACCGACATTGACCTCGGGATTAGACCTGATTCCAAGACTGAGCCTCTCATTCTTCAAGACTTGCGCCGAAAACTCGTCGTAGGCAGGCTTATCCAGGATCTCGGTAACAACGTCGGTAACGTTGATGGTCAAGGTATCCTTGATATCGAGTCTTCCAACGCTCAAAGTCATGAACGGAACGATCTGCTCGCCCTCAGCTGGTGGCAGGTACATCTCAAAGGTCTGAGGGGAGAAGTGGGCGCTGACGGGGGCGTGGGAGTGAGCGGTAGAGTTCATGGAGAGGGTGAACCTCTCGTTCGAAGGGTTGGTGATGGCGATGGCATCGACCTGGAGAGTCGAGTCATTCACGCTGTCCTGGGCGATCTTGGGGATGATGCCGAAGATTCTAATAATTCGTCCACGGTCAGTCTACGAGTTCCTTGGTTTCCCGGTGGAAATATATCTTCCAACGATCGAGGAGGGGGTAGTGAAAATGCTTACATTCCGAGAACCAGGGCAAGGATAACCGCCAAGGTGGCGATGAGGTAGACCCACCATCGTCGGGCGCAGTGTCGCTTAAATCTCTGACCACGGGTTCCGCGAACCTCTGCTGGGCCGGCGTTCTCGATGGTCTCGATCTTATCACCCTTGTCGCTCATTTTGAAGTTGGTATATTGAGTCCTGGGATATGATTCTCCACTAGATGGTATTGACCTCTAGGTTGCTAGCCTCGCGGAGGATATGCTATAGCACGTTAGTGATCACATATCATCAAACAATCGCAATGTTTATAAAACCGCCTTCAAGAACAATGACTGGTAATGTTTATTGTTTATTGTTTATTGTTTGGGTTTCTTTCCGACTGCGCATTCAAGGATGCTCGGAAGCAGGTGGGGGGATATAAATGGGAATCGCCTGATCGCAAAATGAATGGCAAGAAATTCGGGCATTGGGAATTCGGGCACTGGGTATATCAGGTGGACACAGCGTGTGGGACGGCATGACATCAGGAATGTTCGAACGACTTGCATGATACTTACCAGCGAAGAGAGTTCGATCGAAGGTTAAACCGAAGTTTCCAAAACCAGCCTTGTGACACAGACGGGTTTACGTAGAACGGAAAAACAGGAGCCAATCGATTCGCCAATCGATTCGTCGACAGAGGATCCCTTTTACTTTTCTCAAAGACCGAATCGAAGAGAGGGGAAAGGAAGGGGAAGCAGAAAAAATGAAGTCTCTTATCGATCAGGTTGGCTCCCAGGGCCCTTTTTGTAGTTTTGCAGAGAGAAGACCCAAAAAATAAAAAACGAGGGACCCGAGAAATGCGACATTCGATTACATATTAAAATCAGGAATGCTAGGACCAAAGCTTCTTTCAGGGTGGGAATATGCCCTGGTTGGGTTTCCCCAGACTATGTGTCTGAATTGGATCATGAGATATTCGTTCGGGAAGGCACCGCTTTTGCCCCTGCCAGCGAATTAGGATAGCCCCCGACGGTCTTTAAAAGATTGCCCATTGGCTACCTGATTGGAGGGCGCGACGCACACACCCACATCGGCGCAGGCGAGTTATTCAAATCTTTTGGAAGAAGGGGGAGGTTAGGTTCCTGATAGATTCGATTTTCTGGGTGGCCGTGGTCCGGGAACCCCTAGCTTCGGCCGGCCGCTCGTTCGGATTGAATTCTATGGAGGACCTTTCTGGGTTCCATGCGGGATAACTGTAAGTAACCCACACTGCCTATCGTCCCTTGTATCACGGCCTGTTTCTCTGCCTGGTCTGGTCCGGTCCCGCTTTCAGATGTTAAAAAAACAGGGATCTCGGGACGGTCTGCACGTCCTTCTCCTGCAGCGAAGTGCACAGCTTCGGGCAAAATTGCTCGAACACAATTACACGATACCGCACAATAGCAGCCCTTCGTTCTTCCATCCTTTTAAGATTGGCCGTCGACTGGGGGCGAGGAACCAATCCAACATGGCGTTGTTCTGTCGTCTCCCTCCGCATCCCTTGGCGGAATCTTGACTGCCAAACGGGACCCACTCGCGTGAGAACCTTCTGCACTGTTCGGGCAGCTGTCAATGACGCTCGACGCCCCCGAATGTGCGACCCCGCATTAGCGGCCTTTTTCCTTTCTTCTCCATCTCGTTCTGTCTTAACTTGTTCTCTTTCGTCTAGTCCGTGTGAGACCCAAATTTCAGAAAAACAAAAAAGAAGGTTCACGTTTACGAGCCTATTTCTCGATATCCGCCAGCTGCTTCGTTCTCCTTCTTAGACTTTGCCCTTTGAACAGAGCTCTTCCCGAGGAGCCTCCTTCTTAGTCGCTATTTCGATCTTTCTTTCGAAAAAAAATTCCCCTTATCGTGAGATTTCTTTTTCTGTTTTGGAGCGATATGTAGAACATGCCATGCATGCATGCATGTCTGGAAAACTTCTTCCAACCCGAGAAACAGAAACCCGCCGACTAGTGAACCTGATTCACTGCGAACGAAGACGCTAGAATTTTATTATACGATCGCCACATTTACTATGTAACTGTTCATCCATACATCGCGGCTAGACCGAACCGGGTAATTCTTCCTGATACATCGAAATCCACCCAACCTGCTCTGCCATCATATGTACCGAGGCACCTGCCCAGAAAATCCCTTCAACACAGGGGATTTCCATGTGCTAAAAGCTTGGGTAGCATACTGGCCCCATGCCCGTGAAACCTCAATATTGCAATTTGCTAGGCGAAATAAAGATATTTGGCTATGCTAGCAAGGATTTTTTCGGGGCCAGTATGACTCCGTAAACGGTATGAGGAGGTTTTCAGGGATTTGGTACGATGCACAGCAGGTTCGATCCAGGACTGGCCCAGGAGATATCGGATGTGGATGGTGCCGCTCTCAGAAATTTGGTTTGCCTGGTTCATTAGTCTGCATTTTTTCCCCGCATTGTTCGCGGTTGGATAGTCGCTATCGACGAGCTTCCCAACCTTCGAAATTAGAAGCGGTTCATTAAGTAAGTACTCCGGTACTTTGGGTACCTAAACAGCTGCTGGCTTAGAGAGGCTTAACCCGTATACGTCCGTATATATACAAGACCAGTTTGGTTCGGACTCTCTAACAATAGACTATTAACTCCAGTAGCGTTCGCACCGAAGTGGCCAGCCAGTCAACCTCGTCGAATAGCTCCAGCTCCAGCTCTAGGCTCCGACAACGAGAGTCAACTATCAGCCCGTCCTGCAAAGGTATCCTTTGTCCTCCAAATTTCTTGATTTTTTGATTCGCCCAGAAGCATGTGATACCTACATCCTGCTTATCCAACTTGAAAGGCGGTCTGGAGTTGGCATTATTAATGTGTAATCCCGGTTGCTATTGGCTGGTCCAAACATCTCGGTTGATTCGGGTTTTAGCTTGTTTTCCATTTAATTCTTGTTCGCCACATCCCGTTGTAGTCGCAGCGGAGGCCGGACGATATACCTAGTTTGGAAAAATGTGCAGACCGTTCAGTCGCAGAATTCGTACAATTTCTAGGGAGAAGAAAAAGAAAATATGTATTTATGAATCGCAGGATATTATATTCCTCCTCTTCGAAAATTGAATCTGTAAGAATGGCATGGGTATCGTCCGAGATCTCTTCTTGCCCCAAGGCACCGAGGTGTGGGGCTTTCACCCCGCGGGGAGCATCAAGATACGGGGTAGCATTCAGCAGACTTCAATGCATGTTAACCGCACCGTAAAAATGTTATGGACGATATCGATGCACATGCACACTTCCCCGTTATAACTAACGTAGGAATCCCGCATTGGCGTCCAAGGCACCCAGACCAAAAAACTCTTAAACCGCGCCACTTTGTCGCTTCACAAGGTCTTTCACAGCACCGTTTTAGATAAACAGCCTCTCGCGACCTAGGATCAGGCTTCGGGCGGGCGGAAGCATGTGTGACCGAATGACTGAGTCCAAAGGTATTTATCGCCTTTACAATTTCGATATTATATAACCTGCATGCAACTTGCACGGATGCACATCACGCCCTCGAGCTCTGATTGCGCGAAGCTCTCGTGGATCACCTGTAGGCCGGTCGAGTAGGCATGTGTAACTGTTTTCAGCAGGTAATACAGGTAGATAACACTCATCCACAGCCCACTCGATCGATTTAAGGTGAAACGGTGCGCCCTGGTCTGTAACGTATAACGTCATTGCATTAACTAGAGCCAGTTAATTAAATATATTGCGCCAGTAAATAATTACTTAATTACTGAAGTAGTTAACTTTGTACTATAAATATAAACGGAAGCTGAAGGGGGTTCGATATTAATAGCGACTCCGTCTGGCCTATTATCGATCTCAGAGCCGGGATCAGATGCTAGATGAGAACTCCATGTCAAGCCCAACGTTTATATTTTGATACATAGGATGCAACACAATATCTCTCACACAGAATCCAACAGATTTTAGTCTGGGAAGCTCGCTGGATGGTAGGACATGCGAGTTTGGTTTATATTATCGGCCCGATTTACCACCATAGTATGTGAATATTAGCTAGATCCATGGCCGATATAGAACGTGCTTATCCGCCCATTAGTTGGCTCTGATCATGAGGCTCCTTTTGCAAATAAGTAAGTGTTCATCCATAGCCAACGAATTCGACCGATGGAAATGGGTGTTTATGCAGGTTTATCCATTTGGTCTCATTTCCACATTCACTAAGCTTGCTCGATACAAATGAAAGTGCGGGCTGATATCGTAAATTATTAAATTCATTTCTTTTAAAACGGACCCCAATTGCTTCGTTATTGGTCCCGCAATTGAATTCGTAAAGTCGTAGAATCTATATATACAATCCTCCCATCGATACGCAAGTCTCGCACTCTAAGCCATCAGCCTCGCACCGAAGAACTCGCACAAACCATTACATGTATAAATATTATAAAGTATATCAAACACCCGCCCTATTTATGGTTCAACTTCCAGTGTGCACCATCGAAAACTTAGGCGGAGCCAGCCAGACGGCGCTCCTTGCGGGCCATCAGGAAATGTGCAGACGCGTAGGCGACGACACCGACGAAACACATAGCGGTCGTAACCCCGAATCCCATCAAGTACTTCGGTGCATCCTCGCCAGGGAAGAGATAAGCACCGTAGATGGATGCCAAGTTACCCATACCGTTCATGAAGGCGAGGGCAACGGCACGGACTTCTGGTTCCATCGAGCCGAATGTCGAGCCACCATAACTCAACCCGCAGCCGTTGGCAGTCCAAAGACCGGCGGCCATCAAAACGAGAAGGACGTATCGGGCGGTGTAGCCGTAAACACCTACAACGACGCCGCTGGTAACCAATGCGACTATCATCCAGCCGGCGATTATCAACCCTCTGAATCGGCTGTATTTATCGGCAAAGAAGCCGTTTGCCAAGTTGACGACGAAGGCCACACCGTAGATTGGAATGGTCATGTATTGTGCCGCGTGAGCGGTATATCCGAGACCTTTGACCAAGGTTGGGTAGAAGTATGAGAGAGTTGAAGAGCCGACTAGATTTTAAGGGAAAGGGCGTTAGTAAGCAGGGACTAGACGAATACAGGTATTGAAATGATAGCAATGGATCGAGGCTTACCAATGGTCATGTATCCCAGTGTCAGGATGTAGAGTTCCCAGGATTTGAATGCAGTTCTAAGAGCTTCGATGTGGCCGATACGTTTTTCGTCTCCTCTTCGAGCGGTGACATTCTCCGTGGCGAGACGGGCAATGGCGAGTTCGATTTCTCGGTCTGTGAATTTACTCTGGCTTGTAGCCGGAAAGTTCGGAAGAATGAAATAAGCAATGACTGCCCAGCCGGAGGTAGCGACACCCTCGACGATGAAGAGCCATCTCCAGCCTCTGATACCATGAGCACCCTCAAGGCCACCTGTTGAATTGTTAGCAAAAGCCCTTCCTTCGTATCGGAGATGTTATCGGGGAGCTTTACTGGTGATAGCGCCAGCCAAAAGTCCTCCGAATGCACCAGAGAGAATGGCGGCAGAAATGTAAACGGAGAATCTCTTCGATTGCTCCGTTTTTTTGTACCATGAAGAAAGCAACATCATGATACCTGGAGCGAACGAGGCCTCCAAAACACCGACGATAACTCGGAGGCCGACAAGATGGTGGTATGTTTTGATAAACGCCATGCCTGCGAAGAAGTTAGTCAGAGCACCAGTTCGTGATTTCATTCAAACCTCTGGTTTTTCATGTCTTACAGATTGTGACGATTCCCCATGTGAACATCATGGCTGGGATATAGGCGCTTGGGTTGACTCTGCTGAGGATCATGTTCGACGGGATTTCGCACAAGACATAACCGATGAAGAAGACCACCAAGGCAACCGAATATTGGTTGGAGGTGAGCTGTAAATCCTGTTCCATACCAGCGATTTTTGCATTTCCGATGCTATCTCCTAGTCAGTTGGCGTTCTCTACGGAGTAGAACTACGGCCGGGACTCACTTTGTTCGGTCCATACTATTTCAAAGGTTAGCTTTGGTCCAGTGTGCGTAGATATATTCGTTTATGTGAAGGGCTTACTATGAAAGAAGGTACATAAGCCACATGGTAGGCAAGATGATCAAATCGATCTTGCGGACCAGCTTCTTTTCTTCCTCTGGGTCGATTTCCATGGAGGGAGTGCCGGAGCCGGCATACTCGACGTCCTCCATGTGCTGCTTTGTGTCCGTGAGAGACATGATGTTCCGAGGTGGAATCGAAGATGCGTCTACGAAGTAAGAGGATCTGATCTTGAAGTCTTCTAGATGCCTTGAAGCGACCCAATGTTCCTAAGATCGAGTGCTGGATGGGGATAGGAAAGACAGGGGATTCGACCCAGGAGGAAGGCGAAACCCTGCGACTTTATAGAAGACGCATCACGAATTCCCCAAAGTTCCACTCCGCGAAACGGGACAGTTGCAGATGGTGTTGAATAGAATTAAACCAGGTCTGGAGATCAAAGTTCCAGTTCCCCGGAGAACTCTCGAACTCAGCGCTGAGTTAGGGCGGTTGCATTGCCGGGTCTGCTAAACGTAAACCAACCACCGGCTAGCCAGCTTTGGCCGTCTCCAAAACTCGGAAATCTCCAGCGCCAGTGCCCTCAGCAGCGGAAGCGAAGCTGCTACCAGACATCATCTCGTCCGCGCGTGGGCATGCATGCGCATGTGGCCATTCCCAAGAACCAAGACCTGACCAATTCCTCACCAATACCCGAAAATCTTACCCCGGATTGGCTTTTCCTTGGAGCCGGAACCACTTGTCAGGCCAAATCCCCAAGTTTTTTTGCGCGTGGAGTGTGGGGCAAAGTCTAAAATCTTTGTCTGTGGCGTGCATTGGCTTTTCAATTGGTGATAGAAAGTTGCCGTTGCCTCGTCTCCTTGTCCATCTCCCGTGGTGTATACGCGTGGTGTAGTGACCCCGAGACGGATACCCCAGCCGGCCTGGCGGTTAGACCTCTCCAACCCATCCCCGTAATTTCTCCGTCTTGGACCTCGAGACCTTTCATTCTGGCGGTTGGATGTCTGGAGACGAGTCAGTTGTGCTTCGTCTCCTGTCCCTTCCCCAGAAAATACGCACACGCAGGCAGCCTTTGGTGGAGTTTCTCCGCCGTCACCATGCATTCTTTTCCCCTTGGCTCGCCTCGTGGACAGCTCATGTCGATAGGCATCAAGAGAACGTGATCCGGAGACGCGGATCAGCTTGTGGACCCAGCAGAGCGGATGCCGTTATCGATATCCGGGGTCGGGCTAGCAGAGCTCAAGCCCGCATCGATTCGAAGAAATCCCGAAAAGCTAGTCGCAGAGATAGGATTCGATGCGATGCGATGAGCCTGGCTCCATGGATTCTGCTTTGCAAAGTTATGCTTTGTATCCGCTATTGGAGCTCCGCTTATATATATAAAGAAGCTCCTCAAATCCGACTTTGGCTTTTCTGATATCGATTCGTCCAAGCTAGTGCAAACATTGCAAGACTCGATCCTACCGTCGCTACAAACCTCGCATATTAGTCTTATATAATCCAGATATCCAACTTAATATTTTACAAAAATGTCACCGACAGCCACTAACGGAACCGCTGCGAATGTTGCTGCGAATGGCGCCCAAAAGCCAATAACTGGGAATGAAATGTTGGAAGCCGCTCATCAAGCCCGAGCAAAGGCAATCAGCACACTCCCAGACGAAGGTTTCGACTGGAGAATAACACTGGAAGGAAAGGTCATTGCGAGTATGTGAAACTCTGGTTTTTATTCCTTGGAGCAGTCCTAAGGCCGGAACTAATTCTATTTCTTTCCTAGTCACTGGTGCCAATCGCGGAATCGGGCTCGGTATCGCAGAAGTCTGCCTCGCCAACTCTGCCACTAAAGTCTACTCTCTCGACCTCCTCGAGCCTACTGAGGAGTTTAACGCTCTATCGAAACGATTCAACGGCCGTCTCGCCTATATCCAAACCGATGTTACGCAGGACGCATCCATTCAAAATGCGGTTGATAAGATCGTTGAGGAATCGGGTGCTATCCACGGAATGGTGGCCAACGCCGGTATGACAAAGCACCAACCTGCTCTGGACTTCGATCGTGCACAGATGGACAAGCTGTTCAACCTCAACTTCTTTGGTGTTTTCTCCTGTTGCACTATTGCCGCCAAGAAGTTTATTGAGCTTGGAATCAAGGGATCAATTGTAAGCTAGCCTCTTATCCTTGTGATCGCGTGTTCATCGACTTCGAAACTAACACGGGACAGGTTTGCACTGCAAGCAAAGTCGGTGACGGACCAAACCGTGCCGCTCCTTCGGCACCATACGGCGGTACCAAGGCAGCCGTCCGAAACATCGCCAAAACTCTCGCCATGGAATGGTCCAAGTATGGTATTCGTGTAAATTCTATCTCCCCCGGCTTTGTTAAGACGGCTATGACGTACTACGTTGAAACCGCACCGGACTGGGATCTCAAGATGCAGTACTATGGGGGTATGCCACGATTGGCGTTGCCTCAAGAGCTCGGAGGAGCTTATGTTTATTTGCTTTCCGATACTGCCTCGTATACTTCGGGTATCGATCTTCCAATATCTGGAGTTGTTGGAGCCTGGTAAGAGTTACATATAATGATATATTAGAATAGTGGGGTGGGGTCCAGGTGGAGTTACTGGTTTTGTATATAGATTCAGATTCTTTGAAGTATTCAACGCTTGTGCCTGTCATAGATTCTTCTTCCTTAAGCTTGTTTTGTGAAAACTAATCAGAATTCGGGTTACCGAGTACTGCAACAGGAAAGTGAGCTAAGTTTGCCTAGTTACATGTAATTGTGTCAATGCCGCGATCCAGTCCGAATTTTCTGAACTACACGTCTAGACGTCTACACTCATACTGGAGTAATAAAAAGCAGAGTAGTTGATATATTATTTTGAAAACCAGCTGCGGAGTTGGATTACTTCTTCATTTGCAGGAAGAGTAATATGTTCGGAGTCTTGGATCGTAGTTTCAATTGATCAAGTCTCGGTAGAGTCTTGAACTTCGAATTCCGGGGTTTCAAATGAACTCGTCGGGAGTCAGATCTATGGATGATCATTCTCAAGGCCAGGCTTCTTGTATAATTGTGAACCCAGTTCGCAATCAGTCGAGGTTTATAGTCAGTGCATGATATATATACCGACATGGCCTTCAATGTAATTTGTTTATGAGGGAGAACCGTTGGGATTCCCGCTCTTTAATGTCAATTAGTTGTATTATCTGGTACAAGTATCTGAACTGATAAAAACGCCACACCTGATCACAGTAGATATACGCTCCAAATTTCCCCAAGCCATCAGGTTCGAACTGTTCAAATGCCGGCGAAAACGATGGACCGACTCCGAATCGCAGCCTGCAAAATGTGCTAACTGATATATCGATAAAGACAAACTAGCTACCCCGCGAGACTCGACAATGCAATGGCAATGACAAAACTTTTCCGTTGGATCCATGGGATATCTCAAGCCCAGTTATTTCTCCCACTCTCTTTGCAACTCGTCCGCCAAACTAACAGCGGGCCAGTTGGTTCTTCTCTGGCACCGCCGTATCAATTCCATTACAACCTCTTTCTTCCTTTCATCGTGTGACACACATAAACCGGCACCAAACAAACACATTTCGCTCATGAGACAGTATGCCGCTTCATAGGGTATTGTCGCCGCAATCCCCACGATAACATTAACACAATCCGCCAGTAATTTTTGGCAAACTGCAAACTCCTTGTAGCCTCCAATGCTAGGCCTATGCAATAAAACCAATATCCTGGCGAAGGAATGGATCTGCACCGCAATTCCGTATTGCGGAGGATGATACCATAGAGGTTCGATATCATGAAGAATTATATCCGCCGGATCTTGGATAGCTGGTAAGGGAGTGAACTCGTCACCAAGATGCCGTGTCCAATCTTCAAGCATTTCTAAGAGTTTCTCTCCGCGCTCTACTCTCCCCTGTAGATTCATCTTCCCTGCTTCAATTTCCTCATCGGAGCAGTAGTTTACTGCCTGCGCGAGCAAGTAAACACTTCTACTCGCTAGCTCGTCCTGATTCAGTGCTTCATGCGGCCGTAGAGGCTTCCAGAATGATAAAGGCCGCCGTCTTTCGCGGAAGCTTGCCCATACGTCCTGCCGTAGCCACGCCCACCATACCGCCTGTTTTGTTCCACCCGAGTCGCCATGTATATTTTGAGACCGCTGAATCCAGAAGACACCCTTCAGATGCCGTTCCCAACCGGAATTCGAGCCATCCAGCATTTCGTATGTTGATATTATTAGAACACTTGCCAGTAGCTCCTGTGACCGGCTATACGATTCGAATTGTAAAGCGGTTTGGAGATAATGAAGGGTTTCAAAATAATATTGAACAGCGGTATTTCTGTCCGTCATGTTATCGGGACTGAGGGAGAGATGGCGGTGGGAGAGTGCGAGGATGGCTTTCATGAGACCAACGTTGTGAAGCTAAGAACGGAGTCAGAACATCGATCGAAACCGGCCCTGAGAATGGATGATGGAATATCACTGACCGCGAGCCTTGGGATCAGAGTTCCAAAGTGTTTTAAAGGATCGAAAAGGTCGATCTAACGAGTTTGGGTGTCAGTTTGAGGCCTCAAGAATCCACGTCAGTGAAGAGTGTAGTTTACCCATAAGCTCACGTTTTCCACAAAGTTACGGAATACCGGGCTGTAACGTACAAACAATGGTGAGAACTAAGTACCCGAGAAAGTAACGGCGGAGAAGTAATAACTCACATTTCTTGCTCCGAAAGTTTTATTCTTTCTGGTGACTGCCACAGTTTCCGTTCGTTCGACGGGTTTGTTTGGACATCGACCGCATATAACAATTGATCAAGGTCCCTATATCCAGTGCCCCCGGGCCCTTCTAATCCAGCTTGGTAGCTATGCTGATTCGCAGAAGCTTGCTGCTGTAGTGTTAACCGACCTGATATACCGTCTTCGGACGTTATGAAAGGTGATAAGGAGAAGTTGGGCTCAGATTGTGCTGCATCCGCTGCTAACAACCCTAACCACCTTATCGAGGCAAGTTCGGCACTGATTAAGTTCGATGATGCGTGGGTAGTGTCGGTGTTCGCGGGTGATAACCCCGCCCCCGCCGGATCCAGTGGTAAACCAACCGTGGGAACTACTTCCGCAAACAAGTTGTCTACAGTCAAATTTGCTAGACTTGGCGTAAGGGGTTTATGGATGCTCTCGGACTGACGATGTTTCCTGATCTCCGCCGCAGCTTCTGGTGGCGGCGGAGTAAATTGATATCGTGGATCGTCTTCCGGACGAGAACCCACGGGAGGCTCCGACGGCGGCCGAGGGTGCGGAGCCCTCGTCGGTAGCACGATAGGAGTGGGCGACACTGGTGTAAAGGATGGAGGATTTGAATGCCTTTCTGCCTCCGGGCCTACTGGCTCGGGAATAGCTATCGCGGGAACACCATGATCCTCGAAGATACATTCCCTGTCGCTCTTTTGGCATTGTGCACACTTAGGCCGTTCTTCAGAGCATTTCATGTGTCTCTTACGGCATGTTATGCTATGTAATTTCTATATTGTTAGAAGGTATCCAAAGAATATCGAACGATGACAGAATTGATACGGTGTCGGTATGTGACACGATTCTAGGGTATCGCAGGAATGTGGCAACTCCACATCCATTGTATACCTTTGAGTTCATATAAAGCGATACCCCGGATTTTCAACTGATCAGGTGAACGACCATTATCCGGGGTAGTTTCGATATATTGGTGCGTAACCCGGAGATATACGACTCACCATCCCGTCTTTGTACGCAGCCCTCGTGCCCGACTCTTGCGCTGTCTACGCTTTGGAGCCGGCGATGCACTACCAGAAGATGTGGTTTGGTTGAGCGGCCGACTCATGATAGTCTTTGTAGGACACTATAACTCGAGTAGCCAATTACCGATGCTTAGGAGCCTACGAAACAAGCCGCTGTAGTTGTTGTGCTGTGGGGAAGGATGGCCGTCTCGTGATATCCGAATAGGCGAATTGGACAAAATCCGGGGAAGTAAAGTTGAGTAGGTCGGACTCGTTTAATGGGCATTCTGGCCATGTAACGGGATGCAGCTCTAGCCGCCCTTACGACGGTCTCAGCTCGAGGGCAAATGCACGGGCCTGAGACCGCCTGCTGCATACCGGCAGGGATTCCTTCAGACTAAGCCTTCTGGAGCAGGGCGAAGGCCGTCTGCAGCTGAGCTAAAGCTCATTTGAGCAAAGTTTTGGTGGGCAGCAACCGAGACCGTTTGCCGACTGAGATGTTTAGTAACCAACGTATGCGCTAGTTGGTGAAAATGCAACAGAACATTCGAACACGCGTGCACGACATATATGCATAAGTCACAGGGTCGGGAAACCTTGAACTAACGGAATATATATCTTAAGCTTCAAGCGTGGAACCAATTGGAAAAATATCGGACTCAGGAATTCGAACCGAGTGGTCTGATGTCAGAGTGATAGGCGAGAATACAAGTACACTGCTTGTCAGAGTTCCGTGGATATTCTCCGTAGGCAGCAACGAATCGAAGCTCGTGTCTAGACATCCTCGTTACAAACGGTTTTACGCAGTGACCACGAGTTTTGTGCCTGCGGCTCTTGTTCCTGCACTGTTACATCATAGTGGATACCGGTATATCTACCGATGTATTACCTATCTGGCATACAGAATAACGGAGCAGCATTCCGACTTGAGAGTATCGTGAGGGGTATCATATGAGACTCTCGAAAGCTAAGGCTGATTTAAAATCATAAGCTTCTGGTATAGCATAGCGGAAATGCAACGAAATTTCTAAATTAGCCCCAATTGGGAGTAAACTCATGGAAATTTGATACAAAATCCTGGCATCTAGGAACAAGTAACAACCTCCTGGATAGAATCAGTCCGGCTCTCATACTTCTCGATCTCCTTCAGTTTACCGGCACTCGGGCTCTTGCTGTCGAACGTATATCCTAACCATTCCCTTACGAGCCTCCTTGCTAGCTCCAAGCCGATAACTCTTTGACCCATACAAAGGACCTGACAATTGTTGCTGAGAATACTTCTTT
Organism: Arthrobotrys sphaeroides; assembly: GCA_036971245.1. NCBI lineage: Eukaryota > Fungi > Ascomycota > Orbiliomycetes > Orbiliales > Orbiliaceae > Arthrobotrys > Arthrobotrys sphaeroides. The sequence goes on from JAJTTW010000003.1 coordinate 65,414, forward strand.
CGACGCTGAAACTATCATGCGCTGTGACTGCTCGGATTCCCTTTACTTTATTGGCAGAGATGGCAACCCCAAGCCCAGTACCACAGATAAGAATCGCCCTGTCAGCGGCACCCGACGCAACAGCTTCAGCAGCAGTGATTGCAATGTTGGCATAGTCGGTTAGATCGTTGAGGGGTTTCGTTATATCGGTGACTGATGCGACTCTGGAGTCGTTGGAAAGGTCCGCGTAGAGGGCGTCTTTGTATTGAACTCCTGCACTGTCGCAACCAATGACTACACGTAGACCGGGGGGCGATACATCATCAGATACAGATGGTGCCATCTGAGAAGGTGTGTGCGTATAACGCAAGTATTCGCAGTTAACCAGCTCTGGAAATCGATTTTTGCGTCAGAGGTAGAAGGGCTTGATCGATAAGCTTATAAGGTCGTTTGTGTAGACAATAAAGCTGGTATGTAGAAAGTTGGAGGGATTGGTCGACCCAGGAATGAGTTTTGATTTGATCTATATCTATAGTTACCGCATGAAGGGTATGATAGGAACTTCCTCTCTTGAATTACAATGCTTGGAGGGCAGCTGCAGTGGATTCGAATTTGTGAGGCTTGGGCATTCTTAGGACCGACTCCACATCCTACTGCACATAATATATTATCGTTTTACGTCTAGAACTCTGGAAAAAAAACCCCACACATATTTCCTCATCTGTCGCCATCTGTCCAAACGTTCTGAATCCCGCGGCATCATGATCTCGTCTCCAGCCCGCCTGCACGGACTGGTGTTGTCTCAGATCCGGTTAATGGCAACGGCAGCCAAATACTCTAACGTGTGCCCCGAGACGAGGCTTCGAACTGCGAGGCTGATCCCCGCAATGCACAGTCAAGATATCACGTCGCCCCACATCCCTGTCGAAGGAGGTCCGGGATGGCGAGTCAGGTCGTTGACTCGGCTGATGTCCGTCGTGTCGTGGTCGACTTCGCGATCCATGTCCCTTGAGCGTGATAACCTCCAGAACTTCATGTCTCGACACCCGGCCGACCCAGAGGCGGGAGGCGATAGCCTCCAGCGCGGACACGATGTAATGGAAATTCTCGTGCACAAAATATCTCGCCGCACACGCATACTGCCGGCCACCGTCGCTTTCAGCTCAACTTTAGGCTTCAAATAGTAACTTCGTGAACCATGATCCACTCCGTGAATATGGTTCTCGTCCTGTCAAAATTTCCATCATCTTGTCTTCTCTGACCCGCATAGTCCCCACTATTTCCATCGAGCGCGACTAATCCAAGAGAATCCACGATGTCAACGAAACATTTCTTTCATGAGTATGAGGGTTTAGTGGTCAAGTCCCTTCGCGGGCTCTGTCATACAAATCCTTCGCTATCCTTAATCCCGCAGCACAAAGTTATCTTCAATTCTCTTCACAATCCCTCTAAGGTTTCAATCGTATCTGGAGGCGGCAGCGGCCACGAGCCTGCGTGGTCCGGTTATGTCGGAGAGGGTATGCTGGCGGCTGCTGTCAATGGCGACATATTCGGAAGCCCCAGTGCCGCGCAGGTGATGGCTGGAATTGAAAGTGTCAAAAGTGATAAGGGCACAATTTTGGTCATCACAAACTACACGGGTGACAAGCTGCACTTCGGCCTAGCATGCGAAAAAGCGAGGGCGAAAGGATTGGAAGTTGCAGTTCTAGCAGTCACGGATGATGTTGCACTTGGAAGAAAACGCGCTGGAATGGTAGGGAGAAGAGGGCTGGCGGGAAACGTACTCGGGCTCAAGATTTTGGGGGCGGCTTCAGAAGCAGGTTATTCGTTCGACGAATGCCTTTCGATTGGCAGAGCCGTCAATGCGAACCTTGTTACTGTGGGGGCTTCACTAGATCACTGCCACATCCTGGGGCGAATAAACCACGAGAAAGTTCCTGACGACGTTTGCGTACTAGGAATGGGAATCCATAACGAACCCGTAGGTTAATATTTGGTCAAAGTTGCAAATAATGGCACCAAGCTTACTTTTCGAGCAGGGTCTACAGCACATATCCCCACTACCGTCTCCTGAATGGTTAGTAGAGCAGATGCTCAAGTTTCTACTGGATCCGGAGGATGAAGATAGAGCCTTCGTCAATTTCAGCCAAGGAGATGAGATTGCGCTTCTTGTGAACAATTTTGGTGGGACTAGCTTGTTAGAGCTCCAGGCCCTTACAAATGAGGCTGTCATTCAGCTGGGTAAGTTCCAAGTTGAATTGGTCAGGACAGTAGCTTAAGGATGGCCAGTTAACAGAAGTTAGGAACCTCGTGGTCGACCACCCCCAAAAGAACATTCTCCGGGACGTTCGAAACCTCCTTGAATGGGCCAGGATTCTCGATTTCTTTGTTAAACATCTCTGGAACCGCCCGCGAGCAGAACACCACAACGGAAGAGATCTTCCGGCTTTTAGATTCACCAACAGACGCACCAGCATGGCCACGAGTAAATTATAAGGTCCCCGAGGCCGCCAAAACGATAACGAACGGCGTGAACGGTACGCACACAAATGGTGTCTCTAGAACGCATATACCCGGCGATCGGCAACTAACTCCGTCGCTCTTGTACGGCGCCATTCGACGAGCTTGTGAGCGGGCCATTATGTCTGAGCCAGATCTCACAAAGTGGGATATGGAGATGGGCGATGGTGATTGCGGGGAAAGTGTCAAAGCCGTTTGTCAATCAATCTTACAATCATTCCCAGAGAGCCCCGACTCCTCACTACTCTCTGTTCTGTCGTTGCTCGGAACTTCTATTGATGCAATGGGTGGCACACTCGGCGCAATTTTTGGTATATTTCTTGCAAGTCTAACCGCCTCGATACGACGGCAACCCGAAAATCTGGGCACTAATGAGCTTTTTGCCAATTCGGTTTATGACGCCCTCCAAGGATTGAAGAGTCATAGCGGAGCGAGGGTCGGGGACAGGACGGTTATGGATACGCTTATTCCGTTTTGCGAAACGTACAAAAGTTCTGTCAGCTTTGAAAAAGCAGTGAATGCTGGTGCGGACGGTGCTGAGGGGACGAGAGGTATGAAAGCGAGATTTGGAAGGGCGACATATGTGAAAGGACGGGAAGGATACGTCGAGCCCCCGGATCCGGGTGCATGGGCTGTCAGGGAGATGCTCTTGGGAGCTTTGGAGGTAGTTCAGGTTACCCAAGCTTGAACACGAGGTCCAGGATTCAACTACGGAGTTCGGAGCACCACGTTTTGCTCGCTAGGCACGCAGGCACGCTTGGACAGTATAGTACAGTTTCCATATGTATATTAAGTTTATTTACTAGTAGTAATAATTTAGTGGCATTGCGCATAACTGAGACACATTGAAAGCTCTAGACATACCCAGAGCTCCGGGTCTGGGAGATTAAGTCAAATGTTTCCGCTCGCGTACTGTCCCAGATTCTCGGAAATATCGCGCTGAACTAACCACCTGCATAGCCAGCGATATCGATTGGCATGATACCGACGGCAGTATTTCGCGGATAGCTAACCGACCAGATTTTCCGGGTAGCTACCCCAAACCCCCATTCTGAGACGATAGTCTAAACCCACCTTGGTCCTCCGGATTATAGGTAGTTCGCGAGCACATGACTAATATGTGCCCCGTAACGAGATCAGTAATTGCGGAGCTGTGAGCTGGAGCTTCCCCGGACTCCGAGGTGATTCGATCAACTGGTTAGGCGCTAGTTATCGATAAGCAAAAACTCTAACACGGTCATATATATATATAACGGGCGGTATTTCCTGTATCATCCCCACCAGGAAGTTAAAATTACCATAGCACTCGTGCGAAATTGCCCCTACTAGCTACTCCTTAAACAAGAAACTTATATCGTACTTACGAACCACAATGTCAACGACAAATGGAACCAACGGCGCTTCTGCCGTAGTTGAGCCAGTAAAGAAGATAATGCTCGAGGGCAAGGTTATTGCCAGTCAGTACCCTTCTCAAAGAGTATTCTTTGCAAAGCTGAAACTAACTATAATTCTTTGCAACAGTCACCGGAGCGAATAGAGGTATCGGTCTCGGTGTTGCCGAGTGCTGTCTCGCGAACGGCGCCGCTCGAGTTTATTCTATCGACATCGGCGATATTGGCGAGGACTTCCAAAAAATATCCGAGGAGTACCCGAAACGGTTGTTTGCGCTCAAGGCAGATATTCGAAATGAGGACGAAGTCACGGCTGTTGTCGATAAGATTGTGGAGGAAGCTGGTACTCTAAGCGGGATGGTTGTCAACGCTGGCATTACCAATCACAAATCCGCTCTAGACTTTACCAAGGAAGAAGTCGAGAGATTGTTCAGCATTAATGTTAGTATCCATTAGTATTACATACGGTAGGGGTCAGACTAACAATACTGTCCAGCTCTTTGGTGCATTCTACTGCGCGAGAGTTGCCGCCAGGACCTTCATCCGTCTCGGAGTTAAGGGATCCATCGTTTTTACTGTAAGTGACATCAAGGGCGCGACACACATCTATATACTACAGGAGGATCGGAAGCTGATAGGATATTATAGGCATCTATGGCTTCCCATAGACCTAACAAGGTAACCATATTTCTGACACCCACTCGACCAACTTTCTTGTATTGCAGCTAAACCGTATACTATAGAGGGTCCCATCTGCACCATATGGTGCCAGCAAAGCTGGTGTTCGCAATATGTAGGTTATGAAAGCTTCTTACGTCCTTCAAAGGCAAATACTAACTTTAAGAATATAGGGTTAAAACTCTTGCCTACGAATGGGCCAAGCACGGTATCCGGGTCAACTCTGTATCGCCCGGCCTTGTCAAAACCGCAATGACATACTGGGTCCCACAGCAGCCCGACTGGGAGCAGCAGCTGAAGTACTACGGAGGCATCCCCAGATTAGCCGAGGTCCAGGAACTTGGCGGTGCCTACGTATATTTCCTTAGCGACGCAGCTAGCTACACAACTAGCGTTGACCTACAAGTCAACGGTGTCATCGGAAGTAAGTTGGCAGAATTCTTCGCCTTGAGATTCGTGCATACATATAAATGCTAACGGACGGGTTTAGTTTGCTAAGAGCAATGTATCCTTTCGGCCAATCAGCCACTGAATTGTGCTATATGGAGTGCACTATCGACAAACTGGATATGGATCTCGATCATGGTGTATATAGATTCTTTGAATAACATGCAGTTAGATGATATCCCAAGGACTTTCAATTTACGTAAAAAGAGTTTGCTATTTTAAGCATTTCGCTCGTCAATAAGCGCCTTGAACGTTGGTATTTGGTCTATTAGACGTCTAGACTCCTCTTATAGTGAGTTGTGTGGTATATCCAAATATAGAAGGCGAATCACCCAAGTTGGAAGACTTCCGAAATAGGTGTCACTTAACAAAATAATGTTTCCTATTTTAGAAATTATGCTCTAACACGCAACACAACCTCCTGAAGGAAATCGTTGTCTAGATCTAGGCTGGTCTTCAACAGTCTCATAACCAGACAATTTGGTCTTCCACTGCCAGAGATCACAGAAGACATAAGATGAAATTCGAAAATCAAACGGCTGTGTGTAAGTTGCCGTACTTTTATAAATGAATTGACTAACTAGTGCAAGAAATACATTATGAGGTATACATTAATTCATCCAGGAATTTCACCCATGTGCAAGGATCCTGAATATTAAGCAGTCCAAAACGAAACCCAAGTCCGACCCTTTTACAAAGCGAACATCATACAGATTAAACCGAAGATAGCAGCGGTTCCGATGTTCAGAGCAGTGGCTCCAGAGTTGTAGTTTGGAGGAGGGGGTGGCGTAGTACCGTTGGTAGGAACTGGTGGGACATAAGTTGGAGTGGATGGTGGGTATGTTGGAACAGAGGTGCCATTGGTTGGTGGTGGGACTGGAGCACCCTGGCAGGCAGAGCAAGTGATTTTTCCATAATCAGATGTAACATCTTTGTCGGAGCAGTAGGCTGGCTGGTCACCACCCTTGCACAGGTAAGCGCAAGAAGCAGTATACGAGTACGGGCATTTAGTCTCTGGGATTGGTGATGGAGAGGGGACGAGAGTGGTTGGTGGAACTGGTGTTGGCTCAGTCTGTGGTGGTGGAGTGTACGGTGGTGGGGTGTACGGTGGAGGAGTCGATGCTGGAGGAGTGTATGCTGGAGGAGTGTACGGTGGTGGAACCACAGAGGTCTCTGAGCTTGGGGCTGGGGCACCAGGGCAAGCGGTACAGGTAGTGTATGATCCAGTATCCGTCACATCCGACCCAGAGCAGTAGGGGACTCCGTTGGAACCCTTGCAGAGATACGCGCAAGACGGAACATATGCGTCAACGTTCGGGCATTTGACTTCTGGGGGTGGTGGAGCGGGAGTGCTGTATACAGGTGGAGGAACCTCAGTAGTGGGATATACAGGTGGAGGAATCACAGTAGTGGGATAAACCGGCGGTGGCACCTCTGAGGTTTGATATTGAGGTGGAACTGGAGTCGCCGATGTGCAGGGTGTATTCACTGCTGGGGGGTTATAGTCGTTTCCGTAACCACTGGCAGTGGCACCGACAGCCAAGACGCTGAAGAGAATGGGCTTAGTGAATGACTTCATCTTGATGATAGATTATATTAGAAAGAAAGAACGAGAGATTAAAGAGTGTTCTATTTGTGCTATTGATTTCAAGCGAATGTCCTCACAAGCGGGTGAATGCGTGGATGGTGAAGAAGAAGAGGTCTAAGCAGGACGAAAGACCTCCTATATATACCATCAAAGATCGAAAGAAAGAGGTCATTCGCCCAAACAGTCATTCCGTTGGCATCGAAGCCAGATCCAGACCCATGTTCGACGAGCCACCCAATTAAAATTAGTATCCGGATCCGTTGGATGAAAACTTCAAAGGGTTGAAGCTTTACTGGCCTCGGTGGTTCCTGCATTATGGCAAGGGGACTGGCCCTTGGTTTATTCTTGGGTCGGCTAGTCCGCTTTTGGGTCCCGTGCCAGGTTATTCTTTCTATAAACGTTGCGGTCTCCATAAGCTTAAATTCATAACTCCGACGCCCTTCGGAACCACGCACGACAGGTCGCACGCATCCACACGCTCCCCCTTTGCCGATGCATGGAGACTTTTCCCCTGACTCCAGCTCGCGCGCGATCAGCGCTACCTCCTTATGTCGATTATGTTCATCATGATCAGGGGTAAACGCTATCGCGCTGGTATTTGCGAAACATAGTTGCTGCAAACAGCTAACAGACAACAGCCTCCAAACAATGGTCATCGGTGTTTAAACCCTTTCCATGTGCCTAAAGGCAATCCAATTGTACAGGTGGCTTGAGTTTGTCGGATTCAGGGACGGGGCAAGCCGTTGTCCCAAGATTTCTTGCTACGTTGGGCCAATTGGCTAGCTCAATGTCAAGTATACTCTATACTATCGGTCGACCAAAAAATATCGACTCGGCCATATTTCGGGAAGCAGGCACCGTGCACCTTGCGATCAATATTCCCCTGACATGCCAGAATTTTCGTTGGGGCCCACAAGCTCGAAAAGCTTAAGTCGGAGCAGGATGGCTTGGTGTGACGGCTGCTGGCTATTGGCCCTTGGCAAAGGACAAAAATGGCCCTGCAGACGGCGGTAATGAAAGGGTGCAGAATGCGAGAGCCATTCGCGCCGGGCCACGGCGGATCTTGAATTTCGATCACGAGAAGGCAACCGAAAGCGAACTGGATCGAGCGAGAATAAAATGCATCGCTCGCCAACTTGTTCCCCATGGGCCGCTGTTGTTTCATAGGGAAAGGGGTAGTTGACCAGGCGAGGCCGAAAAGATAGTCGGAAAAATGATTCACAGCTAGCTGGGCAGGTCCGCACATGCACGCTCATGTACGGATTGACAGCTGTATAGGGAATCAGAACATTTCGACGCTGGAGATTTTCGACAGCCCTGGGCCCTATATTTGATGAAATGCTAAAACCATCAAATTTGTCGGTGAATATAAATCTTAAACCATCATCTTATTCCTCCCGTCCGACCTGGAAGTTGGCCCATGGCCAACAAAACTCCATTTCCAAACGACGCGTTGTAACGTTAAGTGCTGATGAGGCGGTCGAATGATCACGGACCCTACTGAATTCGTTGGCCATTATTGATGACCATTCCCATCAAATGCGGACCACGGTTACTTCATTACCTGGAATATTAATAGTACCAAACATCGGAATCTCGATCGAGATCCCCCTTGTCATAGGTGTGGCAGTTGCCGCTCCCGGATTCCCGTTTCTTTGGTATACACTAGCCACACATGTCCACCAGGCAGCATGTGCTGCGCTAGTTCAGCCTCAAAACGAACCGCTTTCTAGTTAGCGGATCAAGATTTTGGAAACGGTAAGGCGACATTGATTATTAACGCTATAAGCCCATAGAACTTCGATCGTCTCAGATCTCTGCGAACATACGAGCCGGCCGCATCGATGCTGCGCGCGTCGTTAACATACTTAGGAATTCGATATTAGCATTCGTTTCAGAGCTCGTGCCAATGGATACTGATATTGTGATCAGGATTCTAATATTTTGGTGGTATTTTGGCAGTTGCAAACGAGAAAGGTATGTTCGTGGTATCTAGTGGACGTCATATGTCATGGACGGGCCGATACTGGAACATATTGAAACCGGATCACCTTCGTACTTAGGAATCTCGCATGAACTTCCGCCTTCAACTATGTACTCACTGCCATTCCTTCTGCCATAGCCCACTAAAATCAACATGATGAATGCCGGGAGTCAATGAATCGAGGATGGGCGTCAGCCGGGGTTCCATCCGCATATGCATCGGGCTTTAAGCTTTGTGTTACCCCAAAGTAGCGCAACAATTCCGCCAACAAATGCTTGACAAAAAAGTCGCATGCGTCGCCGTATCCCTTGACCTGGTTGATTACGGCTCTATGGATCTCATACGTATATACCGGCCTCGGTGTAGATGGATGTCAGACGCCGTTACTAAGTCTCTGGCTCTGTTGGCTATACGTTCATCGTAGAAGTAGTTGCAGCACCCACGCATCCCCAATATTTCTCACCATGCATAATGTCTACCCGGCATCCTCGCTAAGCCCTCCAATCGAAGCGACTGCGTTATCTCGACGTCGACCCCCACAGCAAAATCCGGAATCACGGAGTGAGAGGCAGGGATCTTTGTGATAGGATTTCCAGAGCTTCTTAAAGCCAATATTCAAAACTCGTCAGGGCCGACTCCTACAACCGGCCTTCGCCACGCGACATGATCCGCCACACCATGACATGCACACGTTGGCATGACATGAACGTCGACCAAGTAGCTGCCGCAGTCCCGTCTTGAGATTATGTCCGAAATGAGACACGGATCAATAGTCATTGGTAACAGAGGCCTTCCCTAAACATTTTATTGTCAATGGGTGAGTTCGACATACCTCCTGCCAGGATCTTAACATGAAGCCCGACCCGGTGTTCATTTTTTCACGAAGCCAGTGAAACACAGACCAGGCAGGGCAAATAGGTATCCAGTCTTGGGGATCCTGGGCATAGTAATTGCGACAAGGGAAGCTTCAAGGGAAACCAGACTACTACCATGGCGCCGGTCAAGGCCGCGACCACGCAGTGCATGCGCGCGCAGCCTATACGCATGTCCGAGAAGCTGAAGCCTTCAAGAAAATTGACCACCGAAAACGAAGAAAAGAGCATCAACATTGCTTATCTTTGAGTCCAGATGGGATGATCAGGGTTCAAGAGTCCAGGATTTGCCTGCGGCTGGGTTTGGAATACCCATGTGCTGCCATCCCACGCCTGCAGCATCCAAGTTTTAACCCCTCAGTTGGGAAATCTTGTCGCCCATCCAGACAGAAGGGCCACCCCACATACTGCACATCGAAAACCTGTTAAATTTGCTTTTTGCCTCGATATGCGACGCCCAGTTAATTTGCGCGAAAAGGAAGGCAGCGGTTCATAGGTTTACGATTTTGTCGGGGTCGCTATCGTAAAGGAAACTTGGGCATGATAAGAAGTTTCTCCTACTTCTGCGGGCTTACCGCTCATATCTTTATAACCTGGCTTCCTCGCTATCTTCGAATACTTTTGGCGATCGATACTCTACTTCTCCATCGCCGTCTACACTCTTACGCCGCAAATCCGACCGAATCCCAAGGGTTTTCTACCATAAAGATCTCAATATTGAAATCTATACCGCGTCCGAGCCTCATCCTTTTCAGTGCCCGCGCTCGACAAAACAGGCAACGAACCGATTATTATCTCGTAACAGAAACTCCAGAAGAGGATAATTTCAACCACGGAGAAACCAACAACGGTTTTGATCGGGGAAAACCAGGATACCGGAGACAGGGTACGGAGACACGCACAGAACCTTCTTCTGACGTTTCACAAATAATAGAATCGTCTAATACCTTCTCCTAGAGATAGCGATAGAGTATTAAAATAGTAAATTTATAAAACGAACAACACATATTACAATATCATTTGGAGGCCTGGATTCCCTATCGCAGCAGGGAAGCGGATAACATTACGATCCGGAATTATATATCCCAACCAAAGCCCGATGAACCAGACATTTATAGTGCAGCAGGCGCGGGCCAGAGGCCAGGCGTTTCGAGAACATAATGATGGAAGCTCAGCGTTCATGATGGCTCAGGCAAGATCAAGAATTTCGGTACAGTCACGGTCGAGTAGGGGCAGTGTTGATTCAACTGGGCAAACGAGTCCAAATGCGCCACAGGTTTGGTGGGATGAGAGGAGGATCATGGAAACCGTCACAAGTTCCTTTTTGCAGCGATCAATAGGGGACGAAGCCCTACGGGCCAAATTAAACACACCAATGATGGAGGGGCTGTCAGATACAACTTTCGCGGAATGGATTTTGTGGAAAGCTCGAAGATTCTTTTTGATCTTACTAGAGTTGGGAGAAGTCGCGAAGGTGTTCGATCTGGTGGAGAGTTCGTGGGACGATACGGACTTACCATTGGACTCCGAGCAAATCGCAAGGTTGGGACTGAAGGATATTTCTCTGGAAAAGAAATTCTTTCGGAGGCAGTATGCATTTCTCGTGCGCGATCTCGATAAAGGCGCCCACGTCAACTACGACGCATTGGAAATAGTTCCCATCGAGCCTTTAAAGACCGGCCTTACCGTTGGTATCAATTCAACCGACAAGTTTGTTTTTCCGAGAACCCAACAAGTGGTGATACGGAAGACAATGCCACTCAGCGATCAAGTCCGGGAAGAAGAATTTCAAGGGACCATACAATATCTGAAGGAGCTCACACACCATCATATAGTCGGTCTTTACGCTTCATACACGGTACAGGACGAAGGGTTTTTACTTTTCGCGCCCGCCACAGAGCTTACGCTCAAAGCATTCTTTCAGACTCCACCCACCATCTACAAATCTCTATCCAAAGAAGGGAAAAGGCAGCAGTTGTTCGACTGGATGCACTGTCTCTCAGATGCAATCGCATTCCTCTATGAGAGAGGAATCGTCCACAGAGATATCAGACCCAAGTCGATTCTCATTGACGGCACAACGATATTCCTTGCAGACACTGGTGTGTCACAACGACTTGACATTGGGAATAAAGCAGCAACATCCGCCGATAAACCAAACTACGAATATGCGGCCCCCGAAATCTACCGCCGTAGTCTTACAAGACAGGAAACAGTCAGAAACGTCATATACTCTGGTCGCGCGGTCTCCCGAAGGGGTTCGCACGACTCGGCTGTAAGCGCAGTCATGCCCGATCTGCACGTCGTCGATTGGGTGCAATCCACAGAAGAACAGGTCAAGCGCAGCGACATATTCTCGCTAGCATGCGTATACTTGGAAATAATCACATTCCTTCAGGGGAAACACTCGATGAAGGACTTCGCCTCTCACAGGGCTGCAAAAAACCGACGTGGCGCGAGAGGTGCGAGAGGTGCACTCGCCGACCAGTCCTTCCATGCAAACCTAGAGCAGGTCTCTACTTGGATCGCAATGATAACGAAGGAAGCCGATCGGAAGAAGGACAACAATGTCAAGCGGTTAGCGAATCTTTGTTCGGAAATGCTGTTCAAGGAACCCACGCAGCGCCCTGAACCTTGGGTTATCAGAGATAGGCTATTCGTCATGGCAGAGGAAGAGTGCAATCCGAACGTCCCACACTGCGGCAACGAATGCTATCGCACAGATAGGGTGTTCAGTTTCGGAGACTGGGGGAGCACGATGGATGAGGTTCTTCATACACCAGTCACAGACTACGGTGGCAGCCCTGGAAGGAATACCGGGTTCGCATGGTTCAACGCAGATAAGTGAGCGCAGAGGTATCGAGATAGGCTTTATCCAGAAGAATTCTATGAGATAGGTCGGCGAACTAGATAGTCTGCTTGACACAGCTTTGGAAGCAATGGTAGCCTTGGACCCCAGTCCTATTATGGGCCTTTCAGGCCTACAACTGCTAGCTGCTCACTCTAGCTCAGAGACTAGACTACCAGCATACAGAATTTGCAACGACCCAACCATATACGCAAGGTTAGGACATGACCGCCGGCGGATATCGCTCATTCATACGAGCGGATCCAAGGTTTGACCTGCATATGCTTGAAGCCTTCTATTGCATTATCAGACTACCTCCTTCCAGAACAAGACGCTTGCCTTCTCTGTCGCGAAAGAAAGTATCTTGATATCACATTACATTTCCTTTTTCGGTGTTCTCGTATTCTCATTGGGCGGATATATTATCAGGGCAGCGGCGTTGGGAATTCAATAGAATTGTTTCTTGGGAACACATCACCACTTTTGGCTATTTCTGTATTTCTTTTCCCAGTAGATAGGAAATGAGTTACTTTTTTTTGGTCGGCGTTCATGCCACGTCTTGACTCCATCCTGTACATAGCTAGCGGACCACGCCACGATCGTTCGGCTGTCCTTCGCATATGTGCGTGGGATCGTTTATAACCGAAATGTTTTTGCGCCATATATGGTCGTACACTTCACGTCGCCCGATTGTCGATGCTTGAAAACTTCGATGCCTGAAATTTAAAACTTATTCCACCAGCAAATTTGAACTGCCAAGATTGCTCTTGTCCTCTTCTCTGTCTCTCTTTCCCTTGATATAAAGATGTTTCGTCGGCGATAGAAGCAAGGGAGAAACCTATCATGCCTATGAGAATACTGAATCGTATGTTCGCCAATCAATTAGCAAGAAGCTTAAGCCCGTCAAGTACTTAGCTAACCTTTCCCATCCTCTTGAGTGTTTAAAAGGGCGGTTCGGGTCCGGCAGGCTCAGCCTTGGAATGTTGGTTGACCCACTCCAAACGGCGACTTTTGAGACCACGGCAGGCAAATTGCCCTAGATATATTTCCCCCACGTGAAGATAAGATTGCATGGTCGTATGCGAACACTCTCTTTTGGGCAACCTTCTTCATGAGCGCGGGCCTTGATTTTCGAATTTTCCTTGATATCAATAGACTTCGACCAGCAAAAAGATGCCTTTGCATGGGAGGCTTGCGCTTGACGTACCTGTAGAGTTTTCCTGGATAACAGTCGTGCATTTACCCGCATTATCTACAGTTGCATTATATTTAATTACTATCAATCCAACGTGCAACACCTCGATCGAAGCTCGAAGCTGAGCCATGCATGCGAATACCCTCGCCTATACGAATATTGGTGTCTAGCCTCGAATCCCGTGCCAGTTCACACCACTGTTAACTAGTAATATTTTTGAAACTGCGTGTAGTCAGAAAAGCTTCGCATCATCTTCTTAACCTAACATTTCATTTGTCTCGGTATCCCAGTGCAGTCACACAAATAATTTCCTAGTACAGACTTGCATGCAGGGAGCTTAGCGAACATATCATCGGCTCAGATCTTTTGAGTATTGTCGGTATTAAACGTGACTAGTGGTGCGGAATATCAGCCTCACGCCTATAGCTATAGGTGTTCGCTAATAAAGCGCAGGTGATAGTTGAAAGAGGGCATAACTGTGTGCTGTTCTACAATTATAATGCCATAGCTTAGGATAGCTACGCAGAAAGATCTTGAGAGTATGTTCTTCGAATCTTCTGCAACATCGCAACCTAGAATAGAGATACGAGTAAATGTAAAGCGGGGGCTCCCAACGTGACTCAAGCAACCCTGCATCTCATATTCGCCTATCAACGATGCATGTACCCGGCCAACGTTCGCGTTCTCGAGTATTTACGCCGTGTTGGCCATGAGATTTCGGCCTCGGCAATTGTACCACGTTCCACAATGTAGACGATCATGGGATCACCGTTGCCGTTTCTGGATTTGCAAGGATCCCCGGTTTCCCGTTCGGTGCGGCAATGGCCCAGTTGCTTCCCCGCATCCGGATCCAAGCTGGTACCACCATCGCAAACGACCTCGTTCCACCAGCACTGCCTTGCGTAACACCAAAGTCCGTTTTTTATATAAACCGGGTCGTTCGATCCTGCCTCCTTGATCATTTCATGACTGAGGGTCGGAGAACACCATCAAGCAGTAACAGCGTTCTAAATATATAGACCCAGCACCACCATCGACGGCATCCCCGACGTATATCTTGGAATATATTATCTTTATTGTCATAACATCATAGAATATATATATATATATAAGTATAATATAGAGGCATCATGGCGAACCTTCAGATCCCACCGGCCACCGCATTCGACGAGTACGCCGAAATCAAGCATCCAGATGCGTTCCCAGACGCCCTCAAACTTCTCAAGCACTTCCTGACCGATACTTCGATCCCATGGACTCCAAACGGTACCAAAGACGACGTCGAACTCTCATTCCACCAGCCCGAACCTCCGCTCCCGGCGCCAGTCAGCCGCGGCGTTGGAACCTTCCCAAAGAAATTCACGGCCGAACAGATCCTACCCGTGATCCACCAACTAGCTTGTAGGAAGTACTGGGACGGAAGATTCAAGCTTGGGTTTCCGAGTCTACGGTATTCGAGAAAGTTGGTGCGGTTTTATGCGGTGCAGAAGGGTGTCGGGGAAGGGTGGTTTACGATCGTGGCGCCTAGGGATTTCACGGGGTATAGTGGGCACGTGAAAGAGGTCGGAGAGGATGGAGTGACGAGGTACTACTATCTACAAACCAGCGCGGAATTTGATGACGTGCCGGAAGTCAGTGGGTTTGTGAGGGGGGAGACGAGCGTAGCCGGATGGGTACTGGAGGAGGGACCTGAGGGGATTAAGTGCACCTATATTGTAGGTCTAATTTACCCCTTCCCCCGAATCGAACGGATTTCTTCGAAGCGATATACTGACTAACAGATTTGACAGGTCAAATTCGATCCCAAGGGTTCTATTCCAACAACCTTGGTCGAGCAGGTGGTTAAAGAGACCCCGCTGTGTATAGCGAAAGTCAGAGAATTCATTGAGCAGAAGGGATTAATACCCTACGTCAACATGCACGATGAATTCCCCGGCCAGCTAAGGCAAGAGGTTGTGACGGATACAGCACCGGAGGGGGCTCTTTTGGCTGACGCTCAGTTCAAACTCACGTTCAGTTGGTTCGGCGCAGCGGGGACCTTTGACGTTCACTTTGACGATGCTGAATGGAAGGAAGGTGCGAAAGTCGAGGTTGAAGAGGGAACGGAAGGAGAAGATTTCGAGCTAGCGAAGGCGCAAGGGAAGGTCACAGTTACGGTGAAAGAGGCAGCAAAGGATAAGAAGTTGAAGATTCTGGTCTCGAAGGCTTAAGTTCGATGAGATTCGACTTTCATCCTATGCGTTTGAATACGCCCAATTGAAATCCCGTATTCGAAGATAACTCGCGCGAATATTAATATGTATGAGGCCACATACACACAATTAAAAATATTAATTATATTCGATCCTCGGAGTTTGAATATTCCGAGATGTGTATATATAATATGTAAATCTGAACGTGGCGCGGTCGATGTTCTCGGGACTGCTGCTATCTACGCCCCAGTAAGACATTATCGGGACAGAACAAAAAAAACCCCCAGTTGATGCTAAACAGAATCGAGTTAATATCTCATAGCCTTGATCGAACGCCCGTACGCAGAGAATCCCCGACTCCTGATCGTTGATATCTGTATTCGAAGCCTCGTCTCGAGCCTCCAAAAACGAGTTGTCCGCTGTTGCATGTTCGAACGTTTAATTGCGACCGCCCAAACCAAAGACTCACCTCCAACCATCTCCAATCGCCCGAGGCCTCGAAGCCCGAAGCTCGAAAGCGCAAAGACCGTGCATCTCCGACGATGACGAAGCGCAAGCACTCCGAAATGGCAGACCAGGCTCCTCCGCTGCTGATACCCTCCCCGCACGACGCCTCCAGTCCGGACCCGGGCTCTGCCTCTACGATCCCGACCCGTACTAGACCTTTCATCGCGTCTCAAGTAGGCTAATCAATCCGGTTAGCACAATTCTACCGTTTTACCTGGTTTCCTTTCTTGTCGGTCTTGCTATGCAAGGGGTTAGAGTGTTTAATGACGTTGCGTTTTTTTCGGTATCCGGTATTCGGTGTAGGCTTGCGACCAGTGTCGGACCAAGAAGACCAAATGCGACGAGGTATTTCTATCTCTATATCTTGGGCAAATCGGTTGGTTGGACGAGCTGACGAGTTCTAAAAGGACCGACCGAGATGTTCGACGTGCTCTAAGAGCGGGCTGGACTGCCATTATGCGGAGACGAAGCCGACGAAGTACTTCACCCCCATCGATGTCGCTATAGTGCAAGCGATTGGAGATCACGCAAGTTGACGCAATGCACGTACGGTCTGTGAATATAACAGGAAAGACCAGACAATCTCAAAAATCTACAGCAGCATATACCGTCTCGAGAAGAAGATCGAGGACGTCGCAACCCTCATCCGCCAGCAAAATGACACCCCGTCGGACATACACCCTACACCACCCATCAGCACCATTTCCCTGCCCTCCGAAGCAGTCCAAAAGGGGGGACTCTCGATCGCGGATGTCCTAAATACTAGCCCGAGTCTGACGAAGGCCCAGCTAAACGCCAACGTGAATAACATCTTCACATCTGTCCCGGCTATCCACACACCCCATTTCACACACGAGGCGAAGCAGATGTCGTTTTCGGCGCACAAGATACTCCAATGGCCGGCAATACAGGAACTACTCCCCGGTTTTCTACGAGGTTCGGATCTAGTGGCGGATTATGCGACCAAGCTTGAAGTTACGAGACCACCTCTGCCGTTCGAGGTTACAGCTACAGTCAATGGGTACGGAGCTAGGGGATTGGGGAAACAGGACTGGCTACAGTCGCTACCATTGTCGGTTATCAGAGGGTTGACGGAGGCGTATTTCAATACGTTTAATGCCCCGAACCCGATTCTAGACAGGGGATACTTCTACTCGGCGACATTGAGCGTGGCTATGGAGAGCGGGTTCGGGTACAACATCGAGAGTTGTATTTTACTTATCGTTTTAGCGCTGGGGTGTATGGCGGTTACGGCGCACAGGGAAGCGGGGTTTCCGTTATTCCCTCTTACAGGCGAGGAAACTGATCCGATGATGGGGTTCGTAACCCCGGATTGGGTGGAAGTTACAGAAGAGGTGGAGGGGATGCCATCCGGATTGAGGTTTCTAAATGAACAGAGAAGG
Source organism: Arthrobotrys sphaeroides (assembly GCA_036971245.1). Lineage (NCBI taxonomy): Eukaryota > Fungi > Ascomycota > Orbiliomycetes > Orbiliales > Orbiliaceae > Arthrobotrys > Arthrobotrys sphaeroides. Next base: position 83,018 of record JAJTTW010000003.1, read on the forward strand.
AGGATTGGGTTTTTAATGTGCGGGATGGGCCTGGAATATGTGCAGTGCCACCTGCTAGTTGGGTAAGATTTGCACCCTGGTGCGCCATGCTAGCCGCTGTCTGCTGACAAGTGGTAGATTATATTACGCACAGGCGGTGCGAGTGCTAGATCATTGGAATATGATACACAAAGCCGCCGTCGGATGCATAACGCTACTGAACGGCTCAAAGGTCGAAGTTATGAACTGGGACGCCTGGGAGAGCGACATGCTGGCGAGGGTATTCTGGAACACTCTGATGTTCGAGAGTATCCTCGTTCAAGAGCTGGATGTCCCCCCGAGCGGTCTTACGGACTACGAGGAGATCGTGCCGTTACCAAGATTCCCTTCATACACCAGTCCCACATCGCTGGCCTCCAGCGCTGTGGAAGATACCGAGTCGAATTACCAGTACCATTTCCTCGCTCAGGCTGCGCATAGAAAGCTTCTGAATCGGATAAGGAACAGCGTTTATAGCTACGGTACTCACACCCCTCTTTGACATCACGATCTACTACTAATAACGAATAGAATCGGACATGTCGCAATTCCCATCAATCACCCTCTCCCGCGAACTCCAGCTCCAGCTCGACCTCTGGCGCTCCCACCACCCACCATTCATCCAGCAGGACCCGCAAAACTCTCACTCCCCGTCATCACCGACAAAGCTAGCCTCACACATCATGACCGCGATGCTACACGGTCGCTACCTCGTCGGCAAGCATCTGATGCGTCGCCCGTTCGTTTATAAAGCCCTGCATACCCCCACAGAGGAACAGATAAGTCCGGACGTGTTAGATGAGGTCAGATGGTGTCTGGAGAGTTCCTTGGATTGGCCGCAGATAACGGGTGTATTCGAACGAGCGAGGACGGCGGTACCGATTAAGTTTGGGTTCGGAAGCCAGTGCGTCGATTCCGCTTCGCTTTCTTATCAATCAAGATTTTACTAATTCGGGCATATATATATCGGTTCATCTAGATTCATGGGCCAGCTTTTACTCTTTAAGGGAGTGGAGATGTCGGGACGGGAGGAAGTGAGGGCGTGTTTGCCGGTTGGATGGGAGCAATGGGTGGAGAAGGTGCTAGGCTACTTTCGGGAGATGGCGCCCAAGAGTCCCACCCTGGCGAGAGATTTGTATATCTTGGAGGCGCTGTATAGCAAGTGAACCGGGCTAGTGGTTTAGATCAACGACGTATATGCATGAATCGCGCAGCTAAGAAACCCGGAGTTTTGTACTTTCTTTAAGATATCTCTGTTAAGTAAATTAGCGACTGAGCAAACCTTGTTCTCGTACCCAGACTATCTACTGCCAAAATGTTAGGGACAAGCAAACCTGTGGAATGCCGAAAAGCAAGCCCTTCGGATCTGTTAAGTAATCCGAATGGCGGAATCTTAGTCAGAATGATCCGATTTAGGGTTTGAGAGGAAATCCCGGGAACTATAAATTAAGCCTTCCGTTCAACGGTTAATTTTATTTTTACCAGCCGAGCTTCTAGTTCTTCCGGTCCGGAGTCAAGAGGTAATACGACTACCTCATATGTTGGAGTTCGAGATAGCGCCCTCGAGACGCCGGATATTATAATCACACAATGGCGACCAAAAACGCCAGCAAGGTTAACCACATACTTTAGTTACTTAATTACCAATATCTATTTCCCAGTACCGAGGCCGCTAATACTTAAATCTATCGGCGGTACGGTATTCTCGTAAAACATAGGATCCAACAACCGAAGAACTTCTAGCTCTGTTCCGGGATGTCGAGGCGTCCTTCCCAAAGAGTCTGGGCCCGGAGCGGTGGTATCTAATGCTCGTGAGTACCGAACTTAAAAGAAGATATATACTCTCCTAAAATCCATGAGATATATAGAATAACTTAAATAATAAAATATAATATAACAGTTCACGACACTAACATACGCCCTCCCGGACCCAACCGCTCTAACATCCCTCTACACCTACCTCACATCCCTCCCGCAGTACTCAACCCCAGACACTCGAAAACCGTTAATCCGGCGCATCCGCGAGGCCCTCGTGAAATCCGTCTCACTGATCGGGGTCGCAAAACCCTTACTAGTGATCTGGGCGATCGCCTCCATCGAACGTTCGGAGGATAAGGACTTCACGACCACCCGTCCCGGGTGGAAACTGGATGAAAGAAACCTGGAGAATGGGATGAAATGGTTGAGGACCATCTACCGCGGCGACGCGGATACGAACGATAAACGGTTCCACGGGCATGAGGATTTCAGGTGGATTTCGTACAATATCACCTACGGGTTTTATCTATCCGATCATAGCGTTCTGGATCCGGTGGATACGGAGTTGGTGGTTATGTGTGCGCTTTTGATACAGAATTTGGCGGCGGTGTCGGCGTTTCATTTGACGGGGTTTAGGAGGTTGGGGGTCACGGTGGAGGAGGTGGAGGGGGTTCATGTTTGTGTATGAGAACGGCTTTCACTGTTAATTCGTTTTTTGGTTTGGTGGTCTATCTACTGGCTGTGAGATATACGCTAACGTGGAGATTTTGGACAGTGTGAGAAGGTGGCGAGGGTTTGCGGGGTGAGGATGGATAAGGTGCCCCGGGTGGCGGATATCGAGCACCTTGTGCCGTGGGAGGATGAGCGGAGTCCTTCACAGGGCAGCGGTACTAACGGGAAGTCTAAGTTGTAGGGGGTTATTGATGCCGTGCTAGTGTCTATAGAGTGGATGTACGTGGAGTATTCAGCTTTTGTTCCAAGTATGAATAGAGTATAGAACAGTGCTATTGATTCCTAAATCCAATAACTACTTCGATGCTTAGTTCAAGCAACCCTTCTAGACGAATTCCACGTCTAAAGAAACCGTACAGAGATCTAACGAGCGGTAAGTAAACCACCTCTACGGCCGAAATCAATACAACCCGAACTCCTGCCCCGCAATCCTCAACGCCAGAGCCCTCGAGTACCAACGGCAATGCGCCAGGTTCATGCCCATAAACCAGAACCCGGGGTGTCCGCTATCTCTGAAGAGCGTATTGAACTCGCCTTCCGGATCGAATCCACCAACTGGCTTGACTGCATCCTTGACGCACGGGAAGATGGCGCCCGCCGTGGTGCGCATGTTTTGGTAGCCCTGTAGCATCACAGTCCGTCAGAAAACCCGCATACGTGAAATGGGGATGGGATATGGTGGTAATACCGTCGCAAGCACGACTTCCGCAGCTTCGAGCTCCTGTCCATCCTCAAACACTACCCCTTTCTCCGTGAAGTTCCTAAGCCTGCCGTGCTTAACACCGATCCTCCCATCAATGATCATACTCGATGCACCGATATCAATGTAGTAGCTCCCTCCGACGTCGAAATACTTGATAAGCAATCCAGCGCCATCTGGGCCATCATCGGTGATGAAGCCGGCTTTGTTAAGTCCCTCGATGACGGGACCGTCCTTCGATGGCGACTTTAGATCAGCGATTATTGCCTGGTGGTAGGCCTTAGTGACAGCGTTAGGAAAGCTGAAGAATTGCAGATCCGCCTCGTCGACATCCGGGCCATTTTCGCAGTACTGAATCCTTATTAGTATCCAATCGAACGCTCGATGCCCGAATAATACGTACGGTGGTACCCAACAACGCCGGCAACCCAATCTTAGAGGAGAGGACGTGAGTGCTCGACCTCTGTATAATCGTCGGGTAGGCCCCATTCGAATACAACGACTGAGCGATATCGTGCGCCGTATTCCCCGCTCCGACGACCAGTACCTTCTTACCCTTCAGCCGTTCCGGATTACTCCACTTCGAGGAATGAGTGATGGCACCCATGAACTTTTCCTGGCCGGGGAATGTTGGAATGTTGGGTTCGCCCGAGTGACCGGTGGCGAGGACGACATGCTTCGGAGATAATGTACGTTCTTGACCGTCACGGAGGAGTTTAACGGTCCATTTCCCATTCTCGTATGATGACGCGGAGCTAACGGTTGTGGAAGTCCAGACGGGTATCTCCAGCGCGCTAGCGTAGAATTCGAGCCAATCGCCCAGTTTATCCTTCGGCGTGAAGATGGGCCATGTCTTTGGGAATGGGATGTAAGGGAGGTGATCATACCAGACGGGGTCGTGGAGGACGAGGCTGTGGTAACGATTACGCCAGTTGTCGCCGACTCGAGGGTTCTTGTCGATTACGAGGGTCGGAATGTTTAGCTGCGTTAGACGGGCCGCAACCGTGAGTCCGGACTGGCCGGCACCAACGATGAGGACCGTTGGGGAGGATTCCGTGAAATTGGTGAATGAGGCCAGGCGCTCTTTCCAATTCCTAGGATCTGCCGATTGGTCGCCGTGGAGGCCACCGTGAGGGCGGTTGGCACCGAGGGATTCAGGGTGTCTTTTGAGAGACACGAGGGCGGTGTAGATTGTGAATGCCTGTTATATGCTGAGTTAGTCACATCTATGCATGCACGAAGACAGGGTGGAGTAGATCGTGCATTCTAACCTTCCAAGTGTTATTCGAATCGAGATAGATTCGTATGACACCCTCTCCAAGTCCCTCATCCGATTCCACATCGATATACGCTAAGATGTGAACGCTGGATTCACCGACACTAAGAAAGGGAAGCCGTTTATAGTTCCCAGTCGTAGGCTTAACTTTAACCGATCCAAGTCTCCTCCCGGTCACGTCCTTGCTCAGGAACTGACTGATCTGATCCACGCTTCGTGACGTGCGAAGGTCCCAGGTGAGGAAGAGATGGTCCCGCCAGAAGCCTTCTGGAAGGATGACATCCTGAAGGTTGCTCGAAGTGGGGTTTTCGATTGCCTTCTGGAGGCGGACCAGGTAGTCTGACACGACTTTCGGGGCGTCAATGGTGGCCGGGTCAGGAGGGGTGGTGTATTTGAAAGTGGGAGGCGGGGCAGCCTGCAGCGGGGAGGAATGCGTGTCCACAGGCATTGCGTGGTATATGCAAGGAGATAGGTATCCGAGTACGCGTTAGAAGGTACTCTCAAAGGTCGAAGTAGTTGGTATATCGACGATATACACTGTTATATCAGCTCGTCCGCCAATATTAAATGTCCTTAATTGATTTCAAGCAGGACCGCCAATTCAATCCAACCACCAAAGGTTATTTATAAAAAGAAAAGTAAACGGCCCGAAGCCTCGCAATTCCCTTCGTCCGCCTCCTGATTTCTATAACGACCGAAGAAGGATCATTGTTAAGCGCTGGTTGGCCAATTGGTAGCATGTATCGTCCGACGACGGCACGGCCTGTAGACGACGTAACACAACGGGCCCAAAGTTCACTAGCGCCCCTCGCTCGTAATCAATCCCATGCAGGCATGATGTAGTACGCAGTTGGGCCCCGTTCCGAGTTCCCCATGCGGGGTATTGCCGGGGAAAGAACTCAAAACTGTGGATATCGATTTCCATTGAAGAAAAAATGCGGGGAGGGGAACAACTTGCTCCTGCGGTCCGACGAGGACGGTCTTGAGTCAATGGAGTAATTGAGCCGGACGACCTAGGATTTCTTTGGAAAGCATTGCAGATGTAACTTGTAGTCGGATAGCGAGGTTGTAGGTATACAGGTACCTCCGTTGTCACGGATTGCGAATTCACAAAGGGTCCACTCTAGTTAGATCCCGGATGGCCGTGGTACACTCGCAGAGGACATGCGGGGTAGCGTAGTTGAATCCTAAGCTATAGCCGTGTAGTTGGAGTAATGTATTCTGACTCGCGACGTTGAATCGGTTCGACCGATAGCTAGATCGATCGCGAAGGGTGCCCGCGTCGGATTTGGCCTCGCATTGGAGCTTAGCATTAATTTAAGGACAGGGAAGGTATATTTCGATTCAACCATGGCAAGCCCGGCCGGCATAAGCTCGGTTGGCTGAAATCCGACCAGGTTGTTGTGTGTTGTCAGCGTTGTGTTTGATGGCTCAAAACTTCCCGATCAAGAATAAACAAACATTTCCGTTCCTGGACAGTGCGTTGTGGCCTTCTTTTCACCTTGATCAGGACCACCGACGAGTTCCATACTCGCCTGACTCCAACAGAGACATGTAAACCTTCAACCATTCCGACGGGACTCGACACCCGCGATCCCGCAATTGGAATCCAACAAAAATGCCCAAGTTAAGTGTTAGTCTGGCCCCAAGTCTCCGAGTGCCTAAAGTGGGCATCCAATCAAATGAACCAGATGCCAAAAATAATTAAGCATTCGGAGCCTTTTTTCCCCTTGTCGGATCAAGGTTGTCTCGATCGGTGATCTCAAATAATATAAGGCCTGTAAAAAAAAAGAAGAAGAAGAGAGTTTACCGGGGCGTCTACCTTCCCTAACGCGGAGTTGATATCTTTCTTTGCAAGTACTTGCGCCATTGGGAAGCCCACTTATTTTCCGCTGATGTCAATTTACCCTGTTGCCCTCTTCGTCCGGTCAAGATTCCTAGCAGGGCCGCGCTTACATTCTGCCCTATTAAACTCGAGGATGTAGTATTTCACCAAAAGCAGTTTAAGACAGCGGGAAACGGGAAGATTTCACTGGTAAGTAGAGTAAAATAGGAATTCCGAGAGGGAAAAAAATTTGTTCGATTCTTCATCTGAGTGCCGATTTCAGCGTAACCCGATCGATCAAAGGTGCTTTGTAAGGGTATGGTATTTACAAGCGGTGTATAGGAAAGAAATGTGAAGGACAAAGATGTATGTAGAAAATGCAGAAAGAGATGAAGAAACGCATGCAAGCTAAATATCAAATGCCTTCCGAAATAGAATAAGATGAAAATCCCTAGAAAAAACCGGTAGTAGAAAGGAAATAAAAGAAACCTGCCATGACCTCATATACTTCGTAATATACAATTCCCATGATGATGATAAAGATATAAATCCTGATCGATAACCCCTCCCTACACCTTCGAGCCCTTGAGCGGGAGAAGGAGATGAAAAGGGGAATCTAAAATATAGACAAGAAGAGAAGGTTACACGATTTCCCCGAGCTCTCTCTTTCCCTTCCGCTCTTTCGTCCGACGGAAATGATTTCCCCCATGCATGCCAGTTTGCCCCGCGTCTAGTATGCACCGTGCTATGATAGAAAAATGTATACAATGAAGGAAAAAAGAAGGAACGATATATGCAGTGAACAAATGAAAGATGATGATGTGATATGAAGATAACTCCGTGTGTGTTTGCGTGGAAATACCGTCCACGCAAGTTGGTAAAAAAAGATGCCGTGACCGGGAAGGAAAATTTGAAGATTGGAACGCCACCGTTTGATATGCCGTTAAAAGAATGACTAACTTTTTTTAAAAAAAGATTTGATGTGAAGATGGTGAAGATGAGGAGGGTGAAGATGGAGGGGGTGTGTTAGTTCAACCGTTGCAGAGTCATAATTGCAACCACCACCGGTCTACCCGAGAAATGGAGTTGGAATGCTTTCGGCTCCCGCTGTGATGGCTGAAGGTCTCCCGCTCGTCGTCACTCTGGTCGTCGCAGGTGCTGCTGTTGCTGCTCCACAGGCCCTTGAAGTGAGAGATCGATAATCTCGGTCGGATCAGGTGTCTTCTTCTGGACGTGCTCCCGCCGTTGGAGGATATGGTTGTGATGGTCCCCATCTGGTGGTGCGAGGACCGGACGGATGTCGGGGGTGCCGAATCGTAGAAAGGGGCTATCAACGATAGCTGGTTGGCGGGATGTGTGGAGTGAAGGACCCCCATCCCGTGAGGGGTCGATCTGGGCCTCTCCGCGTCGTCGTAGAGTGACGCGTAGGGCAGGACCGGAGAGGAACTACCGGATGAGGTGTACCCGCAGGACGGTATTGTCGGAGATTGAGATGTGCAGCGGGGGAGGGTGTTGGCGCAGATGTTGCAGTAGGAATGGTCGCAGTTGCATCTCGTGCAGGTGCTGTTGGACCGGCTGCACCGGCAGCACGTCCATTCGAATTCCATGTTGGATGTTGTATATTTATCTAAACGGTGAGGGTTTGTGTGTGTGTGTGTGTGTGTGAAGAGATTCCAAGTGAATGGTCCCTTCTCGATCCTTTCAATATCCCGTTTTTGTTTTCCTTCCCACAGATATATAATTCTACCGGCTTTTGTGAGTGATGATGATGGTTGTGGTGACGTATTTGCAAGTAACGAGGGTATGTCGACCTGAGTCGAAGATCAGGTTAAATGGTGCATAGGCCTATGCAAGATAGTGTGCGGTGGATCTGCCCGTCCTTATAAATCGGGGGCTAAAAAACCTGCCCCCGAAAGGCTTGATCCGATCCAAGCAAAAGCCCGAAGGAAAAGCAAAGAGAGGGAAAAAAAGAATGCAGAGAGAAAATTCCTTGATGAACAAGGGTGGGATGTGCTTGAGTGGGACCCTTTAGCCTCACATTCCTAGGACAAGGCCGGGGCATGCAGAGGGACGACCCACATTCTTCAATAGGGGGGCTTGAGGAGCGAACGGCGGTAGGTGGATATGACCACGAGAGAACGGAAAACATCCTGCTTTGGAGGAATAGATCGGTCAAGATGCTTCGAGAAATGCCATGCAGAGGATACCCCAGGCAGGGACCAGGAGTGACCCCTGCGGTGAATGCTTGAGATGTGGATCAGAGGGAGTGCTTCCAACTGCTTGAAACGGGATGGTGTGAGGGAGAGTGAAAACCCACCGGCCTTCCCAAGAGACGCCCCCCCTTCGAGAACGTCCCCTTTTCGACAGGTGGTGAGCGGGTGTTCTGGTCGAAGCGGGCAGGTGGTGTTTACTTTTCATGCAGAGTGTGCGATCCCTTGCGAGGACGAGGGGATCCGATTGGGTCTCTATTTCCGGCCGGAATGCGTTGTTAGCATATAATGGCATACCAGCACATTCAATCACTATCACGTCTATACGTATACACACATGTAGCGTGAACTGTTAATTGTCTCTGCACATGCGGTGCACCGATACGATGTGGACGTCGACTGTTCTGAATTGGAGATAAGGCTATTCTGGATTCGAATTGATCCAGTCTCCAACGTTTGACGGGGCCACCATTCCCGAGTCGACACGGCTCTGGCACGGCCGGTGTCACAGACTTCCGATTCCTCAGCACCTACGCTGCGTATACAAGTGCATAGGACTATCAGGAACTATCGGCGAGGACGTCGGTTTAGGCAGGAGGCATTTCATCGATACTATCGATCGCCTTCGCTTGCAATATCATGCTGTGTAATGAATTCACGAACGATACCCTCAGGGGTCCTCCCGTGACACCGCGGAATCGAGACTTCGCCCCACCTTCGACTTGATGTATTACCAGTACCATAGTGCGTATACAGAGTATTGTTCAGATCTAGAACTGTAGGAGCAGATTCTTCGGTTCGTCCGTTTCGAATCGAATTCTTCGCTTCTCCCGAGGCGTAGGATTTTTGCGTGCTCAGTGTGAGGTTGCCGGCGTTTGAAAGAAGTTCTTTTCAATCTTCATAACTTAAGGCCCGATGGTAGCTGACGTATCTCCGCTAGCCACTTCCATACTAGTTAATATACTATAGTATAGTATGCATATGGTATACAAACTATCCTTATAGTACCAACAAAACAATCTCAGAACTGAGGATCCGAGACTGCGGTTTTCTGACCGGCGGCGTTTGAGGGTGCTTCTCTCCGCCTTCGTTTCTATATACGTACCCATGCGAGAATTCAAACCGACGTATTCTCGAACCGGAGTGCCCGGTATTAATATATATACTCGGAAGAGAACAGAGCCAAGAATGGTGTCGCGATGTTCCGATTGTTCTCGCACCAGTCCGAGTCATCAGGCCCTGGCCAGGTATAAGAGGGTGCCAATTAATTGTCCTTTGTCTTTCGATGATATAATGCTCACGTGATGGGTCAATCTGACAGCGGCGCCTCGAAGATTAGTTTCAGCGTTAGTGCTTATTCAGAACGGATTCAAATTAAATTTATAAAGAGCTCGCTTTACACTCACACGGGGGATTAATTGACAATAAGTCTTCTGGTAAGAGTGGAGACAAGAATGCCAAGTTGCAGTTGAGGAACAATGGGTTTAATAAGAGTGGAGATAGTATAGTGCAATCGACAGGCAGTTGTTTCCAGCCGCGGCAACTTCTTCAGAACAGGCCGCGGGACTACACTAGCTCCCGTCGACGACTGCGCATAACATAAGTACCAAGTAGGTAGGAAAGCAATGCAGCGGTGCTTGATCGGTGTAACGTCATGCCAGCCGGTTCTTTGGGGATGCCGTGCACTTTTAAGCCTTTACCCGACGCTCCAGACCGAGTGCATTCACTTCACATGTCGGGTGCGGTCCTCCATCGGCTTCATCAGGCGAGCGAATCCACTCGACCCATACGAATACGACCGGAAAACTCAAACCTGCTGGGGTACACTTACTTACTTACTTGCTTGCTTGCATGATATGTGCATGATATGGGGAGCGAGCAGAGCAGGAAACGGCAACCTCCCCACTTCTATCAATCCTTGAATTGCGTCGAGAAGAAATAAAATAAAGAAGAGGAGGAAGGGAAGGGATATCGGATAGACAGCTACGGCTCGGCTTGCTACCACCTACCTCTTCCTCAAGCAGGGGACCGTCGATATTATAAGAACCCAGCCCTCCCTTCCAACATCCGAGGATATATTATACTCCACGATCTTAAGACCAATCAACCGGAAAAGAAAGCCTTTACCCCGATAGCAAAGTTTACGATAGAAAGAGAGAAAAATGTTCTCGACGGTCCTCATCGTCGGCGCCGGCGAGAGCGGCCTCTGCATGGCCGTCCAGCTCAAGAAGCGGTTCAACCTCACCGACTTTGCCATCTACGAGCGCCACGGCGACATCGGCGGCACCTGGTATACCAACCAGTACCCAGGTACATCTTACCCCTCCGAATTCATGATCAATCATTGTTCCTTTACATCGGAAGTACTTTCTACTTTCTTGCTTTTCTTCTTCCCCGCAAGCCCATAGCTTAGATCTCGATCTCGCTCTCACTAAAAAAACTAACTCGCCTATTCCCGCACCGCATAAACCATCAAATCCAGTAAACTAACTCTCATCTAGGCGTCGCCTGCGACGTGTAAGTATCACTCCGTCTTCGCCCTCGTCCTTCGCTCTTTGGATACGACATCACTCACACGCACACCGATCACTAATCAACAATTCCAGTCCCGCACTATGCTACTCCTACTCCTTCTACAAGAACCCCGAATGGTCCGCCTTCTACCCGCAAGGTACGTTCTTCATATATATATATATATATATATAGTGCTTAAGTACCTATATACAACCCCCACAAAAAGAGAACCGAAGAAACTGAAGAACATATAAGGCCCCGAACTCCACGCCTACTTCACCAAATTCTGCAAGGACAACGACCTCCGCCGCCACTGCACCTTCAACACCGAAGTCGAATCCGCCGTCTACGACGAACTCCGCCAGATATGGACCGTCAGACTCCGACGACGCGCCGTCGCCGATTGGGAGTTGAAACTGAACGAATCCGCCGAGGGGGATAGCAAGCTCCACCCCCTGGGGAACGTCGGGGATACCTGGACCCACGAGTGCAAGATCTTGGTCACCGCCGTTGGCGGGTTGGTCGAACCCGCTGATATCAACATCAAGGGGATGGAGGGGTTCAAGGGCCCCATATTCCATTCCGCGTTTTGGGACCAATCGGTCGATATCAAGGGGAAGAACGTCGTGGTCGTCGGGAACGGGTGTAAGATCCCTCTAGCAGCTCGATGAGATATACACTCTCCAATACTAAATACCCGACACAGGCACGGCCGCCCAAATCATCCCCGCCATAGAACCGCACGTCAAATCCCTAACCCAGATCATCCGCTCCACCCACTGGATGCTCCCCCGTCCCAAATTCCCCGGAATACACCCGGACACCTACGAAAGATGGTCCCCCACGATCTTCCGCTACCTCCCGGGCGTCCAAACCTTCGCCCGCGCTTTAGTCTTCGCGAGCATAGAATCCGGCTGGCTCGCCTTCCGCAACGACAAACTCGGCGAGAAGATCCGCACGATGCAGGAGAAGGGTAGCATCCGACATGTCAAACGCTACGCCCCGGAAAAATACTGGAACCTCCTGATCCCCACCTTCCCCATCGGCTTCAAGAGAAGGATATTCGACGACACCTACCTCCCCGCCCTAAACTCCGACAAAGTCACCTTGACGAAGGACGAAGTCACCCACCTCTCCGAAACCGCCATCCACACCGCCTCAGGCGCCGAATACGAAGCGGACGTGGTAGTCATGGCCACGGGGTACAAAACCAACGAATGGATCGCACCCATGGAGGTCGTCGGCAGGAAAGGCGAAACCCTATCCGAGCATTGGAAGAAGATGGGTGGACCGGGAGCCTACAACTCAACCGCTATATCCGGATTTCCAAACTTCTTCATGATCTTTGGACCCAACTCTGCAACGGGGCATACCAGTGTCATCCTGGCGACGGAGAATATGTGTCAGTACGCGTTAAACATCGCGGGGCCGGTTTTGAAGGGGGATGCGAGCGAGGTTGAGGTTAAGCGGGAGGCGGAGGTGGAGTATAGTAAATGGGTTCAGGAGTCGATGAAGAAGACGGTGTTTAATAATAACACCGGGAAGGAATTGAAGTCCGTGAGTATATATATCCCCCTTTTATCCCATCTACCCCGGCGGATACGGACTAATTTCTATATACCAACAGTGGTACGTAAGAGAAGACGGATGGAACTCGTCGACATACCCGTAAGTCATCCTTAACACCATCCCACCCCTTCTACAAAAAATACTAACCAGCCCCTTCAGCCGCTCCCAATTCCACTTCACCTACCGCACCTACTTCCCCGTCTACAAGGACTGGATCATAAAGAAAACCCAACGGGGGGTCCAAAAATCCAGGATCCGAAAGATTCTCGTCTTATTCCTCATCTTCGGCGTCGGAGCCACCAACCTGTGGCTGAGGAATAAAGGTCTGAGTTTTACGGACGTATCGAGGCTGGGTGCCGCTCTGCTGGCCGACTCGCTCGAGAAGTTGGCCGCGGCGGTTAAGGCGGTGATTTAGGTAGGTACTCTTTGGTTTCTTGAGTCGAGGCGTGGGGTGGACCGTACACATGTAGGAGTATACACGCGTATTGTACGTGCTCTGCGGTGAACGGGAGGTTTTGTAATATATAATATCGTTTATCAGCCTTGGGTATCAGATTGAGCCAGCATATAGCACTGTTAAAGTCAATTCATCGTTTGCGTAGCTCAAGCAAGAATTTAAAAGCGTGATATTGAGAAGCATTGTAAAAAAAATATTATTTTGAAAACTCGCTATAGACGATAGTTGATATCAATCAGTTAGTTCCCTCTGCACGGTCAACCTTTTTTTGCGCCGGAGGGTAAATGGAAATCAAGAGCTCGAAAGTTGGAAAGAAAGGCATTAGAATAGAAGAGGAAGAAGAAGAAATGCAAAAGTGAAGAGGAGGAAAGAAGAAGCGACGAAAAATGTTATATACATACACACCCTACCCCGTTTCGCAGTAATCGTACAAATTATTCCCATCGAAGCAGAAGAAACGCCGGTGACCCAAATTCGTCATGAAACGGTTCGTGCATCCAATAAAGATTTTAACAAAAAACAAAAAAACACCGACATTACCGCTATTCCTCCTCTCTATCTCAAAAGCGCCCCGGTTCCGAGCCCAAATCCGAATCGGTCTATATCACGATATCGTGTTCAGCCCCGAATTGCATTGCCCGCCGTTCGAATTCACGCACTCGCCGACCCCGACTCCGCATATCAGCCCATCCGCTAGCCCTCTCACCATGTTGACGATCTTCAGACATAACGGATTCCTGTCGCCCACCCAATTACCCGTCGCGATCCGCTCGATGACCCCCCTGCCAACCATATCCTTCGTCACTCTCATGTCCCTCCCTAACACCATTCCGTGCCGTGCTAAGGAGCGTATCTCCACCTGCCCGAGGATATCCAGTATCTTGTCCATCTCGTCGTTTACCACTTTTTTCGCCTGGGCGCGGGGCATAACGCTGCTGGAGGTTTGGAGGAACTGAGAGTACGCCCTTAATAACAATCCGAGGAGCTGGCCCACGTTCATGAGCGTGGTGAAGCACATGTTGCAGCTGGCGCATTTCAGACTAGTTTTCGTGATTTCGATCGCGTTGGCGCTTATGGCGGTTATCTCCTCCAGGTTGATGGGCGGCGGCGGGGTGCTGAACGGTGTGGGAGGGGAGAGGTGTACGGGGTTGTATATCATCTTTTTCAGGGTCATTATCGCGGAGAAGAAGTGGAGGAGGCAGTCGCAGTTGAGGCCGAGGCTGGGCTCCGGGCTGATACCGAAAGCGGTGAGGTCTCGAGGGTTCATCGCCGTGCCTACTTCTAGCGGTATTTTAGAATGGTCTATGAGGTTTGACAGAACCGGTTGGGAGGAAGCGGTCGTGCAGTGCTGGTGGGCCGCAGAGGGCGCTGCGCATGATGACGGTGTCGACGGGTTCGGTAGCGGGCTATCTTGCGAGGGCGAGAGGTCGCTGAGGAGGGAGGAAAAATCTATGGCTTGGACGGAGGAGTCGAAGAGGGTGTCGAGATCGGTGGTAACGGTGTCGGTGGAGCCGGCGAGGCTGGGATCGAAGTGTCCACCGGTGGAGGAGCTTCTGTTGGACGGGTGGGGGATGCAACTCCCGACGTGATTGTTTCTGCGGCGGGTCGCAGCCTGTCAGCATTGTGCCATCGACTTCCGGCAAAAGCGCGTGGGGGGCTCCCTTCCTACCCATCGCCGGGGCCGAGGATGTTCAGATCCAGCAGCCTGGTGTCGTCGCCCATGAAAACGTTCCCTTCCAGCCATTGAGCGGTGCTGTGTCCGTTGGTATCGCCGGGGGAGATGCTGATGTAGCTGTGGTCCCCTTTGCCGGCGGTTGCGGCTTGATGGGCTCGGAGGGCGTCACTTCTTCTTCGTTTCCTGGGTCTTCCCATGGTTTTTTGGAGGCTGTAGACGCAGGGTACGCCGTCTCGGACGCATCGTGAGCACGCTGGCGATTCGCCGGGGCATTTGAGTTTCCGGATGCCTTTAGGGAGACCGAACGAGGGACAGGTTAGTTTTGAATCGAGCTTAGCTTAGCTGGAGGTGAGGGAGAGGAAACGAAGAAGTATTAGGAACGAAGGGTAGAAGAAAGAGGCGGCGGGGCAAACAACATACGGCACTCGTCGCAAGCCTTATGGTGCTTCTCCTTGTCGGTCATTGTGCATCAGCGCTGCCCAGGAAGGACGCCACGGCGGAAGGGCAGCTGGGAGGCCGAAGAGGAGGATGAAGAATGGAGTCGGGCCGTAAACGGCGAGAAGGAAGGGCAGGAGTTAATGCAGGGCCCGAAAGGTCGGTCGGCGAAATCGAAATGGCGAGGCCTGAGAGAAGGGATATCAAAACGGCAGTCGTAAGGGTCGTAAGGGTCGTCAGGGTAGATAGAATGTTGGAACAAGTTGATTTGGACGGATCGATCGAATTCGGTGTTCGGGTTCGATCCAAAAATAGGAAACGGCCTGGTCGTCTCTTTCTTTCTTCGTTCGAAAGGAATCAATTGCCAGCTCGGAGGGTTCGGGAGGGTTCTGAGTCCGAAGTCAAGCCAAGCCAAGGCTCGGGAGCGAATCGAGTCGAATCAGAGGGACTGGCTGGCATGCAGCCGGGCTAGCTGTAGACGGCTGTGGGGTGCAGGCGGGTGGCAGTCAGCGATGACGCCGATGATGATGATGAGGACGGTGGGAATGTAAGCGGTGATGATGATGATGAGAAGAACTCGAAGAGGACAGTTGCGAGATCAGATTTAGTCCTCGTTCGGGCTCGCGCCTTTGCAAGCTTTGGGTTCGAGACAGCACCGCCCAGGCCAACTTAAAACCCGACCGACCCCAGGAAATCGAGATATTGCATTCCAATGCGGGTGCGTATTGCATGGACATGTCTTCAGGACTGCTCAGGACGACGAGGACATCTGGCAGTAGCAGGCCGGCTGGCCTCGGACTTTTCAGTCTTCAAGCGGCCTAGTCGGTCCAAGGGCCAGCACACTTCCGCAGAGATAGGTAACCAGCTCGAGCCCGTCGAAGGCAGACCTGGAGATAGCGCCGTGCGACCATTCCCTGCGTGGCCCAATTGGTGGTTGGAGTGCCGTAACGGTTATGTAACAGGCCTCTCGCAAGGAGTGGGTGCTAGCGAGGGCCCCCGGCTTGTGGCCGATGCGGATTCATGCCACGGGACCTTTCTCCTTCGACGGTGCTTTGTTTCCTGTATTGGATCACATCGGGAGGCTTCTGTTTGGAGAGGATGAACGGAGGGGATTGCTGGTGATGTATCATGGCCATGGGTGGATGTCGGTGACGGTGACGGTGACGACGGTCACGGATGAATGAAAGAGAGGAATCGAAAAGTTGAAAGGTTGAAAGGGAGGAAGGGAGAAATGGACTAAGAACAGACAGGTCGATGATTGGTAATTATATTATGTACAGGCAGGCACTCAAGTATATATCCCCCTCCCCCTCCCTCCCCTCGATTGTATCCGGGGCTGCAAGTAAGAAAGCGAGAAAGATGTATACGATTAGACATTAGAAAGGAAGCAGATAGCGACAGACGAAACCCAAACGCCGCGGCCGTTACAACATATACAATATATCCCAAAAGACACCTCCCATTCACTCCAGACTCTTCTCGCTCACGCTCTTCCCCACGTTCACCTGCTGCTGCTGTTGTGACTGTTGCTTCGACCGGCAGAACAGCCTCCGCTGCACCTTCCCAAACCTCCCCGCGAACCCGGTCGCCTCCTTCTGCTTCTCGGGAATAGTCCTCTCATACGCCTCAATCTCGTCCAACCCCTCGACCAAGTCAGCCTCCTTGCTCCTCACCCACTTCGTCCCCCGGGTAAACTTCCAGACAAGGAAGATAACAGGGAACATAAACGGCATGGTATAACTGAAGAAAAACGTCGGCAGGCTCCAGAACCCGGGCAGGAACACCGTGAACCCCCCGACGAACGTCATCACGAAGGTGAAGAACAGGGAGTAGTAGGCCGCCCAGGGTTGGAACATTCCGCAGAACGGGAACTTGGTTTGCCTGTCAAGCCCCTGCGCGACACAGGCCCGGTGGAATTTGATATACGTGAAGCTGCAGACCGCGTAGTTCATCAACTGCGAAGACGTAACCAATCCGATGAACCAGTTCAAAACCTGCGCCGTGCTGGTGGAGAGTTGGAGGAACGCCAGCAATGAGAAGCACATGACCAACCCCACGCAGTAGATGGGTACCCCGACCTTGTTCGTCCTGGTGAAGATCCTGGGCGCCTTGCCCTCGAGGGCCAACCCGAAGAGGCAGCGGCTAGCGCAGAAAACGTACGAGTTCCCAGCGCTGAGGGCGGAAGTGAACACCAGGGCGTTGACGATATGAGGCAGGACTCCGATCTGGAGCCGTTGCATGGCGAGCACGTACGGCGACCCGGCCGCCCCGGCTGTTGGCTTCCCGAGGAGGTAGATGTCGACGAGCTCCTTGGAGTTGTACGGGACTAGGACACCGACGGCGAGGGAACCCAAGACGAAGAACGTGGTCAGACGGAAGAAGACGCCCTTGAACGCCCTGGGAAGAGTTTTGCGGGGATTTTGGGTTTCGCCGGCCGCCATTGCGACGTAATCGGGACCGGCGATGGTGAAGCTGGCCTGGATGAAGCAGGCGAGGAAGCCCATGAAGCGGCCGAGACTCCCCGTGTGGTAGAACCCAGCAAAGGCGCCCTTTTTTGACTCGCGTTAGCACCGATATCGAAACTTGAATTACAATATTTGAAAAGAGTAGAGACAGAGAGATGGGACCTACAGGCTCATTCCAATACCGGAACCCGAATCGATCGTGGAGCGGGTTCCCTCCCAGCATGGTGACGAGGGTGAACATGAGGAGCCCCACGATCAATATAACCTTGCCGAGGGCCATCCAGAATTCGGCCTCGCCGTACCACTTGACCGTGAACATGTTGGCGAGGCCGTAAACGACGATGATGCTGCTGATGATGATGGCTGGGTGGACCGACGTGGAGCCGGGCCAGAAGCTGAGGATAAAAGTGGACGCCACTATTTCAAAGGGAACCATCATGGCTTCGAATATGAAGAAGCTACATATCGCCAGACACTGTCAGACAAACCAGGTTCCAAGATAAGACAGAGCGAAGACATACGTACTTGTAGCCGGTAGCGACACCGAAGGCTTCGTCCACGAAACGACCAGCGAATCGAATGAACGGAGAGGAGATGGGGAGATAGGAGACCATCTCGGCCAGGCAGTTGTTCACGCACAGCACGACCGTGCTCCTGTAGTTTACGTCAGCCACGGATCCCTAATATAACATAAGATAATACACCGGTAGGATATAAGATATGCGTACCAAAGCGTGAAGCCGAGGAACAGACTGGCCGGCCCGCCTAGCGCCAGTCCTCTCCCGATCGCGACGAAGAGGGCCGTCCCGATGGTCCCACCGATGCCGATAAGCTGGACATGGCGCTCCTTCAGCTGCCTGTGGGTGGTGTCGTGCGTGCGCGAGACGTCGTCGCCCGTGCTCACGGACTCGGCGGCGGCGGCGGCAGAGAGCTTTTCGCCAGAACTCATCTCGGACCGCGAACGTAGAGCAGATTATATATCAAGATGCTTGATTATATACTTAAGTATATACTTATATATATGTATGTGTGATGGTGGTGTATCACTTCTTCGTCTTCTTGTTTGACTTTGAGGGTGGTGATATGGGAACAGACGCCGCCATGGGACTGGAAAGAGAGCGAAGGAAGACGGTTCTCGTCCTAGAATACTTATATAAGTGCCAGATACTCGAACTGCTCAACTGAGCATAAGGTAATGTAATCCAGTACTTACTCGATTGCGGCAGCCAGGAATTTTCCGTCGTCTCTCGTGAAATTGAAGTCGCAAGGCAGGCGCAGGGGTTCCTCGACCTGACTCTGCGTTAGTGCAGCGCTGTTTCGGCTGGAATCGAAGGCTAAGGGTGTCAGACACAGGCATGCGGGCTTGCTAGGCTGGGCGTCTGGGCCCCTGGCTGACTAACCGGAGTCACAGATTGTCTCTGCGGGCCGACCGATGGATACCTAGGATCAATCGAATTTGAGGTTGACAAGTTCTGGCGATGGTGGTGGTGATGGTGGTGGTGGTGGAAGTCTAACCCGCGCGTTCAGAGATGCATCGAGGGCATTCTCTGCCTTTCGAACTCTCTCTGGACACCAACGTCGACGACTTCAACATCAACGGTCGCAGTGCGATATCACCAACCGAATCGCTCAGAGTAAGCAAAGCAGGCTTCTCGGTCTATTTCGAGCATCACCATGACCCGATAGCGTCCCTCCCGTGCGGACAAAGTGGAAAAGTCGACTCGTCGAATCCGTGATCACAAGTTGACGGGATGCCATCGACCAGCCTCCACGCCGCTGCTTACCTGTAGGCCCGCATCCGAGCAGAGTACAGCCTCAGGTCGCTGCAGAATAACCGCTTGAACCGAACACCAGGACGCTGTCGAATTCCCGGGGCTGTGGCCTGACCGAGCAGGGTCTGCCCGCCTACGAATCCAGGGTCGTCCGAACGTGCGCGTGCGTGCACGTTGCTGCCTGGCCCTCTGGCTGAAGGAGTGCATATACACACCCATCGGATCCCTTCGAGGCCATCGTCTCCCGACGTAACTCGTGCAGAATCAAGAACCCAAACCAACGAACGAGAAAGAGAGATCATATTCTTCTGATCAAATCGTCAGCAGCCTGCGCGTGAGAAAGAAAGAGCTCTTCGGGGCATCGGACTTTAAGCCCTTCTCGGCGTCCAGCTTGGGCCAATTGGGCAGATATGGCCATCTACGGTCCGATTACAAATGGGCACAGGACAGACAGGAAGCAATATCATCTTTCTCTGCGATATCGATTCCGATTGGACAAACGTCTACGTCTACAGGTTTCTCGACAACTTGAGGCTTTTAATGCCCCGCTCCTATTATTCTTATATGCATACTCTCGAGCTCCCCGGCGAGCACTTGTCGTTTCAGGCTTGTCTACGCCATCTGCATGCACGAAGCTTCGTCCGACCAGAGAAAAAGGTGCATCTTGCATTCTCGTGTCCACTGCATCCCGCACATCCTGGACGGCGATGCACGCCTTCCTTTTGTTCATATGAATCGCTCTTCGGATTATAAGAATATGCATATTCAAAGATATCGATTACTGATCCCACTGATCCCCCCGGCTTCCCATATCACACACAGCCCTACCAAAGCCCTTCCACGAATATCTGCCCCTGGCTCGGGTAAAAAATTCCAAGATCCCCATCATCTATTCTCGATCGTCTAAACCTGAATTCGAGGTTACGTCGAAACCAGTAGAAAAGGGAAAAAAAAAAAAAGGAGAACTCGAACTGCATGCGATAGACAAAAGAATTACCTCGCTAAGCCTTCCCCGTCGACCCGCATACATCCATCTGCCACTCCATCAACTTGATTACATGCTCCACCCCTTCCTCCATGAGCCTCGTAAGACTCAGTTTGCTCGCGTTCTCCTGAAGATGAACCAGATAATCATCCAGCACCAACTTGTTCACGTTCACCTTCGACACCCCTTGTCCGATGCATCTCTTCATCACATCCTCAGGAAAATCATTGGTCCCATGAAGCACGATCCTAACCCGTCCCCTGATCGCCGTCCGAATATCATCGAGCCGCGCATAATCCAGCTGCGGTCCCTTCTTCCCGTACTCGCCGTGAACGTTTCCGAAACTGGGGGCTAAGAAATCTACACCCGTGGCCAGGAAGTCCTCGATATCCTCCGCCGTGGTCAGAAGCCCCTCCAGGTCCGCCGTATCAGCTATCCCGTCCTCGCCTCCTTCGATCCTCCCGGGTTCCGCCTCGGTCGATATACCCCTGGCATGGCAGTACGCGACCAACTCCTTGGTCTTCCGCAGGTTCTCCTCCTTCTCGTAATGCGACATGTCAACCATGATGCTGTCGAAGGGGAGGGTATCGGCAGCCAGTCGGATCATATCCTCGTCCTGGGCGTGGTCCAGGTGAATCGCTACGGGTACCGAGGCGGTCTTTGCGGCCTGGGCGGCGGCGTGGATGAGCAGGCCGTTGGAGAATGTGATGGCCCACGGGAAGACCTGGATGATCAACGGGGAACGTTTCTGCTCCGCGGCTTTGACCATGGCGATGATTTGTTCAATGTTGTAACTGGCGATCCATTGTGTCAGCGAAGTATCTTCCAAACAGTTCCGGGCGACGCACACGACAGTGGGCCCATGGGGTATTGGGGGGGTTATTCGTACACAATAGCGGCAATGACGCCGTAACCCCCTTGTTCCGCCGCATCCAAGATCTGTATGGTCTTATTCTTACTCCGCCAATCTTTGGCGACGCCGTTCGTGCCGTTCGTGGTAGCCATTTTGCGGATGGTAAGTAAGTCGCGTAGCGTGCTAAAACGAAGTGCCTCTGTGCTTAACGGGGGGTAGACCGCGAGTATAGTCCACCGGTAGACAAAAATGAAACTTATAGAACGAAGCGATAATATCCGTTTTACCGATTCGACGGAACCATAAGCTTTATCACCATATATATGTCTCTATCTATATCCTGAATCCGAGGCCGGGATCGTGAATATCCCAGTTATCCTCGGCAAAGACACCACTGATTCCGTTCTTCACTACAGCCTACCCCAGATTCAAATGAAAATGAAGGTGCATAACCCGCCTATTGTCGCTCTTGTTTGTGGGGGAGCTCTCTAAACGAAACTTCGGAGGGCGATGGGTCTGTGGCGACGAAACCCTCGTCCCGAAGTCCTCGTCTCGGTTCCAGGGTTCGACCGAGGCTTAGGATGACCTCGTCTCCGTCCCAGAACCGGAATGCTTGGGGGCTAAAAATCCTAACTCCACGGGAAATGGGAGTTTGGATATTCGGATGAATCGAATGCAGACTACTAGTGATAATTAACATCGTGATATCGTCCGTTGCCGAGCCTTGACGTTGGGACGACCTTGCATATAATGATATTCCCGAACCAAGGAGCCGGGTCCATATAGTCTTGTGGCTGAAGCCTTAACTATAGGGACTTACAAGTGCCAAAGCTTAAGCACTATGGATAAAAAAAATAGATGGGATATGAAGGTTTACCCGTCGTTTCCGCCGTACCAAGCACCCCTCCCAGGTGTTTCTAAATTATATGATTTTATGGCTTCGTAACCATATCTTCCCAAATGTTCACAAACTACAGCTACCGCTTCGAATTCAGAACCACCCACCTAGCCTCGAATCCACCACCCACCTACACCACAGCCAGGTGTATACACATGCGCAGTAATATAATAAATAGATAACACGTTACTATTAGCTACACTGCATAAATATAATAATTTTTTACTAACCAGCTGCCATCTGCTGTTTCATGTTTTTTTCACTTTACAACTAACACAAGCCAACTTTATAGCTAGCAGCTAACTTTACAGGTTCACGGGCAGATATCGATAAGTACTGTGCCAGAAAAGAGGTGTTTATTGATACAGTATCAATACGGTATTAGGTTGTAATATGGTATTACAACGGTATTGGGTGCGAAAATTGCCATACAATTTGGATTAGAACGGTATTCAAAAACACTCCTCTTCTAGCACAGTAGGCAAGCAAGTAGGTAGGTAGGTAGGCAGCTTAGTAGATAGTTTAATAAGTAGCTTAATAGGTAGTTTGGTAGGTAGTTTAGTATATGTTCGCGTAGGCGTGTTACAGACGTGCTGTAGTATAGGCGCTGTTAACTTGTGAACAGCGTCCGTGGCTTCAAACATTGAGGCCACTGAACCACCCACCTACCCACCCATCTGCCTGCCTGCTCTCACTAGGTCAGTTGATTTTGAGATATGTATAATGTTGGATAGATTTTATGCTTTCCTACGGGTGTTTATAACCTTGAAAGGCTTCTCAAGGTCCCTTTTGTCCTTTGGGGAGGTGTAACAGCGTAAAATGGGGGTATCCTGTTGGATTTTAACATGGTAGCCTTGAGGGTACCGAACATTCAGGGAAGGTGTTCATTTCGACCTCCATTTTCACCCCATAGTGCAAAGGATGCTTAGAGGCAAAGCATACGACCTTGATACGACTCCAACTAGTTGTGTTACACATGTGTTTTGGATTGGTTATAACTTGGCTCTCGAAGTCCTCCAACATGTATACGCCGCATGCGGGGAAAAAGAATTCCTAGAACCCGAAGGGATATCGATTGTACAGCTGAGCTATCAACGTGTTTCTATGGTTCGAAGAAATACTTATAGCTGGATCTTTGGCCCCGATTAACACGGCCCTACCGGTCTTCATAAGAGTTCAGCCAAACCCAGGGATTCCAGCTAATCTGGTCTCGCGCTCGTACCCAGGCGTCACAAACCTAAACCTTATATATCTATATACGTATGTCTACTAGTACCAAGCGTGTCCATCTCGTAACAGTCCCGAGAGCCTTTCTCTTCCGAGCTTCAGATCTGAGGATATTAAACTAACCAGCTGATAGGTTTTAGGAACACAATTGAAAACGTTAATCTCCCTTGAGGATATATTCATACGCACAGCCTAGACAGTCGCACGAGAGGCCCTTTACACTGAGGCTAGCAGTTTTAAGCCCTTCACAGCCTCAGCGGCTGGTTTACGGGACAAAACATGCGCCCCAAAGCGATCCTCATTATCTGCTTGATTATATCTCAATTCGCAGACAGCGCTTTGGGATTTCCACTTTCCCGAAACAGCCAAGAGGCCAATACGCCTGAAATCAATCCAGACAAGAAATCATTGCAACCGAATCCCGCGACTAACCAGAATGCAATAAGCTCAGGCCTTGTGGAGAGGTCTCCTCCTGGAGCCTTGTCAACCAGATTTCAAGCTGTTTGCCCGGACTATGACGTACTATTGGCCCTGAGCCAAAATCCGGAGGACTACGAAGCCGTAAACGGAGAAATACGCCTGCCATTGTCCGCCGAGGATAAAGATGTTGTAATTGGCGTGAGAAGGGCATGTAAAAACTGCAGTTGCTCCGAAAATGGTGAACTGGTTAGGAAGTCCGGGAGAGGAGATGGGATGTGTAGGAAGGAATACTACGCCGAGAAATGTCGACTCTGGTACTGTAAGCTCTCTCCATCCAATATCACTTCAACGTCATGATACTACATGATATCTGCTACTATAAAAACAAAGAACTAATTCAAACGAATATTTTCTCGCGCACGAAACTCAAAAGATTGCATATGTCAAGCTATAGTCACTGATGAGAGCGGCAGGCCGCTACCTGTAGAGTACCCACATAATAGACTATTTCAGCTTGGGAGGCAAAACCCGGCACAACTACAGCAAAACCCGGCCCAACTACAGCAAAACCCGCCTCAGCCGTTTGCGAGTCCCCCTGTTAACCCTGTGCCTGACCCGGTGAATCTCCCCCCTTTTGCCGAGCTCTTCCGCGTTGCAAAAAAGGAACCGAACCAACTTTACCGTGCGGGTGACCCACGCGGTGGCATGGGCTTCTACTGGAACCACGGGCTTGAGCGCCTACCAAGGCCGGACCAGGGCCCGGGTGGCAGCGGCGGCGGGCTATTCCGAAAGCGGGAAGAAAAGATACAGGATGTTCATGTGGTGGGGGAGGATATCTGAACCGTACCGTTGTCGATATATATATACTTATATATACTTAACCATGGCATGTACTCCCGCCTTATCGTATGATTCTGATATTTCGCACGGCCTCTTCATTTTTTTTACCGACCAAGCCAGCGCGGAGGCATCCGTCCCGAGCTCATGGTTAAGCGGCTTGAAGTCCGTGACGTCGACGTACAGATGTAATGGGGTTGCTTCGGTACTGGCGATTTTTTATTTGTAACGCACTTAAGTATATACTTTTTATATATATCAATATACGAGCTTAACTATAGTATCTATGCCCTCATATGATTGCCTTCCAGATCGGTCCTAAGCTGTGTTAGAACTACCCGCATACCGTACGGGTTTTGGGTGGGTTTTCCAGAATACCTTTGAGTCCTCAAGGCGGTTTATATCACCTTGAGACGTCTTAATTCGGTCTCCAGGCGGATTCACCGTCCTAAAAAACGCACGATTTCGCTACGATACTTATTTCCATGAGAATTATTTGGTGGTTGCGTGTATTGGTCTGCTCTGTATCAGCTAAATGTAACACCTTAAAGCTGTGAGTGTTCCAGAATCGATGTCAATGTCGGAATGTGCGTTTGATTTGTTGGATTTTGTCGGTAACACGTCAACACATCAACACATCAACACATCAACACCCCGTCGCAGTCGCACATTGTCGCCTTCTGCTGTGTCGAGACTGCCTTCTCCTTTCGTCTCCATCAACATCAACATCAACATCACCGACGTCAACATCAACATCAACATCATCAACATCATCGGCGGCTGGGGCTTCGACGTCAGCTATCTACCATATATCTACTACATATCATACTACATTATCTCTCTGCCCCCAATTATCGTATCGGCATTTGCGTCTGCGTTCATGTTATAGCGCCCCCATTTTTCTGCCTTGCGCATTTCTGCAACCATTCATTCCTCCAGGACCACCCCTGTCTGTTTAGCACGATCTATTTCTTCCCTCGGGTCTCGGCCTCCCCGTCGGATTCGTCTATATGTAAATAAAGTACTTATCTACTAACCAAGTCAGTAAGTACTTACTTACTTGCCTACTCATGCATGCCTGATAGGGCGCATTCTTCTCCTCGATGGCTATCTTAGGATTGATCTCTCCCAATCGATAAACAATTAAAAACACTGACCGTCTACCGCTCAGACGACCCATCACGAAGCCATCATCCCTTCTTGACACCCTCCTGTTGGTCTACCTGATTGTCTTGTCGCCGGGAATCCACCCTGTCAGCTGTCACTGCCTGGAACCGAGAACATTGCCTTTCTTCCTTGCTACGGAGGTAATTCGCCCTCTCCCTCGCGTGTCTCCACGAAAAATAAATCGTCCTGTCGCAGTATCGTTTGCCAGTCGTTCAAAGATTCCCCTGCTGACCGCTACTCTAAACTCGTTTCGTGTCCAGGATACGCGTCTGCTTTGCTATGATATCGCTTTGCCAGCTCACACATCCTAGCTAGCCCCCGGGCGTCATCACTGGTGTTCTGCTTCTTCCTTGTTTTTTGTTCGACCCTGTGGATTTGTTCCCTTTCGTCGTCGATACGACAGGCACACCTCCGCGCAGGAGTAATTTTTAATTTTAGCTATCGGCGTGGTTTCTGCCGCGCTGTGAAAGCCGTGCGCCTGTTTTTCTGTCAAATTGACTTCGCCGGCCGCCATCATCTCTCCCTCGCCGGTCAGGTCGGCGTCCTCTCCTTTTCACCCACCTGGATCCCCAACCATCGTCGACACAGCGGAGGATCAGCTTCCGCTCTCCCCTCGAAAGACCCCCACTCCAAACCACCGGCAGCGCCGCAGCTCCCTCTCCACGTATTATACAGCCTCATCCAACGCACCTTCTCTTCACAACTCCCCCGCTCCGGCTTACCCCGGTCCTCGTAACTTCCAAACCTGGACCCAAAACTCCGTAGGACTGCGCTATACTGAGGAGTGGATTCGAGGACGAGGCTTCAGACCTGCGAATAGCCAAACTTGGTTTGGGGGGACAGCTTTCGGGTCAAACTATAACTCCTGGAGCGAGGATCACAGCGAAGAGCACAAGACGACTTCAATCGACGACTCCTCGACCAATCAAGAAGACGCTACCGACGATCTAAAAACACCGACCTTAGATTCTCTTCTTCAAACTCGTCAGGCCCAGATATTCGAACCCGGCTGGTTGGTCGGGCATAAAAAGAACTTGTCCGCCTCGACGGTGACCGCTGAGAGCGCTAACGCCCAGCAATCAGCGCCGCCGCCGCCGCCGCCGCCGCCCCCACCTCCACCTGAACCTCGAACCTCCCTGCACCGGAGGCTTACCAGCATCCCTGCTGGCCTTCAAGGTTATTTCTCCTGGAGATCCAAACCAGTTGAGAGTGACGACGAAGATCTGATATTTGGTACAGATTCTTCCCACGCAGACGAGGACTACGATTCTGAAGAGCCGGGGTCCAACAAAAGGAAGCAACAACCAGTGGGCTTCAAAACAGCACCACAGTCGATGGCCGCGTCAAGCGTCGGGAGACGATCTCTAGGAAGCGGCCTCGGAGGATCTAAATACGCACCTAGCAACGCTAGTACGGAGCCCGAATTGGAGCTGGAAAGGGACGTATCAGGTCAATCTTCGAATGTTAATTCACCCCCTACACCTCCCACGAAACCAATGGACATGGACGGACCGACAATAGTTTCGATTAGGAGGGCGGAGACATCGCTATTTCCACATCTAGGGCGGTTATCGAGAAAACAGTTGGACGGGATGGCGGAGGAGGAGGAGGAGCCACCGTCGACTCCGTCAAACCTCCAGCCTCCTTACATGGGAAGGGACACACCGACACCGACCCCATCTATTGTTACCTCCGTCACTCGCTCTAGGACGTCCGTCAGATGGCACAACAAGCTAGTAATTATCAACGTCCCACTAGAAAATCGCATCATTCAACCGCTCACGCCGAAAGAAGTCGAAGCGCGATACGCGAAATTCGGGGAGACGCCCTATGTGTGGGCCCCTAGTACAGAGCAAATGTCACGAGAGGTTTTCCCCCCAGACTCCGAGCGATATATACCCACAAAGGTTGCAGCCCCTCGTGTGAGCATACCGGACAAGCAGAAATGGGAATCATACGTAAACACCCTACGTGAAGAGAAACTGAAGGCCCTGGGTGTTGACCTCAGTGATATTCTTGGCCCTCCCTCTTCATCCCCCGTACCCTCTGTAGGCGGACGAAACTCGATACCACCAGAGCTACAGCAGCGAAACTCATCTTCTCCGCACCCATCGCTACCATTCTCAAATACCTTCTCTCCGCCACCGCAGAGTAACAACAATCATCCACCGTTTTCTCACCAACGGCACTACTCCCAATCTCCGATGATGCCGCCACCACCGGTGTCCGCCGCAAGCCCCTTCAAATCCTTCCATCTCCAACGGCAAAGTATGAGCATATCTCGTACCCCACCAATGTATAGCGGCGCTCCACCTCCCGGCTTCCACCAATCCCCTCAACCTCAGACGTGGGAGCCGTATAACGCCCGGAATTCGCCACAACCGCAACCTACCCCGCCGGTGTACGGGCAGCAAACTATGGCACCTGCTTGGTCTCCGCAGATCGAAATCCGGGGCGCGCCTAGCCCCGGAGGGTTTAAGAGTTTCAGCCCGCAACCACCCGGCTTCGTCGACGCCAACGGCATGCCGCAGCCGCAGATAGATTACTCGATGGGTGGTCATGACCCTCGGCCGATGTTTGGCCGACATCAACATCGTCCTTCAGTCCAGTGGCAACATCTAAACCAACAAGTCGTCCAGCACCAAATGCAGTTGCAACAGCAGCAACTAGCTCAACAACAACAGCAGCAGCAGCAACAGCAACAGCAACAGCAACTCAAACCCCGTCTTGAAGATCTGGTCGAAGCCGAAGAGCCGGAGGAAGCGGTCAATACTCCCCACACGGCGAAACCTGAAAGCGAGAGGGTTACGCCGATCGTGGTACCGGTCCCCAAGCATGGAATGAATCGGTTGAGCGTACATCTAAGACAAGAGATGCAAGGCGGCAAGGACGAAGAAGAAGAAGAAGATGTCAAGAGGCGGCCAGGCCAAGAAGGCAGAGAAGTTGTCGAGACCGTCCCGAAGGAAACTGTTGAACCGCCCTTGGAGCCTGAACCTTTGGAGCCTGAGCCGGTGGCGGCCCAGGAACCCGTCCTAGAAAGAGTTCTGACGCCAGTGGAGACTACCGTGATGACACCGGAGCCGGAGCAAGAACCAGAGACCCAGCCAAGCGCTGTTGATGCTGCTGTCGCCATCGAGAAAGACGCAGCCGAGGGCGAAGATGAAGAGGAGGTCAAGCCTGTGGAGCCGGAGTTCGAAACAAACCCCACGTCGCCGATCCTTGAAGAAACAGAGGTCAAATTCCCTCCCGATCTCCCGGCCACGTCTCTAGCCGAGCAACCGGACGAAGAGGACAGCGGGAACGACACAGACCCGACGAGACCATCGTCGAAGTACCACACCCGCGAAAACTCGAACATTTCCAACATCTCTTCCCGATTACCGCCCTTCCTACGTGGGACCCCGATCCACAGCCGCCACAACTCCCAGCTGGCGTCGCGTGGGGAGCCAGAGTTGCCAAACACCCGCAACCACGTTTCGGTACCTCTTATCCCCGCGCCGCACACTCTTGCCGTTCAGAATGGTAGCCATATGAACGGCACTCTCAACGGCGGGTTCAGAGACGATCTCAGCGAAGGCGCGGCTACGAATATCTCTGATATTCACACGAACCCTAGTGAACCACCCAGCCCGGGTCGACGTCGCTTCTCGGAGATGACTGCCCCCGCTGAGAGCAAATGGGTCCCCGATGCCGTCCCCCATCACGAACGGAATATGTCGAATACTTCCAATTTATCCAACCAGTTCGCACCCGGTCCTCAGGTCCCCCAGCCCTCCAAGCTTAACGTGGGAGCGCCGGAGTTCAAATTCGGAGGGTTTAACCCAAATGCAGCTGTATTCTCACCACCAACTGCTCACCTCACCCCCGTCAAGCCCGCCGCTCCTGCAAACAGCAACCATTCTCGAACCAGCAGCGGTACACAGTTCAACGTTGATGCTCCCGTTTTCCAGCCGTCAAGCTTCACCCCAGAATCCGTAAACCGAGTCAACAATAGTTTTTCCTCCGCTCCATCGACCGCATCAAAGGGTCCCACGAGCCCATTTTCCTTTTTCTCGAAAGGTTTCAATCCTGTTGTTCCTGCTTTTACTCCACCGAAGCTAGGGCCAGCTACTTCCATGTCCAGCACTTCTACTCCGATCTTCTCTTACAGGACAGAAGATTTCATTTCGCCACCAGCTACATCCTCCAAGAAGGTCCCCATCGTCAAGACGCTTGATCCGGAATCCACTGAGGAAGAACTCGGTTGGGTCACCGGTGGCCGACCCAGCTTTTTGCGTGACGATCGAGGCGGAAAGAAAGGTAGATTTTTCCAAGGTCGCGAAGACGGCGACGACGTTCCCGTGTTTGCACCCTCGCCTGGTCCGTTGATGCGAGAGATGGAGCGAGAAATCGAACGACGACATCTAGAGGAGGAGCAAGAGAGGGTAAAGAATGCTTCGCCCAAACGGGCACTGGTGGAAGACGACGAGACAGTTATCTACGAAAAGCTGCCCGAGGTTCCAACTACGTCATCGCCATCATCTGCTCCCGAAGTCCTCGAACATAGCAGTCGGGGAGGTATAATGGAGTCATATGCGGGCAACGAGGCCGAAATCCGCGCCGAGATGAATAAGTCCGATCGATACCTGTTCAAAATATCTGCCGATGCCGCTAGTTTCGCAGAAGCCAGGCCCGCAAGCGCCAACGAGCACTACCAAAAGCGAACCAAGAGCGATGTCTTCGGTGCAATGGATCAGGAGTACCAGCAACTCGAAGACTTAGCCATCGGACAATCATTGATGGAACGAAAACAAAAGGAAAGCGCCCCTGTGCCCAGCGACGAGAAAGAAGTCGACATGAAGGGCGAGGTTGTGTTCGACCCTGAAGCTGCCGAGTTCACGTTCGCAGGTGCTACGGCGAAGGAAAGTGATGACCAGGTGGTCCTTTCCTCTGCGCCAATTTCGGAGCGGCTACCGATGCCCTCGGCCCAGGAGCTGAACGATACCTTTAACTTCATGTTCACGCAAGAAAACGTGACCGCCGAGCCTGTAGACGGGGAAGAAGACGAGGAATTACACCCAGAGGAGGAGGACTCCGACGGCCTGCAAAGAGAGGTACAACTCAACCCTCCCGTTGAGTCCGCGTTCGCAGCCTCCCCGTCTAGCAGCAGCGAGAGCATTCAGCCGGCGCCAGCGCTACCAGAATACATCCCCCGACCCGAGAAAGTCAGATCATCTTTGCAACAAAGCCTGGCCGAGAACAAAGGAAGAAGTAACGCTCCGAGCCCGGCAAGCCCAGAAAAGGTCGATACCTTCGTCACGCACGCGCCGCAGACTCCTGCAGAGCGAGGGATACCCACAATCGATCCCCTAGAACCGGACAGCGATTGGGACTCTCTGCTGCCGGACAATGATACCCAGGACTCGAAGTTACGCTCGCGTGCCCTGTTCTTCGATACACAAGTCGAAAATGTTATGGGTGGAATACTCGAAAAGAGGCTTGATCCTGTTGAAAAGCAACTAGGCGCTATCTACTCGGTCTTACGTGATTTCACCCCCTTACGAAAGAGAATGGTAAACAAGGAAAGCTCTTGGAGCGACGCGGATGACGAGGAAGACGCAGACGACGATAGCGGCAACGTCTTGAGAAGCCCCGGTAAGAGGAAAGAGGATAAGAAACTGGAGCGGATCAAGACTGTCGTTATGGACGCCCTCGCTACCCGAGAGTTTGCCGCCGCCTTGAAACCCATGGAGCCAATTACAGATAACAATAAGGGGGTGGAAGAGATCAAAGCCATGATGACCGCGCTCATGGAGGCGCAGAAACAGAAGGACGGGGAGAGGGTTGCAGTTCCCGAGAGGAATGTGAGGGAAGAAGAAAGCGATATCGACGAAGGCGCCGCGGCAACGATCGAAATGCTGCAAATGAGAATCTCGGCATTGGAGAGGTCCCTAGAGAACGAGAGAAAGATGCAGGAAGGAGACGTAAACGCTAAGAAGGCCTTCCAAGATTCGATCTCTGAGCTTGAGAAGAAGTTACATGCCTCCTCTGAGAAGGAGAAGGAAGCAAGAGAGCGAGCCGATGAGATGGAAAGGAAGATCAGGGAGGTGGAGGAGAAGCGGAATAAGACTCTGACGCAGGCACAGATGAGAGCCGCTCTATTAGAGGGTGCCCACTCCAGTCTGCAGAAGTCCGTCGGGGATTTGACCGTCGTCAAGGCGAACTTGGAAGGACAGCTTGCCGATGCTAAAGCCAAGTCCGACAAGATCGTTGCTGATATGGAGGCCGCAGTCGCGGAGGCTGCCGAGCTTAGGAGAGTTATCCCAGTTCTCGAAGCAAGTCTCGAAGAATCAAGAAGGCTCCACGACGGCTCCAACACAAGGCTAGAGGATCTCCAGGATAAGGTTATCAAGGCGGCCGCCGAGGTGGAGAACAAGCAAACGAGGTGGAGAGAACGAAACGAGCTGCAGAAGAACCGTATCCAGACCCTTGAGACTAGACTCGATACGGAACTGCGGATGAGAGAAAGCAAAGAAGAAGAGATGAGAAGGCTCGAAGCTGAGGAGAAGAACGCAATCAGGCTCAGGATCGAACTTGACCACGTGCTCAAGATGAAGGAGCGCATGGAAGCCGATGTCGCGAGGATGCAGGATGAAGAGCGGGAGGCGATCAGGTTGAGAGTAGAGGTTGAACAAGTTCGGCGGGACAATCTAAAGATGGAGGCCCTGGTAGACCGCTTGAGGGCAGAGGTTATTGAGAGAGAGCGGGCAGTGGTAACCGAGAGAGATAGAGTTAATCAGGATACGCTCAGGGTTACGATGACGCTGCAAGCTCAGCTTGAGGCCGCACGCACCGAGACTGAGAGTGTAAAGCTGAACCTCGAGGCGGAGATCGGCAAGCTCATGATGGAAACTGAAACTTCTAAGGAAAGGTTGAAGATGCTGCACGACGAAGCTATTGACTCCAAAGATGCGTTCATCCGAGAGATGAAGGCTTCACACGATGTTGCGATGCAGCACGAAGCTCACCAGAGCACCACGAAACTCGAGGATCAGCACCAGCGATATGAGAACATGATCGAGGGCCTCAAAGAAAAGCACGCGCGCGACATCGAAAACGCCATCGAGGATATTGAACGCGAAAGAATTTTCTTGAAGGAGCAGATGGAAGTTCAACAAGCGCAGCAGAGCGTCTATACCGACAAAATCGAGGTCCTGGAGAACCAGCTGGAGATCGCTAAGAGAGCGGCCCAAGCTGCCGCGATCGCTGCACAGAGCGCGAAGGCTCCGACGACCACTTGCCATCATATTCCACACCATCCTGTGGAGACCAAGAGCACGCCCTCGGCTGCTGACAACAAGGCCCTCCGCGAATCGCTTGCCGTTTTGCAGGAGCAGCTCCAGGAGAAGGAGGCTACTATTGAAACTCAAGCCGAGGAGATCGAAACCCTCCGCAAGTCGCCGGCGGCCAAAGAAGTAGAACACGAAAACATCTTCCTCCGCGAGCTCCTTAGTGTTCGTATCGGCGAACTCGAAGAGATTGTCCGTCAGATCGGCAAGCCACAGTTTGATAAGATCGCTGTGCGCAACGCCGCGATCAGGTTGAAGGCCAATCTCGAGATGGAGCAGCAAGAAAGAGAGCGGAACGCGGCTTTGATGGCGTCATCGACGGAACAGGCCCCAACCACGACTGTCGGCAGTTTGTACGGAATCGCCAACCGGGGTCTCAGCGGGGCGCTTGGAGGGTTGAGGAAAGGAAAGGCGCGGTACGATGATCCTGGCTACGTTTCAGTCTCCGCGTCGTCATCATCGGCGGCGATGGCCAGGGATGTATCGGACCAAGGAAGCGCACAGCAATCGCCATCCAGACCAACCTCCAGACAGAACTTCTTGACTGGCCTGCTTACACCGCCAATTTCCTTAACCAAGCCAGCGGCATTGGCATCGAGTCTCGCGAAGGACAGGTTCGCCGGGTTGACGGGTAGGGTGGGTGGTGAGACAGCGGCAGTATCAGCAGCCTCTCCCCATCCCCCTCCATCAGTAAGCAGCTCCACCTCTACGCTCACGGCTCCCGCTAGTTCATCGAGGATCCGGCAGAGGACGCCGAGCCATTCAAGCCAACGAAGCGACCGGAGCGAGGAGAGCAGCGCATTTGTGTATGACGAAGACGCCAACGACAACGTAGGCTCCAGCCTATCACAGCAACAGTACTTTGTGGAGGAGGACGAGGATATAGCGGACGCCCTCACCAGCGCACAAGTCAACATGGAGAGTATTGTCGACGATGACGATGACGAGGATGAGGACGACCTAGGGGTTCCTGGGTTCGCGAGGAACAGCCCGTATATCCGGCGGTAGCCCACATCACCCACCGCAGAAATAAGAAGTTACCAGATTACCAGGTGCCGGTGTACGGCGCTCAAGTGAGAGTTTGTCAATTTGCAATTTTCATTTGGTTTCGATTCCCTTTGTTACCGTTGATTTCCCTTCCGTTTAGTCCTGTAAGGCTTTTAATGTTGGAAGTAATGTCTATTGCAGGGCCACCAGCAATAATAATGATGATTGGTGTTTGGGTAGATCCTTTGTCTGTTTCCCTCTTCTTAGCGTTACCAACTTACCCTCCCTTCCTTCGCCTCTTTCGGATTACATCCTTTTAATTCCCCCCTCTTTCTCTCCTCTTTATTTTATTTTATTTCATTTTTATTTTTATTTCCTTCTTTCCCTATTCTTATTCTACCTTCGAAAGTAAGCACTTAAGTAACTTAAAATAATCCTTTTCATTTTTAGTACATAATTTGGTTCGTATACTTTCTATTTTCTTCTTGTACTTAATATGTAGTAAGACTTTGTATTCGATGATGCCTCTATCGTTACATTTGAAAGGGAACGATTTAACGACTTTGAGTCGACCGTTTTAAGATGATATCATGAAGGGAAAAAAAAACATAAACTCCAGCGCATAATGCAGATAGTATGTAGAAAACCGACTGTGAATGTGCAATGCGGACAAGCCTCCCCAAAGAATACCTGATTTGAGAAGTGTGGACAAGAACTGAAAAGGCAGAAAGATGACTTTGGCCAAACAAAAGTTAAATGCCCCCATTCGCCTGGAATGGAGATGTGAATTGAAGTGAAGATGAAACGCCGGACTCCGTGGTTTGCGGATGAGGTTCAAAGGATGATGGATGATGGGAGTGTGGTAATGAAAGGTTTGACAGCGGTATCAGGGACAAAAAAAAAAGTAACAAAAGAAATGATTTCATTGAGGATCGAACTCAAGACCTCGACCGTACTATGCTCGGGAAGCGCAATGTTAAGGTCGCGTGATAACCAACTACACCATGAAACCATGTAGGGAAATGGTGGAAGTGCGTATATAAAGGTCTACAGTTTTGCAGGAGCTTCGACGGCGACGGCGACGGCAGAGAAGAAGTCGTTGTCGAATTGTTTATTTAAGCACCGTATGTGGAACCGTGATTTGCGCCTTGAGATGGGGATGTTCTGTCTGTTTGTTGTTTTATTTAGTCAGTAAACTTAAGTACTTTATATGAATACTGAAGTATATAGTTGGATCGAAAAAAGGGTTGAAGATGATTAGGACATACTGGCTTGGCGAACGGCCTCGAGCTGCCTCTGCGTGTTCGTATCCCAGAACCTTGAGCTGTCGTAAACCAAACCATGGTTACCACTGCTGCCGCCACCGCTGCCTCGGCTCTGGACGAAATCGTTGAGCTGACGCCAGTTGATTTCTGTGTTCTCGTGGGAAGGTTTTGGGGACTCGGAAAGGGTGGTTTCTTGGTCTCTGGGGCGAGAGGTGCGCCTGTGAGTGGGTGGGATGCCGACTGGGGCAGTCATTTTGTCTGTTCGGTGTGGTGGTGCACTGGGAGGATCCAAAGTGCAATGGGAGTGCTCGAGGATGGTAAGTCCGAGACTCAAACGAGAAGATGTGAAGAACAGAGAAGAAAGGATAGAGAAAGGTCGTAAGGTGTCTCTTTATAAAATTTATTCAAAGAATTCAGTTGATAAGTCGGATGGTTCGTATTTTCCAAAGTTAGAGTGCGGAAGCAGCATGGAGAGTGCAGAAGTATTTATATGCCCACTGGTGCCGACATTGGAGAACTTGAAGTTCGGCATTATATATATTTGGCAGCAAAGGGGAAAGTAACGGTAGCTGAACGAGAGAAGGGAGAGAGGCTAGATTTGCTAGCAAAGCTATTTGCGGGGTCCAAAGTCTCAGGGCAGATGCCAAAAAATAGGACATCGGACTCATTTAGGTCTTATATAATTGTGCACTCGGAGTGCGTGCGAAGCTATAGCGCTATGTTCTTTTTTAAACGACCCGTAGCACCGCGATGCTGGTTAGTAAGTAAAGCGTGTGCGCTGGTTAGGAAAGTTGGATGCATAGCATTTCAAGCGTGCCAAAATCCTAACGGGAGAAGACGGGTTTCGAAAGTGCTAGGACGGGGGCGCATTACATCGAGCTACAGCGCTAGCTAGCTAGGAAACTTAATTAATATTATCAACAAAGTAACGAGTAACTTGAGTAACTTGATCTTTTGATACGGCATCAGACTCATCTCGCATCGCTGTTCGATCCCGACTCGCATGCGCCCACCTGCATGCGGTTCTTGATCAATCAAATCCCGTCCCGCCTTGAGCATGCGGACCGACGTGGTGCTTGCGCGGTGTCTCCGGTAGGAATCTTTCACGTTTGCTTGGGTTCGCTTCCTCAGATGCTAGATGCATCGATGCTCAGGTCCTGAAAGAGGCCCGCGTTCGAATTCCTGAAACTAAACTTGCGTTCGAAGGCAGTGCGGGGTTTGGAAGTTAACCAGGCCCTTCCTAATCGATAGGAATGTCCTCGGAGGCTAGCTAACGGCTCCCTCGTGCGATGCATAGCGTTTGCAGCGGAGCCGCAGTCCGTTCGAAGCTCTGGCTGCGATTGATTGGTCCGTCCGAGGCCGTAGGTGACTCCGAGGGCAAGCATCGCTGAGGAACTTCTTCCTCGAATGGGCCGGGGTCAACGGTGTCTTTGCAAATTTGAAGCCGGCACTGCTATATTAAGCATGCATCGGTGTCGAGAACGGCGATAATGGGCATCGGCAGAGGAACAGTCCCTTTTTGTTATCTTCCTCAGAGGGGAGACACTCGTATTAATACTCATTTGATAATGATGATGGCATCGGTCACCAGCTCCGTTTCAACCTTTGAAGCCGGTGAACTAGCACACTCATCACACTGTCACGACAGCTAGTCCGAAGCGCTATGTATGCATGCACCCCCCTTCCCCCTTGCTCAGGCCGACGGTTTATCTTTTTGCGATAATGCCAAGGTCTTCCTCCCTTTTTTTTTTTTTTTTTTTTTGCTATGCTGGACGGGCAGGGGCGTTCAGGATCCAGACAAGCCACCCTCCCCGTCCATTCTTTTCCAGGAACTGTTTAGCACGCACTTCTCGATAACCTTGGTCTGGATTACAAGAGCACTTACGATCTCAGTCGGCACCGGGACACAAGTCACAACGGCGCTGAGGAATCCGGGTCAGCAAGATGCCTTCGGAGCGCATGATCTCATATGATACGCCTCAGAAGCCGGACCTCACCGAGCAATATCTGTTACCTAATGGCTTCCCCGGGGACAAAGCAAAAGATAGGACCTGAATAGATATTAATACACGCGAAAGAATCATCTCCATCGAGGAGCCGGAACTTGACTTAACTGATGGATGGCAAATGAGACGTGTACATGTGCCGCCGCCCAAGACGAAAAATCGCACCCACTTCGAGGCTGAACAAGATGCATCGAGGAAGTACCAATGCTCGCACCTGTTTATATATAGCGACAAGAAGGCCCACGCATCCTTCACCGCTTTGCAAAAGCATCCATCCGCCTAGGAAAACCCCCTAAAGAACGTATTGCAATCGATCCCTATCTTAATCGCCTGTTAAGATACATCGATATCCCTCGAACCCCCCGCCGCCGCATCATAAGTTGCTTTCGACATGCTTTCGGTCTGTGATGCACGCCCTCAGGCTCTAGTTCCACAGTCCCCCCGCACGGGCATTCTCCACGCCCACCACCATGCCTGCCTTCGAATTCGGTGCCTTTGGGCGGGGTATTCTTGATCTCTTGCACGCGAAGAAGGGTAACGAATTCTCCGTTCCTTCTCTGATACAGCTTCGCACTCTCAAGCCGAGTCCTGCTTCCCGGCCTCAAACATACGGCCCCGTTTCGGATTCGTCTTCGGAAGCCGATTCGTCCGCAGTGCAGCCCGCGGTCGTAGCGAACCATGCTTTCGAAGGCTTCCTCCCCGCTTACAACTACACCAAGACCTTGGAGTCTGTAGTGCTTCGGCTTCAGAACATCGATGCTGCTGGATCATACACTTCCAGCCTCGTGGAATCCGACTCCGGTCCCGACCATGATATCGATATCACATATATCACGCAAAGACTGGAAAGCTGGTTCGCCGAAAGGTTCGAGCCCGGGTCGTCTTTTGACGAAAAACAATCCCTCATAGCGCAGGAGAACCTGGAATCCCTTCTCGACTGCGCTCTCGCCATCTATCAGGCAGGGAAACCCTTCGCTGGCGAAAACACCTGCCACTTTTCTTCCGACGATGTCAGAGGCGTCTTCGCCGCTTCGATCCTTCAGACCAGGGAAAAAGGATTTCGCGACGAACTAGTTCAGAAGATTCTTGGGAACTCTTATCGTCCACAGTCCGCGGCAGATTCCACCTATGAGATACCATCGATATCAAAGCCGCCCGCTAGTCCGAGCCCCGCGACAGAGGAGGCCTCGTCGACTCGCAATGCCGCTTCGCTTCTTCCAGAGGCGCATTCTAACGGACCTCGTGAGAATACACACCATTTCGAGGAACATGTACAGCCGCGATCCGGTCCCATCGGCCCTCAGGCTCAGCATTCCCAAGCAAAGAAAATATGCATCGTCGACGAGAAGTTGATGTTCCCGCAAACCCACAGGGAGACTATTCCAAAGCACCCCACCCACGGAGCGCCGACTACAGCGTCGGAAATAAACAGGGGGCCTGGATCAAGTCTTTCCGGCGAACTCGGTGGATATGTGGAACCGATGGCCATCGAGCGTGAAGCGCAGATGTTGCCCGGGACCTATAAAGAGAATTCGACATCGGAACCCCGCGCCAATCATCTAAGGACTGAAACGGAGATATGCTATCCACAGAAAG
Source organism: Arthrobotrys sphaeroides (assembly GCA_036971245.1). NCBI lineage: Eukaryota > Fungi > Ascomycota > Orbiliomycetes > Orbiliales > Orbiliaceae > Arthrobotrys > Arthrobotrys sphaeroides. Next base: position 121,993 of record JAJTTW010000003.1, read on the forward strand.
CCGCCCGGACGTATACGGAGACCATGACCGTCGATTCTCTAGCTGATAAACCACGAGATTCCCTTTCGAACCCCGACGGGCAAAGCGCCCTTCCCAGCGAGACGTACTTTGATCCCTCGCAAAACCAAGGCGCCCTTTACCAAATTGCGACCGGTGGGGCAGACACTGATTCTATGACGACCGAAGTTATTTCCGATCCATCCGCTCAGGGCGGTGACCAAGGACCCGCCCTGCCTGTTCCTGAGGCTTCCACTCAACCGTCCACTGAATGCCCGTCGAGCTCGATGCAAGAGGATCCACTGAGACCTCATCAATCACCCTCTGCCTCGCCGCCGTCCGCTGGCCATGGCATACCGGAGAATGGTCATGAGTCCACATCACTCCATGAAGCTATTATCCGGGATGACCTCCCCGCGGTCCACCATCTGTTGCAAAAAGGTGTCGACATCTTCAAAGAAAGTATCCACACAACCATCGCCCGGCTTCCCGCCAATGCCATCGCCTATTCCGTAAAGTACAGACGGAAAGACATCCTCTCGTACTTTATCATCCATGATATCAAGTGCTTCCCGGCGGCGATCTGGGAAACCTTGCGGTACGGCGACGATGAATTGAGAGAGTTTATCACGGCGAAGTATAAGGAGCGGAAATCGCAGTTAGAACTGTTCAGGTTGCTTTCGTACCAGGATGAACGCTTGGAACCCGGGCTCTATGACCCCGTACTGCATCGGAAGGAGAGACTCTCCGCGCCGTATCAGCCGCCATCGCCTCGGACACCTACGCAAAGCACCAACTCTAATTTGTCAACTCCGAGGCAGCAGACCTTTTTTAACGTCTTCGATGAAGATGAAACGGAAGAAGAATTAGACGATGATGATGATGATACTGATGAAGATGAAGACGACGAAAACGACTCAGCGGCTGCTCTTCAAGTGGTCTATACAATCCTCCAAATTTTCCTTCAGATGTGTGGAAGTCCTTCCGTACCATCCCCTCCACTACCATCCCAGGAGACCCCAATCCCCGATGCTTCGACGCCTCAGTGCGTCGACAGCGGAGAAGACTCCAACACCTCTGCTCAAGGCAGCCCGACAGGTATCCCCGGATTCGGCTACCTTGAGAGCCAGCAGATAAATAGGGCCCCCAAACGTAGCCGGGCAACCCGAGACAGAGAAGATAACGATCCGAATGATGATCCGAATCGCCGCCCAACCAAGAAGCCAACGGTTGAGGATTGTAATGATGAGGAATCTATTTACGGATGTCCCTACGCTTTCGGCAACCCGAGTGCCTATGAGAAATGCCTTCGCATCCAGAGGAAAAATCTGAGTGGTGTCAAGTAAGTCTTTAATCACTCGCTGTTTAGTAGTATTATACTCCCCACCTTCCATTTCATTCTAACACCTTGGTTTTGCCCACTAGGGAACACATTAAGCGAAGGCACTATGACGGAACTCTGCCTACTATTCTGTTCAGGGAACGGACTTGGGAAGGCGTCTTCAAGTTTTGTAACCCGGGTTGGAATAAGGAGATCCCTGACCACTGTAAGCTGCCTGGCATATATATTAATGTCGGCAAACCCATAGGCATCGATCGCTGACCGATATATAGATCCATACGTGGCCAGGCTTGTGGATGAGGCACTGCGGGTCGGGAGGGAATATCCCGTTGGCTCTACTCAACAGAACCAAACCCATGATCTTGGCAATGGTAACATGGAGGCTACCGGTGTTCCTGGGCAAGAAAGTGATATTATGGATGGCATAGACGTCTTGACTACCCAGGATCATTCTTTACCATATCAAACACTCTCGCAGGCTCCCCTAGGGCAGATCACTCCTCCAGAAATAGGGTCGACCAGACAGGTCTTAGGCTCCTTCGCAGAAGAGCATGCCGAAGCCGCTCCACCCTTCCCCCCGGCCCTAGCAGATACACAGCCTTGCCCTGCGGCATCGAACAGGTCCAAGAGACGAGATTTCAATCGGGCGGCACGCAATCCTGTTAAAGAAACCCCAAAACGAAATAAAATGCCGACATCTTTCATGAAACAGCCCCCGAAGCCCTCAGCGGCACATGTGGACCCGCCGTCGGGTCCTTCGGCGGCGACCCCTAATGGGCAAATTCATCCCCAATCAAACACTCTTCGCTCGCCATTCCAGCCCGAAATGCCACATTATTCTACCGCAGACAAATACCAGCGCCAGATTTTAGGGAGCTTAGCTACACCTTCCCATATATTCCAGGATACAGCTGCCCCTCCCGTATCATCCGATCTCCTATTCGGGTTAAACCATCTACACCCCATCGCTCCTCCTGGCGACATCGGCAGCTATAGAACCGAAGCAATGCCGCCGCCCCCCTCCCCCCCTCCAATATCTCTTGAGTCCGTAGAGCGAGTGATCGGACGAAGCTCTCAAACCTCAAAAATACCCTTCCCGACAGCTCTGAGACCCGTATCCTTTGCACCCGGCAATATACCCATGACTCAAGCTCAAGCTCAGAAATCAACACTGAGGTCGGGATCACCCTCGATCCTATCAATGAGCCATGAGACTTCTACCCCTATCACCCAAATCTCCGAAACAGATCCCATCGTTACCACCCCTCGCCCCCCTCCAGCGAACCAGGCGTATACCACACCTGGTTCTGGACCATCAAGTGAGAAAAAGTATACGATAAGAATTCGACACAAACCACCGCCACCCGGCCAAAAACCGGCACCAGGTCAAAAACGGTGGCGTGTGTTTTCCTTCAATAGTATCAACGATCTAAACCGGGACTTTGAAGGTTGGATGACGGGGAATTTTCCTAACGTTCAGTTTTCGTGGGATAACTGGCAGCTGGAGAATTTGGATAACAAGGAGCAGTTGTGTAATATGGACGAGCTTGCGGATGAATTGGAGAATACTAGGTGGCTTGGGCATGGATCTTATCATACTCCTTTTTACTTGGTTCCGAAAGGTGGGACGGTGACAACTTAAGCTCGAGAGTTTTGTATAGTGTACTATATCTGCACGCCTATATAAGTATATATCGAAGAATACCCATGGATTTGTTTTAGCCCCATCATGTCAGTTTATTCCAACGTCGTTTCTTTTCGGAGGGTCTTTTTTTTGGGGGGCTTCCTATACTCCCAGGTGTATTGTTGTGATCGGACGGGCCGGATCAGGTTACGTAAGGGCTTCTTTCCACGCACGTTGGTTCTGGCCCGGACCGTCCTTAGAGTCATAACCAGCTCGCTTTAGCCGTGGCCTACAATGCCATGAATTCCCGATTTCAGTGATGATATAACCATAACCGTATGACCCGTTTTGCTGTGTTTTGTCTTAGACAGGAGTTCTTTGGAAGGAAAGAAAAAACTTTCATAAGAACTTAAGCTTTTTAGTTGGCGGCGCCGGCCTGTGCCTTGTACAGTTAACGTTAGCTGTCAGTTGTGAATGGAAACATCTCGGACGGAAAAAAAAAAAAAAAGAGCTCGGAACTTTATTGGATTAATAAGACACCTGGTGAGCCGTCTTTTATATCTGGGGAACCTGGACTTTTAATCTCTTCGTTTCAGCTCCAGTCAACATTCTTTGAATCTTTATCTCTAACACCGTGCGCACGACCATCAAGCTGTAACTCAGAGCCGCATCGGCATTGACCAATCGGTCCCTTGCAGCAAAACCAGGATCAAATCAGTTGTTGCAGCGAAACCGGGATGGATCCGTACTCGACTTTCGTCGGTCCCTCGGAGGCCAATCTCCAAGCTGCCTGTATCGGTGGCCATATAAGAGCGGAGAAGGCTTGTTCAGGCCCGCCGGGACTGGAATCCGGTCGTAAGACCTGCGGGACCGCGGATATTCGAGGATGGAGACGGGTTGTTCTGCATTTTACGCCTTCGTAAGTTGAATTCCCCAACGCACAAAATGCAACAGTGGCGGCTTCGACGTGACACAGCTTCCAGCCACAGATGGTATGGATCTGGAGGTTTAGGTGGTTGCAGCTTTAATGCTTCTATCAAAGATTGTTTGTGATGTAGGCCGGCCGCTGATATTGAAGGTCAATAGGTGGTTCTCAATCACCATGGGCACAGGAATCGTTTCAATCCTCCTTTACGATCTCCCGTATAACGCCCCATGGATCCAATACATCGCCATCGTCTTCTTCTGTCTAAATATAGTCCTCTTCCTCTCGTTCTCGATGATATCGATTCTGAGGTATACGCTGTTTCCGGGACTGTGGGGGTTCATGATACAGCATCCTGTGCAGTCGCTGTTCATTGGGACGTTTCCGATGGGACTGTGTACGATTATTAATATGATCTTGTTGGTTTGCTTGCCTTGGGGTGAGGGGATGCTTACGCTGGCTTGGGTACTTTGGTGGATTGATGTGGCGATATCGTGTGCTTGTTGCATGTATATGCCGTTTGTGATGTGAGTCGCTCTATGTTCCGCTTTGGCGGCCTCCGCGATGAAGGACTCCGCTGACAGCAACCTATTCTACAGAATGCATATCCACGAAGCTAAGTTAGGTACCATGACCGCTGCCTGGCTTCTACCGATCGTGTCACCTATCGTCGCAGCGGCGTCGGGTGCTTTGGTTGCCGGTGCCATGACGCAGAGCCACCCCTCGCACGCTCTATGGACTCTGATAACCTCCTACGTTCTCTGGGGATGCGGCGTCCCCCTCGCCATGGTAGTGCTAGTCATGTACTTCCAACGTCTGGCTTTACACCACCTCCCGACTCCAGAAGTCATCGTTTCGGTCTTCCTCCCACTCGGTCCTCTGGGATCTGGCGCGTTCGGGATAATGAAACTTGGGGAGGTAGCGAATGTATTGTTACCGATTACCGGAACCCTACCGGCGGTGAAGGACGCTATGGCCGGTGGGATTCTTTATATTTTGGGGTTTGCGGTCGCGCTGGTGATGTGGGGGTTCGCGCTGGTATGGCTTTTCTTCGCCGTGGCGAGTATTACGAGGACGAAGTTTCCGTTCAATATGGGTGAGTTCTTGAGAAGTTTGATTCTATTCCTCTGCTTGTATACGCATCGATGAATAGACATCATGGTGAGGGATGTTTAGAAAAGGCTAACGTGTCTACGAATTTTTCCTTTCTTCTGGTATACAGGCTTTTGGGGTTTTGTCTTCCCAGGTAAGAGTCACACTCTCGTTCGCCGACGGTGTCCACCACACAACGCCTCTAGCTACATGCACTAACACTGCGAATCTTACAGGTGGCGTCTTCGTCCTCGCTACGAACCAAATTGCAAAAGAACTGCCTAGTGGGTTTTTCAGAGTCCTTACTATGGTAAGAAAATATCCTCCCGACAATGCAAAAGGCACAAGACTCGACGAAGAGTTCTTCCTTTTCCAAACCAAGAATCCTCCGCTAACAAGCAATTTAATTCTAGGTGTTCACCATGATTATCCTCCTCCTTTGGATATTCGTCTCAGTTAGGACAATCGAAAAGACACTCACTGGGAAACTCATCTTCTCCCCCTGCGTACAGCAATACCAAGAGAACAGGATGAAAATGATGAGGTGTGGTAGTGGTGATAATATCCCCGGTCCGAGCGCTAACGGTTGTGGAAGTTCAATCACCCAGGAAGAGAGGATTTGCACTGGAATGTGATTGATTGATTGATTGCCCTAAGGAGCCACTTTGTAATACTAGTCGCTGTTCTTTCACATAGATCATGCTTTTTCTGTTCTCGTTCCGTGTAATGCGAAACGATGTTTTATCCCCATATCGTTTGTAATCGTTGAGCATAAGAAATTACCACAATATCTAATATATCTTTCAACAGGGCAACGGATGCTTGCTCGGAAAGAGTGGAGAATCTCTAACATACATACGTGGATCCACAAGGCGAATGCAATCAAGGAGCCGTTCGAGGTCCCATCTACGCCGCGCGACTGGGGGATACCAAACTTGACATGATGTTTGAAAAAACAGCTCAGGAACTAACCTTAAGTTTCCAATCTCTGGAAACCCGGGATATAGACAATATGGGTTATTCCGTCTTGCAGGAAATATCTGCAACGTTCGTCTCATTTACAACGGGTTAATTCGAGTTTTCCCGGTCACGGGGAAGTGGGGAATCCAATTGGTTCGACGGAACTTGAACGACGAAGCGGATGGTGGATCCTGAGATCCTTGATGTCCTAGACCGATTTACCGGTGAAAAACTGTTGAAACGAATAAAGTTCGATAGTATGTTTTGATTTACGTCTCCTCGACGTTCTCTTGACGTTTTGACAGGTTTTTGTTTTATATTATTTTTTTTCACCAGTGAATATTTTCGAAGTTTTTGGTAAAGGTTTTACTGGCTTTTAGAATCTCACCGGTTCGGTAATTGGAAGAAATTCAACTACCGTAGACTTACCACACCACGGGTACCGCTGTTACCTTTCTCCGCGTTTCTTCTTTGTTGAAAATTTATCATTACGCTTAAGTTTCCCTTCCGTAAACGCCACTAATATCCTGAACTTTGGAGTATAGGTTGCGGTACTAACCAGAATACTTATTCGGAAACCCGGCAATATTGCGTGATATAGTCCGATTAACGATTGAAAAATGTATAGACGGTATGAATTATTAGCAAGTGACTGGGCTACCGGCATATAAGTGGTACACGAAGAATAAAGGTCTATTCCGGCTATTAAAAAATGGTGTATACGAAAAAAACTTGATGTTTTTCTCCCTTCCCGTCTTAAAAAATGTTCCGAAAGGATTCCTTCCCCGCTCACGATAATTACCCAGTCTAATCACGCCCAGCCCTCTGAACTTTCGTAAAAGAAAATAAAACAAGAGTAAACTACGAATATTAATGGTGACAATCGATGTAGTCGTTCCTTCACAGGCGACGTGGCAAAGAGGACATGAGCGAATATGGAATTAATAACAAGTTCACGTAGAACGAACATCGACAACTTTAAAACGAATACTCTTAGCTAATTAACCCAATTAAAACGAAGACATGGTTTTATAGTACTATAGTTTCAAACAGGATATTAAACCGCACGAGGCGTGCAGCCTGCACGTCGGTACAGACAACGGCAGAACAAGAGCCTCAAGCCTATCACCCTGCATGCAAGGACACCCGCCCACACGGGCTACATAAGTGGTACCGACAAGCCAAAGTTACACCTACATACGGTATAATACTAGAAAGCCATTAAACTCTCCAGCCTATCCATGCAACATGGTCGTCAAAGAACGAAACCCACCCCTTAACATCCCCTTTATGGAGAAGAGTGGAAGTTACGTATCAAGTCGGACAAGGAGGATACTGGAAAGGAACGGGAAAGGGATGATATTGAAAAGGGATATCCGCATGGTTGAGATTTCGAAACGATTCTCCCCCAACGGTCTTTAACCAATAATAGGGTGCCAGTCGTGGGTAAATGAGCGGGTAGGAAAGGGGTAGTTGGAGATACTTTTGTGGGTCGTCTAGGAGGTACCTTCCCGACGAGATCAGAGCGACTTCCACCAGGGAGGGTCCGAACCGGTTCCTGGATACCGGGCCTTGAGGAGGGCACAGTGGCCTGGGCTACCGGTCGGACTCCGGAGCTCGATACTCCAGGTCCCCACAGCCATGACCATCTACTGAACGGAATTTAGCGCTATCGAATCTCGCAGAATATAGATCTACTGGCCAATCCACCACCTACCTATACGTCAACCCCACCAATACGTCAAGCCATCTTAAGATCTTAAGATAGAAAAGGAGGCTCAGCACTAAATGGTAAGGATACATCAATAGACCGCCAGCACACACGCTTCGACCATAATTGCCAGAAACAAGCGGCCAAGTAGGCAGCACCCCTACTATAGTAAATCTTGTCTTGGAAAAGCCCAAGGAAAACGTCGATTTGACAGGATTCCTCGAGGAGAAACCCCAAGTTCGACTCAAGTCTCTGTGTCCCCTCTTTCACCCGACTTAGGACCAATCATGTGCGTAAGCATGGTTCACCGACGAATGCCAGATGCCGCTCTTGCTGACATGTGGGGATCAGGGAAAAATTCGCAAAGAACGGTCCTGGGGCGCCCGCATGCATTCGGTGCCAAACGAGATAGCGAGCGAAAAATGCGGCTATGGCTGTCTTGGACTCATTTGAACCCGGTCCTGTGGGTTCGATCGAGAGGGGATGAATATAGAAACCATGTGTCCGGTCCAACCTATGCAGAATATATTTGTAAACGGAGAACCCCACATTAGCCACATTTTGGCTCAGACATGTATATATTTTTAAGCTTAATCTATGGCACGGTCGTGTAGGCGTGTTAACGTTCCGCCGATAGTGGGTTTCGGAGTAGGGCGAAAACGTGATTCGGACGCTTATTTCCGAGTCGAGACCTTTAAGATCGGGGCTTCTTACTGATCAGAAAGTGTCGAATTCGCCTTACAGGATAAAGACATCCCGACGGTCATCCTGTTCCGTTCCGGACACATCCAGGGAACCCCCCTCCGGCCCGGGTCGACGTCGTCCGATGTTTAATGCCCGGTATCGTAACCGTACTCAGTACTGGCTACGAGGGCACAGTGTATACTACTATGAGCTAGCTACTCGAGTACTCGAGTGGCGCTGAAACCTCGTAGTCGGTGAGTCAATTGAACCAATACATGGTATATTCACGGGTACATTCCTCTGCATATGCAAGAGGAATGAAATTCGTGATACTCGAGCTACTGGGTATCTCCAAGCAGTTAGAAATTAAAATCGCTGATTACGGCGACCCCGAATGTGGTAGAAAAGTCCCTGGACGACCTGTTGTAAGCACTTTGTGTTGGCTTTGTCAGGGCCTTTTGATATCGGCCGCCTCAACCGAGCGAATCACAGAGACTCTTAACGCTTCATTCACGATTCGATGTCGGTGGGACCTCAGCCCTTCGAGATCAACAGAACTCCCAAGCGAAGGGAGATGGGTCGGTAAGATGCAGTAGCTGGTGGCCACGGTGCAAGTGTCTGCACCTCTCTACCCTCTTCTTCTTCCTTTTCTTCTTTTTTGTTATATTTTGGTTCCTAAGAGTCGCTACGGTATATTCCTGCAGTTCAGCCTTACGGCCGACATGGTGCATCCAACCTCGCCTCTTGTCAGTCGATCGCATATTAGTGTCGTAGCGGGCCTGCGACTGCCTGAAAATGGATAAGGATAAGACTCTGAATTTCTCAGCTCGTCTCAATTAGGTCAAGTGATTTCAAAGCTATGCTTAAACTGGGTTCCCGGCAGCTAATATCTCCTCTTCAGTGCAGTGCTACTGTATGATCCTCAAATAAGTAGAACAAACAGCGGGTATTGTCATGTATGCGATGAGGCATAAGAGACCCATCATGTCGTTGCAGCAGCGCTGGCCATGGGTGGGCCTTTACGAGCAGCCGGGGCCACCATGAATCACGAATCCAGAAGGGACCCATAGTAAGATTCTAGCTACCATCAAGGTTCTTCCAATTGGTCACCCAGAGCCGGACCCTGTAAGGAAGCTCGGAGGGTTCGAATTCCCGAAGTCGAGAATGACCTCACATTACCTAGAGTGAATCAATCGACATCCTTGATCACTAACACCACATCCAAACTCCGTCATACTAGTCCGCAACGGATGATTGAAGTTCTTAGTTGATCCGCTCCCGATCATGCAACAACGTTCGCCACTTTCGGTAGATGGATCTCTGAATGGCTGGGTCTCAACAGTGGTTTTTTTCATTCAGCCTTACGGCCTGCATGCGTCTTGATGAGGAAATGAACGGCTCCACCCAAAACCGCTATCACCGTACCGAGGTAAGTCGGATCAAAGCTTAGCTTCGAGCTTCGTTGGAGCTACTGAACGGAGCTTCCCAGCTATGTATGTCGACATCCCCTAATCGATATCAATTCAAGACATCGCTGGCGCTTTTTAGTTTTTTTCTCAGCTGCCTAATATCACGTTCTTCCCGATGCATACGGGTCCTACACGGTCGACACCACAGCTGTGGCACGTCTATGCACAGTGGAAAGAGGAAAATACACCCAGCGGAAGTCTCACAATGAGGGAATAATAACTGGATAGCTGGAGCTATACATGCATGGTTACGTTGTCTATGCTTCGAAGATAATGAGGATCGGTGTTACAAGTGGTACAAATCGACGAGCGGAAAAGCTCGAAAAGTTTCCAATCGTTCCAGCCGTCAACCGACGGACCCTGATAGTTTGCCTTCAGCCCTATGAGATACTCCCCCCGCACATCATTTCCATTTGCCTCTTGCCGATGTGAGCCCGTCAAGGATAGGATAGGTCTGTTGACCAGGAGGGAATTAAGTGGTGTCAGTATCGCTCACTCCGAGGCTTCTTCTTTTTTTTTTTTTTTTTTTTTTGTGTAAACCTACTACACGACATCTGCACGCTAGCGTCGATATTCGTCTACGTGAAACTATAACTTTTACTCAGAACAAGTTTCTGCAAGTGAAAGTCGCATGGGTCCCCTTTTGTTGATCGGCTAGTTTTCCTCGGCCGGGAGACTTCGTTGCTCGCAGGGCTGAGCAAAGTTTTCTCTTTTACAAGGTCAAGTTCTCAAATACGAGAAATGTGAATGAGGATGTTCCCAGTCACTTTTTTAATATCCATCCTGCAGTCCAGTCGCACAGTTTTTGCCACTATATATAGGACACTAGTGCACTTGGCCTGGGCACTATCCCTGCCTCCTGACAAACATCACTTGAAGCACGTGGGTCCCGCCTTATCAATCGTCGAGGCTATGATCACCAACGATGCTCAATCGTGGCACAATGAGCCTTATGACACCAGCTTCAAAGTGGATAGTGATATTCCTGATGCTTAGAATTGAGTTTCCATTTCGCACATTCGGATTCTTGATTTCAAAGCTAGGGACGTACTAGCACCCCCGTCGACTCCGACAGTTTCCGTTCGGGAGCCGCGAGCGGATGTCACAAGCCTCGAGGATTCGTAAGGTCCCCATGGGCTCAAGAAGTGAAGAACCCTCCCCCGTGTGCACTTGTACTGGGTACCTCTGAAGCCTCTTTTTTGAAGATTGATATGTGATAGGTGTAGATATTCGAGGCCCACTACTATAGTACTGCTGTGGGTATAGCACGAGACAATCGTTGCCCCCGACTAGTTATAACGTTAGCTCGTCACAGCCTTATGAAAGTGAATTATACCCCTTTGAACAGTTCACAGTCAGAACTGTCACAGTAACAGAAGGGATTGTCGTCCGAGATCCCAGAGGCATGGCGGAGGCCTGCGCCTGGCTCATGACACCCATGGCCGATATCTAGAATATTGCCAATTCTCAGGCAGGCCATTGGTGGAATTCTAATTAATGTAACACTCCATCCTGGAGATGCTACCGTTGACATGAATTTCTGTGTACAGGACTGGGGAAAGAGCTATGAGCTTAAGCTGGTTGGAACTGGAATGCAGATGCGGCCACCTCTCTCTCCGCAAACTCGCTAACTCAAGCGATAATGCGGCGGTGGGTTATCTGCCCGGGCCCGCTGTTTTATTTCGCAATGTTCACTTGGCAGCCTCTAGCTGAGCGGGTGTGGGTGAAGGATCCCAGCGACAGGATCATTTCACCGAACTTCCCAGAATGCGCGCGAGAAAAGGTTAACTTGGGATTGCAGTTATACAGACGGCTTGATCTTAAGAGCTGCAGCAGAGTGAAATAGGCTGCCGTCAGTAGGAGCGCACGAGTCATTTTTTTTTTGCCTTCATGAATCCTCGAGCGAGGAAAGAGAGTATATTAAAACTCTGGCTTCCACGTAACATCACCTGCTTAGCGACATATCCGTAGTATGGTATAGCCTATCGATATGTGATCGTTGTGGAGGGCACCAAAATGATGCCGCGACCAGGATATATCCGGGAACTCCGCTCGCTATCGATATGCCCATGCGCTGGCATCGTGATCCGAGAAGACATGCTAATCGATATGAAGAGTGCAGTGGTCGTTATCGTCGTTCACGTCATATGTGATGTCGGGAAATTAACCCCCATTGACCAATGGTCAAGAATCAAAAAGATGCAAAATGCAAAAGGGAAGGTTCGTCGAAGCTTCGAAGGAGCTCACGCTGAACGCTCGTGAACTCCACGCGGGTCATGTACGGTGCTGAAATTTATGCAGGTCTCTTTGCGCGCACGAGAAATAACCGGACGTACCCCCGACGCGAAACGATCTTTGAAAGCTAGATTTTGATGCCGAACAGCTCCTCTCAAGGCAAAACCTACGGAAACCGAATCTGAAGGAGCTCGAAAAGACAGCAGAGAAGGAACTAGGGAGCTTGTCAATGCGGAATCCGAACCTCACAGCTTAAGCTTACCATCGCGTAAGAGCCCCTTCAAACTCAACGATATGCGGGCCCAAGGATATCGTACATGACATGAAGATGCTATCTTTAACGCAAGAGAAGCCGTCGAGATCCCTTGCTCTTGCTTAGTCTTATTCTTTGCTTTCGTGTCACAGCAGCTCCAAAAGCTTACTTATCCCTTTGCAAGCATGGGAGACTTCCAGACGGACTTGCGCACGGACACGGGCTGCATATTTGAAGGCTGGGGAAAAAGAGCCCCACAGCGTACATGCTTTCCAGGTACGTACAGAATATACAAGCAAGCATCGTAGACAACACGCAGGACTGTAGATAGCGTACTTATGTCGTGGAATGCGCAGAGGCATTGATGGCAAGCGTTTGTCGCTCGAGGTGGGTCGGAGGGCGCAGGGGACTCAATGGAACCCTGGTAGAACAATCGTGTTCTCCACCGCCTTCCGGTCGGTCTTTTGGTAAGGTTTGGGTGCTTGTGCAGCCTGCCGTTTGCATAAGCCTGAGCGCAAGCAAAGTTAACATTGAACAGTCAATGGGCACAAGTTAAGAGACTTCAATCCTCGAAGTTCCGATATGGCAAAAAAAAAAAAAAAAAGATCTCTTTCAAGGGGCTCCTATCTATCCCTAGACCACTCTGGTAAAGGCAAAGTGGAAGATACTCCTAGATGAGAAGATTCAGCCTAAAAAAGTTCCTCCGGAAAGAACTCCATACGAGAGAGGTTGTTGTCCCCTAAGCGCACGCCCAGATTGCGGTTCGTACGACGAACGAAATTATCTGAAGATGCACTTGTCAAGGCCTGATGATATTGGAAACAAGCTAACAGAAGTGGAACCCCCCACGTAAAACATCGGTTCCTTCTCCATAATTTACATTCTTTAGCGAGCCGAGACAATTTAGGTGGGTGAAACTCGAAAAAAGGCTTCTGGGAAGATGCTCAGTTAAATTTGCGAAACTTAAGGCTCGAGTATGAATATGAAGAAGACGGAGAAGGAGAGCTTCGATACACGGCCGAGAGTTCTGTTAGGCAACGATCCTCAACCCGGTCTTTGGCCTCAATAAACCCGAATTATATAAGCCCGGAGATTACTCCAAAGTCCACAGAGCAAAACCCGAGATATAATATATATCCTCTCACGCCACGAGTCGTGAAAGAGACCCGACCATGTTTCGCAAATTTGAACGCGTGTATCCTGATCTTTATGCGGGCCAGACGGGACTCGTTAGTAAGCCGAACGAGGCTTAAGCGTGACGTCCTCTCGAAAATTGCGGTGATCGCCCATTGCCGTGGAAAGGGTCCGCCAATGGACGGAAGTTTTATACGTTGGATCGCGGACCGTTGATACCCAGACTGACACAAACGGCTGGGCCGAAAAAGCTTCGAAAGCGAGCTAGAATGTTCTCGTGCCGCAATCTCTGTCATCGACTTGCACGTCTATGAACGAGAGTAAGTAAGTAAGTGCTTAATTATAACACACAGGAACTTTTAACTAGTTTTGGAACGTAAGGGTGGGTCTGAAAGATACGGTCCAACGTAGGATGTGTGAGTTCGAGAGGTTGCTTCATGGGTATTGGCATACGTCTTTAGGTAAGAGCTTGTGTCGGTCTTCGGAATTTAGCTGCATGAAGCTACATCGTTATGTATGTAGGTACTTTAGGCACGGTACATAACTTGGGACGGAGTCGGGTAGATTGTGTGCGGTATCTGCGGTTACTCATCAATGTCTACCTGTATTCTTCTCACACACTTCTTGGTAGGAATTCCGCAGATCTAGAGCCAGTACTTTTTTGATTAGTCACGCGCATAAGTCCGAAGAGAAACGTATATGGATTCCTGAGAGAGGGAAAAAATTTGGGTTCAAGTTGGCGCTTTGGGTTTGCGGCCAAACTTTTATTCATCTCGGTATGGTGTCTAGATACAGGAGGAAGCGTCGGTTGATAGTACAGAGGAGTAAAGGATGAAAGAAAACATAAGCCAGAGTTAACGATGACAAAGGAAACAAAACTGTCAGAAAACCGTGCCCAAAAAAACATTGCCTGTGTAAAAATCGTAAAATGGAAAAGGTATCTTTAAAGAAGCGAAGGTAAAAATGAACAAGGTATCCAGAATGACAGCGAGTGTAAACGGTGATGTACACCAATGGTTGAACGAGTGACCAGCCTTTTAAAAAGGGGATGAATGAAATGAAGTCGACATATTCATAACAAATGAAAGCTTTTTATAAACCATAAAGCCCATAATTTCGCCAAATGAAAAACGAAGAAGCAGATAACTCCAGCGCAAGATGCAAAGCCAAGGTATTAATCACAGTTTATTTATCGCAAGACGGGAAAGGAATTCACGGAGTCAACCCCTGGTTCTGGGGAAGCTCGTCGTGAAGCTGCTGTTCTCTCCAGAAATCCGCCCACTGGAGGACGTCTTCGCCAAGGAGTTCGTTTTTAATACCATAGAGGCCATCTTCGAATTCGCGGTCTTCCTCGCCACCGCTGATATCACCCTCGTGTTTTGTTGCGGCGTAGTTGCTGCTGGCGCTGCGGGTCATATCCGATGCTGGGCTGGCTGCCATCCTCATATTCCAGTCCTGGACGTATTGCAAGGAAGCGTGCTCTTCTGGGAAGTCCCAAGCCGGGTTTTGCCAGGACGGCTCACCCGTCCATAGGAGATCCTGCTCCGTGGCAAGGTCGACAATGTCTGGGCTGATCCTGAGACCATCGGAGAAAGTTCCAGATGGGTCGTAGTTGCCAGCCATAGCCTGTTGCAGGTATGGATCGTATGCTAGAGGTGCGGTCTCCATCATGTCGTCGGCACCATATGGGAGAGGAAGGATTGTGGGTGGGCAGGATGGGTAAGCCTTCATTGGGTATCCCTGAGGCATGGCATCAGAGATGCCGTAGAAGCCTGGGGTAGGAGGGGAGAGCATGGTGTGGCGGCGCTCTTGTTTCCTAGCCTGTTGGTAGAGTGGTGGGCTGTGGAATGGGGTCTTTGGCTGTGGGAGGTGAGATAACGATCTCCTCTTGGTCTGGTGGTCCTGTGGAGCGCTCTGTCGTGGGAAGATGTAGGCGGTCTCGCCAGGAGACGCTCGGGACTGAGGAGGAGAATCGGTTTCTGGAGAAGAAGCCCTGTTCTCGAGCTCAAGGAGCCTTCTCTTTAACTTCTTGCCTGTGTATTTCCATTCCATGTTAGATACATTTCTTACGGAGCGGTAGGCGTCGTATCAGCGGATTCAGGCACTTACGGTAGTTGCGCTGGGCAATTCTGTTCTGTATCCTTCGACGCTCAGCCAAATCTGTGATTTTGGTCCAATCCTCCTCTGGTCGGGCCTGGCTCAACGAACTATTGCTCGGGCTCTTGCTGCGCTTTCTTGGGGCCATATCTGCAGGCATCGTATGCAACATCGCCTGTGTCGCTGTTTGTTCTGTGTGAAGTTGAAAGAAGGATTGCATTTGAGGTCGTGTGCGGATGTGTTGCGGTGGAGTTGAGGTTGACGTTTCCAGCCGAAAGTTAAGCCCCGGACGGTAACGTAACGTTATATTATCACGCTTTACAATAACGATATTGCGCGCGATTGGAATGAAAGAAAAGGGGGATGGGATGGAGTGGACGGTCTAGACTGGAGGCGATTGCGAGAAGGACGAAGACTCCAAGGTATATAAGTATATAACCGTGCAATATAAATATATGGAAGATGCAAGTCGCAGTTGACAGTTGCAAGTTTGTTTGAGGGAAAAGATGTAAAGACAAGATGGATAGGAACTCGACGGAGGAGGAGCGCTCTTCGACGATATATATGTTTTATGACGCAGGAAGGCCTTCTTGATCTTTGATATTGCTTGATGCGGTTCGAGAATAGCAGTCGTCCCCAAAGACGGGAACGAGGCTCTTTTAACTTGAACGGAGCGGCAACTGCAGACTGAGTTAGCAAGCAGGCTCGTTAGTGTGCGGACAAGGGTGCAGCGCCATCAGACAAGCTCCTCTGGCTGCTTGCTTTTTGGCTGCGGGCCTGCAATGGGCCTCAGGAAGTTGGCCTGTATGGGGGGGACCATGCCATGTCGAGCAGGCTGCCCCACGAAGCCGGCAGCGCCGTGTACATACGCTTTTTCGATAGTATGCATGCACCTCTTTCTGGCAGTGGAGCACTCGTAGCACTCTCGAGTTCTATCAAAAGCAAAACGACGGTACCGGCTCGACTCTTTGCTTTTTGGCCCGTCTCTGAAACCCCTGCATGTCAACTGGTTTCGTTCGAGGGCCCTGCTGAGGTACACGGTACAAGTACCGCCCAATTTGCGGTTCCTGTCGACATCCCAAATTTGCTCAGGGCAAAAAGGGCGGCGGGTTATTGCCTGGTTCCTTCGCAGCCTCCCCAAATTGCAGGGTTGAGGCCGCCCTCCCCGTGCATAGGCCTCCCAAGAGTGTTTGGGCCGTCACAGCGTTCTCATTGGCTGCCTCGACCGTCCCCTGCAATCACACCCAAGGCACCTTCGTCGGGGATATCCCGGGAAAACTCTCCCGGACGTTCGGTCGAATTCCTGGGCTCGGGCCCCGCCCCCTGATCAAAAGGTTTTCCCGGGTCGAGGAAATATTATTAGCATAGGCGGAGCACAAACAGTTGCGGTAGGGATTTACTCCAGTCCGTTCTTCCTTCCGGCTTCGTCGCCATGATTGCATAGCACCGGGGCTTTATCGAGAGCTACGCCAGGCAATTCGCAGAGCTTCATCTATATCGTCTGCTGCGGATCGCCCAAGATATACCGTCCTGACTCGTTCCGTATGGAACTTTCGAATTGAGCCTCTCAAGGGCAGGCGGGAAGAAAAGTAAAAGTGTCTGAAGCCGCCGGACCCCGCCTTGATAGGTCGCGGGATTTGAGTATCTGGATCATAACTAGCACTGCACTGGCACCCAGAAAGACCGGAAAACTTTGGCAGGCTCGTATGTCTAAATTACCGTCTGCTTGAGATGCCCGATTTAGAAGAATCACACTTCCCAGAAAGGCAGAATCGCACACTTTGGGTCGGATTTTTCTTTCTTCCTTTCAAGAGGCAACCGGGTTTGTGACAATTCCTTTCTTCGCCAATTGATACCATAGATAGTCCCACCAAGACTCAGTCTTGACAATTAATCATAGGCTTTCCGCCTTGAGGGCGACAGCAGCTGAATCCCCCCTTCCAACGAATGAGCACCCACAGCTTATCGACTGCAATCATCGATCGCAATCACAATTTGTTAACCTGTTGCAGGTTTCATGAACTAATTATTTGCAACGCAGGGCAGCTGTTTGTCATAATCTGCAGGGCGTGGGCCCTCCAGCCAATCATCTTCTGCATGAACGACCACCTCGACGACTTAACTACCCTTCAACACCATGCGCATATGCCTACGCCTGAGGGTGCCTATGCAATGAGTACTTGGGTGTTTTGATATATCATGACTATGACACCGCCTGATCGCTCAAAGCTTCGAAGTGCCCTGTGGCTTTTCGTTCCGCTTCAGGATCTCTATAATAGGGGCTTCATATGGTCATTGACAGGACCCGCATGCGCTGAAAAAGTGGATCCAACCTGCAAGTTTATAGTGGTTGTTGAGCACACCAAACAAGGGACCCATATATCGATGTTCGCACTTGGCGAAAACAAATAACACTAACAGACGTGGAACTGGAAACATCCAGTCATAACTGATCGCTCTTCTCCTTTTTTCGCTATACTATACTCATAGGGAACTCGTCTGAAAAAACTCTTTTCAGGTTTGAACAATGCGTCTAAATAAGTGTCAGTTGTGAGGCTTTGGGCTCCAACCGAAACCAAGGATATCCCTGGCCCCGATCATGAAGATATCCGAGCCCACAGAGTTTCTCGGTATTCCTTGACGGAGATCTCGAGAGCCTCTTGTTTTTTTTTCTGAAGATCTCGAGACATTGTTCTGGATATGGAAATAGGTGGCTCATACGTATCTATAATGCTGGGGTTTTATTCGACAGATACACCAACGTTATAAACTGGCCGAGGCGCGATTCGCGAATCCCGAATTCGACTCGTCTACTTGCATGCGAGCCGCAGCAGCGGTTTCTTGCATCACACGCCACGTTCTATTGATAACAACTCCGCGAACGGATTTTCTTACTCTCAAACTGGCCGAATTCACGAAGCCACAGCCATCGTGACCCGATAACATGTGTTAATGAGTCGTGATATAGGTCCAAACCATTCCTTCGGAATTTTCCGTCGTCAATGTTCAAGAAACCGGAAAATCTTTATATCTCGGCTTCAGGGCCAAATCAAACGCTTTTTGTCAGGGGTTTGTCAGCAATCCGAAGTCTTCAGAAATTTATAATTAATGCCTTCTATAGGCTGAGCAGGTTTTTCAGGATGAATTCCCATCCAAGATGAACGCGATATTGGATTGCATAAAAAATAAAATATCAAGACAGTGCGAGCGCCAACACATTGAGGCTAGTCGAAACGGCTCACACGAACCATCCGCGTGGCCTGTTTAAAACGATGAAGGAGGCGTGATTTATCCCACTCATTGCAACGGTGGACTACGTGATGGTGTGGGGAGCTTGGGTCTCAAGTGGATATTTCCTCACAAGCGGCCCTATCGAATTGAGTCGCATTCAGCCGGATGTCGTCTGATACGATGGAATACTGGAGACATACACGTTCGTTCTTCTAGGCATCCACATTTCCCACAACCCAAACCGGCCTGGCAAGGGACCAGGGGTTAGGAGCTTCGGATCCGTTGGACGTGCACGAGCCTTATGGGACCTTTGGGGAAAAAAACATCAACGAGACGGGTGTGGTTTTTTCATATTAAAATTTGTTAATTTGACGCTTAAACGGAGCATTTGTTACAACCGAAGTAATGGCCATCCATACAATGGCGTAGGCATTCGCGTGAAACGGTCTTAACGGTTTGCACACAATCCCGCCGGCCGAAACACGCTACCCCGTAAGGTGTGCAGGGTTGTGAAGACTTGGGCTTCCGGGCTATCCTGTCGGGAATAGTTTTATGCCAAAGCGCTATTGTCTGTTCCCCGAGCTAGTAAAGTATACTATAAGTTGTTCCGTGAATGATTTGGCGAAAATTCTTCCCAAATTGGACAGCTCGAAAGGATTGTTCGAGGCAGAATATTGAAGGTTGATAGGGATGGAATAGTCATGTTAGTGCTCCACTGTGTTAGTGTGAATCCCGCCTTGAGCGGTTGAGGTTGGTGTCTTTGCGAGTCAGTGTCAGGCAACTCGGCCCTGTTAGTGTGTCAAGATCTCAAATTCCAGTAGCTCATGATGTTCGAAAATAACATCGCGGATGGAGAGTATGGCATATATTCCTTTGAGCCACCTTGCGGGGTTCTACTTCGATCAATTATTATTGGAACGATGTGGTTCTTTTGCGGCTTAGACCCGGACTGTTTGCGTTGGGTCGCCCACGACGGTGGGGAAGTTTTCTATTTTTACATTTTTCTATGGCGGTGAGGAATCCCGGGTCAACAACAAATACCTGTGACCGCTTACAAATTCTCGTAACAAGGATTGTACCTGTTCGGGAAGAATAGTCTCGGGGCGGCACTGTGCCCGCGGGCAACCTCCCGGGTTCGAACGTTCGGTATGCTGGATCCTGTTATGAATATGAATGTGCGCAAATCATAAACCCCCAATATTTTGTGATTGTGACAATCCTATTCCTTCAGAGGATTGTCACCAAGATCCGGAAATACTCTACGAAAAGGGCAGTACGGCCGTGGATGCGGAATACCTTAATTATCGCTTGTTAGCTTCCCTTTGCTGACCAATAACAGAGAGCCTCATGGGGAGACCTGGAAAGTCAAATATTGTGGTCTCCAATTCCATCGGAAAAAGCTTTAGCGTGTGGGAAACACATGGGATGCCAAGTTCACGAAAAGTATAGGGGAGTTCTGGTAGATGATGAAAGCATGGTGTCAATGTGCGCCGGCTGTTGGAAGAGCTAGACAGGTTCCGCAACAACCGAAGAACTAAACTGCCTGGAATGCGGGTTATAACATAGTACAAGAACATATTGTTTCTGAAATTCCAGATAGCAGTTGCTACATGTTGAAGTTATCATCAAGGGTCGTATTCCCCGTGTAGATGTTTCGTGTTTCCCCGTCAAGAATACGAATTCAAGGAAGCTACCGAGAAACTCTCAAGATTTCTTGGAAGACTGCGGCAATGGGTTTTTCCGTAGGTATTGAAGTTGTGCCGAACGTCACCAAAAGCGGAGCCTTCGTCGATCCCTCGGCGTGTTTACGGATACTTTTCATTCTATAGACTTAACTCCTATAGATCGTGAAAAGTTGTGGCAATTTAAAAAACTCACCACGTTTTATTCTTAAGGCCCGCTACTAGATCTTTAGATGTTTTATGTATAAAACTTGCGGCTTCCAGAAGAAACTGCTGCTGGCAGGGTACATCGGGGTAACTAGGGCCGTAGAGATGCCGAATAAACGAACCGTCATCGCAAAGTTCAAATAAGAGCCCCACTTCTTAACATATCTTCGAAGCCGCGGAGTTTGAGGGCTTAGATAAGGGAATTAGACCTGGCAATAGTACCTACTTCAAAAGTATAAGTCGAATTGTACGAGAACGAATGTTTTCGTATTCGTTTGGATGAATAATCCACAGGCGGAACTTTCCCATTTGCAGTAGAGATGCGGTTGACAGAACGTGACAAGTGGAGTTGAAACAGATAGCAAGTTAGTGAGGGATTACCAATCCCCTCCTCTGCCGTGTGGGTGTGATTACGAATTTCTGCAAGGACAGATCCAAGTCTAATATTTCCACACACATCCGCAAGGCAGCCAATCCAAGCCCCCAACCCTGGTACTGGTAATCGTGCACAGATATCCAACCGCTTTATTTCCCCAAGAAACCTGTTTGGTCTTGAGAAAGACGAATCGAGCAAACGATATACCGAGCTTCGACCCTTCAAAGAAACTTCCGAAACTTACGAAACAGACGAAAGCTTGGCCAACTTGGCACGAGCCTCAGAAGGGATTTGCGGATGCCAAAATGACCGAGATTCCCGTCTTCCTAGCGAACTGTTGCTGACCGTTTGTTGACCGACAAGTATCGAGTGCCTGCCGGGAAATATCAGCCGAAACTTCTGTGATACTGTTACAGAGTTTCAACTCCGTATTCGTTTTGTGTCACAGGTATTCGCGTTCTCTTACCCTTATCTTTCCCTCACGGAAATCTAGGCAGAATCATGTGCGACTAGTTATACGTTAGCACAATCTAGCCTCTTCATCAGCCCAATATTTCTCCTCTCGATATCGATTATAACGTAGGGAGCCATCAGTAACGTCATCTACGATGTAACGGTATTGTTGTACAGGGCTGAATGGATGCTGCTACCCTAGTCTTTGGGACATATGCCGGCAGTTGAATTAGTTTCCTAAAGGGCTAAAAGGGTTGTTTATCACGGAATCTGGAATCCAAATCGACACATCTGAGAGGCTCAAAGCGGAGGGTTGGTCAACGTCATGAGCTGGCAATTAATTGCAAAGGCGAGCCAACGAGAAACAAGGAATCTGCGGAGTTGCCTTTCGGCAAAGCAGCCGCCTTCCAAGAAGGAAAGCGAGAAGTCACGGAAGAGGCTCTTTTCCACGGGAAAGTCAAGATCCCTGCATAGCCTCCCAGAGCCTCATAAATCTCATCGGTTGGGCAGCCGGGGCCGAGACAGAACGACTGCTTGAGATCACGTGCGTCACGCTTTCGTCTGCAATCTTGCCTCAACCCAAGCGTGGTTGGAGCTCTACCAATCCTTGCCCTGTTCCTTGCCAAAGTGGGTCACTTGAAACAGGAAGAGGTCCCAGCGTCTGCAGCAAGCCCAGTCCATCCAGTCCATTTTAGGCAAGCACACCTTTTAAACCACGCAAGGATTCGTATGCTGGAAATTCGACAGGGAGGGGCACACCAGAATTTTTTAAATTTGAAGCCTCTGAATTGCCAGTCGGAATCGATCATCGTCGCAGGGCTTGATGAACTCGTTCAATTGCATATAGACCCTGTCTATCGGCTTCATTATTCAGAATATCTGACTCCTTACTAAGGTCGTGCCAACGTTCTAAATATGTGCTGACATGCTCAAGCATGCTTGCCAACTCCAGAGCGACTATAGATAACGAGTTGATACCACGAATAGTTCATACTACATATCACAGCCCGGCTTACTGCTAGACTCGGGTATCTCCTTCGCAATTTACAATGTGGTGGAATGCTCGGTACTATACGGCTGTGTTCTATATCGGAAGTCACTCAAGCGAAAGGAGAGATGTTTCAATCTCGCGAGTCAGTTGAAGCTTCACTTCTTGAGGATCGCGAATACAATGTATGTATGTATGCAGGGCGGCACAAATGCGCTTGGGAGGCACGGAGATAGATCTCGATACGTCCTGCTCTCACTCGCCTAATGGAGTTCATTTCAAATGTTTAAATTCAGAACACAGTATTTCCTATTGAGCCTAGCGAAATGTTCATTTTCATTTACGAGCTCTCAGGATCCAGAGATGCTCAAAAATGCAGGAGTGTGGAGTAGGAGCTTTGATATTTGGAAGCGGGAAAAGGGTTGGGCTAAAACCAAAGGTTTGCGCAAGGGTCTAGAAGTCAAAAAAACGATTCACGAACTTCTCAAACAAACTTGAAATCTTGAGGGCGATGTGTCACTGCATATGCCGGCATCAATTGCGAAATGCCATGGACCTTAATGCTCGGTCTGATGTTTTTATCAAACACAATACAAAGTCAAGATATCCCGATATTCCTGTTGACAGTGCATGAACGAAGGAAAAGACGCCTCAACCGTCGTACAACCGTTGTTAAGCGATTCCCGCGAACCTCGCTCGCTCTTTTCTGCAGGTGTGCTGGCCAGGTGTTTCACCTGTTCGGTTCAGCCCTAGGAGAAAGTCTCAGCCCTGGGAGATGGGGATCTCCACAACCACCCGAGGTCGCCGACGCGGGAGTGTCATAGTCGCCAGTGTTCTATTACCAAATTGCGATTCACCAGAGTATTTACCAGTGTTGGCTAGAAATGCAAAACGGCGGGGAAAGGCTTTCCAGATATCGTCATGTTTGAGGCTTTACCGCGGGCGTCGACGGAACAGCTCTTGATTTTCGTGATCATAGGAACAAGCTGCCGTGGGGTTGAATTTCATTACTGTCGGAGTTAACAAGAGCGGATTCTTTCGGATGGGATTAGGAAGCAGTCGGCGGGACATTGGCCCCGACACCAATTTTTGCGGTGTGTAACCAGGCCGGAGGCGGAGGCTTGTGTCGCCGAGCATCCAGTCTCCGGGGTCCCGGACTACCCTAGTCTTCCTCTGGACCGGGGCCCGGAAGCGTGCGTTACACTGGGAGCCTGTTTGGGAAAAAACACTATGCCCGGTACGGTCGCCCGCAGTGCCCAGTCCTGATAGATGCGTATACCTGCACATGTGAGTGATAAACCAATGATTCACAGGTAGCTAGACTTCCAGACTACCCAGATGCTCAGAAGCTAGCTGGGCTACGTGCCCACCGATAAGGCGTCCAGATCGTAACGATTCGCAATTATTGAATGCCCGTTCCTAGGTTTTTCTTGCTTTGTCGGTCAAAGGTGTGACGACTGATTCGGCAGGCACCAGTCTCGTCCTCTCCAATATCAATGGGGCTCTCAACCCAAAACCCTAGCCAAAAACTCTAGTTCAGCCCTGCTGGTAGGCTTCGCCTTCGCCGAAAGGCCAAGGTTAGCGGCACGATCTTCCCTGGGCGTATCAGGAAACTAGAATTGACGATCATTTGACGCAACAGCATTCGATATGCTTTTTCTCGATTCCGAAAATTGCTATGGTACGGCGAGCTGTGGTGGCCTGTCCACTCAGAAGATAGATAGGCATTTAGTGCCATGTATACTGAGGGAGTTGCGGTGAGCTCATGAGAAAATGTTTGACGCATGGCCAAGGGTCCAATGGCATGGTCTCGAGATAGTGCAAGTGATACAGATGTAACTATTGCGCTCGACCATACAGGGTCCCAAATTTACCATACATACAGATGTTTCATCGGCTGTGACAGCCGCAAGGCCTGGTAGGCGGGCTCAAATTTAAGCCCATTGGACTCACCACGAGCACCCAATACCACTGCATCGGAGAATTTTCGACTGGAAAGCGAACAAAGCGCTCGCAGAACAAGAAATTGTCGAAGGAAACCCAATGCCAGAGGCTGCTAGGGGTCCCTCTACGGGACCCGGCGATGAATACGAGGTCACTCGAGTGCTCGTGTTCGTCAATTTTGTGATTTCCTTTTTTACATTAGCCCTATCGGCTTTATCCCTCGCGAGAATGCAATGTGAATGACCGAACAGCTTTCACCATGACTACTTTTATTTTATTTTTTTCTCTATTATTTTCTTCGAATCCTTATTGTTAACGCGTACATGCCAGAGTGGGGAGATAAACTTCTATTTCTGACTAATGTCGACGTTGCTTGTTGCTTCTGACTCCTTTAGTGCGACCCTTGTAGAGCTGAAGACAATGCAAGAGAGCGAAAACCAAGGAACCAATCCTTCCACCCTGCTGAGCCTCAGGAACATCTCAACGACTCCCACAAGCGAGGAGACGCCGGTTGTGCGTTTCGGATACCCGATAAAAAAGCATATAGAAAATAAACCGAAAAAATTGTCGAAATTGACACCGCAAAAAAAAAAAAGGAACTGTAAAATCCGTACCGAGAATTGATTCCTAAACTACTACGGAATCCAAAGCCGAACTAGTATATAATTTTATGCGGGAAATTAGAAAGGGTACTAGATGGCTTGTGGGGACCGGCGACACATGAAGTAACTGCACCGTGTGTACGGTCTACATATACCGACAGAGATAACACGGACGGCAAGTCGCTGCGAGGGTATCCTTTATCCCAGCGGTTGATTCTCAGATCATTTAGGGGGAAAGGCTATAACGAGTTCTAATTGGCCATCGACGGTCTGCACGAGCGGGTGTCAAGAATGCAACTGGCATGTTCCACTCCACCGTCAGCCCTATAACCGACACAAACTTCACGGTAGGGTATCATGATATCTAGGCAGCCAGTTGGCACGGCTAAGATGCGCTGGGCCCATAGGATGCGTGTAAAAACGAATTATTTCCTAGGATTAGCACCGTTGAATCCGTCAGGGAGGCTCCTATTTCGCGATATGCATATCGACCTGGGACGGTTTATTGGGAATGGGTGAAGAGATCGCATATAACGCCCCTAATTGATATCTAAATGCGAATCATTCTTCCGTGAGGTCTTTTGCTCATTTTCTTGACCCATTACGGCGTGCGCACCCTCTTTTCAGCTGGATATGTGACCGTGGCATATGACGAGGATAATATTATAACCCACGAGTTTGCATTCAACTGTTAGGCTATCTAGTCAAGGCGATAGCTTCTTCTTTTCTCTTGAAGAATCTATCGTCTAGCCCGCGAAAGAAGGCGGTTTTGACGCTTTTTTTTTATAGAGAATCGTTGTAGTTCGCACTTGCCGTAGCTTGCAGAACGGCAACGCCGAAATGTCGTCGTAGCCCATGAACTAGGCTCACAGCTTAAGAATATTGTTGAATCCACAATTACATTGGGACGAATCTGCCCTTCAGATAACGAAATCTTTAGACACGCGTCTTTCCATTATATTCCGATGACTATTGCTCATACATGCGCCTATAGCTAACTCGTTGAAATTCTCCTTGAAGGCTTCAGTCATGACCAGACTTATAACCTCCAACACCATTTTCAGTGATGCAATCCACGGACCTAACAGTATATTCCTATTTGAAGATAATGGAAACGGCGTCACTTTTTGCTATCTTCTTTATAGAACGAAATACTCTTTTCTCATAGTATCTTAATTGATCTCTTCGAAAAGGTGAAGGATCCGCTCGACTTCGAAAGCCACAACGCGTTTTGTGTTGCATCCCCAAATATGGATTTATTCGGTGAGCCTTTCTCAGTCCAGCGAACGAAGACGACATGTTGACTGATGGAGAAATAGATTGTACGTGAACCAAAAACAAAGCCATGGGGCTATAGCTAATCCACTCGAGGTCCTCAATATATTCCAAATAAATGCAGTCGTGTATGCAGTAACTCGTCGACTCTATCATGCGACGCAAACCCGATCGGCTCACGATAATGCGAAAGACGGTGTCGCTATAGTACGTCTAGCCTAGCTTCAAGGCTTTCAGGTCGCGGTACCTGCGAACCGGTTTGAGAGCGCACGGCGGTGCTTACGCTATCTGTGGAAACTGCGGACGCTGACAGGCATTGCAGAATGTTTGTTGCCAGCACCTTCATGCCCGGATCGCACTATGCGACTGTCGACAGTACGGGTAGAGCAGGCAATGGCATAGAGCGATAGAGTATATGCGCTCCTCAAATTGGCGACCAATTTTTGTTAACAGACTTCTGGCGACTCCTGGGCAGGTTCGTGTATGGGAGACTTTCAACTGTTTCCCCGTGATACCTCAGAATCGGGAGCTATAGATATATCCCACCTAGGTGCGTACGGGGACCACTTCGCCGGCGATGGACAGAGCTACCCGAGATCTAAGAAGCATGGAGACGTCTTCTACGACCGGTCGATGGGTACAGCGAGGCCCGGAGCTTTCCCCAGAGTGCCGTTTCATCATCACCAGATTGCAGCATCGCACGGGAAACGCCAGCATCAAAAGCCCTGTACGACCCATAGTCATGGCACTGTTCCTGCGTCTTGCAGCAAGAAGAGACCTTGCTTGTATCACCATCGATATTCCTGCAGTTTCAGACCCTCGAGGCGATACAAAACTCTATCAATTTGGCCCTTGCATCGGCTTAGCCTCTGCATATCGTCGCCTGTCTGTAACTTGTTACAAGTCTCGATGGGGGATATCGACCTGCATACGGTATCCACAAGCATGCCTACGCGACTAACACCTGTGGATTGATATAGAAACTGTGCCCTCCAAAAACGGTGTACCATGTATTCAGGCACAGCCAAGCCTGGAGATCTTGTGACATGCATGACTGCAGGACAAAAGTTTCTGGTACCGGCGGGGCCACGGTTGTGCATTGCTAATTAGAAAGGACCGTATCTAGAGCTCTCCCGGGAAACATCGAAACGAGAGAGCGTCTACCTGCACAGCCTTCAGTCGCAATTGCAATCCCATAATGGAACCGGCCCTGAAACCTGGCTCTAGTTAAGTTCTGTGCGGGCATTTGCGTTGTGGGGAACGTTACTTATCTTGGGCTATGGTCACTTATCTTCTGATGACTAAACAAAGCCACCTTCAAGCCCTCTCGAAGATGGTTACAAGAAGTCACCCCCCCTTGTCATCAATCTATCTTCGTCTCCAGGGACTAGTTCTATAGCGTCTATGCTACTAGATTTCGCTAAAGTTAGGTACGGAATACCGGCTGATATGGCATTTTGGTCCAGATATCCTGGATTGAAGCTCCTCTAACGTTAGCTACACTATTCATACGCCTCTGCATGATATATCGTGAGCACTAGCTCGCCGGCGTCAGCATCTCGCAAACATAGCTTCGTGTCGATCGGCGCAAAATGCCGTGTCGACGGCGAGCCAAATTCAACCGCTGCAAAAGAACGCCTGAAGCCGGGCTATCGTGTCCAGGCTTTAGAATCAAAACTTTACAAATCTGCAATTGCGACTGTTATGCCATGAAAGGAGGCATCGGCGGCGCGGCGAGCTTATTCACTTCCAAACTTGGCAAGCCTTGCTCCACTTTGACAATGTTCTGTTGGGGAAGAAGCTCGACGGACAGCTCTTGTCAAGACTCGGGAGAGGGGCGCTCTGAGCTCTTCGCTCCACGGTCCCGCACATGCGGAAATGAAAGCTGCATGTCGCCAGTTTCGTCGAGGTGCGCTGGGCCACGTTGGCTTTGGCGAGAGAGGGAAAGATCCAGCGACCATCTCGGATGCTGCCGCGTCTGCGAGCAGATACGGATCTCGTCGCGAGCAAAGCTAGAGCCAGCGTGCATATCCTCGAACAAGACCGCTGTGGGTAAGAACAGCCCGTGTTTCTATTGTAAGAAACATCACGTGGAAATGCTTGGCCGTGGCTCCACACCATCTTCGAGAAATCGGGTTCGAGGTCTCCACTTTGAGAGATCTAGCTATCGAAGCCCCGGCTGTGTCTTTTTTTGGGTATCACAAAGGGCCCTTAGCCTAACTTCGCCAGAAAGCAGCATGGCTATGCACGACTCTTTTTAGAATGCTATGGATCTTAGTGTTCGAAGCCCTTGTTCAATACATCCTGATCCCGCAGTTAACACGGCCTCGAGACAGCTCATGTGAATTGAAGGGTCCGAAAACCGTAAAAGTTAAAAGCGGACGACTGGTGGATTGCGCAATGGCAAAGATAGCAACACGAGCTGGCCGAACAATGCATACACCGAAACTTCAACTTCGGTCCCAGCAACCAGAATATTCTTAGTTTCAAGATTCGATTCCTTTGACAGGGACGGCTCTCTTGACAGGTCTCAGGCGTGGGTATACCCTGCACAAGTCTCATATACCATATCGGGTCATACTCCTCATCGAATTTATCCCGACGACGTACCCAAAATCCTAAGTATCAATTTATGCTAAATCGTCGCACCAGGGCAGAGCTTGACATTCTTAATTTTCATTTTCATTTTCATTTTTTTTTTTTTTTTTTTGGAGCGGCCAAGCGGTCTGATGTCCCAAACCGGCACAGTTTGTCCATCTAATAAGATGTTGATGAGATTGATAAAACGTCCGAGGGCTGTGCTTGGTCCCGAATTTAAGTTATATCCGCCCTAAATATATATAGATACCTTCCCGCGAGATATCGTTAACGAACTGCCGAGTGACGGATGGAGGTCTGCTCAAATGTTCTCAATCCTCACCGCGTTATGAACCACGGTATTCCATGAAGAAATAACCAATACGGGAAATTCCTCCGATCGCATGACCACTGTTCCAAAGTCAATGTCGGCGTGCGATGTCATAATATTATCGCTGGGCACACACTGTATCGGGTTGAATTATGCGTCAGGTCTAAATCCGATACCCGTCGGGGAGTGAATACGAGATGCTTTCATGGGCCCAGGCACCTACTCCACGTTACCGTAGACAATCCAAGCGAGACGCATATATGCCAGTTTTATCTATTCTCCACGGCGTCTTTGTAGTCTATCTGACATACCACATCGTCGTTTCAGGCCGTTTTTGGGAATGTCAAACCGTCGTTTCAGAGTTTATCCGATGGCTAAGCTAGTACGTTGAGATAGATTGTGCATACAAACGTACGGTTTGCAGGTACAGCAGGTAATATTCTTGGGATAGCATGCGCATGCTGATGCCTGCACCTCGCTGGAAATACATCGCATTGTACGGCAGCCGTATCTGAAGGCGTCCATCGGCGTCCTCTGATCTCGTGCACCGTGCATGAAAAGACGCATCCACGCGAAACGCCCCAGAGCTCTGCCCTACTGATGCTGTGCGCTTCCTCGCCGGGAAATTGCGCCAGAGAAACCCATTGAGCTCACTGATTCTCATGAGCACCAAATATCCCCGCTGCACCTGCAACTAGTTCCACGATACGTACCGTGCATATAGACTGCCTGGGACGGTCGTACAAGGATCGCTGCCTACCCTTCCCACCACATGGCCGAAGAGAAATTTCCAGTCAAACCGCACAATTCCTTCGAGCTTCAACATTAGGAACCCCTGCATAGCGCAGACGCCCTCTGGCCAGAGTATTTCATGTCTGATATCCTTTTTAGATATGTCAACAGAATTCTAGATTTGCGACATGAAACTCCACACACACAAGAGATCTAATTATCATCAGGAAGAGCGCCTGCCAGTTGCCTGCCTGCCGCATAAACGGCATGCATTCCTTTGTAGCCATGTTTGTGGAGTAAATCCTGGGGTGTCGAGTCCGGGGTTCGTTGGTACCTGGTACATGCGTGCCCGAGGCGTCGACATTTTTCGTTCCTCGTGCTCGTGAGGATTGATATCAAGACTTTTTATGCGCCAGGGGACTTACAGTTTATTCCCCGAAGGCCCGTTAGGTCCATGTGGTCGTCCGTCCTAAAAATGACGCCCACCGGTCATCGTACGCCTTCATTTAATCCCCGCCACCATCTCGACGTTTATTTTTTCATTCGGATTTTGACCTTCACGAAGTATCAAAGCATTGCTCCCATAAGGAAACCATGAAATGGAACCACTCATGATCAAACTGTTGCGGCTCATGATCACCTGCGCGGTTGCCAACTACACTTCCCTGGATGCTGGGAGGTTTAATTATGAAGCTCCTTTATCCAGACGGAAAGAAAAACTGACCGTAAACCCCTATAAAATCCTAAGGCCGTTGCACTGCACATAAGCCCAGCGCCAGTACTTGCATAGCATTCCGGACCAAGCAGTGCACCATGACTTGCTGCTGCGGATGCCTGGACGTTTGTTGTCTCGCGAAATCTATCCCATGTCTTCCGCTCCCTACCTAATGCAACGATCTAGCTTGAATGTTCGCAAAATGGGTATAAGGGTGTATTGCTATACTTCAAAACGTTTAAACCCGCAAATGCACCCGATGCGAACTGCGAACCTCAGGTACATGCATTGCAATGCCTGCTCCGAAATAAACCACTTAAAACATTCCATATTGCGACCAAAATGGATTAAGGGGGGCGATTATCGCTGTAGTGCGAAAGGCCTACACAGCTGGACAGCTACGCCTCAATACCTGCGAATGTGTGTCGATATGTCATGTGCATACGTATACCATGAGCCACATTTCTTCTCCATGGATTGACCCCGCATATATTTCCCAACCACACTCAAACTCCAATTGAATAATCTCTACGATATAGGCCCACCCCTAACTTGCATTTCATTGTGGCAACCGTGAAACGCCCTTCCCATCAACCACCCGCTCTTCCGTTTTGCGACATGGCCTTCGCGCCGCCTCTGGGCATTAAAATTGGTACCGATCTGCGAAAAAGGAGCGAATGACAAGAAGGAAACTGTGGAAGAAGGAACCATATATCACAAACACTATCTTATTATATAATCTTCGGGCTCTGCGGTTCGTTTCGAATCCGGACTCCGTATGGTCCCTATTGTTCGCCAATGTATGCATATCTATCGCATTTCGTGGCTATGATCAAAAACTCAAAGTCATGGGTAAGGCCGGCCGGGTCTTATCTGCAACCTGTCAAGACTGTTGAGAGCGAAAGGAAAAGAGGATACAAGGGGTACGCCTGGAGTATCTCATACCATGCTCACAAAGCAATCCCATACAACCCTCAGTAACGATGACCAACTCTCCCCTCGTATATATCCACAATATACGTAGCAAACACTCATAGGACCATCGCAATATCACGTATCCCTGCACAAAAAGGTATTCCTGTAGAGCCTCCATGCACAGTTAGTGTGACTTTGACCTTCAATTTTTGCCACTTATAGAGCCAAGTAGTTACAAGTGAATTGTATCCGAACAGTGAAAATAGGCGCCAGGGAAAATTAGATTTCCGAAATCCCAAACCAACCTAATGCATGTGCGGCTCAATCAAAAGAATACACACATTGTGAATACGCAAGCTTTTGACGGATCCTTCTCATATTTTCAGCTAGGTCCGGACCGACTGACTAACTCGTGAAATGCAATGCCTAGGGGAAAAAACAGGGTTTGAGGTTTGACGAACTTTAAAGGCGTACTATAGGTTACGGGTATTCGCTGTGCGCGGTTGTTCCAACTTAGTCAGGGTTTATGTATGAGCAAGAAAACAAGCCTGGCAGAAAAACCCGACTGGTCTAGTGGCAGCTCGTTTCGGCCTCACGAACCGTTTCCCACATGGTTTATCTCCTTATCCCGTTTCTTTGATATAATGATAACCCTGCCAAATGGAATAAATGGAAGCCTCAATAAGATTCGGCAGATGGGACGCGGAACTTGCCTTTTCGGTGAGCAAATGGCTTCCGGCACCCGCGTCCAAGGCTCGAAACAGCTGATATTACCGTGATCTTGTGGTATTTCCAAATTCACTAAAAACAGACCCATTCTTAGCAATTCCAAATATATTGACTCTTGATACCCTCTACATAAAGAACGCCCAATAATGAAAGGAGTTCTGCCTTCGGGCTGATGCGACCAGCCTCCGTACATAACCCCGGAGTAGTTGGGAACCGGGCGTAGCATCTCAGCGAGCTAGTATGAAAGGGAAAATGTCTCAATGAAACCAGTATTCCTTCGAGCAATTCAGGTTTTTTTGGCGGGTGGGGCCCCTGGGACAAAAGATACAGGAATCACTTCTTGCCATGAAGGCCAATGTAGAAGACACAAGAGACAATTGATAAGTGGCAATGCGCTATAGGTGCCACTCTCAGGCTGTTCCAACGATCGGGTGCAAAGGTCTAGACACGGTCTCATTCGCTCCGTGTGGATCCGATATTTATAACTGAGTGATTGGTGAATCAGTTGAGCTCGATTGACTGGAATGATTCTTTGCTTCCCCTCTGACGTGTAGCCTGAAGCCTTGCTGGATCGACTATCCGGCTTCCTGAAGCTTTTCGAACCGTGGGTCTTCGAATCGCGGGCAGGAGGTTCCAAAACGACGAGTCTAGTGATGGTTCTGAGCCTCGCGTAAGAGGTTCAGTGGCCTTCAGCTTCCGGTTGTATATGAAATCAGAAATGCGGTGCCAGGAGAGAGCGAGAGTGCAAATAGTAAGCAGCAGGCATAAAGAGAGGACCCAGGGCAACCAAAAGAGGATACGATATCCAATCGGTGGGTTCCTCCTTTCGGCTGAGGTCCCCGTGTTTCCTGCAATTGTACGACCGAAGAGTGGGATGTGTGTATTCGTGTGGGTTTTCGTCTTGGTGACGACTTCCGTAACCGCAGGTACCACGACGGTCGACATATCTCTGGCTGCAGGTTGGGGACTTAGGGTAGTTCTACCAATAATATTAGGACGGTGATTCGGGGGTGGGGATGGGCCTTTGTGTTCGTATGAATTCCAGAGACTGGCCCAAATGGCCATGCCAGCTGGACCGATCTCTGCGAATTCTTTGACTAAATCCGCCTCGTTGCCGCCTAGGAATGGCTTATCAACAGTCCAAGTCTCGGAGACCAAACGTGTGTATGCTCCATCGGCTCCAGAAATCGTGGCATTGAAGGGAAGGGCTTGTGCGGCTTGATCATAGGGACCCCAAGATCCACTCCAACTTGCGGTTGCAGAGTTGTATATCGCAGTTCCAGAGAAGCTTCCTTGTAGTGTGATATCTTGAGCGGAGCCGGAATAGACGGGCAGTGCTTCAGTTAATGTTGGGTAGAATGCAGTCCTCGACGCCGCTGCCAGTTCGAAACTTTGACAAATATCATTGAAATCATTAATTCCCGCATTGAATGCCGCGCTTGCCCAGTATCTGACTTCTTGTTGCGGACCGTTTGGAAATGGTGAAACGTTGACAATGTCGTATGTGGCCGTGGTAGACCAAGTTCCGATGGATGCTCTATGTGACCCGGTGATTGCAGCAGTATCCCAACTGGGATCATAGGATAGATGTAGGCTAGCCGAGGCCGAGGCCGAGTCTGCCTTTGCCAATTGTTCAAAGTCCATCTCCCACTTTATTTTCTCCCCAATTGAGAGACCGGTCTGGCGGGTCGGGGTAGGGTGCGCGGTTAGACCGTAGTCGACTTTATTGAAGAATTCTCCCCGAGGAGTGCTACTTTCGAATACGTCTGCGACCCCAAAACTTGATGCAGTTAACCCGGCGTGATTACCGATGTCTGTAACCATAGCTGGGATAGACGTAACAGAGGACTCCAAGTTGGCAGTGTCGTTTTCAATAGTTGTAGTTTCAGTAGCCGCAAACGAGAATCCCGACCCCGCGAATGAACTATAGGATATGTTGCAAAGAAGGTATTTTTGGCTTTTGATTGAGGTCGGGACACAGCGTGGTAGTTTAGAATACTCCTGACGTTGATGGAGGACATGGAGGACTCGAAACCCTGCTCATCATTAGCTTTCTTCCATTCGCTAAACTCTATTATCCCGTACGTTGACCACAGGGCCGAGGAGTAGATGTGAATGATGAGGGTACATACCAACGCCACCTCGGAGGAAGGATGTTGCTTCAAGATAGTCGTCGTAGAACTTGTGACTTAAGGCTAGGCATCGAACGTCTGAAATGCTTGAGAGAACGGCTAATGAGGTTATAGCCCGGAGGAAGCGTCCGAGGTTCCCCCGAATCTGCATATTTGGAGCTGGTGACAATCGTAATTTGAATTGTAAGAAGTGTAGTAGAATGATGTATAAAGTGAAATCTAGTGTGGAGTATGATTGATGAAGTCAAAAGGTAGGAATGGTGTTCGGTATCTCGTAGTTGAGTAGACGGGCCCCTCCAAACCAAGGATGGGGATGGGAGACAGCGGATATATCGATAGGCAGGAAGGAAGTCTGGCATTCGCTTTGGTTAAATAGGACCCCATTTTATTATAACGGTATTTTACGGCCAGGAGAGAGTCTTGAAACATGATGCAGACGATCTATGATCTCCAGTCGGAATAAAGTCATAAATAGTCCAACAGCAACTCCGGGTCGGCGCCCAATTCTAAAGCAACGGCGACGTAAAGCAATGGAACGACACAGTTATGATTGATCGGTTTTAGTCGTGACTGTCAATGGGGGCCGGAGGCATGAAGAAGATATGTGTCTTTGGCGTAATCATCGGCCCCCGCGACGTTTTTGAGCCGCATAAAGAGTGTTCTAGTGGAAGCAGCATTCGGACCCGAAAAGGCAGCAACCGACTTGACCTCAACCGAGAATGGGCCGGACTGCTTCCCGAACATGCTGTGAATAGTTGTGTACTTAGCAAGGAATTCCGGTTCGGCGGGTCTGGTGGAGTACCTTCTGCACATGATGCTTATGCGTCTGACTTTTGATCTGTCCAGGGGGTCGAGTGGTCCATCTTCTGGCTTCCTCTTGCCTCTGTAGTATGGGTGAAAGGCACGCCATGGCACGTAGATTGCTAGCGGCGAAGGTGCATCTGTCCTTTTCCCAGTTTCTGGTTCTCGTACTAATCTTGAGGTGTATGGCTTTTCAAAAAGATCCTCTGTAGGGTTGGCCTCCCAAGCACCTGGTTCCCCAGATTCGGCGTCCGTTGTATTGATAACAGAGAATGAAAACTCGTAAGAGAGTGTGCTCTGCTCTCTCCCGTCTGGCCGCTTTGGCAGAATAGTATCCTTCAAAACCAACGTGTAGATTCTATCTATTGACCAGCGTTACTTCGGAATTGTAGTACGTTGCCTTGAGTCTGAGCGGGTGGAAACGTTGAGACGTACTGTCAACCTCTCCAAGCTCAATGCACACCCCGTCCGCCTGGCTAAGATCCCAGGGCCCGCCTGCAGCATCAGTCGTCCGCTGCGAAGCAAACCCGGCCCCTCCGAGGGCCGTGATGTCAAGATCGCCATAGAACGTGGCGGTGGATTTGTTTGGTGAAACTTTCAAATAAGACTATACACCGTCATCCACCGGTGTATATTAGCGATAGGCGGTCACTATCAGATTTCATGCCCTGAAATCATTGAACCTTAGCCATTATACGGGTGCTGGCGGCGTACCTGCGACCGGCCGCCTCGGACCCGGTCATCACTTGCGGTCCAGCCATTTGATTCCCATTGCCTGGGATAACGGATTGTTAGCAAAAAAATGTTGAACCAAAAACCACCACGGAATCGTAACATACCTCTCACCTCCGAACAAGTCCGTTACTGTCTTGTTCTGCGAGACGGTGTCTGTATCACTCTTATGCGATAAAGTGCGAATGCTATCGTCGGCAGCAGACATGCTTTAAGTATGTCTCTAAGGTAACTCAGCTGCAGCTCGGTGTTGGCGGTGAGGATGGGAGGAGGCTAACGTTATCGCAGACCTCATCTCGAGCCAAAAGTGCACAACGCAATGGCGAATGTGTTCGGATGCAACATTATTCAACGTTCCGACGGACGGCGCTGCCCACATGCTCTCGAAATCTGTGGGATGAGGCGAGACAACCTCGGCGGTAAGTGGGCTCTGATGCCTCGTCGGAGGCTGTAAGAATTTTCTTAGGGGTTCTTTAATCCTTTACCTTCAAAATTGTAGAAGCGTCGACGAGGCGTGCACTTGATGAGCAGTTCACTTCGGGCGGATTTCAAGAACTGTTAGTTACACCCTTGCCAATGTAATCTCGCAGCCTCAAGATCCCGTCAGGCTAATGTCGTCTAGTCCTCCATCGACTTTGGGAATCCCAGATCGATCAGGGGCTGTTTTCCACAACAAGATCCGTTCAGATCTATTAATGTTCGCGGTGTCTATTTTGGCTGGATCGAATTCGAATCAACTGCCTCGAGGGTTCCGATCCGTGAAGGGCCAATATGGAATCTACGGCAAATGATAAATACTATCAGTCCTTCAACCTCGATTTCCGATGCTTGGATAAAGAGGAGGTTCTCAGGCATGCAGACGAGAGGCTCTCGGATTTCCAGTGCCGAAACATGGTGGTGGATTTTGGCCAGGACAACGCATATGTTGGCTGGGATTTGGATGAAAGTCAGGTCGGTGCAGTGAAGGAGTCTTGGAGGAATATTGATCAGGTATGATTGTATCAGGTTAAGCTTATGGAGGTGATAATTAGGGGGGGGGGACTAATGGGGAATGGTTGGCGTCAGTGTCCAAATACTCCGAGGGCGAGATGGATGTAAGATGTTACATAGAAGCGTTTTGGGACCTCCCGCGAGTAGATGTTCGCGCTGATGCAATGGAGTCTATAGTGCTGTTTTCGATGCCTACGAGCAGCGGGTGTTCGTCAACGTGAGTATTATGTATTATGTCTTCAATTCACTCCAGTATACTAATATCTGTACGCGGTTTTTAAAGATGGTCTGCTAACTTTCGATTTCACGTGATGACAGGCACTCCTCTCAAAGTATGGAATATCCGCCCGGACCCGGGCGAGTATGACCTCGCCGCGAGGGAAGGGGAATCTTGAGATCGTTCGGAAGATGTGGCATTGGTCTTCTTTTGAATATGATGAAAAATGTACGAATATTGTCGTTCCCTTAGCGCCTTTGGACCTATCCATAGCCTTGCGCCTCGGGACTAATACCAACTTTTAAGTCTTGATATTGGGTATAAATACTTTACACAACCTCGCCCCTTCTAGGGAGGATGATATCCGAAGTCGAGACATGGTTCCAGAGGGAGAAATATCCACAAAGCCAACCCCGTGGTACCGGAGGGTATTCAAGAGGTCCCCAAATCCGCAAGACCACACCGACGAACTGCCTCTCACTCAATCAATTAATCTCGACACCCGTCAAAGCTCCGTCCCTCGTCTTCCGGTTACCGATTCCAAGCGCCATCGGGTCTCTCAGTATGCCCAGAATAAATTCAATCTCCAGAGCCAGATAAATGACCCCACTCAAAACCCTCGTGCGAATAAATCATACTGCCTGGACCAAGCTGATGATATATTTGACAACGCTGCGGATTTCGATGAGGACCACTACCACCCCCGCATGCTCCGCTTATGGATATGGTTGCTAAAACTCGATGATAATACGGTCATTACCCTTCACGAGCCGTTTCCACCGTTTAGATCGGATGTAGCGACGTATGATAAAGTTAAGAATACGACTGCACGGGTGAGAAGAAATATTAGAATGATCTTGAAGTGTCTGTCGGTTGCGGGGGTGCCTAAGAGTATAGATGGCTCGGACGCATATAACCCAGAACTAGCCATGGAGACAGGAGCGCTGATCATACGGCAGACGGTATGTATTCCGGTCTCGGTTGTTCATTGGCCCTATGGTATTATGCTAAATACCACCGCATGCACAGCCTGAGCAATCCTGTGACTTGTTGTTCTACTATTTGTTCGATGACTGGTATTCTACATGGGGGTTAACGGTCGACAGAGCCCACCCTTACACGAACAAGCTTAGGCAGATGGTAAATACCGCTCCATGCTCGCATAATTATATCATCTCCACACATAATACTAACTAACCTAACCCTGTACGTCTGTGTAGAGAAATGAAAACCCCCAGCTCTACCACATCGATGAACTCCACGATATTGTTAGACGCCTAGCGACACTAAAGCGGGTATACCAAAGCTACGAGTTGGTTCTCAACCGCTTGTTAGAGGAAAATAAACATTTGACTAGCGCGCCGGAAAAGAAGTTCGGGTCATTGGCTTTGACGAGGTTCGCGAGGCTAAAGCACAGAATTACGTACCTTGCCATTGGAGAGATTGCTGAGTGTGAGAAGGAGGCGGAGGGCCTAATATCGCTGGTACTACTTCCACTTTGAACTCAAGAGACCCAAAGGCTCTATAATGCTAATACCCATAGACCTTCAACCGTCTCAACTTTCGTGAAGTGCAGGCAGTCGAAAAACTGTCTCTCTTGTCCATCACGCTAGTCAAATTTACTATCGTATTTCTCCCGTTATCCCTCATCATGGCTTACTTTAGCATGGATGTCGAAGGTATCACGGGTCGCTACACCGCGGCACACTTTTGGGGAGCCTCGGGGGTTGCGGTGTTTTTGACGTCAACGTTCCTGCTATGTGTAGGGAAGCTAAATAAGATAATGTTAGGGACTAAGAAGGCAAAAAGAGATAGGAAAAGGGCTTTGGAGTAAATGCAAGTTAAGGGTACATGGGGGTACGGAGCTACAAGCGCGCGATTGCAAGCTGACTTGATAACGCAATGTGTATAATATAATACTGTCCGGCGCACTAATCAATTGATACTCCGAAGATCGGGTTGAGTATATATATGATTCTGTAGACTGTGGAAACTGCCCTTGAATGCTAATTTCCTTGGTCTGATTTATCCAACCGCTTTCTAGATCTGTCCGCCTCTCTTCTGGTTCTCACAATCGTGATAAATTAGCAGACTTGTGCAGACTGGCAACACAAGATTTACCGGAATCCAACAGAACTCGGGACGAACGAGGCTTCAGTAGAAGACCTTGAAACCCCAACGAAGATCCGTACAAGCGGACAGTTAACGTTCGGAGTGTGTGAAACCATTGTTGAAGCCGGTTCTGTGGGTATGCGCATATATGCTATCTAATATACGTCCCAGAAGTTGATATACCACAGCCACGTGGTTCTAATAGTATACTCTATTGCGGCAGTAATTCTAGAAATAGGATATTAACCTTCTTTCTTTCCATTAATTTTCCGTTATCTAGCCAGAACCTACTCAACCATCAACCCTGCCGATATATAGCCTGCTCTACAGACCTCCGAGACTAAGAATTGGAAGCCTCGCACTTAATGGCTACAGCTCGAACTCCGCGTGAAGTGTCAATGGCCACTAGGCCGTCCAATGCACAGCCGTCTACCGCACAGCCGTCGACGCCCGATAACAGGACACCATTCGTTCCTACCAACAAAGTGCCGGAAGTCTATCCCCTTGAAGTCGATTATATCTTCAAATTCTTCGCTGGCGTATTTCTCTTTACTTTTTCCGTCCATACGATCACCTTCTGGGATCGCGTGATGTTTCGTTGGGTTTACACCAATTGCCCCTTTGAAACCACGATGTCCGTCGAGTTTTTGGATGCCTATGGCCTACTTCTGAGCCTATACTTTGTGATCGTGGCAGCTGCTGTGTTGGCACTCGCGATCCCAGTACCGCTATTTATTATCTCATTCTTCACGATACCTTTCACTCAAATTCATTGGGCTCTCGGCTGGCTTTGGGTGATTTGGGCGGTTTACGTGACACTCGTCGTCGAGCTGTGGGGATTTAAGTATCTGATCCAGTGGCATAATGGGACGTTGATGGTAAGTTGAATGCTTATATTCATCCTCTCCCTCCATGCCTGTCAATTGAAGACCCGAATCGGGGTTTCAATTATCTCTAGGTTCATGAAGCGAGAATGGAACAATTGCTAATGTCACCGCCGATTCCGAAATATTTAGAACTACTTGGGGCTCGCATAAACTTTGAGCAAGAGGGAGGAAGATACAGTCTAGTCTACTAAATACCGCAACGTATAGGTAGGGGTCTGGCATTGATGATCGATAATTTTTGCCTTAACGTTTGATATCTGAGGTGGTATCCTACTATTCGGGTTGAAGATTAGGAATATGCCCCCGTACCTTCGTATCGCAGCCTAGTTGGCCTCTTAAACTAGGAAATAGGTACTACCGCGCCTGCGTCGGGCTATGTAACTAGGCCTATCAGTTTGGGAATTGAGACAACGGGTGGATTAGCCTACAAATTCAATTTTCTGCTGCCTTCGAGGCTTCGGCGTCGAATGGTTTGGTTTTCGGAATGCATCGACCAACCTGGGCCCGGTCTGCGTAGCGTAGTACCGATTGTAAGACTTTGCATATATATCTGGGTAAGTTATGATTGTGGGTCCCGGAAATCTAAATTCCCTGCAATCGGGTTCATCGCACGAATTAAAGATTACACTGCGCGTATACGTGGCTCGGTCGAGTGACAAATTTACGTGCGAGGCACTGGCCCTCAGACGAGGTTCATAAGTAACGTATTTCTATTGGGCTAAGTACTGCAGGGCCAGGCCTGCAGGTCTGGGTACGAGACAACTAAGTACTACGAAAAAAGGATTTTCATGGCAATTGCGCGGACCAGAGCCTGCAAGATACGGAAATACGTGAGGAAGACGTAAGGCGGCATGTGCCGATTTTTTCACTTATAGCTTATGTCTATAGTCTGACGGATAAGGTCGAATCTTTCGGAGGGTCTGGATATAGAAGGTCTGAATACGGAGCTTACTTCACGGTTAAATCGGAGAGGTGTATACCATATATGGCGAAGCCTAGAATGTGGACTTGTGCATATGGCAAACTCATTGAAACTTGGGAGGGCATGAAAATGTTTCTCAAGGTGTTAATAACAGCTAATTCGCAAATCTAGGGTAAAACTAAGCCCTTAGATATAAACCATTGACTTTAATATCATAAACGGCTTCCAGTATTCAAAGTCTAGATATATCGTAGCCATGTCGCTTAACCGTGACATGTGAATTTTCTGTCTCATCTGCATCGGTTTTTAGAGAAATGATCTTAAAATCTCAAGAGGAGGTTGAAAGAGTGACACGTACCCCTACGAATAGGAAGAATTCTCCATGAATTCATCTGAGTACCCCCACAAGCCTCGGGCAGCCTTTGCGTTATCGGCGAGGGAATTGTCTTCGGATTTACGCGATGTTGGATTTGGCCCTGACGGGATTCTGGCGAGTTATCGACCAAATTCCTGTGAGTAAGATGTATAGGAGAATGGTAAAGGTGTACATTGGGCCCATGATGAATAGGAGGGGTCTTGGGCCGGATAGGAAGGTGAAAAGTAAATTTATGCAATAGAGTAGAAAACACTGCGAAGTGTGTAGGTAGGGTTCAGCTGCCGGTTTGCAATTTGCGAGCAGGTGCCTAGAAAGATTCGATTTGGGGGCTTGTAGTCGTTTGGGTCCAAATGCAAATAGGAGGTGACGGGACCTTAAGAAAGATGGATTGCTTGGGATTGATGCGCGCGAGTTTGGACCTGGATTTCAAATCAGCTTATGGGCGGATGATATGGTCCGTACAAGATTGCCTTCGTTCGCGTTCCAGTTATACTGGTAGTCTTTGAACTCACGTAGTCTAACACCTCCCTTTTTTATACCCTACAGAATCAAATTTAAATTAAATGTGAGCACTCTGGAAACGAAGGTCATTAAGCCTTGCAACCAATATCTTCTAAAGATTTCAAGTGAGCACACCGCATTCTTAGGATAGGTTATAGCTATACACAAAACCGTGTAAAGCCTCGTGGCTTGCGAGCTAGGTGTATCTCGTCATGGCGATATATTAATCACCAGTCTAGTAATACACGGTATCCCTGG
The DNA here is from genome assembly GCA_036971245.1 of Arthrobotrys sphaeroides. NCBI lineage: Eukaryota > Fungi > Ascomycota > Orbiliomycetes > Orbiliales > Orbiliaceae > Arthrobotrys > Arthrobotrys sphaeroides. The sequence continues at coordinate 164,201 of JAJTTW010000003.1, forward strand.
CATAATAATATATACGTCTTTGATTGAATGACTTACATTGTCAATTCATGAAGAGAAGATATGTTGACCGAATAAAATTTACGGGACAGGCATCACTTATGCAACAATGCACCAAATATCTAAGCTCCAAGTGGGCCCATAGTTCGATCCGTTCAAAATATACCAATAGTTCGGTCTCGTCACAGATAGCCAAAACTCTATTTTTTGTTTTATTTTATTTTATTTTTATTTTATTTTTACTTTGTTTTTTCATCTTTGTGCGTACCTGGCTTCGGAATCTGCTACGGGGAGTGTGGATTAACCTCGTGGACGGTGTCGCAGGAGGACACAAGACTGACATCGCATTGGTGTTGATTTTGGACCATTCAGGGTTGTGTGCCTTTCCCAGTGCCGAGACTGTGCCTTTCCTAGGCATTCTACCTCCACAATCAATCTCAGGAGTACTCCGTACCAACATTTCCCTTGCTACACCAGCGATTTCTTCAGTCAACCTGCTCGAGAGTCAACCATGCCAGCTGGCCCAGAAACCGTCGAATGGAAGAGCCTGTTCAGACGAGAATGGCTTCCTGCGTGGAGAAAGGGAGGTAGCAGTTCGGATTGTCTCAGCTTCCGAACCGCTGCGCCGAAGCACCCAGATCTCAGCTTTTACCTAATGGCATTCCCCCAAGCCGCCCCGCAAGCTTTCTTGGCCGGTTGAAATTGCATCGAGAAAAAAAAGAGCTCAGGCCGATGTAACAGAATAACTATACTAATGGGCTTGGCCATGATGGTGGTGTCAGACCACTTCCTTGATTTGATCTCCAAGTCAGTGTGAGTTTGGTGTGGGTGGAGTCCATTCCCTTTTGATGCATACGAATATCTCGTATGCAGCTTCTTCACAACCTTCAGCTGGACGGGATAACGAGATGATGTCGAGGCTGGGCTGCCGAAAGCCATCATGGTGGCCTGGAGGAAACTACCTAACCTCTCATGTCGGGACACAAATTAATCCATGATATCCAACACCAGTCCTTGCCTGGAACTTCATTTGCACCTGCCAATCTCGCATTGATTCAACAGTTTTTTTTTCCCAGCACGGCGTGGGTGGCAAAAAACCTAGCAGTTCGGAACTCGCAAGCCCCCGATTTCCCATTCCCACCGATTGTGGACGGGGCGGCAGGAAATGATTGGGTCAGCTAAGCAGTTCGGAACCTTGTGAGGCCCCACACTCTAGCATTTCGGAACTCAAACGGGATAACGAGAAAAAACAAAGGGAGCTCCTTTGCTGGCCGAAATCTCGCACTTGGTCGCCAAAAAGCCTTCTATTCTCACGAAAGGGTGTGGCCACTTGATATCTTCTCGTAAGGAGCAATCTAACATTACGTAATTGTGCAACGGACTGTGCCTGGAAATCGCAAAATGTCGACATGTTTCCAATCACACAATCAGAATTCTGGAGAAATGTTGCGTCTCGAGATGTTTGGGCAATTGGGACTAATGAGAAAGGTATCGCTCCCGCCAAGAGCCTCATTCGCCTGAATCCGGAGCCTGCAATTTCATCCCACGCTGCTCGCTAGCGTCGATCCGGTTTTGCGTGCTTTTCTGCAGTTTACAGATAAGAGAGCCGGCTGAAGGGATGCCAGCTTGGCGTCCATGTCGGTATTTGGAATACCTGTAAGGCATTTTTTGGGCCAAATATCTCCCAATAACGCCTGTATGCATCGTCCTGCTGACGTCGTTAGCGAAGCAGGGAAACTTTCTACTTTTTGTGCCGATGGACGGGCATGCGGGGATTTAGGTATTATCCCATGGGAAAGGCTATTGGAGAGTAAGGTTCGTTTGATTGAGCCATTGGGTATTATTTTTCGAAGCTAAGCTAAGTACTAGTATTATACGCCGACTAAATCACATTTGCAGCATTTCGGAGCCACCGCCTTTTGAAACAAGTTGGTGTGGCCTGTATCTAGAAGTCAGCTGCCTATAATGCCAATGCCAACCCAATCAAGGCCGCAAGTGGAGCGATGATAGCGGCAGTTGCTCGAGCTACACCACCAGCCGGAGTGCTGCTCAATGCAGTGGGAGTTGAATTTGTGGGTGCGATAGTCGTGCTCAGGGTTGTTGCTGTGCTCGCAATAGTCGTTCGTGGGCCGTCGCAGTGCCTGCATGTGTTACATGGCTTCTGTTAGAGGCGAGGTATTTGCGACCAGAGTTGGGGATGCGGGCTTACCAATGGTCGCCGTGGGGTTCGCAGCCGACGGATTCAACAGGACTAGGAGCTAGAGTACCAGTGCCTGCGCTATGGCTGGTAGCAGTCGCTTCTCTTGGACCATCGCAGTGCCTGCCAAAAGATTTCAGAACGCCACGCTCCGAACACTATCAACTGACGAGCTGAAGAACTACGGGTCTTACCAGTGGTCTCCGTGTGCCTCGCAACCGACTGATTCGGTGGGGCTCGGGGCTAGAGTCCCTTCGCCCTCTTCATGATCATGGTCTTTCGTGGTGGTCTCCTTAGGACCGTGATAGTGCGTGGTGGTGGCCGTTACCCTGGGTCCGTCGCAGTCCCTGACACCGAATGTTAACAAGAGGGTCGTCAAGGCTGGCAGATTCGCTTTGACCGGGAACTTACCAATGATCTCCGTGTGCCTCGCACCCAATGGATTCTATTGGGCTGGGAGCGAGCGTTCTTGTGTGATCGTGGCCATCATCGTCGTCTGTGTGGTCATCGTGGTCATCAGTAGACACGGCGCCTGTTACAGACGTTGTTGATGCCGGCGGGCCGGTGGTGGTGATGATGCTACCGACACGAAGGCCTGTACAATGCCTGCCATACGGGATTTCCTCGCCAGTCAATTGCGATTTTAGGGGACAAGTAAGTTAACAAGAGCGAACATACCAGTGATCACCATGCGGCTCGCAGCCTACCATTGACGGTTAGCAACTTCTCGAGGTTAATTGGGGCTATTGAGATAGTCATTTACCTGAACTCTCAGTTGGGGAAGGGGCTAGAGCCCCATCGTGGCCGCGGTCATGGTCGTCCGTTGTTGTTTGTGCAAGTCCAATTGGGAGGACTGCTAACAGGAATAGGAGGCTGGATCCAAAACCCTTCATATCGGATTGCAGGCACGGGTGTGCAAGAATGAAAACCAAATATTCGTGAGCAAGAAGCGGGACGAGAGAGTTGCGAAGTGCGACGGTACACGAAGATCCGGGTGGGATTGCACTTAGGAAAGGGTATCAGCAGGTACCCGGCTTTTATGTGCGTGGGAGGGACCATGACTCCGGAACAGGCTATACCATTTATCGATTGGTTGGGCTCCGGGCTCGCTGAAGGTAGTGGGGGGGCATTGATGCGTGATACCCACCGTATCATGATCCAGGCCAATTCTTGGGTCGCATGCCAAGTGGAAAAGTCATGAACCTGTTGCATATTGCGGTGTGCCAGCATTCTGGTCAGGTTGAATTTTGGCATATCACGAAAAGAAAGAAGGAGGAGAACGGATATCTACTGCGCAAACCATGCGGGTGGGATGATGGCACGACACCGATCGCAGCCAGGGGGTCTGGGTAAAAAGAACCTGCTCATGATCGATCACATCCATGACACATACCCACCGACGAACATTATTGATCTCAACTAAATATTCATGACGGAGTTGTGGTGTGTGGTTTTTGGATTGTTAGCGGCTGAGTGGGATCTTGGCGCGGTTGGAAGAGTTCGACATCAAAAGCGTTCAACCGGGCTGGAAAAGCCGCCTTGGCTGGGTTAAGATATTATACCGGTTAGCAGCTCCCATAAGCATATTGCAACATTGATTTCTGCTCACCTGGATTAGCAGGCCCTCTGCGGACAGATTCTAGTCCGATCAACCCCAACCCCCAAATGCCAATCCGAAATGCGGTTTTGTGGAGTCGAGTCGAGTGGGTGCGCATGCGCTACTCGTTTGTCTTGCTCGTGAGCGAGCGGTTTTTTTTTTTTTTTTTTTAACTTCCACCTGCCCGCAAGGTTTCAGCGAATGGATGGATAGTTTGTCTCCACGCAAAGCCCGAACGAGATAACGTTTCCCTTGAATGCACAATCTCGGACGGGCCTCCGTCTCAAAACCTGTTCGAGAAATACACTCCAGCACTCGGGACACTAAAATGGGGGATGGCGGGTGGTCCCTGTCGGTGCTGGCTTGGCCTGTGCCTGGCGCTGCGACCATGTTATGCACACTAATAAGGTCGAGTGCATTAAAAATCCTTTATATCTGCCCATCCAATCTATCGTCCTGAAAGAAGCTGCTTGATTTCCTTCGCTTCGAGCCGTCGGGGCGTCAGTTCTTCCCTCCCACTGGACCGTTCAGTTTACAGCCGATTTCGTCCCCTTGCCTGGTGGCCGTAGCTTGCCTTTGTCTCCTTGCTTGACCTTTCAATTGCCCTTGCCCGGATCTTTCTCGTTCATATAACCCCTCGAAGCGGTCGTTCTTCTTGGCCGCATTTCCTTCCCAGCTCTAGTCAGCGTGTGTGTATCTCCACCACTCCGGTTCCTGCTGCTCAACTTTTCCATTGTCCTAAGGACCAGTATTTCCCGTATACATACGTATTGCACTGAATAACGGCCAACTGAAATATCTTCAGCCAATACTACGCGCTGAAAATATGAAAAAGTCGGTCCTCTTTGTTTCGTTTGCGGCGCTGTCGCTTGCCCACGCTGCCGGAGTCAAACGCCAGAATACGGCGCAGACGGCTGCCAGTACCTCGAGCGCGGCGGATCACGACCATGACCACGACGACCACGACGATCTGACAGCTGTGTCCGATTGCCATCTCCACGGCGCCACGCAGTAAGTATCGATATCCTCTTGGACAATCATTTTTTGTCTCATTGAGAGTTGATTCCCTTTGTCGCTGAAACTTTGATATTTTACCACGCAACGCAGGTACTGCATGCACGAGGCGACTGAATTCGTCATTTTAGCCTCAGCCACTGCGACTGAGGATTTGCCGTCCTCTTATACGGACTGCCATGCTCATGCCACTGAGACGTAAGTTTAAGTCATTACACGTCCTTCTCGTCAAAATCGCGCTGATATAGAAGGATAGTTGGTGCATCGGGCCAAACGGTTCCGAGGTCGAGATCGCGTTGGAGGCGCAGGTTACGCCTGCTCCGACGTCTGTGGATGATCATGATCACGAAGATGACCACGATCATGATCATACAGACGGAACCGCTGCACCCACGGCCGTGCCTACGGCTATAACAAGTTGTCATACTCATTCCACTGAGATGTAAGTCCTCTGGTGACTTGCGATCAGGATGGTAGGGGTTTTTACTAACTTCAGCTGAAGTTTTTGTATGAACGGTCCGACGGAGTATCTGGTAGTGGCGACGCCTACGTCCTCACAGATTCCGGCGCAATATACTGGGTGTCATTCACATGGAACTGAGATGTAGGTTATCGTAGCGGGCTCTTAAACAAGGAGGACGTGGCTAATGAATTGTAGGTTCTGCGTTTCTCCTGACGGCCAGGATGTTGAGGTGCGGCTTGCCGCTGCAGATGGAGATGATCATGATGCACCAAAGTCTGGAACGGGTGGGCTGAACTGCCATTTCCACGCTGGTGTTGAGTATGTTGCCTTGAATGTTACGCAGATAGAATTGGACGGGGACTATGGACTAGGATGCTGATTATGAATAACCCAGGCATTGCGTTGGCCCCGAAGGAGAGAATGCGGGGGCAAGGGTCTGCACGAGAACGGATCGAGAGTATAATGTTAGGCTGAGGGTTGGTTTGTTGTTTGTTATCCTGGCGACGAGCGCAATCGGTAGGTTTTCGATGTCGGAGTTGTTGATGGCAGAGATAGATGCTAATCGGGGGGGCTAGGTGTCTTCGGACCGATTCTGCTCTCCTTGGTTCTTACGCCAAAGGCATATTCGGTGCTCCTTATCTTCAAGCAGTTCGGTACCGGTGTCATAATTTCGACTGCTTTCGTGCATCTTTTCACCCACGCAAATTTGATGTTCACGAATGAGTGTCTTCAGGGCGTGGACTACGAAGGCACCACGGCGGCCATCCTCATGGGTGGTATCTTCTTATCCTTCCTGGTTGAGTACACCGGACAGCGGGTCGTGCATGCACGCCACGCCAAATTGATCGAGGCGAATCACGACAACATGTCTTCAGCCGTAATGGCAGAGATGAAAATTCAGAACGAAATAGTTAGCGTGCTGGTGCTAGAGGCCGGGATTATTTTCCACTCCCTGCTCATCGGCCTCACCCTCGTTGTCGCCGGTGACAGTTACTTCCTCACGCTCTTCGCGGTTATCTTGTTCCACCAGATGTTCGAAGGTATCGCTCTGGGCACTAGGATCGCGGCTCTTGGAACAGCGTCTCCGAACCGAGTTCCACATGGGCATCTTCACAGCCACAGCCACAGCCATGATATCCACCGTATCTCGCACGGTGAGGAGGCTCACGCGCACCACCCTGCTGAACCGAAAGCAGCCGGCAGCAGCAGCCCCCCGGAGACAGTGGAGGATATTAAACCCGTCGGCGTGTCTTTAGCTAAGAAACTGGGCTTCGCGGCGGCGTTCGCACTGATCACGCCGATCGGGATGGCGATTGGAATCGGAGTTCTGGATAGATTTAACGGAAACGACCCATCGACTATCATCGCGATCGGAACTTTGGATGCACTCAGTGCGGGGATCTTGGTGTGGGTCGGAGTGGTGGAGATGTGGGCTGAGGACTGGATGTTTGGCGGGGAGATGACGTACGCTGGGTTGGTTACGACGGTGCTGGGGGGGCTCGGGTTGGTGCTGGGGATGGGGATTATGAGCTTTTTGGGGAAATGGGCTTAATACCTTGGTATATCCTGGATAATACCTAAGTATCTAGCTGGTTAAAGTACGCAATCATGTTCGGGAAGAGGTAATTACGATGCGGGGTCACTATCTAGTACATGAACCTATAAGTATATATATAAACTTATATAGCCTACACGTATATCATGTGAATGGATTTAATTCAAGACTAAATATATGATATCAATATATATATATCTCGCAGGTACTTCACATGCTATGCCCCAGAGCGCTGTTAATGTTAATGTTTCGAATGCCTTTACAATTCGACTATCGATCGATATATCAAGGTGTTATTCGCTGTCGATGTCGCCCTAGGACGTATGGATATTCTAGCCATAATACCGTATTACTGCCGTAATAGCAGTAATGTAAACCCATGTCTCGCATAGAAGGCCTATAGGTGACCATTCTCGGGCCCTTATACGAAGTAGGTATTAATGTTCTTCGATCGCAAATGTAAATAGCTAAGCTAAGTACCTATACAGTTCCTGTTCACTGTGTAGTGCATGCTGCGCCGGGCAACCATGAGGAAGAGCTTTAGTCTAAGCAAGAATATACAGCAGTAACCCCCCAACCGGACCTTTATATTACTACTGCGAGTGAATTATAGCGGTAGGTACCATCGTCATCATCACTGCCGAATTCGAAAGCGAAAGGGGGGAGACCTGGTCTCGTGGGAGACCGGAAGAAACAGTCTCGCCACTAGATCAATAGAAAGTTCAGAAGAAAGTGCGTTGAGGTGTTGGATATTTCTTGTTGTTGACATGTATTTGACTCCTCCACTTGATTTTGTGTCGTCTTCAACATCAGCCACAGCCACAAACTCCGACAGCTATCCGCAGCTCCAGCTATCAACAGCTCCCACTCCCATCGGCACAGACACCGTCTTCGTCCTCGCAGACCTCTCCGCCGCTCGCTTTTCTCTCCTCTCCTCCCCTCTTCTTCTTTCTTGTGATATCCTCCCTCCTTCATCCCTCTCCTCCCGTCGGCCATCTCTCGCGACTTCAGAACACCGTTCTCCATCTCGTCGTCGCTCGTCCTTTGCCGCACCTTCAGCCTTGTCCTCCAGTCGCCTCAGCGAGTTTAATTAGTATCCTCTCCCGATTCAATCATACAATAGCTCCTGCCCTCCGCCATCATCATCATTGATCACATATTCTCAGCGGTTGTGGCTTCGACAGCCGGCAGGCGGAGTATTGGTGGAGCCAGCAGAACAGCAGGTACGCACTGCATCTCATATGGGACACTTTCTTGATACCTTTTGACATGGGTCGTGCTTCCATGCTTCCCGATGTGGGGAATCCTTGAAGGGCAGCCAGATTCCGGCCCTAACTAGATCCTTCATTCTGCTCCTTCCTCCCTTCTGCTCCCTTTCCCTCTCCGTCATGCTCTTCCTTTTTTCCGTTCTTCTCCTCCTCCTTGCATTTGCTGCTTCCTACTTGAGGCATCGAAGCTGTTGCTGGTCGCCTCCGAAGCTTCTTGCTAACTCTGATCTCGCTATTTCCGTCCTAGACCCCACTGTTACCGGCACTGCATCAGCAACCAAAATGACAGACCACCCTGTTTTCTCAAACGATCCTACCCACGGCGACGTCTACGAAGAGGAGGAAGAAGAAGAGGAGCTCTCCGAAGCAGAAGAGGAAGAAGACGTCGAAGGCGAGGAGGAAGAGGAAGACGAGGAAGAATCCCTCGTGTCCGAGTCATGGATATCCAACTTCTGTTCCGTCATCGGCCACGAGTACTTTGCCGAAGTAACCGAGGAATTCATCGAGGATGACTTCAACCTCACCGGCCTCTCCGCCTTCGTTCCCATGTACAAGGAAGCCCTGGAAATGATCTTGGACGTCGAACCCGATGACTCCTCTGATGAAGCCTCAGAGGTTGACCTGGAAAGCGACGCATATAACAACGGTGCCGCTGCCCGGAAGAAGGCCGCCAGGATGGGCGCTAGCGCAGCCGGAAATATCGCCCTGATCGAGAGCTCAGCGGAACTCCTGTACGGCCTCGTTCACCAGAGGTACATACTTTCTCGTCCGGGAATGCAGCAGATGTACGAGAAGTATCTGGCCGCCCATTTCGGTCATTGTCCCAGGGTGTGGTGTAACAACGCCCGCGTCCTCCCCTGCGGTGCCAATGATTCTCCCAATATTGACACCGTGAAACTTTTCTGTCCATGCTGTTTGGACGTCTACACGCCGCCTAACTCGAGATTTCAGCAAGTCGACGGCGCTTTCTTCGGCACCAGTTTTGCGAGCCTGTTCCTGATGACTTTCACCGATATTGATTACAGTGCTCCGAGCCACAAGACGCCGGCACAGATCCCGCCGGCGGCTAGGAAACCCGGCGCTCTCGTGCCCGGGCCGGGGTCGATACAGAACTCCGGTGCACCGGGAGCTAATTCGACGTTGCCGCCGCAGCCGGCTAATTTGAACGGGTTCGCAGCGCAGAATATCGCACCGGGACTCGGAGCGCACAGGCAATACGAGATGAAGATCTATGGGTTCAAAGTTAGCGAGAGGAGCAAGAGCGGACCTAGGATGAAGTGGTTAAGAAGCAAACCCGAAGATATGAACTTGTTGGATGAAATGACACGTGCGGAGATGAGGAGGACAGGGAGGTTAAGGAAGAAGAAGAAGAGACCGACAAGAGATGAGGATGGAATGGATATCTCTCCAGGGCCGCAGGAAACATTGGAACAAAGGCGGACGATCAAGAAACCTGTTCGAAGGATAAGGGCTGATGAACCGAGTGGGCCAAGCACAGCTAGGTAGCCGATCCTAGCAGTCCTTGGATTCTCTATTCTTCTTATTCATTTGCTGGCTCATAGACCGATGTCCTCTTTCGTGAACTGCCTCCCCTCCTCTTCCTCAACCTCCTTCCGCTCTTGCCAGTCTCGTTGATAAACTGGTCGCAAGAACTGTGCTCTCGCCCGGATTCAAGGCCAGCCCACTTTATGTAAATTCTTACGTTCTATTCCCCTATGCTGTTTAGGCGTCTGCTCGGTTCTACTGGATAGATATCTTGGCCTTACAGCTGCTTCTCAGCCCAGCGACTAGCCTATTTTCGGTGTGGCTCCTGTGAATTCGAATCGGAAACGGTTTGTACACCCCTCCTCTGTTAGAAATACCACTATTTCCTATCGATCTATATCTATACTCCTTTCTTCTCGCTTCATCCTCTTCCGCTGATTGCCGTCCAATGTAGCTATTTCCTCTCGTGTTACCGCTGAGCATGGGTCGTGTTTCTAACTTTTATTCTTAATTTTACGATACACCGTTGAGTGAGATGAGAGGACTGGCGGATTCGCGAAGCGCAGAACCTCGGACATGTACAAGCTCTTATATCAGTACTTTTTATAAGGGAAGGGGGGGTTAAAGTCTGACCAGGAGTCGGCTCATCTTGGTCTCGTGAACCAAACACATCAAGGCTAAAGCTCATCTCCAATAAGTCTCGCAATCCGGCTTTACCACGGCCCACGCCTTCGCACAGATCTCCACCACCTCCTCCGGCAGGGGCCCCTTTTCTAGATCTTCACAGTTCTCTCTCAAATGCTTCTCACTGCTCGCTCCAATGATCACTTTATCACCATTTTCCTTCCTCATCAGACTGTGGTGATTGATCCACCTCAACGCCACTTCGACCAAGGTTAACCCGTGGTTTGTCGCCACTTCTTCAATCATCGATCGAGCCGTGAAATACGACTCCTTCCAGTACCTCGCTCTGTACTGCCTCCCCTGCCATCGCTCCTTGTCAAACCTTGTCCCGGTGTCCACGTCCCCATCGACGGATTTCGGACCCGTGGCGGTGAAGAAACCGCCCGCGAGGGGGTTATAGGCATAGAAGGCGATACCGTAATGATGTAACACGCTGAATAACTCGGGCTCTACCTCGCGATGGATGACGTTGTAGACTCCCTGGTAGACCTTGGGGAGTTGATAGCCCTTCGCCAAAGATATCTCGCAAATCCGAGCGACTTCCCAGGATTTGTAGTTCGAGATTCCTAGGGATTTAATCTTGCCTGTGGCGAATAACTCATCAACAGCGGGGAGGGTGATGGTTATATCTGTGGTATGATCGGGGGCGTGGAGGTACCATAGGTCTATTGATGGGAGGTTTAAGGAGGTTAGGGAGATGGTGATTTCTTTGTTTATGCAGTCTGGGGTGTGGGTCGTCGCTGTGGGCGGGTTGGAAACGTTTGGTTTCGCGGTTGGGTATAGCTTAGTGGCGACAATTAGGCCTGAGGTACCGATTTTCCCGAGGTACTTCTCTGAGGTGCCGGCGTTGTACATGCGGGCGGTGTCTAGCTCGGTGTGGTTGTAGGATTTGAAGATTTCTGACCGGATTTTTGTCAGTATTGGTTGGGGGGGGTATGGGGGGGATGCGTGTGCTCACCGATGAGTCTCCTGCACTCCTCGATATCGGTTATGCGGCTGTCTTCGCCGAAGGTCATGGTGCCCAGGACCACGGGCAGTTGGGTTTTGCTTTGTGCCATTGCTTCTTTTCAGTTAGTCGTGAGATCTGGACATGAAGTCTGTTAATATTACACTTAGATGGTTCTACAAGGCACGTACTTAAGTACTTATCGATTATCCCAATTCTAGAAACCGCTGGGTTAATTGGGCATGGGACGATTAATTGTCGAGAAGTTAGCGGTTTAACTAAGATTTAAGTCGATGCCGCACAATGTAGCCGAGCTTATATCTAATCGATATCCAGGGCCCGACGATAAGCTGCTCCGCCTTAGATCCCCTCAATGGCGTAGATGATAGCGGGGCCGACTAACGTTAACAGAAGTCACTCACCCCCGTCCACCCCAGCACGGTGAAATACTAAGCGATACTACACTAAAATTTGTACGCAAAGCCACAACAAAACAGTGACCTCACGCGAACGATCATAACTACGTAAAGAAAATCATAAAAATATAATTTTGACATTGATATAATCGGAAAGTTCAAATCTATAATTTTCATATATATTGATTTGACGTAGGCGGGCAGGTTATTATGTTATTGTCTAGTAAATACGGTGGGTGGGTGGCTCGGTGTAAGGTTATAGGCAGGCGCGAACATGTTTGTGCAGCGAAAACGGCAGCGAAAACAGCTGTTGACAGGTTTGTTGGGCGCAGGATTTGGGTGAACGGTTGTTGAACTACGGCGGGAATAGTGTCGGTAGCTGGGTGGATTACGGGTCAGGGCAGCCAAATAAACCGGCCTAACACCACCCAAACAGGTGTTTCGCCCTGCTGGGGTCTTTCGTAGGCCAGTGACTGACGTTACCATTTGGTGAGCGGGTTGATATGGCAGGTTAATACAATGCTATCCTTAACTCGATCTCAAGATAAAATAACTACAACGGATAACCAATACAAAGACCGACATTGTAAAAACCATTTTATCGTTCCCGCACGCCTCGTTTATGTATGCATGTGACCACCCGCCCCGAATTACTGGAGACGAAGTAATTTAATTTATTTTATTGCATTCATTGTTTTTGTTTTCGCAGGGGAACAAGGATTGGGTTTTTGTGAGGCCCAGGACGTAAGACTGCGGCCCAAGGAGCCTGCGGGAGATTTCTGAGAAAGCTCTGGCTTGTTTAGCTGGGGAGTCCTCTGGTCGCGACGAGATTATAAGACCGGGTCCAGGTATTTTCGAGACCAGTGCTGTTGGTATATATACCTATAGCATAGCTACGGATAAATTATTCGTTGATATTGAAAACTGATCTTGAAACCGTATCGGATTGCGAGCCAAACAGAAGGAATGGAATCCACGGATCTTGACATCTGGCTGATTAGTTGAAGCCTACTTTGGAAAAAAACAAATAAGATCAAATAAGATAAAATAATAAAATAAAAAATCCAAGAGATCCCAGTGTGTTTTAACCAGTTGGAACTGCATGCATCTTTGGTAATATGTGGCACGGGTACCATATGTGTGGTCATGTCATACTGCAGCTGTCGTATTGCAATGGCACGACCCAGAGGTCGAGTTATACAAATGGGTGGCGTAGCAAATCGTACGGTGGCCCTCGAATTCGAACCTTGAGATGTTGAAATCTATCTACTCTTTGAGATTCCCAACTCTCTAACCCTGAGGGATTTGCGTGTTAGATCTTGTGCTGTCGATGATATATATATCGGGGTTGGGGTACCGGGCCCGGTTGGGAAGATCAGAAGTTTACGCGTACGAAGAGCACCATTGGCTTGGTTCTAGGCTAAGTTGACACCAAATATATGAAAAAAGAATACCCACTACATCGTCCACATTCGATTGTTCGAATTGTAACTCGGACTCAGACACCCATATAACCAGAAAGTGTATACATGTAGGCAGAGTCTTCTGGCCTTCAATGTGACTACGTCATTATGTACCTACTTTGGGTGTGCGAGCATGCTTCGTGCGCCCGCCGCCCGCCCGCTTATTTTGAATCATGGCACGAGAAAAGGAAAGACTAGAAGAAAAGAAGAAAGGCGGATCGCGAGAGAAGAGAATAGAGAAGGAGAAGAAGAAGCAGAAGAGGAAGAAACAGAAGAAGAAAAGGGAAGAGAAAGAAAAAAAGAGGAAGGTGGGATATCGAGACCGGGAACACCGGGTATCAGCCTAGCTGATCTCGATGCTGGATTGAGGGACTCCCCTTACAGCGTCTTCCGGAGGTCCTTCAGTCTATTCTGGGTCACAGTCTGACACTTTTGTCTGAAGCTCTCCGGTGCCGCCATCGCCATCGCCTTCATCGGCACCATCAGGTATGATCGTTTCCCGTGTTTCGGAACGGATCACCCGGGTGGGTTCCTCGCCGACCCGGCAGGATTCTGAGGCTTCAGAATCTCGTTTTAGGAGACCATTGGGGCTGTATCGCGAGAAGGACACGTATGGGATCAGACTGGGCAGATCAGGGAGAGGTTTGTCCGGGCCCTCAAGGTAAAAGGGCTCCTTGGATGAAGGGTCGTTGACCTGCTGTCTCGATCCCACAGTCGTCCACCCCATAATTTCACCCTCATCATGGTCGAGGCCGTTCATATTCCAGTTCCAGAACCTGTTGCGACCTTGTCTAACCGACAAAGGTATCTTATCGATCGCATCTTGATAATCTTGAACGGTGACTCCCGTATCGGTCGCTGTGGGGTTCACCAATACTGCCCAGCAATAGCAGCCTTTGCGATACAGCGCAACATCAGTATATGTTGCCCACGGTGGATATCCCGGGCACAAATTTTTATAGGAGGGTTGGAAGATTCACGTACCGTAGACCCAAAAGCATAGATCCGCGATCTCCTGGGTAGCGCAGCTAGAGTGGTGCTTTGGAGTCTTCGTTGTTATAACACCATTTTCATCACAGGCACATTGGCGACATCTGTGCTCTTGGAATGCTTTAATGTCCGCATGAGCTTGCCAAGAGTCGATTGAACTCCAGACCGGCCATAACAATGGATCGACTTCTGGGATATCTGTCCGGCGTGGATATTTGGAAACCCAGAGCTCATGTTGGCATTTTACCCACATTTTACCCTTCCGGTAGAACCACGCGGCGTTTAGGTCGCCGCCGACTCGTTTGTCGGGGTTGAGAGTTTTGGTGGGAATCCGGGAGTTGGTTTGTGGGATGGGACTGATAGTGTCTTCCGATTTTGGTATCGATATCTCGGAGACGGTGGGAGAACCGGCCTGAGAGGTAGTTTGAACCTTGGTAATGGCGAAGGAGCTCGTTCGTTTGCTGGATAGTGTCTCGATGCTCGGGACAGCACCTGAAATTAGAGTGGTAGTGTATGGGGGAAAAGAGGTTTGGTCTGTACTGGTGGCTTTGGTGGGTGTGATTCGAGGGGTCTTGTTACCTTCGGTGTCGGCCTGCAGCGGCAGTGCTCGAGCGAGGTAGGCTGAATTCGCGAAGATGAGAAAGCGGAGTACAAAAACGAGGCTGAATTGTCCCATGATGGATCAACCCGTCTTAGGATTGCAGACCTATGCTGTATCCAGCGGATTCAAGAATGAGAAGGCAAGAAGAACCTCTGACATGTACTTGTGTAACGACTCCAGCTTGGCAAAAAGCTAGGCTTCCACTGTTCAAGGGTACTGATATCTGATGTTGATGCGGATGAGTGCTGGCGATGAAGACAGACACAGTCACACACCGTCTGGTTAGGATGACAAGCCCTTCAAGTAGACAAAGAACCCCGTGCCGCAATAGCAAAGGGAGAGGCCGGTTGACGGTATCCGTTTCATGACCGGATCCTTAATTCTTGACGTCACCCAGCTAGAGGATGAAGTTGAATGGGATATATCCTTTCATAACGTTAACTCGTTCAACACCAGACCATGCACAGTCTTGTTTCGACGGGGTATGAATTCGGATTGGGGTCGATACCTGGAGCTCCGGAGACATTCGTCCGGAGGGGATTCAGCATTGCCACTGGCTGTAGTATCCCAGACAGGATTGTTGGAGACCCTCAAATTGCAAATCTCCCTGTACTGTTGCATCTGCATCATCCGCGATGCGTTTACCCGACCACAGCCACCAACATAAGGTATGCATCCGCGGGAGGCGTTTCAGTGTCGGCCAGCTTTGGGCCTTGGGTGGTACAAGTAGGAATGTCGAGCCAATCAGATGGCCGCAATTCCATTTTGCGTCAGGGGTGTTGGAGTTTTGTGCAACAATGAGGTGGTACACGCTAATTAACACGCATCGTCCGTGTCCCCGGTCAATTCATATCAAGTTATATCAAGTCAGTATGTGACGAAGGCCTCACAAGACATACCTCCCGCCTCATTTTCTGATCCTAACTCACGAGCTAGGTCCTTGGCGGGATTCTACGCTTTGTGATTCGCCGGCCGCGAGCTCGAGACAACTCCGCGAGAGAAATGTGATTGATTCCCCCCCCGCAAATTCAAATTGAAGGGGAGTTGAAGTATTATTTGTGCTACCGGAATCCGGACCCCCTGTTATCAGCTGCCTTCGTGGCACGGCCTTCGCTCCATGTGAATGTTCTATGAATCGTTGTATTGTGAAGCAGCCTGAGAACTTTTAGCATGTGCACATGTACGCGTATCGATCTGTCAAGCCTTGGGTCTATAAGAATAGGTGGCACGGCAGATCGAAATTTCTGTGCCCCGCTCATGCATCGTCCTGGAATTTGAAATCCACAAAGCCCACCAAGCACTTTTCTACTCCTCTCACACACCTGCCTGAAAAACTCCTCCCAACATCAAACAAACCAGCTAGTCGTCGACGTCGACGCCGCGCCCCGTGAGTATTATACATCGATCAAAACCCAAAGTTTGTACCCCTGAGTCATACGGGCTAAGCATGAGATTGGAGGAAGTAACCTTGAAGAGAAGCTTAAACGTGTTGTGCTCGAGATCTGTGCCACCCCCTTCAACCCGAAGAATCTTTTAGTAAGTTGTATATGCGTCAACGATTCGTGCCACAGCCTGAATGTTGTGTGAGAGCGTACTAACGGTCCTGTGTGCTCTTGTTCAGCGATGCAGTCAACCTCAGACCCATGGTCAACCGCCAATGACACTACCACCACGGCCGTCGCCAACAATGAGGAACCGGCTCAGACCCTCCTGAGCATTATGTTCCCACGCGGGCTAAGGTCAAACAAACCGTCGGAGCGACGTCTCTACCGCGAACTGAGACGCCGCCGCCCTGGTCACGTTATTATTGGGGGCGATGGGGAGCCGTTTTCTCGCTGGTGCCCCGGCGATGACTTTCACGGGTGCCAGCAATGCAAGAGGGAGTCCTGGTTACTCGGTCGCATCTGGCGAAAGGGATTGTTTCAAGGCCGCGAAGTGTCCTTCTTGGATTCGGAGTGAGGACGAGAGGATGCGTTATATCTCGTCGTTAGTGCGCACGTGCTTCGCCTCTTTCCATTGTTGTTTCCCTTTGTGCCCCGGGCTCAGGAGTCAGTTGGATGTTATCTCGTCTCGATGCCAGATGTTACCTACTAGAACGCAAAGCCTTTCCATCGGATGTTGTTGCAGTTTCAGTGTTGGGATGTTGTTCGCTTATCCCCGATGTACTCCCTTTTAATAGCGGTTAAGTCCGATCAAAAATATATCCCCGCATGCAAAAATAAACGCAGCTTATCTGCCAATTCAAACCGTTATCTCCTACCATAATCTCCGTCCAAGAGAACCATCAGTCGCCCGTAAACCCCCAATCGCCGACAGGCCCAAGAAGGTATCGGTATCGGTATGGTATTGAATTCGATGGATTCAACCGCTTCGCGTTCGGTATCCTACGAGCGCCACTCTGCCTCGACCCCCTATATCGCCCAGGCCGCCCCTTCCCAACCTAACCCCCCCCCATCGACGGAGCAACCTACATATACAGCTCAGGAGCACCGCACATCTCCCTCCAGCCCGCCGCCGGGGAATATCGACCCCAGCCTCGCTGAACCAACCGTTCTCAATGCTGCTCCCCGTCCCGTCCGAAAGCGCAACCGAAAAGCGCTCTCTTGCAAGCCATGTCGGAACATGAAAGTCAAATGTGACCGCTCCATGCCGTGCGATCGATGCGTCAAGAACAACAGAGCCGGTGACTGCATCTACGACGGAGAACCGGAATCGAAGAAACTGTGCGTCACGGGCACATATGAGGAGCCTGTCGCGGCCACAGCAGGTTCAGCGGCCACGAAGCAGGTTGCAAACGGACCTCTCGAGAAGTTCAAACTGCACGTTTGGAAGGTTGGGACCGCTATCACTCATTATAGGCGTGGGAAGGCTAGGTACGTCGGGGGGACCCATTGGGTTCATATGTTTGGCGAAGTAAGCAGTCGTACGACCCCGTCCGTAACGTATGATAAAGTCTTGCTAACCAGCTCACGCTAGTTCGAGGAGATCGGGCCCTGGTACCTCCAGAGGATGAAGGACTTCGCGGCCTCGCGTAAGGAAGTCAAGTATCTCAAAAAGTGCTTCAAGAATAAGCACCGTCACAATTTCCCCTTCTGCGGTGGGCCTGCGGCGGCACTCACGATGAAAGATATACCACCCCTCCTGCCCCAGCGACACATCGCGGATAGGTACATCAGACGGTACATGGAAACCTTTGAAGCGACGCATCCTCTTTTCCACGAGCCTACCTTTCGACGAGAGTTGGATTCCTTCTGGCAAGATATAGCTACCGTACCTGCCAAAGACGCTTGCACGAACGTCGGGCCAGCGTGGCTGGCGAGCTTGTTCATGATGATGTTCCTCGGTTGTTGGTTCATGCCGCTTTCCGAAGAGACGGAGAGACGCCGTGTCGAATTGGATCGTTTTCTGGATGGAGCCCAAGCCTGTATGGTCGCAAGCAGTATCAGAACCAGGAACACGGTCGACATCGTGCGCGCCTATTGTATGGTCGTCCTAGCGAAACAATGCGACGCCCTCTCTCACGACGATTCGAACGTCGTATCGATCACAGTGGCCATGATCACCCAGATCGCTATGATGGGGTAAGTCGGTCCTGGTCCTCAACCAGCTCTCAACCCTGATTGAACTGTGCTTACGTCCGTGCAGCGGTGTCCATCGTGATCCAGACCATTTTAAGGACATGCCCGTGTTGGAGAAGTTCGTCCGCCGGCGAGTATGGAATACCATACTCTATATGAACTTCCAGAATAGCATGGATGGGGGAATGCCGTTCCTCCTCGGCCCAAGCGTCTATGATTGCCCTCCGCCTTTGAATCAAAATGAGAATGACGTGTCCCTCGAGCCCCCCAGCACCGCGAGGGCCGATGATACTAGCGAGCCTGTTAGCTGGCACAAACCATCGCATAGGGAAGACGCGTCCCCGCAGCATCCCCCCAGCGTGGTTACGGATTGCACCCACCAGATCATCCTCCGTTCCGTCCTCTCCATCGGGACCGAGATCATTACACCTTTGAACAACGCCGATGCCGAGATACTCCCCTACGATGCGGTTATGAAGTATGACTACCGTCTCACTAAGATCCTGGATGACCTACCGCATTCCCTCTCTTCTGATCGCTACGGCGCTAGCGGGTCTAAACTTGACTTCCGGGATCGTTTGAAGACCCAACGGCGCATGATCGAATTTTTTATTCGCTCGATTCTTCTTATCCTCCACCGACCGTATGCTCAAGGGGCGGAGAGCAAGGAGCATTATCCCAATAGCTATTTCGCGGCGCTGAAGCACGCGACCGCCTACATAAACCAAAGGAAAGAGTTGTCCCTCGACAGGTCGACGAATTCAGTAAACGGGATCTGGCTCGCGGAAATCTTCAAAGAAATGTTCACGCTTTCATTCCTCCTGTGCTACGCTGACGTACGCAGGCGAGAGAATGTAGATATTCACAGTGATGATAAATACAAGAGCATTCTGGATGCCGAACAGATGGGGGAGCAGGAGGCCGCGATATCTGAGCACCATTTTCAGCTCTATATCGCCACAGCTCTGAAAATACCCTCACTGCTCACAACGAAGGACGGTAAGTCGACGATATTTTCGGAGGAATACGTTACAGGTTTGAATGATGCGATACGTAATGCGGCGCGGAAGGTTAGGCTTGCTCTGGGGCTCCCTCCCCCTGAGGCCGACGGGCAGCTCAATGCTGGGGACGAGAAGCAGAGCGTTCAAGGGAGTGTCCCCGGGATGGCAACTGCTTCGGAGACTGTGTCTAGCGGGTCGCCAACCACGGCTGCGACCCCGGATAAGCCCTCCACGGCCGCTCGAGGGGCGGAAGCAGCGGAGCCGCATCTTGGTTCACAGGAGAAAGCTTTTCGGCAGCAGGTTATGGGCGGAGGGGAGGAGTATGCGGCGATGCCGTCGGCGGCAGTGTTTGTAAGTCATATATTATACCCATCCGCGTCCTCTTCGATGCTTCGACGCCTTATTCCGTACATGCATAGGAGCTGACACCTCGACGGAAGAATTCTTTGATGAATGATCCAAACCTGATGCTTGACGAGTTTTTCACTTCCTTCGTGTTTGGCGGTTTCCAATGAGAATGATATGATGCCGAGTGAACGGAGAATATTAAATAGATATCCTTTAACAATGAATGTCATGAAGTCCAGCGATTGTGTAATACTACCAACTAACCCCACTCCTTCCCGCTACTCTTGTCCCCATGTTCCCACGAGTCCATACATGTTAATTTCGTTTCCTCCCATCTCTTATTCCCGCTTTCCATGCTTCAGAATTCATCACCGTAACAGTACACATCTCTGTTTGACGGCGAGCTGTTACCCGAAGCTGCAGCTTCCGAAGACAAGCGAGCCGGCAACTTTCGCCGCCTTCTTCTGGACCCCAGATTCATGCTCATGCAGCCAACTAACATCGGCATGCACAGGCGGCAGGAACTGCTGCATTGGGAGTGGAGCCAGGATTTTGTAATGGACGCAATGTGAGTGGCCAAATAGGCCCCAGCCCGGATCGAAGACGTCAGAGCCGGCAGGTTTGCGGCAGAGGTTTGCGAGGGATATCGCCGGATTCCTGACCGCCCGAGCTCGATGTGGAGCATGGCATTACTCGCGTCACCACCTTCATTCAGAATACTTAAAGTACACGGGTTCTTTCGATCGTGATCGATTCTGTTTCTAGAACTCAACCGCTCGAGCCGGATTACTAACATCGCCCTCATTCGCATTCCTGAGACCCGCTCGAGCGCACTTGCCAAGGACTCGCGCTCGTGAACGGTAAGTCCAGCTGCACGGTCCTGAGTCGAGTCGCGAACGTTTACGTCGAGCTTCGCTGGTAACTCGACGTACCTCCTACCCCATCAGCCCGTTTAATATCACCTACCCCGCTTTTTCGGTCGGACTAGTCCAGCAGGACAGAGGCAAATCTACAGCCTTCCGTTGCGTCTGGAATCGATTGATTGGTCAACCTTTTTGCTCCCCTGTGGACTGTATATGCATATGTACCGGAACTGGCAGTCTATTAAGCTTTCCTGATTTTGACTTTGGATTTCCGTTCGAGTACCTCGAAGGTACAGTGACACCGCAGGCTGAAAACATTACTAACCAGTCCCATTGCATTCCGCTCCTGGCGTCGTGCATCAGTACTTATCCCAAGTACATAAGTACTTACTTAAGGGTAATTCTGTGTGCTCCCATTGCCCCCCTCCTCTTTTCCTGCCAATGCCCTCCGAAGAGTGTCGAGGACTATAAAATAGCTGACTGAGCTCCATGTTGGCCCGTCGTGCTGCTTCCTCCGCTCGTAGCTATCTTTCTAGACCCGGTTTCTCTCTCCGCCACCCGAACACTTACCGCGCAAGTAACAGAAGTCATATCTTCAAGGGATACCCAACCATGGCCAATAACTTCAAGGGCCATCAGAACTCCCAGTCAAGGGACTACACCGAGGATAGGGACACCAAGTCCCAGGATACCATTTACGCCACCAGCAATGGTGCTCCACACCCTCATCCGTATGGCACACAGAGGGCGGGGGAGAATGGACCTCTTCTCCTCCAGGACTTCCACTTGATCGACCTTCTCTCTCATTTCGATCGGTATGTTACAATGACATCTGTTTCGTATATCCAGACCATCGTTAGTTCGGATTGCTGACTTGGTGTCCTACAGAGAGAGGGTTCCCGAGCGTGTCGTCCATGCGAAGGGTTCCGGTGCACACGGATTTTTCGAATGCACGAACCCTATTCCCGAGCTCACAGTCGCCGACTTGTTCTCACAGAAGGGAAAGCAATGCCCTCTTTCGATCCGGTTCTCCACCGTAGGTGGCGAGTCCGGTTCTCATGACTGCGCCCGTGACCCTCGTGGGTTCGCCGTCAAGTTCAGGTATGCAGAGGCGTTATATACCAAACCACGATGTACATATGTCCAGCCGGCTAACATGAATCGCTCAATCCAGAACTGTTAGTGATACGATTCCAAAGTAGAATTCTGATACAAACAGCGCACTCACCTTCTAACTTCACTACAGGACGAAGGAAACTGGGACCTCGTTGGCAACAATACACCCGTGTTCTTCCTGAGAGACCCGGCTAAGTTCCCACACTTCATCCACACCCAGAAGAGGCACCCCGCCACCCATTTGAGCGGTGGAGATGACTCTACCATGTTCTGGGATTACTTGAGCCAGAACCCCGAGGCGGTTCACCAGGTCATGATCCTCTTCGTAAGTCACAATTGCTCAGCCCCTCCCCACCCTTAAGTTTTAGCTCTGCTTGCTAACGGTAATCTCCCAGGGCGATGTGAGTCCATGAATCAATAGTTCGATCTATGGAGATACCCGGCACTAACTTGAAGACCCCTTTAGCGTGGTATCCCCGATGGCTATAGGCATATGAACGGTTACAGTGGCCACACCCTCAAGTTCATTAACAAGAGTGGTGAATGGGTATATGTCCAGCTCCACTGGAAGACCAGGCAAGGGATTAAATACATCCCCGCTGAGAAAGCCAACGACCATTCTCCCGATCACTCCCAGAAGGATCTGTACTACTCGATTGAGAAGGGTGATTTCCCCGAGTGGACGCTCTACATCCAAACCATGACGCCGAAGGAAGCCGAGGAAGCCTGGGAGAAGCAGAAGATCAACGTCTTCGACTTGACCCACGTCTGGCCTCAAAAGCAGTTCCCTCTTAGGGAGGTCGGCAGGATCGTGTTGAACGAGAACGCGAAGAATTACTTTGCGGAAATCGAGCAGATTGCCTTCAGTCCATCCCATCTCGTTCCCGGTATCGAACCGTCCGCGGACCCGGTTCTCCAATCCCGGTTGTTCTCTTATCCGGATACCCATGTAAGTCATTATTCTCCGCTCGTAGCTTGGTGTGTCCGATGTAGACTCTAACCACGCTATCGCTACCACAGAGACATCGCATTGTAAGTCGCAAATATAGAATCACGGTAACGGTTCTGATTCCCTGAGCAAAACGGCTGACTTTCCACTAGGGCACAAACTATCAGCAACTGCCAGTCAATGCGCCACGGTGCCCCTTCCGCCTCGCCAACTTCCAGCGCGATGGAGCCATGACTTTCCACAACCAGGGCGGTCGAGCCAACTACCTCTCCTCCATAGAACCGGTCAAGTTCAAGCCCCCAGTCGTAGACATCGACAAGACCCACGGCCACTTCATCGGCAACGCTGTCAGCTATCTCTCATCGATCCGACCCGAAGACTTCAACGCTCCTCGAGCACTTTGGGAGAGGGTCTTCGACGAGGGTGCGAGGCAGAGGTTCGTCAAGAACATTTCGGGCCATATGGGCAATTGCCATCACGAGGAGGCCATCAAGCGAATGATCGCGATCTTCCGCGAGGTTAGCCAGGATTTGGGTGCTCGTCTTGAACAAGCGACCGGTGTCAAGGGTTACCCAAGTATCAAAGACCTACAGTTTAACGGCACCCATAACGGAATGGGTGATACTCTCAAGGTTGCCAATAACACGCCGTCTGAGAAATTCGGACACGACCACGGAAACGTCAACGCTGCGCCGAGATACGGGAGCCACGGGGAGTCCATTAAGATTGAGGGTAAGCTATGAATCAGACCCGAATGATAGGTAGATTTCTGCAGATCAGCTGTGGATTTCACCGACTTCGGCTCTCTCTTTCCCCTTGCCTTTTCCTTTCAAAAATTTTTTGTTTTGTTTTGTTTTTGTCGTTCTCCCCGCTCCCGTTCCCTCTCCTTTGTTTCGTTTTGACTTGAGTGTTGATTCTCGTGACGGTTTCTTATAATTTGTGTTCGGTTGCGAAATATAGGTATTAGGTCTAACCTATAAGACGAGAGCGGCGGCGAGGTGATATCGTATATGGCACGAACATCCGTCTTTCTGTTTGCCAAAGTCGTTCCAGTTTTTTCTTGTCACCTGGGTTCATATATTGTTCCCTTCGAGGCTTCACAGCCACATTACGTCTTATTCTTGCCGCGGTGGTTTGTTTAGTTTATTCTTCCCACTGTCGAACGCACATTCTGACATGGACATCGATTCTCGAACACGTTAACACTCCCAGCTCTGAGGTGTGACATTTGGCTGATACAGAGCGGGCCAATAAAAGCAATCAGAAAATAATTCTCATGGAAACAAGTATGCGGGTAGTTCTAACACAACGTAGGACCGATCTGGAAGGTAGGGCCGATCCTAGACAAAGGGTGAACACGTGAATTGATGAGAGCGTGGTATCGAATTCGCGAAGCAATCAATATAATTCTCATCCGCACTTCGACGTCAGTGACTTAACTACTTAAGTAGTATGAGATAGGTGCCTCGTTGGTTCGATCAGCAACAAATTGAATGAGTAGTACGACATGTTAAAGTAAAATATACATACATGGTATGCATATGGTGAGAACAACGCTACTTCATCCGATATCTTCGGCCTCGGCTCCTGTATGAGCATCCTGTACCGTTTCTTCCCGTTTTCCAAATAGCCCGCCGCCGCCGCCGCCCTGATCCGGCTTTGGCACCCAACTAAGTTCGTGCTCCCAGTAGAAGCCGCCGCCACCGCGTGGATCAAACGCGGTGTAAAGTTCGTTCGGGTTCTTGTCCGGGCCGAATTTTCCAGCGCGGGATGCGAACTCCGAAAAAGGAGGGAGGCTCACCGGTCCGGGCGCCTTGTTCGCAATCCGAGGTTCAGGATCCTCATACGGATTCCCAAACGGATCTTCATATGGATTGTCGAATGGCTCCTCGAATGGGTTCCCATATGTGCGAGGTGGGTCTTGCAGTATCTCGGCTGGGTTTTGCGTCAGAGGCTCAAGATTGTCGGGCGCCTTTCGATTTCGTCTTTTTCGCGGTCGCTGCCTCGGCCAATGCCTTCCACGTAGTGGCTCTCTCCCATCAGTGAGTACAGCTTCGCATGTGCAGCCTTTTGAGTTTCGCGTGCGACAACACAATCATTTGAATTAGCTCTTTTGTTTTATACACTAGTAGACGTTCTGTAACATCATGGCTTTGAAGTAGTATTGGATGCAGAGAACTTACCATACCATTGTTGACATTTCTCAGCATACAGATACCTTCTACAAGCGTTCAAGATCGACTTCTGCATCGTCGTGCCATCTTTGGAGCAAGAGCAGCTTAGGCATCCCTGGGACCAGCTCTGAGCGGTGGACATGTCTATTTCTGTCGGGCGTTTTTCCCCGTCGACCAGCCCGGAGCGAGCGCTCTCCGCAACTTGATCCTGGTGAAATAAGACCCCGGGGAGTGGGCAGACGACTCGAAATCTCACCAACAAAGCCCCGGGAGGAGACCTTGCTATAAGGCCTGAGCTTCTTTCGTTTCCGTCTGTAGTAGGATTTGGTTGTGATGGTTTGCCTAGATCGATTTCTACCACATTGACGTTTTGGCCGCTTTGTGAAGGCGGAAATCCCGAGACTCTATTTGCCAATTGAAGTAAAATCAAGCAAATAATGGGAATTGCTTTGAAGTACATGTTTGATTCTGGATAGCTTAAAACAGCTAATTTCAGAGTATAAATAACCTTTTGTGCGGTTCTCTAAGCCGTATGTATGAATAGTTCAGAGGGATTGACTTTTTTTGTTCCTAAAATCTGTCAGCTGGTTGATCCAGATATCTTCAGATCCGAAGCTATAGGTAGACTCACGGGAGAAAGATTCTTGGGATTGTTACGAGGTGGACACTTTTGATAGTAGACATACGTATATATTCAACGTTTAGGTGGAGTTCCTGAGTTCGGCTGAGTTTTCATGAGGACTGGCAGAGTTATGTTAGTATTTATTAAAACTATGAGCTTATGATATTAGCTCGGCTGTACAATTAATATGAAGTATTCCCTCGGATTCTAGAAACTCAAATTCTCCGCACACGGCCTATACATGTTGGAGGGCTTCGAGAGCCAACTTGTAGCGAGTTCAAAACACATCCGTAACCCAACTAGTTGGATCATATGCTTTGCCTCTCAACATCCTCCAGCATTTGTAGGTACCTATAGCCTAGGTTTCAGCCAGGAATCTGGATTAAGGGTTTATATATATATATACCTTCTTTAGTTGTATATGTATTCCCAGCCAACTCCAGAATCAAGTCAGTGAGATACATGTATGATTGCCGGTATTTTTCATGTGGATTTATGATGCTAGTACTATAGCGATAGTATAATACTGTTGTACAGATCATGACGACTTGTACGAGCATAGTTCTGGATTCGAGGCTAGGGTATCCTTTGGGGGTTAGGAGTTGGTTGCGCATGTGCCGTAACGCTGGCCCCTCGTTTGTAGCTGCTGACCTCAGCGCTAGGATTCGAGGCTACTTCTGATGCAACTTTTTTGCATTAGCAATATAGTTTGCATCAAGTCTCAGCGTTGATGTTGGCTCCTTTACGGAATATTGATTTATCAATCCTGCAAATGTATATTTGAAAAACCTCATATAGTATAAACGGTATCGCGTCTCAATTGTTTGCTGTGCTATGTGGGGATAAGTGGGAAATCCCGCTTCATAGAAAACAATACTATTTAAATTTCGATATTCCATCATGGGACAAGAGTGGTTTGGGTACGAGATATATTAATATTGGGGGTATTGGAACTTAATAAAGCTTAAGGTCCCGTAACTGATTCTGGTTGTCTGTTATCGGTCACAGTTGTTCTATAGAATTAAGTGGATGTACTGATACTAAACATATTCACAACTTCAAATAGTAGATAGTCAGCTTTAATACGAATCACAGTTAATGATGATTTATTCAATTTTATATATCATATTTTAGCAATATATCCAGATTATGAAACTTGTAACGGCCGGATTTCGTTCGTTGCACATAAAACTCATTAACAGTCAATTAGAATATCATTTCCGAACCTATCCTAACCGAATGACTCCGATAAATAACCAATTTCAGTAGTGAACCTCGACTTTGTGCTTGAATACCTCAATATAATGCGAGTGTACATGTTATGATTATAAAAACAATATTATGGTTCATCCTCCGCCTCGTCCCCGATGTGGACATTCTGTATCTTTTCTTCCCGCTTTCGAAGTAGTCCGCCGCCGCCGCCACCCGAGCCCGGTCCTGGTCGATAATCATGAAAGCCATGCCGCCAGTAGAAGTCACGGTTACCGCGTGGGTCATTGGCACCGTAAAGTCGGTTCGCACCCTTCTCGTATGGAATGAATTCTTTGACGCCGGGCTTGGGCTTTACAAAAGAAGGGAAGTTCACTGGGTTGGGCTCCGCGTCCCGCATCATCACAAGATTGCGGATCGCCTCTCTTTCATCCTGTGACAGAGGCGGGTGTTGCTGCAGCGGGCCTCGATCATGCCTCATCGCCATAAGGTTGTTGATCACCTCTTGTTCTTGCGATGGTATGCGTCGACTCCCTGCAGGTGCAGGTGCCGGTGCTGACGGGCCGGCCTCATTGATTATAGCATAACATCTGCAACCTTTCGAGTTTCGCGTGCGAGAGAATAGCCGCTCGAGTCAGCTCTTTTGCTTTACGCGACTAGATGTCATATGACGTCGTAAATCTGAGGTGGTATTGAATGGAAAGCGCTTACCGAGCCAGGGACACCGTAGGTAAAAACCCCCTTTCCTGCATAACATTTCGCTCTCCCCATGCCGGCGTGGCCCCCGTCCCTCAATGACACCATCTTGATTGCATACGCAGCCTTCGCACGCCTTTAAATGGCCACGAATGGTTGAAGGATGTATATGTTTTTTTACAGTCAGATAGCGTAGTTTGCCAGCATCTATCTTCTTATATTCAGGGCATATTATTTCAAATTGTGTTTTAAGACCACCGGGAGGAGACCTTGTTACAAGGTCTAAGCTTATTGCATTTTCGTCTTTAGTAGAGTTCTGTTGCGATAGCTTGCTTTGATCGATGGGTGCATTGTCGTCTTGACTGTTTTGCGAAAGTGAAGATCCTGCGACTCCGTCTGCCAATTGAGATAGAGTCAAACAAATAATGAGGAATAATTTAGGACGCATGTCTGCTGTAAGGGGCTGAAAAGCGCTGGATTCGGTGTAAATGGCTTCTTGTGCAATTTCCCAGGCTCTGTGTATGAATAGTTTAGGGTGCCGGTGTTTAACCCTTTTGGTTTCTAAAATTCGTCAGCTGCTTGATCCAGATCCGAAGCTCGCAAAGGTTCTCAAGACTGTTACGAGGCAAAAGATTTTGGTGGTAGACATACTTATTCAAGATTTAGGCGGAATTCCTGAGTTTAGCTGAGCTTTTGTGAAGAGTGGTATATAGAGTTTTATGTTAGTCAGGGCCAAAGACACAGCTATAAGTACTAGTATCGTTTATCCGAATTATAGGCCTATGAAGACAGTCTGGCTGTATAATCAATATTTCTTCGGGGTTTAGGAGTACCTCACTGCAGTTATACTCCCTTGCGTACGGCCTAGGCCTATTCATGTTGGAGGACTTCAAGAGCCAAATTGTAACTCGTAATTCAAAACATATCTGTAACTCAACTAGTCAATTGAATCATATGCTTTGTTTGTTAAAATTTTATAAAATTTGTATTTATAGGTATCTATATAGCCTAGGTTTTAGCTATGAGGCTAGATTATGGGCCAGCGTTATAATGCACATGCACAACCAACTACCAACTCCTGGAGGGTGCTTGCTGAAGCTGTTGTCTTGACCCATAAAACAGTACTAAAGTACAAACATCGTAAATTCATATAAAAATACGCGCAGTCATACGTACATGTATCTCACTTACTTGGCACCTCGTTTGTAGCTACTGATCAGCTGACGTCATGACCCCAGCGCGGGGTTTCAAAGTGGCCTGAGAACCCTATAGATTCATCTCCTTCGTGCAATTTTGGTTTATTAATTCTGCAAATTTATATCTGGAAAAACCCGCATATTATGAGCAGTATCGCGTCTTAACTGTCTGCTGCGGTAGGTGGGTGGGGCCCGCTTCATAGAAGACAATACTATTATACCAAGTAAGTAGGGAATTAATACATATTTCGATATTCCATTATGTTTTACTGCTTCATGATCAGTAGTACGTCATTTCACTACAACCAAAGTGGTTTAAGTGGACAATATATTAATATTAGGGGTACTGAAACTTAGTAAAAACCCAATAACTGGTTCTGGTTATCGGTGAACCATCGGTTGCCGTTATTCTATCAAATTAAGGAGGTGCACTCTTACTAAACATATTCACAACTTCAAATAATAATCAGCTTTATAATAGCAATCACAGATCAAATATCGATTTATTCGATTTTGGATATTATACTTTAGCAATAACCGGACTATAGAACTCGTGACTGACTGGTTCTATCGGTTATAATTTTTAAAAAATAGCTATTAATCACTAACTAGAATATCCGTATACCATTGCCAAATCTACCCAAACAATCAAAGAACTCTGATAAGTAACCAGTTTCAGTCGTGGCTTTCGGCTTTACGTTTGAATACCGGCCCTTAATATGATGCGAGTGTACATGTTAATTATGGTAGCAACGATGACGCGTCATGGTTCATCCTCGCCCCCCACATGAGGAGCCTTCTCTTCACGCTTTCCAAGAAGCCATCCGCCGCCCGGGCCCGGGCCCGGTTTTGGTTGAAAATTATGAAACATGTGGTTCCAGTAGTAGCCACCGCGCGGGTCAGCCGCGCGATAGAGTTCGTTCTGATCCTTCCTTTCTAAACCTAACTCTTCAACGTTAACGCTAGCCATGGCCTCTGCCAAAGAGGGGAGATCATTCGGGTCGGGCACTTGGTCCAAAAACGGAGGTCCAGGGTTTTGCTGCAGCTGGGCTGGGTTCTCCCTCAGGGTTTGAAGATTGCGGAGCACATTTGGTCTATTTTGTGACTGAGGCGGCGTCTCTACAGGTGCCGGTCCGCCGTCGCTGACTATAGCTTGACATGTGCAAACTGTCGGGTTTGGCGTGCAACAAAATGGTAGCTTGAGTTAGCTCTTTTGCTTTTAAACTAAGAGACGCCATGTAGTTGAAGTGCATGTTATTGAATGAAGAACGCTTACAATACCAGGACCGACATCTCTCAGCGTACGCATCAGTTTTACACATAATCTGGGTCTTCGGGGATGCATATGCTATCAAGTGACCATTTTCGGAGCACGCGCAGTTTTTGCATGCCTTTATCTGGCTTCCATACCTACCACCGATTATCTGCCGACGGCCAGGATTGGTGTTCTCAGGAGGCATTATCCATGCCGGGCGGCGTTGCTTCTTAATTACCGGGTAGTTGCCTGGGTTTTGATTCATGTTCGCTAGCTCTTTAACCGTTGGGCAAACAACCCGAAATATCGCTTGAAAATTCTTAGAAGGAGATCTTGCTACAACTGCTAAGTTTCTTATATCTTCGTTTGTAGTGGGATTTGGTTGTGATGGTTGTCTTGGCCGCCTTGTAACAATGGAGATCCCGAGGTTCCGTTTGCGAATTGAGATAGAATCAGGTAGATAATAAGAACCGTTTTGGAATGCATGTCGCGTCGGGCGCCTCTCGTGCGGCTGTCCGGGTTTTGCAAATGGGTAGTTATAAAAGTATTGGCGTCTCGTGATCTTAAAATTTGTCAGCTAATTGATCTAGATATCTTCAGATCCGAAGCTTGCAGGAGAAAGGTTCTCGGGAACGCTACGCAACGGGGATGTTTGGTAATAGACATACCTACTAGATATACCAAGTACTTATACACCTGCGATTGAATGTATTCCAGTCAAATACTATCCAGGTATCCTGAAGGTAGATTGAACCCCTGTGAAGACTGGTTTAGGGTCATCTTGGTCAGGGCATAGGATCTATAAGTACTTGAGTATCTCTTCATGAATTCTAGTGCTCAATCTGTAGATATAGACTCATAGCTTGACCTTCTAATCAATGTTCTCTGAGCTCATGGGGTCCTCGGAGGGCCAGGATTCCATGCGAAACGCGAGGGTCCTCGGATTTACGTCGGTGTTTTGACCTCGCAACTCAGGATCTATAGGTGGTGTTGGAGCATCGATTTCGACAGTCAAATCAATTGTATTGAGTTCAAGTCACATGGCGTAACAAAACTCGTTTCACCGTATTCTTTATATTTCAAGAACCTCCAACGTTCGTAAGGACCCAGGTTTCAGCCAAAACCCGAACTATGGTCATCTCCTAAGCTTTCTAGCTATATGACTATATATTCCAGCTGAATCTGCAGGCACATATATTTATGGTTAAAGGTACCACCGCCACGCAGGTAGAAGTAGGTTGGCTGATCTACGAGACAAGATTAAAGGTATACTTTTCCTGTCGTACTATTGCGTATATTGTGCCATTACTATAATTCTTGTACGGGTCTAGATGGCCTCTACGAACATCCTTGGGAATTGGAGTTGCGAAGGTGTTTTATAACGTCAAAGTTGGATCGATATCGCCATTCTAGAATTCTACATCCTTCAAAAATTGTCTGATTACGGGACTGCATCCTTCACTGATTCAGGATGGTATCGTTAAACCGAACAACATAGTGTTCCAGCCGATTCAAGATCTGTATTGCCAGTCTCGTAACTGCCCATAACGTTGGTTTAAGTCCATGCGGTGTCGATCTATCGCGGTCTCGATCACATAAACATATACATGGTAAGATCATGTCAACCAACCAGCATACATATACTAGGCAAGATCGTATATTTATGCCACCGTGGCTTGTCTCGTAAACCAGAACCGTGGCCACCGTACTCTAGCTGATTGTTGCGACAAGTGGGTGGGGGTGCTTCGAGACTCACCGGTGCGTTTCATAATTGGGTTTTGAACGTTTCGACATCAGTATAGAGCTGCCTCACCATAGATCAAATCGTTAAGGGGTATGATTCTAGCTAAGGCCACTACTATGTTGATACTCTATGTATTGCCTTCATGACTAGTGCCCCGGTCCATCGCAATCCGAATGATTTCAATTGACAAAAGCCCGACTTCGCCAAGTTATCTGCGAACCGAACTAGCCTTCAGAGATGAATTAACCCATCAACTATATGTCTAGAAAGTAGCCTGCAGACTATTCTGTATTCAACCTGAACCAACTGATCTAGGCGCCTATAAACTAGGCGCGCGGCTTGTAGAACATATAGTTGTACCCAGCCAGCCTGAAACGCCATCTGCCTGCTTGGATATTGGTGCCCATTCATATATGCCGTTTGTTTGTTCTTTGTTTCGGCGGAGTTAAGCCTCAAACATACACAAGGTTCGTTTTGGAAGGTTACTGGAACGGGAAAACACGGGGTTCGATTCATGTTGGTTGGACTCTTGTTACAGGAAGTCTGTTGTAGTTGTAGACGGGGGTAGTCAAACTGTAGGGAAATGCGCGGTTGAGAGCTTGTTCAGTAGTGATATGGTGTGAATATCCCTTTTGTTTGTTCTTTTAGTTTCATGTAAACAGGTGGCTTCAACGTTAGTGTGGGGCCTCTACGAGTCTAGACGTGGTACGAACAAGGTAAAGTTGAAAACAAAAGACTTTGAGAGGGGAACTGGATATTGGTATGGGTAGCGGGTTGCATTGTTGGGATCAGGCGGAACCGTTGTAGCCACGTCAGGATCCTTGCAAGCCTTGTTTTCTAGCCTGAGATTTGAGTCCCGAACCGGCGGCTGCAAGCGCGACGGCTGCGTGAGCAGGGACTGTATCCGGTAAGGTGTTAAACGAGATCAAAATTGAAATGCTTGAGTGATGTTGTGCGTGGGTTCGAAGGCGATCTTTGGGTACAAGTGGAGAAGAGGTGACTTGCATGTTCAAAGTAGCCATACCAGACCCCTTGTTTCCTAGTCAAGATTGGAGTCCCAAACCCAGCTGTTGCGAGCGGGAGAAAATACTCTCTTCGAGTTAGTTCTGAAAATGAGCTCCTTCTCGACCACCCAATGATGAGGTATTTTAGACTTGGGGTTTTAGTGTTGTAACTATAGCCTTTGATAAGTCCATGTGAATTCACTAGCGGCCTGGATGATATCGATGCGGTGACCGACGTAGTCCTCCACAGCCCTCATTTGGGATATAAAGCCCTGGTTATGTGGAATCGATCGAGTGGGGGGTCTCGACTCCCTGTTGGCTGAAAAAGCCGATTTCATGTCAGTGGCCGAGAAAGTAATTTTTCTTAGACCTCCAATTATTCATGTATACCAATATATATTACACATAATATTCCATGGATCCGGAGCCCTCCTACAGCCCGTGAAATACGCGATCGAATAAACACACTGAACGAAGATATGAATACCGAGCGCTGCCAGGCAGACACCGCTGCCGTGAAGAAATTTAAAGGATTTTTTTCTCTGATCCCCGACCGTGAATACATGACCTTCCCTTAAGATCGGGTGCTTTCGGGGGGCCAGACCCCTGGAGTCTGGAAGGTGGCACACAAGAGGGCATCACACGCCAGGCTGTGGCACGGATCAATTAATTTGCATGGTTATGATTCGGCTGGACAAACCCCCCGAAAGTACTCCACCGCCCAAAATATAGAAATCCGGATGACACATCTAATGTTTCAAAGAGCGCGCGGTGGGTGTGGTTCGCCCTGTGTCGTTGCAATGTATCGGCGCATATATCTATATGCGTTTTGCTCCCTAAGCTAATATTGCCGGATCGAAAGAATCCGCGCTGTATATATAAAACCAGGGCCTCATTCCACTTCGAAGCTTCACCCAAGTTAAAATAGGTCTTGAAAGAGAACATACATCACCGAACACCCAAGTATACCCCGCATCTACGGGTCGAGTTCGCATATAGCAACAAATTCTAGAAATTCGCTCTATTCTTTCACCGCTATCCCGGATACCTAAGTATGATCGCAGAGGGTGAAGAGGCACCATGGCCCCTTGGCCTCGATGCTGGCGCAGACTTACAGTTTATTCTTGACGAATACTGTCAGCCGCCAGCAAAGGAGACCCCAAAGAAACAGAGCCGGTCAAAAAAGAAGAGCTTTGGCGGAAAAAAGATCCATGAAGAAAACGGCGACCAAAGTGATGGTGAGGAGGATGTAGAAGATAAAGAGGATCAAGAAGCGGAGGACAAGGACGAGGAGGACAAAGAGGAGGATGGAGAAGAGGAGGAAGAGGAGCAGGAGGAGGAAGCCGACGAAGAAAAATCTATATTTGAATACGGAGACGAGATCGCCTTCAGTAAAAACTCCCTATCACGCCTCTCGACCGAATCTATAACCCGATATTTCGATTCCTCGGTACCAGACCTCAAAGTCACTCTAAGAAACAAAACCAGCACCTACTCGTTCTTGGTATCCTCCCATATCATGTCCACCGCCTCCAAAGTCTGGAAAAACATCCTTAACCCAAGAGGCTTTAAAGAACTCGAGGCGGAACCTTACGGTTTCTCCGGTACCATCCGAGTCATGCGTCTGGAAGATGACGATGTTGTCTCCTTGGACCTCATCTTACAAATAATTCATTTAAATGCGGATGAAGTGCCTGCTAAGATATCTTTTAGCTTTCTACGAAAGATAGCTGTCGTCTGCGATAAGTACGACTGTGGGAAGGTCCTCAATCCGTGGCCAAAATTGTGGATGAAGGAGCATGAGGAGAAGGCCACGCAGGCGACGTATGAGGACTGGATATTTATTGCGAAAACTTTCCAGCCGAAGAATACCAAAATAGAGGAGATATCGAAACGGCTGGTCCTGGAGACTTCGTCAAAGAGCGAGTGTGGAGAGTATGTGAGACGGGACTCTGGCAGGTTCGGAAGCAGGGTCGAGGTTAAACTGGATCTGTTGCCAGATTATGTTATAGGTAAGCCCTTGAATTCGAATACTAGTTGCCCTATGCCGCACTAATTGCGCTTAATATATACTTACATACCGGTTCTAACCTCTAACTCGGCTTACAACCGTCCAGACTATGTCATCCAGGAAAGGTCCAAAGCAGTCCATGATATCGTTGTGCTGCTGCGACAGTTCGTCAGCGATATTAATACGCAAGACGGAATCGTACCCCAAAAGACTCTTTTGCAGAAGTCCAAGTTCTGTCAGGATGACATGTGCTCGGACCTAGCTTTGGGATCTCTCATTCGAAGTTTGAAGTCCTTGGACCTTTGGCCTCTTCTGTGCTCCGGTTCGCCTCACTCATGGCACGGCTCCGTTGGAACCCTTAACGAGAGGATAGGTCGTATCGCAATGACCACCTTGATTCGAAAGAAAGAATCTGCAAAGAAGATAGATCAAAGCGCCGGGTCGGTGCGTCCAGTTGGGCTTTTCGGATCCAGCTCCGCCTTCGGTGCCGCGCCTAGCTCCGCCTTTGGGTCCAGCCCCGCCTTCGGACAGCCCACCTTTGGGTCCAACCTCGCCTCAGGACACTCCGCCTTTGGTTCCTCGTCATCATTATTCGGGGGCGCCACGCTTCAAACCGCCCGCCCCGGCGTCGGGACCTCCGTACCGCCCCGTCAGCCAAGTCCGAATCCAAGAGCTTCCACTCCGGGTATAGAAACTGGTGCCAAAACTTCCCAGATAAAAGTGAAGCACGAGGGAAAGCATAGTTTCTTTTCCAAGGGGGATATTATTGCAACCACCATTACCGATCTACGCTACAACTCTCCGGCTTTCAACCGAGAGGAATATATAGGTACGTGCAAGAGATCTCGAGATCTTTGGATAACATCATTATTAAAAGGATGATTGGTATTGATTGTACTCTTTTAGATGAATACCAACCCTGTGCTTCGGCGTTCGCATTGGGTGAGCTGATAACCAGCTGCGGGAAAATATTGAGCGATATCAAAGGCGTGGCCGAAAAATCGTAGCGATCGGGGTGTGCCTGCTTAGTTGATTCGATGCCGTAGTTCCTGCTTGGTGCCATAGCTATAGCCAGCCCTGCTGGCAGAGACTTGATAGACCTCTACCAATATATATATGCCTTGCATAATATTTGATTTGAGCGGCGAGTCCTTCCATGGTCCATGGCCATCTCGCGTTCTCGGCTGAACACTGGTATTCAGCCGCGTTAGGTGGTGATACAATGCATGACCATGACCCCGAGTTCCCTAGAATTATTTAGCCTCGAATCCAAAAATTATTGTAGTATAGTAATTTCCGACTTGGCCTTGCAATGCCGTGCTAGCATACGGGCCGACTACAGTACCATATCGATATATCGGATAGACGGCGGTACCGTACACTAGTTAAATTGTGGTTAGCACCGGCTACTGCGTCATTACCTCATAAATGCATTAGAATTAATGATTAGGCGTTGTGGCTTCGTGCAATTTATCTTCTGGGAGCTCCAGAGGGGTACTTTAGATACAGTTAAACTGGAGTTAGCAATTGCTCACCAGTTAGCGCTATAGCGCTATAGCCTCGAATCCAGTTCTCCGGTGGCCTAATCGGTTGACTTGCTCCCATGCCAGCTCTTTGGGATTTGGCTCGATCGAATCCCGGCAGCCCCCCACGGGCCGGGCAGAGTGCTGAACCTCGATTCCGAGTCCGAAGAACACCATGCATGCGGGGGGCCTCTTTTCTTCTTTCGACCTTTTCCAATATTTTTGTTCATTCTTAAGTAAGCGCTTGGGCCTATCGATATGAAAGAGATACGGCTTCGAGTTATTCGCCGGGACGCGTCCGCCTTTATGCGTAAAACCTCCCCTTCGATCATCACCAACTAGACTACTGTTTTGTATTCCTTGCGACTGTATATGTATACATGTATCACTCCCCATTTCACACGAAGTCCAACAGACTTAACCATGTCGTCTTCGAAGCTTGAATCGATCCCTTGCCCCTGAGATTTCCAATCAGATCGGATCGCTGGGCCTGTGCAATTGCGCAACCTGGTTCGATGCAGGTTGACAAGGCCCTCACTCTCTAACTATGTATATACCCACTTTATCTACTCTAAAAGCGTTATCGAGAGCTAGTAATTAAGTAACCAAGGCGCAAATACTAAATTGTCGTTTAATGGTCCGTACGTTCAGAGATTTAGCGGCATACACATGTATATAGACACAAAGTCTGCGACTACATAAAACTATTGCCATCATCGATCATGAGCCAGTGCTCGAGTTTCGAACACCCATTCGCAGATACCTAAATGAAGCTCTATACCCTCTCCCCAAGAGATGATAGATGCTGGAAACTAGAACTTTCGCCTTAAGACCTTTTTCAGGAAGCATAATCTTC
The DNA here is from genome assembly GCA_036971245.1 of Arthrobotrys sphaeroides. Taxonomy (NCBI): domain Eukaryota; kingdom Fungi; phylum Ascomycota; class Orbiliomycetes; order Orbiliales; family Orbiliaceae; genus Arthrobotrys; species Arthrobotrys sphaeroides. The sequence goes on from JAJTTW010000003.1 coordinate 201,022, forward strand.
CATCACTCTGAAGGTTACCCGGTACCGTACCCCAGTATATATATTATTAAGATTATAATGGTTATTAACCAATAATACTTTGATATATACCAACGTAGTTGGAAGCTTTTCTAGATTCATCCTACAAACGGGAACTCTCTACACCGAATTAGCCACGCTGTCCATCGACGCGACCTTGGCGATCCGAGACAACTTGCAGAAGATGACTGCGCGAACGTTGGCCGCCTCACTATCCGCAAACTCGGCCTTCACAACAGCTACTACCAGCCGTGCGAAGGGTTCCTTAATCGTCCACGCGTGTATACGTAGCTACGGTTTCATCGAAAAGGCGGAAGGCTTGCAAGCTTGTCACACGTCGAACTCAAGTTCGCCCGATCATCTAGGATCTCTCCAGGGGCGCCGGGGCTCTTCTGTTCCGCTGTTTACACCCTCCGGTAAAACACCATAAATCATCATCCATCGCTATCTAGGATCCGGGCGCTCATCTAGACCAAAATTCGTTTCTTGCATGCGTTCACAGGAGTATGACCAAAAAGCTGGGCGTACGATTCCGCACCGAATGGGAGGCATTATAGCCACTGCACTGCAGAGCAAATGTTCTCCTGTAAACGCTCGACGCCACCTTCTAGGAAAAAGATCTCGTCTACGTAGAGGCACTCCTGAGCTCAACTGTCTAAACGTTAAACCCCGGACTCGACACTCTTAAGATCTTTTTCTCATCTCACTTTATAACTTACGACCGATTTAGAGCCGAAAAGGTCAATGACACCATCTCACGATCCCCATATTGCGCCCGTGCGACATGCAATCGTCAGCAAGCACCGCAAGGCCCTCGAAATCTTGGCAATGCACGATTCATCGGGGACTGGCGTGCAGAGATAGCTCCTTCATCCAGCTGGCCAGGAACGTCTCAGTTTCACATTTTATAGAAGCTTTGCCTTAAGCAAGTTTCCGTCTCTGTGTTTACGTGATGTAATTACAACCCAACACAAGACTAATTACAACCATGCCCTCACTGCATACATCAAAGTCTTATTTTTATATGCTTATGTGATAGCTAATACCGCGGCGTAGGCCGGCTAGCGCTCCATGGATCCAATCTCCAGCCACCAGCTGCAGCTCCGGCAAATCCAAGAATAGGTCAAAGGACTAAGTCAATTCGAATCCACGGGAGCGTTTATCTTCCTTTTTCCTTTTGACATACTCAATAACCAGATTGATAACCGCCCTCGGATATTTCCGCTATTATCTTCCTGCACTTGGTTATCAACTCACCCAGCGCGAATGCTGAGGCGCAAGGGGAATAATCCTCTGAGCATATAGAAACCGAAATTAGTGAGTGTTTATATTTTCATAGGCCAGAAACCCATGCCTGCGTAATATAGAATGTGAAAGCTTACCCCAATAGTCCGCTCCCTCGAAAGCCGGGTAGTCGAAACGAAGATCCTCCACGATTGCGACGTATCCCTCACCAAGGAAACGTGAGTATAGAGCATCTCCCAACAATGGGAGTTTGGCGATGGGTTCTGAGTCGCGTTTCGAATAGAGTGTACTGCTTTTCGGAACGGTTTGGGCGATATCAGAGTCAAATATTGACCTAGTTGCCCCGTAAGCGCCGGCCAGGATTCTTTCCATTTGGGTTGTCTGTTTTTTCGATTGAGATTTGCCCGAAGGGCCGGGGCTTTCATGGCGATACCGATGCTTTGACAGAGGATTCTTTGGCTTGGCTTGGTCTCTTTGTTTGGGTGGCTGAGTTCCAGTCTCAGAGTTGGCTTCGCTATCGACCTCTGTTGTCGGAACCTGTGAACGGTCGAACCTTTGTAGAAATGTTGACATTCTGATTGTTTCTATCTGCATGACCAGCGTCGTTATGGATCCGTGCCATTCCTGCGGGGAGCCAGATCGTAATAGCGGCCAGAGGTTGAGATTCTTAAGGCTTCGGATGAGCGAGCCCAGGGCTATGTCTGAACAGGCGTCGTTTTGACAAAATCCCGTGCCTGTTAGTCCGAAGGAACCGGGCTGTTGGTCATCGTCTCTGCTACTGATATCACTGACAAATTGTCTAAGCATGGTGATGACAGTTTCAACTGCGTTCGCTCTTTCCTGAAGAACGTATTCTGTGTGTGGGGAACCAATGCTAGTTAACCATATGACTATTTGTTTTGGACAGGAGATATTTTTTCGTACCTAAGATATTCGGAGGCATTAGGTCAACTTCTATGTCGATCGTGTGCGCGGCAACGTGAGGCCCCCGCACGTCCCGCCGTAGGTATGTCCCGCACTCGCTGATAGAAGACACTTCCAGAATCATCTTACTAGTTATATCTCTCGCCTTCGCATTCTTCGTCTCCAGCGCATGGGAGATGAAAACCCAGTCTTCAAACCCAGGGAACGTCGCTTTTGATTCATGTTCTTCCATCCAGACCAATGGCCAGGGATTCAAGACTCTCCCGCAATCATACTTCTCGCATGCGATAGCGAGATTTCGAAGAGACTCGAATGGGAGCGTTTGCGGTAAATTCTCAGTCTTCCAATGGATGACCTGGAACACGATATCCAAGGCTGATGGGTCGACGCCGTCTAGATGCAAAACTTTTATGGTGTCGTCGCCTGACGGCCCAAGTGGATGGGTTTCCAGGTCCTTGATGTTTTGCGGGTTTAATTGTCTCCTCCATTCTCTCGACGCGATAGAGAGGGCGTGAGAGGAGACGAGGAAAATAAAGTCGTCAGGATCCCCCCTGACGATAACCTTGAGGTCCGGGACTTCGTAATACTCCTTTGGATAACTACCAACAGAGGCTTCCGGTGGCGTTTGGGAGTCTTGCGTGCCCTCTTCGCTACTGGGAGTGTCATGCTTGGAGGCCTGACTCTGAGGCTCCTCCGGCTCAGCTTTGCTGGGTTTTTCTTCCTCCAAACTGTCGCTTTCCTTCTTCTCCTCTGTCAGGTTAGATGTCCGCTCGTCTTTTTCACCTGCTGTATTCGAAGACTGCTCTTCGTCTTTGCCTGTGCTCCCTTCCCTCGCATCTTCGTTGGCCGTCTGTTCTTTGGCTGTCTGCTTCTGGATGTTGACTTTGAATAGTTCTCGTGCAGGCGGCCGACGGTACTCGAGGAGACCGAACTGGAATTCAGCACCCTTCTCGAGGCCTAGTGGCCAGGATTTCGCCATCGTTGTCTCTGCCATATATATACGGGCGCCCAGCTGATGGATTAGTAGATAATATACGAGCGCGAGCTGTAAATATCCGGCTCGCTGTTATCTAGGGGAAGCTGAGACACCTCGTTAGCTTTATAAGGGCGGCCTTGGATGAATGCTGTGGGTTGAATTGGCGCCTGCAGTCGCCGAGCTTTATTTTATATCCCAGCCTTGCAGGCGGGCAGCTTGACTCGGCGGTTCTGGGGAGAGGACAACGCGGGAGGTTGCTGGCCAATCAGCATGCGAGCCATGTTTTGGAGCGGGCTGAGCCGTGTCTAAACGTGCCTGGAATTGCATCCAACATGCTTCGCGCGATCTTGACGCGGGGGAACGGATGAGGGGCCGCGTGAGATCCTCGAATAGATCCTTAAGCTCCCGAAATTGGGTCAGGTTGGTCTCGTATTGGGATATTGGCAGCTCTAAGATCAGGATCCAGGTGCAGTTGCAACCGATAAATCGATTTGGACCAGTGCAACGGGCTGGAACTCGCAAAAGCCACCACTGAAGTTGAACTAACTGGTAACGGAGTTAGCATATGCTTAGACTACTGTTGTGCATATATCGTTTGGGCAGCTGTGTCAGATCCCAAGTGCAGTATATACCCTTCTCGGCAATACCACACTCGTTTTTTTTAACGTCAACGTTGCTGAAGAGATGCGGGGGCCTTCTAGATGCATTAATGAACTAGACGTGGATTATAAGAAGAAAGAAATGTTAGAATGCGGACAGACTCAAGTTGTCTCCAATGATACTAGCGATGCGTCAGACAGGAAGTTAACTGGGGTCGACATCTGCGGCTGAAATAGCTGGTCTCGATGCGACTTTTCGGCAGGGCAGGCTCGTCCACTCAATATGAGCGATCAGATGCCTCTAGGATAGGCCCGTGTACCGGTACGAAGTCTGAGGCGCTGTTTGTGAGGCCCGTGGTGGCTGGAATCACGAGGGACTCCATCGATGCTAAAGCGGCGACCCGAACCGGGAATTCTGCCTGAAGCGGTCTTAGGGTACCTTCTGTGTTGTCTGCCCATAATGTGTTGCGGTGGCCGGCTTAGATGTGTTGTTTCTGTTGGATTTTGAGTAAGCCCTAATTAACCCCGCACTAAGCCAAATACGGTTAGCCATCCCATCAACCTTTCGAACAGGAAAAAAAAAATCAATCTTGAATTTGAAGATTCAATCCACCAAAATCACAATCTGTAACGACCTCACGACACCGACCTTTGTCTCTCCCCGCTAAATCCTCACCAAACGAAGGCTTACGATAATTCGTCTGGAAGACTGCCGCATTCAAAATGTCGAAAATCTCAGTCGGTACGTTCCCGGTACATCCAGACAGAAGGATATCTAGGGTGGTGGTGATGATGATAGAAGGGGCTGGCTAACAGCATCATTATCGCGATACAGCCGGAGTGCGTGGAAACGTCAAGGAACTCCTCACCTACAGTCTCGAGACCAAAAAGCGAAACTTCCTGGAAACCGTCGAGCTCCAGATCGGCTTGAAGAACTATGACCCCCAGCGTGACAAGCGTTTCTCCGGAACCGTCAAGCTCCCCCAGGTCCCTCGCCCCAACATGAGCGTCTGCATCCTCGGTGACCAGCACGATATCGATCGTGCCAAGCACGTCGGCGTCGACTCCATGTCTGTCGACGACTTGAAGAAGCTCAACAAGAACAAGAAGTTGATCAAGAAGCTCGCCAGGAAGTACGATGCCTTCATCGCTTCCGAGAACTTGATCAAGCAGATTCCACGTCTCCTTGGACCTGGTTTGTCGAAGGGTACGCTTTCCTTCTTTTACTCCAACAAGACTTCAAGGTGATGCTGACGTTTTGTTCTAGCTGGCAAATTCCCAACCCCGATTTCGCATAATGAGGATCTCACGGGTAAATTGACGGATGTCAAGTCTACGATCAAGTTCCAGTTGAAGAAGGTTCTCTGCTTGGGTGTCGCCGTCGGAAACGTCGGCATGACTGAGGACCAGTTGATCGGTAACATCATGTTGGCCATCAACTACCTCGTCTCTCTCTTGAAGAAGGGCTGGCAGAACGTCGGAAGCTTGACCATCAAGGCTTCCATGTCTCCTCCCAAACGCCTCTACTAGATGTCTAGACTTTTCTTTATTTTAAAGTCTTGGCAGAGGCGCTATTAAGATAATTATATAGTACCGGTTTCATGAAAGGTGGTAGCATTTCCGGATGGTGTACCTACATACATACGTACATAGCGTGCTCAATTGGAATGAAACATGACTTCGATACCGGGAACTTTGCAGTTCAATTATCTCGTAAACTAGACCGTCAACTGAATTTTGATACTGCTTGGCCAATAAAATTATCGAGATGAACACTAACTACCGAAGCAGCATCGTCGCCCAACAATGCAAGTATCGATTTCACCTTCTCAACCGCAGCAACCAACTGTTGATCCCCAACCGTGATTGCAACTTCCGTAAGGCCCATCCAATCACTGGAAAAATACACCTTCTCCATCTGGACCGGCTTCAGCCCTCCAGGTGCCCTCAAGCTATCAATCTGCTTCTCGATAGAAGGAGCCTTGAACATGATCGTCGTCCCCACAGTCAACGGATTCCCTCCCTCCGCAACAAGTTTTCGACCAAGAATCCTAATCGTACAGCCGACGGGTAAAACAACATTTTCTAATACCTCGAACGGAGAGAACGGATTCGGTATACCTTGCTCTCCGGAGCCGTCCGTTCGACCGATTACGACCTTAGGAATCTTTATGGAGCAACCCAGGCAGAGGCTGTTCAGTCCAAAGGATTCATAAGTCGAGTCAGCGAAACGGATCGCTGATGCCTGGAGGTTTGTGAACTCAATAACTCCATAATTAGGGTTCGAGCATGCTTGCAAGTTTGTAATTTCGTAGGACCGCTGCTACCAGTCGCTGATGACGCCTTTTGAACCGATAGCTGTGGGAATGATATCGGCCCCTCTCGGGTCGGTGGAGGTCCGAGCTTCCGGGAGTCGAACTAGACGCAGGACGTATTAATATATTAAATATAAACATGAAGCTTTTAGAACCGTTCTATAATATGATGCCCGGGTGACTAACGTTGATAGTGAAAGAGAGTATTTGCTTCAACGACGGTTGTGGCAGTGCTAGAGTTGGAGCAAGCCAACAGATGGCGGACGCCAATACGAGACGCCAGATACGTCCTGCGAGAGCTTAGCTCTTCGATACCTATTACGGCGAATGGTATGTTCCCCAGCTTATTGCTGTGAAGTTTTATCTTTCCGTAGTTGCAACTGATGTATATTGATGATGGTGTTACAACCTTACGGGAAGGTGTTAGTGTTATGCATTCATATTATACATATGGCGTATACCATGCAAGGCATATGGTTTACCAACACTCCCTATGCCTCAGGATTTGACAGCGAAGGCATGCTAGCAGTTGTTAGTCGCATTCGGAATTATCCTATGATCAGATCATCTGACCCTCACTAAGCTGGCCTTTTAGCCTTTAGGAGTTTGAAGATGCACTGGAAGACACCAACCTGGAACTGCCGTCTCGACCCCTCGATAATCTAAAAACTCACTAACATTATAACAACTAGTTGATATTTTTTGCTGACAATTAGTAGGCTCAGATTTGGCATGTTGCAGTTACACGAATTTAAACAATCGACCTGGGGGGCAAAAAAGATCTACGGATCGACCGAGATCGTGTGACCGGGTAGCTCAGTACCAACATGTTGCCTTGGTGCGTGTGATACAGGCCTTCTGAATGGATCTAGATTATGAAAAAGTATGCTGTATCGTAGTCCTCTCGGGTTCAATGTTGGAATGCATATCCCGTATACTAAGGTAGTACGACGGTAAGGTTTGTTGGAACGGGATCCCGGGTTAACTTTCAGAGAGAACCTTGAACTGCCAACTATGGCTAGGCTACTTTGCTGTTGATATGTTCGGAATTGTATAGATATTTAATCTAAAGAAAACGTCCGAAGAATCCAATGGCTTCAAACGCTGGTACGATAAATACTTTAGTAACAGCTAGTACTATAGTGCAAGCCAACAAATCCTGATCCCAAAGCGCCCCTTTCCAGATCTGCAGAGGATATATAATTAAAATGCTTTTTAACGCACTAGTTGCGTTTCTAACGCTTATCCGGGTTACCAGTGTCTTCTGTCAGGACGAACCATTCCTTCTCAGTGTCAGTACAACGATCCTGTATAGCTATATAGATTTAAGACCCAGCTGTTGTAGCACTTCAGCAGCTGGTCTCACAACTCGGGATCTGAACTAACGGAGTACCTGTTCTTGGAAGCAAATCAGTTCGAAGGACCTCAATTCCAAACCGGTCAAATAACAGGCCGTATTCAGGATCCAGTCCAACAGTTCGACCTTTCCGACTTCTCCGTCATTGAGGCCAAAGACATCCCACCAGGAAGTAGCGTCTCATTAACCGAGCTCGAAACGGCCCTACTGCGACCGTGCTCACGAACCCATTACATCTCCCGCTTTTCGCCAACTTTCCAGGATGCCACAGTGGACCGCGGTCGCCCCGTTGGTATCAAGATTGCAAAGGGCCCAGACGGACAACCTCTCTTCCGAAGTTTCGACGTAAGCACCGTCTGCTTGGGTGCCATATTCGTACCGGCCATCACGCAGGGACAAACGCTCCCAGGACCGCTTCCAGACGATCCATTTACGAAGATAATCGTCCCGGCGACCGCCGTCATCACTATCACGGGTACAAAGTACTCACCGCCGGGGTCAGGTCAAGAGACGAGGATTTTCTCAACTGTAACATTTACGGCGAATGCACCAGTTGATGCGGCGAACCCACTAGTTCTGCGGACGACTAATATGCAGAGGTTCCGATTCTCGGACCGTTGGACGGATTTGGTTCTGCTTGAGTTTAAGATTGATAGCGCGAAGATTGAGCCGCCCGTGGGCCTCCCGGGTCGGTTTGATACCCTGTTGGGCAGTGGTCGGATACTTGAGAGCCTTGCTATTGATAACTTTAATGGGACGAAGCACCCCAGTGTGGGTTCTGTTCCTGTTCCTTAGGGTGACAGGTTTTCTTTATCAATTTGGGAAGTTGAGATCATTTTCATTTAGCTATGTAGCTCTAGCAGAAAAAATAACGCCGTATCAGCCGATGATATGGTATTGTATTCGTAACAAGGTCTTAGCTTCGCTGTAGGCTCGTGGATATGCCTCGTCTTCGCCCTGCTAAAATCCAACAAATTGTACTGCGTTGCGACAAGAGAGAGGCCAAAAATAAAACGCTTGACATTGGCACCTGCAGTCGAGTCAGAGCTAAGAAGCAAACCTCGGTTTCTCCCCTTCAAACCCCGCATGAATCCGCGGACGGCGGACCCAGGCCTGTCCATATGGCGAGACTTGGAAGAGGATAAATTTCGCACCCACCTCGTCGCCCTCGAAGAGCGCACCAACGCCGTTCCCTTGGATCCACAAGTTTTTCCCCTCCAGCCAACAGCTGGCACCAACAACCCCCGATGCTTCTCAATCGAAGATGAACAGAAATTGGCGGATGCATTTGCATTCCTTGTAGCTGTTGAACAAGGAGCTCAGAGCGTTGCTGCCGTATGCCTTGAAGAAAATGCGAGGAAACAGTCGCTCACAGTCCGCTTCGCTGCGGTAGATGCGATTAATGAGGCTTTACAAGGGTCACTGGAAGCTATACGCCAAAAACTTGCAATGGTAGTTGCCCATAATACGGGTGTCTGCGATGATGAACTTTTTGATTTAATCATACAATTGCATCGTCGCCGGATCCTCGGACGTCTCCGTTCGGTGAAATGGGAGAAGCCGGTTTACCTCTCCCGAACACATAAGAAACCGCTTTGGGAAGACTTCAAAAACCTCGTCCATCGCGTACAGTTTCTCTACACGAAGAAAGAAAAGTCAAAACGAAAAACTGTGGAAGCAGACCTGGAGTCTCTCGGAAAACTCTACGAAAACTTCGAATCCATCATACCAGAATCTCATGAAGAATCCTTCTCCATCAAGAGACTAGTTAAAGAAAGCTATATGCAATGTACTTCAACGTCAACCAAAGACTACGCGCACCGCCTAGAAGCAGTCGGGCCAACCCAACAAATCCAGTCAGCTGTAAAGACGCTGAGGCAAGTCGAAAAAGTCGCAGCCTACTACCGCGTAACACAGACCCTGATACGGGCCTCCAGGCGCCATCCGTATTACTTCCAACACCTCAAGTTTACATATTTGCCACCGTTCTCTGGCATTCCGACCGAAATCGGATACGAGGATTGGGCTAAGACCTGTCATGTTCACGCCGAGGTACAGTTGATTACCTACTATGATTTGGAAACCGAGGGGTCATCCGTGGACGAAGAAAATTTGCCACCGAGGGTTATTGGCACGAGTAAGTATCTTTGCTACCTTTGCTTCCTTTTTATAAAAGCCCATGGCGGTTATCCGCCGGCGAATACGCACGGTCGATTGTATGACCAATGGACTATTCCGGACCTTGCGGAATTTGGGATGGGGCGGAGAGAAAAGTATAGGAACATAATAAAAATGATGGATTCGGAGGTAGTGGAGAGGGCTGGCGATGAGCCGAAGTGGAGGGTTGAACCGATGACAAGTAGGGAAAATCTACTGGATGCGATAGAGGACGAGAACTGTGTCGCGCTCTGGCGGAGACCAGATCCACTGAGCGATACTAAATCCATCAATAATGATGAATAGATTATAACTTATTTTGGATAAAGAAAAATTAACTTACTATGATACCGTGCCCGAGTTTTCAAAAGAAGAGTTAATCTAAGTTATTGCTGGCCAGATTGGAGAGATCGAACATGGATCAAATGTGATAACCATGTTATCTTCGACGAACAAGGGGCCTAGATTCCGACAGCGTACGCGAGACCAGTCCAGGTTTCGGTTACAAGACAACTATCTATATGTAATTGGAAGCATTCCAGACCGGGCCTCAGCTGTGCAACATAGTATCATGTAATACGAAGCACAAAGAAGGGAATAGATATATGGAGATATGATTCTATTCTGAAACACCACCTCCAATCCGGATGAGTTCATGCCTGGATATAGTCCCATGTCGATCACCATCTCAGTTATAAGCTCGGGTAGCTTAGGCTAACTAACTATCGCCACCTACCTAGGTAGGTACCTACACAAGTGTGCTAGAGAGCAGCTAATGTGATGCTTGGCAGATTGACAGCTTGAATAAAACCCTAGGTATGCTTCGGGTCACTGAATGGCACGTTTTATTAATTTAGTGGCGACACTACCAATATCAACTGGGTTGTATCACTACTCTTAGAATATGGCCTTCCAGGGAAGATACAGAGAACTCCGAATGTTGATACCAATTTTTATCTTCTTTTGGTTACAAGGATCTACTGCTTCCGCTTTTCTACCGGTGCGAAGAAATTTAAGTAGCTCTCCATTCAATATTAGTGTAAGTTAAGTTCCTTATAAACAGCTTTGTCTTTCGTATATATCTGGCCAGCCTACGATAGCGTGTACTTCAATGACATCGCCAATAGTTCGACGGTCCTGAGGTCAAACCGGGTAACATCTCTCCGAAAGATTTCGAAGCTACTGGTTTCGACCTCTCAGACTTCACCATCGTCCAATTCAAAGAAACAGACCCCCCGAATACGGATGTTATAGCTATTGGCCAAAAGGATAACTACCTCCGTCCGCCGACTCTACCGCACTTTATCGCCAGATTCGAAGCTGGAGTCCAGGATCTTGTCGACCCATCAGGAGTTTCAAAGTTCGGGGTACCCGAGGAAAGAATGGGACTCGATGACTTTACTCTCCAGAGCTTCTACTTTGGTTGTTTCTTCGGCCCATCAGTGATCATGGGTAATCTCGAGCTGCTGGAGCCATTGGGGCCGCTAATTCTCCCGTCTACCTGTACCGTACGCTTCTTCGCATACAAAAACAAGAAGTTAATGGAAGGTGTTTTCCGGGAGGAGAGATTTGAGGCGCAGAGCCCTATAAAACTGGGTTTTCCATTCAATCGGTATATTACGAGGATGAAGCAGATTTTTCTTGGTCCGGAGTGGGAAAATATTGATAGGGTAGTGATACAGATCGTAGAGGCTCGTCAGGACGTCGGGGAGCTTTCTGAGGACGCAAGTAGTTTGATCAGGGTGGTCGACAAAGCTAGTGCAGGAACAGTAGTGAAGACATTGGGAATTGCTTTGGATTCCATTCATGGTATTATACGGAGGCATTTAGATTAATTAGATAGCCAGGTAGGGAATATATAAGTAAGCAAATAACCATAATTATAAGGGTTGGGAGAAAGAAGCCGGAGGATTGCACATATACTGGGACTGTTAGTCTCATTTCCGTCGCAACGTCGGAATTACATTCGCGACATTGCAGCTGCGTATCTCGATGTCAATTTCGGATGTGTGAATGCTTAATTAAGTAGTACTTACCTACATTAGGTACTTCTACGTTATCTTCCGGCCTACGCTGGATACCATTCTGGATTTCAGGACCATTTTTCCACGATGGCGTATATATTCCTCATGAGCAGGTCAGTACTGGTGCGATTGAACTAGTCGTGTGATCGTGGGAGTTCGCTGGTGGGCGGCCACGGAGTCGGGTGCGCGATGAAGTCGAAGACAGGAGGGCTCTAACCAAGACCACCCAAGCTCCGGCGACCGAACGTGTATCGAATCGCAGTGCCGCACGGCTTCTTGAAGTCCGCCTAGATATCTTGGAATTGTCCCAAACAAGCCTAGGGTATTTTCAACAGTGACAACACTCTCAGCCGCACATGCAGGTGAATGTTGCGACTTAAATAGAGCTGAATCGCTTTTTGGCTCTCACTCAAGTACTTATTTTCTCTTCAACGATTCAGGTAATCAAAATTTTAAATCTCTTATTCGGGTCTGGCCCAGGCCCCGGAATACACTCACATCAACCCGCCGTCTCGATACTCCAACCTTTCTAACTTCAATTAAGAGTATACAAATAAGCTCCGAACAGCATCTCGGCATGCCTCGTCTAGTCCGTCGCTTCAAGGTGACTGAACTTACCTCACACGCTCGGGCGACCTCCTGGCTTAGAGAGGCCAATAGCATTCCCTCTGGTCAGGGTTACAGGTACATTAAAGCTCTGGTAATCTATTTCTATGACTCTAAAAAAGCCATGGAATCATCTTACTGGGACGGCGTCTTCAACAATTTAATTAGCGTCTACCCGGAAGCAGAACTTATGGTAGCACGCGCAGACCTCAGTGCTGATCCTATCTTTCGACATTTCTTTGGAACCGAGTTGAACTACACGATAATCTGGCCAGGAATACTGACTTTCCTGGACAGACAACTATCAAGCAAATCCCAATCTATTCCGTTGAGCGATCCGGATGCAACGAAAATGTTTGAGAGAAGGCTTAAGTTACTTGGTGCCCATCCAACTTCTCCAATTACTCATCCTCAGCCGACAACGGCCCCGGTGCCAACATCGACAGACTCTGTGCCACCGGCAAATACTTGTGCCTGTGTACCAGCTGAGTCTGAGTGTGAGTTTACCTTTAATCCGAGACTTAGTAGCCAGGGTCGTTAAAATCTAACACATTGGACTTTCTCTATAGTGAGCCGGAGAGCCCTTTTCCCGACGGGTCCGTTGAGGCGTGAATTAACTCACCATAAACGGGTATTATATGACAACGGTGTGAATGGCCGATGGGTGCTCTCGTTCGAGCCATATTGATTTCTCGAGGCTTGGGAGATAAAATGTGGGCTTCCCTAACTTTGCGCCCAATGGCGCCCGTCGGGAGCCTATTCGTGGGTGCATGGCCCAAGATTCTGCCTATATCCGCGAAAAGCCGTGAATACTTAATATCCCGGGATACGCCTGTACATATTTTGCATGTCAGCATATATATAATATCCTTGTTTCACATTTTCGATCCTCTCAGAATGAATGAGTTAACTAAATCGCGATACTCTTTGGCCATCTATAAACTAAGTACATATTCCCGGTTCCCGCTGGACTTATCACTAAGCGGCCTTACTGTTTCGACTTAAACTCTCTATTCCTCTTATTCGAGAGGCTGCTAGTTCAGTTGGAAAAGACTGCCCACATTATTTTGGGACGGCTTGGCCTGCTGTACGTTCGGAGGGCCCTAGGGTAAGAGTGACCGTTGGTCGCTAAACTCACGGAAGTAGGTTGACATGCGGAAGCCAAGCTGCGGGGGATGAGAAAATGAGGATTAGCATTGCGCGCTCATATGGTCATACCAGCTATCTACGGTTACCGGCGGGTTTCGTAGGTCTATCGTAGGATGAACCAATGATAGCGAGTCTGTAATCCTCGTACACCCCTTGTACAATTGTGTTGAACTTGTTGGATTCTGTTGCACCGAAACCCGTATCAAGGGTCCCCTTGCAAGTATCCGATCTGGATACAGCCCAGTATCTTGATACCATATACCGATATCATACATCTTCCATTTTTTGGTAGGCATTACACCAGGGTTAACCAAGTTTCCGGTATTCGAAACAAGCCTCATTTTACCGTGCGGTTCCAATTTTCCAAAACGCCGCTCAATAGATGATTCCCATCCGTCGGGTGCAACCGAAATCGATGCGAAGTTAACTAGCGAACGGCTAGAACATCCCGACCCGGTTAGCCTGAGAGCAGAAACATGCAGGTTCTGCCGACATCAAAGGGGAAATCTCAACCGTTTTGACGTATTAGTTTCGTTCTTCCAAGAACCAATGTTTATGCGCAGCAGGTATCAGACTAGCAGACCTCCTGACTCGATCAGTGTCCGTATTTGCCTGCTGGCTTTCTTGGATTTTTCTTGGGCCGCAGTAAACAAGATGCAATCTCATTGGGGTATTTCCGTGATACAGCGAGGACTTTGTTTCGAAATTGGGGCTGTGACAGACGCTACCCCCCTCAGTGGAAAAAAGAAGCATAGAACCGGCTGGATGATTTAAAAGACGCCGGGGGCTCCGAGTCGTTACCATCCACGAAATGTCTAGACGATAATTCCAAATCCCCATTAGTCAGTTTTACAATTTAGCACCTTTTACACAGACACACCCACACACACACCAAATACGCCCATCATGCGCTCAAAGTCGATATTCAGAGTTGCCCTTAATCCAGACAAGTCTATAACAAAACCAACTCGGACTTCCTCCTTAGATAGACGTACATTTCTCGAGCCGCCAAAACTTACCAAATCAAACTCGAAGTCGGCATCGAGTTTAAGGAGTTTCTTTTCGGCTTCTAGCGTCGGCAGCGTTTCAAGTCGCAAACAGAAGAAAGGGCGAGGATTACTCGATCTACCGTCCGAAGTGATTCAACAAGTACTTAGCTATTCTGAGATCACTAAGGTGGATCGGGTAAACCTTTCGCTGACATGCTCGGCACTTCAATTTTGCGTTCTTCAAAGTATTTACAAAAACTTCGAACTGAAGATCGCATATCGCCGAGAGCCTCAATTTAAGCTTTTGACCCACAAAAAGGGCAATGCGGAGATTATTAACACCTTTAATACACATAAACATATGATAAAGTAAGTTTTCTAAGTGCCTCTTTTCATGCTGTAGCTTTGCTGACATTGCTTGCTCTAGATCCCTTCGAGTAGTCTTCGAAGACGTTACGAAGCAGGTTGCAGGGCACTCCAGGACTCTTTACCGCCATGGCGAATACACCTACTCGGAGCTAGAGCTCGAAGATTTCTTCTGGCTACTCAGTGGTTGTGGTCAAATCAGAAGCTTTAGCCTCGTTACACCAAAGGACTCGCCGTTCAACTATAATATTGCGCTGAAGATAATTCAAAATGCCATTACCAACATCCCCAGACTCGATGACTTGAACATCGAGTGCCGGCCGTGCAAATTCGATTCCTTTGAGTTCTTAGACGGGCTTGTATCCGAAGATGAAAGCAGCTTTGCGACATTAGATACGCTTGGGATCTCCTTCCACGGTCTCACCGACGGGAATCCCGCAAACGACAAGATATTCGAAGCACTTTACATGGCGCTCGGAACTGCAAAGGAGCATATCACCAAATTACAGGTGTCCCTTGCTACGGATGGTGAACCTAGGGAGGAGGTCAAGTGTTGCGCCCTTCATAGGCCATTTGAACGCAAAGCGCCAATGCTGGATGTAGCTACTGGCGTGCAGTTTCCGAACGTATACCAAGTCGATTTGGGTATCGTTGGTGCTTTCAGGAGCCCAGAGCGGTGGCTGGGCGTAGACTACTATAATATCACAAAGCTGGTCATTCGCAGTCAACTGAGGGAGCTGATTTTTGATGTCAAGGTAAGCAATATAACTGTGGTAGTATATATTTCAAAGTTCTATCCAACTAACATATCTTTTTTTAACAGACGAACTGGGGTATCTGGCGCTTCCAAAATGTTAAAATTTTAGAACTATATTATCGTTCCGACAACAGAAATCAAGAGACAGTCTGGGCCTTCGCTCAAGATATAATTCCTTTGTTCCGCAATTTGACTAAGGCAAAGGTCGGGGAGATTTGGACTGAAGTCTTCCGATACTGTGGCGTAAGATCAACGGCTTTGAAGGCTGCTACTGCAGTTTATATGTATGTGGCACGAAACGGTGTGGGGAGTGGCACTCCCTACGTGCTGAGGCGGATGTACTATAAAGAAGACGTCAGGGTCGGAGACCCTGTACCAGTATGAAGATACGACGATTTAAGGGCCTAGTAACCCGAGGTTGGTGTACTGGCATACGTGCCTCTAGAGTATACTAGTACTCACTGTGCCCTAATTCTCTAGAGTCTGAGCCTTTAGGCCCATTGGTATTTAATCATAGTTGAGCTGGTCTCATTTACAATTTCATATCTATATTATTTAGTCTAATATCGAACATCTTTTGTAAGCATATATAGGCCAGGATTTCTGGCATAGAAGAACCGTAAAATACTTGATGTAATGGATTTGTCTGTCTGTCGCAATATATATACTATGCTACGCACGCATTCAACCATTTTTCCAATGCAACCTGACGGATACCCAGCTACAAGCATTGATAGTAATATGGATTGAGAACTGAACAGGTGAGCCCACTTGCACAAATTGTCGGCCCAGTCCATTCTGCGCCGCCACACTGCCCCCATTGGCTCTGGGTGGGCCCTGTGGGGGGAGGTGTAGTAGTAGCTCTTGTAGTTGTGATGAGCGTTGTGGTTGTAGTACTCCTAGTAGTTGTGCTGGTGGCTTGATTTGGAGTAGTGGTAGCGGGAGTGGTATTAGGGGTGGTCGCCACGGGGGTAGTCGTTCTAGAAGTGGCGGCGGGAGTGGTGGTGGGATTCGAAGGGTTGAGTGTGATGCTACCCTGGGTAAAAATAGCGATACCGATTTTTCTCGTCCAAGTTGACCCATCAGCGTCCCTGATATTCAGAGTCATGAAGTCGATTCCTTGAGTGGATGGCGCCTTATAAGATCCATTGGTACCGGAAACAGTGATAGTTCCTTTAGTAACTGTTGCGGTGAACGTAGGCGAGTTGAAACCGAGGGCGAATTGTGATAGCGAGATTGTAGTCGTCGAGCCCTGAGTAACAAATACATGCGGGTCGGCCATGAAGTTCAAGTAGCCATCGAGGGGTGTATACCCTGTTCCACCAGTTTCGGAAAGAGGCCACCAATCGGCCATGCCATCTCCATTGGAATCCCAATCACTTGACCTGGTGGTGGTCGGGAAGCTTTCCAGCCCGCCAACGTCTGCTTCGTTGTCAATGATACCCTTCTTCCCGCCAACAGAACCTGTGTATGTGGTAGTCCCATCCTTTGTCTCGCGGACAATACGTTTGTCGTGGTCGTCGAAGACGGGGTACTGGGCACCAGAGTCGGAAAGGACCCGTTTGAAGGCTTCGGTACTTGTGAGTTCCTCCACATATGACGGGAAAAATCTTCGCGAATTAGAAATTAACGATTAGAGCTATAGAGCCGGAATATCGCAGGAAGCGAGAGGACGGTGAAGGAACACTTACGGTTTATCAAAAAAGAACTGGTAGGTGGGCGCAGGAGAGACAGAGACATCGGCCCAGCAAGCCCCGGACTGGCCCCTATTTACCACTTGGGTCGAGGTTTGGCTGAAAACGCCTGGCATAGAATTGCCCGCGCAGTGGTATTGCTGGGTGCCCGGTAGGCCATCTTCGTACTAGCCCATTTTAATCAGTAACGTAACCACTAGACTACCAAATTTTCTCGGAAATAGCGCTTAAATTAACTTACGTTCGCTCTAAGGGCGTAATTAAGGCTGGAGGCTGGGCCCCTTTTATAGAGATTCCCTACGAAGTTAACTTCGTGCGCACCACCATCGGTAACACGACCGCCATAATTATAGACGACGTTGTTGCGGATGTCTAAGCGACCGGCGAAAGATCCATCGGGCGCCGCTCCACCAGCCATAGACCAGCTCCGTCCTTCCGCTAAAGGTTTTATACTCTTTTAGTATGTGAAAGTATGATTTAAACGTCTTTGGAGGTTTTATCCGTACCATGTGCGATTAAGTTGTGGTAATATGAGGAGATATCGCCACCGATCGATGCGGCATATCCGTGACCAGTTCCTGATATATCGATATATCGGTTAGTTTCTCAAATAAAATATCGTCTGCACCTGAAGCTTTTAATACGCACCAGCAGGATAGTTCTGGTGACCAGCGATATTGAGAGGCTCCGAAATCATGTTCCGCATAAAAGTGATATTTCCGGCGTTTCGCGAAGAATGAGACTCGTCAATTCCCCAACCCTACTCTCACGAAAGGAGCCTTTAGCGATAACCGATCCAACCTGCGCTACGTGGGGTGTATTAAATGTTAATTACTGAGCGGTCGACATACCATGGAGCAACGATCCATAATGACATGGTTAGATCCTTGCAAGCCCATACCGTCGACAGTCAGACCAGTAACCTTTCCTGGGCGAACGCGCTGTCGGAGTATTAGTATATAGACATCGGTCTACAGCTCTGCTAGTATGCATTCAGTCGTGAACATACCATATGTCGCACGATACAGTCTGTAGCCCCAGACAGACCAAGAGGCCATCCTCTGATAGCAATACCCTTTCCAGGGGCAGTCTGTCCCATAACCGACACATACGGTTCCGTAAGACTCAAACGAGATGTGAGAGTAATAACACCTCCAATATCAAATATGATATTACGGGGACCAGTTTCTTGTTCAATGGCGTATCGGAGAGTTCCTTTCACCGGATTTCCGCTATAATCGGCAAGACTGGTGACTTTAACGACCTTGCCACCGCGGCCACCGCGAGCAAAGCGGCTGTAGGAAATGCATTAGATAGCGGCATTTTTTTTGATATTCGGGTCGATTTTATTTTTAATTTACGCACCCATAGCCTTGGGCTCCCGGGAACGCCAATTGAGCAAGTCTAAACTTAAAGATACGGCCCTCTGTGACGGTACCAGAGCTGGTTTTAGGGTCGACCCGCCAATAATAAGTATCGAGAGTGTTGAGACCTGCGGTTGTTAGCCTTGCATGCGCATGCTTGGAGTCGAGATCGTCCAATATAGGCTCATAAGCCCAACTGACCAGAGAATGTGTAGCTTGTTCCCGTTTGACCTGTGCTAAGCCTCTGAAGGTTTGTAGCGCTGTTTGTCCCGAGGTAAACATCATAACTGGCGGCACCACCCTTTGGGGCCTGCCATTTGACAGAGCCGCCACCCTGATAGTGTTCATCACCGTGGCCTGGGATTGGATAACGAACTTGAGTAGCGATATTCGGTGTATCGATTTCCCAGGCATTTATAAAAGCTCGAAGATCAGTGACGCCAGAGGTTGCTATCGCGGTATAGACAATCGTCACAGCTTGACCAGAAGTTGCTGAGAAACTGATGTACGAAGAAGCAGCTTCCCAGATACTATCTTTTCGTACAGTTTGCGCCAGACTCTATCAAGGGGTAACTTATTTAGTAATTAAGCGTCCTAATAAGCGGCGCGCCAGCATTTAAAACCACTCACAGAAACGACCGTCACTCCGTTGACGGTAACCTTGATGTTCGCCACTTTCGAAAGGTTGTCCCATCCATTGTGGAAAGTAAGAAGTGTGTGGGTTCCAGTGGAGAGGCCAGTCAAAGTAAGCGTAATTGGGACAGCACCAGTTCCGTCGGTCGAGATACCCTCGCCAATGACCCTCTCTCCGAGGAATGCCTCCATCTTAGTCTGTAAGTGGATCCGTATGATTAGCTTAAGCCCGGCGTCGAGTCAATGGTATCGCAAAAATCAGCAATGGAACTAACTGTAATCAACTTCCAGCGACTCCCCCTTAGCTCAGAGCTTGGGACAGTAAGCTTAAAGGTGACGCCGCTGTTAGTAAAGCTGGCGGAAGTCCCACCAGAGATAGTCCACAGCGCATAATCAGGTTGAAATGGTTCATTTCCAACAGAGACGTGATTGACTCGAACTCTGACAGGCGCAGCCTGTGCCGCAAAGGCGAGGAGAAGGGTCACAATCCCAAAGAATTGCAACATTTGGTGTATGATTGATGGTGCCATATAACTTGGTTTTCGAATCGTATCTCAAGTGGGCTTGCTATTAGTATTTATAGTGGCCTCGGATTTGAGGTGCATGGAGCGAACACGCCCATGGCATGTGCGAACACGGAGACGAAACCGACGAGCCTAAGTGACGAAACATGCCGCCAGGCGAAAGACACCATCATCAGACAAGGATAATGGTGAAATGAAGTTTAAGAAACGGGACCGCGGCCAGGAAATGCAGCAATCCCTGTCTCAAGCTTAAATTCGTTACCAAAACTTGTGAACCATGGAACGACCCTTGATTCTCCCGGGAAAATACGAACTTTAGATTCGCTCAGCGTGGAAACCTGAAGCCTAACCTGATTATACCCGCATCCTTGGGCTTTGACAAGGGTACCCGGAATGGCTTTGAGCCAAGTCCGCCGTAGGTTTGTTGTACGCAAGCCGCGGCTGAATATCAATATCACTTCATTGATATGATGGGCCGGATTCTCAGGGAATTTCTCGACGCTAGGTTTCGAAAATAGTCGATGCCTTGCATTTCCAAGTTATCTGCGAGCTGCTTCGTAGCTAGCGGTTTTAAGACGCCCGAGATCGAGAGAGCCAAACGATAAGCTAGTTATAACTGAACTGGGGCAGGTATATTGACACCAGTTAATTGCGCCACACAGAGGATCTAGTTACGGAACAATCAATATAACTCCGCAAGTCGGATCTAGGTCCAAATTCAAGCTTGTTGATATACCGCGGCCAAAATCAAATGGCTATATATATAGGGTGTACTTTATAATATATGCGTAAATGTGCCTGCGCCTTCTTAGTCGAACTCTGGAACTGCGGAAGGACAAATTATATTGCGATAGGACCAACTTATAGCTTAGCTGAATATATCCGGTCATCCATACCGTTGTGCATACATGTGGTGGAAATCAATTTACCGTACACTTAGAATCGAGCATACTAACTGCTACGACCTTGGCGTTCAACGGTGAGCGATATAAATTAGTATATATATATAGGTACGTACCGGTACTATATAGCTGTTGGCCATCTAATTCAAGGATCTGGTAAACCTCTTACCCGTGTAGCTAAAGAATTAGCCAACTTAATAAGCACTTTGATGAAATGATCAGATCATTGATGTTCAAGGCGGGACTCTAATTCTCGTGACGAGCACTCGACTCAACTCTCTTCTGCGCACAACGCAATATGAGCTGAGGTATGTGCATGTAAGTGTGACTGGGTTCGAGGAGAAGAAGTACGACCAACGAGGCTGGAAGTACAAATGGAAATATACATACTAGTCGGGTTGTAGTATAATGAAGTCTGTCGTCACATCAGCCCAGCCATAGGTATGTACGGCCATACGTCGACCGAACACCTGTCATGCCCCGTAATATACGGCCCGTCAATTGAAAGCATAGAGCTTCCCCGGATATGTGCACGCTCGATAAGTATTATCAGCCGGGGGTCCGCATCTGAAATCTGTATCGAGGACTGTGTATATATAGATTTCGACGTTACATATGATATTATACGACGGCGAGGCCGGGGAGAAGGTCTCAATTATAAGAGCTGGGTCTATATATTGAAACGGTGAAGCCGGTGTTAAGTCGAGGCAGTTGATTATGTCCGAGACAGCCGATTCTGCCGATCCAGTCGCGTCACCATATTTGGGCTTGCCGATCGAGCCAATCATTGCTGTGTAACAAAGCTGATGTGTAGCGGAGCAACACAAATAATGCAACGGCTTGGCGCTTGGAAGTGAAAATGGTTGCAGAGCGTGCAGACCTCCTGGCCGAGTATTGATCCCCGTTGGCGCCTATCTTCTTTGCCCTTCAGTCACAAAAATATTTTCCGTTTCTTTATAAAAGCTCTTCTTTCCTCTTGCTTCTTCTTTCATCACTTTCTCTACAAACTCGGTTCTCAAGACGCATCAGCCCCTTTGCCTTTGATCAATATCGACGCCATCAATAAAAATGCTGAATCTTTTGTCCCTCCCGACGGAGATGTTGCTCGAGGTAGCAAGAGGCCTCAGTTTAGGGGATAAGACGCGTCTTTCCCAAGCCTGCCAGGAGCTTCACGCGGTTTTTATTCCCGAGGTATACCGCGACCTCACGGTGGATTTGTTCTATCAACCAACGATAGCGAACGAGAACAGCTACTTCAGCGTCAGCCCTTCGAGGGGTAACGGGAGACGAGTTTCTTCGCCGTTCCATCACATGGCCAAATACGGCACGCATATCAGGTTCTTGAAGATCCGAATTTCTCGGATTCCCGACGGGTGGACGAAGACGGAGCTTCGGAAGAGCCTCATCTCTGTGAAGCGGGTCAAGGCGGCGATCCACAAGTGCACGGAGACGACGAGGCTGCAGCTTATATCGGGGTCCAACATGGATGCCCAATGCTTGCCGAGTAAGATACACCAACCATACGAGGTGTTCTACAGCCTGCTAGAAATAGCAGAAGATGCCTTAGATTCCTTCAAGAAGCTGGAGGAGGTAGGCATATCGTGCCTGGCAGACGCACAATCATATGAAAACGGCAGGCGCATTTGCTACCCAAGCGTGTCAGTTTGCGATTTGACTTTGGCGGCGCTTAGCAACATTCGGGTTCGGCTAGGTGGCCGAGGGGTTGAGGACAAGGCGGCTCACGCGAGGGATATTTCTGATGCTCTGGACGGGGTGAGAGCGACGATACACGCCGGCAACCTCGACCCCGCGTCACGCGAGATGAGGCTCGCACATGAGAACTTGGGACAGGTTGGGTGGTGGCGACGAGGGGTCAGGCGCCTGAACTCGAGCCTTGGCGCTCTCTCCCACGACTCGGGCCCAACTTTTCAATGTGAGGATGTTCATTCCCTCAATATTTTATCATTTGACAGAGACCAGCATGTCTACAAAACTGCACTGTCGAAAATTTCGCACTACAAAGAGGTGAAGGAACTTTGGATCGCCCAATACCAAAAGGGCCCGGAATCGGCCATCCCGTGGGAGGAAACATTCGCTGGTCTCGTTCTGTCGCTGCCGAAACTGGAAATTATCACATACCGCCAGTTTTTCCGAGACAGCGACAAGCGACACAAGAACGAGTGGAGGATGGTCGAGAACAGATACAAAGTGAACCGTGCCCATAACCAGCCAGTGACGACAAGCAAGTTCGGTTCGACGAGGGATGAATTCTACAAGTTGCGGGGGTGATGGCGAATTTTTCTGGATATGTTGGCGGGAAGGAGGATTATTGGTGAGAAGGAAAGGGGAGGGGTAAAAATGCCGCTGGTCCCGGCACGGCAGTGGCTATGGCAATATTATGTATATATCAATTTAGCGACGAGCTTCTTACGAGTGTTCTTCCAAGCTTTTAGTGGCAATGGAAGCGGGACTTGGCCTCCGATTAAAATTCTTAGCCTTTTGATTGCCATCGCTTAAGTTCCCGAACTCTGGTGACTATCTATCGCCGTTGTCAAAAAAGATAGCTGCGGGGCACGCCGGGTGGCGTGATTCTGGTCTGTAAGGGCGATATTCCACCTGGTCTCCGTAAACGCATACTTATCTTCGAATTCGACCAAAATGCCATTATTAGGCAAGGTGATATTGTGCACGTGTATAGCGTAGACTAAGGACCAGGTGTCGGGGAGACTTTCGAACCCTTCGAAAAGCCTTAGTATATACAGCAGCTCCATATTCAGTGGCCGAGAAAAGCAAGCCCTTCCATTCGACCTATAATGTCAAAGTCCCGGGCTATAGCATCCCATTATTAATAAACGGAAAAAACTTCCCAATTGCCGCACACTCAACAGAAACCCACAGCGCGGAGATGGACGACGTCGCACCAGTCGGGAAATAATTGGCCACGGATTCATGAAAAGAAACCCTAGGAGTTCTCTCGACTACCATGAATTCGGTTCGGGACCCACCGAATCAACACACTGGGATACGACTTCCAACTGGCACCCGGCACACCATTCAACGTTACATTCTCTGAGATCCAGATAATAACAGCCAGGGTTTGGTGCATGGAATCCAGAATCAAGCGCCGCGCTTAGACTGTCCTCCTCTCGGCTGGTTAAGAAACATGTTTGGCGAATTTCCCAATACGGATTGGGCATGGCTTCGATATTCCAGAAGCGCTCGCCAGGCAGGACTTCGAGTGGGTCCAACGTCACCGCCAAGACAGACATCCACAGGGGTTCGAACAGGATTGAGACAGGTATCCTACAAAGGGCTTCCGTATCCCGGATTCGCACGAGCACTTAACTGAAAGATGTCAACCGCCGCTACAATGATACTAGTAGTATACGCATATATCGGTGCTTCTGATAGTATCCGGAAATCTAAGGCGGGCACGGGTGGGCTGCTGCAGGCGTTTTTTGCCAGACACCTTGCCCTCGATCGATTGATCAATTGAAATTCCAACTATAAAGGAAGGACAGCGCCGTGATAAACGAACCGCTCGCCGTTGCTGTAGAGTAGTTAGGTAGTTCCTTCTCTTTTTTTGGCTGAGGCCATAGACGTTCGTTTTTTGACCTCCAGTCATTCCTTTGGAAATTGATAGAAACTTTATAAGACTGGGAGAAGCCTTTTGAAAGTGGCTTTTAGGCAGAACCAGGCACTCACGTTCATTCGGTCGTTCATTCATTCATATCCACGATGGCGGGATCAAACGCCCTCACTACGCTCTTTATGAAGGGACTGGTTTACCTGCTCCTGCTGAACACCATCAGCCCGGTATTGGCTGCTCCTGCAGCCAAAGTTGAGCCGGCACAGGTTATCAAAAGCGAAGATTTGAAAAAGCGACAGAATTTCCGAGTACAAGCTGGTCAGCCTGCGAATTGTAACGCTTGGACATTGGTTCGCAACCGTGATAATTGCGATTCTATCTGCAAGTTGGCCAAGGTCTACGGCATCACGGTTACGAAGACAACATTTCTCAAGTAAGCCAAATCCCCGTTCTTTCCTGCGCATACACCTTGAACATTATATTCCTCCCGGAAGGGAAGTTGTTTGGTATATGATATATATCTGGAAGCAAGTCCGAATATTCTGTGCCTAGTCTTGAGGGCAAGTGGTTGCATGTATACAGTGCATACATGCTAGCTTGTCTTGCGTCTAAATGAAGAGTGATATCGATCAATCGCACGATCTCTATAAGCCTCGTGGAACATATATATGGGATTTGACCGGCGTGTTATAACTATCCGCGCGGGGAAAGCATAATTAATTAACACGGATTGGAAAACTTTTAGATATAATCCGGCTGTTCGGAACTGCAATGGCCTCAAGGTCAATTACTGGGTCTGCCTTCAAACCCAGAAGCCCCGCCCGGTGAAGCCTGTCAAGACGACTACTACTAAGCGCACCACCACTACTACTACTAAGCGCACCACCACTACTACAAAGACCACGACCACGACGCCGAGGACGACTACGACCTCAAAGCCGCCCACCAGTTCAACCACGACTCCCACAACGACTACTACCAGCCAGACCACCACAACTTCTGAAGATAAACCAGAGGAAAGTACTACGAGTACTACTTCTAGTACCACGACTACCCCAAAGGAAGAGGAGCCGGAGACTACCACCACGACTACATCGAGCACTACTACGACCTCTGAGGAGCCGGAGCCGGAGCCGGAAACTACCACAACCACTACCACTAGTGAGGAGCCTGAACCTGAGCCTGAGACTACTACCACAACCCCCAAGACTACAACCACTACGACTTCTTCTACTACGACTACGTCGACGAAGCCAACCCCGAGTGGCTATAAATACGCCATCAGAGGAGCTCAAAACGGCTGTGCTAACCGTCGGGATATCAATACCTTGCAACAAGAAGATCCAGATGTCTTTAACCTTTTAATGCTCGGTTTGAACCAGATGCACACAGCTAACTCGAGTGACCCATGGAGTTACTACCAACTTTCTGGTATCCATGGCATGCCGTAAGTAGTATATACCCGGCTAGATCAATCATGCGCTTTCCCCATAGAGCGGCTCTAGATCGGTCAGAAATTCCAATCCCAACGCTAACCTCTTTCATTTTCAGATTCGTACCCTGGCCAGAATCGAGTGAAAAGGGCAACTTTGACGCTACCAGAGGTTATTGCCCACACGGTAGCATTCTGGTGAGTGAATTCCATTCAGATATCATACGCTCCAACCTAATAATGTTCATTAGTTTGCTACATGGCATCGTCCGTTCATGCTCTCGCTTGAGGTAAGTTCGTTCCTCTACGTTCACTAAAAAAGTGTATCTCCACATCC
Organism: Arthrobotrys sphaeroides; assembly: GCA_036971245.1. NCBI lineage: Eukaryota > Fungi > Ascomycota > Orbiliomycetes > Orbiliales > Orbiliaceae > Arthrobotrys > Arthrobotrys sphaeroides. The sequence continues at coordinate 226,979 of JAJTTW010000003.1, forward strand.
GCCGAGAAACTCCTCTAACGTATTAATGTCATAATTTAGCAAGCTCTTGTGGCTGCCGGTGAGGACATCGCCTCTAAGTACAAGACAGCCGAATTGAGAGCCAAATATGAGGGTGCCGCGAAGAGACTCAGATTCCCGTAAGTATCAGAATAATATACTGCGGGTACCGTACCGCATATTAATGTACTCTGGGACCCATATTGACTAAACTCGGAAACGTAGATACTGGGATTGGTCGCACGCCGACTTCCAGAGCCACACTCCAAACATCGTCAAGCAACCCAAGGTCTCTGTCGTCGCTCCAGATGGTACTAAGAGCATCGACAACCCGCTCTACTCGTACAGGTTTAAGGGTGAGGAGAACAAACCGTTTAAGAGGCCGGTTAGTATATGAAAACCTTTCAGCGTTATATCAACTGTAAGACTAATGCATCAATTCATACATAGTTCATCGGGGCTAAGCTTACCACTCGTGGTACACTGACTTTCAACGGTAACACCAACGAAGCTGCCGCTGACAGTGCTATGCAAGCTGGTTTTATTGCGTAAGTGAAAAGAGGCCAGGTTAACAATATATATAGAGAAATAGAAACTGATGCACGTGCGCAGCCGTCGCCAACAAACTTATAACAACTTGATGAGCACAGCAAGCTTCAATGACTTCTCCAGTTCTCTCGAAGTCTTGCACAATCAAGTCCACGTTGAAATTGGAGGCGAAGGTGGTGGTGTCATGTACTACTTGGCCTACTCTGCCTTCGACCCCATCTTCTGGTCAGTATACTCCAAATTGCCTCTTTTATTTCAGTGCAAAGGCCCGGACTAACAGCCATAAAGGCTCCACCACAATAATATTGACCGTCTTATGGCCATCTGGCAGGCTGCCAACCCCGATCTCAAACTCCAAAGAGGTCGTGCCGTTGGTACCTTCCAGCGCCGTATTGAGGCCGGTGGTGTCACTCAGGATGACGACTCCACCCCTCTCTACCCCTTCAAGCACCCTGACGGCTCATTTTGGACTTCCAAGGACGTTGAAGATGTCCGAAGTATCTGGGAGTACGGATACGGATTCCCAGAAGTTCCCTGCGAGAAGAGCGATCTTAACAGCGAGGAACTGGATCTTTTCTCCACCACACAGATTAACACCCTCTACCAGGTTATCGTCGCTGAGAAGAACAAGAAACGTGCGGAAGCCGAAACCAGGAGCGAATGGAACGTCAACGTTGTCGTTGATCAGGCCGAGATGTCTGACACTTTCTCCATCTACGTTTTCCTTGGCCAGCCACCCGCTAATAAGGAGGAATGGATTAAATCTGAAAACAAGCTTGGTAGCTTGTCTGTTCTCGGTAGCCCTAATATGGAGAGAGTCTCAAATATCCAGACCGCCATTATCCCGATTACCGCCGTCCTTAAGGCTAAGGGTATCGAAGGTACCGAGGAAGAGATTAGGGAATATCTCAAGAAGAATCTCTCTTGGAGAGCCATGAGTGTAAGTCTTGACTCACGAGTAATATCACCCACTTCAAGAGAGCATAATTCTAATGATTCACGAAACGCAACAGATGGGTGAGGAAATCGATCTTAAGGAATTAGAGACCCTCAAGGTCGGTGTCACAGTCAACACTATCACCGTCAGCGCCGATGAGTCTGTCAAGCCAGAGTTCAGTGACCCAGTCCTTGTCACTGCCATCACCGAGGACAAGAAGGCCGGTGCTGTCGAGGTTGAAGATATCGCAGCCCCAGTCGATAAGACTGGTGAAACCGCACCTACTCTCGAGCGCCTTGCTAACGCGATTGTCGGTGAGGCATCTGATGCCGCTGACAATGCCGCGGAGGTTACTCCACCAGTAGAAAGCACCGTTAACGCCGATGGAGAGAAAAAGGATGGTACTGATGGCAAAAAAGCCGACGACAAGAAAGCCGACGACAAGAAGACTGACGACAAGAAGGCTGACGACAAGAAGGCTGACGACAAGAAAGCCGATGGCAAGAAGGCTGATGATAAGAAGGCCGACGACAAGAAGGCTGACGATAAGAAGGCTGACGACAAGAAAACTGATGGCGAAAAAGAGGACGAAGCCCCCCAGAAGGAAAAGCCAACCGCAGTCGCTGCACCTCCTCCCGCCAAAGGAGCCAAGCCAACTCTCAAAGCTACACCAGATAAAGTGACCAATGTACCAAAGAAGGATGATAAGAAAGCAGACGCACCGAAGAAGGACGACAAGAAGGAGGCGCCAAAGGAGGCGCCAAAGGAGGCACCCGGTGGCGGTGGATATAGCTACTTTTTCTAAAGTGCGCATGATTTGAGGAAAAAAAGAAAGGTTCACTACTCAGCTCGAGAAATCGATATCTGGGTAGCCGCCATTTTCTATGATGTACATGAGTCACGAAGTTATGAAGTTTATGAGTATTTTGAACAGTTTTCCATGACAGGGTTTATAGTCGACTTTGTGGATAGTCTTGTATTATAGAAGGAATAGAAAGATATCCCTTGAGCGGACCGTGGTCGCGTGTCCTTCTTTTATTAAACACAGAGGGTAATTAAGGAAGGAGAAAAAGGAAATAAACAAAACTAAACAAAATATTGGCCGGGATAATAGGGTAAGGTGAGGAGTAATCTCGTAGACCAGTCGTGTAATATTGAGTTGGTCCTTGAGGAGGGAGAAGGAGAGAAAAGAGGAAGAGGAGAAGGATAGAAAGGAAAGGCAAGGAAATCATTCATCCCTATTCTCGCTATCCCTCCCAAGAAGCTCCATGAGCTTCGCTTCCAACTGCTCCATCCTTCGACGGAGCATTCTCTCTCGGATAGACGGGGCCGCATCTGGATTATTGAGCTGGCCCCGAACGAAACGGTCGATCGTGATGAGGCTCTGACATTGACCCATCTGGAGCTCCACGGTGCGGATCTTTAGGAAGCTGTTCTCCATAACGAGCTCCCTGTAGGTCGGGCGAACTGTTTGTCCGCCGATGGGACCGTCAAGAGTGGCCGGGCTGTGGTCGTCCGTCGGCCCATTGGGTGGGGATGGAGCGAGGTGGCTAGGCATCATGTTTGAAGGATCCATTTCGATGGCGGATTCGTACAAACTCTGTAGCAAGCTGGGAAATTCTGGGGTATATTGAGAGGTGAAGGGGTGGTCGAAACCTTCAGTGGTGGTAGTGATTGTGGTATCTGCATCATCGTCGTCGTCAGCTTCTGCCACAGCCAGGAGACCATATAACTACCATCCACTGTCTGTTAAACAGCTCGGAATGATGGCCAGCCTACCTGAGTGATGGCTCCTTCTTCTTCTTCTTTGGAATCGATGCCGTGATGGTCTGAATGATCGAGAGGTGATGTTGTTTGGATTGATGTTCTCGGTGTCCTCGAGGTGGGTAAAGAGACATTCTTGAGCGGAACCGTTGACAAACATTCCACGTCGACGGGACTCACGTTCCATGTTCTGGAATGTAGTGAGGTTGCTGCGCGGCCTCATCATCTTGGTAAATTCAGAGCGAGCTTTAGAACGAGTGGTAGAACTCTACTATATCATGATGTGAGAATTCTCCAAGTATGTTCACCAACCCGAAAGAAGCAATGCAGCAACAACGGCATACTCACTAGTAGAAACACATATCAGCTGACTTCGGGTTATAAATCAACCTTCACCAGACTGAAGCATCTCTGCCAGCTCAGAACCATAACCAAGTGCCCTGGTACTATCTACAAAGAGTCTCCGCTTCCCGTGCCCCTGTAGCCTTTGTATACAGGGCAAGGGAGAAAGTTGTTTTCCTTGAAAGCCGCAGCGAACAACCACCCCTTCGCATCGTTTCTACTCAACTTCAATGGATAAAGCGCAGAATCGACGAAGACACTCCCGCTGACCGGGATTGGATCGAACGGAGGCTTCGTCAGCGAGGTGTTAAATATCCGGATCTGGTTGTCGCAAATAAGACCGTTTCCAGTGAAAGGTTGGTTTGTGATATTCCTGATACTGATTCGTTCCAAACACCCGTTAACTATGATATATACCAAGGCAGAAGTATAGATATAAGATTTCTGCCCCTACAGGGAAGGCTGAATGGGTGGTGCGAACTTACAAGTTAAATGGAATATCCGGTGTCGCCGGTGCCAGTTTTATATATCCGTTCGGGGTGCGAAGGCTGGTGCTGGATATGTCACTGAAGTTGAAATACACTTCCCCGAGTGAACTGGCTAGTGAGACTGGAACAAATGCGTATGGATCACTCGGCGGGTTCATTACCGCTGGAGGCGTGAAAAGGCCGTAAAAGGTGAGGCCCACGATTCCCACCGGATTGAGATTCATCCAGTTGACGGGGGCGTACATGAAGTTCGAATAGCCGTCGCAAAGTATGTCTACAAAGGGGAAGGCTATTCGGAAAGTCTTCCGTCCAGGCCTGATTTAGCGGAAGTTCTATGCCCTGGATAAAGAGAACGTACTGTGAAGTCTGGGATTGAGAGGCCAAATCCACGGATATCATGCTCAAGTTGCACCGCTACAACCAACTGCTCTCCAGACCAGTAAGCATCACCCCTTCCACGCATGCATCTTTGTTTATAATTAGACTAATCAACTTACAGGGTACATATTGGAGGGCCATCCCGGCAGCAGCGCTTGATATGCGCCTGTCAATATCCCATACGGTTGCGGAATCCAAGCCCGAGCCTCGGAGAGTGGAATTGGCACGACGACAATGGACGAATTAATTGTCGCGGTGACGTCCAGCAGTCCATATTGGCTCCATATCGGGTTCGGCTGTGACTGGCTGGGCGGCCATATCCCCGGGATAACCGAAGCGCCGCTAGGTGGAAAGATCGAGAAGAAAGCCCAAGCCACAAAGATATGAAGGTTGCCATCATATTTTAGTCGTCGGCGGTTTTCCACGAAAATATTTCGAATTATATCATACACTACGAAAGAATTCAAATTCCACAAGAAAGCTCGGCCGGCCGTCTGGGTACACAGGAGGCTTTTATACGTCCCCTGGATCGAAATTCGGATCGAAAGTTTCCGGGGCCCAGCTGTGGTCGCCCATCTGGTTGACTGCCATAGCTTTATGAGGAATGGTCGTATCAATAGTCTCGGACGCCGTGTCCCTGTGAGAATGACTGGGTTAATTCGCAAACCGAATCGGAATCTTGCATCAACCGGGATCTAGATCAAGAGTGTCTACATGACACTTAACCGTATACAGCCTAGCCAGAACCTCCTCGTTTAGCCTAGTCGGTATCGAAGCGGATTTCATGGCAGACTCTTGGCTTTCTCTTCCGGCGAACTGGTTGAGGCATGTCGACGGTTGTCGTCGCAGTATGCGAATATAATGCAAGATGTTATTGAAAGGCGACTTAAAACCGATAACTTCGTCATTCGCGGAACTAGCGGAATACAGTTTCCAGGATTTTTCCAATCAATCAATCGAGCATGAGCCGAAAGCGTAGTCAATTCTAGGAATAATTCAGCCTCAGGACCGATCGATTACCAAGAATACTAATGCAACGGCGATAAAACGTTATTATGCTCCCGACACCATCCCGGAACCTTCAATTCACGATTAGGCAGTCACCAATGGACCCTAATCACGTCGACCCCGCCGAAATCGCCCTGATCCAGCAGTGGTGGGAGAAGCTTACGACATCCGTTGAGGACGCAAAGGAGGAGCCCGTTCCGTCGTCGCCCTCCAGTCAACTCTCGATATTACCGCAGGACACCTTGAACCCCGCCCCTTCAGCACCATTATCGCGGTTCGAACTGCTCCCCGGCGAAATCCGCAATGAGATATACGGCTACCTGCTCTCCCCGTCGCTAAACACTTCTCACGACGTCTATACCTACCCGCTCGACCCCACCCGCAACGCCAACAGTAACAACGCAAGTGCGTCGTCCTCTTCCTCAAATATCATACAGACGTATCCGTCAGATATCTACGCCTACCGCGGCACCACGCCGACAAAAGTAGTAAATGCGGACCATGTCTCCGACTCAGATTCAGACGATGACGATGTTGAACTTGTTGTCTATTCAAAAGGGAATGCCATGGCTACAATGCAAAGGGTCCGGATATGTCATGAAATTCTCTTGACGAATAAGCGAATATACAAAGAAGCGCATAGATATCTTTACACCGTCTGTGGACCTGTATTGAAGGTAAGAGGCGTACCGTACACCAGTTCGGTGTGCAGGCTTATGGGTCGTCTGGGGTTCCGATGGTTCTACACCCGCCCGACAATGTTGGAAATCCAGGGTAGTGTCGGTTCGCTGGATATGACATGGAGCGAAATCGATCACAGCCAGGAATCCTTCCCAAACCCGAAATTCACACCGAGGCCTAAGGATCCTCAGATTGTTCTGTTGGGATCACAGATCCCGGCATTCGTGCAATGGCTGCAAATTCTCAGTATGTCATGCCCATCAGCTGATGCAAGTACTTTTGAGTCGATACACTCCTAACAGTGGGATAACGCCAGAAATCAAAGATATCGACCAAGACCAATTCTTCAAACTAACCTTCAACCTGCAACACCCTAAAAATATCTACCAAGAAGAGATCTCCTCCCACATAACGACCTCAAAATTTCAAACCAGCGTCCTCGAATCCTTCAAATCCTTCACGGGAACGGGGATCAAATACAAATTTTCCTCAGGAGCCTTCAACCGTCATGAGGTATCCCGATACCTCGAATACTATAACCAACCGATCATGTGGATCCGAGCCGAGGCCCTTCGTATCGTTCTGCTTATTAAGTCCATTGCAAAGCAAGGATTAAACCCGCAATACCCACAACGGGACCTCGTCGACGACTTTTGCAAATGGGTTTTCATCGGGGATTTGGTTCGTAACAAAGTCGATGGGTCGTATCAGCAACTGGCGGATTTCAGACCCAGGATGGACGATCTCTACCCTATTCTGACGCTGAAGCAGATAGTTCACATCTGTTTCTACAATGTTGCAAAATGCTTGTTTCTGATGGTGGTCCGGAGTATCTTACCCGAAGAACTAGAGATTACAGATGAACTGGGAACCTTGAAGGAACTGTGCCACGACCTGGACGAGATCGAATTGCAGACCATGGAGGTAGACTTGGACTCAGGTTGCAAGGACATGCCGGTCCTAAAACCGGACCACATAGCGAGTGTGAACCACCTACAAGCGATGATCTGCTTCTACTGTCACGAACGAGGGATGGCTAGCAAAGGAATCGAGTACTTTCGCAAATGTATCAAACATTCAGAAGGTCAGAGGAGGCGCGATTTCGAGTTCCTAGCTGATGCGGCAGATAACTTGAGGAACGATGGAAGAGTCACCGGCGATGTAAGCACTTCTCCTATGTGTAATAGTGATATAAAATCTAAATTTGACGTATGTTACCAGCTCATGTACCTCCTCCTCCAACGCTTCCCCGAAACCGACTTGGACATCGACTTCCCGGAGAACATGGAATCGTCACGCTTAGAATACGAGTGGACCCTTCTCCAAAGATACGGATACATCGGTGACCCTCTAACAGATAGGTTTACCAACGTCCCCAGGGAAAACGGACCAAACGTCGAAGAGTTCCCGGATACTCTCAACCTGGACGAATACAAATCTTCGGAGTTTGCGAAGAAGGTGTGGTTAGGCACCGGCACTGACGAACTATTCGTCTGTGACCCGTTGGCGGATTATAGCCCCCGTCGAAGGTCTAGCGTCAGTGCATGGTAATGCACGATAACCCTAATCTCTGTTCACGGTTACGAGCCTGGGTACCTCGTCATCGATTTCTCACATCTTTGTTCTTCTTGACTTTTAACCCCTTACTCAATCTATGAACCACAAGTTTTCGTCCTTGGTACAGGTCCCGAACCCTCTATCTGCGGATTCGGTCATCCTTAATTTCCCCCATTCATGCCATCCTCTCCAAGGACAACCCCTTCTTCGCGATATCAAAACTGGAAACATGCATAGCGAAGCGCATACCCGATCCGTCCGAACAGACGACTTTTAAGACTTTGATGTTCGAAAGCAGCGGTGGATATTTTCTGAAATCTAGATAGAGATATCAAGTTTAATAGAGTTTAATCAACCTCTCCACCGCCAATCAAAGCGATTGGCAGATTAATCAAAGATGGAAGATTCAGAGAGAGAAAGACGTTCACATCACCAAACCACTCCGCCTCCCCAAACCAAACCCCCACTTCCTCCGCCCCTCCCACGCCGGTTGGTGAAAGGCACCCCCGTCTTATCGGCCGTGGGCATGTATTTGGTGCAGTCGGTTTCTAGGTTCCTATTGTATCATATACTCGTATCTATACCTATACCGGCGCACAATGAGCAACGGTAAACCCCGTAAGAATGCTTTAGGTACAGAATTCGAAGCGCCCATACCGCGTATGATTCCCGTACTCCAGCTCTCTATACCCGTCAGTCAAGGTCCAGTTCTTTAATTCTAATGCTATATAGGCCGAGGAGTGGCGCCTTTGTGATTGATCACTCCAAACACTGGTCTCCGTCATGTTCTAATATAATACTTGTCTAATCTACAATAAACTTACCAACCTCCAGAGAAGGAGACATAAAAGTACAAAAAATTACAAGTAGTGAAAGGTACAAAGAACACGATTAAACAAACATCTGTTGAAAACGCCTTGCCATATCATTTCTATTTTTTTTTTGTCAAACATTCTTCTGTTCTTTCATTTCATTTCGTCATTTCATATCGTATCATATCGTATCTTTCCCCTCGCTCTAATGATTCTCCCATCTTCCCGCTTTCAAAAATTTCCTAGTCCTCCCTTAGACTTACCTACCCCTCTCCGCGAGCTAACCTTCTTAAGCCTCAGGCGGTCTAAACTTCTCCTCAATAGCGGTCGCCTTCTCAATCCTCTGCTTAGTAACCATAATATCCATCCGTTCCTGTTCCGGCGCAATGACCTCCCCGGCAGCCCTTCTCCTCTCATTTGTCGTCGCAACATCCCTCAAATCCCAATACCTCCAGTCGTCGCACCCGCAGCTCCTCTGCAGACTCGTCCAGCCATTGGACCGTAGGTAATCCATCTGGCCCAGCGTTAAGGATGCCAACGCCTTTAGCTTAGGATTAGTCTCTTCCTTGCAGAAGTTTAGAATCCTTTCCTCCATTTTCACTACTCCTTCATATTGGAGGTGCCCACGTAGCGTCCAGGGTGCGATAGTCATGATGGTTCGGACGTTGATGTAGTGTAATGACTCGCGGAGGTGGAGGGGAACGAATAAGTTGAACATTAAAACGCGGAGAATGTCGACGACGGTGATGACCTGCTCCCGTTTGGTGTTAGGGGGGCGGAGAATACCCATTAGACAGAACATGGTAACCATGACTTCGGCGCGATTGTTGACGTCGGTCGAAGATTCCAAGGTCGATCCCTCTATACTACGGTATCCTATGTCTCGTTTCTCGCCCACAGCGCCGAAGAGGGAGGGAGACTGTTCGAAGAATCGGAAGTAGAGCACCAGTGTCAGTGCTGGCGGCCTCCAAAACGTCGCGTTGCCGCCGAGTATCGCGTTAAGCAGCATAGCCAGCGCCTTCAGAGCGGAGATGTTCTCTGGTCCCTCCGCCAAGCCTTTCATCAGAACGGTTTTGATAAAATTGTACACTGTCAAGAACATTCCCGGGAGACCCAGCTCGCCGGTCTTCGTCTGCTCGCGCTTGAGGTAATCATCCACGTTGATAACTCGCGGTTGGTGGTCGGTGATAAGTTTATCCAGGCCCTGTAACTGGCCCACAAGCATCGGAGCGGTCTTGCCGAAGCCCTCGCCGTCCCCGACCATCTGGACAACCTTTTTAGACATCTGGGTTTTCATCCCCGTCAGATCCCTGCCCATGTAGTAAGCCTTCACCGTTTTGATCCTGATTTCCACAATTCCCATAGTAATGCGGAAATCGGCATACGCTGCGAAGATCTTCCTATGTTCGGGGTTAGGGGGCCCTAGGACGGCGACTGCCTTCATGTATCGGTCCTTCCATGCGATGAGCTCCAGTATTTTGTTCTTCATGTTCTCAGCCTCAGAATGTGCAAATGGCATTGTTTGCAGCATTTGTTCGACTTTGCGTATAGCCCTAGCCTGTAAAGCCGTATTTTAGCAAGAAAATCAACAGCAAGTACTATATAAAGGGGATTGAACGAACCTCGGGGGAGGGGGCAAGAGATTGGCTCTCCGTCTGCTGCTGTCTCTGTTTTTCCTCCTCTTCCTGCTTCAACCTGTTCTTCTCCTGAACATACTGCAGGGCCTTCTCCCTAGCGGCCTGTTCGGCTAGCTTAGCCTGCGCATCTGCTGCTTCCTTGGCCTGCTGAAGCTCTTTAGCCTTCCTGTCAGCTTCATCTTTCTTCCTCTGGGCTTCTGCCCTGATCTTCTGTTGTCTTTCCCGCTCCTCTCTAGCTTTCCTCTCCGTTTCCCTAGCCTTTGCAGCCCTCCTCGCCTCTTCTTCTCTTGCTGCCTGTTCAGCTAATTCCTTTGCCTTCACAGCTTGAAGTCTCTTCTTCTCTTCGTCTTCCCTCTTAGCTACCTCTGCATCCTCTCTCTTTTTCCTTGCCGCTTCTTCTCTTGCAATCTCTCTTCTCTTTGCCTGCTCCTCCTCCAAAGCCTTCAACCTCTGAGCTTTCATTTCCTCAAAATTCTCCAGATACAGCTTACTCTGTTCATAAGCTTTCTTGTGACGTTTGATATTCTCTTCTATCTGGCGGACCTGTGCTTGGTAATCTTCCTGTTCCTTTATCTTCATAGCTAGCATATGTTGCACACTCTCCTGCGAAAGGTGGAGGTCATCCAACATCGGCAGCGGTGGTTCCAGAGCGGGAGCCGCATACCCGTTAGCGTGACTGGTGCTGGCGAGGGTATTGGTCGTAGGATCCACCACAACGGAAGAACCCCAAGAAGGTACGGACCCAGCGTCCTGGCTTGGAGCCTTAACAGCAGCGGCCGATTCCGGTAAAAAAGGTTTGCGTGAGAGGTACACGAGTTTTCTGAGAGTATCTTTATCAGGTCCTTCCGATCTTCTTGTACTTTTTGCTACACCGGTTGGCTTTTTACCGCGACCTGTGACGCCGGTACCGCCGAAGAGTGGATTATTGTGCTTATTCCTCGGGTCAACCCAGGCTAAACTTTCCGTGTGCAGACGCTCAAGCATTTGAATGAGGTCTTCATCGTCCAGTGGGTCCTTTTTCGATAACTTCTTGTTGGAAGATGAAGAAGCTTTATTACCAGTGCCACTAGAGCTGTTGTTGTTATCAGAGAGTAGGTCGAGGGAGTACCTGGCGTCTACCCAGTCCTTTCGATATTCGTCTTCGAGGGCTTGGAGCGCTGCTTGGTTTTCTAACATGTGGATACGGACTGATTCGCAGACTTGGGCGAGGGTGAGAGTTGGTTCCTCTTCTTTGGCGGCTTTGGCCTCGGTCGTGTCTGTAGCAGCTTGTTAGCGGCGGTTCTTTCTGTGAATATGATTTTAGAGCGAGCATAGCTACCTGGTGGGACGTTCACCGATATGGATACCACCTCCTCGCCTTTATCATCGCCATCGTCATCATCATTACCGCCATCAGGCCGTCGTAAAGGAAGTGGCAGACCCGGAATCCCGATAGGCGTGAACTTAGTGGGAACGATAGGAAGACGGGGGGGGAGGGGAGGAGGCCGGCATTCTGCTTTAGCCTTTTTAAGTTCCTCAAGGTAATCTGTCCAGTATCCGGCGATACCTGGTTCGGCGTTAGGATCCAGCGGGTCTAAGACCTGTCGACGGCAGGTGTAGCCGTGTGGTGAGAAGAATTCACTACCGGCGGTGGTGCCGTTAGAGTTTCCATTAGGAGGTGGTTCTGGAGGTGGAGCCGCCATGTTTGGTGGCTAGTTAGATGTGTTATGGGTTTTTTGGTCTAAGAAGGGTCTATGATGAAAGATAGAGATGGGAAGCGATGGAGGACGAAGAGGATAGATGAAGGAAGAGAAGGTGCGATGGAAGAGGTTGAGTAAGTAGATGGATGTTGTCGTTTCTTTCGCTGTGGTCGTTGCAGGTGAGGTCGACGAACGGATTGGACGTGTTGTGTTGTGTGGTAGAACGCAGCTGGAAAGAGGGAAGATGAGAGTTCTCGATACTAATGAGAGCGGTCCGGGAGAGAGAGAAAGGGAATGTCTATGGACGTGAATTTATACCGGAGAGCAGCAGCCGGTATGAATAAAAGCCGTGTGGGAGTGTCGAATGAGAAATAAATCGTCCTGGTTGGTGGTAATGATGGGGCTCTACGAAGTCATGCGACGGTAAACGTTAGAATACCCCTAATCTTGGGCGAAGCACTTTAAGCCAAAGCAGGACGGAAAGCAGGAAAGCAAGTAGACAAGAACGAAAACGATGCAATGCGAATGGCTGAACGGCCTGGAGAGCGTGCGAGGATATTTAACGCGAAAACGTTAGATAGAAATAGATACTTGGGTAGTTCTGTCGCTATAATATAACCAGTCTCGAGACCAAGCTATAGCTAGCTAAAGAGAGAGAGGGAAAGACAAAGAGAACTACCTTCTCCACACTCCGATGCTTCGGCGGCTCCAGCTTCAGAACTTGTCAGGACTGTCAACTCTTGCCCAGAAGACAGCAGACAGGAACGTCGGATGGAAGACGATAAAGCATAAAAGTATGAAGCAATGCAAATAACTAGGCTAAAAATGAAACGGGGGAAAGGGAAGGCGAGGAAGGGGCAATCTAATCTAGATCCTCCACTTTTCATCCTAGAGTCAACTTCCCTGCTTGATATATTAGTGGATGCTTGGTCGATTGGTAGGAGAGAGAATGCTTACAAGTTCTGTTCAACCTATTTCGCTTTCTCCCACAGTGGGGTATATATAGATACGGGAGGGTAGGTTCCGCCTAATCGGGTGCCGAGTGGGGTTTCTTGAAATAAACGCTGCAGGCCACTGAGAATTTCGTCGAGGTTTGCTGGGAGGAGACAACCACAGATAATTTTTTTTTTTTTTTTTTTTTTATTTGAAACCTCGGAATTCATTCACTTGTGTGGACGGCAGGGGTGGCAGAGGCGGTGATGGTGGTGATGATGGGGGTTCCGAATCCTCAATTTGGTGAGGATTCTATGCATCAGTTAGCCCAATGTATTTACACTAGATACGGCTTCAAAGAATCTATGACTTACCGGAATCCGAATCCATGGGGGACTGGATTCGGACCCTCTTTCTAGAGGGCCCCCCAGCCTCTTCACGGAGGCAGGAGCGAAGTGGTGGGGCCGGAGCCCGAGCAGGAGAAGGAGCAGCGGCTGGCGGTGGAGCAGGGGGGGCGGGACTAGCCTTGGGGGACACCCAGACCACTGGGAGGGTGGCCTCCTCCTCGGGAGCTAAATTTTAAACAAAAAAATTATATTAGCAACGGCTCCAAATTGTAGTAAGAGACGGTGAGTTACTTACTGATCTCCGAGAGGGTGTCCTCCCAGTTGCACTCCCTCGAGTCGATCTCCTCTTCCCTGGCCTGGTTGAGGACCGAGAGGCGGTCAAGCTCGGCGAGCCACTCTCGGTCCTCAACCCAGCGGGCGGCCAGGAACTCGATGATCTCGAGGGTAAGGGCTTTGTCCCGCCCCATGCTTGGGGGCGGTGGGGTCCAGGCCGGCGTGGTGGTGGTGGTGGTGGTGGCCGTGGCCGCCGCCCTGATCTGGCGGATTTGGCGGCGCCGCTCAAACGTGATGAGCGGCCGGATTGTCTCCTCCCAGATGGAGACGAATCGTGGGGCGGGGCGGCGGCGGCGGCGGTTGCGTGCCCGGTAGCAGGGCGGCAGCATAAAGACCTTCTTGGAGGGCCTCGGGTCTTCAAGACCCTCGGCCACCCGCTTCCTCGTGATAACCCCACATGGGGGCAAGGAGTAGAACGACTCATTGTCGTTCTCGTCGTCGTCGTCGGCCTCGTCGGCCTGTTCGGCGGCCCCGGCCTCGTCAACAGCACGGGGTTCTTCTTCCTCCTCCTCCTCCTCCTCCTCCTCCTCCTCCTCCTCATGGCGGTGGTGATGATGGTGGTCGTCGTCGTCGTCGTCGTTCTCAGCGGTAGCCCGCTCCCGCACGACCTCCGCGTCCTTCTCCCCCGCCAGGGCGACCTCGAGCCAACGAAGGAACGCTTCGTGGGTCGGGTCAGCCCCGGCGAGAGATTCGAACGTCGGGCCATCGTGGTGAAGTTCCTCATAGAGGTACTTCTCCACGATGCTCGGAGTGGCAGATTGGGCACCGTGAGCGACAGGGACTGGTGGGACGACGGGAACGGTAGGGCCAGTGGGGGCAGAAGGGACGGCGGGGGGTACAGGCTGGGCACCCGTTTGGTCATGCCCGCCTGGAGTACCGGGACCTATGTACCTAGATACAAGGCCCACGGCACGTCCAAGGCAGACAATCCCAACGGCACAGGCAACGTCAAAAGCAAAGGGAATAAAAGCAGCGAAAGGCATTTTGCAAAAAAAAAAAAAAAAAGTAAAAAGTAAAAAATAAAAAATACACAAAAGAATATAAAAAGGGCAGCGAGAGGGAGAGTGCAGGGGATATAATCAATGCAAGTGTCCTCTGGGCAAGGAGAACACGAGCAGATGAGAACGAAATAAAATCGCCTCTAGGAACGGATATCTTACCTGTAAGGTGAAGATAGGGTAGTAGACTATAAAAAATATCTTGCCAATGGAATGGACCGAAGTCACCCGCCAAAGACGAAGATGTACAAAAGGGGATGAAGAATATCTTGCCTGCGGAATAGACCGAAGTCACCCTCCAGAGACGAAGATAGCGAAGAGAAAAGGAGTAAAGAATATCTTGTCGATGGATTGGTCCGAAGACAACCTCCAAAGACGAAGATAGCGAAGAGAATGGGAATGAAGAATATCTTGCCAATGGATTAATCCGAAGATAGCCTCCAAAGACGAAGATAGCGAAGAGAGAAGGGAGTATAAATAATAAGTAGCAGTAAGTAATAAGAGTTAACAGACTACGACGGCTCGGAACGTAGAATGTATAGAGAATTGGTGAAGTCGTGATTTGTCGTGATTGTTGGTGTCGAAAGAATTGGTGATAGCTGATGGGAAGGCGGAGTTGAAGAAGGAAAGAAGGAGAAGAAGGAGAGAAGAAGGCTCCAACCCGTTGCTCAATTTATACTCGTAGACGGCCGAGCCCAGATCCACTCTTCTTTTTTTGTCTGGCAACGACATTGATATCCTCCACCCAATACCGTCTATTGCCCTCGGCACATAGCGAGTTGAGCACCTGTCACTCCAACTGTGAGACGAGATCGAGCAGTGACAAGGTGTACCCCGGTGTTGAAGCAGGAGGACATCGAGATCAAAGATCAGATTTCAGATCCCCACGACCCTCCTCTCCGACTATCCGCCGCCAGGCAGCCTGGCCAATATACTAGTGGATAACTCCATATCCACAATTACCCATCTAAGTAGATAGATAGCTGGGTAGATAGCCAGATATGTATCCAGATCCGCCATCATACTTCACCTTTGCACTCACCTTGTCTTCCTTAGAAGAAATAAAAAGAAGCAAAAAGCATAGACAGCATAACTCGCACGCACAGCACCTCCGTCCAACATAATCGAAACAGCATCCATACCGTATATATGGCCCCTCTGTCCGCTTATTCCATCAAAGAGGATAGCCAACCCTCTCCGACAGAAGCCTCCTCTCACCCCCCCACAGCTCTTCAAAGCCCTCCTGTACTTCGAACTCTCGGTGCAGGTGACGGCGATATACCCGCTTTATTTCAGCGGGGTGTCGACAGTCGGTATACGATCTCTCGGGGATCACGACCTCCGAGAGGGCCTTGTATACGTCTTATACGCCGTTCGAATCGAACCGAAATCGCAATAGTTGAAGCGTCCTTCGCCGTCCCAGCACTCCCGTCACATCACCATCGGCCCAAAACTACCACCAAAAGCCCAGCATACATTAGAACAAACACGGCTACCGTGAGGACCACACCGGGGCCTACACTACCAAGCGATTGGAGCTTACAACGGAGGTTTCTATGGTCGGGTTCCTACGGCTGGCGGTTGGATAGCAAAAGGGAAGCGTTGGAGTGACGTTGCGTTTGGAAGGGTTCGCGTTTGTCGGGGTTTTTGGTGTCCCGTCGCGTAAAAAGTGCATGGCTGGGCGCAAAGGCTTTACCGAGCTCCATGCAGGTACTCCAAACCATCGAGATATATTACGAAATCTACAGTACCGATGGGACATTCCGGCGCTAGTTAATGGTATGAAAGTTTGGGCAGTGTCGCGTTACGGCTGGCCTGGCGAGCTCGGGGGTGTCAGATGCATACTCAGTAGCCACCTTACATATAGGTGTCCCAGCAGCTTATCGACGACATGCTAGTCGCAATTTCATTGCATTGATATCATGATTCATTTGGAGAGAATCAATTGATGGTGAACGCTACACTCACGGTACGCTATACGGTATATGAGTATAGCGTACGAGCACGGTATACGAGTATGGTATACGAGGGGAGTCGAGAAGGTCGGCTTGTAGGCGGCTCCAGCGGCTGTTTGGAGACAACCGACTATAAATATTTCCACACTATGGAATATGAGGAGAGTCGCATCAATGATTTCGAGAAAGAACTGGTCTGAGAATGCAATCATTCCTCCCTCGATAGCACCACTATTAGACCTAAGGAGGTAGCCGCAAGATAGATAGATAGTAAGAGTGAGTCCATCAGAGCAGCCTCTCAGCCAGAATACCGTCCTTCCACTCCTCGACCCTCTTCGTCGTATCCACCACGACCAGCTTCCCGCCGACCCACCCCTCCATATCCCCTATATCTTCCTTCTCCCCATTATCCGTGACTATACCTGCATCATTAACATCGCTATGAACCCCCACCCTGACATCAGTAGCAACATCTTCATCCCAATAAACCAGACTCAAGTGCGGAATAAACCCCTGGATTCCGCTTTCCGCGGGAGTGGTATACTGCTCAACCCACTGCTCAGCCTGTGATTTATCATATCCACTGTTAAAAGCGGTACGGCAGGTCGAAGCGAGGGATTTCAAGGAGGTGGACTTCTGGATTTCTATGGTGATCTTGGTCCAGAACGCTGTGCCGTAGCGGAGGCGTTTGAATTGGATTATGGGAGGTTGTGAGAGATCAATTGAGGACAGGAGAGCTTGGAAGTCTGACGGTGAGACCAGAGGGATGCCGGAGGTAATGGTGATGTGGGGTTGGAAGTCGGCTGTTTCTCTATTAATACAACTTCTACGATCTAGATATAAGGACAAAAAAGGGAGACACACGGACTGAGCCCGGGATGCGAGCGGGAAGGGTGGTGGAGATGAGGGTCTGGAGGGCTTTGGAGAGGGGTCCCGGCGGGGGGAGCAGCCAGAGAGAGGCTGTCGCATCACATTGTACCTATCAGTTTCGCACTTTTTTATCGTATGCAGGGTGACGTACCGCCTGTGGACAGTCAGCATGCATCTCTATGCGTGTGAAGTGGTCTGGTGTTGACGCTTGCGTGTGAAGAGTGTTCTTACCGGCCATGTTTGGTTAGATGTAGTTTTTACGGGTGGTTTACGAGGATGATGTTGAGAGAGAGAGAGAGAGAGAGAGAGAGAGAGAAAGAATGATTGATAGAAGATATCATACAATTATATTTTTATGCATCGACAAACACGTGCAGAAAACATCGCCAGCCAATTGAACACCTCACAGAGCAATAAAATCGCGAGCATACACTGCAACAATGCATCGAACAGCCATTGAACAGCCAGTGGACGTGTTAATGACCCTATCAATGCTAATAAGAGGGTGACAGAATGTGCCCGACTCCCCGTCGCAAAAATCCCCACCACCCGATAGTAAATACCAGGTAAAAGAACTTCCTCAGACGAAATAAAAAAGAATCGGTCGCTCTCCTGCCAGGGAGAGACTCTATCGAAGGGGCCGGGAACGGAAGAAAATCCACTATGATCAAAATAGTCCTCAGCAAGCCGTCAGAGACGGAGCCCCCAGGTAGGTATTGTAGATTATATAACTTATTAAGGTATAATATCCACTACTCTGTTGGATAGTTAGCATCTCTTCATCTCATCTCATCTCCTCTTCTCCGACAGAATATTATCGGAGAAGCAGAGTTTTTAGGGCGGGTGGGAGGACTTACGTTAACTGAAGAGAGAAGAGAAGAAAAGAGGAAGAGCAGCGAGAAGACCGCCAATTTATACCACCAGAAACAACGAAAAAATTTGCGTGTGTGCACCGCCACACGTCCACCTTCCAGATGTGTTGTATCCACCAGCCACAAACATCAATTGTGGCTCAGCTGCACCCCGCCAAAAAAAAAAAAAAAAAAAAGAGGTAGAAAATTCACCCCTCCCAAAAAGCTGTCTGTTCTCCCCACCACACCAATCTCTCTCTCCCATCTCCCTCCTCGTCTTCGTCTCAGTCTCCAGCCTCGGCCTCTCAATCCATCGCTCTTCTCTCTCGTCTACTTTATCGCACTACTTACCGTCACAATGGGCTTCGGAGATTTACTCGCTGAAACCGGCAAGACTGGTACGCTCTCTTCTTCCAACCTGCCCCGCCATCACATACCTATTATCACATTAGAGTCATCACCCATCCACTAACAACATTACTTCGCATACAGCCCTCAACAGCTGGCTCGAGACCCGCAGTTATATCGCCGGGTATGCCACTCCCTTCCACCCTATCCGTAACCTTCCTTTGTCAACCTTCCCTTTTCCTTTCCTTTCCTTCGTTCCCCTAACTCAAAAACCCACAATTATCTGTTCAATCCAAATCGTCGCAGGGAGGAAAAAAATACCTCTCAATCCTTACCCCACTATCCCACCATCATAGCCAATTATCATCTTCAAGACTACTGCTACTACGTTTTTGGAAATAAAGGGGAACAAAGAATGTGCTAACGATCGTTAAACTAGCTACACTCCCACCCAGGCCGACGTCGCCGTCTACAAGGCCGTCTCCTCCGCTCCCGATGCAACAAAATACCCCTACGCCGCCCGTTGGTACAGCCATATTGCCTCGTACGAGGGCGAATTTGAGGCCTTGACCGGCGACGCCAGCGCCTCCGCTGACACCTACGGCCCCGAGATCACCGAGGTCCTCGCCGCTCCACCAGCTGCCGCCGCTGCCGAGGAGGACGACGATGAGGTCGACCTCTTCGGCTCTGATGATGAGGAGGAAGACGCCGAAGCCGAGAGGGTGAAGGCTGAGAGGTTGGCGGAATACGCGTATGTCCTCCTCTTTCTTTTCTCTCTGACACATTCAGAAATATATCTTAGAATTGAGACTGATGATTTGCAACCAACAGCAAGAAGAAGGCCGGCAAGACCAAGCCCGCCGCCAAATCCATCGTCACATTGGACGTCAAGCCATGGGACGACGAGACGTAAGCTCTGCCTCCGCTCACCCACAAGTTATTCTCGCTCTAACAGGATTTCAATCACAGCAACATGGATGAGCTCAAGTCGAGTGTCCTCTCCGTCGAAATGGACGGTCTTGTCTGGGGCGCCTCCCAGCTTGTCGCCATTGGCTACGGTATCAAAAAACTCCAGATCAACTTGGTCGTCGAAGACGAGAAGGTCTCCCTCGAAGATCTTCAGAACAAGATCGAGGGCTTCGAGGACTACGTCCAGAGCACCGACGTCGTGGCCATGCAGAAGCTATAAGCAAAAATCTTTTCAATGACTTACTGTTTATTATATCCTGCAGCGCTGAAAAGTTTTTCTGTCCTCATCTTCTCCGTTGTAACTTTTTGACCGCCAACGGATGAGTAGAGGTGGGGGTCGGATGAGGTATTCATTTGGCCAGATCCTCATCATGTGCTCTCTCTGTTCTTACTTCTTCTATAGTGTGAGAGGGTATATTCTTTTCTCTTGATCTCTGTTTTGTTTAAGATTTAATCTAGAACGGAATTACCTGGGAATGCCTCCTTCTTCATCGCCGATTCGCATGCATAGATACACACGGAGGGGAGGAGAGAGGAGAGGAATTTATAGGGAGACAGATCAAATGAACCGTCGTCGTGCACCAATCCACTTCATAGTCTTATAGTATTATCCTAACTATCTCCCCGAAGACTCCCTCACAGACTTCGATACCATCATCGTATCTAAAACCTAGCCCTGCGTCTTGATCCACTCAGTAAATTCCTTCCGTTGTTTCTATCCACCTTAAGTCAGCATCTCTCATCCCAACGATAAGACAAAAAGAATAGGAGAACAACATACCCTAACATCCAAAAACCCCGGCCTCTCCTCCAACGCATCGAACAATCCTTTCCCTTTCCTTCTCTTCTCCCCCTTAACATCCACATCTCCCTCACCAACTATCCTGCCGCTTTCCAATCCTCCAGCGTAGGATCTTAAACTGATTGGTTTTAATTCCCATCCGGAGCTTACGATCCCCACGAGGAGGAGAGACAGCGAGAGGAGGGTTTCAAGGGTTATGTCTAGTGGGAGGGTTGATGTGGGTTGTTGCGTGGTGCTATGCGGGGGTTGAGAGGGAGATGGGTGGGGGGTTGTGGTTGAGAGGAGGGAGTGCTCGTGGGCTGAGTAGCAGCTGGTTTATATGCACAGTTAGTATGCGGGATATGGTGGTGGTTGAGAGAGGGAAGGCTTACGCGTGAGCGAGGAGGAGGGAGGAAAATGCTATCAGCAGCTTTGAGGGGAGGGAGCGAGGCATCTTTGGATGGTATAGCGGTGGAGTGTGGATGAAGTCGGTGCCGACGCCGTCGACGGTACCAGTATTATATCGGATTGAGGTTGTCGTGGAGGAGCTTGGAGTTTACTGTGGTGACGAAAGACGGAAAAGGAAATTTGTTCTTGGCGGTGCACGAAAAAGTGCAACAGGGTCAACGCAGTTTTCGCGGAGGGCTGTATCCGGATGCAGGGAAAGTTAATCCTTTGTCGGGACTATTGATCGTCGATGTTCCGGAGTTTATATAGGATGATGGGTGCACATATAAGAACTTAGGTCGCTCCTGAAAAACTTTACTGCAACTTCGTTTTATAGATTGCATCGTCATCATACTGCCGCGATTACATGGTTACTACACTCTCCACTATCGATACACTTCATATAATACGCTCGAACCACCACAACCGCAACAATGCGTCTGATACTATCCCTCTTTTGTATTGCCACCCTTATCCCCCAAACCCTAACGTGGTTGACAATAGCAATGGACGAATACGGAACTTCAAACTGGTATTCCTCCCCAAAGTAGCCTCCTAGTATACCTCTACATCTACTGACCGTATACATAGCACCGGCGAGATGCTTTACACCCATTGGCCCTCGGTGACCGACTGCATCGACGTCGACTACTTCACGAACTCACTGTGGATTAATACCGGTTCAGGGTATTTTACCGGAGTACCGGTTGGATTCTCTACAGGGGGTTGCATCGGTTCATCGAGGATTGGGAGGATACCTGGATTGAACAGCACAGGGCAGTGTGTGGATATTAATACGGTTTTTATGGAGAACCCGACGTGGGGGGGTAGAGTTAGAAGTGTGCTTTTTCAGTGATCAAGGTTTTGTACAGATGTGAACGCGAGAGTTAGGTGTTGGTTTGGGGTCGAGGTAATATTGCAATATTGCCGATAATATAATGGTGGGGGAATCTGGACGCTCATATCTTATAATGCCGTGATGGGGATCAGCTCGTAGGAAGAGGGGATTGCGGCTGTGTAGATAGACTAACCATGGTGGACTCGACTACGTTTCCGCTGATTAATTTGAAACATGCCCGCTTCGAACATCTATCAGCAAAAGTGTCAAGCATGTTCTCATTTGAGCTGATCTATTTACTTCCTAAATCATAAACCTCGGGACGGGTTAGTCTGTAATTAATAAACTGATTCGCACAGCCCAACCTAGTATTCAGGTGATCGTAATTTCCGATATCGACCTAAACTTACCGATACCATTGGGATACGATTCCCTTGAGGCGCGGTGATCTGTTTTATCTTATTTTCGACAAAGTTTAGGTCATTGTCCTCGCCTAGAAATAATCCTTGCCGTTGTTACAATGCCTTCCTGTTTTGACGATTTTGAACGTTTTAGAGGATACGATTAGGGCGACGGTGCAACACGGGCGTATTTCTTGGCTTTTCGAACAGTTTGGATTGAGGTGTAGTATGATGCACGGTCGACACCTGAAATATTCGAAGGACTTGCCTGCGCATGTTTCCATGGGAGTGTATCCTTACTCGTTTGCGACGGACCTTAGGGTACGGATACGCTATATAAATTTACTCGCCGCAGACGTCCATTTCGGTTTCTATTTCACCTCTCAATATTCACTCTCTTTACTACGTTCATCAGAAGTTCCATTTTTGAGGTTTTTCGCCGTCCTTTTATTCATCTTCTGCTTGCGGTTCTCATAGTTTGAGTGGCATTCCCATTTTCGTTCTTGAACCGGCAGATTATTTAGATAAATTAAACCGCTATGTATTTCAATCCGAAATCTCAAATACTGGTCGCATTGGCCGGGATCGCTCTCGCACAGGACGCGACTGCACGAAGCCTACCGGCGTCGACTGCTGTATCATCCCCTCTTCCTTCCACGTTAACGTTGGCGACCTCTATAGTCCGACGCGCGGAGTCTACGGGTGTTCTATCGTTTACAAGAACAATTATTACCTTCCCCACACCGTCCAATTCGCCTGTACGGTATTGGTTTAATTTGTACGTATTCATTTCCGACCAGACTTCCGGATTTACACCCGTGTCTTGGATACGGACTAATTTGCCATTTGATAGTGGAGATTCTTACAGCAGCACCGGGTTCTCGGCGGCCGGCGAACAGCCCTCTATTGTTAACCCATTGGGTAATCCAGATGATCCGAGTATACCGGAATCTCACGGTCCAACGTGGGTGCCGTATATCACTACAGAATTTAATGAAACGTTGACCTTCACCTATAATTTTGCTGAGAAGGGTGAGTAATCATTTGCACACACTCTAACACAAGACTACACACACCCTAAGTTCAAACAGTAGCTAATCGGGAAGATTAACTGTAGACACCCGTATAAGCTCCCAACCAACCACATCGTACTCCCTCCGCACTCAATTCGATCTATTCCTATCTACTTACGCCTCCCTACCACGGGACCAAACACCGTGGAAGGAGGAGGTCAAAACAATGTACTCCATCTGGCTGGGCATCAACGACGTATACGACCTCTACTCCGGTGGGATACAAAACGACACCCTTCTACAGATCGAGGGGCTACTGGCTACTCAATTCGCTGCCTTGGATGAGTTATATTTTGATGTTGATGCCAAGTCGTTTTTGATACTTAACGTACCGCCATTAGAGGATACTCCTTTGATTGTTTCCTCCGGTGAGACGAGAACAGAAGTCATGAGGGTTTTGGTGGAAATGTGGAATACGAGGTTACGTAATATGGTTGAGCAGTTCAAGGAGGAGTATCCGGCGGCTATGGTGGTATTTGTGGATGCTTATCAGCTTATTAAGAGGGTTTTGGGGAGTCTTATGGAATATGGGTTTAATGAGGATGTTGGAGCATTTGGAGGTGGGGATATGTTTGGGGGGACGGATTTCATTTGAGTACTGGCGTGCATGAGGTATTGGCGCGGGAGATTGGGGCGTTAATAGGGGAGGTTACTGACAGTAGTAATCAATCTGTTTAATTAGACTATCAGTGTGTACTTAGTATTCTTACTCGTCCATGTATACCCTTGAAATGACATTATCGTGAGCATTGTCTCAAGAGAACACGATATTTCGTCAGCATTATATTATTAGTCTGGTAAGCTGCGTTGCGTGGTTGTATTTTGCATGGCTGACAGCCTGAACATGCATGCACGCGACATTGGATGCGTCCAGCGGCGTCTTGGCTGAGAGCCACATCTTATCCGCTTAACTTCTCTCCTGCGGATCGAGATAACATGGAGGCCGATATACTATATAGCTTATCATATTCTTGTCAATGTTGCTTATATCACCCCATTGCGCGCATCATAGTCCCCTGACCGACACTCTCACTCACGAGCTCGAGCGCTCGCTGCCATCAATGGTCGCCATGCCTGATTTGCAAAAATCTAATATCGACTTTGGTAATGGGTTTTCGGCAAATGCAAAAGGCGTCCAGCCAAGGGTGCAAGGGCCAGAGCTATATCCAAAACGGTAAGCCCTAAGCCCAGTCTGGTCGATTCCGCGAGTCTAACCCCCATGAACTAGGGGTCCGTATGCGCAGACCTGGCTTGTCGCAAATGTCCGAATTTCGATTTCGATTCGTTGTCGATTGTAAACTGCAAAGGGCTATTCCTGTTGTGTGTGAAGTGCCGTTCACTTATCGGGATAAGCAAGTATAGTTGGGGTGATATGACCTGGCAGAGGGCGGTTCGGAAATCGGTTGATAGAAAATGCTTGACCTTGGGGACCTAAGACTTCCTCCTTTTTTTTTTTTTGCCTCAAGGGAAGGCAATCTCTATTATTCTGCAAGTTCTAAGGTAGAATTGCATTGGAATCCTTCCTTCCTCGACGAGGCCTGCGCCTGCACTGTCGCATGTCGGAAACCCGTGCACTTTGGACGATTCGGCCCTAACTCCCTTCGCTCGGACGGCCGTTAGGTAGCAATGGAATACGAACTCCAGCGAGTTGGCGCCTCAGACTCGGAATCTGCGCAAGAGAAAACCGGGGCAATCTATCAACATCAACCCTCGGACTCTAGCATATCTCCCCTTGGGGGGAAAGTCACCTCTGAAACTGCTATTATCGAACGCCATGAGAAAGTCGCCACTGGGTGGATGCCGTTGATTCTGCGTCCTTGGTCGTTGTTTATATTCCTAGTCATTTTTATCGGTATCTTCATCACTTTGATCGGATTGTATGTACAGTCGAAAAGGTCACAGGGACTCAGCAATGAAAAGGAGAGCAGGCATTATTTATGGACTTACGGTCCCACTGCTGGTATTTATCCCCCTTTTTATATTTAGTTCAAGATCTGAAAGAAGACACGAGGTTACATCCGTCCAGCATGTGCTGATACAAATTCCGTCTAGTCTTCATCGTCTTGGCAGCGTTCTGGCGACACCTGGACTATCAGGTCAAATTGCTGATGCCGTGGGTGGAACTCGCCGAGGGACCCAAACATGCGAAACTTACGGTTATGCTGGATTACATCTCGCCGTTCCAGCCGGTGGCGTTTTGGTATGCGTGTAAGAATCGGCACTGGTTGGTTATTATATCGGCCACCGCGTTTGCAACGATAAAGATCGCGATTATTTTCGCTACTGGGTTATTCATCCTTCAGGGAACGGCGCTAGAGACTGGTGATAAGAATTTTCTGCGGTATCAGAATCGGTTTTCGGCCACGGGTTTCGATTCTGATTTGGACGCTCGGGCCAGTTTATCTATCTTTGGCATATCGACGCTTAATTTGTCTTATCCTGCGGGGACGAATCACGATTTTGCGTTTCAGCGGTTCCACAACTTTGGCAACGTTTCTCTGGAGAATATTGCGTCTATATCGGTTCCAGTGGACGTATTCTCCGCGAAACTGGACTGTCAGCCTGCCAGGTTGAATTGGACGGATGACAGGGATCTGGTCAATGAGATTACCCCCTTATCACAGTTCTACAATACCACTGCGTTTTCACCGGGGTGCACGTTGCAAAAGATTAGACTGGATGCACCGTCGTGGGCGGGTAACGACACTCAGGAAGGCTACTATGCACGAATTCAGAACTCAACGTGCCAGGAGATTCGAGATCCGGCTGCTGGGAGCAGGCTATTCATCGCAATGACCTTTTCCACCCGCGCGAACTATTTGAATACCATGAGGAACTATACAGCGTTCGTGTGCAAGCCATCGTACACCGTTCAGCGAAATCAAATCACCATACCGAGTAACCGCCTGAATGACTACTCGCAAATATCGGGAATGCAGCCCCTAGGTGACGGTACCACTCTACCTGGGTTTACGCCTAGAGACCTAACCGCAAGTATTGTCGCTACTTTGGGTTCTGCTGGTAGTCAACTCGGAAGCTTTGAAGGGAATTCACAGTTCGATCCTTTTTTCTCGTTGATGATGAGAGCCCAACCACACTTAAACTACACAGCTTTCATGGAGCCTGACATTCTCAAACCGGCGGCTGAGGATCTTTACGCCACTATTTCGGCGCAGATAGCGGGTTCCTCGCTCACGGAGCCTACGGATGATACTTCGATCGTTGATGCTACGGTGACGAAGATTCAACAGCGGCTTATTCTTCGACCTGTATCTGTTATAGTGATGGAGGTTATTGTGGCGGTCTTAATTATCATCACGATCCTTCTTATCGTTCTGATTCCACGGCAGGGCGTCGCACCGCGGGATCCCAGTTCTATTGGTGCTTTAGCTACCATTCTATCCCGTAGTAGATCACTCGAGCAGTCACTTTCCGGAACCTCCAATCTCTCCGAGAAGGACCTTGAAAGCTGGCTGCACCGATACCGCTTCTATTCCAAAGTAGAAGCTAGCTCTAGCGGTCGAATCTTCAAGATCGAGTTGGCGGATATGTTCCCTAACTCCGGCGATAAAAAACGCTACTCAGATGAGATCGCAAAGCTGCCAGAGCAAGGGGAGAGACATACGTGGTGGAAACCATTGGGTCTCAAGTGGTGGGTTATCATTCCGCTTGTGGTGTTCCCTATAGCCATCATAGTTGTTCTTGAGGTGCTCTATCGAAAGTCGGTTCGCGACCAAGGATTGGCGTATATTCCTGACGGCGGATACGTGCATTACACCTGGGTATACGTACCTGCATTCGTAATGGTTGTATTGGTTACGCTGTTCAATATGCTCGAATACGCTACTCGGTGTATAGCGCCGTACCAGGCCATGCGGAGCAACAGCACTGCCGCCAGCCGTGGTATTCTCTACAGTCCCAACGGGAAGCTAACCCTACCAGCGCTCTGGCACGCTATTAAACAGAAGCATGTTACGGTCATTGCAACGACGTTTGCAGTACTGATAGCCCCCGTGCTTACGATCGCTGTGTCAGGTTTATTCTTCTCGCAGCTGGTGGCTAGCACGAGTACTTTGACCGTACGACAGGCAACATGGTTCAACGGCACCTTCTCAGATTACAGTCCCAACACGACGGATGATATCATTTCCAGTTTAATTATTAGTGGGAACCTGTCTTATCCTCAGTGGACATATGAGGATCTCGCACTCCCGGAGTTGGACATGCCGGTTGACATCATCGAGAGCGCGAGGTCATCTGATGGAATTACGTTATCTGTGCCTGCTATCCGACCGGCGTTGAATTGCACTATTATCCCGGAAGAGCGGTATTTGGAGTTACAGCTCGGATATGATAACCCTATACCCCGTGGATCAAATCTGACGGAGTTACCAGTGTACGTCAATATCAGTATGCCGGACGAATGCGGGAATACCGGGAATATATACACAAACGAGACATGGTTGACGGATCAAGTCGAGCATCCTGAGACGGGGTACTTTGGTCATTTGTTAACCCTAGGGCAAGAAAATGGGTGCCCGAGCTTTGCTGTTCTTTATGGGAGGATGGAGAGGAATCGGATCGCGAATTTCTCGACGTTGTTTTGTTATGGGTATACGCAGATGGTGGAGGTTGAAGCTACATTTCTCCTTCCTAATTTTGCAGTTGATACTTTGACACCCGGGGTTGCGCTTCCAAGACGGAAGGAGGAGACGGCGAGGTGGTTCTCTGAAGCGTCTGTTTATGTCGGCTTCAGCTTTGCGACGTTAAAGGTTAATACTTCGTCACCCGATATCTTTGACGAATTCCTCAGTGCGGTCGTGTACGGCAAGAACGGTATTCCAGCGTGGGAACTGATCGATCCACAACGACTGGTTGACGGCGTGAAATGGTTATATGGAATCGCCTCTACGCAGACAATCAGCCAGGACGCGCGTATTCCCGTTCCCAACACCAACGGCGAAGGCACCAGGCTCCAGGGCGTGAGTAGGACCAAACCTCGCGCTCGACTAGTACAATCCGAAGCATCGACGCGAGTAATACAAGTTATATTGGCATTTATAATGTTAACGACGGTGGTGGCTTACATCGGTGTCAAGGCGAGGGAGTTGTTGCCTAGGGAGAGCAATTCTATCGCTACTATTGGGGGCTATTTGGCGGGTAGTGATGTGCTGAGGCTTGTGCCCGATGGGGCGGAGTGGGGGGCTGGGGGTAAGGGAGGGGGCACGGAGTCGCAGGAGGTTTTTGCGGGGTATATGTTTGGGTTTGGGTGGTGGGAGGATGAGGGGAGGCAGGGAAGACGGAGGTACGGAGTTGGGATTGGGAGGGGAGGTGAGAGGACGAACCCTAGTTAAAGGGTGTGAAGTGTCGTATATATAAGTACTTAGTTTATTTTATGGATGGATTCATGCGTTTCTGATATCGATATCATGATGCCAGATTCCTGTAATTTTAATAGGTTTTATTATATAAGTATATATTGGATACCCTATCTTGAGATGATCATGAGTTTGAGGTCCGTTCTTTCGAGGGTATATAAAGTGTGTTTGACCACAGGCCGCCTGACTATACTCCCACTTGGACCATTCTCCTCGGGGGCATCCAGTGCTTCCTCTGCGACAACTCTCCATAATAGTCTAGGATCCGTAAATCCCTTGTCAAGAACCCTCTGATCCACGATTATATCATCTCGCCGTTGAGATGTCAAGAAATCACACCGAGAGCTGCTGTAACTTAGTAACAACCACTTCGCTCCCGGTGCCGTCAAGAATGCTAGATGCAAAGCTAACACGGCCAGCGGATGAATCTTTTCGGTGGTACCGCCCTCAATGCTGAAATTATCAACGGGGCCCGGGGTAATACAAAAAGGTAGAGGAACAATTACGTCTTCGGCGCAAGATATCGCATCTGCAGTCGACTTATCAATAACCAGCGTACAACCCCCCTCCGGTGAAGCTGCACCCTTAAACTCCAAAACCTGGTCAGTGGATAATAAATCCACCGTCACCCAGTTCATGCCCTCATCTTTGGTCTTGGCAGCTTCAATAGCGATAGATGAGAAATCTATATTGTAGATTTGTTTGGGGTTTGATACTAAGTATTTCAGATGGTACGATAAGTCTGAGGTTCCGCAGCCGATGTGAAGGATTTGAGGGGTTTGAGAAATTGGTATTGAGGAGGCGATTATGGAGAGTAGAGGGGCAGCAGGGAGGAGCCAGTCGAATGTGGCGGGGTTGGATGTGAAGCGAGAGTCCCAGTATTCTTTGTCGCCGAAAGATGGCGGTGGCATGGTCGCGTAGTTGGTGAGGAAGGTTGGCTGATCTACACGGAGGGCTGAGAATCGAACGAGGAAATATCAATTGGGATGGGTTTCAAAATGCAACAAGACCGCTTGTGTTGCGTCCCGGAAGCTATATCGGGATTCCTTGAGCTAGATAGACAAAGCTACCAAGAAAACTTATACCTCCGGCTGGTCTATTTTGGGTGCTATCTAGGGGCTCCCTAGACATCACTGCTGCCTATATTCATGGTTCTACTTGTCCTCCGTAGATCCACGGAACACGGAGCTTCTGTTCCCACTTGCACTTTTTGAACGTGGGGTTAATTCCGTCTCTATAAAAATCTTGCAATCCCGGGGAAATTTATCTATCAGTGGAGACGAAATCAAGGCGCATAATATTATAATATCTCGAGATCGAGAATCGATTACATACAGGCTACAGTGTGGTGAAAGCCACCTCCCTCGATTCCGTAATGCCGGGTATTACATCACTGGCCCCTGAGCTTCATATCAGAATATTTGGCGACGAGGGTCTTTTAAACGGAGACATTTCTCGGCTTCAACAGGTTTGCAAAGGATTCAGAAAACTATGTGCTTACGAGAGAATCATTTTTAGAGTCGACGCGCCCGACCAGTCAGCATGGAAGCTCGTCCACCGAATTCTTTTCATTGATTCTTCTTTGGCCACGAACTGCAAAGAACTAATCGTGCGGTGGGAGCGAAGAGATTTGGAGGGCAAGCGGACATGGGCTAAGCGGTGGAATTGGACGCCGGAAGAACGGAGGCATGTTGTCAAAGTCTGTCGAGCCCGAGGTTTCTCGGAAAAGGCACGGGATGCAGTTCTGGAAGGAATCAATTCCGAGTCTCTGCTTGCTCTATTTCTCTGTTTTACGCCGGGACTGAGACGGCTGGATTTAGGACTTATTACTCACTGTGTGCTTCGGGTACCCCCCGGGAGCCCCCACCGAAGGCTGCGCAGCGACGAAGTACACTGCAGGAAGCAGTTAGCCGCCTTGCAGTGGCAGGGCAGCTGTAGTGAGCGGTCTGTTGAAAGCAAGCTCGAGCAATACACGGCAGCTAAGCTATGAGGCCTGAGTGCCACACATTGTGGTTGTTCGAATATTTTAGCTTCCGATCGATGGACACTGCGACCGAGACTGTCATCGGGCAATATCTCCCGGAGCTAAGGCACTTTAGTATGGGGAATTCTCCCGTGCTGGTTACCGAGGCGCCCTTTGTCTTTCTTTGCGCCCGGATTCGTACCATCCGAACGTAGAGGATATGCCCCAGGTTAAAATGCCTTCTATACCATCACAACTTGAAATACTGGATCTCTCATGCGACTCAGGCTCGCCGCGCGAATAGGGCTGTGATAGCTTCCGCTATTTCGATGACCTTTTACTCACGGTAGCTCGGAATACCTCTCGACTACGACGCCTCTACTGCAAAACCAACCTGAAAGAGCTTTTGGCTAATTGCAGGTGGGCCGACCCAGGTAACGGAATTCATGCTAGCAGGTTTAGCAGCCGCACGCGCAAATGTCTGTGTACCACCTATAAAAGAAGCGAAACGATTGGGAGAGCATTTCTAGATCATAACAAGGAAACGCTGCGGCCTACGAATGTTTTGGTCAACGGTTCTGGGTTTGATAGTGAAGGATTCTTCCAAGCCACTGCTGAGAAACGCAGGGAAGAAGCAAGACGAGAACGAGACTGGCTCTCGACGCATCGGGCACGGCCTTCTATGACTGTATGGTTTCCCATTCGGACCGACGATAAAGACTAATATCATAGTACAAGACGCTCACTAACTCCCAAAACTCGGAAGCCACCGATCACAACCTTGGATCCCGCATCATTAGATAATATTTTCGTATATCTAGAGCGGTCGGATGCATTCAGCCTCATGCTTTCTTGCAAACGTTTCTATCAAGCTTGCTATGACTATATATGGTCTGACCCCCCGGTTCGGTCACGCCTCAGCATGGAGAAATATTTCGAATTGATGAATTGTATTCACACGGAGAGGCCGACTGGGTTTACGAACATGAAGTCCCTTGAAATTGAGTACAATATGAACCGCTGGCGCCAATCGGCGATCGAGTCGGGATTTATGAGCAGACTATTACATGCCCGAATTTGGAAATTCTGAAAATTTTCGTTTATCCAGAAGTTGGTAAGGAGATCTGTCTATGCTTTTGCTCCCCTCTACTTGGCCCTGGCTCATGGAACCGATTTTTTTTTTTGAAATCCGATAGTTCAAGAACCTTTGTCCTGTCAAATCGACAACGGCTTTGGGGAGCGTTTTATGCGCCAGCTTAAGGAAATATCAGAGTCAAAGTCATCCTCTATATTTTCAATCGAAGTATCAATGGCTTTTCTCTCCCTTACGACTGGCGTAAGAGATTTAGACATCGACTTCACTAAATTGACGAAGTTTACGGGCGTGGAGGAGGGTTCTACTGTACATGAAAGTTTTGCCTTAGTGCTGCCATTCCTTACCGGAGTCATTTCCAGGGCCTATAATTTGAAACAGCTTCGACTGAAATATCGGCGGGCGTCTCCTTTCAATGTCGTAGACTTACAAAAGTCGTGGAGTCAATGTCAGCAATTACGGGAAGCGGTTCTAAGGCTGGAGAGATTGGAAATCATGATCCTTGACGGTACGCTTTTTCACAGTTCGTTCTTCCTCGCACCGCCCGGAAACTGCAAGACGGTCTACTATAGGGGCATAAAATCGCGTGCCTGGTGGCGGCAATTTGCCAAGTACCCGTTTTCTTCCGTTGAAGAGATGACAATTTCTTGTCAGTGCGATTTTAGGCGAGACGATGGCTTTGAAATCGTTAAGGATGGGGAGGGGAAAGAGACGGTAAAACATCATCAGGGCCCCCGAGCTCGATGACCAGTTTACACTCGGGGACGTCGAGATATCGGGATTAAAATGGTTTGATATGTCACGGGCCAATGCGGACTTCTCACGCCCTCCGGCAGATTTAGTAAAGTGCATTCTGGTGAAGAATCCGCAACTTAGTAAGGGGTGCTTAAAAGCTCTAGCGAGTGAAACGGCGAGAAGAGTTGAAGAAGAATTGTCTAGGGAATGGGTACCGTTCGAGCTGCCTTATATTGACAGCGTTAACCAGCTCCCGGATACTTTCGCCCATAAAAATACCTTCATACAGGAGTTTAATCTTGCGCGCGATAGATTAAAGGTCGAGGAGGTACCAGACTGGGTTGAGTTCCGGGTAGTACGCGAGATAGGGCGGCGTCCTATGGCGGATTCCAGTAGTGAGCCGGTCGCAGAGCCGGTTACAAATAGTGACGACGAGTACGTCTTTGACGATAGTGATATGGAGAGCGAGCTAGAATAGTTAATAATGTATTTAGTAGCCATCCGACACCCAAATCGCAGCTTTGCAAAAACCAATTATTCTCCTAGCCCGGTGTGACCACTTAATATATGGCTAGGTCGTACACTAGCTGTGCACTCGGATTGATGCTTAATTTGCGGCAGCGATTGTGGCCATCAGTGGATCCGGGGTCATTAGCCGTTATATAGATAGGCCGGTAGTAAGCCAGGCCTGGCTAAGACGTTTATATATATGGGAGGAGCCAGAACAATCGTCTATAATTGTACGGACTTTTCTAATCATTTCTAGGGTATATGAAGACAACAACTCAGTTCTCTGGTTCTTGGAACATATTGAGCGGCTAGTGAGAAGGCCTTCGGGACGCGCTGGCGAAATTCGAGTTTTGAACGAATTTGATGCAACCGCAATATAATGAAGGTTGCAACCTGACTTACAAGATAATGAATTTGTGTTGAAAGTGTGTCTTTTTAAACGCCCGACTGAGGCAAATTTTATATATATGGCTTCATTGCATTGTGATGTCGCCCGCTGCGTAGTAGTAATTCCTGTTTGAGGCAGTCGATTTATTCGTCTGGATTAGTGTAGCGTGGCTATATATTTACTGTTCGGCCGTAGGTTACGCGTGGACGCAGTGCCAGCCAGTTGAGCGCCATTCCGGGATATGATGCATGATGGGAGGAGAAAGCAGATAGAAACCATACAAACCGCCTGGATCCTCAGAGTATAGGAATCAGCTGTGCATCGATAGTATTAGTGTAATAAGATCGCACCTTCGTTCCCACTGCAGTTACTCCTTAAGTCAGACTTAAGAAGTATCTATACAGGGACAAGTTCCAGCCAGGCAAACCGTGAGAGTCGCCTAAGCCCCGAACTCCGACGACGGTATAAAATTTTTATTGAACAGGTCTTCATTGGTTGAATACTGTATCCACCCCGGCGTGGACGTACCAAAGGGCGTGTATCTCTAAGAGGGCCATTCCTTCGGAGAGAGGAACCCTTCAAGGTTGAAGTCTCAAGTCGACGTCCAAGGAGGCGAGCCAGGCAGACTGAAGGACCCATGCTTCCATTCCTTGGGCTCACGAGTTAGCGAGGCCCGACACAGTGGAACGACCCAGCCGACCAGGGTGCAGTGGTACTTAGCACGCTATAGCTACCCAGCTGGCCTAGCCAGACACAGCTCGTCGAAGCCGGCGGCGGGGAAGTGGGTACGATAAGTACGCTGCAGAAGTATAAAGTTACACGAAATGCCTCATAACTGAGGCCATCCGGTCCGTCCAATGGCCATTGGAGGAGGGGAAGGCGGTGCAGGGCAAGGAATGAACTGGCGGATAAAGGTGGCCATGGGAGGGGAGGATTCCCGATTGATGAGCTGACAGGTCCATGCGAAATGCAGTTCTTTCCATACTTATAGGCGATCGATAGTACTCCTCTTCGAAGTTGCATTGAATCTCGAGATATCGGCGTCGACAGCAGAATTGGACATCCGGTCCCCATTGCATTGAGTGTGAAGGTTCCTTCGCTCGGCCTCCACGCGATTAAATAAGCCGGGTCAACACAACAACTCAGCGGACCTCCTCGACGTCAACTCCGTCTCATCACCACCGCCACTTCCACCATAGCTATAACTGCTAGCTTCATCAGCATCATCAACCATGGCGAGGATGACGGTATCTCTGCCCTACGATGTCCTCTGTCTGGTCGCAGGCTTTGTATGCAACCCTATTACTCGAAGTGGGCACTTTCCAAGCTAATTCACGTCCAGATTACCTCGCGCCGTGACCTCATCTCGTTCTGCCTAGCATCCCGCCAAACCCGGGATGCCGCGATACCCCACATTTTCAACACCATATCTTTCGAATCATGGCCGGATACCGAGGCCAGGCGTTTGGTAGATCAGTACAGAGTCGGGTACTCTGTTAAAATTCTATTTTCTCTTCTTAATGAGGACCTACGTCGTCCTTCGGACCGTCAAGTCCGGTCGATACTTGTCAGGTCGCTTTGTCACTCTGTCATTCCGGATACCACTGAAAGGAGTATGAGTAGGACGAAGGATATATTTATGAATCAATTGGTGTATCTGATAGAGACCCTGCCGAGGCTTCAAAGGTACTACTCCCTCCGTGATTGTTCTTTGTGGATATCCCTGACCATGAACTGGATCGTGTAGCCTTTCTATAACGACAGCGGATTTGCTGATACCTGAATGCGAAGCGGCCATATCCGCGTCTCCTACAATCACTGATCTCACAATAACACCACAAAACTTCCTTTCCATAACGTGCGAGTCTCGCCGTCTGGCCCAATCTACATCCCGATTTCTCCCTCTCTGGGGGAATATAGCCACACCAGTTCTCAGATCCCTGAAGATAACATCCCTGCCGCCTTCCCATCGCTCCCTCCTTGATCGAACATCGGTTCTTGGCTCAGTAGAACTCTGGAATACAATTTCAAACTGTCCAAACCTCAAACACCTTGACATTCGTGTTAAAATCTCCGGTAGAGATAGGGGAAATAATTATGTTAAGGACTTGGCTGGACGGACGTCCAATATCTCAAAGGTTATAGCGGAGGAAGATACAACAGCTACTGGCACGTCTCGACCGACATATTGCCCGATAGTGCACCTCGAAACGCTCCGACTAGAAAATTGTACTATGGCAGCTTTTGAATTGAATCGACTCGATCCGCACACCTGGAAGGAGCTTCACATACCTTTCAACGGCCGAAAGAAGTTATTTAAAGAGCTAGGGAATAATGGTGTCACACCTAACGGGGAGCGATCTATGGTGTTCCCACGGAATCTGAAGAGCTTGGTGGTGGACAATCTGCCGCTGACATCGGACAGAAAGGAGGCTTGGCATAAGAACTTTGAGAGAGAGTTCGCGGAGCTAAGACTTGACGAATTAATTGTCATCACGAAACAGGCGGACTTTTGGGTCGGAGGGACGCCTTCACGGATTGCTGGATTGTCGACTACGAGGGATGGACATGACTTATCTCCGAATACGAGAAACGAGGCCATTAGTCTTATCTCAGGAACTCCCCCAGCGGCAACTGAGCGTCGTTCATCGACGCAAAGAAATGCTAGCGAAACGGATGATGAGCCAGCAATGAGCCCTCGGAGTGATATATTTGGAGGACACGGAATTGGTGAGCAGAGGATGGGAAGCTGGTTAAAAAGGCTATTGCTGAAAGGTAGCTGGGCGATGACGAAGGGATTGATGGCACAGTTATTGGCGAGCTGTTATGGATTAGAAGAACTCGGTGTCGCTCTGTTATGGAGGGAATGGGTGAGTACACTTCTATTGATCAAAGGTTATGAACAATTTCTGATATTTGCTATCGCAGGAACATAAGGTATCAAATGTTGCAGGTGGCTTGAAGCGTTTGCGACAGTTGAGAGCGCTCATTATCTTGAATGAACCACAGAGCAGCAATATGAACCCTGAGTGGGGCCTGCCCTTGCCAACAAAGAATAAGGTCTGGGGAAGCAAGCTGGAGTTCGAGGATGACGACTTTTTGCAGTATGGGCAGTCTCAGGAGAAGTTGAGATACTGGGGAGTCGGGAAAAAGATGTGGAGAGCCGTATTGGAACAAGGAAGCGACAGCAATAGACGGAAGAGAAGCCCATGGGAGGGAAGCAGTAGAGGTGTGGTAGCCTCTAGAAGGGTGTTGAGAGAAATTAATAGAGAGGATGTGAGTGGGGTGGGGATCCTGGACTGGATTCGATTTTGCGACGAGGGGTGGGTTAGCGAGGCTGAGGAGAGGGTTGTCGGGTCTTATAATCTTTAGACTGGCATTCGAGTTCCTCAAAAACTGTCCCGCTGCGGGGCATATACGAAGCTAGAAAATCTAAGGTGCTACTATGGTGGGATTACAAAATTGGAGTTTCTTGGGATTTTTGGTCTTTGCATGGAACGCGTTCGGTTCCCAGGGGTATGGGGAAATGTATTAACTACTCGAACTTTGGCTTTAGCGGTGATGCGGATTTTTTATCTTTCTTCGAATAACTCAGCATGCATTCAGATCGCTTCGGAACACATCAGGTTTGTGATATTGTATGTACACTGTTATTTTCTTAATTCTAGGATACCAGACTCTTACACAGTGCTGTCGCTCGTTCGCCTCAATTTACTCACAGCTTGATTTTTTAGGTCGTTGACGTGTACACACGCAACAATCCTTCGAATTGGTGTCCAGTGAAGGATACAACGGCCCAAACCCCAAATTTTTGCTTGACCACCAAGAGCTCCGGGATCCTAGATGGCTGCTTTGCGAGGTTCCCCGGCCTTTTATTGGTCGAAACTGCTCATCCGCACGCTAGCATCGTGGGTGGTCGGCCGTCCTGTCCTCGCGAATCCGAGGCTTCGATTTTTCGGGCTCGTTGAGAAACAACATTTAAATGCTCAGCCAGTAGCAGCCTATTCCATATTCAGGGACATTTCTAAATCCATTTCGAATTCCTTCAATCTATATCAGACCTATCAAGGAACGTGCATTTTAATTATACAGATTTTACTAGCATATCGACGCCAACGATTCGAATACGTGATCGGTTGATACCTGTTGGGGACGCGATTCATCCAATATAGCGACGATATGGCACCCTGACGGTTTTGCAGCTGTGGTCGCTTTCGGAGCTATAGCTAATAGAAAGATATTAACGGGACCGTCAAACTCTTTAGACGTCACCGCAGAATCAACCTTTTATGAATTCCAACGAGGATAAGATTTGTAATATGTTCCCTACAGGGTTTCTAGGGGGCGGGCGGCCCTCTCGTCCAAGCTCAGGTCTGGGTTCCCGGCATCGTTCCATAAAACTGAAGAAATCGAAAGAGTCCTTCAAGCTGGAAAATGAGAGCCTGCTTGGTTTGCCTTCGGCGCCTGCTGGCCGAAACCGAAACAGCCAAGGTATTGCAAACATGTCTACCCAAATACCCACAGCCTTGCGAGAGGTTTGCTAGTTCTTGAGCATGAGGCTAACTAATTCGGTATACCGACAGAATCATTACGGAATCACTCCTTTAAACAGGCGGAATCGACGAACAACGTCAATAGCGATCGGCCTTCTCACCGAACTAGCCCGACGGGCGGCATTCCAATACCCATGAGCTGGCCAGCATCTGGCCTGTCATACACAAAGCAAAGCCATCAGTTGATCACACCTTTGAAGCCTGGATATTCTGCAAATGATGGAAGGCGAAGAGAAGGCGACTCCAAACCCACCAGCGAATTTGTTAGCAAGACACTGGAGGGGATGAACCAATGGCTTCTTAAAAATGAGAAGCATTTCTCCCGTGGTGATTTAGTCGCACTATCAACCGAAACGAGGGAACCAAAGGATGGATCACCCCTAGAACAACTTCTTAACTGCGCCTTGCAACTATACCACTGGGGCCGAACTCACGGAGAACCGGACTCGGTTGTTTGGCAAGATGATGCATCTAATGTCAGGAAGGCTTTCAACTCTGTTATCCTAGGATTCGGGTCTCATCGCTACAAGAGGCCCAATCACCGGGCACAGGATGAGCTAGAGCTGATCCAGCGGATGCGGTATAATTATCCGCGCCTCGACAGGGAGTCGACAGGAAATAGTCGACGGGATCTTCCTGCCAACGATAGTTTCTTTCAGACGCAAGTGACGACTTCGATATCTAGAGATGGTCAAGACTCTCTAGGGAAGTGTATGCCTAAGGCAGACCCACTCGATCTTTCCGAAGATTGGAAGTCCCATCTCGCGAGTTGCAGGCAGAGACGAACGCTTCCAGAGGCTATTTCAAGGCAAATACAGGATCTTTCGGACCCCAGGACTCGAGATACTAGCCGTTTGCTGGAACGAGCAATTGACGGTAGTGATGAGCAAACAGACCTGATACCGCTGCTCCATGATGACCAAGGCCCCAAAACGTCGATTTCGCTAGGGCCACCAGAATCCGCGCCAAAGCTCCAGCAATACCTGATGACAAAACCGCTGACACCGTGTAAAAAGCGTAATACACTGCCAGAGCGCGCTTTATCGGACGGTTTAGGTCAATTTCCTTCAGTCGCTCAGCTCCAATCCAATACTACCCCCCTAGTCCAAAAAGATGACGATGAGGACGAAGAATCGCTTGGGAAACTTAGTGCTTCACTTCTCTATCTCCTTTATATGGGTTTCCATCGCGGACGAAATTTGGATGTTTGGTCTCAAGCCGGCGAGTTCACGCAAGACGGGGCAAGTAGCTCAAGTCGCAGTGTTCAGTCAGGCCGGGAAGGTAGCAACTCAGTACCGAGTTCAGGTTCCCGAGGGTCTAAACGGGCATTCCGTGGGAATAAACGTAGTCAATACGGCGATAATGGCGATTGTGGAGATGACGAGGAAGATAGGGAACCCCCTAAGAGGAGGAAAAAGCTTATGAATGCCGATGAGATTCATAAGAATTTAGCTTGCCCATTCGCGAAAGGTGATCCTAAAAAATATGAGGAATGCATATTCGTGCACAGGAAAGATTTACCTGGAGTAAGGTGAGTGGAGAATTATCTGAGACGCAATACTTACATTGATCTTGCTAGCCTATATTCGATCATTAAAAAATGGAATGACTAGAACTAGACTAACTCTTATCTCGGCATATGTAATTTAGGGAGCACCTAAAAAGGAACCACTACCATGGGACTCTCCCGTTGGACATCAGACTAGCAAGAACATGGTCGACTATATTTCTTGTGTGCAATCCAGGCTGGACCGGCAGCCTTCCGTCCCCCAGTGAGTCTTCGACTACGCTTTCAGCCAGTGGAGTTCCTTGTGGATTTTGACAGCCTGACTATTCCCTACAGATATCGATATTCGCGAAATTTACGTCTCTTCCCAGACGAGCCCGATTTCTTCCACTACTGTGCCCGTGAGCACCACAGCTTCTCTCTTCACAAATCAACCCCTGCCAACGTCTATTTTAGGACCGGGGACAACCATCGCTCAACAACCACCTCTCTCGATATCCTCTATAGCCAGTCCAGACTCGGACCCCATAGCACTGCTCGGTCTTTTTCCTAGTCTTGATCACGTTCAAGTAGATATGACTTCTGTTGGGCAAACCGTGGTGCCGTCACCCTATGATTGGCCTGATTCAACGACGTTCTCTCAAGCTATTCCGCCACCTCTCGATGGCCTTCTGGGCGTTAACAGCCTCACCGAATTTTGTCAAAGTTCCCTTGATTGGATCAATAACAACTGTAACGAAAACACTGCCGTGGAGAGTAGTACTAGCTCCCATACACACCTAGAAGCGAGTGTTACAAGTTCATCTAGATCTATCTCCGATATAACTATACCTATACTCACTCCCGCATCATCTCATGAAAGTCTGGGTGACGTCTTGGTCAGGAATATCCAAAACGATGAAGTGCGTAACACTGTAGCTGGTTCAAATACTACTCGTTCTCGAAAGGTGACAGCTTCGGAAGCCACCAAGAAGCCTGTTAACTTTGACGAACGGCCGAAGAAGTACACCCTCCGCATCGCCCGGAAGCCAGCGTTAGCAAGCGAATTGACGTCTGAGAAATCGGGTCCCAAAAAGTTCTTTTTTGATGATATGGATGAATTTACAGCAAACTTTGAAAATTGGATGAGAAGTCAATTTCATGATCCCGCGTTTTGTTGGAGCCGGTGGGAGCTTGAGAATCCTGTAAGACAGGAGAGGCTGTCTAGTATTGAGGCGACAGTTGAGGAGCTGGAGTTTTGGTGGGACGTCTACAAATTAGATACTAGGGCAGCGTTCTTTTTAGTAGAGAAGCAGCCTAACTAGAATTATAGTTAGTAGGATGGGTTAGGCATTACTGAAGCCTGGGCCACAATTGCGTATCCTTCGAATTCGCCCCTTTAAGCTTTAGGTGGCTACAAGTCGGCCTCGAGATGAGTATTGGGGTAACATATATCATATTCCGATCTGGTTCTTGGGTGCCCAACCTATAGTAGGGCGTTCGAATATAGTTCGCAATACGATACGATTGGAGAATGATATTCCGGCGGGTATGCATATGCTGGTTAAATAATAAACCGGGAAAACGCAGGCTTTGGCCATGTACGTATGACTGGAGGTGTATCGGCTACCGAAATACCAAGGATTCCGTTAGATTCTATCTCGAGCCGGACTAAAAAAAACTTTTAAACGGTAGATATCAAATTCGGAAGACCAAAGGAGTACTGGAGTTCAAATGTATATCTATTTGCGCATTGACACGCACGCGGGGCTATCTTGCTCATCATTTTGGCTATCGTGCTTGGGAATGCGCCTAGCGAGATTGGATTCGAGGCTACCTGGGCATGCGCATGAGGAATGAGCTCAGTATGGCAATTTGCAATGCAATAGGCCGGCACGTAAGGCGCCGCGGGTTGCAATTGGTTGGCAAATC
Organism: Arthrobotrys sphaeroides; assembly: GCA_036971245.1. NCBI lineage: Eukaryota > Fungi > Ascomycota > Orbiliomycetes > Orbiliales > Orbiliaceae > Arthrobotrys > Arthrobotrys sphaeroides. The sequence continues at coordinate 267,990 of JAJTTW010000003.1, forward strand.
CGATGTCCTGGCTCGCAAGCATTGCGAGGCTCAAGAGCTTCTGATTGGTTGATTGCCGTTCCGCAGCATGACATGTTCGGAAAGGCTAGTAAGGCTTGATATTTTTGCACGCCGGTGCAGGCAGGATCCTTTCGATTCTCTTTCGAATTCGCATTCAACAAAGCATGATCATACCAATTAATTGACTGGTCTGACAACCCCGCATTTTTTACGAGATATCGATAACCACATTTAGTGGTCGGACTAGCAATATAATATCTGAGCCAATCCGTGGATCGAATCCAGGGAAGTTGACCAATTTTGTCGTGTCACCTCACCTATCAATATATTAATACCGATCCCTCCTCGGAGGATCTTAAAACTTTTATTGACGCCCTTCAACGGGCCCCGTCTCACACTCTCACTGCTACACATATAATTTATTATATCTCCGCGTGTACGTATATGATCATAAACTCTGGGTTGAATAAATATGTTTCTTGACATCAAACGTTGCAGGCTAGTAACAGGATCTGGAAGGCTATTAAGGCTATTATAGCGCGATATATAGATCCCCCCTCAACAAAATTTTTTTTTTTTGCAAATTCTAACAAATCCAACACATTTAACCATTCTTGAGGCTTTATAATCATATTTCAGAAGTGAATATACTAATAAATTAATTAAATAAAATATAGATTAAGATGTATAGTTAGTTGAATAAATAGCTAAATAAATAAATAAATGAGTAGGTGAATAAATAGGTATATACAGCAGGTTGGCTGGCTGGTTGTGTAATAAACTAGTTGGTAGGCGGGCTAGTTGTGCAGCAGGTTGGCTGGTAAACTGGTTGGCTAGCGGGCTGGTTATGGCCTGACTATTTATTTATATGAACAAAACCAAATTGTATTGACCACCTAGCCAGCCAGCCAACTAACCAACCAGCCAGCCAGTTACATACACGCCTACACACTTACTTAATTGCCTACCTGCCTATCTGTTTGTTTGCTTGTTTTGAAATCTATTTCATAAGTAATTTTTCAAAATATTTATTAGTTTGAACTTTTGAAGATGGGTAATTGTGTTGAATTTGTTGGAACTTATAAAATTTTTTTTTTTGTTGAGGGGGGGTCTATATCGCGCCATAGCTATACCTATACAGGTTACTACCTATACAACAATCCGGACGCCCTAGAGCTACTGAGCTCGGGAAAGGAACTCACATTGCCAATTCGAGCTTTACAGATTTATCGAAATTATATTAATGACACTCAACTATGGATACGAAAAAAGGCCGAACTTATATTGCGCAGTCCAAACGCTCCTCTAAAGCCAAAAAGTCAGCGACTGGTTCCCGAAGACAAGGCACTGCTGACTCTACAAATTCCGAAAAGCAAGGATGGCTGAAAACTGGCGCCGGATCACCTACAAGTCCTGATACTCTTGACGCGATAGGTTACCTGAATGGGTAGGAAGCTGAAGAGGAAGATACATTGTGGACGTCGCTGTCCCGATCCTTGCATCCTCAACAGCCGTACAGCCTATCTTCCAATAGAAAACCCTCTCGGTATAGCCAGTCTCGTAACTACGATCAGCCTCATCCTTATGACCAATCTTACGAGTATGAGCTGTGGCGTGCATCGCAATTCGACAGTCAATTCGTGCGGATGGCACGACAGGGAGTTGAAGAATTCCATTTTACGGATATGGAAGAGTTTAGAGGGAATTTCGATGGCTGGATGGAATGCCAGTTTCATGATCCATTTTTCTATTGGGATCTATGGGGCATACAGAACCCGCTGACGAAAGAAAGATTTGGGGATATTGAAGCTTTAATTGAAGGTTTAGATTACGAATATCTTGCGTATGTTGCCGATACGCGTAACGTTCAAGTACGCAGCTGGTTTATTTTGGTCTCGATATTATGTCGATAACGAAGCTAAATAATTTATATTCTTGGTGTGCAGTGGCTTCAGTGCATGTCGGGACGCCGTTTTGCTGCCCAAGGAGATCTCGATCTTGAGTCCTGTAGAGAACTTTGAAATTTTCGCGGTATTTTTGAAGTATATATATATGAATTTTACACTGAACTACATCCCGAAACAGCCTGAACGCCCTACTGTTATTTGCAAGTTGACACTTCTTAGGTTTGGTAAGCGCGGTGTCAGGGCCTTTAGATGACCTCTGATAAGCTCTAGCTTTTCGGCGACATTTGGGTGTCTCACCCCTAAATTGAGGGAGAGGCGCTCTATATTCGGAAACCGAGTACACAGTTCCCGGATTACCTGGTAATGCATCGGAGGGACCGAGATCAGCAATTCGTATATTAAATTTAAACTCATACTTCATAGATGATTAGGGGAGATCCAAAAGTATAAAGGCGGGTGAAATCTCAAGAAATTAAGGAGCTCAGACTCACCATCTCATGATTCCCTGGAATATCCATCGCGAGATACCGAAGGTCCACAGTGAGCTCTCGGAGGCGCGGGGCATCAAAAGATATATAGTTAAGAGGTGGACCGACTCTTTTTCTCGTAACGCCACCCACCGTCAACGAGACCAAACTTGGGAACACTAGCTGATAGATTGAATTCGCGTGAAGAGGGCCCTCAGAATCGTAATCCCCTAATAGGTCGAACTCAGCTTCTCTGATACTTTTTGCCGCGGAGCCGAGGGTGTCCATAATATGGGGTATCGCCTTCGCCTTTGCTCCAATGTACGAGACAGACAGCTGTTCCAAATTAGCCATGATTGGAAACTCAGGAGAATCGGGAGGCGAGGTCAGTTCTTCCTGCGCGCCCAATGAGAAGTTTTTGAGTCGCAACTTGAGCGCTCTCAGTTCACTACAGTATCGTACTGCACCCGCAAGGGTTTGTAGGAGGTTGAAAACAGGAAAAGCGTCGTACAGGTCCACATTATCGTGTATCGTTAGAACCTGTAAGCTTCTAAATCCGCTAAATAAGTGCAGGCAGTCTTCTTGCGCTTTTTTGTAGAGGAAATTGGCCCCTGGCTCGTGGCAGTACTGCGTTCCGAGAGAAAGCGATAATATCCTATATATTAAAGTTATGTGTTTTAGCTTATATTTCATACAACGACCTGATAGCTTGCTTGATTGCGTATTCACAAGCAAAAAGCGCGTTGATCCTATAATATTGATGTTTGCTTACTTAATATAAACGCCATATGTTTCGATCAACCTGAAAATTGGGCCCAGGGAATTAAATTTACGCTGTTCGTCCAAGGATGCCCTAGAGGACAGCAAGAGATAGCGGAATTTGAGAGACCGAAACGCGACTGGTCGGAGGATCTCCCAGAAACGTCGTGAGACTGTTGCAAAGCGGTACCGATCCATACAGACAGGGATTCCATGGTCGACAGGAAGCTGACTTGCAATGCACAGGATTATATCCGCAGGTAGATTCATCATTGGGGAACTAACGGCCGCGGACGGGGGCATTGAGGGATCTGTCGAGCAAGTGGATATCGATTGCGATTTGAATGGCCTCACTAAGGCATGGTAAGACTTGCGCAGGGTCCCGTCCCTGCGAAGAAATGAAAGGGTCAGCTTTTTCGAATCCATGAGGTTTTTATGCATCCGGCACGAGGTTTAAATTTTGGAATGCTGAAGCTTATTTTTTTTTTTTTTTCGGTGATACTGGAATATATATAAGGACTTAGTATATATATCCGTGGAGACGCTGAGTGAGTGTGTTCCGGCTATACTAGCCTCAATGAGACATGTGACTTTTGCGCAGGTCTGTCCAAATTATAACCGCCAATAAAGCACCTTCAAAATCTTGGCGATCCATATTATATCTACGACGATGAGGAGTGAAGTAGTGAGATCGAACGATTCGGCGGAAGGGCTTAGTTTGGATAGCGAGGAGAGCGAGTCACGTTGCTTTAGTTTATAGTTACTAAGTAAATTAATTTATAAATAGCATGAGCAAGTACTTAAGTAGTTTCCAGTAGCCGAACTAACCTATCCAACGCATATTGTAAGTTACTGGTATATACCCTAGGTCTGGGTATAATACACAATAAGTTACCCGACACCAAAAATCCCCTTGAGGCTTGCAGAATAGAAGATTATATGCTGTCAACTTAAGCGTAGTTGTACATACTTCCATATCTACTATTAGGACGGGCTTAAGGGACGTGAATTTGAAGTTTATCAATAGACCCGAAGCCGAACAATAGAATAGATACACGTCTGTGGGGTTAAGAGCTGGCTGCCCCTGAATTCAAAGGTCCAGTCGTATCTCTTGTGGCGTTTGTTGTCTCGTCCTAGATCCAGCATTACTGCAAAATATTTGAATTTACTATGCTAGCTAGAACTCGGTACATCCTGTAGCGGTACGAGAATGGAGCTATAGGATCCTCATGCACCCTTTCAAGCTATATCCGTAGATGCAACTTCTTAGCTACTACCCCAGACTCAAGTTATTTCTCTAGCCAATGCCATTATTCGGGAATACGATATCCTACTCCAGTGTTGCATGTCACAGTAGCTATTGCGTATATAACCTTGAAGGGTTTACCAAGCAGGGCCGTATACTAGGTGAGATGAGAGCCTGTCATTTCAACGGCATGGATGATCTATAGTGCTGAGATGGGACGAGACCAGTGCTGAGACTAGAATATCTGAATCTCTATTCGTTGCTCAGCAGTCATCACTTCATATCCATGACGCAATACGACAGGCCAACTATTTAAATACAAATTCCTTTCTCTCAGCTTCTCACATCGTTCACAGAGCATCCTCCCCACTTAGCAAACAACTACTTCAATACCCACTTTCCTCCCGGTGTCCAGAGCAAACAAACATCACGCTGCCTATCACATCATCTCCAACTTGCCTAAAGATATCAAATATTCTCTCATACTACTAGTCAAAATGGGTTTTATTAAACCCTTGATGACGTTGGTCTTCATTCTCTCCTCATATGCCTGGCTCTCGTTCAGCGCTCCAACCCCCACTGAACCATACGGTCTTCATCCCAATGGGTTGGAATTCACCGATGGCATCGAATGGACCGGGCCCGTCGCCCCTGGCGGCCCCAATTACACTTTCTTCGGTGACTTGGAACACATTAAACGTCAAATCGAATCCACTCCTGGTTTCAATCCTTCGGTCTTCAACAAAGCTGGTACCTCGTCCGCCTTCCAACACGACGTCCTCAAACGCGCCGCTGGCTCCTTCAACGTCGAGTGTTATCGAACTTCTCAGCAACGCAATGGAGCTGTTCTCACCGAGCACATCGGCGCCCTGAAAAAGCTCAAGGACCTCCACGGTTCTTGTTCCATCACCGGCCCTGGGTGCAAACGCTTCGCCTGTCTAAAGGACGCCAGCGTTGGTCTTTGTGTTACACGCAAGACCCCCTTCAACATTGAATGTGCCGAGGTCGGTCGGATTGCCGACATCTTAATCACAGCCATGGTCAGCGATTTCACCGAGAAAGTTCCCAACAAATGTCGCATTCAGCAAGGCAACAAAAAATCGGCTGTCTTTTACAAAGGTGATATATATTGGGGCCCAGACGGCAAGTGGTGGTCCATCAGCGCTTGGCATGCCCCTTGTCTCTTGCAGCCTTGGTTGACCATCCCTTCGCCAATCCAGAAGGCCTCGGACTTCGTCAAGCCACAGCTGTAAGCGTCTTCACATGCCATCTCTTTTTTCCGGTACTAAGCTGCCTAATCAACGATTTGGACTGGTTTTGATTTGATTGCTTCTACTTGACACCGTCTTTTGACGGCGGCTTGACGCTTAAGAGAACCTCTTTCTGCTAGCTTGTCACGCATATTCTTGCTATCACTCTTGTTTATTATCTTGTATTTCTCTAATAACCAGTCCGTTTGTATCTACCCCACGACTATTCATCCAGAATCGTCAGGTACCATCAATCAAGCCTAGTATTTCCATCTCAAAGATTCGTCCAACTCGGAGACATTTTCTGGGGATAACCTCTTTCTCAGTGCCCTGGTGACGTGACTGGCCAGTGCCAATGTCTAGTTAAGTGGCATTCAAGGTGTTGGGTTTTGTTGCAATTCCTAAAGAGGTCAAGATAGCCTTGGCTTGTTACACGATCCACATGGGTCTTGGCTAATCTTGTATTCGTTTCTTGAATCCCAGCAGGAATCGAGTCTTGTTACCCACGCGCCTTAGGTTTACGCATAATTGGAAGAGGGACGCCGAAGGTAGTTAAGGGGCGTTATAATGTATAATTGCATCGGTGCCCTAAGGTGAACGCTATACTGTAGTATCAATCAAATGTAGTCTTCTTGCCCGTCCCCTCCACAATTCTACCAGTCAACCTAGATTCTACGCTCTTGGCTTGCTTCTCCTCAGTAGTGAGCTCCCGTTTAGGCTCCTTGTCAGCTTCTTTCCTAGCTACCTTATCCTTAGTTGGCATCCTATGAGAAGAATCTGACTTGTCTGGTTTTCCGGGAGAGTCTGTTTTGCCATCGCCGAACCGTTTCTTGTACCTCGTCGTTGAATCCTCACCATACTCTAATCTTAGTCTTCTGCTTCCCATGAAAGCGTAAGGGTTGATCCTGCGCTTCTTCTGTTTCTTGGTGGTTTTCCTCTTCTTCTTTGGTTGCTCCTCATCATCCTTGTCGCTCTCGCTCTCACCATCTTCCTCCTCTTCATCAGCCCCCTTCTCGTCCTCACTCTCTTCAGCTCCTTCTATCCGGCCTGCGAAGACATTCTCTGCGCTCCTGAGTTCCTCAAAATCCACCCAGGAGAACCCTTTGCACTTGCCAGAATCCTCAAATGTCATGAACCGGACCTTCCTTATCTTGCCAGCTGGACTAAAGTGTCTAAAGATCTCCTGCTCCGTAACTTCATACCCCAGATTTCCAACAAAGATGCTTCGGCAAGGTGGATTGGTTCCAGCATTGATGGTGCTTTGGTCTCCCTTCTTCTTATTTTTACCCTCTTCAGGACGGCCATTGAAGTCCGTAGATGCTTTTATGAGCACCTTCCTGCCATTGAACAGCTTTTCGGAGAGCTTGAGAGCATGGGAGATGCAACCGGCGGTTAGGAAGTCGACGTAAGCGAAGCCCTTGTTCTGGTTCTTAAACTTTGTAGATTTAGGAATATGAAGTCGTGTGATGTCCTTCTGCCTGATTCCTGTTCCTGACGCTTCTGCACCTTCTTCTCCCTTGTCGTCACTATCTTCTTTTGATCCACGGGTAAAGAATCCGATCAATTCTTCCCTGGTAGTGTTGAAACTGAGGTTTCCAATCCAGACGCCGTACGGACTCCGGTTTGAGTTCGCTCCGTTCGCGGGGGTTTCGCCTTCCTGGGCTCCTTTCTTGGAGCGATCTATCAGAGGGACATTAAGAGATGTGAGAGCATCGGTATCGACGCCCTTGGACTTCAGCTTCTTCAGCTTTCGGAGATCCTTTTTCGACGGCGGTTCGGGTAGGTTCACATCGATTTCGAGTTCTGGTCCGGCGTTTTCTGAAAGCTTTCGCTTTTTCGAGGTCCGGTCCGGAGATGTATCGACAGTCGCGATGGCCATCGTGGTATGAGAGGGATGAGCGAGGTAGGTAGGATTCGAGATGGTAAAGACGCTTTGCTTGTATTTAGCTGGATTGGAATTGTCGCAGAAGCAGAAATTTTTATGCGACGCCAAGATTGACTTTCAGCATCGTGCCAAGGCTGCACCGGGGAAGCTACCGGGCGGCCCCGGGATGCTCCAGATTACAACATTCAACACAATCCCTCGTCCCACACATTCCCCATTCCGATATCTCCCTGCCACCAGTTCTCGGACTACTATAGCCGGTTCAGCTTCAATTGAGACCTAGAGATAACTTCTAGATTGCTCTAGTCGGACATGGTCGTACAGCCCTCCGAGCTGGAAGCTTACCACGACCCACGATCGAAGATCTGAGCCTTTGTATTCCCTGGTTCTAGTTACCCGCCCGGATTCGATTCGATACGCTAACTATCACCAATAAACCTCATATAGTACGTCTCTCGATAGTTAGCCATCTTCCCCTATGTAGTATTTCCCCCGAATTCTATTCTCGGTCTCCCACCGAGTAGCTATTTCGAGGTATGCATTCCGGCAACGATTATGACAGTATACAACAGAAGACACGTATACGAAAGTTCCGTGGCTGAACCTTTAACCACATAATCGGCGTCCGGTACCAAAGTACCTATCGCATACCCAGGGATAGTATGCGCACGGCACACCCCAAAAGGCAACATAGTGTATCGCTATATGGTCAGAGAGCGAAGGCTTGAAATTACCGTATAGTCCTACGGCTGCGGAAATTCGAAATTTCGACCCCTCCAAACATTTGAATCCGTCATTATCACCAAGTATTAGGTAAGTCGGGACAAGGCTGTCCTTTTTGATCCGTGTCCTCGGTTTTAGGAGAGCACAGCCTCCCAACTGCAATGTAGCAAACAACGGCGCATCTCAACCAAACACATTCATCCTGCAGTGCAACTCAAACCTCCAAATCTCCTTTTCACGAGGTCTGCCGGGAAGATCAGTTGCACGGGGCATTTCCTTTCATTGGTAGCATAATGCAAACCTCTAGATGGCTTTCCATGAGTAAGGCTGTCATATTCTTTGGCGCCCAAAAATGTTTTCTCCGCCCTCTGTTCTTTAAATAGAAACAATGTTGTATTTTGCGTTGCGCTGTCCATGCTACCATTAATTTCTACGGCGGAGTATCCCCTTGCCCGTAGTAAATGGCACTTATTCCTTTGGATCGCGCCGGCTAGGGCCGTTATTGATAAAATTCAGGTTACCTGGGCTGGGTTCCACTTGGTCGCATTGCATATTCGAGTTATTCTGGATTTTTGATCTGTAGTAATCCTTGCCCTTGAAGGTTACTGCGGCGTCCGAAATATATTTACCCGAGCCTGATCCGTGCCTGTTTTTTTGAACAGAAATCCTGCACGTCGTCCCTCGTCGTTCGAATACACCGTAATACCGTGCCAAAGAGTTGCGATTAGAGACCTATTTGCAACAGCCGGTTATTTGGCATGCGATTCATCTGGTTCACCCGAGAACCGGACTTACTCATCGAGCTCAAAGATGAAACTAGTCAGCAAAAGTACGGGTTTCTAGCATCTACAGTCTGCCTACGGGTGTCCTCGAATCTTTTCGACCGGATGCTAGACCCAAAGAATGGTTTCAAGCCGCTCCCGCAAACGGGTTTAAACGGCGTACCGATTACGCTTTTACGCCTTTACGACGATGATATAGCAGCGCTAGGGTGGGTGCTCAATATCGTACACTTTCAAACCGACAACGTCCCTCGCAAGCTGAGCAAGGAGGACCTTTTAGCGGTGGCAGTGCTGTGTGACAAGTACCATTGGCAGAGGGCGGTTGGACTCTGGGTGGAGAAGTGGGTTATGGCGCTGCTTTCCAGGGAGGATATATATGGCCCGACTTCGTTAATGCCCAACAGCATAGAGTTCTCTACGGACCCACATAGGGATTTCTTGGAGGAAGGCTGCGAGGAGTGGCTGTTTATTGCTCAAGCGTTCCCGAGCGTCCATAGTTATACGTCGCTCCCGCAAAAGGTCTTTAAAACGCTCGTCGATGAGCTTGTAGGGGAAATGGAGTCATATGGGGACGCGCAGAGGATTCCGAAAGGGTCTATGGACAGAGAACCCTTAGTTGTGATATTCGACATGGTCCCGGAACGCGTCTTCGGTAAGCTTTTGGTTTCCGTAATACAGTATCACCGGCCTGGAGACATCAGTCCCAGCTTGCTCTTATAGATGCTGGCGCTAACGTATAACTGCGGTACAACCTGTGCAGACAGTATAAAAGAGACCCGACAGGACTCGTTTCTTAACGCTATCGGAGAGATGGCGGAATTAATCCTCGAGATAGACGCATTAAAACGAGAGGAACTAGGCGACATCTACAGCAAAATCGACCAGAGCGAGCAAAGATGTCAAGGACTGGTTGGTTGTAATGAACGTACACTCGCATCTTCACTTGGATCATCCACTCCAGTCGGATGGGACCTCGAAGCGACCTACTGTACCTGTTGCATCAAGAGGGAGATTTGTTTTTGGGTCCTACGGGGGAGGCTGGAGGCTCTGCGGGAGACGTGGAAGCGCTATACTCGCGGGAAGACTGCCAGGGGCTTTGGGGGGTGGGGGGTCTGGTCACGGCCATGGATGGACGGGCAGCAGAACAATACAATCGACAGTGTAACTAGTAGATTTGAGAACCTCTGGAGCAACCAGAGATAGCCAATTCAGTAGCACTCCATCAGGCTCCACTTGTTTACGAATTTGAGGTTCGATGAAGCCCTTCCCACGGTCCAGCACACAGGTGGAATAAACTTAACTTCACGAGACCCAAGAACTTCCTCGATCAGTGCCGCAGAGTAAGTATGCCGAGGCCAATTCCCACCAGGCCTGCAGGCTCACGGACTCCCAAAGGTTTGTCATCAGGCAAGTTTAGAGAAACATGGTGTTGCAAGTCTCAGCGGAAGAGACGCAAGTCCATTCTCCAATTCCATCCTCACACGCTTCTAAGATATTTCAAGCCTTCAGCAGCCCTAAACAAGTGAGCGAAATTAACCCCGCCCAAGCAGGAGAGGCTTAGGCGGACGCTTCTGAAAACGCATCAAGATACGACGAAAACAGAGCTCTCAAATCCAGAGACCGCTCTCCTTGGTCACAGGTGCACGGCATTGAAGGGCACAGCCGACGAGACTCCAAAGACTGCAACGATGGAGTTCGGTATCCAAAAAAACGAGATCGCCTTCAACGGATATGGACCCTCGGATGTGATTATCGAGCTGTACCAAAACGGAAAGGTAACAGACAGGATTTATGGAGTGTCCGATAAAATCTGGTTAATCTCTCAGGCTTTCGCCCATATGCTCCACCCTAGCGCCACGCTCCCAGTAGAAGGAAGCTGCGGTCGACGTGTCCTGTCATTGCCAAATGACGACGCGGATTCGATGCTGGTCATTCTCACAGTTGCTCACAGCTTTCAAACGCTAGATACTATCTCTCGTCTCATATCGTACCAGCTCCTCGTCAAGCTTGCAGTTACCTGCGACAAATACGACTGCAGCGCTGTTCTGCTTCCATGGATAGACCCTTGGGTTTCACGCTTGATCGACAACGGCGGCCATGATCCACTGGCCTTCGGCCATGAAGAGTGGCTAGTAATCAGTCACGTTTTCCCTTCATCTAAGAGGGTATCCAGCGTTGTGCGAGAGCTCTCGATGAGGCTTGCAATCGAGTCCTGTGAATGGAGCTCCGACTTCTCAGAATTCCGCCGATACCCCATTCCGAGGCCACCTGCAGGGAAACATCTAGAAACTGGGGAAAGCACGACCATAAGTCTTCAACCTATTCCGCATGCCACATTGAGTAAGAACTGAACAAACTACCGCTTTGAAACAGTCATCCTAATCCATTAATCCATTTACCATTAGAAAAAATATTTAAAACGGGTGAAGAGGCAAAGAAATCGATGCTGCAAAAAATGTCGGACTTCTGCGCCAAACTTGGTCTTATTAGGGACTCGGGACGTGAGTCCGCTGATGAATACCCATGTCACGATGGGATCTGTACGGATCTGGCTGCCGGCTCCGTCATTCGAGCCCTTAACTCACTGGGGCTATCCACCCAGAATATTTTCTGGAAAGAAGGATTTGATGCATTTCCCCTTTGGCTCCTATGCAATCAAATGCACCATGTTGCCAGGCAGTGCAAAACTCTTGTTCCATGGTCTCTATCAAGTCACTGGGTCGTTGTCGGGAGCTCTGACACAAGTCAAGTCGACGAAGATGGCTCACAGTTCGTTATAAAAAGATATAGGGTGCACGAACTAAGAGAACCCCTAGACGGGATATATCCACTAGACGGGGTATATCCGGTACAGGGTTTGGTGCTCATAAACCCGGCGGGCCAATGTGAGTTCCAGAGCGCTTCAATACACTTAGCGTCTTGATCAACTAGCTAACTGACGCTTTTGGGCTTTGCTCATGCAGCTATTCCCTCTCCTCGAGAGCTAGCGTCATTCTCGGGCCCTGGAACCTGCAAGATCGCGGATATGGCGCGAGGGATCGCGTATTATGCGACAAAACTACAGAGCACTCAAACTCAGGCGTCTATCTAAACCTTCTGCCGCTCTGCCATATGGTAAGTATGTCGCTGAGAGGTAGTTTGCAGCCTTAGGGCGCAATAACTGAAGAACGGAAAAGAATGCTGATCCAAACGTATTTACTAGAAGAGAGTGCTATCTTACATTGAAACTCGATGACAGCTAAGATTAGATGATCTGGCCGACTTCGACATGGAAATCCCGTATCCTGATGGCGATTCCACACTCAGACCGTCCAATATTGTGAGGCTGGATTGAACTATCCCATTCTTCAGCATCCGTAATTCTTAGCTCTACATCGAAGATCGTCAGAAAGGGGGTTAACCGGGTCTCCGCTACTTTAGCTTTAACACAAGAAATACAACAATACCTTCTGAAGGATCCGATAGATATATTGCTGAAAATTCTGCAGTAGCCACGGGTGCCCCGTGTAATTGATAGTGGCGATAGCTTTCATCCGTAGGCAGCTTGAACAAATGTTTGAACAACCCTCCTGTGTCTATCCGGCTCCAAGGGAGTATTGTCGTGCACTTTAGGTCCATTAACTTGTTCCGTATTAACCAGAGCGGAAGGTCTGTGAACGTATTCGGAGGAAATGGGGCGAAAACTGGAAGGCCTAGATCTCTCATAGATCTCATCATGGAGCCAAATGCTACATCTCTGCAGGTCAGATTACTACAGAGGGGCGCTTTACCCGTATGTTGGCTTTCAAGATGAAATGACATGTCGCGGTATAGATCTTCAACAAGTTGGACTATTTTGAGAAGGGTCGATTTGCGCGTGTTCCAAATGTCGTCTATCAGGCTGTTGATACGGGATTATTGTCAATATTTTTGTGAGTTCATGGGGCTTAAATACCTAAAACTATTGGAGGTATAAGATCCGAGCGGACAACGACCCTCTCTCTAGGATCCAAGCTAAGTTGCCCATCACGTTCCGTATATCGTATAAAATGCGTGGATTCCTTCGAAGTCCATCCACAGCACTCCTTCGCTAGCTTTGAAGATATACCCGCAGCTTGTTTTTGAGCGTCAGGGATGTCCCCGAAGACATGAGATATGAGTAGCCATCTTTCGTCTCCAAGGTTGGAGTTTTCCTTCACAAGCTCCTCTATCCAAAATTCTGGCCACGGTAAAAGCGCTTCTGCTAGATCGTATTTATCGCATATCATTGAGATGTTGACTAGCTTCTTGAATGTGATTGACCGTGGGACTTTTCTAGCCTTATGGTGCAGGATATATAAAATTATGGTGAGAGCGTCCGCATCGCATTCGACACCCAGCGTCAGGACTCGAAATACCCTACTATCGACTGCCTGAGTTGGTAGCCTTGCTATGTAGAGAGAACTGTGCCATACAGGGCTAGCGTCCGCAAGGGCAGCTGCAGAGACGAAACCTCGTCGCTTAATTGCACCCTGAACAAACTCAAGGATTAAATCGGGAGAATTGCTGAATTCGAGTTCAGGTGCCATCTTGTTAAAATGGGAATACGTAAAAGTTTATATATGTGATAGGCAGATTATCCACAGGACTTTCGTGGCCGATGGCTATATCAAGTGACGTGGGCTTCCAAGTACCGACTAGATGCGGAGGGTGCACGCGAGTGCGGGGCTAAGTCTGGACAACCGGATGGCCATCGTCTTGTGATGGGATTCTTTGAATTTGGGCATGCATAGTATTTGACTAGATATTAGTAGTTTGGATTTACAGGAATGTCAATATCGATCGGGACTACTGAGCCCAGCATTGGACGAAGGATGAATTGAAGTCCTGCGCATGCATTCGCGTTCCTGCAGTTGTGACGTTGGCAAAGCCACAGTGGCGCGTGGGAACTGTAGCAGCCACAGCGCCACATCTCGGCACTTTGCAATGACCTCAACCGGAACAAAACCTCAACACCATCCCTTTAACATCACCATCGCCGCAAACACCAATCTCGCAAACCTCATCTCCTCTCATCGCGGTCATACGGCATCCAACGGCACCGACCACCTTCCAGCCGACTTTTACTTCCCGTTCTACCGAACTCGCCCAAGTTGCCGGACGTGTCAATTCATTCCCACGGCTCGTCCAAGCGGTTGGATTGGAGCGCGTTTCGCGATCAGCTCGAGATGGAGATTTCACATGGCGCCAACGAACGAACGAACCATGATGCAGAGCCCAAAGTATCGTACAAATCGTGGAAGTACGTGTAATTGGATCCCACAATGATGGATATGATGTTAATGGGCCTTGTAGGAAGAAATACCGCAAGCTTCGACACAAGTTCGAGGGCGTGATGAAGCGGTCAGATGAGCTTTTTAAGCAGGATCTCGTCGCCACTGCTACCATCAAGAGGATTACAGAAGAGAACAAGTGAGTAGCGCTTTCCGAAGCGCTGTGACGATGAATGCTAACGGAGTCTTCAATAGCCGCCTACTGGACCTTCTATTGGAATTGAATTCTAACCCTCGCATTAAACGAAAGCACCTTCAGGCCATCGGATCCCCTTCCTCGCACACACCACCACGTATGATGTCACCGACCTCGTTGGAACATGTTAAGAGCAAGTTCTTCATGGACGATCCGAATGGAGAGGAGCCTGCAGAGGCTCCAAAGCCAGCTGTGGAGGTCTCCGGCGAGGACCCAGAGGCGATGGACGTTGATACTTCGTCAACAAATATTCCTGATCCATCACAACCACAAGCAGAATCACCGTCTGAAACCAACCCGAAATACACTTCAAATGGCGTTGTTCACGACCCCTCGAAACCCCTCACCCCACCTTCCCAATCAGCTGAAAAGCCCGTTCGCATCCGTGGGCAACTCCCAGAGGAGCCGGTCTACATCCGTGGATCGACTCCTCCACGTTTCCGTGAAACATCGCCGTTCCTTAATCCGATCGAGGACGAAGAGCTCCCACCAGGAACAATCATTCACTATCACCAGGAAGATGGCGCATATACGGCCCCCTCGCTGCCGAACGCGTCGCCTATGCACAGTAAATTCCCTGCCGCAACGAATGCTTCGATACCTGCCGCTGCCGAGGAAGAACATCACTGGCCACGAAATCCAATGAGCGTGTACTGCTGGCTTCGAAAGTACCAACCCCAAGTATTCCTACAGGACAACGAAGCGCCTGGTGGGAAAGAACGCAAGAAGAAGGGTAAGCGAGGCGCAGCACCCGTTGAAGAAGAGGAAGAAGATCATCCAGCCCCTGGGCCAGCTTCTCCAGCGGATATGAAACCCAAACGAGGTGGAACGAGAATGTCGTTTGGTGGCGACAACTCGGATAGCAAATTGGCAGGCACAAAGAGAAGAAGAGCCCAAAAGGACGAGGGCGATGAGACCCCTGAGAGAGGTAGCAAATGGAAGGGCGGGTCGAAGCCCCCTGCTGCCAAAAAGCCAAGAAAGTCCGGCACCAAGCGAGAGGATGACTAAATCGACGCGTTTTTGCACATAGAGGAGGATCCGATATTTGATGGCAGTGTACCTTTCAATTCTTACCATACTTTTTTTCTTTTGCTTTTTCTTTCGTTTCTGGTCATGTGTTATGGTGCTGCATCTTATCTGTCTTGTTCAGGATGGCGTTTGGAGCTTTGAATATGTACGAAAGGGAGGGATGATGTTCCTAATTGTGTCCTGGGGCGTACATCAATATATTCTTTTACTTGCATTTTTTGGCGTCCAGGCTTCGAGGACGCAACATCCACCCGGCAGGTCAAGAGCGCAACCTCGCATGCAATCTCGTCTCGACTTTGAAGTTGGGAACAGTGGAGACAAAGGCCAGTGGCCGGCTTACGGGACAACTTAATAAGGGCCTCCTTCAGAAATATCCTAATCGACGAAGTATCCATCTGGTGAAGGATCGATCTTGAGGCGATGGAGGATCGAGGTTCACTAAACAAGGCTTTTTAAAAGGCAGCTCTTACCTCCTACCAACGCACCGTGCATGCACGGTACTGTCTGCCAAGGGAAGGCTACCGACTTCTGCCACCGTCTGGTTCGAAGGCTGTCGACAGCTGACTACTCCTTACTTGAACTGAACCCTCGGACATAGATTCCTAGGTCACCCTCTAGCTCTCCTCAACTGCCGGAGAGGCATGCCATAATCCAACTCGGGACCGAAAACCCAAAATATTATCTATTATAGGCGAATCAAATGGCTCTAGAGCTCGCCGCGGCCATTGCGGGCCTCATAGCCCTAGCCGACGTCGCGGTTATCAAAGCATCGAAATATTATTCCCTCTACAAAAACGCGGTTCCAGAAATCCAAGGGCTGTTAAAGGAAACTATCAACCTACAAGGGGCGCTCTTTAGCCTTGAGAAGAGCGTACACTTGTACAACTTGCTCCGTGATAACGATTCACAGACTAAGCAATTAAACTCTTTGGTGTATATCGAGGATTGTCGACAATGCTTGCTCGAGCTAGGAAGGACGATCGATAAGATAAGTCCAAACGAGGTGTCAAAATGGGAGAAATTAAAGGCATCGTTGAAGTGGCCGATGTCGGCCTCGGAGACGAGGGAGTTCGCTATGAAAGTGCAAAGATTGAAGTCTACAATACTGCTCGGGTTGGAAGCAGATAGCCTGTAAGTGTTCTCCAAAATGCGTGGTTTCTGTCCAGTAGACAAGGTTTTAACGACACTGATATGTGCCTTGCAAACTAACAAATTGAAATCTGAATAATCGTAGAGAAGCGCTTTGCAAACTGCTTTCAGGACAGAAGAGTGTTCAAGAAAGTATTGAGCGAGTCGAGAAGGAGCAGCAGCGAATAGCTAAGCAGAAGCAGCGGAAAGAGCGAGGTTTGTCCAGAATATTCATCATGCCTTAGTTGGGCAAGTTGTCCAAAAATACCTGGCCCCTGCCTTCTTCCAGGCAACTATCACGGGGATCAGCAAGATAGGTACATGTACCTAAATAGTTTTTCGACCGCTAACGGTTGATAACTTGAGGACTATAGACGCCGCGACGCTCAAAAAGCTAGATTCCCTATCGGCTTACCGTAGTTCGAAACACGAGGAAATGGTCAGAACCAGACACCCAGGTACCTCAATTTGGTTCCGGGATTGCGATGAGTATAAAGAGTGGCTTCAAAAACCCAACTCTGCACTCTGGTTTGATGGTATCCGTAAGCCCATTACCCCAAATGACTCGGAATGGTGATCGCGTTTCGTAACGAAGCTGATTGACGGATCCTTGGAACTTCATATGCCATCAGCTGGCGCTGGAAAATCTGTTTTAACGTAGGTTTCATGGTCCATACGCACATTAAATCGAAATATAAAACAGCTACTAAAATCTAAAGGTCTACCATCATCGAGGATCTTTTGCTACTTGAGGCCGAAAATGTCGCCCTCGCATACTCTTATATTGAGTATTCCTCTGAAAGCTCCCAAATGTTTCGCACAGTGGTGGGGACCTTGCTTCGACAATTGGCCGAGCGCTGGCCAGCCGAGATGCTTTCGGACTTGTGGCATCATATAGATCAGCATTTTATGGACTCCAACGACTTCACGGTTGAGGACGCTTTAGAAAAGCTGTGCCACGCCTCACGCCCCTTCTCAACGACAATGTTGGTTATCGATGGACTCGATGAGTGCGATAGGACGAACGATAGAAGGAAGCTTCTGGAATTTTTATCGATATTAGGTCGGATCACGCAAGGATCGGTCAGAATCATTGTAACAAGTCGAACCATTGTCGATATTCAAAGTAGCCTAAGGGAGAACTATGCCAATATATCAATCGCTGCAACGTCCTCTGACGTCCGATTATTCGTTGCCGGGGAACTTGAGCAAAGGCTAAGAAGCGAGGTAGAGTTCTACGGCATCCGGATTCAGGACCCTTCCTTAAAAGTTGAGATTATCTCAACCCTTGTCGAGAAGTCGAATGGCATGTAGGTTACAAAGCCAACCACACATTGTCCCGTAAACTTTGGACGTATGTAGGAAAGTCACATCAGCTAATGACTAAATCATCCGCAGGTTTCAATGGGTTCGTGCGCAGCTAGACACCATCAGCCGAGTAAGTGGAGATACGAATAAACGCCTGGCGCTTGATGATTTGCCCAGGGATCTCCCCGAAACCTACCGTCGTATTATGCGGCGCGTCGATAGAAGGAACCAACCGTTGGTCCGCGCGTCAATGCTCTGGATAAAGGCATGCTTCGAGGAGAGGGACCGCTACGGTGCTTACTTTTCATTGGAACAGCTCACAGATATTATCGCACACCTGGCTCAGGACGATGGAATAGTGGAGAGGGATATTCTGTTAAACTGTAGCAGTCTGATAAAAGTAGATACAGAGGGAATAGTCCGCTTCTCTCATTTTTCAGTGTGGGAATTCGTTACAAGCGTGGAAGAGTCTGAGCAATGGTACTACCTCTCGAATGACTCGGTTCATCACTTCGAGAAGGAGGGGAAATTCTTGGATTCCCTTCGTTACTTAGGGAGTTGCGTCTGGAAATTGTCTCGTAAACCAGCCGCTGTCTGGGAACCCGTGGGCAGCGAAGAAGAACAGAATTGCACGATATCGCACGGCCGACACCCATTTCACCTACGCAGCATCGAGCACTGTCTCAACACCGAGGACTTATTTGAGATCAGGGGCCCATCTCTAGACCTGATCAAGGATGTCTTATGTGCGGAGGATCGTGCGGATAACAAAACCTCCAAAACCTACGGCTTCGACCAGCAGCACCTGTCCCGAATGGCGCTCAACATCCTGAAAACCGTACAGTATGAACTAGGGCAGTTTTCCCCACTCTTCAGCACAATGGCTATTTCACTGGACGACACTACTGGCTTGGAACTGTGTATTACTTGCTTTCTCAGGCCATTCGACGCCGAGACTATCCGGTGGTGTATAGAGGTTCGAGGGTGTGATCCAGCTCGTAGGTTCATGGGGAATATCACGGCCGCTCATGTGCTCATGACCGGGCTCTTACACATGGAAGATAAGGAATTGATAATAGGCCACGAAGGCTTTCTGGAAATACTAAGACGACTCTCTACCCCAGAAACGACCGACTACCTCCTTTTATTTCTCATCCAGGACCTCTTAGACTACGGAGCCGAAGAACTCGAACTAACGAGCTATATTCAAGAAAATTTCAAAGGATGGTTATCATCTCACACGGGTCTGCGTATGGGCAGCTCCGGATCTGGATCCCCAGAACCGATCGAGGACTGGAAGCAGGCCCATGAATACATCTGCCAGAACCTGCGATATCATTTCCAACCAGATTTAGAGGATCCCTCGGAATGGACCCTCCGGGCCATACTTTTCCTCGGTGACGGTGACACGCCGAAAAAGACGCTATGGAAGAGTATATCCTCCTGCATAGATCTATTCCCCAACGGTGGATACCAGCAGTATCGAGAATGGGTGGAAATTGCGCTCCAAGGGCACGGATTCAAACAATTATTGTTGGATATGGGGGATGAGCATGATGAAGCCGTATTATCGGCAGATGGCGCCTGTTGCCGCGCCATATATACTGAAGAGTTTGGATTATTGTGGCAGTTGTTATCCTCAGCCAGACTTGGTCTGGTGCTCGATTCAGAGGAGAGATTACGCCTACTAGACTGCCTCCTGAATTACGACACAGCGTTGGGTACAGAAGATGATAGATGGTTTGACGTTGGAGGCTTCCTGATCAGTTTCGAATGTTTCCCTGACCTCGGTTACTTCTACTGCCAGTCAATCTTCCACCTGATGTACCTTTGCCAGGCAGACAACTCATTGATCGACACCCCCAAGCTCGAAGAGCAATCGTATCGTCACTTACACAATTACCTACGCCACCTCATCCCGTTCAACGCTGATTGCGTTCGCTCGCACCAGTGGCTCGGGAATGTTGAGACCATTATCAACTCCCAAGAAAGCGAAGGGCTTATCCATCTACTTTCTGACTTGCCGAGCTCCTCCTTTGAGAAGTTTTTAGAGTTTCTCTACGAGTCCCGGGACAATAACAAAAAACATGGCGAGAATCCCCTCCCCAAAGCCGATTTTATAGGCCGCCTCAAGCTTCAGCATACGTCAGCCGATAACTACGCGGTGAGTCGCGCCAGATCAGAGGGTCTTTCGCAGGCCCCATCAGAAGACGAGGAGAGCGATAATGATGAGCACGGATCACGACAGCCTACGTGTATGCCAACGGAACAGAATACGAATGCGATGGAATTATGTTCAGAGATCAGTACTAGAATGGATATAGGCTACCCTGTCGGCAGTCCCTTAGTATCTAGTACGCCGGTTGGATCTTCAATCAGGCTAGGGCGAGGTGACGAGCTAAAGATGCTGCTACGAAGTGGTGCTGATCGATTCTATGTTGACAGCGCAGGTCAAACATATCTCCACCTTTTAGTCGAAAAAGGTGATTCGGAGCTTCTGCAGACATTCTTGGAGGAGCCTGTATGGTGGCTCGATGGGCCACGAAGGAATTCAGCAGAAGGGACAGCCCAAACACTCCCTTGTATCTCAAAGCTCATATTAGCGCCTAATGAACCACTGATAGCCATCCACCAAGATGCCCAGTTACGCTTAGACGCTTTTGCGAAGGGTCTCCCCATAGAGCTAGAGCCTTCAAGCACCGTGCATGATGATCGGGTGAAGGGTATTATTGCACAGTTGAACCGCTTAGCCTTCTCTTAATAATCTCGACCGATGCATATATGTACAATTGTTTATTTACCGTAATATATATCTGGTTTATCAAGAGTAAAGGGAGGAAATTCATTGCTGATCCCTATAGATCAATCATTGCACAAATAGGAATCGAAGCTATAGTCCACAAAACTACTGTAATCGAGACCTTCCTGAGATTACCGTATACTTCTCCCCGGCCCGAACCCGAGAGGCTAACCCATGTAACTTTCCACCTCCCCATGCCGCAAGGAAAACCCTGGCACCACAGCTGCCACATCATTCTCGCCAAACGCCCTCACCGCGCTATTCCTCGAAACCTCAACAAAAGCGGCATTATAGTCCAGCACATCCACGTCTCGGATAACACTGTCGTCTCCGTAAATGTAAAAGTACGCCCTTCGAGCGACGGTTTGTAGGTGTTGCGGGAGGTATAGAGAAACGGCCGCGGTTAGAAGACCCAGAAAGAGGAAGATAAAGGCGTAGAAGACCCATTTCTCGCTGGGTGTCATGACTTAAGGGCAGAAAGTGACTTCGAAGAGGAGGAATTTACGTCGGAGCCATGATTTACGCCTTCGCTGGGGTGCATAGTAAGTCGACAGCGTTGTGGTCATTGTATAGATGCCATTTACTCGCGGATCGGAAACTTAGGACGCCTGACAGGCTGGTGTTATCTTATGTAGCCGGTTTCGTTATGAATGTTTTCAGAGAGTTTCAGGATAAATTTAAGGCCGCAGCGAGTTTCTCAGTAAAGGTTGGGAAAGAGGTGCGACATGTAACTTAGATAATTAAAGATGGGTAGCAGGTAATATTTAAAGACGAAGACATATGCACCAAGTCGTTCACTTTCTTGAACCCTCTCCCCAACAGTGACATAGTTGCCCGAGTACCTCTTGAGCATTAATATCGGTGCATTTTAAATTCAGAAGGCACACCGAACTCCAATTCGTCCGCTCCATGCCGACCTATCGCGCTCGAAGCTGTGGAATTACATATTTCCGCCCCATCACCCAGATTAGAAATCAGTAGGCGTGCAGGCAGTGACTGCGCTAGGCAAAATGGAGCCCTTAAATCAAGGGCACAACAGGCGGAGAATTCCTGATGTTGGTTGGCGTCCATGGAAAAGCTTAGCATGCCAACCCTGGTAGAATCCGGTTGCTTCCGAGAGGGAGCCATTCGATAGTCTGAAGGCGATTGGGGCTATGAGTTTACTGTTCTTCGAAGAAGGTAGCCGCCATCTTGAGAAGGCAGATGTGAGTGTAGATCGCACATAATATGTAACTGAACCTACCAGGTACACAGGCTACTGTCAGAGGGAGCATCCGGGCGCAACGCAGTTTTGGTGTTGGATTTTGGATGTCGCACACTCATTTGGTCTCACGGGTCTCGTTCACCTGTGCGACATGAAGCTTGCGCGGCCTCGTAAAGCCCGGTATGGACTTTGACTTGGCTAGAGCTTTCGTTACCTCGGTAATTCTGTGGCTTTAATATCGACTTGGTGGTGCCTTACGGGTCAAGTGTTGAGGAAGGGGGTGCATTGCAACCAATTCGGTCACAGGTCACTCGTCACTGCATTTCATCAAAGAACCTCCAACCTATTAATTCCAAGCCCGCTCCTTGATCAGCCCTATAGATATCAGAATGGTTACCATATAGTGCCCAAAGCAGACTTCTATCACCGCCTTCTAGTCCTACTCCTACGCTGCAGATATATATACACATGCCTCGCAATACTCTTCAACCCCGTCCCGCGCGCACCTCGCTCTCTTCAGTCACTTCATCTCCCCCAGGCCCAGCGTACCAAAGGCCCCAGCTTTCTCGTGTATCTTCTCCTCGTGGCCTCAAACGCCCTCGTCCACATTCTCCGTTCAGAGCGACCCCGGTTCGGCATTCTGGGCCCAATGGGCTCCCTTCTCATCACCATAGTTCTTCATCTAGCTCCTCAATTCAAACCAGACCCTTCTCTGTACCTCCAAAACCTAACCCGTTTGGCGAGCCTCCTGCACTTCCCCTACCTGTTCCTCGACCCGAGGCCATTCGGTCTTCGGTTGAAGCTCCCAATGTAGAGATAAGGGAAGATGCGGAGGCTAGAGCCGATACTGGGGAGAGTGAACAGCAGGATGAGGATAGAGATATCATCATGGCGGTTGACTATCGCGGAAGAAGGCTCGGCTGCTCGTTTTATACAGAAAGAGACGAGACGCTATGGTTTGTCAACGATATTGAGGTTAATTTGTTCGGTGCCAGTGGAGGAGCCGCTAGGGAGGTCCTTGACAGCTGTAAGTTCAATACAGCTCCTAACACCTATCATACTTTGCGTATCCACTGAATGGGTTCGGACAATCGTCTATCTAGTGAGATTCCAGATTCAACCGACAATTATATTGTTTCCTAGCCGAGCGGATGACCTGTTCTCGAGTGGCTTGGACGGTGGTACGACCCAATCTATTCCATAGTAATATGTTATTGCTAATGGAGAGCATCGTCAGACGCCCTGGAGAACCACCATAATGTCGATCTGAACATCCGCCCGGCTCCAGAGTTTTCTGTCGAGCAAGGCCGAAATAAGCTCGCTAGTTTGAATATTGATACCGACGACGATGTCGGGACTTTTGTGACCCCTGACGATTTTAACGCGATGGACCTCGAAGATGAGTTCGGGCTCGGGCCAGTGCCTGGGGCAGCCTCTGGAAAGAAGCAGAGAATGCTTCGATTGGAGAGTTACATCGATACTGAGGGAAATTACGTTTCTGTATGTTTCAAAACCCGTACCTATTTATTTTCGCTCAGACCTAAGACCGCCACTTTCTGGCTGTAGGTTGGCTGTGCTGGGGCCGTCCTCCTCAACGTTCGAAGAAGGCGAGCTATCCAGAATCCTCACGCCGAAGAGGGCCCAGACCAATATGGAGTCTCAAGATTTAAACTCTGGACTATGGAGAACACTATGTAAGGCAAATCAAGCATCGTCACGATAGACTTCAGATTAGCATTGCTGACAAAGAGCTTCTAGGTTTATCAACGCGGACACAATGACATCCCTTCAAATCTTCTCGGATGAGTCCCACCCAAGCTTCCACAAACAAGGCCCGCATGGTCGAGGGAAAGAAGGTCTCTCGCTTTTCGGAATCGTAAATACTACTCGTACTCCTCAGGGGTACCAGAATCTCAAGCAGATCTTCTTACGCCCCTCACTTGACGCCGCGGTAATCAGTTCGCGGTACAATGCTATACAAACGCTTACGAGGCCTGACAACTCAAATGCGGTTAATGGGATGCACAAGAGCTTGAAGAAAGTACCGGATATTCGCAAAACATTGACGATGTTGAAGAAGGGTGGAGAGAGCGGCGGAAATGGTGACCTGGGAGACGTTGAGTTTGGGACAAGAAAAAAGGGGAGGAGTACCTCAACTAGGACTTGGAGCTCACTCATTAATGTGAGTGTTCCAATACATATACCCAGTCTTTCTTATGAGGTGGAAAGCTTACTACGGGAGCAGTTCGTTTATAATGCCATCAAGATTCGAAACTATGTCGCGGAGATGATTGGAACACAAGATATTGAAATTTTTCGGAAAGTTACCAGCGCATTCGAAGTCGTACACCTACAAAACGTAGGGAAGTTGATCAATGATACTGTAGCTAACCCATTAAATTGGCCATCCGTATCGGAATTCCTAGACTAATGTTGTTGTGATCGCAGGTCGACTTCGAAGAATCCCAGTATCAGGGCCGCGTTTGTGTCAAGCCTGGTGTTGACGATGAGCTCGACGCCATGAAAGATACATACAACGGTTTCGAATACATCCTTTCCGATATCGCAAAGGAAATCATCGAAAAACTTCCACTAACAGTCAAAACCACGGGACTGGACTTAAACGTCGTTTACTATCCACAACTCGGATACCTAATCTGTGTTCCGCTAGGACAGGATGGGAGACCGGTTTATTCCGGAAGCACCGACGAAGAGGATACAGAGAATAAGTGGGATTGGATGTTCGGGACAGCTCAGAGTTCCTATTTCAAAAGTGAAAGGATGAGAGGGCTGGACGGCGAATTGGGCGATATCTTCGGACATATCTGCGGTAAGCGAAATTCGAGGCCGAAGGGGTTACGATACTAACCAGCTATCGTCCATAGATCGGGAAATTGACATACTTCACGGGCTTCAAGAAAAAGTGATGAAATACAAGGACCTGCTAACGTCGTGTTCGAACGTTTGTGGCGAACTAGATAGGTGTGTAGGCCGTTCCTTCTTCAAGAGCAGTCCTAACAAGAGATTAATACAAAGCAGCATTCTATCCCTAGCACAGGCCGCAACAACTTATCACTGGACGCGCCCTCTCATCACTGATAGCAACATTATCCGAATCCATAAGGGGAGGCATCCGCTCCAGGAACTGTGCGTTCCAGCGTTTATACCCAATGACACCGGCCTCGAAGGCGGAGCCGGGAGCCAGCATATCAACAACGATGATGAAATGCAGCCATACCGGGGCGAAGAAGAACCTCGCAAAAGCATGATGATTGTTACAGGGCCGAACTACTCTGGCAAATCCGTTTATCTGAAGCAGGTGGCTTTAATTGTTTATATGGCGCATATTGGATGGTATGGTTGGACGACGGTGAGAGGAGCAGGAACGAATAAGAGTATCCAGCTAACGTTCGCGGCGGATTTTGCAGCTTTATTCCTGCGGAGCATGCGACAATCGGACTCACGGATGCAATTCTTACTAGAATACAAACGAGAGAATCGGTTACAAAAACGCAAAGTGCATTTATGATTGACTTGCAACAGATTGCCGCAGCTCTCAGGCTTACCAGTCGACGTTCGTTGTTGGTCGTTGACGAATTCGGGAAGGGAACAGAATCGACTGGTAATACACTACATCTCCTCCCCACGTATTTTCGAATGGAATACTAATTATGGTATAAGATGGCGCCGGGCTTGCGTGTGCTGTCGCGGAGCATCTTTTGGGACTTGGCCCGGAAGCACCAAAGACTCTGATGGCTACACATTATCATGGTCAGTGCGATCTATCGGTATGCAACATAACGTTCTCTAATCATAGGGTAAAAATCCGTCGGCTGGATCACAGAAATTTTCGAAAACGGATTCTTAATCAGCCATCCCTCTCTCAGTTTCGGCCATATGAGAATCCTCCTCGACCAAGCCGCGGAGAAGGCCCAGAACCAGGTCACATATTTGTACACACTGGAGGAAGGAAGATCAACTAGTAGTTTTGGTACAGTGTGAGTGATATCCACATCGATTTCGGTCTGAACAATGAATTCTAACAGATAATCGCACAGCTGTGCGGCAATGAATGGTGTTGATGAAGCAATCGTGGATAGGGCGGAAGCCTTGATTCTGAAGCTCGCAAAAGGGGAAGACTTAGTCGATGCTTGTGCGGAGATGAGTATGAGGGAGAGAAGAGAATTTGCTTCTTTGGTGAGTGTGAATTGAGACTCCGTTTTGTTAGTTGTCAATACGGTTCTAATCGAAAGGATCGAACTAATTTGGGGTTTCCAACCTCAGGAACACGTTGCCCGACGATTTTTGATGATCGATCTAGATACGGAGATGACAGAGGACGAGAGGGTTGCTGCTGATGCCAGGGATGATGTTAAAGCAGCCTTGGAAAAAATATTTGACGGACGACTTGCGTGATGAGACGTTTTGCTTTGGTTGTAAACCTTTGAAGCTTTAACTTGATAGTCGGGATATATATTTATACAGCGTCGGCTAAGGAGGGCGTTGGAGCCGTTTTGCACATTAGCCTGCTGGAAAACAGTATTTCAAACTTAATTCACTGGTTTTGGATGACCTTCTGTTGTCGTACTCCCTTTCTTGGATCGAATGCTTAAAACAAGCCTTTCGTAGTATATGGTAGTTGCTACTAGAAGATTTAAGAATATATTGAGATGAGGATTCGGCTCTTCGAGTGTAGAACTGTGAGGGGGTGTGTGTACCATAACGACAGTATATTGGTTTGAGGGCCATCATTTATTCTAGTATTTTGGGGCATTTTCAACTAATATTATTCAATAGCAACTCGAAGAAGAAACGCATGTGAAGGAATGTTCTATATATTTGGGGCTTACGCCTAGGGAAATATTACAATACGATGATGTACAAAGAAGGAGTGAAGGGTGAAGTATTATAGATGGACGGAAAGCTGCTGTCAATGTAAAGGCTTGTCCGCCGTTATCGTTTTGTAGCCAAATACGAATTATGATTCCCACTGATGTGCCGCGGATGGAATGTTGTGTAGACATCCGACGCTGCCAAACCGAAATGTATTTGTTAATTGGGGTCGAGCTAGAAGGCAGTTAGGTCGGGTAAATCGATCGTTGAACCGATTGTAGTGTACCCTCCAGTGCTCATGTATGTCCGGATCTTGCCCTTTTGCTTTACTAGAGATGTTTCCAGTTCGCCGAAGGTCCACCCTGGGTCGTCAGGCAGGCCAGTCGGTTGACCTGCGACCCGGAATGAACCTATGACCAGGCGACCAGCCCTTTTTCTGATAGTCCAGTCCATTTTGTATACTCGCCTTGTTGAAGCGCGTAACAACACCCGACGAGGGCGAGATATACGGTTTTTTAAGTATTGGAAGCCGAAGATATATCTTCGTTAAGCCTGATTTACGCTTTCTGATTCGAGTTCCGTCTTGCTAACGCGACCACGTGTCTCCTACTTCGAACGTGATCTGCCATATAATCCTTCCGACCGAGTGGCTTGCTACAGATCGTGCACAAGGTTGACTTGAATCTATGGTGTTTGCTCAGATGACGTTCGTAGAACCTCCTGTTCGTGAAACGCTGCTTGCACTGGCCTACTTCGCAAGGCCACGATTTTCGGCGCTGGTGACGGCGCGGTGAGATTGGTCGGATGGAATTTGGGTTTGTTGGGGGGTATGCACCGTTCGGCGCGAGATCACGCAGTGGAGGTGGATTATGGGATTCCCCCTCACGTGCTGGAATGCTCTTGTTCCCAGGCGTTACGGAGTGGTTTGTTACTCGGGCGGGTAGGGTGAAAATCCTGTATGGGTTCTGTACATGTATTTCTTCTTTTTTGATGACGAAATCCGGAGCTTTGGTATCAGGATCAGGCTTTATGTAGACATCCGAATGCAGCTCGGGCGTTTGGCTGTCAGAGCCTGTGAGGCATCCCAGATCCAACTCAGGAGTCTCTTCCTTGAGCGTCGGTGACGGTGAATCCGACAAGCCGCGCCAGAAAATGTCCGCGCTAGGAATGCCAGAGGGAGCAGTGATCCACTTTCGATTGTCCTCTAGCTTGAAGACCGGTGCTTCGTCTTCCTCGCGCTTAAATTTAGGCGTTTGTTCTACCGCTCCGTCGATTGCAGCTAAGCCTTCAAAAAGGCGCGGTTCTTCGTTTTGTACCGTGGAGTTAGCTTTAATAGCTCCAGATCGTATCCGGGAATCCCAGCGGGCCTCGGTTTTCTCGGACGATTGGTTAAGCAGCACGGCTATTTTAATACCAGCAGACATGTTAACCTCGAGTCTGAAAACGTAATTGCCTCCGTACTGTCAAAGGGTCCTATTTTAAAAATTTACGACGTCCCGCTCGCGCGCGCGCACGAGGATGGAAAAGCAAGAGAATGAAATAAAATGAGTAAAAGCAAAACAAAAGGAAGAGGAATAAAAGAAAATAGGCGGAGTACCTTGCGGATCGACGTATTCACAGGGTGCCGCTTCGCTGACCTGCCGTAGACAGAGGAAGTCGAGTAGATAGTGGGATTGAAATGCGGGAGGGTGTTTAAAGGATAATTGGTAGAATGACGGCGGGAGTGGACTGAAAATGTTGAACCAAGGCAAGGCTGGGACGGCACAACCAGTAACTGTACTGGCCGGGCTGCCCCAAGCAAGTCCGTCGCAGGGAGACAGATCCGTGAACTTCTAATCCCGTGTTTGCAAAGATGTGATTATAAGAGCAAACTGCCTGGATTGTTTTTTCCCTCCCGTATTGATTCATGGCGATGATTAGTTAGTTTTGGCATCAAATGCGTAACGTTGGACGGGCTGTGCAAGAAAAAGTCCCCTACGCACCTGCAGCGTTCAAAACATCAAAACAATCTTGGGATATGAAGGATCTGGGAGTTCGATGCGTTCGTGAAACGAAGGCCCCGACGGTGCGTTCCACAAACGACTCCGAAGGGGAGACGTCGCGCTCCTTTGGGGAGATGGTCCTCCCATCGGGCCTCCTCGGGTGAACAGGCACGTTTTATATTCCACCCTTTGCATGCTGTTGGTTCCCTTGTTCTCCCATCTCCAATTACAACGGCCACTGGGTGTTAGCTTTGGGGCACGGATGGAACGAGCTCGATCATCCCGTTCCAGACCTCCGTATCATGCAAGTGGATTGCTCGAACGGCTGGCTTTCAGCTCTTCTGCACGGGCTCCTTTGGACTCCCTCGCCCGGGTGCTCGCATCTCTTTCCCTGGTCCTTGTAGCTTTATTACAGGGGCCGAACATGCGGACGGGTCACTTGTTGGTACCCCGCTTTATAACTTGCTTGCAATTCTACACCAACAATACGCACAAAGTACCGTGGAGCTGGCAGAGGCACGACTGTGATAGGATACGATCCAGCAGGTTGGTTTCCAAGCCGCTCTTCAACCTTGGCCCTCATGCACAATTTCCCAGATTGGGGGTTTTGGAGCTCGGGAAGGATATTCAGATGGTCTTCCATCTGTCGGTAACCGTTTCGGTGTGCATATTAGCATTCCAGTCATGCGCTCGACCGGCTTGTTTCGTCAAAAGCTGCCCTGGTAAGCCAGCCGGGTAGCGGGAGCGCTATATGCACTCAATATCACGAGCTCGCATTGTTTGCTAGCTTTCTTTTCACTATTTCGTGCTTCTTTTATGCCAGTGGGGATGGGTCTGCGGTCCCGCGACTTCTTGGCTCGAGAGCTGTGGATCGATCTATCGGCTAGAGGCAAGATCAGAGCCTGGACAGGTCTGGGAAATCCGGAACTTTGCAGGTAATGCACGGGATACCAATGCCTAACGCGAGATGCAAGCAAGTGTGAATAGGGCTTGGTTTTTTTATCAGGACAGCCAGATATTTGGATAACTCAGTAGTTACAGGGTAGTGTGGATGATACAGGTGGGAAGTGCAAGAGGATACCAGGTGGAATATCTCGTAAACCAGACATGAAAAAGTAGAGTGAGAGAAGCAGCGAATACACCAACCCATCAGCAGAGAAGCCATTCATCAACATGGGAAAACCAAAGAGTGTATCGAGTAACAAGAGACCCAGTTAGGAGGCCTGTAGAAAAAGATTTCGCCATAGTCTAAATATGCCAGTGCAGCTGCTACAAAAACTCCCTCAAAGACTCGTTCACAAGAACAGGATTCCTGAAGCACTAAAAACCTTCATGGTTCCGTTCACTTTGCTCCAACCCCCATACCCCAGGCCTCTAACATGAAGTCGAACAACCTCTCCACGTCGGCGGAGAGTGGGAAACACTGGTGTTTTCTCCATCGAACTTCTGAAAGGGAAGACGGGCTCTGCCGAGAAGAGAATTCCTCGTCCCATCTCCCTTGAGAAGTAGAACAGATACGACGACAATGACCCAATCCCGCACAACGTGGAGAGGTTGTTCAACCCCATGCTAGAGACTGTTGAATCGGTTCTAGGGCAGGCGGTCCGAGAAAGTTGAAGAACCTTGGTGGACAATCAGTGACAAGGCAGGACCGTCGAGGAAGGTCAAAGAAGAAAGTCGTGTAACGGCAGCGCCTAGACTTCCAATGCCGGTTGCTCCGGGAGATTAGCAAGTCCTTCATTGCAGCTAAGAGCTTTCTTCCTGGATAATTGAAATAGACAAAATAAGACCAACTGGGTACTCTGGGTTATGACCTCAACTCGGTCAGGTTTGTCCGCGTATTATTTCCATCTCTTGCATGACTTCTCTCAGTTCAGAGTTGAGTGCTTCATGCATCTCACCAATCGACGCGATCTTTGCTTCAAGGATTAAAATTCTGTCATCTTTTTTCAGAGGTGAAAAATCAGTACAAGTGTGTTGATTGCCAACGGTGGGCTTGGGAGCAATTTTGATGGGAAGGAGTGGCGTGCTCTCAACGGAGGATGAGAAGCTAGATGTGCTCACAGTGGGGCTGAGGTCGGAAGATGGGTGCGAGCCCGGGGAACAAGAGCCTGAGGAATAACAGGAAGATCCAGGAGAATTTGCCAAGTTGGCCTGGCGCGCCAAGTTTTCCCGATGACGTTTGGAATCATCGTGCTTCTTGCGATTGTCCTTCCGTGTAAGGAGTTGAGCACAGATATCGCAGAAGAAGAGTGGCTTCTCATGTTTTCCCATATGCATCTCGAACTCTCGCTTCCGGGTGAAGGCAGCTCCACATTCTTCCCAACGGCAAAAAAAGGATGGTTGCCGGGGTCTTTTGATGCCGGTCTTTCTTCGCTCCGGCGAGGATTTCTTCTGGACCCCGGTAGGTTTGGCTGAGGTGGATCCGGAAAGCTTCCTCCGCTTCTTCCCGGTGTCGTCCTCTTTCATTCTTCTCTCAGCCAGAGCGTTTAGATCCTCAGCAGAGCCGGGATCTGTGTTGTCGTCCTCCGACTGCTCGAAAGCCAGTGGAGGTGTGGAGGGGGAACCGAGCCCGAGAGCGTCATCGAGACTCTGAAAAGAGTTCGGTGACTCTGCAGGGTATGAGTTCAAACTTGGCGGCCCCCGGGGGGGATATCCGAGGCCAAACCCTTCCTCGATGCCATCCTCATCAGAGTATAACATGAAGTCGTGGTTCGGACCGATCGGTGTATCCTGATACTGAGAATGCCAGTCCACATGATCTGTTCATTACGGTTAGTAGACATTATTGGGTTGAAGAAGGTATTCAAGTGACGAACCTAGCGGACCAGGCGTGAGAGCGTGAAAATACGCGTCATTAAAGGCAGCTTCGGCTGTAGGTAGAGCCGCAGCCTGATGGCCGGGCATGTTCAAGGCGGTAAAATCATGGTATGAAGGGGTGAAGGAATTGTCTATGGTGTCGGCAGGTTAGGTCCAAGCTCGGACGATGATATAAAATGCGTTTAAACGACGACACTGGGACTTACGAGATGGCTCGGCAGATAAGCCACTCACGCTTCCGGGCAGGAGCTCATACTGAGCGCTTGCATGATCTTCAGCAGCCTGAAAATACAGACTACCGTGACTAGAACCACTAGAGTTACCCAGTAGTCCACTGTCGTAGGTCCCTTGTAGAGATTGAACTCTCCCGTGTTCAAGCTCTTCGTGAGAACTACAGATCGCGTTAAGGAGGTAGGGCACCTCTGACTCGTGAGGAAAGCCCTGTTCTAAAGTAAAATGTTCGGGATCAGGTGTAGAAACTGGATTAAAGAAACCAGATATTGTGGCGGTTAAGTTGAAATAGTAATAGGTAAGAACTGATGAAGTCCCAGACACCACCGCCGGTCGGATACGTCGCGACGTCCGGCCTGGTGTCTGAACCCGAACTGGCTACGGTCTAGTGAGCCAGCGGGGGGAGGTTGGATTTGTTGGAAGTTGGTAAGTGCCCATCAAAAGGTAACAAAGTGGCAAGAAGACGTTCTATGGGGAATCCCCCGCGATGAGGGCGGAGAGGGATGCCTTCGTCAAGAAGGAGGCGACGATGGGAGAGATTTATCTCTGCTCAAAGTGGGCGGAGGTTCGTTTGACCCCCAAATCGAAAGGCTGCCAGAAGAACAGGCAACATTTGCAGGGGTTCCAGATTCGGACTGGCCAAGCAAACATCCAGCTGCAGGCTGGCGGGAGCACTTTGGCTCTGCACCAATAGTAGCATGTTGGGCAGTCGATACTTTGAGGGACATTCGAGCATCTAGGAGTCTGGCCACGGTCTTTAGTCTGTGATGTTAGAGGATTGAGAGCAAGGCCAAGTTGCATTGCAAGATCCATCCTTCGAGACGACGCCTTCGCTCTGCTAACTAAGCCCGGCCGGCGTCTCCAAAATACCACGCAACGCAAAACTCTGGGACTGGAAATGTTGCCTGGAAGGGCCTCCTTCATGATTCTCCCGGAAGGGGATCATGGGATCTTGGACCCCAGCGGATCATGCGTACGTATACTGCGGCAGAGCTTATAGACGACCGCGTAGGCAAGCATTAGAACCATGCTCTGCCCCAGTCCGAAGTTCATCATACAATCATGTCGAGGTCGGCGATACTATACTTAACAACAGGCATCAATCCCAGCGAGCAGCACAATCAACGGTGAAATGACTCTTAACTTTGAAATCGGTACAGTATTAGAAATCACACGATGGCTTGACGCCTAGTTAGTCGAACCACCGGCCAATCAAATGCCAATGGATTCCAGGATATATAAGCCAAGGCACTGCAATCCCGAGTTCCAAAGCATGCGCAGAGAATACGCCCGTTCATAAATCCACTGCCGCAGCAAATCCTAACCCACATATTGAAATACCCTAATATACTTGCTAGGCAGCAATTTCGAGCATACGCATTGATCATGAATTTCTACACCATGTTCGCACTGAAGTTTATCAGCCTCGTGGGAAATCAGCAATGCTGAGTTGCGCAGCAAATATCACGGCGGCAACCGAAACAGTTGACGTGAATATTAATACCGAGCCGCTGCATTGAATCCTCAGTTCCCAATTAGTATATAATTAATATTCTTTGGTCCGGCTTTACTGCTCAAAAGCGGCACAGCTTCCACACCTTTTCGCAGTCCACCGAAATATTTTGGGCCTTCACATGCATGCAAAATTCGAACAATCTTCGGCAGATCTCCGCTATTCCTCCATGTACCCTTCCACGAATTCTATCTTTGAGATCGATACGAATGCTTTTTATCAATATTCTCACAGAAAGCGTTTCCATTTGTACTATAGAGCCCCAGATGCAATTCAGGTTCCGCTCCAAACAGGGGTCTTGCCTAACCATTTTGTTGTCCAAGTATCTCGACCCAAAAGCATTTCTACCTATCAAAACTCTTAGCTTTGACAATCCTAAAAGCCATCCCCATCCTTCAGCTCATCTAGCACGGAATATTCTTTTTTGTGGTGGATCAATCATTAGACCTCCATCCACGACTTTGTGCACAATGAATACAACGTTGCCGAAGGGAGTGGTAGCATGTGCAACAGGCCCCGCGTTCTCCAGTAGGGTTCCATCGACAATTAAATTTGGATAAGACAGACCAATATTACAGACATCCGTATGGCGGGGCAGAAAGTTGTCTAGGCCCTTGCTGGAGTTTTCAACTTCAAAAACAGGTATAACAGACAAAATGGGACCCACAATGGATCAAAAGTACCCAAAGGTATATCTCGACAGCGGAAATCTTTCTGCCCATTAGCGACGCAACACAGTTTACACGTCTCCTGTTCTATGAGCTGGACTTCGACGTCAATGCAAGGCTGATAAGACCTACGACCGAAAGTACGTGCATGAACAAACGTTAAACAAGAAAGTTGCTGTTTGGTTGACGAGGAGGGGCTGACGAAGATCTGTTCCTCCCCCAGCTCGATGCTTATCGGTGGTATCCCCGCCTCGACAGTTAAATATCGCTCTGACCATTCGGGATGCTCCGTTGACCCAATGCATTGGCCAACGTCCGTGTTCATGATCACATCAAGGAATACATGTCTACGAAAAATACGAGCCTAAGCTATCGTGCCACCCATTCCGTGAACCATTGTGCCACATGGATCCTTTTGAATTTTGTAATCCGATGCAAGGCCATGGATGCATTCGTCACCGAACCAGTCCTCGCCAACTCACAGATTGAAGTCGAAGAACCCTCGAGATCGAGCCTTGGCATAGAGTTCAGGCACTCTATAGTTCTATGGTTGCTCATATTCCCCCAGCCGACAGAATCTGCCCTGTATACATCGAATCCAATAATCTAGTTACCTCCATCCTTAATCTAAGTTTTCGAGATCTAAATTTCCGAGGCATCGTATGGGAGGGAATACAGAGTATTAAAATCGTGGATATCAACGTTAACACGCCAAGGTCTTAAGAATCACTGAAGTATGTATCAAAAGTCGTAGATAAGGTCTATTCATTAGCTCCAGTATTGTCTCCTAGAGTGCGGATGATATATAAAAGAAGTAGCTATAGATGCCCAGCGCGCGGTTTCCATCGTTAAATCTCGAGCTGTGTCTCCTAGATATCCATCATGAGCTAACGATACTGTCTATCTATCAGCGGGCAATTAATTTCTCGAACAGCCTTGATCCTTTCGAAGCTTCTCATACAGTACCAACTGCTCCCAGAAAGCAACCTCAAAATAAAGTCCTAGAAACCAAATCCCGCAAACCCCACTCTACGCATACGCAACCAATTTCTATCATCTTCCTTACAATAAAATACGCTTCCGCCGATACGCTACCATCGACATCTGGACCCTCACCAACCCAATATGTCAGGTATGAAGGTTTGCTTCAACTGGCGGGAGGGACGCTGCACACGAACAAGGTGCAACTACGCGCATGGAGAAGAGCTCGTCGAACCATGTCGAGAGTATCGCAGAACAGGAAGCTGCCGCTGGGGGAGCAAATGCGCATACGGCCATTTCATGGGCGAGCCACGCATCCAGTCGCCACAATTCCAAGCATCATCTATGGCCAGTAGTCACTCTTCGCAATCTCAACCATCGAATAGTTGGGCCAGCGCTACTGCAACCTCTGTCCCATCGTCGCCCGTACAACCCACTACTACGGCACCTTCAAGATCTTTAAATCCTTTCGACATCTGGAGGAAGCACGGAAGAATCCCTATCTACAATTCAATGCAAATGAGAACATTTCTTGAAGGAGCTCTCAGCCTTATGGCGACAAAGGACATTGGAACGGTTCAAGAAGTGATCAGGGAGCTCGCGGGCGAAAAGAATTTAGCACACATCCGCCAGCTGCTGGAGGCTGACTTGGCTTATGATGGGATCGGAAACCCCATAGCGTTGAATTTCATCACGCATGCGGTGCCCTTTCTAAAGATCATAACGAACACCGAGTTCCAAAACTCCATCGTCATTGAAAAGTACGCAGGGACTGTTTACAATGTCCTTTACGGTGCTTCCGGTAGCCGCGGAATTTTGTTCTTCAACCAAATACTATCCCGTGCGAGGACACTGATGGCGAACGACGCCGATGAATATCTCGTGGTCTTCCCGATCATAGTCTCCGCACTCAGGCATACCATCCACTTGAACTCCGGTGCGATGGTCCAGGACGGGATAAAGCAGGTTGCAAGGGAAGCGTTAGCACAAGCAAACGAACAGAACATACTGCTCAATCCTGAAATGCGGCACTTACATCAGAATTTGAAGGTCATAAATGAACAGCTAAAGCTCGGGGAGGAAATACCTTCGTTGATTCCGACGAAGATAACGAGCAACGGACCAAACTCATTTTTCACAAGCCTCGGCGGTTGGCTAGCAGGAGGAAGCAGGGGAGTCGCACATCCAAATCTTCACCCCGCGGTTCAAGCTGCGACGCGATTACCAGGGGATTTATCGGACCTCGGGCCAAGGCACGATAACGACCACGCTTCGATTGCAGATATCCGTATCCTACCCACAGCTGAAGAGATCCGTTCGACGGAGGCTGAGTACCTCCCGAAACTTGGAAGCGGTGCTGCACACTTAGATCGTAACCAAAGGCTACTAGATGCCCAATTCAGACTACTTCGAGAAGATAGTATTGGGTGCCTTCGGGAATCGCTTCGTCAGATCATAGAAAACCGTGGAGACCTGGGAGCCCTCAAAGGATCCAAGAGACGAAAGGGTGATGGAGTGAAGAGATTCTTCACCGCCGGAGTCGCCGTCCTCATCCATCAAAACGTCAGAGTCGAGAACATCACCTTCAGCGCTACTCATGGCCTCAAGATCGGGATCACGTTCGACCAGCCGATGCCTAATCTAAATGGCAGGGACCGACGAGAGTGGTGGGCGCACGAGGACATCCTTAGCCATAACTCCCTCGTCTGCATCCTCAACGAAGATGATGAAGCTGTCTTCTTCACTGTCGCGGACCGATTTATCACACCGCGCGATATCCGGGACTGGGACCAGGAGGATACTGGCCGTCCCAGCCAGCAGATATTAACGCTCGCAGAGGATCCCATCCGTGCCGGAATCATCCTAGGCTTCGCTAACACTGTTCGAGAAACCGATATCACCTGGCTCTCCAAACTGGCATACTCCAGAGACTCGTCCAAAATTGATCTTATCGAGTTTCCCAAAACCCTCTTGGCGTCCTTTCGCCCCATTCTACAAGGTCTACAGAAGCGTATCAATAATACTCAATCGATTCCGTTCATTGACTGGCTAGCGCCCGATCCGTCACTCAATTTCCAACAAGCCACCGATGATAAAGTTAACGTCAATGTCCGGCCTCCTCCATATGCTTCCCGTCCGGGTTTCTTTTTCGATCTGAGATCTATTTTCACCGTTCCTCCCAGTGCTTCCGTTCCTCTCCACCCCGCACTAAACAATTTCGACGTACAACGATTGCTCGATAATACCACCCTGGATGACGGGCAGGCGCGATCACTAGTCAAAGCGCTGTCTCGAGAAGTCGGACTCATTCAGGGCCCACCGGGCACAGGGAAAAGCTTCGTTGGCGTAAGAATCGTGAAGGTTCTACTTGCTAATAAGCGCAAAG
The DNA here is from genome assembly GCA_036971245.1 of Arthrobotrys sphaeroides. Classification (NCBI taxonomy): domain Eukaryota; kingdom Fungi; phylum Ascomycota; class Orbiliomycetes; order Orbiliales; family Orbiliaceae; genus Arthrobotrys; species Arthrobotrys sphaeroides. Next base: position 305,379 of record JAJTTW010000003.1, read on the forward strand.
CAGATCTAGGCCCCGTGGTTTGTGTGTAAGTTGAATACCCGCTGGTGAAGTACACTTGTACCGCACATTCGCTAACGTCTGAGGAACAATTATAACGTATAGATGCTATACCAACCATGCCCTCGATCAATTTCTGGAGCATTTGCTCGATAGCGATGTCACAAACATCGTTCGGCTAGGTTCAAGATCGAAGTCCGAGCGACTCGAGCGATATTTCCTCAAAAACCTCGTAATGGCAACGGAAAATACACGGGTCGAAGGAAAGGAGATATGGGATTTGAAATCCTCCACGAGGAGGCTGAAGACCGAGGCTGACGACTACTGTCAAACACTCTCCAGCCTGGAGTCCGAAGCCACATTGCGCTCTCACGTCCGGGACAACTACTCCGATTTCTTCAGGACACTTTTTGAAGATGATGAGGATGAGGAAGGGTTTATAGTCCAGCACGGGCATGGCAGGCAGAAACCCTTTTCAGTGTGGAGGGGGCGGGCAAAATTGGTGTCTGCGGAAAACATAAATAGAGCTAGACCGGCTCGGGCTATCCTCGACAGCAACGTAAACCCCTGGAGCCTGAATCCAGCTGAGGTGAATGCCGTTATTACTCTCTGGAAGGGGGAGATTCTTCAAAATGCAATAGTCGGCCTCGCAGAGGTGACAGAGAAGCATCGCACGGAAAGTGAGAAATTATCAACGCTAAAGAAGGAAAGAGACAGAAGGATACTACAGAAGGCGGACATTATTGGGGTGACCACCTCTAGTTTAGCTGGGCACGCTGACGTGCTCGAGAGGATTCAGGCGAAAGTGCTATTTTGTGAAGAGGCCGGTGGTATGTTAAAGGAACTCACCGAAATACCCGTGAATCCCAAGCTGACCGTCCGATAGAAATCTTGGAAGCACACACGATTACAGCCTTGATTCCGTCGATAGAGCACATGATACTGATCGGCGACCACGAGCAATTGCGACCTCACGTTGCGAATTACGATCTATCCATCGAGAGCACGAAGGGCAAAGCCTACGCTCTAGACGTCTCTCTTTTCGAAAGGCTAGCCCGACAACCCTACGGAAATCTCGCATTGACCTTTCCCATCGCCAGCCTTAACACCCAACGTCGCATGCATCCTACAATTGCAGACCTTATCCGACTCAAAACTTACCCGAGTCTCCTAGACGATGTTAAAGAGTATCCTCCCGTCCCCGGGATGAAGAAGAGATTGTTCTGGATGAACCATGCACATGCGGATTCAAAGGGAGATGCTATAAAAGCCACAACCTCCTTTACCAATGATTTTGAACAGGAAATAGTCATTTCATTGGTGACGCACCTCCTGCACCAGGGAGTTTTCAAGGAGAAACAAATCGCCGTTCTCACACCATATTTGGGCCAAATGTCAAAACTAAGACGGACACTGGGAAATACGTTTGATATCGTGGTGGGAAGTAGGGATCAAGAAGCCTTGGATGAAGCCGCGGACTTCCTCGACGACGAGGACGAAAAGAAGCCGGAAGACGCGGAACCTCGGGGAGTCGTTCGGAAATCAAGTCTCGCTGCCGCCGTCAGAATCGCAACAATTGACAACTTTCAGGTATGCAAATTACATCCTTTGATGGTATCACGACACGCAGATAGTTTAGGGATTGCTAACAAACCTTGCGGTATAGGGCGAGGAGGCAGACGTGGTCATCATATCTCTCGTGCGCAGCAACAAAGAACAACAATGTGGCTTCTTAAAAACAAGCAATCGTATTAACGTCCTTCTAAGGTAGGCCCTGACTACTCTGTAAAGATTACTTGAATGCAGCGCTAACATCCCGTAGTCGTGCAAAATGGGGTATGTACATCATCGGAGACGCAAATACCGCCGGATCCGTACCGATGTGGTCCAGCGTCATCAACCAGATGAGCATCCGCGGATGCTTCGGGGATTCTCTAGAGTTACAATGCGAACGCCACAAAGATATCCCTATATACGCTGCTTCCAAAGAAGACTTCAATACCTACTCGCCAGAAGGTGGATGCAACATGCGATGCGAAGGACGACTTCAGTGCGGTCATGCCTGCGTGTCGAAATGTCATTCAGACGCTATGCACAAGCTGTCGGTGTGCTTCGAGCCATGTCCCAAGCAACTGGTCGGTTGTGATCACCCCTGCGCCTCGAGCTGCGGGCAACTTTGCGCTCCGTGCCTGGTTCCCATCCGAGAAGTACAGTTGAACTGCGGGCACAGACTGACGGAGATGAAATGTTTCCAATATCAAAAGCGGGATGAATACAAATGCAAAGTGAGGGTTGAGAAGACGGTACCGGGCTGCAACCACACGGTGAAAGTTGAGTGTTCGCGCGACGTCGCATCACCCACTTTCTGCTGCCCTTCGATATGCGGGGCAAACGTTAACTGCGGCCATTCCTGCAAGTCGAGATGTTCGGATTGTCGAAAGCCGGTGAAGGATGTGCCGGGGAGCTTCGTCACCAACCACGGCAAATGCAGACAGAAGTGCGAGAGACCGTTCAATACCTGCACGCATTCCTGCGATAAACCGTGCCACGACGGCGAGGACTGCGGGTTGTGCGAGAAGGAGTGCGAGATCCGTTGTTTGCATTCGAAGTGCAAGGGGAACTGTAAAGACCCGTGCGCGCCTTGCGCCGAACAATGCGGTTTCAGATGCGAGCACGAAGAGTGCCTCATGCCGTGTGGGGTCTCATGCAACGTCCTCCCTTGCGATCAGTTGTGCTCCAAACTTCTGGAGTGCGGCCACGCATGCCCTTCCGTCTGCGGGGAAAAGTGTCCGGACAAGAAGTTCTGTCGAGAGTGCGGGTCTGATGAAGTCCTGAACTCGGTCGTGGACATGTTGATGTTCGAAACCTATCGAAACTCGGTAGATGAACCGATCATATTCCTCCGATGCGGGCATTTCTTCACCGTCAGCACCTTCGACGGCATAGCCAAGATGAGAGACTTTTTCGAATTCGAGTCTCCGGAAGGGTGGAGGATCACTGACCGTTATACTGAGGATAAGTCGCCGCCAGAGATCCCGAGATGCCCCGACTGCAGAGCACCCCATACGACGTCTGCACGGTACAACGAAGTCGTGAAAAGGGCCCAACTACAAACCTCTATCAGACAATTCACCCTCGCTGCCAACGAGCGTCTGAACAACCTCGTCCGAGAGGTCAACGCTGTGGAAGAAGAGCTCGAGGGCTCAAGGGACACGTTCATCGCAGCCAACGTTAAAGCGTAAGAATATTTAACCTCCCCCATCCTTCACCAGATACCACTAACACCTCCCCCCACAGTGCCAAAAAACGCTACGATACCCTCCAAAAAACCCAAGACAAAGTTGCAAAATTCAACAAACAAGTCTTGACGGAAGAACAACCCTACCACCGCATCTACGAACTGACCGTGTTAGCCTGCAGGGGTCTCGAGCTGATACCCGAATCCTACAATCCCTCGTTCGTCCAATACCGCTTTGGCATCGAAGGCGCGTATCAGCAGTTACGATTAGCCCTTCTGCAGGTATGCGATATGGACCTTATCGCCAGCAAACCTACAACATTGGCAACCAGGGTAGCGCGACCCGGGCCAGCGACTATGGATGACAGCATGAAGAAAAAATTGTGCCGCGCCATAGCACTCCAGGCAAACGCTGCGCTTCACAACTGCGACAAACTAGTGGACACCTGCAAAGAACGAAAACAGCAGCGAATAGAAGTGCAAGGTCGCATCATCATGGCTAAATTCGTAGCCTTAGCCATTAAACACAAAGACGAACTTAAGAAAGGGGAGAGCGCGATCCAAGACGTTGATAACTCGGAGATAATCTCCTCACTCATCAAAGACCTCACAGAGTGCATCGATATCTGCGACCGCATCCCCAGCTGTGGAATACTAAAGAAAAACGTCGAAGAGACGATTAAATCTTTACGAGGCGGGACGTTTTATTCCGCTGTGACTGATAAGGAGATGAAGTTGGTCTACGAAGCGATGGCGAGGGAGTTCCAGGGGACGGGGCATTGGTATGTTTGTCCGAATGGTCATCAGGTGTGTATATCTTCTATCTGTTTGTGGGAGTTTTTCTTGGGATTTTATGCTGACGGTTAGAATAGTTTACCGTCGGGGAGTGCGGCCAGCCCATGCGGTTCGGGAATTGCAATGAATGCGGGGCGCAGATTGGTGGGCAGAGTCATGTTCCGGCTGCTGGGGTTAGTCGGGATACGGCTCTCGATAGCAGGATGCAGAGTATGAGGTTGTGAGGGGTGGGTTGGTGAGTTTGAAAGAGTGGCTGTGTACGGAGTCCATTGCACCGACTCTGTGGTATCGATTTCTTCGCACCTCTTAATTTCAACTTTTGGTATGGTTTATTGAGGATAGGTGGATCGAGGACTTTAAATTCGTCAATCGTGTTGACTACTTAATTAAGCAATTTATCTCCGGTGTCATGAAGGTTGTCCGGTTACATACGAGTCTGTAAGCAGCTGCCAACGCATAAATTCCGTTGCATTTTGGAAGCTCGGTAGACGTGAAGTCCCTCTAAGTAATATCCGTAAATACCGTTACCACGTAACTTTGATATCGATACCCTTCAAGCACAAACGTTAAAAGTGCAACCAAATATACAATCTCGAAAATTTATACCCTGACACCAATCAACCAAACCACAACAATCAACCACCACCAACGGCAGAAAAGAACGGGTACGTATTTCAATTCCACCGGAAAGTACCCCCCTCGAATGTCAGAGTCCGTATTATATTAAAGTCCCCATAGTACCCATACTACTCCAAGTAAGATGCAAAGAACATTCGCACACGGGAATATAATATATAATTCCTCAAGTATATATTCCATAATGTAGTATATAGTCCGGTATCTAACTAGGCAAAATACCGGAGTAGAGGAGTGTATTCTTGGATTAATTATCTATAGGTTCTTGGGATAGTTAATCCAGAAAGACTGTGTATATTCCACACTCAAAAGCGTATCTAATTCACTGTTCCAACGGAAATAATTCAACTCTCTGCCGCCGGCGCCGGCTCCATAGCCATAGCGGAGACGATATCCAACGTTCTGAATGTATGTACTTGGTTCAATGAATCAACCACAATGCAAACTTAACTGAAAAATTAAAATACCACTTTAATTCTCCAAAGCATACCGTAGTTACCACCGTCCCATCAAAGCCCAACATCCTATTTGAACTCCTCAGTCTATACGATACTACGAACCAAGCCAAAACGGCGGGTGAGTTCACCAACCATCACGCACCATGTAGAGCCACCACTACCAGAAGATCTTTACTTACGCAATAATCAAATTAAACCATCCTCCCATTCCAGTATTCGTTATCAATGGATAACTAATAATAAGTCTACACCTTGAAGCACGCGTGTTGAGTACGGGATATATACTTCGCAGGACCAACTACTTGACTAAATACTATTGCAGGAGAATTTGATACTATATCTCTAGAGATATATCATCGATCATATCCAACCCTCTTAGTTAACGACCACAAGGCGGGAGTATTCACATATCAATATATATAAACTCAACTTTTAGACTCCCTTCGCTCTTCCATGGCCGCCAGGACTTCAAACGCTATGCTGCTCAACCACTTACACTCTAGCTTCTAATGCCACGGACATAAATACAGCGCAATAATATCAAAAATTTTCAGAAAAAATAAAATAAAATAAAATAAAATAAAAAAGAGAAAGGGAATATATTTTCCAAGGTCATAAAAATAATCATGCTAAGAAAAAATAGAAATATTTACAGCGAAAAGAGAATCCGAGAGGGAAAAACTTTCCCCGGAGATGATAAAAACGACCCCAAGTATCTTAACACTCTCCCCGGTTTCCGTTATACTTGAAGAAAAAGCCAAAAGAGCATATAATACAACCGAAACGCCAATTCCCAAGTCAAAAATCAAAAAGACCCCCAATAGGACAAAAACAATGCAATGAAACTTATGATAGAAAAAGAAGAAAAAGGACGCTAATAAACTCCACCACCTAGGTATCAATTCCCTTCAAAAAATTGGGAAAATTGTTTTTTGTTTAAACCCTAAACTCCGTCAACGGAATACTCCGCCGTCTGACGGCTCTGGTTCCCGGTGATCTGGGCGGAGAATTCGGCGGAGAGATGGAGTCGACGGGGATATCCGGTAAAGGGATGATTGTTTTGTCGAAACTCTCGGAGAGGACTTTGTCGAGTATCAAAGTGCTGCCGTTGCTCTCTGCTAAAGTGGTGGTTGTGGCGTTGTTCAATGCCGTGACGCTGAGTCTTCTGGGACCGAAGATGAGGTCGAGGGTGTTTTCGTCGCGGGTTGCGAGGGCGGACTTTGTGAGGGATGGGGAGCGGAGGCGGGGGATGGGCGGGGCGGTGGAGTAGATGGTGGTCGGGGAGGAGGCGCCGTCGGTGTGGATGTTGAAGTCACGCTCGCTGGAGGAGCGGGGGGTTACGTCGGTGGTTGTTTCCCATGATAGGGAGCGGGCCGGGGCGGAGAACGGCGGGGAGGAAGGGGACGATGGGTGGTGGTGTCTGTTTTCCTTTTGGGAGGTGCTGAGGGTGAGTGGTTGAGGGCGGGAGATGCGTCTGTTTGCGTGGGACGGTGCGGAGAGTTGGAGGGCGGTCGGGGGCAGTCTGGGGAGGTTGGATATTTCCTGCTGCTGTTCCTCGGCGACCCTGCTGGCCAGAGATTCGATGGACGGGAGGGTCGGGATCCTCATGATGGTGGGCTTCGGTCGGATGGGGGCGGTCGGTCTGGAGACCAGTCTCGGCTTGACGTTCTCCTGCAACATCTCGTCCTCATCGCCGAGTGCCAGTCTGGGGGCCTGCTTGCCGTCGCTCTTCCAGACGGGAGCCGGCGGGGGTTCCATCATCCAGAGGAGGTCGTTGTTGAGGCCGTGGGAGGCGGAGGTGGCCTCGGCGAAGTTCTGGATCAAGGGGGCGGCCTGGCTTCCTTGCCGCGGTCGGACTATCTCGTGGCGTCGCCAGCGGGAGTAAGCCATGGGAGCGTAGGTGTCGGAGGAGGCCATGGACATGACATCGTTGGGTTTGGCGTTGGATTGCTCGGTGCCGGTGTAGTGGCGGTAATGGTGGGAGACGCGGGCCATGACGGAGGGGACGATGTTCGTTTCGACGTTGTCGGCGGTTGTTTTGATGAGCTTGCGGAGGGCCTTCGGGCGGTTCTCGACCTCGTAGCGCCATCGCTCGCGGAGGGATTGGTTGGCGATGTCGGCTTCCTTGCGGACCCTCTTGGAGGTCTCGGTCATGCCGCACCAGCCGCAGGAGAAGAAGTAGAAGAGGCCGGTCTGGACGACGACGAGCGGGGAGGTTCGCTTGGTGGGTTTGGTTTCGGCTTCATCATCGTCTTTGGAGGAGGGGAAGTTGCCGGGGATGGAGGAGAGGAGGGGGGGGATCGGGGAGGGTTGGTTGGTGACGACGGGGGAGCAGACGGGGAGGTAGAAGCGGTCGACGTCGGAGATGGAGGGTCGTTGAGGGTCGACGAAGGAATCGGAATCGAAGTCGTTATCCTCAGGAGGAGCAGGAGCAGGAGGAGGAGGAGGCGAGGCCGGGGGACGGGGGACGGCCAGCATGGTGAAGGTCTGTGATAGATGAGGGAGAAGGGAGGCCCCGATGGTTTAGGAGGGCACGGACGGGGGCATGTTATGTATCGTCCGTCGGGTTCGATACTAATCAGCGAAGAGGGGGGAACGCTGTCAGATGGGATCCGAAACGGCGGCAATTAATTATAGCAACCGATAGTAATTGACGGTAATTGATGGCGAGGATGATGATGAGGATGAGGGTGAGGATGGTGATGGTGATGTGGTGAGAGAGAGAGAAAGGAGGAGACGGGTAATTTAAGATGCGCAACCGCCTACCAAAACCGCACAACATCAGTTACTATCAGGCGGACCTCGTCTCCTGCAATAACTTCACGAATGAGCCGGTGCCTGGCAGGCCTCCTTCTTCATTATCATTTATCAACGGAACGCTAACTGGATGTTGTAGGTTGGAAGGGCCCCTGAAACCGCCGGGACAAAGGCTAAACAGCCAACCGTCTGTACAGCCACTTCCTTTCCTTCCCTTAAAATCCCGCACCGACCCTTTAACTAAGGTCAAACGCTGCCACTTTCTGTCAAAGAAGATTAAAAGTACTTAAGTATCCATTGGAGCGTTCGAATATTCGGACTAGTCTGTTTGGATTGAAGAAAAGAGTTAGTTGCAACGGCCCGCTCGGTGACGGTGAGCCGCGTACGTCAGTGTGCTTTGACATTGTCCGTTCTTATCGATAGGAATATACCATAAAGAACGCGAAGAGATATTATCATTCGATCAGACAGATTGTATAAGTATTGAGGAAGTGTGTACCCCGCTTCTGCACGATGAGCATCGGCTGTTGTGTAGACGCACAGCCACACGCCACACGCCACATTACCACCAATTGTGGCTGGTGAAATAGCCACAGTGCTCTGTTGGTGGCGCATTCTCCCATTCAATATATTACAGGCGGTGCTTAATTGATTGAAGATAGTAAAGACTTTTATTCAATGCATACCAACTACCGGTCCGTAAATTATAACCGAACGCCCGAACTACATCATAACTTCGTTCATCCAAATAAGTGCCTAAGATACCTCACCAGCCATCCTTAGAACAATGGTACCCCCTCACATGCCGCTCAAACCCTTCCCTATCAACAGCCACCGGCGTCATATTATACACGCAATTACCGTGCAGACAGTAGTACCTCTTAGAGCAGCCGTCGAACACCCCGTGGCGGGGATACACCTCGTGCACAAACCCTGACTCCTCATCCCCACTGTCGTTTGTTATGGAGGATAGGTAGGAGATGTAGACTCTCTGATCTATATTCCCCGAGCCGGGTGAGAGTAAAAGAAGAAAGGGGTCGCAGAAGGAGGGAGTGGCTTGAGGCAGCGGGGTCCAGGAGTTTAAGGCTGTGATTATGCCGGACGATGAGGTGATATGGTCGGGGAGGAAGGGGGGCAGCAGGGATATCTCCTCCAAAGGTTTATTGGCCAGGCCCTGGGAGATGTGGAAGTAGCAGCGCAGGATGAGGGACGACCGGAGGGTGTCGGCTGTTTCCAGGGACGGGTTGGGGAACTGCGGGCGGACGATGTTGCTGAGGGCGCGCAGGAGGGTGTGGCGGAGGGTGTCCGTGGGCGACTCCTCTGTATCGAAGCTGGAGGGCGGTGACAGCGACCACGGCTCTGTATCACTTGCATTAGAATCTATTTATTCGAAGATTGTAGCGGGGAAGAGGGGAAGTACCGGCCATGTGTGTGTGATCGTGTGTGTATCTGCCGGTTGCCTGGGGGATCTCGAACACCTGCATCGTATATATATAAAGTGTTGTCCCTGCAATGATAGTGCTAGTACTGTAGAGTGTTACTTCTTATCGACTGTCAGAGCAGCCTTATCAGAGATGGGTGCGAAGAGTGAGTGAGTGAGTGAGTATGTATAGTAGAAGATTGTATGTGGGAGTGGAATGGATCGTAGGGAAGGACTGAGGGAACCGTCGGTAGAAGCTCTCGAATTTAAACATCTGAGGGGAGCAAGGAAGAAGAGGTCGAGGGAGGGAGTCGGTCAACCCAGCGCACCCTGGCACCCTCAGACAGGACAGCCTGTGCATGCATGGGTGGGTCAGGCTGCATCTTGCTCACCGGGGTCAGCCAGATTATTCCCGCGGGTATCGCGGCTGGACGAAAAAGCGGTTGTTCGTATCCATTTCTATGGTCCGTCTGACGCGGCGGACCGGAACCGCAAGGTTGGCTGGCAGCTTATTGGACGGGCGGCTGGGCTGTAGCCGCACGCCTGGATGTTCCCTGCTCAGGTGCATGAATCCTTCCTGCATCCACCAACAGACCATGCATCCACAGCCAAATGCTGCAGTGGACTTGCTGCACCCGAGCGTTGGCCCCCATCCGGCCCACAAGTATCCGGTACCTGTGCCATTGCGGAGCTGCTGCCAAGGGTTCATCAGCGATACTCGTACATTACTATATCCGAACTCACGGTTCCAGGTACCTTATATATGCAGACGGGTACTCCCCCGGCTGCCCTCCCCTGCGGACGGGTATTTGAATCGAAAGGGTGCGATGATGACATGAATCCCGACCCCAGACTACACGAATCCACGTTGTTTCCTGCGCTATTAACAGCCTCGTCGACAGCAGGCCTCCTCTTCTCCAACGTCTCAAACCCTGTCCGTTGGGTTCTTGGCGGCCGATTCGAGGCTCACACGATGTACTGCCCATGCACATTACCAGAACTATCCACTTGAACTACATGGCTCTTCGTACATAGCAGATCCGTTCTCGCTAAACCTGCGTCATATTTTCCTTTTTTCTCTCTCGACGGCTTTTCTTTTGTTTGTTTTCCTCTTTTCTTTTTTGTTTTTCCCGCCTGGTTTGTCCGGTATAACATCAACCCCACAGGTAGGATACGTACATAGGAAAGGAAAGCTGGGAAAAGCAGCCCCGCAGGATAGCAAAAGAAAAGCAACTACTCCGGAAACAAACGAAAACCTACTGAAAAAGCAAAGTACCCATGGCGCCCGAAAAGATCATTATCGACACCGATCCTGGGTAAGCCATGCGTCTTTACCGCCGTGCTCACACTCATTCCGCGGCAGTCCTTGCTGACCCTCCCCTGCCCTGCCAGAGTGGACGACATCCTCGCGCTGCTGCTGGCGTTGTCCGCGTCCGCGGAGGAGATCGAGGTCTTACTTATCTCGGTACGATCATTGCTTTCTTTTATTTTTGCGTGTGCATGCGATAGTATAATTATAATATGGACTGACGGGGGGTAGCTCACCTTCGGGAATATCGATGTGGAGAAGTGTGCCACACCCATGGCCTTGCACACGGAGATATGACGGTTGCTGACGTGAATGATAGTTGTCTGAGGAATACGGTCTCCATGTTCCACGTTCTTGAGAAGGAACTGGCGTGGAGGGAGAAGAGCGGGAGGAAGGTGGGGTATGAGTCTTTGAGACGGTATAAGCCCGTCGTGGCCGTTGGCGCCGAACAGCCGTTGGACGAGCAGATCCTCATGGCCGACTACTTTCACGGCATCGATGGGCTGGGCGGGGTGCATAGCAAGGTATTCTCCTAATATTTATATACGTCTGTATATCATGTTAATGGGGGTTTAAGGCACCGCATTTCACCCCCCAGGAGGTATTCAGACATCTATTCCACTCGCCGGATGCATCGTCCGCTCCCATCCCACCCGACCACCCAACTGCCCTCCATGATGAGGCACTCTTCACGCCGTCATCGTCACCGGCGTACATGGAAATCCTAGAGCAGTTGAGAAAAAACCCGCCGGGGACGGTAACCATCGTCGCTGTGGGGCCTTTAACAAACCTCGCGCTCGCTGCGGCCGAAGATCCCGAGACTTTTTTGTTAGCTAAGGAGGTAGTGATCATGTCCGGCACCATCGATATGGAAGGTAACGTCACCCCCACCGCGGAGTTTAATGCTTATGCAGACGCGGTTGCTGCGGCTAGGGTGTTCGCTTTGACGAGTCCTGAGGTGGGGAGTACGTTGCCGCCTTGTAAATCTTTACGACCTTATCCGGGGAAATTGACGAAGAGGTTGAAGTTGACGGTGTTCCCGTTGGATGTTACTACTATGCATTTACTCAACGAAGCGGAGTTTGGGAGGGTTACGAAGGGGTTGAGGGAGGATGGGAGTCCGTTGGCGCAGTGGTGTGAGGTTTTTATTAACGCTACGTTCAGGAAGATGGAGAGTTTGTATGCTACCGATCCTGAGGATGGGGAGAAGAGGGTGCAGGATGTGGATATTTCTTTGCATGATCCGCTTTGTGTTTGGTATGTTATTACCAGACAAATAAAAGGGTGGGAGTGGGTGGACGGGAGGGATGTGAGGGTTGAGTGTGCGGGGCAGTGGAGTAGGGGTATGTTTGTGGTTGATAGAAGGACTAGGAAGAAGCCGACGGTTGAGGAGGTCGGGGACGGGGAGGTGGAGGGGGATTGTGATGGGTGGTTGCATCCGAGTAGGGGGAATAGAGTTAGGGTTGTGACGGGTAGTCCTGATAGAGATCGGTTTGGGGGGGATATGGTTGGGAGGATTTTTTTGTGATTTCAAACTACCTACCTACTTACTATTATACTACTATATGGATTGGAAGGTTGTAGATTGAGGGAAAGCTCTGCATTGTCATCGAGTTCTAAATACATGATGGTATATTGTCTCTGCCGAATAACAGCACCTTCTAACCTTTACGCACTCCCGCATCCGAACCGGATGGCTCGCTTCCGCCAGCACCGGAGCGGAAGCCGCATCGAAGGTCAGAGGTGCGGGGGCAGGAGGGGAGGGGTGAAGCGGGTATTTTGCCCCGCAGAGTGAAGAAAAACGGCAAAAGACCGGCTTCACCCCCGCACTCCTGCCCCCGCACCTCTGACCTTGGACGCGACTTTTGGTCCACCCATAATTAAGCGCCAGCTTCTAACGTCCATCTTACCCCGTGTATACCTATTATTCCCCCCCGCGAACCGGGTCCCAACTTCGCTTCGTAAACGGAAATTTTTGTTCCGGTAGTTCGAGTTCAGAACACTCCCCGTGAGAGTGTTCTGAGCCCGAACTACGTTTTGGAGAAAAAAATTTAAACGTAGAACGCGTGAAGTGGGTGGTCGGGGGGGGGGGTTAGGAAAACCTTGGGATATTTTTTTCGGAGGAGGGGGAGGAGACTGCGTTTTTTTTTTCTTGGTTAGTACTTTTGCCGGGTTGGAGTGGATCTCCCTGGGCGAGAGGGGAGGGACGTCCTGTTGGCGCGGTGGGTGCTGGGAGGGGTCTTGATATGTGGGGACAGGTTTTTTGGAAGTAAATATATATATTTGAGGGACCTGATGTTTTTATTTTGAATTGAGGGGGTTGACTGGGCAGGTGGGGGTGTATTAGGGATGAAGTAGCTGAGCGTGAAAGTGTGGAAATATGGGATTAAGGAGAGACGAGAAGGGGAAGAGGGGGACAAAGGAAATTGAGGGTGAGGGGGTGGTTGACATTGCGCTCGGGGGGCGGAGGTTAAGTCCGATGACGACTAGTTGATTGAAATCCCCCGCTTCTTCATATCCCGCAGCCATTCCCTGTTCTTGGTGTGCTTCTGATCCCGCGCGCCGTTGAGATGGCCGACAGCGTTATCCAGCCGTGGGAAACTGGCGCCGCACAGCCGGCAGACGAAGGGCCTGATATCGTGCTCGCCCAGGTGGTCCTGAAACCTCGTTTCGTTGCTCCAGGTGGTGTCGCACCCGGGCTCCGGACATTGAGTACGGTTCTTGCGAGGTTTGACGCCGGATTGGTTCTTGGTCACCCGGGCTTGATCTGCTCGCTTCTTTTTGGCGCTGCGAGAGATAATTCTCTTCCCGGTAGCACGGCGGTTGTCACGCCTTACGATGGCCTCCTCGATGGTAATTTCTTCGATTTGGCTGCTGTAGTCGGCTCTCGTCAGGCGGATGTTGGTGGCGGAGGCTTGCGGGTCTGGGGTGGCGGATGTTGAAGTCTGGGCCGGGGAGGCGGATGGGAGGATCGTAGGCTGAGAGGGGGACGGGAAGGGTGAAGTCATCGGAGGGGTTGCGGCACCCCCGAGGGTGTCCGGCGGTCGTGATGTCACATCTGACGGTGACGATTGCGGAGAAGGAGAGTTAGTGTCATATGAGAGGAGGAGGGGACCAAGCACTGTTTTTGGCGTCAGCGATTGTGTCTATGGTATATATGTGAAGGGTATATTTTACTGACCAGCTCCATAGCCGATGCGGGCGTCCGTTTCCATACCCATTTGGTTTCCTATAGTGAAAGAGTGAAGATGGGAGATGCCATCTTCGGGATTGCCGGCGTTCTGCCAGGCAAGAGGCGCCGGTTCGGACTTGAACCCAGGCGGGGAGGGGAGTAACTCTTTATGAAGTCACAGTCAGCGTTTCCTCCGTGTATAATATTTTAATTGAGAAGGTTATAATTACCGTCGTCGAAAAGTGCGTCATCACGATCGTAAGAGTAGGGAGGTTGGAATGCACCAACCGATTGTTCTAGCTGCTCGGGGCGAGCTAGAAAGGTATTAAGCTGATCTGGGTAGCTCCAAGCACTGGTGCTCGTCGCTGAATAGGGACCTTGTTCAGGTTGACCGGCAAGAGTTCGCCCTGCCTCAAACTGATCAATAGAGCTCGGACCTCTATGTGCTTCGTGATATTCCTCGCTGGATGGTGGAGGATCTAGATTATACTGTGTGTATGGACTGGAGATGTGGAGGAGTCTCGGGTCGATGTATTTTTCAGTTATCTTGACTGCGAGGGGGGACGGTGGGAGGAGGGGGAGGGAACGCCCGCGGCTAGTATCGTGTATACGTAGCCGGGGCTATCGATATCGAGAGCGTGAATTGGACTTCAAAGAGCCCCCCAAAGGGCCCACTTTTGTGTGTCCAGTCCGCTGTTGGATTTTAAGCGAAAGAACGGAAAGAACAGTGGCCCGAAGGCGAAAAGCAGATGCTAAATCTCAGTAAGATCTTGGACTTGGAGGAATAAAAAAAGATTTGAGAGCCTTCCACGGCTAGACGGTGCTCTCGAGGACCTTTTTATCGTCCGCCGCTAGAAAACCGCGGTGTGGTTGTCCATCCTCGAAGCGGTCGGAATTCAGGTTCGATATGCACGTCCCACCAATCAGAGATCAAGGCGGTTGCCGACATGGATGCTTCCTGAAAGTCCTCCGCTGCTGGAAAATATGTGCCAGCCCCGGGATTCTGGCCAGACCAGGGGGGGGGTAGTACACGTCCGAGCTTTTGAGCCTTAGCTTCGGAGCGTGCAGCTGCCTACGCTCTCCCCCGCAGTTTCTACCAATGACGGAGGTTTCTGGAAGCTCTTGATAAGTTAGCCTCGATTTGCGGCGGTCAACCTTGCATGATGGTTGTTCGTAAGCATAGCGTCAATTCAGACTTTGACGGTGACAGTAGTCTAGTCTGAGGGTGTTCCCGCCACTACCTGAACGTCAACACGGGGATGGGAAATCTCCTCTTCTGCTTTACTTTGGAAATTCAACTTTTTTCTCGGCTTGGGATTGATTTCGACCGCTCATTCGTCGAGGAACTCAGCCTGGTTAGGATCCGTTTCAGGTTTTTCATGGAGGACTCAATGCATGGAAGAGCGAGCACGTGTTTGTTGCAACAATAAGGGCGTTGTTTGTTGGTTGTTGGTGGCTGGCCGGATGTGCAGGATTTTGGGCCCGGAACGGAAATACTCGCGGCCAGACCTCTGTGGGCTTCAAGGATTTATTCCAACTCGGCGAATGCAACATTGTGATGTAGGTGGTTTGATTGCCTCTTTCCATTACGTTGCTTTGGTTCTTTTCGGCTGGGTGGGTACCCTGATGTTTTGAGAGGCGAAAAAGTCGGTGCTGTGCCACGGTGTCGAAGGGCAGTTGATGTCGGTCTGGGAGATAAGAGGGGATGAAAGTATAGCAAGGGCGAATATGGCAGCTCGATTATAGCAAGGCTTTGGGAATGTGACGGACCCAGTCGGTGCGTTCGAATCTTTGTAGGGAGTCACCCGGACTCGCCGGACGGCGGTGCTAGCGCTGGCAAGGTATTGAACGTTTCGGGACTGTCAGGTTCAAAGTTGGTCTGAGGTCGCGCCAGCGAGTACGGGAGATACTATAGACTCATAGTGGAGATACTCTATACGCGTCTATAGCTCATATTTAATATTTGCAGGAGTGGTTCTTCATCCATGACCTCTCTGCACATCCAATAACACGTCTAGTTAATTGGCTACGGTTGTTAATTCGGCCTGGCATCCCGAAACCCTGATGATCCTCATGGCTACACCGATGATGGAGTTATAATTAATTGGGCAGCCTTGCATACTTGGAACGACCAGGGAATATACAGACCGGCGCGGCCGAGACGCTCGCCCGCACTTCGCCTCTGCGGTATGAGAGCCGGAACCGGAACTTTTTCAAGGCAAGTCTTGAGTGTGCACAGCTTTATACATAAAATCAGTAGTACAATGCGGTGCATCTAGAATTAATTCAAGTACGCAGCTGGTTTACGAGATAATCTATGACCACGTGAAAAGCCACCCGTCGTGGAAATTATGATGTTTTGGGACGATAATATAATATATGCCCGCGACTCCCGTCACCCGCATTCCAGGTCAACGCAAAATTGCGTCAAAATCCAACATTTTGTTGCCCTTCACAGCTTAGGGCGATAGTGGTCTCGGCACCAGATGATAGGGACATTTTGATGGGTTATATACCGGTATGGAGTGCATGCTCATCTTCTTAGGGTACTCATCAGGTTGTGATATGTGATAGTCAATTCAACTAACTCCAGGCTATCTAGTCCCTAAACTATCCTAATAAAGAAACTACGCTACATGTGTGAAATTGGAGATATTAAAGCAGGGAGGTGAGAGCAAGCTATATTTACGACAAGGGGGAGAAATGAGGAAAAGAAGAGTGGGAAATGAAGATAGGGGAGATGTTTAACTATGTGCTCTTGAATGGAATGTGAAGATTACGATGTGCATGGTGGAAATAACATCAACAAACGCCAAAATTTTTCTTTTTTTGTGATTTTAAGGGTACTACCGTTTTTTTGGATTTTGGATCTGGGATTCTGAAGTTGAAGTTAGCGTCATGCTGGATAGATGAATTTGATAAGACGAAGCATACCTCAATCTGTATATGAAAGGCTTCAACCTATCGAACTACTGCGTTTCACAAATCACTCCTCCCCCGCCCCCGCCTCAAATACTCCCGCGCCTCCCACTCTTCCTTCTCCTCAGTCAACGTGTTCACCTTCTTTTTTAACAAGTCGTACTTCGCGCTCAACAACTCAAAGTCCCTCTGCAAACGCAAGTACTCCGGGTGCGCCAGGACATCGCCTTCGGCGTCCCCGGGAGTACCGTTGCCCGCAAAATCACCCTGAGTGCTAGCGCCGCTGAATGAGGAGCCGTGGGAGGAAGGAAACCGTAGCTCGTCGCTCTCAACCGTGACCGTCGAGACTTTTCTCGCCCGCTTTCGGCGGGAAAACTCCTCGGCATCGATCACGGGAGACGGGCTTCGACGGTGACGTTTCGATTCGCGGTGGTGCTGGACGAGGTTGTCGTGGCGCGCGAAGCCCTTGCCGCATCCGAGGGCGCATCGGAAGCGGAAGTCGTTGTGGGCTTGGGCTTTGTGTTGCCAGTAGTCGCGGCTGAACCTGAACGGGGCCTTGCAGTGCTCGCAGACGTAGGGTTGTGGGTGGGAAGGGTCGTTTGAGGATGTTTGGGAGTCTTGCTGCTGAAGATCCCGGAGCGCTGGGGATGGTGAGCTGGGGTCGTTGGTGGTGTTTGGGGATTGGGTGGCCGATGTGCCTGGGGTGAAGCGGGCGAGGTTTTGAGACAGCATGCCTGTCTTTTCGTTGAGGAAGAGCATGCTGGTGTCCGTTCGGGTTTGGGTGCGTCTTGTGGCCTTTCTCTTGGAGCTGCTGCTGCTGCTGGGTGCCAGCGAAGCTGGACTTAATAGAGCGGTTTGTTCGCTTGGTTGGTAAGCTGTTCGGGTCTGTGTGATTGCTTGTTCGAATGTGAAGTTTAAGATGCTGTCGATATCGTCGATGGATTGGTTGGGCCAGTCGAAGGACATTGAGCTGGATAGAGGGTAGTTGAGGAAATCGTTGTCAAACGAGCTTTGGAAGCTGGGTTGGGTCTCCATGTTGGAGGTGGGGGAGTTTTGAGTGGGGGTCTGGTGGATGGAGTCCTGGTCGTCGAAGCTGTAGTCTGTGGACAAGCTGCCGTGTGGGATCTCTTCGTGGGGGTATTGATTGTATTCTTGGTTGGTGTTACTTTCCATGGGGTGGTTATATCCGGCCATTCATGGAAGACGGAGTAGGCGGTTGTGGAAGATAGTCGGTTTTGATATCCCAAGAATGGTACCGCTTTGGGCTTATTGTTCCTGGGGCAAGAGTTATAGGGGCGATAGGTGGGGGTTGGCTTCGAAGCAGTTTCCGATTCGATCGAATGAGGGTGTAGACTGTCCGCGCCCAAATGCGCAGCTTTGTCTCCGTTTACGATTCGATGATGGGGAGTGTTCGCTGGACATCGTGTCAGTATATGCACGTACTTTGAAACGGACAAAGAGGGGACTACTTACAAGTCTTTGTCGCAATTGCTCTCGGGTATGAGCAGCTATTGTAGACCGTATCGCGTAGCGTCCGTTGAAAACGGGAAAGTTTCGGGTACCTCGATATATCTATCGTCGGTTTAGCATTGATAGTGGTGTGTAATGTTTGCGATTGTATCTTACCGTTCGCTGAGAATATCCAAGCCGGGAGGTTGAAGATTTCGCGGATATCGAGGTTCAAGATTTGCGCACACAGTGAGAAGAGACCGGAATTTGCAAGAACGGCCTGGATGTTGAACACAGTCCAGCCAAAGGGCAGTTTCCTGGAAACTTCGTCGGTAGCGTCGCGTACGAAACTGGAAGGGGAGTCGGTAATGGGAAGGCGTAGATGGTCAGTAGGTGAATAGCATTGCTGATTCACCTTCAGCAGCCCCTCAAGCATGTTGGACCGATATCGAACCGACAGACTAAAAATGGGCTCAGGGGGGCCTCGCGGTCCCTGATCAGTGTCGGGGCGCGGGTAGAGGCGAGGCATCCGGCAATTGACATCACCGCCCGTAGCCCCTCCATCACGACCATGGTCGGTCGCTCCGCCATCTTGTGCTCCATCATGGAGCTGAACTCCGGTTTCGTCCATAACCAGTTGTCGTTCAAGCGTATATTCCATTGACACGCCATGGAACATCGCTTTGTCTTGAATCTTGGCCTTCACATTGTCGACGGTATCGAGCCCCGCCGACGGGGCCTTCCGTTGGGATACCATCTCGGCAGATCCAGGTTGCAAGTGTAACTCCATAATGGAGTTTGTGCCGACGGCACTTGGGGAATCCCGTATGTCCATCGTTATCGTCCTTGTCCTATTCGGAAAGGTCAAATCCTCTTGTAAACAGGCGTAACAAAAGGGGGAGAGAAAGAAAGATATCGTCTACCAAATGTCCTCAAATTGGAATCGAGTGCCTAGGAAGATGTCAATCATAAACAGAAGAAAGAATCAAACGAAAGAGTCAAAAGAAAGAGAGAGGGGGTGGAAACTATGAAAGCAAAAGAAACCAGCGAACTTCAAGAATGAAATATTTGCTGGCAGTGATACGCACTGCCTTTTTTTGTTTAATAATTTTTTTAACGACTCGATAAGACCTCGAGGCCTCGTAGATGTCCCGTTAGAGCCCCTTTTTTTTTTTACTATTATATGATTATCGACTCCTGAACTACTTCAGGGGAATTCGTGATCAAGAGTGCTCTCAATGAGTGACGCTAGATCCGACTCGTCGTCGCGGGGTAGCAGAGCGGTTCTGGCGACAGATGAGATATCTCGATCCCGCCACCGGAGTGGGGCGTCAACCCCTTCGGACGAAGGTGCCCGTAGAGCGGGGTATCTGTGCCCTGAAGCACGGGATTTCGGGGCTGGTGGGTATGCAATTGAGGACTAATCGACAATTGAGTCGGGGGATAATTCATTTGTTGCAGAAAGTGCGTTGGGGGAAGCCACTCTGCGGGAGCAGAATGCGAAGGTTGATTGAGAAGAGCGAAAGGGAAAGGAAGTTCTGAGGCAATGGGGGAACGGTTTCAGAGTTACGGTCAGACTGATGATGCTTTGCAATGGAGAGAGAATGAAGATGCCTGAGGAAGAAAGGAGAGCGGTTTGAAGGTGACTCAAGGCCCTTTATGAGGTTTTCCGGGAACGCCTGGGAATCCCAAGGCGACCTGACGTTCGAGCCCCCGTAAGGCTCACTCTGCCGCCCGAAGCGGTTAGTTTTTGGGCGTGCCTCAGGCTTTGACTCTTCGCCACGAGCCTCTGCAAGCCAAGAAGCTATTCACGCTATTATTGGGCCGATGGGACCGGGTTGAGGCTAAGCGAAGCGGTGGGGCGGAGTTCGGGGGCTCAAACAGGCAGATGCGAAGGCTTGATCATGATATCACAGCTGGACAGGGTTTGTGAGAGGGGATTGGGATGACAGAAACCTGTTCTTTGACGCTTGGGCTGGTGATTAATCAACGGCTGTGGGACCTGCATACGCTTCGCGGTGTGCGATTGATCAATTGATATCGATTGCGGGGTTGCAATTGAAATGAGAGAGCTCGAGAGTGGCTAGTACTGGTAATTTAAGTGCGGCCATGTGGCTTGGCCATAATACCACAGCTTGATCCGGCAATGTGAGCTAGTTCACGCGAGAGAGCTAGTCGATGCGGACCGATCAATTGACCAATGACCATGCGATCGCAGCAGAGCTTGACAAATTTAAACAGGATCCATTTCAATTGCCTGAGATAGCACTATATGTCCACGTGGACACTCGAGCTGCGTCGGGTAATGCGTATTATATTATAATGTAATGCAGACATATCTACAGCGGGACAGCTGACAAATTTAAATAATTAGCCCGTTAGACCCACTCAGTTAAACATATACTGTCGAGACCGTGAGGTTCGGGACAGAAAGTACGCCTCAGAGCCGCTTTCAGGGCAATATTTTACAATTAAGGCGTTTCAAAGGTGATATCCCCAGAATTCTTTGAGGCTCCGTACGGTAACTACTGTATCACAAGACCTTGGCCTCCTCAGGCCCCTCGGAATTGACCGCCTGTCCTCCACCGTCGGTCTCGGCGACCCGTGCTTGCTTTTCCTCTTCGAATGCTTTCGCCAATTCGGCGGGATCTTTGTCATACCCAGAAAACGCGAATGGTTTGCCGCCGAAGTTCAGTTCAACAAGTTGATTGCCAGTCATAGACACCGCGGGGAAGTATCGTATCCCGGGACTGATTTTGCGCTCTCCGCCGAGGTAGTTCCCGTTCAGAGTAAAGTATACCGCTATGGTAGTCATGTCAACCCCGCAACCAACGGTATCCGGGTTGGCTGTTTGCCCGAAAAGCGGACGTAGATTTTCTTGTAGAGCTGTATCTGAATTGTGGAATAGGGCACCGTTGTCCCCGTGGTAGCCTATTCCACGGTCCCAACCGACCATCTCGTAATAAAACCTGGTAGTTGACTCTTCTTGCAGGCCGATGGCGCTGGCTCTGTTGGATTCAAATGATTGCTGTTAGTATGGAAACGTGATATATCGATATATTTGATGTCAACGTGGCAAAGAATTCAAAGGTAGTGAGTGAATCGCAGGAAGGGGCTTTCTGAGTCAAATGTATACTTACTCTTTAGTGCCCCAACACCGGTCGGTGACAGTCATCTCAAAATAGAAGCTTTTGACACCAGGAGGGATCGGATGGTCTGCCAGCAAGAGAAGACGAGCGTTATCTGGTTCATAGTTAGCGCTGTAGCATACTACCACCTTTGTATCTCTGGAGCGGTATGGATCGAGGATACCTTGATGCCTGGGACAAAGCCCATCTTCGGAAATCGAAAGGGACGTTTGAGATTCACTCGCGTCGCCTCTGCCTATGATACGCGAGGGGCGGGCCGCAACATTCGATAAACGACAATTCGGAGCAGTTATCTGTGGCGGCAGCGTTTTCCCCTTGAGTTCTAGTATTTGGATCGGTACCCAGCCGTGCTCATCGGCCTGGGTAAGATAATCAGGGCTCGCTTGGAGCACCAGACTGGCTAACGAGGGAGAAGCCCAGGTTAGTATATCTTTTGGCCACCCTGTTTTGCTGTAGTTAGCCTCCTGTTTTGATCGAGAAATGCACTGAAGCAGCAGCGTCATGCAAGCCTCGTCGTTTTCCCTCCTAAAAAGTGCAGCGTACGATTCGTCAGTACTGTCATCATTTTCCATCCTTGCCAGATTCGAAGAACTCGTCAGCCGCGCACGTCCTCCGAATGCATAGATGCACGCCTGAACTTTCCGATCCTCTTGGATGGGCATCGCAAGCAAGAGCCTCAGGATATGTTGGTTCCCCCTCCCGACCGCCGCAGTGATGGCGCTCTCGTGCGGGTTTGCTGGTAGAATCCCGCGCGTTAGGGCCTCCGGCGAAAGATTGAATGTCCCGAGAAGAAACTCCAACACCGCTACGCTGCCATCCTCTCGAAAAGAT
Organism: Arthrobotrys sphaeroides; assembly: GCA_036971245.1. Classification (NCBI taxonomy): domain Eukaryota; kingdom Fungi; phylum Ascomycota; class Orbiliomycetes; order Orbiliales; family Orbiliaceae; genus Arthrobotrys; species Arthrobotrys sphaeroides. Next base: position 327,509 of record JAJTTW010000003.1, read on the forward strand.
GCGCTGTATAACAGATTCCCTACGCCATGATTCTCAAAAATCAGGGCATCGTGGTCTCGTACCCGGACGTCGGATTTTGGGTCGTTGGCATCTTCGTCCTTATCATAACAAGTCAGAAGCTTCTCGACAAACTCTACGCTCTGCGAGCGGACTGCCTTGGACAGAGCGGTATCTCCGAACGTCGTTCTTCTCTCATGATCAATTCCCGCCTTCAGAAGAGCATCGAGGATCTCGACGTCGTCGATCTCAGGTGACGAGGGAATCAGTTTATCAAAGTCCTTCATTACTTCCGACCGAGCGGCAAGAACGTGCAGCGCATTGCAGCCGTAATAATCGACATCGTGGATGTTGACACCCGCCTCGAGTAACATTCGCACTGACTCCAAGTCCCCAATCTTCACAGCGTAGGTTAACGGCGCGACACTGTCATCATCTTCTGCGTCTAAATTCACTCCCTTATCGAGTAGGAGCGATAGAATCTCGGCAGCCGCCCCTTTTTTTCTTTCCTCCCGTGATTGGGACTGATGGTCGTGAAAATAAATAGTGGAGCACCGTTCGATGATGCGTGTCATATGTCTCTTGAAGATTCCAGTCTCGATATGCTAATATTCTTTTGAAAAGGGCAACATCTTGTATCCGAGCCGCTAGTAACAACGAAGAGGTGCCGAAGAATGGAGCGCCTGCTCTAATTTTTTTCGGGGGCTTTGCTCCGTGGTCTAGTAGAATATTCGTAGACGGTAGATATCGACGATCGTAGTCGGCGTATGATGCCATAAAGCTGAGGCTGAATCCAAGAACCGTTGAAGTCTTGCCCCCACGTGGCCTGATTGGTTGATCAACCTCAGCCCCCATTTCAATCAGATATTCGACCAACCTGGGGAATCTTAGAGTAAAGACGATAAGGCTGTTCCCGTAGCTGTCAAGCTGACTGAGGATCTTTTTAGGCTCGGGGCTATCTACTAGCTGATGATACACAAGGATATACAACCCGCATCGCGCAGCACGGCGAATTGGGTCTGTTATCTCCTCTCTGTCGTATGGTTCAGCGTAGGAGTAATTCTTCCTTTCCTGAACATACCACCGAAACCAAGTTTCCGGTCTCGTAAAGGGCGCTATCTGCCTGAAAAGGTTGACCCATTCAGTTTTTGAAGAGCTCTCAGGTCGCCAGTATTCATCGAGGACGCGGAGATGGCCTATCCACGACATAACTTCGTAACGACTGCGACGCCGAGTCTCGCCGTCGGCTGTTGGTCCATCGGGTATATCGACCAGTGGAGGATCAGGCTCTAACATTGGGGCCTTCTCTTTCCAAAAATCGTAGTCCTCCGGTGGCGGGTCCCACCGCATATATTGCTCCTGGAATCCTCGATCGTTTAAGGCACGGACTGTAGAATTAGCGCAAGTTAGTTTTGAAATAAATGAGCTTGCCACCAAATCTTCGTCAGTCATCTCTTACAGATATCTTTGGTGATGGAGAGGTGGCATCCGCGTTTGTCAAAAAGTTGAGATAGATCTAGGTGGATGTCGGCTGCCCATTTCGCCGTTTAGCTAGTCGAAGGCGAACGTTGGATTATGGCAGTTTACGGGGGTGCTTACAAGGTAAAGCGATCTTTAAAGCCCATTGTCCCGTCGTCGGGTCCTTTCTCAGTACCCCTGATTCAATCACTGTCCCTCCAGACGAACCGTTTTGCTGCGAGAACTTCTCCGCCTCAACCAGGATCCATTCGCGGACCGACTGGTGAACGTCGATGGAATCCGTTTTCTTGTCAAATCTGAAAAAATCCCTGCCAGCTCTGTACAGGTGATACGTCGTGTCCCTTATATCGGGGTCATCTCTCGGTTCACGAAACTTGATGGTTCTCGCACCGGACTGTGAGAGACGGTCGCCCTCGGCCTGCTCCTTTGACTGCTTACGCTGTACAGTAGGCCTTTGGTCCGCGCCTCGATAGACGCCCTGGTAATGTTCCGCGATTTCGGTCACTTTGACCGCGGAGACCCCCCAGACAACCCATTTGAGAGCGAATATGACGAGGTCTCGCTGGTCGGCTGTCAAAGCCTCAAGGGTGTTTTGGTATATTTTACCGATCGTCTCCGGGAGCTGCTCGAGTTTGGAGTTTAAGGAAACGCGGGAAGGTTGGTTGATGAAGGCGGCTGCCAGGCCTGCTTTGGTGAAGTCGCCCGCTGCTCGTTCGTGGATGATGTCCACTATTCGTTTGACCTCCTTCGCGTGATCCTCTGTTCTCCTTTTGTCTACTCTTCGGCCAACGACGGGAGATATTTTCTTTGTAAGGTATTCTCGTAGGTCATCGCTATTCTTGGTTTTGTCGATGGTGATGGTTCTTATATCAGGCGTCTCCGAAGTTATCTTTTCCTCCCCCGGGGCATCCAGCTCCTCGATATTGACTTCAGCCCGGGCCGATACTATGACCCTGATAGTGGCTATTTGGGACCGTGATAGCTCTTTTAATCGATCAACTAATTGTTTGTTTGAATGGTCTTCGCACTCATCGATTGCGTCCACCACAATATAGACAGGGAGATTTAGTAATTTAGCAACCCTCTCAATGGCTCCACCGATTTCCGGCTTAGAAGTCCCAGAGTGTTTATCGGTTAGCCCTTTCCCTTCGAGGATCTCGATGCAGGCCTTCAAAAGATCGTCATTATCCTCGAATCTTGCATTACCCAAAAGCTGGTATAGCAGGGTGTCCAGGGCCTGCTGTGAATATTGAAGCAGGTCATCACCGCCCTTAAAAAAGAAATGTAGTACGATTCGACTGGTATCTTCTTGGAGCTTCTGCTTGAGCAAGCCCATTTGCACGGATTTTCCAAAGCCTCGGGGGCTTCGGAGGACCAGCATTCGAATAGCGTCGGCCTCGGCGTTTAACCAGGTTATGTATTCGGGCTCCTTGTAGAGCCATCCTGATAGTTGGCCTCGATCAATCCTGCCTAGGATTGTTTGGAATTGAATCTCGTGCACTTCTGCAGGTCTGGATTCGCCTTTCTTTTCTTTGAATCGTTTTATCAGGTCTGCGTGGGTTTCTTCGGCCTTCTTTTTGGAGTACAGGTAATCGATTTTGGTGCCGCTCTCTATGAGTAATCGTGTTCTGTGACAGCCCGGCCATTAAGATGAGGGCTCTTTACCAAGAAACTTATCCTGAAGATGCTTTAGAGCGCCAACCGCTGTTCGCAATTAAATTTGAATCGGTCAGTTCAAAATCCCCATTCAAGTCGCATCTTAAGAGCCGAGAGATGAACCTTCCTGAAACCCTACTCACAAAATCGGATTAGATGGCCTGCGTCTGATTATAAGTACACGGGACAAGATCTCATACCAGTATCCATACTCTCCAAAACCTTATCTCTATGAAGCGTCGTGACCATCTGCTCAACATCTATAAAATCGGTGTTTATTTCGCCGCTCAGCCCCTTCAGCGTATCTGTAAATATTTCCTTCAGAGATTTTACTATATTAGAGATTCAATCAGCCTAGTTTTTGAATGTTTGCGTAGGGGCAGTCCCAGAGGCTGACCTGCTGTCCCATTGGTGTACGTGTCAACCTCCCAGCAGAATAAAAGAATTGTGCAGAACAAACTCGATATTTTTTCTAAGAGCTGTGCTTCGATATTGTCCAAAAGGCGTTGTTTTGGAGGGGTGTCGCCATCCGACCCTTCCGATTGAGGTTGTGGCGGTTCATTATCGCCTTCCGTTGCGCAGTTGGATTGGATGGAATTTAAGAGATATCTCTTTTCGTAGAGAAGGCAGGTTGCGATAATTGTTACTAAGCGTTGGCAGGTGGAGCAGATTGTTTCTCTAATCTCGAGTAGTTTTGAAGAAATCTGTGGCGAAGAATAGTTAATACGTACCAACTACGACACCTGGTATACATATCTTCGAGAATTCCGTTTGCAGACCTTGATCAAGATACAACAGCCGGCGCGCTCCCCAGCAAGTTCCCCACCACATCGTCAGTTTGTTTTAGAAAGTCAACGAACCTGACCATTCGATCATGGTTACCCTTTTCCGAAACCTCGAGGGTTTTCTCACAGGAGCTTTTCAAGCTGTTGAAGGTGAACTTTTTTCTCTTGGAGTCTGGGGTGTCTTTATGACGCCCGGTAGTTGTTTTGATTTCCGACCGGAGGACTGCCGTTGCTCGAAGAGTTTTAGACCTTCTTCCCAACATCTGGATGGGTGGGGTGAGTTGTGGTTGTGGTCGTTTGAGGGTGGAGTGGAAGGATCCATATTGCTGCTGTTTAACTACAGGGCAGGTGTCGGGATACCTGCCCGCGGGGAGTTTGGATGGTGTACGATTGGACGATTTTGCGGAGAACTACGGTATGCAGTGTACAGTACCGGGTTATTGGTATTGTAGAATTGCATATTGATCAATCATGGGGATCGAAGCCTTTATCTCTGGTCGGATTCCTTGGGCTTGGTGGGGAGGAGGGGTTACTGGCTGTGCTGCACATATGCATATGCAGATATGCATCTACGGTAGTTATGTACGATCAGACGGTGAAAACTAGCAGGGTAGTATAGAAGAGCAAGGGGTATATGCGTATGTAATGTTGGCCATGAGTCGGCTGTGACAAATCTGATATAGATTTATAAATTGGGTTTTAAGTTTTCTTTTGATATCTTGATATCTGCTCACGCGATGGATACAAGCTCGCATTTGCGATCATGATAGCTGCAGGGTTTGTTTGATGGAAAAACACATCCTCTCTGTTTATTGGCAGCCACCCCACCGGCGCCCTAGTGGCTGATGACATGAAATATATCAGGAAGAGCTGTATTTATTGTTCTAGATACCTCGTGGGCCGGATCAGATTGTGAATTCACGTTTGCAACGTTTGTTTAAGCTTAGTTCAAGAACCGTTGAATTCTAGGGTGGCCCACTCCTGCAGGGTCCAGTAGCCCGGCACTGGCTTTAGTCCAACCAATTACACTTGAGTGCTACTTCAACCTAGGTTTCTCCCTAGCGAATCGTATTCGGTGAGACAGGATCTTGCATTGCAGTGTCGACTGTAAGTGGGTCATATTGTGGCTAGGTGTGGCTAGGTGTGGCGTAATGTTTGTGTTCCGTGTCTAGGATCTTGAATTTCAGCTGTCTTCATAAAGGCTGATAAGTCCTACCCGGCCTTAGATTTCGACGAGGGAACCAGCTTTGAGGTATCGTCAGGCTAGCCCCACGCCTGAACTGATTGACATGATTGCATACCGATATAGCGTTTTGGTATTGTCGTTGAGCCGTGGATGTAGTGAATGGTCCGGCCTGTGACCTGATTGCGGATTTTGATTCCCACGTAGATATACACATATATCTGCCCGAACCGTCGGGCTATTTTCTCGCTAGATTATGTGACCACTGCGATATATCTCGTTTTCGTAGAAGTATGTTCCTTCTCGGTCATTGGTAAGTCTATACTACTGATTGCACCTGGCTAATTCACAAGTGCAATCAAAACTGCTGTTGAGACATTGAAAATTATTGTTTTGCCATGGGTAATTGCCTATTTAATGTGGAATTCTCGGCTAACAAAGAAATTGGCCAGCGGGCTTCATTTTGTCTCGTAAACCAGCCGCTGGCTTCATGTATGCACAGTTTACCAGTGGTATTAAAAAACGAGTTTGAACTACGCCGTACGCGCAAGACTAGCCTTACGCCGAGTATTAAGGATGTGTACAGATTACCAGGGACGGGAACAATACATTCGAGGTATAGTACAAAGTTCTTCCTTGATAGCCCGGTCAATCCATTCCGCCCAATATGGCTCCGTTCAAATAGAACTGTCAACTGATTTCGAGACTGTCGACGCAAACTGTCGACGCAAAATGCATTGTTGTAATATTTGTGTTGGCATTCTTGATTATGTAATCGATCCGTAGCACGTTCGCGTTCTCGACAAAATGCTGAGACGGGCCTATGCATGTGTAACTCCACCCGTGTACTTCATAAATACAGCGTCGGGCTGGTTATCTATGATTGATTGCTTTTGGATTCTTATATCGGCGTGCTTATAATTCATGTATAAAGCATCAACAATCCGTCCGGCATCGGGCCCACGGCCGGAAAAACCCCAAGGCACGGCCTAACATTCAGGTGACGACGCAATGTAACAGAGTCCAAATACTGCGGTTCGAAGTGTTTCAGATATTGCAAAGCTGTGGGTCCGCGGGTCGCATACCCAGCCGAATTCAAGAGCTATACTTAGCATAATATATAATATTAGAGTGCAGAATCGATAGTCAATATCCGTGTCCGTAACCTACGCATGAACGTATACGAACCCAAGCGTATATGACAACTATATACTTACCTACCTAACAGGTACCTAGATAAGGTAGGAAGTACTTGAGTAATTACGATATCAATCTTTCGACGCAACAGGTATGCCTACATCGCCATGTTAGTGTAGTCTGGCCACCACGCCATCGGCGCGTGGGACGATGGGGTCTCCACCGACATATATGAGTATGATTGGGCGTGTACCACGTCGACCTGTCGACACATGGCAGATCGCCAACACCCGCAGTGTGTGTACCTATCACGATTGTTTCTACAGGCATACCGCGCATAGTTATGGGCGTAGACACTCGCCGCCATGTATCCCCGTAGACGGTATCGTAAATACAATATATATCCCGCCCGCCAAAGAAATAAATAAATCCTCCTCCGACCTCCTCCGACCTCTCTTCTTCTTCTTCCTTTCACAAACCTCCATCTATCTCTACCTCGTCCTCCCGTTGTACCTCCACCATCATCGTAATCATCATCTCCTTCTCCTTCTCCGACCTCATCTTACCTTTCGTACCTTTGACTATGATATAAAGCAAAGCCTCTGAAAGCATTCTTCAAGCTAGCCGCTTCCTTCTTGTTCCGTAAACCCTGCTCTAACGTTTTCGTCACTGTCGTATCGTACCTGCTACACTAGCTGCTGATATCTTGTTCGTTTCTTCTCCACTAACCACCATACCCCTGCTGAAGACGCATACCACCCGCCTACCAGCTCTTCTGGGCTTTACTGCCTCGCAATTGGCTCAGGTCAATCGACAGTTGACGTGAGATCCGGTGTAACTTACCTGCAAGCCTAGCTTACCGTGCTAGCTCGCCCGCGGCTGGGGGATAGGTCAAGTACCCTCACTGCCCTCCTCATCGTCCACTTCGGACCGTCTCTGCACTCGGATATCAAGTTCAAGACACATCACGTCACGTCTTTCTCGGTACGTATGCTTGAGCCCCTTACCAACGCAAAAACGGCCTCTCCATTGTATACGATTGTAACGCTGGCGGTGCCCTGACCGAGATATCAGTCGAAATCTGGGTCAAATCCCACCATCTTTTCAAGGATTGCAATCCTTACCTGCTACCCTGCTTCCTTTTCCCTCTGGTATCCAAGCCCGTGCATCTGAACGAGGGTCTCGGCACTGTTCGTTCACCCCTGTTGGTGCTTTGCGGTTACCGCCACTTTTCCACGGACGAAACTTTCTCCCTTCATTCCTCGCTTCGGCATAGCCTCTGAAACCCCGCAATTCTCGCCTCTGATTTTTCTGCCCGTGTCTCTTTTTCAAGCAGACGAATTCCCCATCCGTTGGCGTTTGGAGATATCTGTCTTCTCTCTGCTGCTTCTCATTCTGATTATCCTTTGCTTGTTCCCGTTGCATTCTTCAAGTGCGCGATCCAATTTTGAGGGTAAGGAACATTTGCCATGCCGATATCAATTCCCTTGAAGCTGTTCCCGCCCCTCCCATATTATGTGCGGGCGGGCCTTTTCCGCCTGGCCCATTGAATCTCGGCTACTTCCTGTTGGTTGCTCCTCCCCCCCACGGGCTGGCAAGCTTCCAGTCGAGTTGCATACGTCTTCCGGCCCAGGCTACAGGAAACCTTCTTTCTGCTGCTCCTCCACCTGCCCTGGTTCTTTCCTTCATCCCTTCTTTCCCTGCAACCCGACTTCATAACCCCCCTCTTTCCTCCTTTCCACCATCCTTTAGTTCGCATCTATCCTCCATCCTCGATTCCCGCCTGGGGTTTCGGCTCTCACTGATCTTCTCACGTAGCTGTGGTCTTCACCACATATCAGACCGGTTTCTCCCTTCCTGACGACGCGTATACGATCATTTACGCACGACTTCCTTCAACCGAACGTTCAAGACAGCCAGGCCATCACGCTATTCCGATCAATTTGATAGCTCTGCTAGCGATCCTTTAGCAAGCATTTTGTCTTTTGTCCTTCTTGTCCGTTAGCTCGGTAGGTGACCTGACCCCTCTTTCCCCGAGCTGGAGATACAGACGTCCGCTCGTAGCGTCCGGGTGTCTCCTTCAGCTCCATCCCCCACTCGGCCTTCGTCCTAGACGTCGAGTCTCAAGCTTCATATCGCAGTCGTAACTTCCTGGCTCGACTTGCTGCCGTGGATTCCTCCAATTCGGGTTCCGGTGCCATCAAATGTGCTAACGTTGTCCCGTTTTCTTTCGCCCCTCTTCTCAAGAATACCGTCTCTATCATCAAAACCCAGAAAAAAAAAAGATAGCAATCACGCAATTCCCAACTGTCCCTTGTCAAATCTTCGATTCGAACGTTCCTTAATAATCGTTAAACGAACATTATGGATCCCTCAAACCATCCAATTGGTCCTGGCGGACGCCGCCTCCATATTGGGCACAGAAGAACTCCATCGGAGATGACGCCGTTCATGGGTATGTCCCCTCTCCCTTCCCTCCCGCCTTGTGTTGATATCAAAGAGGGGTGGACCTCACCACAACACATGTCAAGTCGAGAGCTCGAGGCTGATAGGTTTTTCGGTGTGTAGCTCAGCAACTTCAGCTCGGTATTCAGGCCGGACAGCTTCCAACTGTTGAGCAGCTCGCAATCCAGCAGCAAATTGAGCTTCTCCAGGCTCAACAGCAGCAGATACTGGCTCAACAGCAGTACTTGAACCAGCATGCTGCCCAACAGCAACAGCAGGCGTTCGCCTTCGCTCAAGCTCAAGGGTCAAGCCTCGCCCAAGGGCCCGCGTTTCAATTCCCCCCTCCACAGCCCCAGGGCATTCCGACCGGAATTCCAACCCAACCTGCCGGTAACCGTAGGCAGTCAAGCATAGTCTCCAATGCTAGCCAGAACCCCGTTGGTGGTCCTCCACCAGCTCCATCTTCCGGTGCGTCGACTTTTGGTGAATTTTCTATGCCAGGGTTAACTCATTCCAACTCGACTGGTCGATCTACTGAAGGAGGTGGCACCCTTCCTCGTCGTTCTGGTGGCAGCGGCGGTGGCCATCAACGTCGCCATTCTCTCGCTCTTCCGGAGGCCAAGAAGGCCGCCGAGCTCGCGCAGTTGGCTCGTAAAGGTGGTAATAGCCCAGCACCAGGTGGTTCGCAAACGGGTAGTTTCCCATTCCCCGCTGGTGGTGAGAAATCAGCAACGGCGTCGGGTACATCAGATACTACTACGCCTTCGACCGAAGGGGCCGGAGCTGCTAAAGAAGGAGAGTCTGCTCCCGCTACCCTTGCTGCTACCTCGGCAAATGTCGGTGGCGGCCTTCCTACTCGATCTCGTCTTAGTGGACACGGTCGAAGTCACAGTATGGCCGTCGGAAATACCAAATCACCACTCACCGGTGGTAGAATGGGTGGTTTCCAGTTTCCAGCTGCCCAATCTAGCTCCAACGAGAACGCTCCACCCGGAGACAACCCGCCCACACGTGAACGCCGTAGTAGCAATGCCGGTTACGGTGGTGGACATGCTCGTACGCCCTCGCGCAACTTCGAAGGTAATTGGCGTCAGCAAGCCAACCCTCCAAGTGCCCAGGACTCCATGCCGCAGGGTCAACCGACCCTTAATAGCAACTTTACCCCCGGGCACCGTTCCCGTGCTTCCGTCGGTGGCGGTTCCATGAGCAATATGGGCGGTATGGGACAATTTCAGTTCCCCGGTCAAGCACTGGGTGTAATCCAAGGCGCCCCATTAATGTTTAATCCTGTCAATCCTGCCTTGTTGAATGCCAATATCCTTCAGCAACAGCAGCAATTCAATCTCCAGCAAGCTGCCGCCCAGGGACTCATCAGTGGCCATAACCTTGCCATGGTCGGCATGGGCGGTCAGCAAAATAACCTCGCTTCTCAACAGCAGCAGCAACGAAAGACCCTGTTCACTCCATATCTCCCACAGGCTTCCCTCCCGGCTCTCTTGAGCAATGGGCAGCTCGTTTCCGGTATCATGCGCGTTAACAAGAAGAATCGTAGTGATGCCTACGTCGCCACGCAAGACGGTTTGTTGGATGCAGATATCTTCATCTGCGGTAGCAAGGACAGAAATCGCGCTTTGGAGGGCGATTTGGTTGCAGTCGAGTTGTTGGATGTCGACGAAGTCTGGGGGCAGAAAAAAGAGAAAGAGGAGAAGAAGAAGCGCAAGGACATCTCCGACACTAGAACTGGTGGAGATCGACCCAGCAATTCTGCGTCTCAAGGTGACGGACAGGATGATGGCAATAGCGGTGGACTTCGCCGTCGTGGATCTCTTCGCCAGCGCCCAACCCAGAAGAAGAACGACGATGTTGAAGTTGAGGGCCAAAGCCTTCTCTTGGTCGAGGAGGAAGAAATCAGTGATGAACACAAGCCTTTGTACGCTGGTCATATCGTAGCCGTCATAGAAAGGGTGGCTGGACAGATGTTCTCAGGGTAGGTTTTCCTATGATTCCACCTTCACAAGTATTAGTATTTGTGCTAACATGGCACGCAGTACTCTTGGTTTGTTACGCCCCAGCTCTCAAGCCACGAAAGAGAAGCAGGAGGCCGAACGCCAGGCAGCTGGCCGTCCCGCTGCACCGGAACGTCGTGAAGAAAAACCAAAGATTGTTTGGTTCAAACCCACTGATAAGCGTGTGCCCCTCATTGCTATTCCCACCGAGCAAGCTCCCAAGGATTTCGTTGAGAATCACCAGGCGTACGCAAACCGGATTTTTGTGGCATGCATAAAACGCTGGCCGATCACGTCGTTGCATCCGTTCGGTACTCTCGTAGAACAGCTCGGTGAAATGGGAGACGTTAAGATCGAGACTGACGCGCTGCTCCGAGATAACAATTTTGGTCCTGATGAGTTTAACGATGCGGTTCTGAAGAATGTCGGGTTCGATGAATGGAGCGTTGAGGCTGAAGGCGAGGCCGCTGCCAAACGCAAAGACTTCAGAGAGGTTCGTACCTTCACGATTGATCCAAGTGGTAGTGAAGACTTAGAGGACGCGATCCACATAAGGAAGGATCGTGATGGCGTCATGGAGATTGGTATCCATATCACCGACGTCGCTCACTTTGTTAAGCTTAACTCCTTGGTTGATCGTGAGGCGAAGAAGAGAGGTATCGGCGTCTCCCTCATCAATAGGAACGTCCCAATGTTGCCGCCCAAGCTTGCTGAGGGCCTCTGCTCTCTTTCCCCGGGTGCTGAAAGATTCACCGTTTCGGTCGTGATCAAGGTTGATACCGAGACTTGCCAGGTTCTGGAGGATGAGACGTGGATTGGCAAGAGCATTATCAAGAGTGTTGGAAAGTTGTCGTACAAGGACGTTGATAGCATTGTCCACGGCATCGACGTCAGTGGACTCGACGCCGGCCTTATCGAGGACGTCAAGCTTCTACAACGCATCACCTATAAGTTCCGTCAGGACAGATTCCAGGCCGGTGACATTCCTGTCCCAGCACTTCGTCTGTTCTTCCAGATCGATGACGAGAACGTCCCAGTCGAGGACAACCTCTTCAATACGACTCCCTCACACGAGATCATCGAGGAGCTTATGATCAAAGCCAACACCTATGTTGCAGCCAAGTTGCAAGCTGCTTTCCCGGAGAAGGCTATCCTTCGTCGACACGCGACTCCCATGAAGCGTCGTCTTGATACCTTCGCTGATAGGATGAACGCTATTGGCTACAACATCGATGTGTCTAGCAGTGCCGCCCTTCAGAAGAGCTTGTTTAACGTCGAGGATGAGGATATCCGCAAGGTATGCCTAGCTCAAATGATCCACAGAGAAGAAAAAAAGAATCGTACTACTATCGACAGCTACTGACATTGAACAAACAGGGTATGGAAACTTTGCTCATCAAGACGATGCATCGCGCCAAGTATTATATTCCGGCTAAGGTTCCGCAGGAGTATCGTTCTCACTATACTCTCAACATCCCAATCTTCACTCACTTCAACAGTCCCATCCGTCGATATGCGGATATCATGGTCCATCGCCAACTCGATGCTATCCTTAACGCGCCGGAAGGCATCACTCCTGAGATCCCCGAGGACGTTGATACCCTTTCCAAGGCCGTTGAACAGTGCAATGTCAAGAAGGACTCAGCTAAGAATGCTCAGGAGCAGAGCGTCCACCTCGAGCTTTGCCGTGTCGTCGATCGCCGTCGCCAGGAGGCCGGAGGTGAACTTATCTGCGAGGGCATTGTCATCTGCGTCTATGAATCTGCTTTCGACGTCTTGATTCCTGAATACGGCTTCGAGAAGCGCGTCCATTGTGATCAGCTGCCACTCAAGAAGGCTGAGTTTGACAAGAAGAAGCGCATTCTCGAGCTTTACTGGGAGAAGGGTGTTACGAGCTCCTCATTCGTTCCTGAGGATGAGCGCCCCAAGCACCACGGGTCCATGCGTGCGGCCCACAATGCGGCTGCTGCTAATGCTGCTGCCGCTGCCGCCGCGCAGCAAAAGGAGAAGGAAGAGGCCGCGCGTCGCGCTACCGAAGCCGCCACTTTGTCAGCTGATGCCGTTGACGCTCTTTTCGACGATGACGACGTCGATAATATCGATGAAAATGACGTTGCGGAAGCTATCGGAGGCGTTTCCTTGTCTGAGTCTACTCGCCCGACTCAAAGCATGCCAGGAAGCCCCACAAAGAATCTTGGCCAGCAACCACACCGCACCCGAAGCGACCCCAAGTTGTCGGTTACCGCCGCTAAGGATAAGACTAAGAAGCAGAACATGAACTCCAAGGAGTTCTGGATGCCATACTGGAGCCTGAAGGAGGATGGCAGTGATTATATCCAGTACATCCGAGAAATGACACGGGTTCCAGTCATTTTGAGGGCCGAGTTGAGCAAGAGTCCACCGTGAGTAACCCAACTGACTGTACATACCGTAGTCTCTACGACCGTAATGCTAACGAATGGAATCCAGATGCCTCACTACCCGTACTACCAACCCATATGCATTTTAAATGTGGATGGATAGACGATAGAAGTACATACTCACCTCTTCAATCTATTGAAACTGACGTGGACATGCTTCTTTTCTTGGCTTGAATATATTTCTTTTTTTCCTTTGAATCACGTTTTACTAACATGAGCCAGCATGATATGACATGAACGAGGATCGGGATTTCCTTTTTCTATCGGTTAGAGATAGATGGAGAACGGAACCTACCGAGCCCCCATTATGATGATAGTGATTTTCCTGTTTCTTTCTCTTTCCTTTGACTTCAAACTTCGTTGCTTTTACTTGTTTTCTTTCTTTTCATGTGTTCTCACCCGACCATAACATATCTGCACGGTGATGTGCAGTGAACTTATCGAGCTGGATGGAGAGGTAGGAGGATGGTTGGTTTTTTTTTCATTTCTGAATGCGCATGTAACAGAATTGAATAAAGGGCCTGTTGGTATGAGAATGTGAGAAGCGATCTGCTTGGAAGCGGGATGTCTATTACTCGGATGAACGGGCGATAAGGAACGAAAGCGTAGCAAGCGATGTTCGGTCTCTAGCGAAGCTTTTCTTCTTTGGGCGTGTACCCTGACGAATGGAAATACGAAATCGAAGAATCAATAATGTCTAAAAGAAGTTTCTTGACCGCTAGTAGTGCTAAGAAGAGGGAAGGGAGCGTTCGGTACCTTGCATGAGATTGTCGAGGGGAGAAAAATTAGATCTAAGACCGGTGCTCAAGCTTTTTCTGCATAGCCACCGTTTGTGAGTGAATACAATGACGACAGTGGGAATGCAAAAGAAGATAAGTGTAGGAAACGGTTTTGATAAAACAAAGTGAGTATACGGCGGGGCCGACATGATAGCCATCCGTGATGGGGTTAGTTTGTGAAGATGTTCCTGGCATGCAGCTGCACACCAGATGCGCAGTGCATGTTTAAATGAAACGAAACGCCCAGCTCATTGTGTATCATGAATTACCAGCCACAGGGTTGGTTAGAATGAAAGAAGGAAGGAAGGAAGGCCTTAGGAAAAGGGACTCCGGACAGGCACGCCGACGGTGCATTATGCTTCCGTAATATGTGGCCGGTTAATGGAGCTTCGAGAGCACCCGAGTTATCTCCGGATGGTCTGGAAAAGGTTTTCCCGCGACAGAAAAACGTGGACATGGATGTGAACGGATTAAAAATACGCTGTTGAAACAAATGACTCGGTGTTTACGAGACATGGGATTCTATATATTTCAGCGAGATCCCCAAAGGCCCGTGAAACGGAATCTGAACAATGTTTGCGACAGGCGGTGCTTCAGGATCCCTTGATCTGAGATGTTTCCTTTTTCTCGCGTTGCGGGCGACGTCAAGACAGCCAACGTTTCGATGGATGTTTCGGCTGCCCAAAGCAGGGTGCTTTAGCGACAGATTTGACACGCCTTCGACTTCGCCCGTCTCTTTTGGGCCGGCAGGCAGCGAAACGGCTTGACGTCTTCCGTTCAGGGACCCTCATTTCTTGTTTGCTAGTGGCCAGGTGGGGGGGCTTGCATCGCCTATGCCAGATGGGGGGCTATATCGAGTGTCTGCTAAGGATGTTTCAACCCAGCCCATGTCCCCTTCTCGTCGATGTTTCTGTGCCTATACGCCGTGCACTGACGAAACGAAGTCAATGAGGAAGATTCCTAAGCTAGCCTCTCGCATTGTCCCCAGGGCGGCGCTAAACCACGATCTGAGCTTATCGCCATCAACAATGCTTAGCATAGCAGGCCCTCTGCAGGTGGAGCCCTTTTCTGTGCGACCCCTTGGAGGTGTCACGCAGAACGTCGGGGGCATTGGATTTATCGCCCTTAGTAAGGAAACCGACGCAGGCGCATACGAGCCACACCGCACATGATGATGATGCTGAACAGTGGAAACCACCAAAGTATATATTCCCACGCCGTCCCGTTTTCGTGGGAGGCTTCCTTTTTGTTTGTTCCCTTCTTTCTTCAGAGCCTTGGACTCCGAACCTTTTGTCGTTTACAAAAAAGAAGACCTTCGAGCCTGGGTGCTTGGTTTCTACGTTCTCTCTTACTCTCTTTTTTCCACCCTTTCAGTTCTTTTCTTAAAGACATAGTCATTCTTTTTTCTTATCCCAGGAGGATTTAAATCATTTTTTGATTATACTATTTGCGATATTCTTAGGTCTAATACTCTAATATCACAAAGTAATTCGACTGGATCGAGGGTTCTTCTTTTGCACAACCTACCTCTCCGCTATTTCTTATAACGACAAAGACAACGATTTTTCTTTCTACCGAAAAGGAAGCAAACGGGAATACTTGGGTACTTTGAGAGTCCTATATATTCCATTTCAATCTTCATTTTTCCTTTTTCACCTGGTTCGGGAAATTCTCAACAAACTCTCCGGTTTAAAGATACCGTTTCGGAAACGAAGTTTTTTGAATTAAGAAGATCGAGATATACAAGATGGTTTCCTTCAGATCGACACTTTTGACCGCTGTCGTCGGCGCTGCTTCTTTGGCTGGATTGGCGGAGGCGATACCGCACAGGCTGCCGACTTTTAGCAAGAGACAGGCTACCGGTGCGCTGACGGATACTGATATTATTCAATTGTAAGTCTTTTCTCTGATACGACATCATAATAGCATGTAGGTTACTAATGATGAATAAATTATTCAGCGCTCTTACACTGGAACATCTGGAATCCGCCTTCTACTCCCAAGGGTTCGCAAAGTTCCCAGAATCCGACTTCTCGGCGCTCGGTCTCTCGGCCGCTCAGATCACGGCGCTCAAGAAGGTCGGTGAGACGGAGGCCACGCACGTTACCGTTCTGTCGGACACTCTCACAAAGGCCGGTGCCAACCCCGTTCAGCCCTGCGAGTACAACTTCGGGTTCACGACGGCGGCGGATATGGTCGCCACGGCAAAGATCCTGGAGGCTGTCGGTGTTTCCGCATACCTCGGTGCTGCGGGCTTTATTACCTCGAAGGACGTTTTGGCGGCTGCGGCGTCTATTGTTACTGTTGAGAGTCGGCATAATACTTTTATTCGAGGTATGTGGCTTTTTTTTTTTTTTTTCAATAGTCTTACATCTTCGCGGGATCAATATAACTAACATTTGTTTCTTTTCTATCTACAGCCGCTGCAGGCGTCGAACTCCCAGTCCCACAAGCCTTCGATGCCCCTCTTCCCCCACAGAGCGTCTTCACCCTAGCAGCCCAATTCATCAAATCCTGCCCAGAAGGCTCCAACCTCGGATTCACCGCCTTCCCATCGCTAGTGATCACGAACGCCCAGAACGTCAGGGCCGGCACACCACTAAACCTCGCCAACGGCAGCACCAGCGGCGACGCCAAATTCTGCGCTTTCACCGCCGGTGGCGTGGGTACCGTATTCGTCCCACTCGCCGACGGCGTCTGCATTATCCCCGACGGTCTCGCCGGTGAGGTTTACGTTCAGTTGACTACTAAGGGTGATGGGAATGTGCTCGATGAGTCCGCTGTTGTTGCCGGACCCGCGGTTATTAGTTTATAAGATTGGTTCCGCTGCTCACTTCTGTGTAAATCTCACTTGTCATCATCATCTTCTTTTTCATTTTTTCGACTCCGAATTGCTTGATCAAAAACAACCCTCCTCCTCCCTTTTGATCATGATATCTGGATCGTCACCCTTTCCTCCTCTTCTTCTTCTACTTACCTACTTTGCTATTGTATGAAATTAATATCTTTTTTGGAGCCTTTTTAACATCCTCCCTACCCTTTTCCCTCTACAGTTCACCTTCTCTCTTATGTACCCCTTTTTTTCTCTTTCATTTTCGTTTTAAAGATTCAAGCGATGATACCCAACGGTGTAATAATCAAAAATCTACATATAAACATGAAATAAAGTTATAAAGTATCACCAATGAAAGGAAAATCAGTGACTTGAAAACAAAATTTTTATTATCTCGTCTTTTCCCATTGCATATTTCCGGTGCGTAAATTTCGTTATTTCCGTTTACAAAGCTTAACTTGCTTCTAAACTTTATAAAGGGGCGTGAATGAATCCAGTTGTTTTCTCTCCTAGTCTATAGAATCCAACAGCCCTGCGTCGAAACGCGTTAACGGGGGGAAAATTAATATCTGCATCACTCCATGTTTCCGCAAGGGAACCGATCGCACGCTGTGAAAGTATAAATCTCGCCTGTGTTTCGAAATCCTACCCCCCTGTAGATGTAATTTTGGTAACGGGCACATTGCATTATTAATCTTTGATCTCGTTTCGTTCTTTCGCTCTTCCCCCTTTTTTTTGGTTCGGAGAAGTCGGATGGGGTAGTTTGTTCCCGATAGATGAGGGGTCTTAAGTGGCTTGGGAGTATATACGAGGTGCGGTTCGGAATTCGATTAGGGACTATATCGGTGCCAACGGTTGTAGGGAGGTGCTTAGGCCGCGAATGAAAACCGATATGAAATTTCAAAGTCTGTGTCGAAATACATAGTACTAGTACCTGGTAAGGATATGGGTGGCAAAACGATTTCTTTAATTTATTTTAGCTTAAATCGAAAGGAAAGGACCGAAGAAACGCCCAGGCTAGAGTATGGCAAATCTATACGCAATGAAATATAACGGCCTCGACGGGCAAACTTAAACAGGTCATATCGAAAGATCGAAAAAAAAAAAAGTGAAAAGTGGTGAAGTACATCGGCGATCTCTATTTCATCAAGAAAAGTAGAGAAGCGATATATTGTACAAGTACAGTCAGGAAAAAGGTTCCTTGTTCGGGATTTTAAATTTTACAAAGTGAACGGAGGAACAACTTGGAATATCGTTCTGTATCCTTTTTAATTCTCTCTCCCAGTCTTTTACTATGCTGCTACTGAATGACCCTTAGAAATAAGTAAAAGGGTGGAGTGTACATGTATATGTACATACACGAATAGATTCGCTGCCGGCGGCTACGGAAGTGCCTGGCCATGCAGGGGGGTAACGGAGAAGAATAGACAATTTCCATCGAAAAAAAAAAAAAAAAAAAAAAAAAAGAGGTATGAACAGGAATGAACAGGAAAAGCCGTTGTGTGAAGTATGGGTATATAATGGTTTAGTGCCGCCGTCCCGGTAAACAAAAAGTAATCGACAAGAACGAGCCCGGATAATACAAAAGAGAAGCCGTAGAAGGGAAACCAGGAATCCGTGGACGCCGGAACATATGCAAGAATGGAAGCTTTGAAAGGGAGATGTGCGTAATAGAGGGATGTGGGTGAGTTGAGAAGAGAGTAGTGGGTTAGTAGGAAAAAAGGTGACCTTGTTTGCGCTGTTCGTATCATATTTGTTCCTTACTTCCCTGATATCCCGAAAAAGAAAGGATGGGAAGGAAGAGAATCTCCAAGCTATAGTATGAATACACCACCCGCCGTTACCCTCTATAGGAAAAAGAAAAACGAAGAAAGAATACACGGAGGAAAGGGTTAAAGGACTAGTAACCAAGACACAGACCGAAAAAGAAGCATAGCTGGTTATAAAATCTTGCTATCTTCCTAATTCACTTCGACCGATCAAATCACACGAATCTGCCCCTCTTAGCGTTCCCCTGTCCACCTCCACCACCTCCGTTGCCGTTCCCAAAATCTCGTCCGTTGCCACCGTTCATACCGAAGTTTCCGAAGCCGCCGAGATCGAAAAAGTCCACGTACTGGCTCCGTCTCTTCGTTCCCGCCCCGCCACCCAGTCCGGCGTTATTGCTCCGAGGTGCGAGGGGTAGTTTACTCCCCGCACCCGTCGTCCGGCCGTTCGGCGTCATCTGCTGGGTAGTTACGGGTGAGTTGAACGTGAATATCCCATCGAATGCGGGGGAATGTAAGGGTTCTATAACGTCCGGCGTTTGCGACGGGTACTGTGGGAGAGGATTTAAAGGCTGAAAGGAGAACTGAGGTATCGACTGTAGATTCATAGGCACATTCTGCTGCTGCTGTTGAGGATGAGGTAAATCCGAATACACTGAATCTGACCTTGATTCCTCCTTTCCGCTGCTGTTGTTGATGTTGCTGTTGGTATTGACATTAGTGTTATTAATGCCACCGTTATTTGCATCGTCCATTTCCGACTCCGTGCTCATCTCCCGCTGCTGGTGGGGCGGCATGGAGCCACCTCGACCTGTTGTGTTCCCGCTGGGCTGTCCACCTTTCATTTCGTGCCTCCGATCGATGACCCAGTCTCTTATCCTGGACAATGCGAGGGAGGGATCATTATAGGCGGATTCATTGTCTATGGCTTCAAGGACGTCGGATAGGGCGTCGGTGTAGCCGTCTGACCGGGAGTTTCGGATTAATGCGGCGGAACTTCGGTAGAGATGTGTTACGGAGCGGGCGGCGGACTGAAAGGCTTCGATGAGGTTCTGGCCATCGTCAGGAATATCTGGAGAGTGCTGTTTTGAAGGGTTTTGGGGGCGACGGGTGGACGACGAGGAGGTGTTATTATTGCTGTTGTTGTTGTTGTTCCCTCCTGGAAGGGTGGAGGAGAGGGATGTCATATCCATGGTTGATGGCAGGATACGAACGGTGAGAATGAGAAGAGGAGGAAGTAGCGGGTAATCTTCGAGAGTGATGAAGGATCAGGATATGTACGGTGGATGTCGGAGAGATCCTGGAAGGGGTATGAAGATGAAGGCGAAGTTGACGTTGCCTGACGTTGACGTTGACAGGCGAAAGTTTGGGGTGGATGTTGTTTGCCCGCACTAAAAGGAAGAAGAAGAAGCAAGTGGAGGGAGAGTTTTCGTCAGGCGGGTGACAGTATCCCCGGCATGGGAATTGGACGAAAAGGAGAAGCAGAGGAATAAAGACGAAGATAAGATACGATCGTGTATCTTTCTTTCTTTCTTTCTCTCGCTCTCTTTCTCTGTGTCTTCCGTATGGAGGGTTCGAGGGCCTTGTCCCTGCGGTCCGCCGTGGAGCTCTGTCGAAGTGACTGCTTTGATCGATGATTAGTCAGGCATTCCACTAAGTACTGCCGGTCGTTAGTCCCTGTACTTTAATTAATAAGTATCGATCGTTCTCTCTCGCTTTCTATCTCTCGTGGACTCCGAGGATTTGGCGACGGGTGTTTGGGTTTAGATGAAAGAGATGAGGAAGATGAAGGAGAGATGGAAAGGATCCCACCTGGAGGGCCTGTTTCTTGTTTCTTTGTTGCTGCCCCAGCCACACATAGCTGTGGCGCATGCCAATACCACGCACCAGCCACACTCTCATCCTCACACTCAAAAGCATGATGGATATTATCTCGTACTACAGCAGGATCCAGGTCTTATATTTATCGCGTCAACTACTTAGCTATGTACTTGAATTAATCCTTCCAGGTTTACGTTTACGTCCCGGCTATTACTGTGGACAAGTAACGTCAATTGCAAGCAGTGTATTAGTTAGTTCTCCCCTCCGTACACGCGCCTGGGAATCTATCTATCTATCGTTGACTAAGAACAAGAACACCCCTTGAAAGCCATAGAAGTAAAGAAAAGAATAGCAAAGTGCAGTACAGTGCAGTGCAGTAAATACAAATCAAAGACCGAAGCATCCTGACTAGCCACTCAGTTATGCTGTAGTCAGATACCCAGTCGAATTCGACCGAACGATAAGAGTAGAGGCCAGAACCGGTTGGAAGGAAGCGTGTGTCTGTTATTCAATCAACCGCGTTTCTTTCCTTTCCCCTTCGAACCTCCAACAGGGGTGCTGGCCTTTGAACCCGCCCCATTGGCTTTGCCCTTCGCTTTGGGTCCTGGTTTGGAGCTTCCGCCAACATCAGAGTTCGAACCTACGCTAGTGGCTCTCGAGGTGTTGTTGGATGCCGCCTTGCTGCCCCCGGCGGACTTGACCGAATCGATGTTCTTGTTCTATCATACAGTATACAGTGTCAGTTACCTAGCTCCCTCGCTTACTCGTTTAATTATGAGGAATAGAGCGTACCTTTGGCCCCTTGCCATTCGCAGTGACACCGTTAGTGGTCTTGCCTTTCTTCGCCGGTGGCCCGGTCTCGTCATCGTCTTCAACGCTTCGCTGACGACTAGTCTTGCCACTGCCCTTGGTTCCCTTCTTTCCAGGCTTATGCTCCTCTTCGTCGTCCACAACCTTCAACTTGGGGTCAAACTCCCTGTCAACCGTAGTTAACAGCGTCTGGCATCTTCTCGCCAACTCGGTTGGAGTTCTAGACAAGAAGAACCAGTCGAATCTGAACAGCGGGCAATCTCGAATGTCGTTCTGGATGAACTCGTAAAGATTCTCGGATTCGAGACCGTACTTGTCCAGTTGGACCAGCAAGAATCGATCTTCTTCCTCAGTATAAACCTTTTTGTTCGTCGTGGAAACACTGTAGTTGATCTTCATCTGCTGAAGCGGAACACGGTACTGCTCAATCTTGGTTCGAAGATTCTCCTGCTGCTTTCGAGTCTTCTCCGATCGCTCTTCACCCGCGACAATCGTCTGGATAGCTCGGTCGTACCCTTCAATCTCCGTATATCGTTCCCAGAAAACTTTAGCGTACGCCTTGACTTGCTTGGCGTCTTTGTCCATATCTCCCGCAATGGAGTCCAGAGCCTTGCGCCCGTACCGCGCAGACAAATTGACAAATTGCTGGAAATCACGCTTGCTCCAATCGGAGAATCCTTGTTCGGCCAGACGTTCCTTCTCATCGATTTCTTCCTGAGTCAGAGGAACTGCATTATCAATCTCCATCTGCTCGAGCTCGCGATCGTCCTTTTTCTGATCATCATCCTCATCACCTGTTGGCTCTACAACCGGAATCTTGTACCCGATGGTCTTGCGGTAGTAGGCTGTTTCCTGCTCTTGAAGTTGGACTAATCGATGCGGATAGAACTGGTGGTCCTGAATTCTGATCTGGGTTGGTGGCCTTGGCGCTCTTGGTTTCTGTTCACCCTTCGGAACCTTGGGGTTGAGGATGGTCGAGTAGTACTTGTCAACAGAATAAACCTGTTCTTTCCGCTCTCTCTTGGCCGGGTTGATCCAGCTGAAGTTCAGCCTATTGTCCTTCTTTTGGAAATCTTGACCGTTCCATTCGTAGGCGGAGTCTGAATTAAATCTCTGCAGGTCGTCCAATCCCATGTTCGAGAATTTGGCCTTCATCTTTTCGGTCTTCTCGGATCCCTTGTTGATATATGCATCGATATCCTCGTCATCGTCGATAGTGCCCTTGTTGCCCTCCTTGGCGCCTGCTTTGTTCATAATCTCCTGGGCTCCGTGCTGAATAATACCCAGCAGATCCTCTCCAGTGGATGTGTTCTTCACGGCCGGTTGGGCTCGACCCTGCTGAATGACGAGCTGATCGAGTCTCAGCTTCTGGGCGGCCCGCTCGATGATCTTCTCTTCGATGGCATTTTCTGTAATGAATCGGTAGACGTGAACCTGCTTGGTCTGGCCGATACGATGAGCACGATCCATAGCTTGAAGATCAGCTTGGGGATTCTATACAAGTACAGCGTTAGCATAACCCCTTTCTAGCCGTTTTAGGCTCACCGATATACTCACCCAATCGCTGTCATATAGGACGACAATGTCGGCAGTTGTCAAGTTGATTCCCAAACCACCGGCACGGGTCGTCAACAGGAAGATAAACTTCTCCGAGCCAGGCTTATTGTACTCGTCGATAGCGGCAACACGATCCTCATGAGCCGTGCTACCGTCAATCCGATTGTATTTGAACTCGCGGAACATGCAGTAATCCTCCAGAATGTCCAGGACACGGGACATCTGCGAGAAAATAAGAACTCTGGAACCCTTTTCCTGCATGCGTTTCAAAAGCTTGTCCAACACAACCATTTTTCCGGCGTTGAAGACCAAGTGTTCGTCCGTGGTGTAAGGTGGGCCGGGTTCGGCGCCGTCGAAGAGGTAGGGATGATTGCAGCACTTGCGGAGCTGCATGACGATGTTGAGAAGTCGTGTCTTCGATTCCCGCTTGCCCATGTTTTGCCCGTTCAGGGCATCAATGTCCTTCTCAAGGATGTTAC
Organism: Arthrobotrys sphaeroides; assembly: GCA_036971245.1. Lineage (NCBI taxonomy): Eukaryota > Fungi > Ascomycota > Orbiliomycetes > Orbiliales > Orbiliaceae > Arthrobotrys > Arthrobotrys sphaeroides. Next base: position 350,662 of record JAJTTW010000003.1, read on the forward strand.
GATACTGCTTGATCTGCATATCCGACATTCCCACGTATAAGTTGCATTCTGTAGTTGTCACCGTTAGTTAAAAGGCAAACAGACAGGACTTCATGCTCATTGAAATACCTTTCTTGGGCAAAAGACTTTTCTCGACATCAGCCTTGACACGACGCAATAAGAAAGGTCGAAGGACCTTGTGGAGCTGCAATACAACAGTGTCCTGATCGTGGCCACTGCTTTCGAACCATTGATCGAATGCCTCTGAACTCCCGAAGACATCAGGAAGAAGAAAGTTGAGGAGGGCCCAAAGTTCGTGGAGATTGTTCTGGAGGGGTGTGCCGGTGATTAAAAGACGTCCGCGAGACTCAAACATTCGGACGATCTTAGACAGGGAGGATTCTTCGTTTTTGATACGGTGCGCCTCATCGACGATAATGTATTTCCACGCAAATTTCTTAAGATGGTGCTTTTCCCTCATCACCATCTCGTAACTTGTGATGCAGACGTCGAAGTCCTGGGTCAAAAGCCTTGCGTTGATAAGTTCTTGTCTCTCGTCCTTGGCGCCCTGAAGAACGAGAGTGTGAATTTCGGGAATCCATCGGGCGAATTCACGCTTCCAATTGTCAAGGGTGGACTTTGGAACGATAACCAGGTGAGGACCCTTGATGTCCTGAATGAATCTCAAGTAGCCGATAAACTGAAGGGTGTTTCCCGTGAGCTTCCCAACCAAATTCTCCGAGAGGCAAAGTATCACTTACCGAAATTGTCTGTAGGGTCTTTCCGAGACCCATCTCGTCGGCAAGGATACCGGAGATACCATTCTCATGCAGCGATATCAGCCAGTTCAGTCCGGCGACCTGGTAGTCACGCATCTGTCCCTGGATGTCTATCGTGATTTGTTAGTCACATTTGTTTATCACTGAATCTCCTTTGCTTGAACTTACAGCTTGGACTTTCAGAGAAGATAGTACGCTGTTCGGAGTCATCGGCGTTAATCTCGTCCTCCAAGAGTTCTGCATCTTCCTCTTTTTCGGTTCTGCGCGTGCGGCTGCCTGGTGCTGTCTGAGCTTTGCCCTTCTTCTTGCTTTTATTGATGGCATCGGCCTGCTCAACGGCCTTGGCCAATTCTGGATTCAATCCGATGAAATGTCGAAACAGATCTTGGACACAAGCCAGAAAGTTAGCAACACTGGAACCCACATAAACATCCACGCCAAGGACAAGCTCACCAGTCAAGCCAATCAGATAGGCAAATCTCTTAGCAGAGTCCGCATACTAAAAATCCCCGATCAAACAATTACCAGAACCAAGTTAGCCCAATCAGATTCACCATCCAGAAAAAACCCAAAACAACGCCAACAAAACCACCAAAAACGGGGCTCTCCCAGAAAAAGTAAAAGGAAAAAGTTATACCCGACCAAAATTGTCGCGGAGCACCAATTTTGCCAGAAAGAGGAAAATCGAAAAGGGCAAAAATATGTTGCATCACGAAAAACAATTCACACGTATCAAAGGGGGATTCAAGGGAGGCACGTTACCTTGGCGGATTGCAAGTCTTCTTTCTGACGGCCGAAATGTTTACGGCGTTCATTATTGATCTCAGTACGACGCTGCCTTTTGTTGATTGGCTGAACAGCGTCCTCGTCTTCTTCGTCATCCGCCTGCTGTTCTCCCTCAGAAGCAACAGGGGATTCGGATTCAGATTCAGCATCCTGTAGATGAACAAGCTTAGCTCAAGTACTACAATAATATCCCCCTGTGAAATCCAAAACTCGAGGCATGGAGCTGGATCTCGATAGAGGATATGGAGATATAAATGGCTTGGGGAGGAAAACATACGTTCATAGGAACATCTTCGTCTCGAGTCATCTCTTCGTCCTCCGAGACAGGCTTGCTTCTCGATTTGGCTCTCGCCATTGTGCTGGGTGAAGTCAAAGTAGTAGTGGGTGTCGAGTGCTGTTGGTGATCAAGTCGCGCCTATTGATGTGTTGTCCAGCTACTTGCACTGTCGTCCTTTATCAGGCGTGCTATTGGCTGATTCCGGGCGAATTCGAGATATTCGAGCTATGTGAGCTTATTATTTAATAAATTACGGATGAGTAGGATGGTTTCGATGATGTCTGGATGGTTGTGGCGGGTGTGATGAGAGCCCGAGGTTGTGATGAGGGAGTGATGAGGAGGAGGAAGAGAGGAAAAGGTTGAATGGGCGTGGTGGGAAGGAGGGATATATGTCTGAGGGGCCTTTCTCCTAGCAGGGTGGGAGGAGGCGAGGATCCACTGGGCCATAAACAACACCACACCGCCGTTCCTGTGTCCCCCGAGCCGGGTATTCGTCGGGTTCAATTGGATATGAAACTACGGAATTCGTGATCTGGGTCTGAAAAGCCTCGAGGAGAGCGAGGAGATTTTGGAATTAATTGACATCAGAGATAGTGATATATAAGTAGCTACAGGACGTTCTAAGGAATACGTCCCCATGCACGTTTACATGACCACCCGGGAGCTCCGGGACCCGAATCAATCGCCCACCACAGACACGAAGCTTTTGTAACTACTTCGCAATCAAAATGCCCAGGCTGCCCGAGTTTATATTCGAGGAAGCATGGAGAGGTTTTGGGAGCAGCAACATCATACCTGGAGCCAAAGAATGCCACTGGCCACCCGGATCACCCTCACGGGGAGACGAGCACTAAAAGCACCTTCTCCACGAGTAGAAAAATGTAGCACTCGGAAGTACTAGGCGTTTTAACAGCGCTTAGCCAATCCAAAGGACCTACCGTATCCATAACGACTTGCGGAAACCAGTCGATAGCCTCGAGGCTTATGCCGTTGTGTTGTGAACCGAGATGGAATTCGTGCATGGCCTTGAGCTCAAGAATATGGAGCTTGATCTCCACGATGAGATAATTGCCGTTTGAAGCCCCTGGTGTGCTTTGTAGTAGCTCTAACATACCACCCTCGATACTGGTCCCGCCATAGACAGACAACCCGAGAGGTGGGGGGTTGGCAAGTGGAAGGCGATGTTAAATCACCAGCCAATACCCTCCCACAGACACCCCAGTCGCGGAAGATTCATGGCATAGGCGCATCATCTCAGCGCAATAGACCGGATATCCAACTTTGGCCACAATATCGGGTATAATAGCACATATTACGGCGAGAGCCTGGTGGAACCTGGCGTCCACGGGCAAAGGAATGCAACCAGCCACTTTGGCCTCGAATACCGTACTACGGTCGGTTCTATAGAGCTCTGGGTATCTGTGGATAGTCTGGAAATAGGTTTCTGAGCAATTAAACCGCCTATATCAGACTCAGGGCGATTTATTCTATATTGGCTAGTAGGACCCCTAAATATGGCCATTACCTCAAGTTAGCACCTACTCTGCGTGAATACAATCGATACAAACTGCATAGTACGGTGATATATACCTGGGGTACCGATTTAGACACAGCATGATACCCTACAAGCCCCATATCGACCGGAATCCGGACTATCCCGTGCGTCGCCATAATCACTCGTTGCGATGACGTCAAACCAGCGCCTCCGCCCGACGTTTTATTCGATAGTTCCACTCGCTCGACATCGGCAAGCTCATCCAGCACCAGCAAACGCGTCGAAGAGTCGTGGGGGTGGAGATATTCGCGGTTCGAGGAAGTCGAGTTTTGCAGGCCTTGGGAGAAGGGATGTCGGTAGACGATTGCGACGTGAAGCTTTTTGCGGTTTTTCACAAGGGGTTAGGCGCTACGGCCGAAAAAAGAAATGGCCCAATTCGATGCTTGGCGCAAAATCCAACATCAGCAACGCATTTTGCACATGCGAAGTTCCTCAGCTCCATCCCCATAAACTACAGGCTTAAACGACGGGTTACGAGACTGCTTAAACGAGTTACCTCGCGGACTAAACGCGGACTCTAGCCGATTTTCATACGATGAAATCTATTTTTCGGAGCTGCAGACTTTCGACATACATGTTAAAGTTACGTCGTGGCCCTTCTGACGTTTGGTATAAATCTCAACCGCCGATTAAGGTATCAAGATCCTGCCCTTTAATAAATCCCGATGGACTCACAAGGATGCTTGTCGACTAAACTGAAATTTCCACGGAGTACAGGTTGCAACGTTGGCGCAATCGACAGTGTTTAATACGCTGGAGGCCATTCACGGAGACATTATATATAAGAAAATATTATAATATTAATCTCTTGCGGACGGCACAGATCACTATATTGTCAGCCCGTTTCGCCACACGCCGATTTCACATAAAATACAGGGTATCGCATAAAACGCCAGCGAGAGGAAGCTTAGTTCCACTTACCCACAGAACTGAGGGCTCTACTATCATGGATCCGACAATGGCCGGAGCTTCTTCATTTCGTCCTAAACACCCACCAATCAGGCTATAAGCCTGCTTATAGGGTGTTTAGCCCGGAGCTGTAGGTAAACAAAATGGTATATTGCCTGGTTATGAGACTGGACAATCCACGTATTCGAATTCCATTAACCTAGATTAGGATATTTCAAAGATCTCACGCACAACCGGCATGAACAATTAAGCAGAACTCCTCTTTCAAATAGACGGGAGACTTGATAATACATTTCTGCGGTTTACCATACAATTGAAAGCCCTATATAATTATATAATGATAAACACACTAAAAAACAAGTGGGGCGAAGGCATAATCGCCCACTGTCAGTATCCTTGCGAGGCCAAACCACTCAAATCCCACGTTCTATCACTAAAAATCAATAAAAACCATAGCTTATCCAAATCCATGATCATCATGCAAAATTAAATCTGAGTTATAAACCCGTGAACGCCGACTCATTACTCGATACGCTTCCAAACAGCCGCGTCTGATACCCATGGAAGCCCACCCTGTAAGAACGGTGACATATTTAGGGTATCGAACCTCTTCGAAGCAGCGTAGTAAGAGCAGTACTTGGTAGGAGGATCTCTTATGTTAGGCGCCACTCCGTGATCGGACCTAATTGCCCAATCCAAGCAGTCTGGCTTCTTAGCGCACCAAGAAGCGCATAGATCAATTGCGAATGCCTGTGTCTGTCCATCTGCTGCCGGGGCACCGAGCCCGCCGACAATGGCGGTCCCAGATGCGAAGTATGCCACTTGCGTGAACGAGACCGTGTTCACCACTGTGGATGCCTCAGTTGTGATAAATACGGTTTCGGGCGTCTCTGGGCCTTCGCTAACCGTCGTAGTGTATGTCTCAGTGACGGTTTCATCGTAGACTGTGGAAGCTTCCGCAGTAGGTAGAGCAATTGCGGTGTGGGTGACAGTTTGAATGGCCAATGTAGTCAAAGTGAGCTTTAGGGTTGTCGTTTTCCATTTTGTACTCGTTTCAAACAGCAGAACGCCAGTTGCTGCTGGTTTAGTGACGAAAACGGTTGAGTAAGTTGTAATGGTGACCTTCTCAGTAGTCGCTACGGCTGTCATGCACTCGACATTCACGCACGGGCAGTCTGGCGAGGTTATTTGGGGACCTCGGGCGACGAGCGGATGAACGTTATCGATATCGATATTGCGTTTCCAGAATTTGACGCCTCCAAGGAGTGTATATGTAGTTTCTGTCACAGCAGGGGGTGTATAGGTCGCAGTAACAAAATCCGGTAATGAAACCCATGAAGTTTCCCACACAGTGGTTGTCGTGGTGCCCCCTTGAATGGGCTCCAGGACGGACGTCGTCGTGAAGACCGTTGTAACGGTACTAAATGCTGTGGCGACCGGTGTGGCGGTGGCGGTGGCCCAAACCGTTACCGCCTGCGTTTTAGTACTGGTCGTGTAGACAGTCTCTGTTGTCTTCGCGGTGGCGAGTTTCGTCGAGGACAATGTAATGGTTTCTGCAGGTCGACAACATGTGCAGACTCCGTCTCTCGGGAATAGCTGGCGATCCAAGCTAGGAGAGTTGGCGGCATTGTCTAAGAGAGGAGCGCATAGCACAGGTGTAATAGCCGACGCAAAGGTCAGGAGACCTCCAACTATTGAGAGATACATTTTATATGAAAACTTGAGGATATCCCTTTCTGATGGCGGCTTTGATATTTAAATTTGAGGACGCTATACTGCTCTGCTCGCGGCCGCTGTGGGAGGATGACCATTTGAGAAAGGATTTGCAGCATCCTTATATATTCGCATGACAGCTGTCGATAGTCACTCAATCCGGGCTTTCAAGATTCCGATTTTCAAACGGCCGGCTAACGGCTGAAAGGGTAGATATACTAGTGAGCTGGATATGCAAGAATCATGCGGCCTCTCCCCCGAATGCGACGACCTAGCCGCAAAGGTGTGCGGCCTGGCCATTCCCTCAGTTCAGCAGACCATCCCTCAGTTATAGAGGGCAACCGTCTAAGCCTTATATGGACCCTTACCGAGTGATTCCGGGTGGCCAGAGGGGCATTCAGCTCGAACTCTCCTGAACAGAGCCACTAAATGAACGCCAGCATTGCGAATCGGATAGGGTTGCATGGTGTATTTATGCATAACTCCTCAACGGTAGGTATCTCGTGGCCAATGTTGGTAATGTGTGCGAAGTGTACCGGAGATTCCTCAATATTACTTCCCGACCATCCAATGGAAAGTCGGAATAAACGCCACTGGAGCTCGACGCGACGCGGCGTGAGGTCCGCCGTACCAGTCGGTCGCCTGAGCCCTTAACATCCGTATCGACAAAAAAGTTAGACTGCGCATATCGGAACTTGGCACAATGCATGCAAGAGATTCAGCCGCACCATTCTGGCGACGGACTTGCACAAGAACACGTGGTTGTGAGAGGTTGAAGCGAGAGACTGAGCAGACGGTTTTCGTTTTGTATTGATAGCACACTGGAGGACCGGATACAAATACGAGTCGGTATTTTTTACCAAAATTCAATTTTTTGGGGCGCACTCCCCTGCAGATGGAAACCCGGATGCTGGAAAACCATCCCGTCGTGATTTCAGAGTATTTTGGGATGGTCGGGTGGGTCCTCGGCGTCCGCGTATTAGCGGCCTATAGCAAGTTGGCACTAAAATAACTCAGATACAGCAATATAGTGGGCCGCATCTGGCCTTACTTGAGTTTGGAAGAATTTTTGGTCAACATATTGGCAATTTAGTGGGCTTCATGCGTATTGCATTAGCGTTGAATTTAACGTTCCATGTGGATAGACACAAATGAGTATTCGAATTGCATAACCGATTGCTAACTTTTCGGTCGATGTAGCCCAATCTAAGCTAAGAAGCTGTGGTGGAATCCTTCGAACAGACCGAGTTCTCCACAAAAGCTAGAAGCTCCTCAAATGCGATGCCGATTCTGCCGAATTGGCACTAAAAGCTCCAACTAAATTCACAGAGAAATTCTTGTTCTAATATAATACAAAACTGCGACCGGCCAAGCCATGGCTGGATGCCGGAAAGGATTTCCTTTATGTCATGGCTGAAGCCTATCGACGGTTCTTGTCAAAGCTAGCGCCCGAAATCAATCCGGCACCCGCGTCGGCATGCACGGCCAATTGGCCAAAAGCCAACCTTTGTCAGAGTTCGTGTTTCAATCGCGAGTGGGAAAAAGCTTTAAAATGCTGAGGCGTTGAATTGAGATTTCTCTCCAGCTGTCCCCCAGATACAAGATTCACGAACCCTGCGCGGCCTGCGGTCGATCGCGACTGATGTCACTGCTCAGGGTAGCGATAGCAAGTCGCAGGCCAGACCTGGAAAACTCGGAGGTTAGGTCGTATCAAATCTGGAGGTATCTTTTGTATCCCTGAAAAAGTGAACAGAGCCACGTTGTGATAACATCCATGTTTAATTGACCGTGCCCAAGCAATGCATCTCGGCATGTGTTCAGATTTCGAGCTAAGGAAATGCAGGGTAATTAGGGTTTCTGGTCCCTCGGCCGCTGCATCTGGACCTGCGTAGCCGGGATCCTGATTCTTGGAGCTTGATCTCCCCACCAGTCGCCACGTTGGGAGTCGCACAAGGTGCAGCTGCATTTTGTATTCTGGTTTAAAAGCCATCCACCTGATGTCCTATAGCTAACAATGTTATTTGGCCCATCCATGTCGAATTCCTTCCATACTTACGTTGGGACGGCATGAAGGCAATAACGCGGGCGGGTCTTATATGTATATGCTACAGTAAGCAGCGGCGCAGTTTACTCCGTTTGGAATATGGAGACTGGGGCCACCATGTCCGTCGTTCTCGCCACCGACTTGTCGAGCCCGATGGAAGAAATTTCACGATATACTCTGAGCGAGTGCACAGGCAATAAGAAGCTTGGTGAATTGAGACCAAGTGAATTGTTCCGTACGCATTCACCATTTCCGGTCTGGCGTGTTTACTTTTTCAGCCGTAAGCACAGACGCCTAGACGCTCTAAGCAGCAGTGATTTTCTACACTTCGCTAACGAGAGAACTTGTTAGGTAAAACCCCTGAACATGAAGCCAACTCAAATAGACATCACGAAACATCAACTTATTGCGTTCCATCTGCGTATTGATAAGGACCCGCTTGCCAGGATTCCGAATTGGCAGAGGTCAAAGAGCAAGGAGCATCATGAAATCGTTGCTGTCAACGTGGATTTGTATAGGGTTCCACGTGGGGCGACTAACGGCGAAGGGGAAAGTACTGTTTCGTGTCCCTTGTCATTAAACCACATTGCCTTGGTTGTTCTCCAGTGAAGTCCCTCGTCACATTTTCTCAGGACCACATATCATTGTGCGGTGACCGATGAAGCATCTCATGCTTGTATAATTTTCGAAATTTCTCGACGTGCGATGACCGAATTGCAAGGTTATAGTTAAGTTCGAACGAAGGCGAGTAAATACTTAAGTATACATTCGAAAGCTTCCCGAAACTCCAAGTACTGACAGCTGTGTCCGAGTCGGAACGGGATTGGGGCGTCGGAATTTGTGGCCTGAATGTCTACGGATGCGCACATCCGCTGCGAGCCTAGAAAGACAAGACTCGGTACCGTCGAGATGGAGAACAGGATCAGGGGCTCAGTCCAAGGTCTTTGCTTGGGCGGGTCAAATTTTATTTCCCCTGATTGGTGCCCACATCGCCACAGGACCAAGGAATTTTTGTCGAAGGCCTAAACGCAACGCTAACAACGCTAAACATTTCATTTGTATGCCCCACTGATGGCTTCGTAACGGATACCTAAGAAGCCCTCGCTTTGATTTGGGAATTAATTGGGACTTGGGATGAAGGAGCGAACACCACCAGAACAGGTTGATACCGTTGCCGATCGCCACGAGGCCGCCATGTTGAATGTTTCGTTTCAATTCTATTTAAGAGCCCGGTCCTCCCAATCGTTGAAGGGGCATCCTTTGTTCTGCAGACGCTTCGGCCTTGATAGTCAGTCCTTCCTCTTCGTTCAGTCGCAAGAAGACCCTTACCAATCTACATATCCTTGCTTACCTTCTTCGTGCCTTTCCGCCGATACATATTTCAAAATGTTGCGACTTCTCATTTCTTCCCTCCTTGTTTTGGGTGCCGCTGCTGCCCCGTCCGTACAGGAGCTCGCTGAGCGCCAGCTGTCCACCTACACACTAAAGGTCATTGGCAGCGGTGTCGCCGAAGATACCTTCCTTAAGGTCACAGAAGTTGATGGAACAAAATATGTCGGACTCGCTCCATCTGCTGAAGCCACCACATTCAGCTACGATTCCACATCCCGCGAGCTAAGCGCGGTCGACGATACCACTGTCCCCGTCTTCTCCCAAACATTCCTGCAGCAAGGCGACGCATATGAGGAGACCCCTGCCCCAATCTCCTTCAGAAACGAAACCGACATCAATGAATGCATCGATAGCGGCATCTGTGGGTTCGAGAACTGGAGCTTGGATCCCGCATCCGGATCTGTCAACGTCGTTAGAACCACGTCACCCAAGCTCTACGCCTGTGACGTCGGAGGTCAAATCCTTCTTTGGGTTGGACCAACCAGTTGGACAGCGCCTATCTGCACTCCTGTTTCCGTATCTGCGATTTAAACAACGGATAGGAGTGCAACGACATGAAATCGCTTGACCGCTCGATATTTATTCGCGGCAAGCCTTAGGGACAGACTGAAAACGGGGAGGATTACTGGATCGACTCATCGGCTGCGCGTGTGTGTACTATAGCACTTTCATACTGTACTTTCTTTAATCTATATTTGGCATTAACTTGTCAATATTTTTCTTTTCCGAATGATGGGAATTGAAAGAATGCTCACGATGTCCTTTTCATAGAGCATTGTACCATAGTCTCTTTTTTTAGCGTTAGATATGGTTCTGATATGAATGGATTCCCTGTCTTTGCACAATCACCTCAAGCTAAGTTTGCTGCGATATGGGATCGACCATATTGTGACGAGACTGTGAGATGCTGCGTCCGGTCGAAGATCCGGATTGAATAGCCAGGCCATTGACACAGCCTCCAAAGTGTTTAGGACTTTGAGTCTGCTTGTAGAGGCCGAATGAAAGAGTTTCAGTGTGAGAATGATCTGCATTTAAAATTGCATTGGAGAAAGGCTGGCTATGGTCACTGTGACGAGACTAGGACATACTTTTGGGAACTCCGCCCACAGACAGCTTGACGTCTGACACCAAGCTGGTGTGTTTTGAAAACCCACCTCAAAAGAGTAGGCAGGGCTAGAGTTGGTTTAGGGAGGCTAGGTCGGAGTCAGTTCTGAGGAAGCAGTCTCGTACGTCTCGTTGTCTCGTACCATGGCCCGTCGGGCTTTGGGCCAATCACAACACAAGATGATATCTGGATTTGTGTTGACTTTGTGGTAATTTCGAATCATGACGAGCGGCTTTTGTGTGTCAGAAAAGGGTGGTATATTGATACGGTATCGATACGGTATTGGGCCATAATATGGTATTATAATGGTATTGAGAGCGAAAGTTGCCATATGATTTGGATTGGAATGGTATTCAAAAACACCCCCACTTCTGGCTCAGTATGGGTACTGAAGCCAAGGTTAACGGTTGCATCATACGTACTTGGCTACCTGGCAGTCGCGAGGGACGTTCGGAGAAATTTGTTAAATTTGGCGTACGTTCTAGGTCTTGTGAGAAATAGTAGTGCAATCCTGAAGAAAGGTAATATATATATATATACATAGACGGATTCCATATATACAGGGAATTGAAACCACGCTGAGGTGTTCACATGAGCATATGGGAATAGGAAGTCAACTTGGTATATACATCTAGCTACTCGAAGGTTATGTGTTATGGGGCATTCGAATATCTGAGTTATGGGCTCATATGTCCGTATGTAGCGTTGGCTTTGGAATCGTGCGCTGGTATAAATTTTGAATAGAAAGGCTTTCGTAGAGTCGGGCCGAGGCCTGGGTTCGTACAATCGGCCGTTTGGACGTGTTTGGGTCGGCTAAGAGGACATTATGTAGATGTTAGTATCTTTGTATATATCCTTATATATAGTTACGGGTTTCTGCCGTGTAAAGTAAGCTGATTCTTACATAGGTAGTAGTCCAATAGAGATCCACTTGACCAACAATTTAGCACCTGACGGTGGTGTAGCTGCAGCCACCGGAGTTGCAGCTCCAGCACAACTTCTTGTGATTGTTGCAGCTGTTTGAGCATCCGAAGGTCTGACGCTTGACGAGGTCATTGAGGATATCGAGGTCGGACTCTGGATGTGGGCCTGGGTTTGCACTCGGGGCTGCCATAACCGCGGCAACGAGGGTAGTGAGGATAACCATAGAGAACTTCATTTTGGCTCTTTGAGATTGTTATTTAAAGAGATTAAGATATCAATGATTTATTGGAGGTGATGGCTCTGTTTGCTTTGGAGGATTTGCGGTTGCTTGTGGATTGAGGGGGGTTTTCGTCGATTAGAGGGCGGAATCGAAGGGTTTATATAGATTGCGTGATCCCAATCACTACCGTGATATCGTTAATTGAGTTATCTTCTTTATTCAGTTCACATAGTTATGTCGGGGTGTAGTATGTTGTATTCAGCCGGGTCGTAAATTGCATAAGTGAGCTATACCGCTTCCCTGTGCAGGACTGTCTTGGTTACATCTCCACTGATTGTCGACGCTCATTCACTCAGGACGAATCAGTGTGAGATTCGGCAGTTCGTGGTCCGGACGCTTGTGCTTCCTTTTCAGGATTGGAGGCCTCACGGGCCGCCGGTTGAATGTTCAGTACACGTATACGATGTTCAGGATACCTCTTCTAGCAGGCTCTTTCGGTTTGGTGAACCTCCCCGCGACGAAGGCATTGAAGGAGGCTCGTGTTAAACCTCGTACGTATTCATTGGTTGAGCCTCATGCAAGCGGAGACCTCCATATGGCATGGTGTATATACCGGTAGAACATGGAAATAAGGTTCGACTTCGGATATCCCGGATAAATAACTCGTATACGTATAGCTCTATACCTATGAACGTGTGAACGGATAGATTTAGTATAGTGCTTAAACCATCACCATGGGCTGGCCTTTGCAAGCGAATCGTAGCTGTAATATTCTGTAAGGTACAGCGACACCGGTTATTGATGAATATCCTTGCGATTGCTTAGACATAGATGCCTGGGGATATCTCGGATTGTATGAAGCACCGGCCTGGATCGGTTTTAGCTCGGGACAGCTACAACTAAACTGCCGAGGCCGGGGTTTCTCGTGACGCTCCCGCTAATTGGGTTCGTGATGAGAGAGCTGGAGAGGACTAGGAAGCCAGCCTGTATTACATCACTTCAGCCACTATTAAAGGGTTGGGGAAAGAGTCTCCGAGCATTTCATTTGAAATTGTATTCCTGCGACTTCGTACCCTCTGGGACTTCCCCAATTGCTGCAAGGCGCCGTATTAGATATCGTGCGATACATCTTGCAGACAGTATCGATATCCATGGAGAGGGGCTCTGGATTGTACAATAGTTGCCTATCGTCGGTAAATCTAATAAGTCGGAATTTGCCGGGAAGAGACTAAAATAATTAGCGGCTAAGAGCCAGGTACTGGGAACAGGAGGCTCTCCGTCACGGAAGCTCAAGATATCTCCCCGTTCCACTCCCTCAAGGTGGGGTATATAAACCTACTACAATGTTAAGCAACGCCAAGGACTTGGTCGTGGCTATTGATAGCGAGATAGCAGTCTTCAGCCTTCTAGTGATGGTCTAGTGTATTAATTTTGCACCGTTAATAGCTCACCTATTGCTAGGTTAAATTAATAGGGCAAGCTATCGGCTAGGTGTAAAACGCTACTATCAGCAAACCAGTGAATATGGACCTATTGCCGTGAAGAGGGTGCATGCGGATCATTCGTGGCGGAAAGATGACCTTTTCCAGACAATTGTCCGCCCATAGACCATAAGCTAGACCGCATTCCAAACCATTCATTGAGCAAGGGCTTTGTCTCTCCGAGGCTGGTCTGGTGTTGAACGCTTGCTCCGAGGCCAGGGTACCTAGGTTACAATTAATGACAGACATCATACCACAATGTTTTCCGGGGAATCCTGCCTGTTTCTCGGAGTATGCACCCGTCTGCAAGACCGGGAAGGCCCTGCTTGATATAAACTCAAAATTTCGCTCCCCAGCTGATCCGGTCCGTGCTATCCCTGCCTCTCGGCTTTCGATACAGTGATTCGGCAACAAGAATTTTAGATCGAGAGAAATATGCTGTTGAGTTAGTGTATACCATTGAGGCTGTTTTTGAGGGAAGTAAGAACTAGCATAAATATCCGAATACGATCTCCCTGTCGAACCAAGCTTTGGGGGCCATAATTGGTAAGCGATATTTACCGATCGCATCCCGCGGCGTGGCGTCAACAGGGGCCATCGGATCCTGCCTTTAAAATTAGCCTATTTACAAAGTACTCCATTGTTGGCTCGAAAAATGCTAGTGGTATGATAATTTGTAGCTCTTCGGATTTGCGTCAACGGGAGTGCTTTCGATTGGTCGGCCGTTGCATTGAGTGTTCGAGTGTACCTGAATCGATGGTCATGGTTGCTGAACATGAACCTAAGAACTCATTCCACTTACAGGAATATGACGGGGTAAATCTCACTCCCCACGATAGGAGAATTCAAAAACATCCCAATGTGGGCTGTTTACTTCTAGAATTCTTGGTCAAATATACATCGAAAAGATATGCTGGGCGTTGGGACGCGGCAGCGTGGTGAGGCGATACATATTCACTGTACATGTTGGAAGCCAGTGCTCGGAGTTGTTGAAGATCCGAATTCCGCATGCGACAGAAGCTAAACCTCTGCAAACCTATCCTGCCGACGTCCCCAGTTCTAGGTTTTGAAAAACGACGTCGAACCACCCCGTATATATGTCAACCTAATCAACGTAGTATTGGCAGATACAATCCCTGCCCCTCGAATTCCCCAAGGCAGACAACGTTGCAACTCTGCAGGGCTCTGGCTAAACTTGGATACGAGAAAGCCAAGTCCTGGGGTATTGCCCGGCCTCAGCCGACTGAACCTGGTGTATATATACCTGGAGACTCGAATCGTCATCTGCTGGTTCTTTTGTTTTGTATTTTACGCACGCGTCTGCAAATAGTATTTACTGATTCTTAACCTTTTGCTAGCTATGGGGCGTAAATATTCTCAGGTCGGTCACAGACACACGCTAGTAATTGCCATGGACCGTTCCCGTTATCATTATAAGTGTTGCAAGTTCACCGGCCCTGAGCTTCATAATTCATGGTCGACGTCGTGAATTATTGGGCTATAGTATTAGACACGATAGTGCTATGGCAGTATTATATCATTGTGCATGTGTATTTAATCTCCTTAATACTTACTAACGTCCATGGCTATGCTATAGACACCACCATGACCGGTATCATGGTGGTGTCCGTCGTATATTACGAGACCTCGATTCAGGACATTACTGTCAGGAGATTTTCGGTTCACGGAATCAGGCCTTGGCTGTAATTTGTATCCAATTTGCCGTTCTGGCCATGCGTCCTAGCTGCCACCGGGCTAACCTAGCCTTGGCTGTTCGGAACCCTGGCCAAAGGGCCAAGCGTTCACACCAGACCGGGCCAAAGGAATCCAAAGTTCAAGAGTCGAGGCAGTCTCGTAGCCAGGGGTTGAGGCAGTCTCGCGAGCTCGTAAGGGTTGAGGACCTTTGGCTGACTATTGTGTTGCGTTCGATCCAACGCTATTCTTCTTTAGGAAAGATCCATTTTCGGCAAGGGCGGCCGGAATTGACCAATTAGAGCGTTAGAAAGTACCACAAACCATAATGTGTTGGATAGATCGTGGGCTGTATGGTGGTTTAAGGATCAGTAATAATCTGGTTACGAGACTGTTAGTAATATTAATTCTCATGGGAGTTATATTCGTAAAGGACCACATTATCCTTAGGGAGTAAAACAGGTTGGATATCAAAGTTAGCTAGTATAACTAGCATCATAATAAATTAAAATGAATCTCAAATATAGCATGCTAGGGACTAAGGAAGAAAACTTCTTGCCTTTCAACAGCAAAACGAGACGTCGACCACGATTACGGAAAGGCCCACTGCAAGAACATCGTAGCCTCATACCGTCTAGGTTTCAAAATACGAAGAAAACGAAAAGGAAATGGAAAGAAGCACCACAGTTGGAAATGATGAAGGCTGCAACGCAAAGACGTGTGTGGGCCGGGACGGAACAGGTCCCCTGTGGTGCGGGCGGATCGAATCCTTCGCTTTGTTAATTTGCAGGCGCATGGACTTATGGGTATGTCCAAAAAAGGTTGGGATTGAAGTTGGAATTCGCGGGCGGCAGATTTATGGTGTAACTATCTAGATCGGGATCGATATTGGGATCCACCGGTTGTGCATCGATGGGGTAGAGCGGCATATAGAAGCTCAGTTGCTCTCCGCCGCCCTCAGCATCGAACTGCGCTGGAGGGAATACCTCGTTCTGGCCTTGGCTAAAAGCTTGTTGGAATCCATGAGCCCATGTACCTGTATTGGCAGGGTTGACGTAGTACACCATGTTCCCCTGGGGAGGCTGGCTCCAGCCGTTGTCGAAACCAAGAGTGGGTTGTGGATATGCTCCCGTAAAGGATGGGCCACCTACAATTGCCGGGGCTGCCATTGGCGTAAGCTGGGTACCCGCTGATGGCCAATCGTACTGAACCGGGAAGAAAAGTTGCCGCGAAGCCGGAGTGGCGTCTTGCACCGGTGGGAAATCAAGAGGCGCCCCCGGGGGAATGTCCCCTGCGGGGATAAAATTTTGTCTTAAGGGTGGGCCAATGGGTAGTATTGGCGGGAACGATTGCGGCACTAGTGGGGGGAGATTCTCCACAATTGAGACGGCAGGCTGTGGGGCCTGAATATTGGGCACTGGGATTGAATCGACCGACTGCCCGTTGAGGATTGTCTTGTAAACCAGTCGCCGACGTTTCTTGCGTTGGATGGGGACTGCTTGCTCTAGCTGCGGGCAGACACGTTTTACAGCTGGAGTAAAAGGCGCGTCGGCCGATGACGTCGTACTGGCCAGGGGCGCCTCGTAGGCACGGATATCTTTAAGTTTAGCGCGGAGGTCCCGAAGATGGGTATCCAAAAGCGCGTAACCTTTTTCAAAATGAGCCTGGAGGCCCCTAAATTTTCGCTGCCAAGCGAGGAAGCTAAAGATCTCCTTAATTGTCCACCAGTCGTTAAGCGTGATTGGCATCCTGTTGCAATTGCTTCTCACTATATTAAAACGGTTAATATTATTCGTATGGTTGGTTAAAGTGCGAGGGGCTAGGGAACTTACGAACGCCGTCGATGTCGATGATCCCATCGTTTTGTAGACGGTCCAACAGCCCAGCCATGAAATACTCAGCTTCAATGGCCAGCATGTGGAGCTTGAAAAGCCCGTTTTTCGCATGAACCGCCCTTTGGATCCACTTCTCAACTTTAACCCGAATTTCCTCCGGAGAACGTTGGCGGCGGAGGTAGTTCGTGAGGGCACCGGCCCCGACAGCCTTTACGCGGCTTGACATCAGGAGGATCCTGTCCTTGAAGTTATTTAAGATTTCCCCCGCTAGAGGCAAGGAGGTGGAAACTAGCCATAAGGCTGATTGCCAATCCACCTTGCCATCTATCGTGGGGAAGGTTAGAGTGACCTCCCTGAGGAGCCGCTCGAACTCTCCGGCGACCTCATCCATGGTGTACTGCGTGCCCGGGGCTTTGGGAAGCGGAAAATGAGGACTGAGGGTGAGAGAGGAAGGCGGGTTAAAGAAGAATGCCCTGAGGCAATATGAAATTATGATCTGAAATGATAGTATGACAATGATACAAGATGATGCAATGATGATGAAGGAGGATGCTGAAGGTTGGCTGATTGACCAGTAACCTTTCAGCACGAGGATGGAAGGGGGGATGTGATGAAAGGAAGATGATTATCGATGGCATTTGGGGATGTTTATATACGATTAGGCGGGTTCTGCTGCACACCCCGAGGGAATCTGGGGATCACACATTGCCATACTGGGAAATACAAACGGAGGTTCAGTGATGAGTTGCTGGTGCGGGCGGGGTCAGCTGACCGGAAGACCTCACAACCTCATGGCTCCAGAGGTGCTAGGAGTACAATTCGTATGGTTCTTGTCACAGGAACCGGTGAGATTGAGATCTATTCATGCTACTATTCATTGGTCAACCAACCTAGCTATTGAGCTGACGTTGCAACGTTGCCTGCAGAATCAATATCTTTGCGTCGCACCGATCACTAGCCTCCAGTACAGGCGTATTGGAATTCGAGGCTAGCGCACCGGTGTTTGATAGGGTCGGCCGGCCTTGTGTGCGGATAACTATCGATAGTGGTATAATTCCTCTGACATTTAGTTCACGCGATCTACTAATTAATCATCATGCATTATGGGGTCAGACGAGGCATGTATGATGCCGTAGCATTTTGCCCAAGTGAGTCGCCTTAAGAACGTAGCTCGTTGCCAGAAGCAAATGCTATATGCTCCGCGAGGTGCCGAGTCGCGGAGCAGTTGGTCACGCTGAGGGAAGGAGGATGGTATTGTCATGCGAGCATTATTTACGCCAATAGGTGTCGATAGTTCGGCGGGGTAGGGAGCAGGGCCGAGTGTCGGAGCGGTGTAGAGGTATCTTTGCCTCGAACCTTCAATATGATGCGGGGTTCATAGGTACGGCAAGGGGTCTCATTGATCCAAGAGCTAACGTACGCCGTAGTGGCCGAGATGCGGCTCAGCCGCTGGCAACGTGAAGTCGTTTATGAGTATCGCCCCGTCTGCATCGCTCGGGTAGCTAATTAGCGCTGCTCTGAATTCGAGGCTAGGGCTGTAACTGTACCGCGTCGGCGCCGTGTTTTGTCAGAGATTCCCTCGAGAGCATCTCATACAACTATATAATCACTCTCGATTTCCTGACCAAGCTCAGAATCAACCCTTCCCAAACAACCATCCTCCTAACTCCTCAGCTTACACCACAAAAATCCGCGACCATCCCCCAGCCATCATCTTATAATTGCGACACCAAATCTATATCTACCTCTCAGGTCGAGACCTTTCGTAGCGAGCCCAGCTACTCTTCATTCCTTAAATTTTCAAACTCCAAACGCTTTTTAGCCCAGTTTTCACCAAAAAAAATGTCCGCAGAGCGCCTGGTTCCACGGCCTCAAGATCCTAGGAGAGATCTTAACAGATATATTCGGGGCGGAATCCCAGATAGATTGGAAGGGGTGGTGGACACAATGGACCTCATCGACCTGACTCAGGTCTTGACAACGGAGATGGACGTGGTCGTTGACCACGCTCAGGAGTCAGTGGTAGAGACCACTGCATACATCAAAGACCTCCGCGAAGCAGCGCGTGATCCGGACAACCAAATAGAATATATCACCCTCCCAGTAGATCTGGCACTCGAGGCACTCTCGAGACAAAGACAGATGATGACGGTCGTACACACCGTAACAGAGTCCCTCTGCTCATCACGCAAGATCGCCAACAAAATCATTGAGAGGGCGTTCATCGAACGGGAGATGGAGGGTATAACCCTCCGGGGTCGCCTGTTGAGTCGAGTCGCGGCTCACAACGAAAGGTATCGGGTAGTGATAAACGCTATGATTCGGAGCATCCGTCGACTCGAAGATGTTGTCAAAGTCCAATTTCCAGAGATGAATCAAGGTATTGAGGACTTTGTCAATCCGCCGGTTGTGGCTGCTTAAGGTATGGGTGTCCCTAAATTCCCCACCACAAATAACTGGGGTATGCTAATTCGAACCTGATATTAAGGTCGGCGAGAATGTTGGATATTTATGCTTTATTCTGTCGTCTTTGCTTCCAAGGCATCCGGATTTTTGGTTTTGCTTTCTATCTTTTCAACTGCCTGTGTTTCGAAAGGAATCTGGCCCTTTTCTCTCTGAAAGTTGCCTGATGGAGGGTTGGTTCTACAAGTCAGCTGGGAATTTCAAGTTACGAAGCTTTCACATTTAAATATTTTATCATGTTATATGAGCGTTCGAACTGTTGAGTTAGCTTTTGTTACTCCTCAATGTTATCATGTCGCCCTGTAGACTTCTTATTTATTCGGCAAGTGTTAAGACACGGAAAAACTCTTATATCATAGCGAAAACTAGTCTCAGTTCGTCATCGAAAATAATATCCTTGATAACCCAATCCTATGATTTCACTCAAGTAATTAAAGATAATCAAATTCGATGTATTGATAATTATGGGCAGGGACTCCAAAGTACAGATGAGTTTTCCAGCAAATGCCATGAAACCCGAGCAGCTATATATAATTGCCCTACAACCCTTGATTCAGCGTGCATCAGGTTACGGTAACATGTTGTGAAACCAGCGAAGACAGGGAAGGAGTGTGGCAGCCTTCATTCTTTAACAATGACCAACTCGTGGAGAAGCTATTTGTCGGACGAACCCCACCGGTAAAAGGGACCTCGGTGCCAGGTGGTCGGGTTGAACTCGATCTTGATGCGGCGGCGGCCCAAAGACCCTTCTGCAATTTATCGCAAGTCTTTAAAAATTTTGCTTCAAAATAGCTTCCACACGATGTCATAACGTTCCTCTGACTGTTCCATCGAACACCCGGGCTAGGGTAACAAATTTAAGGTCGTCCTCTATGATATTACCGGTTGACTAGTCTCGTAAACTAAGCACACCTGAGCAAAACCGCAGTTGACTCACTCTGAGCCTGAAATTGTATCGTCAGTGTGCCAGCACCCGTCTTGATTCTAGACTAATCGTCAGTGTGATGTCGCGATTAATTGGTTCAAAATCCAACCTTTCTTTCTTAGTTCTGAGAAGTTTTTCTTCGCAGTAGTAGATATTCCCTTCTCCATCGTTCGTTTAGGTTGGTGCTAATGTCGGTCAGGAAATGGCAAAGAACCTCTCCTCGAGAAATGGAGAGCTCAGCCATATGGCACCATTGGACTGCGCAACGCAATCACAACGTTGTATTTCCCAAAACTTGCTTATCTTATCTTATCTTATCCATATTGGATCGATCTAGATCGGCGATCATCATGACGTCATTGACATTACAGCAGAGTGACATGCCTGGTATGCAATGCAGCTGCAGTTGTCCTGCCAATCCGGGGTAAATGGCTGGGGCCGTCCAGCCCCACATGCCAGCCTGAATTCCTGTGGGCCGTCTATAAATGACCCCTTCTTCCTTCTTCCCATAGTTATAACGTTAACATACGATATCACGACCTCATCGCGCGCTCCAAGCTTCAGCTACTTCCTACCCGTACGCGTACTTACTCCTTCAATTGCTCAAATCTATCTAATTGATCAATTGATTCCCAATTCTGCCTTACTCGATCCTTCTACATCAATCTTCAAGATGTCCACCACTCTAGGCGCGTCTTGCATCCGAATCGCTGCCCGTGCAAACCGGCGACAGATCGTTTCGCGAATCCCCAGGCAACGTCGATACCAATCGTCACAAACCAAGACGAGCTCTCACTCGTCTGGTTCTTCGAACTCTGCAATCGTCGGTGGCATAGCCGGTGGGCTGGTCACATTTGCGGGCGGTTACGCCTGGTACAACTTCTCCGGAGCCAAACAAGTCGTCAATGCTGCCAACACAACGAAGGAGTACTTCGAGTCCGCTCAGAAGAAGATTGCATCGACCGCTCCAGATGTCAATAACACTGGAGAAGGATTGAAGTGGCTTCGGTCCCAAGCAACGTCATATGCTGTCTTCATTCCTGGGGGCAGCGCGTTTGTTAAATCGGCGTTCAACGACATCGATACGATTCGAGAGAAGCATGGCGATGAGGTGGACGCCATTGTCAAGGATACGTACAACGGACTCAAGAGTCTTACGGAAAAGAAGGGATTGTCTGTTGAGACTGCCTGGGAGGGCTGGGGCATCCTTCAGAAACAACTTGACAAGTTGAGTGACCTGGCTGGTGATTCGGCATCAGAGATCTTGGACAACCATCCAGAGATCAAGAAGAAGATCGGAGATAACCTCAACCAGCTCAAACGAATGGGCGACGATTATGGACCGGAAGCGAAAAAGCAAGTCGAGGAGATGTGGACCCAAATCACAGATATTGTTAAGAAGAGCGGGATGAACATCGAAGCGACAACCTCCAAGATCCAGAAGCTGCTGAAGGAGAAAACTGAACAGCTCCAAAAGCTAGGGGAAGATGCATGGAACAAAGGGCTAAAGGAAGCGAAGCCACTTCTTGATAAAAACCCCGAGGTCAAGAAGCTGATCGACGATAATACCGACAGTTTGAAGAGGAGCAATGCGGCTGACCTGTTCGGCAAGGTCAAAGATGCCGTCAGTTCGGGCGACCTGGACGACTTGAGGGATTATATCAGCAAAATCGCGGACAAAGCGAACAAGAGCAACTTCGGTTCGGGTGTGGACCAGTACCTGAAACTGGTGCCCGGTGGTAGCCAGATCATACCAAAGCTGCAGCAACTGAAAGAAGCCACGAAGGATCACGGGGAGGAAGCTGAAAAACTTGTACAGGATACGATTCGTGAGATTGGGCAGGTTTTGGAGAAGCGAATGAATCAGGCGAAAGAGCTATCAAAAAAGTCAAAAGGCTCCAAATAGTCAACCGCTCTGCATGCCTTTAACTAGCCTTGCCTAAAATCCCTGTACGCAATAAACTTTCAATTAATATTATCCATGAGCCCTGCAATACAACGAGGGGCCGAACTATCCTATAAGCAGCTATATCTAGAAACTATCAAGTCACTGCCGTCAGATGCAAGCTTTCTTCGGAATTCGGATCTATCTCTTCTTTCGATTGTTTATTTGAAAGACTTAAAGAATGCCACGGCATCTAGACATTGGAGCGCATATTACATAATCGCCGGAGCACGTGATCCGCTGGAAGGATCCTGGATCAGGGGTTTTCGTGACATGGTGGGGAATGAAGCCAGCCGCCCGCGTCCTCGCGGCCGACCATAACCCGAACGTATAAACACATCACTCGGGATAGGTCGACCTCCTTACCGTTCAAATAGTCAATCGGATTCCCGCTCCAAATTTCCAGAGTTGGCCTCGAGCTTCCGGGGAACACAAGCTACAGCGACTTCCACGTGCGCTCTAGGCTATAGCGCCAGAGCCTCACTGATCGGGAACGATGAGTGCAACCGCCGGAATCTACGACTTGCCTACCGAAATCCATACTGAAATCCTCATGTACCTCTCAGATAACATCGTCCATCAAATCCTCGCTAGTCATATCTTCCCACGATGGGGTGAGATTCTCCGAGACTCACCACGGCTTCAGAGAAGCCGATATATTCGCTTTCAGTCCGCTTGGCAGAACGCCGTTGCTATTCACCGCGCAATCGGTCAGCCGTCCGATGAGTTCGTTCTGTGTTGCATGGTTCGGGATCAGGTTATAGAAAAGTATCTATTGGCGTGGAAGCCGGCGAATTATGTTGAACCGCTTGATAATCGTGCTGGTGACAGCCGTGGTAAAGACTCAATTACGGGTATGACACCCGTATGGAGCGAGGTGGATATCACGAACAGTTTCTTCCTGGACGAACACTTCCTCCTCCCATTTCGGGGAGTTCTCGCACACGACTTAAAATCTTCGGAAGAAGACATCCCCATCTCGGAATTACAAGTCGATAGCGATCTCAGAACAACGTTCGTCAAGGCTAATATCAATGTTGAACGTCATGGGAATGGGGGCCGGGTCTGGACACGAGATAAGAATGGAGACTATACATATAAGAAGAAGGATGAGTCGACGATATCGATTTTTCCTTCTCATACAGACGATATGACGCTTCGAAGCTTTCTGGGGCTTCTTGCTCGAAAAGCGGCCAGGGTTGGGCCTGTTGGTGGGGCTTATCGTATCAAAGTTCGGCCGGGCAAAGATGTGACGGTATCAATTTATTAAGAACGTCAGATTTCTAGCTCCCTGGCTCCCTCGCCCCTTAGGCTGTTTGATGAGATCTATAAAATTTCGGATCACACTATCGATATATCTCGGTGCACATGTGATAGCCTATTCTAAGATTATTCAGTCTTTGAGGGTAGCAAGATGTTTTTACTAGCTAGCTCTAGATCTAGCAAGAGGAATTGAATATGGATGCATTGTTGGTGTCTTTATCGCAAAGTGATCATCCAAGTGTCAATGCAGAAGCCCTAGTGAGAAAAGATGAATTCATGAAGATAACATATATTATAACAAGATCTAGACCCAAGACACAGGGTTCGCCTGCCTGACCATAGCGCTATATCTTGAAGTTTGTCTCTGAAAGCAAGCTCTTCCTATTGCAGCAGCTACATCGGTGTCTTCGCAATTTCTTATCAACTTTGCTACACTATACCACGACTTTCCCATGAGGCCTATAGTCAGTTATTACTTAAATTTACTGACTTAAGTACTTGCACGTGGGGGGTTTCAGGGTCTCTCGTATTCACATATTTTGCAATGGTCTTCAAGAATGGTGTATACCCTCAATTGATCAATAGCTAGTCCTCGATTGTTAGGCCACGGCTTGCAACCGTCACATCTGGCCACGTGGATACCACCAAGGACTCCGATGGACGGATTATCTCGTCGGACTCGGTGACAAGGGGTTAAACTAGGCACCGTTTTATAGATCCGTCGGCTAGGTATGGGTTATGTAAAACTGGCTGTCATGGGGACTTTTTTGTCCATAGTTCAAGATCGACCTTCCCGAGGTATAAAGTTTCGTCAAAGTCGCTTGTTCCCGCTTGAGGGCCGGTCCCAGCCAGGCGGACGTGCCAATGGCCCATTCCATGTAGGTTGGCCGTGGGCTGGTTGGATATCTATATCCTAGTCCATTCGAGATATTCTCTGTGTATTTTGCACATATAATGTTATCCTATGAATGAATTTATATATATTTTAGAACGGCCTTGGATCAAACCCTTAAGATCTTGTCCCTAAATAAAGATATCTTCTAGGCCGGGTCCTTTATTTTACGGCAATGACGCAAGATCCGGCCTAGGCTTTCGACATTGGTCTGATCTAAACGATGAATTTGCAAAAGGATCTCAAGGTCACCAGGGTATCCCATAGAAATGAAGAGCTTATAACATCAAATCGCGCATCGTCACCACGGTCCTAATCGACCACCCTAGCAACGAACCAGCCTTCCTGATAATAAGCATCGTCTGCCTGAACAACGCACATTTTACAACACCATCCTAGATTGGGCCGCCTTCCCCTTCTGTCGTCGGATAGACTTCCATAACCACCCCGGACCTGGTAGAAGTCTCACGCTGTCTCTTTGACAGAACTAAGACGCTTCCCCGCAAAACTTGGCCGACTTGCAGGTTTCAAAGGTTGATTTAATTACACACACTCACATCTTATAAGGAATTGCGCAAACCGGGAAATTAGGCGACTTTCACTCTGTCAGCTGCTAATATTTTACGGTTCCCCGGTGCAGTCTGCTTCTTTTGCGAAAAACCTGTCGTAAGTGATATACGAGCTGCAGAACTTCGGCCAGGAGTCCGCAGATCAAGTACGATACTGGATGCTCCACTGCCCCTTCAACATCCACCGGTCAGGATTAACTTCAACGCTAACTCGTCTAGGCCAATAGATTTCCGAGAACCGGGGAAACCATGCCCACACCCC
Organism: Arthrobotrys sphaeroides; assembly: GCA_036971245.1. Lineage (NCBI taxonomy): Eukaryota > Fungi > Ascomycota > Orbiliomycetes > Orbiliales > Orbiliaceae > Arthrobotrys > Arthrobotrys sphaeroides. Next base: position 375,672 of record JAJTTW010000003.1, read on the forward strand.
GGTGGCTCGATTGCTCTTTATAGTCAATAGCAATGGCTCTTCCTCCGCCACTTTGATGCGGGGTAGATGTCAAAAAAAAAACCCCCAAGACCACCAAGCCATTACCACCCGTCGATTCGAGTAATCTTGGTGCACGTGGCGGGTGCTTTTTTTGACCTACTCGTTTGCGATCAAAAACAATTTAAGCCAAGACTGGCAGCGTCGTATACTGGCTCGGTAACTAAAGGTCGAAATATGGAATCACCGAGCTCGATCCTTACGAGCCCTCTGCCATTCTAATTTTGGGAGGTGTGGCCAATACCACCTTTAAAGCCTTTCAGATTTGGAAGAATATAAGTATGGGGCAAGCCGCCCGTGGAGGAGAGCTGATCCTCTGCATCCCATTCCCCAGCCAGGAGCGGACCACCAACAGCTATCAACAGCAAGCCAAATAGCAATTTGACTTTGACTAGCACTTTCATCTTACTGAGCGGTCTCTTAACCCAGGCTTAATCCTCAAAATGCAGTCATTGATCCGCCTTCTGCCACTCCTGGCGGCTGCGAACGCCCTTGTTCCAGCCCCAAGGCCAATCTCTGGCTCTGACCTCGAGCCCCGTGGATTGGGCACCTCCGCTGATATCTATGTCTACAATCAGTGGTCGCAGCCGTTGACCGTCACCAGCACCGACAACAAGCACATGAACATCAGCCCGCCAGCCTCTCCCAAGCCAATTGGCCCCAGCTTGTCCTTAAAGCATTATATTGAGGCGAACGGCTGGGTCCCCGTCCAGAGCAGCTTCAAGTTGCACTTCCAGCCAGAAGGTGGCTCGAAGAGCACCGTCAACGTTGATATCGGTGTCTCCCCATGGAGGACTGGTTTCTCTCTTGACTCCAAGAACCCAGCGGGCAATGTTGGCGTTCTCCTCGCCCCGGCTAAGATCCTCGAGTACGGCCGCGACTTTGACTTCCACTTCTTCAGCGGCCCCGGTTCTTTCACCTCCTTCGTTCAAAGCCAGATCGACCAGAAGCTCCCACAGGAGATCGCCAAAGCCAAGGGCAAGACCTTCGCCGTCAACTCCGACATTGATATCACCGTCAATGACGTTATCAAGCCTGTCGTCAAGGCCACCTACGTTCACCTTAGCTCTGGTTCCAAAGGTAACCAAGTCGATGCTATCGTCAACGTTGATGGTGAAGTCCAACTCACCATCAGGTTCAAAGGCGTCACTCAAAAGACCAACATCAAGGTCAAGGGTCTCTCCGCCTGGGTTAACGCTGATATTCAGTTCGGCGCTTCCATCACCGCCGACGTCAAGCGCTTCCAGGCCTCCGTCAACGAGATTGATATCAGTGGTGATATCCTCGCAGACATCCTCGGTGTATTGTACCCAATCTTCGTGCCAGTTCTCAAGTTGCCATACAAGCTTGCTGCCATTGTTAACACATCCGAGAACGCTAAGATCGTTGGTTACATCAACGCTGCCATCAAAGGCATTTCCAGCGGTGCCCAAACCATCAAGCTTGGAAAGGTCGTCGCTTAGAGGGATTTTCCCTTGAGTCTTTTATGCATATATGCGGTTGCCACAGCAATATGTATAGTGAGTGTATATATTAGCTAGAGATACCATCAAGAATGTATATAGTCGTTCAAAAGAATTTATACCCTTTCCTATGTACCAAAATTGAGTTTCCGTTCAGCCTGATCCATGGATCAATGTATTGAAATGCGTACGATTTGCTGCCTAGTACTTTATTTGGATTGTATGGAATGACAGGGCGATATCAAGTACAAGCTTCGCCGAAAGGCTTCGTATACTTCAACTCCCTCATCCCTACCTGGCGTGTACGATTGGGATCTGCTCAGTTGGATCCTTAATGATACTCTTCCACCATACTCTCGGCGATGAGCCATCGACAGTTTGTTGTCGGCGTCTCTGTAGTAACCTCACAGCGGCCACCAAGGGCCCGGGGCGATTCCAATACAACAGCGTCAGTATCATTATCCGAGTGGGTATCGGGACTTTGCTGAAGTACGTCGGGCTGTTTTCCCTTGTAATTCAACTGCGCATGTACACATCCCATTCTTCTGTAGAATAGCCTCCCAAGGTCAGGTTCGGCGGCGGGGCAATCATCTGGCCCCCCGACGTAGTTTTCTCGTAAAAATCCAACAAGGCCTCGCCATATCTCAACCACATCATCCGTATTGACCTTCCATCTCATCTGAAGGACGTAAAGCAGGTGTCGGTACTGCTCACATGCCCACCGTAGGGTACCCAGCCAATCATCCATCCTGCTCCGAATTTCGTATGGAACATCTTGACCGGCCTGCACCGCTGCGTTAAGCGAAAGTAAATTGTTCCTCAGAGTTCTGATCTTCGTCAGCACAAACTTTAGGGATTCGAAGTCGCCCTTAAGTTTCTGGGCGAGCTGTTGCGTTATAATGAACGGTCTCCACATATCCGGGGCGACTGTGATAAAGTATTGAGGTAGCAGAGGATTATCATCTCCGAAGTATGCGACCGGGCTATAGTATCCGGGCCCGCCAACCAGCACCCTGCCTGGGTAGCGTCTCCATTGCCATTTGAGGTATCCGATTTCGGCAGCTAGGGCTGATGCCCGGTTTTCGACCTCGAGGTGCTGACGGTCGTAATTGGGGGGGTTGTGACGTTGCAGGCGTAAACGTTTTGACCGACGGCGGCCTCCGCGAGTTCTGCGCACTCTCTTCTGTTGCAGATCGAACAAGGCAGTAGTTTGTATACCGGAGGTGCCGACGCCTCCTTCTTCGGGCCTTGTGGTACTTGACGACATTGGTATGCTTGTCCGGTTGCGCGATGCTTGGACGTGTTATAACCTTAAAGTCTGTCCGGAGTTCCAATCCTTGGGGCATGTACGGATTGCAGTCCAAGATAGCCGCAGAAGTTGCTAACAATATTTGCTGACTATTTTTTGGGTTTGAGTGGAGCCATTCATAAGGTCTATTCGTAGATGGGAGACAGACGATCGGCCATTCCTATATTGGGAAACTTTCTCACATGGATCCATATCTGGGTCGTAAACTCAATCGATACAAGTATGACAACGGAAATGAAGATTCCATTCAATTCCCAAACAACAGCTGTAAGCCCTTTGTCTTCTCATTCGAAAATGGAGCTTTATGAGTTTTATATAGTTTTACACGGCTCCAGGGCGCGACAGTATCATGTGGTGTCTTCGATAGCACTCACGCTTGGAAAGTAAGGTCACATGTCTATATGCAATATAAATGCATATATTCGAAATTTCGTCTAATTGGACGATGAAACCGGATCAGCGACCTTCTCAGACAGACGGAAAATATTATTCGATAAATAAGCCGTTGTGGTCTCTATAGATCTAAGCTGCTTGTATTTGACAACTTAAGCAGGAGACACTTATATGAAAATACAAGCCAGAGGATATCACAATAGAGCGCGCCCCGATCCGAATCGAACAGTATCCTGGACGGACATCTCCACACTCCACACATCATGGCCGAAATCGAAGATATGCTCGGCCTCTTAGGCCTTACCGAATCAACTGTTACTCGGATCCCCCAGACTATGCTCGACGAACTATCCATATTCGGCTCCTGCATCGGATCGGACTGTCGGTTCTACTTCAGTCTGTATAAGGAGAATCGTATCATTCTCGATTCCATCAAAACAAATATGGAGACGTTCGAATCGTACCTCAAACAACCCGCATTTTCTACCGTGGTGTTCCAATTGTCACCGGAGCAGGTGGAATGCGTCCGAAGAGGACGATATACGCACCAGAACAGACAAGATTTCGGGCCCTTGGAACCGTTAGTATCGAATGCTAATTCACTCAGAATGATCCTTCGGTATTATCTATGCGCCACAGATATCACCGTTACACCATGGGAGAGCACGGACGCTGCTTCCAGATCCTATACGGTGTTCTCTTCTATTGCTTGGTATAAGAAAAGGTTGGATAAGCTGGCGGAGACATACATCGTCGGTGAAGAGGGCTCCAGGCCGGTTAACGTTCCGGTTTGCGAAACGACTGGACCGGGGGCGGATACTGAGTTCCACCTATTCTTAAGGGATGAGAGGAAAAAGATGCTTTCTTTGGAGCGTAAACTGAAGAGTTTGGGCGGGGAACATATATTCAGAAATATGTATTTTGAGGCAATGGAACTGAAGGATAAGATGGCGGTTTTGGAAGGGCAATGGGTAGATATGCTGGAAGTTTGTTCTGGGCGGAGAAGATTTGACTGAGCGGATCCGGCCTTAAAATAGGTACTCCAAACTTCCTTACGCCATTGGGGATGAATGCGCTTGGATGGGGAATGTAGGGCCGCTATCCATACCTGCTGTAGGGGAACTTGGGGATTCCTAGATCTTTTAGTCTTGCGGGTGTTTTGTCAAGGGATTAATGTAAGGCTCTATCGGTTGCGAAGACAGGCGGCCTGGAATTAAGCAGTCAATCAATAGTACTACATTCGGAAGCCTAAGGCGAGCCTGTTATGGCTCCTTGGCGAAGGTGTGGTAGCTAATAACGCATAAAGTCTCAAATACAGTCGTCCCTTACATTATTATATAAACATGAAATCAGAGCATGTTGTAGGAAAACCTGTCGGAATGTGGGAGTAATATATACCTAAAAGAAAAATGGAATGCTATCAAAAATGAAGAATCTCGGACTAAAATCTGTCTATGGTCTCTACCTTCTCCCTCTTACCTCTCTGGTGGCGTGTGTAGAAACTCCACTGCCCAGTCAGCCAACTGCCGTGGCCGAGCCAATCCCGGGCCTCCTTCCCCAGCATCCGGGGAATCTAGTATAGCAAGCGAGGGCCGCCCGTCAGAAGGTTCGTCAACAGCAGGCCAAAAATCCTGTTACACAACAAGACCCTGAAGATGTTGACTGGGCACCATTCGGCGAGACTATAATCATCACACCAGCCGACTGGGCTAATTTCGAGACTTCAGTTGGAGTAGTGGCCGGCCAACCGCAAACTGGACCAGTTTGGTACCTTTTGGAAGCTATCATGCGATTCCTCGCACTCTCCATTGCTACCGAGGATACTTCAATTCTCATTCAGGACGTCCTTGTCAAAAACGGGGATGAAGAGGGGACAAACCTATGGGATACAATCATCGGTACCTTCGCAGATATAACAGAGCCTCTCGATAACCATCTCTGGGATCCGGAAGAAGATAAGGAAGTCACGAAGAAGTCGGCGAAACAGTATGTGGAGAAATTAGTGCCGAATGCACCTAAACAGGGGCAGAATAACGTGGCGAAGAAGTTGGCAAAGGACCAGTCGACACCCGGATTAATGAACCGTGGCGGTGGCCGCACGCTAGACCCCGGAAAGCTCCCGGAGCCGACTTTTCTGGGTATGAAGGTCCTCTTGCGGCGACTGTTCGACTACACCGCGGAACCTAAGGGGGCAAATGGAATTTTGCTGAATAGTGGGCCTTTCGTGGAAGCTTGGGGGTTAATCTATGAAGTTGTGACCAAACTCAGCCGACTCGAAGCCGTGGTTGTTAGAGATGTGGCTGAGCCGTTAAGGCTGAAATCTTTACCGTTAGACGTCAACGAGGACGAAGTCTGGCACCCGGTACTGCAACCCTACCCCGTAGGCCAATTCGAAAGACAGCATATCGGGGATCAAGGGTATTTCAATAACAAGTTTGAGGGTAAAACGCGGCCGATGGGGACAGATGCGGAGCTCGATGAGAAATGGGGTAGAGACCTTACAGATCTAGAGTTTTCGAATATGATAGCTAGTTATTTGAGTCAGTTCGACGGGCTGGTAAGGGGCTTACTCCCTCTGATCATGGATCTGCTCGCGGATATAGCGGTCAAAGCTCACGAGATGGCGAAGAACTCGAAATGGAAACGTAAGAATTGGCCGTTGTTGCAGGTGGACGGACTGGATACTAGCCTAGACTTGTTGAAGGATTATCCGGAGTGGAGCGAAGGTGTGTATGTGAGAGGTTGAAAGCTTAAGTGTATATATCAGTTAACCAATATATTCACCCATCGATCGACTTCATAGTCGAGAGCATTTCTTCTTTATACTCGTATGCAGATTGTTTCGTAAACCAGCCAGTCTACTTGTACTAGTATGCAAATACTAATAGGGTTATTCTTGTTGCATGTTGGCAGATTCGGACCCTGCGACAGCTACACAGTATACAGCAGTTGCACAGAACCGAAGCCCGTTAAAGAAGACGTTCTACACATCTTCTAGCTTCTATTGTGTAACGATCACCCAAACGGGAAGTCAGAGGTTTAAACAGGACACTTGAGAGCCACAAGGATTGCCTACTTGAGCAGTTCCGAGACTAAGAGCGAGTCTCGTTCCCAGGCGCCAGGCGGCCCCTGCAGCTGGTGCACTGGGAGCCACCTGGCGTAACCAACGCAAAATTTGCAAATATGCAACACATGGTGACGAGACTGGGAAACACGACGCCTGGGCCGGGCCTGGTTGCCTCATACCAGTCTCAAGTCGACGTACAGGTGAACTGCTACGGTAGAATCCAGCGCCGAGAGTTAGTTATGGTCAAGAAACAGTTCGTGGTGGCACTGCTGTGCTCGTTATTGTGAGGGAAGCCAGCACATGATAGAGACTTGAGTGTATACATTCTATGAAATGTGAAGGTTCTAGAAGATTCCGCAGTAGCCTCCGTGATCATATTGTACTATCTGGGGCAATATAGAGCTAAACTTGGCATAGATAGATACATGGCATGAAAAGCATGCTTATCAGACCTGGAAATCTCGGGCCCTGATCAGCAGCCGCGTGGGAGTGAGTTTTACGTCGTGTGGATCCAGGGCAAAATAAAATAACTACCGTTGGAGCTCGAAATAGTAGTTGTACTTGCCTAGGAAGCACCTAAGCAAGGGTCTCCTGAGAAAACTGACCATTCACGATATGGTAGTATAGCCTCGAGGTTAGCAAGGCCGAGCTTGTGTAACAGAGTCAACACAGTGGACTACGTCGGTTCTATAAAAGTTCTGGAGCGTGCAGCAACCCTTCTCCCACTTCCTTTCTCTCACTTCCTCCATCCATCTTCCTCCCTTCCTTCTATCCATCACTATCTCATCGGTATCCCAACCTCTTCACACCACGACGCGTCGTCAACCACGCGAACCGCATCAAACGTTCTCGGGTCCATCCCAGCGATCGGTCCTATTCATAGCATATCTGCTGCTCGCCTCTCTATATATAGGTCACGTCCGCCGCCAGTCACCCCGTTCGACCAGCATGACCTCAGCTTCCGACCGCAACTGGATCAACCTTTCTCCGTGTCCTGACTCATTCAGTCCTCCGGCTCCATCGGAGACCGCCGCTCAACAAACCCGGCGGATAAATAACGTTCAATACCATCTCGTTCCTCAATTCCTCAGAGGACTTAGAGGCCCACCAACTGCGAGCATACCAAGCGTGTACGCTCAACGGAGGTTTCTCGAAGCAGTCCATCAAACCGGAGAGATCAACGAAAACGATCCCGCGAACCCGGATAACTTCGATCCCTCGATTTTGATCGGATCAGTCTATCCCATCCCTAGCGAAATCCTCCAAAGCAGTGATTTGATGGAACTATTCCACCCCGAATACGTCCATCCAAGAATGTTCAATCCCCCCCACGAACAGTTCCGACATCTCCCCCCGAACGTTCAAATATTCGCACAGAAAATGTTCCACTTTTTCGCCAAACTCCGCCACGAGCTGGTTGAGTACCAAGAAGCCATAAACACCGTCAATCAGAACTGCGCCAGACTTCGGGATGGCCTGTTTGGCCAGGAGTGGGAAATTATGGAGCTCAACCCAAACTTTCAAGCCGAAGTTGACAAACTCCGGAAATACTTTATCTCCGCTCCGACCAGGAAGACTGTCAAGCGTGTGATGGAAAGCGGAGAGTACGGGTATCCTGCTCAGCGAGAGATGCTATCGAACTCCTTCGCAGGGCTGGCAAATTTCATTACTCGGTATTGTGACTGTGAGATGGGAACGGAACGGGCCAAGATAGATCTTGAGACCTTGAAAGCAGCCAAGGAGCGGGCAGGGGAGACCATCAAAACTATTCGGTCTGAATTGGAGAAACGGGAGACAGTCGTTGACTACCTCCAGCTTATGAATCAAGCCGAGTTAGAGCATTTGGCAGATCTTTACTCCAGCTCCGTTGCCAAGTGCCCGTGGGAAGTGGAGGATGGATGTTTGAAAAGCCGCTATAAGCCATCGATAGAAGATATTGGTAAGAGGGCCGTTGTTCCGTTAGTGGCAGCGTTAAATAGTCTGTTTGGAGACTATATGGAATCCGAAAGCCACCCGGAGAGACCGAAGAAACTCCATTCTCGAGATCTCGACGGTGACCTTTGGCATCTAGACTATAAAGATGCATTGGCGAGCCTTCGCGAAATCGCCACGGCACTCAAACTCGACAAGGACCACAGTCCCATCAGGAGAAAGAGGGCCTCATCTTCGCAAAATTCGAGCCAGAAGAAGGCTTCATCCTCACCAAGTTCAAGCCAGAAGAAGGCCTCGGTCTCACCAAGTCCGAGCCAGCAGAAGGCCTCATCCTCACACAGCTCGAACCAGACAGGGACCACGCCCTCACTAAATCCCGGCAGGAAAAGGGCTACACCCTCAATATCTTCGAGCCCATCCAAGAGAAGGAAGACGGGTTCTCCTATGGCCGAGACCGAGAACGCCGAAAGTGCGTAAACGATCAAACTGCTGACTTGAGTCCATACACTGTTTGAATAGGAGAGCTTGGGCTCCTTTAAGACAATGGCTATTATGAATCAGCATAGTAAGTAATCTTGAGAATCATCGAAGCAAAATTTGGTGACTAATCAAGTATCGGATTAGTATATCTTTCCTTGTGGCATTATCCAGACTACACGTGGGCTCCTCTTTTCTTACCACTGATTCTTTGATCATCCCCCCTTTTTCCACAAAACTGAGTTTGTATTACTCTCATATCCGCGCCTACCACCGTTTACCCGAAAGCCCTATATAGTATATACATGAATAGCGGCGATGCCCAATGAATTTCGACTATAGCTGTATGCACGAATCCCAAACTTACTCCCCATTTCATCTAACGTGTCAACAAGTGTAATCCGAGCAAAGCGGGGGCCGATAGTAGATATAAATATACGAAGATTTGTTATTTCAGATTTTGATTCTAACTTCATCCACCGCAATTTTACATCTTGTGCGTATATAGGCCTAGGGGTATAATTGTGGAAATGACAAGTAGTACGCTGCACGGGTATATAGACATAAATCCTTTTGAGGCGAGAAAATCGATTCCTCTCGTCCGACCGAAATTGAATTTGTTGCTATATTTGGACTAGAATGTGTAACTCATACCCAGGTGCGAGACCAGTAGTTAATGATACTATCTATATAGTTAGGAATACCAAATAGCACTGATTTGAATCGATCTTTAATTAACTCACCCCCAGACCGCAGTAACTACTTAACTACTTAAGTACCTAGTAAAATATATCTGGCCTCGAAGTTTTGGCAACTGACATCGAGGCCTCCGGAAACGACATTGATTTTGATCATAGCGAACACGATGACCACAATACTCCCGCCGCCCCCCTTCTCGTCAGGGCCCTCTCCGACGTTGTTTGGGCTACCCCTCGACCTTAAGCTTAAAATTTTGGAGCACTGTGATCCAAAGTCCTGCCTCGCTCTCTCAGAAACCTGTTCTTTATATCACAGAGTATTCACCAGTCGGCACGGCAAAACGGCTTTTCTGAATAGTCTCAAAGATCGAATGTGCAAAAACTCATGGTTGATCTATAGAATTCGAAAAGTCAATCAGAAGCTATCCGAATGGCGGGAAGAGAATTCAGATCTGGCTTCAACAACACCCAGGCGACCGTCACCCGCGGAGATGAAGCAAATTCAAAGGTTGAGCGTATCCGAACAAGACCCAGAAATTTTAACCAAGGAGCTTTACAAGATACAGGCAACGGCGGGGTACTTCATCAAATGCGTCCAAGGGCCCATGGCGCCCAGGCGATACCAGCCACCTGGCGCGCAGGACTTCGCGTTCACCAGACCAGCGGGAGGGCCATACGAGCGAGCACCGCAATCAGTCCCAGGTCTCTCGTGGCTTCAACCAAATTCCCTAGAAACAATTTTCTACAAATGCTGGCTGGTCTTAATGGTTCAACCGGAGCTGCCCCTAAGTGCGATTATACGCAAACTTAAGCTTATACTGTCGCGGCGACGGTCCCGCGGTTGGGATTTCACCTGGTGTCCAAATACTGACATTTTGATTGCGGATAACGAAGAGATACTTGGGCGTGAAGATCGCGCCGAGGTGGAAAAATACAACATCTTAGTAAAGGAAGCCCTCGGATTTATCCAGCAGCTGCTTACCCATCACTTACACGTCGCCGGCAGCAGCTGGTATTTCGCGCGACGCGCCAAGTCTGGTGACGAGACTGGGTATCTCGTCGGAACACCGGAATATTGCGAATCTTGTAAGCTCGAGTCCGGGCCTGGGGGAAGACACCCGGTGATGAGTATGCTATTCAATATGACGGAACAGGAACCGACGTCGTGCATGGCCATGGAATTGGGTGCGTTAAACATGATTCTCGAATTCCCGCATTACGGTTTGTCACTAATTAAAGGGAAATCGATTAGATGTTATAAATCGGGGCCTGTATCGATTGAACATCGCTGCTAGCAATAAATTGCCGCATTTCCAAAGAATGTTGTTGGCCGAAGCTGACTGAGGATGAGTCAACTTGGCGCGGCTGGCACAACCTCGATTGAATTCCAATGCAATATATATATATATACCATCACCACATCACCTGTGCAATCTCGTAGAGCTAGAAACGTTTAAACCAGCCGACCTTCATGATGCCACCAAACTATTCAAAACCCGCAGTATTCCTGCCATTCGACGTCCTCCACCTCATATGCGAACTACTAACGCAATCCGACCGCCTCGCCTTCCTCCGAAGCTGCCGCACCTGGTACGCGATCGGGTACACGCTCCTTCTCACATCCATGGATTTCAAGTTGCCGGTCGTCGGGGAGCTCCCGAAGTATAATTACAACCGTCGCTGGAGTATCCACGAAAGCACGGGTTTACTTCCAAAGTCTGCAACGATAAATACCCTCCTTATGCAAGCGTAGATGCACAGTCAATTTCCCCTCCGATCCAACATCCCATAAGATATGGGAATCCACATAATATATCCCGTTCATGAAGCGTTACAATCAAGCAAGAAGCGGTAGAGATACTAACAGGTAAGCCACTCCCACATATATCCTCTAGAACCCTGCATATCGCCGATCCGATCCGTAAAATCTATCTCCACCTAGATAACCTCTTCGACACCGTCCTCCGAATCGGAGGCTGCCTCTCGACCGCCTTCCCAGTCCCGCCGAACCTGCTCGTCAACATCCGTAGGGTCCAAATTCACAGCCATGTAGTAAATTTCTGCAACAGACGCCATTACGGATCTGGGGTAAATCATACTTGGGTCTACGACCTAATCCCCCATTTAATCCTGCATTGCCCCGCCATCGATCATATGGAGGTCGATCTCGAATCTGTTCAGCACCCTTCCGATGACAGATGCAGAGCATCGCTCGATCCGCGCACTCGAATGATGCATGACTTTAGTTTTAGTCCAATGGTTCTGTGGGATAGCGGCATTATCGATGGTCCCGGTGCTGATTGGGCTAGAGGCAGTAAATATTGGCACCAGAGTTTTTGCTCGAGATACGAAGACGAGTGGAGGGAGAAGAAGCAACCACGAAGGAAATTATCCAGTTTCTCGGTAGCTTTGAAGGGTCAGACTTGCCACTACCCGTACGTCTTGGCGGATCTTTGGCGTATCCTACAGATGTCTGGTGCCATGGAGGATATTAAGGAGCTTGAAGTGAAAAATTTACATTCTACTGTTAATCCCCGCCCATCGGCTTGGTTTATGATTTCACCGCCAGGTATGCTCCGCCTGGCACCCGAATTTTCGACCAAAACTGTGAAAACACTCAGGCTAGAGTGCGGGCAAGAGCAAACTCTAGGGCTTCGGCGGACGGTTTTACAGTTGAATTACGAATTCCCAAACCTCGAGGATCTCTCGCTCACAAAAGTTGGGTTATTTATACGAGAGGTATATACCCGTCCCTATAAATCTTTCGATGGGGAGCCCTAGCACAACTAAACTAACAATAATCGAGTAGGATCTGGTTGGCCTGGAGCCACTGAAATCCCTGAGACGGTTGACAATCACCGAAATGAGCAGTCCCGAATTAGACACCGAAGAAGGACCAGACTCAATACACGCCGCTGATCTACTCATCGACACCATGGAATTACTATTACGCTTACCCAGCCTGAAAGCAATCGATTCGAACCGCGGGGGGTATCAGAAAGTCCACTGTGAGGTTGCCTTCGGCGAACAGAGACCAATCGAGTTTGTAGACGTATGGCTCACCATCAGCGAGGAGGAAGTTTTAATCGGGGCGAGGTATGATGGGTGGTACTTTCGGGAAGAGTTGCTCCATGGAATGGGATACGAAGAGAGGTGGCACAAGTTATGGATGTTGCGATTCCTATCTGATACAGAGGCGACGGATCATATGGAATTGGAATCGGTTGAAATGGAGTGGGAGGGTCACGATCAGGACGAAGGCCGCGAGGTTTATGCGGAAGCGATTCCATGGTAATCGGCAATACGGGATTCAAGCTCCTGATTTAGCACTCCAACTCGGGAACGTCACGCGTGCACGCATACCCCTACGAATTTTAATCTTAAAATGGGACAAATTGATCATGTACAAAATGAAGCTCAAGAGTATAACCTAAATATATAACTAGCAGCCTTGAAGCCTCAATATATCAGAGCCCATTCGAAGCCCTCGCTTATCCCATACACGAGAAAGCTTCAGATCCAAAAGCTTCACATTTAAGGAAGCGCGTTACCATTATTTGCAAACTGAAGTACTGGGATACCGATATAATCCCTGTCTTGGAACGACTGGTCACTACAGCTAGCGCCCAGCACCCTATTCATCGGCCCGAACGCGAAAACTTCCTGGCTTGCACCACCATTCGTGACGAGACACATGTAGATTTTGCTCCTACCCCCCCTCCATGCATTTGAAAGAGAAATCCTGATCGTATCAGGTAAGTAATCAAATACAACCATCGACCTCGTCCCTCGCGAGGTGTCTGCCGCCTGGACAAAAATCATCATGTCATCAGCGTTTGTCGTGCTCTCGCTCTGTTCTCTTACAGTAAGAATATATGGATCTTCGTCAGGGAGTATGACGTAGAGGCCATAGGCCTGCAGATCTGGGTAGTAAACAAGAAAGAATCTGGAAGCACCACCATTGGCTGAATTGGGTATACGCTGGAGGTAGGGAGTTTGGATCGAGAAGTCGTCTGAGGCGATGCCGACGTAGGTATCGTAAATTAGCGTGTCTCGGAGGTATAACATAAGATAGCCCTCGACGCCGTACGTAGTGATGGCGACATCAGTGGTAATCGTAGTTGATGTTCCGGCGGTGTCTGTAGTAGCAGTTGTAAATACCGTTTCCGTAGATACTATATCAACATGAAGGGAAACCTGTTCAACGGTGGCACTGGTGGTGCGAGTTTCGAGTGGGGGAGAGGTAACCGCTCGACGGCAGGCACTTCCGATCTCAAGAGGGGCGAACCTCAGAAGCTGGGCAGGGACCTCTCGCCGTCCGAGTTGGCGTCTGTCGGCGACAGCTTGATTACCGTTGAGCCACACGCCAACCGTTGACGCCGAATAGCTCGTCGACTGAGCACGGCTTAAAGTCTCAGCATATCTTGTCGTCCAATCCGTTGAAATCGTTTCTATAGTGGTCGAAGTGGTCGAGGTTACCGTCGATCGCGATATATCTGTCGAGGTAGTTGTGCGTGATTCATAGCGTAGCGCAGACGAACAATAACTTTGCAGATGATAAAGTTCTATGAGCTCATACGCCGCGGCAACATTATCGAGGAAACTTTGAGAGCTTCCAGGAGGGTCACCGGTGTTTGTGCCGGTGCCGGTGCCAGTGCCAGTGCCAGCGCCAGTGTTGGTACCGGTACCGGTACCACCCCCCGTTCCAGACCCATTGCTGCCCGAGGATCCGTTGCCGTTGGTGGCTGTAGGATTGGTACCTGACCCATCACCGCCCCCGTTCGTTCGGGAGGGCGATATTCCAGATCCAATCGAACTATTCCCACCCGACGCCCCAGAAGAGGTAGGACGAGGTTCGTTCTGAATCTCTAAGTCAATTGGCTCCCACGTATTCGGAACACTAGAGCCCAGTGCCGCCATAAACATATCATAAACCGTTCCCGCCGAGCCGCTGCGGAGCTGGCGGTAACATTGATAGCGTATATTTGACGCCTGTCGCCGGTGTAATCGGTTTGGGGAATTGACAAAGGAGAGATTGTTGCCGTCAAGAATGAACTGTCGTAGCACGTCTTCAGTGGATGTTTTTGACTGGTCACCGTGTCCAACTCGATATATGTTACCATCCGACTGACGCTGGAGGTTTTGATACCGCCGTCGCACTGTAGAATAAGTTCGAAGGAAGACTATCTCGGATGTGTCTTCCGTCCGCCTTAGTAGCCCTGTGGAATCAATCTCCAATAGAGGCACACTGAAATTCGGGTCGGTGACGGATTGTGGAGCGAGAATCACGCTTCCATCGGAATTATCGAATTGAAGATATAGATCTTGCTCTTGGCCCATTCTAACGTAGAACGGATTTGTAGATGCCGAAGGCGCGCCCGCTGTCCCCGTCGTTGGCGAGCCGGAGTCTGATGTGCCGCCATCTGACCCTGAATTCGAGCCTTGGGATGGCCTGCCCGTAGTATTTTCCCATGCAGATAATAGACTCTGACAGAGCGGTAGAGTATTACAGTATGTTGATGTGAAGGTTGAGCGAGTGGTGACAAAGATTGTAGCGGTTGTTGTTCCGGGCGACTGAGAGTTGGCGACGAGGCCAAACGATAGGAACCAAATGGCTCTGGCGCATAGCCGAGAAGCATATCGCATCGCTATAGATGTTTAAGCGACGTTATCGGACATAGGCGTGTTTCAATAAATGTACTATAGTAGACTGAAAGAATCATAATCCGTTCAGAGTTCGAAGCGCTCAAAGAAACCTGGTTGTTCTATCGCTGACTCTGCTTCATACGGATATCTGATATAAACAATCAATTAGATAATTATAGAAATAAAGCCCCAAATATCCATAGTAAACAATACAACGTTACATCCAACCCGCAGATATCGCAAATATGGAAACTGAATTTCTATATTGAACCCGGTAGTGAAGGTCATGCAACCCCGGAGCCATGTGCGACTACAATTGGGATACTATTTTTGCGCGTGTATCCATTTCTGGGCCTCGATGGTGCTATATATACCAATGCAGTACCGCAGCGGAAATACATTTCGAATTCCAGAGCAGTAGAGCAAATTCACATCAACAAGCTATTTTGGTGAACGCGATCAATAGGCATACCTCCAGAGAAGTCTCTTAAACTTTGCCAAATCTAATGCTGCCTTCGAACCTCGACGCCCCGATATAATACCTGAATCTAGATCTGGTGACATACGAGCTGATCACCGCCGCCACGTATTTTTAGCAGCCCCGTAAAACGGCCGCGGCCGGGACAAACAATCCTCACCACTTCTGACTTTAATTTTCAAGAAAGTAAAAAAAATATGAGGCCCATCACCACCACCGCGGCAATTGAAATACAAGCTGTACATTAGGGTGGCAACAGCCGTGTATGAGGTTCTGCGTTGGGTTCTGTTGCATATTTACGCCATCTGATTGGCCACCTGCGACGTCGCCCCTGTCGGAATCCTGCCCACCAACGGGCCCACCAACATGCACGCTATCCCACTTTCATCCCATCCTCTCCTCCGTCTTCCATCCTCCTCCCGTGATCACTAGCTCCATCAATTCCACCTACTGAAGAGCTAGAGCCGTATCATAAACCTCTAACCCCTCATCCTATCAACTCCCATCTCCATGTCTATCTTCGGTGCGATAACCACCTTTGCCGCCTCATCTCTCACCACAGCTCTCCTCGACTCTACCACCAATAACAAGCAATCAACGTCCAAAAACGCGCCTGTCACCGCTGCACACGGCCAAGAACCGAATAGTCGTCATCGCCGGTCTATACAGTCTACATTGCCACAAAAGGGAACAGGGGAAGCATCTACAGTCCCAGCTTCGCGGATTGTAGAATTTCGCTCTAGCCAGTCACGTCCAGCGATCAGGAAACCAGTGATAATGCAACCGGCCGGATTACCCCAGAATTCCATCTGGGCTACCGTACGTGCATACATACCTACATACTTCTTTAACCAGCTTCTTCCATCAGCCTCCAAATCCAAGATTAGAAGAAACTAACGTTTGAAACCCAGATGTCGTACCCAATCCCCCGCGGCCCCTGTCTTCAAAAATCAAGCCTTATCTCCGCCTGCTCCTGCCAAAGATTCATGGTCCACCCGTTAAAGGCCACCACATCCTTCGACTGCGACGGCTGCGGTCACCACGCGAGCTTTCATAGGATGAAAAGTGACGAGGAGGAAGTTGAGAACGCTGCCAAGTTCAGAGAGACCTTGTTGACCGTTGAGGCTGCCGTTTCGGGGGAGAACAATGATCTGAGGAGTAGTAGCTTAGGTCACGGCAGGGGTAAAGTGGTGGGACTATTGCATGGGAGGGTCGAGGCTGAGGAAGAGTTTGAAGACGAACACGATGATGAGACGGTTGATGGAGACGCGGAATATTTCGAACCAGACCGAAAAAGAAGGGCTGTGGCGGCGGGGAAGAAAGGTGCCGTATCTACCCCTAGGACGGCAAGTGCTAGAGGGGGGAAGCGAAAGAGGGTTGGCGAGCAGGTTGTCATCGAATGATATCCTACCCGTTCCATCTTTGGGCGTTTTACAGGCGATACAGCATGCAAGCATTTTCTTATCATTAATTTTCACGAGCTTTCGGGAATCGAGCATTCTTTGGCGTTTGAAGACACTGCGGGCACGAGCATATTCGGCGTTTGGTTTAATCAAGCGATTGATTTGGATTGTATATACTACCCTCAAGAATGATGAATAGATAGATAGCCGGCTAAATCGATATCAAGGGAATGAAAAATCGGACAAATTGACCTCCCAGACACCGCGCTTGCAAGAAGACGAAATAAAATACAGAACGAACGGGGAAATCACAACGATAGGGAAATAAAATGACGATGGAGAACGGTAGACAGAACAAGATGGAAAGAGCCCTCAGGCATCAGCTTTCAACACCGCCTTCACAAACTTCTCCTTCTCGAACTTTTTCACAAACTTCGACAGGTTATCATACCTAACCCCGGCTCCATCTTTCTCTTTCACGTCTAAGAATCCAAGATCTCTGAGCTTCTTAGCGTATGGGAACACGGCGCAGTCAACGATGTTGACCCTGCTGCCCACCCTCTCAGTCTCTGAACTCAAGCTCTCCTTCTTCGGCGAGTACCAGGTATCCCAGTACGCCAGCTCCTCGTGGACCTTCTCAAACAGCGGATGCTCAACGATAACACTCCCCGCGCTGACAATTGACAGCACCTCCATTGCACTCTTCAGCCGCTTGACTTCCATCAGGCCACTTAAGCACCTCGCGTACTCAGCCCTCCTGGTCACCAGATCTGGCAGCAGCCACTTCGCGCCTTCCTCCACCGCCGTTGCCAGGAACATCAAGACTGCCTCTTCACCGACGACAACCGTCCTATCCCTATCAACATCCTCCAACACTGGCAGCCCACCTCTAAGCCCACCGGCAACCTCCATCCCCTTCAGCTGCCCGATCCCCACCTCCTCAACAACCACATCCCTCCACCCAACGATCTCCATCGCGATCCTAACCCCCAAGCAGCCAGGATCCCCCTTAAGCACTCGAACCCTCCTCCTCTGCTCCTTGAAGTGCAACACATCGAATCCCCTGCCGTACCACTCCTCCCAGTCGAACCCGGCACCCATCCTATTCTCAGCTGCAAAAGCATAAACCATCTCCTCAGCTCTCTTTTCGTCACCAATGATGGTAGCCTTGGCGTCTTCCTTCGTTTTCGCGGTAGCACCCTGGCCCCAAATCTTCTTCTCGTCTTTACTTAGGAATGTACCGATGTGACGGAAGGTCAATGAAATGCGTTCGCCGTTATACGCTAGCTCTTCCGGGGATTTATCGCGTAGGAGGCGTTTGTCCTGTTGGATGCTGTGCATCCATTTCTGGTTCGTTGGGAGACCTAGGATGAACATTGAGTTATGAGGGAGTGGGATCTTTTGGATAACGCGAGGTTCTTCTGGTTCTTCTTCCACCGTCACCTTAGGGGGTGGGGTAGCAGCAGATTCTGTGGGTTTGGAGCCCTCCTTGTCCGCTTGCTCTTGAGGGGTTGGCGTAGCGTCGTCCTTTTTATCCTCACCCTCAGAGTTAGGATGAGGAACAAGTCTTTCCCTCTCCCTCTTCTTCGTTCTCAGAGTCATGACCCTCTGTGCCCCCAGGCTGACATTGACAATCCCACTCCCCTTCACAATATCTAGCGTCTTATCAGAATGCTCAGATATATAATCCGTCCCAGCTCTATACAGCTGTATCAAGACGTGATTAACCGGATGCCCCAGTCTCTTCTCCACGTGTTTCCTAATCTCCTCTACAGTCTTTGAGAATGGAAGAAGTGGTGGGGATTCGTCTGCTGGATGGCGGTATATTGGGAATGAACCGTCCTCGTCGATCTGGCCCTGGACGGCGACCAGACGTGGGACCTCGCCGCCGCGATGGTACATTACTCGCCATTGGACTTCTGATTTCAATTGTGCGAAGGCAGTAGCGCTGAAGTCTGGTGGAAGGAGGTCTGTGACCAGGGAAGTCGTGTCAGTGGGTTCGCCGAGGGTATCGGTAGGACCCACGGTGGTTGAGTGGTTTGCATCCTTGCGCTTCTGTTTACGAGTGTGATGGGTTTCTGTGGATGGCTCTGGAGGACTAGAAGCCGTAGATGGTCCCGGATCAGATACAGCAGCGCTTTCAGACGCAGCCGCAGCGGGTACGGTAGTGGGAATATCAGTGGGAGCGGGCTCTTCAGCTAGGGCGCTGTCGCCCGACTCTCGTTTGGGTGGGCTTTCAATTGTGTTGTTCTCGATTGGCGGCGAAACCGCGGCCTCGGAATCGGAGCCGGACATTGTGATTGGGTGCTTCGGATTGGAAGGAGATGAAGCCGAATCAATTGCAATTGGCAAAGCGGAAGCTGCTACTGCTGCTGATAATGATGGTGGTGATTCTGATGGAGGAGAAGCAGACGTCGATTCCAGCGGTTCTTTTATAGAACTCTGGTCGACTGTTGTGGAATGATTCTCAACGCTATCGACCTGATCCTTCACCGACTCGCTTGCTTGTTCGGGCGTTCCAGCAACTTCGTCAGTCTTCGTCGTGGCTTCAACTTCAGCCGCAGAGGATTTTAGTTGCGGTGACTCTGATGCTAGCGCTGAATCAGACAATGTGGAAGATTGCGAGGAGGATGATGACGAAGACGGCGGTGGCGGTTTGGACTCCAATGGATTCGATTGCAATAGTTTAGATTCCAATGGATTCGATCGCAATGGTCTGGATTCCACGCTAGCAGTCGTCGACGACACCGGCGGTGTCTCGGTCTTCTTGGTCATGATGCTCTTCAGCAATTCTTCCTTCGCGGCCTGAGACTTCTCAGCCTCGCCGCTGGATATCGACGATATGCTCAAATTGCTCATTGCCCGCGCGATCTCTAGCTTCCCGCTGGCGCTGCCTGGTTTATCCGGTGAGCCCGGTCGACCCCTTTTGTCGGCTGGCGGACGTCGCATTGTGATCTTTGCGCGCACTCGTTCTCGAGGCGCTGCGGGCGCGGATGCAGAGGATGAAGAGGGTCCCGGCGCAGATACCCTTGGTCGAACGTTGCGCTTGAACTCCTGCACGCAGATTTCCTCGTCCTCCTCGAGTTTGGATGCATCCATGCTGTACGGCCTCTGTAATATCGCGGACGTTCGATCGATGATACTCCGACCAGAGGACACCGAGCTGGTCGGAGATGAAGACCCTTCTTCCTTCTTCTTCTCCGGCGCAGCTCCCTCAGATGGTACTTGAAATCCGCTAACGGGAGCGCTATTCGGACGTTGCATCGCTGACGCGGCTGTCGCGACCCTGCCGAGCAGCTGGTCGGGCGACTTGAGACTCTCCCTCTGCGCGATCCTGCTGCTTCCGTTGGCGATAACTCTCCCGGCGCCGTTGACCGTCTTGCCGCCTTCTCCGACCCTCGAGTTCCTCTTCATCCTGCGCGCTTCCTCTCTTTCTTCCTCTTCCTCTGTCGTGCTTCCCACTTTCAATTTCTCCATCAGAGCTTCCATAACCTCGGGGTCAAATGTCGGGTTTCTGATCCTCCCGGTACCAGAGACCTCCTCTCCCTTATCTTCACCTTCCTGTTCCCCTTCTCCCTTCTCCACTTCCTTCTCCTTCGTCTTCTTCCCGGGGGTCTTGCCCAGCTTCTTCAACAACTCCGCGCTCTGCATCCCAATCATACCCAAATCCGCTTCCATCTCCTTCAGGGCCGTCTCGTGCCTGTTCTTGCTGCGGTAAAAGACACAGTCTTCGATCACGGTCATCAGGAACCCGTGCATGGCACCGTCCGCCACGGACGCGAAGATTCCAACATTGCTGTGCGCCCCAGCGAAGTATATCTCCGTGACCATCCGACTCCTTAGTATTCCCAAGAAGTTCGGGACTTGGAAGGCCGAGTATGATGATTTCGTAAACTGCTTGTCGGTTTTCGACGATATCAGCGACTTTATCGGACTCGGGCACTCTTTGTACGTATCCGGATCCTTCCAGAACGACGGGTAGAGATCCGTGAATTCCTCGGCCAGGTACTCGTCGGTTTTCGACCCGGCGTCCTCCTTCTTCTTTTTCTCTTCTTCCTCTTTCCTCTTTTTCTCTTCTTCCTTCTTCCTTTCCCCTTCCTTCCTTTTCTCTTCCTCTTCCGCTTCCTCGTCTTCCTTTACCTTCTTGTCGTCTTTAGAAGTCCCATTAGCCGTGCCGGCGTCGCTGTCGGAATCATTATCGTAGCCCTTTAATAACTCGCTAACCATATCCTTATATTTCCCCGCAACCATCCCCTTCTTCAACGGTACCCGTCTATAGGAGTGTGCAGTCCCCCCATTAGCCTTCGACGAAGGTCCCGGGCCCGGTCTGCTCCCTGGTCCCCCATTCATCTTAGCATGGTTCCCGTTAGCCGCTTTCTTCCCACCCACAGCCTTCCTCCTCATAGCAACAACCTCATCCTGATCCTCCCTCCCCATCCCATCCACATTCTCCCCTTCATCATCATCCACGAACACCCCATCCCGTCGCCCGGACTCTCTACACCCATCAAATTGGGTATTAACCCAGATAACCTCATCACCGGCTTCTCTAAATGCAGAGAGCAAAGGTGATAAAGTGGACGTGACGGATTCCATCTGGTTCGCCAGTGGCGCCATGGGATTCGGAGAAGGTGATAGAAAGGCATTTTGGCAGTCGAGGATCAGGAGAGCACGACGGGTGCGGAGGTGGGTTGTTGGACGGCGGTGCATTTTGAGGGGTATTGAAGTTTGAGATATTGGTGGTCGTACTAGTAGCGTCGTAGTTGGTGATCGTGGGTATTGCACAGCAGCTTGACGTTGAAGTTTGTTGAATATGTGAATATGGTGAACGCGTGTGTCGTAAGTCGTGATGAAGGGTGTTCTCATGCAAAGTGACGGGATGGAAGGTCGTCGATGGATGCCGTGTGATTATACATGAAATATCATACGCCCAATTATGAAAGAAAGAAAAAAATGATAGAAGGAAAAGAAAAACGTCCAACAAGGCTATTTTATCCCGAACGAGAGCTCCTTTTACACAGTTAATATAAAAAAGATGTGTAAGGAAAATTAAAAACGGAAAAAAGAAATCTGGTGGGAGGGATCTTTGGATATTCTGCCGATGTATGGAGAGTAGATGGAGTGTATATTGATCTTAGCTCTGTTGGATGCAGCGGGAGCAGAGAACAGGGAAACGGTTTTAAAAGAACAGAAAGGATACGCCGGAAGCTATAACATGGTATTTCCTGCGCGGACCGTGCTCGTGAGTGAATGGGCGTTATAATTTTAAAAGTCTGATTCGTTCGGATGGAAGAAGAGTGGTTAGTTTATGTTGGTGGTGGTCGTTGGACTGTTGGATGGCTGCAGTAGCTTGGGAATTGAGTCTGGACGGATGCAGGGTGCAATCGACTAATCGGATACGACAGCCCACGATATCCAGCCAGTGAGGAGGAAGAGGGTCAGCAGAGTGAATATGAATGAGTGGGCGGTCAGGCTGTCTGCGGCGGCGGCTTCAAAAAACAAAGAAAGACAAGAGCTAGCTAAGATGCAATCAATCAATCAATCAATCGGCCAGTTCAGGTACGCGGTTCCTTGGAATTAAACCTAGGCACGTCCGCTCTCGAGACGAGTTCCGACGTTCGATTAGCTAATGCACGTGAAAGGGATTATAAACGACGGGGAGGGTCGATGCGCCGGTGCGCGGTGGTGGCTTACGATGCAGGTCTACTCGTATACGAGCTGTGGTCGCGGGATCATGGCGTGAGAAAGGCTCGAGCGAAACCTGATTCAAATATCAGATGAAAAGAGGAAGAAGAGGAAAAAGGAAGAAGAAGAAGAAGAAAGAAGAAAGAAGAAAGAAGAAAGAGGGAAAGCGGAAAGCGGTGGTGCCGGTGGAGACTTCCCTTTTCTCGTCCTTAGACTCGACCGTAACTGACCTGCTTGAATTTAGTCTCTTCGGTCTTTTAGTGACAGAGCTTTCTCGTTTTCTGCAGCTCCGTCCTTTTGATGCTTCCAAAGTGGAGCCGCTCGAAAACGTGTGCAAGCCTTTCCCTGCTCGAAAAAGGCCCTTCGTCGAGGCCGAAGTGCTCCGTCGAAACCTCAAATTTCTTTGAATTTTCAATCCACAAAAAAAACGACTGCACTAAACCGTTAACGAAGACTGTGCATATGAACTAACGGCGGTATAATAAGGAAATGAGCGAAGGAGAGAATGTGAAGGGAAGAAGGGATGAAAAGACCCGTTCCCAACAGCTCGGTTCACCCGCCCACCAGGGATCACAGAAGAATCCCCTCCCCAGGTCATCCTCGCCGCCTCATTGGCTAAATCCCATCACCAGTTGCGGAGCGGAGCTAACCCGTCTACCCGAACGCGAGCAGGAAAAGCTAAACAGGCGAGATTGCGATTGATATCGGTTTTATAAAGGACTTCGTGCGCTATAGCACTGCGAACCAAGTATCAAATTCGGAATCTCTAGCCTTGGAGCTTCGGTTGCGGTCCTATATCACTCCTCATGGGCTTTTTTATTTTTCTTTTTCTTTTTTTTCTTTCCTCTATATATCGGACTTTGCCATTCACATTCCCTCCGGCATCATGCAGTCGCGCGTCGGCGAGGTGAAGCGGACGCCTCATTCTGACGGGGGGTTCGATATATATCGTGGGCCATGCACGCTGCACAGCGCTGCTGTGCGACATCAAGCCGATTGATTGTCTGGATTCGATTGATATCACGAAATGCTTGGGTAGCACTGTAGCTTCGTGCATTGTATACTATTCTGGTGTCCCCCGGCCAGTTCGAGATCACGAGCGCATACGCATTGATAGATACATGGTTCCAGCATATGATGAAATGAATTCGCTCCAAATCTCCCGGCAGCGCGCACCCGCCTCGCAGATTCTGAAGCAGAAGAATGCCAGCTAGCGTTGCAATTGATGCCTTTTTCGCTCTTTTCCTTCCTTTCTTCATCTTCTTCGCTCGGTCGTTAAATCTACTCTAACGGCTGAAGGCGACCCTAAGAGGCTAGTTAAACGGGCGGGTAAACCCGTCGTGTCCCCTCCCTCGCCAAAATTTCCGTTGTCTCTGTTTTATGATATTCGATTCAACGGAACCGGGGATAAGATGTGAAGTATGGGGGCCAGGTAGTGATATAACGTTACTCGGGATTATCCATGTATCATGTTGGGATACCGTCCAGGAAAAGAATGGGGGTCGCCTGGGTACGATTATATGATACCACATTTTCCAACGGGATTAGTCTGTCGAACTATGGCCGCATTGAAGGCCTTGCTTGCGAGAGCCGTATGTATCATGTATGTATATGCACGCCATGCGCGATACCAGGCTGGGAAAGCAAGCAAGGGATCCGATGGTGTTCAGCCGATTTTCCATTGTTCTGTGGAAAATATTTCCGTCGGCTACATACGCAGTCGACAGAGCAATCAATTGCAATCAATCGAATCGGATCCTTCAGGGTTGACGAGTAAGCCCAGTGCAGAGGTGATTCTAGCCGAACAGCACTTCTGGGCGTGATTTCACGACTCAAAGGAAAACGGAGCAATTGAAAATGGCCAGGGTTCTAGAACCCAGCCCCAAGAGCCAATATTGCTATCAGTTTTCGTCTTTTGCGCCGCGAAGTTTCTCCGACGATTAGGGTCTGAGAGGGCTTTTTTGTGATTCGGGAAAGGGGTGCGGGGGGAATCACATTTTCTGGGGATTGGATGGAATGGGCTTTTTTCTGTGATAGCGTGCGCATGATGCATCAGGCTCATAGCGGGATGCGACATCCGAAGTTTCTCCTTCAATGGGCATTGTATCTGCAGGACGGACATGATACCATACAGCCTATGCACGGCATCGTATCGCCGCAGTTGCATCACGGCTTCATGCAAAACACCCCCCCAATGCGCGTAATACCGTTATGACCGATAAGAATAGTCTACACACCAGACCTTCTATACCATCCAAACCTCAAAATAGGTATTCGAATATCCAAAAAATCACAAATCCTGCCGTAGAGCAGCCTCCTGCTCGGCCTTGAACTCCTCCTCCCTCCCAAACACCTTAGCCAACATCTCCACCGTCGTATTCCCTCCCGAAAACACCACCCCAACATTCCACCCTTCCTCCCCAGCTTCCCTCTCCACAAGCTTCCTAAACCCTTCATCGAACAGCGCAACCGCCAACCCGACCACGGAACTGGGCTCAACCACAACCTTCAACCTCTCCATCACCAACCGCGTAGCCTGTAATATCTCCCACTCAGTAACACTGAACACCCCTTCCACCTTCTTCTCAATGATCCCATAGGTAATCAACCCCGTAGGCGTCCTCAACCCATCCGCGATCGTTAAAGTCTTCACCTCCTCCACCCTCTTCCCACGTTTAAGCCCTCTCTCACAATCATTCCCCCCATCTTTCCTCGGCTCCGCACCGAACACTTTAATCCCCGTCCCATCACACGCAGTCGCAATCCCAGATAGCAATCCCCCACCCCCACAGGGCGCAATAATCGCATCAAGCTTCCTCCCAACCCCTTCCGCCTGCTCAATCAACTCCAAAGCCACAGTTCCCTGTCCCAGTAATATCCAAGGGTGATCATACGGCGGTATCAAAGTAGCTGAAGTCTTCTCCTGTTCCTCCAATACCTTCGCTTCTCGTTCCGGTGCCGTGGAGCCGGAGAACACGACGTTGGCGCCGTATCCCCTCGTAGCAGCGATCTTGGAGGGTGTGGAGATCGTCGGCATGATTACGGTGCATGGGATCGGTGGGTCGTGGGATGACGAGGCTATCGCGAGGGCCTGCGCGTGGTTCCCTGAGGAGTGGGTTATTACGCCCTTGGAGGCCTGGAGGGGGGTAAGACGGGAGAGTGCATGGGTTGCTCCTCTTTATCGTTATATCAGTAAAGCATATTAGCATAATATCCATACTCAATTGACTAAAACCCGTAGACGCGATAGATATTTAATCTTGTAATAGAAAGTACCCACCGAATCTTAAACGCCCCGCCGCGCTGCAAATTCTCGCATTTGAATATAAACCGAATCTTAGGTTTCGCCGCACCATCGGCGGCTACGGACCGCGCATTTTGTATCCCCTCGATATGGCTACTCCGCGGTGTGCTCGCGAAGCTATCGAGTGTTTTGGAGGTTAGGACGGGAGTTCGGTGGATGTGTGGTTTTATGCGCTCGTGCGCTGCGAGGACCGAGTCTCTGGTCAGTGGGAGGTCGGAGGGGGGCGCTTCCAGTGGCATTATACGATTGTATTCTCTATCTTTCTTCTTCCTCTATTTCAATTCCCTCTTTATATTTCTTGAAACCCAATAGTCGCAATTAAATTGTTAGTGAGGCTTCGAAACTTGAGCTAAAAGAAGCTTCAAAAGTGTACCGACAATGGAGTTTTGTGTGGAGGATTCGAGTTTAGACGGAAACTCTCGGCTAGGAAAAGCGGGCCCGCAACTTTCAGGCACCGACTCCATACACCATTTAAGGTCCGATGAGGCCATCGAGCTTGCCAGGGTCCAGACGCAGAGCGGTTATAATGCAACATGTCGTTATCTAGATCCCGATCGCGGTATAAAGGGGATAACGTATATAACGTTGGATTGGAAAGTCTATAAAACAGATGTCGCGTCGGAACGTGGATGAACTCATCTTTATCTCTATGAGCGCACAATGCATCAATCGAATTCTATGTTTTCCATAGATATATATATACCCCAATCCAATTTGAAAACGTTCTTGCCAAAATATGATATCGAACTAATGCATGCCTCATATCATACGAAGCAAAGATTATACTCAAAAGTGCTGCGGATTCTTGATGTTTATATTTACGGTTTATATGGTACAGTACATGCCCTTCCTTCAAACCTCAATCCTTCTCCCTATATGCGCCCTTCGGCATCCAATTGCAATCATACTAACATGATCCCCAACTAGTCTCGAAGATATCCGACCAGTTTAATACTTTCTCAAGTCCCCAGCCACCGAGGGAAAACAACGACCGAAGAACATCTAGCACCTAACACATCTGTCGTAGCAGCAGTTCCTGCAGCTGTTGAGGCGGGCACTATAGCACTGGGCGTGGCAGCTAGGGCTGGTGGCGTTTCTGCACTGCGTCGTGCAGGCGTTGCTGGCGTAGCTACCGCATCCGCTGGAGCAAGCGCTCGCGGCGTTACCATTGCAGGCGCGCTCTATATATCACGGAGGGTTTGGTTAGCGACATGACACGCATGACTATAATGTCGTCGAATGACATTGATATATTGGAAAGACAAGTGAAGAGTTTGGGGCGTATGCGTACTCTGAAGAGCCTCTGGGATCTCAACCGGGGAGGCGAAAGCAAGTGGGAGGACGGCCAGGGCGAGGACGGTGAAGAACTTCATTTTGATATTTATTCGACGGAGCGGTAGGAAGGATATTGATCTCGAAGATAAGAAGAGAGGGAAGGTATAAATATCTATAACTGGAATATTTATCTAACGAATAGGCTGCTTTCCGAATATCCAACTGAATGGCACAATCAACATCCTCGATACCATCATCGCCCTTTTATACTTCTCAAACCCTCCCTCCCTTTCTCCATTCTCTTATGCATTGTCAATCTTATCACCGGTACGTACTTGCCTACACACTTACCTCAGTACACAGGTACACATACAAGGTATCGACCACCTGCACCTCGCCCGTACGAGAGGGAACTATGACCATCTAGCCGCATACTCCATAAAAATTTATAAAACCGCCACTCCGAACCATGGGTCTTCTTTCATCCCCTGGCGAGACGGGCCGACTTTCTGTCTGTTCGATGATATCACGCTCACACGACCACGAACTAGTATAAACCCCAATAGCCAATCGTTCAGCGCCACTGGGAGGGCGTTCCAGTTTCTATTTCTTTCTGGGCTAAGGAAAGTAAAAGAGGAGCGAAAGAGAGTCATGACTAGTCTGAAAATATGACAGGACATGTTTCCATTCACTACGAAACATTCAAACCACGATCTCAAATCTTCCGGAACCGCCACTTGGGGTAAAGTATAACGATAAAATAGGTATGCATCTCGTCCAACGGAATCATGATACGACATAAACCAACTCCTCAAATGAACAACCGCAAAAGCTAGCTGAAATCGAACAAATTCATGGAAGATCTCAACCAACCCTACCTCTTGGCCTCGCTTGCTGGAGCTACAAGGACCTCTCGGCTTTTCTCATGGGTGACATATTCAATCCTCAAAGCACCCAAATCAAGTATCTTATATCATAATAAAAAAGCATATACCAGGATAACCTCGACATGGTCTAAACCTGTAGTTTAACCCACGTTGTGGAGTTCACCCCATGTGGAGCTGAAAAAAAAGCTGGGGAAAGCGAGATAACTCTCCGGGGATGGTAGTTCCGAATAGCATCCTCAGCCCATACAATCCTTACTCAGCGGAGTACCGCGAAGAGAAGGGAAGGGGGGTGGTCGCATTGGCCAACTCTTATCTAGGGGTAACCTGCAAACTTATTCGCCGACGGAGGGTATATAACGACAGCCATTAGACATGGTATGGAGCTTGCAATATATGAGGAAGGGATATTTTACGTAACAGCCCTAGTGGCTATTCCGGTCGGTAAGTTACTCCCATTTCCAACCATAGTAAACTTATCCAATTTTTTTCCCTATGAATCTTCTGGATATTATGGCAAAGGGGAATTACAAGTTTGCCACGAAGTAAAAGTGCTCAATCGAAATTATCGCATTTTGCGTTAGGACCTGACTCGCGGATAAATATATAAAGCCTGATAGAATGTTGCAGATAGCTTCGGTTTCAACAGCCGAAGAGCAGAGCAGAGCGCACAAGGTGGGAGTACTATGGCAAGACTTCCCGACGTTAGACGAATGAAAGGAAACAGGTGATCGGTCCGGATAACGGGATGGGAAGCGTTTGTGAAAATTTTTTGAACAGAATGCAGAGTTCATAGTTCTTTTCGAGCTCTCAGAGAAAAGAGCCCAGGTCAACGTGTAGCAGATGATAATATACAAATCCCATGAAACCCGTAATAAAAACACTGCTGGAACTGGAAAGGGCAAGGATGATGTGACAAAAAGAAAGAAAGAAAACCCTCAAGGAAGCAGTTTATAATAACATGATTGTAGAAGTGCATGAAAGTTCTTTTAGGAGCACTGCGATGCAAAAAGTACAAACGTGCGGACACCCAGCGGATAAAAAACCATGCATCATGACTAGAGAAAAAGGTGATCTAGAGAAACGCAGCATCGGCTCTTATCCTCTCCCGCCACCGTGGTGGCCCCCGCTTCCCTGCTTCATAATCTGCGGCGAACTCCGACCAGTTGGGCTTTGGTGGTACGAATTTTGCTGACGCGAATACGGCTGCTTTTTCCACTCCTGTCCAACTGTACTAAATTCATACTGACTACTACCACTACTCGAATGCACCGTTGGATCTGAATTGGCGCTCCCGCTCAGGACCGTGCTGCCTCCCGTTGATTGCGGAACTAAAAGAAGAGGCGGACTCGCGGTAGTCGGGGGAGGCTGGAACCATAACTTAGGTGCCGTACCGCCACCGGGCGCCTAGCTTGGTGGGTTTCCGAAACCGCTAAGTTGTTGTTGTTGTGGAGGGGGTATTTGTCGTGGGTCGCCTGATGGCGGCATGCCTAGGCCTGGGGGAGGGTTGATTCCACCTGGGGGGCCACCATGGTGGAAGTTGGGTGGTGGGATCATGCCCGCTGGCAGACCACCTGGCGGAGGAATCGGAAGAGGCATGCCATTGGGACCCAAAGGTGGCATGCCACCAGCAAGATTCGTTGGTAGAGGGAAATTAGGTGGAAATGGTGGAGCGCCAGGCATGCCTGGTAGAGGGAGAGGCGGTGCACCTGGCTGGCCAGGTAGTGGCAATGGAAGAGGCATTCCTCGTCCTCCCGCTATTCAAGCCGTTAGCCAAAGTTCTCGAACTCATTGCTTGTAAAAGAGATAAACTTACGAGGCGGTAAGCCGCCAGGGAACCCTCCAGGTGGTGGTGGCATTCCTATAGCACCGTCAATCCCAACACCCTACGGCCTCGGAATCGGGCTACTTACCTGGGAATCCGAACGGCGGTGGCGGCATTCCAGCAGGCAGTCCACCGGGCGGTGGTGGACCACCAGGGAAACCGGGCATGCCTGGCATACCAGGGAACGGCAGAGCATGGCCTTCAGCGGCATACGAATTAGTAATTGTATCAATCACCGACTGGGCTCGTTCCTGTCCGATCTCTGTTCAACGCCGCATGAAATCCTGCAAGTCAGCCTTCGTTCCTTGCCATACCGAGAAGAACAGGGAGATATCGGGGTGTATGATCGTACGCTGGTAGTATTCGACGACATTTCGGATGTGATTTCGACCGTTATTGTGGGCCTTCCGTACGCTGATTGAGTCGTGTGTCAGGTACACGTCGCAATAGTCACCTAAAATAAACGTGCGACGGGAACAAAAACAAGTAGATTCACTTGTATTAGAGATATTATGCTTGCTGAAAGATTGGGCTCATCTAGCGGGTTTTATGCGACGCGCTTTTGGTTGGGCACGATGCGGTGTAGGGTTGATGGCTTGGGAACCTACAGAAGAGTGATGGGGATGTCAGTACCAAACGTCAAGAGGGTAGAGGAGCAACAGGAGAGAAAAACTTATATTTCGGCATTGTGAGAGGTAAAGATGATGTCGCTGGTGGCCGAAGAGAGTGCCAGCGAAGCGGGGGGCAGTTGGGATTGAAGCCGCCGTCGTGGAGCTGTCGATGGAATTACTTGGAAGGTGATGTGGTTTTGGAGGGAAGTCGCGATGCTGAACAATTTCAGTTCCAGCCACCAGAATGCATTCGCTAAGCCACACCCGCGCCACATACGGAGACAACTCGAAATTTCCAACAAAAGCTTCAAGTTCAAGCTCAATTCTGGAGTCGGAAATGCTGTCGAAAGCTGCCTGAATTCAATACTACGTTGAAATTTCGCATTCTTCGAATAAAATAACTAAATCAGTGCGATTGGTACTCTCTTTCCGACTGTAATCGGCTACGCTACAAAATTAATGGCTAATGTACACGTATATAATACAAATGCAATGCGCTGCCTCTTCTCGAGCTCTCTAGATCTCCATCCCCATCTGTTGCTTGGCTTTTGTAGACTGTATATGCCGCTCCTCCTCCTCCTCTAACTTTAGCCCCACAAACTCGACTTTCTCCATCCACTCTTCGAGGTCCCGTATCCGCTCCATTGTTTCTTCGTAGCTCCTCATGTGCATATTCCCCACGTATACCGATCTTTTAGCGTCGAGAAGCTGGTCATTTAGCACTTGGCTTAAGAGCCTCGCTTGCTGTCGGTGAAGATGCGACCCAGACATCGCCAAGAGTTTGATATCCCTCCCCCGATCCTGGACGTCCTGGATAACGCTATGAGATTGCCTCAAAATCCCGTCAAGTTGTGATGGAATATCCTTCAGAACTCTTTTTGAGATTCCTACCATCGTGTGCATCGTCGCGACGATCCCATCAATCTCGGTGTCGGTCAAAGACTCCGGTGGGAGCTGGTTTGGACCATCGTCTCCCTTCAGGATCGCCATCCGATCTTGGTAGGTCT
Organism: Arthrobotrys sphaeroides; assembly: GCA_036971245.1. NCBI lineage: Eukaryota > Fungi > Ascomycota > Orbiliomycetes > Orbiliales > Orbiliaceae > Arthrobotrys > Arthrobotrys sphaeroides. The sequence goes on from JAJTTW010000003.1 coordinate 407,186, forward strand.
TGATAATCATCTGGGCCTGTGACTCAAAGTTTTGGTATTTGGGGTCCGTTGGTCCAAAGCCGCGACTCATGACGTTGTCAAGGTCACAGCGGATGCTAGTGAGAGTGATGTAGTGATCCTGTGCCATATAGTGCCTTGCGAGGTTGGGCACACGGGCTTTAGATCGCTGGAACGCGGCCTCTGCATCCCGTTGACTGTCGAAGTCAAAATCCCCTACCGGCATAATCATACCGTTGCCGAAGGTATCATCGTCGATGTTACGGGAATTGTTAATTTGCGCTGGAGCTGCTGCGCTTGTGCTAGCAGCGGGAGCGAGATCAGGGGCGGGAGCCAGGTCCTCTTCCTCAGGAACTCGGACTCGCTGCCCAGTCGAGGGGTCAAAGGAGTCCTTCAACATTTCGGCAATGTCGATGAACTTGTAGGTAGTGTTCATCTTGGAAGACATGTTTGTGGTATATGTATCTCCCCAAACCCTCGATGCTTTTGTAGTTCTGACGATGGTCAGACTACTTGGATTGTAGGCTTTTGGATATAGCCAAGTAATTATAAACCGATAGCGGTACGCAATAAGAGTGTTATACTTAAAGAGTGAAGTATATAGTGTATACTAGGAAGTGTAGTAGTTCTGAGGTAAAGAGTGAAGTTGTTGACATTCGAGAGGTAGCGAAGTAAAGTCTGGGAGAAGAAGGCCCGGAGGGGGGAAAGGGGGTCTTTTATACCTGTTACCCTCAAGGCCAGCTGCAGGCCGACTTTTTGAATTTCCGAGTCGATCCATCGGGAGAGCTGCCAAAAGATCGTGAACTGAAGATTTCCAGAATAGTCTATTTAGGTTCTCGCGCATCCACACTTTTGAAAATCTACCCTAGCTGATAGACGGAGGGAGTCATCAATATTATAGGTACAAGCGAGATTTACCTTCTTTACTAGTGGATAACACCGAAAAGAGGGTCCGTTACAAGATCAAGCCTTCTATCACGATGTCATAAATCCGATTCGGATTTTCTTCAGATGCAGATAGTATGTATGCAGGCGTAATCCTTACCAGATCCCGTCAATCTTTGAAATACGAGATATTCCAAACCTCGATTTCCTTGAAACCCAGACCCTTTAATCCTTTGTGTCTGCGAGATTTTTTTTTTTTTATTTTTATTTTTTTTTTATTTTTATTTTTTCCTTGTAAAATAACATCGGGGATGAGCCCGACATGAAATTATATGATCGACACAACCAGATGAAGAGCCACGTGCGTGCCTGCGTAGCCTGGCTTACTAACGCGCGCCCACCAAGTATATACCTACTTACCTAGGTAAGTATACAAGTACATTCTTTTGTATGCCCGGCAGATCCGCAGGGGGCTATAGTATCAAGTAAAGGTTCGTTTGTGGTACCGGATATTAATTATTGCTAACGATGCCCGCGAGAATACCTTAAACGGCATCGACTTAGTGCAAAACAGGGCCTTTATAGGTTAGTCCTGCTTCTTATTGCCCGCTTTACCCAAAGTCAACGGTGGGAGACCGCGGGCTTCGTTCTTCCGCCGTTCTTCCTCTTCTTCTCTCTTTCTCCTATCCTCGGGACTCTCATACGTCCCCGCTTGCTTAGCCTTTACTCTGTCTTGTGCGAAGCCCGCATTCTGGTACCCCTCTTGAAACCCGATCGAGAAAGCCATGCTTTGCGCCTCCATGAACTTCTGCATTGCTTCATCCATCTTCCCTAACTGTTCCTCGACCTCCCCGATGTTGTGAAGAGCTACGACACAACCTTGATCGCATTCTTCCGTTCTCTCGGGAGGCTTGATGTTTGCTGCGACATCTAATGCCTTTTCCATCCACTTCTTGGCGGATTCGAGCTGGGTTTCTCGGTCCATTGGTTCGTTAGAGGGTAACGGGCGCTGCATATTACAAGCTCCGACGTTATTTACTGTGAAAACATTAGTAATTTGGAACAAATAAAGAGTGTCGTCTCAGTGGAATACAGACAAAGGATGACGCTGTGACATGACGGCGGGCGGAATAGGTTGGCCGCCTGGAGGTATAGAGTTGTCGCGTAATCGAACCTGTTTTTTCGTTCGTAGAACGAAGCCATGTCTACCGATGTCGGCGGTCAGATATTCTTCCTGAATCGTTCTACGGAATAGAGTAGTGAGGCTCACTCTCGAAAATAGCTGCAATTTCCAATATAGTCCACGGTCTTTCCTCGTCCTCCTTCAACCGACTTTGCACGCTCAAAACTCTCAGTGCCTCTTTGGTGCTCCACTCATAGGTCTTCTCCGCATTCGCATCATCCTTATCCAGCACTTGCAAATCCCCAATCTTGACTGATATCCCAATCACCCTCTTCATAACCCTCAACCACCCCACGGTCCCTAGTTCTTCCTTCCTTTCCTCCATCAGCGCTAGCATCTCGAATTTTACCCTCTCCAGCCACTCCACACCCTTATCATAAGCAGTACACTTTTCCGCCACTCCAGCGTACATAATCTTCAACCCCGTGACCTCGTCGCTCAGCGGATCCATCCCCAGCATCTCAGCCGCCGTGATAGCCCTTTGGTAATTCTTCACGCACTGCTTTATATCCATCTTATGCTCATAAAATATCGCACGTCGGATAAATTTGGCCACGTCTTCCGGGTAGTTGTGTAATGGCTTTATCAGGGTGTAGTATCCCATTTGCAAGCCCATACCGACAAGCGCTAAGGTTGCCACACCCATGAACATGGCAAATATGAAGCCCTTTGGGCTATCATGATAGGCTTCGCGGTAGGTTTGGAGTTTGAGAAGGTTGTAGGTTCGCGGTCTGCCGGATTGGAAACGCTCGAGAGGGACGTGGGGGTTCGCGGGTCTTGGAGGTTTTGGGAGCGATTGAAGGGTTCGTGATGTATGTAACCTCCGGGATGATAGTGAAGGTAGTGATGCGAGTATCTGTATCGGAGATGGGGACCTTAAGCTTGAAGATATGCTCAATGGTCTCCCGCAGATGCACTGTGGGGTCCTCGAGGCATGGTTCCGGGCGACCAGCGCTATCGACCGTGTGAGGCTCATGGCTGTGAATTGGTGTATTGGACCTAGCCGGAGAAGCCTGCCAAGACTGTATTATCACCGAAGCTCCACGGTCTGGAGCAATGACTAAGTTATCGTCGGCGCATGTCGTTTCAGCGAACGGAAGCGGGTTGTAGTCCGGTGGGATGTCCAGGCTGGTTCGAATTTTAAGCGTGGCGGTTCCCGACGTCATCTTCCCGGGACACAAAACGACGGGAAGCATACCGGGAGCACACCGGGGTCTTCCCGGGATCCCTCGCACGGACGCGCCGTCATCGCGGAACAGTCATCATTAATCCCACCTCCATCTTCAGCCCTTCGACTGTGCTTATTCCATTACTAAACCAGGATCGCATAGACGTCCTGACGATTCTTCAGGCTCCTCACAATGTGTGGGCGATATGCAATGGCCTTGGTACGTATCATCTACCCCTCTACCCCGTACGGCGCATATATTACGCATGCGCATGGCCCTTTAAAGCCGATCGCTAACCACTATTAGGGCCGTCGCGAAATCCGTAATGCACTCCACGACGCTGGCCTCGAAATCGATGAAGACGAACTAGATGTCGACCGGGTTAGGCAGTCCTACAACGTTGCACCTGGGTACTATGAGCCTATATACCGTGCCGTCGATGGGAACGATGCCGGCCCCGCAGACCGTAACGCCGGCTTTTCACCTGTAGACGGCGGCGCCGACGAACTTGAAGACAGGGAGGACTGTGAACCCATGGACGAATCGCACGACGGCGGAGTTGATACAGCAGAGGAATATGCGCCGAATACTTCTCCGAGGACGGCTGGACCGCGATCTAAAGCAAGCGCCGGAAAAGTTAAATACGTTTTATCACCCATGAAATGGGGTTTGATTCCGTTTTGGACAAAACGCAATCCGGATTATTCTTCAATGCTCAAAACAATAAATTGTCGCGACGATTCTTTATATGATAACAAGGGCATGTGGACGTCCATGAAGAATAAAAAGCGATGCATAGTCGTCGCACAAGGATTCTTTGAATGGCTAAAGAAAGGAAAGGATCGGGTCCCACATTTTACGAAAAGGTCGGATGGACAGTTATTATACATAGCAGGGCTGTGGGACTGTGTAAGATATGAAGGTAACGAATCTATATCTGAGGAGCACGTGATTGTCATCGGGAGCGAGACTAATAAAATCCGCTCTACAGACTCAACAGAAGACCTCTACACCTATACAATAATCACAACATCCTCCTCCAAACAGCTAAACTTCCTCCATGATCGTATGCCTGTAATTTTTGAACCCAACTCCCCCCAGATCAAGGAATGGCTCAATCCGTCCCGTCAGTGGGACTCCGGTCTACAAAAACTGCTTCAACCGTTTGAAAAACAAGGCCTGGAGTGCTACCCGGTTAGGAAAGAAGTGGGCAAAGTCGGAAACAACTCGCCCAGTTTTATAATCCCGCTGGACAGCGAAAATAACAAATCGAACATCAAAAACTTTTTCTCGAAGGGCGGGAAGCCATTACAACCTTTCAAGGAGCCGGAAAAGCCATGGACCAATCCGCGGAAATTATCGGAACTCGATGAGGAGATCGATATAAAACAGGAGTACATAAAAGAGGAGGAGGATATAGAAGAGGAGGACATAAAAGAGGAGGACGTAAAGGAGGAGGACATGAACGACGACGATATAAAGGAAGAGGACACGCTGCAACCAGACGAACTAACAGAAGAAACCAACTCAGATACGCCGATGGACGATGGCCTCACTCTCACATTAAACACAGACGAAGATGATATTTCTAGCACACCTCTTCCGCTCCTTCCCTCGCCCTCGAAGTCTCCAACAAAATCAAACCCAACGACACCCCTTCACCCAGCCCCCAAACGTAAACTGTCAGAGATTACCTCAGATGATGCTGAGCCGCCAATATCATCACCAATCAAAACGCCCTCCCCCGTAAAGAAGGTTCAACAGCAGCAACAGAGATACTACAGCAGCACTAGCACAACGAAAAATCCGAAGAAGGGCGTGAGCAGCACGCCCAAGAAAGCGAAGAGGGGCACAGATAAAGGGAAAGGGAACCAAAGTATCACTAGCTTTTTCTCGAGGGTGTGAACCGTCAGAGATCGCCCCAGACTAGTCTAGAAGCAAGTCAGACGATGCTGAGCCACCAATATCACCACCCCCCCTTGTAAAGAAGGAGCAATGGCAACAACAGAGATACTCCAGCGGCGCTAGCGCAGCGAAAAATCCCAGGAAGGACGTGAGCGGCATGCCCCAGAAAGCAAAGAAGGGCACAGACAAAGGGAAAGAGGACCGAAATACAAGAAACGATTTTTCGAGTAAACTGAGCACGGTATCAAGTTTGGGCTTGAAGTTGGAAGGTTGGTTAAGGCGTTTACATATAAATTTATGCAGGTTTTTTTTTCTCTGTGGTAACCAACGATGCATTGCATATGAGACGGTTGGGTTATACAGACTTGCTTCTAATGATAATGAGCAAGCACTTAGGGACCATAACTGCTCGCATAAAACCAATTCCAACATATCCCAACGCAAGCACGGTCAGAGACTGGTTTACGGCACAGATGTGCCAGATATTAGAGCGGCTCGAGAGGGGACTACAAATCACTTGTGTTTACACTCAGGCGTACACACGTGCGGCGTCTACGGTCCATAGCTATAGGTGGCGTTTGGCCCCAGACCCGATCACCGCTCTCGATATATAACTATCGTGGGATTCCTCAGGTGGAAGTTTGCGCTTGATGTATCTTCGTCAGTAATTCTCTCCAGATCTTAAGGAAAGTTCTCCCCATAGCTAGTGTACGGATTGTCTAGCTCTATTGCACACACAACTCACCTATGCCTACTTTTGGTGAACCGGCACCTCTTTGATTCGATCTAGACTGCCCGTCCCCGCGTAAATAAGTGCATATCCCCATCGCATAGCGTGTCGCCGACGCGACCGCCGAGGATAGCATGGTTCATGCTCGGCTCTTGTCTCTAGCAGCCGCAGTCGCAGCTTCAATATCCACGCAGCGAGCGGTGACAGCAGCTAAGTCACTGCCAACTGACCTCGATGCCGACATCCCTATAACCCCAACCGCAAATACCGCGGTAGCCAGATTGCCGGATAGGACGACGGCGGAATACATGTCCGCGTTATCTTCCACTACATTGAAAGTCGCCACACTGACTTCGCTTCCACGCGCCGATACATATGTGGCTGGTGAAAGGAACCACCATGTTGACGCCGAGGTCGAGAGCTTAAACGCCACCGCCGGGAACACTATGCCGTCTACCGCAAGTACTCATATCAGTGATGAGACTGGACCCAAACCCGTGAATTCGGGCCTTGCAGTCGGCGTGCAGCGTCTCGACACGAGGGTTGACAGCTCTTCTCTACAGCCATCGGTAAGAATAGTGTGTCAGTTCGGCGATGTCTGGCTCGAACATCTAGCAAGGTTGGGCCGGGAGGGACTCAGACAATTACAAATAACTGCGCTTGGCCAGAACCGGGCGGAGCGCTTTCCAAGCACTTGGGATAGTTTTATGGTCCATGCCGCGCTAATTCTCGGACTGCCTCGATCGATCGTGGGACCTATTATGAGTAATCCGCTAGCCGATGCCACAGTCCTGATGGATCATCCCGGCGTACGAACGGCGGTACTGGGCTACATCCGGGACGAGGCCGAGACGTGTTATTTATGCGGTTGTTCGCGCGATTCCTCTGGGAACCTGATCCGTTTGGTCGAAACGTCGGAATGGGATGTTGGGCCGCCGTTTGATGAATGCGGCCAGCGGCTGGTAGCCCTGTGTGTGGCCTACTATGGTAAGAGCCTCCGCAGTGCGTTCGTTTATGTTGTGCCGTTGTGAAATATTTGTTACACCAACGTTTATAACTATAAAGACCTTCACGCTGACGCAACAACCTTGATCATTTGATCGTATACAGGATGTCGATGCTATGAGGACGTACCAGATGGCAAAGGGAAAACTGGCCAGGATCCACGGGGTCGAAACACGGGGAAGCTTCCGGTCAACGAACATGACCTTGGAGCAACGAGAGGCCAGGGGGTCGAAGAGCTAAGAAGGATTGTGGGGGAGTTCACGAGTCACTCCAATACTCTAGTAGCCCCCGTTGATCATGAAGAGCTGCCGCCGCCGGTAGATAGGTGGAAGGTCTCTGGCTACGCAGAGCCATTCTATCTTGAAGGCCCGGGGCAGAATGGTTACGGTCGAGAAAGCCGGGGACACTATGGCCATGGCGCTTCGATGGGCATTGGACGGGGATCTTCATTTGGCCTGTCTAGAAGAGACGGCCATGAAACCGCTCCAAAGGAAGCGCAGGACGATATGCAGCCAGGGGCCGCTCTAGTTGGGGCGTCTTCCGTAGATTCCGGATCCCAAGATCCATCGGTTCCGGGTCCCGAAACTGACAGCGAACACGAGCCTGTCCCTAAGCCGGGCGGGGAGGATAAGGGCGGGGAAGTTGAAGAACATAAGCCGAGTCACTGAGCTTCTTACATACCGAAAGGCTCAAAGCTTATAGATCCTGCACTTACAAAAGAAGTCATCTTCGTTAACGTTGGAAAGCTGTTGTTATAATGCCCATACGCTTCTTTAAATTTTAAAGGACGTCGTTAGTATATTTTAGTTCCATTGTATACTAGTGTAAACTATATTAAGTTAAACCTCGAATTCGTGATCACGCTACTGATTACAGTCTCACCACCAATCAACTAGAGGCCTTCAGTAATCGCTAGGTCTCTGGGGTCTAGGTTTCGTGGAACATATTAAAGGCTGGACGAACGATAGCTCCACAGCGCCTCACCTTTGACAAAAGCGGTAGCATTCGGAAACATCATATTCTCTCGAGCAGCCTTCCGCCTCGGCGCCTTGTATCTTCTGAAAAACACTGTCTAAGATATGTAGCCTCCATCTTGCGTCAGCCGCCTCACCCTGCCAATGCCTATTCATCTCCAAGACCTCGTACACAGCGTCCCGCCATCCGTCCGGCATTGTCAGTGTACTAAATCTCCAATCAAAAATACCTTCTGTTCCTTCGTTGGACCTCCGCTCTAACTTCATCGATGCCGACATAAGTACAAGCGCACTCCTGGTGCTACTCCGCATCATCGGCAATGTTCCATGGTGCCGATGTCGATATCCACACCGATCATTTCTAATCCTCTCCACATGCCTTTCTAGCCCCTTATACGCAAAATCCGCATACTGTTTTCCTTCAATCGTGGCTTCGTTATCTAGATCTGGAACCGTCCCTTGAGATCCGTAGTGTATCATCGCATCCACGAATGGCCAGTAAATCAGTTCGAATAAGTTATTGTAGTGGCCACGTAAGACGAATTTGCAAATATCATCCGTTACCGGGCTCTCGTCGAACCTTACCGCCTCGGGTAAGGCATCGTACCATCCTTTGGCTTGTAATTCATACTCCTCTACTGACCTGCATAACGCGGATAATGTATCCACACCGTCCTTACACAAATTTTCGATTTCTAGTATCTCCTGTTTGATCCTCGACACTAGTCTTCTCAGAGATATCTCGGATAAATAGAAAAACCAACCCCTTTGTTCGGACTGTGTAAGAGCGTCGATACCGGGATCCTGGTCACTGATATTTGGTGGTGAAGGGAAGAAAGCAGGGTACGATAGTTTTTGATTAGCCGGAAGTTTGAAGTCTTGAGGTTGAAGCTCAGATCGTATCTCCATTTCCGACTTCCAGGCAGACCAGTATATTGCTTGTTCGAGGGTTTGATTGCCGTAACGTGTTTGACTGTCTGTTGAGTTCGCTGTGAGGGTTGTATGCGGGGTTTCGGGACTTCCGGTATACGGGCCATTGATGTGAGTAGAAGTCCCCCGTATCAGAAAGTCAAGTGTTTGGCAGCTCGATAGGGCTTGGAGAAACAGTCTCCACGCCTCTATGGGACGGAATATGGTGATCATGTACACGCCGGACAGAAAGAGGCATTGTGTGGAGATTATGTCGCTATTAGTTAAACAGATGCCGAGTCGCTTTTGTGCGGCTTGGAAGTAAGACTGGGCAACTTGATATTGGTGCGAATCAGGTGTTACACCGTACCCGGTGTCCTCGTTACCGGTTATGGGAGCCGCTAAGGACCCTAAAGCGCAAACCAAAAGTGCTAAGCATGATTGTGGGGACCAATCGATGCCGTGGAGCGCCAGACGAGAGACCAGCTGTCTCGTGTGGACTTCGTCTAACACCGGGTTCTTCACGTGAGTATGGGTGAAGAATCTATCGAGCAGGATCTTGGCGCTTTGGGGTTCCAATTCGGAAATATGTGAGGGCGAGAATCCGTCGGCTGAAGTGTCCGATTGATGATTTTGAAAGCAAGCCATCATCGAAGGCGGGGTCTCAGATCCAAGGCTAAACTCTGGCCACGCGAGAATTTCCTCAACCGGTCCGGGTATAAGTCTACTCGGTACAGCTTCACATTCGATATCAGAGGCGGAATCGACGCTGCCATTGGCTGCCCGGTTAATTGGCGAAGCTCCATCTTGAATATTTCCGAATCCTCGGGATTGAATATTCGGTACAACGGTAGACCTATCCCGAAGCAACTGCTCCAGATCATCTAGTCTCTCCAGGATCCGAAGGCTTGCCGGGTCAAAGCTTGATAGATCCGTTGGTGATTGGATACACTTTGCTCCGACTTTTAGGCAAAATGAACAGGACGGTTTAAGGTTATCACATTTGGTTCTCCGCGCTCGGCAGACCTGACAAGCTTTGATTGCCCGTTTACGTGGGTATGCTGCGGTCCCACGTGGAGCGGGTCGTTTTCGAGGTCCTGGAGCTGTGGAGTGGTCCAGGCCTGACATTGTAGCGAGCGATATCGTGTTGATACTGTTGGATATTGTCCTCGGAGGGAATTGCCCAGCCGCCCAGATAGACGAATCTGTACCGATATCCGATATCTGTTGAAGATCATACGATGTTATCGACTGTATGCATGAAGTGGAAACAAGTTAAAACTGTAAATCGCGGAGTCTCGGACTTGGAGGTCCACCGGACCATGCTCGCATCTTTAAATGCTCCAGGTTTACCCATCAAATTCTGAGGAAAGGTTTGCCGAAATCTGCCGCCGAAATTTCAAGCGCGAGTTCAGCTCGAACCACTTGATTCTGTGCTAATGTGCGCTCGATGGCAAAAGTGTGCCCCAGCTTTTCCCCACAGCTGAACCATGGGGACGACTTCTCGCTTGGGTAAACTGGGTAATCGCGGAGTATCGCTTTTAACGCACGGTTCCAAGTCCATGGTCTCGAGTTTCGCACGCGGATGGTGTGGAGGCCTTGAGTTCGCTTCCCCAGATTTTCGGAATTCAGGTCAAACTTTCTTACTTCAAGCTTCACCTGTTCTCGTGAGAAGGGACGAGGGGAAACTAGGAGATGGAGATCTCCGTGGGAAATGCATAGCTTCCGGTTAAACATATTCGACTGCAGCGGGTTCACGCGATGGTTCAAAACATAAATTGACCCGGACTTCCTCCAATCCTGGCGTAATTTATCAGCATCGACGACGGGGGCCAGCGCGGCGTATTCAGCCAAGGATATCAAGATTCTTCAATATCCATAACGATATCTATATTTTTTCTCGATCGGGTAACTGTCATCAACATGTCGGATATCAAAGCTACTGTCGAGATCGACGAGGAGCGAACCTCGATCAAGCACCAAACGGTGCTCGATGCAGATAATGAAACGGAACATTCTATCACCCTTGGGTATATTTGGAAAAATCATCCTTCGTTGATATTTCACTCGCTATACTGGGGAGTGTCCGCGTTTGGATGGTAGGTTGCTTCGCGACCCTTTGTTTCTCATTTCTCAAGAGCCAATTCTTGGTCTAACGAAGTACTTTCGGTGACATAGGGGTTTCGATGCACAAATCAACGGTGCTATGATCAGTGTTCCGGCCTTTAGAAGAGACTTCGGGTATGATTATATTAAGCACTAATGCGTTCCATATGCACGATAAAAGACTATCTAACTTTAATTCCCAGATACGTTGAAAACGGCGAGGCCATCCTCCCAGCAAAATGGCAAACGGCTTTCAACTGCGTTCCCACGGTGGGCGGTTTTTTCGGCGCCTTCATCTGCTCTTACATATCCGATCGATTCGGACGTAAATTTGGCCTCCTCTTCGGTCTCGCCTTCGCAACTGGTGGTATCTTTGGAGAAATCTTCGCCACGAACAATGTCGCTTTCCTCATGGCCAAACTCGTCCTTGGCTTCGGACTCGCTAGTTTTCTAACAATTGGACCTATGGCAACCAGTGAAATCACACCCGTTGTTCTTCGAGGTCTCTCTACCGCTGGTATCAACTTGGGTATCGCTCTCGGCCAGCTCGTTTCCAACGGTGTCATCAAGGGGTTCGGCAACCGCACCGACAACTGGGCCTACCGTGCCCCATTCGCCATACAATTCGCTTTCATCGCCTTCCTTCTAGCATTCTTCCCTTTTGTCCCGGAGACACCGTGGTTCCTTGTTCGAAAAGGGCGCATCCCCGAAGCCACCGCCGCGTTTGAGAAGCTTTGGGGTGGAAACATCAATGCCGCCGCCAAAGTCGCAGCTTTGCAGGCTCTCATCGCTGAAGAAGAAAAGTCGGCAGAGAATCCTTCAATTTTCGACTCTTTCCGTGGTACTAATCTCATCCGTACCGGGATCTCCTTATTCGGCTTCGCATGTCAGCATTTAGCTGGTATCATCTTCGTCCTCGGGTACTCCACTTATTTCTTTCAGCTCGCCGGTCTCGATACCTCCCGCTCCTTCGACTTGGGCGTTGGTGTCACCGCCTGCGGTTTCACCGGTAATCTGGTCAGCTGGTTCGTCCTGAACTCCTTCGGTCGCCGTCGAATCTTCAACTACGGTATGGTGGTTCTCACCGCCCTCCTGCTCATAATCGGAATCATGGATGTGGTCCCGACCTCTGGCGCGAAATGGGTACAAGCCTCATGCACCGTCATCTACGCATTTGTTTACTTCCTTACAATCGGTGCTATCGCCTACGTTCTCCTCGGTGAGGTATCGTCGCCCGCGATGAGAGCCTCAACGGCTGCACTGGCAACGGCCACGCAAAGTATCTTGGGACTTATTATGAGCTTTGCTATCCCTTATATGATTAATCCGGACGAAGGGAATTTGAAGGGAAAAGTCGGGTTTGTGTTTGGAGGGTTGGCTGGGTTGGCTACGATAGTTAGTTTTTGGTATATACCGGAGTTGAAGGGTAGGACGTTCGCAGAGATCGATCAGATGTTCCAGCTGAGGGTTCCACCTAGGAGGATGGGGGGTTACAAGTTCTAATCGTCGATTAAATGAGGAAAGGGAAGAATTGTACTAAGTGCCATGAAAGGGTGTAAATTATTTCGACCTAATGCTTAAACAAGAGATCGATGTCCTGCTTTCTTATCATTCCTGTAGATTTAGAGCGAGGCTCACGATCCAAATCCGCGTTGTCCCATATTAAATGCAACATACCTTGGCTCTCCATCCGGAATTCTGCCGAACAGAATCCTCGAAAGCCGACGCTAAACGAGGTGGGGTTGGAGCCAGGGTTTCTGCTGTACCCCCGCCTCTCCTTCCTTTCCCATTTTACCATCACCAGAAGGGAAAAAAGCCATACGGCATGCAAGCTGCTGCTTCCCCTCGCTGTTCTTTTTTTTCTTCTCCTCCTTTCTCAACACCAGGATACGGAGAATTTGCTGCCTGCAGATGAGCGGGTATTAGCTAATAGATTTGGAGATGGGATGAAAAATATATTAGAGCCTGCCGCACTCGATGATTATCAGAAATAATAGTTGATAGCTTCAAAAATTCCTGCAAATACTTTTAACATTAGGGTTCTTGAACTCGTAAGCTCAAGCCAGGGACCACCTAAATGGGGGCTCGAGACGTAGGCTAAGAAGTATAGTATTTCGCCCCTTGTTAACTTGCTACAATCGATCCTGCAGCTCAGGGAGGGCAATAAAACCCCCCTCACAGAATTTGAATGATAAACCGGCATGGGAAGTGACCAGTTACATCGTTATCCCCGTTCAAAAATGCAATGCTCTGCGGCCTTTTCACGATAAGGGGATGCAGGTATACAGAGGTACATACATACATGAGCATGCAATGCGTACATGCATCAAGCAAGATGTTTCGATGGAGGCTACCGGGCTTAGCTCAGGGAGAGATGAGGAGTAGAACCTATCGAGCTTTACCCGAATACCCCGCAGCTCGAGAACGAAAAAAAGAAAAGAAAAGGGAAAAGAAAATAGGGAAACCAGCTCAAGCTGACGTTGTTCCAACGGTGTTAGTTGCCAGATCTCCTCAAGCTATGGCCTCGATAGTACATTATTCTAAAATCTTACATTTTCTCCTTTTGTAAGGCAGAAGCCATGTGGTTCTCGGCTATGAAGCATGAGAATTACGACGGGAAGGTGAAATAGAAGTTAATTTTTTTTAAAGAAGCTCCAAAATTGCAAAAAGTCGTCGGCGAATACATCATTCCCTCGGGCTCCAATGATAAGCCATTACCAGACTACACAGATGCTCAAGAGCTCGAGCGGCAGCAGCAGCAAACTTAGCGTCGGTAACACCAGATGCAAATGTCCATCTCACATGGCCGATGCTGCTGCTGGCGGAACGGGTTCCTGTATACAACGCAATATGCACGTCGACGTCTGCCGTCCAATCACCGAGTTTCTGCTACGTAAGCCCGTTACACAACTGCGTTGAGACGGGAAGGAAGGGTCCAACGCTCACCGAGCCGCTGGTAACTATGCGCATCTGTGTCACGTATGATTCTACGATGGGAGCTCTACGGCAGTATGGGAGAAAGAAGAGTGTTTGCTCGGTCGAAGAATAGATTGATTTCATGGAAGAGTTTCTATTCTGATATCCACGCATGTAGATATGATCCTTGACGGGTTTGTAGTCGTCATCGAAGGACAAGTCGTCTCGAGAGTTTGTAGACTCGGGGGGTTACAAGACGGGGTATAGGTTGAGATCTATAACAAAGGAAATCTCGTAAGAAACAAAAAGGATAAGCTGAACATTGGGGAGAAAAGACAGAGACAAAGAATTATCATTTCACGCAAACGGTAGTGGTAGTAAGAATTTATTTTCACCCAGTGAACCCAACAGGAAAAAAAAAAGAACAGAAGCAATCGAAGACATGACAAGGAAAGGCTCTCTCAACATCGCAAAGGTTTCGTATCTATTAAAAAGCTGTAAGGAAAAGTGTGGTTGGTCGGCGCATCTCTAAAAAGCGGTACGTGTCGAAGTGAATGATGGTGACAATCGAAGCTCCGGTGTCCTTTGTTTGTTTGTTTGTTTACTCGGAGGGAGCACCGCCGCAGATGGTCTCGATCATGATACCGGTGATCTGGTATGGGTCGCCGTTGGAGGATGGACGACGGTCCTCGAAGTATCCGTAACCCTTGTGGGCGCACTCGCGTGGAATACGGATCGAGGCACCACGGTTGGCGACACCGTAGGTGAAAGAGTCGATGGAGCCGGTCTCGTGCTTGCCGGTGAGACGAAGTTCATTGTCCGAACCATAGACGGCGATGTGCTCCTTATGACGCTTGGAGAGCTTCTCGAGAGCAGCTTCGATGTGCTTCATGCCACCTTCCTCACGCATCTCCTGGGTGGAGACGTTGGTGTGGAGACCGGAGCCGTTCCAGTCACCTGGGATTGGCTTAGGGTGGAAGGAGATCTTGACACCGAATTCTTCAGCGACACGGTGGAGGAGGTAACGAGCAGTCCAGAGATGGTCACCCATCTCGATACCCAAGCAGGGACCGACCTGGAACTCCCACTGGGATGGGAGGACCTCGGCGTTGATACCGGAGATCTTGATACCGGCGTAGAGGCAGGCCTTGTAGTGGGCTTCGACGATGTCACGGCAGTAGACGTTGCCGGTACCGACGGCGCAGTAGTATGGACCCTGTGGACCTGGGAAACCACCCTTGGGCCAGCCGTATGGCCAACCGTTGGTGTCGAAGAGGGTGTACTCCTGCTCAAGACCGAACCATGGCTTCTGATCCTTGTTCGCTTCCATGATTCTGTTGCACTCGTGACGGTAGTTGTACTTATTTGGGGTGCCGTCTGGGTTCCAGGTCTCGCAGAGGACGAGAATGTTGGGTAGCTTGCGGATTGGATCCGGGAAGATGGCGACGGGTCTGAGGTAGACGTCGGAATTGTCACCAGGAGCCTGTCCGGTGGATGAACCGTCAAAGTTCCACTCAGGAAGGTCCTCAGGACCGGAGGGTTCCTTGAAGAGGGTCTTGGTCTTTCCACGGAGGTTACTAAGCGCATCGATCCAGATGTACTCGGCCATGATACAACCCTTCTGGTCAAGGGAGGTGAACTTGTTCAAGGCATTGGTGTTGGAGATGGTTGTCGAGCCTTCAGCCATGGTGAATGTGATGTGATGTGAAGTTGCTAGAAAAAAAGGGTACGAACGAAACAAGTGACAGAAGAAGAGAGCTTAGAAAGCGAAGACGGGTTTGCTGGTTGAGAGAGGTGAAAGCTTGAAGCTAAAGCGACGATGTGAAGTTGATGAGATGGAATGGAGGAAGAGAAGGTTGTAAGTGAGAGGGAAGATCTCGCTTTTATAAACTCTGCTGGCGAAGAACGTTCTTTTTGGCGGTAGGAAAAAGCAACGTTCGAAAAAGGTACATTTGGTGACCGCAGCACAGCACCAACGGCAAAAAGCTCGCAGCTCGAAAAACTCACCGGGGTCAGTTCTGCTATCTCTGACATCGATTCTCCGTGCTAACCGTTCTGTTGCTAGTGGGGTTCTCTCATGTTCCCTCGTGGGAGGAGCCATGATCGAATCGTGGTGGCCATGGCAGAGTAACGTCCCTCGAGACAGGAATTCTAAATAAAGCCTATCCAAAGTCATACTGA
Organism: Arthrobotrys sphaeroides; assembly: GCA_036971245.1. Lineage (NCBI taxonomy): Eukaryota > Fungi > Ascomycota > Orbiliomycetes > Orbiliales > Orbiliaceae > Arthrobotrys > Arthrobotrys sphaeroides. The sequence continues at coordinate 423,146 of JAJTTW010000003.1, forward strand.
CTTTGTTATTTTGGATTCCGACGCTCGGTAGAACGTCTCGAGGGGGCTCTATCTACCGTCCGTCTACGTCAATGAGACTGGAATGGGATTGGAAGAAGTCACCGTCGAATGGAGAAACATCTCCTACTTCGGCCACCAGTGACCGGGGTCATCCATTGTCTGCATGTGTTGGGCCACCCAGCCGAAGAATCTTCCTGCTTGCCGGAGTAATTGCTTCGAGGCTGCACTAGGGCTGCAATCGTGAGGGATGGACTGGTCGAGCGACTGCTGGGCATGAGGGCGACGACGAGGTACTGCCAGGGTCCCGTTTCGCCCTCCTACGCAATCCCTTCTCCAGGATCGGAAGCTGCTCGCCATACCTAAGCTAAGCTCCCCATCATTATCATGGAGGTACCGTCGATACATCTTGGACTCTCCGTGGCAGACGCGGGACTGCTTCGGCTTCCTGACCTGCATAGTGGTGGGGGTTACTTCTCGGTACCCTTCCCTTTCTTCATGCCCGCGTCGATGCATTCACTTTAATGCATCCTACCCCTCATCTCAAGCAAGATGCGTGAGAAAAATTTTACCCTCGTTGCAGTTGCAGATGCATACCTCCAACATAACGTCGTGCAGTTCGCGCTGTGGGTACCTGTTCTGCGCGGTTATGGTTCCCGAGGCTGGAACCCGAGAAAAAATCATCGTCGGTATCGACAAACGTGCGATGAAGATTCCTTTTTTTCATTACAGGAATGGAAAAAAAAATCTTCTACTCCAGTGGCATCGCCGACTCTTCTGCTTCAAGCAAGTCCCTCGCAACGCCGAAGTCATGGCGTCAAGAATGAGCGATATATCACTTTTTCTTCATGGGGGATCACATCGTGGGTTTCCATCTCGAAACCACGAAACCACGCCTAACCTAACCGCGGCGGGTCCACGAGAGCCTCGCCTCCAAATTTCCGCATCAACAGGTACCTGTCCGCTTTCTTCAAAAAGAAAAAAGACCTATGAAAACCCGTCGATTTCAATTCCGGTGGTGTCAGTCGACTCGAGCTGCTGCAGATTTCCTTATCAGTGCCCCGCCACCAACTGACTACAGCCTATTTCCATGTATCCGAAAAAAGAACCTGACCCAAAGTTCCAGAACGAGGCGTCGCAAGATGATATTGACATGAATCCATCGAGTAACACTTTCAAGCCATTCTCGAAACGTTAACCGGCTTTAACTTGCGCTCCAATAATCAACCACCAAATACTAATCATCCCTACTCGTTCACATCACTCTCAACGGCGATTCCTGAATCCAGAAACGGCCCTTTCAAAGGAAATGCATATCCTATGTGTCAACCAAAACCACACGCTCCCCATTTGATGCCCGTTTCCAGCGGTCTCAATACGCCGCATGCCAGGCCTGGGGATGGTATTTCGGGTGTGGGGTTTTGAAACTGGTAAACTAACATGAGAAAAAAAGCAATAGTCGACCAGACGCAAAAATTCCTTATCGGCGTCTTAGCCTTGAACCCCGGTCGATGGGGCATGGAGTCGCCTTTTGCACCCGAGTCGACGACGTCGGTTTGGAATTGTCGACGGAGGGTGTGGTACCTCCACACTAAAGCTTATCAGGACCCCTCCAAGCGCGGGAATATTTTTGCGACGTTCGGTCGTCTCAAGTATGCATAATGGGACCCTGTGGCGATCGGAGTTTAGTCGGCTCGTTCTGTTGAAACTAACAACCCCACGCTTGCCTCTCAAGCACGACGTCGGCTTCGAGAGCTGGGGAGGTAACCAGCTTCAATACTTGAAAAATATGATTCAGATTGACAGGATGGTAAAAAAAAGACATCTACTAGCATGCCGATTCTTTGAATCTGATACTGGCTTGTCCGAAAGCGATCGATCCTTTAAACTGGGCAGCCAGCTCAGCGGTGGCCCGGCGGCAACCTTGCCTCAATAACCAGCCAAGGTTTGAATATCACGTACTAACAGATATGACAATTGACTTCGAACCTCCTAAAAGAAGGACCCCTTATCACCATTTGCACACTGCGAAAAAGAAATGATAATCAGTCCTCAATCTCCCTCTCACTGCTTCAGTCATATGCAAAAGTCACCCTAAGTTAACAGATGTTTCCACTTGCGAGATTTTCCGTGCCCATAGCCAATTGTCCAAAGCCTTGATTCCGGAATTTTCCTTGACATGACCTTGATATATAAACAGCAGACCTCCTCCGTTCCGAACACATAAGACTGTACTCTGAAGAGAGTTTCGCCTTTCTTCCGGCCATTCAGAGCTTGATAGTTGACCCCCATAGAACAATGGCTCAAGCTGTCATCCCACAGAACCGGTCATTGAAGTCACGGGACTCTGACCATGGAATGCCAGCCTCGACCGGATATAACGACTGATCTCTATACGCAATGTCACTCCCAAATGGGAGAACATCCCGCAAAATCGGACCTCCACGACCTCGCAATCCAGCTTCCCCATGCTGCTCCGAGCTCCAGAACTCTACCGCGACAAACCTATCTTGCATCTTAGCCCCCAAACCGGATGCCTCACAAAACCCAATACGGACAAGTCTCAAGGCAGTTTCATAGGACAGATAGATAACGACTTGACCTGGTCCCACACTCTCATTTCACCGACTATGAATGCTATTCATAGTTTTGCGCTCTCCGGACTCCAGAGACAAGCCGGTGAGCCTTCTCGGAAAGAAGCAAATCTGGGCCAAATGTGTCCGGCCAATCAGCGGCTGCAGCTGCCAAACAACAACGTCAACACAACACCTTTCGTCCGTTTGATCGTTCCCAACCTGCAGTTAAAGGCATGGTTTCTCGTTCAATATACGGAATTCTCTTCAATATCTTAGGTAATAAGAAACACCCTCATTGGCTGGGTTCTTCTATTCCTGGAGTCCGAAGTCACAGCAGGAGAATACGTGGAATTTCTCTTTGAAACGAAAAGAATTGGGCAAAGGAACCCGGCCAGCAACCGGCAGTCTCCTATCTCTCTTCACGGTCGAATGGGCACTACGAGATAGCAGGTGTGTGCCAACCACACGATGGTATTCCCAATTCGGGCCCCCAGATCGATATCTCTGCACCGAACTAAGGCATGTGTGTGCCCTTTTAGTCAGGGTTGCGTCGGGGCGTTATTTACAAGAGATAGGCAAATTCACGGAACCGCTGTCTACGGACAAACTAGTGGGTACATTTCGAAACCTGCAAGGAAGCAAGGCAGGGAAGCAAGGCCAGCCTTATCTCTCGGCATGCAAGTCAATATGCGAATTATCCCTCAAATTTTGGGGGCGTGAAGAGATAAGTGACACATTGCTGTGTGTCTATTCCGGGAACTCGGAGATGAAGCCATTACGAGAGAGAAATTCGAATTCGGAAGGGTTCTGGAAAAAGTGTCGGTTCAATGGCTGGGAGATAATGCAAGTGGCTAGTTTGATGGCTGTGTACCATTCTTCCTTCAGCTGACGGCTTACTCATCCGCTTGGAGAAATTGCCACAGGCGGTTTGGCTAACGGCGGCCCTTCGGCGTCTACGAGACGGTATGATGCGATACCGTTCTTCTCAGGTACCATTTCAGCACACCTATTTTGAGAATGGGTTACAAGAGGCTGTGCATTTTATTGGAGGAGAGACAAGTCAACATAACGTGCAATCGAACAGCCGCCGCTCAACTCTAAATCATCTAACTTTTCACTCCTGTCTCTCAAAAAAAGTTTTTCGCTCGCCTATGGCAGGAGGGAACATGCGCTATTTCCGGAAAGTCTGGAGAATACTACCGACGAACGCCATTTTTTCCTCTTCGAAAGGTCCCTTCGGATAATCTGGTATTCTTTGGGGTTTCATGCTTTGTCCTTCTGCGGACGAAGCGAAACATGTGAAGGCAAGGAATACTTGTTGGGCCCTGAATCAACCTAAGCCTTCGGGGAAATTCCCTTTGCAAACAGCCTTCCAGCCAGCCATGAAGGAGAACCAGTACCTTGGCAACCGAGGGATTTTGCTCGGTCCGACTACGTCATAATTATTTGGAAACGGGGCTCCGAAATCGTCAGGCTCAAGCTGCATGCGACTTTTATCCCCAAAATTCTTTTCTGTCAGAGTTTTTTCAGGGACTCTGCTCGTTCTTGGTTCAATTCAGATATGATGGGCTTTCGGACAGGCAAAAGCGCCATTTTCTACACCGTTTCCCGCAAATTCGGATGGCGAAATGACGGCCCAATGACGCCTTTGAAGCCAGTCAGACTTCTTCATGATACCAGGCGCAACGGGAAGCGGGTTTATTTTGGAAAGATATGCTATTGTTTCACTACTTTCTTGCTTCCGAAGGAAGGGTACTTTGTGGTACTTGTGTACCATTCGGTACCTTGGAACTTTTAGCTACTTTCCCGCCCTTGAGACCTCGTCTCGTGCGAGAAAAATGGCAATAGGAAAGATCGCTCTTCAAGGTTCAATCAATTTGAAACCTTGAAGCTCCATTTTTTCAGGATGAAGCTTGAGAGCTTCAAAATGCCGCAATGCAAGACAGATTATTATAGGTTGGCACAGACTATCATATGCACCAAGTATGTAAGCCGCGAAGGAGAAGTTGCTAACTCGAACCGTTACACGGCGGGCGATCAGTTTGGGGGTAACAGCTCCGCAAGCTCCAACGCTTTTGCGTTCTCGCGTGAGCACTATCCTTAATTCAACGAACTGGACAGCTTGGAGATGCCGGGAGACGTCATTTGCAGGTTAGCCGGAGCTCGGACTTTGATCGATTTCAGAAGATCTCTTGGTCCCTGGCATTCTAATATTCGAGACTATATTTTCTGCGCAGCTCCAACAGCTGTTCGCAGGAGATATTTGGACTGTTTTAATGCAGGAGCTGAGTATCAAAAAATGCGAATAGAGGAAGGAAATACAAAGCAAGGAGCTTTCGCCGATACCACTCGCCGGCGCAAGTCAGGCAAAATCTGCTCGCATTTGTGGGTTCTGTATCCGACATATCCATGCGACATTAAAAGCTCTGATGCTGTGAACCCTGGAAAGAAAACTGTGGGGAAGTCAAAGCCTCGCCGAAAAAGCTGGGAACCAGGGGTATAGCAGAAGTTTCAATGCATCTGTGGAGAAGGTTGGAAAATTTGGAAAGGAAGAAAAAGGAAAATAGCGAACTGCCGGATCCTGTTGGAGGTCCGTAGGTAGGAATGTGATATCAGATTTTGATCATCTTGTTCCTTGCTTTTCGGCCTCATTTCGACGGTGCCTTTGAAGCAGGTGAGATGCTCGCTGACTCTTGAGGCTTCGGGGTTGAGGCTTTTGGATGTTTTGGCGCGGGGTTTGTGCGAGACACCCGCGGCGGCTCCCCGGGTCCGTGCCGAGAGTTATTAAAATTCAACAGGAGACAACGCAGGAGACGGTATTTCGGTCGATATCGTCAGCACTATGACTTTCTAGGGGCCGATGAAGACGGTACTATACTATCTCCTTATCCTCGGGCAGTATCCTAATGCCATCCGAACTCCTTTGTTATATGCTATTTTACGGGTATATGCAGATTGATTGATGCAATATCCAAAGGAAAAGGATTCGGCCACGTAGTAGCTGACGGCGCTATTCGTACGATGGGCCCTGGGTTTACGATTATCCGCTAATCGATACCGGAGCCCCGCAAGCCCGCTCTATAGCCTGGCAGTTATGTCGTGCAATCAAATTGTTCAGGCTAATGCGGCAGCTGAAGCCGCCTCCAACATCATAGCGTAGGGTGTATTACTACCCAAGCAAACAGGCTTCTCATTACAACGTATATTTTATCTGAGGTATAGAGCTATAGCATGATATATATTCCAATCAAACGAGCATTCTTAGACATATAAAGGTGTTAATACCGCGATCCTTTAGTAGCTAAAATTAGCCCGTGGGTTTCAGGACAGGCTCTGAAGCATATTCACGATTTTCACTTGTATACTTCGTTTATGAGCTTCCAGAGTTTCCAAAACAAGTCCAAAAGTTTAATACTTGCAGCACGACCAATTAGGCATTGTCCCAGAAATATGACACGGATGATACCATCACGTATACGTATAGATATATCGCGTCGGGCCAATGGATGAGATCCAGTCCGGAGGAATTTAACGTTTATTCCATCAACCGCTTAGCTAATATAAACCATATCTGCTTGTAGACAGCCGATAGCCGGCGTCGGGAATAGCCGAGGATGCATGGTGACTTCCAAACTTTAGGCCTCCAAACAACGCTAATTAAGTAATCTACGGCGGGTTGTATACGGTCCGGGGAATTGAGTCAATGTCCGGAGAGTGGCTTACAAAGATTATTGCAAGCTCGAATCACCCTATTTAACTCCACCAGATCGCTATAAAGATCATTATACCTAGGTATATGCGGCTACGAAATTTGAGTCTGCTTCACCGAGTCGGGATACATTCCAAAGTCTCAGTATTTAAGATTCGAGCAACGTCGTCGACAACGCTTTTATTGCAACAAGGTTGGTGTGGAATAGTTACAATGGCATCGAACGGGATAGATAAGAACGATGTATATCCATCCGCGACAGCGGGTGAATTGTTCAAGTTCCCGTCACGGAGAAGTGTAGTCCACTCTACGAAAGGGATTGTATCATGCACGAGCCCGTTGGCATCTCAAGCTGGTATCAAGATACTAGAGCGGGGAGGGAACGCCGCTGTGAGTTAAACACACATGCTTTAATTTATCACCATTAAATCCCGTTCCAAATCGACATATATTGGTTGGCTATCGGAGATCCAAATCAATTGACTTGGCCCTAACCTTTGTGCTTACGAAACATAGGATGCAGCAGTCGCCGTCGCCGCGGCCCTAAATGTCACTGAACCGACCTCCACCGGTATCGGCGGCGATGCTTTCATGCTTTTCTGGAATAATTCCACTAAGAAGATAACGGCCCTTAATGGCTCGGGCCGGTCTCCGGCGGCTTTAACCAGAGAGCTAGTCGTCCAAACCGAGGGCGTAAGCTCCGGTCGCCTCCCCTTCCCTTCAATCCATGCCGTCACCGTCCCTGGGGCAGCAGCGGCATGGGTTGATACGGTGGAAAAAGTTGGAAGCGGAAAGGTGTCGCTAGCGGAAGTATTAGCCCCTGCGATCGAGCTTGCGGAGCACGGATATCCTGTGACACAGGTTACGGCGAGAATGTGGAAGAATGGCGAAAATCAATTATTGAAAGCATCCCCGAATGGAGCGGAGATGCTGGTCCCGCCAAATCAATACAATGATCAAGTGCATGCACCCGAAGCGGGCGAAATCATGACGATGAAGAATTTAGCGGAAACATTTAGAACTGTGGGAAGAGAAGGGAAGAAGGGGTTTTACGAAGGACGAATTGCTGAGGAGATTGTTAAGGTTGTGAAGGGGAGGGGAGGTGTCTTGGAGCTGGAGGACCTAAAAAGACATGCTGAGATCGGAAGCGAGTTTGTAGAGCCCATTTCGATGTTTGTGGAGAGACTTGGAGTGGAGGTTTGGGAATGTCCGCCAAATGGGTATTGTATTGCGGTTGATATACGAAGAACAAGGCGGAAGGCTGCTAATATTTTCAATCTAGGCAAGGAATAGTCGCATTGATGGCTCTGGGGATTCTAGAACAACTAGAGATATCAAAGGTCATTCCGCCAATCGAAGAGCTTCAGCACAACTCAGCGCAGTACCTTCATTGCATTATCGAAGTCTTAAGGATCGCATTTGCAGACGCCGCTTGGTATGTAACGGACCCACACATGCTGAAAACAAGGACCTCGCAGCTCCTTGATAAGGTAAGAATAACACCAGCCAATATATCATTAAACGCTAACCCCGGACCAGAGATACTTGGCGGAACGGGCGAAGTTATTCAACCCAGTGCGAGCAGCCGCAGATCTCGATCACGGAAGTCCGGCTTTGAATAGCTCGGACACCGTTTACTTCTCGGTCACAGACAAGGATGGAAACGGATGCAGTTTCATCATGTACGCCTCCAGGTTCTCGTGAAGAAAAGACAGCGCTGACAATAGTAGCTCAAATTTCGCCGGCTTCGGTTCCGCGATCGTCCCCAAAGGATGTGGCTTCACGCTTCAAAATCGCGGAGCGAACTTCAATTTGGAAGAAGGTCATTCAAATGTAGTCGCTCCGAGTAAACGACCATATCACACAATTATCCCAGCCCTGATAACTAAAGACGGGGAACTGCACACCGTGTACGGTGTTATGGGTGGATTTATGCAGCCACAAGGGCACGTGCAAGTATTACTAAACATGCTTGGATTCGGGTTTAATCCCCAGACCGCACTGGATGCACCAAGGATTTGTGTAGGTTCCCTATCCATTGACTTACCTTCTGCCAATTCAAGAAACTAAATATTCGAAATAGATCGGCGGAATGGTGCTCGATAACTCAGTGCTAATCGAAGAGGGGATACCGGAGTCAACAGTTGAGGATCTGAGGGCCCTGGGACATACAAAAATAAAGCTGCTGAAAGGTTTCCAAAGGGAAGTGTTCGGAAGGGGACAGGTTATTCGCGTACATTATGAAGGAGAGAGACGAATATACTCTGCAGGGTCGGATATGAGAGGCGACGGGCAGGCCGTACCTCTTCTATAGCCGTGATACTTTACATACATGTATACAATCACAAACTTCGGGAAACGGGTACTAGTACTTTACATTAAGCAGAATTTCGAATATCAGACATCCTAGTAGAACAGCTCCGCAAGCTTAAGGAAATGGATATTTGTGAGCGCAGGTAGAAAGATGAAGACAAGTTATTAGTATAGTATAGTGATGTAGATAAGCCACCATAGAGCAAAGCAAGACGTTCCTTCTCCAGGCCTCGTGGCTAGTATACTACCTGATAACTTTCCCACAAATCATTTTCATAATCTACGAAACTGCGCATGCGCGATATACAGGGCTCCACGAATCTCAAATATCCCCTGTCTAACCTATCATAGACCTTCTGATTGGGACTGCGACCACCAACACTCAAGCCCCAATCCTTATCTCCCCGGCCATCCACGCGTTCAAGCGGATTTGATAGTTCCAGGTGGTGGGTCTGCTTTTGGGCGTTTTTTCCCCTCTTCTCCCTTGTCCCAGTAGCAGAGAATGCTTTGGAAAGTGAAGAAATTCTCACTCTTCCGCTCTAAAATACGACAAAAAGAACAAGTGTTAGTACAGAGCTTGAGGCAAGGACGGACTTATACAAGGGATTCAAGCAAGGAAATAATATAAGGACTCACCATTTCTCTGATCTACGATATAGTCGCGAGGGTACGGAACCAGGTTTGTTTCCCCTGTCATGTGGAAGCTCCAATCTCCTGAACAATCTGTCGAGTTCGGGAACACGAAGCATGTACACCCGTCCGACGCCAGACTTCCTATCTTATCCACAATCTTGTTGAAATGTTCAAAGTATCTCCTAACATCCCCGGTACAACATTTCGCTTCTGGCCCTTCGCTTATCTCACAGAATGGATCTATGTCAGGTGTCCAAAGCAACAATTGGCCATCTTGCTCATTATTCTGAGTGCCCCGGTTGAAGTCCTTGTGCTGGAAGAGGGAAATGGAGCACCTGTGGAGCCTTTTTTCTAAAGCTAATTGGGCCCGAACGATGGGCGAGAAGGGGAGAAAAAATAGAAAGAAAAATCGAAGGTGTATACGACCCATTTTGTCTGAGCTAGCCTGTACGGAGATACCGTTTCGAGGGCCTCTATCGTTACCCCTGTCGAACGACCAAACTTCAAAACCTTGTTTTACGTTTAATACAGCTATAGTCTTTTCGGAAATATGTATCATCGATTTATTGAGAAAGTGGAACTGTTGATGGTAAATTCCCGTTGTTATGATTGACAATTCTCTTGTCATAAACAGTCACCAATTTAAAAGACCGCCTTATAACCTCTATATACTCGACTGGAAAGATTCCAACACCGGTATACAGGCACGGTTTAATGGCGGAGCCTAGGAACCGCCTCATACACGAAACTAGATACAACAAGCTTTCATACTCAGCCTCTATACCAGAATTTTGGAATGCCCATCAAATGTAGCTAGCCTTGCCAAAAGTTTGAGCGGCATTGAGCGCACAAGTTTTTTGTTATCACTACATTTTTCAGATAGATTTTCGTTATAATGTATGGTTTGGCGGAATATTAATATTAAAACTATATCTTACACTATATCTTACAGGCCTTGGGTTAGGTTATGTTAGGTTACATGGATCAGGCTCATAGAGAGGCCGCGAACCAATTTTTTTCCTGGCGTTGGTCCGGCCCTGTGAGTGTCCTTGTATGCGCTAATTCGGCTCCAGTGTTAATTTATTAATTGTGTCAAGGACCTGGAAAGAGAAATTGAGGCACATGAATTAGCCATTTCAGAAAGCCGGACGCTATACGCAGTCAACTATCAGGGTGTTCTGAGCCCCAAGGCGAAGCTATATGTTGGAATCCGGGTTAGGCTTCGAGCACCTGACAACTTCAAACCCACTGCACTGCAAAGAGTTTGCTGATCATATCGCTGTGCGTACTTCCATAACCACATACACCTGCACAGCCAGTCCTGTAACGTGCAGCGCGTGTAAAACGAAACATTGGTTTAGTTATTGGTGGCATCAACGGCGAATGAAAGTGGAAGAGCAGACGGCTAAGCAATCAAAGCACCAACATGAATCTACTGGTACGTTAGATCTAGAGGCTGTGCATATGGCCAGACAATTGTATGGTTCTACCGTAGTACCAACTGATTCTAAGCCTTTCAGAAACATATCAAAGGGCTTTATGGTCGATTACACTCAAGGAAGGCCTGTCACATCTTGTATTTGCTTAGGGAAGTTTAAAAGGTGCCTAACTATGGTGGAATCAGCCAACTAGAGTACTAACTAAATGTTATTCCGATCTTATAGTAAACCCACCCGGGCATTCATCATTTTAACCGTTCGAAGGCAATGAACGGTAAAATAGATCGGATGGTCATTAAGCCATTGTCTCGGAACCCGCCTTCGAAGCTAAGGCCATAGCTTGCACCGTAGCTGTCCCGCCTTGTTATATCGCCACATGGATGAACTCTGTATTCCAGATCTCCCTAACTATTGCAACTGAAGAAGGGAATACTGATTCCGGCTAAATAAAGCGTACATCGACAGAATAGAAGCAATCAATATCAAAGATCCGTAAACAGCATCCATAGAAGAAATCCCGGTTTGCAACTCCGTCTCGTTCCGTAGAAGCTTAAGCTAAATTCGAAGCGCTAGTTGATCTAGCATCGGGGAGTGTCGCTTTTAACGCCCCACAACACTAAAAGTGCAACAGGGGCTCGGATCCAGACGCGATTCCGCACCCTGTATGTAGATATCCCGATTCCAGATGGAGAATGGAAATCCCTATCAAGAAATCGGGCGATGAGGAAGAGGCAACTTAGCCGTCACTTCGGATTTAAAGTTGCGAATTCTTGCCGTCCCTAAACTAGCTTACAAATATCAATTTCGCGCATTCGATCGGTATAAGAATTCATACATGGCACTGCTTATACGGCCGTTATATTGATACAATTCTTATCAATTCCACGCTGTTCAGAGCATATACCTAATCAATATCTCAATTTCGTTTTATGCCTTCTAAACCTCGTACTTTTACTCAGAAATATATCAGAATGACCCAAGTCGCCACGGAAATCCAGGAGCAACTGCTGCTGAAGTTATCTGGGCCGCAATCCGACGGGACCTCGCGGCCAAAATGCAAACTCCTCAAAGTATCCGGCACATCTATCGTCGACACTGATGGGAAAGATGTAGTCCTCAAAGGTGCCGCAGTCGCCGGTCACCTAAACATGGAAAACTTCATCACCGGTTACTCTGGTCACGAACACGAGCTTCGCAGTGCAATGGCCGAAGTCCTCGGCGCTGAGAAGGCGAACTACTTCTTCGACAAACTCATAGAATACTTCTTCACCGAAAAAGATGCGGAATTCTATGCATCGCTCGGACTGAACTGCATCCGAGTCCCCTTCAACTACCGCCACTTCATCGACGACGCCAATCCATCGGTGCTCAAGCCAGAGGGCTTCGCCCAACTCGACAGGATCGTGAATATCTGCGCGAAACATAACATCTACGTCATCTTGGACCTTCACGCTGCACCAGGTGGTCAGAACCAGGATTGGCATAGCGACTCCGGCCTCAGCAAAGCCATGTTCTGGGAGTACAAAGTTTTCCAAGACCAAGCGATAGACCTCTGGATAGCTATCGCAAAGCATTACGTTGGAAACCCCGTCATTGCTGGGTATAACCCCCTTAACGAACCCGCTGACCCGAAACATACTCGCCTGTACGCATGGTATGAGCGAGTCGAGAAAGCTATCAGAGCCGTCGATCCCGATCATATTCTTTTCGTCGATGGGAATACCTACTCTATGGACTTCTCCCACTTCCCCACGGATAAGGTTTTACCCAATACCGTTTACGCATGTCATGACTACGCCATGCTGGGCTTCCCGATTCCGGGGCAAGCACCTTACTCAGGTACCGCGGAACAAAAGGCAAAATTACGCTCACAGTTTGAAAGGAAAGTCGAATACATGCGGAAAGCCGGTATCCCAATCTGGAATGGCGAGTTCGGGCCAGTTTACGCGGATCCATTAAGAGATCCCGAAGCGGACAAAATCAACAGCGCACGCTACGAAGTCTTGAGTGAACAACTGAGGATCTACCAAGAGACTGGTGTCAGCTGGAGTATCTGGCTCTACAAGGATATTGGATATCAGGGTATGACCTATGTCCACCCAGAGAGTCCGTATATGAAGCTCGTCCGGCCGTTCGTGGAGAAGAAGGGTAAATTAGCGTTGGATTTCTGGGGGTTCTCGGAGAAAGAGGAAGTAAAGGGTATCTATCAGCCTTTTATTGATGGGTTGAAGGAATCGATACCGGAGCATATCCGTAAAGCGAAGTATCCCAATATTTGGCAATTCGACAGACAGGTCGAGAGAGCTGTGAGAGAGTGCCTAATGAGCGAGTATTTGGTAAAGGAGTTTGCGGAACTTTTTACTGGGAAAACGACACAAGAGTTAGACGAGCTAGCAGGGAGCTTTCGGATGGAGAATTGTGTAAGGAGAGAGGGACTCAATGAGGTCTTACGTAAGGACGCAGCTCAGAACCGTGCGAATGTTTAGGGGATCTAGTCTAGTCACTGAAACATATCAACCTCGGCTCTTACATCCTTGCATTGTGGCACTGATATAGTCAGGGATATTGTTATTGGGTCGTAAGTTTATATAGTGCCCTGTTACGTAGCCATGTACTTTTATGACAATAAGATGCTTGCATGTTATGATTCAACGGCACCCCCACAAGGCCACAGAAATAGTCGTCCAGGATATAGTTACTTGGTAAAGAATGGAAGAGGCAAAGAAAAAATATATAGCGCCTATCAAGTATAAACAACCACAAGCAAGTACTCAGGTACTTACTTAGGTATCGAGATATTATATTAAGGCTCCATGTCGAGCCGCACTCTGGTACCGCACCCGTGCATCTTTCACTCCATATACAGTCATTTTTTAGGCGAAACCGGCTCATTCGCCGGTAACTCCTGCAATTGAAATTCACTAACTGGTAACTCCTGCAATTGCAATCCGCTGGCCGGTAGCTCCTGCAATTGCAATCCGCTGGCCGGTAGCTCCTGCAATTGCAATCCACTGGCCGGTAGCTCCTGCAATTGCAATCCACTGGCCGGTAGCTCCTGCAATTGCAATCCACTGGCCGGTAGCTCCTGCAACTCAGGATGCGGTGTCTTGACGTTATCCGGTAGCTCAGTCCCTGTAGTCGCGTAGCCTTTCGTCTGATTATCCTCTCCACTCACCTCCGCTCTCGATAGAACTCCTTGCGACTCCATTTCAGCTGGCGTTTTTCCATCCGGGGAGTTTGCGTCAGGGTAGTCGCTAGCTTCTGTAGTATCCTTCTTCGCGCGAGATTTCTTTCTGTATCGGTAAACCAAGAAGGCGATAACACTGATCAGGGCGAGGCCACCACCAACGACTCCTCCTGCTATCGCAGCTACGGGCACTTTCTTTTCGGAAGTCGTTTCTAGCGCAGTACCCTGAATATCCTCGAGTCTGACACTGATCGAGCCACCGTATTCTACGATATCTTGGGATGTGACGTTGGGGTTTGGAACACCGATTGCGGTGACGTTGTTCTCTTGGTCTATTATAACGTAGGCAGACCTGTAGACATATTATTTGTAACGTTAATATGTATACAATATCAGATGATAAAAGGCTAAGGGGCTTACCTCCAAAAGGGTTCCCCAAGGACGAATGAAAAATCATCGTATCCCTCTAGCAGGCTTCGGCCTTGGATAGCCAGCCCACAATCCTTCTCATCACTGGGGGATGATGAGCTGGAGTTTCCGACATCTATAGGAATTATCAGATGGCTAAGTGGAACCTTTATAACCACTTGTTCTTGGAAGTTTAGCTCCAGGTACCATTCCGGATCAATAACCGTATTGCACGGAACAGTGTAGTACGGGTATTCCTCATCATTTTCCAGAGACGGGGAGAGCCCAGGGCCAAATGATGGCAGCACAGCCTTCAGGAAAGCGTCCGGAATGAGCAGATGTCTGTATTTAATGGGTTACCGGTTGGGGTTGTTAGCAGCCACTCCGGCGTCAATATTTGCCAATATTATATGGGGAAGGGTTATCCCGAAGGGATGTCATACGAGTACGGTATAAAGACCATGGAGTACTTCTGGGGACCTGGGTCCGGCGTATTGCCTCCCTTCGCTCCCCACAGAATCGAATTATTTGTCCCCGCCCCCCCAAAGACCCTCAAACTCGGAGCCGGGAAGGTTCCCGAGAATTTATCACGCCAAACCGTCAAATTTCCAGAAAACTTAGCCTTGTCAACTCCACCAACTAAGATCTCTCCGTTGGCACTGGAATCGCCCATATTGTAGAAGCTGGTGAGCGACGATGCAGTTTTCCCTTGCTGCCTTAGAGTTTGGGGGAAACTTGAACGGCCGGGAATATTCCCATCGTTATCACCCCCCCAGATTCCTAATCCCAGGTGTGGGGTGATATTCCAATTTTCTGCAACGCCGAATTGGAGGTTTACGGATACCGCATCAACAGAAACAGTGTCTTCGACCCAGAATCCGGTCGCACGCGCTTCCTATAAAGAGTGGCCGCTTATGAGCTGCCGCCTTGGAAAATCTGAAATGGGTCTCCCCCTTTGATTTGGGGTTACCACTCACCGGATCGGATCCATTTTTAAGAGGGGGGTACGAAAATTCTTCATCACGGTCGACACCGTCTGGTAGCTTATCTACAAAATTGTTCTGTTAGTTTATACGTAGTTCGCGGTCTCATAGCCGCCGCTGGGTCTCGAAGATATCCTCTCACAGAAACTGCTGCCCGCAAGTTGACATCCGCCCTCGTTCGCTTTATTCTGGCAAAATTCGGCTAGAGATGGCGGAAGCAGGGGGACCCAGGTGACGTCCCACGCGCCTATTGCCAGCTTCACCTTTTGGTTGTCTACATCGAAAGATATATGTTTAGTCGGAGGGTCGAGTTCGCAGCGTGCACTGGCGGTTTATGGTGTACCCACCCTTTCCGAAGTTGAGTTCGACGTATGTGGCAGCCTCAGACTCCGAACTTCGAAGATAGCTCGCCATTTGCAATTCTTACCCCAAAATCTTCCTGAATATAGACGTAGAGATAGTTAGCGTTCATCGCGAGGACGAGCAAGAAGCCCGGCTTGGCCATATCGCCACGGTTATCATACTGCGTGACAAGATTCGAGGCTAAGCCGCTTGTTGTTGGAGTTTTCTCTGATCTTGCATATTGATTGACCAATCGGAACATGGACGACCCGTATCAGTATTCTAAAGAGGTTCAACAGTTTAACGTCTTCTGCAGCAGAGAAGGCAGAGAGAACGAATGAATCGAGATTTCAAACGATAGACATCCAAGATCATACTATCTTATTAGTCCCATTCCCAGACGCTAGTCGGCCGCAAGTGTCTATCTCACTTAATAAAATATGAGTGACCTCGAAGGTATTTACTAAGTCTTATACCAACAGTCTTTATCTGACCACCCAGAGAGGAACATCAACGCGCACGATTAATATATGTCCCAGCATTCGCGGTAGATATTTCGAATCAGTCGAGTATGAATACAAAGGAACAAGACAGCCGGGCATCTAACTATTGTACAGACCTCAAAGGAAAATAATAAGAGGAGAAAAGAAGTAAGGGCACAAACTAAGGAGGTATCATTGACAAAAAGGGAAGATCCAGCAGAGTGAGAGTGATAATTTTGACAAAGGAGACCGAGGTACTATAATGCTACACTGAAAGTAAGAAAGGATATCAAAGAAGAGAATTTAAAGAGAAGCCAAGACAAGAACAAGACTGGAACGCTTGTCATTAAGAGAAAGAAGAGAGGCATATATCATAATCAGAACGAAGAGGGCGTTCTGCCTGCCGCTAGTAGAAAACGGCGTACTTTTGAAAGTCATGATATAATGACAATGCTGTGCAAGCCCACCGGAGGAAAAATATAAAAATCGACAAGAAAGGAGGAGCGGGCATCGGCACTCTTGGATAATATAATAAAACAAAATCAACGGTGCCTGACAAAAAAAAAAAGATGCGGAAAAGAAAAGCAGACCCGACCCGAAATTTTTTAGCTTTATAACACAAGGAAATTACTTAATTTATAAGGAAAAACGGTTTCTCTACGAGCCAGTGGCATTCGTCCGTTGTCATACCGCGATCCCTCGCTTCTTCTTCCCAGAACCCTTGAACTTCTCCCCACTAATCGCTGGAGCAGGCTCGATATTAACCGGGGGACCGGTATATCTCAGAAAGTCAGCTAAACCGCTCGAATCCGAATCGGGAGCATATGTCTTTGCATCCCTAGCCTGGAATATCGGTTTCCTAGGCATGGGCGGTGGAGGGGAAGACATCATCATTCCCCTCGTCGCGAGACCACCGCTTGACTGTGCCCTGGGAGGAAACTGCTGTTCCATAACCGGTTTAACAGGGAGAGGAACATGCTTCTTCGCCGAAAGACTGGCGGAGCTGTTATTGCTGATAATGGGTTGAAATTTGGAAGGCATACGGGATTCGACTGGTGAGGACACGTTCGATTTGGAAATCTTGCTCGATTTTGAGGATGAGCGGAAGCGGCCAATAAGTTGGGCAGCACTACTTTTCTTTTTGAGAGGTTGTTGTTGTGGCTGAACAAATGGCTGCACCGGTGTAGGTTCTGGAGGTGGTGCATTCATAAGAAAATCTATCAGAGATTCTTCCTGTCGTGCCTTCGGGGCAGGGCGGTCGAACAGGTCATCGTCTTCATCGTCGGAGTCAATTGCATAAGGATCCCTAATGCGGACCTGTTTTCGAGTTGGGCCGCTATCTGTTTGTGGGCGTTGTAGACTGCGGGGAGAAGGTTGTGGTGGCTCAGGCTTCTTAATTAAATCAGCTTGGGAGTGGAACGACGAGTGAGAGGCCGATCTTCCAGCTATACTAGTCATTGAGTCCTGGGGTGTGGAATTGGATCCGTTGCTATATTTTGAATCCATGGCCGATTTGTAAGGTGTCCTTGAAGATACCGAGGGTGTTCGTGATGATACGGAAGACGATCTTGCAAGTGGGGGATTAACAGGTTCAATTGGAGGTGGAGTATTTCGGAAGAAATCGATCAGTGCGAGTGTGGAATCAGCAGTTGCTGGTTGAGGTGCTCTAGCTACGAGTTTTCCTCTTGATCCCGCGGATCGTAAAGGTCGAATCTCGTCAATAGAACCTGCAGTGGGTCGCCGTGGAATAAGTGGTGACCTGGCTGTGGGCGACCTGGGCGATTCAAGCGGTGATAGTGGTGCCTGCCCGACAGTAATGGGGCCCACATTTGGCTTTGCAGATGTATTGATCGCTTGCAGGGAGGCTCCACGTGGTGGTTGCGGCATCGTTCCAGATAAGGTAGATGTTGAACGTGGAGGGAAGAACTTTATGCTGTCGTTTGTTTTCGGCGAGCTAACTCCAGCTAAACGAGTTTGTTTTGAGGGGATATCTGGGACGACGTCGTCGTATTCGTATTCCTCTGAAGCGATGGTCGTTAGAGGCCTTGATTTTTGAGAACTCGACCGGCCAGTTTGTGGAGATTGGGTTACTGGAGCCACGATCGGAACGTATTTATCAGAAGCTTTAGTTCGCCCAGAGTCACCCGAACCTTTTCTCGAAGAAGCGATCTATTGTTGCGCAAGGCAGCCAAAGTTAGTTCAGACGTTAAAGCAAGGGGTTTGTGTAGGAATTTAGAGTTTCCCTTACCTCAAGATCTATCCGCTTGACATTATCAGGCGTGAGAGTATACTGCAGCGTAGCACCGCTATTAATCAGCTGCTCAAAGCTGCGTTCCTTTTCATCGATCTTGGATGCGTGAGTATCGCTATAAGAGCTTTCATTGTCCCAATCCTGCCTGCTGCTAACTTGACGTCTGTCTTCCGCAGTGGTAGGTCTCCCACTCATAAAACCTTTTAGTTTGGCAGATGTCTGTGAGGAAACCGACGTGGAGTGCGTATGGCCCTTGGTCTTGGTAAGGGTAGCTTTGAAACGGCCTCCTTTGGCTGTATCCGGGGTCGCAGGCGGGGTCCATACTCGCACACCAGCACGTTCGCTTGACGTAGGGGTAGAAACATCACGATTAGAGCCAGGGCGGGGAAGATCAAATGAGGGGTACTGCCGTCGATCCGCACTCAACGCGCCAGACGAATGAGAACGCCCGGTGAGCGACTCCGACGAGTTCGAATGGGTAGATTTGGCGGTTTGTGACAAATCTGGTGAGCCAAAAGGAGATACTCCACGCAAAGAGCGGACAGGCTTTGTCTGACGTTTCACAGGTTCTGGTTCGTCGTCTTCGTCAAACTCTGGATCATGGCTGTAAAGATCTAGAAGCTCTTCCCGGGCTGATTTTCGAACAATGCTAGAGATACTAGGTTCGTCACTGATGTGGAGGACTTCTGAAATTTGTAAAGTAGGCCGTGATTCGGATCCTTCATCTTTGCGCTTTTCGTGCTCGACAATTTCCTCCTCCGTGTGATGTTCAGGGTAAAAATCCGGTGCAGACGGTGCAGGTGCCGGCTGGTAGTACTTTGACCGTCGTCTCCGCTCTTTGGCAATATCTTTGGTAGCAGATGTTGAGCTCTCCGCCGATGAATCTGCAGATGGGCGGCGAACAGTAAGTAAACCAGGTTGCTCCACCGCTTGTGAGTCTCTATCTGTGCCGATGATAGGAGAGGCAACAGGGGTTGGTAGAGCAATATCCGACGTTTTTGCCACTCCGATTTCATCGGGCGAATGCAACGATCGATCAACAGGGCTTTCTCGCAGCGCGCTCTCTCGGCTTTCATTCGGCTCTTCTCTCTCGCGTAACGTGCTGATTGTACTACTTGACTTCCTCTCTGTAATTTCAAACCCAACAGGTGCGCTGCCGGTCGATATTATCCGAACGGATTGCGCTCTATAAAAGGTTGGGGTAGTAGCAGTAGCCTCAGCGGTTTCGTGAATGACAAAACTGTCAAGCGTGCTGACTTCGCCAGCCTCGTCGTCGATATCAGTTGCATTCTCATCGGTTTCCGCAATACTTTCGAGATCTTGCTCCCTCGGAACTTGTTCCGGGAATTGCTGCGGCGGCTTCTCTGGGACCGGTGTAACGACATCATCGTCATCCCTGCGTGGTCCGAGACTCATCGGATTTAATGGGCTCAATGGGCTTATCGGGCTCAATGGGAAGTCAACATCTTCTGGCGAGAAAGGGAATGATCCAGGAAGCGGCAGCGAATTCGAACGAGCCCTTCGATAAGCCGTACGTTCAATAACCTCTTCTTCAATTGCGGCATCTTGTGGCCGTTCTTTTGGTTGTGTCCTACTAAATGGGAAGACAAAGGGCGAAGGATGGGATGGCAGAACCGTCATACTGTTAGGTCGTGGAAAGTCAGGGATCCCAGAAATAACCTCATGCTTCTATAAGATCGAAGGGAACGGACCGTTAGCTATCTAATATATAACTCCCACGCGAGAAGAGAGAAAAGGGAACTGGATCTGCACAGTCCGCTTCCACCAAGACGTTCTCTCGAGCGCATGGCAGCTAAGCGTGAAACATGTGGTGGGCCTGTGGGATTGTGTTGACCCCGCGACCGGGGTGTTGGACTTTTGCCACAGTGGAGAAAAGGGGCCATAGAAAGAGTGTGCAGGAAATACAAGGCAAGTGGGGGGTCTCGCGATAAAACATACCATAGCTTCCATGTCGGGGATAGCCATTTTGGCCCCATTGCCCCCATCCGCATTTGAGGGTGTCTCTGGAATCGGTGTCAATGGCGCACTCCCAAGTATTTCAGCCGAAGCCAGTTTCCGGAGCCCGGATTTAACGGCTGGAGGTACACTAGTATGATCCTCGACCGGACTGATTCCATCATCTGATTTTTTGGCGGAGAGATCTCGAATGCCCGGAGATACAGCACCAGAGTCTGATCTACTCTCGAGAACGCTCTGAATGCTCATGGTGCTGATAGTACTCTGTCTCCTACTATCGCGACGGATACTAGGAGCTCTGGAAGCTATTTGGCCTCCAGCAGTAGGACCACGTAACAGCTTCTTCCACTGTCGCCACATCCGTCCCAGGACGGGGTTTAATGCAACCTTCTCCATATCCAATTCCTCGACGGAAGGTCTATCAACCGCCTCATAGTTGCCATTTGCGCCCTCCTCAGCCGCCGCCGCAATGCGGGCCTGCGAAAATCTAGCGACCGTTGCATGTCCCGCAACCAAAAGGGTCTGCTCGCCAATGAATTCGAGAATGGAGGTTAGAAAGATGGCAACAGCCGGCGAGACTGTGGAGGCTGGACCGTTCCTAGCGTATTGGTCAAGCCCGTTTGATGAGTACTCCGATTCTTCATATCCTTCATCATCGTCTTCTTCAAGGTCCCCCAATGATGAATAGATCATACACCTTAACCTCGCTTTCTTCCATATCCTCTCAATATCGAATTCATCCCCCCCGCCGGAGCCATCTTCTAGTTCATCCTCGTCTGCGTCGCCGAGATACTCCTCAAGCTCAGCTTCCGCGGATGCGATAGCCTCTCGAGCTAGTCGGCTCTTCAAGACCTCGATGACTGCAGGTCGTAGAAGCTTGAGAGTGGTTGACTTTCCAACCAATAATATCGACCAGAGAAGGTAATCAAGGAATTGATTCACCAGTCTCAGCGCATCAGGCGTAACCAGGATAGTCGGTGGGCCCGGTTTAACGATTCCTTCCGCCGATAATGTTTGAAAGAAGGATTCGTGGTCACTCGTCACAATCTGGGTAGCTGCTGAGGTTGCAATATATGCGGCTTCGGGTACAACGCCGATGAGTGGAGCGGGTGTCGAGGAGCCGGTTCCAGAGACGGAAAGTGCGGTGTCTGACGACATACTGAGGCTTCTGGACCTCGATCGACCTTGAGGGATGAGATCCATAACATCCGGCCGAGACTGTCGCATCATCTTTTATACTGATAGTTCCCCACGGCGGGAACCTGTGTGACCGTAATGTCGGAGAGTTGAAATAAGGGTTTTAAAAACAGATGAGTCGTAATCAATGAGATTACCAAGCTGTCAATGCGATCGTAATATATTTCTCGCAGCAGCTGGTGCAAGGTGCAAGGTAGACACAGCTCCGCAAATGGACGGGGTAATTGACGGAAACGAGGAACAAGCAATTAAGCCCAGCCCACAAAGAGAAAGACTATGCGATGCACGAGCACAAAAGCAGCCTCGGAGTATCGCGAGTGGAAGTTCAAGCTCAATTCGGGGCTAATAATAGTAAAGTCCGAGTCGTCGAGGATGATGGATGGCGAGTTTTGCACGGTTATTACTGACTCGGAGAAATAAATATATGTCGAATGAGAAACAAATTCAAAGGCTATGTTTTAGGCGTTTCAAGTCAGACTGGAGAAGCGGATAAGACGTTCGACGGGATTTGCGATGGCAATGTTCGATCTTCGAACGGCAGCGATGAGGTATTACTAGGGTAGGTTGGCCAGCCTATGGATAAATTCGAGAAATAAGGGAGGGCGTTCGCGATCCAAGGATTTAGAACAGGGTAAAAAGGGGAAAAGTAAGAGATCTAGCAGAGGGTTTAGTCAGTCTTAGGCGAACGGGCGTGCTGCAGGTAGTTTAGGCCCCACCAGGTCACTGAGTCGTGATCCAGTCGTCGGCCGTCGAGCGGAGCATACAAAGAGAAGGGACTAAAAAGTGGAGGGGAGGAAGATTAGATCTGGGGTTCGGACCCTTTTGATAGTGAAAGAGACGTAGACCAGGTGCAAACACAGGGAAAGGGTACAGGGAGGATGTCACAGCGTCAGGTCTGTGCAAATACCAGCTTGTCGGCCGGATTGGTTCGCCGTCGACACCACGACTTGGCCTGCAGGACCAGAGGAGCAGGGTTATGCAGATGCAGGACGTCGGGCATGTGGATGCATCGGTGCAAATATAGCATGCCAGCCCGAGATACCAGCGGATAATAATATGACCATGCAGGAGAGATAGCGTAAGATATGTAGAACACAGCAGTTGGGAAGATGCAAAAGGTGGATTCTGTCGGTCATCTATGCATTTCACAGAGCGGGAGGTGCACCGTTCGCCTCCTGTTCCCGATATATTGCATCGGTTTCCGATGCTTCAAAGGCTTCTCGGCGAACGGCTGAGATCGCGAGACCGCACTGAGCTGGAAACGAGATGCAGCGAGAGTAGCAGATATATGGATATGTCTATCCCTCCGATAACAGGAGATAAACGGATATACATATATATTGACGAGACTATGAAAACGAAAGAGGGCACGGGGGAGGATATATCGATAGGACGAATGTGCACGGTAGAAATTGGAGTCAGAGAAATGCAGGAAGCCGTCTATTGGCCCTGACAGCACATACCGAAAGGAAGCCCGCTTAGGTTCCAGGGAGGATGGGTCGGTGAAGGTGAAGCGGTTTGAGAATATGATTAGTCGTGTTATCGATCAGGTCGCATGGCAGTGTAGTGCGTCGTGCTACAGAGGCAAGGAATCCATGTGACCAGCGGACAAACCCATACTCGCGCAGCACTTGTGGGAAGCCAGCGAAACAATGCAATGACGGACCAGCAGCAGTCGTAGATGCCGGTGAGTACGGCAAACAGCGACCGTGGTAATTGCAGTGATGAAGCAGATGGTGATGTTGATGAAGGTGATGGCGATGGCGATGGTGATGTTGAGAGGAAGGTGGGAAGGAAAGAACACGAACGGGGACTGCTGGAAAAGAACTGTTCTCGAAACTCACCCACAGCTGGGGGACTGATTGATTGCTGTGCGATGCGAATTCGAATCTCTCCAAAACCCTGGTCCCCGGTCGCCAGAATAAAACTCAGGGGAGCGTTTTCTTGTTCTCTTTGTTCTTTTAAGGCTTCTTCAGCACCGGTGGGGTGAAAAAGGGTATAAAGGGCAGTGTTAAGGATGTCCTCTTTGTTGGACGGTGGTGATAAATTGAAACTGACAGGCCGAGTGGGGCTGCAGGCTGTCTCGGTCAACCTCACAATTGGATCGATTGGATGGCGGGCTTGGAAGCCTCCGTTTTCGGGTTGGTATCATCTCTCAATCAAATTTATCAAATTTGTGGATGCGATAGCACTAACTAACCATGATCCTCCAGGGCCAGGCTTGTATCTGCAGAATCCAGCAATCGATGCATCGTCGAAGGGCATGCCATATTCTGCTGCCGTTGCGTCGTCTGCCGCTGATGGCGGATGACGACCTTGTCGACACCCTCAAGGACTCGGATTGCGACTTCCTCAGTCGGACCTTCTCAAAACCCGATTGACAGCGACGGGATCCCCCAGGTCTTTCTCCTTTTGCAAGATCCGGTGTCGCCTACGGTTCAGGGGGGTCCAGGAAAGGAAGAAAAGTGCCTGGACTTGCCAAAGGCCCTGCCCTGGTACCTGAGCTGTTGACCAGGGTCCAGCTGCAATCGAACAGGGGAGGCCGGTGACCTCATGGGACAGAGCACGCTGTTGGCTCCAGAAGACACGGCCTGCACCTGCCGTTTGCTCTAAACGCACCGCTCATTCGACGAGAGTGCCTGTGCGCCAGAAAAATGTTTGGATGTTGAGGTTGGCGTGGTCTCGTACCCAGACCAGGTTGGCGGTCTGCCCAAGGAATCGATACCTCTGCACGCACCGATTACCACCATCCAAAGATATGTTCGCATTATCAGGCCATGAATGCATTTCCACGCTGTTGACGGTTACTCAAGTCTGCCTCGATTCTAATCTGGGTACTTGGGAGTAATCATGACTAAGAACGAATTGTGGGAAACCAAACTCCCCCAGCCCGTCCGTCGGTAATCCGTACCATGGATAGTCAAACTGAGAAAGGATCTCTAATTCGACCTACTGTCTCCGTCTAGATCATAGCCATCCTACTGCCGCATCTCTGCATACACCATCTATGTTAAGAAAGGCTTTCAACATTTCCACCGCACCTTCAAACAACCGCGGTGCCTTAGTTTAGGCATGATTGCTCCAACAGTTATGCAAACCGGGTAGCGTCCAAGGCAGCGACTGTCAACAGCATTGATGGGAACTGTCGGCGTGAGGCACGGGTGTCTCATTGGCCGCTCGCTGCATCGCACATGTTCCCCTGTCGCTTGCTTCCAACCCATCAGCCGCGAACCTTGGCCGGAGATTGGACCGAGGCGTTTTCCCCTTTTCTAAACCCAAAACATCCAAAATGAAATCTTGAGATAGAAACAAAAACTCTAAAACACTTCAGCCTCTTCCGTCTATCGACGCTTCTCGCGCGCGTCAAACGCATGTAGAAGAGCGGCACGTCAGTCCTTACCACATCTACATATCCAAAATCGAGGTATCCTCCCTCGATACGACACTCTTTTTAGACAGACCGTTCCCACCGGAAGGTTACAGGCGAACCTCGATTTCACTCATTTGTCAAGCATACCAAAATGTTGTTCCGTAATCAGTTCCTTCTTCCTATTCTTCTTATCTCCGGAAAACTCGTCCAAGCTGGTATTTGGGACGATATCACATCAGCATGGGACCCTGCGACGGATGGAGTAAAATGTTTCTTCGGCGACGAGGACGCATGCAAAACCACTGATACCCCAGCGCCAACCTCCCCTCCGAAAGTCGCTCCAACAAATGTACCCGCGAGGCCTACACAGTCGGATGAAGATGAAGATGAACCCGAACCAACGAAAGCGCCGAAGCCGAGTAAACCGGAATCACATCCGGAGACCACGGCGCCACCACGAACAACTAGCGTAGCTAAACCGACGAGTACCACTGAAGAGGTCACTAGTGTTACAACGAAACCACCAAGCTCAACATTCACCACAGAAGTTTCGACGCCTATTACTTCCGATGAACCGTCGACGGAAGTAACGAACACTGCGCCGGCCGCAACAACCTCTTCTTCAAGCCAGGCCTCGGAGAGTTCCAGTGGTGGCACCATTAAACCCGGCATAATTGCCGCAGGCATCATCGTCGGTGTCGTGGTCTTCGCCCTCGTCGGTGTCATTGCATCGGTCATCTATAGAAAACGATGGCGCGAGAAGCAAGCCGCCATCGCGAAGGCGAGGGAGGACCAGATGAATTTCGGGAAGGTCGGGGTATGATATGGACGGAACATGGGATAATGCAGGTTACGAGATTAGGTTTTTGTCTGGGCGGCATGGGTCGTTCTTGTACGATATCAAGGGGCGTCTTCATTTCACGATATACTGGGTATAGAAGTTTTATGATAAATATTTTGGGAGGCATTCGCAGCCGCTATTGGCGACGTTCACTCGCTCAATCATCCGGCGACACCATCACATAGTTATTCAATATGATTACCAATATACTTGCTTGCATCATGATATTATGCAAGATCCATTCGAATTCTGCGCTCCTCCCACCACACCCGGTTAGCCCGATCTTTTTTTCTTAAAGTATCACGGGAAGGTTTTGTGTCTACCCGTCCCGAAGTATCTGATCTAGATCGCTCCTTCCGAGATCATGATATCATCCCACAGATGCTTTGTCCCGTCCGAGCATCCATTGGCCAGCTCAGTCGGCTTCGCTCCACAAAACTCCAAGCCACATCTCGAGTTTCCTTCCTTCAAGCGCCTGAAACCTGCGCCGAGATTCTTATGCCCAGGAAATCACCGACCATCTTGTCACCGACAGGTATGCTCGCTACCATGCATGTCGGAGGGGTTCACAAAGCACACCATATCATACACTTCCTAGATAACACGGAGCGAACCTGCAAGCCCAATCGCCGCCCCAACACCGTCCTGGCATCTGCATGTTGCACAAGCGGACCATGGCGTATCAGCTGCCCCAGTTGCCACAACGCCAGCGACGCATAAGGGTGGTACCTGCAGGAAGCCCGTCTGCAGGCCAACCATTGTTGGTCACATTATATCCCGGCCGGTGCGGAACGGGTCCAAATCAAGGAATATGCGTACCAAAAGTAAACTTTGGTTACATGACCTAGTTTCCTCTTTTACGTCTAGACGTCTTCGCTCATTGAACGGAAGCTTGAGATCTAAAAAATCTTCCCCAGCGCTGCAGCCGTTAGCCAGACAGACCGTGCGGTGCGGTTCGATTCCATAAACGGTCAATAATACTCATATACCTCTTTGGTTCCCTGTAAGCCACCTTTGCGTGGACAAAGGCCGATTCCTGAGACACCATGTATAACGTTAACGATGACAGCCTGACCAAAGGTCGCAAAAGCGGAATGAATACCGCTGCGCCGACCATGAAATCCCATCATCCGTTTTCCCAGGGCCAGCGCTTTGTGCTCCTCGGTTCCAGTAACAAAGGTTTACAATTTCCAGGAAATACAGCATAAGAGTGATCCCTTTGTGGTTCCGACTGCCGCAGCCACGCAAATCTCGGACTAAGTCCCTTTACCAGGGTGACCCTTTCAATTCAATGCTCACTATAAATCCACGGAGTATTGAAGCCCCCCAAGTGGATCGTATAGGCTGAACAGATGCACCTAATTGTCATGCTATAAAAATTATTCATTAAACACCTCAAGAGTGCGAAAGGTTTGCGCAGAGTTCCAACGTGGTCGCTATATCATACAATTCTATAGATGTTTCTCCTTTTAAGGCGCGGAAATGGCATCGGCAAATGCTATTTTCTCATGTTAAATTCAATTCAATTGCAACTTCGGGTAACAACCCCCTCGGACGAACCGTGTGCCCTTAAATCCGTATTCAGCATGACGATACCGGGCGCAGTTATGCCTGTCCCATTAATTCTGCAATCATTGCATCTGCAAAGGAGAATCACAAAAGCCACTCAACTTTCGCTACAATTTTCGGCTATTCAAAACCTCTCACACCCTTCCTTCCCGTGCGGAAGGGCTGTTGGCTACCCGCGCGACTCAACGTGAGTGTCTTTGTCGGTTGAGTGGTTCGTGCTCTTCTTGGCCAGCCAATCGCTCAGAAACCTACTTTTGCGGGTCAAAATCCCATGGACAGGCGGGCACTTCAAGAAAATCCACTTTTGAGTTCCTCAGATCTTCAGTGCCCGTTTTTTCTCTCCGTCGTAGATTTTATTTGGTCCGGTTCCTGGCGATCAATGGAGACTTCATTCCTCATCTTATCTGGGGAAGCTCGAAGCGGATAACCGGACTGACAAGTCTGCGGAGGCGAGCCCCTTTTGCCACGTTCTCTTGGCCTTTATCTCGTTGACGAGTTTGCAATTGATTGCGTTTCGTTAGCGGGGCTCTCACCTCAGGTGCAATCTTTACTCCACATTCCAGTAACAGATGCTGCGCACGTTTCAGCAAGGTACCGATAAAACACAGAGACGAATACGAGAGACGCTTCTATGCTGCATTCTCTGAACCGGGGGAGAGAGATAAAGATGAACGATGTTAGGGCATGTTCGGTTGGTTTGTTCCGTTTTGGTTCGACTGCTCACCGATATTTAGCCGTGAAATGCCCAATCCAACCATGAATGTTTGTTACAAGAGCCGGCCGTGGGGCCATATAGCTCATTCGAGGACGCAATAACATGTTTGGGGCTTAGCTATGGCAGCCATGTACCATGGTAACCTCAGATCAGGTCAACTTTGCGTGGGATATGAAGCGGTTATAGTTACGGATTATAAGCTTACTGTTCTTACATTGTCTCCCGGAGGTACCGTCTATTCAACTGGAAACT
The DNA here is from genome assembly GCA_036971245.1 of Arthrobotrys sphaeroides. NCBI lineage: Eukaryota > Fungi > Ascomycota > Orbiliomycetes > Orbiliales > Orbiliaceae > Arthrobotrys > Arthrobotrys sphaeroides. Next base: position 451,387 of record JAJTTW010000003.1, read on the forward strand.
CAACCAGAGTTGGGGAATTTTGACCTTGAATTATTCTCTGTGAATTTATATGATGTAACCCGAGCTATAGAACCCTCAAATGAGACTGGGTTATATCAGAGTGCAAGATTGATTGTAAAACTGAGTAGGCCTAGGTAACGAGGCATCCGGGTGTGTGGGTGGCCCGGTTTACATTTTTAAAATACCAATGTGAACCACTATATAGAAGCGACAACGCCATAGACGTATTCTTAGCCAACAACATGAATAATAAGCAGTTTCCCCTCTGCAGCCGTCTGCGGCCTAGTTGTAGCCATCGAGAGGGCTCCAGCTCAATCCTAGGACTGAACTTAACCTATCCTCGCTCTATAAATCTATCAAATTGCTGTTCCTTCATATGGCGTACAAAACGTTTCAAAAGGTTGCAGTATTCTTTTGGAACGTTCTGAGCGTCATACTTTGAGGTGGATCACAACGTATACATGCATGTACTTAGACGTTCGCAGTTCAATTCTTGTGTACATGAATATTAGAATATATCGTGGATATCAATCTGCAGACCAGAAACCTCCCAAAATTGCTACCGATATGAAAACAATGAACCAACCAAGGCCTATACATACTTAGTAGTTTGTAAATTTCTTGGACCCATCTTACTATAGTACTAGAATAATTCCCAAAGACTATATTGATCATGACCGCCCCGAACATTTATTCCATCAACTTTTAACTGCCAAACACCACGTAACAAATGCCAACCCCAACGTCAAAAGACCAACTTCCCAAACTTTTGTTTATAAAACCAAACTATTATATACCCAAACTCTCACCAGCATATATAAACCCAAGCCCTAAAAGTCCCGTCCAATGCTAGCATGCATGCTAAAGTACCTCCGCCTCAATCCGACCTCCGTGTTCGATAGGATACAGTCGGCATACATTCCACTGGTCCTGTTGGAGGTAAAGCTGAAAGGTCGCAGATCCGGCTGCGAACAGTATTGATTGATAGAAGGGGCTTTCCTCGGGATTATTCTTCTCGTCGTATACCCTCAATAGCTTCTCCAAGACTGGTTCCGTGTACCTGACCAAGCCACGGTCCGTCATGGCCCTTGTTGCCAAATCGATCAAATATGTTGAGTCCTCCAATGATGGAAAAATTCCGGGGAAGGCATGTATCCCTTCTTGCATTACCTCTAAGGATTTCCAGTAATTCTGTTGCTTGAAGTATGCTTTGGCCTTGAGGTATTGGAATCTCACGCAGATAGCTGCGGCTCTGGCTGTCTCCTCCGCGGATTTCACTAGCTGCCTGTCCTCGATCATGCGGCCCACGGCACCTTCTATCAGCCGCCCCGTTTTTAGGGCATCCCGTGGGTCCCCAATCAGTAGCTGGGTCGTCATGATAATGATAACACCGTAAACCCCCACCGTGCAGTCCTCCAGATTTTTCACTTCGAGGGGTTCAACGCCCTGGATGTGGACTGCAATGTATTTCCTCAGAGTTTCAACATCGTTCCTGTTTGAGAGCTCATAATTGATCTCTGCTAGAGTCGCAGCAGCGGTTATGGTATGTAGACTTGCGTTTCCGTATTCCTCCTGAGAGATTTGGAAACCTCTAGTTGAGACTTTTAAGGCATCCTTATAGGCGCCTCGGAAGACGAGTCGTTGTGCGATATCGTCCATACTTGCGGTCAGACTGAATGTTGGACATTGTAATACTCTTGTCATGGCCTCTGATATCTCCATGAAACCGGTTATTTCCTTCGAATCCACGCCGTAGACTATGATGAAATCTATGAAGTCCGTGACAGCCATAAGGGTAGCGAAATGTGTGAATCCGTATGTTCGGATCAGGTAGGGGAGGTGTAGAAGACACTTTCGGGCTGTGAGTCTCCAGAGTGGGATGAAATTCGGCTTACCAGCCGAGTCTTTGAATGTTGCATTTTCGGAACCGACGGTCTCCCACAGCTGGAACAGTCTGCTATAGAACACAGGTAGCATCTTTTCGACCATGACCCTAACTTTGTTTTCGTTAGGCCTTGGGGTACCGCTTTTGATATATATAGCCGCTTCGTAAGACGGAGGGGCATCTTGCGCCCACGTATAAGAGTTTGCGCTGACGATCTTCTCGGCCTCGGAGAGCGGGATTTTGCTCTCGGACATTAATCGGTCTGTATCTTTGATAAAGCGTTCCGAAGTTTCCATGAGGCTTGTCATCCATGCGTCCAAGTCTGGGCGAAATATTTCTGACAAGTGTTCCGCTAGTTCTTCTGGTGATAACAAATCGAAGCCCGCTTCGCTGAGTATGCTAGCCTGCAGCTCTTTCGGCTCTTCTATCGATTGTATGATATCCTCGCAAAGTGATTGCAGAAGTTCGGATGGATCGATGATCCCATCCTGGGATTGTGGGGTTCCGTCGGTATCTGACCGGCCAGTTGCATCACTCAGCTCGCTCAATCCCGCGGTAGGGTCGTCGTCTTCGAAGTTTTGCGGTGGAACGGATTTAGGCGAGTCACTATGCGCTTCCGTTTCGGTATCGGCACCGGGAAGCTCGAAGGGCTCTACTGGATATTCGTCCGGTTGGTCGATAGGTAGCTTATGTTCTCCCTGTTATGATGCGTAACTGTTAGCCTGAACTTGTGGCTACGTAGTGTGGTCGTAAGAGAGAGTCTCACCTTCGCATCAACTTCGGACTCTGGATATACATATGCTTCATCAAGCGCGATACCCGGAGGTGTACAAATAAAGGCTTCCGAGTTCGATTGGGCAGGTGTAAAGACATCCATCGGTGAAGGCACGAGGATTCCCGGACTAGCTTCAACGTCTACCATCATCTACAAGTCAGCACCAGGCTCTCACATGAACTTAAATATAGGCTTAAAATCACTGGAACCCAGCATCTCGTCTATATAGCTAGCTACTGACGGTACGCTATCGCTATATATATAAATATAACAGGTATACTGACTTTCGAACTCCTTCCCGTCACTTTGCAGGATCCGATCGAGCTGCGTTTGTTTAACCCTGAATCCGTCGTTTGGGTCCCCAAACCACCATCCGCGAATAACTTTCCCTCTTTCTCTGGCGCATCTTTCCATTTGGAAAATGTACTTTCTATTCTTTTGTTTGATATTCTTATCGGATAGCTTCCAGTCGCGGAGGAGTCTTCTGAATCGGTGTACTCTAAATAATTTGATTCGAACACGCATATAGTCAGCAAAGGTTGCAGCTCGCACATCCGCACTTGAAGGTATCTCTTCCAGGTAGGTTGGTAGAGGTTACTTGTATATATACGTACTCAATATGCACATCCCTTCGCTTCAACTCCGCAATAATGGACAGATGTGGCGTTCCTTTGTGGACTTCCTCCGTCACAAGCTTTCTAATATGATTCCATGACTCTTTCCGCGTATATCGTCGCTTTGTCACTGCTGAGCTCCCGCACCTCTTTACTGGATAAGTTGGCTCAGAAGAGGTCATCTTCCAATAGCTGCGGGAGTTCTGACGGAAGGTATCTACTTGGGGTTGTCGATTTTGGTTGTGCAGGTACGGATGTCCAGTTGGAAGCTCCCGTTGGTGCCTGCGGTTTGGGACGCAAGGGGAAAGCTTTCTATTGAACAATAGAACTTGTGATATGCGAGTTAATCGTTATGAAGGTAGCATATCGTAGCCTTGTTGCTGTGGCATTACATGGTAGAATCGAAATTGTCGTTACGAAGACGATCCAAATAGTTGGGGAACAATGGAAGGATTTATATAGCCCACGAATTAAACACAGGCGTCGTGTCGAAGTATCCAGATCTCACCACCAAGGCTCAAATATATATCCAAAAAGTTGAGATATGAAAGTGAATTTTTTTTCCGCGCTGCGAAAAAAAGTTGATTGTCCAGGGTTTCCTCCAATGTGACTAACGTTCCATGCGGTTCCTGCGTGTGTAGGTATATATACTGACCCAGCTATCCGAGTTTCCCCGCGAAAAAAAGCATCTCGTATCGGGGAATAATGCATTCCAGGTCATCAAGGACCGATAACGCAAGGCTGTCGAAAAAGCGAATGCATGGACCCACCGCATGTCCCGCTGTCGAAGAACCCCTTCTGAAGATCCTCGTTTATCGACCAATCACGTCGACAAAAAAGTTGACTTTGCGATATTTCGGCCAATGATGTGGCCCAAAAAGTTTACTCTGCAAAGCGCAAGAGGGGTAAGGGGATTGTGGATGGGGTCTACCACCGTCACTCGATCCTGCATGCATGGGGATGGCATCACGGGAGAGCTCGAAAAAATGAGGATTGTTGGCCGCATAGAAGGCGGGATTTAGGCTATTTTAGAAATGGGAATTATGACGAAGGGGCGTTTAATGCTTGTAGACGGGAGTTTATAAGCAGGGAAATGGTTACCTCCCAGGTCGAATGAGATGAGATGGGTCGATGAGCATGAGTAGTCGATTTTGAACAGCCTCCTCGTCTACGGTGGAATGTGTTGGTTGCCAAAGCTGCATGCCACATCGATTTCCTATCCAGCATTTCAAGGTTCGGATACCAGATTTGATATTTTAGGACGGGTGCACGAGCTCTAGCTACCCTATGTTTTCTTGCATTGAGTTTAGGACCGTAGCACTGTGCGATGAGGTAAGGTGTATGCTATCCAGGATGATCGATAGTGCTATAGTGTACTGCTATAGCAGGTGCGAGGATTGATATCATAAGCAGCAGCAAGGGGACCCGGAGCTAGAGCCCGACATTATAACCACAAGTTCGCCGACTGCAAAGCGTCTCGATAGTCCAAATGGTAACGGAGCGGGAAGATATTGTCAAATAGACTCAAATTATGATTAGGAGATACAAAGGAAATATGAGTAAAGCAAGAACACGCTAAATATAAGCTCAAAAGAAAAGACAAAATCCCTCCAAACCTTTGTACACTATTTATTCTTCGTCTACCATATCATCTCATCCCTTTACATATCCCTTCCATCAGAAGCAGCCTTCACCAATTCCCTCAACTTCTCCACCTTGACACCCTTCTCCAAACTCACGCCACTGGTTCCAATGCACCCCGTAACAGCCTCGATAACCCAATTCTGACAATTCCACTCCCGATCCACATTGTTAACCTCAATGCCCTCAAAGATCTCCTCAACCTTCTTCACATCCTTTTCGTAAACCTTCCCGACGTGGAGAACGTGCGCCAGACTCTGGGATTTTAGAACGTACACGTCATCTCGGGGACGGTACTCGAAGAGTGGGTGGCCGTGGATGACGTGGTGGGCTGTTCCCGGGTGGGAGAGGGATTTCGTGATGATGATGGCCCAGTGGTCGGGTTTTTGGTTGCCGGCGGCGTCGAGACCGCGGTCGTAGGCTGCGATGTAGATCTGGAGGGCTGCTGGGCGCTTGAAGAAGCCGAACATTTTTAATTTTGTGGGTATTAAATTTGAACAAGTGGTTTTTTGGGTTTGGTGGAAAAGGTCGTGAAGAGATATAGGAGAATCGTTTGTATAGGTCGATTTGAGGCGTGAATGAATATTCTTTGGATAAATGGTCGTGAGAGTACTTTTTATTTTTATGGAAATCCGGTTGATATTGTTTTTCCGTCGTACTAGTTAAAGTGACAGAAGGGCGATATCAAAGGAATGAAGAAATTCGTGGTCGTCGAATGAGTGTAGCAACTTTTTTCCGGGACTCTGAATATATAAGAAAGACAGCGTTTTTGTTTTTAAATAATTATTATCTTTCGAGCAATAGCGGCGTGATATCTATTTTTATTATGAGGTTTTTGTATTCTTTTCCTCAGGTAGATGGAATTCGAAACCGATTAACCGCAGCAAAGGAAAGACTTCGACTAAGATTTTTCGCTCGTGTAACTGAATGATGACAAATGAATGTGTGGTGTTGTAATGGGTACTTGTGATTGTGTGTGATTTGTGTTGAAAGTGTGGTATTTTTGCTCCTGCTTTTCTGCTCCGCAGATAAAGAATGACTGAACGGAAATAAAAATAAAAAATATAAAAAATAAAAAAGGTTATTTAAAAAGGGTGGTTGAAAGAATCGAAAGAATAAAAACGGTGCGGTGAGAAGTGAAGAAAGGAAAGAATGGCTTTCTAGAAAGAGTAGGCCAGCTCAGAGGTTCTCCGGTTCGTCATCTTTATGTATTGTCCTCTGCCCACTCGCTGACCTGGTTCGTTGAATCCCACAAGGCACGCACCCCGGCTTGAACATGGGTGCCCGTTCATGCCAGCGAGTTCATTTTAGGGTGCGGGTTTTCGATACCGCGCGCGTCTACCAACATCCGGGGCCTCAGAGGATTCTATTGGTTGGCCTCCGCAGCCCTTCGCAGAATTTCCCACCCCACCATCCTCAGCTCGGGCTTTTGGTGTGGGTACCTGCAGGAACAGTGAATGAAGAGGTGGAAGAGGCCAGCCAGTCCCGTGAGGGAATTTGACGCTGACGGTGCTGAATCGAGGCAGGACCCTTGGGTCGCTCAACCATTTACACCATTCTCAGGAGATTAATCGATATCCTCAGGCCTTCACGGTTGCGATTTTCTGTCTCTCTTTCCTCATTTTTCCTAATCTATTCCTCTTTCTTTATCGTGGGTACCTTTTTATAAGCGTTTCATCTTTCGTTCGTCGGCCCTCCTTATTTCGATACGGGGACATACGTACGAACAACTGTAGCCTACGCTTACCGTACCGTCCTCTCCGTCGCCTTCGTCGCGCCGTCGCCAGCCATCTCGTCGCCATTTCCGGTGGACGATAGAGCAGATCCCCCCTGCTCGATATGAAGCACGTCTAAACCGGGGTTTGAGTTACGTTGGTTACTTTTGTTGCGGTTTCTGAGCGCTGCAGCTGCAGGAAAAGCAGTAATACGAGGGTCACCCGGGAGAAACTACCATGATGATGAGAAGGACGGTGTCTTTGCTCTCAAGTTTCTAACAATAGCTGACGCCGGTACCTCTCTCGGAACTTCACAATATCATTCGAATCTCTCTTACCGCGGTCGCTGTAACTGTTTGCTTGAATCTCGTTACAAAATAATCTTAATCTTAGGGTACTAACTTAAACTCTTTTGTCTCGATTTGGTACCGAAGTTAACAATCCTACGCTTCAAGCAGCCCCTCTTCGCATTGCTGCTTTGCCTCGTCCGCGCATCGCATACCGGCCACATTCGTACCTTAATCGGTTCCAATACCCTGGGACTTTCAACCACCACCAACCAACCGCCGACCAAAACGGTTGTTTCTCATTTCTCACGCGCAGCTAGTTGCTGCAAGAGAACGATAGAAACCTCTCTCTCTACCGTTGTTTTTTCCCGCCGCATGAACGCATGAAACTCCCAACCCGGGTTGTTCTTGGCTCCTAAGCTACGTGTTCGTCGGACCCTTCGAACCACAGCACAATCAAATCAATCAACTTCAAACTCTCGCCCCAAAAATAAGACCTACGCCACAGCCAACCCTCTCTTTTACACACACAACCCACTCCAGCCCTTTTTCTTGGGCCTGCCTTCGAGGTTGTACAAAATAAGCCCCATAAGCTCAGCTCAGCTTAGCCAACGAGAACCTAACTAAGCTCTTAAGGCATAATCAAATACTACAACCCCCCCTCGTTGGGCAAACATTCAAGGGAGCAAGGGAATCGAAGGTATCCGGGGGGGAGAGTCATCTAAATGCTCCTCACCTTCGATCTATCCCTAACCCCCACCCCCCTCCCATCAAATTTTCACCCAAAGCCACTGCATCCGTTACACAAAGTTTACTTGGACGTGAGAATCTACGTGGCGAGGACGCTGTACAAGTTCCTTGCGTTCTTGCAGAGGGTGTTCACGGCGTTTTGGGTGCATAATCGGCGAAAGAATGAGAGTGTGAGGAGCAAAGGGAGTAGTAATCCCGGGTTCCGGGTGGCTAGGGTTTCTCGGGGGTGTTATATAAAATGGGGAGTGAGGGATGTGGAGGCTAGAGCTATGGGGTATGTGAAGGAGAACACTGGGGTGCCGGTTCCGAGGGTTTGGGGCTTTTGGAGCCATCGGGAGGGTGGTGGTGGTTCTAAAAGTGGTGCGACTACGTCACTGGATGGGGGGAATAAAACGTCTGAAACGAAGAGGAGGGAAAGTGCTGGGTCGAGTGAATTGAACTACATGCTCATCGAAGCGTTACCGGGTGATCCGGTCGGTGAGGTTTGGACGGAAATGGATGACGAGGCTAAGGGGAGGTTTGGACGGGAATTTGTGGGATATCTGAGGGAGCTTAGGGCGCTGGAGCAGCAGCCTGTGCCGGTGCGGGATGCGGATGCGAAGCAGAGGCCCCCTGATGATAATAATGATGAAGATGAAGGGGAGGAAGGGGTGAGGCTTGGATACGTCGGTGCGCTGAATTACCAGCCTCTGACGGACCATAGGATCGCGACTGTCCCGTACGGACCGTTTGAGGATGTTGAAGGGTGGCTGGGGTGTGAATATCTACTTGGATACGTGGCGAAGGCGAGACCCAGGGAGGTTTATGAGAGGCTGGATGGGGAATTGAAAAAACGAGATGCAAGAGTGGTGTTTACGCACTCTGACCTGACTCCTAGGAATGTATTGGTGGAGAAACGAAGCGGGCGCATCACGGGAATCGTGGATTGGGATTCGGCGGGGTGGTGCGTGGAGTGGTGGGAAGGGGTCAAGGGAGTCTACGGGTGGAATGACAGAAGTTTCTCACAGGCACCGGGCGATGGGGAGGACAATAAGAGTGAAGACAGCCTGATAGAGACGTGGACGGGCCTGTTGAAGGAGGTCGTGGGCGACTTTGACGACGAGCTCAAGGCTGACGAAGAGATGAGGGATATCTACGGGTTTCCGTATTAGCCCTTTTACGAAACATTACGAACGGCGTTATCGGTGCGGATAACTTTAGCATTGGATTATGAGGCGTAGGGATGTTAATGTTGTGCATGTAAATATGTATAACTGTACAATGCATTTGATTGCAACAGGACTGTTATCATTAAACATTATTACGTTGGAAGTGGTTGGTATGAAAGGGGCCGTTTTATAACACAGTGTTTTAGGCCTTATCGACACATGTATAGTGAAGATTGGTGTCTACTTGTTCTCCCACGGTAGGCCCTTAGCCTTCCTCTCCTGCAGAACGATTCCATCGTGGCCTCTTCTCACGAATATGGCGATGATGACGGAGATCCACGTCAGCAGAGTTTCAAAGACAATGTTTAGCCTGGGCGTTGGGCCGACCATGGCCGCTCTCGCCGTTCTGGAAAGGAAAGTTGTAACGGCGAGGGTTTGGCCACTCTGTATCTCTTCCAAGCACCTCTTCGCTACCTCATCGGGTGTTTGAGGCGAATCGTCCTCCTCTTCAATTTTCTTCAGACAGTCGGGTTTGGTTTTATTTTCGTTCTCCAGACCCGGGGAGAGGATTCCACCGGGGCAGCAGCAGTGCACGTCGATGTCGTAAAGGAGGCATTCTTGACGGAGAACGTCCGTCAGCGCGCGGAGAGCGGCTTTTGGACCGGAGTATGAGCTGTAACCGACCGTTGGCCAGAGGGTCGTTAGGGATGAGGTAATGATCAGTTTCCTCCGATGGTTTCCGTCTGTCGGATACTTCTGAGGGGGTGGCGGACGGGATGTCATCCGCTTCAGGACATCATGGGTGATGTAGACTGCGGACCAGTAATTTGTATTCATGCCGAATTGGAGGTCCTCAGGCTCGTAATCTTTGAAGAATCCAGGATTCGCACCGCCTGATATCGTTGAACCCGTTAGAGATATGACATCGACGAATTATGCAAGAAGTACTGGTAGTGGAACATACCCGCGCAGGTCCACAGGATATCAGTCTCCCCTATCTGTTCTTCGGATTCCGAGACCGCCCTTTGAGCGTTCTCAGGCACGGCAAGGTCCGCTGAGATGATTGCCAGCTTTTGGCCGGGGTACTTGGACGCATTAGCGTTCTACAGCCGGATCGTGACGGTTAATACGTATGCATGTATCCGTATAGATTGAGGGTATGTAGAAGCATACCATGACGGCCTGGATTTCATCACCGGCAGCAGCCAGCTTCTTCATATCTCGGGCCACGATGGCGACGTTGGCCCCCATCTTGGCCATGAGGAGAGCCACGGCCTTTCCCATCCCCTGAGAGGCACCGGTTACGATGATGTTCTAGTTCGATCCAATCCAATTAGCACGCGAACTATCGCCATCTGATATCGATGTGGACAAGACTTACGCGTCCGGCAACCGGCATCTGATTCTTCGTAAAGAAACCCATTGCGAAAGGCGAGGCGACGAGGAGAGCAGCAGCGGTGGAGAGACCGACGGCGACGGGACCGCCAGGAAGTGACATTCCGACGACTGCTTATTTATATTTGTAAGAGAGCCCTGATAAAGCGGAGTCAGCAAGTGCCGAATCGAATATCTGAGCTTAGCCAACCAAGCTTTTGAATCTGGCAGGGCCGCGTGTGGCCTGTCCTGTCGGTAGTTGCCGCGGTGGAGACAGCGAATTTGGACTTCGCAGTTGCTCTTTCTCGGTTAATGCCACGGCCAAATTTCTTTTCTGACCAACCTTCGATTCCAATCTACCGACGAGGAGACTTCAGCCTTAAGGAATACCAGCGTCGGGAAGTGGGGATAGCGATAACAGAGTGCTTACGGAGGCATCGGGAAGAAGAAGAGGGAGGTGCTTGTCAGCCTGGGGAAGGCATGATCCGTCCACAATGGGTCTGCCGACAGTGTCTCTCGACGGCCAGGACGGCGACACCCCGTCTGGCACGGCCGTTTCTGGCACAGGATATCATCGGACGACGGTCGAATAGTAGTACGCTCCCTATCTTTCTTTCTTTCTACGGTTCTGCTTCTGTAGCATTGGCTAACGTGGGAGGGGTGTCCAGCTTCCACACGTACCGACGAAGACGAAGACTTATTCCTGGCGGACTCGCTGCTCAGACGGGCGAAGCAGCTGTCTACGGAGCACGATGTCCTCGAAAGGCAATTGATGGAGGACTTCGATACGAAGACGGCTGCTAGGGCAGGGCATCTACGGCCGGTGTCGGAGGCATTGAAGGAGTACGAAGCGGCAGTGGAGGTACTGTGAGATTCCCTCGTCTTCTTCTCCTTGATCCGTCCGTTGCGACTCAAACTAACGGGAGGACACGATGATACACAGAACCTGAAGGAGCTCCGTGCTCTGGCATCGGATCCCGAGTCAGACCTGTCGACCATGGCAGCCGAAGACATCCCTTCCACGATCGATCAGATACGGACGTCCTCAACCACCCTGACCACCTCCCTCGTCCCACGGCACCAATTCGCCGCATTTCCCTGTACGATCGAAATCCGCCCGGGCACCGGTGGCTCTGAGGCCACACTCTTCGCGAACGACCTCTACAAGATGTACACTTCCCTTCTCAGCCTACTCCGCTGGCAGAGCACGGTCATATCCCACCAGACTCACAACGAAATCGGCGGTGAAGGGTGTTCGGAGGCTATTATAAGCGTATCCGCACCTGAATCTTATGATACGCTGCGACACGAAGCCGGCGTGCACCGCGTGCAGAGGATACCGGCTACGGAAAACAAGGGTAGGACGCACACGTCCACGGCGACGGTCATGGTGCTGCCGAAGCTGGGGGACGAGGAAGGGGACTTCGAACACGGGACGGACGATGATCCGCTGGCGCAGATAGATATGAAAGAGGTCAAGACCGATGTCATGCGGGCTAGCGGTGCCGGCGGACAGCACGTCAACAGGACGGAATCAGCCGTCCGGATGACACACATCCCTACGGGGATAGTCGTGGCCATACAAGATTCTCGATCGCAGCACAAGAACCGAGCATCGGCGCTGACGATTCTCAAAGCCAAGGTGGCAGAGAAGAGGAGGAAGGAGAAGGAGGAGGAGGCGCTGAGCATGAGAAGAGGGGTGGTGAGGGTCGGGGCGGGGAGGAGCGACAAGATTCGGACCTACAACTTCACCCAGAACCGGGTGACGGACCACAGGAGCGGGCAGAGCAACCACGACCTGCCGCGACTGATGGAAGGCGACGGGCTGCTGGAGATGATCGAGGGCGTGAAGGAGTGGGACAAGCAGAGGAGCGTGGAGGTGATGCTGGCGCTGCAGGAGATGGAGGACCGGAAGAAGCAGAAATAGTATCTACTGCCATACATCTGCACATACATCTGTCTGTACATACATATCTATCTGTACATATATAAATACGTGGTATGCATACTACTCATATGCATACATACTACATTGATTCTAGAGTACATACTAGATATCATCGAGTTTACATAGAACTGACATCGTCAAATGCCGCACCCTCGATTGGCTGCGAACAACCTCCCCCATCCAGCTAGCCCCGCCCGTCCCATTACTCCACTAACTTCTGCCCGAAACCAGCAGAACCAGCTAGCGCTTTCTGGCCCGTCGCTTTTATCGGCTTATCGGCGTGTTTCGTTGAACGTTCTTTTCATTTGCAGCAGGAAAATTTGTGCTTTGAAAAATTCCACACGACATCGAAAACAATCTCTCGCCCTCGCTCTTTCTCCGGATCACATAATATCTCATCTCCACCGGCACCGTCGAGCTCTCACTGACTCGTTCGCAGGATCATTCGATTCGCACATTCCCGCTGTCGACCGTCCTTTTTTCCTGTCCAGCTGTGCCGACGTCTCCAGCGGAGAATTCACCGGCTGTACCTACATTACGTAGCGCTAGCTCTGACGTTAACCCGTCCACCCGAAGAGACTTACACTACGTCGTCCGACATTCGCATTCGGATTCGGATTCCCTCAATCGATTAGTTCATCCAGCTAGTAACGTTACGCTATACCGGAATTCCACAGACTCGGGTGCAGAAAAAAAAAAGCCTTTCCGTCACGGCTTCTAACTACCCCACCAAGCCCACAAACCCCAAAGCATGTCGAACGCCATACCCTCCACACCCGCGACAGCGGCTCTACCTCTCGATGCCTCCTCGTCCTCTCTATGGTCTCGCCTGTCCGGCTGGGTCGCCGATAATAAAGCCGTCGCTTACACCATCGGCGCCGTAGTCGTCGTTGTTACGGGCGCCGGCGTCGTATACTACCTGAACACCCAGAAGGACGGAAACGTCGAGAAGATTGGAGAGGTACACATTTCTGAGTCGCCTACAGGGGAACGGCAGGACGGATCTGTGCGGAAAAGGAAGAAGAAGGCGAAGAAGGCGAAGAAGGAGGACGGTGAGAAGGCTGGTGAGGATGTCGCTGCTAAATGTACGGGTTCTTGAGAGCGAGAATTCGATCTTGGGTCATTGATGCTAATTGAATTACTGGGACAGCTACACCCCCACCGGCGGCTACGGTCGAGCCTGAGCCCGAAGTACTTCCCGAGTTCACAGAGGAATCCGTCACAACCTATACCACCGAGGTTCGAGCATCCGTTGTCTAGTAGTATATATACGTTGCATATCCGATCAATTGGCTGACAATCGTCGTCTCCAGGAACGAAAGGTGTTCGCCGGCAAGCTAAAGGGTCTCGGGAACGACGCCTACAACGCCAAAAAGTATGATGAGGCTATAAAACTCTACACCCAGGCCATCCTCTGCAAGCCTGATCCGATATACTACTCCAACCGAGCCGCCTGCTACAATTCCCAGAGCAATTGGGCAGCCGTTATCGAAGATACCACCGCTGCTATCGCGTTAAACCCGGATTACATCAAAGCCTTGAACCGACGGGCGAACGCCTATGAACAGACCGGGGAGTTCTCGAAGGCTCTGCTGGATTACACCGCCTCGTGTATCATCGAACAGTTTAAGAATGACTTCGCAGCCGCGAGTGTTGAACGGCTACTCAAGGTCGTGGCGGAGACCAAGGGCCGGAGGATGCTGGAGGGAAAGCCGAAGAGGCTACCGTCGCCTACATTCGTTACGAACTACCTACAGAGCTTCAGGGAGAAGCCGGCACCGGAAGGGCTCGAGGATTCGACGGAGGAGGGCACCGGGAACTTCTGGTTAAACAAAGGACTGCAGGATATCAAGATCAAGACGGCGCAGAGCTACGAAGACGCAGCACAGGCGTTCGAGAAGGCGCTCGAGCTCGGTGTTTCGGAGAAGTACGAGGCGTTCGCCTATAACATGCGTGGTACTTTCAAGTATTTGAAGGGTGACAGCGCCGAAGCCCTGGCAGATATCACCCACAGCATCACGCTTGATCCCAAGATGACGCAGAGCTATATCAAACGCGCCAGTATGGTCCTCGAAACGGGCGACAAGGAGGGTGCGGAGGATGACTTCAACCGTGCTATCGCAGAGAACCCTGATGACCCGGATATCTACTACCACCGTGCCCAGCTCCATTTCATCACTCTCGAGTACTCGGAAGCCGCCCGGGATTACCAGAAATCTATCGACCTGGATCGCGATTTCATCTACTCTCACATCCAGCTCGGTGTCACGCAGTACAAGCAAGGTAGCGTTGCGTCTTCCATGGCGACTTTCCGCCGCTGCGAGAAGAAGTTCGAGAAGAACCCGGATGTGTACAATTATTATGGTGAGCTGCTGCTTGACCAGAGTAAATACGATGAGGCGATCGCGAAGTTCGACCAGGCGATTAATATGGAGAAGGAGGCGAGGCCGATGGGGATGAATGTGCTGCCGTTGATTAATAAGGCACTTGCCACCTTCCAGTGGAAGCAGAACTACGAGGAGGCGGAGAAGTATTGCAAGACTGCCCTGATTTGTAAGTCGATACATCACATTGCTATCTATCTGATGGGGTGATGAAGTTGGAAGCTAATTATCTTTTATAGTGGACCCGGACTGCGATATTGCCATTGCGACACTGGCACAGCTACTACTCCAGCAAGGAAGAGTCGCGGAGGCCCTCGAGTACTTTGAACGGGCGGCAGATCTGGCAAGGACTGAAGGCGAGATCGTGAACGCGCTGAGTTATGCGGAGGCGACGAGGACGCAGTTGGAGGTGCAGGAGAAATATCCACATCTAGCGGCGAAGATGGGTGGATTGGGGGGAGGTATGGGCGGTGGGATGCCTAGGTAGTGAATTCGCATCCCCCTCCTCCTCCCCTTCCTCTCCCGTTCCTTTCTTTTGACTTGAAATCCATTGGGATTGTATTATTTCTCTCCTTTTGCTCAAGGGGTGAGTGATTTTGGGGAGGTTGTTTATGTAGATACTTAATTCTTTCTTTCTTTTCGTTACACCCCCTCTTCTTTGTGTATCATTGCGGATTCTATTCCTTTTTATTACCCGTCATATTTTCTATCATTTCTCACCCATAAGTTCGCCATGCTATTCTTTATCTCCGTCTTTTTTTCTAACTGGGTATACGTAATCCCCCGTTCTCGTCCTCTCTCTTTTACCGTTGATACTACTTTCCTTTTTATAATTATTTTATATTTTTTCTTTGTCTCCCTTTCTCGCTCTCTCTATCTCCACTCTGGACGGGATGACGGATACGAAATGTACATGAAGGCCTTTCTGGCTTGTTAATATGGTAATTGCCAAATGGTGCTGGATTTGCTGTTGGGATATAATGGTATATCGTAGATGTGATATGTTCTTGAGAATTTTTATGATTTGTAATTTATAGAAGGAAAGGTAGGTAGCTTTGTACACCGTTTCTTTGTTTCCTTCCGTCTTTCATTCATTCCTCGCTGAAGCCTGTGAAGCAAATATAAACAGGAAAAAAAGCAGATAGACAGGGAAATCAAGTGGGTTTTTCTGTACACCCGAGTATCTACATCTCCAAATCCCTTTCTGTATGTATAGAGTCAGCATTTCGCCGTTCTTGTTTCCATCAACCACCTAAATTGGGAGAGCGAGGACGTACCTCTCATCCATAAGGTTCCAAGGTAGAATATCTCATCTACTGGGACGCCTTTGCTGCGATTCTCTCCTGCTCGAGTTTGACGTAGAAGGCATCACGTTGACGGACGGCGGGGACATGGTAGCCGTACCTGTTGGTAACGCCGTTAGCGATGTTTGAGGTGAGGTGAGGGAGGGGAGAGGGGGAGTACGTACCACCATGCGAGACCACAGGCGGTGCCGCCACCTAGGTGAACCTCCGTTAGCTTTTTTGACTTCTAGACTTGTGATTGTGTGGGATTTGGGGGAATGAGGGTATGGGAGGGTATTCTGGACGGTATGGTTCGGCGAAGAGGGTGTGTAGTGTCGTTTGGAGGGTGTATTCCGCGGTCATTGGGGCGGGATGAGGAGGGGGTGGTGGAGGAGGAGTGACATACCGATAGCAACGCTAATGTCGAGGATGAGACCCTTCCTTAGGCGGCCGGTGATGGGAGCAATTGGCATTGTGGCTGGTTGATGATTGGAAATCTTTGGAGAAGAAGAAGAGGAGGAATGGATGGTGACGAGTGTCGTCGGAGTGGAGATTGTATCAGGCTTTTTTTCGGGTCGGGTTGTTCGGAGGTCGTCTTTGACGGTTTTGGGTTGACGTCGAATTGAATAAACGGAATTGGCAAGCGAGGTTGATTTTTGCCAAGACTTTTTTTTTCGTTTTTGGGGTCGGAGAAATGGCAGGCGCAGGACAAACGATATGGCGCGGTCAGGCCACTCTGGGATGCTTGGATTACTATGTGCAACATGCAACGTGCAACACTGTTACGGCTTACTGTCACGATGGAGTGTGGGATGGGGTCATGGGAGGGGTGGTGATATCATAGGTAATGTGGCTGCGAGAAGACTAGAGTTGTTCAATGTACTGCATGTATAGTACCTAGGTAGGTATTGCAATTGTATTGAATACAGTGGCTTCGATTCCTCGTCCCCTAGCCGCGCTTGGACGACCTGATCAATTCATGCCGTGCCGGTCGATGCGGTCGACGATACAGGTATAGCCTTTTCACACACACGATCAAGCTATTTGTTAGTTATACCGATTGCGGTAGTTATATTATAAGCAGAAGCGAGGAAGAACTTACATTCCCTCATCCGCTGGTAAAGTCGGATACAGCGGGAGTACCCTCCACCGTCCCAGGTTGGCGTCTACCGTATCCTGAAAGTTTACGACTTCAAGACATATACCTCTGTCGTCTGTATTGTGAGGTGGGTGCTTGACTTTCCACAGTCGAGGGCTACGTCTTACGCGAGCCGACAACCGTGGGTTTCCGACACCTAGTGCGACGATTTCTAATTTGTCTGACGGCCGCTGTGGTGATGATGCTGCGGTAGACCCTTCACTCTTGCCCTCGCCATTATCCTCTCGGTCGGGTTTAGATGGTGGCATCGGCGTCCCATCCAATATATACTCCATCAACCTCATCGTATAAAGTTTCGAATTCTTAGACGATGCACCGTTTAAAAGCGGACCATTCCCCTCCACGGGAATAGCAAAGTAAAGGATCTCCAACATCCCAAAAGCACTCAGCGGGAACTTCTGAATATCATCGTACCAATTCAGATCTCTCCGCGAATACCGCTCCGGTACCAGATTCTGCGGAATCATAACTTCGACGAGGTTCGGGCACGCCCTACCAATCTCTAGCAATGTCTCCGTGGTGGTCCATGAGAACCCCCTCTTTGACGATGGATAGATCTGTAGCACCCTCAGAGTTCTCCCGTGGTGGAATACCCCGTTGTAAAACGTTGGTCGCCGGTTAGGTTCCGGGTCGTGAGAGGTTCCTATTTCCTCCAAACCATCGAATGAACCGAGTTCATCCATGAACATGCTATCGGTACCCCCTATCATATGAAGCTTTTTAACCTGCGAAGGTTTCAGTAAGGTGCCAAATACCAGTTGACACGGGCTCCCCGCTCGGTGGCATTCAACCAACTCGGGCAATTCAATATCTCCAAACCCCTTTGCCGCTTCACTAGCCGGTCTCGTATCAAACCCCCTCCATTGGCCGGTGTTCTGGTCACCAGACGGTATATACGGCACCCTCACGGACTTCAACGTCCCCGCGCTGGCTCGTACAATCCCCTGAACCGCATGCACACTACCCACATCCACCACCGGCCATGTCCAGTGGAAACTCCTGAGCGCAGTGAATTTATGACAGACGCTTATGGAAGAATCTGACTTCCCCAGTGTCTTCATCGAGTTGATGTGCAGGTATTCAAGTGTGTCTCCCTGATGGTCTGCCAAGTGCATCAGGATCCTTCCACTGAGTCCGTATATAGCCGAATCCCATCTGTGATAATATTCAATCAGCACTCGACCACCTGTAATACAACCATATCGAAACCCTACATAAACCTCCTAACCTGTCCATCCCCAAACCCCGTCAAAAATCCCAACATAATCTCATTAATCATCCCATGGAACCTCGGTCCCGCAAGACTCTTTCAATCAGGATCCTGTCCCTCATATCGAGTGTACAATATCACATTCCTGATCAAATGTATATTCGAATGTTGCCGCGAGTTCAATGCTAATGATCTAATGAATTTGTTGGATAAGGTTATCCCGTCACGGAGGGGGATTATGACGGTTTCGTAGAGTGTGGGGGTTGTTATGGTGTTTAGACGGCGGTTGGTGAGTGTTAATGCGTGGAGGTCGGCGCGTGATAACTGGGTATTGCATGATGTTAGTTATATCCTTTGGGTACTTTATAATTTTAATCCTCATCGGACTTGTGTGAAAATAGATATGATATTTTCTTACAGGCTCAAAAATCAAGTCGGAAATCTCGCGGGGCAGGTGGAGCCCCTCCATGGCGATTGATCGATCCAGGTGTATGTTAATCGAACCGAAGTCAATTGATCAAGGATCCGTCCAAGATCTATGACACTTTCGCCGTGTGCATTGCGAGTGCCAATTGCGTGTTGGAAGTTGCAGGCCCAACCAGCTGGCTTGCAGGCTCCTGCAGGCCAGCTAGTGCCAGAAATGCAAAGCGGTTTGTAGTCATGCGGTATGACTTCAAAGGTACCCAAGGACACCATGAAAAATATTTTTCTTTCCCACCTGATACACCTGCCGGATCACAATCGACAAGTCTCGTGTTCATCGGAAAAGAGTAAAGATTTTTTTGAGAGTATGAAAAAATAAAGTCTTCGAATTTGAATATCTCATTTAATTTTTTCCCCCTCGCCCGTATCATTCCACTTTTCCAGCCGCCATAAGCTAATACGTAATGATAATAAGAAAGAACAAGTGATATCGCAATGACTCGTAAGAAGGGATAGAAAGCAAAGAAGAAGGTAGTAGAAGAAAGCATAGCTAAAAAGCGGGAGGGAGTATTCGTGGACGAATAACAAAAGAAGAAATGATACGGTGCAAAGACCGGGAACAGAGAACGGCTAGAATCAATACCACTAAGTAAGAATAACCCTGTATAAACGCCAATCGATAACAACGGTAAACATAAGTCAAGTAAGTTAAGCGTTTAACGTTTTGAACTGTCTAAATAAGTAAGTAAGAAGGATATGGAATGTAGGGGAAATAGGGAGGGAAGTCCGCCAGGGTTTAAGATCTGTGTATCCGTGGAAGTGGTAGCCGGTGTGAAGGAGGATTAAGTTGGCGGAGAGGACAACGAAATGAAGAATAGAAGGATTAGTGTAAAGAGAGAGATTTCGCAGGGATTTAATCCCTCCAGGGGTTATCGAACTCAGCTCCAGCCCCCAAACTTGTTTGATGTCCGTGTGGCTTGACACCTGCCTTCAAGTCGGTGCTTCCGTGCTTTCTGAGCGCCTGGCTCAAAGTCTCGACGGTAACTTCGCTGTGATGAGCGGCAGAGCTCGGGGCAGGAATGCTCATGTCCTTCTCCATGCTGAAGTCGCTGAGACCTAGACCCGTGCCGGGTGGAGAGTGTGGAACCTGTGGTGGGGTCCTGATCGGTGAGTTGGAACGCAGAGATGGGGCTCTATTGTTCGCCTGAGAAACCGTTGGTTTGGTTATCGAGGATTCCAGGTTTGTAGAGGAGTGCGATGCCTGCTCGTTTTCGGCCTGGACGACGTCTGCGAAGGAGATGAAGGATAGGCGACGCTTGTCAGCCGATGCCAGAGACGAAGTATACCCGTGGCCGATGGATTCGTCGCCGCTATGCGCCGATTCTTCAGCCCATGGGTTGTTGTACGTCTCCGGATGAGACAGAACTGAGTGATGAGAGGTTGACGAGACGATTTCCACACGGTCCGGATCGACTGAAGAGTCGGTTATCGCCAAGGAAGTAGCTTCGAGGACGGCGGGAATGTGATTCTCGGTGGAGAAGTGGGTGGGGATGGAGGGGCTGCCGGGTGGCAGAGATGGGTCCTGGACATTTCGCTCGAAGATGGAAGAGGTTGAAAGGCGTGGAGAGCCTGCTTTAGAGCGACGCTGGGAGCCGAAGTGGCTTGAACGGACCGGAGAGACTGGCGAAGTTGTGCTGTTCGTGCCGGTCGACTTGGTCTCGGGCGGGGAGATAGTAGTTATTGGAGGGATGGCGGCAGCGGAAGAGTTCTTGCTGCTGTCTTCAGAGTTCGGCTGCTTCTTCTTGCCAAAGCCGAAGAAGCTGCGACGCTTCTGCTGGGTGGGCGTCAGCTGCGCCTTCTCGCTCTCGCCAGAGATGGTATCTGGCGGGAGGTGTATCGGCTCGCTGAGGGGCGCACTGGCGGTAGTCATTGTGGAGTCCGAAGGGTAGGACGGTCGGAAATTGGTAGCAGAAGAAGCGAGAGTCGGAGTAGGGTGTTCGTCTGCGAAATCGATGAGAGAGTCGGAGTGCTTCGAAGGAGGAGGTTGATTGTGAAGCTGGTGGTGATGGCTATGATAGCTTTCGGTGGAGTTCGATGCGGCAAGCACAGGGTGGCTGTTCAGAGACGAAGCTTCGTCGGAGTGGATGGGCGCATCTGAGAGCAAAATCAATACTTTTGGTCTTATTCCTTTCTTTTTTTGTAAACACGGAAGAGTGAATCGCGAGGGGAGGACGACAGGGAGAGAGCTTATTTAAAAGGAGGAGAACGGCGATGGTGGTGGTAATGAAGCTGGTGGTGGTGGTGGTAATGAAGCTGGTGGTGGTGGTGAGGAGAGGAGTTGGGTTCAGGCTGGGAAGGATGGATGAGAATGACATAGCCAGAACAAGGCTCAAGCAAGGCTCGGTCGCAGAACACCCACCAAAAACAGGAACAGGAAAACAGCCGCCGGCCAGTCAGATAGCGCCGGGACTGCGAGGGAGGAGAAGAGCAAGGTACGGTCACACTTCCATGCGAAGGACGGTGTGCTGATACTAACACTTTCGGTGTCGGGAGGAAGCACAGCTAGCCACATACAGTCATCATAGGAATGAACGGACTCGAATCAGATCGTTTGCGTGATGCTGAAGCGCAAGACGAATCAGAAATCGTCAACGGGCAGCAGCCTGGAGGGCAATCATGGGAACGGGTCCAATCTGGCGGACCAGATGGCCCAATAACAGGAGCTCGCCCAGTTATTTCTTCGTCGCTTCGAATGCTTCCCGCCGGTGCTCACGTCCAGTGACCTGCTGATCCTGCTCGCACGGCGGGGATTAGGAGTATGAGGAGGAGGAGGAGGAGGTCAGGGAATGGTCTCCATCGTGGAACCGGAAACCCAGACGGAGACGACGATGCTGTCGACGACGACGGGGAGACAGGGAACCCGCATGCGACGGCAAAAGACAAGACCGACGAGGCCCAGGCAAGCCAGGCAGCTGTGCTACGACGGCCATGGCTCTGTGCACTAAACCGTGAGTTTAGTGCTCCATCGACGGGAGCATCGGACGGAGTAGCTTCAGGAACCTCGTTCGAAACCCCTCCTCTTGGCCATGCTTCCCTGTTGACTTTCCTGTATCATCCGCTATTTCGTATTGCCGATTGCGCATAATGACACCGGTTTGGCAGCCTACTCCTTTTCTTTTTCTCCTCTGACCCTTTGCATGACCCGCTTTAGCGGCATCTCATCGCTCCCTTTTTGGGTTTTGCCTTCGAAAACAGAGAGAAAAGAAGCAGAAGAAGGAAGAGGAAGAAGCACTGATGGAATGAATGTTTGCCCGCAGCAGACCGACGAAAATCCCTTGACCCGATGATGGCGGTGACCGGACCCTTGATCTCACTTTGACAAAGCAAATATCTGCAAGACATCAACTTAAGACCGGATGCAAAGGGGAAGAACAAGAAAAATCTTGACTTCCGTATCTGCAGCATCCGTATCGATATCGCAACGTTCCATGCATGCATGGGCCTCCGAGGGAGAAAAGAAAAAGGTGGGTCGCTTCTGCTACCCCCCCTCTCAGCTCCGAAAAGAAAAAGACCCCTCTTTGTGATCTTTTTGTGAAGTCCCACCCGGAATGAGCAGTATCCTTCCCCGGTGAAGTGAACTCGTCTAAAAACACCTTGAACATTTTTTCCTCTCTCGGAACCGGTCAATGCTTGTTACCACCGACAGGAACCATTCAAGCTCAAGCGACGCTCGAAACCCTGAGTTGGCGGCACAACAGCAACCATTTTTTGGGTTTCGGTTTGTCGGTGGGATTATTTCCCTCAACGAGACGCAGAGGTCATGCGCAAGCCGTGGGAAAGGGTAAAAACCACTTTTGAAAGACAAAGGACCAGGGGAACTCCCACGAGGGCAGGACGAAGGTGATATGGACGACGCTTGGAAAACGTGTCTATCGATGGGGTATGGACCCTGGGAATCGAATACGAGGTGAAGCATAAAGACTCAATCGAACGATGGCGACAGATTGCAAAAAACAGCGCAGAGGTGATATCGGTATCGATACCGATATCCAGGGTGTAGCTCCTATCAGCTTACCTAGGATTGGTACTGTCGAATCTGTCGAGGGGGCGACCGACTTTCTTTTCCAGAAGAGCGACATGTGGTTCGATATGAGGGGGTTGTTTTTATCGCTCGTGCGTCGGCCGCAATCAGGGCTTTGGAGAGTCGGAGAGGAATGTAGAGAGGTGTTTTCTCGCTGGTTTCGGCGCCCCTTGAAGAATGGACCCTGATTATAGATTATTATATTCTGAGCTCGTCGGTGAGATTGTGAATTGGGGGTGTGATATATTTGGAATCCGAGCGCGGGCTGAGCTGAATATTTGGCTGGAAATTGGGATTATAACTTCTCGCAATGTGGATCAAATTGAAACGGTGCGACCGCGCAAAGGACAAAAAATGACGACGACGACGACGACGACGACGAGAAGTTCTAGAATAGCGACGGATAAGGCTTTCAAATTGAAAGAAGAGGAAGAAGGAGAATAGGAAGAATCAGGAGTACCCGAAGCTCGAAATTAACCCGGGTCGTCACACACAGGATGCACAGCTATTCACTCACGACACTACTACGATAATAGCTCTCAGAGAAGAAGGCCGAATCGACCACAAACCTTCACACCAGCTCGAAACGGCGACACCGCGCGTGGTCAGAGAAGAGTTTTTTGCTGGCTGCCTGGCGATTGGAGCTACGTAATAGCAGACAATGGGGTGGCATGCAGCTGATGCAGGGTCAGAAACTTGAGCCAGTTCAGCGTTCTGTTGTTTCAGCTGGCTGTTTTGGAGCCCCGATGACGCTGTCGTCTTGGCGGTCATACTCACAGCCGCATTTGATCGTGTTGTGGCGTTGTATTGTGGCGCTGTGTCACGTGTCGATGTAACACAAAAACAACGCATGTCGAATCTCATGCAACAACACTTTCTTTGAGCCGTTCCCGCTTTGAGAGCTGACCTGAGGGTGGAGGCGAGACGAGGTGGCCATGGTCTCGACCGGGTCTGGCCTGTCTACATAACAACCCCGAATCAGACTAACTTCGATCGTCAGGGCTCTTCTTAACGTTTCTAGCCTGGCATCCGCTTTGGGTCTTATGGAGAGGTGGATTCTAGAACTTGCTTCCTCTGCACTGTTAGGACATTCTCGGAGCCGCTACCGTCGAGACGATTTTTCACCCCAGCATCTACATCTAAATACGCACAAAATTGCACGACTATGATAGTCGCTCCTGTTCATGCGGATTTCTAATCAACAGGAGCATATCCGTTGATATCCTATGAAAGCGTCGAAAAATGCGGGGAAGAAACATCGTGCCAAGACCAGTCGTGATGCAATCCAGGCCGTGTTAGACACATTAGAATGCCCCGTTCTTAGCTTTTTTCGATCCAGTTTATACCCAGTACTTAAGTATTTGAATATTCGTACCATACGTATCGTTTGAAACTCAAATGGTACCTCGTTTCAGAGTTATCCGTGCTGTCTCAGCCATTTTGCTTCCAGAATTCTTCTCTGCTTAAAGTTCATTTAAAATTCTAGGCCAGGACGGCTCTGTGTGGTAGATGTAGAAGGTACTTTACAAAAAGATCTAGGCTTTTTGTCGGGCTGAAATATTGGAAACAGATGTTGAAATTGTATCGCACGGCTCTCTCTCCTTCCGGCGATCATGCACATATTTGTCGGGGATGTTTCAACTAATTCTTCTCGCACGTGGAAATTGTAGCCTCGAATCAAATTGGGACTGGACTTTGACCGACATCAAATGCATGCTGCGGGTTGTCTCTTCACCTCACGACCAGACCGCAGGACCATACCCACGCTACCCCGAATTAACTCCTCCGACGTTCCTTGGATCTGTGCAGCTGCGTTTCCTGTCTCCCTCAGGCGCATTCTATCACATCTAGCATTTGAGTAAGAGGATCAACTCCCTTGGAGGCCTCAGCTTTGCGTCAAATCGTCTCTCGCAAGCCATGATGAAGCAAATCATATACGCCCTTAGTCTAGTAGATGCAGATACGCACATCACCCAAGAGAAGTGTCTCCTGGCAGTGCACAAGATTTCGTTAGTGCCGTAGCCCCCGCGTATGCTATACTCATTAGTACTTAACATGGCCGTACTAATCCACGCACGCTAAATCGAAACGACGACGCCGAGACGACAAAGCGATACCCACAGCGCTCGGAACACGGGTCGTAGTCGATGTGGCGTCAATCCGTGCACACCCGGATACCCTTTATGTAGTACGAAAAGGCTTGGAAGTTTCGCTTCGCAGAATCGTTTGAAAGTCGTCTCGTAGCTGCATTAGAGTTTTGAAGAAACCGCTGCTGATTTAGCTTCATGCTAGGCGTGTGATGAGAAGTGTCCGTGTCCTGGGGCTGAAGATGTCGAAGGGATGAAAGGATTGATTGACTAATCCGAGTTTTTCGCTAGCTATCTGGGTCCCAGCCACGTGTGGGTGTAGACACAACCTTGAGTTACCGACCCGTTCTGAACGTGCGTCGTAATTAGTCTGTTGCAGCAACCCTGAACTCGAAGCGAGATCGAAAAAATCTCGATGTATCGAGGCAAAAAACGCTTGTGATACACCAGTTTATCGCACAGCCTTGGCGTTGATAGAAACAGCAGGATGTCCTCCTACTCACGGGGGGTTGAAATGAGGAATATAGAATGAGAGTGTGTGAGTGAACGGACTTTTCCGTGGCAAAGCTTGGGTGCATATTTGCTGGCAGGAGAAGGCGACAGTTCTTGGCATTCAATTGATCGTGAATCAAGGCTCACATACCGTATCTCGTATTCAAAGTGTTTAGTTTGATAGACTGTCTTGGCATGAGAGTTTGCATTAGTAAAGACATCTTGCGATACTTCATTTCCACGATTTTAACAGGTTTTGACGGATGCATATGGGATTTTATTTTTTTCGGCCTAACTAATCCATCGTCCCTTTTGACAGACGTTTGCGAACCTGCATCTCTTCGCAATCGATCACTTCAGCCGGAGAAATTAGTTAGAAACCAACACACGTGGCGGAAAATACAGATCCGGATCCATGGCTCTGGGAGATTCGGCCTCGGCTATCAGAGCCGTGATATGTTACAGGACAATAGCTCTTTGTTAAAGAATAACTCGAAACCTGGATGCCTAATAGCGGTTCCTCAAATGTCATACGTTGCGTTCTGGCACAACCACCCATCTTGTGATTAGAATCCTGGGCTTATTCATCTCTTAACAATCTGCAAGCGGACTGGGATGTAAGACAGAAAGCCACCCTAAAATATCAATCAACGACGCCAAACCTGAATAGTCTCGGGGAGACGGTTGCTCTGGCGAGGCGGTATTGGCTACGCTCGGATATCGGGCGTCCGTGTGGTCTAACGAACCCCGTACCTGCCAACCAATTCGAATCAGGATATTAACTTTTGAAAGTTTACTTTCGCCAGCAATCGCCCCGTTTTGGTTCGTTTCCTGTGTGCTTTGACAGTGGGAAAACGAGCGCCCATTTTAATGCCATTCTTGCGGTTTAATTTGCGGGGTGACCGTGGGCCTCAGCCGGCGGCCCTCGCTACCTGTTTTGCTTTCGAGCCTGCCGAGTTCCCTTGTGTTACAGTTGGACTATAACTTCGTCATGATCCCCACGAGGGCGGGTTCTAAATTTACTATTTCTCCCTAACTCCATAGTCTATAATTCCGTAACATCAAAAAGCGGCATTTCCCACCCCATATCATATTTCGCGATGTCCCGATGAGTTAATCCACAGACTTCTCGGACAAAAACAATACACTTATCCTTTCGAAGACACTCGACAACCTCTCTCGTGTGTCCCATTCTCTCTCAAGGGTTTTCTCATTTCCCAATGTGCCTCCAGGAATTATCAGGCCGAGCGTTTGAATTCCGAAGAGAAAACCCTGAGGGAGAGTTAGCATGTCAGAGTCAAGGCTGGTCGGTAATTCGAACCTCGTAGCCTGGATAATCGCGGTTTCCAGTATCTCGATAGTGCTATGCACGGGGGGAGTGGGTGCCCGGCTGTACACGCGGGTACGATGTGCGAATCAACGACTGTTTCTTGAGGACTGGTTAGTGATTGGGCCGGCGTATGTATGTGCATCTTCTACATCTTCATTATATCATTAACATCCCGACGAGGGATCAAGAAACCGTCATTTACACTCATTTATGTAATATAGATATGTACCGTGGGGGTTGCGATTACGATGATTATCGCGTCGGGATACGGTTTAGGGTCACATACGGAATTCGGTATGAGTGAAGCCGATATTGTGAAAACAATGAAGGTATGCTCCTCAAATATCCTTGCTATACTATAGTATATTAGCATCTTATTATCGAAATTTCCTAACTTTGAATCTTCAGACGATATGTAAGCTGCGCCGAACACGTATGGCGGCTAAGCGTACTAACGCGGGACCTCTCTAGACGCCATGCAAATCCCACTATTTATCGCCGTCGGCTCCATTCGCACGTCACTACTCCTTTTCGTCCAACGTCTCGCGCATACATCCTCCCTAACTGTTTATATCCTCGCAACTGCAATGATACCTATCAACTTGATACATATCCTCGTCGCTATCTTTACATCCGTATTTCGATGTAATCCGATCAGAACTACCTGGGATTTTAGTACTATATCGTTTACTTGCATGCCCCGAGCGGTTGGATACGTGTTAGTGGCTTTTGGGTTGGCGATTGATGTTGCGATATTCTTGCTACCGGCGGTGTTGGTCATAAGGTTGAATCTTAAGAGAAAGAAGAAGTTGCAAAGTCTTGTGATGTTTGCGTTAGGTGGCGGGTAAGAATCGGATCCTGGATGAAGTAATTTATATATATATATCTTGGTGGCTGACTGGTGTCGTCTGAAATAGTGGATGTATTGTTGAAGGCCTAAGGTTCGATCAGCTTCGCGAGGCGGAAACAAGTCCCGATGTTACTTGTAAGTGCCCCTAACCAGCTCTATGATTTTTACATGCTGTACATTTGCAATACTCATCTAATACGTTGATAGATACCTCGGGTGTTATCATGATTTTCATATTCTTCCAAGTCATCTTGGGTATGCTCTGCTGTTGCGCCCCAGCAATCAAAGTCTTCGCAGCCAGTACCTTCGCCGCAAAATTCAAATGCTCCAAATACCTAGTATCAAACTCGACAGAAGATATCCGCGAAACGGACCCCACCCGCGATCCTAGCGGTAGTGTGGCTAGAGCTCCTGAAGAGAGAGACTTGGAAGGCACACCGGGGTCGTTTTATGACGAGGCTTCTCTATCTGAGTCCATGGGATGGGAACCCTCGACTGAGCGGATAGAGATGGAGACGAGGAATCCGAGGGAATCGGGGGCCAAGAAGGATAAAGATACAACGGTAGTCACCGAGAGAAGGATCATGGATTTTAAAGAGGTCATGGAACTAGATCCTCAGCATAGAGGTTCTTTGGCAGTACCCTCTGACGGCGAGGGGTCTGGCAGCGCGAGGAGTGGTAGTAGCGGCCAGACGGAGGAGTTTCACGCCCCACCCGTGGAATGGGGACGACATTTATGAAGTAATGAATACCCTACGATCGAAAGATTGTCGCTTTGCGAGTTAACGGTGGCACTAGCGTTTTTGTTTCTTTTCCAATCTGTATACGCTTTCGAACTTTCGTTTTATATCCATGGTAGCATGTCTCTCTATATACATCATGAGCGCGCACGTCTATATTTATTTAATGACTGTAATAAATCCAAACATAGCCATTCGGCTTTGATTAACGAAGAACATACGCATCGAAGGTTCCCGGTCTATTGAACTTCTCATGGTCATATGAATCCACAATCAAGTTATTGTGGGTATTAATATTGTCCTCATTAATCAAGTCGCTCTAACTAAAAGGAATAAATGAACGTCCTATGCATATATACGCGGCTAGCTAGTAGATAAACAAGTCGACTCCTTCTGACAGCAAGCACCTACAGGGGCTTCCCTCGGAACGGAGTATGGAGATCTTGAGTAGCGCGGGGTTTACCCACTGGACCGTGAAATGTCGGATCGAAGCTCTCGATCTCAGGGGTAAGTAGTAGTTAATTCGCCATATCGGGGATTAGAACTCCACATCTCGATCCAGAATCGTCTTCCCCAGGCTAAGGCGGAATATTTATTGCATCTTAACCGTTTGCAGAAATCTACCCCATACCTTCTAAATCTTAGTGATCTCGGGTGTGGCGTTGTGGGGCTCAGGATGTGTTCAACGTCTTACATTCTACGGGATGCAAAGGAGTGGGGAAGCTGGAGACATGATCATATGAACTGTAGATGTAGACTTTTCGTTTCTAAAGGGTTTAGATTAGCGGTCCTCAATGACCGAATATTAAATGAGAGGAAGTACATTATATATCCTTATCACACTATTAAATACTACCTAATAAAGCGATCCAAGTCCACTCGTCCCAAGCATCGATCCAACACAAGTTCTTCAAGAGAAAGGGTAGAGAAAGTGACAAGACACAATGGTCCAAAGGCTATGCATAGTTGCCTTAGACGTACTCGGGGTGCAAATCCACGGACTTGCAATCATTCTGATTATCAATGAATGTACCGATGAAAAGTGTCTTGGCTCCGTTAATACCCGCTTCAGTGGGGACACAGCTCTGGAGCTTATCGAGCGATGGGTCGTCAGGGACAACGTTGCCGTTGCCATTTTGCTTCCATTTCAAGAATGGGCCATTGGCATCAGATGGAGAGTTCCAAAAGATTTCTCTTGGATCGGCGCTGCCCACAGTGTATGAGACCCAGACGGCGTTGCCAGAGACGGGATTGTTATACGAAAGACGGCCTTCTTCGTCGATGAACCAAACAGTCGCGTCGTTTTTATTGGGGACGAAGATGGAATGAGTGACAGTGAGAGAGCTGGCGTGGGGCACGGCTTTGAGGTAGTGCTGGGATACACCAGGCCCATTGGACCGAAGGACAAATTTCTTCGGTTGTTCGGGTGGAGTTGTGTAAATTGTAACTATGGAGGTGAGAGTCGTTGTAACGTCGACTTCCTCAACTTTGGTGACTGTAGTGATAGTCTCGGTGACTACTACCACGGTCTTGGATGTATCCGTGGTTTCTGTCACGGTCTTTGTAGTTTCAGTTGTTTCGGAGCCAACGACAGTAATAGTCACTGCGGGAGCAGTGTAAGTAGCAGGGACGATGTCAATCGGAATAGTAAGGCATGAGCAAGCGCTGGAAATACGCTCTGGAGGGTAGGTAGCAATTCTGCTCGTCAATGGAGCTTTGGTATTTCGCTTCCGGAGCTTCCTCTTAGCGATGGTGGTGTAGACGGTGTCCGTCTCAGTGGCAGTGTTGGTATTAGTAATAGTATCGGTTACTGTGTTCACGAGGGTGTCGGTATTGGTGAATGTGATGGTGTTTGTAATAGTCTCTTCGACCTCATCGACGATAGTGACAGTAGTCGTCTCACTCACAACGCTATAAGGGGCGGGTTAGTAGCCGTCTATAGGGAATGAACTTAATATTTACATTAGAATATATGATGAACTTACACAGTTGGGGTAACGGTCTCGACAGTGATCGTGGTGGAAGGAAGATTCAAGTAGCCACTGCAAAACACCACAGCCTCTCCGATGGTATCAGAGCTCCGTAGCAAACGGAGGAGATTGTCGGCATTGCAACCGTTACTACCCGTCCGCTCTTGCAGAATATGTTCCGGATTTGGAGCTGAGTAGACGAGCGAGGCTCCGCCCAGGAATAAAAGATGAGTAACGAAGGACCGCATCTTGTCAGATGTTTCCGATCTGAATTCTAGAGAACGAGAGTTGGCAACCAATTAGGTATATAACGCCAATGCAATGGTATGGAAGATTCTCTATGACCTGAATTCTGGGAAGACTATTTCGGATATGATGTACGGGCAGCCTCCCTTTTATATTTACGATTTCTCAGCTCGCCGGATTATTGCATAGGCCCCCGGCCTTGATGCTTCGCACAGCCGCCGCATGGTCCGAAATGTTAATTTTTTTTTTTTTTTTTTTTCGGAACATTGATCGGTTGAATGCAGGGCCAGTGAATCTTTGCAGGAGTGCTGGAGCTCGGGATGGTGGTTTGCTGCATCATGGTCCAGAAAAACGATAGCCTCATCTTGTCGAGCCCTGAACCGAAGTGATTGCTGCACGATATGTCTCGGTGGAGTTTGGGTTGCAAATGTTGCACTTTTGTTGTGGGAGCCATCCAATGTTGGGTGCGGTCTCGTAACTGTTGGGTGCAGTCTCGTAACCTTGTTCGGTGTAAGAATGTAGAATGTCACGGTCTTCGTTTTATTGGTTACTGGGAATAGTACCGTGTGGCAGGTCTGGAAGTTGCCGGAGAGGGTTGCAAGAGAGAGCGAATCAATGTTTTCTGACCACAAAACAAATGTATATGACAGCTCAGATATGCAGCTCCAGCGATCTAGATCTGGCTGGGAAAGCCGACGGATGTTAATTTCCGAGGAAAATGAACTGGGTACTTTTTTTTTCACCTTCAGTTTGTGAATGCAATCAGAAAACCTGCATGATAGAATCGGACCGCCCCGCATTTCAGCCCAGCCTTCAGCTTGAATGCCAGGGCCAGTGCTAGTGGCCTTCAAGGGATCCGAAGCGTGGGATCTTGGAGCTGCATGCACTGCATTCCGGTCTAAACCTGACTGATTCTGGCTGCGTGCGGGCCTTCAGTGTGTACATACGTCTATGCTGACAAAACGTCTTTGCACTGAGTATTCGGATTCGGACTGCATTAGTAAGTGCTATATGTGATCCGATAGATAAGCAAGCAAGTCCTACCACCATTAATTAACGCGAAAATGCTTATATTTCCAATCCTTCATACTTGTTGTAAAGATATTAATGTCGTCGAGTTTAAGAGGTTAAAAGTTGGAAACAGCCACAGACAAGAGAAGAACCATACAGATGCACACGGCACAGAATCGGAGTCCTGCAATGGTCCAGAGGCCTCCACAATCATACTTTCAGCCGCTCAATGCCAAGGTCACGCCTTGGCCGCGTCCTTTAACCAACATACCTGAAGCCTTGTGCCACTGATTCTCAACAGAACCAATCTTCGTCGCCGTATATCTTTTTCTTGCTAGGAACGGGAGAATTCGAAGGCGGAACGAAGTTTTTGGCGCCATGGCCTTGCCTTGGCGTACTTTCGGGCAACCTCCAGGTAGGTTCCGCTCACGGCTTTGTGATCTCATATGACCCATTCGCGCGTTCTTAATCGTCGACACTCTTGAAGATGTACTAGAGTATGGATTTTTATGCTCAAGACTCATGGGTTTAGTTGATTAAACTTAGGCTTGGTTATATTTCTATGGAAAGGGCTGAATAAATCGAAGTTATAGTACGTCCCTCAGACCAAAAGCCAGTGAGACGCAGAAAGAGTGCAATATAGTAATATTATCAAGAAATGCATCAATTATTACATTAAATCCGGTTTGATCGATACTAAACAATCAGAACATGAACCACTGAAATTATGACACAATTGCAGGTCATCGTCCATTGGCCAAGTTGACAGTATGGTGTGGAGGAGAATCGGCCAAGTTATCTAGGTCACTTTCCTAACACTGGATACAACGGAGCAATTGGTCGGTAATTGGCTTTACTGGAGTTGGCCTTGCGGCTGTGTCATGTTCGGGACGGTGACTGGAACTGTTCCCTGGCTGCTGGCAATATTAATATTTGGCAGTTGACCCTTTTCAAGCTGATCCAAAGCCTCCTTGAACTGCTCGGGGCTCAGCGTCCTCAAGGCTGCCCATGTTTCTGATGGAACGGCATTCAAGAACTGTTGAATGTCTGCGGGTAGCTGTCTTACGACAGGAAGAGATAGAATCGTATTTCTAATCTGATCGGCAGAAGGAGTGGTGGGGGTTTGACGTTTTATTTCCTTTGATACTGCCCGGCGGGTGTCTCTAGATCGGCGTTCAATGCCGCGAGGGGGTCCGTAGAAAGAGGCTGCTCTTACGCCTTGGTGGTGGTCGACTAATGATAGGTCCGATTAGATGATATGGGCGAATGCATCTCCAATAAGTGGCCACCTACATTGAACAACATTGGCATCTGACGGCGCGGCACTCGCAAATGCTGGAGAACCAGCAATGAGAAGAGGGATTGCAACGAGAACCGAGAACTTCATTCTATGATAGTCTACCAGATCCCGGTCAGAGCTTCGAAGCTAACTTAATAGTTCGAATGCCTTCTGAGAGCAATGAGTCTTCGAAAATTAATTAATCGGATCCGCAGATCAGCTATCTCGCAGCGAATAACTGGTTCTTTTCTAAGACTCGAACGGCTAAAGAAACGAAGGGGGGATTTTGATTTTGGTTTAAACGGTTGGAGTTGAATGATTTGATTGAGCGTGACCAGCACAGCTATAGGTATCCACCAGGGACTTAAGAGGGAAGTTTTCGAGATGATGTCTGAAGAAGAACTGGAAGAAGGTGGGCTTTGCTGTTTATATACTCCCTCTTTCATACGATTAGTTTGGCAAAGGAGGTATACGGGCGCACCGGATTCGGTGTAAGGAGATGCGGAGTTTTGATCCGAAACTAAGGCTGGGATCATTGTACATAGTTTGAAGCGGGGTTCTAGAAAATTTGGAATGCTTCTAGAAGCAAAAGTCTGTCTATGCGGCAACGTATCAAGTCATGCACAGATGGTTAAACGTGGCGAGCCCCGCCCATTCTGTTGCAGATTCGGTAAATTCGGATACGAACCAATACCAAAAAGGCTGCTAGTAACTGTTTTCTAGGTTCGAGGGGCGCCAATTGGCCAATTGATACCCCAGCAGCGGTCTGGAGAGTGCTAGTGCACGAGTCGAGCCGTTCCAACTTGAGATGAGGAGGTTACCACGGATTGACTGACCCAGTTCAGATTACCACGCCCGGCAGCGGGCAATTTTCAGGTCAAATAAGAAAGATGCATTCAATACTGGAAAGGCAACGGTTTCGTGGCGTCCGGTGCATGAAGGTTGGCTTGGGACTAAACTCTTCGGAATCGTTTCAGTTTTGGGATGTTGCAAGACCATTCTCGATTAAGTGTTGTTTGGCACACCATTCTGTGTAACGAGAGCCTCGCTTGACGAATCTGACCAATCAGATCGAGCCAAGAGCCGCAAGGGGCTTGGACAGGAGGCCTCCACAAGGAGGTTACGCCTCAGCAAGATGAATTTTGAATTTTGACCGTACCTGCGTTCTAGCGGAAACAATGCAATGGGGCGTGATGGTACGATACGACAGTCCGGAGAAATAGCCCGGAGACTGGCCCGAGGATTGACCGTGACGTATGCAATACTAGTCGACAGCATTGGTGATAGCTGGGAAACGTTAACTCTACTGGTATCCAATCGGCAATCAATAGCAGTAATCGTACAGTATGATCCGTATATATATGGCCATGCCGCCGTGTGTATCTCTGAACAGTAGCATACCAGCCAACTTCCACACATCGATCATTCACCATTCCCTCGCAGGTCGTAGGGTTTCAATTCTTTGGTTTATTTTGCACTCGTTACATCTCTCTAGTCTTTATCATATTCATTATAATATTTAATTTTAATATTCCAGATACCTCATTGATCTCGTAGCCTCCGAAGTTCAACGAGACGGAATCTAACGCATCCGCAAACTGTTACAAGATGGTTGCTGCTTCAAAACTTCTCCCCGTTTTCACCCTGGGGTTAATCAGCGTTTCTTACGCAGCCGAATGGCATGTTCCGATTTCTTCCCGGGATACACATATCGGAATGGTTCCCATTCGACAAGAACACATTATAAAGGGCCTAAAGCGGAGATCAGATGATCTATCCCGTTTAAAGCCTCAAGATCAAGTTCAAATGTTTTATGGAAAGGCATTGTGTAAGCTCCCTGATCGGATATACCCAACAGAAAATTCGTTTGCTAACTATCCGCAAATACAGCGGACGAGCATGTTAGTCTCGCAGACATGACAGTTACGAAGCCTGATGCAAACCATCCACTCATATTGCTGGAGAACTTTGACGATCTCACCGAGAGCATCACCTGTACTGAAGGGGATTCCAAAATCTCTTTAAAGTTCAAAAGTAAAGATGCTATGGACACCGCGGTCAAATCCTGGGACTGGATCAATGCTAGCGACAAAGATTACTTTTTCCTTTTTACCCATCATCATCACAAGGGCTGTGGCCCGGATGAGGAGAGGTCCTCTTATAAAATCACTTCTGTCACCTCCGACAAAGCCACTTTTACAACGGTTCTTACGAAGGAGAAGGCAACCTGGGATGAAACCCTCCAAAACTACGAGATCAAGATCAGGACGATCGAGCACCCCATGCCTAGCTTTGTGAAGAGGGATTTCAGCCTCGCGGGGGCGATCTGCAGTGTTTCCGGTCCCTTCGAAGAGCTTTTCAAGTTCCAATGTGAAGAGGAAGTCGGAAAAGGCATCGACAGCGTCGTATCGACGGTAGGCGATGGATTTGATAAGGTTGTTAGTACTGTGGGAGATGGGGTGGATTCTATAAAGTCAACAGTTGGCGAAGGATTCGACAAAGTGGTTGGGACCGTCGGGGAGGGGCTTGACAAAGCTGTGGAATTTGCAGCACCAGGAATTGATGCAGTGGTAGATACTGTAGGAAGTGGTATCAACACGGCAGCTGATGGCATCGATGTAGTTTCCGATGTGGCAACCACCGTCGGTGGTGTCATTTCGGAGGGCCTGAAGCCGGTTGTGGATGTCGTCAGTAGTGGTCTTAACGTTCTTCTTGAGAAGTTCGTTGATGGCAATTACAAGATTTCTTTCGGGGAAAAGGATCCAAATCACAGAATGCAACTTGAAGGTGTGGCCTTCAGGGGTGAAGTGGACGTGGACATGGGGATCAATTGCATCGGCTGCTACTTCGAAGGAGGACTTGGATTCAAAGCTACGATTTCTCGACTTAACGGAGCGACCTTGCCTAGTGCCATCTTCGACATCTCCCCTCAAATCGAAGGAAATTTCGGTCTTGAGCTTATCGGTATCGTTTCTAAAGAGCACGACTATAATGCTGGTGCGGCTATCGGAAACGAGATCTTGAAGACTATGGGTATCTCCCCGTTTCTCAAGATCGCTCCAGAGGCCATTGCAGGTCCTGGTGTTGTGACACGAGGCGAGGCTACTATTTCTGCAACCATGGGGGCTAAGTTCAGCTCGAAAGGTGCACGTATCCGACTCGTTGCAGGCACGGAGCCTAGTATTTCGGTTCCAAGCTGGCCTAAGGACCAATTCAAGCCCAAGTTTGACTTCAAAGGTCCCGAGTTCCAAGGTGAAATCAACCCTTATATCCGCTGGGGTTTTGGATTTGGATTGGAGATTGCAGACAGTGGCAAATTTGGTGTCTGGGGAGGCATTGATACCAGAGTTGATAACATCTGGGCCTACAACACCTGCGAGGGAGCCAAAGAAAAGACCTTTCACTATCAATCTATTTTCCAAGTAGCTGCAAAGGTAAACGTTGTAGCTGAGATTGAAACGGCGATAGGAAGCAGTGATCGGTTGAAGGATAAGGTCAAGAATGGGGCTAAGGATGGGTTTATAAACGGGGCTATTGACACTGTTGTCGGCAAGATCTTGGGCGACTTGGCGGATGGTCGAACTCTTACCAATGCTACCATCTATGATGGCTGTGAGGCGCCGGAGGGCCAAAAGGCTGTCGCTGCCACCTACCCGACTCCCAAGCCTATGGCCGTAAACGGTGGACGGGTTTTGAGTGCGCCTAAGTTGGCCGGGGTGGGTGCCGCCGCCCCTGGTATGAACGCCTTTGTGGGATATTCACACCCGTCCTATGGACATGTTGAGTTGATTTAAAATGCAAGCTTTCATGGCTTCGAATGTATCCAGATTTATGTATTATATACTTTGTCCTCGATTGGTGGACGATAATTCCAGATGATGAAACGTTGCAACTTTGATTTATATATTCTATAGCCATCTATTCCGTCCACTTGTAATCGAAATTTGGGGTAAATTTTGACGCTATATACTCCCGATAAAATTGCATTAAGTTTAACGCACATTTCACGAACGAGGGTTTGTCAGCACAATATTCGGGCGGTATGGGCTATGCTGCATGCTGCGGAGGGACATTCGAACTGAGATTCCGGCTGGAGTAGCTTCAATGACTGATCAATTGAACGGAAGTCACGGACACAGAGTATTCCGTAGCTTCGATGAGAATGCCGGATGTGCATGACCGGGCAATGCTGGTCGACAGGCGCTCAAGTTCCTCTGTGTGGTATTTTGAACGTACAATGTGTTGGCCTAGTGTCGTCCTCTGGTCGGTTGTGCGCTCGAGCAGCCTATGGAGTTCTTCAGTATACTTATTGCGGGATAGTGAGCTTCGATAGGATAAAGACCTGTTTCTACACCGCTGACAGTGGATAGTGGGCTCAACAAAAAATATAATTGAGAATACAGGTGGTTTCGAGTCTCGTCCATTGGCAGCCGGACTTGCGCATTGGTCCTCGGTCTGCTGGCCAGCTCATAAAGCTGAGATTTGGTAGGCCTATAAGTATCTTGTTTGACCCGACCCGAGTGGCCTAGTGGTCCAGCTATGCGGGATCCATGCAGTTGCATTAAAGCTCGTGTAACCGATGGTACCATCTGCGCGATGGCAGCTAGCTTATTCGTCCATGCGCTGCGATAGGGTTATATCAATTTCCGGGCATGTCGGTGACCCTGAGGCGATAGATTCTCGAATTACTGTTAATGGGCATTTCTAAGTAAATTGCAACATTGGTGACGTCGGTGGCGGCGAGAATATTCGGATGAACCAATATCGTCGTACCGTTTAATTCTGCAAAATATATGCGAATAAACAGGCCATCGGTATACTTACCCCGCTTGCTTCCCGTCTCCGTTTGATTGGGGTTAAGATATCTGTATTAATGGTATTTGAATGGTGTGGAGATGTGGTTTCCTGGTTTGTGTGCATATTCTCTATCACCCTGCGGATAGTTTGGTCAAACTGTGCATGACGCACTCCAGGAACCACTTCAGCCCCACGATGATACGGGTGATTCAGAGGATCGGAGTATCTGGAATCAAGGACATGTTAATCTGCTTAGAATTCATTGTTTAGGTCAGTATATTTAAACGAAGGGCCCTCGAAACCCCGAGCTCAAGTCCGCTGCCAACCGTTAACCTCGAATAGCTCAGGTATTGCAGTATAGATATTGGGTCGCTACATAACCCGTTCTGAATTCAACCAAAGTTTATTATATGGCCTGTGGTATTATTTTTAAAAGAATTAAGCTTCTTCTCTCTTTTCTCCAATAAGAACCGATGGCTGCCACTGTCTGCTCAAATGTCGGCGAAGACACCACGGAGTGCTTACTTAGGGCCATCCTGGAGGCCCAACTTGCCCAGCAGAACAATATCGACTGGGATCCTATTAATCTGGGATTTACCGCCGTTATCAGTATACTAGCACTCGTATTCGCTGCTTTGACAGTGATTCAAGGAGTCCTAGGTGCCGGCCCGAGAAGCCTTAAGGCTAGCGAGTCGGCAATTGGATGGTACAGCAGGTACTCAGCATCGTCATTCTCGATGAGCGAAATGCGCATTCGCTCAATCGCCTACACGCCTATTCTTCAAACGGACGTGATCCAGAAATACGATATTAAATCCCATGGCTCGCTTTCGTTAAAGCTTAGAAAGGGTGGCCGAATTCTTAAGGGGTGGATTAAGGGCGATACTGTTGGCCATCATCCACCTGCTGGTTGGGTAGCTTTGATGGAACATACGAATACGATAGACTTCCAAGGGTTTCCTCGAAAGACCTTTTATACCGAGTATCTCCCGCGCGACCTCCTCGCCCCGCCAGCGTATGCGGAAGTACTTTGCGTCTCAGTCCTTGCTCTTCTCTCTGGATGCACTCGACTTACAATGGATAAGAAGAAAGAGTACCCCCAAATAGAGGGTTTATATACGCGACTATACTTCAAAGA
This sequence comes from Arthrobotrys sphaeroides, assembly GCA_036971245.1. Classification (NCBI taxonomy): domain Eukaryota; kingdom Fungi; phylum Ascomycota; class Orbiliomycetes; order Orbiliales; family Orbiliaceae; genus Arthrobotrys; species Arthrobotrys sphaeroides. Next base: position 490,004 of record JAJTTW010000003.1, read on the forward strand.
ACATGCTGAGCTCGGGGAAATCGCTGTTTATCAACACTTTCCTGATATTCATGGGTGTCAAAACCGCAGGACGGCAGAAGACGAAATGGGACCAAAGATTTCGGACGTCCAAAAGGCTTTTTGGTGGGCTCAGGGGTACCTTCAACTCGATGAGATCTCGATAAGACAGGGCCGGTTGGCAGATGCTTATTTGACTGTTGGTAATCCTATGTCTGAGGCGGAGATCACGGCTGTCATCCACGGATTACGAACAGCGCTTCCGAAGAATCTTACAATCCACGGTGACGATGTGTATAGTTCAGCAATCAGGGGATCGTGGAGATATGTTGGCATTCTTTTAGGCTCTATGGATGTTCTGAGGGCGCCAGCTTTTCCGACTAAGAAGGTCGGCCTTGCGGAGATTGTCCGAGATCTTGGGAACGATCTCAACATCCTACCTCTCGGGAGTAACGCTTCGAGTTTTTTGAGGGAAGTCGGCGAGCAGCTCACTTCATACGGGATTTCGATTAGCGTGACGGGAAGCACCTGGGGTGTACCGGGCCGTGAGGGGCCCGGTTATCAGTTTCGGGCGAAGCAACCGTGTGGCCCCTGGTTGGAGCATGCGAGACGATGTGTAGCAAATCTTAAGTCAAGGTTTGAACCTGCATTCACTGAGCGCCCGATTCACAATCCGGATAGAAGGCCCGAAGGATACCATGACGTTATTCTCGACTTCGGCGAGGCTCGAAGTCTGATCCAGTGGATCGAGAACCCCAACGGTCCTACTCAACCAACCCCACGACCCGATGTCATTGGTAGCACCTCACCGTCGGGCATCATGCTATCCATGCTGGACCACTTTATCGGTACCTGTGCAGCACCCCTCGCCCAAAAAGCTTTCTGGGATATTCTCGCTGATAAAGCAGCCTCAGAGAAGCCAGTGCCGAGGGGGGTTTCGGTTGACGACTTGGAACTTCTTCAGGAGAGGCCTCAAACTGCGAATATGATTTTCATCAAGCGGGTTCTGTGGCTTCGAACTGTGTTTTTGGCGGGATTCATCCAATCTCTGCCTGATACTTCAGATTTAGTCGATACTGATCTGGGTAGGAGGCTTGTGCCGGTGCTATGATAGTGTGTGGCTTCCAGAGTTTGTGTGACAGCAGCTAAATTGTTGTATTTTTTGCGTTGTGGACTGGGTTGGGGCCGGTATTGGGGACTGCGATGACTGTGGTCCATTGCTTCTGGGCATTGATTAATTGATTTGAGTTATTGACTGTGATTATTCTTCCCTCCCGTAGTGGCTGCGTCAATGGCAACTTGAAAATCACCTAGAAACCCCCATCTAGCCTTTTCCTTCCACCCCTTTTCTTTCCAATCATTTGCACTCTTCGGGAACACCTCTAATATATCATGATAGTTCCACTCATGGGCGTTGACCACGAAGATCCGGTCGTCTGCGTCAAATGCCTGAATCTTACTGATTACATCTTGCGCTTCTCTTGCGTTTATTGCTACTGATTTCTCAGGAATGATATGAAATGGGGTGCGGGACGGGTCCTCACCAGCTGGGAGTGGGTGTATTCGCTCCACTAGCTCGCCAGGGCAGGGACAAGGCGTGAAATTCGGTATATCAATGGAGTTGGGAAGGGGGGTGTGAGGATTTGGTCGCAACTGTGATCCTAGGTGGTATGAGTCTGCTCCAAGGAAGATAAATGTATCGTCAAGGCCGTCTGTTGAAGAAGTAGTCCTCGCGAGAGCGTTGATGTGGCCGACGGCATGACCGGGTGCATCAAGGATATAGAAGCTTCCGTCGTTAAAGTAATCTATGGCTTTCATCCCACCGATAGTAAGGGCTGACGAGTCGAATGAAAGTTCGATTACTTCTCTGGCCGAGAATTCTTGGGAGAGGAATGGGGCGTTTGCATTTCCTGGGTAGCCTGGAGAGAAGGTAGAGGCTACGGAGGGTCCCACAATGAGACCTACGTTCGGAGGGAAGAGGGAAGGACGGCCCGTGTGGTCCCAGTGGGCGTGGCTATAGATATAATATCGAGTCAGTAGACCTGTAGACATGTTGGGGGCCGGTTTTTACATTACCTCCAGATTAACGCCTCTAGACTTGACAGGTCTACCCCACCATCTTGTAGCACTTCTGAGATATCTTTCTCGATGGTAATAACTGCCCCATCATCTTCCCAGGCGCTGACCCGCTTTACCACCGGCTCCGGTAGATCCGCTTTCCAATTTTTCGGTGGCCCGAGATCGAAGATTAATTTTCTTATCCTTTCTTTCCCAAGACCCGGTGAAGAATCGACATGAGTAATTAGAAACCCGAACGCCCCGGCGTTCAACTTTTTCTGACCTTCAAGAACTGGCTCTATGAAGATCGCAAGCGGGCCGTCCTTGATGCGGAAAGTAGTGTCGACGATTTGGACGTCGACGGTCCGATTGGATTGTGGGATCTCAATTGTACGCATTGTTTCTTGAGGATGTGAGTGAGATTCCTGGCGTAAATGCAATTTCGAGTCTAGGTGATTTCTATTTCACATGAATCAAGTCCCACCGACCTTGATTGGGGCTATCGGATACCCTTGTTAATCTGACGTCAATCACTCGCCGTGCGATTACGCTAGTGCCCTGCATTGAGTGGCGCCATAGATGACGCTAACTACAGAATAGTAAGAATGGCGGTGCAATGGCAGCCACAGGGTTCCCCACCGTGGCGTTTTCACATGTGGCTGGATAAATCCCCCTTCGAAGCTGGAGGGTAAGAAAAAAATTGATTAAATCCGGAGAAGACTTGAGGATATTCCGGTTCCTCGTCGGCGGCAGAGGGGAAAAAAGCTCGGACATACGCGAGGGAGTTATTGACGGCTAAGTTGTCGTTATATTACGCAGAATGTATCAGCGAGACACGGTTCTTTTCGGTATTGCTGACGATAATGAAGCTAACTAACTAGCCGTGGTGATAATCTTGAAACCATGGTCACTTCCCGTTGCGGATGAAGGAATACCCTGGGAGGCCCGCTGCGGAGGAGCTTTCTCTTCGCAAGCTTGTGCGTAAGCTGGACCAGAGAAACGGCAGATAGGGCTTTATCCGAAGTATTAAGTTCGATTAGGGACAGAGCAGGGCAAGCAGGATACTTATTACGAGCTCTTAGCACGAAAAAAGCTGCATGCAAGTGCAGCGGTGCACGCACTATACATGATCTGCGAGCGGGGATCTAGGCCGCGGCAGAGACTCGAGTCGAGGCGTTTTTCATCCGATCCTGGCCTGAACTTGAAGAGGTCCAGCGGAAAATAGGGGAATTCGTCGACGGGCAAGTCCTCGGAGAAGAAGAAAACAAGCGATTAGGTTATCACGAGCTACAAGAATCGGGGCTCGTCTGTTCGAAGGCGGATTTCATGCATGTTTCTGACTGATTGAGATAGAGCTACTCTTTGGAACTGGGTCAAGAGATGTAAGGCGACAAAGAAGGAGAGGGCCTCATGCACCTTCCAGAAATGCATAACTCGATGCTGAGGGTGGTCTGCAGCTTTTTGGGGCCGGCCGGAGCCTGCAGCACTCTCCCTGACCCTATTGGCCAACATCCGCGATGAATGGGAGCGGTATGGAGACGGAAATTGGGAAGATGGCCCAGTGAATATGCTTACAGGCGAATAGGAGAAACTCCAGGCCTTTGAGGGACGGCCGGTTTGGCCTTGGGGGATGTGGGTCCGCAGTCTCGCGAGGGGGTACATGGCATGGTCGAGCATAACAACACCATGGCCAGTATCTCCTCGAGAGCAAAGAGATGGATATCTGGGTAACTTGGGATGCTAGTGGACTTACCTTAGTACAATCCGCAGACAGACGCAGACAATAGCTCATGCTATGCCTCCCCCGCCGGCAGGATCTTAAGAGGCTGGGGAACCTGAACGACAATAAGTAAGTGGTTGTACCTGGGACAGAACGGTTGTGTTGTTAGCTCGTACCTGAATGAATCTTTTATTTCTTCCCCCCTCGTCCGCCGTCCTGCATCTCCACTTTAAAACCATCAGGATATCAGGAACGGTGCATAAGGCCCCTCACTCCATTCCACTCTCCAAAATTCCTTCGAGAGCCAACCAACAATTGGAAATCCCGGCCTTCCCACCCAATCATTCGACCCTTTTCATGTGAGGCTGTCCATTTCTCAGCTGAACCTGTTGGACATTTGCATTTGCATTCATTTTCTCTCCCCTGCACGTTCTGTGCACGCTCTGGCAGCGCAGTGGTGATACGGAACCCGCAGGTGTCGGTTCTTCCCAGGGAAGCGTAAAAGAACGGGCCTAACTTTCAAAGCTGTGGGACGCACAGGAAAGGCTTCGACGGTCCTCGAGTCAGCTTGGAGACTCGGAGAAAGGGAATAGCAAGGCGGTAGGAAGGACCAGAGCGGTGGTTGCGTCTTCACTCTGTCTCAGGTTTTCGGGACACCTTCCATTCAGCCACTGTTGGCCAATCTCATCGGCTTCTTCCCTGTCCAAATCAACAGGCGAAATCCACCACCCGCCAAAAATTTCTAGTTGAGCGTTGACGGCACCACGGAGAGGGGGAGAAAAAAGAAATCCAGACTGCCGGGACCAGGATATTGACGATTCTTACAGGGGCATCATTCTCTGATCTGTGCTTCGTTATTTCCACTCAAGGCGGTGGCTGAATTTGGACCGGTTTACGTATTTTATGCTGCAGACTTGAGCCCGGAATCACAGACAGGCTAGTGTAAGATCCTCCGATCTTAAGATCGTGGACCGATTACCCGTTTCTCCAGCACCTGCTCTTCTTCTCCAATAAGACGAGAGGGGGTTCGGTTTTGGGCCGTTTTACATCGTCTCGCGGGAACTGTTTTACTTTAGGATATATACTAGCCCAGCCTGGGCGAAGAAACCGGCTGCCCCATTGTCTTTCTTCTCAACAATCTTCGTCTAGGTGTCAGACTACGGGACAAAGGCTATGACGCTGCGAATCTAGGGCGTCGACAAATCTTACGCCATAACAATCGAAATAAAAGGCCCGGCGCCCCACTTCACGGCTGAACCGACAAATAAGAATATCACTCTTTGCACCTGGTGGGCTTGTGGTTGCGATATCCTCGGTATCAGACATATATCAACCCGACACAATCTCGGTTTTCCTCCCAGTATTGTCGCACCAAGTACTTAGTTGTTCTTCTGTACGACTGCCTCACGAGTTGGTTTATCAGCAACCTTGTGTGACAGGGCCCTGGCGATTGCAGCTGCGGAGGCAAACCGGCAACTTCGCTCGGACCATACAAACTTGTACATACCGTTGTATACCTGTCTTATATAACAGGCCTTACCGAAATCACTTTCCGGCAAACTTTGCGGGACCAAGCCTGGTAGCAATCAAACAGCAAAGGGCCGCCGGCACTGCGGGCTGGAGATCTCCAGCGGGTTATGACAATGATGGTTTCTCTAAATGGGGCGGGAACGAATGGGATGATAGCAGGCTCGACAGCTTCGACTGGGAGGGCGTTTGGGAGGTCATCGTCGAACAGCAACTCCCCGGAAAGGAAGGTCAAGACAATAAGACGGAGCCAGTCTGCTACGATGTCGATGAATAGTCTGGCGCAGTTTAGGGATGGTATGACGATCCGGGCAGTGCCGCAGTACTCAAGTGACGACGAAGTTCGGCCAAGAGACACCCATTCCAGATCGGCCCTATCGACTCCTCCTAGGACACCGAACCGCGATGTCTACAAACCAGAGCAGCGGATGAATCAGTTCGCCTTGCCACGGAATGCAGCGTTTGCGCCAACCAGTCACCCTCAACAACTGTCAAATGAAAAGACAATCGAATATCGTACGCGGGCAAGAGCTCTGCCGCATTCTCCCTCCAATAGCACCGATGAGGATGTCACTGCGATTGCTACGTCGCTAAACGATATATCTTTGAACACATCATTCCAGGCTCTGAGAGGGAGACCATACGCCCCAGGGACGTCACCACACCAAAGTGTTCCATCATCACCGGTCCCAGCTCCCGCTCCCGTGTTGGCTGGTTCTGGCGCTCAAATCTCGACCACTATATATGCATCGAATGGCACCCCACAGCGCACAGCTGCAGCGACGAATAAGACAACAAATAATGCTAAATTACTCAAACAAAGGACGGTTAAGAAAGAGGGATCAAATAGTACACTTCATTCCCTCAAGACCTCGGACTCGTTATCCAATCTAAAATCAGCACAAGGAGGTGATGCTAGCAAGGTTCTTGGCCTTATGAAGGAACTACGAGGCAAGATGGAGGGGAACTTAGAGTACAGAATCGGGGATGGTATGACTTGGACAAAGGGCTTCTGTGTTATCCAAGAGGAGACAGGCCGTCTCACTCACATCAAGGATGATAAGAGCAAAACAACCATCATTGGAGATCTCCGTGGTTGCCAGATACGGACCAGCAACAAATCAGATGAACACGAGGGGATAATCGAGGTTTCGACTTTTAGCTCGCGTCAAGACGTTAAACTGCGGCTCTTGGATCCACTCCAGTACGATAGCTGGATCGCTGCTCTACTTTGCTGGCAGCCAATCCCACCCGCCGGACCCAATAACAAAAGAGTCAAGACACAACCAGTACGCCTAGCAACTGATAGAAAGGTCGACCGGCGACGCAACTCGGATGCTACTGTCTTGAAGGAAGCGGCTATCATTAAGGTCGGAAAGATGTTGTTGTGGGATCGTAGCGGGGCCACTGGCAATGCGCAAGCTGCGTCAAAGGACAAACCGGCGAAATCCACCAAACCAATGGGACCGACGTGGCGTCGAATCTCATGTATTCTTCAAGAGAATGGCGATTTCAAGATGTACAACGAAGCTGACGTCGCTTTATTGCATATCATAACATTGTCATCTTTGTCTCGATCGTCCATCCAGTTCCTGGATTCCTCTGTTTTGGGAATGGAATACTGCATCGGCATCTACCCGCATTCCAGCACGAATACGAAGGTTCAGGCAGGAACGCCGCCAGTATATTTGTGTTTGGATACTAAGATCCTCTTCGAGGTCTGGTTTGTTCTGTTACGGGCATATACCGTCCCCGAGCTATACGGACCAGCTGGGCTCAGCGCATCGGCTATGTCACCGCAAACCCCCTCTATCGGGCAAAATGTTGACCTTGGGGCGTCTGCGCTGGTAGACGCCTTCAGAGTACCTCGACTCCTAAGCATGAAGATCGTTGAGGCCAAACTTCCTGGCCTACCTCCTCCACCAGATGATCATCGTCACCACCAGTTCGGCGAAAAGAAGGACACGGAGTTCTTCTTTGAGCTGTTCATAGATGGCGATATTCGGGCGAGGTCCCCTCCACGAGTAAAGGGGGCGAGCTGTATGTGGATGGAAACCTTCGAATTTAACGAATTGCCCTCGCAATTGAACGTTATTGAAGTGGTGCTCAAACAAAGGTTGGTGAAACATCGACGGGACAGGGGGCCAACGAGCAGTACGGGGCCTCTATCGACTTATCAGATAATAACCGGCGAGGCTATTGGTGTTGTCACTATCAACCTCAACGATCTTGCGTTCGATGCTGAATCAGACACCTGGTGGCCGATCATTCCTGTTTCCAAGGCTCAAGAAGCACCTATTGGCGAGGTAATGCTGAAACTGAGGAAGGAGGAGCTCGTGGTTTTGATGATGGAGGAATACAAGCCTTTGCTTGAGGTATGCTATCTAGGTTCGCATTTTCGAATAGAGTTTTAGCTAACTCTTACCCGGCTATAGCTTCTCTCGGATTTCTCCAACGGTCTTACAATCCTCATTGGGCAAACAGTAAATACTGACCTCCGCCGCCTGGGTCACACTTTGTTGAAGATCTTCCAGGTATCAGGGAAGGCAGTGGACTGGCTCATGGCCCTTACGGAAGCAGAGGTCAGCGGAATCTACAAAGATGGGCCGCCTAAGCCTCTACCACCCCCAAGTACCTCAGTGGAGGTTGATGTCCAGCTCAACCAAGCCAACCCTGATCCTTCTGTCAAATCCGATACTACAAAGCGTGCCCAGATGGAAGCAAATATCCTATTCCGTGGAAATACCTTATTTACTAAGGCGGTTGAAGCCCACCTCGCACGATATGGAAAGGATTACATGGATGAGACGATAGGGGACCATGTTAGGAGGATAGCGGAAGAGGATATATACTGCGAAGTTGATCCTATGAAGTGCAAGAACTCTGACGAGCTCAAGCATAACTGGAAAACACTCAACTCTCTTGTCAGGAGCGTCTGGCAGTCTATCTGCCACTCGGGGGGTAAATGTCCATTGGAAATCAAAAAGGTTCTATACCATATCAGACTTTGTGTCGAGGAGAAGTTTGGTGGTATTCTCTCGGGACCAACGTATTCGAGCGTCTCGGCCTTTTTATTTTTGCGATTCTTCTGCCCGGCTATTATGAATCCGAAGATGTTCGGTCTCTTGAAGGGTAAGTGCTATCGTTCACAATAAGGCGGTGGGTTGTGAAGCTAATCATAAATCTAGATCATCCCGGAACGCGGGCCCAGAGAACGCTCACGTTGGTAGCAAAGAGCCTACAGGGTTTGGCAAACATGACAACTTTTGGCGTGAAGGAGCCATGGTTTGAAAACATGAATGAATTTCTTGTGGTATGTCAACTAGCCGTCACTGCCGGTACTTAGCTTCTTCGGACTAACAACCTCTCAGGAACACAATGGCGAGTTCAAGATTTATATTGACTCTGTGAGCGCGTCACCTCCAGAGATCCTCACCTTCCAGGTCCCACCATCCTATGCCATACCGATCACAATCCAGGCCCGTTTACAACAAGGTTCGAAGGAAGGGTTCCCATCCTTACCATTCCTTATAGACCAACCCCGCGCTATCGGGCGGTTGGTGCAAATGTGGCTTAAATGGCACGAGCTACAAGAAGCAAAGGGGGGCACATTAAACCACCCTAAGGTAGCTGGCAATAAAAATGTCTTGAAATTCCATGAATTGTGCCTACACCTGAAGGAACGGATGAGTATCTGCGTTGAGCGAGCCGAAAATGCAGAGAGACCTTCAAGCAGTCTATCCGGTCGTTGGGAAGCGGTCGCTGAGAGTGTCGCCTCCTCAACTTCTAGCACTGGCGCGGTGTGGGATAGTGGCAGCAAGGAGCCTGGTGTTACTGCGAGCTACTCCATCTCTTCCACGCCCGTTAATTCTACCCCAAATAAGTTACATTCGTCACCCGGCGGAGGCTCTAGCAATACGAGGACCATTTCCGCTGACACCTACAAGAATGGAAATGCCCCAACCAGCGGGTTCTACGAAGATGACCACGACCTCGGGAACATTGCGCAGCTTGGGAAGACTAAGATTGTGGATTTCGTCGGAGGGATAAAGAAGAAGGTGCAATCCTCCAAGGAAATGCATTGAGTGTTCTGGGTCCTTAGGGAAATTGGTTAGTTAAGACTGGGCCTGTGGTGTAGGCGGCTGTGGTCTTTAGTTATGTTCTGCTTCTCGTCATTCGCTTTGGTGCATTTCGTCGCTAGTACTTTTGGTTTTATTTTTATCGTTCCTTGAAAGATGTCACGCCAGCGGTCTCAGTCTATCACCTTGTAACGGCCTATATCCACGCATCTGATAAGTTTAAATTTGTTTCGTGTTTTCGTGTCTCAATGTTGACATGTCTGTTTCGCAATCGCGGCTGTCCCGTCGTCTCACTAATCGACGACTGCATTGATCATTGTCATTTGGTTTATGTATTATTCGTTGTTCCATGGCTCCTGTATTCGCATACGATATCCTTGTCCACCGTCGACATATTCTTTTAAAGTTTCTAGTTGTCCAGAATTTTGATTTCCCAGCCTTTGATTCAATTAGTCCAAGGAGGATTCGGGGATTGATATCACTTCCATGTTTGTATCCACATGACAAAGCACGAGTTGAGGCACGAGATATTCGTTTCTGATATTCACTTATAAGGTATCCACGCGATACATGGCGTCGGCAAATCTGCTGCAAATGATTTATATATTTCGTTCCACGGCATCAACCTGGTTTGTAGTTAGGCATGCATTTTAGCCATCCGCATTCTATCCGCTACCCGGTCAAGCGTTTTCCAAGCCACTACCCCGAGTTGGTGGTCTGAGAATCCCATCTTTCCCCGCACTGTTATCGATATCGAGATTCGGACTAGTCTTCTTCCGCAACGATCGGTTGGGTGCTTCAAGGCTGGCCAGCTGGGTTTGTACCCCAGGTTGGGGTTGTAGGTTATAATTATCTGCTGGGATTACTAAGGTACCCGTCTTGCGAAAGCCGATGTGATACGTACCGCAGGCCAGGAGTCGCTATCCCGACGTTTGCGTTTGCGAAACAGCAGCTAGTCAGTCGGGTTTTGCCTTGGAAGCGTGGCTTGCATGCTTATATTCCGGGAAGTTTCCAGGCTCTGAATACACTGCATCGCCGGTTTAAATTTCTCCAGGTCTGCTCTGCTGACATATCGACCCGGCCGAATCCTACTTTCGACGTTGCATGTCGAGTTGATACTATGACGATTAATTGTTAGGCGACCGAGATAAATCGACCCACTTTAAAAGTTCAAAACGGCCATCGTCTTTTCAGTTACATTTAGAGTCGTTTTTGGCTTCTCAAGCTTCCATCGATTCCCTCGAAAGACTTCGTAGCATCTGAATTCACACGAAGAGCCCTCGTCCCCTTCAATCCGTCATCCCACCAAAAAATACAACGTTATCAACACATAATGGCAACAAATTTGGAATCAAAGGACAGTGCTCGCCAGCCACCCCGGCCATCCTTGCCCCTTCCCACGGAACTCCAAGAACAAATCCTCTCTACCCTCTCTCTCGAAAGTCGTATTGTCGCCTCATGTGTTTGCCGAAAATGGGCCGCGATCCTATCCGAAAATTCAAATTTCAAGAAACAACGATACACCTACACAACCCCGCTAACCGACAGCAATGTCACTGTCCACCGCCTTGTCGCCGCTAGTACGGGACATATGCAGTGTACTCTACATAACGGAAAGGTTACGGCTTACACGTTCTTCTTCTGGCGACCTGATAAAGCGAAACCTGTACAAGTGGATATATCGAAATCGCCATTCTTGGATGACCCGGTTTTTCTTCATCCGCCGGTTGAGGAGGATTCGGGTGCAGTTGTTAATGGGGTTCTGAGGTTTAGAATGGGTGGAGTTATATGCGAACCTATTCTTCGGGGATTTTTCTGGCATGGGGACGAGGAGACTTCAGAGGGGATAAACCTTACGGTTCGACAGATCACGGAACGTATCGCTGAACGATTGATATCGGAGATTGAGTCGTCACCGTTGTTGGCGGGCCGTGGGTTGACTGGTGAGAATGCTATGTTGAAGTTTAGGCCCACGGGGCGCTGGGCTGAGGATTCGGGACACGGGATGGATGCTGTCAGGGATAAGATGTCGGTTTTGGAGACGAGCGTTAGGTTTGGAGGGAAAAGCTCGCATCAGGGGTTTGTGAAGCAAAATCCTTATGAGCAGAGTGTAAAGTTTGCGGGGGACAATGGGAGGAGGGGTGTGTAGCCGAATTTTGGCCCCATTGGGTTGACGAAGCTCAATTTGCTAGTGTGTACACTTGCATAGGCGCCGGTTTACCTGTTCAATTGCTGAACTAACGGGGCCTAAAATGGCTATGGTAACCAGGAGGGGGATATTATGTTATGGATGAAAAATTGTATTTCAGAGTTTGGACCACGGAGTTTGCGTGTTGAGCGCATCATGATATATGGCTCAGGGTCCCTATCTGGCCCGGCATTCTTAAGTGGCGCCGTTATATGTATACACACCGGAATGGAGATGGCGTAAGTATTAGTATTGATAATCGGATTATGGCTCGTGTAAATTATGCATATAATTTCATTCTGCGGATAAGTACTTTCGGGGTGGCGGGTTTGTACGGACGCGTTAAGTTCACTTCGAATTCATTATTAGCTATAGAGGTATATGGATGTTGCCAATGCATCTAAGACGACTTTCTTTGCCTTTCACTGCACTTATTTGAATTGGATTTCCTATAAAAAGATGCGGATAGAAGGCGAGGAAGAATATTCCAATCGGATCGCATACCGACTCCTTGAGATATTCCGCCGGAAACAGTTTCAAAAATCTTATTCCCAGAGCAAGGCGGCTGCTTTTACAGTTTTGCTGGTGTATTGTTTAATACAATTTGCTCGGGATTCTCGTCTGATTTGCTGTAGCTTCTTAGTATCTAGTAGTCCTGAGTAAGGGGCCGGAGATTAGAGAGACGGTATAGAACGCTTTTTTGGATCGTTTCCCCATGTGTCAGGAGTGGATTTTTGGAGGCTCTCTTGAGGCTACGAATATTAATGTAGATTGAAGGCGTTGGATCAGTGTATACGAAACTGGAAGGAGGATAATATATTTAGAAGAAGAGACAACTGTAGCACGGTCTATATCCAATCGGCCTCTCGAATCCGCTCGAGGCAAAGCATCTAAATAACACCTCTACATGATATGCAAATATTTTAAATTTTGTGTACACTCTACTCGACAGATCAATCCGAAACAAGAAATTCAAACATCCCCCGGTCCCTCCCCTCCCCTCGGTTTTTTTCTTTCTCTGTTTCGGGGGCTTGAGTTTAGATGTCAGCTACTGGTAGCTTTAGGCGGGGCATTACCAAGATCGCGAAGGGTCCTGTAAGCGCCGTATCCCCCGTATTACCATGCTGATGCTCAACCAGGTAGTAATTACCAACACCGAGATATCGCAAACGGTGAAGACCGAATTTCTCCCATAACGGTAGCGGAGAAGGGCCATTAATACGAAGGTAAGATACAAGATACGTTGAAATAACCCGTCTCGAATAAAAACTAGGAGATTGCAGTGCTTCTGTCGTTGCAACTGCAGCTGCTGGTTCTCGGCCGTGCACTCTGGCTCTCCGGTCGAGGCATGTGACTTTATCATCGTGGTTTCAGGCGACGGAATCGTAATTATTTGTACTTGTTCATGGCCCCGATCGCGATCGTTGACGGCGGCGGCTGGGAATGCGATCCCTTCGGGGGTCTCGTTCCCGGTGGTGGTTTCGGTGACCTGGGAAAACTCAAGTTAGTAAAGTTGAACATCTTACGCTATTAATTAAGGCTTACAACAGTTAAGTACTCACAGGTTGTACCCGTGGCTCTTTACCCCAATGATACAGGATGGTTGGGAAGGGGTTTAGTTTCTTGCACGAGGATGAGTCCGTCGAGAACATGGCGAACTCCACCGTATTGAGGAGGATTAAAATGAGAACTATGAGGACCGTAATTCGAAATGAGAAGCCTATAGACTGGAAGAATCTATCCGAGGGACTCCTAGGGCCGAGGTTTTCTAGGTAGGAGGATATATAGCTTCTTCGACCATAAATTGGGGGCGTATTTTCGTTGGGATGCTCTACATTGGCTTGTGTGTGCTCCTGGGGACCTGAGGTACGCACGCCTATGGGACGGTGCTCGTAGGGATTGGACCCATTATAGTCATCAGAATATGAGACGGGGAACTGAGGCGCAGATGGGGGAGCAAAGACTGATGCCATCGTTTCGATGATATGAAAGAAAGTATGTATATAGCTATGCATAGGTAGCTAAAAGATTAAAGTAAGGTAGGTTGCAAATGTGCTCGACGGCTCAGAGGCTTGGATAATAGCTGAAAGACTTGTATGTCTGTATATAAATTGAGGCACTGGTCTGCGGTCTATGGGGATGATCTTGCGTCCAGGGGTACTTGGATTTGCTGGTCGAGCGTCTGGGTGAGCAGCTGGACAGAGTCTGTAGTTTAAATACTCTGAGACGAAAGCTGGCTGGCCCTGCCAAGTGCTGTCATTTTTGGAAATTCAAACTTGAGGAAATCGGTGGAATCCATGGAACATTTTGCAATTGGTATGCCTACAGATAGGGATATGGGTTTACTAAGGCGGACTGGGAACTGTACCGTGAGGCTATGTTACGGGAACAAGCAGTTTGTGACGATAGTATGCGGATGGTCACTCCAAGGGCTTGTTTGTCCTACCACGTCCGGGTTCGTGGATCACGGTTGAGGGTTTTGGCGTGCGTTTCTGGTCCAACTGCTGGGCTGTGTGTACGTAAGAGGCAGTGATTGTGTTGAAGAGATCAGTTTGTGTAACAAAGACGGGGTGTTAGAATGTTTAAACGTTTGCTACCAGGATCCAGAGGAGCTCGGGACCGTGTCCGAGATTGAATAAGGCATTGAATGCGATGTGTGGAACAAAATTACGCGTAAGTCGGGTAGAGGGCTGGTCCCGTACCGGCCTGCGGGTACAGTTTCGTATCTGGTACCCGGTCGAATCGAATGCTATGAACTGTTAGCTAGTAGAACAGCATGCATTGCCTGCAAACACCAGGCGTCCGTGAGGGCAGCGGTCGACGGTTGACGGCAGGGGCAGTGCAGTGTTCGGCTCGCGGATATATGCCTTCATGCAGATCTTCGGAAAGACGCCAGGCCAGGAACTCTGCCTAAGCAGATTGCTATGAACGATTGTGCCTGATTCGTCTGGTGGTGCGAGATGACCCAAGATCAAACCAATATCGCTGTTTGTCATCTGCATGCAGGAGGGGCGGGATCGATATATATCTAACCTCGGGCGGGATCGGGTCCTAGGTAGCTATAGCCACAATGTATGTGCGGTCGAGTCGGTTTGCATAATTTGCGGCTGCGACGCCCCGTGGATAACCTGGACTATGTGCATAGGCCCGCTCCATGTCTCGGACAAATATGAAGGCAGTGAAAGATAAGTTATAACGGCCGGACGTAAGGACCCTGATCGATGTAAGTTTGGGGTGATGGGATTAGACTGCAAAGTAGTACAGAAATGAAACTAGCTTCGATCTTCCTTCGACGGCGGAGCTTACGCAAAACCAACCGAAGGGCTATGGGCCTGGAAATCGTTCAGCATAGCTCCCTTAATGTCTGAGGCGTTTTGGTCTAATGTTGACTTGATGTGTTTGGTTCACGAGACCAGCTGGCCCTGGTATAATTCATCAGAGGAGCCGATCCGTTTGGCGGGCCGCAGACTCCCAATATGATTTCGCGGCGCCTGTCCTAATTTCGGGGTCACGCAGGCTACCTATAGCTAACTTCACGGCGGGTATACTTCCGATCCAAGGTTGGCTGGAGCTTCATCATGTAGTCCGTTGACTGAACCTCCCAGACTAGACTGAAATTTAGTCTGGTGGCGACAAAGCGGGCTAGTGACGGATGATATGGCTTAACGGGCGGAATATCTCTTCGTTAATTGGCTGTCCGATTCTGAGCCGCCTCGAGAGTTCTGTTTTATAACTATAACGTTAACGGCCAATACAGATGTCTCAGGACAGTCCGACAAGTATGAACGAACTGGCCGTCTGGAGGGCGAAGTTATTGATCTAGTTTAGTCAGAGTAAGACCGTGGCGACTCGGTATCGAGGAAATGTAGACTATCCTGGATCCACAGACTGCATAGCTAAAGATTTGAGCGGTCAAAACCCCTATGGTAATAGATCTGCGTAGAATGAGAAACTTCTGGATTGTAATGCGTGCGTCCACCAAATTGGATGACGCCGGAGCCGGTATGATGAAGGATGCATTATAAAGTCAGTAATGCGGCGTTGGGACTTCAAGATTCCCAAGGCGTCGTCGCGTCAACAGGCCGGCTAGATGAACTATCAAAGTCTACGAACGGGGTCCGACCGGCCGTAGAAACGGAATATCCAGCATCCCGAGTGTCAATGCGTTACCAGATTGATGAATATCGTTGATATTATTTGTAACGGAGATACCGATGTAATTTGGCGAGGAATAGGACCCGAAAATGTCGTGAATGAGAAGGAAAGAGTAGCTTGAGGAAGGATTCGAATATCCCAACTGACGAGCTTCACATCTACGATCGATGTTCGGGGTCGGCTGGCCGGTCCCTAGAAACTTGGATGAATTGAAGATAATGCATTAATGGTAGAAACTATCAGTACTGGCCGTTTCATTTTCAAGATACATTATCGGCAGAGAATAGTTATACTTCCGACCGTTGGGTTGGTTGGGTCCATGGAGGGGGGGGTAGCGCTTCGAGCGTTCGTGTAGTGTGGCATCGCTATATCGACGCCGTCGCTGGTGTATCGTCAACAGACTTCAGGTGATTGCTTGTAATCCCCCGAGAGAAGCCCCTTTTTTCTTTTGAACGCTTTGTTTTTCTTTCGCGGTGGTTTCTGCGTTCAAAGTTCGCGTTCTCGCGGTCTCGCGGAGGTCCTAGTTGCCTCTGGACCGTGTCGCCACGTCAGAAAATTTGGAAATTGTGTAAGTCCCGCTGACGTGTAGCTTGATAGGTGGGAGAGGGGAAATGATGAGAAATTCAAATTTGGGTGATGCGATCGGTTTTCTTCGACGGAGGACTTGGGGTTTGAGGAGGAGGATGTTGGAGTCCTTCTATGGAAAGTATCTTGAGGCAAGGGAGCGCAAAAGGAATCGAACCGCGAGGCTTCGTTTGAACACCCACGAGCTGAGTTTCCATACCCCTACTGCCCAAGGAGTTACTGCGTGCTGTGCTAGAGTAGCTGGCGAATTGATCCTCCTTCCCGCTGGTTTCTCCTGCCTCCGCAAATAAGCATCTTTGCATCGGAAACAAAAGCAGCGAGATAAAGCAAGCTGCACCGATAGTACACATGAAAGATATACCGTATACCCAGGGATAAGTTAACGACCGGTGCTCTCCGACTAATTGGTTATGCCTATTGGAATTCGAACACCAGTACTATCATATTTGACGTTGCGCTGCCGAATCATGGATTTCGAAAACTTTATCACAAACTTCCACATTGAGCCCTTGTCTGAGGCATCAAGATTAAATGGCTCTGAGTATCTATACATATGTTTTCGGTGATGGTGAGGCTGGGCTCGGTCGGGCAAGTACCCTTTTCCATTGCGGATGGGGTGCCTGCGACATAGTTGGGGGAAAGCACGAGTTTCATAACTATCTAGCGGAGGATAGTGTATATTTTTCGCTTGAAAGGGACTAGAACTATGCCCAGAAGTGGAAAATTCCCGGTCGGTCGCGATCGGAGAGGAAATAATGTTAACGACTCATGTCAGTCTTACATCGCAAGGACCCCATGAGGGGGACGTCCGGAATGGGCAACAGCGTCGAACACCAATGGAATATATATGACTTATCGAGAGCTTGGTAATCCCCAGTGGTAGTAGTTATTTGATTTACTCCCCTTTCTGGAAAACTTCAGGGTTTGCTATGTTAACATATGTTCTGGGTTAAATATCCTTCTCTGTCGTTCACCAGACTAATGTGTCCTGGGACCAAGTCATACTGCATGCTGGACGGGGCCAACGTACTCGGGCACATGCTGGCTAGCATGACAGGCTAATAATATCACTAAGTGCCATACAAACGTCATACCTCTCCGCCCATAGATTTAAAAAAAGTTTAGCTAACCGGTTTTCCAAAATTAGAAGTCGATTGATGCAGTGGGATCTGGGTCTGTAGCGAAATTTGATATCCCAAATCTGCAACACCGAGACTTGCGTTGTAGATGGTTTTCAGCCTTTGCTTTGGAGGCTTCCCGTGGGTTCAGAACGGAGGGAAAAAAAAAAAAAAAAACGTGTACGGTGGGCGCATCTCGAATTCTTTCGACCAATACATGTTGAACCATCAAAACATCGAGCCAAATTGATACTTCGCGGAAGGCCCTACATCTTTATGGGTCAACTTCTTCCATCCCCTCGCGTCAAGCTACCAATGAAAAGACTTTACGGCTCGATCACCCGTGTGATTCGACCCCAGACCGTGGAGAGAACTAAAGGGGCTGATGTATTCGGTCAAATCGAAACCTCGTCGAAAGATAGATGATACATTGTCATCGTTGAATATGTATGCAATCGAGTTGTTGGTCGACCAGTATTGTCGGCGTCCGCCTGCGCGTTCGAAGTCGAATTCACGGACTTTGAGTGCAGGCGACCGTGATTAGTTGTGCCATGCGCCTTCGGACCCGGAGTGTGAATCAAGGATTTCGTTTGTTCCAGCGGCGAAGCGCACGTGTATCTATATGGGGTATTCTGGCCTACTAGGGATGGCAAGGTGGTCCATGTCAGGGCCAATACATTCCCGACAGCGCCAAAGGTACCAGTACTTGCTCTAATCTAGCCTTTGTCACCAGTTGCCCTCGGGCCGCGTCAGTGCGATTGTGTGCGTGCGTGTGGTGCATCAACCGAGTCTCGATTTGTCGCCATTTGCACGGTATGAAAATGAAGGATTTAAGCTAGGACTTTTGTAGCGATCTGACGTTTACGAGCTGCCTACAGTCCGTCGGAAAGCACAATGTATCGACCTCAATTGTTAGAGAGTTAGGGTTAGATCAAGTGAAGCATCGGTACTCAGGAATAGGACGGTTTTGCATCTTTCTAGGCCTCTATAGGCATCTGGCAGAGCCAAGCACGACGAAGCAACAAACCTTTTCGATACCCGTACGTATAGCTTAGCTAGTACGAGACCTTCACAGGGCCTCGGGCCAGACCTACTCATCATAACATGCATTGACATCGTATAGAGGTCAGGACGGTGTGAATTATGGGTCAAGGGGCCTGTTCTAGGCCTTATAGTTAGAACTTAAATATCATGGGCTGGGTTTTCTTGTCTGTGGCATCAACAGGGGGCGTTCGCTTGGGGACACCTGGCAAACGCTGGGAGAGCGTAAACCCAGCTTCGAAAACTTGGGTAACCCACCTGCACCGACATATATTTCATGCAAGAGCGCAAGGCGATGTACAATGTAACAATGTAACGCCGGCAAACGTACGGAGTATGTTTTCTTAGAAGTGGCAGAATTAATACCTATGTAGATGAGCGACAGCGTGTGCTTTGATCCTGGCTGTTCCATGAATCCTATGGTTTTGGTGGTTTAAATTTCTCTCGGCAACCCACCTCCGGCTAACTAGAACGGATGCCGATTGGCTTTGGGTAGTTACCTATTATGTTCTTGGTGTCGAAATACTTACCTGAGACGGGGGTACATTTTTCACACACCCATTTTGTGATCTCAGCGGAACAATGCGTTCCGAAGGTGTGGCTAGCCCAGCAATTTAAAATAGTAACCGGCTGAAGGCTTTGAGAGGCCACGCCCGAGGCTTCTACCGGCCCCTTCGCCCGAAGCATTCTAGGTAGGCTGACACGATGGACCCGTGGGTCGAACAAAAGCGAATCACCCGAACCCTTGACAAGTTAACCCCGTGGAGCTAGATCCGGCGCTCTGCAGCCTTGCGAGCGTGTCACACTGCCCTTGAGTTTAGTTTAATTCAACGTCAGTCGTTCTCGGTCGCATCGAGAAAGTCTGGATTACATTGAGTAGTACCATGGTTTCTCCTAGATTTTGTCGTAAACCCGCTTTGCAATTGCGGCATCGCGATGGACTTCATGGTGCTAAAATACGCTTTCAAGCCGAATAGATCTATAAAACTTGGATATGGTGACTTGTACAATTGTGCTTGGTTGAGTTCTTGTGGTCAGACGGCCGTCCGACTCCGCAGTGTGATTTTAAATTGGGCGTATAGTGCCGGCGCCGGGGACCTTTTATATTCGTTGCGCTCCCCGCTTGACCTTCTTGAATATAAATTTGCATCAAACAAGGGCCTCTACACTGAGGAAAGAGCGAACAAGATCTCATAGATCCGACCTCGAGACCATACGTCCGTCCTGAAGACGAGAAGCCACACATGTGTTGACAACGAAATTTTCTCAGCCTTGCTGTGGTATTCTGGGATGTATTCCAACATTTTGGAATTTTAAGATTTTCGGCTTCAAAACAAAGGCCCCGGACTGTAATATTAATTTTGCGGCTTCTTGGTATAGCAGGATGGGCGGGAGCCTCTCTTGTCGTTCCAGCATCCACGTGACTATAGCGGATTTCCTCATTTCGCCTAGTTGAGTTCGCGTTCGTCTTGGATCGTGAAGATGGTTGAAACGTAAGTTCACGCTATGTATCGGATTTCGTCCGGAGGGTTTCATCCGGTGAGGAGCACTAACCACTTCAAAAGTTCATCTCGATGATTCGTTACGTTCAAACAAGAATAATATGCCGCCCCACACGACGAAGCAGATCTCAATCCTCGTCTTCTGAATTTCACCTGAGGGCTAGTGAGTCGGATGAGTATGCTGGTCGTGGAACCGGTCGCAAAACCGGTGCCACTCTCGGGTCCTCTGGTCAGAAGCCAGAAGATCATACAACTTAGAAAAAATATCGGAGGCTGCGCATCTTCTCACGAGTGCTCCTGGAAATCAGCTCGACTCGAGCCTCTGGATCCTTCTTGAACGGGGAAAGGTTGATCGGTCAGTCAAATTGATTTGGGCCTGGAGTTTTCACTCATACCGGATCTCTATTTTAGGGAGAAATTGAGGGGAAGCTTGGGGGGAGAATCGAGTCTTAGGACGCCAAGTAACGTTCAATTGCCTTGGTTCGAAGCGAGCTACCCTGGTACCCTGGCCATACGGCAATATCTTGGTCTGGACGAACTCTCAAGCAGCATTTCAGGTGCAAGGGTCGATTCGCCAACAGTCGCATATATTGGATCCTTCTATGATCAGAAAATAGGGAGCAGTACGTGGGAAAAGGTCAGCGGCTTGTTTACGAAGCAAGTGAAGGCGACTTTCTGGAATCTTGTCTGTGCATGCTGCGAAAAGTGATATCGCATTCGCGCCAAATTGGCTCATTGACGCTGCACAGCAAAGTTGAACCGATGTCCCCACTTTGGGGGCTAAATGGCACTTTAACCTGTCAAAGACTAGTCTCGCCACGTATCAGATCCTTCATCACCAGTACGGAATTTCCCAGCTGCAGCGGTAACGACGGAAACCTGCCCATGGGCCTACTTTGGCGTCGGGCGGTTTGGACTGTGCTGCGGCCCTCAGACCCTGCATGCATACCGTGCGTGCATCGACCCGCGGGCCCAAACACCAGAGCTAGTTCGTCTCCGAAGAGAAACCCTGTTTTCGATTCAAGGGCAAGACCAAATCATATCTGAATATCATGAGTTCGAAGGGATGGCGAGCAAACACCGCGGTACCGGCTTCAGCAGTAGTTTCCGTTCCTCTTACCAATTGGAAGAGGCATTCTGTAGCAACATTCGCTTTCTTCAAATGAGAAAGAGGGACAATTCCCAGCAATCGATCTGGTAGGCATCCCTCTGCTGCCGAAAAAAAAAAAAAAAAAAAAGATATAACACCAAAACAATGTTTTGGAGGTGGCTGCGCTCTTGTCTTTTGTCTTCTCTTGCATTATCACATTGCAGATGCTCAATCCTAATAGCTAGCGCTGATCTTTGCGGGAAATATCGGAAAGAAGGAGCCGGCCCACTGTCGCCCGTCTCCCGATCATTCTATCGTTCTAGCAAGAGTTATGGATGGCTGTGCATGTGTATGAGATAGAGTCATTCACGCAGCGTCCACTATCAGACGCCCCGCAGCCTAGACGGGGCCTCACTGATTTCGCGAAGACGGCAGGAGTGTTAGCTTCAAAAATTATAGGTGGGGGGGATTCTCTTACCACTATATAAAGCTTCCCCCTTCCTTTCCGTCACACATCCTTCGATTCTCTTCACCCATCCTCTCTAATAACGGCAAGAATCCTTCACTCCGCACAATTATTCTTTACAAATATTCTACCAAGAAATCGTTCCGAATCTTCACGCCGTGCTCTGCAGCTCAAGATGCCTGAGGTGGGTGCATGAAGGATCCTCGGATACCATTAGAAGTACGTAGACTGATAAGATTTTACTAACGTAGTTTCGGTGTCAGTGTACCCCCCCAGCCAACGGGTCTGCCGATTTCAACCTCGATTCTGCAGTTTCTGGACAAGGCCCACAAAGTATCTCGGAAGGTGGCCAAAGAGGCTCCAGTGCTTCCGATAACTCGACCGGGGAGTACAAAGCCCCAAAGGCTATTGCTGAGGGGTGGGTGGGAGGCAGGGCGGCGTGTGGTTGCCGTACCGCGCCGAGGCCGGACTTGAGAACTTGAGGTTCGTCACACCAGATTTCTGCCTACCAGGTTCAGGGAATGGCTCCTGAAAGTTAGTGTGCTAAATGCGTCTCCAGGCTTCTCTTCGTGACTAGGATCCAGACTTCGAGCCATAGATCGAGCCGCTAGTTTATTCGATCCTATCGAACCGAGCCGTCTTCGATGGCACTCGTTGGTCTTTATGGGTTGTTTTCCTTCATTTCCTTCGTTTCCCGACCACAAGTTCAAATGCGGAGACCTCATCTGTTTCTTATTATCCCCTCTTTCTGTCATCCCTTCTCGTTTCTGAGTTCCAAATTATTCTGGCTCTTTATCTGAGTTCGATACATCGTCTGGTTTTCGAGACACCTTAAAGCGCAGCGATAGTTCTAGCTTAGCTTCTACCCACCAATGCGAGCCAGGAAATCTTACGATATCATAATGCTGTAGAGAGAAATCTGGTCTCGTTGGACCAGAGAGAAATCCATAATACGGTGCCCTATCTCAACCACTCAGCTATAGCACAGGAGGTTGATCGGTCTCAGAAAATCTATCCATTAAACTAATCAAAAGGACTATATATTTGGTCGATAATGAGGCATGCATATTGACGGTGTCGCTACCTCAAACACCGCGATCGTGGCTAAGTTTGTCTTCCCTCAAGCCAATTCAAACGGCGTTAGCACCACGTAGTCGACCCGCGCTCGGGACCGATAGAGAATATACAACACTCGTTAACGGTTTGCGACGATGTATCGATATGAAACCTTCGATGATCTCCGTGCTGCATGCATCTGCAAGGTACACGTCTTACAGACATTCTTTACCGCTGTATGTACCCGCCATAGCGAATTCCCCAATCTGCCTGCGGATTTACAGGTTCCCGAGTGCCAGAGGCGGCGGAATCTGGTTGTACATGGAACATCGTTTCGTGATCTTGATTTTTGGGCCGGTTTAATGGCTTATCACCGAGATAGGTGATGCTTTGGTACAAGAGCTGACATGGTGCTGTCAATCGAATCCTGTTGATTGGCGAGGTCTAGATGATAACGACGTGTCCCTGAAATCCGACCAACCGTCCACGGAGGACAGATACCCGTGTTGCCGATATGCCCTGCAATCCTCTTTTGAGCCCCTTTTTGGCTCGGCATCTGCAACCTCCTCCAACGCTCTTTGATTTTTGTTGAGGTTCTGAATATATTTGTTGGGGCTGGCCTGACTGCAGACCGGGACCGTGTGCTTCAGCCTCACAGCATACATTCCGGAAGGTTCTAAAACTCATGAAGGCCGTTGATCAAAAGAGAGAAAAGAAAAATAGAGGAGGAACGTACGTGGCTTTCGTCAGCGTCCCACGCAGCGAACAGTTTTAGAAAGTGCTCCCGATTGCTCGATTGTCGACCAACGAACTGGAGCCTTCAGGCTTCTAAAGTGAGCTATATCTTGTTCAATATGCAGCTCTTCCCCTCGCGAGAAAGATGAGGTTACAATTCCAAGGTGAGCCTTGGCGATATATTGATAATGGACGGCATTAAGTTTGATCTTCACAAGGATTGAACCAGGGAACGAACTGCCCCTTGCCGCAGATGATCGTGGCTTTCCACCAATAGTCCTTTTTGCCAGCCAGCCACCCGAATGCAAGTTAATACCCCGAATCTCCCTTGGCGGGGAACGTGTCCGTGCAGATGGTGGTGTCGCTGAGTAATACCATATTTTATAATGGGATTTTGGGTGGACTACATACTCCTATTACGGGAGATCCATGGCAGTCCTCTTTAGCCAAGCTTTTCGAATCAATCCCGAGGAGTCATCCTGAGGGTGTTGTAACATGGTCCGGTGCTGCGGTGTTTTTGGGACGTCGGATGTGCAAACTTATGCACCGTGCATGACATCGATTCGGCTCTAGATGAAGCTTGGACCGCGCTTGGACTCGAGGCTATGGGCCACGAATCTTCGTTGTCAGAAGGGCCACGATGCAGTAACCTCAATTTAATATCCGCGTCTTCCGGGCTTTATAACCTCAAATAAAATTTGCTGAAGATCCGAAAACTTTGCCCGAGTCGATGGTGCAGTACAGCAGCGCATCTGCATGTGCACGAGCGGTATCGGAACATACCTGCTAATTTTACCTATTTCCTTCCTTTTTTTTTTTTTTTTTGACCCGACTCCATATGCCGTAAACGAAGAGTCGATTCCTTGTGCCCCAGAGCCTTTGCCTCTCCCGCACTCTTAGGGGTTTGGGGTTTGGATTGGACGGATGTCGACTGATTTCGGGTGGCGGTCTGATATACATGCTGCCGCGCAACACAAATGTATGTTGTATTTTTCACACGCTCACCAAAATTGTCTAGTCACTCGGTCGTTCGGTCTCAGCTTAATATTAATGCGCATGCCAACATCAATGAAACTGGTGAGTGCATATGCGTATGCGTACGCCCGACAGTAGTTCGGTCGAGAGGATTTTGACTCGACTCTATTGGTTGACCACGGAAATCCTGATTGCAGCTCTCGAGCTCCCGGGGCTGGAAGATTGAATTCATGAAATGGATTTCCTGTTTTACGTCTGTATCTTCTGCTTTCTGCCTTACCACCGACGGCCATAAAAAAAAGAGCTTTAAATATCGCAATGCGGCATTCATTAGTGAAGATGATCAACTTCCTCTTCGGACCATGATGGTGATTCGGAATCCTGATCCGTCAACTCCACTTAGTTTACATGTTTTACCTGCAAAACCCGGTTTCCGAACGGGATGTGACGACAAGACTTTGGTTACTTCTTACCTTGGATAGCGCGACTCAATTTGGAGTGCAGAATTCTAGAAAGAGCTCCACCGGCCAAATTCTCCGATGCTGCACGGGCCATGGGTCCCTAGTTCAGAGATTCTGTGAAGGAAGAATTCAACACGAAAAATTTTTCCACAAAACTTACAAGCCCCCCCCCAAAAAAAAAAAAAAAGAGAAACCTGCGTTAGTCGCGATTCGCATATGGTCACCCACTATACTACTAAGCGACCGCTTGGAGGCTTATGGAAGGCAGAGCGGACGGGATACCCAGTTTAACCGCTAGCTATGAACGCAGATATCAGGTTCTTCGGCAAGAGACTATGAATACGTAGCGGGTCGAGCACTGATCTTTCCACGGCAAGTGTAACGGCTCTGAGAGCTAGAAGGAGTCTTGGAAAGATAATCTAGTTGATTTGTGGCTATATAGTTGCAACCTGATTACCTGATTTTTAGTGTAATGTTCTGTTGTTTCTGAAGTTGCCGTGCGTGTAGGCACATACAGATGTTGCATCGAACTTCCATTGCGGCTCTGTATCAAACTGCGGGCGACAGTTTTGGGCATGGAAGGCTAGTGCGGTGCGTCGGTTTGTTCCGGTCACGGCCATATCGGGCAACTGGGGTGAGTAATTCGTCCGTGATTTTACGGACTGTTGCAACCCCATCCGAGACGTCGACACTCTGAACGGGTAACTGCCTAGGGAACCTAACGCATATGGTACGCGTACTTGCTGCGGAGATTTTGAGGGTGGGTTATAATGGGCAATGCATATGGCTGTGGTAGTGAAGGGGCCGGCGAGTTCATGGCGACATGGACATGGAAGTCGACGTTGAAATTTTGAAACAAGGGGCGGACTACGGGTTGACTAGCTTCAAACAGCGCATGGAATTTGTTCCTCAGACTAGAATTTATCCCATTTTCCATCAAACTTCGCTTTGGGAATCCAGTTACGTAGAAAAATAAGTTGGTCTTATTCACGAGATTATTGGTCTAAGCTCTATTGAAATGGAACCACTCTAAGACAAAGCAGGGCATTCCACATCTAGAAGGTTTATGGGAACCGCCATATCAGTGCTGACTGTAACGTCGAATTGCGAGGCATGCGATATCGAGATGTTGACTGTTATATAAAGTCCGAATTCTCCTTGATGAAGATACTCTCTTCTCTTAACATCATAGCACAATATCTCAATACATCTATAACTTCCAATTCTTTTCATCCAATCGTTAAAAACTCAGCTTATCGACTAGGCTCAGAAACCAAACTTCTATTACTTAAACCCAATCTTTTACAACAATTCATTCAACTATCAAAATGAAGGTCTCCATCGTCCTTGGATCCATTGCCTTTATCGCCACCGCCCAGGCTGTGGCTGTTCCTTCCGTTGTCCAGGCTCAGCCCTCTGCTGTGCATGCGCCTGCCGGCCAGGCTCATTCTTTTGCCAGAGCTTCTCCCACGGCTTTCGTTTCCGCAGTTCCTGTTGTTGTCGAGGATGGGGGCGAGCGCTTTACCATCTGGGCCGCTGCAGCTCCTTCCTCCGTGCAACCTCGAGAAGCCGCCTCGACTCTGAAGGTTGTAGTGGTATCCACTGTTCAAGTCGTTCCATCCGTTATTCAGGGCAGATCCGTCCCCTCAAGCCAACCATCCATTGTACTCCCCTCTATTACGAAGAGAGCGGATGTCGACTGCAAGAAGGCCAAGTCAGTTAAGTCGGATGTTATGGACGGAGAGTGCAGGGTCCTCTGTGCGTGTAAGTTGAAACCAAGAATACACCCTTTCTCTTGATATATTTGTCAGTAAAATATACTAACCCCTCTTCTTTTCTTCCATTTAGGGGCCCAGCAGTCTGGTAACTGGAGTGAATTCGAGGAGCATTGCAAGAAGAACTAAGCTACTGCATGGCTGGTCCCTCCTACTGCCAGCCTTCTTGGAATATTCGAAGCCTGTACAGCTGTAAAATAGACCAATTGCATACTGTATATATATTTATGGGCCTATATAGATCTTGAATAAGCATCAGTCATTTGACCGTTTACATGAAATCAAGCTAGAACCTTGCCAAAATTAGACGTTGCAACTTAATATCAGGGTTTTTTTTTGTCGACTCGAGAGATGTGCTGATGCTAAACCGCCAGCTATCAGAGTACTGAGCTGTACCGGTGAGTACATAGCTATAGTGATATCGTAAAATCTGCATTTAGGGACGCTAATCTGCGTATTCACGGACTTTCGAGTTTCCCACAAAATAGTATTTAATCAAGGTATACAGGATTATGGGGGCCCAAAGTGGCCAAAACCCTTACTTTCGCAAGAAATTCAAAACTATGTGCATAACATGCTTGTATGCATAGCTAGTTTCTTACCTATTTAGACAAAAATAATGAAACTGCAGTATTATTACAATGTCACTCCACCGCGTGATCTCAGATTCGCAGGCTGGATTTACAGGTTGGTTTCGCAGGCTGGTTTTGTAGGCTGGATTTACAAACTGGTTTTGCAGGCTGGTTTTGCAGGCTAGTTTTGCAAACTGGTTTCGATCGTAGGCCAGCTACAAAATAACTATTGATTAGTTTATGAGCGCGAGCCTGCCTACGGAATAGCTGTTAGTTAACCTGTGAAACTAGCCTGCTAACCACTGGCTTGTGAATCTAGCCTGTGAATTTAGCCTACAAACCACAAATTAATAACTTAACAGTGTAATTATGTGATTTAGTATCATTGCAATATCGCTGCAGTGTTATTGTATTTGCTAAGATGGTTACTAATTTAAATGATGCATGCAAGTGGGAAAAGTTCTTATGAAAGTAAAGGTTTTGGCCATTTTGGAGCGCCATACAGGACAGGATAACAATTACAAAATATGTTTTGCAAGTTGCACAGTGAAGTGCGCATATGCACGTTGGCATGCATGCATGATGTCCGTGGCAAACATTGCATAACAGGCATGGGTATGACAATTGAGGATACGATGCCTGAAACTTGGTGATGGTTTGAAATCGAAATTAAGAGCCTTGTTGAGAATCATCAGGCAGGTTAACAGACGAAACTCACAGTCTCGTAGCCAGATCCGCCCATTTAAAGGTACTTATATACAGGCTGTCTTGTTGGTGATTTTTCAGTCGGACCGAAATTCAACCTTCCTCCTCAAACATCTGCGCTCAGTACTGATCGATTACAACATCATAGGGGCTGAGCTGAGGGTATATATGTATTCTCAGATGCATACCTATACCAGACTGGAAAACGCTTACAAGGCTTAAGAAACCGGTCTGAGTTCCAAGGATTACCAGGCAAGCAATTTCTCTTTTAATTCGAACCTGTGATCCTTCACATCACATTTACAATTTCTCCTCCCTCAGCAGGGCCGGCTTCCTAACCTTTTCATCCATTTACCTTGATACCTGTTCTTCACTACGCCTCTACTTCTCGCATCTTCCTATCTTCCCGTCATGTTGTCCCGCCGGAGTCTATTTCGACTTTCGCAGTTGCGAATTCAGGAAAATTTCCGCATCGGATTCTCCATCCTGTTCCGTTGCCCCGCAATACGGCCCCCACCCCTCATGATTCGGGACCCCTAGTTGCGGGGAGCTGCTCGCATTGAACGACGATTCCAAGCCGTTGTCCGGGTTTCCGTTAATATATTACAGTGCTTACGGCGATACCGTAAATGCGGCCATAATACAGCCCCGTCGGTTTGGTGGGTATTTTATCTGGGTTTTGGAAACGTCTTCTCGACCTCGTCCTTCTTCTGCACTTCATCTCCTTTAAGTTTCGCCACTTTGTCCAAGCTAGCTGACCAACTTCCAGACCCGATCGCGTCGCTTTTGCTTTCGGCGAACAGCTTGCGAACCCTCGCCATCCTAGCTACCAAGCGAATAGTCGGTGTTAACTTATCTCTGACAGCCATAAGGCCAGCGAGCTATGGGTCTCACGCAGCTCTCTCTCAATTTTAATACCACCCTCAATAGCTTGACTTCCCACTCGCGTACCCTACAGGTAGCCCCACCAGGAGATGGAGGAGCAAATGTTCCTCGTCAGGGCGGCGGGATCGACTGCACCTTCGGGGATCCGAGCCTGTGCTTTTATGGTGAGGATGAGGGTTTTGAGGACGAGCTATTCAGGTTTGGCGACGAGTGTGGACGCCGAGGTCCGTACTACAATTAATGCATTCAGATTATCCCTTCCCTGGCCGGGCTTAGATGCTGACTAATAGATATCCTGACAACTAGCCTTCAGCCAGATCTCCCAGAAAGATCCCCAGGTTCAGGAGCCTACATTCGATAACGATGATGACCCAGACGGCGGAGTAGTCGGGCGATCCGACGAAAAGGAGAATGTTCACTTCGCTTGTAACATTCCCAGGAGTCAAAACTCTTATAGACCTCAATCAAAACTTTACTGGAACCTCGAAAAGGCAGAGATAGACTGGGCGGGACATCAGGTGCCGTTTTACGCGCAATATGAAATCCACCGAACCTTTCAACGGGCGACAAAGAGGAAAGAGGTAGATCTTTCGGTGAAAACAGTTATATCGGAGTCGAAGGTTGGTTATACGGTAGGTGGAATCATCAACGGGCTCAAGAAAACTTATTTCGACAGGACGAGGGAATCTATCTCCTCCCAACCGCTGAGTCCTATGTTTAAGGATTGCGACTTATCCACTGGGTGGAACAACCAAATTCAGCTGAACGGGACCTTTGAAGTTGAAAAGATGTCCCCGGGAGCATATGGAATCTCTATCAGGCTAGATCCACTTATGATGGATGGATCTTCCCATAGATTCGGTCGAAATATGGGCTCACATCGTTTCTTGAAACTCTGCCGCCCCCGCAATTACCAGGATAGTGTCGAACGGCTTGAGCTCTCCACCCCTCTTTACGATGCATTTATGCAAGGATTCGACTTTATGGAGAGACGGTGGGAACCTATTTATGCTTCGGACGCATCTACAAAGGACAGAGAGGCAAATATGGAACCTTCCTCTGTCATTATGTTTGCGGTTTCTGGCGCCGGCCTCGAGGCCATCACTGTTTCTCGAGCGATTAAATGGCTTATCTCTCCCTGCATGAATGATAGCATGCATGCCGCTAAATTTTTCGCCAGGATTAAACTAGGTATGAATGTCCAACCTAAGCTGTGAAGAATGTTGAGTTCCTGTGCTGACCGACGGAAAGGCTTTTCTAAGACGACTCTTGTTGTACTTAACAACGTCGAAATTACAGAAATAGATGATATATCGTCTGATACGGGGTCTTGTATGACCGACGGATGCGGGACAGCCACCCATGCGGTCTTCCAGGCTGTTTCAGAAGCCATTGGCCTGGATTACACCCCGTCATTCCTCCAAATTCGCTACAGAGGTGTCAAGGGAATGATCGTGTTGGACGTGCGAAATCCTGATTTTGAATTCCACAAAATTCGAAGGATTGAATTCCGCGAGTCGCAGATCAAGTTCAGAACCCCGGAAAACTCTATTGACACTGAACTAGAGGTCGTGGATTACGCAAAACCCCTCAAGTTCGGGAATATGGGCCGGCAATTTATACAGGTTTTAAACCAAAATGGTGTTCCAAGTGAAATCCTAGGTTTGATCGCCAGGGAAGCAATGGAGCGAGACGGCATCGAAGAATTCATTGAGCGAGCAGCTGAGCCCGACTTCATGAAGAGTTGGGCACAGTCCTTAGGTTTAAGGAACCGTCGAAGCAAAATCGGCGGGTTTAAATACGCCGGTTCAATCCCAGCCGATGCCGACGAGCGCATAATCCAGATGGTTGATGCCGGGTTCACGATCGATAAGAGCATTTGTATGAAGAAGCTTGCCTCGGATATTCTGAAGGCTCGGAGCCAACGCTGGGAAACCGATCTGAAGTTCACAAACGAAATGACTACATCCGTGAAATGCGTCCCAGACTTCGCTGGACTGCTGAAAGAAGGTGAAGTGTTTCTTCAGTTTTCGGAGGGATTTAAGGGGAGCGGCCTCAAAGTCCTGGGTGGTGAGGTCCTGGTTAGCCGGGCACCTGCATATACGGAGTGGGACGTACAAAAGGTTCGGGCGTGTATCGAACCGAGGGTTCTTGAGGCATATAGGGATGTTGCGGACTGTATAGTATTTTCTACGTTGGGTTCCCACAGCCTTGCATCCTGTCTATCGGGGGGCGACTACGACGGTGACAGTATCTGGGTTTGCTGGGATCCAAGACTTGTCGAGCCCTTTGTTTCGAAGCCACCACCACAGCAAGGTACCCCCATGACATTCCCTATGGAGCAATATTTCGCAAAGTCTGGCGACCAGGATAGAATCAGATACTATTTGGAGGGTAGTGGGATGAACGAAGAGGCCGCAATTAACGACATCCTGCGCGGACAGATGAAACGAATTTTATCGGACTCGAAGGTGGGGCTCTGCACCATGTTTCATCAGAAGGTGTCCTACTTCTCTGGTCTGAGCGCTCCCCTTTCTCAAAAACTCGCAGAACTCGCGTGTATTTTGATAGACGCGCCAAAACAGGGTCTAACACTGCGACCCGAATCCTGGGATGAGATTGAGAAGGAGGCTAGCGGCTTCGGTGAACCTTTTTATATGAGCAAGGAAATGAACCTCTCCCGATTTCAATCCGAAGTTCCCAGCCAGTCTCAGCGTCACGTCCTGGATTATATAAAGTTCGAAATCGTACAGAGCAAGATAAAGGCCTACGAGGCAAGCTTCGAGGCTCAGTATCCGGACTGGTATACCGACGCGGATATCTCCGGCTACTTCGCCAATGAACTTGATATCTGGCGCACGCGATCAGAGCAAGTTTCGCTGGATGGGTTCGGTGGCATAGAGGAAGTGCTTGCGGAACTGCGGGGGTTCGTGGGCTCTCGATTTAGCGAGTTGTTCGGAGTATGGGCCAACATGCATCCCGGGCCTCCTCTCGGAGAAACCGGATACAAGAATGGGGGAGAAAAAGGTAAAGAGAATAAAGAAAAGATTCTCTTGTTATACCAGAGCATCGAGCCAGATACTTGCTCTGGAAATTGGATCTTGGAAGATTTGAAACGCTCTGCGAAGGAGCCTCTTGGTAAATGGAATCTCTTAAAGGCATCTGCACTCTTCCGGCGCTGTTCAGAGGAGGGTAAAATGTTGATGCTTCCATTCATTGCTGCAAGCACAGAGCTTTGTTATTTGAAAGCTCGGGCAACAGGGAAACCGTTCAGAATTGTCCAGGAAGCGAGATACGTCAATATGTATACGAAGTCGAAGAATGTGTCGACCAAAATCGCTGGTACCGATGAGGGGACAAACAGACCAGAGGTGGAAGAGAAATGAATGAAGGGATATTGGTGCCTTGAACGGGCCTCCAAGACGGAAGGGGGCTCGGGTAGTTGGCCTCGGCTATACTGTTTTGTTTGTATCCTTTCGGGTGGACATCTAAAACCGTTAGTCTATAATCTTGTGATGTTTAATAATAATCGTTTATTTAGCAGTTTTTGGTACGACAGTGAAAAGAATAGATAGACTATACGATCGTGGGGTTCGCACTGTCTCACTGGCACCGCATAGAACTCACTTGGTCATATCCATATCCCTGTATAGTGAATGGTTGAGAAAACACACCATTGTGGGATATATCTAATAAGATATGTTCCACTTGCAATTAGGGGATCTGTTTTGGGAAGCATTTCCACTTTTGGATTATTCTCGGCTCGACCTAGAAGACGATTCATCGGATTCCGGCCGGTTTAGGCTGTACAGACGCCCTAGTTTAATTTCATAAGTGGAATGCACTAGCACTGGGGAGGTGAATTCGAAGGGCCAATGGAGACCTCATGGTTTGTGCGTCTGCGGAGTCATGTTGGGGTGTTCGAGGTCAAGGCTCAGATGTGTTGCTTTTGTTGGATTTTGGATAGGGGTCGTAGTCGACAGTGACGTCTATAGCATTCTCGACTGGCTGAAGGATGCTCGATATGCGTCCTTCGAGGGACACCGGTATCGCTATTTCCTCGTGCGTTAGACGATATGACGGTAGGTTTGTGCTCAGAAATACCTAACTCTCATTGGTTGTGGAATATGACATGTCTTCAGCGGGACGGATATCTTTCACGAAGAACATATGCATCTAGGCTCCTACGATCCTGTGGATTCGCTGTGGATTCGCAGTCTGGGAGTCTTGGCCAAGATTGAGGAACACTAACTACTTAGACCCAGCCGCGCTGGTATAAGGGATTCATCAAAAAAGCTGTGTAGTCGGTTAACGCGGTTCGTGTCATTTGCGTCTGGTTTGGAGGACTTTTGTCGTCCGATTGACGGCTGAGGCTAACTCTCGGGATGCGAAGCTTGGTTTCGGGGCTTTGATACGATGACTAGCTGAAATAGGGCAAGGCATACGGCTGTTAGATCCATTTGGAGAGGCTACTCGTGTCCTCATTAATGCATTCATTGAGGGCTTTATCGATTGCGATAGCGTAGCATCGAGACGAGCTATCGCCGATCCTTTTTTTTTTTTCGATCTGTTTCTCTAGGCTTCTTGCTCGGCTGTGGGAGATGGGGAAAAATGTGATACATTCGATAAGGTGTGCGATACGGGATCACTTTCACATTTTGCATTTTGAGGATTTCGCTGCCAGTATGAGGATCCTAGTCTGGCCAACCATGAGATCCATGTACGGCTGCAAGTTCAAGCACACTTTGGCTTGTTAGCGTGTAAATCCCTGTCTCAGGGGCGTACCGGGAGGGTTCCCCGGTTGGCATAAGACCTTACAGGGTCACGGCAACAGGACGGCTGGGGCAAGCGACCTCCGTCGCCCGTCCCTTGGATATGGACTTCACTCTGTTTTTTTTTTTAAAAAAAACATAAGCACAGACACCACTCAGGAGTCGGGCCTTGCTTTGAGAAAAAGGAAAGAAAGAAAAGAGGAAAGAAAGGAAAAGCAAAGAAAAATAGAAAAGAAAAGAAAGCTAAGAAGCGAGTCTCTACTTCAGGGTCTGACTGATGCTATCCAATCAATAAGAGGATTGGTTCGTAAATAGGAAGTGCTCTCAGACAAGTCTTTCTCGGAACTAAGGCGAGGAGGGAAAAGGAGGAAAACCGAACATTGGAGTGGCTATGCGAGTACTCGAATGTATACCACTTATGTCACGCCTTCACATTCAAGTTATTACTCAACATATCATGGTATTCTGATTCTGTGATTGGGATAACATATCAGATCATAATTGGAGCTATCGGTTATAAATAGGATGACCCCGCCCGCTATCTAGTGCTATCCACTCCCTGATATTCGGACCTACACATTCTTGCAAACGTGCAACGTAACCTGCCAAAAGACTCTTATCCAAGCACAATCATCGAGCTCCCAGACCTACAAAGTCGTTCAAGTCCACTTAGAATGGTTATACCGTCGAAGACTTCAGTAAGCATCTGCGCTTTATCAATTTTATTCGCGTCACTCAGTGGTTAGCTGATTAATGGTACTTGGATAAGAACCCCTTTATCTATGGGGGCTCCGGCACCCCTTTCGAGGATAGCGATTTCACGGGGAACGGTCAGTTCCAAAATTCGCGTTCGAGTTCCCTAGATGCATTCCGGGCATCTATTCCGGGGACAGATACGCCAAACACTCGTTCTAGGAGTCGGTCCCCTCGATCCGAAGCGGCAAGCAATCTGTCAATCAACCTGGAAGACACTGAGTCTGGGGGCTCTGGAGTAGGATCAAGAGAGAACGGGTGCCCAGCTTCGAGTGAATGCATCTATGGGATTGCTGGACCAAGAAGCCAGTCACCACTGAGTGATTCGGAAAGATCTATTGAGAAGAGAGGCATGGGGAAGAGGTCTAGATCTGGGAGGGAAAGGAGACCGTGTGGGTGCCTGGTTACGATGGTGTGCACTTGTACGCTCATTCCCAAGCAACCAGACAGTACATTAGACTCTATCGGGCGCAAGCCACAAGGCCAAGGCTCCTAGTCCTCTATTAACCTATTGACTCGAAAGGATAGTATGAGCCAATATATCCACAAGAAATATTTTCAGTTGATTCTTCTTTCTATGTTTGATTGTACACGTGTATTTAGATCAAAACTCAATCCGATGACGCTAGGTGGTAGCTTGGCCATGGAATCTCACACCCAGCTGTACAGATGTTATCAAGTGGCCCCAAATTTAAAGTTTACAGAGTACCGCATGTACGAACGAATTGGTGGTACTTAGAGGCTCGAGGAGGATAGACCTTGGCCATTTCCCACGATTGTATTACAAATATCCCGTCCAATAGATCCCCGCCATCAGGATATGGAATGCTTTATTTAAAACATACTAGAGTACAGGAAGTTTGAGGGAGTAGAACTTAAGAGAGTTCAACTCTTTACTTGAGAAAAAGTGGAAAGTCGTTCTTCCACTTGTCGGTGTCTGTTCTGCCTCGGCTAGATAGGTAGGATCCCGAATTGATATCGCGATATATCGTGGTCCTAGTCTAGAATCTTGTGGCCCTGGTATATCAATTCTTCGTAATGGTAGTGTTACTTGAACTAGGCGCTGCTGAATAGGCTGTCGACGTTGTCACCTTGGTTCCGTTCGATAAGGCCGAATTATTTGCAAGCTTGGAGTTCTCGCTCACTAATCTTACTCCGTCAGTGCGCTTGAAAACCTGAGAGATGCTATAGCAGATATTTGGGTCTTCTGAGCGACGAGTAGACGATAAGAAGCGCTCTAACGGAGTAAGGTTGGAGCCTGGGATAACATTCATGCTTAACAAGCCGAAGTTTATTGCGTATGCATTCCCTCCACCTGCGATCCTAGGTATCGAAGGTACCATTTCTGTGCTACTCGCGATGCCTAAGACCCTCGAGAGGTGACCGATCTCCCGTAGTAGAAGTGGCTGAGGCTCGGTATCGCTCCCAAAATCTAATGGAGTTTCGTATTGTTCCGTCTCGATCATGGTGGGTCGATCCGAAGCGGGATCTACGCTTGCGCTCTATATAGAATCACGCCAAAACGTATTTTATATTGTTAGTGTGCCGGATACTAATGCTAACGTTATAACACTGCTGCATAGGGTAAACTTGCCATGACTCGTAGAAATATATGCCCTGTCAGTCTATTCCTTGTTTCGTAGGTTGATTCAGCTTTATTTTTAATAAGTTAGCCTCCAATTTGTCACTAATATGTAGATAGAGTTAAGCTACCGTCGCTTTGGAATTGCGCTCTATTACCGGGCTAGTATAGACTGATTAAATGTACTACTTGGGATCGCGATCGCTTTGTGATATCGAGAGTATATTTTTAAACGTATAAGTTGAAGATGAAATATATGTATTGGTGATATCAGTAAATATTTATAATATAGAGCGTCTTAAAGGATCGATTTAGTCTTGGAAGGAATAATATCACAACTGAGCGAAGAGTATCAACGGAGGAGGCCGTCGAGATCTGACAATGTATATCAAGGGGTTCTCCATATCAAGGGTGCGACTCAGCGGCTAGCGGCAACCGCAAACTATCTAGGAAACCAAATATCTGGGCGTATATAGGGGTGAATTCAGGGTTTCGATCTCAAACCTCTCCACGTTTTTGCATTTCGCTTTCTCTTTCCTCGTTCTTTTCTTTTTCTAGTAGTTCTAGCTCTACAGATGCCGAAAGGTAATCGAAGCACGCAGCTCATTTGCGAGATAGGAAGCCCGGACAGCAGGGCGGCTAATCTATATACCGGGTCGGACTTAAAGATTCACACCCAAACCGAATGCAATCACGAATCACAGAATGTTGATCGTACCAGATATGTCGATAGCTGATGCTATGGATCAGTATTTTAAAATAGCGTTACATACACGACCAAAACTTACATGGGGCGGGTGAGCTTGCATTCCAATCGAGTCGAACTCCCATTCCAACGCAGTCACCGCCTGGATTCGAGGCTTATTCCAACACCCATATGCATCCGTTTTGGATGCCGTGGCTATGCATAGCACAAGACATACAACCTTTCGATGAGGCTTTTTCGCACCGAACATCTCCGTATAAACGGGATTGGCAGCGGGTAAGATTTCTTGTCCAACGTGAACGCCGCGAATGATACTATGCTGTGTTAAGTTTAAACGGCATCCATGCGTTTCCTCCTGAACAGAGGATCAGTCGCGTGCCCCTGGCAACTGGGAGCTGATGTTCCATTCTGCCATGGAATCGGGTGCTTGATCGACCATATGATATATTTCAATCATCCTTTGGCTGGGATATTGTGTAATGTCGGTGGCTACCTAGTAAAGCCAACGCTATCTCGCTCGAGCACGAATACCGCCAGCGCAGGCCACGTCGAGATTTAGGATTCCGTAAGAAGTAATATAGCGCGGCAAGAATAGCCTAAGCCCTGCCGTTGAATATGTCAGCTCAATGCAAGGGAATAAGATCGTTTTATTGCCGCGGGTAGAATTTCAAGTGTATGCAATCCTAGTTTCAGCTATGAGTCTCCAAGGAATGCAGGACGTTTTGAGGGCTTGTATCCCCCTTTCGGGCCCAGTAGTCGGTGGATGATGAAAAATCTGTAGGAAGTCGTCCGGCCGCAGATTTAATTGGCTCCTCCTCAGGATACCGAGGATCTAAACCCTCTTCCTTTGGTCTTCCAGACTCGCATAATTTCCCAGCCCTAATAATTGTGATACTCACCCCAACGCCCTTGTCGGGTCTGAGCTGGCGTCGACCCACCGGTACATTCACATGGCAATGGGATATATATCATCCAACCTCCGCTAGATATGTAAATGCTGTGGTCAATAATTGCTTGCTTATCAGTAAAGATGAATAAATGAAAAGCACTCGTCAAGACAGGGGGTCCATAAGATCCAAAAGGCAGGGTTAAGCCTAGCTCAATATTGAAAAGGATCGAGGCCAAAGACTGGCCGACTCAATCCAATGGAGAAATGCCCCAGGGATCCAATAACCTGCGCTGATATCAATTCGGATCGATATCCGGATGTGTGCAACATAGAGCACCAATACCATTAAATCGGAATCAATCTCCGCCTCCAGGAAAGGATCAGATTGGTCAATTGATTCCGGCGGTTAGGGCAATATCAGGCTCACGTGGCTACCTAGCCGGTTGCGTGTGCACAGAACGAGGAGGAAGCTTGGAAGACCCTTCGAATAGTCTAGAACTCGCAAATACCCTGGGGCAACCACGTCCTTGCATCCACAAATTCCTACTTAAGGCTTGGCTATGCACGATTGTGGACCGTCTGGCTCCCGAGGCTTTGAATTCCTTCTGACATCGGCCATGTCCAACGCGACGCAGGACATTGGTGAGTCGTAGCATTAATTGCAGCGCGAAATTCCGTGGGTTGGCCAGGTTCCTCTCTTGCATAATATCGCGAGGATCAACTTTCGGATTAAGCCGTACCGATAAAAGATGTTCTAGACCAAGCTAAGGGCAGTGTTCTCGACTTCTTCGTCCTGGAAGGTGCAATGCGCGTGGGTCGATTCGCATCGGCTAATGTTGCAATATTTGGATGATGTTGACAAGGCTTGTTGCGTTGCACACACCGAACCGAACCGAGCTGAGGCTCTCTCTGATCATGCGTGTCCACGTCCATCGAATGAGATATCGATATTAGATGCAGCTGCAGATGATATCTATGCATATGCTCATTCGATAAATATTGATATGGTCCGTACGTCGTGGGTAGGCTACGCGGACGAGCCTAGGAGTAGTATTGGTCTCGTTAGGTCGATATCTAGGCACCTAAGTGCGACAGGAATCGAAAACGCTTCTGCCTGAATTCCCCTTTCGATTCGGCGTGTAGACCAGTACTTCGATCTAGATATCCGAACGGCTGAGAGCGCAAGCGGAACATGTTGACGTAGAGAAGGGCTCCTACTCGCAAAGCCGGAATGAGGGCCGCATGGACGACAGTTACTGCTCTTCGGCGAATAGTCCACGGGTCCTCGTCAGTTATAGTCATATTGCATTATAACAGTGCAGTCTCGTTGATGGTCGTGTGTGATATGTTACATTATCCACAGAGGGCCGAGTTCTGAAAAAATGGCAACCTGGTTAGCGGCAAATGCACATACCGGAGTTAGCAGATGCATCGATTAGCCTCGGTCGATAAGCGAGGTGAACAGCAAATCTCCAAAATTTGCCGTTTGGGGGCAAATAGCTGTCAGGTCGAATCCTAATATCGGGATGCACCTAGCAGGATATCCTAGGATCGGGGTTCGATCGTAAAGATTAAGGCCAATGACAAGGCTGTGGATGTGAAAACTTAACTGCGTCGAGTCGACGTCGCGACCGCACGCATATTGTTGCATGTTGAATCTTAGCTAGGGGTCCGAGCAGATTTTTTGGGGCCTGTGAATTTGCTTGTGGTAGATGATATTACGGATAAGTGATTGAAGGTTTTAATTTGAGCTTCCTCTGAGTACATGTACTGTGTACACGATTTGATCTCGGCCAACTGGCCGGGTTTATTTTGGAGGTTGCCACGCAATCGGCACGAGGTCCTCAAAAGCAATTTCGTTACTGTTGTGGGTCGGCCCGGTAGCTTAGCTCGTTTCTTGTCATACCGAGTCAGCTCCAGCGGCCCTGAATTCGAGTCAACTCAGCGTTGGATATTTTCCTCCTATCGTCATCATGTCATCTATCTCGAGCTCCCGTCTGTAAACCCCCGCCATAGAATTCGACGTTATCGTCTAAATTGAGGGGGTTGGTTTAAATTTGATTCGATCATTTTGAAAATTCCACCTCGGAAAATCCCGATCACACCTAGGAAGAAAATTAGTACGATGATGTTCTCTCGAACTGAAGGATCGAGAGAGGTTGCGGCCGGAGCGGGATCGAGGAAGAAGATGGAATCAAACCGAAGAATGTGGCGGCCGGGTTTCCCGGTATTATTTGCAGAAGAGGACAGAACCATAGCAATTTCGGGCGTTTTAACTACCAATTCTAGTAAAACTCGCTTTTATGTGGCTTTGGTGACGCTCAATGATCCTGGGCTACAGTTGTAGCCTGTAACCTGGCGATCCTCCTCTTCAATACATCTCCGGTTAATTTATCCCGCAATATCCTATTAGTCCATGGATTGTTCTGCGTCCACCCATGGCCAATTGTGGAAAACATTTCTTCTCATGGACTTCAGACTAACATCCCAGGGCTTTCCGCTGCGGAAACCTAGTTAAGGAAAGTTTCGGTAGCGGTCAATATATCAAGCTGCCACCAGGCCCCTAGGATTTCTGTAGGGCGATTGCAATTGGTCTGCTGTCGACCAGGTGTCGACTCAGGAACCATTCTAAGCGAACAAAATCTGCGTTTTTTGTACGTTGCTTTGGCCAGGTCTTCCTAGGTCCCGGTCCTAACATTCCTATACAGGTTTTAGCTCCTTATTTCTCCATCATGGATTTTACCATATGAGACTCGAACTCCCAGGATTTTCCTCCATTCCTCCCTCCCCTTAGTACTAGCGCAGGCACGTATTTTAGACTTCAGTTGAAATATTCTCTTGCGGCGGAAAATGGGTTTACGGTACGAGATTTGTGAAGAATCGTGTGAACTATCAAATCACGACGTAGTTGAATCTCGATAGTTTCGATGATAATGATCCAGTTTATCATGGACACCCCATGACTCAGGGCGGAATGAGCGGGGTGGAACCCACACAACCGCCTCACAAAAAACGAATATAACGGGCCCAGGGGTTTCTTTTTTCAACAAGCCACGAAACTTCCCCTCCAACCCAGGATGTTTACTTATTTGTAAGAGACTCGATGTGGATTGGACTGGTATTGCTACGGCTCAATAAGAGGCAACACCAAGCAGGGACCGGAGGCACAGGCCAGCAGCTTTGAGGTCCTTGCGCATGCCGTGGGTGCCCGAAACCCTGTGAAGATCATAAGTTCTTGTACACACAACGGGCACTTTCTTTTTCAATAGCGGTCAAATATTAAGCCACCATATCACAAAACTCGAGGAAATTTCTGAGGCCATGAATGTTGTTTTCTTAACGCTAACCCCATGCCAGCACAGTGTGGGTCTAAATGAACACGGCAACAGAAGGATTGAGAAATATCGCAGAATATACCGGGTAAGAGGGCTGTCAGAGACAAATATTTGCACGATCTTGTTGACTACCCTATGGAATCGCCTGATACGTCTGTAATTGAGAGTACATGAAAAATAAACAAAACCAGCGTTGGTGTAAAGATAAGAAGTTCTTGCGGGGAGTCTAGACCTTTTGCTTGGGGCTATTTGAATTCGAGGCTAGTTAGGGCCATTCACTTCTCCACATTGTAAACAAAACAAATTCCGGCTCGGCCCAAGGAATACCCTGACATCTAACTGACATCGGCAGCTACACAATTGAATGTGATTGATGTATGCTTTACCCACTGCACCGCACTGTCGCTCGACCCTGTGGAGAGACTTTGACGGGCCTAGTATTCTCCAAGAGCCTATCGTTAGCCATGTCAATGCTCATTTACATTCAGAAATCGTCGAATGTGAATTTTGGTAGCATACATCAACTTACATAGTGAGCTTTTCTTAAGCCTGGGGGTCATGGGTACGTTCTCCTGGGGCATCGGACCCATCATCGCTGCCCACAATCGGGTGGGCCAAGCATTTGTTTGGACACCGGCAGGCACTAATGGTTGATATCCCCTTTCCATCTGGAACGGATTCTGGATCGACACGAACATCCTCGTTCTTAGTGACGATAGTGTTAGT
The DNA here is from genome assembly GCA_036971245.1 of Arthrobotrys sphaeroides. Classification (NCBI taxonomy): domain Eukaryota; kingdom Fungi; phylum Ascomycota; class Orbiliomycetes; order Orbiliales; family Orbiliaceae; genus Arthrobotrys; species Arthrobotrys sphaeroides. The sequence continues at coordinate 531,457 of JAJTTW010000003.1, forward strand.
TGTAGAAGGCTACAGGGTATGAGGAGTATAGATGGCCCGTAGAATGTTCTAGAGCCGTCTTCTACCCGGACCATCCTTGGAAAGAGGATTAAAAAGCTTACCTTCGGATGTCGATAGCTGGGCTCCGTTGCGTGCCCTTGGGTAGTGCCCGGCGTATCTGGACCCGAACGCTGTGAGTCTTGATTTGGGTAACCATTATTAGGTCCGGATTGATTGTCTGGCGTCGACATTTCAATTGATGTGAAGGAAGTATTTGAAACGAGCAGAGTGGAGGTATATCGATAAACTAAGAGATACCCGTAGTTTGGGCACTTTGGAAAGATCAAAGGTGGCTTTGTAGACGATGTATGTATAGTGTAGGTTATCCTACTAGGCAGAGGGTATTATGATGGAGACAGATTTCTTTCTCTTATGGCTGGAAACCCCCTTCTTATAGATTTCCTCCATTGAGCGGGACTGGGTGATTGCCTCGAAGCCGGTTTCTTGGGTATCCTGCCAGCCTCACAAGTTCACAGCCAGGCCGTTATGCCTGAGCATATGCACGCCCAAAAGAAACATGAGAGGAAAGTTTCTTGTGCGAGGGACAATCTTGTGACCGGAATGCAAGGAGTGACAGCTTCTAGCTCGATCTCTCGGGTCGGGCCTGCTGTTTCATCTCATGAGCCCAACTACAAGTAACGGCCTTTGAAATACTGCTGCACAATGCTACTCATAGCACTATTGTAATCGTGTCGCTTGCCGGCCCACTCAAGCAAGGGGAATCCAAGTCAACCTGTAGTTTTGCCGTTTTGGGGACCCTATTTCACGCCCACACAACCTTTTGCCCCGGCGGAATTTCCCCGATTATCATGAGAGTTTCAAATTCCGTCTTTGCTTGGACGCCCTGAGGAGAATACGCTGGGTCGATCAGAAAATATCGTATCACTGGTGTGGGTGGGTCGTCAACGCCCATACGCAGTGGAACAGATGGAACTGTGGGTGAAACTGGACGGCCAATAATCGACAGAGCCATCGAATCCTTCCCCGCTGCTGTACAATTTTCTGACGTCTGGACACGAGACCGGCCAGCCAGTGGGGCGCAAATTCTTTCTGCAGCGGGCCATGCCACCGATAGATACGCAAGAACGCCGCCTGTTGAAAGCCTGGGGCTTCGGCAGGCATTTCCCAATGCGATTCTGAGACTACACCCATACTGCCCATGTGTGACAGGCTATCAAGCACTTTGTCCGTCGTTCCCGTTAGAAGGTACTATTTCTAATCTCTGCGCCTTAGAGGCTATGTATTTTGGTTAAAGGATATGAGATCGCTGTATCTCACTAGCTTCTGTGAGGACGGGATGGTAAGGTCCCGGGAATGTGGTCCATTTACCGTGCGCACTCGGGTGGAGGCTAATATAAGCCTGATATTCTTTTATTTTTTCTCGTTTAAATCGAACTTGAGAAATTTCCTCACATTTATGGGGTTGGGAAATCCTTTTGCACCCACTACACACAATGGGGGGGTACAAGACCCAAATATCTGGCTAAGAACCACAATTTTGGCGTGGAGTGATAATAGTATTAGCTGAGGGGTTATACAATTTCCAACCTGTCGGGACTGCTAAGAGCTTTTGCCCCACACCGGCAAATCGATTTGGAGGGCGAGATAGCGCTATAGCATGATGGCCCAAGCGCTGTTCACGTGTGTTGGTATCATGTCTCAAATACATTGCTCTTGAGCTGTTGAGCACTGCTCAGAAGCCCAAACTAAGTATATTTTTTGAGATAGCGAAAGAGAGATTATGGTAGAGATTTGACCCAAGTAGGATCGATCTGTTTTGGTATCATGGTTCGGCTCCCCCGAATCCGGGCTAACCCCCACGATTATGAAGTATTGTGCCTCCGCGAAGTCCATCCATTCCACCTGGGAGGAATCTTGTCTGTGTTGCGACATTGCAAAATAGTGGAGTATTAGTCAACCATCTGTTATAGAAGAATGCTTTAACTGCCTAGGGTTGAATATAGGTCGCGATGATATCATATTCTCAGCCGTTCTCAATCAAGCCGGACGAGTAGGTGAGATCAATAGGCCAACAAGCACCCTTTAAGAGCGTCTGGTCTCGTTCGGAATGCTGTGATGCCAATCCAAGTGCTGTGTTGAAGGCACAGGATGTTGCAGTTCCCAATTAAGCCCCCAGGTTTGACAGCCCGTGGTGCACCAGATTGGCAGTCTTGTCCCTGTTGCCGCGATGGCCCCGGTGCTTGTGGAACGAGGTAACGGGCCGGTACGTGCTCGGCACTGTGTGGTTACCGACGCATGTCCGACACGGATATGTCCCATGGCCACCGACCACCGGGCATCCAAACTGTACTGTATATATATGTCCGTATACGCGTATCCGTGCGTATGATGGCTATAGACACCGCGATTGAATTAAACTCCGTCGTCTAATGTAGGGCGAGAGCGAAGAGGTGAATGGGGTGACGCCGACTTCCCGATCCGGGTTCGAAGTTCGTGAGGAGCCTTTGGAGCTGGCCTCAGCTAATTAGCCCGAACGGCTGATTGCGCAATACAATGCAACGGGACTCGACACAACCTCTCACTGCCACGACTCAGGCTCCTGTTGCACTTTCGCTTTGGGATGTAGTTTGTGAACGAACTTGGTGATGACGAATCCGAGGGCAATTTAATTGACGGTTGGATATTTCAACGGCATACGGTACCTTAGGCTGGAGCAACCAGACGTCTAGATCCTGTGGAGAGCGTCGAAGAAACCGTCGGTAGGCTTTGCCTGGCCTAGTCGATAAGATACCCCAATACAATGTTAGACGCATCACAGCGCCACAGTCGTATCTTAGGGAGCCGCCCCGGCCGTATCGCAATTGTCCGCAACACGTTAATGTATTCCGTGACAGCGGTATATTCGAAGTCTGAGTGGCTCGATGGCGACCGATGCAATGGTCCGTGGAGTTGATACGTGCATATTGAGGATCCTCGAAGTATTGGGATTGTGCATTAAGTTAGCGCCTGCCTGGAGTCACTCTACCAACATGCAGTGAATGATTATTTCAGCATGATGCGTTTGGCTGAGTGGCGACTGCATGGCTATCCGGATGTTGAAGAGCGACCGATAGGGAACAGATGTTTTGACAGAGCTAGAGCGGAGAGGATTGATCAGACAAATAGGCCCGAAATGCGTAAATTGGATTTCATTAGTGAAGTGCTATTAGACTTTGGTTTTTACCAGAGCTGTATCGAATTCGCGCAAAGGACGCGATGAACTGCATTGTTCGTCCGGACAGGGTCGGTCCCTAGGCGCGGCGCAAAAAGTATCATTTTGGAGATATTTCGTTCCAAAATACTAATATGAGACCAGTTCTACCGGATATTCGATGCAGGACGCGTAACAAGGTACGGGGTAGTGTATCGTGGTAAGGTTCTAACGATGTCGACGGGTAGGATGGTGATGTTTTGAAAGGCTGTCCTAAACTTCAGGCCTTATTAGAAGCTGGCGAGGCAAGCGTTCAAACTGAACTCTACCAGCCCGAAAGTTGAATGCGTACTTGTAAACAAGTTATAGACAGGTATTAAACGAAAAGTTCCTACCCCGGAAATCGGGATTCGGATGTCTGTAGACGTAGCGGAGGAAGGAGAGAACGAGTGGAAGAAGGAAGAAGAGCAGGCTTCGAACAGCCATCTGTTATGGAGAGAATACAGAGAAGAAATAGTTACGGAGGCTCTTTAACGGATGTAAAGTCCCGGTTAATTCGAGGTGGGACCAAGAGATTAATGTAGCACAAGAGTGTTCGAACCTGGGTCGGGCACCCACCCTCTTGAGATCCAAAGTCTCTGTGCGGCTGCATGCAGAAGTGTCTCGCCATCTCGCGCTTGCTTAGTTCCTGCCAGACATACTAAATGTCTTCTCAGCCAGGGTAGTTACACGAAGGGTGTTTTCTTCGTCATTTACGAGATGTAAATTCTATCTTACGCATAGAGCCTTTCAACTAGTCAAGTTGAATAACCTAATATTTTCAAAATTTAAAATCATGAATGTAGATAGGGATATATCCACGAATTCAATCCACCAAGGTCGGTATATTTGACCGTGATGTACGGCCGCATTTGTCCGAAAGCATGGCCGATTCCAAATCCGGCGACGTCGCATTCTGAACCTGAAATCACAAGACTGTGATCAGTTAAGAAGGCCTAAAATCGTACTATAGAGCTAGTAGCGGGTGTACTATGGTTAACGTTTTTACCTTAAAGCCGGTGCTATTTAGAAAACCGTGGAACTTCCTCATCGAAACCAATACCCTCGCCTCAATGCCGCTGGAAAGGTTTCCAACGAAAAATTTATTATCTTAACCTGGTACTACTCGAAGAGGAGAAAGAAAAGACTCCTGGGATATAGGGTCACCGGAACCTCGGAGTAATCCGAAATATTAGGTAAGATATTTAAATATTTGTGTCGATGGTATTCAAGGCCTACTTGGGCAAAGCCACCCTAAAGCCCACATAGGGGCACGGCACATCTCCATAAAGTGAACCCTCGAATGTGGGAAAAAGCGTTATGGACAATATTTTTCCTCATCTGATACGAGGAGTGTTTCCTGATTTTCGGGGGCCGGTTTTCCAGGCTGTCAATAAACCACCAGGCGGGGGGCATGCGCATGGCACGGTCCAAGGCTGCTGGTTGAAATTAACTATCTCGGTCTGGATAGTTGCTCAATTAGTCACACTTAGCTATTACTCTTTCCAAGGCCGAAGCCCAGCAGAATCCTTTTTCTATGCTTTCTCTATCCTTTCTAGGGCGAAGCCTATCGAACGTTTGTGTTAACATGGGCGAGTAAAACTCTGGACTAGATGGGTGCAGAGATATGCGTATTTAGACGTGTTAAACTTTCCGTAAATCCATCCTACAGGATCCGAAAACTACGACGTAGGGGGTTGACCAAGAACGCGACAGGGGCAAGAGAGCCCGCTACTTTCAGTCTGCAGAGTTTCGAAGAGATATATGAGAGTTTGCTTAATTAAAAGGTTGTGCTTATCAAAATCATTATTAAACATCTTAATCGTTATTAATACATTACACCTTCGCTTCGGGCCTCAGCGTCCGTCTACGCGCCACCAACAAGCCAACTTCTTATCTAGGCGGCGGGAGCGCCCTCCGGGGAAGCAAGTACAATAGGAATAGCGATTAAATAAGCAGTACCGCCTGGAAGACCATTAAGAGCGCCCGCAGGCAACGTAATCACAGGGCCAGCAGGGCTAACAGGGGCGGCCTTTGTGGGAGCGGGGGCATCAGCGACAAGAGTCACTGTTGGTTTTGGCTCCGCCGGGGTGTCGGGAGCAGCTGTTGGCGCGGGCTCTTCGATTTCCTCTTCGTTTGGCATGTCAACTGGTGGGCTGGGAGCGGCCTTGGTTGGAACTTCTTCTTCAGGTTGAGTAGGAGTAGGTTCTGGCATATCTGCAACGGGATCAGATGGCGCAGCTGGTTCGCCGCCTGTTAAGCCAGGGACATTTGGGATTTTTCCTTGCTTGAGTTCCTCGATGGCGTTCTTCAGCTGGTCACCTTGTAGCGCGATAATGGCCCCTACTGCGGTATCTGGAAGCGACTTTATCGAGCTGACTATGGATTCTGGTACGCCGATACCAGGCAGGAACTGAACGATTAAATCTTTAGGAGCCACGTCTGGAACGGCGGGTATTTTTCCTTGTTTCATATCATCGATAATGGGCTGTAGCTTGTCAATAGATAGTGTAGCAATCTTTGCAATGACATCCTCAGGTGCGCCCTTGACAAGCTCGATCATGAAATCCGGTACCTTAAGACCCGGTAGGAATTGCACCATCAAGTCCTTTGGCGAAATCCCATCGACGGCCGGGATTTTTCCTTGCTTCAAGGTTTCGATAGTTGCTTGGAGTTTATCCGGGGGCTGTGATATAATCTTTTGCACCAATTCGGGTGGTCCCACCTTGATCAAATCGAGCATTCCTTGGGGAACACCAATCGGCTTTAGGAAATTAACCGCTGCGTCTGGCGTCAATTGCCGCTTCTCCAGGTGTATGTGGGCCCGGGGACCATCCAATTCTGAAGGAAGATGCTCATGCGATTCGGAACCAGCGTGAATATCTCGTCTTCCACTGCCATCCCGGATTTTGACGGGCAGTGCCGACGATGTCGAAATGACGAGAAGGGAAAGGAAAGCAGCCGAGAACTTCATTGCGACCGGATAGATGAAATTTCAATAAAAGGTTTGAAGGGAATGCCGAAATTGAATTAAGACGAAAGATAACGATGAAAAAACCTGCCAGAGGTAAAAATCAAGAAACGAAAGTTTGAAGGTGCAACCTACCAGAGGTGCGAAAGAAGATGATACTAGGGATGTGGAGTAAATGATCGCGAGTGATGGGGAGGAAAAGAAGAATCTGCAGAGTTGGAATCAAAGCGACTTTATAATTCAGTGGAAGTAGTCATCTTGATCGATATATTATGATGCTCTTTGCCATATCTCTCTACCACTCTAAATTCATACTAGCATATTTTCCGAGTAAAACATCGTAGTATCAGTTCCGTTTCTATTTGTTGACTGTGACTGATATTTCGTTCGACACATCTACGGGGTTTAGCGTACTGGTCGACTCTAAAGGGAGCCTAAGACACGTTTCAGATACACCTTAAGCTTAATTCCTGGACTAACGCTAAATATATCGAAATCGTCCGGAATCCTAATTTCTTGGCATATTCCACGACCGAAATCTCGGGCGGTCTGAAGAGCTCGAGAGGGCCGGAGCAGGTCTGGGCAACCGATATCGAAAATTTCCGCCGCCTCACGGCACTACAACCTCGGCCTCCTAGCGCAACTGCGCCACTTCGAGTTGCAGCCAAGTTGGAACATGGAGAAGGATGAGAAACGAACCTGGGATCTCACAAGGTCGGGGAATTCCTCGATATAACCTGGACTCGATTAAATGTAATTATTGAATTGTATACGTTAGTATTTTGAGATTTGCTGCGCTTCCAACCCGGCCAACTCAGATCGAATCGCTGCCAGTTGCCGCAAAAATTTAAAAAATCTTTCTTGTCTTTTCCAACCTAGATCGAAAGATCAGTGGCTATTTCCACGAGATCTCGAGACAACTCGGATCGGTGGTGGGTATCGGAATATATTCACCAGTTGCATTTGCCTCGGGGTAGAGTAAATTTAAAATCGTTAGATATGATGTCGACGTCCACCTTTTGTCCGCAGTTAGAGAGTTGGGTCAGACGAATTCGAATTCCATGTTACCCCTATGGGATTGTTTAGACTGGGTGTGGAGTTTTCAAAAAACTCCATGCATATGCGCATGGCGTAGGCTTAGTCAATGTGAACCCGGAGATTTAAACGATTTTGCGTCGGGTTGGCCGCTTCTCGGCGTAGGGGTGAACCGTGTAACAGAGATCGATATCTCGAGACCGACGACCCCTTCACACTGTTTCGGAACAACACGCAACACATGCCCACATGCTTGGCTCTCGAAGTCCTGAGTTCGAGTGCCTGAACCCTAGAAACATCTTAAGAAATGTCTAGCAGCTGATTGAGATGTTGGCGGACAAAATTAGAGACATGTTTTATTAGGGCGTGATCTCGTACATTCGGGCTGAAGTAGAGCTGGAAGCTAGAAGTAGCGGTTACCTGAGACCGCTCAAACATTTGAATCCAACAGCTGAACTAAGCGAGGGTAGCTATCATGTCTTTGTGTTTACAACGGGTATCGTTATTCGATACCCAGCAGCAACATGGGCAATGCAGCATGATGTTTGGATAATTATAAGGGGGAAACGAGGTTTCCCAGATGCAATGGGGTTAATATAGACTACGTGTATACAATGTTAGCTTAATCGGTGAATTCAGCCTGCTGGGAACTGACACCTCTCTCAAGCTCTAATACTTATATATCTACTTCTGTTAAAATTTGAGAATGTGAATAGCCTTATATATTATGCTTTTGGATTCTGTGGTGGCTTTGGTCCATCTCATGGTATCGGGAATGTTGTCTATCAACTTATTGGTTCTTTTCTCCTTCTTCCAAACTCTTCGTGCGTCTCCGACGCATATCATCGCCCGGAAAAGCAGTGGGGACGCCAATGATCTCGAAAATGGCGTCTGTAAACCCTTTAGTATAATTTTTGCCCGTGGAACTGCCGAACCTGGTGGTAATACCGGCATATTCATTGGGCCCTCGTTCATTACCGCGCTAGGAAAGGTCCTCCCGGGGGGCACGGAAGCTCTCGCCGTACAAGGAGTCAACTATTCAGCTTCTCTGATGGGGTTTGTGGGAGGTGGTGACACCGCCGGCTCGCAGGGCATGGCCGAACTCGTCTCTGCGGCTTGTAATAATACCACGGTAATAATGGCTGGATACAGGTGAGAGCTACGACCGTAACCTATAGACTCATTTCGGACACTGGTTAACTTGAGGGTTGGATGTATAGTCAAGGAGCCCAGGTGGTTCACAATGCCATTAACTTAATGTCGCAAGCCACCGCGGACAAGATCGGGGCCGTGGTGGTATTTGGAGATCCCAACAATGGAGAGCCATTTGGGAAGGGACTTGATGCGAAGTCCAAGACGTTTTGTTACTTCATCGACCTTGTTTGTCGAGGAATACCCATTCCAGAGATCGCACACTGGTCTTACAGCCTGGATGCCAGCACTGCCGCAGACTTCGTAGTCTCACAGGTGGCCGAGTAACAAAACGCTCACAGGGGAATTTATAGAGCCTGCACAAGTTACTTTCAGCATATATTAGACCCTGTATGGTGGAATGTCAATATATGTAGATCCCGAAATTTGGTTGCAGCTGTCCCATGTTTTCTTTATAGAAAGGTTTTATCGTTGGACGGTATTGACTCAATAATCTCCATGTAGTCTGAAGCCAAGTAGCTGTGTGTTAGCGCGGTTCTGTGGTGGAGAGATTCCGAGGTGTAAATATTTGCAGATCTAGTTACCAGCACCATGTCGAATCTAAGTCAGCTATAAGAAGTCGAAAGATTATTCGAGGTTCGGCATCACTAGGGCGAGATACCTAGGAGTCGGCTGCGTCTAGCATCAATGTGATGTCTGGAGCTAGCTACACGCCACTTACGCCAGGTATCTACTTGTGTCTGATTCGAGGCTCCCTGCAACTGTATCGGTGCAGTGTGTCACACGAACTGCTTTGAAGTTTCATGGGGTTATAGACCTGTGCACGTATGTTTCACGTAGCACCAAGAACCAGCCAATCAGCTCCTTCACGGTTTCGCACCACAGCTGTTTTTGGACACAACAGCAACACAAGCCTTGAAACGCCCGTTGACGCTGGGCAACATGTATCGATTTGATTCATTCAAGGAAGGAAGGGCCTATTGCTATCGTTCAGGCTGCTCTTTGGCGAGCGCAAGATATGGGGTTTTTCAACCGGAGGATCGTGGGAAATAAGTCTCTGTTCCCGCTTGAGATCTGTGTAAATCTGATCAGCTAATTTTAACGACAATTTAAACTTAATAGTGTCGAGGCCTAGGGTCGAGTTGGCGTTTTCAAAACGATTCCACGAAGAATCTGTGATTCTACGTTCAGCTAGACTTTTGCTCAGTCTCATAACCAGACATTACTTTTGATATGAGTAATTCTGTTGCAACACATCGATGGAATCGAAATTGACGGGGCCATCTTGCCAGTTACAAAATCTGCAAACACATGCATTTGCATAGACGAATACGAAATGGCGTTAGAGAGCCTGGCGCGGCGGTCAACGGACAATGCAAAGGTCGGAAAGAACACGATGGAGGGATGGATCCTCCATACACCGACGTGACAATGCTACGTTAATTACCAATACCGCAAACAGGAAAGGAATTTAAACTTATCTCGGATGTATGCATTGAATAATTAATTTTCCCCGCCACCCCAAATTTCGGCGCTTTAGGATCCTAAGAGAATTGATCCTGGACAGCCAAATCTTGTCGTCGAGAAGCCATCCACACCGGTGCAGGGTCATTAGATAGGATTTCTTTCGTCTAAAGTATGCTATTGATGCTAATGTTTCCAGGGCTATTTCGAAATACGATAGATATCAACTGGACTAGTTCGATCTATGTAATAGATGCACGCGAAAATTCAATGGATGGGCGACGGTTGTAAAGACTCCTGGAACTTCAATCAGCCCTCTGCTGGATCATTAGACCTGCTGCCCTGTTTTGACAGCAGTGAGAACGGTCTTTCCTCTCGCTTTTTTTCCTGGCACCTGGCACCTCGCACTGCAGCCTGCAGCTGCAGCAGGCATGGATGCAGGCACACTAATTTCAGGCAATATTTACAAAGACCACACCATCACTCGCAGGCTTCCACATTCGTAGCAGAGGGGCCAAACCTTTTCACTGACAGTATTTCGACAGCGTTGAGAGAGAATCCAAGATTTCTGCTCTCAAGTCGCACAATTCTCAGATTACACCCTTCTGATCGTCTGGCCGTACGACTCTGGAGCACCTACGGATCTGACTTTGGCTTCCGTTTCATGCACTTTAAATTTCATTTCTCTTGTCGAAGCTGCAGACTAAGAGTCGACATGACCGTTCTTTTGTATATATCTTTACCTACGTTCTCTACGACTAGGCACGATGGTACATATCATTAATGCTGCATTTACAGAATACGCGTAGTATATAGGTCTTTAAGTAGATTCAAAAGGCACCGGCTCATACCCTTTTGTATCTGAATTAAAGCTATATGCTCTGTTACTTTTCAGGAAGTTCCCCGATACGCCGACGAGGCCTATTTCGATTAGAAATTGTTCAAAGTTCCTGGTCTCTGCGTAGCTGCCACCAAGTACGAAATGCTACGGAACGATGGGAACTGTCGTCGCCATAGTCGGTAGGTCGGTCCCTCGTTTCGCATCGTCGTCGACCGATCGTCAGAGGCCCCATGGGAAAAAATTAATACCAAGATTTCGTTATTTTAATCTGTCCCTTGAGGAGGTAGCTCCAAAACGTTTCCCCGTGGAGTTTAATTCATGGGGGTATTATCGAGGTACTCTAGTACGGCGGAACCTCGTCCTTTTTGTTATTGTTTCTGAATACCCTCGACCATCCTATTCCGCGCCCTTTAAACTTATTCCTCCTGGCTTCCAAAAACTTGTAGTCATAATTGTAGTTTACCCAGCCCGTTCTAAATTCTAAAAATTCATTCTTTAGTTACCATTCTCCCTGGGGAAAAAACTGTACTTCCACCGTAACTCCCTAGTTCAGCCTCTTCATAGTTACTGGAGTGGGATGGACTACAGTTTCGATCGGCAGCTTCTCCAACTTTCGCCCACATCGACGGAAAACCTTCGCGGCCGATACATAACGCTCTCGAATCTTCGATCCTAGTAAAGCCGTTCTCGTAATATATATCGAGTATCCAGCTTTCATTATTTCCCACGAAGCGGAACTTTCAAAGGCTTCGACTGATGGCATCATCTCCTAGATGCGTTCACAAGGCTCTAAGGACGAAGGGGATAAGACTCGACATCAATTGACGATATCCCTTTCAAATATAGTCCAGTGTGTCGTTATCTCCTCTATCCTCACGATGATCATGAGCCGTCTCGATATACTCGACCTCAAAGACACGTCGATTTCGACCCGCGGATTCTCCCTCGTCAGCGACGAAGTCCATACCGAGGCGCGACCTATCGCGTACGTACCGTACCACTCGAAACGTCGACGTCTTTACACTCTATCTTCCTTGCTACTCCCGTGTAATTTTCCTAAATGCTTCTTAGCGTTAGTGCGAAAGTCAAAATTTTCAAGGTCAATAGGGCCTTTTCCAGTTAATCGGTGAGTTTACCCATCATTATCCGGTAGTACGCGGAGCGTACGTATGAAGCGCGACCGGGGCGTCCAGCGACAAGGAAATCGCTGTAGAGTTCTGACGGAGCAACTTCGAGTCTAGGTCTCGAGATCCCTTTGGGCTGGTTGGCCAGACTACTTTGGACCCGTCGCCGTACGATATCGAACTCGCGAAACTGGCACTCAAACCACCCTCGTGCGTGTTCACATCAATCGGTAGACGCCTTAACCTTGCCTGCGCGCAGTTTCGATACAAGCCACTATAGCCTATACGACTAGCTACGACTGATTCCAGGGGACATATAACTTTCAATGGCGCGCGGCTGCGTATAAATTGACGGTCGTAACTTCTTAAGCCCGCTAAAAGAATAAACTATTATGTTTTGTAATATACTAACTACCATGCATGAATCAGACATTTATACCGCCCATTACCGCCCCGTTATCTAAACCTCGATAAACTATTCGCCGAAAATCTAGTCTTTATAGATATAATCATCTACTATACCTCGCCGATTTATATATATCCGACCGATATCGATAGTCAGATTTACTGCGTTTATTTCAAATCTGCCGCCGGAGCCACTACTCTTTCCGCCCGCTCACCCTCCTGCTTTTTACCGTCGAAGAGGTGGAGTAGCAGCTTTAGTATAATGCTGCTCACGATACTCATTCCGAGGATACCCATCATCACGATGTTACTCTTCCTGAATTGCCGGGGACCGGAAACCGCGTCTGAAGCCCAGCCGGTGTATAAAGCGTATGTCTTTTGAGAGTCGTTAGTATCGCGGTTTCCCCATGAAATGATCTTATCTGGTGGGAATGTACTTACAGTTGTGACGGATCCTAGATTTCCCAACCCAGAGACCAAGGCTGTAGCGGCCGCGACCCCGACTTCTCCGTGTCTTCGTGCGAAGATTTCACTATCGACCGGTCGATTAATCAGTAACAACTTCCCTCCGAGACGGGAGCAGGGGCCACAAACTTCGTCCATGTCATAACATTCGGTGTGGTAGGTCCAAGTCCAAACCCTACCATCAACAATCCTCCATACCTCGTCCACGGTCTCGTCGCAAAGGTCGTCATCGTCAAACCCGTGATCTGTAAAACGCAACCGAAGGAGAAGATATACGCCCTCTTCCCATTAAACCGGTCGGACAACGGCATAGCGATCAGGATAGCGATCAAATCACACACCCAGATCGGTGCGAATAGCAAACTGATCTGTACCGGTGTCAACTGCGGGTTCGTGGACTTGATAATCAAAGTACCGTAGTTCTGAACGCCGATACCAACACCGACGACGCCGAAGTACATAAGCGTCAATGGCCAGAGACGCCAATCAATCATTACGTTTCCTAGATCCTTTAGGGTCCACGCGGGTGCATGGTAAACCTTTTTCATCTCTTCGTAATGAATTCTTTGGTCTCGTTCGTTGCTAAACGCTGGGACTTGTCTGGGGAGGTAGTTGTAATACCATCGAAGCTTTCTGCTTTGTCCTGGTGGGTACGGTCGATCGGGGAGCCACCATAGAAGAAGGATGGCATCGATCACAGTTATGAGACCGTATATCATGAACATCCATTCGAATCCGGTAAGTCCTCCGTAGCCGTTCATTTGTTGGAAGCCGGCTGAGACCAGGGAGACTACTGCAGCGGAGACTTGGGCCGCTGTGAAGTAGTACCCGATTCTTTTCCCCGTGCGGGATGGAGGGTAGAAAAGGGTTAGGTAGTAAGACATGCCAGGCCACATTCCGGCGATGACGATGCCGAGGAGAACACGGATTAGGCTTTTCACATACTGTTAGTACTATAAATCGATTGCTTTAATTCCGAGAACGCTATACTTACTAAAAGTTCCAGGCAGCGCTAAGTGCCGCATGACAAGCACCCACGACACCGACACAGAATACGATACGGCTGAGCCAAACGTGCGGGGATAGCCTGGACATGATAAGATTTGACGGGAAGTCAAAGATCACATAACAGACGTAAAAGAGTGCTAGACCGGTGCTGATTTGGTGGCCATTGAGATGGAGCTTTTGACCCAGCGAGTCGCCCGTGGAGAAGTTCATTGTCAATGCCAGACCGACATTGGAACGGATGGCGGCGCAGAGAAAGTACAAGACCCATAGTGCTAATCATGCATACTTGTCAGTAGGTCGATAGCTTAGAGCGTAGTACGGCATACACCCTTACCGGGAATTATCCTCCTATCAAGCTTTCTATTGCGTGCATCACAGCCTGTCAGCGCTTACGTCCTAAGATCGTGGTAAAACAAGAAAAACGTATAAATCTGCGTTGGGATTGTTGCATTCCGAAACAGGAATCCCTCCCAAATTAAAAACTCGAAAAACTCACCTATAAACTCTATCAATCTCAGCGGCAGATATGCTGTTGGCGCCGATTTCTGCGTCGCCACCAATATCTTTGAATATCGAGTCGCGAACGTTGACGGGCTCGTCGAAACCTTTGGAGTCGCCGGTGGGAAGTCCCATTTTGATTTCCTTTGGAGCTTTCAATTGCAATTGGGAGAAGGAAAGGGCATGTGCAATAGGAAAACGGCTAGTGGAAAAAGCTCGGATGGAGGGAAGAAAATGTCGACTGAATTTATAAAAATTTCTAGCGCACAGAGTCTCAAACGGAGAACATGGGGTAACGAGCTATTAAGGTTCCAAATCCGTGTACCAGGACGGTGGGGAAGGAATTTTTCTGGTGAGAGGTAGAAAATTTCCCTGGATAGCTAGTGGGGGCGGCGGCAATGCGCTGGGGTTTGGTGGTGTGCGATAACCTTAAAATTGGTGACCTTTGGCTGTGATAGGTTCATATCCGGAGACGGGTGGTACAGCGTAGGCAGAGGTATCACAGCGGCGTCGCTCGAGGCATGAGTATGCAGGTATGCAAGTAAGTCATAGGATGCATGGAATCTCGGTCTACAGGAGATTGGGCCTATGGCGGAATTTTGTTGAATCACTTGGCTACTTGATTCATGTTATTGTTTATTCCTTACGTACGTCTCGAGCTACCCCATGCTGCAGGTACTAACCTGTACCGTTGATTTGGTTGTTTCGTAGCTTCCTTTTAGTCGGGATTTGGTACAGCTTGGGGGTCACTGGAGTCATTTCGATTTCGATTTCGTTATCAATTGGGTGCGCGCGCGCAGGTGAACTGCCTTAGCTTCGAGGCAGAATATCCCGTGGTTGGCCGCGCGGACCGCCATGATTTTCGGCTTCATCGAATCGTATCAATATCGTTTGAGAAGGCGGGGAAGCCGGATAGATCTATTGGACCCTTTGGTCTCAGTTTTCTCAAGCTTTATCGTCCACACCCTGCAGGCGGTGCGGTCAGTGCATCCATTTTCTCCCTCCTCAACATGTTGGAAAACGGGACATGCCGTCGCGTGCTAGCAATCTTCATTTCATTTTGGTTCAACGTTCACGGATTTTGCGCTAGCCCCTCGACGTCGACCAGGGTCGGAAGGTCGGAGTTCCTCACTCTCGGCTTCGGCTAATAAGCTAGGTGCAGCAAGTGAGGGGTCACCACCATCCGTTTCCGACCGTGTACTAGGCGACTGCAGAAGCCGAACCGACCAACGTGTAAATGAAGGGGAGGATGCCAACCGATGTCGCATGAATGCCGATGTGCCGGTTCCGTGGGGGAATTCTGGAGAGAAGACACGGGATCGCTATGCAGATTTCCCCAGGATATTTTTTGAGTTCGATGAGCTCCGTTGTGACACAGCTATAGTTGGCGTATAGTATATACAGTATGATGTAACCAATTGGGTAACGTAAATGACAGCAGAGAGGGAAACCAGTAAAACGCCAGTTGTGTAGATGTGATGATGAGGGGCTGGACAATTGCGGCTGTATCAACGACTCATCACCTTTTTATATCGTCCCGACGTCGGTTCTCCTCGGCATCGGCATATCTCAACAGTTCTCGGTCCAGATCCCGACAGCAGCTCCGACCGGCCGGTGTATCTTCGAGCCTTCCGGCCCGAGATTCCTATCTCTGAGTGTGCCGATCGGGAGTTCCTTCCACCTTGCGGTGATTCCTTTCTCTCTTCCTCATAAAGGTGCTGCAGCTGAGGCGACCACAGCGCCAACCCCCCCAGCAGCGAACTCAGCTTTCGATGTGATGACCACGTCGACAGGATATTTCCATTCCATAGCCCTCGCCCATACTGTTTGTCATAAAAACGAAGCAAGAAAAACGGTAAATTGTAATTAGCAATCGAATTCCGAGATACTGTAAATCAACGTAGACTGGATCGAAGTAGCCGAAGGGAACTCTTACCCCAGAAGGCACACCGTCTTCCTAACCACTTTCCAGCGAACGGCACAATGACCATCGTCAGCAGCATCTCCAGCTGCTTTATCGATTCCTGCCACTCGAGTTCCGCGTCTGACTCATCGCGTTCTGTTGATTCGGAGGCGATAGAAGCAACGTCGTGGTCTGGATCGGTGGAGACTCCGAGGTAGGAGCTTGTTTGTGATTGTGACAGATCGTTCGACATTCTGAACACCCGGTGATAGCGGAGGACGAGAGAGAGGAGACAGGTTCGTAGGTAGATAGATAGAAGCGTAGAGTGACTACCTGAATCGCATGTTCGTGTCTGTTTCGTTTGGTGTTCTGACCGTTGAAGTTGCGGCTCTTCGTGAAGGTCGTGTCGTAGACGGTCTGCGTAATTGTCCGTTTGCTCGGCCAGCTTCCCTGCCACCAATTTCTTGGCGTTTTCGGTCGCTAAAAAAATTGGCCGAAAAGAAAAATTCAGACTTGAAAATATCTTGAACACTTAGAAACGACCACAACTTTTCGAAAGATACCCGACCATTACCACATACAATCGTCGGAGATGGCGAAGAAATCTAAGCGCTCGCATAGTGCGACTACAAAGCCCTCGGCTCCTCGACCGGTCGACCCTGCCGATGCGAAATTGGGAAAGAAATTGACGACCTATGAGGACGTCGCGGATTCCGAAGATGAGTTCTACATGAACCAGGATCAGATTGCATTTGATGAAGACCCTGCTGCAAAGCGGAGGAGGTTAAATCGAGACGCTGCTTTCGATAGCGAAGAGGAAGAGATGGATATTGCGGATTTACCGTCCGAAGAAGATTCGGACGAAGACGACGAAGACGACGACGATGAGTACGATGCAGCCGATCGGACCAACGGGGTCGCATTATCAGATGACGATGAAGCCAGCGAGGAGGAAGAACAGGACGAATACGCGGATTGGGGCAAAACGAGGAAAAGCTTCTACGGCGCCAACGACTTCGAGAATGACGAGGATGCGGAATTGGAGGAGGCAGAGGCGCGACGAATACAGCAGAAGCAGCTACAGTCTATGTCCGCCCAGGACTTCGGGGTCGATGAAGCCGAATGGAACGGGACTGCTACTGCGACGGACGAAACGACGAAAGCGAAACGAAGCGCACCAGTTATCGACGATCTCAATTTGGATAACGTCGGCAAGCCTAAAAAGATCACGATCCCGTCTTCGGAAAAGGATAAACTGGAGCTATTAAACCTTCTACATCCGGAGTTCGAGCCTCTAAGGCAGGAGTATCTACGCCTGGAACCGATATACAAGGAGGTCATGGAAGCAGGGAAGGAGAAGACCAACAAGGCATCGCTGGCGAGGAGGAAATGGATTGTTTTGTCCGCCTATCTTGGAGTGCTGAGTATGTACTTTGCGCTCCTCAATCGGCCGAGGGAGAAGGGGACCGTGGTGGAACTGAGGGACCATGATATCATGAGTGCGATTTTGAAGTGGAGACTGGAGTGGTTGAAGATCGAGGAACAGAAAGAGGGAGAGACGCCTGAGCCCGAGGCCGTCGAGAGATCGATGGGTGATATGAGCCTGGACGATGATGAGGAGGAGGAGGAAGAAGAGGAAGGGGAGGAAGAAGATGATGATATGAGTGTGGATGACGAAGAAGAAGACGAAGAATTCATCCTTCAGGTGCCTGCCAAAGCGAAGTCTTCGAAAGAAGCTAAGGGCACAAAAGAGAAGCCTAAGGAATCGAAGTCAAAACCATCGATATCCTCCAAGGAGGCCAAACGTCTTGCGAAATCAGATGCCAGCCTCGCCGACCTCGACTCCCTCCTCCCTTCCTCTTCTACCGCCACCCGTCAGAAACCAAAGAACCCCAAAACAGCAGTTCAATTCCGTGCTTCCGACGACTTTGGAGACGAAGACGTTCTATACTCCTCCGATGCTGAAGAGAAAGCCAAACGGAAGAAGTCACTACGGTTCTACACTGCCCAAATTCACCAGAAATCGAACAAGCGTGCTCTTGCCGGTCGTGATGCAGGTGGTGATGCTGATTTACCCCGAAAGGAAAGGAATAAGGACCGCCAAGAACGACTTAACGCGGATGCTAAGAAGCGTGGAATGGACGGAGGTCTTGGAGACGAGTTGGGTGGCGATAGCGATGACTATGATGATAACGATCTTACCAGTGCGCGGGCTTTGAAGTCACAGATCGAAGACGATGGGCTTGCGGGGGATGAAGATGCATTGGACTACTATAATGCAGTCGCCTCGAAAACACTGATGGATAAGATGAGGAAGAAGCTACAGAAGGAGGCAGCACAGACGAAGGAAAGAGTCGTGGAGACGGAGACCATTGATCCCGCCACAGGGAAACGTGCGATAGGATATACCATTGAGAAGAACAAGGGTTTGACGCCACACAGGAAGAAGGACGTGAGGAATCCCAGAGTCAAGAAGAGGAAGAAGTTCGAGGCTGCGAAGAAGAAGTTGGGCAGCAAGAAGGCGGTTTACAAGGCGCCTACTGGGGCATACAGCGGTGAAGCGACAGGTATCAGGACGAAGCTTGTCAAGTCCGTCAAGTTCTCTTGATAGACCTAGATATCATGATGTTATGCATTTATGGACATGGAAGATGGCAGGGATGCATGTAAATATTAATTCTCAGGAGTTGTATACTACTATATCAGCCAGGATATGAAGCGGTTAGTGTACGATAGCAAGAGCAGAGCAGACGAATTGATTGGATTGCTAAATTTGTCGTGGTTCCTTTGGCTTCGACGTTCCATCCGAATGGGATTCCTTCAAGAGCGGCCAATTGCTATCCCGCCCAGCCGCAGTTTTGCATCATCACACTTAAATAGCAGCACACACCCCAGCCAGGAAGCAACGACCCCTACCGCTGTCAACCACCTTCCATCCGCGTCCACGATGGCGACGGCTACAACCACCACGACATCTACATCAGACGACCAAATTCTGCCTTCATCGTTACCGCCTCAGACACCACGAACGGCTCCGGCCTGTGCCCCGTCCGATCCTGCCTTCTCGAATTTACCTCCAAGCCTGACATCATGGTTCTCACAACGCACGTTGACACCAACCCACAAGAAAATCGCCCACGCATTCTACACTACACTGTCATCTCATTCACAAGATAAAGATTCTTCGAAACATAAATTTATTTCCAACCTAGAACGTATACGACTTTCCCGGCTCGATAACCCTTCTTCTGGCACGCATCCTGTTGAAGATTTACTCGGTTCGTCGTATGTCGAGGAGTATACAGTCGGTACCGGCGAATCCCTGACAAACTTCCAGTGCACGAAGTTGTTAGAAGCCGAACACGAGGTTATCATCGTCACCGGGTTTCTAAATCCCACTTCTGCGTCTGTTAGGGCGTTAAACCGGACGATTGAGATTCTGGCGACACGGCAAACGCTGAAGAATGTTAGAAGGGGAACGGATAACACGTTGAAGATACACATCTGTTTTTCGTCCAGCGGGTTCTTGCAGAAGGTGTTGCATACGAGGAACCCTAAGGGAAGAGTGTGGAAGGAAAAGGAATGGAAGAAGCTCGGGCTCGGAGATCCGAATTATTTGAAGGGGAAGGTGGATCTGACAGTCAAAAGTATATTCGTGCGGCCCGTGGGGCTGTTACATGGGAAATATATGATCGTTGATCGAAGGATTTTGGTGGTTCCGAGCTGCAATCTGAGCTGGGAGGAATGGCTGGAGGGAGCGACGACCTATTTGAGACATGCGGATGATGCACCGGGCGGTGTGGTCCAAAAGTTCGTGGATTACTGGGAAAGCGTCTGGAGACATGGAGAGGAGAAGGGCCCTGAATACTTTGAAAGGGTCGTGGAGCGGTTTCCTGCCGTGATGCTTAACGAAGGTGGCGGCTCCGTTGTGCTGGATAAGCCTAGGGGGATGAGTGTGGACAGGAGAGCCTGGGAAGGTTATATTCCCACCGTATTTCTGCCACACCCGGAGAGTGGGAGCTTTCCACCGGTGTGGCCATTGGGGGAAGTGGAGGTTATCTGGAGGGTGCTGAGAGGACTCATGGGTCTGGTGTTTGAGAAGGGTGTGAGAGACGATGATTACCTTGGAAACCCACAGAACGCATTCTGGATGGCCGCTATCGAGGGTGCTGAGAAATCTATATACGTTCACACGCCGAACGTCACGGCAAAACCATTGGTCGATGCCCTGCTGAGAGCGGTCAAGAGGGGTGTTACAGTAGAGATTGTAACATCAATGGGGATGATGAAGTGGGAACAGCTAGTCACTGCGGGGACTACGACGGAAAAGTGCCTAAAGAAGATGGTGGGGAATATGGAGAAGTGGAAAGGAGGGCTTGATGAGGAGGAGGCGGTTACGAAGGGTGGTTTGTGGATATATCGCTATAACCCGGCAAAGAGACCACAGTTACCCCCCTTTGTCAAGGAGCCCGGGGACAATCACAAGCTGACTTGGTATGACAAGAGCCACGTCAAGTGTTTGATTGTAGATGAAGAAGTTGTAGTCCTGGGATCTGGGAATTTTGATCGGGCTAGCTGGGTCACGAGTCAAGAGGTCAACGTTGGATTGTTCTTGGACAGCGCCAGGGCTAGGAGTGTTAGACAGGCGTTGGTGGATGCGCTAGCCGGGAGACTAGAAGTATTTACTGGCAGTGGATGGGTTCGAGGGGGTGAGGGGGACTATGAGTATAACTATGGAGTTGACGGAGTCCCAAGAAGGAAGAGAGACGGTTCAGAGGCGTAATTTGATCTGGGATTTTGGTAATCAAAGCATCTTTTTGTTATGGCGAGCGGGTCTCTGGCTGGCGTCTGTTGAGTTCCCATCATTTTACTATCGTCATTGTTAGCATCAGAGTCATTCGGAGTCATTAAATACCGCTTTGTCACTTGCTTTCCAGAATAATGTCTAATATCACTTTACAAGGACATATGAATCCAGCTTCCATCAGGGCCTCCGCGTAGAAGGGCGTTTGGACAAGGCTGTGGCTCCGAAATTTCACGGGATAGCACAACTCTACCGACCTAGCGCCCCGGATCTGCACGCCAGAAACTTGGCTCCCAACTAACCATGACTCTATTCTGGGTACGGCAATCACAGGCGATTACCTCGTCCGCGCGAGTCGGATCAAAGAATATAAATACAGAAAGGCTTCAGCGTGCGTGCAAAACCTGAAGTGTACGCTCTATATTGCATTGAAACCCGCAAATATTAATCTGCAGTCGCCGCCGAGATGTTGGACATTCTCCCCACTGAAATAATCTGTCACATTGCGTCTTACCTGCCAGTGTGGGACCATCAGAACTTCTCATGGTGTTCAGGAGTGCTCTATAATATTCTCCTACCTTTACGTGCTCGGGGCGTTAGTCTTACAGAGGACTCAACCAAACTGTTTGGGCATGGTGGAGTATTGAGTGGGGATTTTGTTCGGTTCGTGCCCATTACCATAATATAGGTAAGGACCTATATCACTAACGAGAGAAAAACTGCGTATAGTTCCATCAGGTTTGAAAAACTCGAAAATACCTGGAGTCGAGATTCGCACTCTATATTCGAGTTTTTACATTATCCCGGCATTGTCGCCTATACACCACTCAAACATTTGACAGCATGTAGACTTTCGCTCCCGAATTTCCCAAACATAACGCAGCTATGCGTTAGCTACAAGATCGGTGAATATTCCGAGGCCAACGTTTTCGCAACTTTATTCGGTTGTATATCCTTGCAGCCATTTTATGAGCGGCTGGAGACGCTGGAGTTTCACGTTTTCCGCAATACAAGGGAAAAGACACCCTGGGAACCGAGCGAGGAGTTTTTGGGTGATATGATCTCTTTAGTTGACCTGCACGATATAGTCAAGGTGCTGTCAAAGCCGATGCCTTGCTTGGAGAGGGGAAGGCTCTCAGTCGACTATATAGCTGTTCCTTGGGATAGTCTGAAGTCAGAGGAGATGATAGCTTCCGGATACTACTACTATCCATTCGTTAACGCTCCAAATCTGAAGGAGTTAACCGTGGAAACGAATATGGAAGGCGATGGTCCCTATCCTGATGGCTTCGAGGTTCACGATTTCGGCAGGTTAAAAACGCTCATAATCTCGAGAACGTTTAGTGGTGGGAGACATCTGAAGGCGAGTCTAGAAAGATTGGTAGCGGTACTTCCAGGCTTGGAGGTGCTACAAATCACCACAAATTGGCCCTCTGACAGACTTGAGATGAGTATCGACGCGTACGATGCTATATGCGGCCTCAAAAACCTCGAATCACTGACATTGCCGTGGAAATGCGACGGAAATCGCGGGTGTATAGACCCTAAAAAAATGCAGAAATCCGTCGAACGATTGTTGAAAGCTGGTGCCGATAAACTGGAGTTGGTTACTTTTGTGGGTGGAAGATACTCCGAGTACCGGTGTCAGACTTGGTATGAAATAGAAGTTACGTTTCAAGTGAACAGGGTCGGTGGGAGCCCGGGATGGAGCCTTCAAATGTATGAGGATTACGGTGATGCCTCCGACTGGTGCGACGCTTCCAGTGAAGAATATCAAACCGATGGCTCGGATGAATACGTCTAGGCTGGGGACCCCATCTCACGATCTTGTACCCAACGTGCCTCTAGCACCCGAATTTAATGTACCGCCACGTTTCGATAAAGCAGAGTCGCGGATGGTCTTATACAGTCGCGGATCATAATGAATGGAATCATCCCCCAAACTCTATACTTTATAGGTGCCGCTATTGCGCGATCCACAGCAAAGAAAATTATAATTCACCATCTCAGCCGACGTTGGCGTGAAGATCCACCTATATCAGAGCACCAAAAAAAATAACGGCCCCATTAGTTATGCTTAACTCGGTGGGCATATTTTAGTTGCCAATGAAGGATATCTCGGATTACTACTTACCCGACCCGCGGTATGAGGCTAGTGTTGGCCCCCCTAACGATGCGAATTGATGGTTAAATGGGAGTCCACCGGAGGGACTCCTAACGTCGGTGTAAAGATACACAGTCTGGATCCTGGCCTGGAAATCCGCATTTCCCCTGCGGAGGTCATGAAGCACACTGATGCCCCGTTTGAGTCCGTCAACAAGATCTTTCGCCGTGATACCCCCTGGGCTCGTGATTGGAAAGATACAGTCGAATTCTTCATCTGTGGCACGAAAAAAAGGATCGAGTTTATCGCCGCCGCGTGTGACAAATTAAATGAACCCTGGAAGAGTGTACAGCCTCAGAGGTAACTCTAGACTGGAGAACCGTAGCCACATGGCTGGGACCGCTGGCTGGGTCACGTAAAGGTCATCTTGTGCAAGATATTGGGGTTCCTTTGGCTTTGATAGGCGGTGGGGGAATAGTGCCCGCAATCGTTGGAGACAAGAACGACACAACGGTTTTTCGGATATTGAATCTAGAACCGTTTGGGACTTTGAGAGTCCCTCAGCGGATCCATCGAATTGTTTGATCTCTTCTAGTTCTGCTCTAAGAGCATCTATCCAAGGCCAGCAGAAAGATAACCGAGTTGGTTTAATCTCGTCAGCGGGGTTGGGCTGGTCTCGTTGAACCAGACAATACCGTCCTCTACCCAGGTTAGGCCCTGAACGCTGAGTCAAGTTGAAGTTGTCAAACAGTCTGGTTATGAGACTGAAGTTACCAACATTAATACCATCGCGGAACACCAAACCTCTTATGGCTGGGGGCAAATCTATTGTATGAAGCCAAAGCTTAGATACTTTTCGAAGTTGATTCGCCCTTCGACATCTGTAGAGATCCGGCTCGAGGCGATAAGAATGGCTTCCAGAAGCTCAGGGATCCGAAGAGTATTTTGAGTTGTGTTGGATTTTGCCCTGGTCGAAGTTGTGAACCACATTCTGTACTGTACGGCGCTTCGACGAGGCAAAGCGTTGGGCCTGTGGAGTCGGAGGGCGGGTCCACGTAGGTGTGATAAAGTTGATAACCGATGCAAGCTGGCTTGACGGTGGGAGATTCCGATTATGCCTGAGCTACGGGTTCAATTTTATAAATTTGTATATACCGTTAATTGCTTCGGTCTGAACTAGCCTCGAATCCCATGGTTTTGCACTTCTTGTGCGTACTTACATTTGCATGTGTATTAATGTTCCTACTAAGCCACGCCAGAGCCTGCGTCACGCCTGAGTGACAGCCCCGCGAGAGGACATCTGAAGCGGATACCAATTGGAAGACGAAAAAAATACGACCCTTCCGTGATACAGCGGGAGTCTGGACGCTGAGAAGGTGGGGCTGAGTCACAACTCGTCAGCATATTGCCGTTTCAGCGCGTAGCTAGCTATAGATAGCTGTGGCGGCTAGGAGGGGCTTCGAAGTCCCCATATAACTGCTGCAGTGTCCGGAGGCGACTCTTTTTTCGTTCCGCCAAAAGTATACGTGCATCAGCATTTCGAAACCCAGCGGATTATCGATTATCATGACTACGATAGCAACCCTCCCCACCGAACTTCTGATTCAAATTCTTGGCGACGAAGCCTTGACTTCCACCGACTTGGCATCATGCGCAAGAACATGCAAAAGACTTAATGCTGTTGTTACTTCAAATCTCAGGCTAAACTACGATTTCCAAGTGGACCACGTTTCTCAATCAGCTTGGAGGCTCATCCGATCCCTGCTAGCCAATCCTCAACTCGGCGAACGATTTCAGAAGGTATCGGTTTCGTGGCATCGCCGAATAAAGGATGATGAGGAAACCTGGACGTGGAAATGGGAGTGGGAGGACCAGGAATTGATTGAGATTTACAAAGTCTGTGAAGAGTGGGGTCTAGTATCGCTGTATTCGACAATCGAAGATGGAATGGACGCAGAGGTTCTACTACCCATATTACTCTGCTATACGACAAATCTAGAATCACTTGATCTCGGCAACGTATCAGTGGATATAATAGACTCCCGTTGGGGGTATTCGGCCCTCAATCGTACCAGAATATACAACTATTGTGCGGAAACAGATTACGAATGGAACCCTGACAATGACCATCAACCCGGAGATCAACTTGTCAACGCGAGGACGAGCCGAGCTGAGACAACATTATGGACCTATCTGAAGTTCAATCTAGACCCCTTGCTACTGGGGCTGTCCAATATCAAAGAGTTCTCTCACGGCTGCGACAACAAAGAGATGATTGGAAGGAGCTGGGCATACGAGAATCTTCTGAAGATTTTATCACTCCCGCGACTCGAAATCCTCCGGCTCAGCCATGGTATCCCGGGCTCGCGGATCCGCGGTATGATACCCAAGCATTCTGTAAAACGGCTTGAACTCATCGATTGCTGGTTTCGCCAACCCGATTATCAAGCGATTGCGCAATGCACTGGTGGTTCCCTGGAAAGCTTTAATTGTCATATACCGAGTCAAAACCTTGGCATTTATGGCCAGACTCAAAGTGACCCAGACGCTCTAGAGAGGGCTGGGCGGATGATAGTGGATACCTTCCTGCACAACAACCCGGGTACATTGACCAAGAGTCAGACATGCGTTACAATAGTTCCATATCGGAATCCGTTTCCTGAAGATGATGACTACGGCTATATTTCTGAAGAATATGATTTTGGGCGCGTCGAATACCGGCTCGCGAGATTATGGGACAAGCCCGTTGAGTCGTCGCGGCGTGAGGAAGATTGGGAGGATAGGATTGAAACAAAGATGAGGAATGTCAAGCGGCGCACGAAGAAGAGGGCGCACTTTGTTAGATAGGGTGAGACGAAAGATCGAGGCTGAACTCGTTGCTCTGGTTAGCTCGAAACGGTGCACTTATTGAAATACCTAATCCGATGTTCTTGCCTAAGTAGCTTCTATATGATATTTAAAGTGTTATCATATATCACGAACCGGAGCCGCGGCCCATACACGCTTGGGGTTATTATTGTGCCTTCAGCATCTATGTCGCTGCGTGTTTGTGTAGTACGATATATATATATGTTTGCGCCTCAATTCCCAGAGCTTCTGTACATGTATCAATCCCATAATTGTCGTAATATATGGGCACCGTATATTAGCTATCCCAGGAAAACGGTTGCCAGGTGTGACTAGTACCCCGCAGGAAACGCGCGTCTCAAACCTCTAGATCTAGTTAGATGCCTGCGACCATATTAATATATTATATCAGCGCATGGGCACTCGACTCCTAAGATATTTGGATTCGAGTATGATTTGTGTCAAGCGTCTCTTTGTACAATACGTACAATTGCAATTGAGGCCCTATTGTACAGATGCGCATGCGGCATAGGTTGTCCCCGCCAGCTTCCGGAATGAAATCCACATGTGCACATTAACATGCAGCATCTGCGTGCTTATAAGCCCACCTCTCCCCCATGAGCTTCGGCAGCAGATGCTAGATGTTATGATACACACACTAACTCAGCTCAGTTGAACCCCGCAGCCTCGCGATGCACCGATACGTTATCAGTCGAGAATGGCATCCACGTCCGCGTCCACCATAAGTGCAAATATTAATACGCCCGAGGCAAAATCCAACGCAACTCAGAACGCTCTCCGAATCCCCGAACTTGTCGAAATCATACTCCTGTTCTCCCTCGACCCAGATCCCCAGACTAGCAGCGAGCACCACGAAAGATGCCGAAGGGTCAATCAACTTCGGGGAGTCTCTAAGCCTTGGTTGGGCGCGATAGACTCGTCTCCAACCCTGAGAGAGTTCGGATATCGGAGCCGCGATGGCCCCGGCTTTGTAAAATTCCCGTATTTTATGCGTAACTATGTGCTCCCGTTCTCATTCTGCGATACCTATCTATCAGCTCTTCAAATAGAGCTAGGGACAGTCAAAGCGCCGCAACGTTCGGCTGGGGTTTTTTCAAAATTTCGGAATGTCTTGGAATCTATTTCCGAAAGGCGGTCTTCCAACTCCGGATCCGGTGTCCTACATCAATCGTGGATGTGGTGTCGACGTTTATCCAACATAGGAGAGCCTAAATATCTTGCCCATAACGATATATACATAACCCAACCCGCCCTCTCCAATCATATATGGTTGCTATTCTCGGACACGTACAATGGGTGGCCGACCGCTTGCCCAGGATTTGGCGGTGGTGGCGAGAAACCGGACTCTTACATCGGCCTGGGGTCGGGACCAGGTTTGGGGGATAAAAGTTTGGAATATATCCTTCAGGTCAAAAACCCTCAAGGGATTACTCCGGAGGATATAGTTGATGGATTGAAGCGTGGGATCGATAAGCTACGTACTCTCGCGACAAAAGAAGGCTCGGCGGAACTGCCTCAGGCCCTGTTGGGAAAGGGTTTCACAATTGGAAGCATCTGTTTGGTGGTTGATCCTAGGGATGTCTCTGGCCCGGTTTTCTCCTCCGGTATACGTCGAAGAATATGGGGGCCAGAACCGCCATTGAGCTTCACGGGTATGAGATATAACCCCTTTCCTTAATGCCAAAAGGCCAGGGCCAGGTCTAGGTGTGAGAAAACTAAAACATGGCTTGCTAGATTCTTTGAGATATTCCTAACTCCTCCGCGCGCTCGAACATCGATAGGGCCTCAACCACCGCCAAAATTGATAGTTGCAGTGGAGGCAGCTGTACACAGTACAAGTTTATTTCTCGAACGTTTCAGAGTTGGGAGGGTGGTTTTGTGGGTCGTCAGAAATATTGTAATGATTTTGGGCGAGGTAATGGTATTCTTTCATGATTGCTATGATATGTACAGATGCTATAGAATGGTGGTGAGGCGGGGGTATTAGGCGGCTACGCTACTACTTTCATCGGAACATGGGCAATAATTCTCAGAATTGATTGCTAACTATAAGATGAAGAAACGCAATCTTCGATTATAATTTTCACACTCGCTCTATAAGTTTAAGCGCTCGAGGAGCTATCGATTACAACTTTTGGACCCGCATAGGGCTTGTTGGGCATGATTGATTCACTATAACTACTATATTTAAGTCTTATATTTTTTGCGTAGGGTTCCTGATCAGCCTTATTTCTGGCGTGCAGATAGGTTGCGCCAGTCTGGGTTTACCGCCGGTCTCACAAGGAGATATATCGGTACCCAAGCCTCACACAAAAATTAAGAAGTACTCATTTTGCGGAGGCTTAGCTTAGTCACATCGATATATATACACAGTTTGATAGCCTGAAAACTTTCAAATTCTATACTATTCATTACATTAACAAAATATAACGCCGACGGTTGAATCTCTCCCAAAAGACCTGATCGAGGTCTCGATTATATACATACTTAAGTATATATATCGATTACCGCCGCACTTACCAACATTGACTGACGAAAACATGACACACCCCAACACAACCTCTCGGGTCTTGAATGTCCAGGAACTGCTTGAACTCATTCTTATATTTACTCTCGATTACGATGCTAATCGAGATCCGAACAAATGGGAATGCGACCTTATTTACGACAGATGTCGAAAGGCCAACCAACTTCGCACGGTTTCAAGATTTTGGCGCGATACGATAGACTCCTCACCCAGTGTGCGATTATTCACATTTCGCGAACGACCACGGACAGGACGAAGCTCTGGGTCTTTCAAAGATTTCGAAAGAAACGGTCCCTGGCTAAGGTCTCTCGTAAGGGAACTGGCGCAGCTTCCGATATGCCATAAGCCTGCTGGGAAGTCGAGACCACGGGGACTTTCGGAGGCGGAGAGGATTCTCAAGTCGATTTCGGAAATGGAGCCGAGCAGTTTCGGTCAGCGGACACGGTTACCATTCATCGAGAGAGACAAAACACCATCGAATCCTAAATACCTTGCGCTTCCGGATGTATACATCAGTCAACCAGCTACATCGATGCTGATACGGTTCAGCGGGGTGGCGGATAAAGAATGGGCGGAAGCGCTGAAGAAGTCTGCTGGGAAACTGAACAGCGAATCTACAACCATGGTTGCTGACTGTGTCAAATTCGTCTACAAGTATTATATCGAAGGCTATGCTGGGATTACCGCATCAGATCTCATCGAAGGTTTGAAAAACGGTCTCAAGTTCTTATGCGAGCATCGTACCGGTATATTCTGGCTTTATGATATCGATTTATTGCCGGCTGGGAACAGCTCTAAGTGTGAAACTGTCGGTTTGTGGAGCGCGCTTGATCGGGTATCGACGCAAGGTTAGAATTCAGTCGAATTGCATTGCGAAATTGTGTGTACTTTGGGGGTCACGGAGCTAATTCAGTTATTTACAATAGATTCCCGACCTCGGGAAGCAGAAATGTCTATGATCACTGGCCGGGCGATGAAAAATATGGGGCTGGACGCCATACAAGGCAATCAAGTTGGCAATGTTGTCTGTTCGACCGTTAGAAATGTAATGGGGGCTGTCTTGCGGGTCCATTTCCTGGGAAAAGATAGCTTGTCCTGGCCGAAATCGGAAACGTATCTGGAATATTACTACTTTAGCCACCAGATGTCCGAGTAGGCTGTAGAGAACGGAGTGATCATGATCATATTAACGGGTATCATGAAACTTCTAATTCGGGGCTTTTTCCCTTGCAAGGCTTTAGCCGGATGCCGTATGCACTATTAATTAATATGACTACTGGTTATTTTCTCTGAGCTGAGCTATTATGGATTTGGTTGTAGCTATGTTACTGTACATGTTCATCCAGCGTGCAGTCCATAGTATACCACTGCACTGCCCTGGCCGGGGCCGAGATAGTCCCCGGTTGGTTACGGTGGAATACGCGACGCCACAGATGTAAGTACACAAAGTTCTTTTGACGATTATATTAGGCCTTTATATAGAGAAACCAAGGAGTCACTTGTGATATCTGGACATATTCACTTCAAAAACACCTTACACTCGCTACACGACGGTACATTAAAGACTGTCACGTACAATACAATGACGACTCCCAACGCAGCATACCGAGTTTTCAACATCCCCGAGCTTTTAGAGCTCATACTCGTATTTGCTATCCGTCACGAGGGCTATTCGGGACGGAGAGTCCAAGACGGTGACAGATGCCGAAGGACCACCCTTCTCCGCCTCGTCTCGAAAGCCTGGCTCGCCGCGATCGATTCATCTCCCACCTTTAAGATCTTCACGTTCCGTAGCCCGTATACTACATTCCCCCCAACAACGGTAACCGAAAGATTCACCTTCAATCGCGCGTACATGGCTTCTTTTAAGCGCAAACTCGGAGATCTCCCAATATGCTACCAGCCGTATGGAGAATCGGTGCCTGTCGGGCTTTCTGAAGCTCGGGAGTTTTTGGACTCCACTATTTCAGAGAACCAAGCACTCTCGAATATATACGTATCTCAACCAGCCCTCACATCAACGTGGATAGAATTACTCGGACCGGGGTGCCGGAGGTTAGTAGAAGAATTGAAGCAGTCCACTGAGGGACTACCTGATGTCCACGTGGGGGATATATATCTCAGTCGTCACAAGTACGGCCTGGTATATTACTATCGTATTGAAAATACCGATGGTATCACCGTGCTGGATTTGATTAAGGGTACGAGAGAAGGTCTCCAATCACTGTTTACACATACGTCAACGAATTTCGAAGTCTACATTTGTGATATCGACCTGCTGGTGGAAATATCGCCGGAGGATGATTATAATCTTGGGGGAATCAAGCGTTTGTGGGCGGCGACGCCGAAGCAATGTGAGAAATCCGACCACTCTGAGAATATGGAAGACCTTTGAGTTAATAATATAGCTAGGTACTGACACTGCGATGCTAGTGAGGAAGTATACTAGTGCAGATCAGAATATGATACCCGAAATGGCGACGGGTGAACCCGCAGAGCCCAAAGTTCGCGGGCTGGTACAGCGGGCTCTCGGGGTGTTGACGGCGGGTCCCATGGCTGTCTATCGTTTAGGGAGAAATCTATTTGCTCCTCGGAGGCCCCCGCCATATAGTGAGCAGCCACATGAGTGTCGACTAGATTGCGGTGGTTCAAGTAAGTCAATATCAGTATATCTAGCAGCTTAACATTTATATTTACCGACCATGCTAGAAAAGTAATTTTTCAATTAATACCATTCTAATCCGGTCTGACGAAGTAGGTAGATCCTCGAGCGATTCTGCAATTCCAGACACATTGTTTCAATATCAACAACGTTGTGTTCGGTAAGTTACCGGACGCCGGGATTCGAGGCTAAGCTAAGAGACATGCATATACGCAAATGGAGCCTTGATATGTCAGGATATATTGGGAATCGGTTCAGAGATAGTAACTATAACGGCTTTTTTGATTTAACAAATTATAACCCCGGCTTTCTTACTTGCCTCGTAAAAACTTAAGGTTGAACCCTTAAAACTGTCAATTTGTCTAATACTATTACTCTCGCTAACACGATATCGTTATTATTATCATATTATATATAATAATTATATTTAAGTCACCGACTTGTTGTGGTGATAACACTAGTACTCTATACAAAGTATCTGGATTGTAGGTCTGTTACAGTAACAAGGCCCTATACTTATGATATTTTATAATTACCTAGGTATTCTAATACCTGAACCCCCCCCCCCCAACCGGAAATGTCAAGATATATTGAAAATCGGTTCAGAGGAGTCTCGTTCCCAGATAGTAACGTAACTATGACAGCCTTTCCGGTTTAATATGAAATTGTATATGCTGTGCGCACGCATATCCCGATACATTGAATACATGGGGGTCCCACATATTCAGGACTGTTTTAGCATCTACTCTATTAAACGCTACGATACGGGATTGATCCCTAGTACGGTAAAAGTCGTATTGCAATTGATATTGTATAAGGACTTACTTAGTATGTATCAGCAGTCATGATATGTGGCTGACCCCATTGCAAGCCACACTTGCATGTGGCTGGAGACACACTACAGTCTGATGCAAGAGTATAACGGAGTAGGTATTCAGACTCGATCCCGAGCTGCCTCGAATTGGCATTTCAGCCCTCAATGGACATGGGCGTAAGACCGACAGGATATGTACCGGTTAGCATCCAATCAGGCCGTCTTACCATAATCTTGCGAGCTCGTGCATTGCCCCTCGCCGGTAAGGCTGAACGTTAACCCAATTATCGAACCCCGCCGTAGACTTCCTTCCCAGGATTCAACTCCTACTCAGTGAAACAAGGCCGTGAGAAATACTTACTTGGGCAGCGTAATTACTTCTATAAGAGCTCGAGAGCCTCCCGGCCTCTCGCGATATCGCATCTTCGGGTGTTCCTGCTCGAACCGGTCCCTTTTTCTCGTTAGTTATTCTAAGCTAATCAAGCTCCCCCGCTCTGCTCTGAACTCTGCGAACCCCTCCACTGCGGGCTCCACTTCCAGCTCCTTTGCTTCCCGGCACAGCACTGGTATCAGTATCGGTATTGGCCACTGGAAGTTGTAGCTCGTAAATGCAATATTGCTTAGCGCTCTGCGGCCCAGACTAGCCAGCGAGTCCGTTTCAGCGACTCTTCCCCCTTTTAGTTGCTCAGCGGAAGTAACAAATCTGGACCAACCCTTCTCCGCTCCTGAAGCTCGTGTCCCCTTCCTCTCACTTCGTTATCCATAAGGTATCGCCATATCCCCGTGCTTCTCCCCTTCGCGTGTATCCTCTCGAGGTTTGCGAGCTTGTCAGCCTGTGGCGAACAACACATCGGATAATCAATCCTTTTCGCCTCGTTCGAATCGTTCCGAACCAAATCTTCGAACCTTTACCTCGAAAACAGCTTGCGAATCTCGACAACCCCCCACTCATACCCCATTACATCCTCCGTCGCGATGGACCATCTTGTGGGCCGTAAGCTGTTTAGAGTCTTCAACCAAGACTTCGTCGTCGATGAGCGGTATACTGTGACCAAGGAGCTCGGACAGGGAGCTTATGGTATCGTTTGGTAAGGTTTTCCTCTCCGTTTGTTACCCCGCCATGTACCGCGATCCTGTGGTGAGGAGCAACCTGATGTGCTGGGTTGGCGGCGGCGAAGGTGGTGGGATGTCTGTATTCCTTAACTTCCGGCTTTTCAAAATGGATTTAGGTGGATGCGATTGTTTTTTCTTTCGTCTTCTTTGCTGCTGGTCATTCATTTCGGGACGATAGCTAATTGGGAGTTGAATTTAATGATTTGGTGGGGGGTTTAGTGCGGCTCAGAATGCTCAGACCGGCGAAGGTATCGCCGTGAAGAAGGTTACGAATGTCTTTTCAAAGAAGATTTTAGCCAAGAGGGCGTTGAGGGAGATCAAGCTCTTGCAGCACTTCAGAGGGCATAGGAATGTGAGTTTCTGCTATCTTCCTCTTTTTCTCCAGCCTTGTAGCAATAGGCTAATGCTGATTGTTGGGAAGATCACATGTCTGTATGATATGGATATTCCAAAGCCGGATGGCTTCAATGAGGTTTACTTATATGAGGGTATGTCGAACAATGTATTCAATACGTAGACTGGGAGTGATACGTGGTAGCGCTGACGAAGGGGTCTAGAATTGATGGAGTGCGATCTCGCGGCTATCATCCGGAGGTACTTCTTTCCACCTATCACCGTAGAAGCTTCAAGAAGATGGGTTTATCAAGTAGTAGGCTTGTTTTGCTGACGAATGGAGGACAACAGTGGTCAACCATTGACCGACGCCCACTTCCAATCCTTCATTTACCAAATCCTCTGCGGTCTCAAGTACATCCACTCGGCCAACGTTCTGCACCGAGATCTCAAGCCCGGTAATTTGCTCGTCAATGCGGACTGCGAACTCAAGATTTGTGATTTCGGTCTCGCTAGAGGGTTCTCGGTTGACCCGGAGGAGAATGCGGGTTATATGACCGAGTATGTGGCCACGAGATGGTACCGTGCGCCAGAAATTATGTTGAGCTTCCAGAGCTACACTAAAGCTAGTATGTGAAACCCTCCATGGAGCGGCAAGGGGGGAAATATGGAAACAGAGTGGCGTTACTGACCATAAGTGGCGCCGATTGACTAGTCGATGTCTGGTCGGTCGGCTGCATTCTCGCTGAGCTTCTCGGAGGCCGTCCGTTCTTCAAGGGCCGCGACTACGTTGACCAGCTCAACCAGATTCTTCATTACCTCGGCACGCCGAACGAGGAAACCCTCTGCAGGATAGGATCCCCGCGTGCCCAGGAATATGTTCGAAATCTGCCGTTCATGCCCAAGATCGCCTTCAACAGGCTATTCCCGAACGCGAACCCCGATGCTCTCGATCTACTGGATAAGATGCTGGCCTTCGACCCATCCGAACGTATTACCGTTGAAAAGGCGCTAGAGCACCGTTACCTCCAGATCTGGCACGACCCTTCGGATGAACCCGTCTGCCCCGCCGAGTTCCAGTTCGGATTTGAAGTTGTGGAAGATATCCAAGAGATGAAGAAGATGATTTTGGACGAGGTTGTAGCATTCAGGCACACAGTTAGGAAACCAGGTGGTCTGGGAGGTAGTGATGGGATCAGCTTGGGAATTCCGGACAGAGTGCAGCCCGGACAGTTTGGAGACCAGGCACCGAGACCTCATGAGGCTGGCGCGTATGATGGGAACGCCGCTCTTGAGGCGGAGTTGGCTGGTGGGTTAGATGGTCATAGTCGGCATGCGTACCACTGAACAAACAGGCTTGTGTGTTATACATGGTAACTAGTTAGTTAGCAGCGTGGTCTATTTTTCTACCCTTCCCTTTATAAGACTTTCTCCGTGGTTCTGAAGGGTGAATGGCTCCTTTTATTATTCTCGCCTTTCTCTTTCTCCTCTCTATTATTATCGGTATCTTTTTCTTTTGTAGATGGGAAATATGTCTATGGGTTCTTTTTGGACAGTTTCTCTTAGTTTACTCGATTAGCTTTGATTACCTCCGGTAACTATTAGGCTTATAGTAGGACTGCTTGGAAGCGCTGAACTGCGATCGAATATCAGTAATTGTTGCAATTTATTTGTCTCGTAAACGCAATCTATACTAATGAAGTTGATGATTGTTAGATAAATGTACATGTGCGTATATGTGACGCCTCTAGGCCTCTATGCTGAATACTTAGTAAACATCAGTCTAGAAATATGACAGGTGCTGAGACTGAATATATCCAATGAAAGCCCAGGGGCCGTCATGCACAGTGCTATAATTGTAATACCCGATGCAAACCTCGTATCGATATCTGCGGATCCAGTTATAGTTGCTCGATTCCCAGAGCCTAACTGCGTACCAAAATCTGGATATCTATTGCCGAAACACCCCTGTAGGCCCATCATGTTCCCGGTTAAGCTTCCAATTGTACGGACGGCGATGTTTCTTTTTTTTTTTTTTGGTCTAAGTTTCGCTTACCGTCTGTCCTCTTTTTGTCGGCGCGGTATACTAGCGGCCAATTCTTGAATCTCAGGCTCTCTCCTC
This sequence comes from Arthrobotrys sphaeroides, assembly GCA_036971245.1. Taxonomy (NCBI): domain Eukaryota; kingdom Fungi; phylum Ascomycota; class Orbiliomycetes; order Orbiliales; family Orbiliaceae; genus Arthrobotrys; species Arthrobotrys sphaeroides. Next base: position 566,899 of record JAJTTW010000003.1, read on the forward strand.
TCCTTTTCCCAGTTCTTTCACTGCCTTCCACTCTGACATCCCCGAGAGCGCCCAAAACCTCCGACACGAAACCTGGTGTTTTTTTTGACAGAATCCATTGATAGGATCTGTGGATCTCCGACTATTACGAATTTAAGCCGTCCATACACACTCTACACACACGTGCGTCTAAGAACAGGCCGTAGGACCGGAACGTGGTAGTTGGGTCGGCAAAGGGGTGATATACCCAGGAGGAAGGATCTGTGGGCAATTGATTGGCGGAGCGTCGAAGAGATCTGAGGGACCCAGGAGGAGCTATTTTGGTATTGCTGGACTGCGGAAAAGGGCTTCGGACGCGTTTTTTAAAAGGAACCTCGTGGCCTTTCCTTCCTAACTGGCTTTTTCTGCATCCATCACAACCATCACTAGAACCATCACAGTACCAGCGATAACCATCACAGTAATTCCAGGGCACCGGCAATAAACCATCACCGTAGTTCAACTACTTCACAGAAACAGCAGTAACAGCAGCAATGGCGGATCTCGACGACTTGGACGACGAGATCTTGGGCCCCGTTCTGGGTCTAAGTGACGATGGATCTGACGCCTCTGACGCCGGTCGTCACTCCGATGACGATGACGATGACAATCGGAAGGGCAACGGTAACAACAGTAACAATAACGGGATATCCAAGTCTCCCGCGAAACAGACGGCCGGTGGTAGCGGAGGAGCTGGGGGGGGTATGGATCTTTCGGGCGATGAGTCGGAAGGGGCGATCAGTGATAGTACGGTGGGGAGTCGGTCGCCCCGGAGACGGAAGCCGACAACGATGGTAACGTCTCCGTCGCCGCCTCCGAGGGAGGATCGCGACCACGACGGGGAGGGAGTAGGTGGGAAGGGACCTGGAGGGGCAGGAGCCGGTGGGAGGAAGAGACCTTCGCCCGGCGAGGACGAGAGCAGCCCGCCGAAGAAGAGGGCTAAGGCCGGGGCGGCTGCTGCGGTTGGCGGGAGGAAAGAGAAGAGGAGGAGGGGCTCCGATGATGAGGACGACGATGGGTGAGTTTCCATCTCCTGCTTTATGTTGTTTATTGGTTCTTTCTTTGGCTGCGACTGTTTGATCGACGGTGAGGATGGTGGAGATGGTGGCGGACAGCCTGCTGGGGGAGGGCAATGGATGTGCAACGGGGGAACGCCCTCGGTATCCCGCTGTACCGAGATATCGATAGACTGGTGGAAGAGGTATTGGGAGAGTTGAGACACCGAGCCTGCTTCTCTCATCCTCTCCATCTATCCATTCACCTCCTGTCACCGTCTACCTCCCATCGACATCTACCTCTCCTTCATCAGCTGTCACCTGTCGTTCCATCATCATCACACCATCCATCTCGTTTCCATCAAACCGTTCTCCTTTCACTCCTTGGTCTCTTCGTCTCCGCCAGTACCTCCAGCTAACCATGCCGCGTCAAAAACGTAAAAGCAACTTCTCCGACTCCGACTCCTCAGCTCGCGCCGCGAGCGAGCCCATCTCAAGTGACGATGAGATGGCCGACTCGCCCGCCGACTTGTTCCCATACGATGGGATCTACAAGTCGGCGGCCGAGAAGGCAGCGGTAGACGCCTACCCAGAGCTCGATCGCGAGCAGTTCATCGCCGAAAGAAAGGAAGAGGTGGATAAGTACCGCCTCAACGAGCAGATGATCAACCGAGCCCGCCAGCAGAAGCAGGCTGCGGCGAAGAAGAAGAAGAAGAGAACAACCGACGACGACGACTACGATGATTCTCTTCACGCGTCTACCGGAGCCAGACGCTCCACTCGTGGCGACTCGTCAGCCAAGAAGACGGCTGACTCGAAGAAGAACGCCTCCCTCTCCGCGCTACGCCAGAAGCGTGACGAGAAGCACGCCCGCAAGGCAGGTGCTACCGACGCTGACCGTTCCAAGAAGAAGCGTCGTGACTCTATCTCCGAAGGAGAAGAGGAAGACAGCGATAATGACCGCGATGATGGCAAGGGAGCAGAGTGGCCCCAATCCCAAGAGAAGCAGTCAGCTCCCACTAGAAAGGGGAGCGAAGATGCGACCTTCGGAGACGTCAAGGCGCTTATGGTCACCCGAAGCACGATCACCAAGTATTGGACGTATCCGAACTTTGAAACCGCTACTACCGGTTGCTTCGCTCGGATATCTATCGGAAACCATCCTGAATCTGGCAAGCCTGTCTATCGCCTCTGCGAAATCAAAGGTATTGTAACTGGAACTCATCCTGGTTCTCCGGACATTCACAAGGTGTCGTTTACAAGTAGCGATTCGGCGACTAACCGTGGATAACCTGGAAATATAGGCTGGCTGGACTCGAAGTCTATCTACGAAATTTCGAGCGGCGACCGTAATATGAAGTTCAGGCGCAACGCCATCATTGCTACGGGCGTATCCGAGAAACCAACTCGTGTCGACGTTATCTCTGATAGTCCACCAACTGAAGTAAGTCCCTTTTTTCTCCTCATGCTGGTCCATCAGCTTTACTTCGTAGTAGCTTTACTAACAACACACCTACCCGTTTTCATAGGACGAGTGGCGCTGGTATTTGGGTGCTATGGAGGTTGCTGGGCTCAAACGTCCAGATGTTGCCTATGTGGAACGCAAACTTAAGGCCGTTAAGGACGTCATCAATCATAAGTTCCAGAACGAAGACTTCGACAAAGTACGACGTATCAGGACCTCTTACTACCCTGATGACCCCATCATTCCAAATCTTGATCTCCCATCTCTTCACCGCCGTCGTCAGCAGCTCGTTGATGAAGGCAAAGAAGCCGAGATTCTCCGCATTGACCGCGAACTTGAGTGGCGCGCTCCATCCAAATCTCAGACTGCGGCTCTGAACCAAACGACTCAACTCGACATTCTGGGACAAATCAACAAGCGTAATCGTGAAATAAATCGTCAGGATATCCGCAAGGCCCAGATTGAAGAGAAGAAGCGTAACGAGATAGCAGCTCGTATGGCGGCCGAAAACGGCGACTCAAGTTTCATGGACCCCTTTGCGCGAGTCAAGACTCATGCCAAAATCTATCACGACGAGAAACCGAAGGCCAAGGCCGCCGATATGGATGATTTGTTCGGTGATGATAACGATAATGAGAAGGATAAGCAGAAGAATGGAGCTGTTGCCGGACTAGGGAAATCGGATAGTAAGGTTCCCCAGGTCAAGGTCCCTCAGCATAAGGGGATTGATGCCGCCATTGCTAGTATGGACCTGCAGTTCGATATCGATTTCACCGACATTTAGGAGGGTTGCAAAAGAGACACTCGGTGTGCTTACGTTGTTTTGCAACAAACACCGGCCGTTCTTTGTCTGTCCTTGTTGGCCGATTCAGTCTATCCTCTCTCATTCTACCCTTAACTCCCTTCCTCCCTTCAATATGGTTCTATGACCATATCAAAATAAATCCCATGCTACTTCAATATTTCCTTTGCAACAGTCTACTCAATAGACTACCCCCTTCGACTGATACTACTATGGAACTTCTAATATCGCCTTTCCCTTCCTGTACTACGTGGCGCTACGGGGATTCCTAAGATTCATGTTCATACTTTTAAAAGAAACCTTTCCGTTAACTTTCCTTCTGCTCAATGGTAAAGCGTTCCGTACCGTTCCACACTCGATCGATTGACTTTTTTGTGTACAAATGTGTTTATGCACCTAACTTCTGCCTTCTTATAAGGTTACTTAAGTAGAGGTCTGGTATTATTAGATAGAGAGAATGGATCACCAGATTTGGAGAGTGAATTCATGAAGCGGACGATTTTGTTCTTGGTGACCGTCTTTGGCGATGTAAGGCTGGAACAATATAGTGTTAGGGTGTGCATGTATTCCTGGGTACTTGTAGCTTAAGCACCGGAGCTGTAGTATGGGAAAGCTATACCATGACAGTCACATGATCATTTTGGTTTTCAAAATGTGGTCCGTCACTTTCGCAAATGCGAGGAAATTCAAGTTTCGCGGATGTGAGGAACATGCAAATTTCGCAGTTACGAATTCTTTCCCTCTCTTTTGATATATTGTGCCGCGAGTCAGTGTCGGCACTGCTTCAACAACACACGAGTCAGTCTTGGTCGCGAGTCATGGCTGGTGACGAGACTGGAGTCATGGCTGGGTTGCAAATACCACGATATCAACACATATAATACGAATTGTCGAATCATCAGCTTGGTCGTAATGGTCCCACTACTAGGGTCAGAAACAAAAAATTGTCTGGTTACGAGACTGGGCCAGAAAGCAATTCGAAATATAGCTATCAAAAAAGTGACCAGAGCTCTTCAATGAAGATCTTTAATTGGTTTACTGATATTGGTCTCGAGACCAATCTGTTACACGACTAACTTTGTGTAGCCTGGGTATATACCGTAGGGGGGTTTTGAAGAGCTTTTGGGATCGCTTTGAAATTTTAAGACGGTTTATATGACCTTTAAGACGCCTTAATTCACGTTAAGTCTGTTTTAAGGCGCATTTCCCGTCCCAAAAAACCCACGATTTCCCCTACGGTATGTCGGACTTGGCTTACTTGGGCTATTTAGAATAAACCATTGTCGACGAGCGATGTCATTGGGGTGTTCAAGATCGTTCTGGTAACCGTGGGAGCTCGTTAGTATTGTACTGTAGGTAGCTCGTAGTCTTCATAATGATTACTTGTTTCTAGCGTAAGTTTCTTGGAATGATATGAGGTTGATAATTGCTCTCTTCGGGCGCTGAAGCCATCCTGACTCACCATCCACGGGCATTAATGGAATTCGAGGGTCATTAATATTATTGTCCAAGATTACCGCACTAGCCTGAGCGTGCATCTGCCACTATGTTGTGGATCGCCCTGCAAATTCATGAGTGTGAAGGGTGATCATGAACGCCACGGAAGCTGCACGACTTGGCCGTTGGGGAAGGGAGGCTAGCAGTTTCCCTGATGTTCTATTTGCCCAGTATTTAATCCTTGTGGGCCACCTGGGGCTTCTTGTTTTCACTCTTCTTCTTCCTCCTTACAACCACATTCACCTCCACTCTCTTGGGATCCCAAGTCAACAATTTACCTAATCTTTGGGCTTCACCCCTTGACACCTACTTATACATCTATCTATACCCTATCTTACGTATCCACCTTGGGTCGAATGAACTACTTACCTACTCAACTATATACTTAACCTTCAAGTATGGCTCACAATCTCCACCTAATTGGTCATGGGTGGTCGGACGATATTCTCGCTCCTTAAGATGGACTTTTGCACCTTCAAAATTCTCCGTCATATATACCTAGGTATACATTGCTCTCTCCGGCTATCCCTCATGCTAGAGGTCCATTCGACCAACAGAGTGTTGATATACTGGCTTAAATAATTATTCGGTCGAACTTCCCCTGCGGAAGCCGCGAGAAGCTATTTACAAGGTGTCTCACCGGTCATCACCCTTCTTGCTGATCTTTTTGAAGGTATGAATGTTTTTCACGGGCCGTTCCACGGGAGTAGTATGAGGAGAATTTTTCTCGGTATCTCCTATTTTCAAGCCCTTCGCAGGTATTGCAACAAGACAGCTCGCTCATGAGGGGGGTTGGGGGAGACGCTGTAGTCTTACTATCCCATGGCTCTCGGTTCTTAAACGTTCGATTACAGAGAGGTTCCTGAGAGTATGTACCCTGGCGTTGTTCTAGAAGTCCCATGATATACGGAGTCACTTACTAATAAAGCCTGATAGAATTGATTTAGAAAGCATAGGAGTGCCGAAGCAAAGTATAAGGCCGTCACGTTCCCAAACAATGACGATCTATTCTCAACTCATTGACGCCACACGATGAAATCGAGGCTCACCCGCCTTCGTGTCGACTCGGTCTCACGTTTATATCTATATATATATAGCAGCGTACGCGGAACGTCAGCCCCTTCGATATGGTGTGCGAGACTCGTCTACCTCTCCCGTTCACAAACACGAACACTATGGATATCTGGATTGGAGCGTATTGTCAAAGCTTCGACGGCAAGATGAGCGAACATATATCACGATATGAGAGAATGGTAAATAGGTGCCAGGTGTCATCGTACTCAATGATGGCACCCGGGGGGGCCCTAAGTGGAGGTCGTCAAACGATGATCCCGGCCGTCGATAGTCAATATAACTACAACAGGTTATGAGCCTCTGATGCTCTTTCGCGACTTCAAAATCGCATAATTATAATACTTCTATCTATATATGTTTTACGACGAATGGGCCACATACATCTATCTTTCACCATCTCAGTTTGACTAAGTTGGTCGACCTTTCACCGATGAAATGGCCGTTGGCTTCACACTGGCAACATTCGAAATAATCCTAGCAAATAACCAGGGCGCACACCACTTTATGGCTATTTCCATCGAGAGTCTATGAACGATTGGATCATATTTTAAGCCTTTCCACGAGGAGTTTGACTACAGAGATGACATCGACGTCGTGGAATGGGTTTTGGTGATCCTCCGATACAACCACCGGCCGAGGATGAAACATACTTTGGCAGAACTCTAGAAGTTCCTGCTTGTGCATGTTATTTTTGTCTCTCGTCCCTCTGTGATATTTTAGCCTCGAATCTTATACTATTTCACTAGATTTTCATTGGAGGATACGATGAAGTTCCCAGAATTCCTAGCTGGCTCAACCTCGAGTATGGTTCCTGGTTTAACAACGACCGGATATATCGATACGCAATATGGCCAGGGTTTGCGACAGAGGACCCATCTATGACATATATATACGCAGAAGGGACCTTGAGGCCCTGCACGCCCAGCTTTTTCGTACCGAAATACCTCCGTATATATATCATCTCCGCCATTCTACGACAGTGGGAGAGATGGTTGATCAAGGAGATGGTCCGGGGACTTCCAATCTACGCGGTCTAAGTTATGGCCGACGACCTCACAAGTATATATACGAGGAAGATATTCGGGGATATATTCAAACGCAGTCTACAGGCCGATCAGAATCGTTACCAGGGAGGCAACCAGTTCCTCAGAAAATATCGAGAGGGTTGGCACAAGTTGGCTACACTACCGGTTACACGAGTTCAGCTCCTGTCGTTCCAAAATTCCCTCAAATCCAAAACAACTACTTCACATGCAGCCGTGAGTGCTGGTTCTGTGTCGACTTGGTCAAGCAACTTATTGGTTGTCGGGGTATTTCCCCCGAGATGATATAATGTTACTCAGCCTTCACGCTAGACATCGTTTGACCAATACCATGCTGGTAGCCTCATCAACCCGCGTATATGGCGAGCACCGTTCGAACTACCTATCAAGAGAGAACGGCCCCACGGACCCCTTGTATAGCCTGCTAGGTAGAGGAGAAAGCTTTGAACTCCTGGCACAAGCTATTTGCAAATTTGAAGAACGTATGCGTCTATATATCCGATCACTTCGAAGGATAGGATTTACACTATCTTACTACGGGTCATTGACTCCTATCAGTTCGGGAAGCTGAGCAGTTCAATACGGGAACTGTGTAGAAACCTTCACGAGGAATTCCGTACGACTGAGCGATCCAGAGCCCATCACTATGGTTGAGAGACAAAAAACTCTACAAGGACTGTGCGCCTTCTGAATGGTCTAGTGAGGGAAAACTGCAGTGTCCTACCGCACTTCGAGACAGTATAACGGCTCAGGGCCAGGTATCGGTATCACATTGGTACATGATGTGCATATGCGGTACTACGCGATCGGAAGCTTCTGATGCATCGTTTGATCACTTAGTGTCGAGGTGCTAACCTACCCCCTTCTCCTACTACGTCTGGCAAGGTCGACATATGCATCGAAAGGAGCATCGAAGCTTGAAAGGGCTCATGTACCGATGCCTTCGCAATGGGAGTTTAATTTGAGAGCTTCGAAGATTGAGATAAGAGGAAAATCCTATCTGGACGGCGGTCAAATCAGACTTTCGAAGTCTATGGATCCACTCCGGGCAAATTCCATTTATGGGCAATAAGATAAGACCTACTTTCAGCAGGCGGCTGGTACTTTAAAGCCTGAAAATGGTTGTTTTTTTAACCGCACAGGCCTCGATCGGAGTAGTGATATCATGATCATGAGGTTTCCTCTTTTTCCCAAATTTTTGCTTCTTTCCTCAACGCCAATGCAACCTTGATCGGAAGCTTCTGCTCATTCAAGCTCGTCAACCATCAATCTCAACCATCGACTTACTGATGGATTCACTGTTACTAAAGTCTTCCATACCTCTCTAAATCCATACCAGATAAGTATTTACGAATCGGAGATCGTACTTGCATTCAAATTTCCTTCGATGGGGCATCCGACACCGGCCATGTGACGCCTCGCTCGTCGCCTACAATCAGACTTCCTTGGCCCGTCTTGGGGCTCAAGAAGGCTCCACCGACTCTCAACCTTCGATGCTTTTTCTATGAAAGTTCGACGAAAACCCGGAGCTGGGGGAACATGAAACTATCCTTTAACATCATAGGGATATGGCTAGCACCATTGTACAATTCGCGAGTCTATATATTTGGTTGAAGAATATACGACATACAAAGTTGGCCTTTCAAATATGAAAGTCATTCGGGAGCTGATGGACGAAGCTCGCACGACGAATATACAGCAATGGGTTCTTTGGAAACGGCTGAAATACTCGCGCGTTCAAGGAACGCACATATCTCCATTTCCATGATTGAGGGAACAAACGAGAAGCGACGCGGCCGCTGCTAAGCGGGCGATGTGGGCCTGAACGTTGTTAGTTATCAAAATTATGGTTAAACTCTGGGGTCACCGATCTAATGCCAAGTTCTGTAATACTATCAATATATATACTTGAGGATGAGCAAGGTGTAAAGCCTCAAACTCACCGGATAGGTACTATTGTAATCTATGGCTTTACCCCTACAGAAATAATCGGTAAAGCACATGCGATGGATTTGGTGGTCGCAGGTTGCTGAAAAAAAGGTACGGTCTGGATTGACGAGAAATTGTCGGGCCAGATGAACAGGTTGGAAGAATTGATTGAAAGGTCAGGATGCCATGGGAAAGAAAGCTACTGCCCAGCCGATGGGACAGTATAATTTGCTCAGAATCACCGGCGCCGACCTTGATGGTATTCGTGGGAAAACCCCTACACTCATGAAGGTCCCTAGCGGGTAGAACTGGAAATTTCGAAGCTGACATACTTTCGGATGGGATTCATGGTCTGCCGTTCTGACTAGGACAGGCTGAGAGATCTCGAGAGTATGGTGCCTTAAAATGGGATTATACCGATGTGCATGAGACGGGGTCTCGGGGGGAGGTATGGACCGCGTTATCAAGCCATCGGGTTTGAGTGGTGGACCGAACCGTTATATGTGAGGAAACTGCAATATATCGATAACGTCCGCCGCATCGATGGACCGGAGAAAGCGAAACCTGGGAGACGATCCGGTATTAGAGCGGCAAACGCGGCGGCTACCTGGCTTCCTTCTCCCCTTTCGCCTCCTCTTGTCCTCTCCGAGCGAGGCTTGGCCCGGCGGCAACCTCCTACATATGCATCGCCAATTCCGAGCGCTACCAACCCGGCCAACTTTGAGTCCCTAGTTTCGTCTATTTAACAAGCTTTCTTAAACATGGACACCGCTTCAAGTCACAGACATGGGCGGAGGTTGTCCAGAAAGTTCCACCAACTGTACCACAGATGGTGGAGTCGGCAAGAAACCCAGCTACGAAAATCAGAACTGGGGATGGAGGCAATAGAAGACCACTCGATGCCTGGGGTTAGAAACGGTTTACGAGCTCGTTCCGCATACTATCACAACGTGGAGGATTTGACATGTCGATAACCCGCGGATTTACTATGGTTATCAGACTAGGTTGTAGGTTGGAGGATTAATATATATAGAGGAGGAACTCCGGATCTGGTCTGTGAAGACTTGAACGCCGTATACATGGTGATTTTAGAGATTTTGGACGGCATCAAAAGTTGGATTCTGAGCAGGGTGTGGATACGACTTCTCTGTGGGGCCGGGATCGCACTCAAAGGCGAAGGACATTAGATGATGGGGAACTAAGCAGGCGTTAACTATGTGAGAATTATTATATACATTAGTTCTCGGGTGGTGATCGGAAATGCAACCTAGCCCACCTGCATTCCCGAAATTCTTAGTCGAAAAATATGTTCATAGTAATGAATTAGTTCGTGGATGCAATGTCTTCAGATCTCTATAGTTAATTCTAGGAGCCACGGGCCCGTTCAAATACCGATTCCTGAGCGTGGGGGTTGGCAAGAAGTAGAGTCTCCACATCGCTGGAAACGGATTTCGAAATGAGAGTTCGTACCGACGACTATACAAAATAGACCGGTGACAAAGGTGCGACGAAAGGCTAGGCTCTCACATCTGCAAATGTAATTTAATGGAAAAGGCGAATCCCTGGTGCAATCTTAAATCCGAGATATTGTGTAGTTAGATACTCCATTCTAGCATGATACCTTTCATCCAAATCCAAGCATCGTGGCGCAGTGGAAGCGCGCCGGGCTCATAACCCGGAGGCCAACAGATCGAAACTGTTCGATGCTATCAATCAACCTTTCTACTTTTTTTTGCATTTTTTTTTGGCTCCATCTTGCAATAGTGAAACCTGGGATGATCCGTGAGCTCTCTGAGTCAACCCCGGTTTGCCTGCCCTTTTAGGATGCTAGCTTGTGTGACTGAGGCAAATTTTGTTCCGTAGGCGGCGGTAGCGACAGGGGTCTGGCTCATAAGTCGCGTGGTATTTTTTGCGTTGTAGATCGATTGTCTGGCAAGGGTTGCGGAACGTTAGAGCCGTCGAATTCGTTCCCACTCGGCCAAATTATTATGCACATATGTATATGTATCTATAAAGTACCTCAGCTCGGTATCTTTATGGAGTGTTTTTGATATCTCAGTACATACTTAAGTATTCATTAAAGCTCCTTGGTATTCAAATAGCTTTTAAGTATACGATATAGTTAGCCCGAAGGTTTTGTTACGAGACCATATTAGGTCTGGAGACATGAAGACCTGCACCCATTACGTGAATATCGTGGGTACCTTTCAATGCGCACTTAACCATGGGGAAATTAATGACTGCCTTGGATTGTGGGAACATGCCCGGGTCAGTTTCGTAGCCATTTGGGCCGTTTTAAAATTTCTCGCCTAGAGTAAAATCAGTTCTGAAGCCTCTTGTATCAAATCGGTATTCTGGGGGTTAAACCTTTTGGTTTCATTCTCCGGCGCCTTAGCCTGGGCGTCTGACTGGGTGAACGTTACTTGCCACTCTGCATCCTCATCGGGTAAGGGGCTCGAAGGCTTTGGGCCTTGAGTTGCAGCGTTCGAAGACTGTTGAGTATCTGGTAGCTCCATGATTCCTCCGATTGTTTTACAATTTTGCGCTGCTTTTCCGCAAACATCGCAGGTGATTTTGTCTGGGAGGGTTATCATTTCGGTGTCGATGCATATCTGACAAAATGTGTGATTGCAGGGTTCGAAGCTATTTTACCCGTTAGTATGTTGTTATTTTGGCATATTGACCCTCATTTTACAAGGCTATATATTGGCTTAGACCTTGGCTGGAGGTTCATTCAGCTGGCATGCTAGGATGATGCCTTGAAAGAGCGGAGACAGGCGACTTACATAATGTTACAAAATCTCTTCTCGCAGCAGGCACATCCCAACTGACTCGTTCCTTTCTTGAATTTCACACCAATTTGGATAGACTTTGAGCCGTCGATGTCGCTGATGGTTAGGAGTGGCGACAGATGGCTTGCGTTAGCACACGCGATAGGGGAGGAGTCTAACGTCTCATTCGCTTTTCCAGCTGGTTCACCAGGCGGTTTATCGTCGACCTTCGCTAAAATCGACTCTCTCCTCTCTCGACTCTGGCCAAAAGCCACCATTTCTATCCCCGATATTTCTTGAAACATAACAGCATTAATGATCTGTACGTTCAAAAATTGTGCCCGGTCCCATCTCCAAAGCTTGCTATTGGTTTTTATGATCGTCTGCCTGACCCTTCCGTGAGCCCCTAGACCCATTTCCCAGTCTAGACCAGGTTGGAAAACACCCATCATGCCAGACCCAAACACTTCCGCGGTAATCGTGATAACACCTCCTCCGGGTATTACGGAGGATAGAGGGAGATATCCCTGACCCCGTGTAGACCATTCTAATGTGATATCCCTGCCGTTTGCTAGGATGCGCTGTTGTAAATCGTTGTATTCATCGCCCGAACCATTGAATTCCGCAAGTCTTGAAGCAAAAGGGCTTTGAGACAGCATTACGACGAAGTCGTGAAGATCGAGGAATGGTGAAAAGTATCTTTCTTTGGAGGTTATTGTGGCATCTCTGGGAGACTCTGGTTCTGCGACTATTGATATCGGTATACCATAGACCGGCTGAAGCGATAAAGGCGTCTGTGGATCCGAGTAGTCCGACCCATCTGGCAGTTTACCGCTGGGATCTAGTCCAGCTATCTCCAATTCATGGACGTATCGAACCCTATATGATGGGTCAACGAAACGGTCAACATTGATTTGCCGGTCCGGTTTAAGTTTTAGGTGAGTCAGGAAGCTATCGTAAACATCGAATCCTATTTGACTAGCTATCTCCTTAGCTGCTATTCTTATTCCTAGAATCTCGGCAGCATCCAAAGGAAGTGGCTCAAATCTGTTGAAGGTCTCCTGGAATCCCGGTCTCTTTTTGCGGATTGAAGTTATGGTGAACCATTGACACAACCTAGGGACGATTTCGAATTGAAGTCCGCCTATATACTCTTTCTCGGTGACTTGCTTCTCAATACTGTAATCCCAGCTCATCGGCATCGCGATAAACTCTTGCGCTGTTTCGTCGTCAATTTGAATTCCTTTAAAGGATTCCTGTGCGGGAATAACGATAAAATCTTGAGGATCAGTATCGAGCCGTGGGGTTTGGGAACTTGTAGCTAACCCTGAGACAGCGTTTATTGAGCCGGCGTAAATCTTTGCCGCGAATTCCTCATTGTCGCAGTGCGGTGGAAAGGGACTTCGCCCAAAACGTATTTCGAGAGCTTCTCGTTGGAACATCGGGAGAAGGTATCCTCCTTTCTTCTGCATCTGAGGGGGTAATTTGGATTTGAAGTCCGCAACCCTGTAAAGGTTGAGGATTTCCGTATTTGGATACGGAGAATACCGGCGTACACCAGCCAAAGATCCCGCCATACGCCGGCGGAATTGAACAACTGCCGGGAAATATCCAGCAATTCGGGTTGTAAACGTAAGACCTTTTCCGATAGTACGAGTATCATCGTTTCCTCCTAAACCCAGTCCTTGGACTTCTATCAAATCTCCGCCTAGTGTCTTTCGACGGGAAGTTTCCAGAAAGTCGTTGAAAAAATCAATTATCCGTTCGTCCTGATTGATATACAACCCATGTTTGAGATCATAGCTAGAATTACCGACAGTAGAGCGTACGGGGATGGGGCGATCCCAGCTATCGAAAGGACCAAATTCATATGTCCCATCGGCGGATGCGAAGCCACAGAGACGACGATAGCCTGGTATGCGAACGGACGAATCTCAATTATTCGGGCTTCTAAGTATTTGAGAAGGGGTCAGTAGTTTGTTACCTTTCTGATGGAGCTGGTCAATAGCATCCAAGATTCTAGCGTCGCGTTTCATACATATTGTTTCGCAGTGGGCCTCTCCCTTCTCATCCTTGAGATTTTCTACTCTTATGTAGAGATTACTTTTATCTAGATTAGGACCGGCCTTAGCATTAGGACCTGCCCTGGTGCCTAGGGACGAGGTGCTTGATCCGACCAGTGTGGAGCCGCTCCATGCCGGATCTGATTGCTCCCGTTGTAGTCCTCGCGCATGCTTCTTTTCTTTATAGGCCGCTAGCTCGTCCTCCTGGTCGTTTTCGGGTGCAAATCGATTCAACCATTCTTGAAAAGACTTTGGCTCAGAAAGATCTTCAACTTCGAGGCCTCTGAAGTTCGATGTTGAAAGAATGGTGTTATTGATTTCGCTCAGGCCAGTTTCAAGAGATTCACTGGGCGAACGGGTATATAAATGTTAGCTTGTTCGCCCTTTTAAACCCTTGAAAAGGTACATATGATTCGAGATCAGGGCCGATTCTTATATTTACCGCTGTTGAAAAGACAACGCCAACAAAAGCGTTGACTTCGATTTTTCCAACTCTCCCCTCGCAGCATCCAGAGCCTTCATACACTCGTCAACCAGACTCAAAGCCGACATGAACTTTTTGAATCTTTCTCTTTTACTCTTCTTCTGCATAGTCTCCAACTGCTTTAGAATTTCGGTCACATGTTTTTCGCACTCCAGAATGTAGGGTTTGAGTTTGACCAATGTTGTTTTGTTCTTCATCTCGACGCGAGCGATCCAAGCCTCGGTTTCCGTCAGCAGAACGGAGAAGTTTTCCATCGGCTGCACCAGAGCGGCCACTTTGGCGGCCACATCTTCGTTGAGGGTGCGGTGAATGTTGCGGGATAGCACGGCTATGCTGGTCGTCAATGCTATGAGACCGGCGATTGAAGCTGATATCGAAAGAGGATCCATGATCGCGTGCGAATATGAAGTGTAGCAGGTATGAGGGGTTGTGATGTTTAGGTGTCCTCGTGGGAATTCACAGAATAAAGGAACATGTAGTCATGCTTATTGTGACTGAAATGTATTCCAAACAATATGTGCCATTGCATCATGTCCGGGCAGCATCCCGCTTGATTTTAATATATACAAAATCGATACCGTGCGCAGGGCGTCTTGTACAACCATGGTGCCAGCTGGACCCTTGTATGCTAACCCCGCCATGTCTAAACGCGGTAAGAAATCAACCCTTCCAGGCGCAAACGTTGCATGAGCGCACGACCCCGAGGCCTAGGCTTGTAGAACTTTTTATATCATATACTTATGCAGTCGCAAGTTGCGCTTCGATGGAGGTTCTATCTACATATGTGTATACTGTCTCGTAAATTAGTTAGGCGGCGCCTGTACTCTGGCAAATATACATAGTCCATGAGGTAAGTTGAAGAGTAGAATTCATATTGTCGATATATATAGTATGGCTTGTTCAGCAAGAGCTAAATATGCTGCGTGTGCCTCGGGCCAGCACGCCAACTCGCACTACCCTCGTGCTGTCGCAATAATTTAGACGAAGGTTAGGCGGCATCGTAAGACCGTTAACCAGAGCTAGAGATAAAATTCAGGGTAGAGTAGGGCGAACCGTACTGCCGAACTCACCCACACTGATACGTAGACCGCGAATGGGAAATATTGTTCGTCGGGAGTTCTTTCAGTTTTGTTGACATGGCCCGTGTAGACGGATATCATCGTAACGAAAGGCGCCGAGAGCAGCGGAACTAGAAGGTTTATCAGAGGCAGCGACAGCCAGATGTTGCCGGCACACATCTGCAGCGCTTTGCGACCGAGATAGAAATAGACGGACAACAGGATGGCTGTTGCTATTGCCTCTGTAAGGGAAGAATGGTTTAGTGCGGGTGGTTTTCGGCTATGGAAGCTGGATTATATTACCGTTTCGAGTCAAATAGGCGGCTTCGCCGGGTGTTCGAACGCGCTTATCAGCGATTTGGTCATTTATTGTCTTCTCTCCTTCCTGCCTTTTCTTTACGTTTTCTGCTTTCTCCCCTTTCCCCCCTTTCGCTAGGGGACCAGAGCTAACCCCACTGTTACGAGCATTCGCACCCCCCGGCGGCAGGGTGAGAATAGACATTGCGGTGAGGTCTTTGGTATTTGTCGAACGGCCTTTGAATGAATGTGCCGTGGTTTGTGAGACCGGGTACGGTATGGTGATTTCTTGCGGAGTCTAGTGGCTTCTAGGAAGGGATTTCAATATGGTTATAAACTCAGCTACACTGGCCAGAAAACGGGCTCAAAGTACGGAGGCGATATTTCATGAGGGCTCGAGAACCACAATCGAGAAAGATCTTGAACCGCCACGTGCCATACATACGATACCTCGATAGTACCTGAGAGATATACTACGATATTATGTCTTTGGATATGATAAGTGTCTCGGAAGGTTGATCCACGTAAATCTTGTTTCGGGTTGTGGTTAAAAAAGCAATGATAATTGAAGGGCGGCGGTGATACAGATATGCATGGCTGAGACAGAGGATCGCGTCGTATAAATGATATATAATTCTATAAATCTGGCGCTGGCTACAACAACCTTCTCAACTCATCTCAGTTTATCTACCTACTTCTTACCTAAGTACTTAAGTAGACATCTATCTAGCTACATCTTTCAGTTACTTAGCATCTACCTACCTACCTAAGTGATAGGTACATAGCAAACCTATGACAAGCCCGTTCCCTAAACGCAGCGGGTAATTCAGCCCTGCAAGGGTCTATCATTCAAAGGCCGTACAAGATTCAGCTAACTCTACTTCTCTCTCTAGTATTCGGGGCGATGATTCAGCAATCTCCGGCCACCAGGTCGGAGGTCTTTCGATGTGAGAGCTGGAAATGGAGTTCCTCACAGGACAGAGTTCTGCTCTGCCCCTGCATCAGCCTGGTTTCTGGTGCTGGTGAATCTGTCAATGCACGGCTTGCGCCGTCCAAAGGATCCTTTCCGAGAGCAAGCACTTGATCACCTCGGCGATTCCTTCTCTGAGAACACGCTCCCTATATCTCAGGTCTGATGGCGATTCTTTCAAGCTGTCGACGAGGCCATGAGCCTCTAGTTCGATCCCGATGGCGAAGAAGGTAGGTCGATACCTCCAATTACGTTTAAGAGTAGCATTGAACGGTAGTGCTAACTGGCGTTTGATTGTGCTCTCGATAGACTGTGCATGCGGATTTAGGGGTACGTCCCCGCCGCATCGCGATTCCGGGTATTCACAATCATCACGGTTCCCAGGAACTTCATTTGAATCTCCTGATCGCAATATTGGTTCCTGGTCTGCTCATCATCGACTACTATATCGCTTGGTTTCGGACCCTTTTTTCCGTGCCCGTCTGGCGGCTGCGTGCCTCTCAGTTGCTGGGACTCTGGCAAGACTCTCTGTTGACCCCCACGGGGGCACAGAGGTGGTCGTTGGCTGGATTCAAGAGATTGCATTCCAGAGGGTAAACCTCATAATGCCACTGACAGCGATGAAGCGAGGGAACACAACTGTAGCTTGCTACGCAGTCACTGTTACAGTCAATAACACTTTGGTTACGACTACACTTGCAATCGTCGCCAACATCCCAGTCATTTTTCCCGATCCCTCCAAATCGCAGAGAAGACTTGCCTCAAAGACTCTCTGGGAGCTTGTACATACTTAGCCTCGTCAATCAGACCTCTCCGTTCGTTTAGTCTGTTGTACAATCCCATCTTTTATTGCACTGGAAGCAAAAGTCAATCGGACAGGGCTGCGTTGAGAACGTTGGAATGTTATCAAGGTGTTTGTCGTGCCGAGGAGTTGTCTGTCCTGGAGGATGTCCTCGAACCTCGAATTGCTTGGATCCTGCAGCAGGGACTGCATTGGCTTAGGCTGGAACGGGCAAAGTGATTGAAGAAGGATGCCTGCCCGCTGGCTCTCGTGATATCTACTAGCCCGGTCTGGTTGGCGGGGTACTCTCCGATAGGCAGAACGGCGTGATATCGGAGCGATTTGCTAATTACAGGCGGCTCGTTGACGTCGCGTTCCATTCGATACCGGTAGCTGTTCAATTCAATTCAGTGCACGCGAAAGACAGGAGATTTCTTTGATTTAATTCGGCCATTCGTTTATAGTTGTTCGTTCGTGTGATATATCTATCGTGATCGGTTGACTAGCGTCTGCAATCTCAGGAATGCGATGTGATATCTTATATGATATCGTGAGGGCTATAAAGATGCATGTCTCTCTCCTACGCATGTGGACTGCTAGCATTGGGCAGGCCCGGGACGAGAACTCCGTGGAAAAGAGAGAGACCGGCTGACTACTTCTGACCGAGGGAGTCAGTGTATACTTACCTAAGTACTTCCATGTAAGCACGGCTGGATCCTGGCGCCATCCGGTTGGTTGTAACGGTATCGCCTGTCCGGCTGAGGATATCGACGACCTCACCCGGCAGCCTCGTACGTGCGATACAATTAGCACATTCGTACAATACGTGCCTTCATACACCGGTTCGAACTGAGTAACGGCCTGTGAAGCATGCGATAGGATCTGTGAGAGCTCACCAATCCGATTCCCGGTGTTCTCAATTTGAGTGGATATCAGAGGTGTGGTTAGCAGGACCAACACAACCCCTCCATTCGCTTCGATTCGGGCTTTCGTGACTACGCTCCATCACCCGAGCTATTAACTGCCTCGACCTCGCTGCCTCCTCTCCCACTCAACCACCACCTCCACCATCTCCATCACCGCTCGTCCTCTTTGCTTCCCGTCAAAGAAACACCGCTTCATCCTTGGACTAGAGCCTCTGATCTGTCCAGAACTGTCGGTTCTGGCTCGGTTTCAGGATCCCATCATGGCTTCCACGTCTCTCGAGAGTAAGTTGGAATCATCCTCTACCCTCCCAGCACCCCGCCTAACTTCCGAGTCACCGCCTTCCAACCTCATCCTGCACTCCCCCACAACGACTTTTCTCTCTCTAAATGCACATATCTCTTCTCTAATATACTGGGATATCTATGGTACCCGTGAATTTGCTAAATGTCAAATCTTCCGTGCAGATATCGCAGAGGTCGTCCTCACACCCGTCGGGGACGTTCCAGACTCGGTTGGAGCTCGGTCCGTTCCTATCACCAGAAAGGATCCACTCGTCACCGTCGGTCGGGCCAGCAGGAACAAAACCAAAAACCTCCTACCGGACGTCGATAACGCCTTCTTCGATTCTCCCGTCATGAGCCGTCTGCACTCATGGATCAAATGTGATGACGCCGGAAAGGTATGGTGTTCACTCGAGCCTCGTTTGGCTCCTGCACCCGGCTACGACGCCGTCCATCCCTTCTCTTCCTTCCCACAGCAGAACCCCCGCTTACTTTCCGCCGATCACCTAATCTTCCAAACTGGCCTCCACGTACATTTTTTGCTGACCCCGAAAATAACACAGGTCCTGATCTCTGACGCTGGCTCCATGCATGGTACTTTTATCAACGATAAACGTCTCCCACCGAAATTATTCGTACCACTCGAAACTGGATCCCAGGTCCGATTTGGAAGCTCCGTGACCCGAGGTTCTGGTATGTCACCCTACTCTGACAAATCTCATCCAACACTGGCTAACCATCTCATAGATATCTTCCCACCGAAAGCCTTCGACGTTAAAATCCTCCAGAACAGCAGGATGGGCGAGATCCAACACGGTTACGGCCTTACCAGCGACGAGCTGATCCTTCCTGACAGCCCGTACGATTCAAGCGAGGATGAGGAGGATGAGGAAGAAGAAGATGATGATGTTATGATCACCGATGTCAAGCCCATCACTACCGTCGACTTGACTGCCGACAATGATGGTGTCTGGGCTGAAGAGAAGCCCAAGCCCGTGGGATGTTGGGACGAATCAGCTTGGGCCAACCACGACAACAAGCCAAAGCCTTGGTCAGCCAGTTCTGACGAACCTCCATCTGAGCAACCCATTACCATAGTTCGAGACAGCGTACGTGAAAACATCTTTATCGATCTGGATCCTCCCTCTGTTATTCGGGATACGAACATCGTGGATTTGACCGTTGAGCCACCCTTCCCCCAGCAATCTCAACAAACCAAGCCTCCAGGAGCCCGGATATCTATTCCCGACCTTCTTGCGCAGGAACGTCAAGAACGGTCGAGACGATCTTCACAAACCCCTGTCCGCGATAGATCCTTCTCCAACGAGCGTGCCGCTACGAGTTCCGTCGTCGGGGAATCTGATACCCAGTCAGTTGAAGATCTCGATCCTTCCGATGTAGAATCGGTGGATGACGACGACGACAGCGTCTCCGATCCGGAGGTCACACCCGAGTCTATTCCAACGTCTCCGTTCTCACCCGACCAAGTAAAGAACCCCACTAGTACTCTCCCATCGCTTCCACCTATGCGACCGCAAATCCCAGCTCTCGTATCAGAGATCGTTCCGCCGGAAGTTCAGAAAGCATGGAACAGCACCTGGACTGCCGCTCCTTACCTATCTCCCTTCGTCTACACTGGTGGCGCTTCACCTCCCTCGGACAGTAAGCCTCTCGATGTCACCGCCCCGCTCACTTTGTCTCGGGACTCTATCGCTAATTTAGCCAACCGCACTAAATTAGCAATGGAGCAAGTTCGCAAAGCCGAAGCCATGAGAGATCGCGCCCAGGAGTTCCTGAGATCTAGGATCGAGATGCAATCGACTCGGCCAGTTCCGCCAAAGGAGCCCGAAATCAGCCCGTGCACACCACAGGTGCCTCCTACTACGGCTTCACCAAAATCGGATCCAGCCATCCCATTCTGGGTTCGGAACTTTGGCCAAGGAGCCAAAACAGAGAACAACGAAGAGTGTAGCACTGCTGAAAGCCGTGCTATTGACAGCTCTGTACGCACTGCCGTCGAAGTCGAGATTACGGAATCCGTTTCACTGGAACGTAGCCCCTCCCCTATCCTCAGGATCGGCGGTCTTTTCTACACGACTGACGATGAGGAGGACGAGGATGAAGATCGGGAGCAAGAGCATGACAGTGAAGGGGACAGCCGTATGGATGGGTCAGAAGATGAGGACGAGGATGATTTGTCATCGGATTCCAGTGCCAGCGACGAGGACGAATCGGAGAACATTTCCGATGATGATGAAGAGCTTATGGCTGACCTCGGTTGTTTCTTGCCCACCGATGAAGACGACTACGATGACGAGGATGATGTGGACGCCATGGACTATGATCGTGATGATTACGACGGCCAGGATACTGAAGTAGATCCTTCTGATGACGAGATCGTCGAAGAAGTACCTGCCCCCAAGGACCTCAAGATTACTGTCGTTGAAAATCCCGTCAAGAGTGCCATGTCAATGGAGAACTTCTTCTCGCCAAAGGATGAGGAGGAGGTCCGCTCATCTCACGAAGACGAGATTGTCAAACGCTGGAACGCCGAGATCGATGAGCTCTTCAACGGGCAACCTGACCTCGAGACTGAGGAAGCCAACGTCGTTGTGGATACTAACATGGCTGATCCGGACCTTCTCCCGCCTGCCAACAAGAAGCGTAAGCGTTCTGGTAGTGAAGATATTGATCAATACCCGTCTATCGCCTCAGAACTCGAGGCTCTGGAGATCATGCCACGGAAAATCGCTCCACTGCCTCAACGTCACTCGCTCACTCAGAGCGACGGAACTACCGGCACTACTGAGACTCTTGCCCTACTCGAAGAGGCAGAACGCGAAGAACTTCTTACTCTCGCCAGCGAACTCAAGATCGAACTTGAAGCTGAGGCAGCTGAACCAGAGGCTAAGCGGCCTCGTGTTCAGAATGCCGGTGCTACTTGGGGATCTACTATTGCCACTGCGATGGCTGGTGCTCTTATTGGCGGCGTCGGCGTCTTCGCAGCTTTGGTTGCTACGGCTGGTGACATGTGAGGGAAATAATAGTTCACAAGGATAACACCTACCTCAGCGTATCCCGAACAGTTTCATGTTTTTGCTTTCCTTCGAATATTCCTTATCTTTTTTTTTCTTATAGGGTTTCCTTTTTCTGATTCTTCCCTTGCAGCTTTGATCTTACTATCCTTTGTCTCTTTTTTTGGTGTTTCCTTTCTGTTATCAAAAAAAACCATGTAAACCGGCGCAGGATCGGTCTGCTCTTTTGTTTTTTTGCGGGTTGAAGTTTACGCTGTCAATTTATCTTTTCTGGTGTCATTTGGTACTCTGGCGGCAGATAACGACCTAGCTATTCACCGCCGCCTATCCATGGCGGCAGTTGGCGGTCCTATCTTAGCGCGGAGACCAGGAGGTATCGGGAAGGTAACAGGATCTTTGTTTGCGATACCAAACCGGGGGAAAGGCAAGATCTTTTTTTTTTTTTATTGGGTGCAGATTGGATCGTCTTGGCCTTTTTCTGTTTTTTATAATTGGATATGGATTGGAGGTCGGAAACGGGATCGGTGCAAAAATGGAACAAATGGAAATAACTTTTTATATTTATATGCTCTCTTCTCTTTGCTTTTGACCTTGGTATTCCCCGTAGAATAACGTGTGACTGGAAAGGACTTTTTCTGGGTTATCACCTTTCCCTCCCCGTCGACGCCTTGTGGATTAAAGACCAGTAAGTGGTTTGAGAATGCGGCGTATAATGTTTACAATAGTGGCTTTCGATCTTGGAGATTGATGATGACTACACTAAGTAAGTACTTAACTACTTAACTACTCCGTCTTTCGGATACCGGAAATACAAACCAATCACACGAAATTAAAAAACTACCAGAAAGCCACCAGCCTGTGTTTTTCCGCAACATCTTTTCAATTGTTATAATACAAAAGGAAAAAAGAGAAGGCAAAGGAAGGGTATATGGCGCTTTATATACATAAATGAATACAAAAGGACCGATCCAAAGGTTAGTCTCCACAAACTCCGACAAAAACCTGGTCCAACTCTCGCCAGAACAGGATGCTGTGGTATATGGATACTATTAAAGCAGTGAAGTTAACTAATTAACTGTGTATAGAGAAGAGAGAAAAAAGACTCGTCTATGGTCAAATTTCTTGACAATAAACAGAGTAAAGAAGGGTATATAAGGAAATTATAGAGCAAACATCAAGCAGAGTAGTTAGCATGATTACATATTAGCAATTAAACATAAGCATAGATGCAAACCTGGCACCTTCTCGTGGAAAAAACCGCAAAAGACATAGGAAACATTTAATCGTAGGGATTGGAAAAGAAAAAAGAATGAGCAGGGAATGGAATCATTCTATGGGTTATAGATGTCGTAGTAAACGCATCTGGCTCCGTCAGTATTAGAAACCGACTGTCCACCAGTAACAACGACCGGGATACCCCGTGAAAAGACGTTGACTCTCCAGATTTGACCAGACTGGTTCTGCTTGGCGAAGATGTTTCCGTTGTTCTGGGCAAACATTGCACCCCATCCTGTGCCCGTCAAGCTGGAGAACGTCGTAATCGTGGTGAGCTTCTTAGTAGCAAGATCGAACTTCGTGAGGACGGCTTTGTTCGCGGCGTTAAGAGCCAACGACCAAAGAGCGTTACCAGCGGCAGGGATATAAACCCAATCGGCGAAGCTCATGCCAGCGTTGCCGACAGTTCCGGACGCAACGATTTTGGCGTAGTTGGTCGAGCCGGGCCTGAGATCGATCTGGTACCAATTCAAGGTATTCGCTGCGGTACCTCCGTATGCAACGTAATATTGACCATCCCCGGTGATATCACCGATGAAGCTACCTACGAGGGAGGCATACTTAGCAACCTTAGTGGTTTGACCGTTGGCGGCAATACGAAGGATCTGGCCATCTCCGTTCTGGATAGCGTAGATATAGTTGTCAAGGACGTTATAACCCATGGCGTTGACGTAGTTGGTACCAGAGATCTGGGCCTTGATCTGGGTGAGTTGGGAGGTCTCGACGTCCACTCGGTTGAAGGAGTAATTGTTGGTGAGATATCCGTACTTCGAACAGTTGTAGGCTGGGCCAGCCGTGGAGGTGGCAATTGCTGGGGGGATATACTGGATAACAGTAGCCGTGGCAGATCCATCAGTTATTGTAGCTCCGTTGCTATTAGTTGGGTAGGCGGTGGTTATGTATGTGGTGGTTCTGGTACCACCAGCGGTGACGGTTGTATAACCCTGAGTGTTGTATTTATAGACGGTGACTGTTCCTGAAGCGTCGGTAATGGTGCTACCGGCAGGGTCTGTTGGATAAACCGTAGTAGCATAAGCTGAATAGGCGGTAGTGGGTGAAAGCATGTTGACAGTAACGGTGGGCCTAAGGCTGTCTTCAGACCCGTATGGCGGATACAATGGGGTTACCCTGACATCGCAGCCAACGCTAACGAGGTATGGCGAGGGAGTTCCATATTGGACGTAATAGACTCCAGAATCATCGTAAACTTCGAAAGTATACGAGGCTACGGCGGCCCAACTACCAATCATCAATCGAAGAGGAGTATAACTTCCGGCCTCAAGGTAGACTGTGTGCGTGGACGATGTGGAGACTGCGGCGGTAGGGTTCCAGATGGAGGTGCCATCGACGTTTGCGCGTGTCCACGCAGAGAAAGCGTTTTGGCCGACCCAGAAGCCAGACCAGTTGTCGCCCTTCGAGATCTTGAATGTGTAATCACCGGATTTGGGAGCAAAGAAATATCCGCGGTAGTTCAAGGTATAGTTAAGGTTAATCTGTGGAACAAAACCATGGGGGTTGAGTGCTTCAGTGTTGGCGCCAGTTCCAGAGTAGACAATGCCCATCCTCTGCGTCCGTGTGGTGTCGTGGGGAGTCACGGTCTTGTACCATTGCGGGTTGAAGGCAGCATTATTTGTAGTTACGTCATTGAATGGGTTACCGTAGATTGCAACTTCGAGTCCGTCATTGTCGCAGCCGTCAGGGACCAGAGTCTCTGCACCCCACTCTGGGAAGGCTGGTGCCTTCTCGGCATTACAGGCCATAGAAACGAGGTATGGAGATGCGGTGTAGTCGCTAACGTAGGGGACCCCGTATTGATCTTTGATGCTGAGGGCCCATTCGCCGCCGAGACCTCCATCTGCGTATTGGAGCCTGATCGGGAAATAGGTACCGGCAGTTATATTGAAAGAAACAGTATACCAAGGAGCAGGTGAGAGTCGCACATATTTATCGACGCCGTCAGCATTTTCATGAGCCCAGCCAGTATAAGCCTTATTGCCAGTCCAGAGATACACAATATCGTTGATACGAGAGACATTGAATGTGTACACTGAGGTTCTTGGCGCGAAGAAATACCCTTTATAAGCCAAAGTGTATTGCGATGCAGTTCGTGGCGTAAAGCCCTGTGGAGAGGTTCCAGGAGTGACCACGCCGACGTTGTTTGTCTGTTTCTGGCCATATGGTTGCTGAGTGCTGAAATACTCGGGATTGTAACCAGGGATGACGAAGGTGGAGTTGTTGGGGAAGGGATTGTGGAAAATACCGACTTCGAGTCCGACGTTGCCACAGTTTGTATCAGGAAGCAAGCTGTTGAAGGTTGGCAGGGCATCATCACAATCGCGAGTGACAAGGAATGGAGAAGGAAGACCGTGCTTGATGTAGTAGAACCCGTCTCGGTCTGTAACTTCTAGGTTAAACTTAGCCGCACCGCCACCGTTAGCGAAGATAACACGGACAGCCAAATATTGACCGCGGGTCATCGCGATATCGAAAGTATTGGTGGGGCTGAAATCGGGACCACAGCTGGTACAAAATTTGCCTTGAACATCGACATTCGATGAGGTCCAACCACTGATGGCCTTGTCTCCGACCCAAACTTGGACAATATCGTCCATGTCAGACACAGTAAATGTATATGTCGTATCAAACGGAGCCCAGAAATATCCACGATACATCAAGGTGTAGACACCAGTTGGGCGGTAGAAGCCGTGGGGGCTGGTGCGGTCAACATCATCCAACCCGACGATGGCAGTATCGTTGATTGCGAGAGGAAGTGCGGTTTCGAAGTACTCCGTAGTCCAACCACCAATGTTGACGAGAGGCGTGGTTCCAACGACGTTGGTGAAAGGATTGTCAAAGACAGCAACTTCAAAACCACTGTTGGCACAGCTCTTGTCAGGCGTAGGGAATTCATGACCAAATTCGGGGTATGGGTCAACGATGTCTCCGCAGGTTCGGGAGACAATGTAATCGGACGGTTGGGTAGACCTAACGTAATAGGTATTATCGGTGCCAACGATATCAAAGTCGAACTTTGCGGTAGTGCCACTGTTCGCGAAAATAACTCTGATAGGATTGTAGGTTCCAGCGGTGAAAGTGAATTGTCCGACCCTGGTTTGAGATTGGCCAGTCGATGAGTCGTACTTGCCAACTAAATCAGTGTTTTGAGTACTCCATTTAGTAAGGGCTTTATCTCCAACCCAAACAGCTACGATATCATCCATGTTATAAATGGTGAAGATATAACTTTGAGTCTTAGGGGAGTAAAAGTATCCACGCATGTTCAAAACGTAGATAGTACCGGTAGTAGTGCTACCCTGGCGAGGTGTGAAGCCGTATGGATAGATGGCGGCCGTATTGGCGCCACTGGAGGCCCAATGGAACCCAACAGCGTCAGTATGGGAAGTATTATATGGCTGGGCGGTACCGATCTGTTCAAAAGTCCAGCCGACAGTTTCTGCAACGGCGGTACTCTTGTAAGGGTAGTCATAGATACCAACTTCCCAGCCAGAATTGTCGCAACTGACATCTGGAGTCGTCTTTGGCGGTTCATTGACAATGACTGAGATCACACCAGTGGGATCAGTAGGATGAGGAGAGATTGTGGTGGTCCATGGGGTTGTAACCGATCCCGAAGTAATTGGGCGAGTGACGGTGGTTCGGCCCTGAGTGACTGTCACAATTACGCTACCGACACCGGTAACATCGGTCGAGACGGGGAAGATTGTGGTTCTGCCGGTGATGTCATCGGTTGCAACAGTCGTAACGGTTACGAATGGAGGGACCCGAATGTCAATAACAGTTATAGTACCAGATCCATCGGTGATGGTGGATCCCACAGTGTCCGTAGGGAAGGCGGTGGTAGTAAAGGCGCTGGTTCCGACGTGACTGATCGTTGTGATGGGCTGTGTGATATATTTAATCACAGACACAGTTCCCTCAGGATCAGTTGGTGTGACGGTAGTTGTGAAAGCAGAATTAGTGACACGAGTAACAGTAGTTATTCGCTGGCCTTCGGTAACGACTTCGATAACGGTGATAGTTCCAGAGCCATCAGTAATCGTGCTTCCGGCGGAGTTTGTGGGCCAAGCAGTGGTCGTGAACGCACTCGATCCGGTGGAAGTTATAGTAACAATTGGCTGTGAAACCACTTCGATAACAGTGATTGTGCCAGTTCCGTCAGTAATCGTGCTTCCAGCTGAGTTCGTAGGGAAGGCAGTGGTAGTAAATGCGCTAGTTCCAACGGAAGTGATCGTGACGATTGGTTGGGTGATGAAGGTGACAATGGTTTTTGTGCCAGAGCCATCGTGGGGAAGAGTAGTTAGACCGGTGGTCTCTGCGACTCCAGTGACTAGGGTCTCGGGCTGGGTAACAAATGTAATTACCGTTCGAGTGCTAAAGGAGCCATCGGTAATAGTAGAGCCAGCAGAGTTTGTAGGGAACAGGGTCGTGAGACCAGTTGTGGGTGCCACGCTAGTGACAGTGACAACATGTTCCTTGATATAAGTGACAACCGTAATTGGAACAGAGCCGTCCGTAATCGTAGAACCAGCAGAGTTTGTAGGGAAGAGAGTAGTGAGCCCGGTTTCCGAGTTAAGGCTAGTTACGGTTGTCACAGGTTGCCTGACGAAAGTAACAACTGTGACTGGAACAGAACCGTCGGTGATTGTTGATCCAGCAGAATTGGTGGGGAAAAGTGTAGTAAGACCAGTCGTCGAGGCTACGTTAGTAATGGTGGTAGTGGGCTGGACAATGAAGGTAATGACGGTGTTTGGGACAGAGCCATCTGTAATCGTCTGGCCCGCCGAATTAGTAGGATAGACAGTGGTGAGGCCAGTCTGACTATTGACTCTCGTAATTGTGGTAACCCTTTGCACAATGTATGTAATGACCGTCTTGGGAATGCTGCCATCAGTGATTGTCTGTCCAAGGTTGTTGGTTGGGAAAACGGTGGTCAAGCCGGTTTGAGAGTTGACTTGCGTAATGGTGATAACGGCTTCCTTCACATATGTTATAACAGTAATTGGTTCAGAGCCGTCGGTAATAGTTTGTCCAGCTGTATCGGTGGGAAAAACCGTTGTCAATCCAGTTTCGGAATTGAGGTGTGTGACCGTTGTAACGGCTTGTCTGACATATGTGATAACAGTGACAGGTTCAGACCCGTCAGTGATTGTAGAACCTGCGCTATTGGTTGGGTACAAAGTAGTAAGACCCGTTTGGCTATTGAACTGAGTTACCGTTGTAGTCGGTACTTGTCTGACGTAGGTAATAACCGTGACCGGCTGAGAGCCATCCGTGATTGTAGATCCAGAGCCGTCGGTAGGATAAATGGTAGTAAGTCCTGTCTGGCTATTAACGCTAGTTACTGTTGTAGTCGGTGCCCGGTTAACATAAGTGATAACTGTGACCGGCTGTGAGCCGTCGGTGATCGTAGACCCAGCACTATCGGTAGGATACACTGTTGTTAAGCCGGTCTGGCTATTTGGCCTAGTGATCGTTGTAGTAGGCTCTTGTCTGACATATGTAACGATGGTAACAGGTACGGAGCCATCGGTAATTGTAGACCCGGTGCTGTCTGTGGGGTACAGAGTAGTAAGACCTGTTTGGCTGTTCGGTCGTGTTACCGTTGTGGTAGGTACTTGCTGGACAAAAGTTATAACGGTCACAGGGATGGAGCCGTCGGTGATTGTAGCCCCGTTACCATCAGTGGGATACAAAGTGGTGAGACCAGTTTGGCTGTTAACCCGAGTAACCGTTGTCGTTTGATCCGGCCCCCGGTACGTGATAACGGTCACAGGGTGTGAATCGTCTGTAATGGTCTGCCCAGCGCTGTCAGTGGGATAGACTGTCGTAAGCCCGGTCTGAGAATTTGTCCGAGTGACAGTAACGGTTCCCTGAGTGATATATTCGATGACCGAGACTATATGGTCTGGCTCCAGCGGATATGGCCCTTCTGGGAAAACCGTAGTAGTATAGGCCCTGGTCCCTACGCGGGTTACTGTAGTATCTGGCAAAGTGATGAAGGTCATGACGACGATGGGGTTTGTCGGGTTTACGGTATCAGTTGGGAAGATGGTCGTCAAGCCTGTGGTAGTTGCCGCCCTGACATAAGTTACGGTTGGTTTCTGGACATAGTCGATGACAGTAATAGGCGCAGTTGGATCTTCCGGTGTAACAGTTGACTGATAAACACCAGTTCCAGTGGCTGGCCTAGTAATCGTAGTTATGGCTCTCGTAATCACGTTGATGACGGTCACGGTACCACTTCCATCAGTAAGCGTACTTCCAGCGCTGTCAGTAGGGTAGAGGGTCGTAGTAAACACGCTAGATCCGGCGGACGTGATAGTTGTGCGTGCCTGAGGAATATAGTCAATGACTGAGATAGTCCCCGCTGGATCAGTTGGGAAAATGGTGGTCTTAGACCCCACGGTACCAGTGGTTGGTCGGGTCACCGTCGTGATAGCTTGGGTGACGAAAGTGACGACTGTCTTCGTTCCCGAAGCATCAGTGATAGTGTTTCCGGCACTATCAGTTGGATATAGAGTAGTGAGACCGGTTTGGGAATTAACACTGGTTACAGTAGTAACTGGTTGACCGGTAATGAAGTCAATGACAGTGACAGAATCTGTTGGATCAGTCGGGAAGATAGTAGTCTTAGACGGTCCATTACCAGTAGCTGGGCGGGTGACGGTGACAGTTCCAACTGTAACAAAATCGATAACGCTGACAAGCCCAGTTGGATCAGTGGGGAAGATAGTAGTCCTGGATGGACCGCTACCAGTAGCCGGGCGAGTAACGGTGACAGTGCCAGCGGTGATGAAATCGATAACAGTCACAGTTCCAGCAGGGTCAGTCGGGGCAGGGAATATAGTGGTCTTCGAGGGTCCACTACCAGTAGCTGGGCGGGTAATAGTAACAGTTCCAACTGTAACAAAATCGATAACACTGACTGTGCCGACCGGATCAGTGGAAGCGGGAAATATAGTTGTCCTAGAGGGCCCATTGCCAGTGGCCGGTCTCGTAACAGATATAGTTGGGCGAACAACAAATGTAATCACGGAGATTGTCCCGGCTGGGTCAGTTGAAGCCGGAAAGATGGTAGTGGCGGAAGGTCCGCTGCCTGTCGCTGGTCTGGTAATGGTTGTAATAGGTTGAGTTATCCCATGGACAACTGTAATAGTGCCTGAGCCGTCGGTGATGGTGTTTCCGTTATCGTTGGTTGGGAATAGAGTGCTAGTGAAACCAGGACCGTTCGGGACAACTCTCGTGATAGTCGTAATGGGCTGGGTGACAAATCTAATAACTGTCTTGGTGCCCTGTCCATTGGTGAGTGGATTTCCATTGCCGTCAGTTGGGAAAACTGTGGTAGTGAAAGCCGTGGCGCCAGCTCCAGTTGTAACCCTGATAACTGTGGTTGCTGGTAGAGTGACGAAGTCAATCACTGTAACGGTACCACTGCCATCAGTAATCGGCCGGCCACCTCCATTAGTAGGAAAGAGTGTGGTCTTGGAATTGCTATTTCCTGTGGCAATGCGAGTGATGCTGGTTGTTCTTTGTGGAACGAAAACAATGACAGTTTTTGTGCCGGTGAGATCAGTGATAGTTCGGCCGTTCCCATTAGTTGGGAATAGAGTCGTAGTGAAAGCCTGGGTTCCAGTACGGGTGACACGGGTAGTCGCCTGAGGTCTATAGACGATAACAGTAACGGCTCCAGTGGGTTGCGAGGGGCGAACCGTAGTGGTAGATGAACTACTACCGACTCTAGTAATAGTCGTTGTTCTCTGAGGGCTGTACCGAGTGACCCATCTGGTAGTAGTAGTCGTCGTCGTACGACGAATAACACCAGAAGTGACTGTTCCCGTAACGAACTTGGTAGAAGTGGAGTAGACCGTGTTCGTACGCTTAGATGTAGTAGTCGAGTACCTTGTGACCCTTGCGGTGGCAGAAGTTCTGGTCACATACTCTTTCTTAGTGCTCCATTTAGTGGCCCACCCCGACGGTATATTGACGGTCCGGGTCACCCGAGCTGGAGTCCTAGAAGTTGTATGCGTTCTCGTGGCAAAACAGGCTGGCGTATTTATGTTATTAGTACTGGCCCTCCATTGAACCTGCTTGGGAACTAATTCTGAAAAGCTTACAGCAAGATGCAGGGATAGCAGCCCGCTTCATGAAGCGGAAATAGCCAACCGGAGCCGGAGACTGACCAAAAATTGTGGTCGTCTTGGTGACAGTAGCTGTCTTGGTGCTCCATCTATCCGTTTGTATCGGGTTAGTTCTTCCGTTCGGATAATTTCCATTGTTAGGAGAGATTCGTATCGGTGAGCACATACGATGTAGACGAGGCCTTGACAGTTCTAATTTTTGTAGAGACAGCCCAGACAGTTCTTGCGACGTTTTGGATCTTCGTTCTTGGGAGGGTGACAGTATCGCAGGAAGTACGGGCAGTTTTGGTGTAAGTTGACGTCTTCACTTTCGTGACAGTGGACTTTCCCTTGTTCACATATTTGGTTGTAGTAGGGGTAGGCTTGGTGAAAGTCTGTGTGCAAGTCGAGATCTTGATATTGCGAGTCTGAAAAACCCTAGAGCAATCGGACGATACAGCTTTGTTGGTGGATATGCTCTTGCAGCTGGCGGCTGGTTTCCCGCAAGAAGCTCCAAGAGCAACTTGAGCGAGGAGGGCAACCTGAAGGATGCCCTGGAAGAAAAGCATTTTGAATGCTTTGTCTTGAGCAATCGGTATCCAACAATTGGAATACTTACTCTTCCCAGAATATTATATACTTGCCTTGTTATCGGGGTATACTTACCTCTCGAGCTGTGCCCGTTGATGCTCTTGATGATTTAGAGAAACTGGTGGGAATCGACGGCCTCTTTATAGTGAAAAAAATCGTACAGCTTCACCTTATTCCTCGTAACCTAGAGTAACTATCGATACGGATGTCCCTGACATGGCCTCCATGGATCCACTGATGTGCTGGTCGGGAACACCGGATGGCAGTGCTTCCCCATCCTCTCCGCTGCGGAGAGGATATCCTGAGTAATGAGATCCCAAATTTCATCCACGTATACCACCAGCCGGATTCTACAGGCTCCCATCATGATAGCATTGGTATCGGTGTTGAAGATTGATACGGGTCGGCTCAAATGGCGTCGCAAAAGAAATGAAGTGAAATCCCCAATGTGAAGTCGCTGTGGCGCGCTAGTAGACGCCCAAAATCTTGAAGCCTCAGTATAGCCCATTCAGGACGGGTTTCGCGCTTGCTCTTACCCTTTGTTCCTTAGATGGCATTCGTCCAAGGTGCCATGGAATTGAAAATTGCTCTCGTGGCACCCTTGCATTTGGGGTCACACCCTTCCCATGCACCTCGGAGATTTAAATTCCCGCGGGGCAATCACAGGGAACATTCTTTGCATTGGCCCCCTGTCGCGTCGCGATCGCGGGCTCGATAGCATCTGCCGCCCCTTGCAGGTGAACCAGGGCGCAGTATGCAGTCGCAGAAGTCCTGCTGCCTCGGTTCCAGTTGTATGAACAGTTAAAATCGACCAGAATCGAGACCATTCGGCACGCTTATGCACGGATCTCGTGAACTCTTGGGACGGCGAAGGCGTCATTCAGACCAGGTGCAATCAAGCGAGCAATTGCTACCCCGCCGGCCGGCAAGCATCAGTGCGCATTGCGATATCAGTCAGGGTAAGATTCGCATTCAGATGAGCCGCGACGGTGAACATCGGTAACTTCGCGTTGCATGTTGCAGCTTTAATTCTAGGTTCGGATTCGGCCATCAGATGCATGTCAAGATTTCAGCGTAAACCATGCCATTCTACTCACTTAGAAAGTCTAACAGGAGTCCCATTGCATTTTACCTCTCATCGTCGACTGAATCCCCTTCAGCATCAGTTAGCCTGCAGAATTTCGCGGAGGAAAATTGGGAAAGTATGCGGATTGGGCGGAAAGGGGTGCATCCTCAATCTGGGCACAACCTCTTTGGGAGCAAGTTACGACCGACTAGCGCGACCTCACCCTCAAAATTCCAACACACAAACTATAGCTACGCCACCAGTGTTGCCCCTCCCAAGCTAACCTAGGAAAAGGATATCATGAGTGTTCTGGCGCGACCGGGTCCATGCACATGTCGTCCGTCTTCCACGTGCAGCAGGACGCAGCAGGGTGCAGGAGGACGCCATATCTGCGGGCTGTCACACTATCACCGAGTTCCCCTTCTCGATATTTCTTTATCATAATTTCGCCCGCATATCCTTGGCAGCCTCGCCAGAACTTGCAGAAAAAGCCGACTTTACAGCTGCAAACGAGGGTACATATCTCTGGAGAGCTCTCGAGCAATATCGGGAGGGCAAAGCGGCGATAGCGGCCGCCGCCATTATATATCACACAGCGGCATATCGCCATCTTTCAGCATAGTCTCTCGCATTAGAATACCTCCTTTGGGCAATATATCAGCCAGGGCGTTATATTCCAATCCGTCACAGTAACGAATCTTCATTTGCACGGAAAAGTGCTCTAACCAATCACCAGTAAAACTCGCCGTGCGGTTTACCTTCATACCGTACCTGCATTAGATTCCTGTATCTTCGAACTTATAACGATAATTTACCCCGCGGGCTCCCGAGTGGACACTATACTCCTCGGGATGTAATCCGATCGCCTAGAGTGAGCAAGAGATTTGTTTTAGCTCTAAAAACTCCGATTGATTTCTCAAGTTATGTCTCGGTTCAGTCATATAGCGGAGGATCATATTAATTAAACTCAGCAAATCCAAACTCATAATTAAATAAAATATAAATGATCAAGCCACGGCCGCGGTGTTGGTCTTAACTATGATCAAAGTCTATTGCATCATCAGCCGATCGATCGATATGACTAACGATATCAATAGCTTTATCATCTTATATGATCCTGACATACATTTACACTGGTCAAGCTAGGTACTGTCGGTCAGACCTATAGCCCACCTGAGACATGCAACAAGATGTTTACAGGCTTTATCTCTCTCGACATGCCTTTTTTTGAAGCGGGATCGGAGTTTAACGTAAAGCCCTATGTGATAGTGGAAGGCAGTTCTTGCATCTACAGTCACAGTATAGCCCAGTCGGATGGACTTGAAATATACGGCCTATATGTTAACCCGCGGTCCAGCCAAATCCGAAAAATCCCACAGCCCAGACTCGGATAATTTAATAGACCCAGGTCAGGCCGCTGACGCCGGTATAGAGCGATCTAACTTTAAGGTTCGGCACTAACTTATCATACGACCTTACTCCGTCCTCATGAACATTCACGGCCGGTATCACGATATGCATTTCCGCGTAAATCCCGTCCACAACCTTGCGGTAGCCTAGAGGCTATGATATCCGGATATCTGTGCAGTAAATCCCAACCGCTGAGCTCCCATTATTTCCATCAACAGCGGAACAATACAAATCCATTGAGCTATTACATATGCCTTAGGCTTCAATAACCATTCCAGATACGCTCAATTTGCAAGTTAACCACTACTCCAGATTAATAGGGACTAGTGGACCTTTCTACCCCAGCACTACACAGACTGCAGGCCTGTCCGAAAGGTTTCAATGGATAGGAGACACATGCACCTTACTATCACAAAAGCCAGTACCAGGCACCCTCCTACAAAGTCGCCCAGATCCCTTCGCGAGCTGGACGGCAACACCCGGTGGCTTTGTCAGCGTCGACTCAGATGGCCATGTGGGCACAATAAAAGCTTTGTAATTGATTACTACATCCACTACCGACGCCATCAGTTTCCCGTGTGGTGATAGTGGCTCACGAAGAGCGGAAGTACCCAAGCTATTCTTCATCACGAATTTGTGATGAAAGTGTATCCGCAATACAATACTACCCCGCCCAGTCGTCGGAAAATACCGAATTGAATACACAGGTTCTCGATAGTACCATAGTGTAGATTATGGGCACGAACGGGAACTTGAGTTCCTGGCTTGGCCGCAGCATTATTTGGCTGACCAGAAATAGCCATCCACAATTCCGACTTCACTTTAAATTTCACAAGCAGATCGGCTGGAATGCGGTTCAGCCTTTGTCATCCATGATACCGACTGAATAACCTTAGTTCCAACGGAAGGCTTCGGAACATTCAACATTTCACATACTTCTGTATATTTTGACGAGCTTCTCCATATCCAATGTGATTATACACTATTCCAACGAATCGGAACGTTCACACGTTGACTCATATGTGTGGTAGAGGTTCACCGAATATCATAATACCTTCAGTGAAAATAACAAATCCCTAAAAACCCCCCAACCTTAGTTTTGCAACTGAAATAAATTGTAGATATGCTATCAATACATACACTAACATCATCACTATACACAAACATTTAAAAGATTCTGAGCCAACTCAATATGTGTTACTATGTCTCCATCGTGGTGCACGTGGTGGAAATCAAAAACCCAAATTTTCGAAGGAAAACGCGCCTCAAGACAACCTTCAAGCAATCAAGGCGTCCATAAAAAGGCTTCAAAACTCCTTACAGTAGACAGAAAACTAGTACGGTAGATAGCTAGCGGATTCGAGACTAGGTAGCCCCGGGCGCAGGAACCAACTCTGCGTTGCCGTTGCATTTTCACAACCCCCTCAACTCCTTTAAAATCCGCCCAGCCTGCGCGGACCCCAGCGCAGCAGCGGCCCCACTAATCCGAATACGCTTGATATTTTCCCGAACACATGGACCAAAAAACCCCGATCTAATCGGGTCTCGTGTTGATCTAATCGATACAGAAAATCAATGGATAACGCCATCTCATATTAATTTCCGGCAAAACCGGAGGTGAACGACTCTGCACGCAACTGCAGCCTGTCACCTAATGGCACCCGTCGAGTCAACTCACCGGTTGACCGGCCAGCCGTGGTCACATGGGAGGACGAAAAAATCTCCGTGGTAAGAATGGCAGATTAATGAATTGGATTAATTTGCCGATATGTCGTGTCCCGTGGATATATCGTGATCGCTGAAAGCCGAAGATCTGAGTTCCTGGCTCGAATCCAGGCCTGACGTACTATACTCTATTGGTATAGATGGGATGAGTTTGGTTGACTCTCCCCACCATCCCGTCCGCCTATCTTACAATTCAGGGGATAGGATAACACTAGTGTCGCTGCATACAAATTATCATTTTCCACTTGTCTCATGAACCAGCCAGCCCTGTACTATTTTCCACATGGCAAATCATTAAAGGGGTTTTTTTTGAAGCCTTAAGATCAAGACCTTGCACTGACCTAGGGCGCCCTTGAGACACTGTTCGCCTTCGCTGTCCAGGGTTTTTCACATTTTGCGTGCCCTGATCATGAAATGATATTATAGCCGTAGTCCCTGGGCCAGATAATATTATAACAGTCTGCGTCTCCAATCTTGATATCACTCTCTGAAAACTTCGGAAAAGACGGAACACTCCTGTAGCCTGACGGAGTCGTCGGTGTGATTGGTAAATTTTTAGAGTAAAATCTAGAAATGTAAGACTGACTCGCAATATTGAAGAACGGTAAAATGAAACAGTGTCATATTTAGCAAAACGTACTGAGCCTAGCCACGACAGCCGGGTTCGACTGACGCTGATGACGGCCTTCGAGTCCCACCTTGATTCTGGGACCAAACCGTGTTGAGGTGCAAAATGCAACAAATCACGTGAACTGGAAAGACTCGAATCGATAACTGCTGGGGTCAGCTACAGGCTTGATCTATACCAGCCGAACTGATACTGCGATGTCATGGATCCATTCACGCGGGACATTCAATTGTAATCGTTTACATCGCTTTTCATCTTCTTTTCCTTCGTAGATATTTTGTTTCTGCCGATTACGGATATATTCATCTATTCAACCCATAAAAGGGCCTGTCATTGCGGCAAGGCGTCGTATGCACATGTATTTATGAGAACAACGATGACACCGAGCGTAGGAGGGAGGAAGGAGAAACATAGGTAGGAAGTGGTGGCCTGCGTATGAGTATCAGTGGGCGGTGCATCGTTTATGGTGGTAGTAGTGTAGTAGTAGTAAGATACAAGGTCGGAAAGCGGTATTGGTGTGAGTATGTGGGACCAAAAGAGAACATTGAGAGACTCCCGTAAAGCGACAAAGGAAAAAAAAAGTAAAAGGAAATTCGGAAAATGAGGCACAAAGGGAACAAGAAAGCCGGAAGAAGACAATTCATTAAAAGGAGGGCTTTTTATATAAAAAAGTGATTCTGTGCTCCGGGCGAGAGAGACAAAGGCATCGTATGGGCTTTTTCCTTTAGTTGAATTAAATTCGTTTATGCTCTCGACATGACACCCCAGGCTCTGATCTTGTTGTCGGTGTATCCTGTTGGTGGGAGGTTTCACGTTAGCATTTATACTTGGAAAAGAAATAACTGCAACTTGGTGGGGACCGAATTTTACGTACCAGAGAACAAAGTCTGGCCATCAGCGCTCCATGCGAGCGAGACGCACTCGGGATCCCTGCTCTTCTTCTTGTCTGGGTTGAGGCTGTTGTTTGGGAACTCCGGCTTGAGCTCGTCGACCTTGCTCTTCTTCTCCAAGTCGAAGATGATGATCGACGAGGAGGTGGCAGCGCAGAGCCAGTAGCGGTTGGGGGAGAAGACAAGGGCGTGGATCTCGTCACCGGCGCTGAGGGAGTAGAGGTGCTTGGATTCGTTCAAGTCCCAGAGCATGGTGGTACCGTCCTTTCCACCGGAGGCGCAGAGAGAGCCGTCGGGGGAGATGGTGACGGTGTTGATGTAGCCGGAGTGGCCGATGTGGTCGGTTTGGAGGCGGCAAGTTTGAAGACCCCAGACCTTTTCAGAGCACAATTCGTTAGCACACTCTGCGTCCCTGATATCATATGCTAGGTTGCTGATGTAAAGGGCAGATTTCAAGATATCTCAGGGCATTGAATGGTGATTTTTGTCTCATGGGCCTAGATGGGGCCTCTGAAGTAGCAAATACATTTTAAAATGCAAAAACATCATCGGATTTTGTATCTTTTTTCTTTCTTCTTTCTTGCTCTGGGAAAAAAGATACTGGTTGAAATCTCACAGGATATAGTGAAGAAAAAACGTAGCGGCGTAAAGGAGATGTTTGGGCTCACCTTGACGAGTTTGTCCCATCCCGAAGAAACGATCACCGGGTTCTGTGGGTTTGGTGAGAACCTAACGCACGAAACCCAGTCGGTGTGTCCCTTTTCAGTGATTGTGTACTTGCAATCACCGAGAGTGTTCCACAACTTTATCGATCGATCACGGGAACCGGAAACAATCTGTCTGTTGTCGGCAGAGAAGCTGACGGAAAGAATGTCGTTGGTGTGGCCGACAAAGGTACGGGTAGTATTGCCAGTGGAGAGCTCCCAGAGACGGAGGGTCTTGTCCCAGGAGGAGGAAAGAGCGTAGGCACCGTCGGAGGAGATAACGCAGTCGGAGATGATGTGGGAGTGGCCGTGGAGGGAGCGCTTGGGGGTACCGTAGTTCCCCTCGTTACGGGAAAGGTTCCAGACGATGAGAGACTTGTCACGGGAACCAGAGAGAAGCATGTTAGGGCTGTCGCAGTTTCACCAATTGTCAGTCGGATGTTCTTCCTAATCATGCCGCCGGTGCATCGATTCCACCCCCAGCAGACTATTCTGAAATCAAGATCTCGGAGAGCGGATTTTGACATACTTCTCCATTGAGGTAGCCAGACAGGTAACCCATCCGCTGTGACCTGTAGACCCAGTTCCATCAGCCCAAACCGTTCTTGTTTCCCAACCATCCCAGCTTCCAGCAGTGATAATTACCCTCCAAGGTTCCCCTCAAGATCATTTGTTCGGCCATGTTGGGCTATCGGTTGTCGGTAATATGTTGACAAAAGGTAGAGTTCTGTTGGTTTCGCAAAAGCTCCCAGTCAGCCTTTAGTTGTCCCTTTCAATTATTTGTCGTCTTCGAGCGAAACAAATAGAATAGTCGAGCAGAGCGTATTCCAGACTCTGAAGCTGTGATCTGGGGGGAGCAATATATCGTACCGTAGTCGGAGGGGATGGGGTGTGCCCGTGATGATGATGCTGGTGATGATAGAGATGTCGACGGCCAGACCCTTGTTAGGTTGTCTTCAGGAAATTTTTGTGAGAGGCCGGCCGGTTGTGTTGTTTTAGGGCAGCCAACCCTCTCCCCACAACGCAGCAAACGCGTATCTTGGCGTTCCTAGACGCGACAGACGCGCGCCTGTGTGTCGTCAACGCAGAAAATGCAACAGGGTCGACAACTCGCGACTCTGAAGCCCATTGCCATGGTTATGGTCTCGAAACCCAGTCTCGTAACCACCCAGCCCCGGTTTCCAGGCGTAACAATAATGACTGTAGAACGTAGACGTACCCGAGACTAAGACGTACCAAATATCTTCAACAAATAGGACGTCCTTCCCAACAGCGGATTACACCTCCCTAAAACAAAACCAATACCTCCCTCCCACACGTTTCGGTTACACACTACGATTATACAATATGAACTACACTCCAAGCCCAGAGATAATCGAGCCCGACGCCGTCCCGTTCGACAATTCCATGCCATGGCGTCTTTTCTGGCGAGCGGCCACCCTCCGAAGCATCAAACCAGCCGACCGGCTCTACCTCGAAAGTCCCAGTTTCAACGTCAACCTCTCAATCTACAATGACTACCACTACACCGGGTCCGACGAACAACTACCATGGGCCGATGACAAGATGCAGATCTTGAAAACTATTCGACCTGAAATGATCAGGTTCTTCAACCTTTTTGAAGAGGCTGGACATTATAAGCTGGAAATTCCTGCTGATACTCCGAATCTGTTGAGGATTGCTTATAAATTTGGCTGTATGGAACGGAGGGCATGGAGCGAATATGAAGCAGCTTTACAGCCAATCCCCCATCCAGAGAAATCTTAAGATCAATGAAGAGAGCGAGTACATAATTTCTATAATGTTATAGACTCTCTAAGCTAGCAATTGAACTCTGTTCGGCTCTAAATAATATGTGTCCCAAGGTACTGTGCTCGAACTTGTATTCAAAAAACTGTGAATAGAGTGTCACCTTGTCCAATTTGTGTCATAAAGCATATACGGTTTCTAGTGAGTTCTAAGGCTGCAGCACGTACGACTTCGGGAGGGGATAAATTGTTTCCTATCTTTCTCTTCTCCTAAAACAAATATATTGCTTCAAATGTGGGTGTATCGTTGATATTTTAACATCGCTTCAATCTTCCTAATAGTCGTTACGAGACTGCCAATACTCGAAGTCCCTGCCAAATCCCTTGCATACACATAAAGTGTAATTTCCATCCAGTCCAAAAAATACCAGATACACAAGCCAGCCCCGACATTCACTAAATATATATAAATTTCTCGGGATACAGCCAAAATGCCTAGATTCTCGATTAACGTTCACTTCCCTACTAAAATCGCAAGGGACTCGGAGTCCACGTCCTCCTCTTCCCAACCAAAAGCTCGAGAAGCCGACACCGGAACAGTCCACACCTTCGGCCCCGACACCA
Organism: Arthrobotrys sphaeroides; assembly: GCA_036971245.1. Taxonomy (NCBI): domain Eukaryota; kingdom Fungi; phylum Ascomycota; class Orbiliomycetes; order Orbiliales; family Orbiliaceae; genus Arthrobotrys; species Arthrobotrys sphaeroides. The sequence goes on from JAJTTW010000003.1 coordinate 607,188, forward strand.
TAGCTCAAATCCACCGAACAGCCAGTCAAATCGGAGAGCTAAGCCAAGAAGTGAAACAGCTCGAAGACAAAATATCAAGTCTTACCTGTGGCGAATTGAGCTCTTCGGCAGGTAAATTGCGACGCGATAGCTCTAGCACTTCTTTGAGGCAAAAACCTGTTATCGGATCTAGAACACCAGACCACGGATCTAGCGGTTCAAGACTCTTTAGTCGACGGCCCCCGGTTTCCGAACAAATCTCTAGTGTTAGGGCCGCTTTTGCAGTACCACGTTGCGAGGATAGAACACCTTCGAGCGCTAGCGTAGCCAGTCGAGCAGCGCCGGCGTATGAATCATCATCAAGATCAGTTAGCGTCGCCAGTCGAGCACCATCAACCTACGATTCACCATCTAGAGCCAGCGTCTCTAGCCGCAGGGAATCAGGATTTGACGCACCATCGAGATCCGGCGCCTCCAGTCAGGCGCAATCAGACTATCGATCAGAGTCAAGAGCTAGTGTATCTAGTCACAGGCCATGGGGCTACGAGGCGTCCTCTACAGGAGGTATCAGTAATCGCACACCCCGATCAGATTTTGAAACACACTCTCAAGCAAGTACTAGCAGCCGTACACCACGGTCAGCTTTCGAAGCTCCCTCTAGATCAAATACCAGCAGTAGAGCTCCAGCGTACGCTCAAGATTCTGGGTATTCCACCTCCAGCTCAAGAACCGCTGGCCGGGCACCATCAGGTTCCGGCCAATACTCCCAATCTAGCGCAGGAACTACCAACCGCGCTCCTTCTTATGTCGGTACTAGTTCCAGATACTCTGAAGGAGTAGCCTCCTCTCATTCCTCCCGTCGAACTTCGGGAGGAGCATCCTCGTCCAAAGCGTACGGAAGCACACAGCCAAGCAAACACAGTACCGCTAGAGTCAACCCTGCTGATGAACCATGGGGAGCGGCTCCTTTTGGTGAGGCGGAAACCAGACGTTTCAAAAGTGTTTACGGGGAGAATGCATCTAAGTTCTCCAGTGGTAATATCTACGGGAACAGCAAACGTTAGGCAGCTACGTAGTCAGCTGCAGAGGCCTCGGGTACAATCTTATTTTACGGCTATTGGCAAGCATTGCTGGGTTTAAAGCGATACGTGACCACATCTAAACGGGGAAATACAAGCTAACAGATTATAAGTCGGATATCATGGCCGCGAGAGGACTTTAGAATCTGTAGGAAATACTGAACCCACACTAGCAACCTGGACCCTAGTTCCAATTTATAGATCTAGAAAAGCAGTACATGGACTTAACTAGATCCACCCCGGAGGCACATATGTAGCCATGTGGCGCCATATATATATAGGCTTAAGATAACTATAATGAAATCCCAATATGATATTTCCATATAATCTGTCAACAGCCGTTACTATTGAGTGGTTCTGGAACCCTGGCGAAGTCTGGATACCTTTCACTACCTTTGCAATTGGCCCCCTGAAAAGTTGGCAATATCCGGATTTTGAGCTCTCGTCCTCGCGGCGTCGACATGCCCGGAATGACTAGACAACACGAAATATGCAACAAAATGTACCGAAAGCATAGACGCGCTCTCCTGTAGCATTCGAGATTTCCGGTGGAAGTATCTAGACCACTGCTTTACTTGTCCGAGAATAGAGTGATGTTTGGTAGTTCCTAGATATTAAGGCTCAACGTTTCACATGCTTAAGCAAGCAGTTACAAATGCGTAGTCCGATGCCCTTCATTGACTTGTTTGCGAGTATTTGAGAAACTGGAGCAGAGCCCTGTGTAGAGGATAGTCAGAATCTCTCGCCGAGGTGTATAAAGACGAGATGGGACCTGATAGGCCAATATAGCCGTGGATGGGGCTGTCCGTCGACGAGGCTGCACGAATTTATTACACGGCCACTCCGAAATGTGTGGAGCCCTTCTTCCTCTTCTGTCTTTCACCTCCACAACTACCAACTCCTCAAAGCTTCACTCCTACATCCACCACAATCAGCTACCTCATCACCTCGATATAACCATCAAACCCAAACAATTTTCCCAAGCCCATCATGTCCGACAATTATATCCTCAATAGATACATGGAGACTTGTCTCCAACTGGCGTCCGGGACCGAGATCGAGTCCCTGGACACGGCCCCCCAGATCCAGGCGGTCCCACAGAAAAGCCCCGGGCTCGCCGCTAGAATCGGCGATAAAGTCTCCAGGCAAATCCAAAAATGGAAACTCCGACACCAGGAGGATCCCGAAGAGGTATTCATCAATGTCAACCTGGCTACCTCTCGACCGGAGCGCCTCGGTTGCGACAGGAATGGCAACCGTCCCTGGATTCGCGAGGTCAACAGAATCCTTCGACGGGTGCCGGAGCACCAGTATGAGGGTTTCATGGTCTACCGGGCCCACGGGTACCATGATATGCCTTTCCCGGAGCATGAGAAGAATCGAAAGTTCAGGCGTGCCTATGAAATCGGACGTCTCGAGAGACAGTGGGAAGATAATGTCGAGAGGAGGTACGGCCCCCTTGCGGGAGGAAAGGGCCAAACCAGCGTCCATCTGCAGCAAATTGCAGATTATTTCAATACGGAGATCGATGAGTTCGGGAACTTCAAAGCAATGTCTTCCGATCGAACCTCGTCTTTCAAAGCCTGGTAATCCCATGGCTTGAATAACAATTCAGTGCTTTGACGTATGTAATCCCCTCCTTCCTTCCAGCTTCCTCGCATCCAACCTTCACAACCACAACTCGGTGATTTTTAGCTAACAATGAATGGAGATACTTAGCAGAAATGAGCATTGATAACGAATTCGAAGGGTTCCCTTTACGTGATTATAACACGGGAGGTGTTTCGGTGTTTCAACTCTTACTTTGACAATTTTTACCGGGGGAGTATGATGGAATAAGGTGGATTCAACGAATTATCTCGAGAACCAGACTTAGAGACGGGATGAGTTATATGGCTTCGAACGGAGGGCATGATTACCTTTTACTATCCTCATTATGAATCAAGAAGAAATTATGCCTCCTAAGTCCTTCAATTTGTATGGTATGGTGGCATATCCTATATTATTAGCAAGGCGTCGAATATAGTCCTGGTATGAGGCCGTAGATGCGTCGACGGCATAGTCTATAGGCAGCAGTCACAATCGCCGTGAGAACAGCAATACGGAGTGTCTCCTTAAAAAAAAAAAAAAATTTTTTTCTTGCCTCTTATAATTCCTTTCCCACAAACATCATCTCTATAGTCATCCATTGCTTCCTTTTGACGCGCTCGTTCTTCCCTCCCTCGCCGAAGGTATGTTACATGCTTCGAAGCATCACCAGTCCTTGAATGCGGATGAATCTTGAGTTTTATATTAATCACGCTCTAGCTGTAATAGTTCACCGTCTCCCCTGATATCTGCAACGTCCAAATCTCTTCGGAGCTCCCATCGAGACTCTGATCACATTGGTTCAACATGGATAAATCTCTGTACTCCAAGCAAATGTACGCTCCTCGCGAGCTCAACTATGTCCCGACGGTTAGACCAAACAACGACTTCAGGGTCACAGAAACTCGCGAGCGACCGGTTCCCAGTCCAGCGCGTACCAATGGCCCACCGGGTCCACCTCTCATCAGTGGTCCATCTGGTCCAGGTCGTACTGGTATCCCAGTTCGTGTCAGTGAACGTCCCGGTCAGGTTCGTGTCAGCGGCGCAACCGGTTCATTTCGTGTCAATAGCAAATCCGGCCCACCTCGTTTCATGGCTACCGCTGGCTCATCCCCATTTCGTCCCAATGGACCATATCCATTTCGCCCCGATGGCCCAGTCGGTCCATTTCGCCCTGGCGGCCCATCTGGTGCATCTGGTTCAGCTGGCCCATCTCGTAGAGATGGTCAGGTCAAAGGGAAATCTCCAATGACCCCGAAGAAATACAAAGTCCCTCGCGCCAAAGAGGCTATTCACCGGGTCCCTCTCGACAGTGGTGGGGCTTCGCCCGCTCAAAAGAGCCCAGATAAAAACTTTGTTACTCCTGAGACCTCTCCGAACAAGCCACGAACGACTAGATGGCCAGGATACTTCCGTACCGGTCCTCCAGAGGAAACCGACGCCAATCCCATCCCTCCATGGAACCCCGCTTTCGAGAACCCAAGAAAGCAAAACATTCCAGGGGAAATCCTGGACCCCGCGCACATGTCCATCAATATCAACGTCGCAGATTATACGCACATGATCTGTAATCCCAAGGCTGCAACCCTCAAACCCTGGCGCCGTGGCTTGGAGCTTATGTTCGATGGCCTCGGGATGGATTCCGTCCAGAAAGAGTACATCATGTTTTACACTCTCGGGTACAATGGCGGAATCTGGCCAAAAGCCGCCCCTATCACTATCATGGAGCAGGCTTTTATGTTCGGCGTCATGGAAAAGCAATGGGACGTCGAAGTCGAGAACAGTCTCTTCCGTTTCTACAACGGGATTTCTGATGACGGTGCTATCAAGGGCACCCCTCACTACTTTTACGGACCCCTCGACTAGATCTATAGAAGGTTGGATCTCTACACCACCTACCTTCCCAATAATTACCAACCAAATACGGCCTTGTTAAGATCCTCTTTCGGTTGAACCTTAACGCTCTCTTTCGACCCTTCTTCTTACGAATTGTCTTCTCTCCGACCGATTCCATCACATCTTCAACCAATTGGGGTGGAGCTGTCTCATCTTTTACCCTTCATCTCATACATTCTCCTAGATAGATAATAGGGCCAGGAAAAAGTGTTTCACGGTTTCCATCTATCAATTTCATTGTACTATGCACTTGTTATTCAACCTATTCTCATCTCTGCTGGATAAACTGCTCCTCCCCTAACTCTACCCTTTCTTTTTCATACTCTATGGAGGCCTTTAGGTCATATACGATGCACACTATGACTCTGCTAGCTGTTTCCATGTGTGCTCACTAATATCTATCCAGATCCACCTCTTCTCCAAAGACTTAAGCTGCTCGCAGCTTCTTCCCACATCAGAGAGTAGCCCCCCTATCGATATAACGTACGCACACCCAGATAAGGCTCCGCCATCAGGCTTTGTATCACCAAACACCACGTAAATGTAAGAGGCTGTCACCGTGTTTCGTCACACAGCACGTATCTGTCGCAAGTATCCGAGATTTCTGTCAGGGACAATAAATCCAATCCAATCTAAACATCACCATCACCATCACCACCGATTCCCCCAGTTCCATCATCCCCACTAGTGCATTCATCACACAAACCACCATCTCTTATCATCACATATCTCCATCATACCCCCCATCAAATCACCATCTCTCATCTACTTCAGTAGACAGCATCCGATCTCCCTCTAAACTGCAAACCAGCCCTTCAAAATGATGCAAAAATCACGCTGCAAGCACGGAATCCCCAGAGGTCTCCGCTGCAACCTCTGCGACCACTTCACATGTTCTCTCCGCGTCCCTCCAAAGGGAAAAGACTTCCCAGAGCTCCTACTACCGCCTTACCTCCCGCCAAGGGATATCCAACCACCAAACTACTTCAAGTCGATGCCACCAGAGGGAATCCTACCCACCGAAACCCTTCACAACATGGGTGTCCTATGTCGCAACTACAGCGTCAGAATCGAGGCTGCAAATCGTGCAGCTGAGAGGGACGCTAAAGCAGTTAAGACTCCTAGGAGGAAGTCGGGGAGGAAGTCGTTGAGTCGGTTTAAGATCTTATCACCGCTTGCGAAGTTGAGGATTGTCTCGCCTGAGAGGAGTCCTGGTGAGGAAGGGAGTACACCTGGGAAGAAGATTGAGTATAAGACGAAATTGGTGTCTGAGGTTTTCAACGAGAAACCGCTTGGCGAAGTGGTGGATATCGATAGAGATTGGGAATCGGACAGCAGCGATGAAGAAAACGAGCAGCCGGACGAATTTATTACAGAAGCAGAACAATCCCAGAGCCGACCGAAAGCAGAATATCCACAGATGCAAGCTGAGAAAGCCCGGCAACAGAGTGCACACCTCAGAAGGATATGGGAAGAGAGCCAGCTTGAGAAACAGAGGGCCTTGGAGGAGAAAGAAAGACAGAGACAAGAAGAAGAAGCACGGCAACGAGAGTTAGAGCTCGCGGCTCAAGAACATGAGCGAAAGCGAAAATCTCTAGCAAGACGACGTGCAGAGAACGCGAAAACGATCGAGGCTATCCCGAAGTCTCCATATCGATCCGTAGGACAACGTCGAGTTTCTATGGCCAGGGGATATAACAGACGACAATCTCGAGGCATACACAGACAGCCTCCTCAAACTGGCCGCACAGGCACCATACAGTCGATCACGTTTCAAACACCCGCCCCACGTTTTCAGAGCTCGACCCGTCGTTTCTCCATCAGACCTCAAACCGTGCAGAAGCGAGCCCAAGCTCAAGCAGAAGGAATCGCCTTAGCCCGAGCACGCAAACTAGCCGACGTCACAGCAATAGTGCAACAACGAAAAGCCGAAAGGATGGCCGCAGACATTAGAAGAAAGGAAGAAACAGAACGGCGAGTACAGGAAGCTCGCAAAAAGGTAGAGGCAGAAAAACGGCGAAGTGCAGAAGCCAGACAACGGCAACATGAAGCTTTCTTGGCACTTCACCGACGCAATCGACCAGTCCAGCAACAACCCCTCTCGTCCAAGGTCACACAGAAATACCTTAAACCAGGAAACACTCCCAGAAAGCTCTACGATTGGCAAACGAGAAGAAATCTGAAGCAGGAGAGCGCGAATCATCTATTCATGCTCACTGGCATCGGACATTCCCGAAACTTCTCGCTTCTGCCCCGGCGTATGCAAGTCAATGATGACTTTGGATCACTCGAGAATGATATCTATTTACCCCGCGTTCCAGACATCACAATGGACGATCTTCGAATCTGGAAGATGAACAGCGCTGACATCGATATTACCCAAGGAAGCTTCGAGGATTTAGAAGGACATCTCGCTCAGGCTCCTCGAGTTGAGACGGCAATTATACCTCCCTGGGCCGATCGAGCGAAGCGTATGGCTTCGAAACTACCGGAACATTTGTACTATGGCTGGAGGATCTGTCACAACTACGGCTATTTCGGTTGGAAGGTTCCAAAAAGAACCACCCGATATTTTCTCCAAGCCCGAAGATTTGGAGAATTAGACCGAGAATGGGATGAGGCCATTGCGAGCAAGGAAGCTAAAACGCAAGCAACTTTAGAAAAAATGGGAAAGCAGGAGAATATCCCAATGATCCGAGTCGCCAGTGGATATTAACTGAAATTCCCAATAGAGGTGTTATTTTGATACTTCATCTGATGAGTTATGAGATAGGCCGGTAGCAGACACTGATAGATCGACTACCGCGGAATATCCCTTTTTAATCAGCCATCTACCTGTATCTGGCCTCCCCTTTATCCTTCACCCACCTTGTACGCACCGATATGCACCCACTATGTATCTAGAACCCACCACAGTGTCTGTAGACCCTCGTATGTCCAATATTACACAATAAACCTCACTCATCATCTGATTCGTCCCCAGTACCACTTCGGAGAGTATCGAGACTGTCGACTACTTCAGAGACCTCGTTGCGCAACACACAAAAATGCAACAGTGTCCTTCTCAATCCGGATTGGTCAAGCGTCGACATCTGATTCGTCTGGACAAGGAAAGCGATCTCCGAAATCAGGTGTGGTTGGAGATCATCGACAACGCGAAACACGTGTGGTAATTTATTTAAGGAGGAAATAGATCTGATATCATAGAAGGATAATATAGCTTCGGGGTTTGAGAAGACTGGCATAAAATATTGTAGAGTTAGGCATAGATATTAAAAGGGTCAGTTTATGTCTATACGGTATCTGATCTGGCTCATGCTTCGCCGGGAAGATAGGTACGAACATGACATGCAATTTGCATACTTGCGTAGATACCATAGACGTCTACACTCTGAGTCCAAAAGTTCTTATGGAAGGATATAGGACGCGCAGCCTCGAAAATAAGACGGATAGGATATTTGGAAGCACCTGCAAGGCTGTCTCCGTAATTTATAATGTAGAAATGCCCTTTTATCGAGCCGACCTACTCCCCTCCCTCCCGACGCTGTAAATCCAGCATCCGCAAATCCGCACTATCGTCGATCGAATAGCTAGCCGATTCCACTTCGATCTGGCTGATAACAATTATCGAAAATGCTATCGATATTCGTACTATCATTTCCGCTAGCGGTCCTTGGCCAGCCCAGCACCACGACGATAACATCGTTTATCACGCGGGGTAGCACCGTCACATCTTACTACGATTGTACCGGCGATCTCCCCTTCTGCAATGCGGTCACGTTTCCTTGCCGCGTATCCACCACCACCGCGAGCTCAGCGAACCCGGGTCCGACTAGCATACCCGCTGTTGGGCAACCGATTACGCTGTCTGTAACTGGATCCGATGGAGTACCATTAGCGGCTGAAATATCGGAGTTTGGACAGTTATTACTCATTGATCAGGCTTCTTCGACGAATGCAGCCGTGCTTTTTTCGGATGGGGACGGGTATCTGAGGGTTTACGATGCTCCGTCGCTGGTTTTATTCCTGGGCGGGTGGAGTAGAGCCCGTAGGTTCGGAAGACGACAGTCTATTGATGGCGTGTCGCAGATTCAATATCTTGACGACTTTGACCTAACAGCGAGTGAGAAGGCGGGAAATTTCTCGTATGGGGCTGATGGGGCGATTGAATTGAATGTCGACAGGGTCAATAACAATTTCTATAAGTCCGGTGTAGCTGGACAGACAAACCTTTACACTGTGGATGAAGGCATAGACCCGGGCCCGGACTTTGACAGCGTCAAAGTCATCCCTATTATTCAGGAGAATCTGCCGCCGAAGACATACACAGGCAGCTCAACCGGTGTCCCATCAACATCGAGCACCGAAAGTACTATCTCCAGCACGGAGACTACTTCAAACCAAGAGCCAACCGGACCCACAACCAGTGCTCCAACAAGCGGAGCCACATCTCAAGATGATACTTCTACATCGACCGAAGACTCGACTACAACGGATTCAACCCCATCCGTCACCTCATTCACAGGATGTCCGTCCGACACCGCAGACCCCTCCATCTTCTCCACCTTCACCGGCGACGGCTTCAGCGTAGCCGCAAGCATCATCATGGCCGGTGGACCATTCTACACCTGCTGGTGCTCCTCATACCTGAACCTCTTCGGCCCCAGCAGAACAATCATAAGAACCTCCTCGATCTTCAGCTACTCCTCACTATCAAGCGACACGACAGTCACCAGCACCGAAACCTCCACATTCTCCTCCTTAAACGGCGTAGTAACCAGAACCACAAACTCCTTCCTCCCCTGGCCAACCTCCGTCCGCCACCATAAAGATGCCCGCCAACCCGATCCAATCCCCACACCGGATCCCCTAACCCGCTTCGACCCCCGCAACATCTCCGTCGGCTGCGACATGGTAGTCACCTATCCAACCCAAATCATAATAGAAGAAACAACCACAATAACAACCTCAGCCGAAACCCTCCTCCTCGACACCGCCACCGTAACCGCCTCAACAACCGAAACAGCACCCTACACTTCCACCGAAGTCCAAGTCTCAACCATGACCCCAACCGGTTTCTCCGGAACCCTCGGCTGGCGTGGCGGCGCCGGAAACCTCAAATACTTCGCAGGAGGCACAGTAAACAGCGGAGCCTTCGACCTAGAAGTCGGTAACGGACCAGGAGGCCAAATAACCCTCGACGATTACGGCCGTCTAGTCTTCCCCATCAACGACGGACAAACAACCACAAACTACTTCGCAGCAGCCCAACCCATCAGCGATTCAACCAAGAACTTCTTCTTCTTTTTCGCGACAGAATCAGCCATCTCGACCAACGGATGGTCATACCTTGGGTTCTTCCCAACGGGGAACACGATAGCTTTGGATCCCGCGCAGAACGCAGGCGGGTATAACAACTTTGGATTGTGTCTGTACATGGGTGCCATACCCAGTGAGGACGTTCAGAGGCTTATTATCATGGTCGGCGAACATAAGCCAACTGAGGCGGACTTTTGCGAGTACCAGAGCTTCCTTAATTTCCAGTAGATTAAGGCAATCTTCTTGTCAGCATACTTTCTACCCCTTCTAATTTGCTTTTATAATATCACTGCGAGCCAGGCTAGATCTGAGTATAAAATAGCTTTTAATTATATAATACCCAAGCTTCTATTGTCATTTAATCTTTTTTAATATATATATTATGATCCTATGATGGTTTAAAAAACGTGCGAATCTCAAAATTATACAGCCAGATATCCGATTCAACATTCACTCTCCCTATATCATTCCGATGAAATAGCAATCTAAAGATGAATCCACTAAGGGACATGTCGACATCCTACAAAGTACAAGATTACAGTGAGCTCAATCATTAATAACGTGCAATTGCCTGCGAAGCTTCATTTCACCCTACTAGGTATCCCAGTATAGTAATAACTCTAAGACTAAAATACAAGCATCACCGACCATCTACCACAAGAAGGCCTCCCCGCATGATACAATAGTTAAAAGCGTAAAACGAAAAAGAACCAGATATGATCATAGCCATCGAACCCATCCGTACAGGATACGTTGCAAGCAGATTTTTTTTTGCTAATACAGCGGTAGCAGCAGGACAAGAAGCTATAATGAACACGCAGGTGAGAAAATACCATTAAAAGAAGAGTGCGCAGGGAATCGTCTAATAAGTTAACGAACGCCGGAGAACAATGCAGCCTATAAGTCGTAGACAAGGGGAGGCAATGAGGATGGAAAAGGAGAAAAAGGACTAGAGAAAATTTGTGCAGCAGACAGTATCTTTTGCTATGATATTATTTCTGTAGTAAAGAGTCTCGCGATTGGGCTTTGTAAGCTTGAATAGGGAAGACAGGAAAAGGGAAAAAAACAACTCCTCGGAAAAAAAGAACGCCACCTTTGTAGAATCGAAGCAGTAAAAGACATTGAAGCATGAAAAATATAAAAAGTAACAGAAAAAACAGGATTAGTGTACAGCCATAGGAAATCGAGCGATCACAAGATCGTTGTCTGCGACCATCATGAACTTTTGATGAAGCGAACCGAATATGTTCTGAAAAGAGTCAGATTCGGAGAGCCACCTCGAGTCATAAAATCGCTGAAAGAAGTTGAGATAAGAGAGACAGAGTCGTCGAGTTCGTTGAGTTCGTAATCGATACCAAACATCTGGCAGATGACAAACGGCGTACTTGGTTAGTACTCCATCTCACCATTCCAGTCGTTTGATGCACTTGCAGCCGCAGTATCAGCTGCCGAGCCAGAGCCACCAACAAATCCTCTCTTCTTAAACTTCTTGTGCTTCTTATCGTGACCACGACCACCATCACCGGAATCCTTCCCGTAGAGGTGCTGTCTGATTTGATCAGCTTGTTCTGATCCTCCTTGCCCTGGCGGCCCGTCGTGAGAGTATTGACAATCATCCTTCTTTAGACAGTTGCCGGCTTGCCAAAAAGCACAAACACGCTTACCACCGTGACCTTCACCCTTTGCTTTCTTGTAGGGTGGTTGATCTTGGTAGGCGTGCTTCTTCTTTTTGCCAAACTTGGACCAGCTACCCTTCCCTTCTTTGCCACCAGGATTACCATTATTATTGTTGTTATTGTTGCTATTGTTGTTATGGTTGTTATGGTTGTTGTGGTTGTGGTTGTTATCCTGGTAATTCTTCTCGGGTTGGGTTTGCTCAGGTGGCTGGTAACCGTCGCTGTCATCACTCATCTTAACATCGGTGGATTGCTGCGTTGGCATATTGCGAAGGTTCGCCAGAGCATCAGTAATGTTCTGGCCAAACTGCGGAGCCGCAGCAGTTTGGCTTTGTTGGGGTGCTTGGGCTGCCTGCATAGCCTGATACATCGCCATCATTTCCAATGGGTTCTGGCCAGGAATGAGGGGAGGCGGAAAAGGCATGCTGAACGGGAAAGCGGGAGCTTGCCCGGGTTGCCCTGGAAGCATGAATGGGAACGGGATTGCTCCAAATGGGTTCGCTTGCGCTGCCGGCTGCTGTTGTTGCAGTTGCGGCTGCGGTTGCTGTGGCTGCGGCTGTTGTGGTTGAGCCAACTGTTGGAGGGCCTTTGTCAGATCCAGCGCTGTCTGGGGCCCAGCTTGTGGCTGCGGCGTCTGGGTCTGAAGACCAAGCAAAGCGAGGAGAGCATTGTTTTGGAGGGGGTTATTCTGCGCGGGAGCCGGCGCTGGGGCGGGTTGAGGGGTTTGAATGGTAGGGGTTTGGGCGGGAGCAGCTGGAGGAGCTAGCTTTTGCAACTCAGCAAGGATAGATGCGAGCTGGTTAGTCTTGGGAGCTTCCTGTGGAGGCTGCATCACCGGAGCGGGAGCTGGTTGCCCTCCGAGGTTCGCCAGAATGCTTGTAAGGTCCACGGGTGCAACGGGTGGTGCGACTGGAGCGGGTTGCGGCATATAGGCTCGGGCCATATGTTTCTTCTGGAAATTATCACCGAAGAGATAATTTCGCTCGCGCTTCCAGCCAGGCGGTGGACGGAGCAAAGGAGCATCCCAGGTTTCGTTCTGCGTCTGCTCGATCTCATTGACACTAGGAAGCTCAGAGGGATTTGGTGGAGCGGGATGTGACATGGAGTAGTGAACGGCAAGGACACCCCTTTCGCGCTCCTGTTGAGCCTTCGCTTCCTGGCTCTCTGCGCGTTGGTCACCCATCCTCTTGAAGCATGTGTTCTGAACCATTTCGCGATTCCAGTGTAGCTGGATTGGTGTGAGCGAGTCCCAATCCATTTCGAAATCGTCGTCAAAGTCCACGTATCCCTGGCTCTTTGTCTTGCTCATGAAGTCCTTGAGGGCCTGGGCCTCTTCCTTGAGGTTAGCTCGGACCTTGGCTTTGACCAAACCGGAATCCATCCCGCCCTCGATCTCCATGGGATCGTAGCCGTCCTCTCCTTCCGGAAGTTCTGTCTGGAATATTCTGACTTCTTTCAATTCCTCGTCCGGTTTCCACCTAACGGACTTCTTTTTCTTGGCTGGAGGTGGGGGCTTTTCGGCAGTCGTGGCGCTCTTCGCCGCGGCATTCGCAGCCTCTCTTTCCTTCAACTGGTCGAAAATAGATGTGAAGCCACCAGGTTGGGGTGCAGCTCTGTAAGAAATAGCGGTTAGCAGTTGTGATGTCAGAGATATCAAGTTAGAAGAGCCACTTACGAGGTTGGCTTGGGTTTTGCCGCCTTCTGTATATCTGCAAAGAAGCCTCCAGTGGACGATTTCGGTTTAGCGGTGGCGGCAACGGTGGAAGACTTCGCTCCATCGGGAGCAAACGGGAGCTGGATCCTTGACTTGTCGGAAGGGGGATTTGGCGCAAGTCTTTTGCTGGGGTGGTCTAGAGGCTCCGTCTTTCTTTTTACGGCCTTATTGTCCTCGCTAGCCAGGCTAGCAATCTTTGCGGCGTCCTTTAGGATAGCTTCGCCGTCTGACTTTGAGATACTGGTTGTTGGCTTTGCCGCAGCGGCTTTATCGTCGACCTTGGATGTCTCGGCTGGGGCTTTTGCGGAACTCGCCTTAGACGCGTCGGCTTTCGCTTTGGCTTCAGCCTTCTTCGCCTCAGCTTCCTGCTTCGCGGTAAATTTGGCAGCCCTCGATAGAATATGAGCACAGGCCTGTTTGACTTTCTCATCTCTGGTACCCTTGGTGAAGGCAGCAAAAACGGATCTAAGCTTGAATTTTTCGAGATGACCTTCATCAAGAGCTAGCTTTTGATAGACTTGCAGACCGTGAAGTACAATAGCACTCATTTTATCGGCTTTCCAAGCATCAACAATCCACCTCCTGACCCTGGTTATGATAATAGTGCTCTGGGTCATGAGACGGAATAGGTCATCAAAGCCATGATCAAATACCGTCTTGAGCCACGCGATACCCTTTTCGTTTGCCTCGGGATCCTCCTCCGAGATTGCCTTAAGTTCATCTCGGCATATAGATAGGACCTTACTCGCAGGAACATCGTCATCCTCGAGTGCATCTATCATACGGTCCTTCATCTGCGTGATTGGGTCCTTGGGGACCACTTTGGCTGCTTTCGACTTGGTTGACTTAGCTTTTGGTTTTTTGGTTGTTTCTGAAGGCATTGCGTCGGGCGAGTCGGTTGAATTTGGGGAGACGGCAGCTGCAGGTGCAACGGCCTCGTAGGAGATAGTAGCAGGACCAGTAGGGTCATGCACGGCTTCTTCGTTGACTGTTTTATTCTTGATTAGGAGTTTTATTCTCATTACTGATGAATAGCTAGAATGGAGTACGCGTGTTTCCGAGGATTGTAGCAACGGGATCACAGATATATGGGGAATGAGATGCAAAAGAGAGGAAAGAGGGGGGGAAAAGGAGGAAGGAAGCTGGAGGATGGTTGTTGTTGGAAGAAAGAAGATAACTCGGCGAGAGAGGAAAGCGGAGAAGAAATGGAGGACTCACTGTTCACGTTAAATATCATCAACCTCTCCATATCCATCATCATATGTGTTGAGCCATTGACCAGCTTCGGCGACACTGGTATAAGAGCACTCGGCTGCTTCTTCTTCTTCCCAGCCTTAGGCTTAACTTCGCCACCATCACCAGCTGCAGGTGCTGCAGCTGCATCGACGCTTAACGATCTCGGAGGTATTGTCTCAACGATGTCATCAGATGGTCCAACGGATATCATCTGCTGTCTCACACCTGGATTCTGGACTGACTGGCCTACAGATATCGGATGAGCAGTCCCTGAAGCGGGGACATGAGGCTGGGACGGACCAGTCGTCGACGGCTGGAACGAGCCTTGGACACCAAGATACTGGTCCAGGGCATACAAACCATCGCTGGGAGCAGCTGCTCTCCAGTCAGCAGCGCCGTTCTGCGAATACATGCCATTATTCTGCTTGCCAGACGCCCCGGCAGCTGTAGCGTTCAATACTGCCTGTTGTTGCTGCTGCTGCTGCTGCTGCTGTCTGGCAAAGAGAGGAGATATAGCCCTTTGACCCACCGGGTCGCCAGCTCCATTGGCTTGCATCACACGGTACCGGAAAGCATCCCCTCCCAGCATCGGGTCGGGAGAATTCGAGGTAAGTTGGCCCTGGAAGGGATTAGAGGAATGGGCAGCACTACCTCCCGGAGCCATCAAAGCAGGGTCTTCAAACTGCGGGAAACTAAACTGAAGGTCGGCAGGGTTATAAGAAGGGTTCACTGTCCCTTGCAAGTCCTGCAAGAGCTGGTGATCAGGGGAATGGGATTGAAGCTGTGCTTGGTAAGGATGAGGGGATGATGATGAGGTTAGGAGTGAGGAGTCTTCAATGTCCTCAAACGTGGGGAACTGAAATTGGATTTCAGCCGTGCTATACGCCGGGTTTACGCTCGCGGGTCGTCCGGACAGCAGTTGCTGGTCGGGACTGGCGACATACATAGACGGACTATACGACAGCCGTTTGGGGCCCGCACTGGGTTGCAGATACTGTATCTGGTGAGCATGGGGCTGCGGGGACATGCTCTGTGGAGGTATGCTCTGAGGCTGCAGACCCTGAGGGGCCATACTCTGCATCGCCGTCGCCGTCGTCGACGCCGGCTGCACTGCGGGAGACCGCTGCGACGAGCGAGTCGTCCGTCTCATCTGCTGCTGCTGCATTAGCTGTTGCTGTGCCGTTGTGGCTAGAGGTTGTTGTTGTGTTGCGGAGAAGTGGTTTTGTGTGAACATGGCAGGCTGCACTGTTTGTCTGTTTGACAAATTTCCTAATCTGTGGAGATGGTTCCAACACGCAGACGGTTTAGCTTCACAGGTTTGCTTGCTGCGGGTCCTTCAAAAAAGTAAATGGAGTGAGGGAAAAAAAGCAATTTCTCCTGTCGAGAATATTGGTTCTGCTTTGCCGTAGACTCTTTCCGCCCGCTCTCTCGCACTCTGGTGCTGAGTAACTGGAGCTTCAGAGCGGCACGAAGCGGGCAATTGGGTTCTTTGGTTTTCTTGGGACACGACCGGGAATCTATAGTGTGCAATGATCCTGCGCGGTACGGATATGGGTGGAAACAATGGTTCTTCTTTTACTATACGAGTTCATATCTCGAATTCGTACAGGAAAAATTCATAGGAACGGTAATGTGGTATGTTATAGAAACTGGGGAACAGGAATTTACCTGAAAGAAAGAAAAACGCTGCAGCAAGCGGCGTCTTGACCGGTTTACACCCCCAAGCAAGGAAAGGCAAGCACAAGGTTAGGGTAAAAACGGTGGTTCGTCGAGTCGATCGCCCGGTAGTGGTCAAAAGGTGTGTGTGTGGACCTAAGCTTGCCCTGTCCATTGGCAGAGACACCCCCAAAAAGAAGTCAACCTAAGCCGTCCTGCAAGTAGCGGAAAATTTGGTTCTGTCTATAGCAGCGGTTTGTCTATGTGGAGCCGGACCTCTCAGATCACACAGGTGGTCGTCGAGGCTACGAAACTCCCTGTTCTTTTCCTCGTGAATCCGAACAGTACAATGGCGCGCGTAGAATTAGATAGTAGAGTGTATCTTTTTGCAGCAAGTTTTATAATACCTTATGATGGGATCAGAAAGAACGGAGCAAGCCGGCTTCCAAGTTCTTCCAACCGTTTGATAATTTATTCCGGCGAAGATGCCTTCCAGGCCCCTAAGCGCCAACCAACAGACGATAGGTTGTGTTCAAACAAATGTGCTTCTATAACGTGGAACGGTCGGATCGTCTTGTCATCTTTTCCTCCCAGGCCCGACTTAATAATGTTGCCTCTTTTTTCGAGACCTTTCTCTGTCCTGTTTTAGTGGTAGCTATGGCGGTGCTCCCTTCCTTCAAAATTGGCGATTCGGAGAGTATCGTCAGACGTAAGAGATTTTCGATCCACGTCTACGAACCTTTAATTCACGTAGTTGTTGGGTTCTTCCGCTCGTGTCTCGACCGGCAAACAGAAAGAAAAGGAGATGCAGTCGTTCTCCGACACTCAAGTATTCTTCGTAAAAAAACACAAGGAATATCACTTGCTCAGATATATAATATCCGGGTAAATAATATAAGGCTCCTCGTGGATGTTCTCTCTAGAAAGAAACAAGATGGTAACGGCCTACTGCGATTACAAGCAAGTTCCCTTTTTTTGGCGTGCGTGGTCTTTCTTGTTCCCGGCTGACAGGAAAACGCTACCTGCACGGGGGTCTCTTCAAGCCAGCGGAACGAGCAAGTTCTTTTCTTTGGGTCAGAAGACGACTCTCCTCTTCCAGAGTCTAAAGTTCTGCCTCTGGGTTCTTCAGGTTATCACGAATAGTAAGATATTGAGTGGCAGGTGAGAAAAGAATAAGGTTGAAGTCGCGTATTGGAAGAAAGAATGATGGAAGGAAAGAAGAAGGGATAGAGCAGTGTGACGTGATCTTGTTTTTTTTTTCTTCGGTGATTTCAGGGCACTGCCGATGACACGAATAAAAAAATGCTCGCTTGTTCAAAGAGTTAGTGGTTGCCGCTGCTGTTGTTTTTAACGAACGAAAAGAAATCTATCGATCCGCTCTTCTCCGCTCTTTCCCCGTAGGTTCCTGCTCTCTCCCTAGAAAACCGCCTGGTCGTGTTCGACGTTATGTGTATCGGAGGCAGTAAAAGTGGCGACGATGGAAATGGAGAAGGGAGAGAAAGGGAACAACTGGGTGGGTTTTCCCACAACCTTTTTGTTTGACGGGGGGAAGAAGAGAAGGAGAAAAGAAGAAAAGGGAGGGAAGAAGCGGTGACTGGTTTTAGGGCGAGGGGCATGTTTCCTTTTTCTTTCTGCCTCACTTTCTGGTGACCTGCAGGGCTTGGCGTCCGTCTCGCTCCAATTTTGGTATATCCAATAAGGGCGCTTCAATACACAGGCTTCCGTGCCCTGGATTCGTTGCCATCATGCTCTCGTGGACAGCTGCCTCAACGGTTTTCCGCCCATCAATCCTCCGAAAGATATGCTCTCCCGAACCATAGTTTAGTCATAGACGTCCCGCATTATCTGGCATTATCTGGCAGATTTTTTATGGCCCGGGGTGTGGCCGTTCGGTCGGTCAACGCAGGGACCCTGTTGCATTTTGGCGCATTCATGCGCGTTGTTTCACAGTCATCATGACGACAGGCACGGGACAAGGCAGAAGTCAGCCAGACGGGGACGAGTTATGCAGGCAACGGACTATACACCGAGTTTAATCGGTGTTGAAATCACAGTGGCATTTCTCGTTAAACGCATCGATGGGGCACGCAGGTCGCTGCCACTACAGTTACATCGTTTCAACCGCATCGTCAAGTTGATCCGCTGTCACAGAGCTGTCGAATCCCGGCACAGCATGCATTTACATGTAAGGATTATCTTAATCGATTAATATTGCACGTTACAGAAAATTTTAAACCTAAACGGACATTTAGCTATCCGTGGGTACTAGCCCTTGGGAGCGAAACCTTGATTAGTAGTTCATATAGCACATCCAAGGGACAAGACTAATCCAAGGGATGATACAGCAGTTATTAACAGGCTTCTATATACACTCGTGATTCTGGCTACCTAGGTATCGCTATCACAGGTTCTTTGCAATCGCACGACTAGATATCTAGCTATATCTCACATCAATGGAAGATCGAGCTGTCAGAACAGCTAGAAGGCATTAATACACGGCCATATGCTCTATAGTATACGGCAAGCGTGCCATTAAGTCGGGGTCTATTCTTGGACGCCTTCAAAAAGTTTTAAATGATACAAGTTAAAATTTCCGCCATGTAGGCTGCGAAAGGCTACGTTGACCCTCGCTATGGATTGTCAGGAAATGGCAATGCGGTCGTGGGCCGTCAACCGACCGCCCAGATGGCTATGGCATGAAAGAGAGTGAAGGTATCTACCTAAATCTATCTAGTGCGAAGAAACAGCACCACTTTGTGTATCTCTAACCGTAGAATCCGGCTAGTAGGCTATCATCCGTTTCGATTCTTTAGACTCCTGTCTACGAGGTACCGAAATCAGAAATACTAGCCGAATAGAACAAACCCAACACTGACATCTCGGAATACTTCCTCAAGACGTCTATATCTTCAGTTCATCCAACGAGTAGCGACTTAGTTGTGTGAATATTAATTTGGGTTGACAATTTTCATATATATCATGTAGTATATACCCACTATATCACACATCTATAAACTATAATAGACATAGAAATATAAATATGAATATAAAAATAATAAATTTATAAATGGAGAGATGGGACTAGCAATTCCAACGAAAACATGAAAAGTAATACGAGTCAAGGGGATTTTGCGAAAGGTGCAGAGGAGAGGCGAATCCACCGATGGTAAGGGAAGATGGGAGGCCACAAGGATCGACAGCAATTAAGCGAAGTCGATGGATACTAGCTGTTGAGGTTGGCAATGTTGGAACCGTCCGTCGGCTGCGCGGAGACGGGCTTCTACGGGCCGCATACGATATTAGGGATAGCTGTAGGGAAGAAAAATCTCCTAATGTTCAAACATATAATGATCTCAGTATAGAACATTTTATACTTAGATTATTTTTATATTTTTTTATTAAAGTTCTTAAGGTTAGTCAAAGTTAGTAAGTATTTAATTTTTAGTTAATATAGTTGTTATTATTCTAAATTTTATAGAAAAAATATGATTTATCTGCCTTAAACTTGGGATAGAAATTTGGAAGAGTATTGCTAGAATAGCACATATGCTGCTTCGACTTCAGTATACTACAAATACTGGGGTTGTACTTGGTAAAGTCGGCACCCGATATCTGGGGACGTAATAGCATCGGTCTCCGAAGACGACCACACGCAACTGGTGGGGACGCAGGGGCACCAGCACCATGGGTCGAAACCGCAGTGCTGGTGCCCCCTTCCCCTCGGTAGAGTACTAGGTGTGTATCGTTGTTATATATTCGCTTTTTTTGCAGCAGTTTCTGCACGGCTCTCCCTGCTTCCCGTTCGCGCTCAAGAACTTTGAATTCTTGTTTTTGGGTTGAGGTGAGGGGCTGGTTCGTTCTGATGGTGGAAGCTTGGAGCAAGGGTGAGGTGGTGGTTGGTCCGCGATTATAAATATCTTGCAGACTTCGACACTCTACGCCCCATAGTATTTTGCAAGGTGTTAGTGCGGTATATTGCTTGTATTTCAGGAGTATCGTCCGTACCAGGTCCTTTCCATTGTGGTTACTTAGTAGGTATATGGTCGTTGGCTAAACAGTTTGAGATCTCGATGGTAGACCTCTCTGGGCCAAGTAAGGCAAGGGTATCTTTCTTTGTGATGGTTTGGATAACTGACTTCGACGAGTAATTATATTCTTACGGGATTTATGTAAAAATATTGAAATTTATGTACATTTTCGGCGCTGAGACAATGTCATAGGAATGGGATTGGCATGGAGAATTGGTCGATCAAGCAGTCTGCGTTGTTGCTGTTGGATACCCGGTTACAAGATCGGCATGTTTGTCGCTGGTTGCGAGACTGTTTGTTGGGTGTTTGCCAGTCTCGAGACTGGCGGACAACACATCAACACATCAACACATCGGAGGCTTCGTCAACGCCGACTGAAGACACGTTGAACGAGCTCTTCTGAGCGAGGATTATATCATACCAACTTCGCCTGCAGGAACGAAACGACCCTCCCCAGCTCCAAGCCAGCTCCAATTTAGCTTCAAACGAAACTACCAATACTACGAAATATCTACCCAGACTCCTCCTTTCGCTTCCCGGGAATCGCACAGCTATGGCGACACTGCGAGACCGACAAGTTGGTGGGATCCTAATTTCCTTTTTGCATTGGAATGCTGTTGGTTGCCATTGTGCTAACCCTGTGGGACTTGATGATGAGCAGCCTCCATCGAGAAAGTCCTCAACCTCAACGCCGATAAACCGAAGCAGAATCCGGATGACCCCGCCGGCGGTACCTCGTTTGTGTCGGCTGCGCCCTTGGTAGATGAGGAGGGCGATCCGTTATGGAAGGTCCTGGTGTTCGATAACCTGGGGAGGGACGTCATCAGTTCTGTCCTGCGCGTGAACGACTTGAGGGCGAATGGCGTTACGATTCATTTGTACGTTTCCACGGTATACGGGAGACTGTTGAAGCCTAGGCTAATCGATACTATTCGAATAGAAACCTCAATTCGCAACGACACCCGATCCCCGACGTTCCAGCGATATACATCGTCGAACCAACATCCGAGAATATCAAGTTGATCGCGAAGGACCTGCAGGCGAAACTCTACGAGACGACTTACATAAACTTCACATCGACGATACCCAGAACCCTGTTGGAGGAATTCGCTGCGGTAACAGCTCAGACTCAAACAAGCTCTCAGATCGCACAGGTTTACGATCAATATCTGAACTTTGTGGTATCGGAGCCGGATCTGTTCAGTTTGCATCTTAGCGATGTTTACTATACCATGAACAGCAGCAAGTCTTCGGACACGGTGATCGATGCGACGGTGGATAAGATTGTGTCGGGGTTATTCTCGGTAGTCGTCACCATGGGTGGGTCCTTTTCGTGTCGGATATCAATCGGAGCTCGATGCTGACGGATATTGCCATAAACAGGCGCGATACCAATCATCAGATGCCCGAAAGGGAACGCAGCCGAAATAATCGCCCAGAAGTTAGATCGAAAGCTCCGCGACTACATGCTCAATAACAAGGAAAACCTCTTCTCTACACCCGGCCCATCGTCGGCATATCCACCTCACCCTAGTCAAGCCGCCCAACGGCCCGTCCTCATCATCTTAGACCGAAACGTTGACCTCGTCCCTATGCTATCACACTCGTGGACATATCAAGCATTAGTACATGACGTGTTGAATATGCGATTAAACCGTATCACGGTCGAAACCGTTGAAGAGGAGGGGAAGACGTCAAAGAAGGCTTACGACCTAACGAGTAACGACTTCTTCTGGGCGAGAAACGCTGGTGTACCCTTCCCGCAGGTCGCGGAGGATATCGACAATGAGTTGACGAGGTATAAGGAAGACGCTGCGGATATTACACGGAAGACCGGTGCCAATAGCTTGGAGGATATATCTACGTAAGTAGGCCAAGTGGAAAAGCTTTACGTATACGGCGGAGTGCGTTAACAAAATCATAGTGATGCGAGTGCCAGCGCACAGCACTTGAAAGCGGCCATCACCCTGTTACCGGAATTGAGAGAACGGAAAGCTCTTTTGGATATGCACATGAACATCGCTACAGCACTATTAAAGGGGATCAAAGATCGCCAGCTAGATAACTTCTTCCAGGCCGAAGAAAATATTACAAAGCAGACGAAGGCACAGTTACTAGAGGTCATCAATGACCTTGAACGAAAGAACCCTGGTGATAAGCTGCGACTCTTCGCGATCTGGTACCTTAGCTCGGAACAAGACGTCACAAGAGGAGATATGGCAGAATATGAGGCAGCGTTGGCCAAGGCTGGGTGTGAGCTGGAGCCTTTGGCGTATCTAAAGAAGTGAGCGCGGCGTCCCTAACCAACTTACTCTGTGACGTAGAGCTAATTTGGTGGTGGTTAGGGTTCGAGAAATCACTCGAATGACAATGATGACTTCCGCACCGAGCCAGCCGGCACAGTCAAGTGCTAGCGGAGAACTCTTCCGCGGCTTCACTTCGATAAGTAATAGGGTATGAATTACTGTTGAATAACCTAGAAAGTCTAGAGCTAGTACTAACTATCCGCACAGCTCACGGATAAGTTCAGAGATAACGCTCTCTCAGGCGGTTTCGAGAACTTGATATCCAACGTCAAGAACTTCCTGCCCGTCAACAAAGATCTCACGATCACAAAGATCGTTGAATCGATCATGGACCCCGCGGGTGCTTCGTCCTCGGCTATAGCAAAGACCGAGGACTACCTGTACTTCGACCCCAGATCGAGCTCCGCCAGGTCAGGGAGAGCACCTGGTGCCCCGGCACCCGGAACTGTAGCAACATTTGGACAACGAAGACAAGGGTTTACGGACGCGATCGTCTTCACGGTTGGAGGCGGTAATATGGAAGAGTTTGGCAATTTAGTTGAATGGTCCAAGCGAAACCAGACTCAAGGGGGAGGTGGAGGTCTGGTAGGAGGGGGCGGAGGGTCGGCGGTTAAGAGACGGGTTGTGTACGGAAGTACGGATCTAATGAATGCGGATACATTTGTAAACGGAGATTTGAAGAGGCTCGGCGCCGAAGGTTAAGAGGGATGTTTTACTGGGTTATTGCTATTTTGAATTTTGGATGAGGTACTAGATGAAGATATCATCGGTCCATGATTCGTGTAATATTACTACTTACTTTTGTATTCGTGCCTGGAGACTTTTCAAGCGGCTGACTTGCGAGATAGCTAAAATGATATTGTGCTTTGAGCATGTCCATCTGCGTCTCAAAGAGTACTTTGACTTCTAGCCAGACATGGTATCACTACAGTCCCATTTAATCAAATTTCACTGCTCGATATGTCCGTATTTATCGTATTCTGCCGCCGTACAATTCCACTATTGAACGATAGTGTTACCATGCACTCCCCGGTCTACATCGGATTGATACTTCCTGCTTAAAGATTAATTTGGAGTGTACTAGATGCCTAGGTGACGCTTCCAGATCTTTGGTGGACCTCGATGCACCTTGATTGCTGTAACTTCAAGTTTGCGTTGGCGGTGAAAAATCCAACGTCCCATTTTCAAGCCCGCCAAAAGTTGACTTGGACTTCGACAATCTGCAACTGCGCCGACAATGCAGCTCGCCGCTCGAAGACCAGCCGCGAAGGCGCTGTGTCTGTTCTGCTCCTTCCGGAGAGTTCATTCGTCGACATGGAGTCTGCCCTTACGATCTCTTCCGAGGCCAATTGTTCGAAGACCAATTGCACCGGTTTCGGTTTTATTGCTCCATGGCATCCGTCACAAGTCCTCGACGGCCCAGACCGCTACACCACCGTCGACGACGTCACTGTACTCCCCTGATGAGACCAAATCATACGACAAGCTCTTCGCCGCCATAAACGAGAAGCTATTTGCACAGACCGTGGGCGATAGTCCCAAGGTCCCTCGAGAGACGGAAGTCGTCCTAGCCTTCAAGGCACTCCAGCGACTTGCCACGAACTACTCCCCTCCCAGACTACAGGCCGCCAAAGGGCCTAAATCGAACTCCAATCCCAACGATGCCATACTTTCTCTCGCCGGTGCTCCGGGGGCCAATGCCACTGTGATACCCGAAAAGGACTCCCGACCACCAAAACCGACCTTGCAATCACCAGAGACGGTCGAAGCCGAGAAGGAAGCCAAGCTCAATGAACCGGTGCATCCAATCATGGACATGGCATACCACATAGCAATCCACCCATACGTCTTCATCTCCCCCAAAATCCTAACGGAGTACGTCAAACTCGCGTCAACCCTAAAGGACCCTTCAACCCTCCCATCAATCTTCAAACTCTACGCCAACAAACCCACAATCTACGACCCTTCAAAACCGGCCCGAAAACCCAACCCTAACGCCGCAAAAAACGCGATATCGTACCAAACCGCCAAGGAGGCCTTGCAAGTCGCCATAGCGGCGAAGAATATGCCGCTAGCATTGGACATAATCGATAACAGCATGAGCACCACCGCGTGGTGCAGACATAAATTATACACAAAACTAGTTCCATTCAGCAGTGTTGCGGCCGCGATTCCAGTGTGTCTTTGGAAACTCTCGGATTGGATTGCTCAGTTCCAAGAACAGTGGTTACACGAGAAGGCTATGGCGTATGCGTTTATCGGGTTTATGACTTATTACATCTGCACGGGTAGCTTGGGAATGATTGCGCTATTAACCTGGAACGATCATATGATCCGGGTTAACTGGATTCCTGGGGTTTACATGAGAGAGAGGTGGTTCATGGAAGAGCAAAGGGCGCTTACGGATCGGGTAGCGATGGCTTGGGGGTATCAGGAGCCGAATAAGCGAGGTTTGGAAAGTGGGTGGGAATGGGAGATGCTAAGGCATTGGGCGGGCGTCAGGGGAATGATTATCGACAGCTCTGACATGGTAGAAGGGAGAGAAATGACAGCAGAGAAGGAGGCTGAGAGGTTGGCCGCGCAGGATAGTATTCTCGGCAGGTTGAAGTTAAAGCTCGCCAAGCCAAAGGATAAACCGAAGCCAAAACGGTTGTTTGAGTAGTTGTATATAAATATATCATCGTGTGCATATCACTGTAAATGTTTTGGAAGTTTTCTCTGAATTCGAATCGACTATACAGCTGGCGCGCCTGAGGATTACTCAAACGTGCCCGGGTGTGGCCTAAATTGGTATTCTGTGTCTTCCGGTGTAGGCCATAACTTTGACAGGGTGGAGGCGGTTGAAGTTGCCCGATTCGGGCGGCGAACTATCACCACCTCCACACAATAAAGTGAATCCATCGATGCATCCGGGCGATTATGGCCGGGATTTGAGTATATAGCATCACAAACTTGAAGTATAAAGGCCCACGATAGCCCCCAATAACCCTATAGCTACTAGAGTTTAACACATAACACATACCACAGCAATGACCTAGCTATCATCATCAAAACACCCCACGGTTCAATATATACAAATCACCGAAATGGCCGTTATTAGTACATCTAACTCCCATATCTAACAACTCCACTTACCCATAACGTCCTACCACAGGCATCATAAAAGTTCGAAATTCCCTCGACGCCGACCTCATCCTCATAGACCACACCCCCTGCTACATCCCGGATGGCGAGGAGCCATTCCCAGCCACAATCCCAAAGGGCACCTTAGCCAGAGTGGGCGACACAAGCTTCGATAGAGTAATCTACAGAATCGAGGGAACCGAATACAACATCGTACGTATCGACGTCGGGAGCTGCGGGGAGCGTGCAAAGGTGGATGTGCTCTCCACCGATCAAAATACAATGGAAACTTTGACGGGAAAAGGGAAGGAGTCGGAAGAACTGGTGGCCAAGCTTTTGGGAATGAAGTACCAGCCTCCCTCAGAAGGGTTCGAGTTGACGGAGCTTTATAAGTCGGAGCGTGATCCAAGATCGGAAGTGTGGACGATTTCGGCCAACTAGTAGACTAAGAATGATGATATATCCCTAAGACTCAAAGTACCATCTCCTCAGTTTTAAGTAATCGCGTAAAGTCTCGTGCCAACCATATTAGTGTTTCTTGCGAGACAAGCGCTTTTGTTATTGTATATGTATTCTAGCTTAAAGTTTTGCTAAATCTATATTACCATTCCAGAAACCCTCAAGAAAGGCCCCACGAACGAAATTCTGGTGAAAGGATATTTTTGTTTTTATTTTATAGCGCGGCTTGTGGTTCGTTAAATGGAAAAGAGATCGGTATGGCTTAAAAGAGAAACAGGAACTTCCCGCGTTTTAGGAGCCTGGAAGCGGCCACCGATAATGTACGGGGACAGCGTATTCATACATGTGAAAGGAACGACGATATATGTGGCCACGCGGTCAACATCTTATTTCTGGTTTAAGCAGCTTATTTTCCTGCTTATAGCCCGATGAAAGCCATACTTTACACGGTTAGACACATGGACTTTTAGTAAATCTGGCCTCGAGCACCGAGCAAATCGCGGAGGCCGTCCCTGAACCCCGCAGGGAACGAAATGGCAATATTGCTGGCACCAAATTCCAACCCTCCATAGGCTGTATGGGAAGGATTAATTTACTAGTTAGTTCGAGATCTGTATAGATATAATGAGTGAGACGGGAATTTTTTGAAAAGTACGTATCGCATAGCTAAAGATCGAAATTACATGAGAAGATGACCAATTGTATATCAGATCTGGTGCTTGATTTGGTTTCGGTTGACCGGGCGATCCCAAATTCCCCTCAGGACACCGTATGTGCAGAGTCTCGCTACCAATGGCACTTCATTCTGGTTCGTAAACTTCGCATGGAGTGCCGACACTTGATCCTCTCGCCACTATTGTTCTAGACGTACCGCATATCTATATACATATCTATCCCGTATTTGTGGTTGGCGTAGTATCTTACAAGCTAAACTAAGTCCTCGAGCTACGTAGTCCTGCGGCGGAACATGCATATGCACCACCAGGGTGTCATATCGAAACCGTGCAATAATTATATGTTGTCCAATTAATTCGCGAATACAGTCGGCAAGGTATATATTACAGTAGTTCTGTTCTTGAACATGTCTTCATGGTTGAATGCTGTTGCCTAGCGGGATCTATCCGCCGGCTAGAACCGATTAGTGAAGGTACCGACCAGACTTAACTTCAAATGAACCCTAGGAATCCAACAGGCACGACCAAAGTTTCCGCTGCCCGCGGGAGCGGTTGTTTTAACATCCCACAAGTCCCGGATACCTTTGTATTCCGCTAGAGTGTTTGGCATCCCTTGGAGGCTTATGAAACTGTGGCATATGCTCTGCTTGTCCTATGCTGGGTTATTAGAGCCCAACTTTCCAAAGATATTCGAGCCGTAGGCTGAATATATAAAACGATAACAGTACCGAAACTGCGCTACACGAGTCTTGAAGTCACGAATTATCGAACCAGATTATCCGTCCAGGGTATAGTATAGTGCTCTAAATTCATGAACTTTTTACGACTCAATTGATCAACATACGACACACTGCAAGTCCACTGGTATATTTACAGACCAGGAAAACCAAACCACGCGCAACAAGATTATATGCCACTAAATGGCCAGCCAAGGCTTATAGAGAAGAATTCTAGCCATATATCCTAGGGCCGGCGTATATGTTGCGTTATTCCCGCAGCAATCTTAGCATATTATGAGGTGAGTTCATGAAAGCCGACGGTCGTTTGAATCTATACTCATGAATCGATACTCATCCAATCGATATCGCGAGACTGTATTTTCTGGAAATATCTGTCCCGCTAGCGTTACCCATTTTGGGCAACCACGCTGACTCATCACGCAAATACCGTCCGTGTAGTTTCGGAGGTTTAACTTGGCCCATGTAGACAGAAGACGTTTATATAGAGCTAGCGGCCCGCATTATGGGTAACTAACCTGAGCTCGTAGACTCTTTTCACCGCTAACCTTCATATACGATTCTGACGTTCGGACGCCCAGCCTACAATATCAGCCCCCAGCCGTTTTGACAAGTGATATTACAATCCGCTTCCCGGAGGTCATACGGTTCGTAGTTCTCAAAATGGTAGTACTAGGTTTGTCTCAATTTATAAACTCCCGGAAGTCCCAAAACGCCCATCTATGTATCAATGGAGCCTACTGACACGTGATCTCACACGTCGTGGTAGGTAGCATGAACTTTACCAACTCCCTCCGGGCCGACCTAACCCTTCTCAGCAGTCAATCATGCTTTCGAGATGGTTTCCCTAAAACGATTCCGGCTGGGGCGAAACCCGATTTTGGGGTAGGGATTATGGACAGGGCTCTCTACAAAATTGAGGGTTCTCGCTACCACATCGTACGCATCATAATTGGTGACAGCGATCCGGGGACTGTGGAGATATTCTCGGTTAATACGAAGGAAACAAACATTCTTAGCGACCCGGAATCAAAAGAGGCTAAAATGCTGATGGATTATAGGCATGAGGGCCCGGTTAAGGGGTTGGAGGCGACTGAGCTCTACAAGGGAGAGCAATCGGGCCGTTGGGATTGGGAACTCAAAGAAAAGTATTGAGGAACGGATTGTGGTTTCCTGTGGAACTGAGAAGGTCTCAAGGCAGACCAGGCTGCAGTGTGCCCTCATCGGAAAGTACTTAGGTACTTACTTACCGACTTAAGTACTGTGCCGGAAGAGGGGTGTTTTTGAATACCAATCTAATCCGATTGTAAATTAAATCCAGATCATTTCAGTCGCTTTCGGAATCTAGATTATATGTAAGTTAGATTGATTAATGAATCAGTATTCCTACTAATTTATATTTTATTTTCAAAATTGTCCTATTGTTTATGGTAATGTTATATTTGCAATATAGGATAAGTTATATCATAGTGAATTAACATCTGTACGTGTGCGTATGTATAAGTGGTGTAAACTATGTATAACCTGTTTGCTTACTTGTCTACCTGCCTGTCTACCTGCCTGTTTGCTTGTGAGTGAAGCTGTGAAGCTATGATCTCGAATTCTTGAATTAGGATGTAATTAAATAATTTCATATATAATTATTTAATAAGCTTAATACCCTTGTAATTTGGATTACAATTCAAATCTGGATTCAACCGGTTCAGCCTTGGTGTGTTGGGTTCACGAGACCAGATTTAACTAAATCTAGATTACAAAATTATCAGTTTTAATATAGCTATTATTTTATAATCGGATTGAAACCTATAATACCGGACCACTACGGTATGGATATGGTATCAATCCCACCCCTTTTTCTAGCACAGTAGGTAATTACGGAAGATCTCGATAATCAACGCAGGAGACAGTCGATGATTGTCTGTGACATTTAAACTAGTTTCATGCAGTCTCGTAACCAGACTATTTTAGTTTCATGCGGCTTCTAGTGTTAGATCCCTATTAAACAGGTCCCCACCCGCCTTACTGCCTCCAGCTCTAGATTATAGGTAACAAACAAAACGCTTCGAAGTCGAGCCCCTCCGAGGCCTCTCCTTTAAAGCAGCTGCCAATCTTAAACTTTAATAAATTTAATAGAATTGATCGGAAAAATAATACATTTTGGACCACTTTTGAACCCCCCTTCGGGGAAAAAAAAAAAAAAAAAAAAAAAAAAAATCTAGAATAAAGGTATATCAAGCTCCCGACTTGCAGTCAGGCATAAAAAACAGGACGACCGAGGCCGGTTCTATGAGAGACCATTGTGGTTGCGTCGAGCCCTAAGCCTCCTCAGCCTAAGGCCGATAAAAAACAACTTGAGGACGCCGGCGGCGTCACTTAAACCCGACTGGCTCCGCTTCTCGGTCGAGGGCCTCTCCCTCGAAGCACAGTACAGTCCAGTTACATTGTATCATTTTCCGTTATAGAAGTTTTTAGATAGATAACATATTTTGTCCATTTGTTCCACCCTCTCTACCTACAGTTGCATCTAACCCTTTTTCTTTTTTTTTTGTAAGAATTTTTCTTTTATCTTATTCGCCACGGGAATTGGAAATGCGGGATTCGGCGGTTCGATTTCGGCGGGTAATGTAAGTGCGCCGCCCAGCACATTTGAAGTTTTTTGATATTGGCGCCTCGTTCGTAGTCTCGTGTAGGTTCAACGTATGCGTTTGAGTAGGCGTACTTTACAGTGCGTCTCGGAGCGTGCGATATCTGTTGTAAGTTCTCCCGTCTTTTTGCACGCACTGACGTTCCTCAGTTTTTAGGCTCGTGTGACCTATTCGTAGGCTCGTGTAACCTTGATATATTTGCCCTGTCGGTTGCCAATCAGAACCTGATTTCCTCGGGTGAAAGCAATTGCGCTATCTATTTTTGGTAGAGCTCTGTTCGAGTGCTATCAATTGTAAGGGGTATGTAGGGATTTAGATAAAGTGATGATGTTCCATCCTCTTTGACCCTATAATAATATATAGGGGTGATCAATAATAACTATGTACAAGGTGCAAGTATAACATACCGTCTCATAAAATATATAATATACGGCTAAGTAAGCGAATTAATAAACTCTTAGCCACCGGCTTAGGTACCTAAGTAGTTAGGTATCCATCTACCTTGTTTATTATGAACCCACAAGGTATATTGAAGTGATAGGGGGATAAAATATATTAATAGTGCTGCCATTCCGTAGACTCTCTCGTGGGGTACCTGCTTTGGTACGCTCTAAATTAGTTGTCTCCACTAAAATTAGGATAATCTGCAGCGATGAGCTGCTGGCCATCGTCGTACGGCAAATCATTTTTACACAACCGACACCACAATATTTCATAATCCTATTTAATAGCGCCTCTTAATCTCTTGCTGTTCCTGTTTTCATCACCCTCCTAGACAGTGACACCATCAACCTTGTCAACATAACACCCTCTCCTCTGCCCTGCGGTAAGGAGCTTTTCTCCCATATCCTCCAACCGCATAGAAAACGCCCTTCTCCAAGGAAGCGGAATTAAGCGGCGATTCTGCGACTGGGGGTGTCAGCAGCCTCGAAATTTGTCCAAGCCCGCAATCCGGGAGCCGAAACCCCAACCCTTTGTTCCATAACGACGATAGTGATGGGGCTGGAACCGGGAACAAAGCAAATATACGGTCAATCTTCGACGGCGAAGATGAGAAAAGCCCAAACCTGATGACTATCGCAGGTGGCAATTGGTTGCTAAGTTCAACAGCGAATACCTTTCCTTCCCGTCGTAAATTGGTTGGTTGGACCCCTGCGAATATATTATTGTACACCGCTGATTCCGAAATAGATACATCCGACACATGGGAAGAATATCTTTGGAGGGCTTGGCCCTAATTCGACATGGGACGGGTGGAGCATCTGCTACGTTGTCAATTCAAAAGGAATGCCCAACGTTCCAGCGGACCATCGGGATCTTAAAGGGCTTGGGTTCCATAAGGAGTCAGTTCCATCCCTTCTTCGTACAGTAGGGAGGCTCCTCGTTCCAGGCCCCGATGGTAATCGTGCCCAGTCAGGGTTCTGGATCCAGGGTGGCTTGTTTATCACGGCTCTCAACTTCAGGCCCTGGAAAGTTCCGGGAGAACCCTCAGAGGTCGAGCTCCTGACATTCCGGGAGGAGGAAACTACGTGTTATGTCAGTACCGAGCCTGTCGTCGATTTGAGTGCTGGCCCCGAGGCCTCGTCAGTCTCTATCCGGCTTCTAGCTTTCGTAAGGAAGCACGATATCGGTGTATTTGCTCCGACGGTCGAGTGGGCTCCGCCAGATTTCGTCACTCTCGACCAGATCGTCGAAAAACAAGAGATACCAGATGACACCCGTAATCTCCTACATTTTGCGTGTGGCTACAATAGCGACGTCACTCCACAGCTTGACGTTTGGCTCGGGAACACTCTCCAATACTTACCCAAGTCATTGGGGGAGGTAACTACATCTTATCCAACATTAAAAACAACAGTCGCAAGGGATTCACACCTGCTAACTATTATACCTAGAAAACACCTGACTACCAATCCATTCTCAAACCTAACCTCAAGACTGTGGTTTATGGGGAGATCAGCAGAGCTGGTGAGGAGAAATTGCCTGGATCGTTTTGGATCCGATGCTCGTGCTGGGAAGGATACTCTGGGGGGCTTATCGCTGCCTGCAGCCCAAATGACGATTCGGTAAAGCCATTCGTATATGGGTTTAGTAAGTCTTTCATATCTCCATACTGTAATTTTCGTATCCATACGCATGGGGCGCTGACTGACAAACTGATTCATCCGTAAAGTCTATGGGGGGCTCGAGTTTGGTTGCAACAATATCGGGCTTTCGTTTCCGGCGGGATTTAAATATTCTATCGAGGATTTGATTCACCGCCAGAGTAGCTGAATTCCGCTTGTCTGGCCGTACACCATTGAATTTCATTAGGAGGGGGAGGTAGATACTGTTTAAAGAGATTGCTTGGAAATCCTGTAAATGGGTTACGTTAATTACTTATGCCGTCGTTTCGTTAGTTTATGGACACACATTATCTCGTGGCAACCACAATCCCCGCTCCATCAACTGAGCTATTCTCACCTACAAGTAATACGCAATTCCGATTGATGTTACCTCTCGTTAGATTTTTTTACATTAGGATAAAGTTAAACGTTGGAGCAATAATCAAGAATGATAATTCAAGAACGGCATCAATATAGAAATGTGGCAGGTATAAAAGCCCCAAGCTTTGGAACGAGGAACCTCTTGGGCTCGTACCTGGACGTCACAAGGGGCAGCTCTCCATTCCTGAGGCGGCCGCGGGTTTCGCGTGGATGGTGAAGATTAGAATTTTAGGAGGCAGACCAATCTCCAGAATCCCGGGGCAGGGAAGTTAACACTCGTGACAAACGCGACTCATGGTCAGTTACAAGCGGATCTTGGATCCGGGAGGTAGACTAGCTCGTTAAATAATCGATCATATAAGATGATATTTCGAATAAGGTGGATTGGCGATTCTACGGTATTACCATGAGTCGAAGTATTATCAGTTGATTATAGAGTACCTAAGACTTTAAAGTTGCATATTGGTAAACAATTGCCTTGGGGTGACGCATTGCTTGGTCTTCTCGTTGCAAACCTATTTCTAACAAACAGGGTCCTATGAGGCTATTCTAGAGTACTTGGTTGGTGGGCTGGCCATGATAATAAGTAGATACACTAAACAACCTCCTAATCGCCCCGTAAAATTTCGCGCCCGGTTTGCGTGAAAAAGAAGAGGAACCGTCACTTTAGCTGCTACGGAGCTACCTCCACCACGCCTCAAATGAATCCCATCTGACCTTGTTAAACATGTTGAGACTTAGTAAATTCCCAACGTGGACGTTTTTCGGTGGCTCACGATAAAGACACACGGAGCCTTCGGCGTGAACGTAATCGCCAACGATAATGTTACACCATTGTGTACGAGAAAGCGCTGTAACCAACCGATGAGAGGAGTTTACAAAACCCATCTAGATCCCGATTATTGACGATCAGTAACAATCACAACAGGGATTATGAAATCCCACGGCGGTGTGAACTTACCTTCTTCTGCCTGTTGCTTCTCTGGGCGGATTAGTATTGGTCTTCCAAAATTAGGCCACTGAAAGGGTTGGGTTTCGCTCCCAGAGTTTATTCGTATAAAGAGCCCCGTGATCCCGGATCAGCGGGGAAAGTGTTCCGTTTGTGAGCCTCTGCACCTGCGCTATCGATATGGTATACCTGGAACTATCTCTCCGATGCCCACACCGGCAAATATCATTAATCTAACGAAAATGTAGGAAACCGTCTAACCTCGGGTACGAATCCAAAGAAGTAGCTTACCATGAGATTTGAAGGCGATCGTGGTTGTGATCGTTTGCAGGAGGTGAAAAATTGAGGAATCCTATCTGATGGTCGTCGTGGATGTTGGGATTTGGTCTTAGAATGGATTCTCTTTGCTAAAGCATTCTTTCTAAGTATAGAACCACAGCTGTGTACCGTGCCGGTATTTCTGGCATTTACCGATTTAATATTTGATAGAGGCCAGACGGTGACATTTTACAGTCTGACTCCATACGGCCTAGGCATTGCATCTCTAACTTGATTTAATACTAGGACCAGATTGTATTTCTGGTGTGGTAAACCTCTAAAGGTTTAAATAATTTTGCTGGTGCTCCTCATGACCAGGGTACTCTCCATTTCACGGTTCGAGGTGATGATCATGTAAACCCAGCTTTACTTACAATACTTAGACGCCAAAAGATCCCCCGTTCCAGTCGATCTCGGCTCAATATATATATACTATAACCATAATTGTCAGTACAAATTACAGAATTTCTTTATCTCGTAACAAGCTAGCTGCGTAGGTCCTCTATAGAGTCTACCAGCTACCACTCGTCCTCTACCCCTTGTGACAATCTAGCTAATAAGCTCTGCTCTACCGACAGAAATTATCAAGGTATCGAGTCCATATCTTTTAAACTGTTCTGCGTAATCATCTTGCTGGTCTAGAAACGAGACGGGTGCTGAGACCACCAAATCATCTTGCTTATACCAGATACTTTCCGAACTTTCCTAACTTCTGCTCTATGCTCTAGGCACAAATCCTTCTGGCCCTCCCGCGTCACACTCCCTTGCTGGGCGTTTCTGTCTGCTGGCCTGGCCACAGACCCCTCTAAATCACGTTCAAAATACCACAATCTGTGAGAATTTTTTGTCTGCTGGTCTGACCACAGACCTCTTTTAAAAGCTTCCATTACGAAAAAATGCTTCCGGAAATCGAGGGTGTTGAAAGTGGACTCCCTGGTTTGGCCATCAAGCCCTGCTTCGAGCTCCTACCGACGGAAATCCACTTAGGTGTTATGAAGTATCTTGACGACTATACTATCGCAGCGAGGCTCGGCCGTACGTCTCGTCGCCTCCGTCAAGCGTCCAACAAGCACTTCAATGCAAAACCCCGAGGACCTCGGATCCTAAACTTGCCGCCTTTAGTATGGAATCTTATCCTCAGTAATTTGGATTACGAGGCTCTACACGCCGTCGGGATTGCATCGAGAGAACTAGGCTTCGTTATCAAGGATTCGCTCATAATCGGGTCAAAAGCTTTCACGCACCCCAAGCTCATCTCCGCCGACGCCCACCAACAGACAAGAGTTAAAATCCATCCTGTCCTCAAGTCAATACCAATCCAATCAACCGAGGAGCCTATTCGACATGGATTGATCCAAATTCGATTGCCCAATCATCTCCTAGGACCCGTTTACCCGGACTACTATAAAACAGAAAACGCGACAGCCCCCCTTCGGACACTGTCGTGATTGAGTCAGATTGCTCAACCTGCCTAATGCCAGCCGGTTTAGTCGTAATTTTTGCGGGACCAAAAAGCGAGGTCTTGACGGTAGAAAGGGTCATGGATGGGGCTAAGGACTTTCTTGACTCCGTGCTCGCAGCGAGAGAAGACTTTTGCACGACGCCACAGTCCCAAGAAGTTCTGAGGGAGTTTTCGCCCTCATACCGGGTAACCCATAGGGTAGCCTCACAATTAGTAAGAGACCAGGGTTTCCAGGTATACGGTTTTACTCGCGCGGAGAACGAAGGAGGCGGTGTTCTTAGGATCAAGATTGATCTTGACTGCACGTGTGCACCGTGTCGTACCTCGATACTACCATCGCGGCAAGGGCCTAGCTAGTTAATAACAAAGCCAAATTTCCTGTTGCAGCATTTTTATGGATTGTATATAATCACTTGCTACTGGAAACAACAATTTTAGTAGTTCGAGGTCATGGATCTACTCCAGTCTCGTAACATCTAGTCTGGGAGACGAGCCGGAAACGTTTAAACCAACTCAATCGAATCTTGAGTGAATTCTTGACCACCTAGGTCTATAAATGGAAACTACAATTGACGAAGATTGTATATATGCATGTATAGAGCTGGTTTAAATTACCGTGAGCATCAATCCTCCCGATAAACACGGAAAACTGATACCAGCCTTCGAGAATACCAACATCTAGCTAACTTATTTGATATTCAATCGACCGCGGCAAGTTGGGGAAATATTGACCAGCATACTGGTTGCTAATTTGGTTTAGGGTGGGGTAGAATCTATCTACAGAGCTATTTTCATATCCAACTGACTAAGCCGGCATCTCTTGTGGGCATTTCCCACCAGACTAGGCATTTCCCTGGTTCATGCAGTACAAAAAGGGATGGAGATGTTGGTCAACAGGATTATCAAACAGGATCAACAGTATTAACGTATCACACTGGCCTAACTTAAATGATCGGTCTAGTTAACTACGAGACATACCGCCAGTATTAATGCAAATGACCGGCCTGGAAGATACACCACCAACACGAGACAGTATTAAGCCTACTTAAGTAAGTCAGTACTTAGTTAAACGGAACAAAATTTAATTGCCCTACCAACCTACCCAGCCTAACCTGCCCAACAGCCTGCCCACCAGCTGCAGCGGGGCATAAACTCTGACCTGTAATCCACCCTGCTGTCCACCAGCCTGCCGTCTACTCAGTTACCGACACTATTACCGCAGCCGTTCACCCAAATCCTACGAACCAAACAACAAAATTGTAACTTACCTACCTAGGTACCTACCTCCCAACTACTATTGTTACTAACTAGCTAACTAGCTAACTAACCGCTTGCCTACCTGCCTACCTGCCTACCTGCCATGAACCTGTGAGATTAGCTGCTAACTATGCTATGGAATCAGTGAAGTGAAAAGAATTAAGTTGAATTAATAAGTGGCAGCTTCGTAAAAAGTACTTAAAATATAACCTAACTGGCTAACTAACAGCTTAGCTAACGTAAGGTTCGCAGTTCAGCTTCTAGATTTTTCAGCTTCAAGCAAGGTCACACAAAACCACCTAGCATTTTATTCAAGGCCACCGAAATACCTCTGCTTAAAACAGGATCACATACAAAATTACATCCATAGTGGCAATACATGCTCTAGAATTGTAATTAGGGTGCCGAAGTTGCCAAATTTAACGCCAGTCTAGCGTCACTGTCGAAGGTGATATTAGTATCGTCTGATGTTATCAAAGTGGTCTACCAATACCAACCTATGACTATAGGCCACTATCAACCGTATTCAAATGCACCGGTCAGATAGCAATACTAACCTAGCAGGAATACTGGCAACAGTTACAGGGTGCACGGGTGCACTGTACTGAGGCTTCCATGAACGGTGATACAAAGAAATGCCACACAGTCAACGCACAAAAATGTCATGGCTATTGCGTGGTGAACCCGATATCGTGGGCTCAAACCATGATTTTTCGAGAGCAAAGAAGCAATAAGGGTTGTAATCAAGAATTGGATCGATCAAACACCAAGAATATGTGTACAATGTAGCCGACTGGATGTAGGGATCGAGATTTTCCTCACTCAATCAAGTTTGTTCCCTCTCGATCGATTGATACCTGTATAGCCTCGAGTCGACGTTATAGGGTTTTAAGAACGTAGACATATAGATAATTGAATCAGGGCTCATACAACCATATGACGTATACCCGTCTCGTATTTCGAAACCGTTCTCGGCAGGCTTGTCTATGGAGAGTTCTGACTTCCAAATCACCGATCACACCTTTGACAACTCAAAAGCTTCAAAGTTTTCGCAAAACTCTGAGACCAAACCCTATCTCCTCACTCGTACGAAAACCTTAAAATTTCGAGATGGTAAATACTTAAGTATTTAGCCGGTAAACAATTAGACTTCCGAGCGCTCGCCTCAGACCTTCATGGCATCTCAAGCGAGTTACCCCTTTTCCATAGGTTGATTGAGAAACATCGCTTGTCCCCTGATATTTTAGAAACACGATACAAAAGTAGCAGACATATCAGAGTTTAAGTTTAATAGGTTAACCGTTACCGCGGTACGAATCTGAGTACACTTTTCAACGTCAAGTTTCACCGATTCGCGAGGTTTAAAACGGTATGATCGAGTCCTTCACAACCGTGGCACGCAGCACGTGAAAACTTGCATAGTGTATCACAAGGGTGCATACCAGATTCACAGAGTGTATCAGCGATCGGCCATCTCCCATAAACCAGCCTATCTCAAAAGGTCACCTCAATTAATCCACTTACTCTAGAGATCTAGATCGATTAGTTTCTTTTTTGGCTTTCACGATTATTCCAATTTGATCGTCGCGTTACCCTCGCTCAATCGACATGGCTTTTTTCAACGAACCCTACTACGCTTTGATCTTTTGGCGAGGGTTCAACCGACATCGCACAGACCTTTGACGGTGGCTCCACCACTGCACTCCAGATCTCGCATATTGCGCCATGGCTTTACACACGGGACGGCTTAGTGTTCTGGCGTTTTTTTTCCCACGGGTTTTAAACGAAATGTGGAGATAACTAGCATCAACCCGATTGACTTTTTTTTTCTTCCTTGGAAAGAGAACGGCAGTTAATGCCGATATATGCACTTCACACCGCTAAACAAGCATTCAGAGGCCCTGTGCCATGGAGCAATGGCAAGGGTTCTTGAGGTGTCAAAGTGATACACTTGATGTTACTCAACCACAAGGACCAAAACACACCTCGCAGGAGACAAGGGAGAAAGACAAGACCCCAACTGAATGAATAATACCGTAGCTACAGAGCTCCGGACTTAAGAGACATCCTCACTTTTCAACACGCATGTGAATATCCAACATAGACAAGGTATGGGTTAGCTTTCTCGGACCGGTAGCAAGCCTTCCTGTCCCAACTTGCCTCGGTATACGTGACGTCTGTGCAGAAACGACAGAACAAATGTTTCCAACATCCCAACAAATTCCATCAGTGAAAGAGAGCGGAAGGAAAAAAAAAAAAAAGTATAACGATCCACGACGAAAGAAGTATGGAAGGAGATCTCGCAATCCAATCGCAAATCGGAGGACCTGCGAGCAGAGTGAGAGGAATAAAAAAAGAACAAAACCTAGAAGATTCATTCTGCAGAACCCAAAGAGGGTCAACAACGAAAAGCTGATCATCATGAAATTTAAAAATTATGGGAAGTCCCGTGCGCAGGATTTCCACATTCCAAGACTCCATTCCCAGGAAACGTTCGCGTGTTAGCTAAACTAATAGAATTAATGCAATAAATATCTGTCACGAAGCTTGGAGCTTATAGGAATATCGCTCAATAGAGGCTTTCCTGTTTAGTGGGAATCTTACGAGACTCGTGGCAATCGGAGAATTCTCTCAGGATTCACGCACCCTCTATCAGTTTAAAGGTTTTGCAGATCAATCTCCAAGACTCCCTAGCTCCGTCTTGGATACATGGTAAGCGGACGGCGAGGCGAAAGGCCCTCACGGCCCGGAGAAATAGACAGCGGCATGGGAAGCCTTTCATCCGTTTAGACAAGAAGTACCAGAAGTATTCTAGACCGGCTATTCCTGGAATCTGGGCTCGCCGCGGCCTAAAGATACACCCCCAATCTCTACATATATACCTCCTTTATTGGCTCCTGGGTAGGACCATGGAGAGGAGGCTGCTCTCCAGCGGGTAATACAAAATCCTGACGCACTGAACTGCATCAGTGTAAGTCAGAAGACTCTTGGCTGAAGACTCTTGGCCGAAGGGTGGCGCCCAGTACATCGCAAAGAATTTGAATGATGGGATGCCCTAATATCGGGGGGGGGGGGTGGACTGAGTCGGAACTGAGTCGGTCGATTAGGATGTTTCTCATTAGTTTCTGTCACATTTTTTATATTTGAATCAGAAAAAAAAAAACAAAAGGAAGAACAGGAAAAACTAGTAATTGTACGAGTATAGCCTGAGGGGGGCTTGAGATAGCCAAGGGAAGTGAGGGGTAAGCGATGATATCGCCCTATCACTATCAGTGAATGTCAATTCTCCAAGCTATCTCGGGTCTAGTCGATTCTTCCTCTGAAACCCCCCCTCCTATTCAAATCCCGCTGTCCACCGGCCAACTAATACAGGTTGGCCAGCCCATGTATACGATACAATAAGCACAATTCTCACGCAAGACTCAAACCTCTCTACCCCATCCTGGTATAGAGTGTCCTTGCCAGAAAGAACGTGGCGCTACCATATCTCACCGATTTTCCCGAATTACACCTCCCTAGTGTGAGTGACATTGGTTACGAGGCTTCCCATTGTTAAAGATAAACAATTTAAAAGAAAATTTCTTTAAAATCAAAAGAAAAGTAGGAGTGCATTAGTGTCCTCACATAAGATTTCAACTAGAGGAAAAGATTTTCCCGCCGAATGAGAGCCAGATGGAAATAATCGTAACTTTGGCAGATGAAAACCCCGCTGGCCACCATTCTGTAACCTGCGGCTAGCTATCGAGGTATGTGCGATCTTTATCGTCGATCGTTTTACACCATATATCCCGTGCACTTCGGCTAGACTTTCTTTAATTTTATATTCAAGGCTAAAGTTGACATATATGTGTATATCCAATGCTATTCTGGTAAAGAGCAAGAAAGGCCGTTGAAATCATCTTGATGTCTTGGTAATTCGCAATTAACAAGCAAGAAAAAGGATCCCGAGGAGAGAATCCGAGGAATCCGACATCCAATGTCAATATACTTCAAAAATAAGAAAACAAGCTAAATGCTGATGAATAGCGTGAAGGCGATGTCGAGAAGAAAACAAAAGAATTCGGCCAAAGGTTAACTAAATGTTACTCTTTAACCTTTAAGAAAAGTGGGTTCGTGGCTGTAAAGCCTATTACAATAGAATTTATAACAGAAAAGTGTCTTGCAAGTGACAAAGGATAAAGGGTTTCCTCGCGTGAGGCAAAAATATGTATGTCGTAAGGATAATGATGTGGATGGAAAACGATGTATCGAAGGGGATGGGAAAGCGTGGAAAGAGGTTGAATGAGTGATTAAACATAGTTTGCGAGAGAGAGCAAGAAAGAGGCGAGCCACGGAAATGACACGCTTCTCGGAACGCCGGGTTTTGAGGCGTGGAAAACGAGATTGGCGAGAACCGGCTCGAGGTAAACGGGTGGGTGCCACGGGAGGAAAGCGTGAGGTAGTCGTCGTCCTTGTTGGTCCCAGAACTTTCGATATCGTTGTCGTTTCGGCACGTATATAGCCATGTAATGGGAAAAGAAAAAAAAGGAAAAACATGAAAGGAAAAAATTGTGTAGCACATGCTTGAAACGCCGTACGTAGGGTAAACTTAGTAAAAGGTCCTTCTAGCTTGCCAGCGAAAAGTGGTAGAAGGCATTGTACAAGGAGATAAATTTTGTAGTAAAAGGAAAGAGTTCCAATGCTGTAGTAGGATCACATGTTCACCCCAGGGGGCTATCTCCGAAATTTGGATACAATAGGGAAATAGGTAAAATCGAATAATTCATACTACCAAAAGAAGAGCCCAGTCTGATCCCGATCCCAATATCGAACCCCGTTTACCGCTGTGAAACGTGGAACACCCAAATGAAAATCCCTGAACGTAAGAAAGGAGTAAAAAGCCCAACCAAGTAAATCTTCCCAAGTTTTTTGATATTCGCAAAAGGGTATACATAACACCGAGAAAAGCAAGGTAATCGCAAGTAAAGCAGTAGAGGAAAGAGGTCGAAGGACGGTTTTGAAGATTCCGAGACACCTATGTAGGACAGATTGGTAAGAGGGCGAGGTATGTTGAGTCATCCAAGCCCGTGGCGGCAGGTCAGAAATCGATATTCTCGATAGCCGAAGGGTCGCCACCGGCTGCTAATACCGCAGCTTGTGCTGCCTCTGACAGCTTTCGTCTCTTCTCTTGGGCCTCCCGTTCCCTCCGTGCCTTGGTTTTGGAACTCCCGCTCGGTGCAACTCCACTTAGGATTTTTGTGGCATCATGAGGAGTAAAATTGACAAAGGAGACTTCTTTTGGGTCGCTCTTGCCCATTGGTGGCATACGTGCGGACCTGCCGAGGCTGCCAGGCTTTCGTAGATAGGACCTCATGTTACCGTTATGGCTGGCGTGAGATGGAACTGTTCGGATGGGCATTGGTGGAGTAGACTGTACTGGGGTATCGTATCCTAAAATCGACTTTGAAAGTGGAGTCCGTCTTGGAAAGGTGTTGAATTGTTGATGCTGTGGCTGATGATGCCCCGAGTTGTTGAATGGATCGATGAAACTGACACCCGTCGGATTCGTTGGGGAGCAGAAACTATCGCTGGCAATCTGTGGGCCAAAATAATACCCGGGAGAACCGGGAGGAGAGGGCATTGCGGAATGGGTTTGCTGCCCGTTCATGAATGCATATATCCGATCCTGCTCAAGCATCGGTGATCGTGGTTGCTGCTGGTGCTGAAGCATCAGTAGCTGGTTGTGCAGGTTGTCGCTTGAGGGTGTTTGATTAAATCGACGCTTGGGCGACATGTTCGGCAGAGTGGTGAAGGCTGAGGGAGTGGCAGAAGGGGTGGAAGTGGCAGGATAGATCATGGAGGCTCCATCCTGGGCAAGTTCAAGGCCGGCACCGTGATTCCACCAGGCCTGAGGTGACGAACCTTGGGCGGAAGAAGACGAGCCTTCAGCGTCTTCCAGGTCAAAAGACTCGGTGACCGGGCATGGGGCGTTCAGACCAGGAAAGGCGCTTAGTGGTGGCTGAGGCTTCATCATTGGGTCGTCGAAAGAATTCCCCGGCGAGAGATACTCATTGGTTGGGGAGTGGTGGACATACTGCCGGCCCTGCGAGGTGCTGTAAGGGTTTTCCATTTGCTCCTGAAGTTGTGGCATGCTGTGAGGTCGAGAAAGCAGGTTGATAGCATTTGCCTCGACGTTTGAAGGGAGGGATTCGGTGGACAGGTTATAGTTGCCGTTTATGTGAGGTGCAACATTGTTCGGGCACAAAAAGCTCGAGCGGGCACTAGATAGTGGCGGGGAAAGCGGGAACAAATCTCCGTGATCTGTTGCAGACTGCTCCCTGTTGTGTAGAAAATGCGAAGGCTCCAGATGGGCCTGATACCTGACAGAATCCGTCATTGGATTAGAGCTCGAGACGTCGTAAGCCTGAGTTCGAGCGGTTGCGAGCATTTCTTCAGTGTCGGATAATGAGCTTTTATAATTAACTCGTCGTCTCCAGAGTGGAGCTCTTTTAGCCTGACGCTCGTCTAAGAGGCGGTACTGTTGCACTGCAGACAGGGAACGCCTTGCGGTTGAGTTCGTCAAATAACCCGGCTTCAGGGTAGGGGTAACAGAGGGGGAGTTAGAGCTGGAGGGCAGAGGTGGAATTGCAGCTGGAGCATAAGGGAGAGAAAGATGGGGGTGATGTTGAGAGGCAATAATAGGAGAGGAGGAGGTAGTATTCACAGGAGTCGGTGAGGATGAGCCCTGTTTATTAGGAAGTTCGGGTTTCACTAGTAAGGAGCCTGGCAGAGGTGAAGCAGACGATTGCAATTGGTCCGCCTGGGGCTTATTAAGGTCTGCAGCTGCGGTAGAGTCCAACGGGCTTAGGGTTCGCTCTAGCTCTCCATCCTTTTCGGTATTGGCATCTGAATTATAATAATGCCTGCTGGTGGTCGAGGGAATGGTGGGAGTGGAGAGAATATTGCTCCCCACACCACTGACTTGGGTTCGGCCGGCACATCCACCATCGCCAACCTCTCCTGCAACGTCGTCGTCGTCCCTGAAATTTCTCAGACCGTCGCTACCAGCGTCGAGGACATCCGGTGTTCCGCTTGTCTCAAAGTCTTCCTGTCTAGGCCACGATGAGGTAGGGTGGCCCTCACTCGTGGTAATCTCGATCCCGGGGACTTGGGGTGGTATGTGACGACCCATCGAGTGCGGATGCTCGAACCTTGCCCTGAGGGATCGGGTCTGGTCTT
Organism: Arthrobotrys sphaeroides; assembly: GCA_036971245.1. Classification (NCBI taxonomy): domain Eukaryota; kingdom Fungi; phylum Ascomycota; class Orbiliomycetes; order Orbiliales; family Orbiliaceae; genus Arthrobotrys; species Arthrobotrys sphaeroides. The sequence continues at coordinate 650,992 of JAJTTW010000003.1, forward strand.
CTGCACTTGCTTTTCCCTCCGATCTTGCCTCGGTGCTGGCGCTGGTTGAGTGCAGGTACTCCGTGAGCAAAGAGTCCATTTGCTGCTCTCCAGGTGCAGTTGCGGCCTTCGACCACCATGATTCAGACTGAACCCCGTTTTCGGAAGCGTAGGCATCCTTACTCTCGTCTTGCTTCCACATCTGAACTCAAGTCGCCCGGAATACTTCCCAGGAATGTGTCAGGTCGAAACGGGAAAAAAGGAACCAAGGCCACTCTATCAGCTCTCGACGCCCCAAGGTATGGAAGGCCCGGTGACGATCCTCTTTTTGCTAGATCAGAGATGTCCTAATTAATTCTTTCTCACTCCCTCTACTCCTCTCTTGATAGCGGCAGCCTCCGCGGAGACAGAGGTAGAGAGCTATGATTCTTCAAAGGCAGGAGCAGTACGTCGAGGACCGTGACGACAACCCCGTAAACTCGCTCTCCCTCAGTCCTCAAGGCCGTGCAGACGCTGATCTTGCCCCCTCGAGCCAATACAGTAAAGTTTCGACCTTATGTATAACTCGTGGGGTCTAGAATGGCCAGGTGTGCGCGCGAGATACTTTTTGAGGTTGTTGGAGGATGATTTGCCTTGAGGGTGTGATGTGATCTCAACAGAAACCCAAAAGCGATAAACTCTGCTGGGCAAACGAACGAAAGGTCGATAACTCGGTCCTTTCCTCAGAAATATGCTGTGGATGAGAGTGGCAATCGGGGAAAGAAGGAAAAGATTGTGGTTGTCGGTTCGGAACGAGCGTGGTGTAGTCCGTTGACAAATGACTATCGAGAACTCCCTATAGACGAACCCGCAAAAAGCCAATGGTCAATGACGAAAACAAAGAAGAACTTCTACACCTCGAGGTTTACTCTGATTTATGAGAACCTTCGATCATTCCATGAAGGTATCAACAAATCACGATAACAGGATATCTGGGTATCCAGCCTCTCATCGGATCGTTAGCAAATTTGGTTGTTCTGAAACCTTCATTGATTGTCACGATCCTTAATGACAGGCTCCCATGACAGTGAGGATTCCATTGTCTCCCGAAGATTGACGATGAGGTAACCGGGCGACCGAGAAAGCATCGTATCGATCCAAATTGTTAGAACATTCATTCAACCAGTCGTTGCCAACGCCACACCGAGGAACGTGGACCGATGCAGCGAAATTTCCTATCCGGGGAATCGAGCCAGCGGGCGCCTGATAATCTGGATGTCTAGGGTACGGCGCTACCTGGGCTTGTGGACGGGCTGCATGGAGCAGGGAAGGGACCTTGTGCATGTCAGCTGATAGTTGCTTTTCCGTAGAACCATCTGCAGTAGCAAGGAATTTCTCCGACAGGTATGGGCGCTTTGTGATAGAAGCGTCTAGTGTCAAGGGAGAAATCATACACATCCATTGATGCAATGGCGAGGGAAGGGAAAAAAGGAACCAAGGAATGCATTCCTATCCGAGTTTTACCAGGACGCATTCGTCACCCCGTGGTTCCCTTCTCTTCGGAGGGAATCGAACCGATGTTTGGAAATATATGATATTCTTTTGGGTATCAATTACGCAGGCCATGCGTCTATATTTGGTAAAAAGTCGTTGTCTTCTTTTTTTTTTTCTTGGTCTGTCTTTGTTCGCTCTCGTGCGCTCAAAAACAATATTTCGAACCATGCAAAGAACAAAGCAATCTTCGACGAGGCAACATTGAGAATTGTGCGCACGACAGGACCAACTACCAGCGTGGAATAGCAATTAGCGTCCATCATATCAGGGATCGATCGTCTTCAATCACTTTTTTGTTTCTTTCTATTTTTTAATTTTTCGCGTAGACATTTTAGCCGACGGAAGGTGCGTGGCCTATACAAAAGCGTCAGTATCGATGAAGCACGGTCCACTGTCTGATGAACGAGAATATGTCGAGTCCTCAGGCATCAAACTGGCAGAGTAGCAGTAATAACATACCTGAGCAATTTCGACCGCAAACATTCACAAATATTCGCTGGAATCCTCCAGAATCCTCCAGATGAAGTCTACCGAACATCCAGATATGTCCAGATATGTTGACATGGAGATTACCTCTGGCCTGGAATGCTAAAGTCACAGTGGTTCCAACACCCCCTCTTTTCCGCGAAGGTATAAGATGCTGCCACGCGAAGCTCGCTAAGGAGCCAGGAACGAGGGCTGCCCGTTTCGTGCGATCCCGAACCAACCTTAAAAGGTTCAAATGGCCCGAATTCCCAGTAATTATTAATATTCTGCGGTTTGCATTTGGAAGCCGCGCAGCTGAAACCGTCGATATCAATTTGGTCCGCCATATGATCGTTCATATTTGCTACTGTCACAGCGCACCGATTCGCTTGCCATTTTAGTCTAGTTGGATGCAACACCGCAACACGACAAATTCCAACGACGTCGGTTGGGCCCAAAATGAAACATCTGCGTCGACTGAACTGGCCCGGGGAGCTAGCAAAGCCGTCGCACGAGATTAGTACGGGGAAGCTGGTATTCGGGCTCGTAGACGGTTGTGGTAATACCTGACTAGATAGGCCGGGGGGAGCAATTCGATCACATATCAAGGAAGTTCAGCCCGCGAATCAAGGCCCCGCATCGTCGGCTAGGCCTCCAAACTAACATTTCAAACCCTCGATCATGAAGGGAGATCGAGAAAGGGGAGAACGCATCGACGCATATGGACAACGGCGTTCGCTACTCGGGCGGTGAGGGACATGGTCGCACGGATCACATCGATGGCGAATTGCTGAGTAAAGGACGAGCATGCAGGCCCCGGCGAGGCCTAGCGCCCATGCATGCCGCACCCTCGATAAGAAAGTCTTCAAGATTGCCTCGTCAAATCTTTCTCATCTAGCTCGAGTTGGCTATGGCACAGATCGCGACCTCATCGGCTAGATTAAAGCAATCTAAGGCGCTATCTCGCTAACCGTGCGACTTGATTGCATTCTCCTGGGGCCCATACACGGCCGGACCGTGTAGGAGTCTTTGCACCACCGATTCCATCATGCGCTAACCCGCATACAAAAGACGCACCGATAGGGAGAAGACTGGCCAAGGGCTGGTCCTTGGGAGGTGGAGGGTATCGCAAACCGGCTGTTCGGGATGGAACGAAGCAGGTGACCGTGCAGTCTCCGTACCAGCTGTCAGGTCTTGCCGGCTGCAAGGCGAAGTTGTGATTGCCGCCTAAAACCACCTCAGATTCCCAAGTTGGCGATGCCGGCGATACCGTATCCGTACGGCAGCTCGTCGGTCCAACTTGCACCTTGTTGGATTCCAACCACCAGCATACCGGCTCATTTACTCGGTATAGCAGCTGCATACGAGAGAAACACAGCCAACTGGGACACAGCCTTGCTCTCCAGAACAGAGGGTTACGGTTCAACGCTCCGCCTCTTTCTAGTTCATTTGGCTCTGGGATATCTGTGCGCCGTGTTCCAATACCTAGGCATTCACTTGGGAACAAGAATTTGATGTTTCTTGGCTCCATGCCTGATATAGAACCATCGATACGTTATCCCAGATGTATCCTAGCCTCGAAATCCCGTCATTCCATCATTCGAATTGCTGGAGCCCTGACCGTATCCGCCGTTTCTGGTAGTGAACAGCTTCACTCACGATTCCACCGACGGAGTTATCAGAAAGTTTTGAAATTTCCACCACCTTGCGTATGGGAAGTCCCGTCGAAGCAAAAGGGGAACAGCGCTTTCCCATTCTAATACCATAAACGAGTCGGCAAATGGGAGACCGTCTTCGAATCGTGAAACCCCGAGGCGGATCGGAGTTACAGACATCAAAAAAAAAAAGCTTTTCGACGCTTTGCCTGGAAAGTCATGACGTCCAAGAGCTTGGCCAAGAACCGCCCGCTCGAAATGACGAGTATCGAACATCAAATCCCACCTATAAGCAGCATTCCAAGCCATGTCTTTCCTCTAGTCAAGTCACTAGAGGAAGCGGTCTCTTGGCGCTGTGATCCCAACCCTATGATCGTGATATCGACGGCCACCACGTCGCTCGCTAACTGGCAGCCCAGTCCTGGAGAGGTAAACTTTTCCGGCGGGGATTCGGCACTTAAGGCTTGAACGGGTGCTCCCACCTGCAGGGGACACAAGGCTCCTCTAGCACCTGATGAACCGAATCGTCTATTCATCCACATTCTTAGCTGCACAGACGAAAGGGCTGGCGTACGCTCAGACGGCGGACCATTCAATCCGCTCCCACACCCATGAGGGGTCGTTTCCTGTTGGTTTGAGAGGACCCAGACCAAGATTTCGTTTCAGACATCTGCAGCAGGATTTTCCTCCAGGACGGGGCCCTTCTCCCACTAAGGTGCGCCTTGAGCGGGTATGTCTCGCAGAAAAAACCTGTCAGAGACCTCCGTTCTAGCCACACCGAGAGCTAGGCCACAGTCCAAAATGCCTCTAGTCGTCCAAAAACCTCACAAGCCTTGACACCGAGTCAGTCTTTGGAGAGGCTGAGCAGAGTGTCTCCCTAAATCCTCCGCAGCCCTTGAACAGCTGAACGATACGGGAAGGATCCCAGAATTCTCCGAGATCTCAGCTCCGAGTGTCTCCTAACGCACGATCCGATGATCGTTCAGATATCAGCACCACTCTCGCTTAAACAATGGCCCTAACATCCCCAGATGTCTCAAGGGCACTATGACAATTTGCTCCCCAATATAGCACAAGGGAAAAGCTTTTTTCTTTGTTCGCGTACTACTCACCTCAAAGACACCCAGATTCAGCAAAAAAGAAATCCCGTCCCCATGTTCCAGACAATGGCTGACCGGTCCCCGTACGAGATGGAGGCACCCGAGACCCGCGATGCAAGCCCAGTCTGAGCGTCTTCGTTAACAGACCAATGTTACTGGTGCTCACAATGCGGCTCGAGCAGATCCAGATTTCCCATCCTGCGGCCGGTAATCACCCAGCGGCCTCAGCGGCAGCACTGGCTAGAGAGGCCTCACATATCTCGCACCGTCGAGACCGTCACATATCGTTTCCTGAGACATGAGTCCTCCAGTCCTGGATAAACCCCGCATAGTCCGCCAAAAGTCAAGCGTTATGACGAGAAACTCCGAGAGGTTTCCCCAAGGTTTCCCCATCTCTTTATTTTGTGACAGTCCATTTTAACCGACTGGAACCTGCACCTGTCGAATAGCTCTCATCTGTCTAACGCGGCTAACCAAACCCCTCGGCCAGGCCCGCTAACTAACGTAACATCATTTTGTCGTCGTGTTGTCTCTTCGCAAAACTTCGCTCACCCATGCGAAGAAAAGGGTTCTTGCACCAGCCGCTGACGCGTTTCTGCTATTCGCCGTTCGCAGGTTCATTTCCCTTTGCTGTCCTTATTCCCGCGCCGGTGTATTTCTTTACCCGCGCTCGACTCGATTGCAAAGCAGTTGACTGACCGAAAAAACAAGAACGAATTAGGAGATAAAGACGAGAAGGAGGTGGGAAAGGAGGAAGAAAAAAGTGCGGCCGAGGGGTTTCGTTCGGATCGCACAAAATGTGCGACCAACAAAACACCTCACCGGCCGGGAAGCCAAACCAACTGCCGTTAGAAGGCGAAGCAGGTTCCACCGGGGCCCTTCTAACTCAATCTCGCGATATCCTGCCTCAAACAGTTGGGCTGCCAAGATGTAATTGTTATTTCGGTAGCATAGACAAGCTTTTCTTTCTTGACTTGCGCTTTCTGTTGAGAGAGACGTCGGGTTTCTAGAATTCTTTGACAGTTGGATTGTAGTGGTTCGATTGTCAGTTGCATCTCGGCATTGTTCGGCATCATGCATTCATTGTCATGAGAGAACAATAAGCCAACCTATCACAATGGCATGCGGCTTTCGAGCCCGGCCGACCCGAAGCCTTGATCGAGAACCGAGCGCTCGTCAGCTGGGAACCAGACAGCCCGCTAATCTCGCATGGCCCTTACACATGGCATTTCCGTTTCCGCTACATCTTTCCATCTCTAAAACTCTCAACATGCATTGCATCCTCGATCACAAAAACCTCAGGGTCTTCAACAGGAACTTACCGATCAAAAAAAATTAAAAAGACCCCCAAAGAAGCCATGCATATCGCATGAATCATGTCCTTGTGCAGATACCATCTCGCTTGTTGAAAGCCACACCGCTCGTAGTCTCGTACGACACTCTCTAAACGTATGTATGTGCCTATAGTAAGTATACCAAAGCTTCATTCTCGCCCTCAGCCGCAGACGGGACCGCTCGATCAATTGATCAATTGAGTTTCGCGATCGATAAACTCGGTCGGTAAGGAATTTAATTATTAATCTACGCTTTGACACCTCCACGAGATTGGCTTTCCGTTCCCAGACGTTGAAGAGGTCATGGACTTATCGATCGATCTGATCAGATCAATCACGGACGAACTTATTTCAACGTCAACTCCCCTATCACAACCTTCCATATGCGTTGGAATATACGCCATGATGTCCCATTCAGCACCGATCTCGCGACAGAAGACTAGCTCCACACATCGAATAGGGGTAACTACAGCTTAATTCGTTTGTGCTCTATATAACTACTAGTTATGTCTATAACCGTAATACATGTATCAGGTACCGAATCAGGTATATACCGCACAGACACATTTGATAATGATAGGTCGAACGTTAACGGGACGATGATATAGCATATATATCACTCCGCATGCAACTAACTAGTGCCGGCCAGTGCTTGAGATCCTAGGCGAGGAAATGACAATATCTAGCGTCCACGTTCCAAACCTCGTGCCTTTCGATCTTCGTTTCAGAAGTAACTACTTAAGTATAGTAGCCGCATTGCAATATCGGTCTCCTGGCGGCTATGCGGCTGTATACTAGCCAGCGTTATGGTGTCACGATCACGGCTGATACATAGCACTATACTTAGCTATAGTATGAGATTATGAATATGGATAAGTAGTTAGACCAGGGGAAATACTCACTACTGCCTGGACGTTCGATATTGCAATGAAATCATACCCCGGTTCGTGAACAGATACTCGACCTTGTCTCGTAAACCTACTTACCTACCTGGCCCACTGAAATACTCTATTCCACAAACTACAATTTTAGATATCGTAACTCATACCATACTACCCATCACCCCACTACAAACGCGACTGCAAATTGAGAATTAATTCAAGTACGCAGCTGATTTACGAGATAACTACAAACCGTTCTCAATTGCTCAAACGTTGTGTAACCCGTATATCGTATATCATATTCATATCATTCTGTGACATCCATTATCCAACCTCGCGCATTCGCAGGCGCACTAACACCAATAATCCCCCAACTAACTAGTAGTAACAGTAATATAATAACCACTGCCACAGAAGAAGTGATTGAGAGGAAATATAATAAAGGAAAAAAAAAAGAGCGAAAAACTGAATTCCCCCTCGCAGACAAAAAAGTGCTTTCCAACGCTTTCACCGGCCTATATGATCATAAACATCACACCATATATTAGTCACACATGAAAATACAAAAAACAAGAAGAAAAAAATACGCTACCTCTCCCTTCTTTTCACCAAAAGAAGGAAGTAAACTCTCAACATGAATCTAAACAGTGGGGGGTGTATCAATAGAGTATGTCATAAAACACCCCCCATGGACAGAACTTGTGTAGAAAACCATCATCTAGTCCCCAAGTGCGAACGAAAAGAACAGAAAGGCTTAGAAGGAAAGGAAGGAACTGCCTCCACCCCCACCTGTTGGCACATGTGACCGGATCCAAGCTCCAAATTCTGCTGGGTTTCTGGTCTGGATGAACACCGTTCCTGGTCCTGAAAATCGACAGACAAGACCTTCGTTCGACGATAACGCGCTGATGATACCTCCGCTGGCGATTCTCTCGATTACGTATTTGCAGTTCCAGGCGACCAAATCTGTACCCACATGTTAGTCATGTATTCTTTGCATAATATTTTCGTTGTTTCTTCAGAAGTTATACTCACGTCCGTTATCAACGATATACTGCTCCCCAGGCGCCAGATTCTTCTGAATAATCGCCCCCAAACTTGTGACGAATAGCACACCCTGTCCGGTAATCTTGTACACGAACAATCCTTCTCCTGAAAACATAGCGCTGCCCAACCCTTGACTCTTATAATCCCTCACAACGCCCTGAGTATTCGCCAACCAGGCGTCTTTACCCATTGTCCATTGTTGATTGCCGTCGAGACGGATGGGGACGATATCACCGAGGGATGGCGGGGCGAGAATGACCTCTCCGGGTCCGGTGAGAGTGGAGTGAGCGAGTTCACCACCCGTGATGAGTTTCTTGAGGGAGACTTTTACGGAACCCTTGAGGGTTACGGTGGCGGCCATGGCGACCATTGCACCTGTTGAAAATATATATTAATACTACGATTCTTTTTGGTATTTTGCGGTTTGCATGTGAGGTATCTCGTCTTACCTGGCTTAGCAGTAATAGGACACCCGTGCGCCAGGTTCATCGTCAGGATGGTATTCGAATCCCTATGGTCGATTCTGTAACTTCCGCCATTGAACTGTCCAACAAGCTCCTGGCTGATAGCTGAAGTTGTCGCCTGAGGGATTGGTCCAGCGGACGGGCCAGCCGGGGGTTGGAAATTCTGCTGCTGCGGCGGCGGTGGTCCCGCAGGGGGCCCGAAGTTCTGGGGAGGGGGCGAGAAGTACTGTTGCGACCCGCGCTGTTGATCCTGGGGCGGTGGGCTGAACTGGTTCGGTGGTGGGGCGAATTGCTGCTGAGGAGGGGGGGCAAAAGATTGCTGGGGTGGTGGACGGGGGGGCTGAAGGTCTGTTAGCACGCCTATTCTCTCTCCAGCCGTGAACGCAATGATGCGTAGTTCATGATATCTCGTCATCGAGGCGAGCTTCATAGGATGCATGCGGTAACCACCCTCCCAACAGCCACCAACATTCTCGCGTAAACCACTCGCCTACGAGCAGGTCTCCCGCTGGCTATCCAGCTGCATGCAAGCAGTGGCGTCCTCGTGATTCTTTTTTTATATATATAAAAAAAAAAAAAAAAAAAATAGCGAGCAACTTACGAGGATAGTAACCGCCTTGAGGCGGTGGAGACCCTTGGAAAGACATGACGCTATTCTCTACCAGCGCAAACGCCTAATCCCGATCCTTTTCGATAGCAAAAGAGAGAGAGTGCAAATAATCCCGAGCCGTTTCGCTCAGCTGTTCTTGCCCAGTGTTGGATCGTGTATGTATGCGTACGAGAGCTATCCAGTAACGATAATCTATAAACCACCCAGAAGTTCAGCGCGCGCGCACGGGAAGGCAGGTTAGCGAGTTGCAAACGGCTCGTGAGGCTGAAAATACAGCTGCAAGCTCAAATAAAGCAATAACGGACGGGAGCAAAGGGGGGTACGGGGTACGGGGTACGGGGGAACAGGAGTATTTCGGGAATGGGGTAACCCGTATATCGATCGCGGACAGTATCCCGGCCGTTATGATACGAGACGATACTATATTATAACCAGACCTTGCAGAGCGACGAGCGACGGAGATTTCGGCGGTGCGCAGGTACCACGAACTACGTAGACTGACGTATACGCGACGTTGTGGGGAAAGGAAAGGAGAGGAGGAACAGAGGGAAAGGGAAGCTCGAGTTATTTCCTCGCCTTAAATTTTGAGAGATAAGAATTATTTTAAGCCCGGAAATCCCGGCAGCCGGAAAACAGACGTGAAGCAGATTAAAACTGGTCTGCCGACAAGAAAACTGTGAACTGTTCTGTTGCGACGAGGCCAGTTCGAAAAGGGACGAAAGAGGGGCAGGGCGCTTATGTTATAACATCTCAAGGCCAATGACGGCAGCGGGAAAACAGCATACGAACCTTAGCTCTGTGGGATATTCTCCACCAACCGACCAAACAAGTAAACGGGTTTTGGATTCAAGACCTCTCGAAGAACGGAGACGTCAATGGGGAAATAGATCGCAGAAGCTTCCGAAGGAGAAAGACCTGATCTTGTACTTATACTTTATATACGCCTCCCCAGCGGCGGGATTGTACTCTATCCACTGACCAAAATGGCAAAAAAAAGAGAAACCTTCTCAGCCTCCGATAGCTAAATTGCCCAAGTACCTCGAGCTCTCACGATCCAACTGTTAGCAAGCTACCCCTACGGTTTCAAATAGTCTTCTGTGGGATCCGATCTGTGCGCGCGCATGCTAATAGTTGACGGTGGTGGTGCTCGTGGTGGATAAAGTGCGAGCGAAAACCCCTCCACAGCCTCATTCATGCACCACCGTAACCAAGCTCCCCCATGTCTAGCGCCAGCATCCCCACCAGGTAGCTCTGAAAAATCCTTTGAAAAAGATACAAGCTTTTTTTCTGCTCCTGCGGTTTGCATTTCGAGAGAAAGCGGCCGCTTTGCTCATGCATTGTCCCGGGCGACTCATTCGGGCCAGCGAATGAAGTATCGATGTATGTAATTCGTCCCGATGGCCGACCTGCATTACATATCACATCCTCCTTTTGCATACGAGACAAACAGGTACAGTCTTTCCTTCCTCCATAAAGTAGGAGAAACCTGCAGAGATCATGCGCAGAACAGTCGTCCGTGGCGTTGGAGTCTTGGAATCCGAATGGTGGAGCTTGGTCCTTCAAGCCTCTGGGAACTTCCTTCCCAAACAGGGATATCATGGAGCTACATTCAGCCGCTGCTCTCGTTACTCCCCTTCCCTGCTGTTGAATCAGCAAGCTTCTTCTTCTTCTTATTTTTTTTTTTTTTTTACTTCCCTTTCTCGAATTTCTATTTTTTGCTCTTGCCTACAAAGCGGGGCAGAAACTGCCTTTCCGAGGCCTGGAATTCGAAGGTCGCATGTTCCCGGCCCGCCACGCCATACCTCACATATGACGACATTCCTAACCACCTCACAAAAGCGCACCCCAAAGAAAACATCTAATATGATCAGGAATACCCCGAAGAAATATATAAAATGGAAATCAACATTTCTTCATTCTACTGACTTTTAAGAAAACCCCTTAATAAAAACCCAAATAAGCCTACATGGGGGAATCATCATCGTCGTCGTCATCGCCAGTGCATAAAAAAACAAAAGGAAAATTTATAAAAACGGTATAATCGCACGGGAAAGGAAGGGAGAAGAAGAGGAAGAATAAAATCAACATTTGCGGCATGGGAAATCATTGAACCGGTACTAGGAAAAAAGGAGACGAAGGCATCATATTGTAAAACCGAAAACCCATCCATCGAAAATGCTCACAAAAGAGAACCCTAGATGGAAAACAGACGGAGCAGTAAGAGGGGTAAAGCAGTAGAACACCCGATAATATGATGAATGATGATGGTGGAAGGAAGGCGGTCGCACCCAGGTGACAGTAGAAAGGGCACAGAGGTTATATAAAGCGGACCGGGGGGTTCACCCGGCCTTTACAGTGATGGGCGTACAGGAAAAGGTACTAATAAGGTGAGGTGCCTAAGGAGAAACATCCGAGTAAGGTAAAAGTCCCAGTAAACCTGATAAGAGTTTGACAAGCAAGCAGAAAGCATAATCTGTAAGCGTTTAAGCCTGTTGCTTCTTTCTCTTTCCCAAAGCGGCTTGGAAACCAGTCTTGATAGCACTGTGATAAATCGGTCAGTAACCATTCCATGCAGATGAGGATGATATATAAAGCCAGGGGATACATACGAAACAGATTTCCTCGAACCGCAGATATTGCAGTTGACGAAGAACAATCGGTTCTCCTTCATCAATGTGGTGTTCGGGCTCTTGCATGTTCCACAAGTCAAGTACTCGACAATGTATCGTCTCAGAACGCTCTCCAACTGTTTCTGCTGGAATCGACCCTTGATAACCAATCTACCCGCACCATCGACGGAACCGTTGGTACCCAACTCGGCAAAGATGAATTGAATGATATGTTCCGGGTTCCTCTTCATCTTGCGCGCGATCTCGGGTAGGTTGGCGAAGATCGATTTCTTGTTACCTTCACGGGCGACCTGGGGTGGTGGGATCTTGTAGTTCTTTAGACGACCGTCACCGGAGAGCTCTGGATGGTCTTCGTAGAGGTTGATGTAGAAACGCTTAAGGAGTTGGGAGTATTTGAACGGTGCGGCGTTATCTTGGGCCCAGACACCGGTTCCCTGTTGAAGTTCGGCCTCGATTTCCTCCTGAGTTTGCGGAACGGCTGGCTCATCCTTCTTGTCCTCAATACCGGCCTCCTCGAGACGCTTCTGGAACTCATCATCCTCGGTAGCGGCCTTCTTCCTAGTACTCTTCTTGGGCTTCTTGACGAGCCTCGAAGGATCGAATTCCTCGCCACCCTCAAGAGTAAGAGTGGTTTGTTCGCTATCCTCCTTTGGCTTCTTTGGCTTCTTCTTTTTCAGGAGCTTAGGGTCGAATCCTCCCTCGGCCGCTCCCTCGCCATTCTCCTTCGGTGCCTCCTCGCCGTTTTCGGATTCCTTCTCCTTCTTTGGCTTCTTCTTCTTCTTTAGGGCGCTCGGGTCGAAGGTCGGGGCTTCGGCTTCACCGTTTTCTAAGCGGGACATCATCTCGTCAGCACTGATGTTCGTGCCTATATTATATTGTGAAATATTTTATATAGAAGAACACCCGAAGTATAAGAAAAAAGGTCCCCAAAAGAATATCTCATTGATGAAAAAGAGAAAGTGACGTTTGGAAGGAAATGGGGTTTAGATATAGGACGGGTGGCGACTCACCAGCGACGGAATGCTGTTCAGCGGTGCTGCCATCGTTCGTCTCAACCTTCTCGCCGTTGTCGATATTTGTAGTTTCGCCAAAGGCGACCGACTTCTTCTGCTGTCGTAAACGTTAGCTTCTACTGCTCCGGCCAGGAGGCCAACGATATGAGAGGGAGCCGATTGGGAACGTTGAGGCCGAGTAGGGAGGGGTGGAATCTGCAGTTACCTCGTCCTCCGACATTCTTGTAGCTCTTAACCGTTGGATGGATCGTTAGTATCGAGTCTTAGCTTGTCTTCTGGATGATTCCAATTGATGTAGGGACGTTAAGGGTAAGGTTGTGATTGTTGAGTTTTGTTGATGGTTGACGATAACGTGGGGAGAGGTGTGGTAGTTCTCTTTGAGGTTGAGTCAGTGGAGCTGATAAGAGCTTTGTTGGTGCTGTGGAAATTTTTTGCTTAGCGTCACTGGTCACCAGCCACATTCCGGAGACATACGTGGCTGTGCATCTGATTGTGGGGTGATCGTGTGGCGTAACAACGCAGGAGACTTGCAAGATACCACACGCGTACACGCCTGCTCGAAGCGGTCGACAATGCACGCGCGCACCAGGAACGAAGATACTAGCCTAAGAACGGATTTATCAATCTACTCCGTCCCCTCAATGAAACGATGCGGGTTCAGACGCATTTGAAAACCCGATCTAGACTTAGATTGATCTGACTAACTCCTCATTCCAGGCGCCAAAAACATTAGTTGAATGTCATTTTAAGCTGGTCCCGAGACCATCTGCACCTATACAGAAAACTATCCTCCCCTTACCGTCCGGAGATATATTTTCTTAATTCGCCGTCTTATCAGCATAGTTCGAGATCTAGCCGATTCATTCGATCAATTTAAGGCGAGGGCCCCTGTAGATAATTCCACCTGTACGTGGACTCGAGCTCTTAACCGGCTAAAACCTGTAAAGGGTAACCGGTATGAAGGGGTCTTTCGTCGGGCAGACTTCTAATGTTATCCCGGAGTATCGGTATCATGCACTCCTTCGTTATCCCCCAACTATGAGTTAGTATATTTGATCCACCTGATCAATTGTCTTGTAGTTGAATGGTTCGAAACCCCTTCATATCATATGCATATCGTACATACCAGGCATTTATAACCATTGGTCTTAAATTAGATGTAGTCTATCTGCATGACTCAAAAACATAGATGTGGTCCATAGGCATTTATCGTGTATGCAGAATTGTGTATAAGCGCCAAAGGATATTCCACAAAGCCACGGGCACCCCATGCAAGGGAGGAAATCGCATCTCCTGCTAATGGTTAAGTCTGGTGACGAGACTGCTAATGGCTAGTGGGCTTTGCAGGCATGTCCATGGCTGGGCTACATTCGCGAGTAGTGCGGTGCCCTTCCATATTCTTTAATGATAAAATTAATATGCCAAACGTATTCATTCCATCATATATCCCAAGTATCCAAACCTCCTAGAATCCCTTTTAAGAAAAATATAAACTTTCCCCAATTTAATATTAAAAGTATCCCACAAGAACTGAAGGAAAAAGTCACAGAAAAGATTCTTCGTTTGAGCAGACACTACTCCTTCCACTTCAGACTCCACACCTCCTCCCCAGCTCTGAACGGCACCACTGCCGCATCTCCACTTCCGACCTCCTTGATAGCCTTCTCCCCCAACCCCTTCATAAGCACAATACTCCTCTTATCCTTCCCCTCAATCTCGATCCCCTTCTCCTTCACTTTATAAAAGTCTCTCCCGAATTTACAACAAAACCCCTCTAGCGTCTCCTTATCCGCCTTCCCCACTTTATCAAACGCCTCAGCTACCAGCTGTACGGCGTAAGGTTGGGTGAATACCCCCGCAACAGTCTTATTATTCCCCGAGCGACCTTGTTTGGCGAATTTGGGATGTGGGGCTGAGTCCGTACCCAAGAAGAATTTTGTATCTCCGCTGGTGGCCGCAGCGAGGAGGGCAGCTCTGTCGGCTGGCAACTTCGCGACGGGTTTGCAGAAGCAGAATGGATCGTCTGCCCAGTTGTCTATCGTTAGGAAGAGATGATGGGCGGTGATTGTGCCCGCCACTGTGGGTCCGCATGCTCTGACTGCTTCTACGGCTGCGGCGGTGGTGCAGTGTTCCAGTACTATTCTTAAGTTTGGGAATTTCTGGTGAATGGAGAGTAATGTGGGTAGGAACTTTGCTTCGGCGTTCAGGATGGTAATGTCCTGTTCTTCTATCCCTGCTACGTCTTCTGGCGGGGTGGACGGGCATTCGCCGTGCAGGTTTAGGACGATGTCGTGGTCGGACATGGCTTGGAAGACTGGGTAGAAGGATTCGTAGGATAAGACGCCGGAGTCGGAGTTTGTGGTTAGACCGCGTGGGTAAGATTTCACGCCAACGATGCCGGCTGCCGCGGCTTCTGCGATTGTAGAGGGGGTGATTGAGGGGTGAAGGTAGAGGGTCGGGAGGAAGGTAGTTTTGGGGGAGAGGGATTGGAGTTTTGACATGTATGAGAGAGCGGCTGAGGGGTCTGTTATTGGCGGGACGAGGTTTGGCTAGACGGGGGGGTATGAGATGTTAGTTTGATATTGATACTACGGCGATAGATACAGGATTGGAACAGGGAGCATACCATCACGTATACCAGGTTGACGCCGCCGTTCTCAATGGTCGGCGTAACCGCCTCCATCATCGATCCATCACGCAGATGGACGTGGAAGTCCGCTGCAGGGGGCAGTTCAATGACCACTTCGGCCTCGGAGTCTGGTCGTCTCTGAATGCGTGCAGAGGCAGCCGCTGCTTCATCGTCGCTTTCTTCATCTGATGACTTGCCGCCGGATTTCAGACGTCGGAACAGCTTTCTAGCAGCCGAAGGCTCGGAGCCCTGAGGTTCTTTGGAGTCCTTGGAGTCCTTGGAGTCCTTTGAATCTTTGGAGTCGTCGTCATGGTGGGAGACGGAGCCGCGAAGGTGGAGATGGTCTTTGAGCGTCATTGTTTCCCTTTTGATCTTGCTTCTGAGGATATAAATTAGCCCTTGAATCTGAGAGATGGAGATGTTTTCAATAGATACCTGTGCTTCCGTTATCGGCGAGAAGTTTTGAAGTTGGAAGCTGACCCCGCTAAGATGCTCAAAGTTGTGATTCGATGAAGCGGCGGCCGCAGTGTTGGAAATGCGGCATCAAATTTGCTTTGCGACGAACCAAATCCCATTCTCAATCCACGCCTTGAGCTCATTCGATTCCATTCCACCGACAGAAAACATGCCGATACAGATAATAGCACCAGCACCGTTCGTGACGGCCGACGACGAGGAGGAAGACGAGGGCGGTGTCCGTCTAGATCTCGACAATGACGGGGATGTATCGATGGAAGGCGATGTGCCGGCGCATCGACGGTCGACGGGCAGGCAGGCCGGTGGGATTGTGACTCCGGGCGAGATTGTCACCGAGGACCCTCAATGGATGCGGTATGTCCTATACTACTATTACTATTACGATGGTGCCTACGACGGCGTCTACGATGACGGCGATGTTTTATGATCACGGTGCTAACGTACGAACGAACTCACAGCGGCCACGGAACGTATCTCTCGCAGGCCGTATCATCGGGCGGTTACCAATCCATCGTGTCCTCCCTCGCCGGCACAATCTCCAAAACCAATAAACTGCTCTCAATTCGCGCTCTGAAGTTCCGATACGTGCCCGAGATAGGAGACCTAGTCGTCGGTCGCATTCTAGAAGTACAGACCAAACGGTGGCGCGTCGATATCGCGGCCCCTCACTCAGCGACACTGCTCCTCTCATCCATCAATCTCCCCGGCGGAATCCTCCGAAAGAGAACATCGACGGACGAACTGCAAATCCGTACTTTCTTCTCAGAGGGGGATTTATTGGTCGCCGAGGTGCAAACCCTCTCAAATGACGGTCAGGCAAGTCTTCACACCCGAAGTCTGAAGTACGGCAAACTTCGGAACGGGGTGTTCATGACCATAGACGCCGGGATGGTTAGACGGATGAAATCGCACGTCTTGACGATGAACACTTCAAACGGTGGCGGGGAGGTGGACATCTATTTGGGTGTGAACGGGTACATCTACATCGCGAAGCACACCACCCCGCTGACGGAATCGGGGGGACCTGAGGGTAAGAGCGTGAGTATCACAAGGCTGGAAGAGGAGGCATCGGAGGCTATATATTCGAATGTGAACGAGGATATTTCACCGGAGACTAGAGCGGAGATCGCGAGAATCGCGTGCGTGATCGGAGCGCTGGCGAAGAACGGTGTGAAGGTCGACGAGGAGATAATACATCTAGGGTATGAGGCTGCACTGGAGGAGTTCTTGCAGGGTATGGAGTGGGGTGGGGATGGCGAGGCAGGGAAGAGGGTCGTCGAGGCGGCATTGGCGAAGCGGCGGGAGGGCTAGTCGGAACAGTGGACTACGAATGCTTAAGCAAGTTGCATGGATGGTGGCGATACGGTGTACGATATGATATGAGACGAGACGATACGTTATGATATAACGCGACCGACGGATAGATGTTTCTTAGACATGCTTCGCTCCAGTTTCACGGCCAGCCCGGGCCAGCCCTAGGCCTTGTTTCTTCTGGCACGACGTCCACGGCCTCCGCGACTGCAGAGTCAGCAGCCATCATGTTCGCCCGCGCCGATGACATACCCACAGGCCCTTCACGACATGAACTGCACCCCGCACCGCGAACCAGGGAACTGATTAATCGATTAGTCAGTCACAGCGGTCGTATCAGTGGCAGATTACGGCCTAGCGAATACGAAAGAAAGCATTGGATCCGCCGGCCGGAATCCAACAGACAGCGAGCCAACTTCTCCGCACGGAGCATTAAAACAGTTACCCCGGTCGACATGCCTGCTCGCTAAGACGGGAAGACCAACCAGACTGGAAGGATGTCCAGCCCGAAAGCTCGGGATCGTTCGAACGCATGTGAAGGCGCTAGAGGGCCGGCTGCAGGAGATCGAAAGTCTCTTCGTCATGGACTTGGCCTGATTCACAGACCAGGTACGCTGTGCGAAGTGTATCAGGCTTATGGTCTGATAGAGAGAAAGTATTTGGATTCGGTCGTAGACAGAGTAAGCCCGCCACCGGTTGAGCCCAAATGCCCCGCCTACTGTAGATGCTCTGGCAGGCGAAGTCTCCGGCGGATTATTAATTATTCTGCTATCGCCTGGGGTTTCTGTCACGGTCGTCCATTCAATCGATTACACATTCGCGGAGTGAATTGAGAAGGTGTTCTGTGCGAAGAAAGAAGAAGAAGAAAAGAAGCCTCGGTTGAAAATGGCAGGTTGGATGTAACCAATTCGTCTCTTTCTTATCCGCCGCCTCCCACGACATCGACGGAGTATAATAACACCATCGTCTCCCGTTCCTGAAGTTGTTTAATCATCATCGCCGCCTCCATCATCGATACCGTTCAGACGAGGACCGAATCTGTGTAGTCCCAACCAACAGCACCAACCAACAGCACCACCAACAGCAACAACCTGCCCCATTCATCCCGACCCTGCCTATATCGCCGGCTGCATTATTACCGTCGCGCATATCCTCAATCACAATACAATACAGAAGTAGCATTGATCGATCTGAGCTTGTCGCGATAATATTTCATACTTCAACCAATCAAAAATTAAATTAAATTAATTAAAATTTAAAAAAAAAAAAAGAATGTCCAAGACTATCGCCCCTCCCCCCGCCACCCCCATCTCCGACATCCCCGTCGCGGTCGCCCGCCTCCGCGCCACCTTCCAAACACACAGAACCCGTTCCGTCGAATGGCGGAAACAGCAGCTGCGAAAGCTGTGGTGGGGTCTCCACGATAACGAGGCAGATATCGCCGCCGCTCTGTGGCAGGACCTCAAGAAATCCGAACATGAGGCTATGCAGAGCGACGGCATCTGGTTGAAAAACGCGATCATTGATGCTTTGGGCGATATCGACAGCTGGGTTAAGGAAGTCCCCGTCACTGTGGATTTGCTCAGCAAGGCTGCTAGTCCTACTATCAGGAAGGAGCCGCTCGGTGTCGTTTTGATCATTGGGTATGCAATTGACTTTTTTTTTTTAGTTAGTATGCTTTGAATTGCGCCCGCTGATATATTGAGTACACCTCTAGAGCATACAACTACCCCTTCCAATTGACATTTGGTCCCCTCATCGGTGCCATCGCTGCAGGGAACTGCGTCGTCGTCAAACCTTCTGAGGTCTCACAGGCATCCGACGCTGTCGTCACAAGGATCATAACCGAATATCTCGACCCGGATGCATTTGCCGTCGTCAACGGCGCAATCCCGGAGTCTACAAAGCTTCTTGAACAGAAATACGATAAGATCTGCTATACCGGTAACGGTGTCGTTGGCAGGATTGTGGCTACCGCTGCTGCTAAGCATCTTACTCCCACGATTCTCGAGTTGTACGTGCCAACCACCATATTACCTTCTATCTGATATGAAGAGCAAGTGAACGGAATACTAACTGCAGATGCCAACAGGGGCGGCCTAAACCCCGTCATTATCACCAAGAACGCCGATGTCAAACTCGCCGCCCGCCGCGTCTGCTGGGGAAAGGCCTTGAACGCCGGTCAAGTCTGCCTCAGCCCGGACTACGCCATCGTCCCATCCTCCAAAGAAGCGGAATTCGTCTCCACCATGGCCGCCACCTGGCGTAAATTCTACCCGAACGGAATGCAAGCCTCGGCAGACTACCCACGCATCGTGAACGACCGTCACTTCCACAGAATCAAGGGGCTAATCGAGTCCACCAGCGGAGAGGTCAAAATCGGAGGTCAGACCGATGAGAAGGAGAGGTACATCGATTTGACTCTCGTCAAGGTCAAGGATGAGAACGACGAGTTGCTCAAGCATGAGATCTTTGGGCCGGTGTTGCCGTACCTCGTTATCGATGATCTGGACGAGACGATTGAGTTTGTCAATCGGATTAGCGATACGCCCTTGGCGCTGTATACTTTCACGACGGACAAGAAGGAAGCTGATTACAGTAAGATCTTACCTCGTTATGTCTCGGGAATTGGGTGGAATTTGGCGCTGACGAATGATTAGTCTTGGGCCGCACGAGATCTGGTGGTGCGACGGTTAATGAGTATGTCTCAAAGTTCTTGATTATTATTTCATATCGGGACACTGTCAGCTAACGAGTTTGATTAGTACAATTTGGCACGGCGCATCTCACAAGCTTCCATTCGGTGGAGTCGGCGAATCAGGGATGGGTAACTACAGAGGTCAGCACTAAACCATAATCCTCTTTTACACCAAAAACAATTTCTAATACCTAGCAATAACAGACAAATTCGGCTTCGATGCCTTCTCCCACCACAGAACTACCGTCCGACAAGCCGGTGGTTGGTTTGAGATGATCTTGGATGCGAGATATCCACCTTACATCCCCAGCAAATTGTCACAATACCGCATGCTATTCGAGAAGAAACCCAACTTCGGCCGCGATGGGAAAGCGAAAGCTAGCTGGCTCGGGTGGTTCGTTTCTTTGGGAGGAGGAGATAGCAAGACTGTGGCTGTCAAGTACGTTGCGACTATTCTCGGTATGATATATTTCCTTACTATTCTATTCCCGTCTGCGAGAAGGGGGTAGAGGATTTTTCTTTTGTATGTTTTCCTTTGTTACAATATACTTTATATATATCTCTCCCTTGAGAGATACACGAGTATTTTGTGGGCTAGCTAACGCGATATTGCTTTTATAGGCCTGGTGTACCTCAAGAATCAAATTGATGCGAGGAGACGTTAAGCTTGAACAGCAGTGTCCTTTATTGAGACATAAAGAGGGGTAGTGAGAGGCTGGGGAGACCGGCACTTACATCTCGCAAGTCGCCGCGATTAGGTGTGCAAGGTTATCGTAATATCATTGGGTTTCTTTTGACCGGGCGTTTATTCTGTACTGCTTCCTACGTATCGCATACTGTACACTACTGTTACCTTTGATGCTGCTTGATGGTTTTCGTATTCCTAGTCATATTCGAATTTTTACTCAAATCCAACCCCGAAGCCCTAGAGACTACCACCATCTCCTTCACCCATCCGATAGGAGGTTCGAGAAAGTCGCCCTATTTAAAGAAGAAGAATAAGAAGAAGAATTATTCTGGCAGCTCTGTGATCGCGTGAAGTTGATATCCTAGGATTAGCTCAACACAATATGGTGCCAAATATTAAATTCCAACGCCCTCTAGCAGGGGGCTTTCGCTCTCAAAACGACTCACCCACGTACACGGCTACGTCGGCGTCTAGGATTTATATACTTTATGCCTACTTACGCATAGCTAAGTACCTAGGTATAGATAGGTGCCCGCCATCTACATATAGGTAGATAGCGGGTCCCGGTAAGGGCGAGAGACGGTGGAATTCTCGCGCTCGAATAACCGACCTACTATTTTCAACTTGACCATCTTGGACAAACAACAGGACTACTTGGGCTTCCTCCTACCACCCCTAACAGTGAATAAATACAGACTACACAATGGACCGGCTGCCGTCAACCGCCCTGAGGTTGGTTCCCCTTAGGCCCTCCAGGGCTTTCACATCGAGAGTGATATCCAACCAATCTCATTTCTCAGAGGGGATGACTCTACGGCAATTCCTCCAGAAATGTACGATAAAGGTCCTGAATCCGGCAGAAGCCTCGCTATATTTTAGGTCAAGGATTAAATTGCCAGTGGCCGCCGATGCGAGAGAGTTCAATGAATCTACAAAATTCAGGGAATGGCCTGACTTCTTTGCCGGACTCGATAAGTTCTTCGGACCACATCTAGATACCAAAGTAAGTCCATCCTTATGAGAAACAATGATATCATAGTGAATTATAATTTAACCTTCTAGTTCGACACGTTGACTCACGATGAGCTGCACTGGGCAAGGGCTCTCGAAAGTGGTATAGCTCTGGGAGATGAATCAAGAGTACAAGACTGGGCCATGAGGGTCATCGAGGAACCCTGCGTACAAATAATTGAATCAATCTACGGCCGTAAAACCAAACCATTGTTCCACGGTCCAAGAGAAACAGTTGAGGTCGGAATCCCGGACCGTGTACTCACGTTCAATGCAGAACCAAGTCACGGCGGGGCTGCCGCGCGATTGGCCGTTGAACAAAGAACGCCCTGGGCTCTCGAAATGGATCATATCGATGTTGTAGAGCGCGTTAACGAAACTGGGAATGAGGATGATCCCTGCTTGACATCTGTTCAACAAGTTTACGGCTACATGACTATGAACTTCTTGAAATACGGCATTCTAACTACGGTACATTCAACGAGAGTCATGCGCAGGGTCCACGATGATATCTATCCAGGCGGAGTTCTAGAGTGCTCTCCTAATATTGACGTTGATGGAGAACTACTTAGGTCACCGCTCGCCGCGTTCGCATACGTTGCATCCTTAGCTTATAAGGAAGGATACATGCACGTATCATTTGACCCAGAGTTTGACCCTCGAAGAGACTATCGAATCATAAGATTCGGGAAAGATGCAAAGCAGTTTTCGGATCCATTTGCAGAGGTTTCAAAACCAACAAGAAGAAAGCGTCAAGATTTTGATCCCAGCCGATTCCGCATACGGCTCGAAGACAACTTGAAGCGCAACGACTCCAGCTCTAAACACGTCATTCATGGGACTCTCTTCCTCGCGGGAACCCAGCCTTCAGATGGTGTACCGGTCATCGTCAAGATCTATGACGTACACCATCCAACTGGCGCCAAAGATTACGAAAAAGAAGTTGCCATGTTAGTACCGGTATACCCTTTTCAACACTGGTTCCCTCCCAACTATTCGCTAACGTCCACTCTTCTACTTAAACGAGATATAGCTACGAACGCTTGAAGGGTCTACAAGGACGCTATATACCAAAGTTGTATGCCGGTGGCACGAACTGGGGAGGGGGGTTTCGAGTTGCTGTCTTTGAACACTGTGGCGAGAGCATCCGGGGCGACTGGAACCTCGAGATCAGGGAACGTGCCCGAACAGCATTGATGAAGATCCACGACCGGGACGTATTGCACCAGGACATTGAGTTTCAGAATTTTACCTACAATTCGGGACGAGGGTGTAAATATCCCGTCCGACTCGTCGGCCTCGGCAAGGCCACCTCCAATCCAGAGCGAGTAACTGAGGATGCGAAAATGTCGGAGCTTTACACACTTGAGAGGCTAGACTAGATGAGATCGATTGAATCCTTTCCGGCTGCGGGCTCTTAAGGTTGGGATCTTATGCCACCCTCACAATATTGTGGGGCTTAAAATGCATGTCGCGGTGGTGTGTTCGATTGCGTGTACTTCTAGCTTCCAACCATAGTGGATTCTTTCGAATGTCAAGTACTTAAGTAATTAAATGCAGAAACGGTCGTTTGCGCTTATATAGTAGCACACATCGACATGAGCCTGGTCTGGTGGTCACAGACCCACAACAATCATGAGTCTTTTCGTGTAGCGAACCACAAAAGAGGGGTCCAAACACGGACATTGAATACATGCACGGCGTAAGCAGGATCCCGGGATACTGAGCTAGGAAGTTTTATATAAACCTCAACCATCGGTGCCAAAATTCACGCTCCCAATGCAAAGTAATGGCGACGATATCCTCTTTCCCCACCGAAATACTTCTACAAATCCTAGAGGATGATTGCCTTAACCCCGCTGACGTCGCTCGCTTCGCGCGAACATGCAAACGACTCCACAATATCGCAATGACCTGCAAAATCGATTACAACTTCCAGGTCGACCACATCTCCCGATCATCATGGAAACTCATCCGCTGTCTTCTGGTTGATCCAAAGCTTGGTCAGAGGTTTCGAAAAATCACGGTTACTTGGCATCGGCGGCGGCCTAGGAAACCTCTGACGTGGACGTTACAATGGAATTGGGACCGTCCCGGTGAAGAGTCAAAACTGGTAGATTTATGTAAGAGATGGAATTTCGATAGTACATTTGTTATTCAGGGTATGAACTCCGAGGCTTTATTACCCGTTTTGTTATCTTTCACGCCGAATCTGGAGGCGTTGGATTACGGACAGCTGGTGATGCGGGCTATGCGCCCGGATTTTAAGGCGGCGGAAGGGGTTAGAGCGTGGGATTATTGTCAGGGGAGGCATTCTAGATGGGTTCCTAGGCCCAGGGGCCTCGGGTGGCCGTGCCAGTGGGGAGATTTTGCTGCTGTTGGGGGTTGTGTGATACCTGAGGAACTATCGTGGCTATATTACGCGCTTACCAAGATGCCTGCTATAAGTCGTGCTCAGGTAGAGCTGACTGAGAGCCATTATCTACCGGGGTTTTGGAATCTTAGGACGTTTGAGCATGGGTATTGTGCGGATATTGATGATGAGGAGTACAGCTGGCCCGCAAGGTATTTGATAAAAATTATGTTGTTACCGCGGATTGAAACCGTGAGGGTCTGCAGGTGCGCTGCGGTTGCTCAAGGGGTGGCCGACTACAGCGCGCTTGATAAGGAACCTGAGATATTGGCTGACAGGAGGTCGATGGTTAAACATCTGGAACTTACGAATTGCATTTTACTCGAGGAGGATTATAGAACCCTCGCGGGGTTTACAGGGGAGCTGGAGACGTTGAGGTGTATTGTGGACGATGGGGGGTTTGAGACGGATTATAGGAAGAAACTGCAGCTGATTAATGGGATTGATGTCGCCATGGAGTGGAGGGTGGATCCGGAGAAGGTTGTAGAGTTCTTTTTGGGGGGTAATGGGAGGTTGGATAGGGATAGGGTATTTGTTACGGCGGATAATCTTGAGGTGTTACCTGAAGGGGATGAAGACTTTGGGCCGGATGATGATGCTTATTTTTATGAGCCGGAGATTGTGGCTGTCGATGAGGATTGAATGAGAAGAGAAACGATTACAGTATGCGGGCTGGGCATTGCAGTATAATAGTACACGTACCGCGAACGAGAATTCGAGATTCCTATAATAAAATGGATGGCATTACCTAGTTATGGATCCACCACAAGGAGGATTGTCATGTTTTGATATCCGTTCGTATGATCGTAGAGATATCAATATATTACATCGATATCTATGTACGTAAAGACCTAGATACGTATCGATACCTGCGAACGAGTTATACCAGTATGCTCACAAACATATCGGTGACCGTTCCGAGGCTCGAGATGTCAATGATTGCTGTGAGGGTTCGGGAACAGCGCGCGTGAGTCTGCGATATGGTCATCCTAGGCCTCGGCCTGGCCTGGGTATCACATATACCTGAGGTAGTTAGTAATTTTATGACTGCATAACGGTAAGCTACGTAATATTACGGCGTATTACATATCATCCAGCTCAATCCTCAGATTTATTAATCAGAACTTGGTTCCTAAAATAATATCCCGACGATTCTCACGATAATTATCAATCCCGACCCGAATAACCCCGTTCCATTTCATCCCGCTTGCGTTGCACCTGTTGTTTTTCTCCGACTGTTCCCTTGTAGCCTACGAAATCAATGGAATCTTTTAGGTAAGATTCCCGGAAAGTCGGAGGCTGCTGGGTGGCTAGAATCGGAATGCCTATGGTTCTACAATCGTTCCTTCTCCTGTAGATCGATGCGGCGGATGCCTGCTGCATCGATAGCTTAAAATGAGGTAAGGTACTTTCTAGATTAGGAAGAATTCGAATGTTTAGCTTGAGGCCCTGGTCCTTGTCCGTTGTCTACCTGGAAAACGTAGATCTGTAGACGGTTGCATATAAAAGGTGGTTGAATTTAAACTAGAGGTTTTTGGTATCCCGAAGCCTCGTATATTACGAATAATATTATCCACGGTTCAAGGCATCTATAATACCTTGGTTCCGAATGCAGCTCAAGTACCGAACGTTTGAATAACGATTGAGACGCTGGGGTATTGAAACTAAAACGGGCCGATGTTACTGTCTCCAAACGAAACGAAACCCACCTGCCCAAAAAAAAGATAGATGTATTGGAATCTCTTCAAGAGCCTCGATACACCTAGGTACCTTCGCAACCCCCGTCAATCGCGCTACCGCCCTCTGTGAGGCTCGAACTCACGACCTCCAGATTATCAAGAGAGACTATAAAAGTCTGGCGCTCTTCCAATTAAGCTAAGAGGGCTTGGTCGCCGGGGCTTGCGGTATAGGGTCGGTGACAGGTGTGAGGGGCGTTTTGAAGGTGTGATCTTTTAGTTCTTTTGACAAACTAGCGTTAATGGGACGTCGACGTGTTAGGGGCAGGTGGACGGGTATAAAGCGGGATCTTCGAGTCAGGAGATTTAAACTGGCTAACGCGAGAAGGCCTAGTTGGAACAGCTGTTCTCCGGGATAACCTTAAGGCCTTGAAATTCTGGGGTTGGCGGATGGCACGTTCGCACACTGCATTATCACATATGCACAATCTCGTATCGATATATCGTGCTTGCTGGCTGCAGGGAGCTTAAAGCAAGCTTTGCTGGACGGCTAGATTGAGTGACACGAATTTTTTGGCCTAACGGGTTGAACGCTCGGAAGGGCCTAAGGGGATATCACGAACTTTGAAGGTTATTGTTATGTAGTAATCCATGCACATGTGCACACCATGTGGATCGGATTACTCGAGGGTAAGTGATTGGGCACGAGTAATGCGATGGAGAAGTTCCGACAATAGAATGCGGAGAGCGATCACGCAAAGTAATACGAGGTTATGCAATATCATCCCTTTTGTTTTTTCTCTTGGAAAGTTCTTTGCAGTTTCCACCGGGGCGCGAAAAAAATGTCTGAGCTGACTGAAAATTTCCATCGCGTTCGAACGTTCGGTCCAAGACCTGTGCTGCGATATGATGTAGTTATGAGGCGATATTTTGATCATGAGGTTCAAAAAATTTTCAGATCGAGCTCTCAGGTCCGCGAAACGGAAAATTTGGAGATGTCGGCGATTGTTCTTTGAATTTTAATTTTTTCCTAGTGGTCTTGGAGTTTTAAAGGTCGGGGTTTACGTTTACCTTTTACTCGCTTCCAAGAAGGTATTGCAGCCTCTGCTTTCTGCGCCGCGGCTGCGTGAGCTGACGAACAGGTTCTGACAGCCTTCAGCGTTTAACCGAAAGAAAGAGCGCTCAGCTGCCCTCTGAAAGAAAAAAAAGAAAGTGCAACCTATTCTGGCATGAAGCATCTCCAATAAAAGGGGCATTTCGATCCCATGGATCCGCTTGACAAAAGAATCTGGGGAAACCCAATCAGGGTTAGCAGTGTTTCCGACGGAGCTGCGCCAGAATTTTTTCTGTCTCGCGTCGATGTCGGACCTTTTCGAGCTAATGCGACGGGATCACGCCGATGCATTTCAATGCGCTGGATGGTGGCTCCTCTCAAGATGTGGATTTCTCATTCAAAATGTGGAGAGTAACGTATAACACCGGCCCCATTCACAATTAATTGGATCTGCGGTCCGCACCGGAGGTTGAGTGGAATTTGGATGTTTTGATGTTTTCAGACCCTCTAAAATCAATGCGGGCTCGTCGATGCCGCAATATATTGCGATACGAGCGTAGACTACGATCATGGGTATGCAAGAACTCTGGCTCTAGGATGTTTACTGTGACAATTACTCCAAAAGTGTCGAGATCGTGATGAATTGAGTTATTTTTCAAGTAATAGAATCCGACGTTCGTATTTCCGTACCGTCTACAGACGTACCGAGCATTAAAGCCGACGTGCAGGGGATCCGGGATCGAGCCATCACGCTGCCCGGCAAATGCAATATGCATCACTCATCTCCGTGATGTGATCTCGGAGGTTTTGTATATTTAACCGTTAGACTTGACAGAGACTGGGGTACGGAGAGCAGCGTTGCGCCCGGTTTCGGTTGGAGAGGAACAATAAAAGGTGCATTCGGAAAGCAGTTCTATAGATCTAGCCCAGATATATATGAAACGGTTGAGTGGCGGGAGCTCATTGGAGGCGATGTGTTGCACCTGTTGTCGAAATCCACCAGTGAAATATCGCCATTCGACGGGCCAGCGACGGCCTCAAAGCTGGTTGGTCGGGTGTATTCTCAAATGGTCGAATTCGATTACCCCATCGCGACATGATTCGAGCATGCCCTTGGATTCCGCGTTTCAAGGATCCTTCTCGCCATTTCTTCTTTTTTTTATTTTTTATTTTTTTCGGTGGAAGAATGAGGGGAAGCTCAGGAATCCACCAAGAAGGCCTGGCACAGAAGCCAGAAAGGGGGCAATTTACGGTCTTTATGTCAATTACGATTTGATAAAATGGGGGTAATAGAAATTCTCCTGTCGAGGGCTGGCGAGCTCTCTCCGTTCCACCGCCTCTGCCCCAATCAATGGCTCGAATTCCGCGGAGAGACTCCACTCACACACTCATCGACTCGGACTAGCGAAGTGGTAGGGCTCGAGGGAAAGCTGGCTCCAAGAATCGGCGTCTGGAAATGTACCACTGCTTCTGGGTTGCTTTTAGCCAATTTTTAGGTAAGAGCCCAGCTTGGGAGGGCGTCTAGACCACCTGACCTTGTCCATGGCCCATTCCTTCCAGCTTACGAGTGTGATGCAGAGCGGATTTTTGGCCTCCCCTGACACGGCTCCGGCTCAGTCGGAGGCTGCCGGGGAGCAAATTCCATGCGAAGGTATAACGTAATATACCCCGGGAAAGGCATCTACAACATCTGCTAACAAGCTTTTTGCCTTGCCCTACCGACAGATGCGTTCATGATGAGGGAACGGCTTCGTATTGCGTCAAGGAATGGTGATATTTCTGTTACGTTTCGGTATGCTGAAAGTATTATATTTCTGTACTACCTCGAACACAACCTTACTTGCTAACCTCACGCTTGCACCAGGGAAATTGAGGTTCGGGGATCCTTTTTTTGCTTAGGCGATTAAAGATTTCTGAGTAACTTCTTACGCTTTCTTGTCGGAGCTGGGCACAGCGTCGACTGGAATGGATTCACGACATCCTCTTACGCCCTGTTGCAATTGCGTTTTGCGTGGTTGACGTCTGCTAAGCGGATGACTCCAGCACTGTCCGATTCATCCGGCCGTTGCGTTCACGATGTCTTTCGGGCTTCATCGATTTGGGATCGTTGAGCTCGACAAAGCGAAAAAAAAAAAAAGCTGAAAGAAGGCCAAACCGGCGTACAGTGTGAGGTCAGGCACCACGTGCGCTCTCCGGTTCGCGGGCGGCCAGCTACCGATACCTGAAATCGCAAATATAGCAGCACTGTTTAATGTGCCCAGAGGCTGCGACAACCAGTCAGAAACGAGAAGGCCGTTCCCGGTAATAACGGTGAAGTGAGAGCTTTACATAATGCTTCCATTCCAGGCCGCTGGGATGCTACCGAAGGAAGCTTTTCGCTCCCAGAGGAACCCCGAAGCAAATTTTTCCTCAGACAGGAGGGGCCATGGGGCTGTAACATACATCATTGAGACGCTCAAAGACGACATCACACGGTTTCCCTAATTAGCTGGCTCCAAAAGCAAAAGACGGTCTGAATGGTGCCAGCCCAGCGTTTAGGTTGGATCACCTGCGCTTGAATGTGGTGCGCTCTTCGAAAAAAAATCCGCATGAAAAAATTTTTGTACCTTGGGCCCATTTGCTTTTTCCCGAACCGTAGAAAGGGAGGACAGAGAGCGAGAAAAAAGAACAAACCATGAAAAGCTAAAAAAGCTGGGGCTCATGGCAGGATTCTGGCGTTCTGGTTGGACAGGCTGCACACCAGCAGTCCATTCGGGCCACATCCGTTGTGAAAATCTGGGGAAATGCGCGCTAGGACAGGGTCATGCCTTGTTTCTTTGCTTCTTCCCGTATGCCCCTCTGCCTCTTTTGCATTCCCATTATTAACGATCTAGCTATTTCGATGAAGCAATGTGTCATAGCAATGAACTTTCGGACTCGCCATCGAGCCTAGGTGTCTTGGAATGGAAATTGGTATATAAGGAGCCGGTTCCTGGTGGACATACCTGGTATTTCTAGCTTATCATCATCAGCATCTTCAAGATTATCAGTCTAGCTTCCAACAAGACTTCAATATCTCTTACGAGACAAAAACCTCTATTCGACAGCTTGGGCTTCATAGCTTCACTGCTCTACTCCAACAAGCCCCACTACTTCTATCTCATATAAACCCCTCTACTTCAATATCAACAATGGGCTTCACCACCTACGAACCAGCTCCACACACCGCCTACTACCACACCGGCATTGGCGGCGCCGGCAACTATCGCAAGCTTACCCAAGCCGAAATCGCGGCTCCCAAGGCAAAGGCCCACGACATCAAGCCACAAGCCCGCCCCTTCTACGGAGGCCGCGGTGGTGTCGGTAACGCTCACTCCGCATCGGAGCGTGCCATGTTCTCCTTCGACGAAGAGCTTCAGCGCGACAAGCTCCGACGTGATTCCATTGCTCCAATGTACACCGTTGGTCGTGGTGGCGCCGGAAACATCGTTCCTCATGAGGAGGAGGGTCACGATAGTGAGGCCGAGGAGGACAGAGTCAGCCTGGAGGGATCTGTCAGGAGGGTATCGGAAAGCTCGCACCACAGCGGATACTCGAGTCGATCTATCGCCTCCAATGCCGATAGGATCGTCAACAAGATCCGAAACTTTGGGCGACATTAAATCCGACTTGTCATCGAGTTAGATGGGGAGGTCTTTAATACTTTTCTTTTCGGCCCGACCTCTTTTTATACCCAAAGCCAACATCTGCTTTCATCATTCGGGGACAATAACAGGCGTTCATATACACTTGTTTTTAATAATGCATTGGATACCCCTCTCGACTTGGAATACCTTCAAGAAGAAACGGGTTTAACGGTCTCGATTCACGGCTCCTGGACAAATGCCACACATTCACAAACATGAGAAAGAAAAAACCAAATTTACCAACGGCGTTGCTTTTGTTTTATCACGGCTGAAAACCACAAAAAAGTTCGGGGAGTCAATACTTTGCTTGGATCTTTGGGATTGGAGTTTTCTTTCTCTAATAAACAACATTTTTGGAATTACTTTTGTGTACTTTTTAGCATGTTCATTTATCTGGCGTTCTCAACGAGTATCGTTGGACTATTTGCAGTTATCTTTTGCAGAATCGATGATATTCTACACTCTTCTCAAACCAAAAGCCTGATCTTGCGTGAGCATTTCGTAAATCGTAAATTAATCGCAAGGCCGCGATAATCGATCGTGCATGGGACGAAGGCACCGAAGTGGCCTGAGCTTGGCGGGAAATTATATCATTCGCCGTCGAAATGAGATCAGTTCAGGCAATTCGTCGACAAGCTCTGCGCAACACGTTTCCAGGTTTTTGTCGAATTGTGGGCGACAACGCGCACCACCTGATCCGTGATCCTTGGGTAGTCGGCATCCATGTCCTTGTACTTGTCGACTACTTTCAATCCATTGGGTACTTTAAACGATACTCAGCCTTTTGATAGCCCTGGTTTTTTTTTCTCCCTTTTTTTCCTTTGGTCTGGCCGCGTGGGCGTTTGCATTTGGTAGGGGTACCTCTGCTCACTGCGACAGCTTTCTCCGCGCGATTCGAATGGGCAAAAAAAAATTTTTTTCTCAGGCTTCTGTCTTTCGGGTTCAGCCGAAGGTTACGACGTGCAACGGCCGATGGGTAAACTTTAACCGAAACAACGGGAAGTTTCTTATTGCATTTCGTCAAAGGGCTTTTTATGGCTTATGGTTTGGGTGTGATTTGTGTCTGTGACATGATCACGTCAGGAGTGTCAGCGAAAAAGTTTGGAATTTTCCCCCGAACAGTGTCTTTTTATAAATCGATCTTATAAATTATAAACTGAGGAAGACATTTTTGTGTGGTATTCGTTGTGAGGTCGGAGTTCAGATTTGAATATTGTTTTACGTGTGTGGTCCGCAGGCCCGTAGATGGCGTCATAGGCGACAGAGAGTTATTCGGGTAGAGGGATGCCGATGTGGTCAAGACACGGTATTATGAGATTATTCCGGATTCCGGTTTTTTGTTCTTGAGACCTTCTTAAGCGATGTGACCGTGATATTCGGTCTACGTAACTGAACACTATCGGGGATGTTTTAAGGCTCGAATCTAGAAGCTGATAAATGTTTATCGATCGGTGTGTAACACCTGCCCCGATTGACTGATATGATGTATCAGAGATCGTATCCTGAATTAATCCTGATTGAATCAGTTATAGCGTTTGTAGATCCGATCTCTCGTACTCAATACGATTGTAATCCCGGGCCTGGTTATGGATTCAATTATATTAGGTCGGCTGACGGTTCGGAGTCCAGTGTTGACTGGATGCCTATTCTTGGGAGGCGTAGATGCTGGGCTATTAACGCCAATACTGAAGATGCATGGTCTCACGCCCAATCTTCGGACCATACTTTTAAATTTGCATATTTTGATAGGTGATTATCAGTCCCAAGGACGTGTACCCTCTGGACAGCCCTCCATGATTCTAAGTGGTTGTAGACGACATCTGGAATATCGGTATACCGATTAGGATATCAATATCCTGCACACATGACCTTTTACAGCTGCCGACCGGGTAGCATGCGGCCATGCCCTGATATAATTACCCTGAATTCGGTCGTCTCCATATGTCCGTTTGATGCCGCGCGGGCTGCCAGCGGCCTGAAACAACCAAGTTGCTGACAGATAGGATGATACAACGGCCTTGCTCTGAGCCTACGAAAATTAAGTTTACAATCAATCTTGGAGCGGAGGCCGAATGGCAGTAGTTAGAGAGACGCATACTCTGTGCCGTACACTATCAAGAAGTATACCGCGCGCCACTAAGTAGGGTATTATACAATATTTAGTGTGCTATATAATACTTTGATTGAAGCGAAACGTGTGGTCAAATTGCGGCTTCAGATCAAGATCATGTGGAAGGGACGCCGAAGTATGACCTGACCGTTTTCCTTGCTTAGGGTTTTCGGGTGGTGGTTCAATTTTACTTGATCACAGCTGGGAACGAGACTATGATCACAGCATATCTTAGATAGCTAGATCTATCTTCACTCGTGGATGCCGGACTATTTCCCACTTATGGTAAGCTATAGACATACCTTGGACGGAACGTTAGATTTCGGTCGTCTATGGAACGCCATCGAAATCTACTCAAGTGCTCTTAAACCTAAGGGAATTGATCCCATTGTCTTGCTCCCTTCGTTTGAAACTTAGGGCCTAACATAAGCATGTCTGTACATAATATCCACGATGTGTATTGGTGGTTCCTCTCTATCTTGCTATCGTATCCTTATCATTCACGTGAAAATACGTATATACTGTCCCAGAGATAGCGGTGTTTTTCTGCAGGTTGGCCCTGAAATTTATACAAATTTGGCCCAAATATAACTGAATAAATTCATTATACATTTGAGACAAGCTCAAATCTACTAATAATTCCACAATATGGTAAAAGGCTAAGGGTTGGGACTGTATCTGTATCGATTCAAGGACTATTCGCATTCAGTGCATCTGAGCGAAAGCAGCCGCGAGTTGTGTGGTATTTATACACGTCGCACAGAGTCTTCGCTAAGTAGATGCGGCAGATGCGGCAGCAGATTTTCCAAACAACTCACAGCAACCGCGGCATCGAAACTACATTTCCAGCTTCCATCTTCATCGAAACTACGTCCGATTCAACAACCACCCGATCTATTCGTATCGTCGGTACGGATTATGGGTCGCTGAAGCCACCGATACAGCGATCAAGCGCGATATAACATACACGAGACATGGAAGGACCTCAGGCACCGACAGAAGCCGTCGATACCGGCGCGACGAATACTGACCTCCCAGCACCCACTGTTCCTCGAGCAAGCGAAAACGGTGAAGAAACGCGTATGGAGAACGAGCCGCCTGAGGTTATGGACCTGACTGGCGATAGCGACGTCCCTCCGTCCGATAATGCGCCAATGGAAAACCTGCCACTCGAAGTGCGACCGCTCGGAGCACAGGAGACGAAAAACTTTACTAAGGATTCCGCGGAGCCTTCGGTCCAGGATGAGAAGGCTTTGAAGGAAGTCAGGAAGCGAGCATATCCTGATGATGGCTCGAGTGACAGCGATGATGATAGTGATATGATGGATGATTCAGGGATTACGTTGAATCTTCAGGATGATGCCAGGGATGAAGACGTCGACACGGAAGGAGAGGAGGATGACGACCGCCAGATCATCACTATCGATTCATCGTCAGATGAAGAATCGGTATCCAAGGGCAGGTCGAAGAAGCAGAAACCTCCGGGCCCTTTCGATGGTATCCCTCCGGAGCGATCCGATACCGTTAAGTCCAACGGCGCGATAGCGGTGTCAGCTGGCCTAAAGCTGGGGAAATCCGCCAGATCCGCAATCGGGGCCGCGAAGGCCCCACGCATACCCCTGGCTGAGTCCCTTAACGTTGGGCAAGTCCAGGTGGTTGACTACTCGATTCCAGGGCTTGCCCACGTTATATCAGAGGACGGCCTTACATTGAAGGGTATTATTCCACCGTTGCCACCACCCAAACCATCAACCGGAAACCGTGAGATCGAGGTTATCAGTCTTTTGAGTGACCCGGCTGATACTCAAGAAGAAATCTCGGAAAAGAAGACTAGGAGACCTATCTACACGGATGGGTCAGACGACCGTCCGGGCGATAAAGGTAGTGCTTCTGACGGTTCTGACGACGACGCTGACGAGGAGGGTGGTGATATTGTTCACCTCGACGATGACGAAGACGGTGCCGTTTCTGACAACGAGTCAGTATCATCGGTTGATACGGATATCTGGTCTCATCAGCAAAAATATTATGTCAGAGAACCAATTCCACCGTTGCTGCACGAGGATTACCGGAAGCTCTTCACACCCGATATATCGGGCTCAGAGGCGGCGAAGAAGGCGTTAGCGGACATCGATGCTCAAGAAACACCCAAGAAGCGGAAGATTTGTGACATTTGCATGGAATCACATCTCACAGAACAATGTGACAAGCTCCAGGTGCGTATGCTGTCTACCCCTCGTATTGTTTGTTTGCTAACCGTTGTATATAGTGTGATGTCTGCCAAACCTCCAAGCAGCATTTTAGTTTCAATTGCCCGTATAAGACATCAGCCCACAAAGTTTCCGACCTGCCCATATTTAACGTTCCAGCTGGCCAAAGGGACTTCGAGATATGGCGAATTATGCCACCCTACTTCAAAAAGCCTGTCAAAAAGGCGTCCAAGATTCCCATGGCGTGCTACGAATGTGGTGATGACGATCATTTTGGTGACGACTGCCCTTCCTTTGGGAAGCGTAGATCATCGATCCCCCCTACTTCAATATGGAATGCGAAGGCTGCGTCCACCTGGACCACCATGAATATGGATTCTAAGTATATCCGAAATGGTAAACCGAAGGCTGACACTGCTGACGATGACGAGCCGGGGTGGTTTGAAGCTAGAATGCAGACTGTGAAAGAGGCCATTCCGGATTCCAATATCAAGCGAGATTACCTCGAACGACACACATCTGCACCGCAAACTCAAAATCGTCAGGGTGGGAATCCCAGGCCGCAGATACACATGGATTTGGGCAGTGCGGGACCAAGACCAGATCATCGAAGTGACCGAGGCGGGCCCAGTTTCACTAGATATCAGGGACAGGGACAGTCCGGCTCTCGTTTCGGGGGTCGGGGTGGCGGCCGAAGTGACCACCACTACCGACCAGACCATTCGCGACCCGACTACTCTCGCCGCGAACGGAGCCGTAGCCCTGGAAGACCGAGTTTTAGTGACCGTGTAGGTGGCTTCGCCGGAGACCGAGGGAATTATCGAGACCGTCCTCAAGATTTCCCGCGTGGTCAAGGGAACCAGCCACCTTATCGTGGGAATACAAACTATCATGCCGTTCCACCTCCCCAGCTTGCTCCCCCACCCCAGTACTATGGTCAGCAAGGGAATAATCCCGCCAGTGGGGGCGGATGGAGTCTCCCTGGATCTATCCAGCTTAGTGTCCAAAGTTCCAGTCAGCCTCCTCTGCCACCAGGGCCACCACCCCCTCTTGAGCCACCACCAGGGCCCCCGCCAGGGCCTCCGCCCCACCGTAGGAACTCTGGCCGCGGAGGCAGGGGCAGGGGCTTTAAAGGTAAACGGGGTAGACATTGATCTTGGATATCATGATCGGGGATTCTGATGTTCGAACTATCGAGCACTTTAATAACATGACTTATCATGATCTATCTTATTACTCTATCTTCACGCGGCGGCAAGCTGTACTCGCACAGCGGTCTCCTAAGAACACTCCATGGAAGGCTATGGCCTTCATTCGCGCATGAAAAAAACCCTGTACAATACCTGTGGCCCTCTGACTTTTAGCAACATGCATTGTAACATACCGTACCCGAAGGCTGCTTCAGACAGCCACCGCATACCATGAATGATAATATTGCTTCTTCCTAAGCTCTATAACTGACTTTACACAACCCTGTCACATTCTAAATTATCTTGTAACGACGAGTACTCTCTGAATGTAATTTCAGTCCCAAGTCTACCTCGAGGATGTTGAATCATATGGGTTTATACCTACCTAGGTAGGTATTATTATTGTTGTGTTGAGGCTACGTTGGAAACGTGGAGCTCCACTTTGTTAGCAAACAAGCAAGCTCGAAGCTCCCAACTGCTCCCAAGCTCTCTTCCACGATAGACAACCCCCTCCATCGACCCCCATCATCGCCAATTGCCCTGGTCTCGCCGGTCTACGATGGTTCTCGACTCCCTTCTCAACCAGCCGGTGGTCATCGACAACGGGTCCGGGACCATTAAAGCTGGATTCGCAGGCGAAGACACGCCGAAATGTTACTTCAACTCCTTCGTCGGCCGTCCCAAGCACCCACGCGTTCTCGCCGGCGCCCTCGAGGGCGACGTATTCATCGGGTCTCGAGCGCAGGATCTACGCGGCCTGTTAAAGATCAAGTATCCACTTGAGCATGGGATTGTTACCGATTGGGACGACATGGAGAGGATATGGCAGTATGTGTACAGCGATGAGCTGAAGACTCTGTCGGAGGAGGTAGGGGATCTTTAATTGAACTTGTTTACTTTGATAAGAAGTGGCATGAATTACGATGGTAGTGATTCTGGAACTACGGTATCATGGGCATGGACGTTGATGGGGTTAGAGAAGGTGGCTGATGAGACCTGTTTAAGCATCCAGTACTTCTCACAGAGGCGCCGCTGAATCCGCGCGCGAATAGAGATATGGCGGCACAGATATTCTTCGAGACGTTCAACGTTCCTGCGCTGTTTACGAGCGTACAGGCGGTTTTATCGCTGTAAGGACACTTACCACTTTACCGTGTACATGGGGGAAAGGTGCTAACAATGACGTTGCGTATTGATAGATACGCTTCCGGCCGTACAACTGGTATAGTTCTCGACTCTGGTGACGGGGTCTCTCACGCCGTTCCGGTATACGAAGGTTTCGCGGTCCCCTCGGCCGTAAGAAGGATCGATGTCGCGGGGAGGGATGTTACGGAGCACCTACAGACCCTGTTGAGAAAGTCCGGAGCTGTCTTTCATACATCTGCCGAAAAGGAAGTAGTGAGACAAATCAAAGAGAAATCGAGTTATATCGCCCCGGACCCGAAGAAAGAGGAGAAGGAGTGGGCTGGGGGTGGTGTTGGCAAGATCGAGGACTATAAACTACCAGATGGGAATATTCTGAAGGTACGGCTAGGCCTATACTCCCGGTCCGGAATGTCGGGGCGTCCATTGACATGCAGGTTTTCCTTTTAGCTGGGAGCTGAACGATTCAGGGCCCCGGAGATACTCTTCGACCCCGAGATCATTGGACTTGAGTACCAGGGGATCCACCAGATTCTGGTGGATGCGATATCCCGAACAGATATGGACCTGAGGAAAGCTCTATACGGGAATATCATCCTGTCGGGTGGATCGACATTGACGAAAGGTACGTACTTTGCGTTTTGCATGCACCTGCATTTGCATCTCGTCTACAAGAATCGTCACCAAAATGGCAGCTTTTGACTAAACCGAAATTAATAATCTAGGTTTTGGTGATCGCTTGCTTGCCGAGATTCGCCGTCTCGCGGTCAAGGAGATGAAGATTAGAATAACAGCACCACCGGAAAGGAAATATAGCACGTGGATCGGTGGAAGTATCTTGGCCGGGCTGAGTACTTTCAGAAAGGTATACAGAAACCACCCCTCTCTTTACTTCTGCAGTTGTGGGCAACATATTCCACACCCCATGTTATGTGGCGTTTTTGTTGGCTGCATCTCGGTTGTGGAGTTTTGTTGATGGGAGAGCGAGACCTGCCTCCATGCGAGGTTTGATACTTGCGAAGCGATGTGCAGATATGCTAATTTGGGGTTTCTTGTACAGATGTGGGTTAGTATAGATGATTGGCATGAGAATCCTGAGATTATTCACACGAAGTTTTCATGAATAAAAAAGAAGGCCAATGGGTAATTGACGAGGCAGTTTGTGGGGAGTTTTTCAATATCAGACCCACGATATTGCATGGTATTTCTGGTTCGGAAAGAAACCAACCTGCATACAGCCCTCAACACAGCTATAACTACCGGATCGTCTATTTGTCATCACCCGCCCAGGGGTAAGGACCGTCCTTTCGCTTTGAAACTCATCTGGTCGAAAGGTCTTCTTTTTCTTTGCCTTCTTCCCTTCCCGTTTCCTCTGGTGGTCGATGATATCTATGCTTCTTTGTAGCTCCACCTTTGTCTTCTCATCTCTACCTCAGCCGCTCACACCGTTTTTTTATCCCAATTCGGTAGAATATACCCTGGTTCACATAAGTTTATTCTGCTCCTCATCACAAGCTTCAGCGATGTTAATCCAAATGTCAAGTACGTATCGAACTGTACAGCACCCTACTCTCTCTTCCTAAGCAAGCTAGCTAGCTCCTTCAGCTTTGCGCACAGCCTCACCGT
Source organism: Arthrobotrys sphaeroides (assembly GCA_036971245.1). Classification (NCBI taxonomy): domain Eukaryota; kingdom Fungi; phylum Ascomycota; class Orbiliomycetes; order Orbiliales; family Orbiliaceae; genus Arthrobotrys; species Arthrobotrys sphaeroides. Next base: position 689,604 of record JAJTTW010000003.1, read on the forward strand.
CTTTCTAGAACTTCCAATCAACCACGCCTTTTTCTGAGGGAGACACGTATTCCGCGTATTCTGTGCCGCGAAGGAGCGTTTTTTAGCGTTCCTTTTCTAGGGACGTTTCACATATTTAGAATCTATAAGTCCCGTAGCTCGTTTGAGAAATGCATAAGATCTTAAAGCTTTAAAAGAGAGTTTGTGTTTGATCATGGATTTTTTTTCAAAGGAAAAGGGCGACTAAGTTGGAATTCAAGGGTTATTCCTGGTCTGGTCACAGAGTCGACTGGGTTATTCTAGTCTGGGAGGGTTATTCCGCAGGTCTGACCTGGTTAGGTTGTCAATATAATTTGCGGGATTATCAGGTCGCTATCAGGCGTGAACCTTGCGTGTGCCGTCTCTTTGCATCGTGAAAAAAGCGACTAGCTGTTATAGGAGGTGAGGAATTGTCTATAATTACTCGGGATTAATTACCAAATGTATTGCATTTGTTGGTTCTTTGATCTTGATATCTACATCTAGCTATGGATGTTTCCTGCGGTAGCCGCTCAAGGCGTTAACTATTGTGCTGGCGCGTAGAGAACTCGATTGAAAGATGCAAAAGGTGCTTTTTGTGTAAAAGCTGAAAAGGAAGCGATTGTATATGTAGCGAGAGATGATGTTCCCGGCCGGGGTATCCTGCGAGCTGGAAAGAAAGAAACGAGCGCTGGTGAAGAATAACCACCTGATATCATCAAACATTAGATGAAAAAGAATAAGCAGGAATATCGGGTCTCCTGGGTAGAGCGATATATCCTGGGAAGTATTTACAAAGAAGTATAGAAATGAAAAAAAAAAGTATACACAAAGATCCAAACGCCAAAGTACCCCGATATGACCCTCCCGTTTTTGAGAGAAAGATAAATAAAAATAAAATATTATCCAATATCGCCGAACGAGTGAAATTGGGGTCTCGTGTTCCATTTTGCAATTCAGTTATGGTCATGTCATTAATAGATTCGAGGGACCCTTCATAGGGTGGTCGGTCATGTCCGACCCTGTAGATATTCGTAACAAAAGCGAAAGAAAGCGTAAGAATTGCGTTTATAGTACTCCGCCTCTATCCGTCATACCGCTCTCTGGTCGGTGGGTAAATGGCAATCTTGGTGCTGAATTGGATGCTTCCTGCGATGGCTGAATTGGATGGTATGTTGGTCCAGAAGCCATGCTGACGGCGTCGAAATCATCCTCCTCAGGTACGGCTCGCACGTTTGATCGACTGCGCTGTAATTGTGCTATGCTCGGGAAATCTCGGCGTGAAGCTGCGCTCACGTTCCTAGATAAGGGCGACGGTGGTTCAATTGAGAGGGATGGGGTTACAGAGAGACGTCGTTCCTGGATTGGGGGAATGGTTAATATAGGAGTTTGTGCTGGTGGTGGGAGAGGTGTAACAGTGAGAGACCGAGCCGGAGAGTCGTCGTGATAAGGGTTGAGGGTTGGGGTGTATTCAGTCTGGCTATCGTATTGGAGATTTATAGGCGATCCTAATATTAGTGATGGGATCTGTGGCCTGGCTTGTGAGGGTGGCGGCGGTGGGGTTGGGAGAGTAGCGTATCCCGATTCTTTGAACTGTGGAAGGAATCCGTCGTGGTGGCCAATTTCCGCATCGAATTCGGCCTCATATTCCTTTTCGATATTGCGTGCGGAGTTCTTCATGAGTTTGCGGCGGCGGTAGAAACAGCAAGCCGCGACGAAGATTATCGCAAGGACGACTATGCCACCCACGACTCCTCCTACGATGGCGCCGATATTATTTCCACCCTTTGCCAGTTCTGGAACTGGCGACTCGTCATCATTAGACTTATCGATATTCCTGTCAGGTCTTCCCGAGCCGCTGGCGAAGCTGCCACCGGAGTTTGGCTGGGTCTTCGTGGGGAGGGTCGTTACGATCTCAGAGAAAGGCTTGAATTGTGCCTCTGGTAGACCGTTGTCCGGGGCGAATGCTATATTCTCTTGGCCTGGAAGCAAAGCGGCGTAGACGAATTGGAAGAATGGTCTTCCAAGTACTACGGTATCTCCGTCTGTCTCTAGTGACTCAGCGTGGGCAAAGGATGTCCACGGAAGATCGAATGTAACTTCGCCGAGCTTGATTCCCACGGTTGCGTTAATCAAGAACCCGTCTTGGACGGCGGATCTGATATTCCCAGGGATGATATTGAAAGCTGACATTTCATCCAGCCTGACAGGGTTGATAAATGTATTAGTAGAAAAATTAGGAATGATTGTCCGAATTTCTGCGGTGTCGTATTCGCGATTGAAATTGAGGACATTGCTCGTATCATTGGTCCCTATCGAGCTTGCGGCGGCGTCGATGCCTCCAAATGAGAAGAATGAACCCTGCTGCAACCGAATACCCCAGCCTGGCGACTGTTTGCAAGTTGAGGAAAGGCGTTTGATAAAGTCTCCAGAGTTCTTCAAGCCAATTATTCCCTGAACCTCGCCATTCCCGAAGTGTGCTTGGAGGGGCTTAAGGGTCCCGCGCTCGAGGTCAGTGATAATCCTTACGGGAAAGTTGGCTAGGGAGATGTGGTTGTTGATTGAGCCTATCGTCGCATCCATAGGTTTGACAACATATTCGAACTCGAATTTGCTTTCGTTGATGCTGACCGTGTTTTTTTCTTCATCGACGTCCCCGTCCTTGGTACTGACGCCAAAGTAGCACGCTTCCGAACGGTTATCCGGGAGCCCGAGCGCATCTTTGCAGAATCCGAATGAGAAAATATAGGTTCCTTCCTCCTCGAAGGAAATGGCGAGGTTATAATTCGCCCCACCGTACACCACAGGCATATAGGCGCCCCTATCTGACAGCCCAACAAGCTGGTAAGGAGTATCGCATGTGTCAGACGATGGTGCAGTTGCTATGTTCGTTTGAGCGGGTGAAGATATTTGAGTGTCGGTTTCCGTTTCTACCCCAAGATTCATTCCCGCCCCACCTTCACCATTATCTTTAGTAGTTTTCCCGGGAAACTGTCCAGCCGTGAAGGGTAATAGGAGCAATCCAGCGCTCACTATTGTCGTAAGTAATCCCCGACGATGCATTATCGGTGTCCGACTTCAAGATGTTGGATTAAGGGACTTGTGGTGGAAGAAGTGTTGTTGGCCCTGCACGCCTCCTTTCGACGTCTGATGCAAGGCCAAGGAGTCCCGCCTTTATAAAATACTTCCCCGAAAAGGGCTGAGGGATTTCCCAAACAGGGCCAGAGATATATCCTTGCGAGCGCGACGGCGCGGTGCTATATATACTTATGTACGATGAGTTTTTTCCTACGGGGTTTCTATCGTCGTAGGGGTTTATGTTGGTAGAACTTTCATCGGGATCGAGGTTCGGCTGAGAAAATTTGTTAGTTTGTTGGTGGCTCCAACATGCAACAGAGCTGATGGTATGTGAATAGTAGCTAAGGCCGAACTGCCGATAGGAAGGTCATCGAGCTAAACTAGGCGGAGGGTATTGGCTGGTATGTTGGGATACGAAAGTTGTCAAAGAGAATGTAAGCATTCGAGGCACAGACGCAAGTCGAGGGTGTCTGGAAGGGATAGGACCGTGGATAATTCAAATATTCGAGGAATGAAGTCGGAGGTAGTTTGTGATACGAGGGACGACGATGCCGAAACAAATCCTGCAATCCTCTATTTTTATGGGAACCGCCAATCGATCGAGTCAATGTGGGTGGCTCTTGAGATTTGTACTTGGGCCTCTGACACACTGCCAGGAGTCGTCGCTGGCGAATTAGAAGGCGAACATCCATGTAGCTCCGCCGACGCCTTCTGTTTTGCCCCAGTTCGGCTAAAGCAGCTGGACGGGAACATCTATATTTACTCACCTGCAGAGAACGTTGCTGGCTTCTGAACCTGTTCTATGAGGGTTTGGCTCATGATCCAGGTACCTGTCAAATACCTTTCGCCGTCGAGTACCCAAGTAGGAAAATGTTTGCGGTGGCGCGAGCGGAGTCTGCGTAACGCTACCTGAAAGGGTACCTCTGGAGGTCGTAACTCCTACAACCCGTCAACTGAATCTTGTATTGGGCAAAATTCGCAGGAAGGAGGGAAAGGCCATGTAAATGTCTTCTATGGTTGAAACATTGGCCATTTGAAGCCCGCAATACCTAGTTGCGAAAATCAGGGTTCTTGGGTGTAAGCTCGCCAGCTCGAGGTAACTAGTGCTCACGATATGGTTGGGTGATATCAGCCTAGCAAACACTGGTCTCGGGCAGGTGGACCCGCTCTCGCAATTGTTCACAGCAGTCGCAGGCTTGTAAACGAAAAGTTTCTGCTTTGTAGGTGTAGGTGGGCACAGCCTCCAGGTTTTTCAACGTTACACCTGCCTCGAACAGACGTATGCACAGTCAAGACACTCCGGGCCTTGATAAGAGCCCAGGACGATCTCTTTCCCTGTAACCGGAAACTTGCCCACATCCTTCCGTTACTTCGCAGTAAGCCGCAGGGTCGGTTAGGGCAATTCTATGATCAATAATCGAACCCTAGGGCGCTGGTGCATACAGACGACATCGCCGCCCAATATCCGGCAGCCGTATATTGGTCGGGTGGGGTCTGTTCCGTCGGTCAGACCTCTTGTGAAACCGGTTGCTTCGCGGTCTCGAGGTGGTGGGTGGCCCACTCTTCTTGCACCAGTCGGTTCCCAGAAAGTAGCCGAACGCGGGTCTGCATTTGTATAAGCCTGCTGACAAACTCCTGCGGTAGGTAAATCGGCCTTTGTCTAAGCCTTCAAGGATGCCCCATCGACAAGTAATGCTTTTCGATGGAGATAATCCGAATGATGATGATATCAGGCAAGAATCTCGCCTGAACGAGATCCCGTGGAGTTCCTTCGAACAGATCGTTTGATCTGGTGCACCCGCTTGCAGGACCAGAGCTTCGCTGGGCGGTTTCGCTGCCTAGGGCCAGGCGACTCTTGCGGAGCCCTTTGCTCGTTTACACGACCAGGATTCAGCAACCTGCCCGTCTGATATAGACGACCCACACCAACCCTATTTCGTCCCAATTTGTCAAATTCCACACAACGCAAACTGGCGGGACGAGCCGTTTTCGAGGGCTCCCTCAAGCCGGCCTATTAGGATATCCCGGGTAGAATATTTGGGTGCCTGATGGTACGGGTATCGAAGCAAAGGAGCAGGACAACGTTGTGTGTGTGCTATCTTTAGCACGGCCGATCTAGAGACGTCCACCACAGTGTTGTATGGTCACAAGCTTTTCGAAGATGGGAGATTGCCCCCCTTGGCGCACACGACGGCTAACTTGTTCGAGATCTCGAGATCTGTAACCGAGCGTCTGAGCTTGTTTGCTGGAGTGAAACTCGACAGCAAGCTCATGTGAATGTTTGAAAACCCATCACTCGCAGGAAGGGACTGCCTCATCAGTTAGCCTTCCACCATCGATGTCTGAAAATGGAGTTATGGGCTCTCCTTACCGTCGTCTTATTTTAAGATATCTTGACGGGACGTCGTATACACATTGGTGCACATGTAAACGGAAGACTGCAGACGGGACGGGCTTTGTGTACCGCCAAGTCTCCTTGCATAGCAATGTGTGGTAATTTGACCGCAACAACACAAAGAGGAACTGTGAGGAACCTCTGATGATAGGACAATACGCCAAGGCAGACTCCAACTTGACGTCGGCATACAACGGTTAGTCTGAGGTCGCCACGACATGGAAAACTCTACCCGATAGAAGATAAAAAAAGGGCCTATTCTTGGAAAATATCTGTACGTATCGGGCATTAGACCCGTGCTTGTGGGTCCCGATTCCACGGATGCTAACGGCCAATGCGCACATTCGATCAAACGGTGTTTTGCATACATGGAAGCTTGCATATCGGTTACCTAGACGAAGGGTACCTAATTTCTAAAGAAAGCATAAGCGGTCTACTATTTTAGATCGGATCGGACTTTGTATGCCTAGAGAGTATTCTATATTTAATTTCAAGTATGTTATTTGGATCTCGAAGGGCTCTACATATCGGATAATTTGGGAGTGTGAGTAGCCGGTTGGTTCGATCGACTAATTATAAGTACATATTATCAGAATTAAAGCTGAAAAGCCAAAGTTGCCTTCTATTTATGGAGATTTATGAGCTCTCCATCATCGAGAGGCCGACGCCGTGAAGACTTTGCGCTTAGTTTTATGAATCAAGTGACGCGATCTAGGTAGCGTGTTACCGGGGGTATATCCCGCATGCTGTCTCTTTGTTAGCGTGAATACCTGGACCCTGTATTCTGAGGTCGTGGAGCGACCCCGTTAGGGGTGACGCCAATTCATGTGCCTCGCTGTGGTTATAGTAGCTGTATGTGGTAGGAGGTGTTCACCAGGGTCAATAATCCACAGATGCATACATGAGAGTTCCATGGAGTATGGATCTTGACTTTGATTATACTTTCTTCGGGAGACGAATAGCCCTATATCTCGTGACAAAGTTCTTCAGATGGCGTGAATATGGGTTTCATAGTTCAGTCGCGGTCGAGCCTTCGTTATACCTCTCGTGGGTTATGTGATCAAGCTGAGGAACTTTGTGATGTGCAGCAGATATCTGGGTCCGAAAAGATGAACTGGATAGATCGATATTTCAAAAGCTAGTCTCCTACCTCAATATAGTGGCATCCTGTATGTAGGATAGATCGATAGAATATCCGAATGTACATGTACCGCGTCGTTCCGTGAACTCGTAGTTTTCCAATTCCGGTGTACGAGCTAAACTGCTAGAGACGAATTTGGGAGGGCGGGAATCGATATCTCCAGTCAGATATTTACATTGAAGGTGTAATTTCGGATCATGTCCGTTAATTCTCGCAAGGCAAGTGGGGTGTGATAGCGCAATTACGGAACGTTATAACGTTGAAAGTTTCAAATTTGGCCCCACAGAAGATATAGACACACAAATTAAAGCTCGAACCATGATAGGTTTCGAATATTGCGTGCAGGATTAAGGTACTGATAATTACTTATATAAGATGAATTAATTGAATACCAAAACTTGCTATCGAATAGTGACATTCAAAGTAGGCTTCGATCGTAGATAGAACTAAAATACAACTGCCCCCATGGCCAGCCCATCACACAACTTCCAAAGAGATTATATCCTAAAATCTAGCTTCTTGGTATAACCACCCCTATCCCCACTCCCACTCCCACCATCCCCCCTCTAGATCCAACAGCTCCGAGGCAACACCAATCTACCCCAACAAATCATGAATAATCTAAGGATCCCATGCAAGGATTCCATTCTGGTTGCTAAGGAAGTTGTCTAAAGAAAGCACACAAAGATATCGTGTAATTAGTCAAAGGTCTTCTAAGGGTAAACCCGAAGCTCGAAAGTCCGCGGAATTAATGCCAAACTTGCAAAGGACTTCTTACTGAGGTTGATAGAAGCCGAAACCCAGGTATTCAAATTATTCCTGCAGGAGCACCTGAACAGACCTGCGCTGGTCACGCTGCAATCACGGCATCTATCGTTGTATCCGGAGCTATATTTCACAAACGGTCGGTCAGTATTTAATATTTAAACAAAGTATTCAAGGGGGGATACAAAGTTAGCATGGGTACTACTTACGAGCGTCTGATCAAAAGACCGTTAACAGCGCCAATTTGGGTGTTGAGGTTTATCCCCACTGGGCTTGGAGGGTACTGGCCAGCCGCATTCTTACAGTTGGCATTGAGGAAAGTGCCACCGAGGAAGATGTTTGCGCAAGTGCTGGCGAAGCCACCGGCTTGAACTGCGGTGGGGATTGCAGCGGCAACGAGGACGGCGAGGGCAGAGATCTTCATGGTGGGTTAATTGGTATGATGTCTGTAGAATAAGATTGTTCTATGGAATATGTATGAAAGATCTGTATATGATAGATATAGAGCTTGATCTGAAGACCGCTGATTGTCTGATCTAGAAACTCTGAGAAGAGGTACCAAGGTAGGGTATTTATAGTTGAATCGAAGGAATCAAAAGCTCACAGAGAGCACACAGATAGATCCTATAACCCAATAACCGCTCGATCAAGACCCCACGAACTCCTCCATCATACCCCATACCCATCCCAGACCCAATCTCACCGTACCGAGCTCCAAGTTAACCTCCAAATACGCAGGAATACTCGAGCCAACCCCGTACATACACGAAATGCAACGTCGATCCTCCGGAATAACCCACGTCGACCCACAACATTGGATAATATCGTGCACGTACCACTAATATATTCTCGTATCCGATTCACTTCAGGCCTCAGCCTAATTACCCGCCTCCCTTGCATGCTGCTCGTAAGCTCTATTCCGTGGCGTGGGAAAGAAGGAAGGTCCATGCCTGTTCACAGGCGTGTATCGGTTGAGGATCATGAACGACGATGGGGCAGGAGTATACCATGTCCTGGTTTGGACTGGGGAATGGGCATGAGAAAGTTATTGGATCCACCAGGGGATATGTTTGCCCATGGCCATGCATGGCCAGTTGTTTCAGGAACAGTTTTGCAGAATACTCTCATGTATAATTGATCGAGAGGTATATGCCTAAACGTTCATGAGCTAGCTATCGACCCGCTAGGGTATCTCCGATATATTACAACCTAGTGTCCTAATATACTAAGACGATATTGATATAGTCATCCTGAATGCACCAGCGCGGCAAAGAATATCACCGTTCAGGACTAGCATCTGCGTATTCGTATGTACACACCAGGATGAACTAACGAGACAAAAAGCTAGCAAAACATCGGTTGTCGCCTTGTATTGTTCCAGGACCGACAGGATAATCCATTATATTCCGGGGTCCACATGCATATCCATTCGGTACGCGGAAGTCCGGCATTAGCCCAGAAGCCTCTTGACCGAAAATTAAAAACATACACATTGTTAGAGAGCCGCCTTCATATATTATAAACCCACCAGCTATAACAGAATTGTCAATCGAGCTCCCCGTGGCTACATCGCGCGAGCGATAAGGTGGATCCTAGTCTCCAGAAATCGATAGATCGGAAAAAGGGCTAAAACAAATATCGTAATACGTTATATAACCCCACTAACGCAAGGTTTCCCCAGCTCCCCGGCCAATTACAATCCATCCGGCGTATGCCGAACAATTAATAAGGTTGGCTAGTAGATATTAACCGGAAGTACGTACGTATATGGCGTTCGCGTTCGGCAGCTGGCAGTGCAGCGCTGCTCTTGCTGTGCCGCGCTTGCGCGTTGTTAGGGCCAAAATGACACACGGACTCCCTTGATCGCTTCGATCAGGAACCGTTATCACCATGATGATTGTCAGGTAACGGCTCAATTTAGCCGCCTGCCCAATTATATGTGCAGTTTAGTCTCGATGTGCAGTCGACTTGCATGACCTTGGAGGACGTTCGTGTTGCTTGTCTGGGGTTCTTCACGCTTCGCTCGTGAAACTCGTGATTGGATCGAAGGCTTGGAATCGAACGGCAGATATCATACCGAGATTTTGGATGTTTAATTTGTATCGCGTTTTGGTTGAGCTCTTTGCACTACTTCGGCCGATTGATCAATATCGTGCAAGTTTTTGTACTAGTATTGGTCCTTGTCTGCATTTTAGAGTCCCGATCCATGGGAAATTAATATTAGCGGTCTCCTGACGAGAGCACCATTTCCGAGTGATACATTATTCACTTTCGAAATTTCATAACTTCAATGCTTTATGATATTGATTATTATATATGCCCAAAGCTAGCACAACCTATCTTTAAATGCTCGTGAAAACGAACTAATGCTCGCATCCACAGTGTAGACCTGCCTTAAACAAATATTATGCCAGGCAATGCTTCCAAAACCGAAAAAAAAACGATGTAAAATTCTACCACCCACATTATCTCTAACCCACTACCGTATAATTATCCTCTTCTAAGTTGAATAATAGGGACCGAGAAAATACCGTCTACTTATACAACTCAACCATATCCCCCGGCCACTCTCCCTTCTTCCTCCTAGCCCAGTACCCTTCCTTCCCAGTCTTCATCCCCCAAACCTCCTCATCAGCCGTTTCCCTAACCTTCATAAACCACTTCGGCACATGCGTCTTCCCTTCCTCATCCATCACCCTCCTCCTACCCCTCTGCTTCTCCTCCAACTCCGACTTCACATGCTCCGCCTCATCCAATTTCCCTTCCTCGCACATCCTCTGATCAGGTCTCAACCTCGTATCAGTCCCCGCCATCTTCCCTTCTTCAATGGGTGTGATTTCGTTAAGCTGCGCCGCAAAGGTGGTGTACCCGTATTTCTTCGCAGCATCGGGGACTAAATCCCCAACCTGCCAAAGTTGCTTAACCATACTCTCCGCCTCATCGAATATGACCAACGAACCCGTCCATTTTCCATGTAAACTGTACTTCCCAACTTTTCCATACTTATCGAACACCTGAACGCTAACGTCTTCACTCCTACCTGAGAACATTCCTTTGACTTTAAACGTTACCTGTGCGCGTTCTCCCGTGTTCTCGTGGTAGATTGTCATGGTGCCCACGGGTTCTACGTATTTTTCTCCGGCGATGATGTTACGGAGGAAAGTTGTCGCGGGAGCCCAGCTGTAGTTGTCGCCGGTTTTGTGAAGGGTGATGCGCACGCGGCCTGAGGTGTTGATTTCGGCGGACTTTCCCCAGAATTTTTGGGTTGGTTGCGGGGATTGGGTGAAGGTCCAGTTCGGGGAGTCGGCTTGGGCGGCCATGATTAGGGGCCGATGGCAGACTTTTTCTGCGAGGAAGCGGTAGCCTAGTTTGTGAATGTTAATATCAACTGTTGACAAAAGAATAGGGGGTTTTGGAAATACCTTTGTCCTCACGAACCAATTCATAAGTCTCCCCAAGAAGCGGGTTGAACGGTTTACGAATAGCACGTTCCTTCGCTCGGGTATTCGAAAAGTTGCTGATGGCGAAGGCGGCAATGTAAAGGAGCCGTTCGTGGTTTGCGTCCGGAGCGTCAGAGGCGTAGTCAAGGAGCTCAGAGTACTCAAGTTGTTCTGCGATCTTCTGCAATGCGCTTAGAGGTTCGTTCGCAGAAACCGGCATAGCGATTGTACTGAGATCTTTGCCAACCTGTATTTCTGTCGTTAGTACTTTCTCCGTGGTACGATATTAAAATGAGGGTCTTGGAACATACATTTTTCCTAAAGAATGCGATCAAACTTGGTGGTAGTACTGTGGTGCCCTTCACTGTCGCCCTTCTGGGGACAGCCTCCAATGGTAGGGGGCTCAGGTCCGACGCCTTGGGCGGGAAGGCGTTAAAGCTTCCGGACATACCGCTGAAACTCTGGTCATCTTCCGAGTCTCCGCTTCCCTCGTCATCGGTGGCATAGGTTTCACTATGGCCTTCCTCACTATCGTTGTCAACAATGACGATCCTGCCCTCGTTAACGGTGGCAGTATCGCCGTCGTTGGCGTCGAAGAACTCTTGATCGTCGACAGAGTCCATGCTCTTTCGAGAAGCCGCAGAGCTGAGGACGCCATTAGTGGTTGGCTTGCGGTACAGATACCGTCTATGCTTAGCTTCTTGCACGATCTGTGTGATATCTGCGACGAAGGCATCGAGGTCGGAAAGGAGTTCGTTGAGATGGGGGGTTATGTCCGCGCTCGGCATCACCGGTAGCGGTGGAACCGGAAGTGCAGGCATGACCATTTGTGCAGCGGCTACGCCGACCCCTGCGGATAGGGATTTCCCCCTCTTCTCACGTCCGGCACTACCGAGCGTAGGACTACTAGCCTGTGGTGTATGACCACCGCTGACCTTTCGTTTCCAAAACGGACGCTTCTCGTCTGTCGTTGGCGTGGGACCGGAGGATGCCACAGTGCCGGCACCGAGATCGGATCCCAAGCTAGCCAGACTACCCCGTTTAACATTTAACGAAGAAGCGGAGGCAGACATTGTGGTCAACCGACGGGTAGCATCTCGGATTCCCGAAATCCTGCCCATCAGGGACTCTACAGCTGCCCATCCTTCATCCTCAGCACTCTGGTAGGCCGCCGAGCTGGGCAAGTGACCCTGACTTCCGAGTGTACGAGGCACATCACGTCCCGTTCCGGTCTCAGTTCTCTTCTGCGCCTTCTGAGACACCCTGTTCAAAGCATCTTTCCACCCCTGCCATTCGTTCAGCGAGGCAGCACGTAAAATCCAAACCTCGGCGCCGGAGTCGACCGTAATCTCGAAGTTTTTCTCATTGGCGCTCAACTCTGCCAGTCCAAGCGGAATGGCACCTCGCAGCGACGAAGAGTCCTTGTTAAGGTAATAGGACAGAGTAGATGACGTGAAATCCAGCGAAAAGAACCGACGCGCGAAACCCTGTCCCTTCTTCCTCTTTCTCTTCTTCAGAATACCCGTGTAAAACGTACTTGCCACGGATGCCCCGTTAGACTCAGGGACCGAATCCGTAGACGCATTGACGATCGGCGAAGCTAGCTGTGCATGTGCTGAACCTAGAACTGGTAAGGACGATGACGAGGCAACGGGCGAGTCGAAGTGGTGCATATGATGACTGGCCGGCGCGGGGTTACTCGACGGGTAGGTTAGCAGCACCAAAGTCGCGGTTTTGCTGGTTTGTTTGGAGAACGTGTTATCGAAGACCAGCGCCCAGGCGCCACCTTGGTCGGCTGTGACATCGAATTTGCCGGTGGTGACCTTGTCGGCTTCGACCCTGCCGTACCATTGTACCTGCCGGAGACCCGAGGCCTCAAGTTTCTGGATGGTCTCGGCTTCGGTGGAGTTTGTCCGTTGGGTGCGGGGGCGTTCCTGGGGTGGTGCGCCTTCTTCGGGTTGCAAGGCTGCTGAAGACGGTCCAGCGGAGGTTGGCGGAGGAGCACCGACGGTAGAACTGGAGAATTGGGGCGTGGTGCCTCCAGCGGGTTTGATATGCTTGAAAAGACCGAAGTTTCTAGGTAAAGTCAGCTATCCGTATCCATTGTGCCCTTCTCGGCGACTGCGAAGATTGGAAGTGGGGGTTGGGCCTTACATGGATTTCTTGTGAGGTTGGATACTCCACGATATGACATGGTCACCCGCGACATTAACATATCGGATCAGGTAGGACTAGAAAGACAGAAAATGCAGAAAGCAAAAAACTAGTTAGCACGATGATAGACACGGATGACATGGATAGGATGGAACTCCGGACTGACCCTGCTGTGGATTTCCAGCGTTTCCAGCGCCATCTTGGCAGGTTTGTCGTGAAACGGGTCGATTGAACAGCGTGGAACCTGGTAGCTAGCTTACGGGACGGGCTCAAGCTGCGAGTCCCATGCAAAGATCAAGAAAACCGGTACGGGATGCTGCTTTGGAAATGGGGATGATTAAGTAATTCAATGGAAGGTGGTAAGGTTGACGGTGTAGATGCAGATGCAGATGGGGGAAAGAGTCAGTCCGGCGTGAGATTTTAGAAGGAAGGCGGGAATAAGCCGCCCAGCTGGAGCTCAGAGAATCCGGTTATCGCGAAACCGCGTCCGACGCCAGCATCAATGCTCTGGGACTAATGCGGGGTGGCGGCCTGAGCTAAGGAAGGGAATTAATTAACGGGCCAGTCGGGTGCGATAACTGCGGTGAGATTGGTGCAGTCGCCAATGCAGGACAGGATGCCGGATCAAAATCTTCCTTCCGTGATAAGGTAATGCGGTACCGAAATGATCAATTGATGCCTGAACAGTATCAATAGCAGTCGCGATGTCTATGCGATTCAATTGGATTCAAATGCCGGGTATCGACAGAGTCTTTCTGTCGGGCTGTCGTGGTGTTCTGAACGAGCGAATGAAATGTGAACGAGTCTCCCCCGGCTGGCTTCGGATAGCAGCAGTCCCGGCTGGTAGACAGAGTCTGTATCTCCTTCAATGCAGATGCAAGGACTATAATATCTCTGGTATTATATCAGTACAACTTCGGACGGAAGGGGAAGACGAGGAGATTATATAACATACTCGCTGTCGTCGGTAACGTTATAGTTTGGACCGATGCAAAAGGGCCGCGTGGGAGCTCGATTTGATGAATCCTCGCCCAGAGTCTTCGATTGCGGCGGAGTCCTTTCGCAACCACGTAATGCAACCAGGCCTTCGAACTTCACGATCGAATCGGTTCGTATTGCTTTGGATATATATTTCAATGGTTCTCCGCTTTTCAGTGAAGAGGCCGAGAAGGGATGCAAGAGAGAGAATTCGAAGGATGGCTTAGTCCGAATTAATTGTGGCCGGGGATGGATTCAATATTAATCCCATCCATGCAACCTCAATCCTTAACAACCTTCGTATTCCGTGTAGACACTTCTTCTTTCGGCCGCTTCGTACATGTACAACCGTCGCACCGCACTGACGAACCAGGTAATATCTCGAGATGGGACGGTACACGGCCGGGACGCCGCAGCGGCGGAGAATGTATGAGCTGGCCAAACGGTTCGCTGCGTTTCAGCCGCATATGCATAGCATGGACATTCAAGTGAGAAGCTATATCGGACCCCGCGGACTATTCAGCATTTTTATACTCTGCAGACGCCGTCGGCTTCGAGATCCCGAGAAATGGAGGAGAGTACGACTGTGGTATATTCTAACTTCAGTGGCGACCGGATCGAACGAAATATGCCGCAGTGCCGTGGGCCGGATTGTATATTGTATACCATGCAATGCAGAGGGGCACTGACTATCCTCCTCTGCGGCTTATATCGAATATCGCGCGATACCGACAAGGTTACGGCAGGGCGGTGCGAGATATGACGTCGAGGCAGCGTCGGACAAGCTATTTAGCCTGGCCGCAATTCTCAAAGCGACCCGATCGAGTAATTATAATCAAGAGGAAGCAGGAGAGTATTCAAATTCAAAAGTGCAAGAGCAGTTGTCGAAGCCGTGAATGGTCGGGCGACAGCTTGTATACTTATACACGTATGCGTGGACGGCATCGATAGTATAAGCTCAGACATTTCTGACCGCTCTCGTCCATGACCGAATAGCACTGTCATCCAAGTCACGGACCAGACTAATCCAGTCACTCGCTCCAGAAATTCCCCGGCCGGGAAGCTTGCCGGCTTGCAGGCTGACCGTGGTTACTTTATTTAACATTTTCTCCGAGTTCTAGAAAATTTCTTCAGTCTCAAAGAGTATACTATCCAGGTATCTTTCGTAGGGTCGTATTCAGCACGATACCGTACCCAGCCAGAACAAGGCTTGCAAGAGCCTCGGCTTTCCCGACCGGCCAGGCTCGAAAGTCTGGTGACAGTGGATTGCCTCGAATGAGCTAAAAAAGTGAAAGCGAAAGAAAGTTAAACTCTGAGCATGGCGGGGATTATTCGTCCTGAGCAAAGCAGGCCGGGCAATAACTTTCGCCCGAACTCCGGCCAAACCTTGCAAGGTCGACGGCCCGGCTGGGGCTCAGTTGGTCCGAGCCGACAGGGCTGACTGCGACGCCCTGCCAAATATGCAACGTCGGCAACTCACAGCATTACTAATAAATTCCTCATTGTTGGATCGGTTGGTATCAGCCAGCTGGCCAGGCAATGGTGTGGTTAATATTATAATTGCAATTCTATCGATAGGAAGTAACTGGCGCACCAAACAAATCCGCTGAGTACATGCATAGGCCTAATCAATTTTACCTGGTAGCTAGAAACGATATATAAACTAGAGGTCGGTTTAATAGGCCCATGCTCGGCCGTAAATTCAGAATTAATTCAAGTACGCAGCTGGCTTGCGAGCTAGGCTTAAACGCCCCTCATCCCGAATACTGTACTCCATCGTCAAAATTTGACAAATCCAGCTATCTTGCTACCAATCTTTTTTCCAGCGGCCTGGATTTTGTCGCGCCGCCCAGGTTCCTTCTCCCGCACTCGATAATAATTCTCTTCAAAAGCCGCCTTGTCCACCGCCTTATTCCTGTCGAACAGCCAATAGAGGAAGTCATCAGGCTCGAACTCGTCACGGTTCTGAAATGTATGGTTATTGGAGAGCCGCTTCAAGTCCGAGAAAGCCACGTCTCCAACCATCCACCCTCCAGTTTCAGGGTCTATCTCTAACCCCATAGACGCCTCAAGATCAGGCTCTCGCCAGTTTAACATCATCGGTGCCACGAAATTCGGATATTCTAGCTGTTCCAACCCGACGAGGGGTGCTTGGGCGAGCGCTTTCCACCATAAAGGGGTGGTAAGTAGACCCGTTACATCCAAGAACTTGACGTTCGGTGGCGGAACGAGAAAAAACGACGGATGGAAAAACCGGCCGCTGAGGCAAACCGTTCGCAGCTCGGTGAGTCTGCTGAACGCTTCTTGGAGCTTCTCTAACTCATTCGTCCAGTCTGTGATTGAGCACGGATACTCATCCATGAGGTACTCGCCGTGGCACGTGAAACTTTCCAGCCTGACGGCTTCGGCGAACAGGCTGGTGAACGATGTTACCAATGGCCTGAAATCCTGGCCGTTCCTGCAGTAGTGCGCTAGGTTGCGGATGTTAAATCTAGTGCTGAGTGACCTGAGTTTGGTGAGGTCGAAATAATGCCAGTTTTCCGGGTATTGGAGCAGGGGAGAGCTGCCGGATAGTTCCAAACGGAATTCATCGGAGGACTTTGAGAGCGAGAGCTGCTTTAGTTCGTCCAGGAGGTCCTTGCCTTTGAAGTCTCGCACTGCCAAATACGCCTGGGTCACTATACAAATTGTTAGTAGCTACGTAGGTCCAAATAGCTCGAGTTTAAGCATAAAGCGAGGCCACAAGCGGGTTTTGATCTCGGCCGATCCACGCTCTACACAAGTATATACGTATTGAAAAACAAAAAAGAGAGGATAGGTCCGGGTATATATTTGCTTCTGCTTTTACGCCTCAAACGCCCTATTTAGGGTCGGGTGGTGTACTTACTGTACTTATGATCAACGATACAATTTATCCTCACCCTCTCAAGCTTCATCTCACCAGACGCAATCTTCCCCCGCAGCAGTTCCGCCAAAGGCGATTTCTCAAATAAGATCATATCTATTATCCCCAGGTCTTTCGTATACTTCCACCCCAAATCCGCCTCACCCGGACTACCCAGCTTCGACAAAACCATCTCTCTGAATCGCAGCCATTTTAATGGAACCTCCTTACCATTCCGCTTCACCCATTTGCCCGTATTGTCGGAAAGGTTGAGGTGTCGCCAAAGAACGGGGTAGGCGATAGGGCGGAATGCTTTGCAAGTGAGGATTATATTGAAGAGGGAGGCTTGGTCGAGGAATTTGAAGATCGAGGTCAGCATCTCGGGTAGGAAGGTTGCGAGTGACCTCGGTTGCGGTTGGGTGCGTGGCATGGGTGGGGTTGTGGGGCTTATGGAGTCCGTCATGTCGTATGTGATGCCTTCCAAGCTGTGTACGTCTACGTAGCTACCGAGTCCTTAAACTTATAAGTGCTACGTTATAGGTCTTCAGTAGGTATCCGGGACCGAGATTCGACTTTGAAGTCCTGGAATTAACTGGGTATTATATATGTTCTACGTATATACCTGGGTCTATTGGAGCGAAAGTTTCCACCGGTTCAGCCGGACCTAGCTGCAATATTAACTCGTTGAGGCTATCTGGGTACGAGACCAGGTATATATACTGGCCGATAAGTAAATCCGTGACAGTTAACGTTAGTAGTTGACTCCAGCGTGTGGCTCAGTGTGTGGCTTTGTTGCATATTTAACCTTGAAACGGCGTATCTCACTTTCTCAGTCACGGTTGGCGAATACGCCCAGGTCTAATTATAACCACTCTCATAACTCTTTTAAGCCGCCCTTTTAACCCCAATAAAACTCGTGATTTCCCATATGATAAGATAAGTACTTTTCCATGCATACATCTGAACTATGGATTCTGCAAGCTCCGCCACAGTGACGGTAAATTTATATATATGGTGAGGAAATCAGAGCTGCAGAGCTGAGCCAAGATATTTGTTCGCGGGTGCCTGCAGAACCGACTGTTGCCTTGATCAGAGGCGGGACCGCTACCGTTTACTCGGATTGGCAAAAGCGATTGGTCTCTCGTCTCATATATATAGAAATTTGTTAGAGACGTTATAACTAGTTGAATCATTAGCTTGTTAAAATTTACATAGCCTATCGATTGGTCTTTACGCAATGGGTCTCTTCAATATACGTAAGTATTTAATATACCTACTGAGAAAATATTATAAACCCCACCGGTACCTTCAACCACACAAACTTAGGCCGCTCTTCTCCGCAAGGGTAGTCCTATAAGTCTCCCGACACAGCGCCTTATTACTACTAAAAACGCAGTCCACGAAATCCGCAGGCATAAACGGCGAGGGGGAGCTGAAATAGTACTTCGGTCGCAAAAAGCTCTTCAACCCCGTAACAGCCACGCCTCCAACTTTCCAGGTACCGCCGTTGGGACTGGTCTCGTCGGGACCTATATCCAACCCCAAGGATCTTTCAAACTCAAAATCTCGCTGCCAAGGAGCGAGTAGCCTTTGACCCGGGTGTATCAGCTCTTCTAGCCCTTCAAGGGGTGCTCTTGCGAGTGCTAGCCACCATGGGGGGTGGGTACATAGGGCTCCGACATCTAAGACTTTGACGCTGGGTGGGGGGATGAGGAAAAACGCCGGATGTATGAAAACGTTGCGGAGTACGAGGGTTTGGAGGTTTGTTAGGCCGTTAAATGCTTGTTGGAGTCTTGTTAATTGGTCTTTCTTCTCTGAGATGGACCAAGTTTCGCGACGGAAACTCCAGAAAATCCATGAGAAGGTCCTTAGGTTGACGAGGTTGGTTATGAGGTTGGTTAGGCCGTTTATTGTTTGGTCGGCATCTGTCCAGACCGCATCGGGGCGGTAGCACATGTTCAGTTCTAGCCCGCGGAGGCTTGTTAGGTCGAAGAAGTGGAGGTTTCGGATCACGTTATCACCGCCGTGCAGTGTTAGCCAGATTCTTTGGGGGGATTTTGAAAGGGGGAGCTGTTTGAGTTTTGCGAATAGCGGCATGATTCTGTCGGAGGCGAGCTTTTCTGGTAGATTTGGAGTCGAGTTGTATCTGTTAGTATGTGCCTATTCTATATATATAAACCGCCTGGGCCTGAGCTGTGCAGTAACTTGATACCCCAGTTGCAAAGTTATAATATCGGATAAACTTATACACGATTACAATCGCAACTTTACTCACCGGCATCACTAGACAAACCACCCCCCAAGAGAACCTCAAAATGTCTAAGATTAGTTTCCCCCAACAAAACCTTCTTAAACAGAAGCGCCATAAACGCTGTATTCTCAAGCATCCTAAACTCTCGTATTCCAATGTGCCTCGTATACTTCCACCCCAGCTGCAACGACCCCGATCCCTCCAGCTCCGACATCTTCATCAGCAGCTCTCGTTTTCTGGGGTCCAATGTGTGGGGCTTGTTAAGCTCTTCAAGGTCCTCATCCTCGAGGTACTCGGGGTACTCGGGGTCATAAAAATCGAGGCGTTGCCAGAGGTATTGATGAGCGACTGGGAGGATTGCTTTACAGGTGAAAAGAAGGTTGTAGAGGGTGCTGTGGGGGAGGTATTCGAATATGGAACCCAGGATTTCGGGTATGAGGTTTGTGAAGCATTCGGGACTCGAATTGCCCGCTGGGATAATGGGAGGGTCCGCCATGCGCATGTTCGTTGGTCGTGTATATATTCGCATTGGTTTAGCTTTAGTATCGTGCAAGACGGGTTGTCAAGACTGAAGACGGGTATTGATATTGATATTGAGCCCTGAAGCACCAAATTAAACGATCAGAGATGCATATGATCATATGAGTCTTAATTGAATTCTGAAGCGTATAGTCGAATATTTAGACGTGTATACGTACCTAAGTATGTACATCTCAACAGATTTATAACCCGACGTTTGACTCACGACTCGTTTCGACATACCGATATCGACGGGTATATTTCCCAAACCTCAGGTACCTCAGCTGTCATTGGTCTCAACCACCAAGCGCACTAGTCCCCATCCAACGAAAAGCGTATCTCACGTGGCTGCGTGGCCGAAAAACCACCAGGATGGCCAGCTCCATGGCCACCTCCCTATCCAAAAAATCCAGATATCTACACAATATCGAAGTTCCTGACCCCAATTGAACCATGTCCGTCGCCGATAACAACCTTATAGACCTCCAACCTCAGGTGAACTCCAAAGTATGTTCCTTCCCTGAGATGTGGTGATGTTTGGGTGATTGCTGACTAAACACGTACGTCGTCAGGTGGGTCCGTGCACACTATCACATTACCAGCGTGTGGATAAGAAGTGTATTTCGTTGCAAATACTGCCGTATGCGAGGCCTTATGTGCTGCCTTTGGGGAAGGTTGAGAGCTGTGAGGTTCGTTTTTTTCAATGCATACTTATAATCAATTGGTTGCGCGCACAGACTAATTGCTAGTTTTTGATAATGAATATATAGAGCTTTGTAACCGTAATATCAACCTTACCGGAAACAAGCACGACTCATGTCGTCGAGGTTATGGCCAAACTCGAAGATGGGAGGTGGAGAATTATCGATGAGGCTGGGTTGGTGATACGTATTCAGGATTGGGAGGATTTGGTGCTTGCTGGTGGGCAGGTTATTCTTGATACCAATGGGGCGGTTAGGAGGGAGGCGGAGAGGGTTGGTGATACCGGCGCTGGTGATTTGGTTGATACTCCTGCTCCTGCTCCTGCTCCTGCTCCTGCCCCTGCTGCGGCGTTTATGGTTGAGAAGGGTAAAGCGGGGTATGGGGTGTCCGAGCATAACGAGACGAATGAGAAGCAGGATGAAGACCTGCTTGAGAAGCAAGTCGACGAGGAGGAACCGCAGGAAGTACAATATGAACCCGAAAAGTCGGTACCGGAGAAAGAACCAGTCGAAGAACCTCAAGGCGACCCGGAATGGACATCATGGGGTACCTCGGGCGCCACATCCGTCCCAGACGCCTCAGACCCATGGACCACCACGGGTCCCATAACCCACCACGACAGCGGCGGCTGGGGTGATACCGAAAGTCCCACCAGTACCCCCCGTGATGCTTCCGACTGGGGGTCCACCTCCACCTTCCACAACCACCGTTCGGACAGCGTTTCCTCCTCCCGGTGGGCTAGATCAGAACACACGTCTTCCAAGCCATACTCCCCAACCGTCCCCCACAAATCAAATTTCAAACCCTTCAACATCCCCCGCTCAACAAGTCCAAACGGGTACTCAAAATCCAAGTTCCCAAAAAAGGTCCACTTAACATTCTACGTCCCCTTCAAACTACCCCGAGGATCCCCACCCACCCCGCGGCCGTTTTATAACCGTTTCTCAGTCACACTTGATACACCCATGTACCATGTAGCACAAAGAGTACTAAGCCGTCACCCGTTCTCTCAGATGCCCACACCGGATCCATCGGATTTCGATCCGGAGAATCATTTGTTTGTGTTTTTGGAGTTGAAGGAGGAGGTGGTTAATGGTAAGAGGGTGTTGGAACGAGGTAGGATTATGAAGGTTTCTGGGAGGAAGAGTATGGCTGAGGTTGGGTTGTCGACTGAAGGTGGATTGGAGGGGATTGGGAGGTATTATTTTATTGTTAAGGATTTCTTTGCGGAGGAGATGGATTTGGATGGGATTGAGAGGGGTTGAGGGGGTACATCGAGGAGTCTAACATCTATGCGAGTCCTTAGGGACATATATATTCTGTACGAGTCCTCAATTGGCGGTCGTTTCATTGAGGCTTGTAAGGTAAACTGAACTACTATGCGTTTGGGTAGCTAGTATTTAATGGCTGCTGTTCAAGTATGTAAGGTATTGTCTCTAGTGATAAGAGGGTCGGGATAGTCTCGTGTGCAGAAATAAACATAAATCAATAATCAATTATCCCCAATCATTAAAACGCCAAATCTATCAACATATACAAAGTACTTCAGTACGGTAATTACACAACCACGCTTACGCCAGCCCCAAACCTAAAACCAATATACACTGCCCCCAATCCAAAGTTCACACCCCAGTCCTCCCCATCCCAACCACAATCTCCTCAAACTCCTCCATCTCACAGTCCTCCTCCTCAACAATCCTCTCAGCACCCCCATCCTCCCATCTAATCGCCAACCCCGTCTTCCTAACATCAACCCTCTCAGGCTCCGGCTGCTCCCACTCCAACTGCCTCGCGCTCCAATCCCCAATCCTCGCCTCAGCGGTCATGGGTAAAAGTCTAAACGTACTTTTAACCCCCCACTTATGCAACAAATCAACCAACTCCTCGTCCAGACTAAAACTTCTATTATTATGCAACGCGTAATCCATCACCGTCATCCCCACCATATTTTTCTTATTCAATTCCGCGCCGCAGCTTTGTAGGACCTTTAGTAGTAGGATTACTAGTCCCCGTAGTTCGGAGATGTGGGTTGATGAGTATTCGTCCGTGTATTTTCTTATTATGACGTGCATGAGTGTGTTCCCCAGGCCGTTGGGGAGGGGGTTAGGCATGTTGACGTCTGCGCCGGCGTTTATGAGGCCGCGGAAGATGTCCATGAAGGCTGGGAATCGTGGGTTTGAAGGGAGAGACCAGTTGTGGGAGATGTTGAGGAAGAGGGCGGTGCCGAGGTCGGATTTGGAGTAGGTTGTGCCGTAGCGCTGGAGGAGGCGGGCGGTGGAGACGGAGTCGTGTTGGAGGATTACTTGTTTTAGGTCTGGAGATTTGTTAGTTTTTATACTTGTGTGGGATTGGGGGAAGAGAGGGGAGGGGGACGTACAGGTGAAGCTGGCGCTAAGGTTGTTAGTTGTATCGGTATCCGCATCAACGACCCGACTGCCTTGGAGGGTGTTCAGGTGAAGGAGTGTTTGGCGTAGGTTCTTTGCATTGTTACCGTGGCGGAGGGATCGAACGATCGAGTCCTTCCAGTCGCCGGATAACGGGGTGGCGGCGATGGGGATGTCCTCTGAGTCCTCGGGAACATCTATGACGGACCAATCGAATGCTTCGGATGCGACGCTGGCGAGGTTGATGCCGTGTGATTTTGCAGTCTCGAGCATGGATTTCATCATTTCGGCTTCGTGGCGGACCATGGCGAGTTTGATTGCCCCTGCGAAGCATGATTGTTTTTCTTCCACGGTGAGGTCTGGGTGGGTGGCTATCGCGGAAGAAAGTGTTTGTACGGCGGGAAGGGAACCGATGGCGACAGACCAGGAGAGGGGGGTGCCTTCTGGCAGGGAGAAAGGGAAGTGCAGCATTGGGGTTTCGGGGGCTCTGGCGTCTAATCGAGCTTTACAGTTGGATACGGCGAGATTACAGATCTCAGCCATGGAGTCTGCGGGAAACGTGAACAGCCAGTGGAGCGGTGATTCGTTTCCATCACGGGTACACGCAGAAGCGCCGGCTTCGAGGAGTCTCTTGGCTATCTCTGCGTTTCCGCTGCGGGAGGCGATAAGCAGTGCTGTCTCATTGCGGTCATTCGTCGGGTTCAGCGCCCAAGGCCGTCCGGCGAAGCGTTCCACCAAAGTTTTGATCATCTCGGTATCCCCGGCCAATGCAGCTACGTGGAGAAGTGTATTTCGCTCCTTCCCGTCCAGTTGGATCTGGCATTGTGCGTTTTCGAACCTACTAGAATGCAAGTACGCCCTCATCGGCTCGAGGTCCATTCGAAAGCACTGCGCATTACGCATACCCTTTTCGTTGGCGTAGTAATAACAATTGTATCCTGAGTTATCGCGGAACTGGGTTCCGGCGAGTCGGGCGGACGATGTTGGAGATGATTCGGGGAAGAGTGTGAAGCCTGTCGCGACGGCATCGAAGGTCCATTGGTGGAGAGTATCCGCAGGTACGACCCGCGATAAAGTCTTGAAAGCGAGCATCTCGTACAAAGCTTGGGCTCGAACGTCGCCGACATTAGCGGCTTGCCGTAGGTAAAGCAGTCCACGTTCCGCATCGAAGGAATAGAACCCAATGGCGATATCAAAGAGTTTTTCCGCTGCGAGAGAGGTGAAAGCGCCACTTTGTCGTTCTTGATCGATTTGCTCGAGCTCGTGGAGATCCATGAACCTGTACGGCTTCAAAAGCTTTGCAGTGGGCAACCGATATTCCGATGGATCTGGGCCTTTATAGGCTGGGATTCCGTAACCTGGGAGAATGGGCGCGGCCGAAAGCCTCCAAGCGATACTGCGGACGTACGCTTCTTCGACCATCAGCCGCAGGAACGGGTTCGTCGGGACGACTTCGACGACTCCCTGCTGCTGTTGGGTGGTTTCCCTGGTGCGCTTTCGGATACTGGGGTGTGTTAGCTATGATTTAAAGGGAGTAAGGGATCTATTTATACCTACAATTCATCGAGATGCCTGAAGCTTTCATCCATGGATAGGTTTATCGGAGTGGATGTGTGTAAAACCAGTCGTCGACTGTTATTCGCCGTGTCGTCAGTATCATATATAGATTTTGGGATTGATATAGAAGAGGCTTACCCTGGCGTAGAAACTTTATCATCTAATAAATTATCTGAGATCTGGAATCTGGAGTCGGCTTTCTCGTGGAGTAAGCGCGGGATGGTCATCCCGACTCTCTCCATGACATCTGAGGGGAGTCCGTAGTTCTCAAGACACCGTCGAGCAAAGGTCGGGATGGATGAGCTGGCCATAGAGCTATTGGCGAGCGGGGACTTCCCCAGGAATCCCATCGCGGACCACATGACAAGGCCGAAGGAGTACGATTCGAGTGCTACGATGTCCTCCTTGGATGATGGGAGACTGTCACCGACTTCGGGAGCCTGCCATCCCTTGGTACCCTGATACCAGATCATGTCCCCTGGTTCCGTGGGGAAGAAACCGCAATGGCTGAAATCGCTGACCTTCGCGACGATACATTCTTCCTCCTGGTAGACGAGAATATTCTTAGGATTAATGTCACCGTGGTAGAGACCGTCCCTGTGGAGAGCTGCTAAGCCTTGTAAGGTATCATGGCAGAGGTTGAATCGCTCGGCCGGGCCTAATCTTTCAGTTGCTAGGAGCTCGCTAAGGGTTCCCCAGGCTCGTTCCTCGACCAGGATCGGGGTCATGAGGGACTCGCTGTTGAAGTCCTCCATATCAAATCCCCAAGCGAAGAGCTTGACGATGTTGCGGTGCCCTCGAAGGTTCTCCCTCGCGAGTGCTTTCTGAAAGTAAAACATTAGCTGAGATCTAAATAAATTGTACTTTTTGTATAAGGGACATACCATTTCTCTTACTACGGCGGCAACTTGTTCCAATTGCTTCGCCTTCTTTTCGTCCGTTCTCATATCGCCAACGCTATCCTGGCTTTCCGACACAACGGCAACCCATGACGACGAGGGATCATCGAGCTCCTGGGGTTTCTTCAATGAAGTCTTCCCCCTCTTGAAAGCCAGCCTTCTGATATCAATACCTTCCCACAGCATTCCATCTTCGGTATCTCTGCCTTCGGGAAGTCTGTGAGCGTAAACCTCGAACTTGGCACCGCTACCGAGCACTTCGGATTCATATCTGTCACGAGAAATAAGCTTGGGACCGATGATGTTCATCGATCGGCCCAGGTGGAGCATCCGCTGGCTGACATCTTGCTCGGATGGGTCTCTTTTGTAATTTGAGATTACGACGGCACTGGATGCGGAAGGGGTGAGGATCGGGGCCGATGGCATGGACCAGGAGGAGTCGGGGGTGATGTCCATCTCGTCGGCCATGGTTGGTACTTCACAATCGGTGGCGATACTTCACAATCGGTGACGATGATGGTTCATCGGGTGCAGTGTGGGTTGGAATATTCTCACGGGAGGGAGAGAGCAATGAAAGAATTAAGTGGGTTACGGTTTGAGGGCGAATGAGGATGAGGCTGATAGGGAGGTATTTAACATTCGAAGATCAACCGGGAGCGTATATTGTGCATGCGTGCTAAGTAGCAGCAGCCTAAGGCGACGAGGCTGACTGCGTCGAACGTGACTCACGGACCTCGTCATCGCGTCTGAAGCTAGAATAAATCGCGACCTGGTGTGGTAGATGGCTGGGAATTGGTGGATCCTGACTGGGCAATTCTTGAGAGGTATCATGTTTCTCATGGATGCCATGTATACACCGGGAGAATCAGTCTTGTCGGTAGAATGCAGTGGTGCCGTGGATGAGGTTGTCGTGCGTTTAACTGCATTGGTGGCTGTCAAAGTACTTCCCGGCCGAAAGTAAGCTGGGACGCGAAGCTGTGCTTATGCCAGGCTGCTTGTCGTGGGATTTGGCAGTACTTCCTTAGATACTACGCGACACCAATGCATTTCATAATTGTAATTTAGACAGCCGTCTGCTATCCTTCTTCTTTAACTTGGTAGACGGACTGAATTACTTATTTTTGGTTTTTTTCCCTCAGAGAGAAGGGTCTGCAATCTGGGGTACAAGCATTTATATTGCAGTCGACGCACCACTAATTATATATATATAGCTGTGGCGTCTTCTCGCAGGGAAGGAATAGACGGACCGACCTGACTGCCAGGCACGGACCAGACAGGCAAATAAAAATCTGACTGCAGTGCGTCCTGTTACCCTGCATCTGCTGTACCACCGCTTCTCCAGAATATATGCGTGCCACACATACTCTGTACCGTATCGTTCAGGATGCCGAAGGAATCTCTGGTCATCCGGACACGATGGACGGCCGAGCTGAGCGTATTGAGCCTCCCACGTTGCCCACGTTGTTCTTCACACACAGTCGTCGACGGCAGCATCGGCACCTGATCTCTCTCGGGATATCTCCGCCTGACTTCCGTCTACGAAAGATGCAGACAGGCAGCAGACGTCATCGGGACATATTACTTGAGTATACAGACAGGGGCCACCCATAACGTTTCTCCCTCGTCTATGCACTTTCGTCTGCCCGCAATTTCATGCATCTGCCCAAGTCCGGATGAGCTTGAACCCCCCATGCCACCACGAGCTTTCTGCTTAGGCTCTGGGCGCCGGCTCCTTGGGACCGGTTAGCTTATAACCCCAGACGCTCCCGTTAATCTACTATACCGCAATCTTAGTCGATAGACGGTTCCATGCCCTCTTCGTCTTCGTCCGACATCGTTCCTGCTCGGACACGGCGATTTCATCTTACCAAGTAGCAGTTTTCGGTTGTCCAGCCGAGCTTAGCTTCAGGGTTCCTTGCTTGAGGACCCGTTACATTGGAGAGCTGCACTGCACCGCACAGCACAGCACTGGCGTGAGAGGTTTCTCCTGACTCTCGGTGTCCCTGATAGCCGGCCGAGGCCTCCTGAGCTGTAACTGCCATTTCGTCCACTTCATCTACCAAGTATCTAAGTACCCATCGATTCTATCCAGGAGTAACGAGGTAAGTAGAGAAGTATTTCCCTTGCATGGCCGCTGCATGGCCCCGTCTGCTCTGCTCCGATCGAGCGTGTTGTGTTGACAATCCGCCTCGCAGCTTGTTTAAACAGCTTCCGCTCCCCTCGACTCCTTCCCATCACGGCTTCACAACCGCTCCGTCACAGCTCTACCGTCCTGGATCTCCGGAGCTTCAAAACCTGTCCGTGTTTTCTGCATCATTTCTCTCCGTTCTGCTTCCATCCGTGCTGACAATGCCTGCAATCCTGCCGTAGTTTTCTCCAAAACAAATACGTAACCCGTCTGCGGCCACCCGCCTGTTGGTCCTGACCGCCCCGGCCACCCCTTGACCTTCCCCCTACACCGTAGCCGTACGCCGTCTATCCTTCCTCGTCCCAGACCCGGCCAATGGCACCTTCGGAACCCTCTGGTTCCCAGGTACCGCCGTCGGAAACCGAAAAAGCCAATGGCTCCACCAATTCTCCCAAGCTCGGCGCTCTCAGCGATGCCGTCCGCAGTGCTCTCAGAACGGCCATACCAGGTAGCCCTATTTTAAAGGCAATTGGCAGCGGTGGTGGTGGTACCGGTGCCGGGAATTCCAACCCGTCCAATTCGGAGTCACCGGCCGGTCCTACAACCGAAGAAAAGGGCAAAGGCAAGCTCGAATCCGAGGGCACGGGTGCACCGGTCCAGGAAGAACCGTTACAACCTCCACGGCCGGCGTTCCTGTTGGATGAGATTCGTCCGGGACCTCAGGCCTCCGGTTCCCAATCCGATTCAAGCAAAGGCAGCCTTGCCAAAGCACCCATCGAATCCCAGAACCCGTCACCGAGAACACGCGATGTCCAATTCGCACCGCAGAACGAGTACTTTGGCGATGAGGATACGGAGGGAGAGCAAACGCCCCGTGGGGGTAATACAGCCCCCGGCACACCTAAACGGTTGAGCGGGATCTTCAAATTTAACAGGAAATCAGGAGAATATTCGCGAGAAGGCGATGAAGGGTCGAAGGACGTGTACGATGAGGGAACCAGGCCCAGCATATTCTCAAAACTTCGAGCTTTCTCCCACTCGGCTGCCCAGCATACGAGGACCTTCTCGAGCCATGGAGCTAGCGATGCTGAAGGTGGGAATGGAGGAAGTGCCCCCATGTCCCCCATCGACCAAGAAGAGGACGAGGGTTCAGACGCTGGCCAAGCGGGACCTAGTACTGCACCTGGTACTCCAAGTGCATCTGGGAAAAGTCCACGCTTGAGACGAAGGGCCACGATGACTGACGTTCCTGAAGGTTCCGATACCGATGGGAAAGGCAGACATCACCCTTACTCACGCCGGCCGAGCAGTTTCCGCCGCATCACGGACTTCGCACATAGTAGAAGAGGCTCTGAGATCAATACCGCACCATCGCCTGGAGGAGGAGGGGCTAGTGCCGCCAAATGGAAGGCTTTGAAGGCCGGTATTCGAATGATTGGCCAAAAAAAGAAAGAGGAAGCGAAGATCGATCGTGAAAAGTCGGCGGAGCTTGTCGCGGAGTTGACAGCGGGTATCCCGGCTGCTCTCATTTTCGCCAGCATGTTCCAGCGGGACGAGCACGGCAACAAGAGAATCCCTATCATCTTGGAGCAGTTGAAGATCAAGATCACAGACTCCAAGCTGAACAACAAATCGAGAAATCACACGGTGTTCAGGATTGAGCTGGAATACGGGTCAGGACTGACGAGAATGAGATGGGTCATCCATCGGGAATTCCGTGATTTCTTCAACTTGCACACCAAGTACCGCCTTCAGGATTTCAGCAATACTTATAGATCCCTGGGTGAAGGAGGGAAACACGAGCTTCCCAAATTCCCGAGAGCATCCATTCCTTATTTGAAGGGGTGGAGAGGCTTGGAGGATTCTTCGGAAGACAGCGGCAATGAAACTGCGACGAATACCCGCCTAAACGCTGGTAATCTTGACCAAGAACGACCGCTCACCGCCAATGCAGCTGTTGACACGGGCGCTGCTGGTCCGAGCTCTGCTGCTCAGACTGCCACCGCAGGCCCATCCAATCTCCTGGCTGTTCCACGACCGGGACCCCCCGTCCGCCAGCCGACGTATGACGACGATAGCGAGGATTATGAAATGCCCCGAAAGAATAGTATCGCGGGGTCTATTAGAAGGACCTTCTCTGCGAAGAAGCGGCCTCCTGTTCGTCGTAACTCGACCGGTGGGCATCCCATCGAGGTTATCGAGCCCGGTAATATCGGTGCTGGAATCGCACTCGGGATCGGTACCTTGGCCGGTGCGGCTGTAGGATCCACTCCTATCCTGCGACGGGATGGGTTCTCCATCAAGCAGCGGAAGAAGCTCGAGAAATATCTTCAAGAGCTCGTCCGGATCATGATATTCCGCCCAGATTCCAATCGGCTATGCAAGTTCCTTGAACTATCATCCCTCGGCATTCGCCTGGCGGCGGAAAACAGTTACCACGGAAAGGAAGGGTATCTGATCATCCAGTCCTCGAAAGGTTCTGAGTTCCGCCGTGGGTGGGCGCCGGGTAGTATTATCAAGGGCCACCGTCCGAAATGGTTCCTTGTTCGCCACAGCTATATTGTCTGTGTTGATTCGCCGGAGGAGATGAACATCTATGATGTGATTCTAGTTGATAGTGATTTCCAGCTCGACGCCAAACGCTCTTTGCCTAAGAATCCAAAGGCGGTCGCGAGTGCTTCCACTAATCCGGCGCATCCACAGCACCATAAGCTGAAGCTCATAAACTCTGAGCGGAAGATCAAACTTCTGGCTAAGAATGAGAGACAATTGAACCAGTTTCACGACAGCATACGGTACATGGTCGACCATACGGTTTGGTCGCAGAAACACCGATTTGATAGTTTTGCACCTGTCAGGCAGTACTGCTTCGCGCAGTGGCTCGTTGATGGGAGAGATTACTTTTGGAACGTGAGCCGCGCGATTTCGATGGCTAAGGATGTTATCTACATTCACGATTGGTGGTTGAGTCCGGAAATTGTGAGTGGAAGTTCTCCCATTGGCATGTTGAACTGAGCTAACAGGGTTTTAGTACCTACGGCGCCCACCGGCAGTGTCTCATAAGTGGCGATTGGATAGATTGCTGCAGAGGAAAGCTAGTGAAGGCGTCAAGATATTTGTGATCATTTACCGCAATATCGGAGCCGCTATACCGATAGACTCGGCATATACTAAGTACTCACTCCTTGATCTGCACCCTAACATCTACGTCCAACGTTCGCCAAACCAGCTCCGCCAGAACACATTCTTCTGGGCCCACCACGAGAAGCTGTTGATCGTTGATCATACAGTCGTTTTCCTCGGCGGGCTGGATCTCTGCTTCGGCAGATGGGACACGCCGCAACACGCGCTTGTAGACGATAAATTCACCGGCTTCGACGAGACCGGACCCAAAGACCCGGATAAGTACCAGCTTTGGCCTGGGAAGGATTATTCTAATCCTCGCGTCGAAGATTTCTATGAGCTTAACAAGCCATACGATGATATGTACGAACGCCAGAAGACGCCGCGAATGCCGTGGCATGATATTTCCATGCAGGTTGTCGGCCAGCCTGCCAGGGATCTTACGAGGCATTTCGTGCAGCGTTGGAATTACCTTCTTAGGCAACGGACGCCGTCGAGACCGACGCCATTCTTGCTCCCGCCGCCGGACTTCACACAGCAGGAGATCGAGTCCTTGGGAATCGGAGGTTCCTGCGAGGTTCAGATGCTCCGAAGTGCCTGTGCGTGGTCAACGGGAACGGTGGATAAGAATGAGCACTCGATTCTTAACGCGTACCTCAAAGCTATCGAAACTAGCGATCATTTGGTTTACATCGAGAACCAGTTTTTTATTACCTCGGGTGAATTACCCGATGGTACGAAGATGGAGAATTCAATCGGAGATGCCCTCGTGGAGAGGATTATCCGAGCGCATAGGAATGATGAGGATTGGAGGGCTATTATCATTTTACCTCTCTTACCAGGCTTCCAATCTAGCGTAGACCAACCGGACGGTAGTAGCGTGCGGTTGATCATGCAATGCCAATTTAGAAGTATTTGCAGAGGAGAAGGAAGCATATTTGGTAAATTGAAGGCGAATGGTATTGAGCCCGAGGATTACATACAGTTCTATGCGCTGAGGAGTTGGGGAAAGATCGGGCCTCAGCAGCAGTTGGTTACTGAGCAGCTTTATATTCACGCTAAGGTGTGTACTTTTACTCATGTTCGTGTGTTTGGGGTGCTAACGTCTCGTAGTGCATGGTTGTGGATGATCGTATTGCGATCATTGGGTCCGCCAACATTAACGAACGGTCTATGCTGGGTTTCCGTGACTCGGAAGTGGCAGCGGTTGTGCGAGATCAAGACACAATCTGGTCTACTATGGCAGGACGCCCTTACCTCGTCGGTCGCTTCGCTCACACTCTTCGTCTCCGGCTTATGCGCGAGCATCTGGGAATCGATGTTGACGAGCTGATGGTGCAAGAAAGAGCAGCCGAAGAAGAAGGGGAAGAAACAGGGTCAGAACACAGATGGCATGACGGAAATAGCATTACCACGCGTGCAACTACTGATCTTGATTCTGGTTCGCTTAGGTCGGGTATCTCTGGGATCGCGGGGCCGAGTCATAGCGGTGGTGCTGCTGCCGCGGGACCACCTAGTTCTCCGCCTGTGAGGCAGGGTGATATTGATGCCGTTACCCGCGTTGAAAAACTTTCGAGCTTTAACCATGATGTTGATTGGGAGCAGGCGAATAATCCGAATATTATGTCGCATAAGAAGGTTACGAGCGATCCGAGGGTTAAGGATAGAGGGAAGGATGTTGAGGGACTTGGTATTGATCATATGAAGGCTGCGGAGGGGTATAGGGATAAGGACGGGCGACCGATTACTGCTATCGATAGGAAGCTGGGACAGGACGGGTACGAGTTTACGTCTAGTTTCAGTCAAGTTGATACGGGGATTATCAGGAGTTCTATGGAAGCTGCGAATGAGAGCCGTGGTCAGATTTCGAAGGGAAAACCTGCTTCGGTGGATAGTCATCATGAGGAGGAGGCTGCCGGTGAGAATAACGAGTTGATGCCGCCTATTCCGACTCAGAGGTTGAATTCGTCGGAGCTCGGTCTCCCGCTCACCAGTCAACTGCCGCCGCTGCCGCCCACGAGTGATATGGATATCGGAGGACCGGCCGCGCCGCGTCTTAGTCAAGGAACGGTGCCGCCGACGAAACCTTCGCATCCGCTTTACTCGGAGATCAAGCAGCCCTTCGTTGACGCGGATCACTTCGTCGACCCCCTCAACGACTCCTTTTACTTGGATACCTGGCATAAGATCGCTGTGAACAATACAAAGATCTTTAGAGAGGTGTTCAGGTGTATGCCTGACAATGAGGTGAAGAGTTGGGCGCAGTATAAGGAGTACATGGCCTACGCGGATAAATTTGCTGCGTCGCAGGATGGTGATAAGCCATCCACCCAACACTCGAAGAGGGGGAGATCCGGGCAGGCTGCTCCTGGGGTTGGAGTTCCAGTTACGTTACCGGATAGGATCGGGGAGAAGATTCCACCGGAGACGGTGGAGAAGATTGGAAAGGTGGCGGAGAAGTTGCATATTGGGCAGCATCAGCATACTGCTCATGAGAGGGCTAAGACTGATGAGTGGAATGAGAAGAATGGGGAGGAAGGGGAGGGTGGGATTAAGGAGAAGAATGAGGCGAGTGAATATAGAAGGGATGTTGGTAGAGGACAGCTGGGGTCGTCCGGTGATGCGGTTAATGAGAAGGAACGGAGGCAGTCGGAGTCACCGGAAGGTGGGGATCCTAGGCTTTCGGAGACTTCGCTGAGGACCGGGCCACCGGGTACATCTGGTGGGTTGATGCCGAACCCTGCGGGTAGTGCCGCGGGTGGGAGCGTCACCGGTAGCAGCGTGGGGCCTAATACTTCGGTTAAGAGGAGGAAGAGGGCGGGGACGAGGAATAGTAAGCGTGAGTTTCACGCTACGGATGATGTTATGGATAAGGATGTGGCGGAGGAGCTGTTGAGTTCTATTGTGGGGCATCTGGTGGTTTGGCCGTATGAGTGGTTGATCACTGAGGCGGAAGGGGGGAACTGGCTTTATAGTATTGACCAGTTGGCCCCGATTGAGCTTTAGTAAGTCTTTTACTTTGTTTTTGTGATTTTGGAAATGGGATGGGATGCTAACGGGGGTTTTTAGTGATTAATCATGATTTGCGGTTTGGACTATTGAGGATTTGGTGACACTTTTGGACGGAGGTGGATTGGGAGGTTGGATGGGAGGATGGGGTTATGCGCCTAAACCTAAACCCTTTCGATTCTTTGCAAATATTCTCTGCATAGATTCTTTTTCTGTTGACTTTTTTGGGGTTGAAGATATGTGATGGTTGGGGTTTTGTAATAATAATAATTCTTTTTCTTTTCTTTTTCTTTTCTTAGGTTTTTTATATTCGATTGATTGATACTGATTTTTTTAGTGGATTATGTTTTTTGTAGGTGAGAGAGAGGATGAGCATTGGTTAGGGGTAGGCTGTTAGGGGGGTGGTGGGGTGGTAATGGGAGTGTGGTTCATATTAATATTGATTCTATGGTGATTTGTAGAGTGGTGGTTACGTTACGTCGTGTAGGCGGTCTTAAGCGGGTATCTGAATGAGGCTCTTATGCACTGTGCCGGGAAGAAGAGTGATATTATTGCGGTATCACTCCGCTATGAATACGAATTTTCGTAGTACTACCGGATTGATACTGGTCGTACGTATCTTGACACATAATACGAATTAAGATGGTATAAGTTTTTATAAATATCGATTGATATTGGGTTTGTATTCGAAATACGGACTTTGCGGGTATAATAGGTGGTGAAGAGTGGTTATATCCAAGATGCACTAGGGCCTTTACCTCGAGCGGTTAGGGTTGAGGCCGGTAGTTAGGTGGGTGTAGTCTTCTAGAATGGTGGGGGTATGCACGCTCGCAGTCTTGTTACTAAACAGTTGCACGCTCACAGTTTCGATCGTTACCGGGGGGCTGCACGCTCGGGTCTTTGGTACCCGCCCCGTCCCCAGTGTTGCCGAGGGTTGGTATGATACCCGCGGGCGTGCTAGGGGGTACTATATAAGGGATCTTTTCTGTCTAGGTAATTATTTTCTCTTTCATATTTCTCTTGCCTCCTATTTAACAACAAGAGTTTCCTTCCTTCCCCTTACCTTTCACCAACCTGCACCTCATCACCTAACTACCTCTCATCACCTACCTACCTCTCATCACCTACCTACCTTCATCACCTACCTATCTCACCATCATCATCATCATCATCATCATCATCATCATTACCTATCTACCTACCTCATCATCATCACCATAAAAAACTTTTGTTATCGACTGCATCTACTTACCTAGGTATATGGTTTATTACCTATCCGGCCTGCTCGATATACACGAGAAACGCGAAGGCCTTCATCTTTAGGTTCTTCCCGAGTACCCACAGGTATCTTTAGTCGGTAAGAGATGGTTCACATAGATATCTATTGGGTTGGGTTCCATTTCCGGGGTTTGTACTGCTGTTGCTGGATTTAAAGCTCCTGGGTCCCTGGTCCAAACAACGCCGATTGAACCCCAGGAGAGAGGCCATCTTCTCATGACATCGGTATTCTTCAGAATGTTCGTTTATTGTTGGTTTGGTTCTGGTTACTTGGGTAAGTTCAGGTCTTCTGGGTTAATTATATTTTACATGACTATATACCTACTACTTAGGTAGCTGTGGATGGGGCGCTGATATATACTGATACAGGTGTACAACGAAAGCTTGACAGCTAGAATGAAATACTTGATAACCTCGGAGATGTCGACGAAGAGGAACACCAAGATCAAGAGAGTCAAATCGGGGATGGGCAAGTTGAAGAAAAGGAATATCAAGATCAAGAGAATCAAGTCAAGGATGGACGAGTTGAAGGAAAGGGCGGACAGGTACGCGCGGTAAAAATTATGCTGCGCTGTACCGGCCGTTCCAACGGGATGGGCGTGTCCTGGAGCCCTCCACACCTCGTTGATGGGGCTGGTTCTCTGGTGGGAGCACACGGTCTTGCGTCTGGATTGGCAAAGGGTCGGTGGACGTGATGGAGTTATCAGTTTGAATAAGGATCGGTAAAGCGGACTTGCTTCGTCTGATGGAATTCGAACTGACGGAATGCACCATCGGTTCATACTTCAAAATGGGCCCGCATACCCCTTATAGTGTGGGAAATCGCCGTCTTCGCTGCCATAGTAGCCGTATGTGCTGCCGAACATTATTACCCAGTGATACTCTATACTGATCATCAAGCTTTGATATGGATTCTTAACAAAGGCGAGATGACAGGCAAGGTGGCAAGGTGGAAATTGAGTCTATCCCGATTTCGTTATGGGATATACCATGTACCGGGCAATAGTAACGAAATTGCTGATGGTTGTTCGAGAATTCAATGCCTTATGGATCCACCGCCGGAACCTCAGAACAGGCCCGAAGAGCGCTGGATGTACACCGCTGTCTGCGCTGGTCAAGCGCCAACCGGCGAGGGAGAGCCATTGAATGACCTTGTTCAAAGCTGTTCCCGAGGAAGACGGGCTCCCAGAGCCGTTGATCAAGAACTTTCACGATATGGCTCCCAGCGAACAATGGGAATTTCTCTCCAACTTGGAAGTGGCCGATCTGACGGCTACCGACACGCAACCGTTCGTTCCTGAAACTATGCGTACTCACTTTTGGGGGGTTTTGAAGGACGCCGAACGGACTGGTGGTACGTTTTTCGGTATCAATTAATTGGCTTGATCGAATTTGAGCTGAAGATTTGGGGATTATTTATATATACAGCGTACGTACCTGGACACACACGACACGCGATTATATATATAGCTGGCATACGCACCAAGTTTACCAGGTGATGCGATACATGCCCCGTTAAAATGGAACGACGCCGTTCGAAACAGCGAAGCGACTTTTATGCGGCCGTTCGATTCGACATTCACCTTCTAAAATGGTGCCCCACGATTGCGGACACCAACTTCAGATCTTTCTGGTTGGAGATTCATCGATTAGAGGGCCCGTGGGAGTGAATTTGAAGAGGACAGGGCTGGATAAAAGCCTATTGAAAGTCCGCGGATTGGAGGGCGAGAAAACCGACTCCGGGGGTATTTTGGTGAGCCTATCCTGGCTCGCAAGCGGGTCGGCGGCTGGTTCCGCGAGGGAATACTACACGGGCGCTCCAAAACGACAAAAAAGAATTCAGATTTGGTGTTAAAATTCCGGTTGATGTGCAAAGGTGGGTTCTATATCTTTATTTCTCTATCCCTTTGAACGTGTGGCTAATATTGTTAGATGCCATTCCGCACTACCAGATGACGGTACGGAATCAGCTGTGCGAGAGAAGGCGAAACCGTCTGGCATGGGCCATTTCAAACCCCGTGCCAAAAGGATAAAGCCGAACCTCTCCAAATTCTCGAAGCACGTTTCTGGCCGAGTTGGAGGGTTTAATGGGCTCAGCATAACCATCGCCACTGATTCCTCCATCAACGGGATGGGTGGGGGCTCTGGTTGTCGTATGACACCCGTCGGGCTTTTAGAGATGACATTTGTCATCTCATTGTGAACTTCTAGAGCACCGGGACGGCTTGGTTATATTTATTAGTCTGATGTCTCAAGAGACTATATTTTTATGGGCGGCCTAAGGATGCTTAGCGCTGTGGCTAATTGGTAAAGCACATATCAAAACTCTGATCGCAGAGTAAACGGATACGCTGGAAAGAGCGTATCAAAACTCCGATTGCGGAGTAACTGAATACACTAAAAAGCGCGTATCAAAACTTCGATCGCGAAGTAAATGAATACGCTGGAAAGATCGTACCAAAACTCTGATTGCAGAGTAAAAGGATACACAGGAAAACATGTTCTTTGCTAAAAGCTGTTTACGTTCGCGTTCAACGCTAAAGATCTATCAAATTAATATAAAATAAAGAGTTTGAGCCGATCATGACGAGTGTATAAACCTAACGTTACCAATGCTTAGATTGTTCGAGCTTTAATTATAAAGGTTCAAGGGGTTTTCCGTAGGATATAGTACCAAACTAGCTATAGAGGCCATATGATAGACATCGATGAGAATGTACCCAAGTGGTCTAATCGGTTTGTCTCCAGAACCTTTTGGGGATTCTTTTTATGCAAGGCTCCCAGAAATGATGTCTCACGCTCACGAGAAACAGTTAAAAAGACCCGCCCACCGGCCCTAATCAACCTCAGGAAGACGATACTCTCAATTAACCAACCTTTTACAAACCGTAACCGGGAATTCGAAGTAGAAAGGGAATTAAAAGAGAAAAAAAACGAATGTTCACAATGTCGAGCTCATCGATCGACCTACAGCGCCTATATAGCTCATATGCATATATGATTCCTTCTAAGTTAGTATGCGACAAGAAGTTTAACGAGCTTATGAATGATGGACACATCGGCTTTCCATATCTTATGCCTGGTATATCCGGATGCCAAGCGGACCCAGAAGTTGAAAAGATTTCCGACTACCGTCTGGAGCAGCTCATTGGGGAATTATCCTCATTCCCAGGGACGCAGAAACCGCAAGGATTCGAGTAGCCTTCAAGATTCCAGCGGGAACAGAATTGGTGAGATGGCCGAGTTGGTCTATGGCGCCAGGTTAAGGTGATACCTTAACAAGTGACATCCTGGTACGGGTAACCGTGCGTGGGTTCGAATCCCACTCTCATCATCATATTTTTGCTCGTCGAAAATTTTTTCCTGGTGTCGGTGTAGATAGTTCAATTGTTTCGGGAAGGTGGTGTTGGATTTTGGCAGTGTTGAATTTTTGTGGTGTTGGATTTTTTTCCGTAGATGTGTTGTCGTAAGGCTGGACTTTTTGGCCTGGCCTCGAGACGTAGACTAGGTCAAGACTAGGTCTGAGCAGCTAAGAAATGGTTAAAAATTGATGGCCAAGTCAATGAACCTTTGGTATTAGGGCCCGTGATATCGACTCGACTTTTATATTTATGCTATGGATACTTTTTTTGTCTAATGCAATTCGACGATCGACGGGGAGCATACTGTGCGCATACAAAACTAGGAATGTAACTGGAATATTTTGTTTCTGATCGAGCCCTAGTACTTCAGGCAACTCTCTATCCTCAGTTCCAACTTGAAAGGGGTAGTAGTATCGTAACTCGAATAAATTTCTGGCTTTGATAGCGTATATATATACCAAACTAGCCTTCGCGGATATAAGCCTCGTCGTATCTGATACGGGCGCTAGGGAAGACAAATCCCTGACTTCACAGACTCAAACTTTGAAGTCTGAAGGATGATGCAGGACTCCTCCTCTTGGAAAAGTTGGGCGTCTTTCTATTTTCCTCCGCCGTATATCTGACAGGCCTATATTGTATTATTAGATGCCATCGAATCGCCTATAGAAAGTATAGACAAGACTACTACAGAAAGAGGTCATACCTTGCCATTTAAATGGAGTTTGCCCGAAGTTTACAACAACTTTACAACCGTTGTCGCAGTGGCTTATCATTGGGTATAGCTTCCTTGAGAGTAAAAACTCATTTTTGGCCTTGTATCGTGCTGTTTAACGTTTTCAGATTGTCAGCCCTACCATCTCGTCATATATCTTCTGCTATGCACCGCTTACCTTCGATTTTCCCATCAAGTGTGAAATAGTAGTAGTTGGTTTCATAATCTATTCCACATCCGACAGTATTACCAACCCCAAATTTCGAATGCTCGAAGCGGAAAGATGAGCCCCCGTCCTCGTATATTCCCCCATTGTCTCCGTGATACCCCAGTGACCATAAACTCCAACCAGCGGCTGCATTTCCCATGAATGATAATTCCCCACAGAGGCCAATGCAAATTGTGCTTGGGTCGCCGGAGCTAGTCTGTATGTCAATACTTTGTATCTCAACCTCGAAATAAGACCGGTCCATGGCTTTAGGTGGGAAAGGGTGGTCTGAGCGGATGCTGGACATAACAAATGTAGGCCATCCTCTTGAGTCAAACGGTGCTCCATCTTGTGAGGGGGAAGATATAAAGTTAGCAACCTAATATTCGGGCTACCGTTATAGTGCCCTGGGAGCTCAAAAGAAAAGGAAAACTCTATGGAAGTTATAGTAGACGTAGTTATGCGCTACGGCGACCTTAAATTGGCTCTAGGCCAGAAGCGTATCCCGTCAATTCGCTTCGTCATGGTATTGGCCGCTCGTATTGCATTTAAACACTGCCATGGGTTCAAGAACACTTATCGGTCGAAATAAATCATCTGGTAAGCGAATATTTGCGTACCTGTAAATTTAGCATCAAGCCCCCCTTCCCCTATCTCAAACCTCTTTCCGAAAGCCTTGTTGCGATTCCATCTCTCCCAAAGATCGGGCTGCATCAACGATTTTGGGGTTAATGTAGCCGTCTCTGGGATTCTCTCAAGTTTGAGGAATGGTTTACAGTCTACTGTCTGTGACTGATAAATAAAGTGGTCAAGACTCCAATCGTCGTCGTCGTGTATCTGTGATGCCGAATTCAACAAGGATGAAAATCTTTGCCACAGATCATTGTCTTGAAACTCAATAGCTGTCCTCAGTTCTCTAAATCCGTTTCCACAATCCTCGAGATTGGTTGGTAACCTAGACTGACACGCATCAATAAAACCTTGTCGAACTTGCGTCCTCGAGATGTAGGATGACTGAAAAACGGAGAGATTCGATCCGGCTCGGGTTTTGAAGGGATTGAAGTTCTTTTCGAGTAGTTCTATCGCGATTCGCTCCTGTGTTTCTTCGAAATCAGGCCCCCCTTGCCTTAATCCGAGGATCAGAGGATCTAAAACGCCACTGTCAAGTAGAGCTGGCTCAGCATCCAGGATTGGGAAGATTCTTTTGTCGAGTCCTTGATTAAAGTTCTTTTCTAGAAACAACCTAAGGTCCTCCTGTGTCCAATGCGAAGGGGATATTTTCTTGCTTGCAACCAATAAATGGTTTAACATTTCCCTCCCAGTATCATGTGGCCGGAGCATTGCTAAAGTTAAGCATGTCTCATCAGATGGAGTCTTTGCTCCTATGTCAGACCCTGCTTGTATTAGAAGCTCTACAACGTCCGGGCTCGCATTTTTGATGGCAAGATGCAGCGGCGTAAATCCCTCTCGGTCCGAGATCCTTATGTCTGCAACTGGGTAGGCCGCTTTTTGTTCGTCGCCAAGAGGGGGTTCCCAATACCCCAATAAAAGCTTTGTTACTCTGTCTTTGTCATTCAAGAGTGAGAGATGTAATGCTGTCCGCCCTTCCTCGTCCTGTTGCTCAAGGCTGGCATTGTTTCTTAGTAAAAGCTCGACTGTCGACGAATATCCGTATTTAGAGGCCATCATCAAAGGCGTTCGACAGTCTTTGGTGACTGCATTTACGTTGGCCTTGTTCAAAATCAGGACTTCAGAGATTTCCGTAGAATCGTAAGATGCGTGTAACGCAGTCCAGCCACCGTCAGTTGTCACACTTGGATCGGCCCCAACCGCTAACAACTTCTTGACGCTTTCTAACCTCGTGTAGCATGCGCTATCGTAGAGCGCTGTGCAACCCTCGTAGTCAGTCGCATTGACTGTGTGCGACCAGTCAAGTTTTGGCTCCCAGTCTAAGAGGAGACCTAGAATATCCGAAGACTTGACAGCTATATGCAGCAAGCTTCGATTAAGTGAATCCCTGAGGCTAGTGACGTCAATCGAATGTTTAAGTAGCTGTACAAAAAAGTACCGAAATACGGATATTTTGGAAGGGTTTACCGCCCAGGCCAACGCCTCAAAAAGAGCTTCGCGGGATTCCGGCGATAGATAGCGCCCCTTTTCACACATAAGGCTAAGTGCCTCAAGATGATCGTTTTGAATCGCATAGTATAGCGCACTTCTGCCCATGAAATCCTTTGCTCCGGTTTTCGAACCGGCGTCAAGGAGTAGCTCGACGACTCTTGATCGATCAGTCGAAGATTTTCGAGTTTCCGCCGTGCAAGCAATAATTAGCGGTGACCTTTCCCTAGAATCCATCAGATTGACGTTTGCGCCGTTCTTTAACAGGAGAGCGACTACGTCGGCATGGTTCGTAGTAAGATGCAAGGGAGAGCTGCCGCTCCGATTTTGAGCGTCCACGTTAGCCTTATTCTCAATTAAGAGCTTTGCAGCATGAACTGCGCCATTTATGGCCGCTAAGTGCAATGGATTGTTCCTCGAAGAGTCTGAGGCATTGACGTTTGCACCTGATTCTATCAAAATCTTAGCGACTTCATGGTGGCCTTCCTGGGCAGCGTAGTGCAATGCAGTACGTCTATCAGACACTTCGCCATTTGGATCCACCCCCGCTGATAAAAGTACCCGCACGATTTCCGGATAACCACTTTTAGCTGCTTCTATCAAAGCAGTCTTGTATTTATCACCGGAACTGGGTTGGGCACCCTCTGAGTTCAAAAGATGTTCAACGATCAGCAATTGCCCGGCTTTTGCGGCGGCTTGTAGTAGTGAGGCACGGTCTCCGCCATCCTGTAGCGGCAGGAGGCGCTTGAGGATGTGGAGGTGACCATGTTTAGCTGCTGCCTCAACTGGGGTCTCTTCTTTTGAGCTTTGCGTGTCTGTCTTCGAATTTGCTCCGATTCTAAGAAGTTCGTCGACAACATCCAAACGCCCGAGAGCGGCTGCGATGTGAAGGGCTGTCCACCCAGCGTAGTTTTTCCGGTTAATAAACTCCAGGGCCTTGTCTCCTCGGGATCCAGACTTTAGGACAAATTGGACGGCCTCAAAACTCTCAGACCGCACGGCGAAGTGCAATGCTGTCCACTTAGGCAATGCAGGACGCACTTCGGGACCTGTTTCGCTGCTTTCTGAAAGTCTCTTGATGAAGTATAAGCTTTGGAGGGAAGGGTTGTGACCTTGATCCGTGATTGAATTTTGATCTGGAAGGCTGGCCGTTCCGAGAGCTTCTTTGATAGGCCTTAGGACCGACAAAGTATTCAATTCTAGGGCGAGAAGTGGTTCTAGCTCCCAATCTGGCGGAGCCAAGGAAGTGACATAGTTGAGAACACTCTTGAATGTGAGAACATACTCCACTATTTCGTGCTTGCCGCTCATGATTGCACCTCGCAGGAGACTACACTCGGGCAACCGAACTGACATTTCAGATTCGCTGATTACTTTGCAACTGCATTCGGCGCGCGCTAGCAGATGGAGTACATCCAGCCGTCCGGACTGCGCAGCCAGGTATATAGAGATCGCCAGTAGGTTCTCTTCGGTAGGCTGCTGAGTCTCTATGTAATTTTGGACTTGCGAGATATCGCCGTTGCAGATGATAGCCCTAATGAAATCTTCCGTTGAAGTGTTTCGGAAAGATTGGGTTCGCGTGTAGTGGCCATGCTGAATGCGTATGTCATAGCCAGAGGGGGGGATTGTGTCGACCGATTCGCACAGTACGGCAAGAAGCGATTTAAGTCCAAAGTATTCCGCAACATCGACAGGATCCATGCTTTCTATGTCTTTCGAATTTGCCGTCATCTCGACCTCGAGCCCAGACGACGTAGTTTGAAACACAGCTCGCGGCTTCGATTCACCGTTAAGGTAGATTTGAAGCCATCTTTCTCGTAAAAGCGAGTTATTAAGGAACTCTGCAACGTCTGCACGAAGATCGTCAGTTGCATCGAGAAGGTCAGCCTGACGAAAGTGTTCGACCCAATATCTGGCGGCATAATCGAGAAAATCCATATTTCGAGCGGTGGATGTGGGGGTCGCAGAAGTTGCTTGCTGCCAAGGAGAGCATAACTGTATCATGTAGTCTTCCCATTGTTGACCGGCCTCAGGCTTCGAAAGGGCCATTTTCAGGTAGTGGATGCATAGCCTCGTTAACTGTGTGTGGCTAACACGTCCCAGATCCCGGCCAGGGTCCGCCTCTTCTATAGCCTTCTTGAGTTGATGCTTGCTCGAAGAGGGGTACACACGATTGTTGTCGATTTTAAGAAACAGGCCGAGATACTCATTGAGGTCTAACTCTAAATCTCGAGAGACCAGACCATCAAGTTTTTCAAGTGAGGCTTCTGTAAGATTGATTGCTGCCGCTATTGCGAGTTCTTCAAGCCTCAATGGTCGAAATCCGTGAAGGACCCATGAGATTACGAGACCGCACCAATCGGCCACAAACCTCGAGGCCTTTTTTATCGTTTCAACTTGGTACCTGCGCAGGTCGGCCAATGAGGATGGGCCTGTTTTTATCTGGTCAATGATAGTGTCTATCGTCAAAATCCGTGGCTCGTGCAAGGAAAGAAACTGAGTGTAGAAGTCGGTGGCGGCGAATGAAACACCGAGCGAACGTATCTTTGTTTCTAAGGCGAGACGGATTTCGGGATATAGCCCGCTGCGCAAAAACTTAAATCGTGGACTGTTGTTGATAGCCAGCTCAACTGCCAGTCCTAGGAACTGGTCCTGGGGTCCAGATGCGAGTTCAGAGCTAACATTTAATTCTAGTCTAGATGAGCAGCTGACAAGACCATCTATTACCTTGTGGGTA
Source organism: Arthrobotrys sphaeroides (assembly GCA_036971245.1). Classification (NCBI taxonomy): domain Eukaryota; kingdom Fungi; phylum Ascomycota; class Orbiliomycetes; order Orbiliales; family Orbiliaceae; genus Arthrobotrys; species Arthrobotrys sphaeroides. The sequence goes on from JAJTTW010000003.1 coordinate 733,423, forward strand.
GAAAGAATATATAGGAAGTCCGTGGAGTGTTTTTCGAAGAAGGAACCTAAAGTGTGAAGCCAATTCCGTACCATATCCTCCCTGTCTTCAAATTGCTTAAAATCTAGGGCGATGGCAAACTGGATTTTGCGGTTGCATCTCGTAAGCATTACGGCTAACAAGGCCCACAAATTGGACTCTGTCAATGTACCCCATATCAGGTACTCTTTCACTAGTCTCTCGACCTTGACGAATAAATCCGGCCGCTGAGAAATCAGCTGATGTAGGAGAATGACGAGCATTCCATAGCAACTCGGGTCAATATTTCTGCTCAGCTCATGGAGGTATTGAATAGTGACTCTACTCGTCCGTTTTTTAACCTGTCGGCAAACGTGTTTAAGAAGGTGGGATTTTCCGTAATCGGGAGGACCAATGATTTGGATTTCGCTATTCGGAGTATTTGAATTCCAATCATACTTTTCCAGAGTCGTAAAGTGTTCAGCGTATACGCCAGTTAGGTCGATATTGGAGGGCACGATTGGGTCCGCCTCCCATATTATCCAGCGTGATGGCGAGAGAATCCGTAGAAACTGTAAATAAAGGGTATATCTTTCTTGATCTTGTAGGTACGTCGTCCTAAGTTCTTTTCTGGACTCTCCTGGTTTTAGGGGACTTAGTTAGTCGATGTTAGATCTTGCATGTTGTAGGAATTGCATACCTTCTAGTATTCTAGGGTCTTGGGGCACAAATAGAGCTCGAAGTAGCCCGAGATCACTAACAGAGCGTTTACTGAATAGCGGGAGTGTGGTAAAGTTCTGCTCTTTTCTCCGCTCCAGATGGTGGAATTCCGTTTCATCACCGAAAGAACCAAGTTCTCCGACCAGGTATGGCTTGGGGATTTGAAATTAGCACCGTGGCTAATAAAACGCTCGACTGGCCCGAAACTACAAATCAGATACATACCGGATATTTACCCTCTATTAAGCCTTTTCCTTCAATCACGTTCGCGATCAGATATTTCTGGAGGAGATTTTCGAAAGCCGAATGTATTTGCACAGCTGTCGCTGATAAGTTGAAGAGAATATTAGATATAGGACCGTCAATTTGGAACCCGCAAGTCTGAAGGATCGAAAGCAGAACGCTTTGCCATGTTTCCACATCAGGGCTTCGATGAGGCGTGGCGAAGAATACCTAGCGGTTGTATTCCAGGTTAGAATATATGCATATATGCGTGGTAAGTATATACTGGGAAACTACTGAAACCAATGCGGTTATAGTTTTAAAGTTGAGCGTATGTTCATACGGAATATAATATTGACAACTTACCAAGTTGGTTGTTTGCAGAGCAACTCTATAGTATAGAGGATCTCGGTTTGCGAGTATCATGGCCTTGAATCCATGGATCGTATGTCAGCGTTTTACGTATGCCGGCCAGCTGCCAGAGATAGGCAAAGCAGAAGCGGAATAAGTAACTGACTTGTTTGATTATGATCCCACCTATGCCGTACCCTGCAAGTACAAGCCTTTTCCATGGTTGCTGAGGACCACAGAATTGAGCGCGTAGACTCTCTAGGAGCTTTGAGGCTTCTACTTGTATTGAATTAGAGTGGATATGCAATGAGCTATCATATTCCTTTTCCTGGCTTGAGGGGGTTTCTGTTTGCAACGGATGTATTTCATTTCTTTCGCTTTCGGCTTCATTTCGTTGAGCTTCCAGAGTGCTTTCCTGATTCTCATGGGCTTGGTTTTGAGTTTGGATATTTCTACTAGAGTCGGAGTCTTGCTCAGTTTGTTGCCGGCTGTGAGGACCTATTTCGCGAGCTCTAAAGGAGCGTGATTCGTAAACTAGAGCTTCGGGTGTTATGTGCGGTAAGATCTTGGAGAGTATCTGAGGGGCATCCGAAGCTGAAGGTTCTGCTTTCTCATTGACGCTCGCACTCTCAAATCCAACCAAACAAATTCTGCATAATGAATCAAAATAGCGTTAGTTAGTCAATTCATTTCTCAATATCAATCTCGACATTAGAATTCGATGGATTAAAGGAGTTTTGGCTTACATATATGACCCGCAATTGTCGTGGGTTCCGGGCGTTAATCGCTTCAAGTGATGGCGCATTTTGTGGCTAATTTCGTTGGAGTCATTTTTGCCGGCATCACTATCCATGCTTCTGACTTGAGTTCACAAAACTTTGGCTCTGGCACTAGCAAATCTCCTTAAATCTGTAAATCTGGTACAGGATTTAAGTGGCGAGTCACTACTATCGATCTAGCTATAGCTACCGACCGCATGTAAGTTAATTTTGGGCAAACCGCTCTAATTTAATGGCCGGGACGCGTCCAGGTTTTATGGAAACTCAATAATTGGAACGATTCTTAGCTAAGAATAGATGGTTGAAATTCCATGGCGCGGCAGAGCTACGTCGACGAATTCCGAGTCGATATGTTCCTCGTTAACTCATGCAGGGAAGTGCTAGGGTCTGCCCTACCCACCCCACGCATCTGATTAACCGGCAAGCCTAGCCGGGGGCGTTTCGTGCATGACCCGTGTGCACGTTGACCCACTATTATATCCTGGCCAGGATACCCCAATTATTATGATCCACAAGCTCGTCGATGTGATCCGATAGGATAGTAATATTCTCTAGCGCATCTCTACTTATAAAACGTAAGTACTTAAGTATTTGTATCGGTATCCTGAGAACTATACATGCAAGTTGTCGTTAGTGAGCCAATTACCACTCGTAAATGGTTGCCTTATCTTCCCACTTTGCATATGCGGGCCTGGGTCGATTCTCAGTAAACTGAGAACCCCGCATAGGTATGGTCGGCCGGAGCCCCGCCTTTCTGACCAAGCAATTGCAAGCTGGCAACTCTGAATGTATATGAAAGTGTTCTGTTCAGGAATCCTAAGTACAGGTACATTCACAAAAAAGATATAGCACATGACCCAACCCTGCAGGCTCCGATATATTTCTATTACAGGCCCTTAGTAGCTAGTGGATCCAAGTGCACAACCAAATTTCTCCAATGTCAGCTCGCTAAGATTATTCTCATCGACTTCTGTCGCCAGGTCTCGTTCCAAATCAGTGCCCAATGTCGGGGGCCTCAAATACTGGAGGCCTGGTTTGAAGATGACAGGGTCATTCGGGGGGCTTTGACCTATGAGGTTCCGCAGGCCCACAACCGTGTTTTGCAGAAAATTTCCAGTTGCAGCTACCTTGACTGATGCAGTAAATCTGTCGTCGTTCTTGCGGATTAATAAGATCGGAACCCTGAGATCCGTGATGACGCCAGTCTTTCCAGTGCCGTCCTCTTCTAGCGTAAGTCGAACTGCATTGTTAGGTCCATAATTTCGAACCTTCATGTCGAGGACGATGGAACCAACGACGCTGGATTTGTCCACACGCTGATATCCTGATTGTCTTTCCAGTTTGAATGCAAGGCTTCCAGATGCCCCCACCGCTCCGGCTTCCGCTCCGAGCTCGACCCCGCTCGTGTCTTGGATAGCGACCGGGGTCTCGCTTAATGTATAATCCCCATTTGGCCATAGTCCGGTGACTATTGGATCCTTTCGAGGATTCTTCCCAATATCTCGGAAAGTGATATTGATTTCCGCTGTGCGCAGTCGTCGTCCGTTGTGGAGGCCATGAAAACGAAACCCGAATACTATCAGAGTTGCATGTTTCTTGCTCTTCTCAGAATCTAGGCCATGAATCACACGGTCGACCCGGGCCTGAATATGTAACCCCATACAAAGATCGTCAACTATATCTGGTCGCTGATTTTCGTCGCCATCATTTTTGCTATGAAAACCCAGATCGGCTTGAGAAGTCCGAAGTTGAATAGGTTGAAATATGAATTGGTCGTCGAGTTCGGTGGAAGACATTCTTTTGTATGGATTGAGGCAGCAATCGCACGTGCACGGCTTCCAAAAAAAAGAATTGTGGCTGGATTGATTGAAACTCGGCGCAATGCTGTGATTATCTACTTAAGTAAACGTATAAGCTAGCTCGTATGGGCATGGGGATGTGCAATGTGGGAGCTTTGGCCTACCGATTCTCGTTCACGACTGACTTCTTAAATAGTTAGTTCCTAAACGTAGCTAGAAGCTGAATTCATGAAGTATATTGCTCGGAGTTCACTTCTAAGGTGCCCTGTATGGCGCCGACTCGAGCTGGGTTCATCATATAACGGCGCCAGGGTCTGGAATTATGGCAGGATCTGCCGTATGGCGAGGTGCATGCGGCGGGAGCCCTCATGCAGTTGCTATTTTGTCAACATCCGCGTGATTTATTTTATCTCATTATTCCAAGCCTTGTGGTAGCAGTGAAGCTCCCACTTGAATTCGGATCCGATACGCACTATAGCTTTATGTTAACAGATGTACCTGTACATTTATACATGTATCTAAATTTAAGAGGTATATAGGGACGTAACAGAATGCTGTTGGCCAGACCTAGAGGAGGCTTCCCCGGCAACATTTCGATCCAAATTGGCTCTAGCGCTGGCCGGCTCCCTTAAATCACTTGTCTAAAAATCAGTTCCCTCGCTATCGACTCCAGGCTATAACCTTCGTCGTTTCCGATTTCTTTGGAGCCAATATTCGGCTTAGGAGATCGAGACGGACTCCCACTAGGCCACAGGCCCTCTTAGACTTGGGCCTCCGACAAGCAGCAAACAGATCACGAACCTCAAGTGCCTCATAACTGGTAAAGTTGACAATGGCCAAGAAAAAGGCAGTATCAGACGGCGCGGCGGAGATTACAGGGAGGCATCAGGATCTTATAAGAAACTGGCTCGCACTTGGAGATACTTCCCAAAGCGATGGTGGCCATACCGCTACAAAGATTGATCTCAGACCGTACCATGATGTCATAGAAAAAAGTGGCATCAACAGATCCAACTTACTTCACGCCCTGATTTGGGATCTGGCACCGGTGGAGCCAGATCGTGTGCTACAACAGGAAGACTCAGACCAATCTGACTCGGAAGCTGAAGATGAGGGTGACGTGAACACAAACAGAGCTCTAGAACTAGTTGAGTATCTGGTAGCTCTGAATCCGGACCTAATTTGCCAGTCTGATCGTCATGGGTCAGTCCCTCTCGAGTCACTCGCAACTTCTCATCCAACAATTCTTTTTGGGATTATCGACATGTTGCCGTCTGATAACGACCTGGACACGATATTACGGAAGTGTGACCCTACATCCGCAGCGCATATGATGCATGGTACACATAGCTGCCCTCTGAACAAGTTGAATATATGTCTACGAAACTCGTGTCTCAATCCGGACAATAAATCCAGCTCAGAGGGTCAAAAGCCTGCCTGCCTTCACCCCACGATCAACCCTTCCCAGCTTCGAGCGAAAATCACTAAAATCAAAAGTACTATCAAAAACTACCTTATCTCGACTAGAGCCAGGCCAAACGATAAAAGGGATACATTCATCCACCTCTTGTTGGGAAGAGACAGTTTTGACAATGCGGTCCCGCGAAACGATCTAGTCCAGTTAAAGAGTTTTAAAACGATTCTGGATTTCTTTCCGAAAGAGGCCAATTCAGTCCTCAATCAACAGGATTTGAAGGACTATAACCCACTTCAGAAGGCGATAACGTTGTTCCAAAATGATGGTCTAAATTACGATCTTCTCTACAAGACAATTAAGATATTGATTAAGCGTCAACCAAACTCAATATACCACCGAGTTCGAATAAATTCGTCGACTCCGGATAGCTCGAATGCACGGGACTGGAAGGAACAGGGCCCGGCTCGATACGAAGAAAGGACTATAACTACATACAATTTGCTTCAAGAGACAAGACCTATTGGAAAACAAGCAGAACTATTTTGGAAAAAAACAGAAAATCTTCTCAAAAAAACGTGCATTCGAGATCGAAACCCCGAAGACCCAACCGGGGTAACGATTGATAAGACTCAGTTTCTATACTCCGATGTAAGATCCGGTAAGTCAAAGATATATTGTCGTATATACTTTACAAACTCCCTCTCAACTATTGAATCTACGCAAGTTGTTTCTGTACTTTGACCTTACAGGTGCAGCAAATATAAAATGATGATTAAGCAGCTCTTGTGCGCGAGGCTAACCTCAAAACTCCGATATATGGAATAGAGCGGCATATTCACCTTGACCTAGGCCACGAAAAATCGACGATTATAGATGATGACTACGTCGATTTCCTTCGGGAGAAGGCGGCTATGCAATTCGAAAGTATGCTCGAATACATAAAACTCCCCTTCAGGACGCCGGAAGCCCAGTTAGCACGAGAGTCAGAATATGCAGCCCAAAATAAAGACCGTGGTGATAAATATTATGTGGTAGACCCATACGTTAGCGTGTTTGAGTGGCTCAAGACCGACGGGATGGTTCGGAAGATATTTGAAGTTGAAGTTGACGACCTTGGCCCCGAGCCGTTGAAATCAACTCTTGTCCCACACAGCAACTCGGCAATAATAAACTGCCTGGTTCATGATTCCGAGGCCGAAGATACTGGTGAAACCACATACGGAAGCAAGCAAAATCCCTTGGAGAGACATGGAAATGATTTAGGGATCGAAATATGGAACTGGAAAAAATTCGATATTTGCAGTGACACGATCAGAGAAGCGGCGCCAGGTGTCAGAGTATTATATTTATACTCCAGCGCAAACATGGCGGTTTTGAGGGGTTGGGCCTGTAAAGATGGTCTTAGAACCTTGAAGAACGTAAGATCACCCGAAAATCCCGATCCTGCCACATATCTACGATTTACACTAAGAGCGCTCAAACTTGTCGTTAACGCCGTGATATTGATTCACACTGTCTAGCTCCAAAGGATTGAAGTTGTAATATATCCGAAGGTATGAGTCAAACATCTTGCCTAGCGGATGAGAAGAGTTAAAAGGCTTCGAAGATACCTCTTAATCGGAGAGGGTGATTCTATCGCGCAATTGCTAACATCAACATGGCGGCCCCACCAGAATCCTGGAGATGCAGAAGCCTGTAAAAAGTTTGAATCCGAGTTTATCTCAAAACTCAGGAAAGGGAATTCCTCGCTTGAGGTCGAAGTTAATATAAAGCCCTCGCCCAGAGAAGAAAAAGGTTGCGGCGAAACCACGACGAAAAATCAACCAAATAGCCAGCAAGACATCACGTAAGTATTTTGGTAACTCTATGCTCTATCCATCCAGAGTAGACAGGAATATTAAGGAAATCTCTGACCCCAAATCTAGATACGAGGTAGAAAATCAAATAGACTGGATCAAGAGCATCACCAAGTTTCGAACCTGCGTGAATGATACAATAAACTCGATAGGACAAGAATATGGGTCAAAGGTTTCCTTGCCTGCTGTCAAGGTAGCTATTATCGATGATGGTGTGATTCTAGCAGACAGTGGTGTCCACGGGATAGTAACCGGGGCGTCTTTTGATACGAGTCGCCAACCATACTTTATCGGACCGTGCATACATGGTACACATATGGTTTCCAGTTTCCGAGAGGTTTGCCCCATGGCAAATTTATATATTGGGCGATTGGATGATACTCGAGGCCCTGATGGACAACGATTCACTGTGAAGTCGGCTACTCAGGTAGGTTCCCTCACTAAGACCGCATATAGCTGGATAGACATGAGTATCTCGGTAGCTAACCTAAGATGGTACCGCATTAGGCTCTGGAATGGGCTAGGAAGTGGGAGGTGGATATTATTTCGATGAGCTGGTCCTTCAAACTCGACAATAATTCTTGCACAGAAGCAGAGGGCAAAGAATTTAAGAAAGCTATTGAAGAGGCGGTGAACAAAGGAATAATCCTTTTTGGTGCCATGCCTGATAAAGGCCCGATGGCAGAAGATATCAAGAAAAGGTATCCAACCGGACTCGAAGGCGTCATTAGGATTACGGCAGCAGCCAAGTCTGGAGAACGCTTGAAAGTAAACCAATCCGACACTCCAGAGCTACTATTCCCCGGCGAAGATGTCCAAGTCGGCCCGGGGGACTCCGTCAAGGTGACCGGGAGCTCTATCGCGACCGCGCTAGCCGCAGGTTTTGCTGCATTGACTCTACTTTGTATCAAGTTGCAGGTCGGCGGCATGCTCGACAGAAGCGGACAAGCGGCGGGCGCAATACCGGCCCCGGTTGAATCGGACTTATCCACCCGCCTCAAAAACCTGAAGACGCACGAGGGGATTAGAGCGATCTTCAAAAAGGCTTCGCCGAAACATCTAAACTCTAAAGATAGCTTCGTGCAACCACACACTGTGCTCCCTAGCGATATCAGAGCAGGTCTCCATGCACGCGAACAAGCCATAAAAAACTTTCTTACTCGGATAGCTTACTAGCGAGATTGATATTGGAATGACAATGGATTGGGGGCTAAAATTTGAACTCGACCTCACATATATGTATCTTAATTCGTCTCGTTCCCAGTATCTTAATGTTTCCGGTGTAGTCCTCGCGAATTACCCCGCGAATACGCTGCGCACTCGAGTTAATCCTTAATTAGTAGTAGTCCTTAAACTAAAGATAATTACCATTGATAGCGTATAGTAGCCAATGAATGTACAAACAGCAGAGTAGCGTATATACAGTGTGCCCTACCAACAGGATTCCCAATCTGCCTATACCCCCTTCTTTTCCTCTTCCTCAACCCTCTCCTTCACCTTCTCCTCCAAATACTCCGTCAACCCCAAAATCCCATCCCCCGTAACCAACCTATAACTCTCGCACTCCACAAACCCACCTACCAACTTCCCATCCCCACCGACTTGCAAACTCCCCAGAATATCCTGGCTCTCCGGAATCCTCATACCACCGTAATACGGCGTCCGTCGATCCACCACATGATGAAAGCCGCCTATGGAAGTCGTATCCACTTTTTCCGTTCCATCGGCATCTCCCTTAGCACTAGGAGTACCGGTGGACTCAGTATGTAACTTCCTATCCCTCTTCATCCCCTTTGCCACAGACTCCTTAACCCCCATCGCCGCTCCCCAGGTTGCATAGGCTTCGTTGATTAGATCCGGATCTTGGGATGCATGTTTTGATAGTGTATCCATCAACAATTTTCGAAAGTGTGGATTTTCGGTGAAGGTTGAGGGGGTGGGTGGGATGGCTGTTGTGGTACCGATTGCTAATGTGGGCGAGGGAGGCGTGGTGGGGAGGTAGGTGAGGGTGTATGTTGTTGGGGATCCTGAGGAAGGGTGGATATACTACCGGTAAAGTTAGGTTTCGTCTTCTTTCTGGATTAAGAGGTTACTGATATAAGGATGCATTTGAGCGACTGACGATATGCTTATTCTGCTCGAGGGTTTTGAGGGTGCGGGTGGGTACACACGAGGTGGTAAACCTCGGGAATCGCTGGAAAACGGGACCGGCCCGTACCCTTAGCGTGGCTAACATCTTTGGGATGGCCAATTGGGATGGTTCGAGCTCCCGGGGTGTATTGTGAACGAACGACGCGTGCTGGCTGCCGTCACTGTCGGCTCAATTGTGGTCTGACGTCAAAATTCTTCAACACATTTTACAGTTACACAAGTTCAAAATACCACAGTCCTGCGCCAAGGCTGGCCTCGTTGAAGCCAAGACCGACTCAAGAGGATGAAATTCACCCGTTAAACTCCAGATCCAACACCGGTTGAATTCTCGTGATAGCCAGGCCAGCACCGCAATCGATATCCCACTGTGGTCTCACTACAGCGCCACCGTATTGTGTGACCCTCAACGAGGTATGTAAGAGGTTACACAGGCGGATAGGTGCCGGGTACGTGGGCGGGTAGGTTCGCAGACAACTGGCCTGCTAACTTGCTAGGGAACTGTGGTACTACCGAAACCTCCCAGACCGCGGTTCTACCAGGATATCACCATACTTTGGTCGTAATTATATTGTTACACATTGCTATACGCGTATACGGTGTTCAATAATTCTGTGGTGGAGGCAGGATTTCGTTTTCAGAACGGGGTTTTCGAAAACGGACTTTTGTCTACTTTGGACCTGGCCGCCTACCCGATCGCTCTGGAGCGCCATCTATAGTCCTTATATGTGTACACATGTTGATACGTCACAAATAGCACAGGTGATGTTCTTTACGCCGCTGTTGCTATCTACGAAGAAATAGGTACTTGGTAGATATTGGAGGATAGAGTTTGGATTGATATTATTGTGCTAGTAGAAACTAAAAGAACATTTCGCTTTCGATCCCGAATCACACACAGGGTATATCATGCTTTCCCCGTGCGCATTTCCGTTACGAAAATAAAATGATTGATCGATCCAGTACTATCCACCAGCGAGATTGAGATATGAAAACGAATTAATAACACGTTCTTCTATTTTATCTGCCCGGTTCAGTCCGCCCTGCATTATTTATGGGCAAAAGAGCACCTTCTTCACGAGGTGCCAGGAACAGACCATTGCTTGTTCGTAGGAATAAATATAAAATGAGGAAAACGGTGCCAAAGTTCGAGAGGCGCGTAACCTACCAGCCGCCACCACCGGACGAAGATTCAGGCTCATCCTTCCAGAGTTGTTGGGAGGTATCGACAGCCGCGGCCGGGGCGCTGCTGTAGTCAGCACCGCCGCCCGAAGTAGCGTTGAAGTTGGCCTCGCCTTCGGCGTCCTTGGTGCAGTTTCTGGACCAATGCCCCATCTCACTGTTGTAAAGCGTTAGAACTGTTGCGGAATTTCTATGATGGGGTATGGGGGCTCGGTTTGTACTTACCCGCAGGTGTTGCATTTGACGCGGTTCATATCGCGGGGCTTTGGGCACTCTCTAGCGCTGTGACCCACTATCGCGTGATCGATTAGTAATGAATACAGAGACAATATCTAGGTAGTAACTTACTCTCGTCGCAGTTACGACATTTGACCTTGGCTGGGTCTCTAGGCTTGGGGCAATCACGTCCCATATGTCCTTCCTCGTCACAGTTGTTGCAGGTGATCTTGCGAGGATTGGTGCAATCGCTACGTCTGTGTCCTTCCTCACCGCAATTGTTGCAAGTGAAACCCTTCTTTGGCTCAGGGCACTCAACAGCACGATGACCCTTTTCACGAGTGTCAGCAAAGTCAAGAAAATAGAAGAGGAAAAAAGCACACACCTCCTGATCACAGTTGCGGCAGGTCATCTTGGGAGCGTCAGGACAGTCCTTGGAGAAATGGCCAGTCTTCTCGCACTTGCGGCACTGAACATTAGAGGCATCACGAGGCTTTTCGCATTCCTTCGCCTCATGGCCCTCTTCACCACAATTGCGGCAGGCGTTCGGGTTTCTACGTTGTTTGCGTTCCTCGGGGCCTTGAGTGTTGTTAGTGTATGGAGTAAAAGATGTAGGGAATTCGATGAGGCTCACAGTCACGAGCACGGTGACCCTCCTGATCACAGTTGACACACTTGATAGTTGGGATCTCAGAAGGGTCTCTTTCTTGACGCTCTTGAGGGCATCCTCGAGCAGTATGACCTTGTTCTGGGATCGTGGATATTGGTCAGTATCATTTCAACACAATGCATGATCGGAGAGCCTCACCCTTGCAGTTAGAACAATACGGAATGTATGATTCCTGGACGAAACCAGCGTCGCCCAAACGAGCCATATTGTCTGCATCATCCGTCGGGAATCTCTCGGGATCCTTAACAGCGCCTTTGGTGCGTCTGCCCTTGATAGAAGTCTGGAAGGTGACGACGTATGTCTTGTTCATATTGCCTTGAAGGTCGACAATAACCTGAGTAGGAGTGATTTCCTTCTTCTGTAGAATGCTTGTGCGTTAGAAGAGGATACAGGAATCAGGATCGTATGGTGGGTTGGTCACTTACGATAGCAACCAAGTTGTAGGCAAACTTTCCTTCCTCCTTGAAGGCATTCTGGAGGGTAGGGAAAGTGGAGTCCGGGCACAAAGCGATGTACTTGAAGAAACCCTGTGAATGATATTAGTGTTAGTTCTTAGGTACTAGCTTTGGGTTGCTAGGGTAGGGAACGAAACGAATGCTTACATCTTTGAAGGCATCGAGATCACGATCCTTACCGGCTTGGTCCATGGCGTTCCAAGCCGCTTCGATCTTTTGATCCCTGTTCTCGATTTCGCCTTCAGGAGCAGGCTCACCGAATTGCATCTTCCGTGGGTTTTTGCATTCACCAGCACGATGGCCGGTCTCCAAGCAGTTTCGGCAAGGTTCAGCGGCGCGAACGGGGCATTCTAATGAGTGAGTGAGTATATGTATGATGAAACACCTAGAAGCCATTAGGACAGATACACACCCTTGACTATGTGGCCAACCTCGCCGCAGTGCCTGCAGGCTTGCTCTCCCTTCTTGGGGCAGTTGAAGGCGATGTGATCACCCTCCGTGTTGCAGATGCTACACTTTGGATTGGGACAGGCGCCGGCAGAGTGACCTTTGACGCCGCAGGAAGAGCATTTCTGATTTGGGCTTCAGGTAGGTCAGGTCAGCAAGAGATTTAGAATAAAGCCCGTGCAGGCTGATGGAGAGGAAGATTCACGTACCATTCAGCAGCGTAATGGCCCTCCTCGTTGCACTTACGGCAGGGACCGCTCGCACCACGGGGACTGCTCAGAGTTAAACTCCCTGGTTAGATGAAGGCTAAATGATATCAATTGTTCGAAGGCTGATACGTACCGATCACCGCCGTCGCCGGCTTCATCGAAAAAGTTGTCACCAGCGGAGACATTCATTGTGGTTTCACCCGTAGTGGGTGGCATCGGTGGAGGAACCCATTCCCCTTCGTCAGCTGAGAACCAACGGATGTTAGCTGACCATTCCATCACGGTTGGCCTTCTAGAGAGGTAACAGAGGCTGTAGGGGAGCGAGCAGGAGCAGGAGCAATCCAAGCCTGGCAAGAGGATAGCTCGAAGCATCCAGGCTATGGAAGAGAGGTGATGACTTACCTTGAATCGGTCCAGTGTCCCAGCCAGACATGATGATGGATTAACTAGAGTTTGGGTTGAAAGAAGAGAAGGATAATGGGTGGAGAAGAGAGGGAAACAGTGCAGTTCTAGAGAGCCTTTCGATCGTTCGGAGCAATACTAACGGGTTTTGGAGAGGATGAGATGGGGAGGTTATGACCAAAGATGGTTGATGATGATTGTGTTCTGAGGTGAAGAAGAGAGGGAAGAGTCTGGAAAGATGGAGGGACAGGTTAGCTTAAATACTCTGGCCGTGTTAACACGCTGCGTGGGAGAGCCAGGGAAAGTTGGATGACAGTCTTCTGGTCTCGGCGTCCATATTGCAGCGCGTTCCGCTCCACCGGATAGCGCTTAGGCTTGAGCCCTGCCTGAGGACGGTTCCGTCGGACTGTCGTAGATGTATTCATCACCGGATCACCTCAAGAATACTTAATCAGTGGTGTATGATGGAAGCAAAAAGCATAGATCTAGTGTAGATGTTAGAATGGATACCATCCAAGCCGCCGTGGAAGCATCACGTGTCTCCCATGCAAGGTAAGAGGTATCAATATCGATATTGGCCAGGTCCAACGCTTTGGAGCTCAAATACATCCAAGTGCTAACTTCCAGTCGAATTAATATATATTGCCTCTCGATATTTACCGAACACTTACTCGGATGTGAACCGTTAAATGTGAGTCTTGCTGTAGCATCCTGCCTCGAGCTCACGTTCTATCTATCGTGGTACCAACACTACCTCTGTTACGGCGAATCTAGACGGCTTGTAGACGAATGCCAACCCCGTAAGCCTTGCTCCTAAGCCGCATACGCGCGTATCCGTTCAGATCAAATTATATTAGCTGCGGCTAATGCGACAGTTATCACGAAATTGCAATATTATCTCCTTAGCCAGCTAAAGTTATAACCGGCTGGGGTAATTATTACTTCGAAGGTCGAATCGAATTTGAATATAGCAGAGCCCAATGTTTACAGCCTCATCTCCCCCCTTGTAGCTATTTAATTAGTTGATACTATGAAGTCTCGAACTAGTCCCTAACATTAGACAGGACTAAATATTAGGTAGCTATGGCATTGTAGTGTAGTGTCCTCGCACAAGCAGTATCTGCCCCAGAATAAGCCCTATACAATGTGTATATCCATCGATATATGCTCATAAGCGGACGATTCATGCGGCTGACTGTCGGCCCGGCCGGTTAGTAGGAAGTCGACTGGTTAGAAAAATGGAAGGCAGTTATACCCGACCAAAGCCTAAAATTAGAGAAACGTCTACGTCTCGTTTAATTCGGGTGGCATTCGTATGACAGCTCGCCTACGATATTTCGTTACGGACCAGACTCGGCCTGGCTAGCTTGATAATGTCGCGGACCGGAAAGACTGAACATGTTGCATATTGCATTGCACTGCGTTGCATTGGCATACCCGTGGTGGAATGTACTCGCGGTCCGTGCCTTTAGAACGTCGGAGTGTCTCTGAAATCAAATTAGCTAGTCGTCTGACCATAAATTTTTTCTTCGACGGTGCATTAGCTCCTAGGCGAATGACAATCCATATTGCCACGCCCTTCGAGTACTCTTAACCACCGGCAGGTCGACAGCCGAAACACCGCGTTTGACCTGTCTTGAAGCACACGGGACGTCGGAGTAGCGGGCATTCGATCTTTTAGACTGCTCGAGGCCTTTGACTTGTCAGGGTATTGAAACCTTTGTGATATCAACCCATCGCCCAGTCGTTTGAAGGGTATAACCCATGTAAGCTTTTCTACGGTGGAGCCTGCAGCTGTGCTCCCCATGAGGTATAGAACAGCAGTGTGGCAACTGTCCTTTCGCAGTCGCAGTCCTTTCCCACTCTGCAGTATTTGCGGGGTCCCACCCTTATCGATATCGACTTCGGAAGTTGAAGTAGGCGAGGATGGCCTCCCTTCAAGAAAACGGTGACCCAGCGTGAAGAGGAGAAGATTCCAGGCCCGACGACACGCTTCAGCCAAAACCCGCAAAAACATCCATCCCTAGCCACCTACCCGTCGCAGCCCGCCTGAATCGACGGATGCCTGGAGACCCGGACTCCGCGACCGGGATGTTGTTCGCTTCGAGACAAACCCCTGTCATCATTAAGTAAGCATTCCAACCCAGCACGCTCCCTTGGCAGCCAATTGGCGGAGGCCCTTCTGACGTAAACCCCGGTTTGACCGCCTGGTCTTCCCTGCTTTTTGCTATGGTGATGCGAGGGAGTGACATGACCGTGTGTGTGATGGCAAGGTGTCCGTCATGCGTAATGTAATGTGCATGCGAGACTGTTGGGACCAAGTACTTTTTATGCTCCGACGTCGTATCTCGTATTGGTGAGACTGGTGGGCGGGTACTTCCACGGTACCATGCAGAGGAGGGGGACCCTTCCCTTCCCTTCCAGATGCATTCCTCGAACATGGGGAATTGGAGTTCTTGCCTGTTCAGTAGCCTGTCGTCAGCGATCCATTCATTGAAGCGAGTTCTTTCATTCGGTCATTGTTTATAAAACGAAGAGGGCCTCATCCCTTCCTCTTCCCTGAAATTCCCATACATCTTTCCCCATAGCCAGAAAAATATCTTCGACCTGCATCCGTAACGTCTGCATTGTATCCATCCGTCAGTCCAGACACGATACGTACCCGTCTGTACACTTCCCGAACATCGATAGCCACCAGCCTCTTGGGTTTGACTAAAGTTCTCGCTGAGCTCCAGAAAGCCGCGGAAGGGCAGAGTTACAGTTACCACTTTGGGGTCGCTTGCATCCTGTCGAATCGATTCCAGTCAACCTGAACGAACTCCTCACAACACCACCAAGATAAAAACCTTGCTCTCTTTTACGAGCTCAATCCATCTCACCTCCGCTTCCTTCCCCACTGAATTCCTTCACTACCTCTCTCTTTGTTGTTTTCAGCGTTCGGTTTTGCCAGCGATATCAGAGGCTTGCTTTGTTGTTGTTGGTTGGTTCTCGCCGTCATCATCCGAGCAATCCGGCTCTAAGCTTCGCCTCCTTCAACTCATCCTCCCTCAGCTTCACCAACCACCGCCAAAATGCACATCACCAGTCTCGCCATCCGAGCCGGCCAGGTACGATACACCCAGCTACTCTCCGTTTTCTCAGTCAATTTTCTAGGGCTTCTTGTCATACTAATCAGATATCTAGTTCCTTCTGACCATCATCACCCTCGCTCTCTCCGGCGCCCTAGTCGCACAACAAGTAATCGGCGGCTCACCATCGCAAGTCAACTTCGCTCTGTTCGCCAGCATTTGGTCCTTCCTGGGAGGATTCTACACGCTATACTCCGTCATTACAGACTCTGGGCACGCACAGATCTTGCTGGGGATAGATGCATCGAATACTCTCTTCACGTTTGCCGCTGGGACAGCATTGGCTGCCGGATTGGGGGTACATAGCTGCGGTAATATGGTACGCTACCAAAAAAACCCCTAACACTTAACTCCGTCGCTACTATGCGATCGAAGATGTATTATTTTTCGCTGACACCGGGTCGTAAAAATAGGCCTATGTAAGATCCAACTCGATCACTAACGGCAGTTTCGACCCCACGGCCCGCTGCCACGAAGCTCAGGCTCTCACCGCTTTCCTGTGGTTCTTGTTCGGCAGTTATCTTGCATCCCTGGTTTTGAGCGTTCTCGCCTGGAAAAGAGGATCCGTCGTTCCCGCGTCTAGGAGTCGCGTCTAGGAGGCTGATTTCGTACTGAAGGGGATTGAACTGAAATGGCCGAAATGGAACAAATGAGCTTCCTTTTTTTCTTGATCTTGAATTACCATCGATCGATGACGACCGTGCAACGCTACCCAGGAATATTTGCTTTTTTTTACGACCGAAAAACATCGAATCGTTTTTTTTTATTCTTGTCTGTTTCTTTTATGACCGTAGAATATGCGTACGTAACGTCTGTGAGAGGGGGAAATTGGATATAATTTTCTCCATCTCGTCGGTTTAATGGAGGGTTCTGTCTTACGCCGAAGGATATGGGCGCGTAGTCAGCAGGCGGCTTCTTTCGTTTCGTGCTTCTGCGTATTCAGGCGCCAAAAAAGCACAGCAAAAGCTGGAACAACTTGATAACAGGACATATCTAATGTGATAATGAGGGGCGGAGAAGCAAGTGTATATTACTACTACCAAGGAATTGGGCTCCTGTCATGATCCTTTCAGCGGGTGTGGCGCGACGTGACAGTGATTGTGCGTGTGATATGTACTGTGACCACCATGGTGTTTAAAGTGGCCCTTTGAACTCGCACTTCGGAATATTAATCGTGGCTGTTGCGTTTTTGGCACGCGTGGACTAGGTTTCCCTTACCAGCATTATCTTCCGAAGCGTCTACACGTCTCCGTCGATATATATTTCACACGTCAACACAGGATGATTGTGGTTAAATTTGGCGGAAGGAATGAGAATTTTGGATATTCATGCGGAGTATAGGGAGTCAGTACCATCTTCGGGTGGTGGAGAGATATTTAACAGATTAAGAAGGACGGCCCTATCTTAAATTTTATACAGGCTAATTTGTTATAGGGAGGCCTTAAGGCCTTTAGCCATTGAACGGTCTAAATTAGTAGAACTAGGCTATAGAGCAAAGAATTGCGGTTTATAAACTTATACAATGCAATGACTTAGCAATTGGTTGTATCCAGGTAAGATGCGACAAGAATTCTAATCTCAGTAGCGTATGAGTCGTGCCCCCCTCCCCCTCATAAACAGGAGAAACCAACCATAGGTCAACTAGCAGGGCGTGGAACTAAACCCAATGAAAGTACTCCGACTGAGAAATCTTACGTCGATACTCGAAGAACTCTTCAGGTATATCCTCAAGTTCCTCATTTTCAATATCCTCAGGCGCCTCGATAACCCTGCCCTTAAAGTCAAATTCAATGGATGAAGCTGTATATTTCCACGCAATTACTCTCCCTTCGCCAGGTGGGAGACCTCCACCGGAACGGTCGACGGACATCCTGGCCATCTTGGACCCAATACTCTTAGGTCGTTTCCGTATAAGTTCTGGATGATGTATAACAAGGTGCGCTCCAAACTGTATGCCGGGATAAATGCCCGCGTACGGGTGGTCCAGTTCGTTCCATTCGGGCTTACGTGGAGGATTTCGATCGCCAGCCTGCCTTTGTGCGCGAAGACACCAATAACACCGCGCGTTTGGGAGAAGTGCCTTTCTATCGTCGTCGGGGGGGCCATATTTATGCCTCATGTGACAAAATAGTACACCCTTGTTGCCGAAATCAGCCAGACGATCCATGATAACGAATATATCAGGGTCCTTAATCTTGCGGGGCCGGAAACCATTAGGATTGCCAAAGAATTGCGTATTAATTGTATTCGCACGTCCGGCGGCCTGGGCTTCCCTTAGTACCGCGGGTTTCCAGGAACTTTCCTCCATATATTCACTGATTTTCATCACCTCATCAGCCACTTCGTCAGAAGGTGTCACTTTACTTCTGAACCTCGCAGGTTTAGTGAGGATGAAATCGAATAAACAGTCCACAAATATGCTGCAGTACTCTTCCGGTGTTATGACCAGGTGTATATGTCCATATTTCTGTGAGTAAGCCTCCTTCATTACCATGAGGGCTTGATGGACATGTTCTAGTTCTTCTTCGGGTCGACCGGCGTGCAACCACTTTGCCCTTAAGCGGTATTCCGGACTTGATGCGAGCTCGTAGGTGGTTCCGTGGTGTTTTTCGATCTGGCGAACTACAAAACCGATTGGAGTGTGTGGTCCCCCCCCTCTTTTCTCGTAGGTAGGCGCGTCAATCAGTGAGATTTCCGGGAAGTGGTATTCGAAAGCCCAGTGCCCTGTTGGTAAACAATTAATTGCGTCAGATTATCATCATCATGTTCATCTATACTTTTGACCGGGCGCGGCCCGGAGTCAACGGCAGTTACGCCATGTTATTTTTAAGGCAGATATATCCGCCTTCCCGTTTAATGAAGCATGTTGCACTGCAATGTCCATGTGATGTGCGCCTATCGGCTCCAGGCATCTAGGTATCCTCGAGTCTAGTATTCAGGACCTAGAAGCTTGAACTCATATGAACGCAATAAGCAGTGATATAATCACCAAGGCTAGAGATCCATGCCAGTCAGAATTAATCAGTTGTATGTATTACTTACCGATAAACCAAGTCCGCCAGCAAGGAGAACAATACCGCTGCTTAAGATCGCCGACCCGACC
This sequence comes from Arthrobotrys sphaeroides, assembly GCA_036971245.1. Classification (NCBI taxonomy): domain Eukaryota; kingdom Fungi; phylum Ascomycota; class Orbiliomycetes; order Orbiliales; family Orbiliaceae; genus Arthrobotrys; species Arthrobotrys sphaeroides. The sequence continues at coordinate 752,524 of JAJTTW010000003.1, forward strand.
CCCCGATCTAAAAGCCTTGAAGTGGCTAAACTCGGTGAGATCTTTCATACATATCTTACAGTACAGCCCTTCCTGGCCCTCAAACGTGCGAACGGCTTTCGCCCAGTAATCTTGTGCGGGGTCGAAGGGACCAGCTATGTGCAGATTGCTGAGGCGGTATGCATCGTACCAAAGGAATTGATTGTTTTGACCGAGACGTTGGTTTAATGTTCGGCATGTGAGCGGAAGAATAGCTGCGTCTGGTGGCAGGAGGTATCGCGTGATCTTTTCTTGAAGTTCGAGGGGGATTGTTAGGAAAGTGGCCATTTGTTGGATTTTGGAACGTGGCTGCGTAGACGCGACGCCACTGCACTGCACTTCGATTTGATGATTGATAATCTAATAGAACAACGGGTATCTTGGCCTAACTACCGCACCAGGTGCGCGATTCGGAAGATATTTAAACGCCAGGCCTAGCTGGTATTCTGAATGGTGGGCCGTATCAATGGATAAAGTCACCGCAAACGTGCACGCGTGGTGCGACGGAGCTTGAGTTGGTTCGATGCACTAAAAGTACTAAGTACGTCTTCCGACCAAAGAAACTGCAGGGCCCGCTTTATAGCAGCGAAACAATTCAGATTCAGATTTATGACGACATGACTTCAAGCTCAGAGTTTTTTTTTTCCCTGGCCCCAAACCAGCATATAAGATTGCATATATACCGCGATTAAATGGGATATACTTAAGTAATTATAGATATTACAATACGAATACTTCGGTGCACTTAAATGGTAACTAGGCCCGGGCTTATTATAGGCGTCAATCTCCTATAATTTGAGCGTTAGGAATTTTTATTAATATATCGACCGATTTCATCGGTTCCTGTATTGATGAAATTTCTTTGCTCATGATATATAACTGCTAGCTACTTAAGTAGTCAAACTACACCTGTTTATGATCGGGTCCTTCAGACTTAAGCTTTCCCATGGCCCTCCGTAAATAGAAAAATATTACAATAGTAATGTATTCCAAACCTGCAGATACGGCGAGAAGAATGAAGTTTGTCTTTAGGTCATAGTACTTGATAACGAGGCTAGATCATACCACATTCTTCAATTGATGTTAATGCAATGACGGGAGTATTCAACTACAAAGTTTTGTCATCAAAAATGGACTAGCATATGATCCCTCGCAGCACTGGCACCCACTGACCCCTGAGATCCAGAAAACGGATTCGCGAAATCAATCGTAGCCCGCTAGCTATGTCGTCTTTAACCTCGTCTCCTCCCAATCTTTGCAGTATTGGCTGTAGAGATTGTCATCAATCCATCCTTTCAGTTTTTCCGGCGGGATACCCGAATATTTTACGGCCTCCTTTATATTCTTGGTTACCCAGGTATCGTGATCTGGCAGCGGGATCGTAGGGTCTGCTCCGGCTTCTATAAAGCTCCTCGTTTCAGTACAACGGAGCGGGTCTCCGTCGCCTATAGCCCCCCAAACATCGTCATACAATCGCGTTTCGCATACGCTTGCTGCGTATATGTGCCAAGGTGTATGCCCTTTCATATCTTTTAAATTGATGATATTTTTCGTCAAGGGGTCGGTACAAATATGCACCAATTGAGTATACTGGCCTGGCATCCGCGCGACGAGATGGAGTAAGGTGTCTAGCTGGTTATTTGGGATATCAACTCGAGCACCGAGTGCGAGGATTTTCTTGTTAATACCCCATGTATTACCCGTGAGATTGGCGAGGTGCAAAATTGTATTTCCGTCTTGATCCTGGGCGTTTATATCAGCTCCTATTGCGACGAGACTACGAATGGTATGTTCCACGTTTCGCACGCATCGAAGGGAGTGCAGATAGGAATTTAAATCGGGTTTTGGCGTATTCTGTGATACGAGGTAATCACAGATCAGATTTATACAGGGTTCGGTTAGGGGAGTTTGGAGGAACTGGCGAAGTGATACACCTACCACTGAGGGTAGGAGGTCGCTCCGGGCTATCCAGCGGAAGACAACTTCGAAAAACAGAAAAAGCCAGTATTCGTTTTCTTTCCTCGGGCAGAGAATATTCTGAAGTTGATCAGGAAGCTCTCCGCGAAGACGCATATCAGATGCATTTGGAACAAGGCGTAAGAGGGATCGGATAGCGCCTTTTGGTATTTCGAGACCGTCTGCCCATCGATATCCCCACAGGGGCTTCTGATGAAATGATGGCCCAACTTGAAGGATCTGGAAAAGCAGCGAGACTCTTTTTGAAAGAGAGAATTTGAGAAGGTCAGTGATTACTGCATCCAGAATATCGGGTCTGGAAGTCAGCTATATATAGTGGCCTGGATCCGGGTATTCCTGGTGCGGGTTCCCTGACATGAAAGGTAGCAAGGTTCTAGAGATAGGCTGGATGTCATCCCACGTGAATTCACCGTCCTTAAACAATGTTTCCTCCGTATCGTTCTCACTCGATCCCTGTTCCTCGGCGTCCGGACCGTCGAACATTAATCCTGGAGGTAGCTCCATACTCGCGGCGAAACGAAAAGTACCATCGGCCTTCTTCTCACAGACGTCGCATTTCAAACCCTCTGTGGGGGTCGTCATCAAGTTCTCGATGCAATCGCTACAGAAACTGTGGTTGCATGGTTGCATTCTATAAATTACTCTCTGATTTAGCCCAAAACTCGAATATACGACATCACCAATATCATGGAAGCGCAGGGCAGTTGTAGATATACTCACATTGTGTCGCAAAAGTTCCGTTCACAGCATGCACAACCAATCCTATACGAGTCCTCCGCTACACTTATACTAAGCTTTATACCCTCAATTGAGTCGATTTCCGTAATGCCTTTATAACGTGTAGCAAATTGAGCTTGTTGAGAATCGTTGGTCTTGGGCTCCTCCTGACTGGACAGGAGCTTCAATGATATCGGGGAGGCGTAGTGAAGCCCTGTGATTCTTTGAAAAAGAACGGCGTTGATTATTTGTATATTAACGAATCGAGACCTATCCCATCGCCAAAGATCTGGATATTTTGTCTCCCTGATTTCCTGACGTATACCTCCGTTCGCCCCAATTCCCATCTCCCACGTCCTAATTCCATGACCAGATCTTGGTAGCCTTGTTCTGAGATACCCTGGTCTTACTTTCCTGTCTACCTTCAAGCTCGTTATTATGTTTGAGACTGGGACTCCTCCGTCAGTTCCTTTTCCTGCACTGATTACAAATGTCCCGCCAGATGGTAGACGTGTAGACAAGGGGTAGTATGCGCCGTCACTAGGCACGCATATACGCCAGTAATCCATAATACTCTGAATGCTCTTTCCGTCGATAGTAGTTCCGTAGACCGAGATAGTGCTTCCGGGTGTAACACATTCCTCCAAAATAACTACGATGAAATCTCGCATGTCGATAGCAGGGGAGAACTGATGAAAGGTGATCGCATTAGAGGCGCCAAATTCAACCGCGCTAACATTAGGGATGACATTCTCGACTGTAACAACGATGGGCTTCATGGGATATAGAACAATTGGGTTTTCTGGCGTCGTCTCGGAGTTCTCTGGCAGATGAGTGTCGAGTTCATGCACAAACCGGCTTCTGAGCGAATTCCTAAGATAGCTAGGGATCAGGTGGAGCCTATCGTCTTTCAGTTTTCTTTCAAGTCTCCCATGAATCTTACTGTAGACATCCTCGTCGCATTTGACCTGAAAGCCCGTGTCGGGCCATATATTCATGAAACAGCTTGACATACCAAGCTCTTGTGGGGACTTGAATAGATAGCGGTCGCGACGATCAGGATAACCCCAAGCGGTAGGGACGTCAGCCGTGGAATCGAAGTCGACGGAAGTTTTCATCATTGGAGCGATCTGGAGCTGAATTCCGTCGATAAACTCGGAATTGGTGACCTGCTTCTCGACAGTATATCCCCAGGTCAAAGGCATAGCAACGAACTGCTGCACCTGGCCAAGTGCGGCCTTAACCCCGTCAAGTCGACGTTGAATCGGTATTACGACGTAGTCTTGTTCTTCGCTGGCTGGCTCCGTTGCAGTTTTCCCCATCACAGCATTGACAGAGCCGATATGCAATTTCATAGCGAATGCTTCACGTGGACATCCTCTACCCTGCTTGGGTATGAACTGTAACCCTAATCCCTCTCTTTGAAGCATTGGAAAGAAAAATCCACCTTTTTTCACCATCGTTGACGGTAATTTGCTTTTGAAATCGGACACGGCCAGAAGTGGGAAGCTTCCACAAACCTGTGGTTCATCGTGGACCTTGCCGTCAACGGGGACCTTTTGACAACGGTTAAATTTAATCTCGACTTTAGAGAACTCGTGATCGTGTAAATCGACAACTTTTAGGCCTTGCGATAACTCTGTCCGGGTAATGGTAAGGTGAGAAGGATGTTTATCGGAATCGTTCGGTGATTGATAGTCAAGGAAACTGTTAAAATAGTCGACAAGGCGCTGATTTCGATTTATCCGGAGGCCGGTGCGTAAATTGTAACACGATGGTCCGTCGGTAACACGCACTAAGGGTGGGGAATCAAATGGCTGGAAGGGTTCATATTTATACTTTCCGTCCGCGGTTACAAAGCCACAGATATCTTCATAGCCTTGGTAAGGAGATAATTCCATTAACTTAGTTCTCGAAAACTCCCAGGGTTATTACGAACCTTGCTCGTGGAATTGGAACAGTATATCGATAAGATTTGCGCTCCGTTCCAAGAAAAGAGTCTCGGTAACAGTCTGGCCGTCCTTGTGCTTCATATCCACGACTTTGACATATATCTTCGTGGGATCATTAAGTTTCGTCCGTGAGGCTGCTTCGTGTGCGAGTTTCCTTTCAATGTGTTTTCTCCGTCTGTATTGTGACAATTCCCCCTCTTGTCCCTCCGTCGTGAACGTTCTTAACCATTCTTCAAAAGACTGGGGACCGTCGAACCCGGATTGACTAATGCTACCGTCGTCTGAATCCGAATACGGACCAGTGATATTCTGGTAGATATTCTCGAGTTTTGTTTGAATTACATCAAGGGATGTCGAAATATCCCTGGATCATGAAGCAGACATGTTAGCGATTGACGAAGTGGAAAATTAAAGTCTTAAGTAGACTTAGGAATATTCAAATTTAAGCACTCAGTCTGGTAATCGAACCACCTGAGGGTAGATATAACTCACTGGCTCTTCGCCGATAACGCCAAAAGTAGTGTTGTCTTCGCCTCACCAAGAACAACCCGTGATGCATCCAACGCCTTTCCTATCATTAAGGCTTACAGCGGAATAAAGCTTCCTAAACCCCCTCTTCTTAGCCACTTCCTTCAAAGCCAATAGTTGTCCCCCAATCCTCTTGATTATATCGGTGCAATTGGATACGAAAGGTAAAAGATTTACGAGCTGGGTGTGGCATTTTGTATTCGGTTTGACTTCGTCGGCCCAGGTTTGTATACGCAACAGTACGCCGTGCAAGAGCTCGATATCTTGTGAAACGCCGATTACTAACTGTAGCACCTCCTCTTTGAAGGTGCTGCGTAATGTATCGCCTAGCTTTATGAGTCCAGTCGTGAGCGCTATCAAGCCGGCTATTGAGGCGGAGATGGACAGAGGATCCATGGGTAGGTTATAGTTTGGTTCAATTTATAGGGTGCAATGGCGAGATATTCGCAGGTTCTGTTCCTAGTGTGAGAGATTGTTGGAGCTGTTGGAGATAATAATATTACTGCGTGAAAGACAAAATAGGCTTGACTTTCATCGTCCAGGTACGATTTAATCGTTATTTATATAGACGCATAGCTATCCCTGCATCTGGCATTGCTTTCCATGTTGTGGCTTTCTCTCAGCTGCAAGAGCTGCCGACCAGTGGAAGGCGCAATGTTTGCCTTCAACGATATAATGGAAAAAGTTAATATGCGCAGTAACGAACAATGCATGCAAGAGAATCCGAAAGGCTGAAATGCTGCATATCGAGAGAGTACTAGTCTGGGAGCTGCCATTCGCTAGTTCAAATTTACCCCTGTGAAACCTCTTCTCTCCGGGTAAGGTTTACATAGAGTTATGGACGAAGGATCCAGCGTCACCGCGTCAACGATTCTCTGCAGCCGGGTGGTTTCAGCTGGCCTCGTTCATATCGATATGTCACGCAGTACCACACTATAGCTACTTGTTCGCTTGCTACCTTATTAACTTTGTATTATTGACTTCCGGTGAAGTCAAAAGAAGAAAAGGGGAGAAGGGAAAGGGGAAGAATCGGAGAGATGTAGATTTGTTCGATTCGAACTAGATTTCGGCCGATTCTAAAATACCACACAAAAACTGCGTTGTTTCGTATCAACAAATATCCGAAACCTCACGTCCAGAAGCCCCAAGAGGAGCACAGAGGTACATCACGTCTACCAAAGAAGCAAAGGACCTATTCCCCAAACCCAACAAATTTCGCATTTCGTACACACAACCCGATTCCCAACCTGTATTCCGATCCTATCTAAAGCTACGGGCTTCGAAAAAATGCTAAAAGTGATACCAGTAAGGAGTAGCGAGTGTCGAAAAGAAAACAACAAAAGGAGACAATAAAGGTAGAGAGAGTGAGCTCGAGAAAAATCCGCTATTAGGCGAGTTGAGAAGAAAAGAGAAAGGACATACTGACCTCTCCAATCCCAACCGAGTCTCCATACCTCTCCTTCATTAAACCCAAAGAACCGGGCATGCATGATAGAAGAAAAGAAAGCTAAATTAAAGTCAATCAAAAAAGACAGTCAAAACTCCAGAGCATGCAATGCAGGCTTTTTCTATTCCAAACCTTCGCCACTTCACGAGACAACATCCACCGAATGCAACCGTATCTCCCCGTAAGATCGTTTTCCCTTTCTTAATCTGCTTCAGCCAACTGAATTATCAACTTGCCCGCCAAATCCAAAAAGGGAAACGGGCTCGAAATTTCCTTCTCTTCGATACTCTTCCACCCGCTGTACTGGCTACCGCTCTCGCTCTTCGTACTTCTAGTACTCTTGGTTCGTTCCATCATTGCCGCTCTGGGGTCTCCGACCAAGCCACCCTTCTTTTCATTCTCTTTCCTTAGTTCGTCAACTACCTTCTCGACCTCCTTCGGCACTACCACGTTTCCATCACCATCAACTCGTTCGTATCCCGCGCATTTGAAATCCACCAGGTAGAAGTTACTCTCTAGTTGGTAAAGCTGTATTTCCATGTAGACATATACTGCTTCTTCTTCCTCTGTAACTCCTGCCCCAGCGGGGCCGCCCCGACTAACACTGCTATAATTCGAATGTGCAGAGGAGGGTCGCGGCGGTGTAGTGGTTTTGTACCCTTGCTTCTTCCATCTACAGTGGATTACCCATGGATCCTCCGGAACCTCGTTTTCACCACCACCTCCGCCTTGTCGGTAAGATGAAGTTGACGAAGAACTACTACGCCGACTGTTACTTCCGTCACGGCGGGCGCCAGGTGGTGTTTCTGGTGCCAGGATATCATCGTTCGAATTTTCGTTGCCACTGGGCCGATCCTGCTCGTCGTCTGTTGCTCTATCCCCTCCCTTTTGCGCGGGTACAAGCCATTCGGCGCCTAGCTTCCTAAGAGCACGGTAGATACATGCGATAGCATCAAGTGGCTGGTTCCGGGACCTTATACCGAACTGCCATTTTGTGGGCCTAGACTTTCTCGCGGCCGGGTTGAGGGGTGTCATCGGGTCGGGACGGCTAGAGGATCGGCTGCTGACGGAACGAATGCGACGGGATTCTTTAATCGGGATGGAAGCGGTCGCCGCGGATTGAAAGGCCTGTTGCTGTTGGTACGCTGCTGCCGCGCCAGGGCCACCTTTCATAAAGGCGCGGTGGTATTCCGGGAGGCTAGTGGGTAGGATGGAGACCGTAGAGTTTGGTGGGATATTAGGGTTAGTCAGACTGCTGGCCGGGGCGCCAACATCGTCTTTCGTGACACCGTCAGATCCACCTAGTGTAAGTTTCATGATCGGTGAGGTGATACTAGAGACAGCGGAACGAGGGGTGTTAGTTCCACCCGAATTAGGACCAGGCGATGGGGTGCCACGGGCGCCGGCAGGACTCAGAGGCGTGAAGTTTTCTTGAATGGGTGGAGAATGAGGGAACGCATGCCATGCAGGCGGTGACTGCGCTAAGAACGATGGCGGTGCCTTCGATGCGCGTGCTAGATGTACACAGTTAGCAGTGATTAGGCTTTAAATATTTAAGGAATACTGACCATCTTTCCGCATCGCATAGTTGTGTTTCAGGATATCGTAAGCATCTTTGATAGCACTAGGCTCGGGTCTCTCCAGAGCGTCCACCAAGTCATCTTTTCCGTAACCAAGCTTGTCACTCAATTTATCGACAAGGTTGTCATGCAGCTGCTTAGGCGGCTTCGGTAAGGCAGCAAGAATCTTCGATGGATCCACGCCTGTGTCGAGGAATTCCTGAGCTGGAGGCCACAGATAATCTGGAAGATCCTTAAGGAACCACGGGTCTTGCTTGATTTCCGCAACTGTGATTCTGTTGACAGGGTTGACGACCAGCATCTTTTTCAGAAGTGATACAGATTCCCGGGATAAGTAAGTGGGAATATGATACGTCCCCTCTATTCAATCGTCAGCACCGCTCTGTAACTTCAAATCGATCGATCGCATGAACTCACGAGCGATTTTTTTGAAGAGCGTCGGAATATAATCATCATCGAAGGGCAACCTCCCGCACAGCATAACGTAGAGAATAACTCCGCAACTCCATACATCCACCTCTGGACCTGCATACAGCTTGCCGGAAATGACTTCGGGAGCAGCGTAATTCGGACTTCCACAACTCGTTTTCAAGAAATTTCCATCGGTCATAATATTCGAGAGGCCAAAATCGGCGATTTTGACATTTAAATTATCGTCAAGTAGCAGGTTCTCCGGTTTCAGGTCTCGGTGGACGATCTTGTGGATGTGGCAGTACTCGACAGCGCATATTATCTGCTGGAAGAAACGTCTCGATTGGGTTTCGTCCATTCGACCGTGCTTAACGATGTAGTCGAAGAGTTCGCCGCCGGCGTATTCTATGACCATGATGATTTCGGTTGGGGTGGTGATGACGGAGTATCTACCTCATACAGGACCCATGATTAAAACTCTACCTGGGAACGAAATTTCCCGATATTCGGCATACGGTGGACCTACAATTTGATGATGTGAGGATGCCGTAGCAGTTGTAGGTACTGGATCTCTCGTTCGACCCTACCGGCCATATCCCTGTTCGCAAGCTTCCGTCTATTTATGATCTTCAAGGCGACCTTCTGGCCCGAAGTCTGATGGACGGCAAGCTTTACTTTGCCAAAGGAACCTTCACCGAGGGTTTTGACAATGTTATATTGGCCTAGGCGCTGTTGGGTGCGAGTCTGGGGTGGGGGATCGGACCGCGCAGCATGGTGTTGCTGCTGCTGCTGCTCCCGTGGAGGTGGTGGATAGGCGGGGATGGGAATGGAGAGGTCTTCGTCCGGTATGGCGGACATTGTAAAAAGCGGGTGTGATATTTCTATCGATGGCTATCGAGATGGTGGACTGGCTACAGAGAAGGTAAATTTAAGTGGTCCTTGGTGATGCACGATGGCGAGGAGGAGGAAGAGAGGAGACGAGGAGGAGGAAGAGAGGAGACGAGGAGACGAGGAGAACCGAAGGTGGGGAGTTTTGGAGTTGTTGGGTGACGTCGTGTTGCTTCTGTTCGACCCTCAATCACGTTCACTTTTGCCGGTGATTATCCACTCAGCTCAGCGGGAACCCCCACTGCACTTAAATCTCTTTTCTCCTCGAGGCATCTCTTCGTCTGTTTCCGCTTGAAAGCATCGTCGACGGCTTTGTATCTCGTGGTTTCTCCATCAATTTAATTTGCACGTGATATCGATACCCTTGGCTATAAGGAGAGATAAAAAGTTGGATGGTTCACCCATTCATTTTTCAGCCAATTCAATCAGGTACACATCACAGCCTCTATTATTGGTATAGTAACTCGTTCTGCCGGTCTATTGAGACTACGATTGCTGTTACCTTACAGCTCCCTTTGCCTAATACTTAGGTGATTGATCTGTTGAGCTCATACTCCAGCCTCGGACTGCCTAGACTGCCCCAGGACTAGTGTCGAGAGCTCCAGGCTTCATGAGACTGAGCTCCAGGACCAGTCTCGGCACCAGACTAGGACATCTCCAGACTGGTGGGAATGAAGTTCAACAATCCGACAACGCAAAAAATCCAACATTATCTCCTACGCGAGGGTTTTCCTAGAATCTCAGAAGAAAAAGTGATAAAGGTACTCTAGCCCCGTGGGATCGCAAGTAAGCACTTTATGTTCGTAGAATTCCGATAATTTGAGCTCATAAATAAACGGGTAACCCGAATAGATCCAAGGCTAAACGGTGCTAAGATAACGAACCTTACTCCGACACGTGCATAATCGAGCAATAGAACACAGTAATATCGTAGGAAAATATTAATTGCTGTATTTCCAGGGAGATTCTCGATATCCATAATTCACAGTGTATCTCTCAAGTGATAAAGAAACTATAGTTTGTTAACTTAGTTGGGGTTGAGGTTTTCAAATTATTGTTTTTACGATAATCAACTATTCGTATGATAGTACTTTATTAATTAAGCATCTCATGATTTACCCACATCATCTAGGAACAATTACGAAGTTGGACTAAAGTGTTACACGGACTTACGCATTTTCAATCTTGGCTACTCTCCATGCATCACCTTATGAGGAACCGCTCTTAGATTCGAGGCCAACCACTCTTGACATTAAACTTATGGGACGGAAGTCGGCTATCGCTACAAACCAGGAAGGATAAGTAATACCCCAGACGTCGAGACTTAAGCCATGTGCCCTTGTCTTTTCCTCTCGACAGATTGCGGGGTAATGTGGTAGGCTGACTTGGTGGCAGATTCTATTGAAGCCCCCAGGACCTCGCCTCGAATCCAGCCGATTGAGTGGTTTGAGAATATGCATTCATATGCAAGGCAGACCGATATTGTCCTCACAATGTTGATTTTCGCAGCCTTGGAAAGCGTAAAGGACAGGAAAAGGTATACACGGAAAATATGCTTAAGAGTTAGGCGACCTCGTGAGATAAGGCTCAAACAGCGTAGACTGACACGTGTACACAGGAAACGGGCTTTCCTGGCCCAAGCAACCGACATGTTTTTGGCCCCTCGAAGGACCTGAGGGCTAAGTATCCAAGAGAGAACTATCAGCTGCGCGTATACCTCCCACTGGCTAGACCGAGATAAGGTTTGTAAAATCACCGTTATCTATCAGAAATAGATAATAGCACGTCGAGCTTATGAATTCACACAAAGTAACGTCTTGAAATACACGTATTTAAATATGCAGAGGTTTTTGCCGCCGACGATATCTTGAGACGAACTCCATTGGTGGTGTATAAGGTTCAAATGTTACATTGGAGAGAGCAAACAACCCCGCATGCTTGCTACATTATGCAAGAATTTCGCCACAGGGTCCATGCAAAGCTTTAAAGGAGCTGCTGTATCAAAGAATCTCCCAGCCTTATTTTCGGCAGCAGTTTCTACCGAAATAAAGCGGCGCAAAATTTCATGTGTCGATCACCGCATAGACTCGAGGTTAATCCTGCCTTATCAAAGGCTCTCTGCGTTCTTCCCTTCCGCAGCAAACCCACTTCGGGAAGTTTTTGAACCCAACTGGATCGGCCAGTGTGATCTCGTCTGCGGGCTGCAAACAATGCGTCTGCGGATATCCCGCACTGGACACGTAAAAACCGGGTATGCATACAGCAAGTATGTGATTCGTTAGAAAAGAAGAAGGCTGTAACGAATTCGAAAGTTACAATGCATGGCTCTTCAGCGTTTGTAAAAAGCCTCTCAGGCCGAGTTTGCCTCGCACATTGTGAGTAATTATGCCTTGGTCGCGGCGGCAGCATTATGTGTACTGGCGGGGGTAGTTGTATTCGCTTTTGATTACCTTTGACTTTCAGCCAAGGGCTAATATCTCGATTGGTATACATGCCGATGGTCGCCGTGATGCAGGACATCTAGACGTCCATACATCCAGGTTGCTCGGATTCCTCTATTTAATGGCTTGGAATCCCCTTTACTGAGAACGAGACCATCTTCTTAATACCATGCTTGTAACAAAAATCGATTCATGAGGACGCTATAATCGATATTGGCCACAAGCTTTTGGGATATACTCTATATATTTTACAATAGACCCATTTCGTCTCCCTAAGCGAGCTTTGTGGGCAATACTGCCCCACTACGCAACCGCTCTCGAGATCTCCTGTATAATCTTTTAGTCAGAGAGTCCGGGCTTACTATCCAATCGAAGATAGTAAGTAAACTACAATTGCCGACTCGGTAGCCACTGTTTTATTGTCGACCAATCGATCCAAACGGTGGACACGACCGTACGGTACTACCTCCTGTCAAGGAATTTAACAGCCTCCCACCCTGAGGCGGTTGACGATACTACACTTGATCTGGACGTCACCCTTCTTCAGCCAACGGAAATCATTGAAATGGCCCCTATTCCAGATACAAAGACCCCGACGGATGAGGGCGATAATCTTGTCTCTTCAAGCAGCAACCCGACAGAAACGACCGTAGCCCTCGTAGCATTGGTCTTTGCGGCCACCGCATTTTTAGCGGCGTTCTTCCAAGCCCTTCTACAATATTTGACGTCAAATCAAAGAGACAAATGCTTGGCAGGAGCAATTGGTGCTTGGAGTTTATTCACCAAGACTAGATGGGACCTGTGGAAGTGGAGAATCATTGTCCAATACCCCAAGTTGGAATTTAAGCCACAAAAATTAGTTGAAGTGCGGGCAAAGTCTGATAGGCTCTCGGAATGGGGAGATCGAAACATTCCAGAGCTAAAACGTGGTACTTGCTCATCGAAGACTTATCAGGAAAACCATAAGATAAAGATACCTAGCTTCTTCTGGTACCTTGAAGACTATGGTGAAATTATTGTTGGAAAGAACGGCCCGCTCACCTTTTGGAACCTCGGAATCGCCCAGAAAATCTCTTGGTTATGGTTTTCCCTCAGAAGGAGGAAAAGTGGACATGTGCCATTTGCGAGGGCTGGGTGGTGCAATCTTCTGACTACGTTAGGAGTACAACCAGATGCGGATCTAATTGGTACTTATGAAAACGCGGACATCATACCATCAAGCATTGACGTTCCGGTCCAAAGAATGCAGCTCTCCGATCTCTGTATTCTTTGCTATTTGGCAAATATCAAGGATGTCAAAGTTGAAGCTGACAATACCATAAGCGGTCAGAATAAGTACATAAAGTTAAGCACCCAAGAAATTCCGGGGCTTGGAAAGTTTGTTACGGTTGACGGCGATTTCGAAGCTCTTAAAGAAAAACTGGCTATCGCAGATTGGAAGCAGCTAATCGATCTTTGTAACATGGCGAAGGGTGGGATTCGTGGTTACACTTTCGATATGTTCCTTGACTACTTTGATGAACGAGTATTCTTATTCGGTTTGGCCCGCGAGTGGAATAAGAAGGATTGGAAGAAGCACAAAATGGGTTGGAAGAAATCTTTATATCTTTCTGCTCCACGAAGTGCTGAGCGCGACGACATTTTCTCCAAAGTCTCCTTAAGGCTGCAGGCCGATAGATTTTCCGAATACGCGAAACAGCATCCGGGGGCGCAATGGACGGACGTTTGGTCGGCAGTTCTTGGTTCCTGCAATCCGACTATTATTAAATATCTTGCTGTCATGCCATTCCTAGGCATCATTTCGGCCGTTCCCCAAAAGCTGTTTTTTAACGCATACCGCCCCCATCTCGAGGAGCAAAGAAAGAAATGGTTCGCGCACTCTTTGGACCCAAAGGAAGCATTGGCTAAGTTCATGCCGCGTATCAAAGAGCATGGAGCTATAGAATCTGCTCTCATAACCGGGGAGATTCCTTTTCTACGAGAAACCTCCGACTTCTGCATAAGTGGTAATGGTTTTCCTGTGTTACCTGAAACCTACACCTGGGCATGGTTGCCAAATCGACCCGTCATACAACAGTGGAAATCTATAGCTAATTTATCCGATCAAATCCTAAACACCAATACCGATGATGTATATCTTCCCGAGGTTGTCATCAAACTCATTGACGGGTCCCTGCCCTCGGTCAAAGAAGCAGGGTATGTTATAACAAAGACATCCGGCACAAGCCAGCAATTATATACGACCGAAAGCGCTGTTCTATTAGGCTTGCTTTTCCTCGATGGTCGTCTACAAGCGATATGGTCGTTACTAGAGGAAGATGGCGGAAGGTTCTCCAAGCTCCAGTCGGGCACTGGTATGGTGGAACGTCCAGGAACTCGGGAACAGCGCAAGATGATTAGAGAAGCAATGGGGGTCGATACCCTGACATGCGATTTCATCGCCTTATGGTTTGAACTTGGCAACCGGGTTGACTTGGTTGGAGACTCAAATTTTCTTCTTCAAACATTTTCCCAGGTTCTCGATGAGTGGGAAAACGACGATACGCAATGTATCCCAGTGCTCCATCGGCCTGCAGAGGAAGTAGCGACAAAGACTTTGGGTGATAGCCTAACGCCAGTAGCCCAAACCGGGGAAGGGGAAGGGGAAATCGCACAAGCAAACACCGCCACAGTGCCTATACTATCAGATCCGATAATACCCGGTTTGAACGAAGGATCGATACCTACACCGTCAAACGCCGCTATAGAAGATACGGCTCTGGATTCCGATGCTGAGGGTGAGCCATCATCCCTCGCGAAGGTCTTGAAGGCGCTCGGTTCCCTTAAAGAAAGCATCGACCCATATAGAGGCGTACCGGAGCTCAAATCGCGAAAAGAGCTAGTACAATGGGCGCGTGGAAGTGATAAGAATGGAATCAGCCGGTTTGATCTGGTTTGCAAAATGCTACTTTTGCTCCAGCTGAGAGTCTTTTTAATGGATATTTATTATCAATGCCATTCAGATTCCTCTGACGCCTTTTTAGCGGATGCGGCCACGACTGTCGCTGTACGGATGATTTAAGTTTGGCTCTAAGAAGTTGTCCTATTTTCTACTATAGAAGCCACACAGCTCTGAGAGCTGAGGCACATAGTATTCACAGCGCGCCTTTTTCTCTAAGTATCTTTCCACGTCTTCCTATTATTTTATCGGCTATGAGTCTGTTCTTTCAGTCAAAGTTTTCTTAATTATCCTGCCATACTACTGAACTGCACCGTTCGTGCACGAATTTAGCGGCTATTTGAAGGCAAGCATACTAGCAACCATAAAATGAACGTTTCTATGTATTGTTACTTCTCTATATAGTTATGCTTCTGTACTTGATTGTTCGTCTTGCTTCAATTGAAAAGGTTGGGTTAACCTCATGAACCAATATCAAAGTACCGGTTACTACTAAACAAATATTTACGTAAATTTACCAGTTACGGTAGCCAGGTACCTAGAAGGTATATATATAACGTGCGGTCGAGGAAGGACTACTCGATCTACATCTCGAGTTGTAACAAGTACTCACTATCTGGCCCCAGTGGCAACAAGTCGACTTGTTTTTCTTCCAAATGGTATTTTCGCGGCGATTGCACGCACGAGTTATTACGTATTCTGAGCGCTAAGGATCTAATCCGGACCCTAAGTCTGTATATAAACCGGAAGTTGGGCGGTTTGGTTTCATGACAGGGTCTCGATATTCTTCAAGTAACAAATCCGGATATATTGAAGATTGAGCCCATATTGACTAATATTCTAACCTAGATCTACACTTAACTACTTAAGTACCTACTTGTTACTTAAATATTTAGATTGGTGGCAACTACTGCATTAAAGGCATTCATCGAACCGCCGAACCTCCGGATACTGTCTGGAGGAATTCCCGACAGTGTTCTGGTCCAAGTCTCCAAGGTATAGTCGGCATGGGGTCTGCTGCCAAGCCCCAGGTTTTTAGCGTCGCAGCGACCCCAAGTTTTAATTTGAGGACATCGACCGTCAGTGGCCCCCGGAATGGTCTTTTCGGGCGTCCGAGAACGGGTCCTATTCAAAGTAATTGATACGTAGGACTGGATTCGAGGCTAGAGCCGGCTTTCTCGATCCATGACACAAGTACTTGCATCTGTTAACTCCATCGCTCTGCTTGAAACAAGCGGCGTGATCCGCGGTGCGGCGGCCTCGTGGTTTTTCTTTTATCGGGCGATGCCACATTAGGTGGCACAAAGTCGCCTGTGGGGGTATTCAACCACCCCCTCTTGATAGCCGAAGTGGCAGTACTTTACTTGTTATGCCAACAATGCCAGTGCATCTCTCTACGGTTATTGTGAGTGTGTGAATATTTACAATTTTATGCCCGTGCTCAATACTAAGAATGAATGAGCTCTGTGACTGCCAGACAGAGCCGCAGTTAATCCATACATGCCCATTACGCATTCTAGGGTACCGTTTCTAGGGGGAAAAGTCGACAATGAACCCGATAAACCCCTCGCATGATTAATCATCATCTTTCTGCCCTCTCTCCGGCCGGTGGCGACCAGGCCATCGGTTGAAACTCCTCTCCTGGCCCCGAGGGCCTGCTCTTCACCCTCTTATCCCGCTCGGCCTTCAATCTATCCTCCATATCTTGCACAGTAGTCTCCCTCCCACCCGATACTTTCACAGCCACTGGGTCCCTCTCCTTCTCCTTCTCTTCAGTCTTCCCAATCAAACTCCCATCCGAAGCTTCCGTTGCCCTTGCACTCGCTGCTAACTTCTGAATCTCCCGCTCACCGGGCCTCTTCAACAAGGTACCTGCCTTGGCCCACCTCTCATCCGCCAGCCTAGCCCGTTCCACCATTACCGCCCTTCTGGTGACTTCATCCTTTAGCTCTTGTATACTAGGCGGTTCCACCCTTGTAGCTCGAAGCCATTGATGCCATTGCGCTGGATACCCGCCAAAGAAACCATTAGCATTCGCTCATATATATAGACTCTGAATACGAATATGTAGCACTTACGGTCAACCCGAAACTCGGAATAATTGGCCAAACTATGCACTCCTCCCCTAAAATCCATAATCCTCCTCGGCCTATACGCCACCAATCGGTCTTTGAACTCCCAGAACGTGTTACCCTCCAGATCCATCCCGATAAAGTACCGTTTACGCCATGGCAAACGTAGAGCTTTCCAGTGAAGCCAGAGACGTTTGAAGGGCTTGGTTGTCGGGAGGATATAGCGTGATGGAGACACTGGACCGGACATGTTCCCCTTTCTTTTCGGATTGGATGGTAGGACCACGCGAACGGTGACGAGGTGAAGCTGTAGCTATGGCATGTCGTCGCGAGGCCTGTCACTTTTCTTAGGATGCATTTCTTGCAAAAGCCGACAGTCCGTTTCAGATGTTTGCTTCCCACGAACTTCCCTCTTTTGGGACAACCTGAATTGTTGCATTTTTTACGACAACACACTTACCGTCCGTGTATGGAGAATCGAGATCGGGACTGGTCTCGATCGATCGCGTCAGCCCAACCGGGTGAATACTTTTCTCGAATTGCCTCACAAACTAGTGAAATCCGAAGTTTCTATGGAATTAGAAAGTAGGTTTCGAAACCAGCGCATATGTCGACCACTCATCCCATAAAGTGACGCAAACTACAGCAAGGATGCCCTTTCCACGCTCTATGCATCTACGCCGTCCATGTGCCATGTATCGAAGCCAAAAATCGTAGACTTAGCCCGTTTTATATCCACAAGCTAAGCTAAAGCTACTCCTCAAGCATACTACCGGGCCGCAAAAGATGGTATCATCCCATGAGGCTACGACGCCGTTAACCTCATGGCCCATCATGCAGTCCCTTTTGTTCAGCGTCCTATCACTCTCAACTGTTCAAGCATACTATTTTGGCGCAGTATACATTGGCGATACGCCCGACAAATTTGACCGTGCATGGAGGCCAGAATGGAGGGGGCCTATATTCACTGACATGTGCGTACCTTTTCGAAGGGAACGTAATGACGTGTCGGAAGCCGTAAGTGCACCAACGATATGCACTGGGTTCAAACGATTCCAACGTGTACACGTACAGAAGGCGGCTATTCTAACTAACCCGTACGGTGAACATAGATACAAGCTCTCGGCGTAATCAACGGCGCCGACGTTCCAGGTGACACAGCAAACTACGGCGGCAGATATGGCCCCGCTCCAGCCGGGCATAACGCACAGGCCATAATACTCTACCAATCACTGGACTGTCAGACCGCCAACACGGAACAATTCATTGTCTTGAAATTTAAGCAAAGTACATTCACTCCGGATAATTCGAAACTTGTTCCGTACCGTGGCGTTCATACTATGGACCTAAATCTCATTGAAGGTATCGATTTAAGAGGATACCAGAGTTACCAAGAAGTGGGCGAAAGATCACCGGACTGGGCGTGGGCTATCATGGCAGATGTGCCGGGTGTTGACGGGCAGGCCGTGGTATTTCAGAGGAATAATGATGGCACATATAGAACGGCTCGACGCTTTACCATCAGAAATCCGGACAGAAAGACGGCATGGACTCTCTCCCAGAGTATAATAGGCAATGATGTCACACCGGCCATGGGAAACATGAGAATAGCTTTGAGAAATATAGCGGAGGAGAGGCTCAGGAGGGCTAGAAGGATTGATTTTGGTGGTACTGGCAATCTGGTGATTGAGAGGGAGTCTCCCATGATGGAAAATCCTGGTTCGACCATGTTGTTAGGGAGCGGGAGAGGATTTGGCGGAGGAGAGAGCACCCAGTTGCAGCAAATCGCCCGTCCTGGGCTGAACATGAGGATCGATCAGGGTGTTCAGGATCCTGGCAGAAATCCATTGAGTTCTGGTGGGCGAGGTGCCGGCGGAACAAGGGATCTTAATCCTTTGAGCTCATTAGCTGGAGGTAACCGTGAGCGCAACGAGCCTAGTCAGATCACGCTACTTGCGCAAATGCTGGACGATCTACAAGGACAACAGCGACAGTTGAATCAATTCTTCCAAACTCAAGCAATGCTCCCAGGTCCCAGAACTGAAGGGACTCGGGACGTCGGCAATGTTTTGAATTTAGGGATAGGTAGGGACCAGCAGCAGCAGCAGGCCACGCAAGAGAGAACCCAACAAAGGCCGGTACCAGGAACTATAAGGTCAAACCGACTGCCCGAGCCACAGCCATTTTATGAGATGATGCAACCGCAAGTACAACCAGCGAATCAGCACAGTACCGGTCTACTAGGCCTCTCAGGTCTCAGACCAATACTGCCCCGGCCACCAAACGCTGAGGGGACCCATGAGCAAGCTGGCGTTAACCGGAACCTTCAGGGGCTGCAAAATCCTCAGAACGTTATCCCCCAAACTACCCAGAACTTGGTACCACAGAACCCACAAAACCTAGGAGGACAAAGCGTTGGCCAGGATGTAATACCACCGAACCTTCAGGGCATCGGACTTTCGAGATCCCAGAACATAGGACCGCAACCCCAACCACGGCCACAACCTCGTCCCGAGAATCAAAACATGATGGCCCCTCAAGGCGGAAGCCGTTCCATAAACCAGCAGGCTCCTGTCCAAAGACCCAACTACCGGCAGGCGGAGTTCGGAACAATAATCCCTGACGAAGGCCCTCTAGGAACATTTGGCAGATATTACGGCGACCTACCAAGATACATAAGCCCAGATTTGATACCTCAAAGAGACCGTTTATTGGAAGAAAATACGAACTCCGAGCAGCAGGGCAATCAGCCATTCGCATATCCAACTTCACCAACTTTGCAACAAGAGGAATATAAAAATGATCCTCGCTATACATCAGACAAGCATCAGAAGCTGAACGAGCTAGATAGAGAATTCGATCGGCGAGCCGGTATTGAGATACCGTATCCGTATACAGAGCGAGAAGATCGGACGGGTGAGAGAAGACAGAACGTTAGGTCGGAGCGGGAAAGACGCCCGAATGAAGGTAAGCCGAAAAGATCGTTCTCAAAAAGCTTCCTCTCATGAGTAATCACCGGAATTAATTCGCGATATCTGCTACTTTCTAGGCTGGCTTAACGAAGAGGAGATGGACGAAAGAAACCGGTTTACAAGTATATATGGCCGGACGGGCTTGGAAATGGAAATTGAACAAGCCAATCCTTACGGACAAGACGGAGAAGAAGAAGAAGCAGAAGTCCGCAGAATGATGGATTTAAGCAGCCTTCCACCCGATCGCACAAGACGCATCGAATTGATTTTCGAATGGCAAGAAAACGGCACTCCGATCCTGGGAAATCTACGGAGACTACCCATTAATATCTATGATCCGAACTGGGCGGCTATCTCCCGAACGTATAATGAACTACTTCGGGAGGCCGAAACAGATTGGTCTGACTACTACCGGCAGCAGACGAGTTCGCTATCCAATAGATACCAAGAGGCCCGGGACGACATTCAACGGACCTCCACCTTCGTGGAACAGCAAAGAGAGAGGACGCTCCGCGAGCTTCTGGGAGAGCAAAGAAAACTTGACAGAGGCGGTCTCCCCCCGAAGGAGCAGTATGATATTGGAATAACGATTCAGAGGTTGAATGCACACTTACGACACATCGACAAGGAACTTGCCGATTTGGATTATAGGCGGGCACGGATCGATTGGAATTCTGGAACTTGGGACAGATCCTATGAAAGGCAGCTGAATGATCTGAACTCGAGATATAGAACGTGGAGGGATATGGCGCTCTTGAATATGGAGCTGAATGAACTGAGGCCGCTGAGGAGTCTTGAAGATCCTCAGTATAAAAACCTCAATTAGCACATATGTCACATTTGTATGAACACCATTAAACGAATTCATTTTCGCACCAACAGTCTATATTTTTCTAGCCATCCGTGACGTAACTTAGCCCAAGAAATTGTCTTATGATGTCGACGCTGTCTGCGTTGGTGTGGTATTCTGCAACCGATTTTATATGCGGCGCAAAGATCCCTGCACGTTGCGGCAACATGACCTCATGTTTCGCTCATTCTTTTCAGACGGCTTCTTGCCGATATCCTTTTCAGACTATTACCGACGCCGACAAATAGAACCCATTGAATTTAAAATTACATGAGGTATCACCAAATACACCGAAAAAATCAAACCAGATTGGAGTGAACTCGAGAACATAAGAATGCTACCAATCCGAACATTAGCACGCGCCGTCTCATCGAGAAGCCTGGTGCCCGCATTAGCCTCGCAATTCTCCACAACCTCCCGACCAACGGCCCCAAACCGGGCAGATATACCTTCAAACAATGATCCGAAGAGTCCGAATCAACCACATATTCCAAATGTAACCTCTACATTGACCACTGAGTTTCCGTCAGTTGGGAGGGCGCCTCCGCCGCCAGAGTTTGTCGGTACCGTAGACCCGAGCTATGCTAGTGGTTCAAAGTTCCCAACTACGGGGAAAGAAGGAGAAGTTAGCGGATCAATCAGGCCCGGCCATGGTGTTAAAGACCCTTCGGAGAGCGAATGGGCGAAATTTATCGCTGAACCGATTAAGAGGGTTGGAGAGGATGAGCGAACGATGAGAGCGAGATTGGTTTGTACGTTTGAATATCCTCATACGCCCGTTTTGAAATTTTGTGTACACCATCTGGTATTCTGACAAGTTTCGTTGAATACTGGCAGACCAATCTCGTAAACGGGGCATTCTAGAAACCGACTTGCTACTGTCTACATTCGCCGACGAAAACCTAACCAAAATGACAGTCGACCAGATGCGAGAATACGACGCATTCCTAGATGAGAACGACTGGGATATCTACTATTGGTGCACTCAAGATCCCCCTGTTGATCTTACAGACGCAATCACCCAACCAGAAATACCAGTAAAGGACGACGGCGCAGTAACCGAGGCTACTGCTTACAATACCTCGTCGTCAAGAAAGACGGCTAGTCCAGTCCACCCGGATGGAAAGATTCAGCCTCCACCAGGCGTTCAGCACTATGGAAGCATTGAACAACCAATGATGAATCGCGCGGGGTCCTGGGGAGACATCAAGGGAACCAAAGCCGTAAGCGGGGAATGGGCACAAACGGTTGGGACAGTGAAGGTAGCATATAAGCCTGTTCCAGAAAAGTGGAAGAATAGCTGGGTTTTAAAGACTATTCGGGACCATGTGGAAGGAAGAAGAGCTCGAGGTGGAGATGCTGAGAAAGCTAAGGGTATGGGAAGGATGCCAGAACTAAGGGTCTGAATATGATTTCCCGTTACTTGCGTAACGGTGCTATAGATAAGCCAATTCGTCGGAATACTAGTCGGGATGGTACACACCATACCACTCTTATCCAACGTTACTCAATTTTAGCTAGGGCCGCATCCAAGCGCTCGGAGTAAAATGGTTCGGCGGCGATTCCAATCTTTATCTACAATCGTTTGATATCGCCTACGTTTAGGTACCTGAACATTTGAACACCGGAGTTTATATATGTATTACCAATCAGCAAGTCCCACAGGTATATTTGGGCGCCAACGGACCTGCATCGTGCTACTCTGCCGGAAGTCCGAAATCTGACGGCGGTGGATTGAACATCGACCCAGTTGTTGAGTAAAACTCCGGATCCCACTCAGGATACGTTTCCAACCACGTAATAGCACTCTCACGATCCCGTATCAACTTCCACGGAATTGCAAAGTCGTCGTCCGGATATATCGACCGCATTCCCAGGAACACAGTTGAAGCAAGCATAAGATCCAGCATCATCTCCAGCATCGACGGGATAGTCCCTGCGTAGATCTTATCCAGTGCCTCCAGGAACCCATCATACATGTCCAGCGTAATCACCTTACTCTTCGACCATCTTAAGAACGGATCGCTGACTGCTACTCCATCTTCTTTGAGGCCCTTGTCTGGCCGTAGGTCGAAGTCGTTTTCAATATACTTCTGCATGAAATAGGTGTTATACCCTACTATATTTCGGCGAAATTGTGGGGGAGAACGCTCCGGCACCCTCATGATAACCCGCTGGTTCCTGTATATAGGATCACTTCGCTTCATCTTGTCCAATAGATCGTGCAGCTCTGTGAGATAGTTACCTAGTTTGCCTCTCGCAGCGTCGAGTTGCATGAAGCTCTGGAGTAGTGGCGCGTCCGAAACCAGAATGGTATTAGGTGCTACTTCTTCGTAATTAAAGAGCCTCCGTAGTTGCGCCCTCTGGGATTCAGAGCTTGGCTGATAGGAAGGTGGTATAACGCCTCCTTCTGCTATAACCCCCTTGATCGGCTTCCCATTTTCGACATACGGTGGGTCAGGACTGGAACTGTATATCGACGCGGCAATCTCCGCGAACCTCGGAATCATCCTATCTTCAAACTCTTGGTTTATTCCCGGTCCCTTTCTATCCTTCCGTGTGTCTATCATGAGCATGTAATTAAGAATTGTTTGAGCCTGATTCAGAAGCTGGACTGTCAGGTCTGCTGACCCACTGATGTAGAACACCGGGCTATCCGTGTAGGTGTCCCTCCGCCACTCTGTAGGCTCATATTCCAACCTAACCGCGGTTTCGAAGACTTCCCATACATCGTTAGATACTATAATAGAATTGTAGAGCCCGTCCTCGTCTTGGATTTCAATGTCAGGCTGTGATTTAGACCTGGCACGTTGGGCTTCGGTCAAATTTTGGAGGGCCTGGGCCGCCTTTTCAGCAATAAGTTCTTTGTTGAGGGCTAACCAGGTGGGGTTAAGGTGAATATCCGGCTCGCGAGATGCCGAGATAAGAAGTACGTGCAGGTGGAGGAGCAAGCCCCAGATATATCCCGAGGATAGCATGCTGTTTGCAATAAACTAGGGTACTATTGAGTTGATCGATCTCGTATCAACGAGAAATGGGTGCAGTCTCGTAACTACCACGTTGAGACCTCCGCTCCTTTATCATGGCGACCCTGTGTATCGCGGTTTGAGCAAATTCGAGCGGGTGTGAGCCACTGCAGTACCGGCGTCACCAACTCGCAACACTTCTCATATGTTGCATTTTCTTGCTATAGCATGTTTGATAGATTGGCAAGAACTCGAGCCGGCAGGTTAAATTTCCCAGTTTCTCCTTAATATGAGACGAAAATATATCAAAATTAAAGACAGACATAGCATGAGATATGACAAAAAGATGAAATGCAAAAAGCTTCGGATAGGTATCGATAGTCTATAGTGGAATGGCTGCGGGAATGGTATGCGAAGGTGGTGGAATGATAGGAATCGAAGGAAGAAATATATACATCCATAACACTCCGATGTTGGGCCAGCACAGTTACGAGCTCAACATTATTCTCGAACGGCTTCTGCTGTTCTCTAATACGAATCCAAGGATTTGCTCGAATCCCACCTAGCCTCCGCGTAAATTTGGCGGGTATAAAACTTTGTGCGACGAAAAGGCTCACATTGGCAGAGCCTGCTCGTCAGCCAACGGTGACTTTCAGGGAAGAGTCCATTTTCTGGAAAAAGTAGGTCTTTTTATTGTCGAGAGGTTGCAGAGGTTGGCTTGGAGTTCCGTTGTATTGAAAAACGGATGTTTCCAGTAGCGGCGTAGTATTGTGCCAAAGCGGAGAAGAACCCCGGCAGCGGACCTCCGGGGTGACCAGGCAATCTGTCGAGATGTATGCAAATGTGGCGCAGTCCTCTGAATCGGCTAGGACGTGGACCCATGAGTTCGTTTTCTCACATGAGATCCGCAAACATTGAATCGGTCCCTCATTCCTAGCATGCAGCCATGCCACCGACAGGAATTTTTTCTCCGAATCGATGCCAGTAGATCGAAGGCAGAAAACTATTTTTTTGATAATATAGAGTACCTTGTCGCGAGTATCCTTGGACAAGGTGCCTAGAAACGGTTGCAATCTGTTTTTTTGCAGCGCATCAATAATGTTGTCCAGTTCGTTTATCAGATCTCCTCTTATGCAAAGGAGATCTACGAAGCGGGGGAATAAGTCTGCCATGAGCTGTCCTAGTGTGACCCTTCTAGACACTCCTGTGCAGAAGCTAACCTGAAGTCCGCAAAGGCAGTTCAAGTAGGGTACCAGCATCTCCGCTTCCTGTTCGAGGATTTCCTGTTTCCATGTCTTCCCAGGAATCCGGTGTTTCGTCTGGTTGGCCTGAAGGACAGCATACTCCATGCCAGCTTGGATCCCATATTGAGATTCATCATACTCCTAGCGGTGGCGCCGTACTTCGAGATTTTCGAACGCACAACTAGAGTCTTCCCAGCATTTTTCCTCGTCGATGGTACAGTTTCCGTTTACCTCAACCGGTGAGCCTACCCGAATCTTCGTAGAAGGATGAAAAAGAACTGGATTGGTGCCGTCGGTACCCATATCACTGCTCCAGTGGAACGTCGACCCAATCCCAGAAGCATATATGACCCCGCCGCAAATCCTTATAGCATAGAGAGAGGTATGAAAGGTACTCTGAACGACCAAATCGCCCGGACCCCAAGTATCGAGTAGATCCTCTGCAGTTGCCAATACGTCAAACCGACCCTCTTCCTCGAATCCGATAGCCTCAGTGACTGACGAGTATGCCCTGAATGCGAGTACTGAACTTCCAATCATATCTCCGACACAAGTAAGTTTCGTTAGCCCCAGCGAAACACACCTAGATTGATCACCATGTGGTTTGATGCCGGTCAGGATGACTTTCTGTTGTGGTGTGTCTAGAAAGAATGGGCAGATTGGCCCCGCATGTCCTTGATTGTATGACAACAAGCCAATCGAGAGAAACTGGACGGTTAAGGACAAGATATTTATAATCTCCTCTGTGCTATTAGATGAGATGCCTTTCGAAAGGTTTTGTTCCACTAAATCCAGGATCAGAATTACACCATTTCGAACATCTGGGAGGGTTGACTCGAAATCCGGGCCACTTTTATGTGAAAGCTCTAGCCGTGCCAATAATTCAACGATCAAACTAAATTCGATGGAATATAGGTTGATCGGAATCGTTTCACATCCGGTTTCACTTTCATGACCTGAATGTACAAGAACAGTGAAACTATCGCAGCAAAGGCCAGAAACCTACATACGGCTAGCAGCAGAGCAGATATTTGTGAGTATGATGATGATTTTGTTGAACACTGTATGCAAATTTTCCCTTCCAGAGGGTGTGTATGATATAATCGCGGTTGAATTTTCCGCCACAAACATGGCGTAGCCGTTCCATCTCTCAGAGTCGCGAGATGATGGCGCTATACCTGCTAACCTACAAAGTTCTTGGACTGCTTCGATATCTGTTTCCATGTTCGAACGGCTTTGAGTCCCAGGGGTCTCGTCTCCGTCATCCAGGTGGCCGATACATCGGTGTACACACAGCGGCGTATAAAAGCCATGTTTGGGGAAAGCTCCAGGCCGGCTCAAGTCGTCGCGGGGTTCAAAATATATCCATGGCGAGTCGGTCACATCCTGCAGTAGAATCTCTGCTATTTCGACGGTTGAGTAACCGCCGTCTTTTAATTCCTGAATCCAGGAATACTCTGATACTGCTACGTGATCGAATCGTTCAGCGAGTAACCGTTTTAGTGCCATGCCGCTACCGAGCTGGAGCGCGGCTTGGATGGTTTTCGGAGGATGCAACAGTGCATAGAGGTTTAACTTGAGGGATTGAAAGGATTTCCGTTGGGATTTCCCATTGACAAGGAGATTTGTCGTAACTACTGAGCTTAGACCCTCGAAAGGATCCGGTTTGGGTTCGTCTCCATATTCTTCATTAGCCCCATCCTGTCCAGGTCCGATAGAATCTGTCTCCGTATATTCACTCTCTTCGTCGCCTTGCCCAGTCGGTTCGGGGCTGACTGTCTCGTCGTAGTCGGATGACAGCATGAATCGATTAAGTATTTCGTGGCTACATTCTCTTTGCTCCTGAAGGTCTTGCGCAAGCGGCTTCGCCTTATTATTTTGGGCCGAACCGCATATTTTATATATCCACTCAGTTAATTTATCTCGGTCCGATCGACGTGGGAGCGAAAACATAGCCTGTAAGTGGAGTCTAACGCCATGGATTTCTGACCCCATGTCTTTGAAAAAGGCCTTTATAACAGGATCATGAAGTTTGGCGAAGTCGTTTCTGTTTAGCCCTTCGAGGACTTCGGAGTAGACTTTGTAGAGGTCAGGGTCTGCGCATAGGATTTCGGCGAACTCTTTACACGGGTCCCGAGAAAGTTCAACTGGCTCACCCATGGTATCCACAGATGACTGACTATAGTTGTCTGTGTCGGAACATACCGACCATGCCGACCCTAGGGCACCTTCGACTGACGTATTAAAATTGCTTTCGAAAGTTGGCTTTCCAAGTACAGGAGCTCTACGACCAATTGGCCAAGGCCAGCTGGTTCACGAGGTATGTCGAGGTGCTCTCGGAAGAGCGCCATGATATTCTCATCGCCGCTTTCCATAGCGAGCGACCACCGATCCTGAGTGGAATCACAAAGTCAGCAGTCAATTTTGTCACAAATAACCAATTAAGCGTGGATACATGGTAAAGCCAGGCCGGCTTACAAATCGTAGCATCGGGAAGCCAATAGACGAACCACTTAGTGGCGTCTAAATAGCTATCAAAGATTTATTGCAGCACTGTGATCAATTGACTTACTGCAAGTTCATGTGCAGAAATCAGATCAACTTCGTAGGACAGTAAAACCTCTACCATTGCTATGTTCCTTTGTTCCACAGCTCGAGAAAGTGGTGTCTCTCCCTTTTTGTTTCTTGAGTTTACCTCAGCGCCAAACTCAATAAGAAGAGTTACAATTCCTTGGTCCCCTTCGTCCACGGTCCGAAACAGCGGCGTATCTCCGATATTATCTTTTAGTTTCGGGCTAGCGCCGTACCTGAGAAGCAGAGTCACCGCTCCTGGTTGCCCCCCATGGGCGGCGTAAAATAGCGGTGTCTGACCGATGTCGTCTGTGGCATGAACACTGTCGGCACCGGTCTCAAGCAACTTTCTTATAGTAAAGGTGAAGCCACAGTAGGCAAATAGATGTATTCCGCGGTCGAACCCCCACCAAACGTTGGCCCACAGCCAAAACTTTGAAATCGTCAGATAGAAAGTCCAAAAGGAAGTCCGAGATACTCTCCTCTGTATCTCGAACATGCTCAGCCCAGTACTCAGCTGCGTAACTAGAAAAAGGGTTTTGTTGTAGGCCTAACCGCCTATGGTCGAAATCACCGCCGGATTCACGGAGAAAAAGATGGGTGGGACAGGTCGTAGCAAGAAGACCCTTTCGGGCTTCTAGAAAGTCCTTCCAGTAGTACTCTCTGAGATAGTCTTGAGCCGTGCTGTGTACCACTACGACCCTGTCGCTCCCTTTGTCGACATCGATCAATCCTGCACACGAGGATACTAAGATAACGGGGTCCCAAATAATGTTTAGGTCCAGACTCGATGTAGCCATCTTTACGGCCAAGGCGTATCTCAGTTCCGCTGTAGTAAGCGGCCTTTTCGCGTTGATGACCCATAGGAGGACCATTTCTGCCAGCTTTTGAAGCGCTTTGTCTTTTAACTTAATCTTATTGACCAGATTGCCATAATAAGCTCTGAATAGTGACTTCGCTGGCTGTACGTTCGGTAATACAATCCCGTTGTCCCCGGACCTCCCGTGTCCGTAAGTAGCTCGACGGAGAACTGCACAAGAGGGAATCTGGAAAGCCATTAGCGTTCGACGGGGAAACGATTTATACGTATACACGCAGAATCCCCACTTACTGGCCATTGGACAAATCCAGGATACGATTTTTGATTTCTGTCCAAAACTCCTCATCAACCCCAATGGTACTAGGTGACTGAGACAGTTGATACTCGATGTATCGCCTTATATCCACTTTTTTGACCTCTAGTCCTATGTCTAGTCTCACCACTCTATCCGGAAGGTTCAGCCTAGTATCCGGCCGAAAGGTCACCATTAACCGTAAATCGAAGTATGTTTGAAGTTCGTATAGATCCGTCAAGAGTTGATCCCGGACCGACCCGCACCCATCCAGACCATCAATAATGATAAATACATTCGAGTAACACTCCAATATTGTTTTCAGGGCCTGAAAGAAATCTTCTGACGAAGGTCTACGTTTTGCTGTTGCCAGTATGTGGTAGGACTTCTGAACGTACTCCGGAATGGTTCCCTGTGACAAAGCTAGCTGGCCGAGCAGAGAACCGAGAAAGTCTTTTAACTCCTGTCTGTCTCCGGAATCGTAATACAGGCATGTTATACCGATCTCGGGATTTGGTGATGGGTCTTTATCCTGGAGTGTTTTAAGGTATTCTGCCGCAATTGATGCAGTCACAGTTTTACCAACTCCTTGTAGGCCGGAGCAGAATATATTTTTTTCTTTGCCTTTGACCCATGTTTTAAACTCAGAGGTCTCCAAAAGCCAGTTCGCGGTACACGTTTGACGCTTGCATAGATCTAGAACCTCAACCTTTCGGGCTAGGTGGTCTATCGGACTGAGCCACCGAGGAACCCTTCGGTAGTGGTCACTGAAATCGGGTTGTGGTTTCCCTTCCGGCTGCTGTGTTCCATTGAGACCTAATTGAATTTGATGAATATTAGTTTCGTACCCGTCAACGCTACAAAGTCGTTCCGTAACCTGTTTGATCCAACTGTTGCATCCCTTCTTACTCTATTGGAAAGAATTAAAGCAAAGTATAGAATGAGATAGCATGGAGCAGTTGGGCCAAACGAATCGGTAAACGACTTTTTGATATCTTGGTACGAGACCAACATTCCGCCGATATATTATATTACTGACCCTGATGTATTATTTCCTTCATATCCAACAGTTCCCCCAGAAGGGCCATCCCTTCTACGTCCAGCTCGTCGACCTGGCGGAGTATGGCGCTAGCAGAGGCGGCGGCAACCGCAGATGCATGGTACCGCCATCCAGGTCGCTTGCGGCTGTCTGCGTATTCGTATATTCCTCTGATAACTATAAAGGGGCCACCTTCTGGTATGTCGGCTGCTTCCATTTCGAAGCAAATCACACGTACAGGCGTCTTCCCCTGGCCATGGATATTCAACGCATCTTCAACCAAGTTACCTGAGACTATGAGGCCACGATGAATCGCGAGGTAGGGGCCACGTCGGTCGCATGTCAAAATTTTGGCCCTCTTTGAAGAGTGACATCCTTCACAATCGCCGCAGGGTGTGATATTGATTTGTGTAAAGCTTGGATCGGAGAGAACGTCTTCAAGAATAGGTCGTCAATATCCCGGTTTCGCAGTAATCCCTTCTAGTGTACCGCGCATTGGCTCCAGTTTCATCTGCCTCGCCGCAGTGGATAAAACAGGTGGAACATTGACCAAGCACTTCCGGGCCCCGTGCAGCTGGCCATGATCTCGAACATCATATACTCCAGCGACGCCATCTTCATCAGGAATACTTATTACCACATCACCTAGCCAGGTATTGCGATTGCCAAGTTTGGGAATGGCGACGCCAGCCCCAACCATCAAGGCAAGTCGGACATTCGGGAATCGCTGGCAGACCGAAATTGCGCAGTGAGTAACCTTAACGGTTCCTTCCTGCTTAGGTTGGGCAATTACGACCTTATGGTTCTGTATACTGCCGAATGAATATTCATATTCGCCTGATCTCAAATCTATAGCTCGCGTACGACAGACAAGCTGCCGATCAAAGCTAAGTTGCATTGCGGAAGTCTGGTAGGAGAAGGCGCAGAATATTGCGATCGTAATGTCCTCGAGCTCTATACTTCTGAGGCTGTCTGGCGGGAATCGACGATTCGTGGCCGTGCTAGCTGGACTCCCGTGATCCTAATCAGTAAATGCTGGATCCATTATCGGCAAGATTAATTGAATATTGGCCTTTGGTAGTCGAATTCAGGAAGCATGAATAGTGAAGTTGTGGTACGTTATCAGGATGTATGGGGTGGTTCTCCGAACAAAAGAACTCTGGGGAGGAACGGAAAGGTAATTATAACTGGATTCGACTTAGCTGTCTGAAGCTCTTTAAACTCAATGTTACTTGAAGCATACAGCAGCAGGTTATGTAGACAGTGCTGGATAGTAAGGTCAGCCATTCCCGGCCTTTATCATGATATCAGCGCCTGGATTCGAGGCTATTCATTGGTGTATTAAGAACAGTACTATGGTGCAAACTACCTGGTAACGTAAGCTAAGTCGGAAAACAAGGGTCGGAAAAAGGCTAGTGAGCCGGACTATGGCTCCGCTAACTCAGAAAAAACGCCAAATAGGGAAAACATGTAAAAGAGATACTCTGCTATCTTCAAGCCCATAAACTAAGCTGACGCAGGTTAATCTCGACGAGGCAATTATAGTCATAGCTCATAACCCAGGCATCGTGCGCCGGTGCTTGTACAAATCATCCTTCACAACTGCCTACCCCATTCGATAGGCTTAGCGTGAAACTCCTCATAGGTCTGACTGCTATCACTCCTCGAATTATGAGTGGCAGATTGACCCTGTGAGGCCGGTGACCCTAACGAACCTGCTTCCTCATTGCAAAATTTCAGAACCTCCTTGATATCCATAATTCTCTCCACAACTGCCGTTCCGTCTTTCCCAGCAGTAGCCCCATTATATACCCCCGATATCCGTCTATTGATGTCGATGTTCTCAGTCTCATACGTTCTTGCGTTCCGCGAAGATAGAGGAACATCCCCGAAGAATGAACTGCTTCCGCTCTCTATACTTTCACCGGGGTACGTCGGATTCACGACTTCATGGGCGGTATTCGGCCCCACGTTATCATGGTATGACCCGCTTCTTTCGCTCGCATATCTTGATCCGACTACCCTTGTTCCGAAAGCCTTTATCGATGGGGCGCAGCAACACAGCATGCCTAGAACGACCTGGAGGAAGAGGAAAATGACAATCTTCCCAGCGCTATCTGAATTTGCAATCCTGTTAGTAACATGCATCTGAGATAGAGTGGTGCAGCGTTTACTTGAACTTACACAGTGCGTCAGTGCTACGCCTCGCTTCCTTCAGTTGCTCAAATCGCAGGGCTTCAATGATACAACCTCTGAATACAGATAGCATATAAGTATATAACTTCCCCCTTGTAAAACTTGAAAGGAATATAGATACTCACCCGCCACCTAACGCAAACATCACAAGGCTCTGAAGCTTCTTCTTTTTGCTGATATGTAAACTGACAACCAATATCGCCGGTAATAAAAACATAAGAGCGTCAATGGCTAGTCCGATGGTGACAAGCAAATAGACGGCCACTACGTGCGTGCAAGTGTATTTTACGGCGCCGGGGGTCCAGACGCTACTAATCGGATTACATCGGAATATCGACGAGTATATGGAGACGGTGATATGTGCCGTGCTAATATGGACCAGGACCGATGTGATCCCGTAGATGGGTTGAGATGACGTTCTTGAGAGGCGTTTGATGAATAATAAGAGGGAAGCACGGGTCCCACCAAGTGCAATCAATACGGCTATCTGGACAGCATCTAGATCATTGTCGATGTTAACGATCTTCCAGTTGATCTCTAGTTGAATCATGGTGCGCTTAAATGCTTACATAAGGTCTGGTTTTTATATAAACACCTGAGAGTTAGCGGATGCCAAAATCACTAGGGTTGGGTCAAATATTGACGTGAAATAAGGAGGCGTAGGGGCCTTACCTTCATCAATTTAATTATCTCCTGGGCATCTGTAACTGGGTCGAGATGTGCTCCTAGCCCATAGGTCGTCGCAGCAAGCATGGTTGCCGCTACTCCCATGGTGCAGAGCTACGCCAAAGCAGTCAGCCGGACGAACTGGCGCAAGATATTCGTTTTCCAAAAAGTTTAAACGTTTAAATTTATAAACAGGAACGTATGCATGAGTGAAGACGAGAAATCCACATACGTATGCGGGTCCGATCAAGATCCAATCTTCAAGATATAACCGTTGATTCGCATCCTTTATTCGTGTGAATAACCTAGCGGCTACTCCTGTTGTGCAGAATACTATCGCCACAACGGATGTCGCAACCGCCATTCCCGTAAGATCCCGCCCATTTTCTGGGGCCGGTTCTGCCATGCCGAAGTATATCTGCTGGAATGTCGGTTCGCTTCCTCGGCATCACCCCCTTCCCCCTTGCGACGAATCGGAGCAACGGAAGGGCGCTCAGGTATTCGCTGATATTCTGTTGTTGAAACTTATCCGAACATTCATGATCGTAATCAAGAAACGCTCGAGTTTGCTAGTTGCGGGTACCGCGGGTATTCTAAGGGTTCATTCAAGAAGAAGTCAAAGAAAAAAATTTGGAGGACAGTAGGCGACCCTTAACTTATTACCATGGAATAAAAGGCCCACACGCGAGAACCCACATTTCTGGGCTGGGGATGGCTACTGTTACCGATCCCGATGTGACACAAAAGCACTAACAACGGGCCAATGGGAACGCTAGTTCATGAGAAAGTGAAGGCTTGACTTGTGGAGACCACGCAGCCGCACAGAACTTGACCAAGCTAAGACAGAGAGGTTTTATACACGCACAGACATAACCGCATCCAAGCGCCGGATCCAGGACTGGATTTGATCCTGTATTTCGTGTTCAACCTGACCCACCAGCTTGCTTTTCCCTGTCATCAAACGATGAATAATCAGCAAATTTGAAGTTAAATATTTAAATGTTGCGAGGTCCGGTTGCCGATAGACAGGTGTACACGCACAGTGTTCCGGATCCATCGCATGGCTTCCCAGAGCCATGGATTCTCAGCTTTTGGGGTTGCATTTCTAGGATTCTATTTTAAAAAAAAATACAGGCCCCTTACATCTGGCAGTGTGCCCGTGTCAACCTGTTTTCGTTACTGGTCAAAGTCGAATCCGGACCTGAAACCGAATTTCTCGAAAACGACACTTCATTCGTACCTAGAAGTCACAAACTGGTTGATACTTTGTCGGGTACCTGTACAAATGCAACAGAACGTCAGCTGAATAGAGCCAAGAAATCTGGAAAAGATATCTCCGCCGCTTCTCGACCGCCTTGGTTTTTAGGCAGGCTCAACCGAAAGAACGCTGAGATCGGATCACAGCCCGAGGCGGAAAAATCCGGATTCTCGCCAAAATCTTGCATTCCAGCCCCACGCTCAGGGCGCTTTCGCTTTCAGCATCGTCTTGGCTTTACCCCAGATTTCACGTAACACCGATATACGGGGTGCATTCCTTCAGATCATTCGGCAGGAGTTTAAGTAATTGTTACAGAACAAAAACGTGCACGTGAAACGACAGTTGCGTATTTGTGATGTGCACAGCTGTTAGCTGAACATTGGCAAGCTTGTGTGCCGAACAGGCGGTACGATTGGAGTCTAATATCCCGCTAAATTGCTTGTCCGAGCGTGGTCTTGTCGTTCACCCGTCCGGGGAACAGGGTAACTCGTATCCCGCCCTTTTCAATCCCATGGAATAGGTGAAACTATCGGCGCACCCGGCGTGGCACGGTTCTCGGCCGGCTCGTTATCCACGACTGAAGTCAAACCGTTGACATACCAAAATGAACAAAGAACCAAGACATGACTGTTGGGTATTTCGGTCTAGATTTTGGGCGATGCTGTCGGGTTTCTTTGCGATACTTCTCCCGACCTTAATACCTTCGCATCTGCTTATATAAGAAACTAGAACCACTTATAGATCGATATCGGTCGGTGTATTATAGGTATGTAATCTAGAAATAAGGGTATGGATAACACGGCTAATAAAATCATAGTTAATGCCCAAACGGTATGGTGATTCATGCAAATGAGGTTGGTATCAATATATTGCAAAACCTGGGTATCCGTGGGGACACCTGCAATAGCCACAAGGAACGGACAATCTAGGGCCCACGTATTTGAAACCAATCTCGCGGAAGTTAGAACTTGGTCGACACGCGGCACGCGTAAGCCATGGTTGAACCTTGGATTTTACCGGTCTCAATATATACGTCGTGGCTCGTTTCCATTTAATGTCCGAAATGGAGATAGATTGTTCTTTTACCCATGACCGAAGGCTAATTGACATCAAATAAAAGCCACAGATAGAGAAATCCCAAAGAAAAGGAAGGAAAGGAGAGGCCGCTGTTCCACCAGCCCACGTTATATATATACAGATAGCGAACAGTTGAAAAGGGGTGAAAAAGACAAAGACATACCGTCGAAGCAAGGTCATACACACACTATACTTGTATTCTTCCCATTTGCTGCAAGAAGTAACCGAGTGAAAAGCGAATGAAAACTCTAGTTAGTGTCTCATCAACTGCTCATTGCGACCAAGATTTCTTGTTCTGTGTTAGCAAAAGGCCAAAAGCAAGTGTGATACCCGCCGTCCGTCGTAGTACCGTATATACAATTCCAAGCTCCTTTTGAGGAGGGGGAACCTTCGGAGGTCTGGTCCGAACTTCTTTTCGACTCGTCGATACTAGACACCAACTCCGGCATCAACACCATCTTCCTTGGGTATCTCCTCTCTCACCCTCCGCCAAACGGACTTCCAGTCGTCTCCAACCCGCTCGACTCCTCTTGTCCCAATCAACCCAATACTCCGTAGCCTCGTCAGCACTAATTGCATGCCTTTAGTGCTACTTCCCACATGCTCTGTCATCCTCCTTGCTCCAAGACTCTCAATCGACCTCTGAACCCCCTCTTTACCCCACCCGAACCCAAAATTAAAAAACCTCCTCTTCTCCGGCTG
Source organism: Arthrobotrys sphaeroides (assembly GCA_036971245.1). Taxonomy (NCBI): domain Eukaryota; kingdom Fungi; phylum Ascomycota; class Orbiliomycetes; order Orbiliales; family Orbiliaceae; genus Arthrobotrys; species Arthrobotrys sphaeroides. Next base: position 788,146 of record JAJTTW010000003.1, read on the forward strand.
AGGTTGAGTCTCCTGCATATCGCCATCAACTGTTTGCTGAACCTGTTGCCTTCGATTCCCAAACCTGCTGTCGAACCTAACTGTCGTGAGAACATTCGTTCCGGACCCCTCCGTAGCTGGTGTGTACACCTGGTGCTCCACTACGCTCAATATCGAAGTGTGATCCAGATTCCGTGTTTCCGTCTCCATAACCATCGTATGCGGGTTTACTCTCGACGTTTCAAGGATGTAAGAGTCAGAAACCGAGGGTAGGAGGCGGGTGAGCGCGGCGGGGAGTTTTCCGCGTTTATGGTGGATTCGGACCGTATGGAGGATACCGGATTCATCGACATGGCGCGATATTACATCGCTAGAGATTACATGGGTCGAGTAAGGGCTATTATAGAAAGAGTGAAGAAGTTAGTACGGTGTCTGCGGATGTCGTGTGAGGAGGGGTGCATATCGGTGACGTACTTTGGATAGCGGAGAAAGTAGGCAAGGGTGACGGCATGCCATGTGTAACTATTTTAGACGCCGAGATCACATCAGTAATCTGTCAATTGAGGATATAAAGCATCTGGGACGTACTCGTAGGAGAAGCCGTTTTGGTAGAACTTGACCATTTTGACTGACAGCGAAAGGATAGGTTTTCCGGGTGGAGGTCTCGGGAGACTTTTTCTTATCGCATGTGAAGAATACTTCTGAGCACACAGGCTGCTTTAGCCGAACAGCCAAAGAGCTGGCAAAAAGGGCGTCTTTTGTCGTCGGTGTCTTCAGATGGTATATGAATGGACCGAAGGCAAAAAAGAAGAGGAGATGCGGAGGGACGAGGTTGATTGGTCGGATGAGGTGATTGTGGTGTCGTTCGGCCGGGTTGCGGCGGCTCGCCCGCCAAAAAAGCTTCGCACGGGGACGATTAAAAAAAAAAAAAAAAAGACTGTGTTGAAAGCTTCCGTTTCCAGGCAGCGGCAACGCAGAACACAACACATCAACACAGACAATTACCACACATGGCTCGTTCGATAACACAATTGCATGCAGTGGCTGGCCTCGAGACTAAATTGCACGCATGTATGCACTATGCTAATAAAGTCTACGGCGGGAGGTGAAAGACTAATAGGGATTTCGATTTTACGACGACCTAAATACTTCTTATTGAATACTATTCGGGAAACCTGTGGAAAACTGAAACTAGCTGTCAGTTTGCGAAAAATTGTTAAACTGGATTACATATATCGATATATACCTGCTGCTTAAGGACCTTAGTAACATTAGCATAGTATAGTTAGATAACTATGGAGTACGAGGTGACGCGGCACGCCATGTACTCAACCGTAACCATACAAGTACTACCTAGGTATAGACTATACAGCAAGTACTTGATATTTACCTTCCACAATCAATCAAAGTCCTCTGGACCCACCATCCTGCGGTGAGCGACAACGTCGAAATGTGCCATCTCCGAAACCACCTCCTTCCTGTCAATCCATGTAACTTTAATCCATGCCTTTCGATTACGTACTGTAGGCATCCCGTCATATTCAAGTCTCCTGGACGCTCGAAGAGCTTCATGTCGGCACTCCAAATCCACATGCATGAAGAGTGCTGTGAAGTCTAGCCGGTTCAGTCTTACGGCCAATTCGATCGCACTTTCTGTTTCATCTTCAAAACTTTCGGATTGTGATGTTGGGACCACCAACATCGGCGTTTGTAACATCTTTTGCCATCTTGAATTACCCCCGAACGGACGCGATTTTGAGGATGCCACTCTTTGCCGCGGTTTTGCGCCATGTTCGAGAAGATATTGCGCGATCTTGATGTGCCCTTGTTGGACTGCATGGTGTAGTGTGGAGTATCCTTTTGTAGGGCCTTTCGTCGGGGCCTGTTCTTGGGGGTTCGCACCGTTCGATATCAGAATACTCAGACACTCTATGTCTCCTGCTTTTGCGGCAAGTTGCAATGGGGACGGGCTTTCAGGATACGACCGTGATACTTGATTGAAAGCTCCCTGGGGGTCGATCCTGAACGCTGCTCTTAAAAGCTCTGGCTCCGCTATGAGAGCGAGGAGTTGGAGAATATTAAAGGATATGTTGTTCGGGTGCTCGGGGCCATCGAATTGAGTCACTGTATAACCGGGGACTTCAATTTCACAACAATCCAAGCCATTGATTGCGAAGCGCCGGATAATGAAGTCTGCTCCGTCACGGCGTTCCCTTTCTCCAATTGCAACAAGTCCTTTGACCCAGGATGCCAGAAAGTGGCATACGGGTCGGCTGTGAAAGTCGGTTTTGTTTTCGGCGGGGGGCTGGTAATACTCTATACTAACCCATCGCTCTTTCCATAGCGCGAGCGCCCGGTTGACATTTATGTCGCTCAATGCTTCGCGAAACTCTGGGTTTATTTCTTTTGTTGGATTTGCCCCTGGCGCAGCTAGCTTTTGACACCCGGATTTACTCTCTATCAGTGTCTTGATTACAGCCCAGTAGTCATTGGACTGGTGCTGGGTGTCCCCTTCTTCAAAGTTAATAGCAATGTCTAACGGGAGCTCTCCAGTTTTGTTGAGGGCATTGGGGGAGGCACCGAGAGTTAGGAAAACCCTTGCCATCCCGAAGAGACCCCGACGAATCGCACCATGGAGCAGGCGGTCACCCGGCGTACTTTCTCCCGGACACCAGCCATCGATCTTTGCACCAGAAAATAGAAGCCACCTACACCACTCCAATAGCGAAGCTTCATCGTCGTCGCTAGAAACCTGACAGCAACTATTAAGTTTGTGGAGCCAGCATTCAGTGTCGGTATTCGACCCTGTCCCATGAGCTATAATCCCGCACAGAGCATTTGTCAGGATCAATTCCTTGGATCTAGTCCCAAAGAATTCCCTTAGCCAATCCCTCAACTCTGTGTCTCTGAGCTGATACGCCGTACGGAACATGCACCAACCGTGAAAGTCCCTTCGTCCATTGAGAGCTGATATTTCTTTCTTCGCTTGTCCAAGAATGCGCTTAAAACACGCTTCCCCGAGCATTTCCACAGTAAGTCTAGGATTCCATGGCGGCGTATCGTGCAGGATTAGTTCCGGATATGGGAAAGGGGGGCACTGCAAATCGTACCAGTGTTCATTGTTTAAATTACACAGATGCGAAAATCGGAGGAGTAACAGTGCCTTTTCAGTGTCGTTCCGGAGTGCCGCTTCAACAGTAAGAACGTGCAAGTTTCTCCGGAATCCAATATCGAGGCGCTCTTTAAGACCCAATTTGCCTTCAGATTCGAGAATGCTCTCGCCGCAAAGTTCGATATAGGCAGACTCGATGTCTTCTATCGCAAGACTGGGTGGAAGTAGTACTTTCATCGTATCCAATGACATTACCCCCTGTATGAAAGCACAGGCAATTAACACCACGGCTTCGTACGGCGTAGCGGCTGGTCGCATATCTTTTTCAATTCCATTTGACAGGAATCGAAGCAATTCCGGCGATAGGTACTTGTCGTTCAATTGGTTCAGTTCGGTCTCCGTGTTGAAAAAATAGTTGCGCCGTTGACGAAACGCTATCTCAAGAAAGCCCTCGTACCACTTAATCCGTATGGGGCCATGTGAATCGAATATGTGTTTTATGAGGTCCTCATCCCTCCTCAGAACCAGGATTGGGAGCATGCTTTCCGCGGCGATTTTAACAGGGAGTATACCGAGAGATAGCAATTTTTTGAGAGATGGCCGGTAGTTATACTGCATCACTTTATCTAGAAGGTTGTCTATTTCTAGGGGACTGGCAAGGTTGTTTGAAAGTCGGTAGAGGAGGAATCTCAGATGATTGAAATAGTAGCTTTTTGCGACACCGCTGAGTTCTTTGCCATTTCCATACTGTATCTGGAGTTGTGTCTTGCATATTTCGAAGAGTAACTGCTCTGAAAAGCAAATAGGAAGGAGGTTGAGGACCCTCTCCGGGATCACTTGACGGTTAAGCAGGGCGGAGGGAACGTAAGCCTCGATCCGGCCGGAGATATACGGCGGAATGGTGTTTCCGACAAGCACCGTCAATGCTGATGACACCAAGTAGTTATACGTTAGTCAGTCCAGTCATCCAAACGGATCTTTTAAATTTTGGGTTCACGGTACCACGATCATATGGCATACGTACCCTGCTGCATAATAAGAGCTTGTTGTGTAGGCGTAACGTTCCGTGAGACTTCCCTCTTAACCGCGCTAGGTTCAATCTCATATTGACTGTTGAATCTAACGGCGACGTTTTTGTCCAGGGTTTTGCAAGCATAGTAGTAAGGAGCGACGTCTTGCCACTCTGTACTCGTTACTCTCTTCCTGAGGTCGGATCTATCAAGATAGCTGGTGTACTGTTTAAGTCTAGCACAAGCAGCAACAGAAAGTGAGCCGCTATAGTAATTGTATAAGACAGTCAAGCAATTAATTGCGAAGGGCCCCTTGGAAACATACGTGGCGCCGATTTTAAACAAAATCTCCATAACCTCGTAGACCTGCTCCTGGGTGTACCGACGGGAGAGGTAATAGTACTTGATCTCTTTATCATATTCCGCCAGCTTGTTTGTAGGCCTAGCTCTACCCAGACCGTCATATTGAACGAGCTGATTCGAAGACTGTTCTGAAGTGGCTGCTGAACGACGACTCTTGGTGACTCGACCGTCTAGGACCGACGGAGGCATTCTGTTTTCGGTTTTCCCCGGGATCTGCTGTTGTTTTGTGCGTAATACTTTAGTATTTACTAGAAAATACGAATTGTCGCAGCCTTGTGTAAGAAAGCCCAGATTTAATTCAGTGTAATCCAGAACCGTGAGGTCCTCAAGGGGGTTTATATATTTCGTACCCGTCTGGAAAGTGGGTTGCCTCGACACTCCGGGATATCGATGTACATATTATCTACGAAGTATATGATCCGTCCCGATCCTGGAGCTGAAATCTCATTCACCTACGTAACCGCCTCATATCATATGCATATATGCTCATCACAGCCTTCGTCCCCGTCACACATTGCATTGCATGTGGGAAAGTTGAACCGAATGGGAAGTGGTAGGAGCCAATGAAATGCTGAGCGCCATGGGCCTACCTTTCAGCCCGCCACACCGAATCCAACCCAAGCCAATCACTCTCGTAACGGGTTTTCAGACCAGCTCGTAACGCAGACGGCGTTACAGGTATGGGAACGACGGGCGTAATGTATAATAGATCGCGAATTCTTTGGCATGAAGTCGTTAAATCGACGTAGTTACGCGGGCATCCTTCATGCAGCTAGGAATATTTACTGACTGACGTTACGGCAGTAGTGTAACGGCTGGGGGTATACGTAGCTAGCTAGACTACGTAGCTAGTATGCCACGGTATAATGGAAACGTGAGAACAAAAGTCGGTTAGAAATCGAAAATATTAAAATTTGGCATCCGAAAGGCTTAGTTACTTGAATACTTTGAATTCACAGTGCCTGTGGCATTCTTAACCCCGACCATGTTCTTATATCCGGTCGCCACACTAACTCCGTTTGGTCGAATGTTAGTCACGTGAATTGTGATGCCAAGCATTCAAGCAACACTCGCAAAAGGCCAGCTTAACAAACCGCCAGAAAGCTGCGTCGAGGGAACAGACGAGAAAGAAGGGACCGACCCCATCGACAACGGACAAAGCGCACGACCCCCATCGTCCATCCATCATCTCCATCCCCTTCCTCCTCTCGGCCATCCCGAACCTTACCTTTCCAACTTATCCTCGAACTCCATCAATTGACCCGGAATATCCTGGCAAAACCCAAGCTCAGGAGCTTTTGGTAAACGACGATGAAGTTCCTATCGACGCTCACCTTCCTCGCGTCCACGGCGTCGCTGGCGTCGGCGCTGAAATTCGATCTATACGCCCAGAATTCCGGTGCCAGTCACAGATGTATCAGGAACTTTGCAGCCAAGGACACGCTTGTTGTCGTCACCGCTATCATCGGTGGCAGCAAAGGCGACGGGCAGAAAGTTAATATTCACGTACGATGGACCACCCCTGCCGGCTTGTTTCCGTGATTCAAAAGCAAATTCACGAATAGATAGTTTGGTGTACTAATCTCATACGATGACTTGTTAACACAAACAGATCAAAGACGCCGTCGGCAACGAATACGGAAAACCCAAGGACGTCGTCGGCGAGACCCGTATGGCGTTCACCTCCCACGCCGACGCTGCATTCGACGTCTGCTTCGAAAACATCGCCACAAACTACCACCGCGGCGGCAACCAACTGTCCCGGAGCGTTGAATTGGACGTCGATATCGGTGCCGATGCACGTGATTGGAGTGCCATCCAAGCCGCCGAGAAGCTAAAGCCCGTTGAAATTGAATTGCGAAGAATTGAAGAATTGGTCAGTGAAGTTGTTAGCGAGATGGAGTATTTGAGGACTAGAGAACAGAAGTTGCGAGATACGAATGAGAGCACGAATGAGAGAGTAAAGTGGTTCGCTTTTACGACCATTGGGACATTGGTTGGATTGGGTGCCTGGCAGGTCATTTATCTGCGGAGTTATTTTAGGTATACCCTCTTTAAACCATCACCGAGCTTTTGGCTTCTGGAGTATATGCTGATGATTGAATTTACAGGAGCAAGCATCTCATCTAAAATAGGACCGAGAATAAAGGCCCGACTCGGGTATGGCATGCAATACATAATCTCTTTCTAGTTCTCTCTTTGCGTACATATATCGTTTATCGGATAGGCGAGCCTCATAATTTTGGACTAAAAGCTTCAATTACCCCACCTTTTTCCTGCTACATTCGAACCTAGCGGATCACGATATCCATTGGCGGTGCATGGTTATCATCGTAGTTGTTTAGAATCGGAGATGGATTATACTTAATCCACCAATCTAGTTTAGCTGTATAAGAGGTGGTATCACGTTTATATGCTACATCAGATTCTAGATCATGCACTCTCCTTAGCAGCAGCCGCAGCCGCAGCAGCAGCAGCCTTCTCGGCGTCCTTCTTCTCCTTCGCAATCCTCGCCCTCTCCTCCTGCTCCTCAACTCCCCAAGTCAAAGGTCTAACTCTCATAAACTCATCCAACTCCTCATCGGTCACTGTCTTTCTTCTATCCTGGAATTCCTTGACGAACACTTGTAGAGTTTCAATGCACATCTTCTTCAACTCTCCCGTTAACAGTTCACCTTTTCTATACGACTGGGCGATTCCCTCTAGTTCCTCGTCGTCTTCGAGGAAGAATGATAGATACGCGTAGCTGACGTCTACATCGGGGTTTCCGCCGTACTTTCGCTGTTCTTCGGTTGTGGTTTGGCCACCGGAGAATGCGTACTTGTTGATTTTCCGTTGGCTGCAGAGAACAATTAAATCACGTTAGAAGATTGTTCGATGGTCAGCATAGTGAGATATACGTACATTTCCTTTGGTGTATCCGTCATATAAATACTGCTAGTCGCGTCACTAGCGCTCATTTTGCTTCCCGGTCCTCCGAGCGCCGGGAAGAACATTGAGTGAATCAACGCTGGCTTTTGGAACTTCAATCGGGGTGCGGTATCTCTCGATAGACGGAAGTAAGGATCCTGATCGATAGCGCATGGGATAAGACAGGGTATCGACGCCACTTTCTTTGTATCAGTGCCGAAGATGTGAGGAAATGTTGTAGCAAACGCTGTGGCGATTTGAACAGCGGCGAAGAACACCTTTCCAATGTTCGCACTGTGGTTTCATAGTAGGGTTAATTAGTACTTCATCGTTAAACTGGCAGGAAAGTAGTTGGAGGGTAGGAGAAGAAACTTACGAATCATCAAATCCGAATACGCTTTTGCTCTGATTCGTAGTAATGCATTTCGCCACCGCCATGACGTTCTCATAGAAAGCTCCACCCATGAAGTCGAAATCGCTGAAGATGAAGGTCTTCTTAGGGTCGAATCCCACGGCGATGATGTCCTTGGCGTTCTGTCGAGCGTATTTCTTGACATCCGGGATCTTGAGTTCTTGCTTGAACAGGAACTTCTCGTCGTCCGTCAACATGATTACCAACGGTACGTCGAAGACATCTTGTAACCACCTATAGCAACGAACCGTTGATTAGAAACACTGTAGCAACCGAACCGATGGAAAAGTCCATACTTGGTAAACATAAACGGAACCATATGCCCCATATGCATACTATCCGAACTTGGTCCTCTCCCCGTATACAAGAAAAAAGGCTTCCCCTGCTCATATTTATCCAATATACTCTCGAAATCTCTATGACTGAAAAAATATCCCCTTCGCAAGAACCGATGCGGCTTCTTGCCCGTCACACGCTCAAACTTCGCCAGTAATTCGGGTGAGATCTTGCGTGTCCCGAACTGTTGGATGAGTTTGTCGTAATCGATGGCCTGGACTTTGCCGTCGACCACGGCGCCTTGGACATTCCATGGGTCGATGTTCTGTTCGGCATTGGTGGATTGTGCGGTCGTGGTGGGGTCTGTGGGTGGGACGGCGGAAGAGCTTGAAGCTGCGGGAGGAGGTGGGTGAGGGGTTAAGGAGAGAGGCTGGATCGATGGTGGTTCGGATGGGTCCGACATTTTGGGTGGTATTTGATCGTGATAGTTGGTAATTGACCTTTGTCGCCTTTGTCGCGGTGGTGAAGGTTCAAAAGGCGGGGTGGAATTCGCGACAGATAGCAATGGTGGGGTTTTAAACGAGGCTTAAGTGGACCTGCAGGAACGGATAGCTATATCGGGCTCGGGGTGTAATCTATAGTCCAATTGATGCGATATTTTTTGTCCAGCAGCGATTCACTGAAGTTCAAAGGTGTTCAGTACGTTGGAATTGTCAGATGTTTACAGGGCCAAAATGAAATGAGTCTTCGCTCTGTCCGGAGTCTTTATTAGCCTGAACGACTCCGTTTCGGACGACGTGTTGCCTGTTGGTTTGACACTGGAAAATTGCCGGATCAGGAATGTTACATCGATGTTTCCAACGTCGTCGACAACGCGCAAATCGACACACGTCTCGTCGAGCCGACTTCGTGTCGTCGGGTGGATCTTTTCTGGTTCAAGTTGGGACGGGCCAGTCTTTTTTACCAAAAATGGGATTTATGATAGTATCATAATTATCTAAGACTATGCGGATGCTTCAATCCTAAAACCGTATCTGTATGACGTACGCCATACTCGTCGTTTCTCTGAAAAAACAACTGGTCATTCTGATCCGAACTCACTGTAGCTGGCCTACTAGCCGTACCAAGAGATCCTTGACTTATAAAACGCCATTTACTGCTACCGACGGAAGAATTATTCAAAATCCCCATATTCAATTCTGACTTCGTTGCAAACGAGGAAAGGGGGTGAAAGTCAAGCTCGCTCCCTAGCCGGAACTGCGGGGTCGCTTCCCGGTTGAAATGGCGAGCACTCCCTATATATCCAACAACGGTCCAGGGCCACAGCAGATACGCAAGGGAGTCTCGCCCCGAGCTTCAATCCCTGTACCTTGGAGAGCAGTATTTCGAGAAAAACCAAGAAAAACAAAAAGGAATGTTCAGACTTCTTCCCTTGACTACCCTTCCTGCTATATCGCGAACCACGGATAAAATCCCGCCTAAATATTTAACGGGGATATCATGGATTTTGAGTATTAGAGAAAATGTATTTAAGAAACCGCATTCCATCCTCTACATAAAGAGACTGCATAGAACAGGTGTTAGAGTAGACGAAGAAAAATCCAACAACGTCAACGCAGTTTCGAACCATGGCGTCGAAAACACTGATAACACTCTCCCTTCTCTCCCTTGCGGCCGCTCAAGCCCCCGCCTGGGGTCAATGTGGTGGTATAGGTTGGACTGGCCCCACTACTTGCGCCTCGGGCTCGTCATGTGTCAAAAGCAATGACTATTATTCTCAGTGTATCCCCGGTTCCAATGGCGGTACTCCCACAACCACGAGGGTTACTACTACAAGCTCCGGTGGTACGAGTGTTAAAACCGGATGGGAAGAAGTGATCGGCGAAGGAAGTTTTAATAGCTTCAGTAGCTTTTGGAATTACCTGTATCCTTGGGGTCCAGACCACAACGGATCTGCAAGGATGAAGCAGGATAAGGTCTCTGTATCTGGTGGAGTTTTAACCTTGAGGGCGGATAAGTTGAGCTCGCAGGATGGATACGTATGTTTCCCCGCCATCTTCACTTCGTCAGCGTATCTATCTGAAGGGTAGGGCTAACCTTCTAACCGTTCCATAAAAGTCAACCGCCAACCCCAAACCCGCGATTTGGTACTGGTCCGGCGCCGTCCACGCCAAATCCACCGTCGTGGTCAACGACCAATTCCCCAACTGGGAAATCCGCGGTGAATTCAAAGCCCCAACTAGTAGAGGTACCTGGCCAGCCTTCTGGCTCACAGGTACTCAATCCTGGCCCCCAGAGATCGATATCCTCGAGTTCAAGGGAAACACCGAGAACTGGTTCAACACCTTCCGCAGTTCATCCGATGTCAGCACCACTAGGGTCAACGTGGGTAATGCGGCTTCTACATGGCACCAGTATAGGATCTGGGCCACCAAGGCCAATTCGAACGATGTGACCGTTCACTTCTATGTTGATGGCGATTGGAAGGGACAGCATAATGCCGCTGGGTTTGTGGGAAAGCCGATGTGGATTATCATCAACCTGCAGATGGAGGGTAGTTCGGGAAGCCCTGGGCCAAGCGGGTCGACTACCTATCAGGCTCAGAAGATATATGTTGGTAGGACCAGAGCTTTCTAGAGAAAATATGGAGCTAGCAAAAAAGGTGACCGGTGGGAAAGGAACGAAAGCGGGAACAGTGAGAAGAAGCCGTCGGCATGCATTGTAAATGTGTTAGCTTTCTTGTATATACGAAGTGAGGGGAATAGAATATACTATCAACAGGTATATATGTTGTTGATAAGGGAATCTTCCACCGGTTTGAAAAAGGTTTGGGAGCGGAAAATACCAAAGTGGACCCATTCAGGAAACGGAGGAATCCAGGTTTATATCTCCGTCCAATCGTTCCAGATGACTTCCATTCCCTCTTCAAATCACATATACCTCCCTCAGCAAATACGAAAAACCACTGATTTACCCAGTCTGCCTTGCCATACAAAAATCAAAAATGTGGAGTCGTCCAGCTCGTTAAAACACGTATCCTTGGTTCAAAATTTTTAGCCGACTTCGAATCCCAACACCAGCATACTTGTTGCCTGAGGTGCTCGGGCTGAGAGCGAATTTGTAACCACTGAGTCAAGTATTAAAAAAAAATCCCCCTCAACCACCGGAAAGAATATAAAAGATGGCAAGCCATGTTTCGACTTTTTAAAACTATTGGTTCTCCCCCCTGTATAGCCGAGATCAAAATGTTTGCTAGGTGGATCCTGGATCTCACGGCATGCATCCTAAATTGGTATACATGTAAATACCTCGAAGCTACGTTGTTGATTCGTGATCGGTAGTGTTTCGTCACGCATAATTGGTAAACTATGGAACCGCAAGTATCAATTCCATGGATATCACCTGTCCGCGAACTGATGTACCGCCCACGGTACCGGGTTTTCTACCTTCCACGCGGATATGCGGCCCTAGGCAGTCTCGAATCCTTGTACATAGTGGTCCAAGATAAAGCTTATTGCTGTTGCATTATAGGAGAGTTTTATTTTCTCCGTTGTTGATCAATTGAAGGTGGGCAGGGCGCGGACCAGGCAATTTCAATACGTGAGAAGTTCCTAAGTCTGATAGTACTTTGAGCGGAAGGGGCACTTTCCGAGGCGTATATGCGGCGGAATACATGGAAACAGCTGCATATACGCCTTTATATCTTACGGTGTGCCGATATAAAATCTTAAATTTTATGGAATCACGGGCCGTTGATCGAGGAAGATATCTCCTGGCGTCGGATTTTCGGACGCACGAGATGTATATCGGTATCGATATAGATGTTAACGCCGGCTAGCTGCACAAGGTCCATTGTAAAAAAGCTTGACTATATAAGAAAGGAATCTGGCAGCCCAGAGCTCCCAAGACGAGACCAAGTCAGCCAAGTCATACACCCCGTACCCCCTTCTGCAAGGTTTTTGTAAAATCCCTTTCAAAATGCCCGTCTTCTCGAAACTCCTATTAGCGGCAGGCCTCGTGGCGTCCGTGTCCGCACAAAGCTCTCTAACAGTCAATGTTGGCACAACGTACCAAATAATCGAAGGTTTTGGATTCTCACAGGCCTTCGGTCGTGCCACTGAATTCAAGAACGCACCTGCAGCCATTCAAAAGCAGGCACTAGAGTACCTTTTCAGCACTACCACGGGTGCAGGTTTCTCTATCATCCGTAATCGAATTGGATCAGGTGGCAATGGTGATAGTATTTTGCCCACAAACCCTGGTGGTCCTTCTGCGACCCCGAAGTATGTTTGGGACGGCGACGACAGAGGACAAGTCTGGTTCTCGCAACAGGCTAAGGCTTATGGCGTCACTGCCGTGTACGCGGATGCTTGGAGTGCGCCCGGATTCATGAAGACCAGTGGATCGGAGTCAACTCCTGGGTATGTCGGAACCTCTATCTCAAACCATTGTCTCGTCTAGTCTGCGCAAAAGGCCGGTTCTAATAGTGCCCTTTACACTAGATACCTCTGCGGAACAACAGGCCGTAGCTGCTCTTCCGGCGACTGGCGACAAGCCTACGCCAACTTCTTGGTCCAATACGTAAAATACTACGCCTCAGTCGGAATAACAGTCACCCATCTCGGTTTCCTCAATGAACCTGACTACGCCCCAAGCTACTCTCAGATGCAAATCAGCACTAACGCCCAAGAGGCGATATCATTCATCCCCACATTGTATAACACCGTCAAATCAGCCGGCCTTAACCTCAAAATCGCGTGCTGCGACGCTGTGGGTTGGAGCATGCAAAGAACATACACAACCGCTCTAGTCAACGCTGGGTCTACGCAGTACCTGGGCATGATTGCAGGTCACTCTTACGGCGGCGAATTGACCTCCCCGATCACGAACACGGGTCTTCCAAAATGGAATACCGAGGCTGGTCCGGGTAGTATTCCATTCACTACTACCTGGTACGGTAGCGGTGGTCAAGCCGAAGGTTTCACCTGGGCGAACAGAATTGCTGGTGCAATGGTTAACGGCGAGTTATCCGCATATCTGTTCTGGGAGGGGTATGAATGGAAGCAGCAGCAGTCCGGTTCCCACTTGGTTGACACCGACGGTACGAATGCTATCCCCTCCGGCGTGATGTGGGCGTTCGCAATGTGGTCTCGGTATATTCGCCCCGGCGCAGTTAGAATCGGTATCAGTGGGTCCGTTCCAAGCACCATCACCGGAGCCTTCAAGAATACAGATGGCTCCATAGTCATAGTATTCACGAACAGTGGTACCTCCGCTCAATCCGCGAAGGTCTCTTTCAACGGGTTTACACCAAGCAGTGCGGCAGCATATGTCACAAACCAGGGTAACAACTTCAAGTCGACCACTGCCACATTGTCTGGTGGCGCTGTTACAGTCTCGATTCCTAGCAAGGGCGTCGTTACTGTCAAGTTGACTGGGGGCGGCTCCAGCGGTACTACCACCGCCGCGACCACTAGGGTTGTTACCACCACCACCACTACCCCTGTAAGGACATCGACTACAGCAACCTCAGGTGGCTGCAAGCAATGGGACCAGTGCGGCGGCATTGGGTGGACTGGGTGTAAGGCCTGTGCTAGTCCTTACACCTGTCAGGTGATCAACGACTACTACTACCAGTGCCTTTAAAGAGTGAGGAACATCCTTACTTAGTAAGTAAGTAGATACTCCCGGAAAACAGAAATGTGGTCTGTAAATATTGTGCTATTGGCTACTTAGGTATCCTGTATATATTTTTGTATATATTTCTGAAAGATATGCGCAAACAGTAAAAGAAACAAAGTAGCCTCCCAATTTTGGATCGATAATTTGCGCTAGAGAGTTGGGGAAAAACCATATACATATCTTTTAAGGGGAAATCCTTGAAATTTCAAGAAGTTTCTGTCGTATAAACAAAGCCTCCCCGCGAAAATAGTTCCCAGATCAAACCATGTAGCCCATAGGAAAGCAAGTAATCATCGAAGCGAAGGAAGAAAGTTACCGATTAACGAGCAAAAACGCCGGTACGAAAAGTAATCAACCTCAATACACCCGGAACGAAACTCTTCCCGAACATCCCAGAGAAACGAGGAAAATTAAAAGATACCATTAACAATCTTTCCACCGATGGTGGCACCAGCTCCGAAAATTGCAGCATTTCCGAGTTTCTTGCCGAATTTCTTGCCATGTTCTTCGAACTTGCTAGGTTGCTGCTGCTCCTCGCCTGGAGGGACGTAGGGTGCCGGGTGGTTGCTTCCTCCGTTTGCAACTTGTAGCGGCACATTTCCATATCCGTATCCGTCCTTTTCGTTGGCTGGTGCTGGTTTAACATAATCCTTAGGGAAAATGCCGGTTTGTCCCGTCGACGGGTTGACACCACGCCACCAATCGTTGTTTACGTATTCTGTGACGTTGATAGTGTCGCCGGGATTCAAGGCCAGGTCACCCGCATCGCTAGCATGGTATTGATACAGAGCTACAACGACAGAGAGTGTCGGTGGATGGGTGTATGCCGGAGGAGCCTGTGAGTAAGCAGGTGTTGGAGTTGGATTCGTCTTCTCGTTGAAGGTGGGAGTATGATTGACAGCCGCTGCTACGGGAGCAGGCGACGGAGTAGCGACAGGAGTTTCAGCTCTGACGGTGGTATTTGCTAGCGAAGAGGTTGTGACCAGGAGATCTGACGGTGGCAAGTTGGAGAGAATGGCTGACAGTTGGGTACCGGTGATGTGACCGGTGTCGGAAAGGAACTCCAGCTCCTAGAACGCTGTTAGTGATAAGATCGTGATAAAACCTGCATAAGGGGATCACAGTGCATACAGATCTAACGTTCCGAAGGGCCCTTGCGGCCATGGCGGACTGGAAGTCGACCATCGTAGCGGATGTGGAATGTGTGTGAGAGGATGGAAGTGAGCAAGTTGTGTCGGTGTGGTTGATTATGTGTTGAAGCCGGCAGTTACCCGGAGTCTGGGTGCTCTCGAAGGATAAGTTAAGTCCGAAATGCGATATTTACGTGAAAGCCAATGTTGGATTCGAAAGAGGAAAACGATTCCGCACCGGCCAGCGTCTACGGTTGAGATATATTACTTTACTTTATCATCTATCGAGGTGACAGCGAAGGGGAAAAAAGGAGCCTAGTTGTCCGCTATATATAGCCGGCACGACGGAAAGACAGCTACCGAAACAGCGCTGTCCCATGAAACAACCTTGTGGATGCCGTGCATGGGTCGTGCACGTCGTGGCACAGCCTTAGTTCCTGCAAATACGGCATCCCAAAGCGCAGTCGGTCCAGGGTAGCTCTAGTGCCTTTTCGATTGATACGTAGACGTGCAGCTGCTCGAATTCCGATAGCTCCGTGTTCCAACAGCATTGGAGTTGGTCAGAATTTCCATGTACGAGATGCATCGATGGACCGACGCGGTCAGCAATGCGGCAGAAATGTGGAAAATCGTGCATTTGGCGGAATTCTGCTACGTCAATGAAATTTAAACTCACGTCTGAAATCGGCATATCAAAGCGGGGATGGCTAAAGAATGCTAGCTGGTCGATATAATTTCATAGGTTCGTATATAGATTATGCAATGCTTCGGCGTATCAGCATAATCGGGGGCGTCGGTTTTTACCAATGCAAAGCATTCTTTAGGACATTATCCGATATTATCGGCAGGGACGACGATATCTTGCATGCATGATAAGTATCGATACCAATCAGTTTGTTGTGCAGGATGTATCGATAGAGCTAGAGGTCCATATCTACGAAATATATTGTGGACTTGACTATAACGGCATTGGCATATAAGGTATGTGGAGATTGGTAAATATACAACATCAAGAATGAACGTAAATTCTATAAACACCTCCACGGACTCCAGGCCGGAGTCTCGACCGTTCGAGTCTCTTAGTGACTTGTAATTAATTAATATACCGTTGAAGCGTGAACTCGGGTCCACCCGGCGAGCTTAGGCGCCGTATACGGACGATGTCGAACGTCCGGACTGTACACATGTTGAATCTCGGAGACCTAAATTTGTCGAGGCCAGCTAGGGATCTTAGTCACTATCCACCACGGGTTCGTCAGTAATAGCATTGTCCGTGATTTCCTCCGCCCCACCTTCACCGTCACTCTCAAAGTAGAGCCTGCGTTCCATATCGCAGCTGTCATAGCTATTTACTGTCCCATCCCTCGAATGTCCAACCAATGTTCCCAATCTCGCACCCTCTTCAAAACTACCAGCGGTTTCAATATGCACCTCTCGTAGGAATCCTATCTCATGCAGGGCCTTTCCCGGGTCGTCCATGCTCCCGGCGTGGATATCTATCATTCCATGAATAGTAGCTGAAGTTCGATAAGTCAAACTACCGCCGCACCATGAACAGAATCCGCGGTAGCTTGTACGCCCATCACGGGTTGTAACTGCGAACTCTCTGAACGGCCAGGGTATGGGGAGTGTATCGTTTTGCGGGTCACCATCGTAATCCTCACCACGGGTTTGAGCCTTACAGATGCCGTGGGAGATATCACTTTGTTGTTGGTGCAATAGCTGGGTTTCCCAGCGAAGGATTTCGAGAGAAGAAGGTTGTGGAGGGTTTGCAGGTGGAGAAACTATATCGCAACCTGTTGAGGTTCCCGTATCTGATGGAACTAGGTGGAGTTCGTCCGCTGCCCCCGGCTTCGGTATATCAGGCTGGGAGGTTGTTGCGTCCAAAGGGCTTTCTGGGGGTACGGAAACCGATACCTTCCCTTTGCCTTTCATCTTTTCTTTCTCCTTTGAGGAAATGGCGGATGATGCTTTACCCTTCATTTTGCCTTTGGCGGCCATACAAGATTAGCGATTTGGCGGCCGTAAAGACATACTAAGACTAAACTCACTCCAAATCCCTTCTTTAGTTTTCACTTTAGCCTTTTCTTTGCCCTTTCCCTTCTCAGATTGCTCAACTAAGGGCGACCGGGTTCTCGGCGTAATCACTGGTGATTGATCTTTCGGGGTCGAGGGACCCGGGGACGTAGAAGCAGTTGCAATAGATGAAAGCTCACCAGAACCGCTAGGTTTTCCACCAACTCCCCGTTCCCGCTTCCATATTCTTTTATGATATCCGGCACTACCGCTCCAAGCCGTCATGCCCAAGCTTGGCTTCCTATCAGTTCCCCAGACTGGGCTTTTCGGTGTCTGTACCTCGTTCACATTATCTTCCTCGTAGCAACAGCATCCCGTTGCATTATCGATGCCAGCAAACTCAGTATCAAATTCTGGGTCCTGCTTTACAGCTTCAAGCGTACTCTTTAGCCGTTCAGCCCTCTGAGTTACTTTCTCCGGTACTTCTTTCTTCTCAGATGATGAAGCTTTAGCCTCATCTTCTGGGAGTCTGTTCGTGCTGGAACCTTCTGCTTCTGAAATTGGAGCCGGGGTATTTGATGTCGATCTACTTCCTCTCCTTCGTCGGGTTGAGCTAGCAGGGCTCTCTGGCTCAGGTTCCACCGGCTTTGCCCTCGAGGTCCATTGTACCATATCCCGAGGGAACTTGAGAGATGTTCTCGTGAGCGCGGAAACCGCACATTTGCAAGAGTGGCAGTAACTAGTTCAGTTAGAACGATAATATAGAACCAAACGAGGCGTATAATTGAAACCCACTCACCAATGAGCAAAGCCCACAATCTGCTTATACAGCTCCGTCGTCTGAAATTCTGCCGGGATAGTAATTTGGTAACGAAGCAACGAGCAAAGACACCCCCCATCGATCACAATCGGTTTCAACTCTTCCTCATCCTCAACAACCGATCCCTCCTGAAGATCAACGACCTTTTCCTTCCCCTTAGGTTCCAACTTTTCGGAATCCATTGCTGCGTCTCTCTCACCTGAAACAACGTAAGAAACTCCCGCGCAAGCCTCCGTAGCCGTAAAGGAATTTTCGGACTCCTTTATATGCATGATCACAAACCTTCCTCCAAAGGTAAGCGTCGTTTTTATATCGTAAACCGTCCAATTGATAAGAGGTCCGTTACAATTAGTAATACGCAAACGTTACAACCTCTGATCGTGGGCAATTGAGGACTCCATAACGATATCTTTCATATCTGTTCGAGATATTGGTCAGCAGGAGTCTGAGCTCCGGTAGGGCGTGGCGTAACATATTTTGGTGATACTCGACACTTACGGAGTAATAGGATTGTTAAGTATATGATTTGATGTACGAAACGTCGAAGTTTGCTTCTATAACGCTATGTTGGAGCAATATAGAACCGAAAACGAAATGCACCTCCAAGCTTTTAAGCTTCTGAGCTCATGAGACTAGATTTCCAAGGGGGAAAGCCCTCGAGAAACCGGGCATGGTTATGCGTTGCGAAACGTTGCGAATACGCACCGTTGACGGCTCCCAGCAGATGAC
Organism: Arthrobotrys sphaeroides; assembly: GCA_036971245.1. Lineage (NCBI taxonomy): Eukaryota > Fungi > Ascomycota > Orbiliomycetes > Orbiliales > Orbiliaceae > Arthrobotrys > Arthrobotrys sphaeroides. The sequence continues at coordinate 806,585 of JAJTTW010000003.1, forward strand.
TCAGGTTCAGGCCGGACATCTGCGGCGCCGACTTCGACTCTTTTCACCCGGTTAGATTAGGTTCGATAGTATTTGGAGTATTCAAGGTCTGGGTAGAATTGCCACCATTGGCTATTGAGACCAGCCTGCTGGAAGATTGATATGGGCTGGAAAAGGTCAGTCGGGCCAGCATAGTCCCGCATCCGCGTCGCCTTCCGCTTGAATTGCCTCTGAAATTAAAAGTCGCTAGCACAGCCAATTGGCCCTCGTCGGCTCATAATTTGCGTGAAGGATCACGACGATAACTATCTCGGGCCGGTTGTCGATTAGAAAATTGATTTCAATTGCGAATGCTTTGGGCCATGGCGTTGATTGGTAGAATTAGACCCAACGGCGTTCCGAAACGGAGAGAGCATGCTCGAGCACCAGGAGGGAAGCTGTACGCCTTGCAGGGAAACTTCGAACGGGTGATGTTGATTGTTAACTGTTACTCTGCTCCATATAGTCCTGTTCTCGCGAATTCATGCCTGCCTTTGAACACTGAGCTCGATCATCTATTTCGCGTATGGTCTATGCAAGCACAGCGCATCTTTGCAAATTTGCCATGCATCAAAGCGATCAGCTGCACAAGCTAGCGCAGTCAACTGCTTGCATCTGCTTATACGTCGACGAGTCGACGGACGGACCCGGAACTAACCGTGGCGCGTCTTAGAGGACCCGTGATTTGTCAGCAATTCGAGTTGCAAATTGCAACGTTAGCCAACGCAAACATACGGATGCGTTGGTTGCACAGATATAACGGGCCCTAGGAGAATAGGAATCGTTAGGAAGCCTAGATGCACGGCTCCAACCTTCCCAACGTTGTCTTGTGATTTTTGCCACTCGCAGGTCCCCTCGAAATACAAGCTGCCCTCCCTAAACCGCTAGGTTATTCAGTGGAAATAATCTCACCAGGGTCAGAATCGCACCGGCAGCTGTTAGAAAAATGAATACAAAAACCGCAAACCCCAGCCCTGCGGTAAAATGCATAGGCAGAAAGATTTTGCTCCCAGTAAATCAAGATCGCTGCCTACAGTATAGTGGTATGTACCATGATATAACTGAGCATAGGACGCTTCTGAAAGTCGATAGCGCCGCAACATTGAGAATGCAACAAGAAAAAGGCACAGTATACCACTTATATGCGGGGATATAACATGAACAGAGACTAAAGAAAGTTTTTCAACATCGCATGAAATGATTGATTTCCCACGAGAAACTGAGACACAACTTGAACAGTTTCTAATTCCGCAAGCCAGCTGGCCAGTTCACAACGTTTCAGAACACTGCGCATCCAACCATCTATCTATACCGTGGGAGTGTTGTCTAACGGGCATTTTTCTTTCTAGATTGAGCTCAATAATACGATGTATATAAAATACTCCGGGATCGATCCTTGTGATACGAGTGTGCGTGAATATTATGCGGAGGCAATAGGAATTCATGGGCTCCCAATCCCTGCAACATAACCCAACGTGCAACTGCTGCTTCGTCCATCTAATATATGTGAATATTAGTATAACCCCACAGGACCCCAATGGGTATTACTTGATCTCTGCGCCATCGACCTCTCTGGCTCCCTCGGAAATCCGGACTCTACTAGCTGATTAAACTGATTTTCATGCACTCTGCCTTCGACGGTATCAAATACTTAAGGAGCAGCAATCCCCGATAGGCTTTAAAACTTTCACGGCCCATCAAGAGATAGTCAACCAGGCGCTGAAGACTGCTTCTGAATTACCAGCTACAACCGAAATGCGTCTAAACTATCTCTTAGTCATCTATCTCATTTCCTGCGGAGCTTATAACTTTGCAACCGCGGAAGCTCCTTCCTCTGAAGTCGAAAAGACTGATTCACGCGATGAAGTAGGGACTCGGGACGCTCAAGAGATCTCCGGGACTGAAGCGAAGGCCCCGGAAAACGAAACCTCCGCTAACCTTGCCGACCGGACTAATGGCCTCACAGGCCTTTTTTATCATATCCGACCAGTCTGCCCAACCAGAATGTCGTATTGGTCGTCGGACCCTGATCCCCGAAATTATCCTACATTCAGGGATGAGATCCCGTATGCGCGGCCGCAGAGGAGTAACTGGCCGCGGACGGCCATTGGGCTATTACATGCGACACAGTGGCTTACGCAGTCGTACCAAAGGTGCCTAACCTGCCGCTGTGATCAACAAACCGGGCAGCTTGACATCAACCATCCAGTTTACTTAGACCGCTCAGGCGAGCGCAGGCCCAGTGGATGTACCACCGTTGAGACACTACTACGGTGCATATTTTGGTTTAGTAAGTCAGCTCCCCAATAACATTGATAACTTCCTTTGAAAGCACAAACACCTTCACCAATATTCAACCCACAAGCTCTCCGAGCCCCTTACGCATATCCTCAGTATAATTTTTTTACATCGACAATATATTAATACTGATCTCCATTCCCAGGATGTATATGCTACGCGGAGATGTTTCAGCCAGAAATAGAACGGGGCAACGGTGTAACTGCCTACCAAGAGGCCCTCAACGGTATACCGAAGGTGGTGAGAGACAGGTATCCAAACTACGAGTGGTCTCCCTCTCCTGCTAGAGGAATTTGGTCTATGACGTGGAATGCGCCTCCTCCAGAGACTGACTCACCGGGCGAATATGCTGCTAAGGCTGGAGATCGATACTTGGTTCCCGATGCTAAAGAGCCTTATTGGCTTGAGGGACCCGCCTCAGTAAAAAACTGGCAATCGGATTTGGCTTTTGCAGCGGCAAACGGCTGGGGTTCTAGGTCGATTCACGGCTTCAAAAGGAAGCGGGATGATCGCGATGAAGTTGGTGAAACGGCTGAAGAGGATCCTGAATCAAACCCGCCCGAGCAAAAGGCTCAAATACGCAACGGTGAGGATATTACTGCGGATGATCGATAACTCAGGTAAGTCTGACTTGGCCATATAACATTGTCACCTACGCCCCGAAACAAGCTTATATTGATGAGGGCCGTAGGAATCGTTGACACGCTAGCGCGTAAGAGCCAAAGCTATACCGTGGAATATATCTTAATCTTGCGAGGAAAGCTATAACTACACCACACTATAGCCGTTCTACTGCTGTCGATCCGTATATAGGGATATGCTTCATTCTTTCTCTCTTCTCTCATTTCATTTTATTCATATTACATTTAGACTAGATGTTAAATTGCTCGTCCTGCTACACGTCCGTGCAATTCAGATTTTGACGGAAATTTAAAGTTGATAGGCACTCGAAGCTATTCCGAAAAGCCGCATGTCTTTGATGAAATAACAGGCCGGGACCTTTTTGAATATTTCCTGGGTTCAGAATATGTATTCTAGATTATTCTTCTTATTTAACGTTGTTTTTCCGTCCTTGATTAGTTTTCAAAGAGATACATATTCCAACAATTATATAGATTTCTATTGCGCCATTCGATCGTTTAGAAACAAATCATCATGCTTGGTCGTGGTCGATTATTAGTCCAAGATCTAACTTTTGAGTCAAAGTGTTCTAAATTAGTGCTTAACAACGTATATACCCGGCCACAAGCGCCAGGATTCAGTAGAGGGGCACCTAACTACTCATATCAATGATTTAGCCTCTCCGACCAAGTCTCAGTAGCCGACAAAAGTCAGTTCCAACGTTCGGGTCACGGACCAAGCTAAATGACACTCTAACGGCCAACTGATCGGAACTATAAAGCTTAAGGTACTTCAGGTTCACTAAATTAAAGACAGATATATGTCAAGTCCACTGCAGATAATTATATAAAGTATCTCGCCTCGCACGAGATAGTTGACCCACTTAATCGTCTATCTACTCAAGTGCTTACTTACTCAAGTCCGTCGTTAATTAGCACGGCTGTTTCAATTGCAGACACGATTATACCCGATTGGCATGGCTGATTGCATGTTGGCATCCGATAACAATGGGGCTTCTGCTCTTTTCGGGCCCCGTGCGCTAATTTAGGAATCAGTACAGCTCTATTCTAGTATTGCTCCTCTGTTGGTTTGCTCCTCCGTAACGTCTAGGAATATAAGTATCTTCGTATCGCTGTAGCAAAAACCATCATCCTAGAAACAGACCCACTTCATGCAATTTATGCCGTCAATTCCTCGTGATACTTTCGCCACAATTGCGCTTGCATAAAATTGGTCAATCGATAAAACCACACACGAAGTCGGTCAAATGAGGTAGCAAGCTAACCGTTTGCTACGATAGCCTACACGCGCACTATCATAGCTGCAACTATCCCGGTAAAACATATATCTGCTATCGGCTGTCGCTGCTGCAATGTATGGGAAGCAAATCTGTCGCTACCGCGCGCCCCACAATTGCGACACATGCAGGCCCACCGGACTTTGCAATTGGCCGCGGTGGGGGTTCTACATTCAAGGCCAACTGATATGATCCCGACGGCTCGCCGGCGATTAACTGCTTGAGTAGCTTCCATGAAAAGCACAAAAGGAAGGAGAAATCCGCCTCGTAGATTGACTTGAGCTTCGGGATTTTGATACCCTCGCTGTCCCCCTTCTGGTCCTCCTGTCGAATTTATTTCGAAGCCTCAAGGGCAAATTCACCGTATAACTGCGACTCATATCAATGTGTGAATAGCACTTTGCAAGGGAAGCAACTATTTTTTCACCGTATTACATATCGTGTCAGGGACCACCATGGCCACTGATACCGAGGAGCATTTTATTGAGGTTGACGTAAGATCAAGACTTTTTTCATATTATATATATATACTGCGCGCTTTGATATTCGAAGATTCATTTCGAATTCCTGCATTCTGACTTGATTCGATTCGGTCAATCGACCTTCTTGATTGAGAAGACAATCCCATTGTCCCGTCTGCCCCTGCGGAAACCCAGCTTTTCCAGCTAAGCTTTCGTGCCGAGAACCAAGGATCGTGGCCCAAAGAGCAGTGGGCGAAGCAAGGATGGTGCTTTCCAAACAACCACAACGGCAACACAAGCTAACATCCTGCTGGATTTATGATTAGAGTGCCACGGGCAGCAGTTCGGAATACGATTCTCTCTACGGCGCTGATTCGTATGATAATACCCCCATACAAAACAACGGCTGAAGTTGCTCCGTGAGGCTGAAGCCCGGAATACCCCTCACTAATTATTGCTATAACCACAGTGCATCCGCAACCCAGTCATTGATCAGTTCCGTCAAAGGTGCAATAGAAAAATCCCAAACCTAGCTTCAAAACCTCTTAGCACTGTGGTGCAAGGGCCTAGATTTACCATGGAACAATTAGCTGATCATGAGGAAAAAATCGGTTCCGCAGCTTACAAGTATGAGAACGGAAGGCGTTATACTGCATACAAGGGAGACCAATGGCTCGTTCCCAACGACGAGGTTTGCGCATCTCAAAATATTGTTCCGGGGTTAATAGAGGCGGGGGAAAGCCAATGCCTAATCTTCGTCGAATATTTTAGACCCAACAAGATCAACTGGAGCTATTGTAAGCATTTCAAATCCTTGAGGGTGGGCTATGTGCGTCAGCAGGTGCTAACAAACGATTTGAATAGCCATCATGTATTCCTCCTCAGACTCGCTGGTAAACTATTCCTGGCTCCGATAGAGAACCCACAGAAAATTATGGACGTTGGTACTGGAACGGGGATCTGGGCTATCCAAATGGCGGAAGAATTTCCGGAGGCTACAGTTATGGGCAATGGTATATCTCTCCTCGATCTTGCTAAATCGGGGTATACTAGAGGTGAATACTGACATCCAGCCCTAGATCTTTCTCCAATTCAACCTACCTGGTACGGGACATTGACTTATCAAAACGAAACATCGGAATAGAAATGTGAAACTTACATTTACCAATCTCTACGCTCTAGGGTTCCCAACAACGTCTCCTTCGAAGTAGACGACTTCAACGAACCATGGCCCCAGAGCCCCAACTCCTATGACTTTATCCACGAGCGCGACTGCCATGCCGCCGTCAAAGATTGGGGACAATTCGCTAAAAACGCCTTCAGATGCCTTAAGCCGGGCGGATACTGGGAGTCTCAAGAGCACACCGTAGAAATCAGTACCGATGACGGCTCCGTTCCAGAAGATAACATCCTGAAACAGTGGTGTGCGAACCTTATCGAAGCGACCGATATGATGGGCCAGACCTGTGTCGTCGCTCCACACATTGTGGGACATATGGAAAATGCTGGTTTCGTCAATATCAAACAGCAGTATTTCAAGTTACCGATTGGTAGCTGGCCCAAGGATCGTGTTGATAAAGAGATTGGTGCCTTCAATCTTTTGAATATGTTGGAGGCGGTGGAGGGATTCACGATGGCTGCTTATACTCGTCTTCTGGGAGTAAGTAACTAAGAAATACCAAACGATGTTATCTTACACAGACTAACAAAATCGGATATTCAGATACCAATTAACGAAACTAAACGGGATATCGCAGAAATCAAACGGAACCTTAAAAATAAAAACTTTCATATGTACTTTCAATTGTAAGTTTCCGGGCTCCTCTAAACCGAGAAGTCGTTGAAGTCGAGCATGGTTATAATTGCGAGCTGACTGGGATCTAGCTGTGTCACCTACGCCCAGAAGCCACTTGCCTAATTAGTACCACCCGATGGTGTATATCTGTCGTGGTTTGGCATTCAGGGAAACAGAGGCTTGATATACAAAGATTCAGCTTTTCCATTGCAGGCTGCCGTGATTCGAGCGATAATCAATAAGTTAACTTGCTGGTTCCGTACTCAGATCTCACCAAGTGGTTTAAAGTTCGCTTAGTTGAATTGTGTGTATACGTAACGTATGAAGCTCTTAGGACAAAATACATCACCGTATACGCATACCTAAAGAATTGGCTTCCATGGAAGACTTAACGCCGGGAACCCGTTGTAATTAAATACGGATATCTCTCTTTGAATTTGGTGTATCAGCAATTAACTTACAATTTTTGAATCGATAAAAGTAATATCGATCTATCATAGGTCACCAATCGTGGAATATCGTGGAAATTCTCAGGATCCAAAGTCTCGAATCTACTGGTATACCATGCACCACCATGCACCATTATGCAAACTGCATGCACCCTGCACCATTGACCACAACGATGCCTACATTGCATATCTCCTGCAAACATCTAGCAACCTGCATAGTGGCGTTTAGGCAGCAACATTTTGAAAGAAACCCCTCTATGTCAAGAATCACCAATGCAGTCGCGATACGTCTACCGGTTCACGGGGGCCCAAAAACCCTACTTAACCCCACCCCGCTATGGCCGACTCTTTCCTAGCATAACCTTCTCAAAGCTTCGTTTTCCGAGCGCATAATATTTAAGCATCCCGTTGCGCCGGTGTCGGTGCTAATCGGAGTCTTGAGGTTGACTACCAAAGAAACAACGATTCGATTTGTCTATATTCAATAGAGCACCGGCTTTTACCCACGCTGTGTTTGCTAACAAGAAAAAAAGCCAACCCGTCCCAACAACTTGATGCTGAAACAATTGAACGGGGATAACAAGATGGTTTAAAACAAAGGGAAACAAAAAGCAGAACGCGCAAAAGAAGGGTTTGCAAAGAAAAGAGCAAGGGACCAATTAGCGAATCGCGTTGTCGACTATCGACAACCTCTGCGTTTAACTTCGTATGTAGGACAAAATCACCGGACTATTCGCCACTACTTCTGACTCTTAGGACCAATAATTTGCCGTCTAGCTCCGAATGCCACCTGTTCAGTACCTTGGTTGGCACCTCCCGTATATCTACCTTTCATTAGCTTTGCCCTTGGAGAAGCACTAGGATGGAGGCTACTCACCCGTACTGGTTGATATCCCAGGGCATCTCGCCGCCTTCTTTGATTTCCTTATCAGTCATGAGCTTCCTGTCTTCCTGCAACTGCGCCTGATTTCGCTCCCATTCCTTCTGCCGCTGCCTCTCCATCTCCATTTCTCGCTGGACAACACTCATGCCACCGCCGAGAGGTTTCGAAGAAGCGCCCTTGAATCCCCATCTGGTACTAGCCAATGGAGATGTCGTGGTCGCTGCCGGTGAAGCATTCCGGGGGGGTGTAGCCGGCGGCCCTGGAGACTTCCGTCGAGCAACTTCCGCGGCATCATCTTCGTCCTGTAGTTCGCGTTGCCGCTGTGCGGCTCGCGCACTGTGGGTGAAGGCTGGTTTGGATACGGGCTTAGGCGGAACCGGGCGAGATTGATTTTCTTGCCATGCGCTCCGGAGAGCCTCTCGCTCGTCGTCGTCGTGATTCGGGGGTGTTACCGTTCGCGTGTTAGATTTGTGGGATGGTTGCTGCTTCTCAAGATATGCCTTTTCTCGAGCTTTAGCTTCTTCGAGTTGTCGCTCAAGCTCTTTGATACGATCGCTCTCCGATACAGCCTCATGCTCTTGGCGCGATGCATGGAACCGATTAGCCTCCTGTTGGTATTCTCTACGGTCCTGCGCAGCCCGTTCAGCCTGTAGGCGTTCCTCATACTCCTTTCGCTTTGTGTCTTCCTCCTCGCGGAGAGCGTGAGCTTCTTCCCGGAGTTTGATTTTTTCCTGCTCCGCTGCATCTCGTTCTTGAAATTCGAGATCCCTTCGTGCACGTGAGGCCTGCTCCTGCTCCATCTGCCTCTTTCGCTGAAGCTCTTCCTTCCTTAGCCAATTGGCCTCCTCCTGTCTCTGTCGCTCTCTATCCTCCTCGGCGGCTCTAGCGTCGATTTCCTCTTCGTGGTGCTTTCTCCTTTCCTCTTTCTCTCGCAGGCTCGGTACATGTGGTGCTGCCGTCGTGATCTGTCTCCTTGCACCCAGAACAACGCCCTGTGTTCCTTGAGACGCACCGCCCATGTAGCCATATTGATGGATATTCCACGCCGGAGCAGTTGTGAGTTCATCGACTTGCTTGGACCACGAAGAAACTGCAGTTTTTGCGGGAACGGGCGGCTTCGATTTACCGGTGGACGAGGGAGAGATGACGGCTGCCTTTGGGCCGATAGCAGTCGGGAATGCCGAGGGATTGCGAGAGTGGGCGACACGGGAGAAGGCACCAATGGTCTGGAGGACTTGAGCTGGATCCTACAAAACCGGTTCATTAGTGCACTAAAAAGGCAGATAGTGTGGTAGCGGAGCATACTTTGAACTCGTAGAGGTCGACGGTCAGGAAAAGGTCGTGCTGAGAGAGCTTGAGGACATCTTGGCAGACTCGGAGGAACATGGCGATATTCTCCATCTGTGACCCGTTAGCATGGTACGATTCGTTACACGGCATCAGGAAGAAAGCTGACCTGGACGAAAGGCATCTCCGACTGCTTCGGCTTGGTACCGTTCGGCACCAGCTTGTTCACCAGACTGTCATCCGTTAACCCGTCAGCAATTTGTCCGTCCGTATAATAATTCCGGGGCTATCCGTGGCTGTTGACATACCGGCACAGGACCGTCCCATCGTGTAGAGCATCCATCAAATCATCAGCTCGCAGCTGTTCGCCGAGGACACCCTCGATCCATGCCTTCGCTTCGTTCGACGCCTGTACGGTGTATTTTCCCAGCCGGAGCTTCGCAAGGTCCTTATCCAAGGAAGACACGGACGCCATGCTGATGGTGGGGGTACGGCGGTAACGCTTGTAGAACTCGAACGTCGTTATCGTTGATTACTTGACCTGTGATCGGATGCTGTATCGGAGGTAACGGTACGGTAAGGATAATTCAAGAATAGGGAAAGCTGTAGATGGCCCGGTAGACGTTACTGTTCAGAATCGTAGACGGAGAAGAGATGGCGAACGAAGGTCGATGGTTGTTGCAGCCGGAGGGATTTTAAGCTCATAAGCATCGACCGGCCGGGTAAATGTGGAGCCAACGTGCTGCTAATCGACAGGCACCGAAAACACCAACGGCAAGGCGGTGGCGGTGACGTACTACTGTCTACGTACGTTAGTTCGGTCTGTTTAAGCCTCAACCGGGACCCTGAAATAGGCAGCTTGCACTTGTCGTCGCATTCTTTGTTGCATGAACGTTATAGACTTTGCTGTAAACTTTGCCGCTTTGTTGGAGTCGGCGTTCCATTACATCCGTGTCCTTGGCTTTTAAGCTGGCCAACATCTCGCGACTTCTGTTGACCATCCATCATCCCGATCGTATCATCCTCCATTCTAGTCGGGCATCTTGAGCTGGAGCCATGTCGAAGGACGTTATAAAGACGGAGCAGCTCGATGCAGAGCGTTCGCTGGCCGTCATACGCGCGGTAAGTCCCTAACAGTCGCATTTCGGGCACGATACTCGAGCAGATGCTAACAATCCCGATATATACCGCAGGAACTCGAGAATCTCCACCGTCTCTCGCCCAAGAACCTGCCCAAATCGCGGTTCGCGGCCATCGTTTCCCTGCTTCCGACTGCCCAGGAAATCCTGGCCCCTGCACCAGCCTCCACAGCCACAGGCGCTGCTTTTGCAACACTCAACTTCATCTGGCGCGTGTTGATATCGACGGTCTTTCGACTTTGGTGGTTTATAATTTACGGATTGGCTTTAATCGGAGGGACGACTGTTGGTTTTGGGCTGCTGGTCTATCTGTTAACAAAACTGCCGTGGCAGACTAGCTTCACGGCGGATGGCCAAAGCTGGCAGAGACACAGTGACGGATATTATTACTGGGGCAGGCCGCAGGGAAGCTACACGACAACCGTGGAGGCAACGGTGAAGACCGATATACCCGAGGTAGAGGGCAGAGAGCTCTGAATTCTGAGTGGCAGGGCCACCGATGTCATCTTTGTTCCGACCTAGATGTTCGATTCTTTTGTCAAGCGGATATCTATACACGTTCCAAGGCCATCAGGACCGGGCTAGGTGCCTATTTCATAGACTGAGTATTACAGCATCTACCTTGGAAGAATTCTGGTTATAAAATCGGAACGTCGATGCGTCCCTAACACCTCTCGAATGCACGGCTATCGGATAGCCAGTCCGTTTAAAGGAAATCATCTACACCCTGAATGTCCTCCAACTCCAAGCCTTTTAGGGTCTCCTCCCACGCGAGCCGTGCTCTTTCCTCCGCTACTTCCAGTTCAGCTTCAGTCACAGCCTCAGCTTCGTGATCTATATTTACGTTATCTTGGATTTCCGGCTCTAACTCCATACCCCCTTCCCCCCTCCCTTCTTCTTCTGCCAGAGCCTGTTCTATCATATCCTCTGGTTGGATCCCAGGCCCCAAAAATGGCGAAATCTGTTCTAGTAATTCCTCAAATTCGTTATCCTGGTCCGGCCGTTCGTCAAAAACCGTATCTTGCGGCTCCAAGCTTTCCGGCGGATTATCTGATGGTATAAGCCTCCACGTTGCTCTTGTCAGTGGCCGGTTCTGAGGTTCTTCAACATTTCCGGTCTGAATCTCGATCTCAGAGCCTCTCCGTGGAGGGGCAGCCCCACCAGGTCCCAGGTTTCGCGCAATTGTGGTTGGCGGTATCATTGTATCCGTCGTAATCTTCAGTTCGTCTGGGTCGTCTACTTGCCGTAGATTAAGCATATCCAACAATCCACTCCTCATTCCTCGCACCCCTTCATTTCCCCTTCGATCTCCGGCCCCCGCTTGCCCAATATCGCTCCCACCCCCCTCATCGCGAATTTGATCCGGAGCCGCATCCCTCAACAACGCCAGCCTCAACAGCGTCCACCCAAGTTCCACATCATTTGAATCCTTGTCCAACGTCAATTTCTCTACATCCTGCAGAAGCTCTGGGATCGTTAAATCCGCTTTCAAATCATCCAACCCAAACGCCGTCTGTGGTGACGGAATAGTCAGCGTTCCTAGCGCATCCTGTCTCAATAACTCCAACATCCTTTGCGTAACCGGGTACACCGTAGCCCCCTTTCTTGGCTTAAGCGCAATATGCTGAAGATACGCCAAGGTACCTGGTATATACTCCTTCTCGATTTCTTCGGTCGTCATTATATCCTCTTCACGTATAATCGGTATCTGCAACTGCTCTTGTATCGGAATATTCCTCTCCTCGCCGAGTTGTTCCGGCGTTCTACGCCACTCATCTAGCTGCGCGCCCACATATGGTAGAATCAGATCCGGCTCCCCTCTCTTACTAAACTCAGGCGGCCGCCCGTATTTCGTGATATAGTCCGCAGGATAATTCACCCGTCCTCCCTCTGTTACCTGTCCTGATGGCGCATTCGGCACATCCTTTAATCTTTCAACCTGTTCCCACTCCCCCGTTCTCCGTTTCTTCTTAAACACAAGATCATGACCCGACCCCCTCGCATACCCCTTCCTCCGACTCCGTGGGTTCATATCCTTAAGTTTGAAATGGTCATTCTCGAGATCATAGTACCGCCAGCAGGTATACACCCCGGCCAGTCCCATTTCTTTCAGGTTAACCCAGTACACCCCCGGACGTTTGGAAAACGTGATAATGAGCGAGGGTTCGCCCCTGCATTGATATCCCGGGTCGGTGAAGAATTGAAGGCCGTCCGGGAAGTACTTCTGAGTGGCTAGGTTGTAAAGGCCGAAACCCAACAGAGGGGTTGTGGTTGAAGGGAGACGGAAGCATTGGAACCACAGGCTGTGTTTAACCTGGTTTACTTCTGGAACTACAGACCGCTGGGCGAAACCGATGTAGAAGGGGAAGGCGAGAGTTGGGAAGAGGAGAATTACAACATGAACTGCGGTTTTGGTTTTCATATTTCCATGGCCCGCCTGGACATGTGCGCCGTAGGGATCCGGACTGGTCTTCTATGATAATCTTCGACTAGATCGATCGTTGAACGTATCAGTCGATTTCCACATTTGAGAAAATTACTGGCTGCTGAAAAAGAACTGAGCCGATATGAGTTCGTTTGTACATTTTGTGCACCTTGAAATAGGGAGATGAATGTTTACGGGGAATAGCATTTTACAAGCAGAGTATAGGATATAGTCTAGACTAGAGCTTGCAAGTGAGGCTTATGATATTTCTAGAGATCTATGGACACAACCTTCTGACAACGGGTAGGCGAGATCATAATATATCTCAAGATCTCTCAGGAATGTTTCATTCCGAGTGCCTTTCGCATTGTGCTACGGCGTAAATATACTGGGCACGGCACTTTACCTAGAACAAATATACTTACTTAATATACCATATGGAGTCTGAAGAGCCTTTGAGATCGCTTTTGAATTTTAGGGCGAGTTATATCACTTTAACTGGAAGCCTCAATGGCCCTAGCTAAAGAGCAGGCGGAAAACTCGCCTCACGATTTTGCATACTGCATAAATGAATACAATACCGTTCTCCCCAGATACGCAGAACCATCTCAGTTAACTAAAATCAGAACATCAACATCAAGTTTGCGGGGGCTCTGCTTTGACCCAAGGATCTTCAGCCTCAGCCTTAACGGAAACATCAATATCCGAATCTTGCTCAACCTTAACTTCTTCTTGCCCTTGTAGCCCTCCCTGCTCCTCTCCCTCCTCCTCCTCGAGCTCCATGCTTATCATACTTTCCTCCTCTTGTTTAACAACTTCTTCGATATCTGAATTTGGGGATAGCTCCCTGGGGACATCTTCCTCCTTCTTTATTATCAAACCCCCCTCCTCGCTAGCGCTAGGGCGCTCGGGGTGCCTGGAGGGTTGTCTGTTCCGGGGTTCTGGTATCCCCCCAATATCCCTACTTGGTACCTGCCGAGAGCCGCCACCAAGGTCTTCCAACAAAGTCGCAATTCTCCGTTGGATAGGCCCAAGCTTTCTGCGGTTCCCACGCCTAATCCCGTCCTCGCCCAAATCCGCATTAATTAGATCCAAATCTTCGGGTTTTATGAGGGCAGCTCTCTTATTCCTGCAAACCGGATCCGGCACTATTTCATCGCAAGGAAGATATTCCACCGGATCCTCTAGTATCCGTGGCGGTTTTAATTTTCGCTCCTTGTAGGGGTCCATAGCCAGAATGTTGGTTACAACCTGATTTGCCTCTGGCAGTCCCGGCATCGGTCCTTCCGGTTGTCGCTTCTTCGGTGGTGGCCCTTGTCGTTCGTAATAGTGACTGCGGTCTATAATCTCGTCTATTACTTCGCTTGGGGCCCGATGTTCGCTCGGGTCGATATCTTCATTCCATGGCATGTCGTATGCGAGAATGGAATTCACCAGATCGTCCGCGGTAGTGGGGCCCTCAATGCCGATTCGTTCATTTCCACGTACCGGTCTGACATCTACCGGCGCCCCGCTGTGAAACTGTTGACCTCCGAGCCCGTCGGAATCGTACACAAGCCCAGTCTGCGGCAATGGCGTACATTTGAAATCATATATCATAGGACGCGTAGACAGACTCTGCCGCTCCAAGAGCCTGATCTGATTCCTAATCTTCGTAGCTAAATCTACCACCGTGAAGTCATCCCTTTCGCGTGCAAACGAAATCGTATAACCCGACCATACCATGGTATGAACAAGTCCGCCGCAATAAGTTGACTCGGTTTCCAATGGCTCATCGAGTTCTCCAGCTGGCGGCGGTATCAATACGCTTCCCGGTCGCATTGATACAGCCAGACTTCTGACTGCCGGAGCCGAATTTTCAATCAAGTTGCTTCGAATGGGTATCGCCTGCCATGCCAGCATCTTCTTCGGAACATAGGATCCCACAAATCTCACCACTTCCGCCGTATCTTCCAAACCAAAGAACCGTATTACCATAACCAACGAGCCCTCAGCACAGGTATTCGTAGAATAAAACGCCATGGCCTCGACGGGTAAGGTTTCCTCCCAGTTTGCAATAGCAATATACCTCATGGTATTCGGGACTCCCTTCTTACCCTGCTGCCTACTTTCGTACGAGAAAACCGACTTCTCCCGTTCGATATCAGCGCGGCTGTTACATCGTGTAAGAATATGGGGTGTTGGCTCATCAGGAGCTTGCGAATTCTCGAAGACGTCAATTTTAACTCTTTGTGTGGAACTTTCCTGGCCGGGCACAGGCTGGTTCACTTGAGCGAGAAGAAAAGCATGCGAGAGCGGTGATAATAAAATCGCGAAAAGAACAGCGGAGAGCAACATCGTCGGTGATTCCGTTCAGGGCTGGGCCATTGAACTCCACGTGTGTAGAGAACGTGAGTAACTCGATGATGAGTGGCAAAATGCCTACAATTAATGTGGCCTTTCAATTACCTCTTATCCCCTCTATTTCAAAAAAAAAACATGGTGCTGGGCATAAATAGCAAAAATGCACACTATGAATGAATCGTGCGTGGGCGACCGAAACGGTGCGCGTATTCAGCTAAACCACAGAACGCCTGCTATAACGCCGTTCCATGTAACCTAAAAGATCATACGCAAATGCTTTTACCTGATCATTAAGACCAAACATCCGCTATAAAGCGATCCTCATAAAACCCCCTTCAGACTAAGCTCGCCCAGCGAACGTTTCGTGCGTCTCCTCCTGCAGTCATATGTTTCGCAAAGGCAATCGTGATAATTACCCACACAGCTAGAGACACCAGTTAGAGGCTTTGCTCGATCATGGGTAAACACGGTGGAACTTACTGGACTGCTGGCATCCCAAACATCATGTGCCAGAAGTACTCAAATACTCTCCCGGCATCACCTTCATCGGTCGTTAGGAGCCAATCCATCAACTTTTCATAAAACTCCTTCGGTTTTTCGTGGACTTTTTCTCTGGTTACTGCAAATTGCCCACAGCAAGCGACGCCAACGGCTTCGGGATACGTCTCGTTGCCGTACATGTGTTTCCACAGCTTCTTCCATCCGATTTCGATCCTATCCTTAGCGAAATTCTCGCCATTCGGGTGAAGTTCTCCGGGACAGCCTGGAGAGGGATTGCATCGTAGATTTACGTAGCCTTTTTCACGAACATTATCTAGTCGAAGTAGTTTCAGCATTGTGACGGCGGAGTGACTTCCAGAGTCGGGTTCGTTGTGCCATGCCCTATCGTGATGGTCAGTTGCGTAGTTCTAGTAAGATGCTATGGGTATTAGGTTGGCACTACCGTGGATAACCGTTTTCGTGGGAATGGATGAACACGTTGACATCGGAAAGATCGTCATAGTATTCGATCAGGTATGTAAGGTACGGCATCGATTCTTTGCCTTTGTTAGCAACGACGTGCAAGTAATCTGTGTCGGTGCTGTTGTCCACGCTGTATATCGCCGGTCTCCAGCTGCATTCACAGATTAAATCAGCACTAGAACGAATGATGGTGAGTTTTTAGTAGAGCATACTCCGGTAGCTTCTCCTTGACCCAGGTTCCATCTTCTGTCGACGTTTTCCCCATGATAACTGTCTTCTCGTGGGGCTTATTCGTGGTAGGCTTGGATTCGGTCTTGATAGTTTCCGCAGTGTCTTCAGAATGGCCCTCTTCTTTCGTTTTCGGCTTTTCGTCTCCGGGTGTAGTCTGATCAACAGGTGGGGTTTCATCGCCAGGCGAATTCTCAGGCTCAGGTGAAACATCATCCACGGGTGGAGTTTCGGGCTCAGATGCAACTTTTTCGGGTTCCGGTGACGAAGTTGATATCGCTGCCTCAATTGTCGAGCTTAGGCTCGAACTTGAAGCTGATTCCGGTTTGGGGACAGCAATTTCGATATGCTTTTGCTCCCATGTTTCCTTGCTCTTGACATTCTGTAATGCCGGAACCCCTATGATATTTAATTGGTAAAACCACACTGCCAGCAGCAAAAATAATGCCAGCCCAAGGGCCTTCGACTGGCCAAGCCGGCCGGAGTTAAGCATCGTCCGCTTTCGCTCGGGCTTCAGTCGAAGACCACAGTCGCTGAAATATTGAAAAGATATAATCCCACCGCCGCCCTTTATTTCAATCAATGAATTGTTAGTCCTGAGTCCCTGCTCGTGAGAATTTCTCTAAAAAAAGACACACGTGTCGCCCACGCCGTGTCTGTTGTCGCCTCGTAAACCAGCCGCCGACCTTTTTTGCGTTGGAGTGTTGAGCCGTGTGGGATTCAGAACAGGAAAAGTCTGGCGTCTGTGTAACGCGGGTGCTAAGTTTGCTTACTGACGGCGACAAGCACTCCGCGTCAACTATCGAGGAAAGCTAATGTCAGTTGAAGCCTTTTAGGAGGATATCGAACAGATACAGTGTGTTAATCGGAAGAGAAGACGAATGCCAGTTTTCTTCAAGCAAAAGTAGGGTAACATGTGGGCGGACATTAACCCGCCATTGTATAGCCGGGTACACACAGGGGTTTAGCGCCAATAAAAGCTGACGTCGTCGTGCCGTTGCCGTGATAGTGGAGACGGACGGAAACACCACCCTCCGGAGTCGACGGGGCCGGCGATATGCGGGAAATTTGTGGATCGAGGCTTCTCTCACAGGCTAACTGCTTTGGACTTTGAATTTACTGTATTTGGCTATTTTATAATTTACCAGTACGTTAGCATGAATCAGAATAAAACGAGAATAAAATTAGAACTGTACTGCATTATGTAATTCGAGGACTTTGTCGCCCAGGCCTGAAATGTACGCGTCGGAGAAAGGGTTACCTAGGTATATGGACCAATATACCTACATGGGCTGTAGTCGGTATACGTACCGCCAGATAATGCCCTAGAAGGACCAGCGAGCTCCGTTGGATACCTATATCAGACAGGAATAGATATATAAGGGAAAGTCGATATTCGAATAGGGGTACTTCGCGTGTATGTTGAAAGTTTCAACTGAGGCTCCGTCGCTAGAGCAGAGCCTCCCTGTCCCCTGTCATCCAACAGGTAAAATCGAAGCTAGAATAAAGCACCCTGCGGCGAGCTCTCGCAAGTGCTTCGATTCGCGACTCCTCATAAGGCTCGCGACTCTCAACCGATGTTTAAAATAGCTCAGCCGCTACGCCGCCGAAGTGCGTGAGAAAGGTCAAGCGTGCCATTTTCTGACACACCGTCGACGGGCCATCCCAGCTCGCAGTGCAACCAGAAGCGGTACAACGAGACATCTCATTGGCCAGAACAGCCTATCCGCCCCACTCCACCCAGTGAACAACACACAAAATGCGACAGAAGGCTCGAATTGTTAGGCCTCAACGAAGGAGGGAGCCGTATTCGATATTGGATTGGGTGCTTTGTGGCGGCTGCCAAAGCACTATGAGTTCGTCCGATCGTGGTCCCATAGAATTGGTTCCTGGATCGATCCTTTAGGGGTAGTAATAGGCGTTTCTTCAGGTAGCTACGTAGCCTAGCCGGCTAGCCTTTCCATCTTTCAGAATTGACATACTGATACCTGCTTTCTTTAGAACATGCAGTGTTGGAATGCGTCGAATATTCTATATATATCTGTATATATAGCCTTTTCCCCAGTTCTGGGTGCGAGATAAGCTTTTGATATCGTAATTAAGATAATATTTAACTATCTCGTCCTTTTCGTCGTTAATTTTCTTGGTTCTGTCACGCACATGCATGCCCGGCGATGTCACTAAAGCGAGCAGTAGAACTGCTCCACAACCTATCATTACTTGGAATAGTCTCCAGCTTAGACTGTACAGTCAAACCCTTAGTACTTCCATACGGAAATGTTACAATAAGATCTGGAGTCCGATCTTTCGGGATACCCTTAACACTGGGTGGCCAAATGTTCGCTTTGAAACCAACGTAAGTTGTACCTGTGCACCCTAAACTCTTTACTCAACCATTTCATTTGAAGATTATATTTAACATTTACCAAAATCAACTACAGAAGCAACTACGATTTAAGCTATATCTTCGGCGTCCCCAGCAATTGCATCAATACGGAGGACCCACTATTATGTGCGAAGGACCCGAACAAAGGTCAGGCCGACGAAGTTTACGTTGGTGGGATATTCAACAACGAGACATCAGGAACTTACATCGGGCCTTTCCCGTGGCCGGAGGTCGGCGGCAGGAAGAAGGAAGAATCAACCCGAGAGCAGAGAAACTATGCCTACGAAACAATCCAGTTCGGTAATGCTCTAATCAACAACTTCCTATTCCTGTCGAGCGATAAACCCCAAGTAGGCGATATGAACTATCTCGGCCTAGGCCCAAACTCCACGATATTAAACGCACTATACGATATGGGTCGGATACCTTCAAAAGTATGGAGCTTCTGGGGAGGTTGGACCGGCGTAACGCGAGACACAATTCAAGAGGGATCTTTGGTACTGGGTGGATACGATTCAACCAAAAGCACCGGTACTTTTGCGTCATATAAGATGATAGATGATGAAAGGAATTGCAATATGAGGATATATATCCGAGATATCAGAGTTCGCCAGCTGAATGGTGTTGAGACCAGTGTGTTTGGTTCTGGAATGGCTATGGACGCTTGCATCAATCCAACATTCAACTCGATGTCGCTACCTCGCAGCATGGTTGATAAGATTGCCCAGATCGGTGACTTCACCATCGATGATGCGAAAAGATCTTCGGGTATCTACTCTTGGGGTTACCAGGTTCCGACGAGTCAAAAGTACGTTTCCCGCCTGAACCTCGACTAGCCCAATATAATCTACTCTTGTCTATTATCTAAACTAACATCTACAACAGTACAGGCTTTGACCTCATCATAGAGCTCGACAATATCAAAATAAACATACCCAATCACCAACTGTTCCACCCTTACCGATTCACAACCGACAACAGTGTCGTTGTCAATAGCTCCACGACACAGGTATTCCAGATCAACGCCCTTCAAGATGTCAACAAAAACGACCTATCCCAGCTCGGTTGGCCCTTCCTATCCGCCGCTCAAATTATCGTAGACCCAGAAGAACAGGCCTTTAGCGTCGCACAAGCTGTGCAATCCATTGTTTCGACCAGCACCATCATACCCATAATGGCCTCAGCGTGTGATACCGAGATGCTAGCTGCCACCCTGAAGGTTAACGACCCTAACGACACGTCAGCCATTACCACTACGTCTCAAACCTCTAGGACTCAGACGGAGAAGCCTTCTGAGAGAACTACGGAGAGCACCGCGAAGAGCACTACAGAAGGCACCACAAGCGGCACCGCGGAGAGCACGCCAGAGCCTACTAGCCCTGGAAGTCAATCATTTACCCCTTCTCCCCGGGGAGTAATAGAGACCAACGCAATAATAGGAGGTGTCGTGGGCGTTATCGCACTGCTGTCCGGCGCCGGATTACTAGGACTATTTTTACACCGCAGATACCAACTCAAGCTCCTGGTTTCTGGGAGCGGAAAGCGTAAATCTGCTCCCATAATACCATTGACTACTTTCGAGCTTGATAGCAGACAGTTCCCGAGGAGAGGGAGCGAACGATATGCAAACTCTGTAGCCTCGAATCACTCCTTGCAAGGCCAGAAGCCAGCAAGTGTATACGAGATGCAATAGTCCCGAAACTCCTCACGCATAAATTTCAACGTCATAGCATTTTTAATTTACGGTTTACGATATGATTATTCAACTCATTTTCGTTTCTAGCATTAACATTCCCGAACCATTTTTTATGTCCTAAATTCTTCATGACCATATGTATATATACCACGCGAATACGATATTCATTATAAGTACATGTATATATTGAACTATATTACCCCAGCGTATTTCTCTCGCAGATCATCCTATATCCAACCTCGATCCAAGGCTACCATGTTGGCCCTAGGGTTTAGATTTTCTCAGAAGAATAGTATGTATCTACTGCCTGCACGCACAGCTGGGCTCAACCATCATTATTCTGATCCTGTTGCTGAAAACTCTTCAGCATCGCCTCGACATCAAAGTCAGACCATTGTTCCAAGTTGGAGGCCGCAGGGTTGTAGTTAGCAGGATTGGAGTCCTGAGTCCCAACGTTCGGGTTATAATATAGTGACGGATCCTGGATACCTCGGTTGCCACTCCTCTGTTGTTCCATCCGATATCCAGGAAGTATTCTCACGAAGTTATTCTGGACGAAATCAGTCACAAGGTCTTTTTCAACTAGAGGTTCCAGAATAGGGTATGGCTGTCGGTTCTGAATTGGTGGTCGAAAGTCGAATCCTAAAGGTTCACTGGATACTCTCTCATTGTTCTCTGCCGCTCCAGCTTGGAAAGTTGGTAAATTACCCATGGCCATTGGTTCTTGGATCCGGTTTACTTGCTCTTGCTGTACCCCCGCCAGGTTTCTTGGAGGCGCTTCCTGGATCTCATCTTGAATGTTCTGCCGTTCCTGATTGCTACCTAGTTCAAGCTCCGGTTCCGGTCTCTGGTTGTCGTCATGGCCAGTATCCAAAGATATTCCCTTTGGTCTGGTCCGCCCGTATTTTGCTACTATCCTCTCTAACTCCAAGCGGGATTTCTTGCTGAGGCCGGGTCCACGGTTCCGCTCATTCCCAGTATCCCCGGACTCTGCCGGTGGGTAGGTTTGTTGTTGGACTTGTGGTTGGGCTTCAGATACCTGTTGAACTTGCGGCTGGGACTGGGCTTGGAATTGGGGTTGATTTCCAGCCTGGTTTACGGTCTGAGGTACGTTTTGGACCAAAGGCGCATATTGGTACTGATAGGGATTCAAAGGAGGTTGAAAGCCTCGAAAGTTAGATTGCAGTTGTGGTTGAAGGTTGAATTGTGGCTGAGGCTGAGGCTGCGGTAGCAGGTGATAATATGATTGGAATGGAAGTATGTAGATAGGTTGGAAGGCTACTTGGGGCTGAAGCCCCGAGAGATATCCGGGTGGCTGTTGGTTATACAGCTGGTGAGAAGGCACCTCAGTCTGCATCGTACCTTGGCCAACGGGCTGGGCTTGCGCTTGAGGTTGCGCCTGAGCCTGAGAACCCCCTAAAGGTTTATCCTTCGCTGGGTCCACTCTGAAGTTGATATTCACACGAGGTGCTTGTTGCCCACCAGTCGATGACTTTCGTTTTTTTGATGGGTCCGGGTCCACGTCTGACAGCCTATTAAGGTCATTGAAAGAATTAAACTCTTCTAAAGATCGCGAGGGCGGTGGCATGATCGGATCTACCACAGCATCCTTCATATCCGGTACTCCTTGTCCAGCGGGCATAATAATACACATCTCGCGTTCCAAAGCTTCAGCTTGCTCAGACCCTGACCCGGGCTCAGGATCCGGATATTTCTCACGATAGAATTCCTCGAGGCGTTCGCGCCGTTCATCATCAAGCTTGGGTAGGGCTGGAAGTTGAACAGGATTTATACCAAGTATACTCCCCACGGTGGACGGATACTTTTTTCTTTCGTTGAAGACCGTCCGCATTTTTTCCATGGCTTGCTTATAAATGTCCCAATTCGCTGGATCGTCGGAGTTAAGTACATATCGTTTACTCCATGCCGGTACGACGACATTACCGGTGCAGTAGCTCGACTTTGTAGGATCATCAGGAAGGCTCGGGACATAAACAGAACCCGGTGCCATTCGTTTCGCTTCGTCAAGAGCTCGAGTCTGAATTCCGTAGCCGCCTGAAAGACTCAAATCAAGGGCTCTATAACCTTTAACGACAGCGGGAAAGTCTTTGCCGGTCAAGTCGACGTACTGTGCTGCGTATGGTTCATCTAGTAGCCGGACTACTGCAACAAGGGTCTGCTCATTGCAGACATAAGAGTTATAGAACGCGAAAGCGCGAGCCTGAAAGGAATGCTTCCAGTTTATGACGCCCAGTTGGCTGATAGATTTTTCTCCTGCCTCAGGTTCTTTTTTCGTCCTGCATTTGTCGTCCTCGATGATCGCTGAATATGTTTTGGCCCTGAGTGCGCTTGGTTTGGCAAGAAAAGCGAAGGCGTCCACAGACGTTGAGTGAATGAGGCAGATGGAGAGTATCGTCGAAAAAATAGATAGCCACCAAAGGTGGACAGACGCCGCGTTCGTGTAGCATCTGGCCATTTTGTTCGTATACGCCAGGCTAGCACTACACTCAGAACCAGAAATCCTATCTAAGTCTCCAAGACCAAACTCTAGCTCCAATGAAGTTGGCTACTTGATCGAGTCGTAGATTGATGTTTAATACGTTTCCGAAGTTTTCGCGGGTGATATTATCCTGCTCACAATTTGCCTCAAATCCGCTTTGGAGATGCTATAATCCTACGGGGTATTGTACACCAGAGTTACGAGTAGTTATTATTATGGACTAACGTTCTATGTCTTTTAGGTATTATCGCCCTGTGGCCCTGGTGCGATATTTTTTTCCTCTAAATCTAACATCTGCGAGCCGACCTGATTTCCCTCTTCTGGCTGCTCTAAATAATCAAGCCCCTGAATGCCTTGATTTTCGATACCCAGATCGAAAGCGCTCCCCGAGTTCCCCACCTGATACTGACCCAGTCTCTGAGAATCAACAAAATTAAACCCCCAATCCAAATCATTTAATGACTTTGACTTCAATTCTTCTCTTTGCCGTAGATATTGTTCGTCAAGCACGTCGATAGCATCTCTGCCGAGATCATTATATGTTCGAGATATTTGGGGCGACGGCTCAATTCGAAATTGCTGGGGTTCCGTTCTCATATTCAATTGAGACGGAGAGACGAAGTTTCGTAGGAAAGAGTCAAGTGATACTTGAGATAGTTGAGACAACTGGCGCGACGGCGCTCTCCCCGGGAGGTCTATATTAATATCTTCTTCGAAGTCAGGAGACGGCATACCAAATATGGGGTTGCTTTCGAATTTTTCAGTATCTTCGTCTGTCTGAAACTCCATTGCTGCAAAAAAATCTTCATCCTGATCACGGTTGGCTTGTCGGTTTATTAGGGGCCCTTGCTGCTGTTGTGATTCAGAAGTTGGAGAATCCAGTAATGGATAGCCTCGCATCATGTTGTTTGCCAGCGGACCCTGTGGCAGTGGGTAATCCGTCCCCATCACCCCGCCATAGTATTGTGTACCGGCGGGCCTCGGTAGGATGGGCCGGAACTGGGGTTCAGTCCTGCCTTGATTGGCTATCTCATTCTCGTATGCCTGTTGCTGCTGCATCTGTAGCGACTCAAGATATTCCGCATATTCCAGCCTCGCGGCCTCCTCCTGCCGTAATTTATCTATGCGCTCTAGTTCTCTGTTCGCTGCTTCTACCTGTGCTCTAGATCTTTCATCTGTTTCGGGGTACCTGTACTTCCCGAGCAATTCCTTTACGACCCGAACTCCCGGGTTTGTCATTTTTCCAGGTTCCACGGCATTCATATAAGCTTCAGCCATGGCCTGCTGGAAGGCCTGTTCCTTGGGCCGTACCAGATGGAACGAGGCGCCTCCGGTAGCGTAATACCAACGATCTGTCTGACCTCTCAGGATCTGTCGAGCTTCTGCCATTTCTCCAATATCCAGAAATTTGTCTTGGATCAGTGACTCTCCGGTCCCAACAGTTTTGGGCACGTAGATTGCATCCTTGATTGTGATGTACTCGTTCGTACCCATGATTCGATACCGAATCGATCCGGGTGGAACCCCTTTAATAAGGTCGGCGAAAAAGCCTCCAATGGGCGTCATGCCATTTGCATCTGGGATGTATTTTCCTCTGCCGTTGTTTGTTAAATCAATCCAGGACGGTGAATTAGGAACAATCTTTCGAAAACTCTTCCACCCGTGCTCGAGCCCCGGAAGCCCCAGATCCAACAATTGAATCCCGGCCGGTATGTCATACCAATGTATGAACAGCGAATATCTTTTTGGGTCATACTTCTCTCTGCACCCTGTCGGCTCCCAGAATGCCATGGCCGTGACTTGCTCGGAATTTCTGGTATTCATGAGGCCCATGACACCCTCCGGGCTACCGCCCCTGCTATGACATTCGTCGGTGCTGAAATCGTTGATCTTTATGCGTAAATCATGACTCCCATCGGTAGTTATCGTTTGATGCCAGGCGGCTATAGGGGTCAGGAGTGCGAAGTGATAGCCGATATGTCGCAACTCGATAAACCGAGGAAGCATCACCATGATTCCCAGGATTAAAATTAGCTGCTAATGTGCAGCACTAGTAACAAGACATTGCAGGTGGCTATCGTGGCCGTATCGATGGTTCCCATGGCTTCCGTGGCCTGACCTTCGGCTGATAGGAGAAATGTACGCATTCTCACTCATACTTGGCCACGGAGGACTCATAAACATGGGACAACATGGATAGTTAGCCCAGGCCTTCATCTAGTTTGACGTGGACATTTCCGAGTTAGCCTGGGGCTATGTCGAACCCTGCTACCCGCTTGCCAACCCGTTTCATCTGAGCAGCAAAGAACAGCCCCGTGAAATGAGAAAACCGTGTCCAGGTAGCCGAAGTTACGCGCGTAAGAACGTTGTATTCTGAGATACCACTGTGTTGTGTCACAGGAGGAGGCCAAGTTCGCCCAAGATGCGGCTGAGTTCGGCAGGCGGAATCCGGGGCACAAACCAGGATCTCCACATCGCGCTGACTTGGTGACTCAGGGTTTCGCCTGACAGGAGCCGGCTGGCTCGGCCTGCGAGATCGTTTTATGAGGTTTGCATAACAAATCCTCTTTGACGCGGTTTATAAATTCGCAATGATCTCAGCACTACCTCGACAATTTCTCCTGCATCATCCAAGAACTCTAGTTACTAAGCATCGAAATACCCCGTTGATTACCAAAGCTCTTCCACAATGGCGTCCTTACTCAGCAGCATCGTTGGCTTTGCCACGGGTTCTGGCTCCTCTGGCTCCGCCGGAAAGGATGCCGGAGACGAAGATACATCGCCACAAATAGAACTTCTAGGAGAAGTCGAGGAACTTGAGCCTGAAGAGTATAAAAAGATCGAACCGTTATTTCCTCGTCTTGTGAAGAAAGGAGACCCCCTTCCACGACCGACACTGCGTAGAGTCGTCTTCGAGGTAAGCTTATAGACATCCCTGAAATCTCCATAAGGCTCTGTTGCCTATTTCGGAAATACGACGTCTAACAACACACATCGATATCAGAATTCGCCGCTATCAAAGTACGCGGATCTTGGATGCTATGCCGCTGTCGTTGACAATGCGTACACACTGAAAGAATGTGATGAACTATTGAGAATTGCCGAAGCTTCTTCAGACGAAGGATGGCCAATTGCCCAAGTAAATATCGGGCGGGACCGACAAGTCCTCGATACGAGCTATCGCAACTCTGATCGAATCTTGTACGACGACCAAGCTTTGGCAGACAAACTTCTGAAAAGAATAGAACCCTTGATCGCCAAAGATATCGCCTATCTCGACCCGTTAGACGCCGGAATCAGCAAGGGTCCCTTGGGGTGGAAAGGGACAGCCGCGAAACGGAGGGCAGAAAAGTTTAGGATGACACGGTTGAACGAAAGATTGAGATACCTAAGGTATCCCGTCAGTGGCTTTTTCAAGAGTAAGTTCCACAACCCACGGAACAGTTCGACATCCCAATCCCAAGCAATCCGGCACTAACAAAGAAACAGTGCACTGCGACGGAGCCTACACGACACCGGACCACAAGGAATCCTCACTCTTCACCTTCCACGTCTACCTCAACAACAATACTGGGGATGTACCCCTTAAAGGCGGCGCCACAAGGTTCTGGGACTATGGATCCCATCTGTTCCAGGAAAACAACAGGAAGAAGAAGGGTCTCATGAAAGATCCCGATTACTACGACGTCGCGCCTATCCCAGGGAGAGTCCTGATTTTCCAGCACGCGTTTTTAGTGCACAGCGGAGAACCCATTACCGCTGGTGTCAAGTTGACAATTCGGACGGATTTCATGTTCGAAAAGATCCCAGATGACGAGGAAGAGATCGAATATCGCAAGCATCTGCAGAGGAATCAGTTGCTAGCGGACGAAATTCCAGTCGATCCAAGAGATGAACTGGTTGAGGCTTCGGAACCAGTAAATAACTAGAAAAGGGAGAATTTATAGGACAAGTTATGTACTGCTGTGAGCTGAGTAGCGGCTCTCACACGTTCACAACCCTCCCCCCTCAATTGCAATAGAGAATTATTTCAGCAGTATTGTTCGAGATAGATGATGAGACATGTATACTACATCGCAGCTTATGATCATGACAAAACACTATCAAGGGACCAAACTAGAATTGTGATCCTAATATTGCATCCAATATCCTTCCAGCTAAAATTCTCTACTCAAAGAGGAGTAAGGATCGCCATTATATTACCCAACCCATACCTAATTACCAGATAAGCATCTAACAAAGCATCACAAATATAAAGGGCGCGATATAGTCATACGTAAATGAACAATATAAGAAAACCAATAGCCTCTTTAAGAGACGTAAGCTCCAACCCAATCTAGAGATTAATTGTATGATATTAGCGCACACCCAACAAAGCACCAATGCGCTGGATATATTAAGCTCCCAAATACTTACAGATGTAACAGAAGTCCCCAGATTCGAACTCATAGCTCCCAACTGCGCACTGAGAAGTAAAAGTAAACCCCCTTTTATCAATTGATTAGTTCCACTATTCTATTAGTTGAATTGCATAGTTTGAGCCATTTACTTACGACGAATAGATTGCAACCCCGCTTTGTTCCAGCGCAAAGCTATCGGCTCCCGATTGTACACACTCCCCGGCGCTACCACCACTCCAGGTGGCTTCGAAACCCCAAAATTGATATTCAGCCGTCGGTTCGGGTGGTATACCAGTCGCCGTAAGTGTTCCGGTGAAGCCATCAGGCGCCCAATAGGCAGTATACAAATCTTCTGGGCTACCATCGATCAAAGGATAGAACGCAGTAGTTGCGGCAACACTCTGAATAAGGAGGGAGCACAGATCGGCATTGCCGGTAGTAGAAGTAATAACGACGGCTAAAGTATTGAAACCGGTCTCAAGAGCAAAACTGCTAATTGTTGGAGTTGGCGGTCGAGACGGCGTACTATTTGGGCCGCTAGGGGTGGTTTCTGAGATCAGACCGTCCGATGGTGGCGTCGAGGATGGCTCAGGAGTTGTGGTCGGAGTATCCTCTGGGGTCGTGGTAGGTTCTGTGAATTCTGAAGAAATAGGTTCTTCAGTTGAGATTGGCTCCTCTGTGGTCTCCGGTTCTTCAGTTGAAGTAGGTTCCTCAGTGGTCTCCGGTTCAGTGGTAGAAGTTGCAGGATCTTCGGTTGTAAAGGGTTCCTCTGTGGTGGGTTCAAAGGTTGGCTGTGATGGAGGTTCCGATATTGGGGTAGACTCTACTACCGGGGTAAGGGGATTGCTAGTTCTAGGTGTAGTAGAACTCGAAGTTGAACCACTTCCACCGGCCCCCGCAGACTGTGAATTGCCTGAATTGTTGTTTTTTCTTGTCAAGGCTATCGCGAGGCCCGCAGCGAGCCCTGCAATGATGAGGACTAACACTACCCCAAGGATAATGAAGAAGACTTTCCGCCGCATGCCACAAATAGTTTTCTCTTTAAGTGGCATCCCCATCCCCGCTCCTGCTCCTGCTCCGCCAACAGCAGCGAAGGCAACAGGTGCCAGCGGAGGTGGTTTTTCAGGATAGCGGTCCGGGGTTACGTATTGCGGCTGTGGGGTCGGCTGTGGAGGTGGATATGCGTATGGCGGATCGCTCGTCTGCGTAGGATACGGATCATTGCCATAGCTGCCATATGCATTGTACCCAGAGGGCATCTCGGATACACCACTTGGAAACCCAGGACCCCCAGGACCCTGGTTAAAGGGAGACTGTCCTCCATATGCATATCGACCGTCCGCCATTTCTGCACACTTTAGTAGCTAGAAAAACTCGATCGAAATAACTAAATCTGCACCATTTCAAAGACTCTCTAAGTCAGTCAATTGTTCGTTCAGCCGAAAGTTGAGGATTCTGCGAATTTAAATATCGATATCGCATTGTCCGCTTAAGGCCTATAACAAAGGATTATATAGATCAAACAATGCATTTCTACATACCTCAATGGTCCCGCCTCAGAGGAAAGAGAGCAATTTACACAGGTCGTCTCTCGGTACGGTGGACTCCAGCCGGCAATATTGTTGGCGTAAAATAAAGGGACGGGCCAAACAAGAAACAGCGAAACCTCTCTTTCCCGTCGCAAGAAATGTTACGGCCCATCCGCCCTCTTTATAGACCAGCTGCTGGAAGCCCCGCAGCTGCACATGGAGCTAGACCTGCAGCCGCTCGAGAGGCGACCATGAAAATGCGAGGCCGGCTTTACGGCATTCGCCCCATGCACAACTTTCAGCTCTTCCAAATTTTTCTCGCGAAAAACCGAAGCCTTCTCGAAAACATCGGCGAACCGTGGGATTTTCTTTATCGCCACTGCGGCTCTTCTGCAGGACCAAGACCATAAAACAGCACACTATCAACCCATGTGCTGCACAATCGCTAACAAATGCACATGGAGTGTGTTTGTGCGATTCTTGGCGGATGTGGTGTGCCAGGTTCCTGGTGCGGGTCAGCCGCACCGGATTTCCTCTTCGAGGTCTGGCCGTTCTTGGACGGTCTTGTGTAACGAGGAGGCTGCAGTTTGCCTTCGCAGAATATTCACCACCGCCATGTCTCCAGACCACTCCAGACCATAGGTTATGCAGGGCGCCGCGGTTTGGTTTGTGATATAGCTCGAATTTGGTGGGCTTCTCTACGCCCGCTCTCGGGAAGGTCAGCGGCTAGTTTACGAGGCAAATCTCGGGAACCAAGGACTTCGAACGTAAGAATTCGAATTCGAACATCGGACGAACTTGGTATTATATAGGTACGTTTTGGAATATACATATGCGTATGATATACCGATATGGCATGCACACGGGTAGCTTCAAATCTGCGCACGGGACCACCCGGTACCCCCCATACTTGTCTGCAGTCTGGATTTGAACCCACATGCTTGCAGTCTAAGATACCTAGCAAGCCAGTCGAATTTCCCAAAAGATTAGGATGATACCAATACCGAGCTTATATGTATACAACGGTAAACATGCAGTTATCGACAGTCCCAGCCTTGTACCAGGACACAATCCTAGGCGTACCTCAATCTCCTTTCATCTCAGCACCTCTCCTCCTCCTTTCCCCGAAACATCCCCTCAATCTTACTCCTTCACCTCAATTATTTCCACACCCTCTGCACTCTCCCGCATCGCAGAGTCCCGGCCTACGTGGCCGTGGACCGGTGAGTACAAGATCGACGTGTCGACTTTCCCGCGAGCCCTACTGATATTCAAGCATCGTGGCATACACAGGACGCGAAAGAAACCATCCATCCTGGCTACAGCTTCCCCGAACGCTGCCTGACCACCATCGAACCTAGGGTTTTCTCAACCCCATTCATCTGAACCTGGGCAGGAGCCCTATCTATACTACCCAACCTTCCAGGGAGTTTCATTAGGGAAAAGTACTCCTCCATGCACCCCAACAGATTGATACAAACTTTCGGATGGCGAGCAAATCCTCTAACACGAACATAGGGAGCTCAACTTCAAACCACAGCCTTTGATACACGCGTGTTTCACGCTTCTCGGAGATATCAGGTGTGGGAATAGGGTCAGAAACGAGATACCCCCCCGAATCCACGATTCTCTTTCGTAGATTCACTTATCCCATACATTCATCCCGATATCGACATCCCTCACACATGTATCTCTCACAGCTCACAGAGCTGGCAGGAGGCCAGCATCCCGACCCCCTCGTCCTCGTCCCGAGACAGGCTACGGTGATCTGTGAGCCACACTCAGGGCGAGCCAATACAAACTACGGGCTGGAATTAAAGAAACCGCCCCTCCTTCTAACGCTTACATCCCGAATCGATCAAGACCAGAGCCATTTTGAATATTGGCCTTTTATCTGGGCCCTCAGTAGTCCCTTCGTATCATCGGCGTAAGCTTTCTATCCCCACTCTTAGACACCCTCTGTACACACAGCTGTGTGATTCAGTCCATTAGAGTAAGAGGACTAACCTCAAAACGGCACTGGCCGGGATGGTTTCCCGCTCCATCAACGTAACAAACGTCGCAAACCCAGAATTGATCGGGTAGACCAGGACCAGGTCTGGATACAAAACAATGGGCAGCTATACTCCGATGAAAAGCCACTTCATACAACGATGCAATCCAGACGAGCAGAAAGACATTAGGGACTGAGGCTATCTCAAGCTCAGTCCGTGGATATATAGTAGTCAGGCAGCTGCGAACTATATGGACACCATACCTACAAATCCATTCGAGGCTATCGCCTCCACAGGTCCAAAAAGTAAAATACGCAGGAAGGGACAGGGAGGTTTACCATCTTACTTGAACCTTCCCACATTACATGGTACGTGTTATTTTCCAGAATAACGTTGTCCCTCCCCTATTACCTCTTTACCAAAAAGCTTTCCGTATGAGTACATAAGGTATGCATACTAACAGGTGCTGCAGATTGCTCCTAGATAGAGCGCCTGGGTTCGAGGCTACTAGATAGAAGTCAAGGAAAAGACTACGGATCTGGTCCCGTTGCACGAAGCGTATTCCACAAGAATTAATTTCGTATGTGGCCTATTGGCTCCAAACACAAGCACCATCGTGTCACATAATTAT
The DNA here is from genome assembly GCA_036971245.1 of Arthrobotrys sphaeroides. Lineage (NCBI taxonomy): Eukaryota > Fungi > Ascomycota > Orbiliomycetes > Orbiliales > Orbiliaceae > Arthrobotrys > Arthrobotrys sphaeroides. The sequence goes on from JAJTTW010000003.1 coordinate 837,928, forward strand.
GACCTGTTAACCTCGGTCTCCAAACGCGGAAATTATCGTTTCTGCTTCACCTAAGCAGAATGCAAAACTTTCTGGTGACGAGACTAAGCAGAATGGCCCTTGGGCTCCGAAAACATTACCAAAAAGTATGATATTTCTATATCTGAAGTCGAAGGAGAGCGTGAAGAGAATGAACTACATACAAAATTTAAAACCCACATATCACAAAAATCAAAAACCAAAAACCTGAATAACAGGCTACACATAATAACTAAAGTGACAGATACAATATCTAAAAAAACAAGTACAAGAAATTCAAAGACACAAAACCACAGCGTTCTGTTTGAGATGGAATTTTTTTGAAGATATTGAAGTAATGGCAATGGGAACACCATAAACGGAGAACCCCAATGAATTTATAAAGAAAATACACAACCATGCTATTGATCAATTGAACAACATACCGCCCTACCTGATGAAAGTCAATAGAAACATCCAAGACGAGAAATAACACAAGCATGCGGGCTATTTTTCAAGGAGAAAGGAAGAACAAACAAAGCAGAAAACATGCAACAACGAGAATATGAGTATTCAAGGAGGACTACCGAACAAGGGAGTGAGGGGGTGAGCAGCGGAGTCGTAGATATACGTTAACAAGAATATCCACATATCAACGGAAGGAACAGCGAGACCAACTCTCCTCAAAATGTTTAGGGACCATCTCCACATGTACATACAATCTACATCCCCAATCCCTCAGCGGCCGGAAACCCTAGACCTCGCGCATCAAAAAACCAGATGGAACAGCTCGAACCTACTTTTATGATAGTTAATGCCGTTGTTGTTTCCTAGCTTACAGAATAAGAACAAGAATGCGAATTCCCAATCGATCCCGCTATATCAAAGCCCCCATACCATAAAAAAATAAAGATTTTGCCCCCCCCCTTGTAGTAGTCTCAAAAAAGGACACATAGCACACTCACTCCACTTCACCCCCCGCCTCTACAGCTCGATTTTTAATGATCCAAAACTCGTAAATCAAATGGTACGCTGCTCCCCCTTCCGCTCTTATACTTCCACCCATTAGGCGGCGGTCCAAACCACTCTCTGGGTTTTGGTAGTTCCTCTTCCCTCTTCCATCTGAATCTTATGTCATCGACTAGGATCCTTCCATTCCCGTTTGATTTGATCGAGTGAGTAGATGCCACACTATCGGGTCGATTGGGGATACTCGATCGACCACGTCCAGCGGCGGCATTAATGTTTGATGATAAAGTGAAGTTTGATACGTCTCGTCGACTAGGGATTCGGCTTTGTGGTGGTGCCGGGGGCGGCGCTGGTGGCGCGTTAGAGGGGTTTGGTGGTGTAGGGGGGTGATTTGAAGGGGGTGCGAAGTTAGATGCTGCCTTTGCAGCTGCCAGTGCAAAGTTTGGCTGTGTATGTGGTGGTGTTACTGGCATTTGTTGTGATTGGGGCGGAGGAGGTGGAGGAGGTGGAGCGGCTGATCTCGTCGGCTGTGGAGGGGGTGGTGGTGGAGGTGCTGTCGGGGCAGCGAATGAAGGCGGTGTCGGAGAAGGTGCATTACGAAATGGACTTAATCTGTTGGGACCGGGAATCGGTGGCGCTGCACCGGTAGGAGGGGGTGGAGGGGGCACTGCAGGTGCTGACGAGAGCCTACGCTGTGTAGGTGGTGGTACCGGAGGCGGTAGCTGCGGTGCATCTGAATATGGGCGAGGTGGAGGGATCGCAGGCATGCCCGGGCGAGGTGCCAGGGCTGGCGGCTTTCGACCTGGTATTGCCGGTGCCGATGGGGCAAAAGGTAGATTTGGTCGTCCAGCGGTAGAAGGCTTCGCAGGTATCGGCCTGGGAGGAACCGGAGCCTTCTTAGTTATTGTTTCACTGTCAGATAGATATGGTGAAGTGCTGTTCGCTGCAATATCGTCCCAAGTATATTAGCATCCTAGCGTTCATGATCCGGATGAGATAACAAATCCATACCTCCTGTATCAATCCCGACACCCTTCCTTAACTTCGGTATTCCGCCGGCGAACAATCCAGCGAGCTGTGGTGGTCCCTCACCTCCACCGCCTGCGCCTCCGAACGCACCAGGACCACCGGAATCACTCGAGCTCCTGGGTCTGTTCGCACCGATACCCCCGGGAACAGGAGGCACGCCCAATGCTGGCCGTCCAGGCACCGACGGTGCAGTTCCTAAAACAGTACCACCACCAGAAGGCCCCGAGGATGCTTTGCCGGAGACAGTCGGGCCGGATCGATCGTTTGTGACGGTCTTTTTCAGTCTGATTCCTTTCGAGATATCACCGAGGAGAGCTCCCTAGGTCAATTGTCAGCACGAAGGACAGCAGCAGCAGTAGAGCAATATATAGCTAGAAAGTCGGCGGAAACGTACTCGTCCAGCACCACCTCCCGAAGGCGGAGGCGGGAGACCACCGGGAGGTGGAGGTGGAGGTGGACCTCCACCGAAGCCGGGAGCACCGAAGCCGGGCGGCGGTGGGGGTGGAGGAGGTGCCGGCATGGTGGTACTACAGCCGGCAGGGAAGGATAGTAAGGATGGATGTGATTTGACGGTCGCAGAGACCCCGAGCTGGATAGTGAGAAGTCACTGCTTTGTTCCTCTTTCGTTCGTATGAAGTGACGTTGGTCGTATGATGTTGTATGTAGGGTGTATGATGAGTGATATGATGGTGATGATGGTGGTGATGATGAAAGAGATGATGATGATGATGATGCCGGCAGGGATGCAGCCTCCTTTTAAACAGCAAAAGCCCAAAGAGCAGCACGCGTGGTCGGAGCAGCCTCGAAGCCGTCTGGTCGGCCGCCTGGAGATGCAAAATGCGAACGTTGACGACGTGTCGGGCGGAAGCCTGGAAGCTAAGCAGGCTGTCTGGTTGGTTGGTTTTGGGAGGAGTGGAACTGTCTGAACCAAGTTGGACCATGTTAACGTCAACGACGCCGTTTGCGTGGCGGTGTGGCTGAGCAGGCAAATTGCATTCCGCGGGCCGTACAATTTGATATGGCCACTGCAGGCTGCTCAAATAGCTGGTTCGCGAGATAAGCACTCAGTAGTACTTGTCTATATATGAATGTGGACGGTGGATTATAATTGTGGCGTCGGATGGTTTATTATTGCGCAGTGTGATAGTTAGTGTATGCTGTTCTCCCGGACAGACGCCGATGGTGATATAATATTATATGACAGTGGTAATGATAAATGATAAAGGATAATGAATGCTTCTCTCTGCTTTTATTCCAAAACGCCAGATGCCAATAACCAAACCGATGGAACCGAATGTAACAGACCGCGATACCGATCCCGGTATCAATGCAATGATAAAGAACGAGTCCGCGAGAAAAGATATATGAGAACGGCCTAGACGTGCTTCCATCCGTTCTCCACGAGCACATGCATCTCGTCCACCAGGCAGAACTCCCCGGTCTCATCCCCCCCGCCCTCCTTCCGCCACTTCGCCACCCTCTTCCCCACCTTCCGGTTCCTCCACGGCAGGCCCAGCAAGCTTGTCCCGATCCTGACCGGTATCGAGATGAAATACTCCGGCCACCGGTACATGTGCGCCCTCTGGTATAGATACGCAGGGAAATTATACCCAACCCGAACCTGCGGATTCATCCACACCCCGGACCGACTCGATGACTGGAACCCTCTGGCGTTATCGGCGTGTATCAGACAACATTCTGACCCCTCCAGGTGAGTTACCGACAAGGAATCATCGATCCCACGGAACCGCAGTGGGTTCTGCTGCCGTGTAAAGGGAGCTGCATCGAAGGCTACCATGCCGTTCCAGCAGCTTTTGACAGGAACCGGGTCCCCGTTCATCATCGCTTTCCGACTCTCGCCGGCCGCGAAGAACGGGAATCGTTGACTGGCGGCTTCTCGTCCGTAGATGTCTCGTAAGGCAAAGGTGTCATAGTAGTACTGCGGTTTGTTGAAGTCCATCGAGCACGCTGCCGCGTAGTTCCCGTCTCGCGTCTTCAGGAGGGTGATTACATCTTCGGCCTATCCTCCATAATTCTCATCAGCATCCATGCAGTTGGCATACAAGATCCCGATGTTGCAAACTTACCGTGAAAACAACGTCGTTCATAAACAATATCCTATCAAAATCCCCCATTCCCTGCCTCTGCAGCTCCTCCAACGGTTCCAAAAGCCGATTCCTCAGCTTCGCCAGCATCGGTATCCTTCTCAGTTCCTTCTTCCCCCTTGACGTCATCACCCACCCAGGCTTATCATCCCCCTGAGCCACCACCTCGGCAACCTGTTCCCGATGTGTGATGGCTTCAATTAGCACCCTCCTCGCAACTCCCATCCTCCCAAGCTCCTTATCCAGCTCACTGAGCATCGACGGCGTCTCATCCCAAGACCCGTTCTCGTAAATGCTGACAAACACATTCTCCGGCCCCAGTTGCTGTATCAGCATCAACAACCCATTGATCCAGTAAGGTTTCAAAATCTTCCCGGATATCCAATGATTCGCTGCGATGTACACTTTCCCGATCCCGTGAACACGGGGTACCGTGATGTCCGGGTTATAATCCCATAGCGAAGCTAATTCGCCGGATGAAGTTCCGTCGGTGCTGTCGGTGTCGCTGTGCAGGAAGTAGATGAACAGATGGGCGTTCAGAAGGAGTATTATAGCGGCGAAGAGGAGACGACGGATGAGACGGGTTTGTGGGGAGCTGCGCAGACGGAGCATGGGTACAACGGGCATTAAAGAGAGACGAGAAGGTTAATTAAGTTGGCAGTGGTGAATTAGGAGGCGTGGAACACGAGAGTGAGATCTACTAAGAGGCTACGACATGACATCGAAAGGGATGGAATAAAGGAGAGTGGTGAGATTCGACCGAACGACGCGATTGATACGATTCGGATCTCGGTTCGGTTTGATGACGATGTGGAGTTAGTCGAGCCTCTGGTTTCGAATCTCAGGGATGGAATGCGGAATAATCTCAGGGCTTGGCAGGCACGCAGGCCGGTTTCTTGGCTGCTTCGGCACCCATCCGAAGAGTAACATCGATACATCCGCCCGAGTACTTGATATCCTCGATCGCGATTCGGTTCCATCGTCGACACCGGCTATATCTTTTCTCTAGAAGTTATTTGAATGTGATATCTTTGGTTATAAGTTGGGATGTTGGATTCATACACAATCAATTAAATTGATCGAATTAATATAACGACGATGCAGATACAGATAAGTTTCCGTGAAAAGCGCACATTCGGATCTTCTTTCCGTGCTTCAGTGGAGCAAATTTACTATCGATCCAAAGTGCGATCCGGGCCAGTCTACGCCATCTTGATATTAGTTTTTGGACAAATGGGGATTCTGACGGTCTGTTGTTTCTAGCAGGGAATACGGGCATCATTCGAATAATGTATAAGTCTACTAGCTACTGGAGTCAACTTGACGGAATATATATGCATGACGCTATCGAATAACTACAAGATTCACAATCAAGTTGACATCGCTCAAAGCAAAGAGAAGGGCCGACTTCTGCTTAATCAGAATCCGGCTAGTCGACGGGACCGTATCGATATCGATATGCCTTGCCAGTCTAGAATTCTCCCAACCGCTTGTAACCATGTTGTATGTCGCCCAGCCTATTGCAATATATCGAACGAGCCAATGACCTTCGATGCAATGCAAAATAGGTATTCGAACCCACAGCTGCCGGCTCATGACCATGGAATCCGTCGACTGCAGTTGCGAATGTCATTTCCTTCCTGTACCTTGTCTTTTACCCTGCGGTCGATATCCCGTGGTTCCAGATTGAATCCTTCGAGCGAGTAAAATCGGAACACCGGCATCGACTGGTCATAGGATTACATAAATTAATGGCCATCGATGAGAGCCGGCCGATGCAGCGCCTGTTGAAATACCGCCATCTACCAATTATCGAACTGGCATGAAGCATTCGGACTCTGTGTTCACTCCCAAGTCGCCTAAAGTTGACTCTTCTATAACTTCAAAACCAGTGGAAGATTCCAAGCCTTCGAGATCAATCCTTTGAGCAATTGAGCCCCGCCCCAGGATTCAAATTAATGAATATCCCGCTTCTCTTATCACTTCTCCCGATCGATCTCTCCTGTCAAAATTGAACGTTGCAACCAATCTACGCGTCCTACGTAGACCTTCTTTCGAGGGTTTCTTCCGGTGTCATGGTTCTTCGTCGCAGTTGGCGCCCATCTGCATGTTCCCTCGCTTCCAACATGCAGTTATCCCTGCCCCCGTCCCAAAATAGGTCGCATCTGAACCCTGCCTCTTCCTTCCCCTCCCGTTCGCACACAAAGCTGTTGGACTCTGAATTCATATCTATCCAATTCCGTTGAGAGTGTGAGAAAAGAGCCGGAATCCACCAGTGAATCAGCATCCAGCCCTCGAAGTGGGGACTCAAACCAACATTTGTCAAAAAAACATCTACTGGCGGCACAGAATCAGCTATCTGATTCCTTCGGATACGCCCAAGCCCAAACCCTAAGAACTGCTCAAGAAAAATCAAGAAAAACCCAAGATACCTAGATCCATTGACCGTCTACTCCAAGATCTTTAAGAGCCCCCGGCAAATACTCAAGTGTCTATTTCGAGCATCATGGGTCCCTCCACAACCCTGACTTCTTCCCGCCTGCCAACAGACACCCAGGTAAGAATGTCTCGTTGTGCGCGAATACGAGCTCTCTTCAACAGAATCGAGAAGGAGGAAGCCGCAAACTGCGTAAAATTCGGATGAACAGAATCCTTGATCCCAATCAATTCTTCCAACTAATATTCCCAAACCGCTGGTAAAATTGATAAAAACGATCGCAAGATTCATGCGATTACCTCTTTTTTTCTCGTGAATGTCCCCGCTCATTTAATTAGATCTTCGTTTCGGGAAGAGCTTTGTACTCTGCGAAGAAGTTGGAGAGCTACACACATATAATCCCAAATCCCCACCTTGCAAAAGAAGGGAACGAAGGTATACAGAATACTCGCTGTGCCCCGTAACTGCGCCTGCAACTCTGCCTTTTCTCCACATTTCTCGTTTCCAAACGTTAACATTCAGCAATTATAACATTATCAAATTCCTGTTCTTACATAATTCGCTCTTTCGATCGTTCAATCGCAATCAGCTTCTCCAACTTTTGTTTCTCTATACTTAGCAAACAAACCCACACGGGACATTCTAATCCGGTTTTCTTTTACCAAGCCACGAACGCTGTTGTCTGCCGGAATTGTCGGCTCCTTCGCATTAAACGCCATAAGCTGGTGGAGTTCGTTCCAACCCCGAGGCTCTGCGGAATGCTCCTTGCAGTCTTCTTAAATAACTGTTGAAGTACCCTGCCATCTTCTTTGCTATTCTATATAATCGACTAGGACCGCCTCGTATCTGTTCTGTTGGAGACGGTTTAGAATTCCTAGATTTTATAATTCGGTCCTGGGTTTCTGGTGATTGGAACTTATTTTCGAATTGCCGTATTACTACTGCCACTTCACTATACATCAGGTACGTACCTATGGGACATACGTGCATCCACATAAATGCGTAAGCATGGCACTGGAGAACGGGTTAACTGCCATGTTAATTCCAATGACCCTCTATACGGTGAAGGACTTGTCTTTACTTTATATTTTCGCTTTCCCTTCTTTTGTATATTACCCTATCTTTTATGACGCTCGACGCTCTCGCATATCAAAAGCCACCCCAGACTAACATATATTCGTCAGTATCTTAGTACTTGATAGATAGATATATCCGCCAAAATGAAATTCGCACTCGCAAGCACCCTCTTCCTCTTCGCATCATGGACTCTAGCCACTCCTGTCCCACACTCAGATCCATACAACTACCCCGGCCAACCCGTCAACGTCGATGTCAACCTTCTCACCATCGCGCACCAAGCAATCAACGAAGTCTCATGCGCGGACACCTGCATCTTTGAGAAATATCCCCAGACGAGTCCGTGTAAAACTGAGCAATGTACGTTTTATCCACTTTACTTCTTTACCACAAAAAAAAAAAAAAGAAAGAAAAAAAAATGCCGGTTTGTACTAACTTTCCGATGTACGGGGTAGGCCGAAACTCTTGCACATCCTTCTCGGACGCCTACTGGGCGGAACTCAACACCTGCATCAAGTCCTCCTGTTCTATTAGGTCCGAAGTAGCCCTAGCATACATCAGGAACATGAAGCGCGCCGTCGACTCCCACTGCTCAATCGTTGGTTTGATTTTCCGAATCTTCGGGCCGGATACAAGGAAGCAGAAGGTTTTCCCTGTTACTAAGCCGAAGCCGACCAATCATGGATACGGTGTATCGGCCGCTGCGAAGGATTGTAATAAGAAGAACTCGTGAAGTGGGATACTTACAGTGAGTTATATCCTATGGACTCTAGTGCTGTTGGTCAAAGGGAGCGAGTGACTAATGATATCATCATTGAACAGGTCTCTCAGATCACACTGGGTACGAGACCAGATCACACTAGTCTTATCTTTAGAGGTCTATTCTTATCGTTAATATAGACGGAGAGTTTCATTCTTTCCTCTGTTTCCTTTTTATTTCCCTTTGTAATTAAATCAAATATCTTTGGTCCGAGGGTCACCTTCATATCATGCCGACTTCGACTTATACCCTCGCTTCTTTTTTTCTTTTCTGCATGGTTACTTTCGACGAGTTCGCGTTCGGTGTCCTGGCGTTTCTGATATTTTTATACCCCTCTAAGACCTGTACAATCGCTTCGTTCCTGCATGCGCGGTTACATGTTATTATCTTCGCATGGAAGATATCTCAATCGTTAATCAAAAGAATCTAAGAAAAAAAGGTCAGGCCTGACCAGTATCCCACGGAACTCTTAAAAACTTCTTCCCGCTGTTTCAGCTCCAAAATCCAACAGCGATAACACCCTAACCCGGGACCACTATACTTATACTTCTAGAAGAACATTACACTTTAATTCAAGCCCTTTAAAAGAAATTCCCAATCCCCAACCCTGTCTCGTTTCCGCACTAGGAAATTCTTCCCCTGAGCTCGTGAACTGTCCCTGAGGCTGCTAGAGAATGAGACATCCCCCATTCGTCGGTACGTGTAACAGCCCAAGGAACCCCTCGCATGAACCTCAGCAACACAATCTAACCTGCAACGGGCAAGTGGGAAACCCTGCTTAAGTCGGACTTTTCGCTACGAAACCAGCTGCAGCCCTGGTTAACGTTCAACGTCGTCACTGAAGCTGTACCCGGTGAAGCAGTGGCACTTTCACTTTCTTATTCTTACGATGATGCGAAACGGCTAAGCAGAGTAAACTTTGGGGGGTTTGCTTAACGCCACTACATATCTGGGTATTCCGGACCTGGAAAGAAGTAAGGAAAGAAGGAAAGAATAAAAAAGAAGGAAGGAAATGTTAAATGCTACACTTACATATCCCCAGGCAACCGAGAACCGACGGTTGAGCCACTTTCTGACAAACGGGAAGATTATGATACGCTTGTATAGCCCTCGGGGACTACGTATTCGCTATGAGCCCGGGGGGCAGGACGAGTGTTCCGCGGCGGGAAGTGAATATGTTCCTGAATGAACGTCCTGAGTATATATAGTGGGAGATATCTCCACTGCGGAGCGAGAAGTTCGGTTCTTGATTATTCGAGTCACTCGTTTCTTCCTCTCCCTCACTTCTTTAGTCAATCCCGAACGGAAGCTGGTCTTCCGTTTCCCTTTTTATCTTGTTGATACTGTCGCTATTGTTCAGTTTTTGACATTCGTGCTGTTGAGCGGCTACGTTCATATCTGCATATACACAAACATCGAATCATACCCGTGAAAGCCGGTCTTACACTTCAACCCCCAAGGACTTATATCCACCCTAAATAATCTCTTAATCAAATATTAAAATGTCTTCCCACCAAGGCCACCTCTGCTCCTACGGCACCAAAGGCGGCGACTGCGTCGTCCGCCAAAACGGCATGCTCATAAAACGTCAAGACTTCTACCAAGACGCACCCCGAAAATGGCCCCAAGGCTTTGCCTTCCGCTGGCGTCTAACAGGTACAATCCAAGGCATCGGCTACGCCGACATGACCTCAGCCGTCGACCGCGCATTCCAAAAATGGACGAACGCGACAAATCTCTTCACATTCCAACAAGCCGGTAACGATGGTAGCCATAACGTTGAAATCTCCGTTGCCGGTCCGCAGGTCAATGATCGTGATTTCCCTGCTCGTGGGGGTGGTGGTAACTACACCCTTGCGGTTGGGATGATGGGCCCGATGGGGTATGAGAATAACCTCCACGGCAGTGTGAAGTTCAACAATACATTCTCAGGAACACCGAATTGGAATATCGCTGCTATTCATAACGTCTTTGTTCATGAATTTGGTCACGTACTGGGTCTTGGACATGTGGCTGGGGCACCTCAAGCTCTCATGTCCCCGATTATTCCCAACATGAACCAGGAAATCGGATTAACCAATTTCGATATGACTAAGTTCAATAACTTCTATGCGGGATACGGGGGTACTCCTATGTACCAGCAACCGACAAATCAGTATCCCCAGCAGCCTACAAATCAGTATCAACCGCAACAACCACAACAGCCACAGCAGCCACAGCAGCCACAAGCAAGGCCGCAGCAGGGTAGCCGTGATACCTGTGATAAACAGCATACAGCTTGTTGGAATGATAGAAGAGCGAGGGGATTGAGGAAGGTTAAGAGGAATGATAAGCTTGTGATTATAAAGAGGCAGTATGACGACCCGTGTCGACCCGGGTGGGAGCAATGTATGAGGGAGCAGGGACTTATAAGGTAGTCATAGACTACATTTAAGGGTGCAGAGATTTATAGGGGCAAGCACGGAGATACACATTCATATACATACATATTTTGCGGGCGCTGGATCTAGTACTATCACGATTTCTACAAAGCTCTTTTTTTTTGTCCTTGTTTCTGTAATGATACAGGAAATCTACACGCGAGGAACACTTAGCCAACCATAATAAAACCGAATACATAATCAGAACATCATGAGGATCACTCACAAATCTAAAGTCTAGATCCGCAGATTTGTATGAGAGGTCCGCTGCATGTCGAACGCCATACCACAGTTGCCTTGACATCGGATCAAGCCTCAACGGAGATATAATCCAAACGGCTCGAGCATGCTAATCCAAAAGGAGCAAAGTTATTAACTGCTATAGCGCTAGACTATCGCCAGTTATACCAGAGCTTTTATATAACTACCCACCTTTGGTGTCGTGACCTGCGCCCCTAAATTGGTTTTTTATCCTTATTATCACTGTGTTAGCTAGATGTCAAAAGCATCAAAGTGAGTATCAGAAAGGACCCTTCGAAGAAAATTATTCGATTAATCTGGGAAAATATAAGAAAATAACAATGATAATATAATACACACTAAGAAAGCAATAAAAGAAGAAGAAAAAGTCCTTCATGGCGTCCCTTCCTGCGTTAAACGTAAAGACATCCCCGGTCTCATTATCCCCGACGTCGTTGCCGCCATGGTCATACATATTCATAAAATACATATGTCCCATCAAGAAGGAGTAAAGAAATAAAAAAAGTTGGAAAGTAGAAGAAGCCCCTGGCGCACCAAAACTACCACCTAAAACTTAAAATAAAAAAACAAAGAACCGTCCCCAAGATGCGCGCATCCACAGCGGTATTCAAAGATTTGCTATTGTGTCGAACATTTGTGAAACCGGCTGGTCAACTCAGTCAACTGCAGCAGGTATGGTAGTAAGATATCGATAATGATCGAGAGAGATAGAGTGCGCTTTCATTGTCATGAACGGGGCTGGGGTATCGAACAAAAGAATCCGTCCCGGCTAAGAATGATGGCTAATAATGACACGATGGGATGAAGAGTTAGGTTTTGATTGATGAGAAGGTCCCTTCAGAGGGGGCGAGAGAAATGGGGAGTGATGGGGAGATCGAAATATTAAAAGGTAACGATCCCAGAGATGAAGTTTGAAAAGTCCATGATAATAAAGAAATTATATCCGTCCCAGTTGATTCCAATAAGAAATGATAAGAAAAAAGTTCCAGAAAAGTAGAAGCCCAGAATAACCCCTCCCCTTATTTTCCAACTCCATAGAGAAAGAAAACAAAGCGCTAGATCTTGTCGAATAGCGCTAAATGGTTGTGAACAAGTCTTTTTCCATCACGAATGTTTGGCCTTAATCCACCTAATAAGTCGGCTCTGTCTCTGGCTCTTTTTCTGGCTCTGGGGCCGCGGTCTCGTATCCGATCGGAGCGGTGGTTGCAGTCTCGTATCCAAGGGTCTCGGTGGAACCGTAACCGGTTTGTAATGTTACAATGACATACTTCGTCGATGTCGAAGTGTAAGTCGATGTTAACTCCTCAGATGTGGTCGACGACGAAGTGGATGTGGTGGATGTGGTAGTGGGTTCGACAGAGGTAGTGTTTGCACCGCATTGGGCGTCGCAACCGGCATTGACGTAGTGAATAACAACTTCAAAGCCTTTTTGACTTGGGACCGCAAGTGCGAGGGAGGCGTAAAGGACGGTGGCGAGAATTGAGAAACGCATTTTGAAGGTTTGAGATTTGAGGTTTGAGATTTGGGTTTGCTCTTGTTGGATTTTTGGTTTAGGAGAAGGTTGATGTTCTGGGAAAGGTTATGAAACCCGGATGGACTCTTCGAAGGACAATGAAGAAAGAGCGACTGAAGTTCAACGACCTAACGAGTGTGGATAAAGAAAACGTTCTAGACGTTTATCTTCTTGTGCAGAACCAAACAGACTGGACTGGAAAGGATAGTGGATATCCAGATAGAAGAGGGGAGAAAAAAGAATATTGGAAAAGAGGGCGCAGGGGAACCACAGACACTTATACCCACGCGCCCCAGCGAGAGATGCGAGTCCGCCGTTCGGTGGGCATCCCCATGAGCAGCTGGGAAACCCTTTCATCTCATCTTCCTGCCAATGTTTCAGTGGCAAGATTGTGGGCCTTCTGCTTTGCATGGCGCTAGTGCGAGGTTAATTTCGGTGGGGACATCATCGAGGGTTCTCTTCCCACTCTCGTGAAAGGAATCTGGCTGGCGACCGCAACGTTCATTCGGATAAGCGACCAGCAAACTCAAGAATTCGAGCAAGCTCGTCGCATTCGATGATTGCAGGGATCGCGGTGAGATATTTGGTCTGATTGGCTGGATAGGGGATAGACAGATGGGAAATTAAAATTGGACCCTTGGCGGGGGACACATCCATTGTTCGACATTTGCCTGTTTGCGAGGAAAACTTCAAGAACCTGCCGCGTTAAGCAGGATAGCGGGTGTCATATCCAGCCTGACAGGCGCATTGGACTTCTGAGAATGGCATTCCGTCGCAGATGCCATTGGTCGGCTGCCTTCTACGGCCTCGACGGTGTGTGGCTCGTTTTATAGCCATCGCGCTCGATCGTCAGATTCTCATCAAATGATTGGACTTGGCGAAAGTGTTCTCTCAGACACGGATTCTTTGGAGAGCAGCTGAACGATTGCGTCAGGCATCGTGGCGAGAGGGTCTGTGGCTCGGGAAAAATGGCCTCCGCTGTTGGTTCATGTGGGACTGGGTGTGTTCTGGATAGATTAATGATACGGTTGGATTCGAAGCCCCTTTATGGATCACGGCAGAATATCGCGGTCGCACACGAGCACCCAAGCCTTTCGATATTGGTTGCGCGACTTGGCTCGCATATTGATCAATCAATGGCTCTGTTGGAGCAGGCTCTAGCACGGAAGCATTAATTGCGATCGCCAGACAGCAAGGCAGCGGGTCTGCAGACCTCCTTTCTCTTCGGATAAGTCTCTGGAAAGAGCGCAATGGATGGGTCGGTGACGAAATCATCGTGATGGAACAGAATTGAACTGCGTGGGGATGTCAAATTTCTCGTTTCGGCTTCTGTACCTCATCCCGCATGCATGGATTCCATGTTAATTGATCAAACTCAAGACTTCATTTCTGCTATTTCTCGGTACGGGGTCGCTCCACAAAAGAATTTCGTAAGAGGTTTGGCGATGATAAGAGAAATGACGCGGAATAAAGGGGTGGGGTGGTCCTACCTTTCGAAGCTGTCAAATTTCCATCGCAGGTTGCACAGAGGTGGAAGGGCAGGTGTGGAAGCGGATGAGAAGAACTCGGAGGACGTTTGTCGCGAATGTCGGATTGAGGGGCTGACCAATGTCATGAGCCGAGAGCGAGGCCGACTGGAATGGAAGCAAGGGCGCTGCGAGTACCACAGTTCTACTAATAAAAACCTTTATAACTCTGGTCTCTGGAATTCTTCTAGACTCTGTGGAATATAAGTACCGATTGGCCTTTGTTTGTATTGTTCGGCTCAGGATTGGATCAATTCAGGGTCCACGAAGCAAGGGCGGCGAGGTGTTTGTTGCAGCCTTTCAGCGGCTCACGGGATATCGATTGGGATGCGGCAATCTTTTGTTTAGATTCATTCATCACTTGCTAATTTCAACTGGTACGAAGAATTCCTTTCATCGTAAATCTTGAGTACTATTGTACCCAGATCATGCAGAGGTACACACAGGTACCGTCGTTGGACCCTGATGCGACACTACTATCTCAAGGCCTCGGCCATCTACTCGTGCTCGACGTAGCTGATCTTGTATTCAACAATAACAGCATCCTCCTTGACATGGAACCTTCCAACGGCGACATAGACGTCGTTTTCAAGCCTCTTGTATTTCTCAGCACCAGTTTGGATGAACTTGTGAGTAACTACAACGTCCTTGGTCAGTACCGTCTTAACTAGATAATCAGTGAAGAAGAAGAAAGGGATGTCGTACCACCACGCCATGAGGTAATCAACCCGGGTTTCGCTGTTCCTCCAAAGATACCGCCGATGTCCGCATCCATATGGATGGCTCCGAGGTAGGAGAAATTGAGTAACTGAGCCATGAATCAGAACAACTGAGAGACTAGAATCCGGCGAACAAAGACTATACTTACGGCACCATCATCGGTCTTAAATACACTCCTTACATCGAGACGTTGGATAGCACCACCTGGATCTCCGTGAATCCAGTCGGCACCAGAGATTAGGGATGCATTGACTTGAACGGGGTAGTCCGGATCGGAAACAAGAGTGCCCGAAAGGATGTTCTAGCACACGAAGCCAAATCATTAGGTCGGACTCAACATTTCTACCTATACTTCTTCTAATCAGAGGAGTATACATACGACCCAAGTAAGGTTCTGTCCAGCACTAAGGGTACCTGCGAGACGATATCGTCAGTCCTCGAAATTGAGAATTACACCATGTGTTGCATTTCGTCAAGATATCTCAACATTCGGCCAGCCGGCAGGCACACTGATGGCTCGACATCGGAAGAAGAGGATTAATACATACCAACTGGCAGACCCGGAGCGATACTAAGCTATTGATACCCGAAGCCATTAGCTACTCACTTTCACCAGTTGAAGACCTGAATCCGAGCTTCCAAGGCGGGGTAACCCCGCCATTCGGTTCCGACGGGCGACCGCAAGCCTAGCCAGCTATAGCCGCACTTAAGGGAACATAACGACACCGATAGCGATTCGGAACCATAACGTTAAAAGCGAAACTCACCAATGCCGTAAAGGCGGGCTTGAGGGTTGGGAAAGCAGCGGTTTCAGCGGCCATTGTTAGTTTCCTAAGAGTATGTGATAAGATGAGGAGAAGGTACGTTGGGGTATCGAAAGAGAAGCCTTCTCTCCGGTAAAATGGAAGTGTCGAAAAACGGCAAGGCTAAAGTGTTATCCGTGGAACGGAACACCAGCTCTGTGGCACCACCGCTTTGTGGGACCTCGGGACTGCGACCGCAACAGGCGTCAACACAACGGACCGACAGCGGTGATGGGGCCCGCGCCCAGGGATTGGATTGGTATTAGTGATCACGAGGAAGTTGGTTTCATCGGGTTAGCCCTTATTGCTCAGTATGAACATCGTATTCCTTTGATAGGGTGCCGTTGCTTTTAAATTTTAAGGCCTCCCGGACAGCTATTAATATCTATCGCCTGGTTGCATGCATAAAAGTGCCCATTGCCAGGCCGGGTACAGTCGAAACACTAAGGTGAACACACGAGGCATCTGCATACCCAGTATGAATGTAGTTTAGCAAAACTCGTAAAAAAAAAAATACATTTCTTCTTTAATCTCGATCTTTTAAAGATTAAATCATGTATAGATGGGTCAAAGAATGTAGATTCGATTCAGTACCTGTCCAGGTCTGTTGTGGAATTGAGCCATTTGCTTTTGCGCTGTCCTTAACGATAAATTACAACAGGCAATTCGTGTTGCTGTCCTTCAAATGCAAATGAGACGCAGGTTGCAATCAATTGACGCGGGGTCCAGACATCCATCATCATACCTAGCTTCTTCGCTTCAAGGACAGGTAGTAATATTCCCGACCATCGCAGAAATCGATTAAAATCAAATCACAAGTTAGGATCCCCAGCTTCTGTGGAGAAGCGGCTCAGATGTCGATATGAAACCGGGGGACTCTCTTCTCCTCCGGATCCCCCAGGAACTGCTAGTCCAGATCCTCGCCCTCCTCCCTCTCGACGACCAAATAACCGCCATCAAGGTCTGTTCAATCTTCAAGGATCTCATCCTCTATACCCCAGCTATCCGAAATACACGCTATGCCATAGACTCCGGCGGCGTGCAAGTCGCCGGGTCACTCAACCCTGACGAGGAAGATCCAAATATCATCGTACCAAAGACTCACATGCTTATGGAGCCGCAAATTCATCACCCATTCTCCAAACTCATCTGCCGGTCCGTGGGTGACAGGATCATCAGATACGCCTACAGAAGATGTTACGACGGCGAAGCCCACGGCGGGGCTATCCAGCCTTTCAGCGAAATCGACGAGCCTCTAACTCCGGAGGATATAGAGGCCGAGAAGGATACGGCCATCATTGCGCTTACTTTGGGAATATACAGATTTAAAATTACGGATGTTACGCGTTCTCCTTTCCTGGATGAACCGTTTCTTCAGCCGTCCGCCGAAGCAATCGAAGGAAATAACCAACAACTGGATGGTGGGATTGGCTATATCACCGTCAAATGCTCAGTCGTCGTTCACAGGGATATTTTCCAACCGGACACGCGGGACCCAATGGACTGGGTGGAGAGTATAAACCTTACGAAACACACAACGGTTCGACAAATCGCTGCGGATTTGGTTAGGGCCGCGTTCCGACAACTAGGGCCCACTGGAATACTGCTTCCCCAAAGAGCCGAGAGCGTAATCAGGCTCAGGAAGTCTCGCCAGGAGGATAAATGGCTCTTCTCGCTGATTTACTATCGTAATTCCCAGTATGTTGAAAACATGGTCTGGAAGCCGGAAAACAACAGACTGGGTGGCTACAAGGTTTCGAGAAGGGTCTTTTGATAAACGCAATGGAAGTACAAGACAAAGAATTTCTCCTTTTATTACTATTATTCCAAACACCCCATTAGGACGGTCCCTTATTACTCCAACTACAAACCCGACCACACCCTGGGGTCTATATCCAAGAAATCCTCTTCCATTAACCCCATAACATATCTATTTCCTGAAAACCAATCACCCAACTCTTGGCTCTGATTCACGGCGGGAACGCCGCGCAAACCAGGCCCACTACCACCAATATTCACACCCTCACCAGCATGGTTCTGTGGAATAAACCCGAGCTGCGTGAGATATGTATCTAGATCATTACCAACCATATTCATATCACTATCTTGTTGCTGTTGCCCCTTTGCCTCAATATATAAAGTCGCGATCTGGTGAAGTAGTTTGCATAATCGGTATAGTTTTTCGACGGCCTGCGAACTCGAGAGAGCTGGTTGTAGACTCTCCGCGAATTGATCGAGGAGCTCGAGGTCGTCTGTGTTGGAAGTTTCGATAACATGGCAGAACAGAACGATGAAGGGGGTGAACGGGGAATATAGAACCGTCCTGCCACGGTTGTTAGTCGGGCTCAACAAGACATATGCCCTTCTTTGCAAAGGAATCCTTACCAATGTAAATAGCCGGCCATCTCAATAGAATTACCCCCAGTCAACTCCATACATTCGTGGTGACAGCGAAACGCCGTTCTTGCTGCATCAATGCATTCAGCGTTGAAAGTACTCGGGAAGCCTGGCGCACTAGGGATAGCACGATATATCAACGTTAAAGTAGACAAATGTGTAACCTTTCCGGATTTATGGATCATATCAAGAGCGGTTTCATTCCTTGGGTCCCGAGCAAATGCGAGCAGTGTTTTCGTATCCCTGGCATTACTCGACACCGATAGATCTTCCATCTCCTTCCAAATCCGCTTCATCCTGTCGACTAATAATTGCGCCGTCTCAACTCTTTGACTCGGCTCTCGGGCTAACGCGGAGGGACTATAAAGGTGCTCGTAGATTTCTCCAAGAATGCCGCCGGTGTTAATCCACGCATCGATCATGGCGTTCCAGGATTCAGGTAGATTGACATTCCCGAAGCGGCGGGTGGCGGAGATGTCCCAGTCTTGCATAACGGATGTTCGTCCGAATCTTAAGGCGAGGCCCTTGTCTAGCATGTAGCAGAACCAGAAGATCATCACTCTTGGATCATGTGTGTCTTCTTTTGTGGCTTGAAGGCGGTGCCAACCCAGAGTTTGGCAAATCGTCGCCGCTGCGCAGTTCAACTGCCATGCTAGACTTAGTTTAGATATCTCGACCGCGTAGGTAACCTATTTATATGAATTTAGTTAGAAAGCCCTTTTTCTGGAATGGAGGCTATTGAACTAATTGGAGCTTACGCCAAGAATTAAGGCCTCAGCCATATCTTTCCTGGCCGGGAGGAGAAGTGGTAGGTTGGCTAGAGCAGTCTCCAAATTGTCCCTGCACATCAGATGATATCTGAGGCAATCTTCGCTGGAGAAATCCTCTATTATGGTGTTATCTTGAAAAAGATAACAAAGCCCCGTGTTGACTGTGATGAATACGGCGATATTGTAATCCTCGGTTGGAAAATATATCTTCCGACATGAATCGATAAAGTCATCGACTGTGAGGAATGTGCAACTCATCATAAACGCCATGGGCGGTGCGACTAAACATTGAAGGAAGATACTCTGGTTAGCTCCTTTTACGGTCCTTATAGAAAGTGAATAGGAATTGCTCACTTACGTTTGATCTTACGTAATAACCTTAACACGATATCGGTCGGCGGTAGCGGCAATTGACAATACCCCCCTTTCGGCATCGGTTTCTGACGAGCAAACCTACTCTCATGCGAGTCCCCCTTTCGGTTCTGCATCCGCACCATCTTCTGCAACGACGCCAGCGCGTTCTGCATATCCGGGTTAAGGTGTCGGTTGAGCGAAGTTTTGGTCACAGCCTGTTCAAGAAATTCGCTCGCAAAGGTAGTATGCGCGGCCAAAGATGAAGTCCCTTCAAAGGCCTGGTCATTATCTTCGACCTCGTTAATTGACGTATTTTCGCATAAGGAGCTGGGTTCGGTCGCGCTGGGGGTTATGAAGCGTGGTACGGCACTATCGGATCGTGCTGGTGTATGTATATCGCCACGCTTGAGAGATGTCGTCAGATCTTTCAGCATTCCCTCGATACCAGCTAAGCGCGCCTCGAAGCCGTCGATTTTGTTTTCGCTGGGGTTTCATTTAGTTCCTGGACCTCATGCATGGCTGGTCGGATGGTGCATTGGGGACACCCACTATTGATGAGATATTAAGACCCTTTGCCTAGCTGCTCTAGGCTTTTGGCCTGCACCGGTGAAGCTGCAGTCCCTTTGCGTTATCCTACAGTTAGAACACGGAGTTTCTCTATCGCAGCGAACCTAAGAGTCAAGTCAGCCTCTTACTAGCGGCACGATGGTAATATGGTATAGTAGGCTACCTTCCGAGCGCGGCATTGATCGCACTGATGACCGAAGGTGATTAGCACGTATCAACCTAGTATTCCGTATGTATAATCCCTAATTCCTACCGTTCTTCTGTGGCCTCCAGAGCTCTCCGGTCCCTCGGGCGCCTCGGACATGGTGATAAGAGTCGAGTGTGGTCTAAACTCCTCGAACTCTCGGACTTGTAAGGTAGAAGCGCCAAATCCCGATCGCTAATCACCGACTCGGATTCTAAGAAACTATTCTGGCCGGGGATCATGAGGATTTGAGGAAGCTGCATGTAGGGGATTAAGGCTTCCTCTGCGAAAAATGCAACAGATGGTGGCGTGAACGCCGCGTTGTTTGTTCCGCGGAACCCGATTCCGAACTCAAAACGGTAATTCTGTGGCTGCGATATGCACGATGTGTGTTGGAGTTTATGGTGATTCGCATGCTCTAGCCACTTAATTGGGTGTATAGCTGTGGCGTTCATGGATCTGTAAGATGTTTCCGCGGCGCCCGTGATTCCTTCGAGATAGAAAAGGGCATGCAGAATCGATATCGTATAAATTTGGCCAAGGGGACAAGAGTCTTGTACTCTTGGATTTTGTTACCCAGAGCCGCATTGAAACCTTATTGAATTTAAGCTATTTTTATAAACTTTATCGAAGCGGCCTAGCGTATACGGCTATCCGAAAGACTAGTCTATTGATATATAACATTACCCAGAATTCGAATTGGCGAAATGGGAAATAAGAAGAACGAGACAGACGATGCAGTACCTATAGTTCCTGCTGAGGATACTACTGAACCACTCGAAGAGCCTTCAAATAGCTATGTTGTAAGTCGATTACTTGTTCGCTGTCGGTTACTCGACATATCATTTTGTCCGAGACCCACACACTACTAATTCTATAGTCTAAAACCGATAGCGAGTATTTAAGTACAATGATACCATTGGCTGGATTACGACATCAATCGCAGTTATCTGCATGATTGCAGCCGGAGTCCTACTACCGCTGATGAACCTCGTCTTTGGAAAGTTTGTTACCGTCTTCAATGATTTCATTACCGGTCGTAAAACGCCGCCAGAATTTCGTTCGGGTATTAACCACTATACGTATGTGCTCACATACTCTAATCCATTAATTGTACGTCGGCCTTGAGTTCAGACTAATTTCAGTATGTAGACTCTACTTCGTCTATCTCTTCGTGGCAAAGTTCGTACTCGTATATATTGGAACCGTGAGCATTCTCATGATCTATCTAATGTGGACTCAATACTGACAGACAATTCCCATAGACCCTCATCTCAATCAATGCCATCCGCGCAACCCGCACTCTTCGTCTAGACTTCCTCAAACAAACCCTCCGCCAGGAGATCGGATACTTCGATTCCTCACAACCCGGTTCTATCTCCGGAAACCTCAACGCAGGAGGGAATCTCGTTAACCAAGGCATATCTGAAAAGTTTGGACTAGCCGTCCAAGCTACCACCACCTTTATTGCGGCATTCGTCGTAGCATTCTCGGTACAATGGAAACTAACCTTCATCGCTTTATGCATCGTACCAACAATCCTCATCGTCATTACAATATGTGTCATAATCGATTCCGGTATTGAGAAAGACCTGCTGGCAAGATGGGCGGCGGCCGATAAGTTGGCGGAGGAGGTATTCGCCAGTATTAGGAACGTGCATGCGTTTTGGGCATACCCGAAGTTATCACGGAAGTTTAAACTTATCGTTGATGATGCGAGAGCAATCGGCAAGAAGAAGTCTCCGACGTTCGCTGTGATGTTTTGCGTTCAGTTTTTCAGTATTTATGCTGGATATGGACTTGCGTTTTGGCAGGGGATTCGGATGTACCATCGGGGTGAAATTGAGAACCCTGGAGAGATTGTTACGTAAGTTATATACACAAACTTCTAATATTGAGTGGAACAATACGCTAATATTGAGTTTCAGCGTTATTCTTGCAGTCATTCTTGCTGCACAAGGGTTGACACAGATTGCCCCCCAGATTTTGGTTATTTCGAAAGCTACCGCTGCGGCGCATGAACTGTTTAAAACCATTGACCGAAAGTCAAAAATCGACTCTCTATCCACTGAAGGCCTGAGACCATCGGAATGTTACGGGGATATCGTCTTCATTGACGTCGATTTTGCCTACCCGTCGAGGCCAAACATCCAGGTACTCAACAAGTTCAATTTCAACGTTCCAAGGAATCAGACGACAGCGATTGTGGGCCCTAGCGGCTCTGGGAAAAGCACTATTGTGGGTTTGTTAGAAAGATGGGTTACTCCGCTCGGTGGCACCATTACATTAGATGGAAATAAGATTGAAGATTTGAACATCCGGTGGCTACGGACGAATATCCGGCTGGTACAGCAGGTAAATTATATACATATATATTCTTTGCCATGTTTTCCTCAGAGGCCTTGGCTAACCTCGACAATGACGACAGGAACCAGTATTATTCAATGGCACGATTTTCGAAAACGTCGCCTATGGGTTGGCTGGTACCCCTCAAGCTAAATTGTCCGAGGGCGAAAAATATAAGCTTGTAGAGGAAGCATGCAAGGCGGCATATGCACATGAGTTTATCGAAAAGCTTCCAAAGGTTCGCAGTTCATAACTCATATCGCAGTAACCTATTTCAAAATACTGATATGGGATACAGGGTTACTACACCCAAATCGGTGAACGCGGAGCCATGATTTCTGGCGGACAGAAACAACGTTTAGCAATCGCCAGGAGCATCATCTCGAACCCAAAAGTCCTCATCCTTGATGAAGCAACTAGCGCCTTGGATCCGAACGCAGAACATATCGTCCAGAAAGCTCTTAACAATGTTGCCGCGGGTCGAACAATGATCGTCATCGCGCATCGGTTATCGACTATTCGGGAGGCGCATAACATTGTGGTGATGTCGAAAGGTGCGGTTATAGAACAGGGTACACATAGTACCCTGATCGCGGCTGGCGGAGCATACTCTCGATTAGTCCTTGCTCAGAATCTTGGGCAGGAGAAGACTTCTAAGGAAGCGGAATCAACCACCCAACTGGAGCGAACTGAGGATCAAAGTGGTATTGAGAAGGTCCCTACGGTTGGTCAGCAGGTCACAGATCTTGAGACAGCTCGTCAAACGACCTTAAACTACAGCCTCCTGAAATGTTTGTTCATAATCATTGGCGAGCAAAGGCAATTGTGGTTCCCTTTCGTGGTAATTGCTATAGCTGCGGCGATAGGAGGTATATATATTCGACTTCCAAATTGTTCATTTCTCGGCGTTTTCGAGCTAACGGTACCTCGCAGGCGGCACCTACCCAGCCCTCGCAGTTCTGTTCTCCCGCATTATCGATGTCTTTGCACTCAGTGGAGACGCCATGCTCGATCGCGGCGACTTCTACTCCCTGATGTTTTTCGTCATGGGACTGGGCAACCTGGTCTCTTACGCCATCTTAGGTTGGATGTCTGCTATCGTCGGACAAGAAATCATGAACTCATACCGCTCCGAACTCTTCAATAGCATACTCCGCCAGGACATGGAGTTCTTCGATGACCCGGATAACACGACTGGTGCTTTGGTATCCCGGTTATTGACAGAACCTACATCTCTACAAGATTTATTATCTTCGAACATATCCCTCATACTCACGATCATTGTTAATCTGGTGTCAAGCTGTATCCTCGCCATTGTATACGGATGGAAACTAGGGCTAGTCTTAACATTTGGCGCTTTACCCCCTCTAGTGGCGTCTGGATACGTCCGTATCCGCCTTGAGCGTAAGCTGGACGAAGACTCAGCGTCAAGGTTCGCTAATAGTGCAGGTATCGCAACTGAAGCTGTTCTTGCCATCCGAACTGTCTCATCACTCGCTATCGAGGACAATATCCTCGCGAAGTATGAAGATAGCTTAAGATCTATCGCTAGGACTGCGGTTAGAAGTCTTGTGAGCACTATGTTCTGGTATTCTTTGAGCCAGTCTATTTCATTTCTGACTATGGCGCTCGGGTTCTGGTACGGAGGCCGTTTGATCTCTTTTGGGGAGTACACTTCGCAACAATTTTATGTGGTTTTCATAGCGGTTATATTTTCTGGCGAAGCTGGTGCTTCGCTGTTTAATTACACGTCGAGCATCACCCAAGCTCGAGGGGCGGCAAACTATGTCTTCAACCTTAGGAAGCAAGTTGTAGGTGATATGAAAGACGAGTTTCCTCCGAAGGATAAAGATCACGATGGGGGCGCGGCTACAGTTGAATTCCAGGATCTGGGATTTTCCTACCCGCGAAGACCGGGGATCAGAGTCCTGAAAGGAATTTCTCAAAAGATCGATGCCGGTCAATTCGTCGCCTTCGTTGGAGCTTCAGGGTGTGGTAAAACGACCATGATCAATCTTCTCGAGCGATTTTACGAGCCCACTAGCGGAAAAATTCACATCGGCGGAATCGACTCCAGATCCATCCATCTCGGACAATATCGAAGAAACATAGCATTAGTCCAACAAGAACCAGTCTTATACCAAGGCTCACTCCGAGACAATATTTCTCTCGGGATCGAGGGCACAGCCAACGATAACATCCCAGTTACAGACCGAGAAATCCTCGAAGCATGCCGACAAGCCAATATCGACACTTTCATCTCCACTCTTCCCGAAGGTCTTTCCACCCCATGCGGCTCCCAAGGCCTTCAGTTTTCCGGCGGACAAAGGCAACGTATCGCGATCGCTCGGGCATTAATTCGCAAACCACGATTATTACTCCTCGACGAGGCAACTTCCAGCCTTGACACCGAATCGGAAAAGATAGTACAGGAAGCACTTGACGCCGTTGCCAAGAGCGAGAGCAGCGAAGGTCGAAAGAGGACGACGGTAGCTGTGGCTCACCGACTATCCACGATCAAAAACGCAGATATAATCTGCGTCTTTTCTCACGGTCGCATCGTTGAAGTAGGAATGCATGGCGAATTGGTTAGGAGTAGAGGTGTATACTATCAAATGTGCCTTGGACAGTCGCTGGATGCGTCATAGGAACTATAACTTCTAAACATCTGACCCGTCGGAAATGCCGGTTCGTATTATGTAATGTCTAATATTAATCCAATCACCCCTCTACTGACTCTTCGATGAGATAGATCCACTTGTATATAGTTAAGCACCTATTAGAAGCCAGATCTGTGGATCTAGCTCTCCTAATCATAATGCTACTTCTTTGATCTCATTCGTTTGTGGCAGCGAACCCTTGGACGGATGCAGTAATATGTATAAAGGTTCTTCGCGAATGTTGAGTAATCAGCCAACATCAGCTAATATGGCTGCAAAAATACAACACGAGTCTGTGTTTCCAGCTGGGTTCGGTTCGCTTGTGACCTGATCCTTAATCTCAACGAGTCTCGATAGCTCTAAACTCGACGCAATCTTTTTGTATAAATTAGAGAAATATCAATGGGATGTAAGGATGTAGCAAGCAAAAGTATTCGCGAGCTATCAAAACTTACATATACAATGCTTCGATTATCCGCCAAAAGTTAAAACCACGACGATGCTCTCTTCAAAGACCTCATACCGGTCTCTCCTCAGCCTCCCTCCAGAACTTCAAGCGGAAATAATTTCCTACCTTCCGCTCAAAGATCAAATTTCTATCTCAGAAACATGCTCTACTCTTTATGCATGTATCGCCAGTCTTCAGAATGTTAGATACCTGACTGCACCATTAGTGGAGGATATCCAACAGACTTTTGAAGCTACACCTGCGAAGGCGAAAGCACATGTTCTGCTCCAGTCGGATGCTCACCCTTCGACAAAAAACGCTTGGTTCTTCTGTCGGATGCAATCTGGGAAGATAACCGGATATTACTACTCAGACGGTTGCGAAGCCTGGGACGCACCTAACGGGTATCTATGGGATGGGGAATCCATCCCAGCGCTCGAACTATCGTCCACTGACCTCGAAAATTTGGATCTCAGCAATAATATCTTAGACCCGAAATCGGCTGCTCGCAAGTCACCACCTGGTTGGATTATGCAGCCCCTCGAGAACCCAGATATTTGTTTAATCCGTGGCTTGGTCGATATCTCCAACTCACCTTTTCTGGACGAACCATGTTTCTTATTACATCGGGCCAACGACGCAAATGTCAACGCAAATGTCGACGCAAATGTCAATTTTGGAGACGAAGAAGAAGAGATTGAGGTCAATTACGGCATATCCATCTTCGCCGATAAATTCTTAAAAAACGACAGCCTCATAGACGCTTTCTCGCGCGGGGGTATGAACACCATCATAGTGGAGCAGAGTATGACGGTTCGAGAGGTGGTAGAGTTGATCATGGAGACACTACACGCGGAGCTATCGAAAGTTCCAGAGTTCTCACCCGATGAGGTTTTGAATGTGTATTTTATGGCACTTCATTATCATCCCCAGGACGGGTGGGATACAATGGCGGTGGTACTTAGAGCTTCGGACGAGCTGCAGGATATGGTTTGGGTGCCCTGCGGGTGTAATAAATATGTGATTATGCCGAGGGGGGTCGTGGAAAGGGTCATCGCTTCTCGGGGCTCTGATTGACCATTTTGCTTGTTTATATATTAGATGTATATATGAAGCTAGAAGGCCTCGAAGGTGAGACGACGCCATACTCTTGGAGGGGAGGCGTTCGTAGTCACCAAAGTTGAAACATATAATTTATAAACACCAACAAAACCAGATGCCATCGTGCTGTAACAAATTCGGGCATAATTCATGTCTCACTATCCGGTTTATCATATGAAGGATCCTCGACATATGCATCGATCGCTCAATCTCCTGTAGATCCGTGTAACGATATTATAGTTAAAATACCAACACGGTTATTGGCAGGCTAGTCAGTTAAGTAAGCTACAACTTCGGACTGTACTAGATCGCGATATCGTACAGGCTAGGGTCGATCCGAGGACCTGGTCGCTAGATGTCTAGTGTGCAGGGTCATATATATGGCCGGTTATAAAATTTGTTCGAGAGTTTGGGCTTCCGTTATGACGAATTCAGATGCAAATTTCAAGGTATGATACCAAATGTTGGGTCAAATTAGTAGCCAACTATAGCACTATAGTATGCTTTGCAAATTTGTTTAATTCGTTCAGCCGCCAGCTTCACGCCCTTTCTTTTCCTTTGTTTGGGGGGTAGCATGGTCGCTTTTCTACGAAATTTCAAGTCTAGTCGGTTCGATAAAACGTTTCATAAGGGCATGAACGATGAGGATAGGAAGGCTGGGTTCTCGGAGTATAAATATATAACAGAATGGCCGTCCAGGATCGATCATCCATTTCCCGGTTGCAATTGAGTTTCCAGTTCGTCCTAGATTTCGATTTATCTTTTCCACTGCTCTTAAGAACCTTTCAAGAACACCAATATTAGGCAGGGTATCGGATTCCGTTTTCGTGGACAATCGATCTATCAGGATATATCAACGATGCCAGCTGGGTCAATACACATGTATTCAGGATGTCGACGCGATGATGATAAAAGAATCGACACGTCCGCAGCCCTGACAATAGCCAAAGGTAACTTAAAGACCTCGCGCTCGTTGATAACGAGTTCTAGCTGTGAGCCAACGGCGCCGTACCGCTAACCTACTTAATATAATAGCCAACGGCAGCATCCTCTTCGGAGTCGATGAAGACCAACTTCAAATCGTGACCTGCTACGGTCCGCAAACGGTGAATATATTCGACACCTGGGGCTGGCAGTGCCGACTTATTCATGGCGGACATACAATGTTGTACAGCGGGTATTTTGAGAAGACACCAGCGCAGGCGGCGTATAATATTCTGTTGCTGCTTAGCACTAAAATGGCGGAGCATGAGTTGGGGAAGCTTGAGATACGGCCATGATGTGTTATATAAAATTCACGGCTAAATAATTACTGGAGAAACCTGGGGATTCATTGGTCTGGCCAACCTGGGGATTGATCATGAGTCTTGTCGAGTGCCTAGTTAACTTCCAACATAGCGACTCTTGAGGATCGCGTTTATTCGCGAGCGCTAGCTAGGTATCAAATTAAACATTTGGTTAATGTCTTAATGCTTCAGATGTGTACGCATGTATTCTTGTCCCGTAAACTAGCCGTGACCCTTTTTTTTTAGCTTCTTCCCAAATATTAACTCCGAATAGAACTATATTTTAAATTTAGATCGTAAGTACATGTAGAGTCTGTTTAATTTGCGCATCGTGATGCCTTTGATGCATAAAGCCCTAAATAGTACACGACACGCCGATACCCCAAATCGAAATTCCGCCTTGAATGCGCCTATCGTCGGAACACTCGAACGGCCGGCCACGTGCTACCACAGCTTCAATATAATAGCTACTATCGCGACCACAGATAAAACCACAATACGAACCTCTCCTCCTCAAATATACCCTATCACTAACTTCCAATCCTCACAATTACCCGCTCCCGCCTAAACACCACCCCCAAGATCCCAAGCCAATGCAGCAGCCACAAACATCCCCCCTCCTCCGCCTCCCCCCCGAGCTCCAACTCGAAATCCTCACACACCTCCCCTTCCTCGACCAAATAATCACCACCCAAGTCTGCGCCTCCCTCCAACGACTCCTCTCCACCAAACTCTTCGTCCAAAAACGTTACTTCCCGGTCTCCCTCTCCGCCGGCCGTTCCAGAGCATCCTCCGAGTCCCTCCACGCAGCTTACTCACGAACCCACTTTTTATTAGCGGAGAATACGTCCGAAGGAATCGGTGATCTTGCGGTAGAGGGGATCGGGAGCTTGTTATTTACGGTTAGAGCGGGGCAGGTGGTTAGGTATATCTTTGTGCCTGTGCAGGAGTACACGGAACAGGAAGGGGAGCTATGGGACGGAGAGATCGGGGAGTTGGATAAGGAGATTCGAGAGGCGCTGAAGGCGCAGGCACAGAATTCTATAAATTCTATAAATCATAGTAATGATGGGGCTTCAACATCTACGTCTACACCACCGGACCTCAAAAAGGACGCACCGTCCCCCGGCGACCCGCTGGAAATGGACGACGCCGAATGGAACGCCCCGACAGTCGTCTTCTTCGCCGAAAACAGTTTCGTATCCCGCTTCACCGGCGGCAGGGACCTCACCGCCTCCAACGTCCTCGACGACCCCTTCATATCACCCTACATAAACCAATCCCCACCGTCTACAGAAGAATCCCTGGAAATGAGGATCAGGTTCGACCTGGACGTCTACAAAGACGATTTGTTGGGGGGCGCTCAACCACCTGCATCTGAGAAATGGGAGGAGACCATGGTGTTTAA
Source organism: Arthrobotrys sphaeroides (assembly GCA_036971245.1). Lineage (NCBI taxonomy): Eukaryota > Fungi > Ascomycota > Orbiliomycetes > Orbiliales > Orbiliaceae > Arthrobotrys > Arthrobotrys sphaeroides. Next base: position 867,066 of record JAJTTW010000003.1, read on the forward strand.
ACGGGATGCTAGCGTAAGGGATTGGATTCACAGTTGCCTTGGTATTATAAACAAGGAAGCGCTGGAGAAGGGCGTTACACCCGAAGAAACGGTTTGGGCGTCGATACAGGTCGCTAGGGTGTGGAGTGAGGACGCGTGGAGCGTTACGGCGGCTGTATTACGGGTTTCGGATGAGGTGAGGAGGGGGATGGTCTGGGTGAGGAGGGGGAATGGGCATTTTTTGCTGATTAAGAAGGAGATGTGGGAGAGGAGGGATACGTGGGATTGGGAGGATGGGGAGAAGAAGAAGGAGGGGGAGAAGAAGGAGGGGGAGGAGGGTACCGCTACGACTACTACTGAGCCGTTGATAATTGAGGAGAGTAGTAACGTAGTCTGATCTGTATCTGTATGTGGTCTGTGACCTGTGTATGTGTAGTACGCATCCGAAAATCGTAATTCAGGCCTTTGAACGGTTAAAAATGTCGTCAAAGGCCAGCAATTTGACAGGAATTTTAAAAAAGGACTGTCATGATCAATTCCTTCTCCTTCTCAGTATAATCGTTCGAACTAGCCCCTCGAACTCCACATAGCTCGTATACTCTACGTAGCATGCTTGACGGTCCCAAACGGCTGCGCCCTGACCTTCGTCCAATTGATCTCTGCATCCATCTTCTCGTCTACCAGACCGCAGACTAAAACGTTATCCCCTCTGATCAAGTACAGCCCGTGCTCGACCACCTCGCTAGGTGTGGTCTCGACGTCGGTGTCCAGGGTTTGGAAGATACGTTCGCGCGTGTTCTGCAGGATTAAGTTCGTGGTTTGGTCGTGACCGAGAAGGGTGCCCTGTTCAATCCACCATTAGGATACGTCTGGTAGGATGGGATATGGGAAGCAGCGTACGATGAGGGTTCTGCCATCGGAGGTTATGACGGTGACGGTTTCTAGCAACATAATCCAATTAGCACACCACTCTGAACGATTGTTATCATAGTAGGGCCCGTACTATCAATGTAGGCCGTTAACTGCGACATCGTGAACTCCAACGACCAGGCTCGAGGCTGTCAGTAGGGGGGAGGATCTGCTCGACTCGCCCCGTGCTAGTCCCGTCCCTTCCGTCGAGCGAGGATTCCTGAACGAGTGGATGATATCGATACAATCCTTGCTTCCGTCGACGCTTGGATGATGTTCGAGAGATGGAGGTTTCGTTACGGGTCGTGAAAATGCGTCGTGAGTGTGGTTGAAAAGGATGGAAGTTGCTGTTGCGGCTTAAAACATCCCGGCACGTTTTGGCGAGCTTCAAACCTCCAAGCTGGCTACTTCGACTGTTTCCATCTCCTGGCACACTTCTTCCTCTCCAACATCACCACCACCACAATCATCACCACCATTTATCCTCGATAGATCAATTACCCGCCGGTACCTTCGGAATAACCACTAGGACTAGCAGTAGAGGAATCGCCAGAATAATATCACATCCAAAATGCGGTCGATAGCAGCCCTCCTATCCCTCTCCTCCCTCGTCGCAGCGCACAACATCCAGCTGATGGCCCACTCGCGCGAGTGCTTCCACGAGGCCCTCCACAAGGACGACAAGATGACCGTCACCTTCCAAGTCGGCGACCGAGAATTCGGTGGCGCCGGTAATCTCGACATTGATTTTTGGGTATCCCTCGCTCCCTCCTTTCTCATACCCCCCCAGTACACCATACTGAGTAGATATCTAGATCCAAGACCCCTCTGGCAACCTTCGCATCAACGAACCCCATACTTCAGTCGGCGACCACTCCTTCACCGCCCACGAGGACGGAAAATACACGTACTGCTTCTCAAACGAAGGTTCCTCCGTCTCCTCCAAAGAAGTCAGCTTCAACGTCCACGGTGTCGTCTACGTCGCCGAAGAAGAACACCCTTCGGACCCGCTAGAACGTGAAGTCAGACTTTTGTCCGAAAACCTTAATGCCGTGAAGGATGAACAGGAGTACATCGTTCTCAGGGAACGAGTGCACAGGAACACCGCCGAAAGCACGAATGATAGGGTGAAGTGGTGGAGCATCTTCCAGCTGTTCGTGCTGGTGGGGAACTGCGTCTTTCAGGTGTTTTATCTTAAGAGATTCTTTGAAATCAAGAGGGTGGTTTGAAAGGGTCCTTTCAAGGCCGAGGTGGTCGGATGGTTGTTCTGTTTACGCGGAAAGCTGGATGGGATGAAAGGACGGCCGTGTGATTTCTGTATATTTACGACTCCGACGAAAAAGGGACCTTTCGGCTTGCGTCTTAGCGGGTGAGGTTATATATTAACGTCCGGCCTGTGTAGCCTTTGCATCACCAATCTATACTATCTTTTAATCGTTGATTCGATTGCAGACATCACATTCGAAAATATCTTACGTCGGTTTGCTCCGGCTCTGATATCTATCTCGAGAGGAGAAACGCGAGGAACACGCTGAAACGAGCAAGGACGCGTCACCCGGAGCGGGATACTGTGATCTCGTAGTCTTAATATTCGCTTGCATTAATGTCATGATTTATAATACTATCTGCTTCACCCTCAGGTCACAGCGGCATTCAATGTCACAGTTGATCCTGCAGTCCCGATAACAAGATCCGTTGGAAACAGTTCCTGAGTCGTGGACAGTCCCCGTACCGACACCACTTCCTTATAAAGTACATGAATCGGGTTTTGGTGGAAAGGCCCGGCTAGAAAAAAAAGGAGATACAAAAAGAGAATACGAAAGAGTAAACCCGCTTTCCTGCATGCTAGTAATACGTGACAAGAAAAAAAGAAACGAGTTGACCAGCCAAGATCTCTGAGAGTCAAGCAGTATCAATGTAAGGGTCAAGCCTTCAACCCTTCAAGATTTCTTATCAGAGGTCTTCGAGTCTTTTCGATGGGACGATCCAGTACCAGGGTCACCGTGGTGAGAGGCTCCGTGGTGAGGGGCTCCATGGTGGGGGCTTCCCTGGGGGGATGGCCCTTGGTAGAATCCGTTCTGAGGAAACCCTTGGGGGAAACCTTGATTGGGATGACCTTGATAAGGCGGAACGTGGTAATGGAACCCTTGGTGAGCGGAGGCTGGGTGAATGAAACCCCCGTGGGGAGCACCTTGGTACGAAGGCCCGGGATGGGGAGCACCTTGGTACAAAGGTCCTGGATGAGGAGCCCCTTGATACAAAGGTCCTGGATGGGCAGGCCCTTGGTATAGCGGTCCTGGATTGGCAGGCCCTTGATATGGAGGTCCCTGATAGACGGCTCCTTGGAGAGACGTTCCGTGGTAAGCGGGTCCTGGATGGGAAGCCCCCCATTGGGGAACTCTAGGGAGGGGAGCTCCCCGTTGCGGAGGTCCATGAGATGAGGCTCCCCATTGAGGGAGTCTATGGTGTGGGCCTTGTTCAAAAGCTCCTTGATGGTGGGAGACTCCAGGGCGGTCGGATGGGGAGGCTGCAGGGTGGTCGGATGAATGGCGGTTCGATCGACGGTTGGATTGGTGTGAAGGACTTTGGTAGGAAGGAGCTTGGCGAGATGAACCTTGGTTAGATGGATCTTGGTTTGAAAGGTCCTGGTGGTGGTGATTTTGGTGGGTGGGTACGCGGTCAGGGTGGTTTTGTTGGGGGGTATGCTTTTGGTCGGTGGCCGCTTGGTTGGCGGCTTTTGGATCTGGCGTGGGGTTTTCTGGTGTTTTTGGAATAGTACTAGTAGTTGGGGCTTTTTGTTCGGTGTGTTTGTGGCGAGAGGAAGAAGACTTGGAGGAACGGAAGCGCTCCTCAACCTATGATGGAGCGTTTTTGATCCCCTGAGACATTCCCTTCTCGTCAAAGACATCAATCAACGGCTGGAGTGGTTCAAGATCGCGTTTGTCAAGAAGCCCAAACTCCTGTCGGCAGATATCAGTACATCATATCATGGAGCGAGGGACAAGGGTGGTAAAATAATTGACTTACTCTGGAGAACATGATGAAGTGCGCAAAGAACGAGTTCAAGTGCGCCTCCATACTCAAATGAACGATATTAACGAAGTGCGTATGGTAAATATGCGCAAAGACCCTGAACATTTGCTTGAAGATGGCTTGACAGTTAGGAAAGAAGGTAGGTGGAAAGCCGGCTTCCTTTCCGACCCAAGTCTGGCCTCCTTGGGCAGCGTGAGGAGCCCCGATGATCTGGGTTTGGCCAGGGTTGAGCGTATTTGGAGGACGGGTAGGGAAGACGCCTTCGTCGGTGAGACGATTGTTGATCCAGGTCAGCACGTATTCGATGTAGGTCGCAGCGGGGAGAGGACGAGGTTGACGATCAGTACCCAACCAGTAGTAGTCAGTGCTGCACACGGCTGTTAGTGGATGGTGTAGAATGCTCTTAGAAGAGAAGCTTACCCAGGGCCAGCGGACATGGTCTTGCAGTGTGCGCAAAACTCCAGGCAGGTGGTGTAGAATAGTTTGATGTACTCGTAGAACTCGAAGGCTAGGAAACAGCAATCACAGTTAACGTCTATCCGCTAGGTTTATAGAGGAAGGTATCGGATTGGCTTACTATTCAGTGCGATCCATTCACCTGGGTCAACGTGCTTTGGCAAGACAACGATTGTCTTAAAATTGCCTTTCAGCAAGTGGGAATTGACATAGGGCTTGCAGATGAACAACGGCCGAGCGACGCCTTGGGTGACGGGTCGGTTGACGACCGAGCTAGTGCTAGAGCTCGGAGTCCCGTTCCCACCACCGCTGCCGAAAGAACCGCTGGATCCGGGCATGTTTGGGAGCGGAGGCGCCTTACTACCCTTGCGTTTCCCGTCCGGGTTGAACTTGCGACTGTCCGAGAAAATGCATGTGAGAAAGTGTAACCACAGCAATCATGATGAGAAGTGAAAAGAATCAGAAAATTAGAGAATAGATAGGATGAAGCCCGGGGAAGGAGAGGAAGAAAAGAAGAGGAAGAGGAGAGGAAGAAAAGAAGAGGAAGAGGAGAGAAGGAGAGAAGGAGGAGGGGGATATCACAGACATGAAGCTGTAGAACTTGTTTGCAATGTAGGAGAAAGGATCCCTCTCCCCTGTTGGGGGGTTCGATGATGGAGCGTCCATTGTGGATGAAGGGAATGATGGGAATGGAGGGTGTGTGTCTGTAGAAGGGAGGGATGTTGACGAGGAGGTGGATGACGAAGGAGGTAGATGATGGAGCAAAGCTTTCAGGGTTGTGAAAATGCAGATGCAGCCGAGTATCAGGACGCTCTCCAATGACAAGAAAGCAGTACACGCGCAGAGAGCGTCCCGATACCAGGTGAAGGGTAAGCAAATGGCAAAGCAAGCAAGCTACACGCTCTGTAGCGGACATACCCAATGCTGTTTAGAAAGCTCATTTTGAAGATGTAAAGGAAGGAGTAGTAGAATCCAGAAAGAGAGATGTCAAGAGGTCCACCAGAGAGAGAGGGACGCGAGTGCCCAAGTGCCAGAAGCCAGAAGCCAGAAGCCAGAAGCCGGACCAGAAGCCAGAAGCCGGACCAGAAGCCAGAAGCCGGACCAGAATAGAGAAGCCGGAGACAGACCACGTCCGAGGAGTTCAGGGGACCAGGGAGAGATATACCTCAAGAAGCTCGTGAAGCTTACTAGTTGGCGTGACGGAAGGTAGTCGGAGGTAAAGGAAAGATGGTGAGAGCGTTGGTGACGATGCTGTCGACAGGAGGTGTCGACGTGAGGTTGTGTCGACGGTGAAGTTGGGATGAGTTGCGTTGGCGGTGTTTTATAGTTGACGTCCGAACAACAACAGCAGCCGCTACGTTCTAATACGACCTCTCCAGACCAGTGAAAGACTATCTCCAGACTACCTACGGAGAGTACGGTAACTGCTACGTCCTTAGAGCTAGGTTAGCTACGGCAATGCTAAGTAGGGAGAGCCCAATGGAATGCCACAGGTGCTGTAACTACAAGCTATCCAGCTGCTGATGTTACTCCTTCAAAGCGGAGTGCCTATTAATTGAGAACTGGGCTCCAAACTGACCTGCTCCCAAGCTACGTATACAATAAGCCAAAGACCTGGCTGTAACCCAAACCACCGAAGAAGCCCAAACCCAGAGTCGTGACTGTGAACAATGTCGGCAATTGAGGTATCTATCGAGGGCAGCAGAGGAGTGGTGAACGTCAACGTTGGCGAATGCCCCTTTCCCAGCTCTTAACAACGGCCCTTCGGCTGCGTTGCGGCGCTGCGTTTTCTTGGCATTTCTGTCGCCAAATCGTCTCGAACTTCCAACCTCATTCGAGACCGTCCTGTGCATCTCGACACCAATCATCTCGACACTCCATCTCGCCAGTGCACTTCCCTTCGCTGGTCTCCAGCGCTTCAATTACCAATCACAATGTCCTCTCCGATGTCAGGTACGCGTATTCCACCGATATCTTCCTTCGTCGCCGGCCACCTAGCTAACATACCCCTGCTCCTCATCGCGGCCTCAAGATCTATCCGACCCTCCTCCTCCACAGCCTCGAAGACGTCAAGCAGCCTCGGACGAAGATGACGATGACGACGACGATGCTCGATCTATATCTCCTGCTCCCAAACCTACAACGAACAACTTTGACAACATATCCGACGATGACGACGATGAAGTGGATGCACCGGCCCCAAAATCTCGTTCGCGACGCCAGGCATCGGGAGCTATGAGCGACCCGGAGGTTGAGGACGCCGGATCTTCTAAGAGGTAAATCCCCAACCCCATCTATTGAATCAAAGTCACCAGCCGTAAAGATACTGACTAACATATAAATTTTGCAGGACGAAAACCCTAAACGACTCCGAATTAGACTCCGACGACGACTCAGGCAACGAAGCGCGTCGCCACCGCGGCTACGACCGAGACGACGCCGTAGTCGAAGAAGAACGCGACGAGACCTCCTACGAAGTCGACATTGGCCTGCATAAACTCCCCCAATCAACCGACGACGAAATATACCTCCTCAAAATCCCCCAATTCATCTCCCTAGCCCCTCAAGTCTTCAAACCCGAAACCTTCCAAGCCCCAAAACTTCCCCCGGATGCCGCAATCACACCCTACACCTTCGCCACCACCGCAATCCGCTGGCGTCACAGCCCCCGCGATCCCTCAAAACTCGAATCCAACAGCAGAATAATCCAATGGTCAGATGGCACTTTCTCCTTGCAAATAGGAAGTTCGAAGGAAGGCCTCTACGACCTCCCCACAAACCCTCTCATGCCCCCACGGGGGAATGAATACGACCCATCACGCGATAGCTTCACATTCCTCGCCGAACCCCTCGCCAACTCGAGATTAGTCCGCTTCTTCGCCCACGCCACCCAGACAATGGGAGTTGTCTCCGCGAGTAATAATCTTATCACGGATGACATCAAACAGATGGTAGCTGCACGTTATCAGGCCTCCCAGAAACGACGGGTGGACGATGGGATGAAGCAAGTCGAACTTTCCTATAAGATAGAAGATCCAGAGAAGGCTAGAAGGGAGGCCGAGGCTATTGAAAGGGAAACTGAGAGGGCCAGGAGGAAGCTGGAGGCTCAGAAGATCAAGCAGGCGGAATCCGGGTTGGGAACTAGAAAGACAGCCAGAAGGGGTGCTGGGGGTCTGGATCTGGATGAACTTGAGGAAGATGGGAGGGTCTACGAAAAGAAGAAGAGGGCAGGCGGCCATTCGAGGAAGAACGATTACCGCGACGATTCTGAAGCGGATAGCTTTATCGAATCTGACCCCCCTAGCGACGAGGAAGAAGAGGAAGTTAGCGACTCCGAGGAAGAGGAAGAATACCAAAGCCATAGGAAGAAAGACAAGAAGAAAGACAAGAAGAAGCACAAAGAAAAGAGAAAGCAGCGAGAGGAAGAAGAGGAAGTTTCGGAAGAAGAACCGGAAGCAATGCTTACTGACGAAGAAGAGGAGCATGAAAAACCATCTCGAGCAAAGTCGCCCGGTAAACCGAAGGCAAGGTCTGCATCAGAACTTGGCGATGATGACGACGCAGACGGCGAAGTATCGAGACCGCCTGACAGGAAGAAAAGAAGAACTAATAATATTCTGCAGGATAGTGACGATGATGAATAATCCATGTCATTTATCTCAAGAACTTTACTCTACTAGCTTTCTTCTTTCTATAAGACCCCTTTTAAGGGCGTGTATTACTATTGTGGTCATCATCAGGTTCGGCCGTTTCTAGCAGTATTAGAATCTTCGTCAGTACTAGCATACACCAAAAATCATATGCCCTTCCTTGTCTCTGCTCAATGAAGCTCTCTCCGTCGTTCCTGGGAACAATAATCCACTTGAGTAGTCTATAGCGTAGTATGACCATACCTACCTAGGCACTTTCTCACCCAGAGAGCTGGGTCTGCTCACCAAAAGGGTGACTGAACCCGTAACACGACACTCTCGTCACCAGTACCAAGCAACAGGTAGTAATTAAACGCCTAGACACCGTAGGGGCCTTTAAACAGCTTCTGCAGCGAATATATAGGGCGTCTTGTATTATCCCAAAATCGTTATCAAAGGCCCTTGAAAACCCCATGATATCGATGGAACAAGACTACATGATGGATAGGTCTAGATATTTCGAAACTAGGTCTAAATCAATCATAGAGCAATAAAGTTATACCGTAAATTCTAGAACATTTCCGCCAAGCGTAGCTAGTACTTGAGCGCCATACGGCCTTCTGGAAGGCCTAAGACCTTAGAACGAGTTTTCTAGATACCCGTCAAGCCTGGATTTGTGGCAGTTAATACAGGCTAAGTCTATTCATGGGACTATTTTATATCACAGTTAACATTATATTAGCCACTCTACTCATTACATCTACAAGACTCTATATATATCAACTCGCCAGCTTGCCAACATCCGTAGATCAGGCAGAAGCACTTATCTAAGTACTTAACTTATATAGCCTCGTTACCTACTGAGGCATCTATATACGGAGTAGCCTCGAGGCCAGATACTTACTTGAGCAGTTCGGTACTCAAGTACCGAGGTACTTAAGTACTAGGTATCGTCTCGTAAACCAGCCTACCTCTAGCAGACCTAGTTTCGAGGGCAGTACTGAACCTCAGTAAGAAGGTAGTAGCCTAGATTGCTGCGTCGAATGTAGTATTGTGTGGTATATCTACGGCTGCTAGGCAACCTCAACAACATAGAGGGTACGGGGGTAGACCCTCAGTCTCCTAGGAAACATAGGGCTCAGTGCTCAAGTCCGACGCGTCGACACTTCTTAAACGCCTTCCTCTCTATCCAAAATTTTCAGCTCCTCATGCATCCCTTCCACAACAACCTATGATCACGCCTCCTTCACGGTACCTTTAACGCTCAAGCAACTACCAATTCATGATACAGAGAAACTAAGTACATAACCTCTATCCTGTACATTACTTCTAGAGGACTCTCAACAGAAGGCCTAACAACCTACTACTTACCTGAGCAAGTACTTAAGTAACTAGCTGAGAGTGCCTTTATCACAAGCTCTATTAACCCTTCCCCTATATCACGCATTTAATCACCAGAGACGCTAAAATGTTTACGCAATTTTCAGGTAGCCTGGCTATCAACTGCAAGTTACAGAACGATCTACAACATCTAGTACGTAGCTGTCACTGTACCTTCTCCTTTTTTATACAGAGATAGCAGCTAATCCCAGGAGCCCAACTTACCTACCTAGCACGTACAGGTACTAGCTAGATAAAGTGCAAATACTGCTTCATCAGTACTGAGAATACTGATAAGTACTTTATTAAAGTACTTCTTTAACGCAGTTGTTATCTATACACCCCAGGTAAGCTTTACAATCCCAGGCTGCTTTGCACTGGTGGCATCATCTTCCTTTCAAAGGCTCGAAGTAGCTTTTATACTGATTCCACAATAATAAAGAAAGGGAGACGGCAAAGATTCACACAAACATGGCAAACAGACACAGAAAACTAAACATACTTGCCCTGCCCGACGAAATTCCAATGCTTATCTTTGAGCGATTAAATTGGCGAGAGCATTTCCTCGCCGCAAATACCGTTGCTATTTGGAAAAAAATTCTCCAAAATAACTATTTCACCGGTAAACGACATCAGCCTGCTGATATGTGTCCAGCCTGCTGGTCCGACGTTTGGGAGAACGACGATGGGCAGCCAACTGATATTGCTTGTTGTACCGGGGACATGACCTCACAACAATCCGGAAGAACAACAATACACGCTTTACTTGGTAACAACTCTGTACATTGGGTATTCAGAGAAAACATTCCGGAGTTAATGTTCGTGCCCTGTATGATGGGCGATGAGGACAATCTCCCATGCCCGTACGGCAACCAGCCAATACAAAACCCAGAAGTGTTCTTCGATGATCCCGCTGTCAGGGATAATTGGACTCTAACCCCAAACCTCCAGCAGCCTCTTGGTGAGACCCGGAGTGCGGATCCAAATCATTGGGAAATCGTTTTAGAGTTTGGGTGTACTCATTACGATGTGTACACTACCTTAGGTAGTGAGGTCAGACCAGATACGAGCATAATAATGTGGGGGGAGAGCGACCAAACTGTTGGAGGTTTACTTAGAGAGATTAAAGGAGAGCTCGTGCATATTCTCAGCACTTATGGGATAGTGGATGCAGAGGTCGTGCACCTAACAATTGATTCTGTTGTCCAACGTAAGATGTACCTTGACCTATTAATCGAGAGGAAGCCACATCTTATCTCTTTTTGGGAAATGGCGGGTGTATTGTAGAAGGGGTGGGAGGGGTGCCGGGGGTATTTATATTTTGAGCTATTATTCATTTCAAAATGCTAATTCTCGTCGTCGTCGTCGCCGTTCCCTTTTTTTTTTTTTATTTCGAATGTTGTTTGGGGGCGGGTGTTATATGTGTTCCATACATTTGATCAATCAGGATCGATGCATCGTCCATGACTTTTTTTTTTTAACTGCTCGATTGTCTTTGGGTTTTAAATTGATACCCATTGCATTGAGTCTGCTTAAAGTTGCTTGTGGACCGTTTTCCCTTTTGGTTTGCGTTTTCGCTCTTAATTCCAGATAGCGGAGGCTTTCGCTCACGTATATTTCTAGAACAATATTATTCCGGGTTTTCAATGATATGGAGATCATGTCGTGAATTTCCGGTTTGGGGGTCTGAAAACGAGAGGCGGGATTGGCATGTTGTCCACGTGGGATGTAATAATAGCCAAGGACAAGGCAATCTGGCGATCGATGGGGGGTTAAATTCAAGACCACAGATAGCCGCAGATCGTGAGGGCCGGCTGGTGCAAAAGGTTTTTGGGGGGAGCTATAAGAGAATCTACTTCTTCCGTCGGTATTCCTTCCCCTTCGCTCCAACATCAACCCTCACCATCTCTGCTCCTAACTATTACCTCAAAATCTTGGAAAAATCCATCATTTTATCAAATTCTTCAAGACCGGTACCCCGTCTTGACTAGTATATACAAGTATCGATATTAATATCCGATATTGAATATCATACAAATTGGTCAAGTAGAATTCGGTTTCATCTACATTGAGAATCCACTGCCCACTAACTTCTCACACCTGGTTTGGCCAAGGACGTCTTTGTTTGATATCTATGGCCCCAGTTCGGAGAAACATAAAAAGAGAAGGAAGTCCCAAGATGCCTCGAGCTCCCAGCAGACCTTCCAGCCGCTGCGCTACTGTTGGATCTCGTAGACCGCTCGCCGGGAGGCCCTCTTCGGGGCATTCAATCCCACCAAGGCAGCGACGGCTTACATCGCCGCCGCCCCAGCCGCGGTTACTGCCAGTACCGGAGCGATTGCTCCCAGATTTAACACCGCTGGACCTGTCACCTTTGCCTGTACCACAAGGGTTACCGCCGCCGCCGCCGCTACCAGGGGTACCACCACTACCAGATTTACCACCAATACCGATTTTACCTGTCCCGGTTCCATCGGGAGCGCGATGGTTATCAGCGCAACCCCCACCAGCACGATCGATATCATTCTGGTCACTTTTTACGCGTGAACAAAGTCCACCAGTACCAGAACCATCACTAGAACAGGAATGCAGACTACTATCACCAACCTTAATCCGCCCGCCCCGAGATCTAGATCCTATCATGGGAACGACCAGTAAGACTGGAATTACCCACTTAACGGGCGGCCCATGGATTGCGCAGCCATCTAACCCTGAGAATGTGGGAGGGAACTCGGGAAGCATACACCCCCAATATATAGAACCAAACGACAGAAATGTTTCTATTCAACAAGAGATGGAAAGCTCGGTTAATATATATACAGATACGGATAGGGTGCTAGTATCTAACATTGTGCCCATAGAGCTGGCGCACCCTCGACCTCGGCGTAATGTTGGGGCAGTTTGTATTGCGGCTTTTGAGCAGAGAGTGGTGGAGGATTTCGATTCGAGTGGCCTGGGGGCAGAGTAGACGTTTGAAGTAGGTATATTGTACGCTTCAGAGATTACATGTTGCATGTTGTTTATGCTATGTTATGTACTCGCTATCCCGTGAGCGAATTCTAAATATTTTGTGCGACCTTGACATTTGCGTTGAATTCTACACCGACTGTGTGGTATTTTTTCGCCGACAACACAGAACCAATGGCAGGTCACCCCGTTACCGTTCCGGTTGGTTGAAAGTTACAGGCTTGCATTGCGCATACAGGGCAGGAGCTGGCTGAAGATATCAAAGCGCCAGACCTGGATCGGAGGGAGGGGTGTCGGCCGGGGCCAAACGTTGGAATCGAAAGGCTAAAGTTGCACGGGTAATCCATGACGCAGTCAAATTGTACATATCCCATATCGGACGAAACTTTTTTTCTTCCCTTAAGGAAGAATTTCGGAATATAAGAAATATCAGCAGGTATTATATGCGTACCAGCCCGCAAATTTTATAAGAGGCGAACCGGAGAGATCTCGACTTCGAGCTAGTCAGCCCGCTTGACATTTTGGTTACTCAATTGATTCTCCACCGTTATTATATCGCAGAACCAGGTCTGGGATCAGTCGACGAGAGCTATAATGAAGATGTTCCAACCGTCCGATCTAGACCCGCCCAGGGCGAATATAACATCCCTTCCCCCCGAACTGCTGGAAAACATATCACTCCACGTCGGCCGAACCAAACTCCAGTACTCTTGGAACCTATGCAGGGCAAACAGGTACCTCTACGATACCATCGGACTGGCAAATAATTTCCTTTGGTATGGACTTGTCGGCCGATTCGAATTGGGAAAGGCGACGAAGTTTACAAAGTACCGCGCGGATTTTCGGTATGCGACTCTGGCGAGACGGAAGGCGACCTGGCCAGATCCAAAGTGCTGCGGGTGTGAGGTTTCCGGGGAGGAGTTAATGATGATACAGAATTGGAGTCAGTTTAGGGCTTTGGTTTACCTGCTGTTTTGTGCGAGGTGTTTGGACAAGTATTATGTTTGTAAGTCATTATTTTCAATTTATAGGGTATATTGGGGAAGAGTTGAAGTACCGCAAAATTGACATGCGACGTATTCGCACAGCCCTTACATCGATATCGGAACTCCGCGCCACAGACCCAGTCCTCCAGCATTTCTTCAGCAGCCATCCAGCGCTAAACTCCATCTGTCATGTCTACTGGAACCGTCGCTCTGAACTGGTCAGCAAGGAACTCTACAAGCACGTGGAAAGCATTTTCGACGTCGACGGCACCTGTGGTTCCGAACCCTTCCGCATCCTAACGGATGCAGAGATAAAAGAACTTCAAGAGAAGGCCAGCAAATTCACGCCTACTTTTGTCCCCGCCGAACAACATAGACATGTTCATGATAGAAAGTACTTGGAAGGCGTGGCAGATATATATAGGCGGGAGTATACATCTTTTCATTTCTTGTGTTCTCCCGGGTGGTTTGAGGAATTGTGGGCGAATTACGATAAATTGATGAGAAGAATGAAAGTGGAGAGGACCATACCTTCGGTGGAAGACTTTGAAACCGGACGAGCAACGGGGATCCATGAACCTCAGCTAGCTTTCAACTACGTTCGATACTACTTCCACCGAAGACCTCGCTACCGCGGTTCTGCTCGCAAAGCCTACATCCATGAAAGCGACTACCAGTCGGAGCTGGGGAACTACGAAGGCCAGAAGGCGATTCTTACTCGACATAGATATTGTCAGCAGGTCTTGGTTAGCCTTTTTGGACCTGGGGATGGGATAGCTTGGAGGGCGAGCCGGGTTCAGTGGCCTGAGTTCTTGATGGCGCTGTTTAATCGGTGGCATAAAGCTTCGTTCGGGTCGGGGCTTTGGCTTCCTGATCAGCCAGTGGCGAGGTGTCCGTATTGCTATGGGCTTTTTCAAGGTGCTGTTGGTGGAGATACAAGTCGTAAGGACGGTTGGAGGAGTGAGCCGAAGAATCTGCTAGATCACGTTATGGATGAGCATAGGGATATGCTTTGATCGTTCGTCAAGCTAGTGGGATTACGCCATCTATAGATCTATGGTTCAAGTATATACAAAATCATATCACGTATCAGTTCATCACGTATGGTGCGTACGGTACCATATCCTCATAAGTTTATAGACCTCCAAACAAACCGGTCCGTATATCAAAACAGCCATGACCTGTCCAAAACTCCAATCCGCCTCATCGCTCGGGCCCCCCGTAGTTTTCTCTGAAATATCACTTTGATACTTATGTAACCGAAATATAGCCCATATGCTAACCCCCGCCAATACCGGGTTCACGATGATAAGTAAGAACCGCATGAAATTCGCCCGGGTTATCGAACATACCCCACTAGTGGGACACATCGATGTGGTTCTCTTTATCTCCTCTAAGAGTTTTGATTCCGCATGGTCGTCTTGACGGCTTAGGTATATCCTAACCGACCCAGCAAGCGTGAAGATGGTGATCCAGACCCAACTTAATACCCCGAATACAGTGAACACCTTTCGGTCTCCATGACGGATCCTTTCGATCCCTTCTAGGCATAACTGCTGAATCTTCGCCCATTCTTCGTTTGTTATCGCACTTCCAGGGCCATCCCCTATCTTACTGGGAGCAAACGTCTCCAACATCCTACTCAGGAATGGGTATCCGGATAAAAGCCAGCAGAACGATAGAGCCCTAAACCGGAAAATCTCAGGTGATTTGGAAGATGGAAAAAACCCGGATTCGGATCTCTCTAAGCCGATACACGATGCTGACGAGAAACTTCCAGGACTCGATAACCTTCCACCGCGGAAGGCAACATTATCCGGTAGAAAACTCAAATGTATCAGCGGTAATAGCATTAACGTCGATACAGTCCATGTAATCTCCATGGACAGGAACTCCATCCCCGCAGCATCTAATCCGAAATCCACCTTGGCGAGTAGCGCTATGCTGGCGATTTGAGTTGAAATGCATAGCCAGACGATGCACATGTGGAGCGATTCGATACATCTTCCGATTTGGCGTTCTGCCTTGTGGCTCATAAGGCTTCGGTGGAGATGTCGTGATACCTCCCAGTAGATCGTTAAAGCGAGGATGGAGAACAGACTCAGGGAGTTTCCGATTATATAACTCGCTGTTACCTGCTTGTTTTTGCTTCAAATTAGTAATGATCTTTCAATTAATTCAGAATCTTTAGCCGAAGCGTATTAAGCAAACCTGAAAACAATGGGAGTAGTATTTGTCAAAACCCTTGACTTTTGAAGCTGATACTCACCCCTGGTCCCGCGATATCACCATTAACCGATCCCCACAGAGCGGTGCAAATCTCCGGTGTGCAGAGATCAAGCTTACTAAGATCGTCTCGTCCTTCGGTGAAATCTCTCAGCTTAAGGATATAACCCTCAAAGCTGCCTCGCCGGCCCAGAGCTGAGCAACTAATGATGCCCTGATTTTCGGCCATAATATCTAGAATACTCAAGTACCCGATGAGTAAACCTAGGTTCTGAATAACAATGGCCCTATCAGAAGCTGTTTTTAGAAGACCAGTTGTCGCCCTTCCGTCTCTTTCGGTGCCACATCAGAGCCTCCCTGCTAACTTTTCCGTATTGTTCTTAGACCCTCCTCTCAAAAAGAGAGGGCAATGTTAAAACTTGAGTGGGAACCAAAACCTCCTCTTCTATTTATATATAGATATACTCAAATCCACATCAGCTCACATTTTCACAGCTGTGCTGCGGGGAACAATGCAAAGGCACAGAAAATCATATGATCCAAGACCTTGGTTTTCCTCAGAATCCCGAGAAGGTGCATAAATTTAAAGGCCTTTTTTGACACTTAATTGAGCCTCGTTCTCTGCATGGGTGATCCTCGCCTCCACTTCGCCGACAGAATTTGGAAGAACTCGCCAGCTGCATGAAAATATGGCACAGCGCCTGTAAGTACAGGGTTTTTGGTGAAAATGGATGCAGGACACGGAAACACAGCAGAAACGACTGTCCCGTCCTCTAAGCCTTCCAGTTCCCAATTGAGTGTTCTAGGCCGGGTGCGTGCCCATATGGGTGGGGTCGCACCTTTTTCTGTCCCGTCTGCAGTTGGGTTTGTGGCTGGCGTCAACAAAGAAGTTATGATAAATCTGCGCGCTTGCGGCACAGATTTTTGGCCTTGATTGGAGCTCCGGAGCCTCAGCCAGCAGCAGGGCACACAACCATATTGTTGGACTCCCCAAGGTTGCCAATTCGAAGCGCCTGTGTGATCTGATAAAACTCATGGCATGCAGCTGCGGTGCAGCTGTACCGCTAAGGAAAGAAGAAAAGAAGGACAGGGCGAGAATTACTGCGCAAGAACACTGATATTATATAACAATTGCCTTCTAGCTTTCTATCTAAGCATTTAATCGTCCATGGATCTCAGTTTTCGCCCGAATCCTGGGAAACCGAGATCTCAAATGCTCACCCGAATACCTGTGTGCTGGGTCGGCAATTGCAACATTTTCAACACAAACTTTTGGGCGAAAATGTTGAGACCTGTTTGGGTCGCCCTGACAGCGATGGTACTGTTGGCTTCGGTTTTCGCACAGTCTGTAAGTAAATCTGAATAGTCTTCCTAACTTCAATGTGTTTGATTATTTTCGCTTTATAGTTAGTCTTTATGGATCGCATGGGTCTATAAGCCTTTCATACGGTTATATGATCAATTCACTGACCAACAACCCTCTTAGACATTCTTAACCGTATTCTCGCCTGCCCGCCTAGAAAACCGCCATGCAAAAATCAAAGTCTCCGTAACAAGAACTCCAACCAACATCTTAAAGACGATCCGCAAGCGGCAGACTCAGGAGCCCCAATTTCCCTCACAGGAACTGTCAACGCCAACAACCGACACTCCCCCATCCTCAACATCCACGTCCACAGGCTCCGGCGGGATTGCCACTGGATCGTTCACTGATGGAAGTCCCACCCCTAGGCCGACAATTCAAACTGATCCCGGAACGGGAACGAAAACCGGGGCCCCGCCGGCTGAGACCTCACTGCGCCCTGCTGGATCAGACCCGGAACCGACAGGTAATATTTCATGAATCTAAAAGCGATTCCGAGAGTTATAGGCTAATGGATGGCCTGGTTTGCCTATACGTGTTCTAGGCTTCCCAAGCTGGGCATATGCAGTTATAATACCCGTGCTAGGAGTTATGTGTCTCTGGGTTCTGCTTGTGTAAGTTTTCGTACTCTCTGCGCGTTATTTGAACGCTAGTAGCATTCGCTTATTCCGTGATACTTATGACCAGTAACTTCGTCAAACGACGAATAAAAGAAACCGACGAGCCGATTCCGACTCCTCCACCTCCAATCGAAACCCCACCGGAACCTAATACGGAGAAGTTTCTGGGGAACATTCGTGAGTTAGCGACAGTATACAGGCCTCCACAGCCGTGATTTCTCGCGGGTGAGACTGTTGTTTGCTTTTGATTTTCGGCCTTAGCACGCATGGGTTTGATGCTTTGGCCACGGAGTTTGGGGTATATCCTTACACTACTGTACTATATTCACCGTATATATGGGGCTAGATACCGGCGTAGATTGTTTATGTATGTACATTGGTGGCTATTTAATCTGAACCTATGAAAGGGGACTAGCGGCGCTACTAAGAATGGGTTTTGGAAGCTAGTATGCATCTAGAGCGGACTGATAGGATGTCAGTGAGGGGGACCTGGCTTAAAAATTCCCGATTGCGGATATATGGGAACTGACCTTCCCGTACCTGATCCAGGGATATTACCGTAACGCCGAACTTCGACAGACATTTCGCGAGTGCTCCGTCGAAGGTTTCAGAATTCAAGTTGGTGAGGCCAGCCGGCCAGCCGCATGGACCGGTGGTTTGGAACGCCCCGGGCCGGTCGCATGGACCAGGCCCTCCTTAAACTCCGAACATTGTTGTTCCATAATATCGATAAGGCCGCGAGGTATTAACACCGTCGCCGGCCACTGATGGTTCGTCTTTTCAATGATCGTAAATTTGGTAGGTCATTGGTTCCATTGAGGTCCTTTCAGAATAGCCGAGAGGAGGGAAGTATATCTTCCCCTCGTATTGGTTTGTCGCGGGCCCAGCCCCACAGGAATCTGTAAGAGCTCGGCAAGATGCCGGCTCTATAGGCTGCATCTGTTAGAGGCGGGCTGAAGATGCATGAGGGCTGGTGGATCCCTCTGATTGCTGAGAAGGTTTCCACCTTTCGAGTTGTTGGTGAAGAGGAGTAGTGATTATGAGGCCTGGTGCAAGTACGGTGGGGGTTGTCCCGCAAACCAGCAGCTGGCTTACGAGAGACAAGGTGGGGGTGTGAGGTGTAGAGGATTAAGAATTTTTCTTGAGAGAAAAGGGCAAAAGGAGGTTTATATAGTCGCCGAGGCAGGGTGTGTATCACTCTAAGAAGTGGGGTTGCCTAGGAATTCGAAAGCTTCAGTTTCGTACCGCAGAAGGGGTCCAAGACTAAGAGGGGCTTTGGCGTAGACATCTGGTTGACATGGCGGACGCTCTCGGTATAGCGAAGGTACACCTCGATATTAGCGTACCCACAAGCTTCCTTTTACTAGTGATTAGTTTATCGATTCAATGCAGAGAGAGCCGTATGGAGAGGAAGAAATGATAGGTATTTGACTTTTGTCCTCAATCTAGAATGAGGTCACCCGTGAGTGGCATAATGATATATGATCGATCCCGAAGGATGATGGGCTCGCGAACGAGAGTGGCTTCAAAATAAAGATATTTTGAGCACCTGGCTAAAGAGACGCAACCAAAGAAAATATTAAAACAGTCACTCCATTAACACCTCCCCAAAATAACACCAATCATCATCTCATTAAACGACCCTATCCGCCAGAGATATCTTATTCAAACTCTCTGTGACTCCTGGCTGACGACTCTCCAGCCTCTCCTTCTCATACATCTTCCATACACCTTCCCACCCATTTCTAATCCTGCTGGGTAGTCCATCCCACAGAGCCCCAACTCCGGGTTCTCCCAACCGCCTTCTTTCCTCCCAGATGCCCCTAGTAATCTTGCCCAGCATGATCATCCCACCGCCATCCTTCTCCGGGGTTTGTAGAGCCCTACCGATATACGGCATCAAGACCTCTCCCAAGATATCCTGGTCAACCTCCACTCCCTCGCTCCATTCCACTAGCGGCGAGCAGATGGTATCCGGATCCGCGCCTTCACTTTGCCGTAGCGCTTCACTGCTAGCTAATTTCCCGCTATGGCCTGCAGGAATGTAATCCGCTCCAAACCACGGACCCCACAGTCCTTGCTGATGTAAAGCGATGGTTCTCAAAAGCTGTAAGTCTCCCAGATAATACGCTCCTCGACGAACCATACAGAATATAGCCATCCACAAAGCATTGGTGCCGTCAACATCGTCGTCTGGTAGCCATGCTGCACCTGTAACGTACTCCTCCGCTGCAGTACGTAAATCTCGCATGTTACCCGTCGAAGGTCCTTTCTTTCCTGTTCTGCTGTCTAGTTGGACTCTATTCCAATGTAGACCGAGTTGCATGTACGCCATCCCCCTGAAGATGTGACCCATGGCACGTGGATAGCCCCAGTGAGGGACGTAGAGATCCCAATATCGTTCCTTTGTTTCCTGGTTGGTCGGTGGATCGACTTCTGGGAGTGGTGATGAATCGCAAGAGGAGACTATATAGTCGCCAAGGTTTTTGATTTCTTCGATGATTGGGAGGGAAGGGGGGTCCGTGTGATTGTACAGTTTGATTAGAGCTTCTCCAAGTCTGATTTTCAAACCTCGGAGGAAGGTTTTCTAGAGTTCATAATCTTGTAAGTATGCTATTTGGACTCCAAGATAACAGAATAGTTGGTACCTCGAGAGTGCGACCGCGGACGTGACCCGGAACACTGGCGAAAACACGACGAGCCTCTTCGGTTAGGTCGACTGCACGCCGAAAGTCGTCAACGGCCGGGGTAGTGCCATTGGGTAGACGCGGTTCAAGAAATCCGTCTTTGATGATGCCGTTCATGAATGCAGCACCTATATCCTGCCAATCAGCATACCGCTACTATCATAAACCGAGCCTACGGAGGCATACGTATGCTAAGCTGCAATGCAGGCCGTATGATATCCCAACTCGCCCCGTTGTCCAACCTATGCTTGTACTCCGCTATCGTCTGAACTGGATTCAAGTGGTCACCGACGGCATTCCTTTGCTGCTGTTCCAGCATATAACACAGTTGCAACTTCTCCAAGTCCCCTTCGCCAAAGTACACGACTTTGAAATCCTCCATGGCTATAGAAGTCAAATCGGCAAGGGTTTGTAGCGGTCCAGAGATACCAAAGGCGCCCGGCGGGGCATTAACAGCAGGAGGCAGGTCATGCTTCTGGAACTGCGAGAGCTGACGTAGAGCGTCGGTATACTGGATATCGGCCGTCCAAAGCCGTCTGGCGGCGCTGCCGAGAGGTGGCCAGGCGCCTGGCTGCTCGCCTTTGGCTATCCGTCGGTCAATCTCGCGAGCGATTAGTTTGGCTGGAGCATCGTTTACCGACATGATCTTGAGATGAAGTTAGCATGTCTGCTCCTCCCATCAGTACGGCGAGGCTCCCGTAATAATTTAATATGTAAATCGGATTTGCCCAGGGACCGGCCGTATACTGTAAATCCCCACGTGCGCCGTAGAGCATCGACAGGACGATAGAATACCTACCGATTCATCAGCACCCCTTCTCTTCAATTCATTCCTCTCCTCGATCCTCCTCTCGACGGCAGCAATCATCCGGCCGAGATCCGCCTTGACGGCCGGATCGGTTTCATTGTTCCTGCCTTCCCAGTAGGCGTCGATAGCTTCGTCAAGGCGGTCGAGGACCTCGAGGACATTCCCTCGCCGTCGGTAGGCCTTGCTCCATTTCGGATCACACTGGACAGCCCGGTCAGCGTCGGACAGTGCTTGTTCGAGCTGCCCCAGTTGGAGATAGGTGGCAGAGCGGTTGGAGTAGAGTGCGGCAGAACGAGGGCTCAGGGCGAGGGCCTGGGAGTACGCTGCGAGAGCGGCTTGGAAGTCCCTGCGTAGAATAACCACCAGTTAGATACCCAATGCACGACACCAAGAACAACCAATTGACCAGCAGAAACCCCCCATCGACACGGTCGGCCGACGGATTCACAACAGAGGGAGATGTACTGCTTGCCAAAGTAGGTATTCCCCTGCGACTTGAGCGCGTCGCTGCGTGCGTTGTGGTCGGCAGACGGCGCATTCTGGCTGGCGGTGGTTCCTCGATAGGCCGCAGCGGACGTCTGAAACATCCTGAGCTCGGGGAAGAGCCGGTGCAGAGGATTCGAGGATGGTAAGTAGAAGAATTAAAGCTAAGACGGGGAATCAGATGGATCAGTATTCAGGACGGCTAACCGCTGCTGGTAGGGCTGGGTAGGGCTGGCTGGACGGGTGGACGGCTGGCTGGCGTATCCGCGGTGGCCTGATCTCATCGTCTGCTCGCTCGTCGGCATGCGCATAATCACTTACAGGCGATGGCTGTCTGGCTTCCGTAAGGACTGGTAAGAGGACTCCGGGCCAGCCGATGGATGGCGGGGCTCTTTGTAATCAGTCCCCTTGAAAGTACAGGCCACAGAAGCTAACTTTTGTTCCCTGCACCCCGCCCGATCAGGCCATTCGAATTCTCATGCTCCGATGGAACCTGGCCAATGAAGCGGATTCTACGTGCCAGGGGATACGCAGGCCGCTGTTAACGTTGGCCATGTTGGATTTTTAATGCAAGCGCGCGACGAGCTGTCATCGTTACGTTATACGCATCATTGCATTGCACAAACGCAGTTGGGATGCAACAATCGCATGTGCGCATGTGCGGGTTGATGCAATGTGTCTACTATCATTCGGTATCCTGAGCTTCTCGTACGAGCTCGTCTACGGCCTTCGTCGAGTATCGAAAGTATTCGGGTAAGAATCGAATGGAATTGAGTGTCAAATCATGACAAACTATAGCTACCAAGCACTCGGGAACCAAAGGTAGGGTTAGCATCGGTTCTCCACTTTCCCAATGCATCCCTCAACGTCCCTGCGAAGCCAGGACTTAGTCAGTTCCCCGGCCGAGCCGTTGAGTGTTAGTTAATACCACTTTGGGCTTTAGTCAGGACGAAGTCCAAAATGTTTTTGTCGTCGGCTGCCGGGACGGTATCTGGTCCCGACAAACTTTCGTTAATTGGCCAGCGGATGGCGATATTCAAGCTAGTGTCGGTAAAACGTCACCGCCGATATGCCAGAAAACCTTAAGGCCCTTGGAATTCCTGGGTATCGGACCTGATGATGTTTTGACGTATATAAGTACGGGACGATATCCTCAAAGCTATCCTATCCGACGAACTCATCCAGCATCGAAACATTGAGAATCAAACATCAATTGCACCGTTTTAATCCCTCAAATAACATAAATATATATCAGTATCATCCAATAGACATCACTACGCCATCCACAATGCCAAAAGAACTTCAAGTCAGGACCGACGTTACCGGCAAGGTCGTTGGCGAGCTCGTCGAGGTCCCGAAGCCGTGAGTACCCTTTGAATTAAATATCAGGCGGGTTATATCTAGAAGACTAACGATATCAATCGCAATCGTAGGACCCCGGGTCCAGATGATGTTCTCATCAAAGTCGCCGTCACCGGCACCAATCCCAAGGACTGGAAGGTCAGTCAGATACGCCCTATGTCACTCTAGCTAGATGAGCTTATGAACTAATATACCTCGTGTAATAGTATATCAGTACCGAAAGGGGAACCAACTCTGGAGACGATATCGCCGGTACCGTCGAAGCCGTCGGTGAAAACGTCACCTCTTTCCGACCCGGTGATCGTGTGGCTGCCTTCCACGTCATGTTGGCACCTCATGGCTCCTTCGCCGAATACGCAGTCGCCCCCGCCACAACCACCTTCCATATCCCCAATTCCCTCTCCTACGAAGATGCAGCTACTATCCCACTCGTAGCTTACACCGCTGCTATTGCATTGTACCAAGAACTCAATCTCCCTACCCCATGGAGCAGAGGTAGCGATCCCACAAACTCTAAGGGCAGGAATCCAATTCCATTGGTTATATACGGTGGCAGTACCTCCGTCGGCCTTACAGCTCTCAAATTCGCCCGTTTGAGCGGCCTTTACCCCATCATCACAATTGCCGGCGGAAGCAAGGACGTCATCGAGAAGGACAACCTCGCCGATGTCATCATTGATTACCGAAACAATCCCAACATCGCGGAGGATATCAAGAAAGCTCTTAACGGGCAAGAATTATTCCACGCATTCGACGCATTTTCTGAACATCCTTCCGCTGAACCACTTGCCGCCAACCTCTCGCCGAAGGGTAAACTAATCGGTATTCTCCCATACAAGAAGGAGCTATCCAACGGTCACAAGTTGAAGTTCGCATACGTTGGTAGCGGTCATAAGGTCTATGCCCCGTACACCGCTGAAGAGGAGGTCAAAGTGGATAAAGATTTCGTTCAGATTTTCTCGAGTTACCTGGAGAAGATCTTGCGTGAGGGGAGGTTCAAGACACATCCGGTTGAGGTTTTGGCTGGCGGATTGAATGGTCTTCCGGAGGGGTTGAATAGGTTGAAGGAGCAGAAGGTTAAGGCTAGTAAGCTGGTTGCTAGAATTGCGGAGACGGAGGGATTGTAACTGCTCTGATAGAGCTTCGGGGCTTGTTGCTTTTCGCATAGGGCTGGGTTGATAGACCCACACATGGGAGTCTGTGTAACACTGAAACCGATCCTCATGATCGCCGATTAGATTTGACTTATCAAAGCGAATGAAATACAGTCTATTTTGAAAGGATAATATGTATGTCTCAGATCTTAGGACGCTCACACCTGGGTATCAGACAAGCGATAAATATTGAGATAAATGTGAAAACGAGACTACTTTGAGTAGTACACATGATCTTTTCAGACTAGACGGTCTTATTTATTTTATCCGATCATTCAATTCGCTAGGCGCCGGCTTAGTATGGCTTATGTAACCCATGCGTAATTTAAACACAGAGCCATATAAGCGCATTCCGTCCTTGAGAACGCGTGTATCGATGGTGCCATGTGGCCGTTGGGGGAGTGAGTATACATCGTGGTCTAGTGTTGAACCAAGCGTCAACACCAACCCGACGAATTCCCCAAAAGTTCGTCCGGTTTAACGTCAAACTGGACCAAGTAAACCGGATATACGGTTGGGATCGATAGTACAGCTCAATGAGTACCTAGGTAGATTGAGACTACGATATAGGCATGAAAATAACTAAAGATGATATCTACGACCACAGAATGAGGACACTTACGTATCCCGTCCGCTCTGCGCTATACAAGCCTCATATCGGGCGCTCAGTATTACCGTGGGTGACCAGGTGAGAATCGCGTCTGTTGTAGATTTTTTTTTTCTATTTTTTTCTACTTTTTTTGCAGTATTCTTAGCTTCCTGATTAAGCTTTTTGGTAGGAGCTCGGACAAGGGTAATCACCCGGGATCGATACGGAGAGAACTATTATGAACAAGGGGTTCCAATGGAAAAACTTAGGTTGAGGCATGAATCTTTAGAACCTTGGATCGACTGGTACAGAGTATCTCGACTCTAAAAGTCATCCTCTGTAAGCCGAAGTTGAAAAGCTTGCTCCCAGCTCTAGCGTAAATATGTGTGTTGTAAGCGTGGTATTTATTGAGGGTCACACAGTACTCCTGCCGCACAGAAGGCCAGGCATGCGGGAGGTATGCGGCACTGACAATACTAGAGGCAATAAGTCCGGTCCGAGGCCTGGACGCCGATGCAGTAGACAGGAACGTTTCATGTACGCCAATGTTCCGTCCGACGTTTTATTACCCTGCAAACGTCATGTTTGCGATTGATTGAGGAGATCAGTGGCTTGAAGGCCCGATGCTAGCGAACCTTGGGCATGGGGATGTCAACCTTGAGCATGGGGGTTCAGGAATCATAAACAGCGAAGCCGACAGGCCTGGACGGCACTGATTCACAAGCGATTACAGATCCATCGAATAAGCCCGCATATAGTAGATATTTAAGTATATATTTAAGCACGCACCCATCGATAGATACGAAAGTCGAGTCACCAGCACGTAAGACTAGCGCTATAGCTCGTTTCGAATATATTCGATATTCGGAAGAGCTCAGCCGTAATATTGCATCGCTAGGTATATAGCTTGGCTAATGTGCATATGTGTGCCGATATGTCGGCGGCGCGGCCAAGTGTATTTCATGCATTTCCGGATCCGCCTTGCCAATACGTTGGACAATGCAATGGTATCTTGAAATAATACCCAGCTACCGCTCACGGATGCCAGTTGAGGTACATTATGTATGTATGTGGAGCTAAAGTTAGACACGGACATCGGACCACGCACATGTTCATCTTTCGTCCTTAAATGGGTTGCCTATTAATATGTGATATTCTGCCTATAGAGAGGACACGGCAGGTTTAAGCTTATGCTTGCGGTTTCGTGATGGTATGACCTTGTAATCCCTAGCAGTTCGAATTTTTTTGAAGGTCAGCTGGATAACTTTTAGAGATTCGGTAACGGCTCGACGATTACAATCATTAAAACCCGTGTGTGAATTTGAGTAATTGAAACATGGCGATGCACATGCACCGGGGAGTCTCGCCTTTAGAACTTATAGAAGTTTCAGATCACTCGGAATGATTTCGGAACGTGCCTATAGACCGCCACAATCGAACTCCGGTCCCCCCTTCAAGCTCGTTAGCCTCGCCAACTTACCTCCGGGAGCTTGGATAAGGGTCGAAGTTTAGGCAGAATGCCTAGCGATGGGTAAAAGCGATGATAGACCCCAGCGTTCGAATTAAGACATTTTGACACTGGGTTTATTTTCATCGGCCTGATTTGACTGTCTTTCTTCGCCCTATTTGACTAGCTGGGGAATGTGCCACGGCATTGGGAGTTCGATAGCTTAGTTCGACGGTCTTAATGGGTTTTGCCTCAACACAGTGCCGGAGTAACCCACGCTCCGGGGCATCAGAACCCTCTCGCGTTCATCGGCAGCTATTGGCTTCGGTCGAGCTATCCCGGATCTTTGAAAGAAAGGGATTCGCTTCTTTTAACATTTGCGGCAAAATTCGTTCCGGCAGTCCGCTAAATAATCCGGAAAAATTGTTTAGGGCCGTGGAGACGTTCCCCACTGGACACGTTATGGGCCTGTGGGAAGGAAGAGGCGATCGAACCAAAGGGACCACATTGTCCGTTGATACATGCCATATCATTAACCTTTTTCTGATACTTTCGGTAGAAGCAGGTCGGCCATGGCATCGTGGGCCCCCCATTTTTTCGTCAGGGCACACCGTACCACCGTCAGGGTTTCGAATTCTTGGTCTGAGTCCGGCATAGTTCCGGCTTCTGTTACGGGTGTGAAAAGCTTCATTCCTGGAAGATAAGTCAGCTGCTCGTTATCGGTCATATATGGAACCGTTCCAATGATCGGACGACCATGACGGCTAAGGGGAGCAATACCATAGCTAGCTCGTCTCGACAGTTTTTAATGTGAGCACGGGATTGAGAAGGTCGCTAAAGGGTGTTAGCCGTCAGGACCATGTGCATGCTCAACTAGCCTGCGCGAGATCGTATTTTGGCAAGCCAAAAAGGTGGGGGAATTCAGGCTAATTTGGCTAATTGCGGACGTCGACGAACCTGCGCCGTTGCATCACTCCCGCCTCCAATTAACAATCGCAGACGGTTCGTTTGTCTCTGCCTCTCCCCACTTTTTTGCTGCTCGGATCGGTACAGGCTGTTGGGGCCTTATACTAGTCCCTTCTCGAGCTCCGTCTTTTGCCTCTCGCAGAAGCCTGGCGGGGGATTGGCAGAGATTTCTTCTTTGGTCTGAATGCAGTCGGTAGAAGACGACAGATGTATCTCGATATCATCTAGCATCTCCGGAAGCCATGGAGGCTGCAGGTGTCAAGAAGTACAGCATGAAGCCGTCGGGACCCTGGAGAGAGAGCCAGTCGGAGACATCGAATGGACGCGTGATAAGCAATATATCGGGATATATCCAGCATCACGGCTATGATAAACCTGCTGCTGCTGCTGCTGTCCGATATCAGCGGGCAGCGTATAGCGGACTAACCTTGGGCCCTGTTGTAAGAAACAGCGTTAGTTAATGCCGAACTCTGCGAGCAGGAGGAGAAAGATTTTTGCGGATGAATCTAAATTAAAATCAATTACCCTAAGCTTAGCCTTCCGCCATGCCGCCGCCCGCCAGTTGCTTTTGCTCAATGCTTGCGACTTAAAAGGCCTAGCCAATAGTATAGTGCAGGGTAGAGATCTTGCGGTGGTTGGCAGTATTGTTGGTGGCCATTCTGCATGGATATATAAAGCTCTCAAGATGCTACTTTTCCCAGCCCGATTAAACTTCAGAGCTCCTCGATCTTTCAAACTCCCAACGACGACCCGTTTAGTACCATTCCAAACCACCGTTCGCATTCAATTTCGTATTGCAGATAGACTTCGATTTTACACCGCTGCTGCCAAAATGACTGACGGAAAGTGGACTTCGTATGTTCCTGTCCCTCTGATATGCCATATTTATATGCTGCACGGCACCGTCGTCGTCGTCGCTGCCGGTTTCGAAGCGATATCGATCCTTTGACAGTGACTGCGGCGCCGGGCTTTAGCTCCTATGCATGTTCGGTGCTAACGGCCTCTCGCGCTAGTTTATCATACACTCTCAACACCGGCGACAAGATCCCGGCCATCGGTTTGGGAACCTGGCAATCCAAGCCAGGTGAGGTCCGAAATGCTGTCGCCGCCGCCTTGAGGGCCGGCTACAGACATATTGACACGTACGTTCTGTCCTTTGCGTCTGGAACGAAGTCATGGTGATATAAAGATGCTAACTATATCATATTCAGCGCTCTCGCCTACGGAAACGAGCGAGAGGTCGGTTTGGGCATCAAGGACTCCGGCGTCTCCCGCGAGGAGATCTGGATTACCACCAAGCTCGATAACACATGGCACAAGCACGTCAAGGAGGGTCTCGCCTCCAGCTTGGAAAGCCTGGGCGTCGACTATCTCGACCTCTATCTCATGCACTGGCCATGCTCCACCGCTCCATCTGAGCCGGGTAACCCAGCCTCTGCTCCATCCAACCCCCCAGAAGCCTACGACGATATCGACTACCTCGATGCCTGGAAGGAACTGGAGAAGCTTCCCCACAGCCAAGTCAGGAACATCGGTGTCTCCAACTTCGACGTCACACAGCTCAAGAGACTGCTAAGGAACACCAAGACCATCCCAGTATGTTCTCAAAATCCCTCCCTTTTCGATATAGGGATGCTTCAAATTGGAATCAAACCACTTACAAGATATATCTTTATATAGGCCGTCAACCAGATCGAACTCCACCCCAACAACCCAACCCACAGCCTTACCAAGTTCTGCGCTGAGAAGGGTATCCATGTCACCGCATACTCGATTCTCGGCTCCACCAACTCTCCTTTGGTCAAGGACACCACCCTTGCTGGTATCGCCGAGAAGCACGGCAGGTCCATCCAGCAGGTCCTCCTCGCCTGGGGTCTCCACCACGGGTACTCTGTCATCCCCAAGTCCGTCACCGAGTCTCGCATCGTCTCCAACTTCCAGGTCGACGGCCTCGTCCTCGATGAGGGCGACTTGAAGGCCCTTGACACCCTCAAGGACCGCTTCAAGGTCTGTGGCGACGACTGGTTGCCACACAAGATCTTCCTCGACCGCCCAGAGTAGAAGATTCTTGTTTTAATGAATTCCTTTTATCTTTATTTTTGGCCTTTTTTTACCCTAATTTCCTTATCTGTTTTGTCTACTTTGGCGGTTGAAAGATTAACGAAAACTGTCCCATTCATGAGCTACTCTACGCTCATTTATATACACAACCGATGGAAAGAAGCCTTTGAGCCATTTGTCTTCCCCTCCCTCTCTCGTTCAACTTCGATTGCATTGCCTTTGTTCTTTGGGGGGTTCCTTCAACAATGCGTCGTTTAGTCTTGAGAGCAACTTTTGGTTCCTTTTTGATACTCTCCCTTCTTTCCTCTCCTTCCCTTGTGTATATTCTTCCAAATTTGGGTTTCTTTCCCCTCCTTCCACCAGCTATTTCCTTATGACCTTCCCTTGAGAAATGTTTTTTTCCAATATAGATTCTTCGAAATTTCAGGAAACGATGAAGAATGAACACAGACACGCACACACACACCCACAAAAAAAAAGAGAACAGAACAGAAACAAATCCCCATGTAACGGAATTATATTTGAAAAGAGAGAACGCGCACGCACTGCACACAAGCACGCACGCAGAACCAACGAAGCAAAAAGCAGAAGAAAAAGAGCGAATGAATACAGACAATATCCCAAACTCTATCGTCCGGACGCCCCGCTATATAGCCACCGGCCTAACCTTACCCTTCTTCTCCCACCACCACATAGGCACTTTGACTTCTACAACGGAGCGCGAGGAATCTTCTTGTAAAAAAGTGGCTTCGTAGAACCCGTCTATCTCGAGGGGTTTAAGTAGATGTAGGAGTATACAATGTTTTAGGCGGTTGGGATGTTAGTTTTTTATGTGAGTTAGTTTTTTCAGTAGCTCAGCAGCTACCTGACAGTCGTTTTTCTTACACTTGCCGATGCACGATGCAGGTTATCCTGATAGTGTACTAGCCAGTTCATCTAAGTGGTTTAACCTAAGCGTTAGATTACAGGCTAACTAGCAAGCCACGTTCATCAGCCGCTGTATGCTAAAATGACTATATTACTACGTAACGAAAATTTTTTTCACACAATGATTGAGGATTGTAGACGCTTGCACCCAAGCATTCTAACTGTATGGTGTTTTGAGGGATGGATTGCCTCCGAAAAGCCACTGGCGAGACATCCCTAGTGGAACTCGTGGTACTTTAGCCTGAATTTACCAGCTTCGAGAAGAATCCTTTCAAGCCTAGGCGGAAAGGGAGGCGCAAAGGCCTGCCTTCTGAGGTCTTAATTCGAAGCGGGGCTCGCTCGGCTTGATTCTGTCCCTTGAAGCGAAAGAAGCCTTGACATGGTACTGTGGAGACGTTGGCAGGGGGGGTATACTTTGCCATCCAATTGAAATCTAGAGAAAACACTACCCTGTTACTCGTGGAACTATTGCGGCTGGGTTTACTGAGGGTGATGGGGGTGCTGCGAATAGCGAGCTCGTGGAATGGCCATCTGGATGACGACGACGAAGCCTGAAGCTTCCATATCTCCGTTCGTTCTTAACAACATACGAGTCAAGCCTGCGCAAGGGTGAATGATATATATGCATACCCGCGGTTCAAACCCTTTTAAAGTTACTCGTGGAAGAATAGGCTGAAATAATGCATAGTAGTCTACTAGGGAAATGAGCCATGCAAGATGCATTGATGAAACTCGTATTAGTATAGATCAATTGAAGACGGCATCTAGCGACTTCAGATTTACGATCAAAGTGCGTTGTAAATTGTTGGATAAATTCGGTCTCTTCGTCATAATCGACAGCTTCGAAATAGAAAGGAACCTACAGCCTGAGAGATTCATCTAGCCATCTGCCCGACAGGCCGTCGGCGCTGTAATACCGTCTCAGCGGCGATATCGGAAAGATATCATCACACTGAAGATCATGGAATGGTTATTTCAACAATTCAATTGCTCGGACCGTGTCCCGTAATCTATCCCCACCAGGCGTCTCAACCGTGCCGCTCAATTGATCAAGTCTGAAGACATATTCGCCATCCGAGACTATGACATGGAGACAAAGTATTCAGGCTATAGGATCACAGGAAGCTTCCTAGGAACATCCTGAACCACTTCCATCCCCACCAAGGCGCTGTGTTCGGCTCCAACTCCGCCTTCAGCTCAACATTGATCAAACATCCCGCCGCCTTTTTCTCGTGCTTTATCTTTAAAATCTGCTGTTTTATATCGTATTCCAGCTCCACGTATCCCTGATCTCCTTTATAAGTAAATGGCGCATCATCCGCTGCACTGAACTTGTGGCTTGTCCCCTCCAGGACGACTTTATCCACTCCTGTCACGGACCACGTCAGAGTAACTTCCCGTCGCATATAATGGTAAACTGGTACGAATATCTCGGTGGTCCTGGATATTTCCGTACCGCCGTTGGAGGCAGAGTAAGTGGTCTTATAAAGAGCCTTATGTGCGTCAAACTCCGCATTCTTTGGGTCACCGGCAGTCTTTGGCGCATACGGCCGTACCCACGATCCAGTAGCTCGACACCCTTTGTATAACTCTCCAAACAACCGCCCACGGGTGAGGATGTGTCCGTTGTCGTTGACCGGTGGTAAGTTGCCTTGCCTCGAAGGTTCGAGTGGTACCTCAGTCATCGCCGGGTCCCGCGAGACGACGGAGAAGTCCTCGCTGTTCCAACCGTCACCGCAGGCGAAGGGCGCCCCGAGAGTTCCATCAGCGTTACGAAGACAATCGGTTTCGAGGGATAGAGTCCACAGTGTCCAGTTCATCATCAATCTTTCCATGGCACCGCAGATGGCGTTCATCATCACCAGTTGGGTATGCATGTTACCATCCTCGTAGGCGGATTGGTTATTCATATCGAACGGAATGCCGGTTTCTCCAATCATCAAGGGCGTTGGAGTGTTCTTAATTTTATTTACGGCAGTATCGACATCTTGGGTCTCCGGGTGAGGAGGTCGGAAGATAGCAAGCTGCTCGACACGGGTGGCGAATTGGGCGGTATAGTTATCAAGGAGGCCTGATTTTCCGTAAAAGGTAAGTGATCCCATCTCACGAGAGCCCTAGCACCGTTCATGTCAGCTCTAGCCCAGGTCGTTCAATAAGGATCAAGGCATAGTATCTCACCTTGGCAAGTTCAGTGACGTTAAAGTTTACGGTATACCACAAGGCCTTCTCGTACAAAACTCGAATATCATACCAATGGGGTGCATACACGAGGTTATCGTGCGTGGCGATTTCATCGGATAACCCCGTGGCCGACGAAAACCCGACGTCACCACCCGGTGGGATGTGTATATGTGGTTTAAATGTAGGTGGATCAAGATTCGGGATCGGTTCCACGAACATCCAGTCAGAGGCATTGCCTCCCTCCAATGCCTTCTTGATCGCAGCTTGGTACTCTCGAATAAATGGGACATAATAATCTACCAGAAGGGGTCAGTACTCAAGACCAATATTCACAAAACCTTGGGAACTTGCGACGCACCCCTTTCGAAATTGACTGGCTCGCCCGTATCATGCTCATTTCTGAAGTATGTGTACCCCTTCTCTCCAAGTATGGGATTACCCTTTTCGTCGAGCTCATACACTCCAAGGTCTTTCCAAATGTCTGGCCCAACCCAAGCTTTATGGTGCTTGCTGTTTAAGGTGACCTCCGGGTACATTGGCCGCACCGACGGACCCGGCCATGACCGACGATAGATATAAACATCCTCAACCCTCGCCCCTCCGGCCAAAGCCATACCCTGTAGCGCACTTGGCATATACCCTAAGTGCAGGTAGACATTCTCGTTGAACTCTGTGAGCGCAAACAGGCCGATATACCCAGGCACGGGCTCGTTTAAGGGATCAAAGCCGATAATGTTATCCAGGTGCTTCAACCTAAATGCCAAACGAGCATACGCATTGCAATATGCTCTCCGTAAAACGGTTCCAACATTCTCTCCCTCGGGTGTAAGACAGTTTGGTGCCCATTTCTCGCCTCCGAAGAAGAGCGTAAACATCGTCAGCACGGCAAACTTGCCGTAGTTCGTTGGCCATAGTCGATCTGACGGTGATTTAAAAGGCTTCTCCTCCTTTGGCGCCGTCTCAGATTCTGGAGTGTATAATGCCGCGGCACCGGTCGCCCTGAATTTCTTTGGATCGAGACCAGCGAGCTTGAAAGTCCATTGAGGAGCACCGGAACCACCCGTAAAACGGGACCACTAGGTTAGAAGAGTTTTAGTATACAGTACTCAAAAACTCCCACCACGATAGTATTCTAGACATACCGTGTCTTGATGGCCATCAATGAAGACAGTGATACCGTACTCGCGGGCCCTTTCGAGGACAGCTACGATATAGTCGATGTATTCTTCATCATATTCACCCCTGTCATTTGACTTTATCAGCCTCACACTTATCTCCATATCACATCATTTGCACCACGCACAGCTTTTTGGGCTCCAATGCCTCCCAGACCACGAGGAACCTGACAACATTGATCCCCCACTTCGCCATCCGCTTGAACCATTCGTCTGCCCTCTCAATGGTGCGAAAAGGCCGTCCAACGTAGCTGACATTATTGCTATCATAGAACTCGGCGGTTCCGACGACTGGGGCATCTTTCGGGAATTTTGCCGTAGCTTCAACATTCAGACCACGTAGCAGGATATGTCGACCATGCTCGTCGCAAAAGGAGTCCAGACGTGGGTGGCTACGGAGCTTGCGAGTGGGACCAGCAGCGCAGGCCGGCGCGGTGATGAATGACTCGTCCATTGCGCGAGACAAAACGATACGTATCGATACACACGTACAGACAGGGGAAAGAAGGAAGTTGAGATGATTGTAGAGCGGAAAGCGCACTACATTGTGGGGAGAAGGTTTATCTGATAGCTCCGGGTCGACCGCGGCCTTCGCGGGATGCGAACAGCCCAGTTAATAAACCCTGAGATGCAATGTATACGTAAAGCGGGCTTGGCTGGGACATGGAGCACGTTGAACGTGAAGATATCGGCGGTTCTTACTGGTTTGAATCAAAACTAGCGAGAACGAGAACTTGGACCCGACAACGTTGGCTCCTGTGACGGCTATTACTTTTTGGTCGCGTGCTATCGTGCGATCGAGATCAATTTGCTTCTTCGAGCGGGACTAATCAAGATACGCAGGCTCTCGATAACCGTGTCGTCTTCCATGGTGTTGAGGTTTGCAATGAATTGGTTAGCCTTGGCCGCCGGACCAGGATTTTTGATACTCGCGCAATGCAACGGCATGGCTAACGACCGCGACTCACGACAAAATCCAGGTCCCACAGTGCTAGCTTCTAGTATCACTCTTGCAGCATGAACTCGGCTGGTTATGGAATTCACCAGAGTTTTCTTCTTCTTTCATCATATTCGGTCGATGACTAAGCGGAAATCCATACGGACGCTGGCAGAATCCATGCATATCAGAGGTGTATGCAAGCACGGTTACCCCGGACTGCTCTACGTCGAAGGCGAGGACTCCTCGATCCAGGCATATGTGAAGGAAATCAAACGAATGAAATGGCAATCCGTCGAAGTCAGGCGGAGGGAGCAGGAGACAGTGGCCGATGACCTTCGGACGAACAAATCCGGCACACGAACGGGACGGCTAGGAGGCCCTTTTACGGTTATTGAAGTCGATAGTTCGAAAGAATTGAGCAATGTTCTAAGAGAAGCCGGGCTGGGAGAGTTTCTCCGCAAGGCTATGATCGGGGCCGCCGCCTGACTGAACGAGCGACGGTTCGCGGAGACTATGGTAGACACGCTCTACTGCAGCTTGGCAGGTGACAGCTTTCAACTCTGGACCCAAAAGTGACTTTCGCAGGTCTCTAACATGTGAAAGGTAGGTTTTTTAAGTAAGAATTATCTATTTACAGAAATCTATTAAATAATACAATGAGATCCTAGATGCCGCGAGGCCCGTTCTTAGTCTACATTACATCAACGATGAGCCGCGAGGGTACCGCCTGCGGATCCTCGAGCTTTGCTACTGGCCTTCACCCATTCTAGTATTCACTAGAATACCCACGCCTGGTAGCGTAACACCCTTGGCTAGTATATGCCGCTTCAACCCGATGGGATCTAGCTTCAAACTTGGGTTGAGAACAAGTTCAGTAGCAAGCACCCCCGCAACCGCCGGGGCGGCGAGCGATGTCCCAGATGTCTGCTTGTTCCCTCCGTTAGCGGTTGTTGTAAGTGCCCATCCCGGAGCATATATATCGACGCAGGTACCGTTATTGGAAAAGTAGGCCTTTTGGTCGGATATATTGCTCGCACCCACACTTATAACGCTTTGGGTGTACACGTTCTGGTTAGCAGCAGATGGCCAATGCCTACAAGCATCCTTGCCATCGTTACCAGCTGATGCAACGATATGCACTCCCGCATCGACTAGGAGGGTCAGATTCCCGAATTCCCAGGGCGACCTGAACATCCAGTAGGACCCAAAGGACATGTTGATGACCGACCCCGCGAATCCTGGCAAGTTCCGACGGGTTTGGTGACTTTGGAGGATCTGAGCAAGGCATCGACTTGTCCTATGCCCACTCCCTAGCTCGCATTTCAAACCCCAGATATTGGCGTTTTTAGCGACGCCGTACTGGTTACTGCCAATTATACCGGCAACCATGGTTCCATGCCCTCCTGCGTCGCTACCATCGTCATCAAAGTCGTTATACAACATCTTTGCTCGGCCACCAAACTCGGGGTGGTTGACATTGACCCCAGTATCGACAACATAAACATCGACACCTTGACCAGACAGCTGGTCGTACTGGTACTTGAAAGCCATCTCTTTGGACTTAGGTCTGATTTCTGATGGGATTGGATCCGGGCTTGATATACGTTGGAGACCCCATGGCGCGTTCAGTTGTTCCACTACTGTTACTGCCTGCCGTCGCTTTTCGGAAACCAAAGGAGCTGCGAAGACGACGGACAACGTCGTTAATAAAACAAGGACTGGCGATTTTTGCATTTTATGTCTTTTCACCAGAAAAATAAAAGGAAAATATGTTCTACCAAATTTCGGAAATATTTACCCCAAAATAAGACCATCAGTGGGCCCTTTAAAAGCCATTGAATTTTGTCCCCCCAGTTTCAATACCGGTAAGTAACTTCCAGATCCATTCCGCAGTATCTGTAGAGGTTTCAAATCATGCCGGCATACGCCTACCCGAGACCTCAAAGATATCCAAAGGAAGGTGGATTTGAATTACTACAAATGCGACGGACTTGTTGCGCGTCGA
The DNA here is from genome assembly GCA_036971245.1 of Arthrobotrys sphaeroides. Classification (NCBI taxonomy): domain Eukaryota; kingdom Fungi; phylum Ascomycota; class Orbiliomycetes; order Orbiliales; family Orbiliaceae; genus Arthrobotrys; species Arthrobotrys sphaeroides. Next base: position 903,399 of record JAJTTW010000003.1, read on the forward strand.
ATTCATCTTCTGAACTAGGATAGTGCGGTAACGGCATCTCGAGACAGGCGACATCTTAGCAAGTTGAAACCCGTCTCAGGGCCAAACACGGGCAACACAGCAGAACACTGAAGACCTCATACTCAAAGCTTTCGGGAATCTGATCCAGTGTTCTTTAGCTACCCAAGTCGTTACAGGAGAAATAAACCAGAACCGACACATATCTTGCATCAAAGCAGCGTCCAATTGCCCAACCCGGCCGACATTGTGCCACTCTAAAATACCACACATGAAATGTGTTGCATACTCTAAGCCTCAAGAAGAGTGTTCATTATCACCATGTATACACGTAGACGCAGTCCTAAATACGGTGTTACACTCTACCACACTTTCTGCATGCCGTTTTGAAAGAAAAGCACATGCATATGTCGTGATATCGGTGCACAGACAGAATCCCGAATTAGTTCAGGAACCTGGTCGCACTTCCGTGCATGCAGACCTGAATCAAACCCACCAATCGTTGGCTTCGAATCGATAGTATGTTTACTCTGCACTCAGACTACAGAATACAAGTACAAGATAATGATCATAGCAAAATGGCCAGCGAATTGAGCACTCTTATCTACACTCTGGACCCGCAAAGCGCGGCACGTTTGAATAAAGAGACGAACCAGATTGGCAGACCGGATGCCTAATTTGCTAGTGTGTTGATCCAGTCCGCTCGTCGCTTTCTCTTCCTCAACGAGGTTACGAGACTCTCCTCAGAGATGGAAAACAGATTAGCAAGATTTTTGCATGTAGCATGCATGCATATGATGCAAAGTGATCCGGTGACCTCGGCTTAAATCGCAGCAGCTCGCTACCGCAGCATCCGCGCCTATAGAAGATTTCCACACCATACCAAGGAACGCTATCAATGGGTATTGTATGTGCGGTGCCGCGCCTGCAGATGGGCCCCACCCCCACCTCGACAAAATATGCAAAACCTAGGCGCTTTAAAGAGGAACATCACGATAGCGAGGAAACGCAAAAAAAAACGTAAACTCCAAATCCACCTCCCTTGTAAAGCCAAGGGAAAGTGTCAGGGAGTGGCTGGGGTAACGCCGATTGATTGGATGGTTAAATAGGATGCAGGACTTTATAGCTACATAGGAGCGGCAAACAATCCCATTGGAATGTTGCCATATCATTTTATCGATCGAGCCCACTTCGAAGACGGCGAACTTAATGCATCCGTGGATATCTCGACGTATTCATATATTATACAGTTTCCTCCAGCAAACCTGGATATGGCTTGGTTCTTGGTATACATCTTGGGTGGTTTGGCTTGGGCATGCCCAGAGATATTTCAAAATCATGGATCTGCCATTCGTATATATAGAGCGGGGTGACGCCCCAATCTAAACTCTGCAATTACTAACCGTTTCATATATCTAGCATTTAGTCGATACACCTAGTCGTCGTACCCAACTTTGACGAATCTATAGATCTAGGGTCGTAAATGCTACCCTACACAGGGGAATTCAACCATGATTCTCTATATAATCGCTCTCTACGTTGGTTACCTACTAGGCCGCTGTATTTACCGCCTGTCACCTCTTCATCCCCTCGCACGATTTCCTACACCTAGTTGGTTCGCATGCATCTCTACCTGGCATGAGTTTTACTGGAATGTGCTCCTCGATGGGCAATTTGTTTTTACGATCGAAAAATGGCACGAGAAATACGGTAAGTGGAAAAAGGCTCGATCGAATACCCAACCTGTCCTTGGAACAATCAATCAACTTCGCTTAATTCAGACCCATGTCATATGAACATTTATTAATTCTTATATATCCCAATGGCAGGTCCTATAATCCGTATTGGTCCAAATGAGTTGCATATCAACGACCCAAGCTTCTACGATATTTGCTACGCCCCAAATTACAAGTTCCTGATGCATCCTCCTTACTACTCATTCGCTGGGCCATTGGAATCAACCAATACCATTCGGGATCCCGTTGCTCATAAGAGCCGAAGAGCCGTTTGGAACCGTCTTCTTTCCAAACCCCGGGTCCAAAATCTAACCGGTACCGTTCAACGTCACGTTGGCAAACTGGCAGACGCAATCTCCAGTTCCGCGAAACAAGGTGCACCGGGGGAAGGGCTCTACTTAGCAACGCTGTTTCGGTGCCTAACATTGGACATCATCAGTGAATACATGTTCGGCGAGAGCTTATGCACGCTAGATGAAGGCGTCGAGAATGCAATCGCCGACGGAGCGAAGAGAGCTTTAGGTTTTATATGGATAACCGCCTTCTTTTGGCCGCTTCAATATCTGCTAGTGGGAATGCCATATTCTCTCGCGAAAATCATAATCCCAAAGAACTCAAGAGGTTTTGTAGACTTGCAAAAGGTGAGTGCGCCTACACTCAAAATTCAACATTCATTTTACTCTAGCTATATATAAAGACTAATATAATCTGTACGATGCAATATTTAGATCGCAGGAGACCATATGGAAGGGTTTCTTCAAAGTCATGGAAAAGTGGAAAAGAAATCAGATCTAGAATCATCCATCACACCAATGTTTAAAAGTTTGGTAGACGGAACGATCCCTGGATACACCCAGAAAACAATCCCTTTCAAGTTAACCCGAAAGGCCTTGGCAGACGAAGCGTTTATAATTTTCCTTGCCGGCACGGACACGACAGCTACGACGCTCACCCATGCGGTACACCAAGCTTGCCTCCATCCGTCCATGCAGAAGAGGCTCCACGATGAACTCGCCGAGGCATTTCCAACCGGAGCTATCGAAGACATCGACCAAATGAAATGCGAAAAGCTGCCCTATCTCTCGGCTTTTGTCAAGGAATGCCTTCGCTTTATTCCCGTCGTCCCAGGTCGACTGCCCAGAGTTGCCCCAAAAGAGGGCGCAAACTGCGGCAGCACATACATTCCTCCAAATGTAAGCACCTGCAGCCCAACCAAGCTTAATTCAGTTATCGATCCCCTCTGCACCGACGGGTCAAAATCCAACTTGCTAATATAGCTAACTGGCCTTCTAGACTGTCGTCTCAATGTCTATATATCTGATGCACTATAATGCTACCATCTACAAGAACCCTAAAACCTTCGATCCAGACCGCTGGCTGGGATTGAAACCGAGATCGCTGGAAGAGTCGTACCTCGTACCATTTAGCAAAGGCTCGAAGTCATGCATGGGAATACAGTAAGCCAACGCTAGTCCCTTTTTTCTCTCTTGGTAGCCATGAGACGCTTAAGTTGCACCGTGTATGCTAACAATTTGCGCCTTTAGCCTTGCATATTCCGAAATATATACCTTAATGGCAGTCATGTTCAGGAAATTCAAATTCACCTTACACCCGAAGAACACATTGACGGATTATTGGTCGGATCACATCGTTCTGTACTCCTGGGCTGATCTCGTCGTATCTGCCGAAGAGTATGATTCTTAGGAATCAGCATGCAGGCACCGATTGAGGGCATTGAGAATAACACCTGAAGGTGGGTAACACGAGAATTCGATTCAAACTCTTTAATATGACAAAACGTACATATAGAACCCTAGTGGTAGATATGTATACAGTAATTTTTAGGAGCCAGTGCATTCTCTGAGAGTGTCAATGCAATTTGTCTACTGAACGCTGTTAGTTATAGCTACGTATACTTAGCTATTTTTCAGTATATATAGAGTAGAATTGGGAGTCAGATACTCCCCTAGCCGCTATTTAATACTCAATCCTAACTTTAGAGCTGATCAGTTTTGAGGAACTTCGTTGGATTTCCATGAGAATGTTGGGCGTACGTCAGCCAATCCGGACCCTGTCATTATGGCCGGCCTGTGGGGCCGTCTATCAGATATTTTGGATTCAACCAATAAGACTGCGTCACTGAAACTACCACAGAACACATTTCTGAGCACCTCCACAGCGCGTGGGGGCTAATTCGAGCTTACTGTTACAGTGATAAATCAAGCCTTCCTTCAGCCTCTGTCGCATCCTCCATTGCATTGCAGTTCGCGTAAACGACTTATAATCCCCAAGTACCATCGAGCAGCTAGCTCCAGAGCGCGCGCTCCTTACTTAATATTTTTACAAACAGCCTTACCCCAAGTTGCAAGTTTGTCAACCAGATGAAGCTCGATCCGGAAACATGGCGGCCCTATGAAAACCGCATTCGCAAGCTGTACTTGGACGAAAAGCGAAGTGTTGTAGACGTTAAGAAAATCATTGAAGAGGAGACCAGCCTGAGGGCATCGTAGGTTTTCCGAATTCTACCACCGGACGCAGTACTGCAGATGCATTAACCTCGTGTATTTAGCGTCGCCCAATACCATAATTATGTAAAGGATATTTTAAAGCTACGGAAAAACCTCAACAAAGAAGATATCGAATACTATAATAGAAAAAAACGGAAGCGGGATGAAGAGGGAAAGGCATCGAGAGTTAAACTATGTGGAGTTTTATTGGACGATGCCAATTTAAAACGAAAATGCCAAAGAAGGCATACCACCGTCATGGAGCGCTTTCAGAGAGAGAAATCGATTTCAAATGGAAATGGTATAAAAGATTCTTGTTCTAGTTATTCCCAAACTTGGTTTGGAAAAGAAAACTAACTGCCTACATGCATGTAGAAAATCCGCCCACGCCTCCAGGACTTGATGTCGGGACCCCGACTACATGTTACTCCCCGGCACTTACCCCGAAAATGCGACTCTCACCGGCGCCGGGCAACGAAGAACAATTAAATATGATTCTTGGCTACAGCATCACGACAACTTGGAAATTGGTTCACGAGACACCGGATCCCGCCCGTGGCAATATGTTCGCTTCCCTTCCATATCAGACACCTTCACAGGATCTTGGTTCTCTGATTTCTTCATTAAAAGATATCTTTCTTCAGGGTGGGTTACATATTACGTACTTCATGATACCTTTATATTATATTGGGATGCGAGAGCTTATTGATAATCTTGATTTCCAGATTATGTGGTCGGCGAAGCAGTCTGGGATGGTGATATCGAGACTTTCAACATGCTCTGGGATGTCTGTATATCTCAATCCCCAGAATCAAGGAGTACCCAGTTGGCAAAAGTCACTGCGACAATGACGACAGATCTTTATCAAATCGCCAGGTTCCTCCAGCTCGAGCACTTTGATATCGACCGTCTCATAGGCGACAAATATAAGTACATTGAGATAACTGCACGCTTTGGACGACTCGATATTGTGCACGTCCTATCAAAAATCGGGGCTTCCCGGAACCTCGAAGAGGCTGTGAGGGTTGCTTCGGATAAAGGTTACTTCTTTCTAGCGGATTTCATTACAAGTAGTTTGCAAAATCGGGAGCTAGATCGGACTATCCGACAAGAGGCTTTGCTTACCGCCCCGACGGATATGGAAAATGTAATTGGAAATAATAGCGATACAGGGCAACTGATTTCGACGTCCAGCCGGATTGAGGATTTCGATGACTTTGTTGACTGGTCGCCCAAATCCGTCTTGATAGATTGACTATTATACTCCTAGTTCTGCCTTTTTCCCCCCCCTATATCGTAGCTGCCACCTTTTTAAAAAGCCATTTACATTTCCTTGCAATTGGAGATATATACCTTCTAAAGATTATGTTTACAAAATATAATTGGAGACCTATCAGCCGTGTCCTGAACGGCCATGATAAACCGAGGTAGCCCTCGAGCTTACCTAGTAATATCCACCCACCTCAGGGTCAGGGGGTCGTCTCCGCCGAGCATGCCCTTGGACGGTGCCAGGACGTGCATAGTCGGAGGCACTCACCCTAACACCCACATTTGGTGCGTATGGAACATATTCCGATGCTGCGGGAGATGCTGACCTCATGGGAGGTGGATGCATGCCGGGAGGTGGAACTGGGACTGGCTGTGGCGAAGCCCACTCCCCTTCGAAGAAATCTCTTCCATGACTATGAGATCGACGACGTTCTCTTTCTCTTTCTCGTTCTCTATTCGCCTCCCTTTCTCTTCTATCTCTTTCCGTTTCTATGCTCCTTTCCGCAAAGTAGGAAGGAGGTTGGGATCTACGACTAGGAGCCTCGATTATAACTTCCCCATCGCTATCGAATTGGAAGTTGGGAGGAGGGGGGTTGTGGCTAGAACGACTACGGGACCGGCGGCGCGGAGGTCTATTGGTTTCGTCTGCAAACCTAACTTTCTCATCTCCATAATCGTCCTCGAAGTCCGAAGGTGGATATCCCGATGGTGGATGAGGCCGGCTGTGATGTGCGAACGACGGTGGCAACCTGGGGTCGTACGCCTGCGAGTGCCTTGATCTGGGGTATTCTTCGTAGTCGGGGGCATATTCGTATTCCACCTCATCTTCTTCCTCATCATCTTCCTCGTGAGCGGCGCCAGCTAGTCTACCCACCCGCTTCGCTCGACGTTTGCTGAAGCGGCCTTTGAATAGGTTGTTAAAAAACGAATATGGACCGAATAATCGATCCTGGATTGAGTCTCCAACGTATGCCCATGATAAGGCGAAGCCAACAACGACGATAGTAACTGGGATCGCGGTTGTCCAGAAAATCCTCTGGTCTCGATCTATGTCCCGAATATCGGTCGTGTTCATTCCGAAGAAACTGGTCATGAAGTTGAGAGGTAGAAATACGGTCGTCACAATTGTGAATACCATTATTGCTTTTCCGTGGTCCTCGTCCTTGAGACTGAGCGCTTCCGCCACCTAAAATGTGATATTAGTCACTACCGTGTTTATTGGCGCAAGGGGACGCCGACGTACAAAATTATGGAGGATGATGGCTTTTCTATGGCAATCATCAACTCCTTCCTGCTCTTCTCTGAGGAAATAATCAACGTAGCCTCCCATTCTGTTACGAGGGAGGCTATAATTGAGAGAGTAATACAGTCGAGGCTCTTCCATATCCAAAGACCCTTTCGGATGGAGTAGAAGATCCACCGCCTCTACTACCCTGGCTTGCGCATTTCTTATCTCACCGAATGCAGAAACCTCAGAATCAAGGTATGAGACATCCTGGATGATTCTCTGTTGCGGCCGGTAATGCGCTTCAATATCCTAATCTCAAATCGTTAGTCTAACTGCAGCACTACCGCGTACCAGACCTCTGTGGGTCAATTGAGAATGGCGTCTAACAAGGTTGTTCAACTTCTCTTGATACACTGTATTGGGGCCCGAACCCCCTTCCACCGTAGTAATAGGTAGACAGATCAGGTTTCTTAAAATGAAAGATACGATAGCCTCGGTAGAAGCTTCTTCGTACTTTGTCTGATCTTTCGTTCGTCCTGTATATATCATACACATGAGTTGGAACTTCCCTTCCCTCAACTTCGATTTGCAAGCGTCGAATTTTTTGTCAATTGCAGGGCGTGTGACCGGTGGCTTGACCAGCTTAGCTTTGGTACCCATGGCGGCCTGCTCTTTGAAAAACTCGACCGCTAGTAGAGTTAGGAGCATCGATTCCACGAAGTGCTGGAACGCTTCCACTAGGGCGCTTGGGATCCTGTATCGTGGGTTTTCCTTGTCGTCACCGGCTACACCAGATATGATAACCTGGATGTGGCGGTGAAGACTTTCCAGTTTCCCGAGGGTCTTTTTATATAAATGCTCCAGCTGCGGGCTTTCGTAGTAACCAGCCTATAACGTGTAAGCATCAGGTCCCCATGTTCAACAGCGGCGCCGCACAGAATCGAAGGTATATAAACTCACTGTTACCGATTGCAAGATGCAATACCAATAGCATTCGATCAATTTCCCATTATTCCAATTCTGAGGGATGAAGAACGAAAGAATCTTCCGGGACAGATCAACAATCTGTTTTTGCACGCCAATCAATTCCAAAATCGCGGTTTTCCCGGGAGAGTCAGCCGATGAACGATGGGTACTTTCGATTTCCTTCAGTGACTTCTCAACCTCGATGTAGTCGCTCGAACCGCAGGACAGGTACGTTTCCCGCACTCGTTTAGATTTGGACTTTTCAAGCTTTTGATGTAGATCATCCAGAATGTTTTTGAGCATGCTATAGCTCTCATCGCTCGCTTCGACTTCGGTAGTACTCGCTTTCTTTATGTGATTACTAGTACGAGAGCCCCGTGAGGATGCTCTTTTGCGGGAAAGCCTTTTCTTTTCGATAAGATTGGCTTCGACGGAAGCTTTTGTTGGCCATTGGAATACCGGTAGCACTTTTGGTAGCTCAGGGGTGGTTTCCTTTTCTTCTGACTTTTCTTTCTCTTTCGATTTCTCTGCCGGGCGTTCATTCGGTAGAAAATAGAAGATAGAATCTTCGTCTTGTGGTTTTAGAGCCTCCTTACCGCCTCTGACTGAAGCGTCTGGGCGGTGACTTCTCCAAGACTTGGTCCTTCCACCATATGCATGCCTCGCATTTGAAGCTGCGCTCGGAGGTCGGGGAGGCATGTTGGGTTTCGGCGCTGCTTCTGATTCGTCGTCCGAAGACTCGCTCGACTCTCCCTCAAATGCAACTCGACGCTCGCCCGGCTTTTGTTTTGGAGGCTTTTGCGGCGGCGGCTCTGGCTTTTCCTCAGGTTTTTCTTCAGGTTTTTCCTCGGGTTTCTCTTCGGATTTCTCTTCGGACTTCTCTCCTTCAGACTCCCCTTCGGACTCTTCTTCAACCTCTTCTTCAGCCTCACCCCCACTCTTGCTAGCTTCATCGGACTCAGTACTGTCGAATTCATCAAGCGATATATCATCAAACAGTGAGTCGGCCGGCGTAGCCGTCGAAGCCCGTGGTTGATATCTAAAAGTCGGTGGCTCCTCGGACTCGTCTCTTAAATTAGCACGGTATGGGCGGCGCTCTCTATCTCCTGGTATCGGCGGGGCCGTAATGGCTAGCGGAAACCTCCCGCGAGATCTCCTGCGAGGGGTATCAGAATCTTCACTTGCTGTTGGGTACTGCGGCATATCCGCTTCATCAACGGCATCTGTGACTGTTGTCCGCCTTGGATCAGGAGCCCGATGCCTAGTCCTTGACGACGACGGCTGGGGCGGTGGCCGGGTATCCGATTGCTCTCGCTTTCGTTCCCAATGCGGCCGTGGTGGGAAAGTCGATTGCTTTCGTAGTGGTGGCGGGAAAGTTGGTTGCCTACGTGGTGGCGGCGGCGGTTGCATATTCTCAAAGGCCCCCCCGTACTCTTGAGTAGTCTCGTATTCCTGCATAGGAACTGGAGGTGGTGGGTCAGGATGGTCCCCATAAAGTACAACAGCTTTGGATAACTTTTCATCTATCGTGTGGCTTCGACTCCGATTGAACGATGAAAAGGCGCTTCCTGGTCGAGCTGCGTGGCTGTGTGTATTCGTAGCATGGTGGCCATAAGGTACCGGCGGAGGCATAGTGGTCGGTGCGGGTGGAGCTGAGTGCGTACTTGTGGGTACATGAGAACTATAATTTGAGCTTCTCTGGCGCTGTGCTCCACCCTTCCCAGCTGCTACTACACCTCCAGTGTGATCAACCTAAGAAACATCATCAATGTCCCTGTACCTGTGTTCGGAGGCTAGATAAAGAGATTTACCTCAAAACCCACATGGCTCGATCGACGAGAAACATGGCGAGGTGGCAGCGCGCTCGCACCTGGTGGCCCGGGTGGGAACGGCCTATACTCGGACCCATACCCTCGATGTGGAACAACTCCAGGCGTGTAACTTTGTGGATGGCCGTTATATATGGGTGGGTATCCAGATACATATCCAGGCGGGTACCCATGTGGTGCATAGCCGTGCACAGGTTGTAGGTGCGCCGTAGAGCCATATGGTGCAAGCGAGGTTGCTGAACGCATAAAGGGATTTGGAGGTGGGACACCATGATAAACCCCACCCGGTGGACGACCGGGATGCGGCGGCGGCGGATAAGCATGGTACCCATGAGCGGCAGTCGGTGGGCTTATTTCCATTGTCAGCCTGAAGAGCTTCAGTCGATTGTCTCCAAGTTGGGCGGCCCAGTTCTGAGAATCTAGAACAGTACCGTCATTGGACGATATTATAGCGTCCTTTTCCTTGTAAGCTCCATACGGAGGTTGAACCACTTTCTTCAATTCGGTTTGGAACTCCTATAAAAGAGCGGTATCATAATCAGCATCGAAACCATACTGATTTGGCGGGGCCGAATATCAAGTTTGCGCGGAATCGACTTACAAACCAGGTTTTACATTTTTCGGCCGCAAAGTAATACGCCTCATCAAAACTGGTTTTCACAAGAATCGTGACACTTTCATCTTGTTTCCCGTCTTCGAACTCAATGTTAGGGCCCGCAACCTCTTTCAATGAGGATGAAGAATAGGTAACCAGCAGATCTAAGGCCCAAGCGCATTGTTAGTAAGCAGTTAGATATCCCGCTCCACATAGGATATCATCTCAATCTTCAGCTGAAACAGCGCTGCAACCCCATTCCCAGTCCCTCGTTAATCTTGATAAGCACTTACCGTCATTTATCACTAGTATCCAGGTTTGTGCCACATGAACAGCCTGGTTCTTCGGTACCAATTTACTAGAAAGCGCGGCCTGCCTCTTATCTTCCTCAACGGTAGATGCCGTATTGATAGTCGTCTGCATCAGCGCTCGGGCGACATGATCCGAGCTTTGATATGCCTTCGGTTGTCCTTTTAATATTGACGGGGTCTCAAGGGTCTGAAGCTTTAACGTAGGAACAGAAATGAACGTAGCAGCGCGAGTTTCCGTTGACGATTTCCCGTGGCACCGGATTGCTCCTTCGTCGAGGTATTTGCCGTATATGTAGGTCCGTTCCATGGTATCTTTGACCCTTTCGAAGAGATCCCACAAGATCGTTATATCATGTTCTTCGAGATTTGGTATTCTGAGGACTTGTTGCTACAGCAGATGCGCTGAAAATTAGAACATGCCCTGCATGCGGCCGGCCAACTTCCAAGGTTAGGATCAGGGTGGCTACTCTCATACCTTAAACTCTTCCAAATTCAATACCGGGTTTTGAAAATGACTGTTTCACGGACCAATAGAATGAGCCGCCCAGCTTGAAGCCTATCAATTTGCGTGGATCATGGAACCTACATCCAACGAAATTGCACATCATCCGCCTTCGTCTCCTTGCCACTAGGATTCGCAGCAACTGTAACCAACTTAATAATATCATCCTTAATATCAGGACGTATTGACCGCCTCGAAGAAAGGACCCTTTTCGTCACGCATTGTGTCGATTTATGCAAGTCAGACTGCGGCCGGTACAGTGTCAAAGTTCGGTACGTGCTGCCTTCACCACCAGGATCCACGACGTCGTGGAATATGCTACTCCTCGCAACCGAACTGTCGTCGCCGGACGATTTTAATGCGACGTCGAACCACCAGGACTGAGGCCCTGGAGTGAACACACGGGGCGGAGAGTCATCTTCGATATCTGGTTGAAAGCGATAATGCAAGCGATCGTATTCATCGTCCGAAGTACTCGAGCTTGATTCATCTAAAATATTTACAGGTTAGTTTACACCGCCATACTATATCCTCGTTCCTCCATCTCCTATGAGCTTTTTCCTCCGTCGTCGATTCATTTCTTAAAAACACTCGGAGTTCACCAACAAACCTAAGTGTTGCACTGCCATCGCCTTCTGTTGTATTTGCTCCATGTCCTGCTTGGTAATCTCCTCCACTAAAAAATCCCTTGTACTCTCAATAAAGGTATACCCTCCATCGAGGAGAACCTGGCGAAGATTGGGGTACCAGGGCTCTTTGTTGATGAACCGGGTTTTCCGTGTATCCCTTGTGCTGTCGGCCCGCGGCCTTCGCGATCGTGATCGTGATCGAGCGCGGGGGGGCGATTCGTCCGCGTCCTCATATCGAGCACTGCGATGCAGCGGTGGGGGCGGTGCGCGTGCGGATGCCTCTTCCCATGGCCATGGGTCTTCGTATTCATCACCGAGATCCATGTTGGGTGTTAAGAGGCCGTATCGACCTTGGCTTCAAACCCACTCCGCCCGTCTGCCTCCGTAGTCCGAGAATTGATGAACAGGTCAATTGATCAATGGTAACCGCGAAAACCAAAGATGAAGAATGTAATTGAAACAAAATGGCAATATAAACGGTATTCTCCACAACGGCCGGGAGCGCCGTCAAGCTTTATAAACGAACTAGTCGTCTATATTATCTGCACATATAGGGCCTCAAATCTCAGCAATCTGAGGATCGGGAGGCTGGCGAAATTCGAAGCTTCAAGGATTCATGGCAGTAGCGTCAAAACCCATGCAAAATTCGAGGATTGCGTCCCTATAGGGCCAACGAAGGAAAAACTTCGTCAGATTTGCCGTTGGATGCGCACTGCGACATCACGTATATGTACGTATACGTCCCCAATTGCCGGCTCCGCAGATATGGTATGCATACTTAAGCGATTTTAGGATGGTATCTGCGGGAGATCACTGCATCGAAATCCTTCAGGCTTGAGATTGGAGGCATTTGCATTTCAGCCTCATCGATGCCTGGGGCTTGCTCATATGCAAGGTTTGATCTGTGCATTGAGCTCGCTTGCTGCAATGGGTCCGAGCATCACGCACCTGCTCAGCTCAGCTTCAGCGCGGTGGCCTATGGAGATTTTCATGAAACCAGGTAACTTACGGATAGCAAACCCCCATGCTGGTCCCGATCAATATTCATTTTGTGATATCTGATGAAGAATTAATATCAAAAGATGAGTTTGGGCCCTGTAATAGTAGTTGATAGAATCAAGTCGTGTTGGAGGAGGTTGGTAGTCACGTGGCTGCCCTGAAAGTTTCCCCGAAAGTTATCCCGGAAAGCTCGAGACCCAAAGTTTTTCACGATTGCACAATGCACCGCCTTAGCCCGAACCTTTTGCACGGCGTCCATAGGATCAATTGGGAAGTATTCTCAGAAGTACCCTTACTAGACCAAAGCTGAGGTTATTGACTAGCTCGTTGACAGCTCGAAGAAAATGGGAAACCCTCCAGGAGTAATCCCACCCGATGCAATGCATGTATCGATGCATCTTTCGACAAAAGATACTCTGATATCAAAGGCTGCACGGCGAGAGCACCTTTTCGTTAGCGTGCAGGCGGACATCGGCCCAACCTGCTATCAAAATACCCTCATAGCAGGTTTACTCGACCTCGTCGACACTTTGGGAACAAAACCAACAAGGCTATGCCTAAAAAAATCAGCCATTTCTAGGCCCTGTCCGTGGTTCGCGGAAGTTTGAAACGAATCGAGAAACATTTGTCGAGGCCCGCCTGCAAAGTTCAAAGTTTCCCCGGCACTTGCCATCCACATTTGGCGGCCATTAACTGTAAACCTTGCTTCCTATGCGGTGTGAAGAAAGTAAGCGGGGCGAAACACTTCCCACACATATACGGTCTGGAAGAAACCGAAGCCTGGACCACACTGCTGTCCAAACGTTATCAAGAACTATACTCGAATTAAAACCTTGTTCCTGAACCGAATGGCAAAGGTCCTCGGTGAGGGGAAGCCGGGTGGATTTTATGCATTTACCAGGTTAAAAACGGAACATCTTCCCCTTCTTACACACCCTTCTTCGAAATTCACTCCTCGATTTCAAATATTTCTCTATACGGCGATACATTTCACTTCTTCCCATAAGCCACACCTGCTGCATCTTACCCCCCTTTTTTCTTTTCGACAAAACCTGCATCTTTTCGCCATCTTACATACTTGAACTCGCATACCGATCGGAAGCATACCCGATATCAGCTATCTGATCTCTCTTTTCGATTCTCGATCTTTCCCCTTCAACCCCGGAATTTATTCAAACCTTGACTTCTTCCCTTGTCCGCATTTCACGCTATCCTGACTTAGTAGCTACCCAGAGCCATACCGTTATGCCCATCACCCTTCGGCACATAACCGCCGATTCAACATGGCTAATAACCCTAACCTCCCCTCATAACCCCCCATCACATGCACCGTTCAACATACTAGTAGACCCTTGGATCGTAGGACCATCCGAAGTCTGGCATCCGAAATTTGCGCAGAATCACCATACTACTCCGTCTTCGATACCTTCTTTAGCGGAGTTAGATCCTCAACCGGATGTGCTGTTGATATCGCAGACGAAATCGGATCATTGTAATGAAGCGACTTGTCGACAGCTTGAGAAGGATGGGAGGACACAGGTTTATACTGTACCCGGGGCGGATGGGATAGTTAAGAGTTGGAAGCATTTTGATCCGGAGAAGGTGCATAGGTTACGACCGTTTACGAGTCGAAGGAGTGGACGGGTATCACGGATTCCGATATATAAGAGTCCGGTTCCGAGGAAGCCGGCAGAGGGTACCAAATCCAACGAGGAAGCAGAGAAGGATAAGGATATCGATAAGGATAATGATAAGGATATGAAGAAGGAACCGGAGAGAGAAGAGGATTATACCTTCGAAACCGACCCATCCGTCGCCGCCATCGTCGAACTCGCCTTCCTACCCGCTCTAAAACCCTGGGAGATCCCTAGCATCCACATCGGCCTGGGGATAACATACACACCTACCCAGTCCCCCTACACCATCCCCCTCCCGCCATCCCCCCCACTGACCCCTCCATCCACAAACCTCCTCCACCCGACCATCCCCACAAACCACCAGGTCCCAAGCACCCTAACCCTCTCCACGGTCCCCTCAACCTCCTCATCCCCCAGCTCAAAATCAGCACCCAACCTCCCACAAAAGGACTCACCAAACCGGTTCCCGAAGAAGAAGCCCACAAAACCATCCTCAAAGAAATCCATAAACCTCAAGCAACCCGGTCCGAAAACCTTGCTAACCGACTCCCTTCTCTACACCCCACACGGTGTCCCGCCATCAGCGCTAACGCAGTATCTATCCTCCCTACCGTTACCGCTAACAGCCTTCCTCCACTGCTTCGTAAAAGTGGATAACCCAAAGTGGTTGGGCGGCACCGTATCATCCGGTCTTCCGAATGCTCTAAAGATCCTTGCGGAACTTAAGAGGATTAGAGCCGAACAGGCCAGGCTCACCGAGGAACCTATAAGTCCCAGAAGTAGCTGTTCGACGGATTACCCACTTGGAGTCAAATACCTGGTTGCGACGCATGATGAGGAGGTTAAACTGGAAGGGTTTTGCAGTCACTTTGTCAAGAAGATTAAGTGGGATGTTAAGGATGTTGATGAGGAGTTGAAAAAGGTTGCTGGCGAGGAGCTACTGGAGGAGAGGAAGAGTAAGGAAGAGAGTAGTATTGAGGGTAAACTTGCGGGAGAAAAATTAGAGTTAGGAAATTCGAAGACCTGGGATGGACCTGCGGGTGTAAAACTATTGGACTTGGAAGTTGGAGAAAAAGCGTCGTTGGCGTAAGACTTTTTGTATATGTATCATGGTAATGCTTGCGCTCTCTTCGGTTTTCGTTCTTCACAGTTTACGAGTGTTTTCTCATTTACAAGTAACGTTGGATAGACATTTTCATGACCTTCGGGATGTTATGGGTTTTCCGGTTTCCTTTCACCATTTACAATTGTATGTATAGTTAGGATATTTAATTAATCACCGCGCGCAAGACTATTTTCACTTCTGTACAAAGCCTGAATCGATTTACTATTTCAATCTGTATATTATTATTATCTAAGTACTCAATACTTAAGTAGTTAAGCAGTTGATAAACTTGAGCCAACGTATCACATACCAGAGAGGATGTAGGTATGCCGGGCTTGTTATAACAGTCGAATAGGTTCGTAATCCTGACAGTAAAGTAATCCAGTTTAATATTTTGACTATTTCCTAAAGCTACCTTGGAATATATAATCCGCTACCCCATGCTATGGTAATCCCCAAAAACCCAACTTATAACTCCAAATAGTAAACAAGAACGCTTGAGGCGAATAGAAGATATAAAACCGTTTGATCGAGAATAAAAAAGTACAACAAACACCTGAATCCCGGATGCAATCAACCCTCCCTCGCCGGTGACCTTGTATGGTTAAAAACGCCATAAGGAAAGAAGTAGTCCAAAAGTATGTGAAGAGAAGGGAAGGCACCGCAAGTATAACCAAAAGAACAAAGGAAACGAAAAGGTAGAGCTGAGTGGTAACGAGGTTGGATAGAACCCCAAATAGTCAGAGAGCGTAATATGTATGTAGAAGAATGTGAAGGTAAGTAGGTCCGGTCCCGCAATGGTTATCGGACGGGTCGGTCTAACCCAAAACAAGCGTCTCCGATTGACTCCGCGACGCCTTAACCCTATTGAGTCTCATCCACCAATCTCCCCACAATCCCACCATAAGCCATAACCGTCGAATTCCTCCCAAAAGCCTCATTCAAAATCGTCGCCGTAGCCTCAGCGCTAGCCCACGTAACCGCCTGAACCTTGGCTAAAAGCCCGTAGTCGATCATTGTTCTTGTCGCATGCGGCGTCTGTTGGAATGTCTGGACGCCTAGACACCATCCACCCCACGCGCACTCCTCGACGACGTCGAACAGTTCCTGTGGGATTCCTCCCCACTTCGCGACTTCCTTGCACGCCCGACCGAGTAGCCAGAGCCAGGAGTGGGACATCCATCGATTGTAGGCGTCGACGAGATAGTCGTATAGGACGGAGGAAAGGGTGGCGGCGCTGGTCGGATCGAGGATGGATGAGATGTATGGAGCGATACGGGAGAAGAATTGGGTAATTTTGATGGCGCGAAGGAGATGTTTTGTTAAGGTTCGATTGATGAGAAGTTGGTAGACGTTGTAGACTAGGTACGGGAGGAGCGGGGCAACGAATGGGATTCCGATAGCAACAGCAGTCCCGGCTGCTGCGCTCGCGGTGGTGACCTTCGCTACAGGGTCCATGAGGGATATGTATAGTGGGGCAGGAATTTGTTGGAGCGCTTTTAACGTCGGAGTGCTGAGTATTGTAAGTGGATGACGAGATTAAGATATTGATCGCAAAGCGTAACCGTTAATCCATATTTTGGCGGGCCACGAGAAGGTAGTTATTGTTACGGCGTATCGATAGCATGGTTAAAAAGGCTCGGTGAACTGTCGTATGAATGGTTTGGTGGGTATTGTGCAATCAAAGAGGTATACGCCTCGTCTCTGCGTAGCTGAGCGAAATATGCAAGAGTTCCTCCTTTCCTGCACTTGTGAGTTGATGGAATGCAAGCAAGATGCCGTCAGTTGGTCGGCTAGCGACGATGACGAATAGAATTCGAGGGGAAAGGATCTGGATTTTTGGGAAACAGCGAGAGTGTAGAATCAAAGTGAGGGAGAAAGGAAAGGTGGTGTCGAAGGAGTGGACGGAAGTGGCCAAAGGGCGACGAATAAAGGTGTGACTGTGAACGGGCTCGAAGAAGAAAACAAAGGCGGGAGGATGACCTGTGAGTGGTGAACAGAGGAGCACGTCAGCATGGGTTTTATCCGTTGTACCGTCACCGTCGATTCGCTGAAGAGACGAGAAGATGATACAAGAGGGGCCAGAAACGACAAGAACGAGCACAAGAACGGAAGATGAGGATGAGGCGACGGTAGCTAACTCGGAAGGGCTATCGCAGTTGGTCGCATGTAGTTCCGTCCTATCGAAGGACGGTCCCACGGATGAAAGAGGAAAGCAGACCAAAGTTGGTTAGATCGGAGGCACGAGGGGAAGGGCTGCCATACTCGGAAAGCGGTTGTAGTTTCAAGCAGGTGCGCGGCTGTTTGCGTGGTTGTCGATGGACAGCGGACAGAAGGATGCAACGGGAGGAGGGGCTTGCTTTGGTCTGCTCGGCTCGGGGAGTTAAGCTGGCGGTTCCGTCAGCATCATCCGGCGGGAATTCAGGCGTGGAGCACGCATCGGCCCAGAAACATGTGACTCGGAATGTGCAGTTGTCGAGGATGGTGATGATGATGAGGTTGAAGAAGGTGATGAGGATGAGAGGAATGAAGACGAATAAGAGGATTTGAGGGACCGGAAAGGAGAGCTGAATGGCGTCGCCAACAATTTGCAATTTCGGGGATTCCACAGCAAATTACAGCCCCACGGAAAATACCACGCCCCAACGCGCACCCCCCTCGACGATGCAAAACACCCAACTAGTACTCTATATACTTAAATAGCTATGTACTTAGTAGTTGTCTCGTGCCACGTCGAAGATTGATAATATCTTACGGGCATTTGTAATCGAGTGTCCTCGGCCTCGCCCAGATGTCTACCACCGGCACAAATAGTATAATCCGACATCAATTAAATTATTTAAGCATCCTCCTACACTTCCACCCTAGACTATTGCAAATTAGTGCTAATTTCAGTATGCTGCTGTTCAGTGAGCTTCGCCAGTACCACATTTCTGGGAGTAAGCCTCTCTAGCCCATGCACAGCTTTTACTGAAAGTACTTTTCTACTGACACCTTTCTTCCCGGTCCTTATCCTTCCGTCTGGCGAGATATTTAACCCCGATTCTAAGAGCCTGCTATTCTACCTATTGGGACGATACGCCAATTTCTTTGCTATTCGATGGGCCGTATTCAATCTGTTTTATCCTAGAGAGCTACCCCATATAGTACTTCTCCCTGGTGGAGTGGAAGCCCTCTCGGGCAGAGTTTATAGTCATAGGAGGTTTGTATCCTGGAATCCGGAGAACACCATTTCCAGAGTTGGAAACCCAGAGGATTACGATATGAGATTGGTAGTGAGAGACAGCTGGAAGAGTCCAAGCGTCGAAAGGCGACCCTGTTATTACAAGGCGTATACCGTACCATTTAGCAATCGACGGCAGATAGACGGTATTACGAGACTCTTCAAGTCCGACACCGTGGTAGAGCGAAATATAATACTCGGTTTCCGTGATTGTTAGATTCAAGGAATATTTTAATAGTGATTCTAAGTACTCGTTGAACTGCCCCCGACCTTTCGTTATATATTTACTTCGTGCAATTGATCAATTGAGTGTTTAAGCCAACAAGTAAATGCATGAGTAACTACTTAGGTAGTAAGTACCTAGGTAAGTACTAAGGACATTAACTACTTACTAGTAGTGTGTACGTATGTAGTCCAGCAGGTGGGTAATTACCTAGGTACGCAAGTAGCTAGGTAGATAGGTACTATATATACCTAGCTTTGAAGAGCCTTTTACATCGCCTATAAATTTTAGACGTTTTATACCACTTTGGGACTACTTGATCCCTCAAAAGGCAGCTTCAAGCCGCTTCCCGCTCCAAAAAACTTGTAATTTAAGAATTACTTATGGTAGGTTGATGCAATGGACCTTTGGAAAAGCAGAGGTCGAAGCTGGCTATACGTTCCTGTTTGGTAGCACAGCTAACCTGAAGATTCAGAGATCTGAAACATCTCTGATCCCGATCCACAGATTGACGCTCACTGAAACTAAAGCATTAATTATTGATTATATAAATACTCGTCATATTTATACGATAAAAGTGTAAAGTACTGCTCTTCTCCCTCGTCTCCTTCTTCCTCTTCTTCCTATTTCAGGGAATCAAGCAATTAAGTTCTACGGGCAGTCTGGTTACGAGACTGTTCTACAGGTTATGAGCCCTCACCTTCGCCACAATCAACTCCTTCTCAGATACATTCTGTGATCTCGATTCCGGACTCTTCCCGGCATCATACCATAAATAAGGGTATGTACATACATACATAGCAACGATACCGAATTCCCCGGAAGAAGGCATAATTAACCACTGTTGTAGGCCATCAAAAAAGAATTCGAAGAGATTAAGTCGTCGACGTGGGTTCCCCTCATGTTGATGCTGCATGTCCCTAATGGGGTGCGTGGGTGGTTTGTCCGGCCCCGAACGAATACGAAGCCCTCGACTCAAATCTCTGGTCTTACTCTTCCAGCGTACGCCGCGTTCCTGCAAAGACCGATGAGCTGGATGCTAGCGAGGGATTTCCACCGCGAAGCTCGCTGCGAGAACTCGTTCAAAAGGATATTGAGGTGCTGCACCCGGGAACCCGGCGAAGGATATCACCAACCAACCAGCGAGGCTTGGGCTTTCATCATATATCTGTGGCCACGGCCCAGATACAGTTGGAATACGACCTCCAGAACACAGCTTGTGGTCGGTGAGAGGTCGGGCACCATTCGAGACCGGGTCAAAGACCTATTTTTACCTCCTGCACGCCGGGATACGAGAATGATACTCATATTGCCGTTCGTGGATAATAAGGTATTATATGCAAAATCAACCTCTCCGCTATACAACCATGTATGCTCGCATACAAAGTCAGGTGAGTGCGATCTGACAATATATCTTGCGAAGAAGATTGCCCTAAGGCAGACGAGAAAGCTACAGACGGACTGACCGGAATACAAATTATAGCAGGAATCAAGAGACCCGCGACAAAATCCAGTAGAGCACAGGTAGCCGGATATGGAAGTCTTCAAGCGGAAAGCGGTTTTAGAAACGCAATTGGATCTACCAATGACGCTTCCATTTTCGCGATCACTGTGGGCGTATGGATGTATGTGCGCAGCGTGAACCCGGTCCCGATGATACGGTCGCTGCCGTCGCGTGCGCGCTTAAGACGATTATATCCATCTGGCTGCTAAGGTCCTTTTCGATTGTGCTGAGTATTAAGAGCTATCAAAAAGGCAATCTACGGCTACAAGGAGGATCGTTATATCGTTAGAAGCGACTATGACGGAAAATATAGCTTCGGTAGTGGAAGTAAAGAAGAGGAAGAGGTCACTTAATCAAGAGCGAACGACCTACGGACGTAGGTGATCCCGAGAACGGTCTCTCGTTTATCTACTCGTTCTGTATACTCATTTGCTTCGTCATGGGAGACAAAGTCTCAATAATGGTGGAGACCGGACACTAGTCCCAGACGTCTTTACGATCATTCAGCTGCAGTCAAGACAATACAATACAGCGTCAATGTACTTAGATATTAGAATAGCTAGAAGGAAGCGAGTCAAGCCTATTTCTATTCTCATCTCAGGCGTCTGTGGCCCTAAAAACTGATCGAATCGGGCCAGACTAGAAGCCAGAAGCCTGAATGTGCCCCGGGTAAAGGGTTGCATTGTGGTATTCTTGGGCCTTCTGTATAGGTCGCGGCTTGCCGAGTACTGCCATGGACATCCTCAATCGATTTTTATTACAGAGTCTTCTAGAAAGTCGCTCGGAAATTCACGAAAGAAAACGATCTTGTTCTATGATTCCTACTCATATCTTAGATTTTAGATTTCTAATCACAAATAAGACCCAGGGCATCAATTTCGTCGGTTTCCAATGCGTTTCCATGCACCATACTTCTTCTACTTTCCGTGGATGTCTCAACCACAGGGAACTTAGAAACCGTGGATCCACCAAACCTCGAGCTCCCTTCCTCGGCTTGATAATACCAATCCCGTGATAGTTCCCGATCCTTATATGCAGGAACGCCCATACTCACAAGGTTACAACCCTTTTCTGGCCCAGCGTAAGCCTAGTCACACTTTTGTTAGAGGCGGTGATTTCCAGATGCCTTTTTGATACTGGCACCGAACCGACGAGCCTTGTCAAGACCTCCGCGACCACACCCAATCCACCGTCCACCAAAATTTTAAAATTCGACATCCCGTTCACATTGTCACAAGCGGTAAGCTCCAATTTTGGCAAGCCCTAAGTCCACCACTTAATTCTATCCAATTATCGCTGCCTACCGTAATTTCAACCATGCAGCGGATGGCATCCATTGCGTCAGGCTCACGAACTCACCTTCTCTTTCACGCCTGCGTCCGCTCATCGATGCTGGGAAGTTAACCCGCAAAGAGTATATCATGATATCAATCTACACAACGGCATACCATGTAGATATTACCCACACGTGTGCTATCGATTCGATTATGGACAAGCGAAATTGTGGGCAGATAACAAGCCGGGCAGTCCGAGAGAAGCTTGGTCTGGACAATCTACATTCCTAATATCAAGTTATGGTTAAGATCTGTGGGAAGCTCGCAATTGCATATTCTCAAACGAGGGAACGAAAACCTTGTCCGTCGATATCGACATGGCACAGACCCCGCCACAGGCACACATGATACGAACTGAATAAAAATACGGGTTATTCAATACTTCGGAAACTCGTAATGATCCACGTACGAGGGTTTGAGATCGCGCAGGCAGCTCTCATTACATAAAGTCACAGGGTACGACATCGCAACCTAAAAGTCCCCGGGCAAGCCACAAAACTCGAAGACTTTCCTGCTATAACTGTGAGGGCGAGCTAAGCTTCGTGCCGACAATAAGCTCAGCTCCGACCAGCGGGTAACCGATCCTCTTGCACGGGACCCGACAATCTTGCCTTCGAAAAGCAATCTGAAGAAGCTTCAGACCCTTCCCTCGAATGTCTTACATCCCGCTGGCTGGCCCCATCGAAAGTGCGCCATTCTGGAACACGTTCTCGCTAAGAACAGCAGCAATTTATGCGTGAAAGTGGAACTAGCCCGACGAACCACGCCCCAAAAGCCTTTCCTTTCTGTGCTGCCTTGCACAGCTTAGATTCGATCGGAGCTCGTGATTTTCAAGCCTCAGCGTTTTGAAGTCGTTCCCGAAGGGGAACCGCAGTTCCCACAGAGTGAGAAGAGAACGCAGCCCTTCTAGAATTTGCGTTTCGAAATTTCGAAGAGAACTTGTATCAGAGAACGAAAAAAAAGTTCCAATCCGAAATGCCGGAACTTCGCTTGGCCATGTGGTAGTTTGACATGTCCACGCGCGGGCACATGTGCTGAACTTCGGGTTTTCAATTTTCTTTTCTGCTTCACTTTTTATGCCCGCGACCACCAGTGCTCCACAATGCAATGTTCATGCAGGCAACCGGTGTAGCGTCGACAGATTAAGCCAGTTGGTAGCTTCGTCAGATGTCAGGCGTATCTCTAGCTTTCTTTACCGATTTATTAAGCCGAACTATAATCTAGCTCCAGATTTAGTGCCTTTAAGCTTACCAACATCGTCGATATTCACAAGATTCGAAGCTCAAAACCTCCAAATAACAGCTCATAAAAATTGACCCAAAGGTCCCAATAGCACAAATTAAACACCATCGTCCACAAGTGTCTTAGCCCAATCCCATGTGTTCAGAGCTATAACCCGAGAAGGAACCACACCCGACTAATCCTCGAACAACCGTTCCTCGACCCAGCCGTTCTGCGTTGGAATAGGAAGGTGGACTTTCCAACAAAGCCTCCCCTAGAACTGTGACCCAGACGATCGCCCCGGGTTTTCAAGAAGCAAAAAAGCACGCAAGAATAACGTGCGTACGGCGATTCTTGAATTAAGAAGCTTGCAAAGAAAGAAAAGGTAGACGGGACATTCCCTTGAAAGCCTTGATAACGCCAGTTTTGAAAAGCGGAATTTGGAAAGAAAAGTAAAAAAAAATAAAAAAATCTTACTATGATTGTTCCGACAGCCTGGAGGCTGGCTCTATTTTGGGCTTGGTAGTTTACCGACTTCCCGTTGTAACAATGCCATAGGTACTAGTACTCTAGTCTGTGTAAGCATATACGAACGTGTCGCCGGCCGCTTTATATACTTTCACGCTCCCTGCGTGGGTTTTGACTAAATTGTACCCCTTCCCTTTGGAAATCTTTTTTGTTTTCCTTTGGTTTATATAGTTTTTGGGTTGATATTATATTGCTGGTCGAAATATATGCAAATCGGATCAGATTCACGAAACGGACTGGCATTCGTATCATCTCCTGCACGTTCCGCATGAGGCTCCCAGGCTCTTGAGCCTCACCCTTTCCGACTCCTCTTCGACTCCTGGTTCCAACCGATAGGATCATTGCCTCTCAGTCATTGGAGTTTCTGATCGGAAGGATCGAAAGATATATGTAAAGATTATATACCGATTATATCGACAACCTTCAAAATGGCACAACCTTCGTCGTTCCTCAACCCGAATTATATAAACCCGGAAGTCAAAGGGCATTATCTCAAACCAGTTATCATAACATTGATGATCCTATCCGGCACAATAGCGGGACTAAGAATTATCACTCGATCGTCGATATTACGGAGCTTGGGGCCGGATGATTGGGTTATCATTCCAGCGTTGATAACGGCATATGCTTTGTCGATATCCAATATGATGAGCGAGGAGTATGGATGGGGAAGGCATATTTGGGATATAAGGGTATGGAACAGTACGGTCTATCATAAGCTTATCGTGGGACTCTATGCTGACGGTTTCAACTTGGAGGGATATATAGCCAAAAGAATGGGTTACAATCCGACAATATCAGTTCGCCAGCCAGCTTCTATTTACGTACTCGGTCGCCCTTGCGAAAGCTTCGATCTTGATATTTTATCTGCGGTTCTGCACGACTAAGCACTTTAAGGTGGCGATATGGGTTACATTCGGTTTGCTGATTAGTTGGGTCATTGGGATGTCGGGTCTTATTGTTTTCCAATGTCACCCGGTGGCCAACTTTTGGAAGGAGATGCAGCTATTTGAGTACCGAGTCGGGTGTTTACCAAATGAGGCAGATATGGTATTGGTACGTTATACAAGATATTTTAATCGGCTAGCAAAGTATCGAGCTAACCATATTTTCTAATGATTCTAGCTTCACGGTATCTTCAGCGTCGTTCTCGATATAATCGTCCTCGTCCTACCGGTCCCCGTCGTTCTCCACCTTAGCTTGCCGACAAAGCAGAAAATTGGCTTAATTGCCATGTTCTCGCTAGGCTTGATAGTCTGTTTGGCCGGATGCCTTAGAATCGTCAGTATCAGAAAGACCATCTTGACACTCGATGTTTCCTGGTACGGTTACGACTTGTACATTTACACATCCACCGAAGCAGTAAGTTAATAAACCCACCTCTGCGAATGCCGCCGCGTTGAGATAAAACACTATACTAACGCACCATCCAGCATGTCGGTATCATCTGTGCCTCAGTCCCATCCTTAAAACCCCTCATCGCCATCTTCTTCCCTCGCCTCGTAACAACAACCTACGGCGCAGACAGCAGACGAAGATCTGGCCTCCCCGACGAATTCGCCGGAACGGGTAGCCGGGCAGCTCGTAACTCGAAGGGCTACCCACTTAGCAGCCTCGTCGGTAGCGAAGAAACAGTCTACATCAGACATGACGAGGAGTCCTCACCGACACCGCCTTGGCCATTGGCAAAAACCAAAACAAGATCGGGTGGAATATCACCACCCATAGATGGTGTATTAAAAACAACGGAGATCGAGCAGGTGGTTGTGCTGAGGGATGTGCCGTTTCGATAACCGGGTCTTTCTGTGGTATAAGGTATGGGTAACGGTGCTGGGTGGATATATAATAAGTATATTTTTTCTGGACGGAGTACATTGTAAGCCAGGGTAATAATAGGCTGCGGGCTGCTTTAATATATACCCCTCCCAATTTTGGACGGTGTGAGGATCTGCGGACGCAAGCTTGGTCTTGGTATCACGGAATATTACGTATAATGCAATGGAGTTCGGATCTTCTTTTTTTTTTCCCTTTGTACAAAACAATTTAGATAGATATCCGGTATCGATATCAGTATATATGTATACCATTTTTGAGGATCGATATATGCTCATTTACTTTACTAGATATAGAGACGTCTTCGTAGACGGTTACATAATTAAGTACATCAATTTAATAGTGGCATCACTGGTGCGACCGCTTCAGCGATCATTCTCGATCCCGCAAGAAGCCGAAGTAAATCCTGATATATCAATATCGATAAATCAGGTGTCCTGGTCTTCCAGTCTTTAAAGCCAGCCTCTAACAACACATAAAATGCAACAGTAGCCCTCATTCCAAGGTCGCACGGGAACAACATGCTCACACAAGAACCACCTCAAAATATCTAAAATATCGTCCGCGTAGGCTTTGCGAGATAGGCTCGTTTTCGATCTCGTACAACCATCGATCGTACCTAATGTTAGGCATGGCGGGTGGATCTAGATCTTGGCGACCAGGCGGTATTCGAATTCTACCAGGTCTCGCATTCCTGCAATGTCTACGACCAGTCAGCGGGTTCTTTTGGTCGAAGGCAACTACCATAGCGCCTGATCATAACCTGGATATCGACGAGTTTTGTACGTATATCTAAAAATGACCTGCGGCTGCTTTATCAGCCTAAACTATTCCACAGAGTTGCTTCACTAACAACTGAACGGTGATTGGGACGGAACAGTAACCGCTGCTCAGATACATAAACCAACAACGCTAGCCGATTGGTATTACTGCACCGATTCCGATCCCTCCACAGGGCCTACTAATCTAGACTTCGAAAATCTACATCGGTCATGGTGTTCCTTCGGTGCCGAGTACTCCGATAACGCATGGACGGTCTACGCGACCACTAATCCCAAAGCAATCGATGTCTACAATTCACGGTTCTACAGCGGGAAACGAGATAGTAGGTTTCTGCCGAAAATAGAAGCAACTACTATCAGAAGTGAAGGCAGGAGTTATTTGATGATGGGCAGCGGAGATCCCACTTCTCCCGTGGAGGGGAGCCTACCTGTTCGGTGAGTGGTTTATATATTCTGACCCACGTGATTAAGCAAAGAGAGTGGTAGCTAAGGCTTTATTTAGATGGAAGGCGTACCGTCAGGTAGACATCATGACAAAAAGAGGATATCCTAGAGTAGTGGGAACAGTAGCACAGGGAAATGATCCCACCTTCAAAAGGTTGAGGCGGCTAGAAAGAGGAGAGATAGTAGTTCCAGATTCCTTTCCGCTTGGTGAGTCGGGGATAAGTCGGTATATCGGTGAATTTTTGGTTAGTGAGGTCGCTGGGCCGTCAGAGGATTCGTTACGACAAGGTGATTTTCTTGTTATTGAAGGGGGGGAGAAACATATTCAAGGTATGGTATAATCCACATCTCATATGAGATATAAAAACCTAATAACGAACCAGTTTGCTTTCAAAAAATGGCGGGGTGGTCACAAAACGCACTCCAAGAGCCCGCCATCAAGCCGTCCTATCTAGAAGTCTACACTGGCGATCCACCTGCGCGAAGTCCTGACGTAGTCGGTTGCAGGGAGATCGTCTTCCGCGTGTACAGAGATTTCAACGTTCACGAGGAACAAACCGAAATTGGCGTACCGGAACAAACGCTTCTAGTAAACGAAATGGCTCATCAGCCAATTGAACTAGAATACCCGGAATACCAAGGTACCCTCGCCAACGCATTCGCTGAAGAGCCCGCATTGCAGGATTCACCGTTTTCCGACCCCACTCGGTGTTGGTGAGAATTCACAAAAAGCACCCGAGGACTTTAGACAACTTGGTGGTATAGAATCTGAGATTCCGTCCGTCCCGGATTCAAATGAAATCATATTGAGCAACGAAAACTCACAGGCTTCAACGCGGCAAAATAATATGAGCATGAGGCCTCCAAGCTTTAACCCAAGACTGAAGAGGCTGCAGCTTCTGCAGCAAAAGTCCCTGTCAAACATCGGTCTACCCGGTGGATATACGTACCGGGTATACCCTCCTCTTTCGGGGAAGATATCAGAAATTTTCGGATCCGACGATGAGGATTACATGCAAAGGGAGCCTCGGGATATAGCCGGAGAGCTGGAAGGCCTTGTCGAACAATTGGAGGATGAGCCAGACCCGGGGACGTATAATGCACCTGGTATGAACGGGGAGCTAGGTAATGAGTCCGGCATTGGATATGGAAGTCCGATGGATGGTGGTAATATGGAGTGTATAAATATGGTATTTGGAGATGTTGGAAACAGGGATACATTGTACAGCGGCATGGTAGACAGGACCATGGAGATAGAACAGGAGCAGGGTTCTGATGGTGGCGTTTGGGATTTTTTATCAAAACAATCCGTTTGCAAAAGCTAGGAATATGGGGAACTACGGGACAGAAACGGACGCAGACGTAGAGACGACAGGGCCGTGGCAGAGGTACCACGACTTTATGAGCCCTCGAGAACAGAGCCTCACCGAAGCAGACGAAGACCTTCCCCTAGATTTGATTCCCAGGACGAGAGGAGCGAGGCCGAGGCCGACGGCTAACCAGGAAACGCCTTGGTTGTTTCCGAATCAAGAGGAGAGGCCGGGACGATTACATCCGGCTCAATATATCAATATGTACGACGAGTTTGGTGATGGAGAGGAGTCGCTAGACCTGCGACGGACGATACAGCGGTTGCACCTGGGGAGATTTGACTATTAGGTGTGTATGTAAAACCAAGAGCACGAGTCCTGTGATATAAGACATGTAACTACAGTAGGCCTCCTCAGAAACGTTCGAAACCAGGTATTACTGCGTTGCTGTTGGATATCCGCATCAGGCATAATGCCCAGCCACAAGTGGCGAGTAGAGTGTTTGACCGTGGCGATGCTTGCGTTGCGTGTCTGGCGGTGCGTTGTTGCGTGCGTTGTTGTGTGTTTGTGCGTGAAATTTTCTAGCCCTAAGCCCTCATCCCGCATTGGGCGATTTGGTGAAGACCTTGTTTGAGCATAGCGCACGTCTCTGAACCGACGACCAGAGCAAGCAAACACCACGAAAACGAGATCCCATCCCCATTTCTTATTCCCGACCGACATCACCCTTCGCACCATCGACCGGCACCCTCGACCTCTCTAACGACTCTTTCCTACTTAATCATATCTACAATCTCGAAATGTCGACGACAAAGACCTTCGGCTCGGGTACCCGGGAAATTCCTGCCAACAAGGCCTCGAAGTGGTACCCTACAGCGGATGTTCCACAGCCAAAGAAGGTGGGTTTGATCGTTCTCAGACGAGAAAGAGAGTGTGATATGATGATTGCCATGATGATGAACCGGTGGATTACGGTGGACAAAGTGGTACTTGGTGATGGCGACGACAGCGGTGACGACGAGGACGAAATTGTGGCGGAACGATGGTTGACGACAACGTCGATTAAGATCTATATGGACGAATTGAGAGGAACCGGAGAATATCGATATATGGCAGAACATCATGGCAATCACATATGCACAAGATTTGCAGAATCTAGAAGACTAACAAGTTGGAATTTTCGACATACAGGCCCGTAAGACTCAGCACCCAACCAAGCTGAGATCTTCCCTCGTCCCGGGAAGCGTTCTCATTATCCTCGCCGGCCGCTTCCGAGGCAAGCGTGTCGTCTACCTTAAGCCACTCAGCGATGGTGTTCTCCTCGTTACCGGTCCATTCAAGCTTAACGGTGTCCCACTTCGCCGTGTCAACGCTCGTTATGTCATTGCCACCAGCACAAAGATCGAACTTCCAAGCTTAGACTTGGCTAAGTTCGATGACAAGTACTTCGCTAAGGAGGACTCCGCTAAGAAGAGCGGAGAGGAGGAATTCTTCGATGCTGCTAAGGCTGCCAGCGAGGTAAGCATGAAAAAATCATCCTCTTTCCCATTGAGGCATCGAAAATATGTCGGGTGTGGAAACTAACTTTATATCGAAATTTACAGAAGAAGACTCTCCCAGAGAACCGAAGTGCCGACCAGTCGGAGGTCGACAAGGCTCTCATCCCGGTCATCAAGCAGACCCCACAGCTCACTTCGTACTTGAAGTCCACCTTCAGCTTAAGCAAGGGTGACAGACCTCATCTCATGAAGTGGTAGACGTGTGGGTGTGCCCTGCTTTTGGAGACTGAATGAACGAACCTATAAGCGATTCTCTTTTTTAAACCACCCCCGTGTCCACAAAACCGTCATAGTTCAATATATCCCTCCACGAACTTTTGCCGTCTCTATATACTTTCTCTCAATTCCGTACCTTAAAAAGCCTTTAAGGATGTTTCGTTAGTGAACCGGCCCGCAACTTCGTTCGAACTCGGATCCTTCTATTTTTCGGCGCACAACCTACTCGGCAGGCTAGAACGGCTAGCTGGGTCAACAGGGTGAAGGAAATTGTGTGGGAACTGGATTGGATGATTAACCGCGAGCTGGGAAAGCATATGGAACGCCCTGGAGGTCTTTTTATACCTCCCGATACACCATATCCTCATCTCCTTCAGTGTTACATACTATTTTAGTACCCGACGGGCTTGCTTTTCCGTTTTTATTCCATTGTATGATCATCTCTTATTCCTGGGCTGCTGCTGCTTCCGTTTCTTTTACTGCTCTACTACCATCATCACTTACTTTTTTTCACTTTTTTTTTTTTTATTTTTTTCATGAAGGACTTACAGCTGCCCCCAGATCAGAGAGAGAAAAGATACCAGGTCAATGAGAAACCTAACTGTAACTTGATGAAGAAACACAGACGCACACCGGGCGTACCTTGTAATGAACAATCGAAATAACTTAATCACCAATATACCAACCCCCTGCCTATATAGCTATATTAAGGCCCACCATTGAACAGCATTCTATCGTAACGTTGACGTTGACGTCTCCTGCGGCATAACGTATTACCAAGTCACGTGAGCTGCGTCTTTGACGACACCCGCAACACGCTCTGCCATTACGCGCTTTTTTGGGTTCCCAGTTCTTAAGCAGTACAGTCGACATCCGACTCGCGATGGGTTTCCGATACACCCATCCACCCTCTTGAGTTTCAGCAAGATGGAAGACGAGTATGGAGACATCGACGATGCGGACTTCATTGCAGTAGCAGATGCCACCGAAAGGGCTTACCAGGCTTCTAAGTCCAATACTAATACACCAGCAGCTGGTCCCTCCAAGCAGACCCAGCCGGTTGTCCAGCCCGTACCTCGCAAGATCCAAAGACCGGCTGGTCCGAACTCTATAATCGTTAATATTCGCCAGGTATATATATGCCTCCTTCTTCCATTGCCTAATTAATTCGTAGTCTATCGACCAAGGAAGAGCGTTACCAAATAACTAACAAAATCAATTAAATGTAGAAAGGAAACCCCCTCCTCCCATACGTCAAAAACACACCATGGGAGTACGGCGACATCATTCCAGACTACCTCCCAAACCCCAGAACCGCCATGCTCTTCCTCTCCCTTAAATACCACCGTCTCCACCCAGAATACATCTACACCCGTATCAAATCCCTCGGCCAAGCCTACGTCCTGCGCGTGGTCCTAGTCCTCGTGGATACAGAACAGCACACCGACCCTTTAAAAGAACTCACAAAGGCCGGTATAGTGTACAATTTAACCATAATGTTAGCATGGAGTCCCGCCGAGGCGGGGCGGTATGTGGAACTTTATAAGGTTCTGGAAAATACACCAGCAACGATGATTAAGGAACGGCAGAAGGAGGATTATATGAGTAGGGCTGAGGATGTGATTACTTCTGTCAGAGGGGTGAATAAGACAGATGCGTTGGGGTTGATCATGATGTTTGGGAGTATGAGAGCTGCGGTTAATGCTAGTGAGGAGCAGGTGGGTTTGATACCTGGTTGGGGGGAGAAGAAGACGAGGAGGTGGTGTGTGGCCGTTAGGGAGAATTTTAGGGTCGGAGGGGCTGTGTTGAAGAAGAGGGATGGAGCTGAAGGTCGAGGTGAAACAGTGGTGCCGTTGAATCCGATGAAGGAAGAGGAACGGCTGGCGTTGAATCGGCGGTTGGGGATTGCGGGACCGCCACCGAGGGCGAAGGAGAAAGAGGATGTGGAAATGGTGATCGATTTGGATGAAGATGAGGTCCAGGCGATGATTGAGATGGAAGAGGAGGAGAGGAGGAGGAAAGTGCCACGGGAGGGGAAGATCGATGCCGCCAGTGCCATTAGTCAGGAGGCCGCGCCATCGACGACGACGACTGAAGATGGGGTTATGGCTGCCTTGGCAAAACTAAGGAAACAATAGGGCTGAGTACTTGAGTTTGTAGGTAAGTACCTGCTTAAATTTTTTTGTTGGTCATCTACGGGTGGCCAGCGAGAACGGTTCAACCTGAGCTAAGGCCGCATCTTCGGCATCTGCCGCTACTCTGTGGTTTCATACCAGCGCAACATCCAAAACACTATGCAATCTCTGGAAGAACAAGCCAGTGAGGCCTTGGCGGAGACCGTGATGAGGCAAGAAGCGTCAAGCTTTCACTTTTGAGACACGGGTACCCATTCCTTTCCCTTCTTCTGTATGATATATTCCTCCGGAACAACATTGCATTACATAATATACCAGACCCATAATTGTGTCGACCCAATTCTCACAACGTCGGGTCTGTTAAGCGACCCGCCGGCCCGTACGTCTAACTATCAAGATATATACTTAATTAAGTACTTATTATATAAGAAGACTGGTAAAGACTCTTGCCTGAGGAGTCCAGACCACCAAGGCGTACGTCTCATCCAGTCGTATCGGCGCACCGGGATAAATATAACCCTAGGTACTTACGTAACCTACACGATCGGCAAGCCGAGGAAAAGTTTCAACGTCGTACGTATTAAGACACGGGAATAGCCAATCCAGTTAACTATCATGCATTGTTGTAACATGAATTGGTGTAGATCGCTATGTAGACTCATGTGAACGCTTTATGAACTAGATTCAGGCAGACAAGACGTAAAGAACCTCCAGTATCGCCCAGATAACTTGCAACGGTGTACGGGAATATCGGATCGATGGCAAATCCTTTGCGGAAGAGACTAATATACAGCTAGAATACAGAAGCTTTTGGCATACCGACGCAAAAAAAAAAAAAAAAAGGAAACGGGATGCATGACTAGGGGTTTAGGATTACGATTGATAGTGTCTCGCGGGAGGGGATATTCCTGTATTAGATCACAATCCCCACGATCAATCCCACAACCCCAATAGTCAGCCCAAGAACCCCGCCAACATGCACCCGTGGTCCTGCATTCGGATGACTGGTTCGCGTCGACTCCGCCGCACTTTCGGTCTTAGTTCCAGTAGCAATAGAACTTTCCTGTAACGTAAACACCGTAGGCCTAGGCTTCTGCACCGCTGTCGCAGTTGGTGCAACACTGACCTCACTATCGATCCCACTAGCATCCGGCACCCCACTATCCGCCACAGTACTCTTCCTAATTTCCAAGATATTACTATCCGTAGCGTTGAAGATCGTCTGCGCCATCCAGATCGCCCTGCCGTCGAGATCGTACACCACATAAGCGCTCCTAAGGAAGGTATCTCCGAAGATGTAGGTATCCCCGAAGTCGTGGGGCTGTGGTTGAATACCGAAGATGCATTGCGGGTTCCCATCTTTGTTGGTCCAGACGTCGCCTTTTATGTCGATGATGTAATTTGTTAGTTCTTCCACGGGGACTTTTATTATGGGACCGTTGGAGCCGCCGAATTGGTAGGTTACAAAGTCTCGGTGGTTGTTGCTTAGGGAGCATGGAACAGTGTATTGTCCCAAGTCGCTATCCCAGACACCGCCGACCTCTTCGACGATTGGGATGATGGTGGAGTTTGGGAGATATGTTAGAGAGGAGCCGCAGTCGAGGACCGCGCCGAGCTTTTCGGTAGATATTGTCCTCTCCGTACCGTCTTCTCCTATGAAACCTACGGAACTTAGAGCTACCAGGAAATCCGTGGGTACGCTGCTACCGTTTTCGAGTTGAATAGGTAGACCGATTAATTTTCCCGTGTATTTCTTGGTATCGATACCACCGAAGAGGATGGATCCTCTATTTGATTCCTGATCGTTGAGATAAAGACTGTACGCGTGAGAATTAATGAAGCCGTTTGAGACTAGACCTTCGACTAGACCCGGGTATGCGATATCCGCGGCAGAATTGGAAGGGTACCCGATGCCCATGATTCCGGCGGTGATGTCGGTGTCGTAGCCGATGCCCATCTGGAGATCTGGCAGGGTGCAGTTGCCGATGGCGAATATGTCGGTTATGAAGTCGCCTTTAGCGTGGCTGCCGTCTAGATATGAGATGCTAAAGCTCTCTCGGGAGACTAGCTTGCGAGAGGTGGAGAGAATGGGATCGTCTAGTCATACAGAATTACAATTAGTTAGCGTACAATATATAGATAGGGATACAAATAAAGAACGATCCATGAGCTATGACACTTACAGGAGCCTTCGGTGCACGGAGCCTTTGGGTCACTGCAGAAGTCGGAGTTGGTCGACGGCGCCCATACATCGCTGCTACCAGTATCTATCTGGAGCCGCATGTCCTGAGGCGGGGTGCCGACCTTAACATCGACATAGTAAAGCAGGTACTTGGTAAGAACAGCAATTAGCATAGGTAATCCCATGAAAACTCGGTTCAAAGATGTTTCGCGAATCAGGATTTCATGGCTTTCTTACCTCGTTATCCAACGGCGATACGACGGTCCTCTTAGCCAATCGTCTTGAAGGATTACCAGATCCACGATGCCTCTGTCTATCGAAGTCGAGTGCCAAAACGCGATCTCCTGGAACGCTTCTGGCGACGATATCAGAGGCTGTAATGAATACCAGGGGCCAGGCTGCCAGGCTTGAGAGGAGGATATCGGTTGTCCTCATCGCGCCGTTGATGGGGGCCCAGATCCACTGGCGTTTTCAGACCGTCTCCTCGACCAACGACCAACCGCAACGGCGCTTCCCAATTCTGTGTTGTTTTTGGGTGATATTGTGCGTTGTTGGGGTTCCTCAAGATGTCTCAGACCGATCTGCTTCACTTCCCAGTACAAATTAATCGATTAATCTATGTAACACTGTTTTGGGAATATTAAAACCGGCGTAGGAGATGAAGTGGCCAAGAAGATAAAAGGTGTGAATATCATATTTTGAAACCTCAAGTTATTACCACAGGTCTATATATTAACGATTGGCGGGCAAAAAAGGGCCTGCTTCTTATTCTTCAGGTCTTCGGTAAGGGCGGAGTGCGAACGGTCCTGATACATGACCCAATTACGCGGCGGAAACATTGGGGAAACAATTCATGATTTGATTCAGCTCGAGCGTCCAATCGCTCTTGCCTCGTCTGGTAAAGAAACTGATGAGTTAAACAGGGAAGTCGATGTTTAAACAGGAACTGGACTGGCTTCGAACCGGTAAGGGACTCTACGGAAGGAAAATTAAATAGAAAAGGGCGATAGCGTTATGATATGAATCAACGGTTGAGCGGGAAATAACAAGATTCTTCCCGCATGCGCCGACATCAGGGAAATGGACCTGTGAACTTTCCTGCTGAGAAACAGCTTGGGTCCCGAAGCAGAGTTTCGTCATCACACAAGGCGAAGATCTATGCCGGCATGGATGTGCCCCAGTATTTTTTTTTTGTTGGTGGGATCATGGTTTGAATTCAAGCTTTTTGGGGTAGGAAATGGCACATCCCGAATTGCACTGGCTGCCGGGCTGGACCGAAACAACCGACTGCACCCATCGTGATCTCAGAGCACGTGGGCGTCTACGTATGGGATATTTATAAGTGTTTGTATACAAGATCCGGAAGATTCCTAAGACCTTCTAAGAACATGAATCGTCGTTAAACGAGTGTATATCAAATGAGCCTCGATGCCCTTTGAGGCAGTCGAAAGTATCTCTTATCGCTCCCCTTTCTTCACGCCTGCCGTTTCAGTGTCACCGGTTTGTTACAGCTTCGGCAGCATCGGGATCGGAGCAGATTCGCGCGAGGTACAGCACCTTCGTGCGGTGCGTATCACCTTTGCAAGTTTCAGTAGACGCTTGGGGCGGGATAGCTATACTGTGCTCTTTTATCTATTCGTGAACATTTGCAGTATTTGCCCAAGTTGTATTAATTTTTCAGATAAAAAAGAATAACATTCCCCAGATTCTTGGAGTCGGTAATGTCCACATTACGCGGGTAGCCGTCGCTGTACAATGCAACGGCTCCCAAGCGAGATTGGACGGCTTGGCGCCGAAGTTGAAGCCATCTGCGTCCTGTGGCTTTTACCAACGTGACAGGCGCGAAGTCTGAGGTATTTTGGCTGAAGTCGGCCAATCGGCGTAGATGTTTGCTTGTTCTTCGAAGAGACCTATGGCTTTATATCAAAGTGCTATCGATATCAGAGGGATTTCGGCGAGGATTTTTAAGACTGTGTTGTTGAGCTGTTGTAACCGCCTCGTTCCGTTCTCGTGGACTTGGACCACATCAAGCCACATGCCCTCTGCACCGTTGCAACGTTGACGTCGACAGCCACAGGAAACATTCATCATGATCGAATTTGCACTGCGGAATCGATTCAGACCAACTGACATAATTGACATTTCGATCCAGACACTCTTATAGCCCTCCGAGGCAGACCAAGCCCCGCTTCTAGAGAGGTTTAATTCCAATAGATTGGGAACGTCTTGACATTACGCAGGTAAGCACCTGTCATTCGTCCGAGACCCTTGACAATTCAACTCCCACGCTAATCTTAGTACCGGTGTTAATGCCAGAAGGGAACAGTGCAATTTAAGGAACCATGAATGGAAGCTGCCTCCAATTGGTCCCGCAGCTCCCAGCAATGAATTCAATGCCAACCTGATTCCTATGATGAAAGCGATAAATGAAATCGTGTTCGGATCAGCATGCTAGCACCTGTCCGAGTCCAAGCGAACGGGACTCGATGCAGGCCACGGCCGTGCCATGCGACTGACCTGACACGCGGAGCATGCGATGGTCCTCTTCCATACTTTATTAATATTGCAACCGAGCATGTTTGCCTGTCTGGTACCGGACTCCAGGCGACGGACGCATGCAGGCATCGGTATGGAGGTGGAAATGCCTTGGTACCTGCTCACTGCGTACCTGGATGCATCCGCGCAGCTGCATCGTGAGCTTTCCAACCGGGGAAAAAAGAAGGGTTCAATCTCACCGACACCCTGTAGCCATGTGAGCTGGTCCTCATGGATCAATTCGACGGACTGCTCCCCAATTGGTCACCAGCCCAGATAACGATAAGATCGAACCATTGTGGTTAAGCAAATTTCGACTTTTTGCGTCTGATTCGCGAGTTGAACATGCACGGGGTGGGGCAGCAGCCCCTGGACCTTGCAGACAAGGATTCTGAGTGATTAAACCCACTAGCAGGGGCGAGATCGAGGGCAACCGAATTCCTGGGTGCCCAAGTCTTTTGCCTGCTCCCATTGTCACCAGCGACGACCATCGACTAGACTTCGGCTCTCAGAAGGCCGTATTTCCCCTGATTCTGGAACTGTACGATTCCAGAAAACGTTGGACAAACCGCTATCACACGCCACCGCGTCGGTTGGAGCGCAGCACAGAAAAGTCACCGTCGAAGCGTTTTCTGCGATCTTCAGCATACCGACAGCGTCTGCTGCAAATTGAGGCCAGGGATCCCGTACTTTCTCTCCCGCTTTCAGCCTTCGGGGAGAAACCAGAGGAATCTGCGTTCGGATAGACCCCTCGCTAATTGATATCGTCCCCATCAACCGCATTTGTGCCGTTTCGAAAAAAAGGTTTGTCCTCGCTGATGAAGTTTCCCACCTCCTTTTCCACTTTCCTTTTTCCCTCTCTGGTGATACATCAGTACCCAAGACGAAGGAAGCTAACCCACCGTGAAGAATCGCACAAAGGTCTTCTAATAATAATAATATATTCCCAGATCCTGGGAAAGCCAACAGGAATAAAATACCTGTCCCACGGCTGCGGCTTGAACCCTCTTAGTTTCTTTTCCATCTTCTCTTCCTTCAAAAAGAGAGAAGAGAGTTTTCCAACATCACATTCCTGCTGTTGGTGTCTATATCCGCTCCTGCATCTTTAGTTGCAGTATCCCAAACACAAAAGGAATCGAGATTTACTCCTTTTCCTCCTTTTTCACACGCAGCTGTGACCCATCCATCGCCTGCATATGTCAGTTCGTCTAAATCACACACAGCCTGAAGGACAAACTCACTTTTTACTCGCAACATTCTCCGAAGTTTTCTCACTCCACCTTCCACCGCAGCACGGATAGTCTCATGAGATTAGTTGTGCGGTGCCTTGCATAAGGTCGACAACATTCACACAAACAACCGCCTGAATAACACCCATGCGCTGGACCATAGCGTAGGTTTATTGGATCCAACCGAGCAAACTAGGCAAATTTGCATAGCCCACCGATTGCATCACCTGCACTCCTTTCTCCGGCCAGATCGAAGGATAGCCGCCCGCAATGGCGACCACATCAACGTCAATGTATCGCCAGAATCTCCACCCTCACAATATTCCCCGTAGTAATGGCTCTGGTGGAGCTGGCAGCAGCAAGTCATCCCGTCCCTCGAACCCTCGCCGAAAATCTGCACCTTCCCCGTTGAATACGGCTCAGCTATCTGCAGACCCGGAGATAATGGCTTCGCTTGTCGAGTCATTGGCAAAAATTGCCCCTTCTCCCCAGCACACCCTTTTCTTTGAGGGGCCAAGTGCCGATTTAATACCTGGCAAAGACGGCGCAGCGTATACAACTTCTAACTCACCAATTCGGGACTATCACCTTTTACATCCTGAAGACGCTGCGACACCCCCAGTTGTTAGAACTAGCAAACGATCAAGCGCTAGTGGATCGTCTCAGAAGTCCACTAGGGATAGCTTCTTGGGCAAACGATCTAGCTTCACCACCGATGTTCCGAATTATATACAGTCGTTTTCCCGAAGGAGTAGTGAAGAAAAGCTTCGAGCAAGTGTTCCCCAACCCCCAAAAGCAATCTTGCGCATGAGCAGCACCGAAGATATACGCCTTAGAAACGCGGAATCACACCAACTACAGACTTTCAAGGCTCCAACGACCACCATGGAAGTCCTAGCTACTCCAGCGATCACTGCCGCAGCCGCGCTGTCGGTACCGGAACGCAGGTCCAGTTATGGGAAATCTGTGACTTCCCCTGACAGAATGAAATCTAAACGCGATTCACGACGCCATTCCGCACTCGCATCTTCAACTGCCGCCTCTGCTGGTTTACAGTTCGCCACGGCTCTCTCCACTCCTACGAGCCCCACACAGCCGAAACATGTACCGCGTACTAGCACTAGTACAAGCAATACATCTCTAAGACGACAGAGTTCCCTTCCTCATAGTAGCTCGCACCCGCCCGTTACCAACCATCGACGTTCATCTAGCGGCCGGCTACGAAGACGCTCTTCGCCTCCCACGCTAGCACCTTCCCAGCAACCTCTTGCCGGATTGGATGATAGGGCTTCAGATGCCGATTCTATTGATGATGCCGTTGAAGCCTATCTCTGTTCACCAAGATTGTCCCAGAAGCTTCGATTCCCTACATCTGGACGAACAATATCCTTCAGTGAAGTCGGTGACCCTAATGGATATGCTGTCTTTATTTGCGTTGGGATGGGTCTTACAAGATATGTTACGGCTTTCTACGACGAGCTTGCCTTGAGCTTGGGTCTCAGGTTGATTACTCCTGATAGACCTGGTGTCGGTGAGAGTGATGCTATCCCAGAGTCCGAAAGGACGGTCTTGAGCTGGCCAGGTATACTATTCTTCCCTTATCTTTCAAGTGCAGAACATTTTACTAATATCGATCTTTAGACGATATCTTATATATCTGCCAGTCGCTCAAGATAACCAAGTTTTCCCTTCTTGCGCATTCTGCAGGAGCAATATATGCTTTGGCTACGGCTCTCCGTATGCCAGGCCATATTCGCGGAAAGATTCACCTTCTAGCCCCATGGATTCCGCCATCGCAGCTTGAGGCTATATCAACATCGCAGGGCGCACCATCTCCAGCAGCCGTGCCAGCCTCGCAGCGTATCCTCAGAGCTCTGCCAACCCCCTTCCTCAAAGCGGCGAATTCTTCTTTCATGTCCGCCACAAGTGCATCACTTACCACATCGTTACCAAAGACCCCAAACAAGAAGAAGAATAGGACTAGTGGGGACAAAGGAAAACTTCTCGGCAGCCCGGGGAACGCAGCAACTGGGGCTGCCAATAGTACAAAGCGGCATTCGATAACATCCACTGGAGTAGCCTCCACTACTCTTGGCTCCCGGATGTCTTACGAACCCCGTTCCCCCACAATTACCTCGGTTATGGAACAGGATGCAATTAACAGCACTGACGCGATAATCGCTGCCGCCCTCGACAGCGCCGCCGAAAAGGAACGCCAGCACAGTTATGACGAACGCCTAACCCATCAGATTTGGAGTCTCGCTACTCGAAATGCGAACCCTGCAGTAGACCTGCTTGTCTGCCTCGAGCGTTCTCGCCCTATTGGATTTAGATACGTGGACATCAATCGTCCCGTCGTCATCCACCATGGAACAAAGGATACCAGAGTACCCGTTGAGAACGTGAAGTGGTTGGGCCAAACTATGAGAAGGTGTGAAGTCAACGTCTTGCAAGGCGAAGGCCACGGGTTAATGGCGAGTGCGAGTGTTATGGGAAGCGTTCTTACGGACATCGCTTCTGAGTGGAGGGAGTGGAAGAGGGCGATGGAGAGCAAGGTTGCTGCGGAACAGAAGATGAGCAATTCTTGGAGTATGTGATAGCCGTCTTTCCATGATACTTCTGACAGAACTTGAACACTGACATGGTTTGGTTTTTAGGTCCATTGGCAACTACACCTGAACAGGGTGAAGTGCACTGATTCTTTTTCCTTTTTCCTTTATGTTTATGTGTCCCGGGCTCTTGGACTCGTCTCTTCCATTGCTTCTTGTTGTTTTGCTTTTGTTTTTCGATTCCTGTTCGGACTCTGACTCTGACTCTTCAACTTAACGATTCTACATCGTCTATAACGGCCGCGATTGACCACATCTCACGACAACTAATCGTTTCCTTATTCGGCATTTTCGGGATATAAAACGGTTTCTGGTTTCTGGTTTTTTCTATTTGGCAATCGCTCACTTATCCAATCGCTCCTCGCTGGGACCTTTACTTTCGATTCTTGTAACATATTGCGGTTGGGATTACGACTTATTTAATATTTTGCCAGCAACTCTCTATTGCCATTTATATCCTATTTCAAATTTCTCATACGGCGCTTTTGATTTCTTCATATCTTCATATTTGTTAGGGATACGGATTTTTGTCTTTTTTTTTATTATACCTTTGATTATTTGGTCTTTCCTTCGCCACTTTTGTCAGCTAAATAATGTCTAGTACTGTTTCTTTTCTTTTCTGACATTCGGGCCTTTCCCCACCCCTTTCAACTTTTGTGTCAAGTCTCGGTTGTTTTTCTCTCGAGATATTTGTAAAGGCTGAAGAATACGAATCATAAAACCAAAGACACTTTTTTGTCTAAGATCCTTCTTTATCGGCAATTGATTGATTCTCATGTATCTATAAGCAAATAAGAACCGGTAGAAGGATTAGGGTTTGAGGCGACGTGGCTGCGTAATGGCGTATACGTAGACGGCCTATTAAATTCGAGATCGATGTCACACATGCACACCGTGGCGGATCAAAAGCCATATATGCATGCGCCAGCGGCGCACTTGCCGCATTTACTCAAAATTATTCCAGATGTCACATGCGCACCTAGGTGGATTGGATATAAAATAGTAATGGACTTAAACGATTAATTTGCCTCTGCCGGAGAAATATGTATATGCTCAAAGGATACAGCGATTCAATTGGTCTAGTGGCCGAGCCCTCGATTCGATTTGGTGGTATAGGATTGGCTAGGCGAGCTTGGCTGTCGGTGAAACCCTGACGGGGTTGCCTCAATATATGCAATAGAATAGAATGTGATCTCGGAAACGAGCGAGCGCAGCGAGTTGGAAAGGCAGGGTCTAGAACGGACCCGGTTGTGCCGTTTGCTTATTCCTTCGGAGAAATAGAGTATGGGCACAAGCAGGCGGGGGTTAGAGGTTCTACATATAAGCGCCAGTTGGAGCTTGTTATGGCTGTATATCCCCACTGAAGGATGGTTTTATGGACCTTGCAATTAACCTTGCAATTAATTGCATATTGTCTTCGCCTGCAAACGTTTGACTATAATGTTGGCTGACTCGAGCTCCCGACGTACCTTTTTGATTTGAAAATAACTGAAAAGAGGTTTAAAGGATGCATTTCAGATGCGGGTTTGAAGGTATCGATACGAGCGAACTGGGTCAACAGGCCGTTGATGCCGGATACATCGATATCCAATCAAGTTTGCAAAGAGGCGAGAGGCGTATCTCAAAGAGCGGGTTATCAGTTTTTTCGGGATGCAAAGGAATGTGTGAAAGAGGTATGTGCACATGTATGTGAAGTATGTTGCAATATTTAGCATATCTGCCTTGCGAGCAGCTAGCAGCCTCAGCGGGGCAATCGATAACCGTTTCCCTCTTTTCGTTCTTTGATTTACTTATCCGAGTAATTCGTTAAAAGCTGCAATTGAAAGTATCGACATGAGAGAGAAAAATAGTATCAAAAGCCGGATCGCACTCGTGTCGAGGGCATTTGCGTATGCAGATTGACATCACATGCGAAAGAACGAAGACTTGAAATCATGACTTGAAGAGAGCAACCGGTTTTTTTTGTTTCTTTCTATAAGCAGTAAGAGTAAGTATACGAGAGGGAGGCAGGGCCGTGGCAAAGGCGCAAAAATCCAGGGTTCAACCTGCAGAATGCAGGATTTAACCAAGGTGAGGAAAGGCGGGGAGGGAACCTGTCCGCTTGATCACATTTTTGGGGAAAGGTACCACAAGGTACCGATATAATTTCAGGGCGGAAATGCCGCATCGCAACCTTTTCACTGGCAAACATGGTGCGGCAAGTAAAAGGTATCAAATGGATGGAAGACCGGTGGATCTTGCAGGCTTGCTAAGGATGCATATATAGAAAAAAAAAAAAAAAAAAAAAAACCAGGATATGAGTGGGTGGAATCAAATCCCGAATTCAACCTGTGATACCAAGAACCCGGATCGTCGCTACTGTGAATAGAAACGGAGGAAGCCATATTGGGGTGACGTAGATGCACGCCTTCGTACGTTTGATCCGCAGAACCCAACCGTCTTGGGCTTCATTCCACCGAGGTATCTATAGCCTAGTGGTAATATAACCTATTGTGGAACAACTCCCAAACGTTTTGATAGACAAGGCTTCTTCTTCTTTGGTCTTCCTTTTCAGCAGATTTCAATGAATTCCAATTGGCCGGAAAAGTATCCCGGAGAGTGGAGCACGAGAAACCATGTGGGACTTTAGCGGGTTCGCATATCATGGCGCCGTGACGGGCAGGATCTTGGATACCCGTCCCCACCTTTGCCCAAGGCTTTTGATCCGGGACTTCTTCCGCCTTGTCAGGTAGAGAAGGCATTGAGGCGGCTTTATTTAAGTAGATATCGTCCTCGCACGGGGGTGCTGCGACATGTATCAGTTACTTTGCAAGACGGTATGACGCGTGATCCACAATTTATTTGTTTCGACCCTTCCCGTCCACAATGTTGATCTCATAACGGCGAGCGTCCTCCTGCATCTTCTCCCGTCCAAAAGGTACATCGGTCCCCTTCTATATACAAAGGCATTTTCCGGTGCCACCTTCATAGCTTCTAGTTCGACCGTTTCAATGTCACCAGACTCCTGTAGCTTTAAGATAACCTCATGCCGGAAAAGATGCCACAATCGATTAATCTGGGAAAAAATTATTTGGAAAAACTTGCTTCAAAACCGCGAGGCTCGTATATCCCCGAAATCGATCTCTGCGACTGTATACGATACTGAAAGGGTTCAATTCTATTGAATGCATGTAGGATCTGTCGACACCACTCCATCCGCTGAAAAAGGAGGGGCCATGGGCTCGGGGTTGCCTCGAAAGCTGTAGGGATAAGCAAAAAACATACGAAGGTCGCGGTCTCCGAGATCGAATATCACTTTTGTAAATGCATCCTGCTTGCCATGGAAATAAAAACGAAAAAGATGACGTAACGATAGTAATAGCCGTCGCGATAATGATAAGAATATGCAACAGCGTCTTGATAACGCGGTCAAAAGGGAGTAGCAGCGAGATTCGATCGCACACCAGAGCGCCCAGCGATACAACTGAACCAAACAAATCAAAGAAAAAAAAGGATAGTTTTTGCAACCAATAGCGAGACAAAACCAATAGCTGCTGATATAGAATAAAACCAAAACAGAGTGAGTAGACTGAAGCAGGCCCGTCAACGCGGGGTAAATGTCATTGCCGTTTCTGATCGTGAGTATTTGCCTCATTGCCTAAGACGTTCTCCATCAATGCCCAATAAGAGGGATCGACGTGATTGAGCCAGTTCGTGTGTTCAGCCGGCGACGGGATCTTCATGTTGCTAAAGCCCAACCCTGCGCGTCCGTAGGCCTCGTGGTTTGGCCAGAACTTGGGAACAACAGGGGGGTCAATTCTCAAGTCGTTGGAAGGAACTACGGGAGGCACGTAGAGAGATTTGTGATCCGAAGAGAGGGGGTCGGTGGGTATAGTAGGAGCGGAGACACTTGAAGAGATGCTAGTGGGGCTAACAGATACGTTAAATGGAGTGGCGGATGTATCGAACTCGAGACTGTTGAATGACATCGAAGAAGAAGACGAACTATTCATCTGGTTGAGGTAGCTTGACGCTGTTTGCTCCTTCTTTAGAATTTTGGCTACTTCATCAAACAGATGGAGGCTTTGTTCGACTGTTGGACGCAACGGCGCGGCGGCCTGTAATGCTTTGAGACAAGTGTTGAGTTCGCTCGCGGTAGCGACTTGGAAGGGCTTCGTGAATATCGTTGCGGCTAGCAGAATAACGATGGAGACTTTGAAAGTATGCTGATAGCATAGTTCGCTTTGATAAAGTCGAAAGCCTCGCTCCCAATCGGGAAACTTCATCATTCGATTGAGCAGATGCACCGTAGATTTGCCAACCTCAACGGATCGTATAAAACAGCGTGTCCTCAGTTTACGGTCGAGCGAAGCGTCGGTGAAGTACCGGTACATGGAAAGCCTCGTTGCCATAGGCAACATTGCGTCTGAAACGTATGTATTAATACGACTACAGGTTATGACAACGAAAGGGAAAACTTACGCTTGACTAGTACCGGATCCAGCGGACTCGAATTCTCCCAATCAAAGATGCCTTCTGGGAAGCTTGCCTCGATTGCGTCTAGCTTCTGTTCGATCTCGCTGATAGAATATTCTACTTGATTTTCGCTCCCTTGTTCGGCGTTTAGTCGTAGGATAGGATCAATGTATCTCGCATTTGAAATCATCCTCTGGAAAAGGGTGCTTCCGGCGAACGTATTCGCTCCAGCGGGGGCGTCATCGAATGCCATATGGATTAAATCGTT
Organism: Arthrobotrys sphaeroides; assembly: GCA_036971245.1. Classification (NCBI taxonomy): domain Eukaryota; kingdom Fungi; phylum Ascomycota; class Orbiliomycetes; order Orbiliales; family Orbiliaceae; genus Arthrobotrys; species Arthrobotrys sphaeroides. The sequence goes on from JAJTTW010000003.1 coordinate 948,299, forward strand.
CGTATCATTCGTCCCAGGCTCATCCATATCAATCTCTTCTTCGTTTAGTATTGGCGGTCTGCCGAACTGCAACGCAAGTTTCCTGTCCATGAGGAAAGTGCACCAAAACATCCGGGAACGGTGTTCGTGTTCCGGGGGTGTAAACTTGCCCTCTGCAGGCTTCCGGTGAAGGCCAAGATCTTGACATACTCTTGCGAGGGATCCCACCGTCATCCACGCAGGGGAAGGGAGGGCGGAAAGGTCGAGATATAGTCCCGTAACCAACAATACTATGTTCATTGATGATTAGTAAATTCGTTTGATGCGAGATCCTGGGCTGTGTACCTTCGACATCTGCTACCGAATACATCGGCTGATTTAAATCGTGGAACTTCTTCGCACACTCGAAAAAATGCCAGCCTCGCCTTTCGAATGTATTAGCTAGATATCAGCAAGGTGAAAACGTGGTACTCACCTCGAGCTATAGCTAGGTGCTTCGAAAATATCCATGTCATCGGAGGAAAGACTAGCATAGGCGTAAATTGCCATAATGACACAAAATACTCCTGTAACTGTTGGGTGATCGGTTGGATATATTGGGGCTTCGTATGCACGTTCGAACTTGTTCAGTATCATCGGCCAATAGAAAATCGGGGCGCATCTGTGGAGATGTTAAAAATGGCTCTCTCTCTAGTGAGATGCTGCGGATCAATACCTTGCAGTTGTGTGGTGAAAAATATCAAGTAGCTTCTTTCCGGTGGCTTTGGGCGGTAGCAAAGCACGAAGATCCTGTAGCTGAGGGCCATCGTTATATACTGACATATTTGTCGGAAATGCCTTAGCTTCAGTGTTCTTCCAAGCATCGAGAAGTGAGGTCGTGTCATAGCCTAATCTTTCAACGTATTCTTGGATCGAAGCCAAAAAACCCAGACCGGAGGTTGTGCCAACAAAAAGATCTTCGTTAGTACTGGTGTCGTAAGAAACCCGGCGAAGTGGCTGTGAAGTAGAGAGTCGTGGAGAGCGGTCGATTGGAGAGTGCCCAGTAGTTGTTGAATTCGAAGGGCTTTCACCTCGTCGGTTTATGGCAGTAATGTGTATTTCAGAGGATGATTGGACTTCAGGGGTGTTGGCATCGCTGTTTCTGCGATCACCGGATTGCAGCTTTGCCTCAGCAATCTTCAGCTTCTCATTTAGCTCCTGGACAGTCGTTTCTAGCATTCGAAGGCGCCTAGATGGTGGATACTTATAAAAATTATGTTCCCATGAGGAGGACGGGTAGGAGATATGTTGAGGCCATACCTAGCCGGACCGATTTTCTTCTTCTCGCTCTCGGAATCCGAGAACCTACAGAGCAACGAGGCAGACGCACAGGAAGAACAAGTTCCTTCCGGAGGTGCGTCACACTACTCGCGACCAATTCATCTTAACGAGGATACCAGGAGCTCAAACTAACTACTGATGACTGACCTTCGTTTTTCGAAGCCTACAGGCGTCGCACGCCCTGCTGCGACGTCTTTTCTGGAATGCCCGCTTGTTGTTTTGTCCTTGAGGATTTTGTGGGCGGGGTATCACCACGAGATCATCCTCGGGCACTGCTTCCAGGTTATTGCCACCTTCCATTGTCTCTCCTTCCCATTCAACTGCCGCGTATCCCCCTAAGCCTGTCGTATTATGAAATATTTTCCTTTTCTTCCCGGTTGTTGTTGTTTATATTCGGAGGGATATGTTTGGATTTCAGCCGGTCCGAAGAAAAGGTGCCTGGAATGCTGTAGTTGAGGGCCACTCAGTGTCCGGTTTCGAGTCAGTCAATGCATAAGGGAGTGAAAGGTCTTATTTTGCTTTAATCTCAGATTGCCGTAAGCCGGCCGAGTATTTTAAGAAGGCAGGAAGTTTTTAGGTTCGCTCGTGGCGGCTCCGTGGCGACACGACACGACACTTCCATGGAGCTACTCCTTTATGATTCCAATAGCGGCCGTTCGAATCCGACTCGAAATTGGCGACTTCTTTGTAAGCTAGGTGGCAAGTCCAATAACGAGTCAGGGAGCAAATGAAATGGTTGGCGTAGGTTCGACTCGTTCTAGTCTTGTGCGGCGGTGATCTTGCCAGGCAGGATAAACATGTGGCTCGAGGGATGTTTGCCGCTTTCGCTGTACCTCCAGGTTCCTTTACCAGAAGCCTTGGACAACCCATGCCCTCCCACCATAGCGCTTGCTTGAGCACGGGCTGCACACCAAGTGCATTGCATTTTGTTCTGGCCCCAGATTTCTCATCCCCTTATTCCGGGTCCGTGCCTTAGGGCAAATTTAGCGCTTGGCCCAGTGTTTGTTGGAGGCTAGCCCCACGTGATTGGGGAGGGGGATCCGATCAAATGCTTCAAGTTTCAAGGATCCCCGCCATGCCGGCCTCATGGCAATTGCTCAAAATCTCTTCTGGGGTGGAGATGTCGGGCTCGAGGCTCCGATTGCAGCTGCCCGATCTCTTCCGTGTAGATGACTACGAGAGCAAACACAATAGTACGATGTGTTGCGTCCGACTGCCGGATCGATATGTTGGATGTTGATGCGGCAGAGTGCGGCACAGATGGCTAGGAGTCGGAGAGTGGTAGCCTGTATGGGCGAGCCTAGTATGAATGAGTCCGGTATGAGCCTGGTATTGGTCCGGACCGTCGCTTCTCCGCTGCGACTGCCAATTATTTGGCCTGGCATCGGCAGTCTGTACTTCGGTCCTCCTAGGTCCCATGGGCCAGGCCTTTCAAACGCTGCCGTTCCCAGGCTATTTCCCCCTTACCTTCTTTGGCAGCTCCCTGGCGAGCGTCACTGGTTCCGTCTCCCCTGACTTTCTCCGTGGTGTGGGTTATCTCAGAGACACTCCCTTTAGTATCCTGAGATACTATTCGGAGTTCACGGCGGTGCGACAGAATTTCCACCATAGTCCCGCGTAGCCCACGTTCTCTCGAATTGCCAGGGTAGGCAGAAGAGATGTCGAACCCTCTTTACTCAGTACCGACACAATACCGGGACTGATTGACCGTCTGCTCATGGCCAAATCTCGAGTCTCGATCCTGCGAGGTGCAAAGTTGAAGAGTAGCCAAAATAGACCGACAGGTTTGGCCACACCCCTACGGCCTTGTAAGACGGTATACGCGTGACACAGGCGTATCTCTCTATCAAGCATTATTCTCAGAGCCGTGGAGACTCGTTTGCTTTTAATAGAATCAGTTCGGCCTAGCCACGGGCAGCTGCTTGAGATGGATATCTGCTAGGAATCGTTTTTGTTAGCATCGTCAAACTCACTCCGTCGAGTAGTAGAGAAAAACACTTACTGGTCGATGCATTGAGAACGAGATATCCAGAAAGGCCCATCGTGGAGGGATGGTGATTAAATGGGAAACTCGGGAAACCCATAACTTTCCCATAACATTTCCCATAGGCTGGCAATCGCCTTTCTTCCCTGATCGCCGTCGACAGCACTTGGCCAAAAACCTGGAAGTTGGTGAACGCAGCTTTGCCGCAGGTTGGAGGAGCGTCTGAATGGTCGGAAATCATCATCCCTTTATCCGGTCAGTCCCACAGCGTCGTACAGTCACGAGCTGCCGAGGTGTTGCCCGAGTTGACTGTTTGCCCGCCACAACACATTTCTCCGACGGAAAACGATATCAAGATCACGTGCTTCGCCTGTTGTCTTGGAGCCAGGCTTAGGGCTCCAAACCCGAATCACGTGAGTGACAAACGCTCCCGTTTTAGCTTTGGTGGAGGGAGTTTTCAGAGTCATCCTGGCAGAGCCCATCGACATATTTCCCATCGACAACCTCCTGTCTCGCCCAGCCATTTTATCACCGATCAACCAACCAACCGAAGCTTCACCACCTAGCTAGCTAGTTTCCAGCTTTTACATCGAATACAAGCCTCAAGCTCTACGTTGATAAGGATCTCCTAAACTAAACCGACAATATGGGAAAAGTTCACGGATCTCTCGCCCGTGCGGGTAAAGTCAAGTCTCAGACTCCAAAGGTACGATCACGGCCCGATTAAACTGGAAGAAAGCATGGGAGGGGATTGGAAGATGGGGAGGATGATAAGGATGATGATGGTGATGCACGGGAGGCGAAGGATAGGTTTCCGGCTGACCGGTGATACTTTGGAATACAGGTCGAGAAGCAAGAGAAGAAGAAGTCTCCTAAGGGACGTGCAAAGAAGAGAATACTATACACCAGACGTTTCGTTAACGTCACCCTCACCGGAGGAAAGAGAAAGGTGAGAATCCTCCAATCGCAAATTACATCGTATGCTGTTCCGGTTTCTAACTCAGTCACCTAGATGAACCCCAACCCTGGATCGTAATCCCATTCACGTTTACGTTCCTTGCTTCATGTTCCTTTCGTCGCACTCTATCCTATCGCCGTTCTCCCTCGTTATTATTCGGGAGCCAGGCAAACCAATACATTTCAGGGCAAGGCGTTTTTTCTGCCGTTTGTACATTGCTGGTCGACCTCTGTCTGTCTTCCTTTTATATACCTCTCACACAATTTCACGAAAGCCCGCGCCCGACACCCTAATAGTGGAGGAAATTCCGAGCCTATCTTTGAATATGCACTAGTAGAATGTATATCAGGAACCGCCGTTGAATTGAATCTTCCGTACTCACTCTCACTCTCACTCTCACTCTCACTCTCACGCCTTTGCTCGTTTTGAAACGTCCCATGCCCCTGTGGCCAGACTCATATCGATACGGCGGGCTGCTGTATGCTCCGGCTGGTGGCCAAACTTGCCGTTTCGGTAGCCTTTTCTGCAACAAATTGCTCAACGTCGTTCCGTGGCCTAGAACATACCACGGAGAGCCCTGCCCAAGGCTAGTTACCTACAGACTTGTAGTCATGGGCAGGAACGGACTGCCCACAAAAACATCATGCACAAACGTGAGGCTAAGTTGAATTTCTAACAACAACTTGCTTCCGCTATTCGCTCGGGGGCTCTCCGAAATCTTGCCTGAACCCGACAGCCAATCATCTTCGATATCATGTAGGGCCCAATGATCCGCCTTAGCAGGGCTCCCGGGAAGATCTGTGGTAGACTACCTAGTAGCTGCATAAATCACACTGCATAGAGACGGGAGATGCCTACCGGAATTTCACAAATTCTCCATTTTAGATACCAAGTACTCTGCAACTTCTTTCTGATTGCATACCTCACTTGTACATTTGCCTGATATACGGTGACCATGTTGGTGTATTGTTGGCCCGTAGTTCCAATGACTGGCAAGGAAGCCGATCCGGCTTTTGTTTCTCCGTCACACTTCTGATTTTTCATGATAGTGGGCTTTGACTAGATGACTTGCGATAAACGTGGGTCGAATGCATTATGCTTCTGGGCGGCTAGAGGTATGAGCATCGAGTACATGCAGATATAATTCTGTTGACCCTGGGGTAACCAGCTCCGATATCACACACTGAACGATTCTACCAGACGCTGGTCCGTTTCGCTGGGAGGTTTAAACTTTGTCGACAGAGATTCGAACAGGTAAAGTTTCGGCGGAAGATATACTAGCGTTTAAAGTTTTCGTCTGTTCCTGTAAAACGTCTACTAGGGACACTAGAAGGGGATAGTATATATATATCCAGTTGAAAAGTATGAGGAATTTATAGATACCTAAATCTTCCTTAACAAAGGCTGTAGCTTGTCTCGTGAAGCAGCCAGCTGTAGCCATATATCAAAAGAGTGTCTTTGTCACCATCATACATTAGATCTTGTGTTCCCTCGTTCCATGACCTTGCAGCCTCCTGCATTGTAGTTCTTCGACGTATCATGTATACTCGAACCTGACCCCCATCTGCATAGAGTCGCAAGTCAACAGTGGGGGTGGCACACAACAGCTGTATAGCACCTGGGTGAGATTCCTATTGGTTAGAAGCGCCCATCGCCTAAAATCCATCGATTCTCGAGACAGCGATATTACGAGAATTGCCCATTTTCGCATCGAGCAGTTACTTCTGCAAACAGACCATCACCGCCGGCATGATCTTTGATGAGGCGGGAACCAAATGCAACTTGAAATGTGATATGAATGATACCGCAGATATATCCAATGAGAGATCTCCATCACATTCTTCTTTATAGTCGAGATCCAGCGGCGGTGTCGTTGCCGCTGGAGACAGAGGGCCGACTCAGGACCCTGTTGCGATGTCTGAGTACGAGGCTAATTGGGTCCGAATTCACGCGGTTACCATAGCACTACATATAAGGGTAGAGCTGCTCTGTCCTACCATCAGTCCCCGTACTCGAAGCTAGAAATTCCTCAAAGTCATCTGATCTCATTGTCACCGCGCTCTTCAAACTTACCACCCCCATAGCCGTACAACCAGTTAGCAAACGTCCACAAGCTCCCTCGTCATCATCACAGGTTGGTGACATAACAGCTTTAAACTCCTTGTTAAGGTTGGCCTCCCACTGCTATAGCCTGCATACATACAGATATGCTGTGAAACCGTCCTAGATTAAGCAGACATTGACATCGCTGTAGACGCGTCGTCGGACCCTCGAAGCTCCAACCACCGAACTCTCCATCAACGGGTATCCACAGGTAGCCGAAGCCACCCGTACCATGTACGTTACCAGAGCTCCTCCTCCACCCTTTGCGACGACGATGAACCCTGCTATAGCTATATGTGGCAAATAATATTCTAACGCATAGCCTGGCTATCGGGCCTGGTCCGCTAGAACTACCTTTATCCTTATCCTTCCTAAACCTCCTTAAGGAAACAACCTTCTCCAAGGATCCCTAAGGAGCTCCACGAAAGATGTGCTGGTACGAGAAGGTATACTTTCCCGCCTGCGGGCATAGTGCCAACAGAATCGTTCGCTACTGTCATTTCGCAAGAAATGACCCATATCATCAATGTTTTGGCATACAGACACAAGACCGTGAAAAGGTCTGCGAAACGGGTGTCAAATGCCCCGCTACCGGTTGTGGCGGCCCTTCCCTCAATGGGCCATCCCCTGAGTAATGGCTCTTCCACTTCTGCCCGGTGATCCGACTGGACGTTTTCCCGCTCCTTGGAGCGGCGAGGACTTAAGGTTCCCGGTTATTGGAAGACCTTTGCATATCAATTACTACTGTTTGAATGGTCTGGAAACGTTATAGAATGTGTTAACAGGCTATTCCTATTTTATCCTTCCAAAAACATGCTTATTTTCATTGTTATTCTCTCCATTCCTTCCAACAACCATTTTCCTTTGACGAAAACCCAAAGGTTCCGTTAGTCAGCCTTTCGGTTTTCTTAATACGCTGCACACGTTCCTTTTGCTTCTACATTTTTCATTTTATCAAACCAAGGCGGAGGGAAAAGCCTATGAGGGACCAGAAATTTGAGGGAGTGGGGGAGGTTTCTAACGAATGGGAATTGGAATGGGTTCGGTACATGGGCGGTGTTGTTTTCTGTTGTATTTTTCTTTATAGCACTACCTGCTCTGCGGGAGACGTCTGATAGGAGACAATTGAATTGAACAACCTCCCCCCCCCCCTCAATGCAATGAATCGTATCGTCATTGACTGGTATTTCGTAGCAAAAAGAATTGAACTATCGGCTATAGTCGCAGGGGCAAATCCATTGTTGCATAGCCCCGGTCATGCTGGAACCTGAAGCTAGAGAGGTGGGGGCGGGAATGCGTCGATGCATCTCAACCTTGACCAGCCTGTCGGGTATTTCGGACATCATTTGACAAATTGAGCCCCAAAAAGACCTGTTCGGGAAAGGTTCTGGCCCGTTTGGCGGCTTGCCGGACTTCAGACGAAATTAGCGAAACCGGCTGGGATCGCTTAATCAAATGCATGTAGCTTCACATATGTATGATGCAAGTTGGAAGAACATGGTCATTCGGCTTGAATCTTAGTTTTAATTGGTGAGAATAGTGTAAATGATAGAATTCGTTTTTCGAACCATTGAGGGCCCAGACCTGGGAAGGAGCTAGGCCAGTCATACCGAACCAGATTCTTCATCTGCAAGCTAAACCCCGCCTTGATATGCAGCTAGTCTACGGTTGGGGCGGGCGCTGAACTACCATCCGAACCTTCCACCTTACCCACTATATTGTACCTATTTGAAAAGAAGGTATACCAATTCTCAAGCGTCTCCCTTTCGGTTTCGTTCAACCCGGAATAGTCTGCAACGGCATCTTCAAGCTTTAAGGAAGATTTTCCAAGTCCCTTCGACGCATCTTTTCCGGAGAAGACTGGATATGCATTCGTCAGCTGTGACCATTCCGACACAATCGAAGATTGCGGGAAAGCCTCGAAGGGAAGACGCACTGTGATAGGACCCACCCGGCCCATACGACTCCTTCTTGTTGCTGACGTCGAAAACTGTTCCCTGTATGACAATTAGCTGGCGGGACGGCTTGATGCATAAAATGGGGTTAACTCAGCAGGTACCTTGATAGCTACCCAGATAGGGTACCCTTCGTGTGTCCCTGATCGATGAGAAGACGCAGGGGTTGCGATTTGATCAGTCGATACTCGGGATATGCTTCGTATACAGCTGTCTTGCAAACGACAACTTCGTGATCCCGATATATATATACGACTACTCACCATCGCACTTTTGAAGGTATTCCAGAGTAATGATATCGTCCTTTGGAGGATCCAGCTTGACCGCTTCTTTTGGTTGAAACCTGCCAGCCATCATGTAATCACGAGCTCTACAGGATGCAGACGGCGGTTTGAATCAGTTCGGGGAAGCCAAAACTTGCATATGATATGCACCCGGCCGGGGGCCGGGGGCTGAGATTCTGCTTTCCTTACCTTTACGGAGTGCGTTTTAGTAATCTCTTCGATTTGGTTGGAGGTTATTCCTTAGTTTCCGCCGTGGCGACTTGGTAAACCCGTATCGCAAGTCTGATGCAGAGGGGTTCGATAGTTAAGGCAGTCTTTGCATGTGGGACGTGTGTTGCTGCAGGCTTGAGATGTATCCTTGGAGTAGTTTTGGCTGCGTAACGTTCACGTGGAAGAGTTCGGCATCGGAACAAGAACAACCAACCCACGCAACTTCCCTTTGGTACCACTCTAACGAGCAAGCCTCTATCTCTTGTGCCTTCAATTGATTCCTCAAGCATGTGGGTACGCGCAGATTCTAGTGATTTGATGGATAGATGGGTTTTTAATGCCAAGACTCAGGAATCTTTCCAGGGACATGTACGTCTCTGATCAGGGCACGGTGCCGGTTATGCAGTCGAACCTTGGCTCTTGCCTGGAATTGAAAAAAGTTATATCACATTCAACATTTGTCAAAAACCTGTTTCGTGTGCTCAAAAACAGGCTATCTTTATGTGTCGAACTTCATGGAACCCTTTCTTTTGGCGCAAACAGGCCCGCCCTGCGCGGGCCTGAAATCCGTTCGATCAGGACTTCGGACGATTAGATTGAAATCCTAGATCCCCGGAGTCAACCGCTCCCGAATAGGATCGGGCGGCACTCCTTTTGGACTTGCGAACATCAGCTCATTTCCATTTTCGATTCGTTTGGACGAATCGATCCAGCGGCTATGCAGTCTTGAAGCCATATATAGGCACGTCTGTATACCACGTGAGGCTCGAGGCCGTATACAACATGCAACGCGTTAACGCACTACTAGTACTAGTACTTCCACGATCATGATCTAGACTTCTTTCGAAGCTTTCGCCTTATTGGGTAAAGTGGAAGGAAAAACAAGATAAATGAAATAGGTAGTTAACAAGGGGTAGGAAAGTGGTGAAGAAGGACCATTCTTTTTCTTGCCTCGACCCACAATTGTGCTGCCTGGCCAGAATCTCATAGGCCGTGCCGCCAAAGTTAACAGAGGAAATTTGATATACTGAAAAAAATCACTTACGGAGCTGTAGTCTAGACCAATTTGCTGCATCTTTTTGGGCTTAGTTCCCATGTATGCGTGTTTGTGCAGTCAAATTAACATAAAATGTGTGTATATAAGTACTTAAGTAGTTCGGCGAAGTAAATGCAGTGCTTGTTCTGGATGCATAACGAAGCAGCGACAGTGACTCGCGGTGATCATCATGACTGGAACGGCTCTTTCGTCCGTCCAGTAGCTGGCTTGACATCGAGGGTTCGCAGAAGTCAAGGAGGTCAAAACCCGGCTACCCGTGTGCTGTTAAGGTGCATGGAGCCATGGAGGCTCACAAGCCTATAGGATTGTAACCCGATGGATCCAGGATATCGATACGAGCATGCATGTCGAAACTAAAGTTGGCGATGGTGTTTAGTTCTGGATCCGAGGTTTACGCTGCAGCGCTGAGGAACTCCGTGTCAGGTACTCGGGTCGTCGAATCCGACTGGCACATGAATAGGTCAGCCCTGCATTATGAAGCCACGAGCACCACTAGCTGCACTGAATCCTGGGAAGGATATGCATATGGCGATATTAGTAATTGGACGCGGTATCCCAGCAATCCGACCACCCTAACATCAACAAGCCTTGGCTTGAATTTGCCGTTAGGTGTTTGTGTCGATAATGACATGTCTATGAGTGCCGTTGGACCTATAGCTACCGACATGGAAATAAATAACTGAGATCGAAACATTATGGCCGCAGTAGATCTGCAGAGGCGAGGCTATATGGCCATGGGGTCTAGATTCGGTCTTGTTTCAAGGCGAGGACAGCACGCAGGCGGTTAGGGACGGGATATGCTGCGACATCGATGCCAAATATGACTTTTACATGACCGATCCTTCGTCTATGCATATATGGCCCATGTTACTCATATACTTCCGTATATGTATTCGAGGCTCGACATGTTCGCTCCTAAAGCTTCGCAGGTAAGCGAGCATGCAATCGTCCACCTGTGCTATACACAGCCATCCAATAACGGAACATCAAATCCAGTTCCAAAATTTTAAACTGCAGATGATCCGTGAGCTCTATTAAGTGTCCAATCTAGGACAACATTTACAGGCGCTTGTATGCCCTGCAACCTGCATCTTGAACGGCTAGTCTGATCCGGCGAGTGACACCGAAATGCCATATCGGATAGCGGGTCTTTCAGTTTAGTTCCAAATTGTTTCGTGATTCAAACCCGCGGGCCGGGAACTAACTTTATGTGGACAAAGGTTGAAGGCCAGCCCTCGCTTGCAAGTGGAAGCGTTCCAATATTCCTCTGCTGGGGCCCGGGACCTCGATGTTGCAATTGACTAGTGCGGGCTGCCATGCAGGGTCATTGTGGAATTGAGGCGTCCCAACGGTGCTAGGTGTCAGCGGTTAAGGCTGTTAGAGCAGCCCGACTCAACCGTTAACCCCAAGCCTTTTATTTCTATGAACTTCTGAGCTAGTTGTAATTATGCTTACGAAGTATAGCAGTAAACGTTAATTCACATTACATTTAGAATACAATAGCAGTTGCTTTCTCAGTCTATGAAACCCTGCTCCAGATAGCCACCCTTCGTATATGATTTGCCTGATTAGTATACTCCTGCAGCTGTATTCATGATTTTGTGGAGGGACCATAAACAGTGGCTGAGCTCAAGCCCGATTTCATCAGGTGGAGATATCACTGTCCGACTGCGATTCGTGGGTATGCACATGAACACTGGGGTACACGATACTAGTTAAGATCTTCTCGTAACTTGTAACTTGCTTTTGCTAGTACATTATGCTCCTGGAACTCTGGGCCGTATCCTCTTCGGGACAGCTGTTGGGACGCTTTTCGCGGTGGTACGTACCTGGGAACCCCACACCTTCGATATACATGCGGGAGCATGAATGCGAGGTATCTACGGTACTAATTGTCATAAGAAACTTGAAAAAAGTATTCTCCTCGTATCTATTGCATAAAAATATCATGAACCTACCGAAGATATGCCGAACCTGACCGAAACGTGGGGTGCTGTCATATTTCTGAGAGTTCTATCAAATCTTCCAGAGTCAGCAGACGGTTGTTACCCGGACTTCCGTGCATCCCATTCTTATGCATATGTCGTACGTTGGCTTGGCTTTCAGCCCGTCGGCAAGACTTATTGGGTCAGCCTCGAATCCTTGGGACTAGACCGGATTAACCTCTCGCATGCCATCGATCTGCGTGACAGGGCTATGGCATATACGCATGGTACCGGCTGAAGGCTAACGGGTGGTTATGTGTCTTCCCGTTTGACAACAATGGCCGTTATCCGGCTTTAATCGTGACGCCCCGGCTCGGTTGTGGCCAAATCGGCCAGAGGAGCGATTGATATACGAGATTTAAATGCAATATTGAGGTGATATAGGGTATAGATCTCGATCGATCGATTGCATCCTACGTCGGAAAAGTTCGCTCTGACGTGGGTAAGTGAGTTTTTCCATTCCAGACGCCAATGGTATGATGCGGTGTACTCATTTCGCAGGTGCCGCATGACGCAGGCTGCGAGGGATTGCATGAAGTATCTGTAATTAAGGCAAGCCACAAGAACACATGGGTTCTTTGAACGCCTATAAGGTTCATTCACTGTCGGCGCTTCATCACTTGAAACACTTGCAGTTGCACCGGTTCGCGGCGGTTGTATAAATGATCATGCTATGCATAGAAGAACTGGGGAGGTATTTCCTTTCTGCTTACATTTTTGCCTGAGGGGGGTGGGTTTACGAAAATGTTAGGCAAAAAACTGCGAGGATATGAACAAAATACGACCCACGCTTTTGCATGATGGAGATGGGAAATACACAAATCCGATTTTTTTATTCTCGCCATCTCGTTTTTTTTTTCTTGGGTTCCAGTAACGAAGGATGGTTGGGGCGAACACGCATCGAGAGGCGGGATTTTCCAACTGCGTACTGCGCGGGAGCCGGCCAGGCTTTGTATGTACGGCTCATACATTCGGGATCGTGTAATCGACATCGAGATGGTGAAACGATCCATGTAACCAGCCCCCAAACTTGCAAATCGGCGATGCAGTGGCGGTAACACTTCAAAGCAGCTCTCCTTGAGAGGATATCACATTTTATTCTTGTGGATACCACGACCTCACATCTTAGACACCTATGCATTACGGTCTGGCCCAACATCATACGTGCAAATCGAAGTCGGTTTTGAAGACCGGCAATTACGCAAGCCGGCAAGTGCAAACACGAGGCTTCGATTTCACGAAGGCCAATGTCTGGGACATACGGATCGGGGAAAGCAGTCACAGGGGATTATTCAAGGCGGTGAATGGGGCTGGCATGTATATGGCCTCCTCTACTTGCAGCCAATTAGCTAATACAAGGGACTTTTGTGTAGGTAATGCTTAAGACCGCCTTTTGAAGCTCCTTTACATCTTTCTTTCCACTTTGATAAGGCAAAACTCTCTAACAACAAAAGTTTGGCGCTCGGTTTGTTGTATTTTGCAAGGCGAAGTGCGCGGCCTCAAGACATAGTATCTTTACTTCTATCGACGGATTTTCCAACGTCGCTTTTCGGAATCCTTTAACCAGGTTTTCCTAGAACGCTATCTATTTATCTACTTAGATATCTCGATAGCCTTTTAAAACATCCCATACACCGGTCGAAAATGTCGATTTTATAACACATCAGACCCCAGTCTTCGTCGGGTCAAAGATGGCACACTGGTTTTACGAGACAACTTTTATACCTGCAAGGTTGGCCGACTCGCCTGCCCTGGATAACTCTTACGCAAGGTTAATATCAATACGCACTTCCAAACGTAAGTAAAATGCCTTATTGGGCCGTTAGCCGTCGAACCTCCGAAAAATTCACATTCGTGTAGGAGACCAAGTTTGCAAGTGCTAATAGTAATAAATTCGTTATATACAGGCGTACACACCCCCGGCCTGGTACCAGACTTTCTTTATGGCACCGTGCGCCCGACAGCTGCTACGATATTAATATTATAATATGCTACGTATACCCCGATTTCGAATCGAATTATCCCGTACGTCTTCCGACTAGGACTGGTCGGTCTCCTGCGGCTCTACACCCCGAAACATATTCACCGGCTGGAAGGGGATTTGGGATAGAAATCCAGCCCCAAGAAAATCCCCGGCGTAAAGGCCGGATCGGTTGATACAGACGTCGCACCATTAAATAACAGAAGAAGAAGAAAAAAGAAAGAAAGAAAGAAAGAAAACAACGAATGATAGCTCCAGAGGACCCTTTCCCAGGTAATAAACAACTAAGGCTATCCGAGGAGCCCGAATATATCAAGAATCAAAGCATTATGCAACATAACATCCAATGGCCATGCGCAGGTTTAATGTATGCTCGCAACATCTATAAGCGTGATCCGACTCGCTGGGAAGAAAGGATTAAAAGCTCGCCAGGGAAAAAAAAGGTAAGATCCGACATTAAGAAAAGAAAAGGCAGGAAATTTAACAAGATTCGTCAAAGCATAAACTTTTATAGTTTTATTTATCCCCAGAAAACTGTCCGGTAACCCGATTAAGGTCAAACAAGAAGATGTGCTGATGCCCATATGCATGTGGAGGAATGGTCGGTAAGAAGAAGAAGAGATCTAAAATGGTGTATGTACTACAATAGCAAGTCCTTCACTGAAATCGGTTTCGACTTGGCACTAAAACTCATGACTCGTTCTCTAGGGGAATGTTGTGACTGGTGGTCTGCAAGGAGGAGTAGGGCATGAGTGGCCTCTGTGTCTGTGATCTCAAGAGCGGGCTGGTGGGACGGGATCGCTAATAATGCCGGCGAACAGTCTGCGGTAGCAATGGCAAAATCATCGGCTTCGTCGTCATCCTCGTCGTCGTAATCAAGCAACTCGTCGCTTGGTCCGCTTTCTGAGGCGGAGAAGGTCGGCGGGCTGTTGATGACGCTCTCTAAACCTGCATTCCGGTACACTTTGATTGCTTCCTCCAAATATGCGAGGTATTCAGTGGTAGCCTTGATTGATGTTAGTAACGATTGATTAGGGTTTTGTGCATAAAGTGGATCCCTTACCTCGAGAATAGCAAGCTTGTGCATATCCTGGTTCTTACAAGCCGGTACCATACTCTTAAGTTTGGCGAACTGATCGTTCATTTTCGATCGACGCCGCCTCTCGATCTCCGAATGTGCGGTCTTGCGAGCAATCTTCCTCTTCGCCGCAGATACACCAGTTGCTTTCCGCTTCGTTCCGGCGACAGCCTTAGTCGTTGTGTCTTCGACAATGGCCGGCACTACTTCTCTCGGTTTCATCTGAATGATCGGATGTTGCCTTGTAGGCGGAGGTCCGATCACAACATCCTTCCGTTTACTAGCAGTCGTGCCAGCACTAGACGAAGTCCGCCTTCGCTGTTGTATTTTCGGTTCATCAGGATTAATCGGCGTCAACGAGAATGGAGAAGTCGGAGATAGTGGTGGAGCCTGGCGAGTTGCAAGGACGGCGTGTGCTGACGAAGTGATTTTTAGAACCTCTGGGGATAATGTGATTGCGGCAGGGCCTAGATTGAACGACGAGTCAATCGAAAGACGGGGGGTTCGTCTTGGTGCCAACTCCGTGGAAGGCTTCGGGGTAGGCGGCAGCCGTGGGGAGATCTTCGTGTGTTGCATATTTCTTCCTTGTCAAGTGTAAGAAAGAAGTTTATACGAGATCTGAGGGTCGTCTCGCTGGTAGAGACGGTCTGGGCGATATGAATTCCGTGATCGTGTCGGGGAATTAATGTATATATCTACCCTTCTATCCCTTATATAGTGCGAATGGAGATATCCGGATGAACTATAGAAGCAAGCGGACAAAAGGGTTAAAGAATCGCGGGATATATGATAGCAAGCTATCAGATAAAGAAACCTATTGCACCGCTTCACTGCGGAACAGAGGCTGTCGATGCAAAGTTCGAGGAACTTGAAGCGGACAGCGTTTGAGGATATCGTTGCAGACCACAGTTTCCATTGTATTCAGATTCCTGGAAAAGAAAAGAAAAGAATTGCAGGAAATGCGCATACAGCCGTCTATATATTGGAAGGGGTGTGCAAATGTGGGAGAACAGGGCGTGGCATGGCCGGACAGGAAACATGGACGTCTCTGCACATCGACGGGGAATATGGTGGAACGAACCACCTTATCGCTATGTCCCGCCTTTTTGGCTGTGAATCAACGATGAAAAGAGCACCCAAAAAAAGCTCGCACACTGCCACCGGCCCTCTGGAGCTTCTTCTCACACGGTTTAATGTCGCGTGCTTATGCTCGTGGGAAAATCTCGAGAATTGATAGGATGGGTAATTGGGGGGAATCCAGAGGTCGGTTTTTGCTTGGGGGACCCTGAGGCGGGAGCCAACAAGTTTTGTTGCGTGGGTAGTTGACATTCCGAAAGGGACACACGTGTGGCGAAATGGCGCTTTCCATTGGCTCGAATTGCTCGGACGACTTCAATTGAGGAAAGGCCGCACGTGCCTGGATTCCTGTATTGTCAAGGTGAGAAAGCGTCGAACCGCCCCTTAGCTTTGGGGTCGCACTTCGCCGGTAAAAGCACTGTTTGAAACCTTTGGCATGCGTGTAATTTCTTCGGGGCCCTTGCGCTGGGCTTTCGGACTGCCTCGGTCTGTGGAACGTCTTTCTATTTTAATCTGAAGCATGAAATGAAGTTGAAACTTTTTTTTTTTCCTTAGGAAGATGGTAGCATATATGTACAGAACGGTGCAGTATAAGAATCGAGAGAGAGAAAAAATCGAACATTCAGATGCATAAAGAAAAGTCGAATGACTTACTCCGATATACTCCCAAGGCTGATAGGCATGAATCTCAAGTATATTATACAATCCTTCGGTAGTTCAGGTGGAAGACTGGGTTTTGATGCAGCATCACCCAATGCCACGGAGATCGCCCCACCAGTATGTTCTGCACATTTTCAGCGGCCGTTTCCCCTCCCCATCTTAATGGAGCCAGGACCTTTTCGACGGCTCAAGAAGTTCCGACAGTATGCGTGTGCTGAGGATAAATGGGTCCCCGAAATTTGTTTTTAGTTCCATAGTCTCGCCGTTCCATCTGCACCGGCACTGAACAGCCAAGGCTGCTTCGGATGCCAGTCAACGTCTAGCACCCCCAAATGAGAAGTGATTTTGTGGCCCTTTAGCACCTTCAGGGGGACAATGAGTGCATTTTCCATCAGGTCGCTATATATTCTGCCGTGGAAGACTTGGACGGTTCCGTCGTCGCTCGACGAACAGAAAAGCGGGAATCCGCCACGGTGGAAGGATACTGCTCGTATACCCTTGTCATGGTACCGTAAAGTCCGATAAGGCTTGGTACTCAAGTCGAGGTCATGCCACAGCAGTCGCTTATCATAGGACCCGACAATAAGGTTATCACCTTGAGGGTGAATGTCAATTGACGAGATCCATCGGGCACCTGGCTTTAAGGTTTTGCTCAACTCGGCTTTCGCTAAGTCATATATCCGAATATATCGCTTTGTCGCAACAAAAAGCAAAGGTTTCGATGGGTGGAACTGCACCCTTTGAGGGATACCCTTGGTAACGCTCTTCTCTTTGAATGGCGTTTGCGACAGGTGAGTTGAAACGCGATGTATGCAAACAGCTCTTCGGACATCTATATCAAGCAGGTCAGAATCACGGCTAGGATTTGTGGCGGAAGGGATATGTTTCGCGAACCTTCGGGTGAAACGGTCACCAAATAGTCTCCTCTTCGGTGCCATGCGATATACTTGACGGTCTTTCTCACGGTTATGGTGACTACAACACCCTCCTCTTCCAGAGGCCCGTCGGGCTTAGACCATGTGCCCGGAGCTTCCTTCTTCCCCTGCCGATTTGCCGCGTATCCATATCCTGCACTTAAAATCTCCTTGCCCTGGTTCTCCTCCTCGAAATCGAAAATTGGGGGTACCACGAGCAATATTTCGTTCCCGCTAGAAAAGCAATTAGTCAGAGAAATCCATAACTCCGCAGGCGCTTTCTTGTGGGACCTTACCAGGCGGCGGCTAGGATTCTTCCTTCTATCGTTGGACGCCATGTGACGGAATCAACTGCTTCATCCGACGACACCTTTAATTTCCACACTTGTCTTCCTGACAGGATCTCCCAGACCCGAACTGTTCCATCGTCGCCTCCGGTCGCCACCCAAACTCCGGTTGGGTCCGCAGAGACCGACCGAACTCGTCCTTCGTGTCCTCTATAGACCGTGGCGCACGTTGTTGGAAACGGCTTAAGGTCGTCGGGCGAAGGGAGTTTCGGCAATAATGATGCAGGGTCAATATTAAGCTTATTTCGGCGGACACGTGGTGCCAGATAGAGATCGAGACATCGTTCAAATCGCTCGCCAATGAAGCCATTGAAGCCTGGTACCAAGCGAAGAGCCTTGTGGGTCCGTGGAAGATAATTCTTGTCTCGGTCTTCCGGATCTTGTTCTTCCCATTCCTTCTTCTCCTTTTCGTTAGGTAGATATTCTGGTGGGGGGTTGTAGCTTTCGTCGTGCGTCGGAGGGGGCAATTTCGGAGCCGGTATGTTCATGACATGGTCCGGCTTTGGCGGTGCATCGTCCGCCCAGATATCGTAGAACTCAGGCTCTTCAGATGCCTTCACTTTGGGCTTGTGTGGTAGGATTCGGCCTTCCCGAATACCCTTCACGATCTTCATAATACGTTTTTGCTCATGTTTCGAGGGGACGAAGCGGCGCTTTGGCTCTGGGGCGCTACTCAGTGGCATCTGCTCCACATTGCTGCTGAACCACTCTACCATATCCTAAGGCAATCATCAGAAGGTGTGCAAATACGGCTCGCACGACAGAGTTCATACCGGGTATGGGTCAAAGCTGTCATCTGTAATTTCGGACCGCTGTAGTTTCCTGACGATCTCCAATTCCTCCTCCGTAAGATTCAATGCAGCTCCGCTGTTCTTGTCCACCAGACCAGTCCAGCCTTTCGGTAGTTCGATACTATCCAGCAGCGTATCCAGTGCCTTCCCAGCTGCCGGCCTCATTATCCTCTTCCCGTTGATATCGTAGCCGACATGAGGGTAGTTCTCGTAGTACTCTAACGGAATGTTCCCAATGGTATTCGTCTCTTCGGCGTCCGTATCATCGCTGTCGTAGACAGGCTCGATTTCAGGGTATATATATCTGGGATTGCCGTCCGCGCCAGTAACAACCTTCACATTGTCTACCGGCTCTGTTTCGTCGCCGTCGAAAGCATCGCCATTGGCGACCTCGGCATCCTTCGGGGAAGTCTCATCCTCCGAGGGTATCTCATCGGAATCTATCTCTTCCTCGTCCTCCTCGTCCTCCACCTCACTGGAAGTCTCTTCTTCTTCGCTATCCTCATCCCCAGCAGTGAAATCAGAGTCGTCGCTGGAGTCCTCGTCGCCATTGATCTCAGGGATCTCGAACTCATCCTCGGAAGACAAAGCTGGTTTCTCAGCCTCAGCCTCTGCGCGCGATCGCTTCCTACTGGCGATTTTCGTCGACATGGTGCGTATGGTGAGCTCGAAGCTGCACGTGTGCGGAGGTCGGTTGGTGTTGAAGGTTTCCAGTCGCAAAACTTTTTTTTTTCTCTGCTCGCGAAATTTGACTTTTTTTAGCCGCATTGCCGCATTTATCTGCAACGTCGCACAAGCTTTGTGAGCGCGGCTCGACGTCACGTTTCGACCGCGCTTTTCGACCACGCTTTTAAAAGTATCAATTGATATCGACGGATGGTAATGGTAAAGTGGTATTGTATTCAAACAATTTGACACGCTGGAGACATTAAGGTAAGGGTATACATAAGAAAGTCATAGAATCTAGTCATGCTAAGCGGTAAAAATCATAAGAGAAAAGAAACAATAACCCCCTCCCGATGCATTACGTGGGCATATATAAGTCATGGAGCCCAATTGCCATTAATACCCCGGCATACCGCCTTGATGGACCCATTGGGGGGACCTCTCCCGTGCGACGCTATCCTCTAATCCTCTGAGCATTGCCTGCGGACTTTGGTGCGGCGATACGTAGGCGTCGCCTAAGTCCCGGAGCTGGCTAACGAGGGGCTCCGAGTCCCGATAGAACCTCTCCTTGAACTTCTCGATCTCGTTCCACCGCTGTCCGAGCATGTCCAAGAGTGTCCGGATGCCCAGGAGCGCGGTTTTTGCCTTATAGCCCGCTGACCCGGACAAGAAAGTATTCCCGGGCCAGTTCAGGATGTCGATGAGTTTCTGTCCGAGACTGTATGCTCTGATGGCGTCGCAGTAGGTGTAGTGAAATCGCGGACCGCCCTCCAAAAGCAATTTCTGGAAAATCCGGACGTATTCGAATGTGTTCTCGACAATTGCAACCCTGATCGACTCACTGAGGTCGTGAACTCGAGGGTTTGGCAGATCCAAGTATATCCTCATATAAAAGTACTCGAGCCTAAGCATTTCCATCTGAGTTGGTTCAATCGACGGAGGCAGATTGTTCAACCAATCCCGAAGGTCTTGTCTCCTCGCATCGCAATAGTCCCGTGGCGTGCTTAGCTTCACACGCTCCGAGAACCAGAGATACTGGTACCACTGTGAATTTATTTTGCTGAACTTGAAGAGTTCCATTGCAAGAGTGAGAGATATCGGCTGCCCGCTCCAATTGGCAATCTTGGTTGCCACTCCTTCAGGGTGAGGTAACCTCACATTGATGGCGTCGTCAGAGAATGAATACGGCCGCTCATAGGTCATACTAATATATCTTCACAACCTTGATGTCAGTATGGAGATGCTCGCATGGTATAAGCACTTTGTACGTAGCTCAACATACCTGTCATAAGTATAAACGGAATAAAATATTCTTCTGCGAAGCTCAGCTTCGTTTGGTGTCTGCTTCGATGACTTTTGGAGGTCTTGATGAAGACCAAGATCAATTAAGATCCGTACCGCGACCCCGATCAAGTACCATGGGTTATAGGTGCTAGGCTCAAGGAGAGCATATTGGATCATCAACAGAGTCGCTTGGATCCCGATAGTCGAGTAAGGGACTAAGATTTGACGGGAATGTCCAACGGCTGTGGTCACATATCCGGCAGCTCTTAGTTTGGCCGTTGCATCTGCCCCCTTCGATATCGATACTGTGGCAATCGCCAAAACCATGTAGCAAATATATAAGTCCCTTGACGAAGCAGTCGCCTCGTCTCTGAAGACGGCATTAACGGACATAAAGAGCGAGGTTTCGTCGAAAAATGGGTAATGGGAGAATATGGTATCGAGATAGTGCTGTATAAGCCGGAGGGCGGTGTGTCTGTCAGGCAAAGGACACGGCGTTAAGGATGGGACAATGTCCTGCTGTAGAGAGGCCGCCCGCAGCACCAGTTTCGAAAACGACATATCTTCGGTGAAGTCGTATAGTCCTTTGCTTGTAGCATTGACGGTTCTGCAGTGTGGTCACCGTGTTAGCTATGGTGTTCTCGAGAGGAGGACGTCCGGCAGCCTCACATAAACCCCAAGTCCGAGATCAATTCCTCCACCTGCGCACCCTCGGCCCGCTTCCTAGCTGACCCCGCCATCCCAATCGCACCGGCCGAGATGACTATAGAATACGACAATTAGGGCCAATTGTACGGCTATCGCGTAAGGAAGGGGAGGGAATATACCGGCTCCATCGGATCCGCTGCTGCCGCTGGTGAAGTTGTCCACCTGGTTCGAAGGTCGGAACGGCTTTCCCGTCAACTGAGCTTTCTTCTGTTCCAACCGCTCGATTTTGGCTTCCAGCGACGCGACGTAACTACACAAGGAGACTTAGTATGCTTATAGCCCAGCTCGAAACTATGTATTATCTCTCTATCGAGAGTGGAGAGGTTTGTTACCTGCGCTCTTTCCCCCTCGCGAACTGGTCGCTGCTGCTCGAGCACTCCGCTGACTTCCCATGTTTCTCGCACGCGGAACAAGCAGGGAGCTTGCCATCACACTACCCTGGCGATATGAGATTAGGTATTCCCGAGATCTTTGATTGCTGTATGATTCGTCGAAGTGACGGCTACGAACCTTGATTTTTGCTCTTCGGCAAGCAGAGCAGGCGCTCACTGGCCTGCTCACGCGCAACGGTGGGGTCTGAAATTCGCCCGACATTCCTGGTAGCGGCAATTTTTCGATAAGAAGATATTAAGCTTATGGCCTTGATGAGCTAGTCCGGCGAGAAAACGAGCTACTATCGTCGAAATGAAGTACTATCCGAACAGCGAGCCCCGCTCTGATTTGTCTCAACAGACGACGGGAGCGTTTCGAGAGAAAGCCCTATGAGGCGGGCGATTCGCAATGGGAGACAAAGAGCCAAGCCGAGCCAGCTCACGGTGTGCCCGATGGTGGTCTGGTTCCTCCGTTTATAATTTGGCAGCAGCTGGCTAACAAACATCCCAGTTGGGCCGGAACGAGAATGTCGCCGCGGTGAGGGGTGTCCTGGCCCTCGATGCAGGATTCGGCTTCAGTCGATCTAAAAGCAGATACAACGTGCTTCTTAGCGTCCCCAGTTACTATGGAACGGATGGAAACAACATCGAAGCATGAAATTCGTCCCCTGCAATCGCTGGGTCGATTTTATGCTATGACTGTTGACCGCTGCTGGCATAATCCGGAAGACACCACTGACCTCGCCCCGCTGCAGCTCTGCATTCCACGACTCAGCCGCTGGGCGGACGGAAAGACTGACGGCGCGGCCCTTCAATTTGAACAGCTACTTAACTTGCAACTAGCAACTCGAACAGGCACAAGATCCTCAGAATTTAGGCAGGAAGCCTTTCAGCTGGAGCTGTACCAGAAGCGTCCAGGCTTACGTTTTATAACGCCTCCGCTATTGGGTGAGGAGTACTACTCTGCAGCCCCACCTTCGATTATCTCGTGATCGTGGGCACAGATGGAATTCCCACAGAGCCATGGCCCTCATTAATATGCGGTCCGATTGGTTCATGCGTTCAATGATCACATTACGATGAGCTTTGACCCCCCAAGGTACCGATAAGGTGTGGCCGTCATCTCGCGAGATCCTCGGTACTTGGGCCTGGCCAATCCGATATCAACGTGCAAAGCAGCGAACAACTTGCAGAAAGCTTGCGAAAGTGACGACCCAGGATCTGGGGACCTTTGCAGCTTTCCATCCCAACCATTGTCCTCGCTGGATCTGCAAATAAGACGATGTCCCTAAATCCAGGCACCGAGGGGCAGGGATGGGCAGTCAGCATGGTTGCAGGAGGACTTCACAGCGTCTGGTTCGGAATCGCTGATAGGGATATTAAATGACGGCCGCATCGGATTATATTATCAAGGAAGGATCTTAAATCTGACATGATGCCTGGCAATGTTACTTTGACAGCTCGACGGAGCCAACTACTACTTCCTTTTCACCACCATAACATTACATTAAATTGATGTCGACGTCGACGGTGTCCTTGCATAAAAAGCCAGTGCTGCGGCCGTGCTCCCAACTAGTTTCGCCTATGTTGCCGCAAGCACGATTCAAAGAGAGAATGCCTCAGGGCGCACCCAATTCTGCCTGGCTCGGTTCGATCCTTCCGTCATTGCTCACAGGCGCTTGCTCCGAGACCAAACATACCTGAGTTCATGCACCGTGCCTGTTGAGCGTCGGAATCTCGTGGGTTCCAGCTTCGATATATCGATATAGGACCGACTTGGCACTCCAACTGGGTGTTTCTTCACTCGAAACATCTTCTGTCCAGTAGAGCTTCCGTTCAGTACAATAACCCGGGTCCTCCTCGCGCGGTGGGTCGGCCAGATTTTGCTCGTCCCCTGTTCACCGTACTCACAGTCGACTAATCCAACCGGGCTGACAGGTACTTCAATCAATCCGCCCCACTTGAGATGCGATATGCGACCAACGGTTCGACAGTAGTCTGAACGCCCGTAGTCTATCTCTAAACAAGGACTATTACCAATATAGAAAGGATAGTCGATACGATTAAGTCTTTCCGGCATAGAAGCCTGCACGTACCTTTTTCCCGACGCTCAAAGAATCGTACGTATAGCGTCCCTCTGCGTCGATAGCGGCCTTCCTGGTGAGGTTTTTAACTTACTATTTTAGCTGGAGCTTTCCTTTTTCCCAGCTTCCATCCGCCTTCTAACTCCGAGATCACGAGCTTCCAACCTTTCGCTTTACATAACCCTGTTTCCGAGTCCGAAAATTAGCTATCGATAAACCCTATAATATCAAAAAATCTATATCCTTAAAGACGCTAGGTTTACGACGATCGAAAAATTGGCTACAGTGATCCGACGGGGCCGCTTGTGCTTTCCCGAGTCCTGGTTTCATAGTATTTCAATCACCAACCTCCCCGCATGGCTACCTTTGGAGCTGGAAATCCGATGGCCCACGCCCCACAATCCTCACCTCAATACCGCCGGCAATCTGTCGCTTCGTTACTACCTCGGAAATCGACATCGAACGGGTCTTCGAGCGGAGATGGTTACTCCGGTGAGCACTCCGGAGCTAAAATCCACACTTTGACGGCGTGCAATCGGTGCCGCAGTAGAAAGAGTCGTTGCGATGCCTCGCTACCCAAATGCGAACCGTGTCAACGCAGCGGGTCGCAATGCGACTTCTGGGACGCGTCCAAGGGAATCGTACTATCGAGGAGCTACGTTATATTCCTGCAGGATCGAGTGAAAGCGTTGGATCAAGAAATTAAACAGTTAGAAAAAGACCTACCACCTGGTAGTGGATTTGAAGATGACGACCTAGTGCGGAGCATGGGAATGGTCTCGTTATCGGACGATGAACCGGAGCGACACTTTCTCGGATCTTCTGCGGGGCTACAGCTTGCGAGGTTGGTCGTTGAGTTCGCAAAAAAGAATACCGTCACGCATTCTGTCAAGGAAATTGTTCCGCCTACAGAGCATGAGCCAGCGAGATTTCAAGGGAAGGAGCGTCGAGCGAGTGCGTTCTCGTTGAGCTCTGCGCCCATTGATAAGTTGCCGAAGAGAGAGTTAACGGATAAACTGGTATCCGAGTTTATCTTCAAGAGAGGTACTATACCTAAGACTCATAAAGACGACGG
Organism: Arthrobotrys sphaeroides; assembly: GCA_036971245.1. Lineage (NCBI taxonomy): Eukaryota > Fungi > Ascomycota > Orbiliomycetes > Orbiliales > Orbiliaceae > Arthrobotrys > Arthrobotrys sphaeroides. Next base: position 973,170 of record JAJTTW010000003.1, read on the forward strand.
ATATATGCTGACCGCTTCTAGCTCAATTTATGCTACCAACCCTTCATGAAGATACTTTCATGAGAGATGCAGACGAGGTATATGCCGGGTCAACGGACCCGCATAAGAACTTTATTTTGAAAATGGTACTCGCTATCAGCATGCAAAAGATAGGGAGCCAATACTCTGGTCTAGCCGACGGCTTCTACCTCTCGGCTCTTACTCATCTCGAGGCGGTCGTCGGGGCTATGAATCTGAGTACACTGCAATGCTTTTGCCTCATGGGGCAATATTCCCTCCTCACACCAACGCGGACGGGCATCTATCATATAATCGGGCTGGCTACCAGGCTATGCATTGATTTGGGTCTCAATCAGGAGAGCACTATCACAAAAGACATATTTGGAAATCCTCTTGACCCTCTTACGATCGATATGAGAAGGCGTCTTTTCTGGGTCACATCTTCGATGGAATCCGGCCTTTCCCATATCCTAGGCCGACCTTCCGGCTTCTGTACCGGGGATACCTTTACTGATGTTCAATTCTTCCAGCCTTACGATGATGGTTTGATTACAAGAGAGGGGATCTTACCCGGTCCGGTAGCGACCAAAAAATTAGTGTCTATGCATTTCTTTAGGATGCGGAGAATCCAATCAGAAATTAGACTCGGGCTCTACCAGAATCTGAAAGAGACACCGAAGGACGATCAGGATCCCTGGTTCAAGCAGATGCATGCGAAGCTTGACCACTGGGTGAGCAGTGCGCCTGGCAATGGCGAGGGCAGCGGCCTCTCTCAAGAATGGTAAGTTCTCAGAACTTTAATGTCAAATGTTCTTTGCTAACAAATCACAGGTTCCGTCATCGGTATATGCTCGATACGATGCTTCCCAGTCTCTGTTGCACGAGCTAACTCGCTTCTTAGATACAATAACATGTTGATATTCCTATATCGTCCGAGCCCGCAAATCCCGAAGCCATCATTGGAGGCGACAATACTTTGCTACGACTGCGCTATCAAGAATATCAACATACAGAAGAAAATGTTCGATGAACGCACCGTTGATATGACGTGGGTCCTTGTACACCAGGTTTACATGACTTGCATCATCATGATGTGGTGTCTGTCGTACGAAAAAATCCGGAACCTTCATCCAAGGAACGAGGTTGCAAAGCATATCCAAACCGGTTTGGAATGTATGGATATGATGGTTGAGCGTTGGCCGGGTGTCGGATCTGCTCGTGAGATCTTTTGGCGCTTGTCAATAGTCGCCCTACAAAGCTACGAGACGACCTCCTCGGATGTCTCCTCTTCCATGCCGCCGTCTACTGGGGGTGTCCCGCCGAATGCACAACAGGTACCCCATATGCCCGTGCAGAAGGCTCCAACCCCTACAAGGGTGGTTCGGCATGCGTCCGCGACGCCCCCACATGGCCGATCGCCGCCCCATACCCCGCCTTCCTACTCCCCGGCCAGCTTCCAAACGACGCCTTCTTCGAGGATATCAATGCCAAGTACTTCGTCGATAGCGCCACAGCATGCTTCAATGGATGCGCAGATTAATGGAACCTTCAACAACACGGCCCCCATAATGCAGTATCTCAACCAGTCCTTCGACAGCACTAATAACCAATACGGAATGATTTCACAATCCCCCCCGCCCCGGATGCATTCACAAAGCCCTTCTGCGTCTAGCGGCTACTACGGTAGCAATAGCCCGGCAAGCGATTTTAATAACCCTCCGACACCTGGCACCCACACGACCGACGAAATTACACCGAGACCGTCAGTATCGGGGTATAGCTTCGAGCCATACAGCATGAGCCAACCAATCGACCTTGGAGTCACCCGGACGCTTTCTGATGATTTGGGAATATCGCCGCAGACGGTTTTACCGCCTTATTCCGTTGGAATCCAGGAACACCTATCTTCTTATCAACCGACCAACCCGGCGACGGCGCTGCCAACGATCAGCGAAGACCCGGCGGCTTCATTCGCTTCGTCGTTTCCAGGCTCCGGCCAAATGTACAACTTTTATCCTCCGTCCGACGTTTCCAACCTCCTGAGCTGGACGACTTCTGGCCAGATGGAAGCTCTACAGGGCAACCCGTACGCGAGCAACACCTACAGGATGGATGTGATTGATCCGCAACAGGCGAATGCCTTAATGATGTCTCTGGAAAACGATAGCCAAGGTGATATATTTTCTGGGATTCCCTTTTCGACAGGATCTTACCTTTGATTTTATAGTTAAAATTAATGATATGAGCTTCCAACGGCGGCCGTCGGTGTACGATTATTGAGTTTTTCCTACCAAAAAGCAAAAGAAAAGCAAAAACGGCACAAGGCGGGAAGATTCAATCCCCCTCTTTATCCTTTCCAGCACTTAATAATTGTTTTCCTTTACGATTGACGGCGGCTTTTCAGCGACGTATCTGGGATATGGATGTTTACGTGAAGGATTTCAAGTTTGTCTTTGGCAATTGCGCTTCATTATGATCGGGGATATTTTCTAATTCGGGGTTGTATCGCTCGCTGCATCTTTTCTTCTGTTCTTCTTTTTCTATTTCCTAATGTCTATGCCTTTTGAAGCCTTCCTTTCACTGTGATAGACCTGATGTCAGAGTAGCAGCTTCAGTGTTTTTCTTCTCCTCAGCATTATATTACCTCCTGTTCGCATCGATACGAAATACGACTCCTTGTGGGAAATATCCTCAGTCTCCTTTAAAGCTTCTACTCCCAACTGTCAATCTCCTTTTCAACCGATTCCCAGCGTGCAAATCGCTACGGTGAGCTCCAGAGGGCCTAGTAAGAGCTAGGCTGTTTCTCGGACTGAGTTTTCCGAGTCGGCAAGCAAATGGAGCTGTCAGGAACGAACGAAACACGATCGGGGGGTTAGAAGTGTCTGGAATATGGAGCTCTAACGTTAGTTCCTGCCAGGCACAATCTTTCCTGGTCCGATGTTATCTATGCCGTTACACCGAACTGACTTGACAGTTCATGCGATTGGCCTCTCCCTTTTTTTCCCCCTTTCCTCTACTGCGCCTCAATGCCTTTTTCCTTTTCTTCATCTCACGAGGTCCTACAGTGCGCTCTCCTTGTGGGTTTTCCGTTACTAATTTTTCTCGGGGGTTTTTAATTGTCAACAGGTACCCGGCACTATGCAATGATGAAGTACGACCTCCTTCCTAAACCGCGGGCCTCGGCAGCTTTAAACGAGCAATACGCAGAGCAGAATTACTGAGAACGACCGCGCGACCAAGAGAAAAAGCATGGCGCCACATGTGGAGACCCTTCCACAGCGGGAAGTTTCCTAAGCCAGAATCTGATCCACGACAGGGATTCCGGCAGCGCAAAGAGAAGAATGTCTGAGATTCAATACATACGTCAAAGAAGCTAGGACTGTCTACGGCCCCCCTTGTCTGTCTCAGTTCCAGAAACCCGGGGAAGGCATCGTAAGGTTCCGTTCCTTGGTGATCATGCGGTAGCAGTTATGTGCAATTCGTAGACAGGCGCTGGGGGGTTCGGCTGGATATTAATATTGGAGCGAGAAAAGCCTGGAATTGATAGATTGACGCAGCTCTCCTATGTTTCCGCTACAGGAAGTCGGACATGTACGGACGCCCCGGGCTAAGAACTTGGGCCAGCTGGGCCGGATGGGGAGACATGACATTGAAGTTTGGGTTCATGCCGTACTAGCTTTGTATATAACTGTTGGGAGCCGCCCTGCTCTGGAGGGACAGATATCTAGATAGCACAGGCCTGACTTGCTTTATAACCCGGCAATTGCCCCCGTTGCAATTGACTCCGTTTGGTTTATTCCTCTGGCCATTGGGATACCGCTTGCATTCTCTTCTTTCTTGTTCTACGATGTTCGGCCGTATCAGTTTCTCGGTCGTAGCTGCGACGGCGCTCCTCGTCGCTGCGGAACTGGCAGCGGCGTCGAACCAGTTCGCGAGGAATATCGCATTCGACTCGCCGTCGATAAACCACCCGTTCCTCGCGGTCCCCAGAAGAGGCCCTCTGGACAAGCGGACGGTGTACACCGGCCCCCTCTTCTTCTCGCATGGCATCGCCAGCGGAGACCCTTATGCAGACTCCGTCATTCTCTGGACTCGCGCGGTTCCGTTGGATGTCAACGAAACAACACATTTGTACGAGGACAAGACGCCTGTCTGTGTAGCCTGGGAGGTCTGGCAGGACTACGAGTGCGAGGAGAGGCCGCGGAAGGTGTTCAGCAGTGGGAAGACGGAGACGTCTGGTGACGTTGATTATACCGTCAAGGTTGAGGCTACCGGGTTGGAGCCCTTCCAGACGTACTATTACAGATTTGCGGCCTGTGACGGTAGCTCTGAGAGTTCGCCTGGGAGGACGAAGACGATTCCTGCGCCGGATGCTTGGGTCGATAAGGTTACCTTTGCGGTTTACTCGTGTGCTAATTTTGCGGAGGTGGGTGGTTTCTTTCTTTTTTCTTTCTCGGTGACCTAAGCTTTTTGGCGATATCCGATATCGTATCAGTTGTACCGTTGCTTTGTTCTATTCGGGAAGTTGAAGTTATACTGACTTGCCATGATTTGTCCAGGGTTTCTATAACGCGTACGGAACCCCAGCCAGGAAGGACAAGATGGACTACGTTATCTTCTTGGGAGGTATGAAAATTATGCCCCGCGATAAACGGATGTTTCGGTTTTGACGATTGTGAATAACTTCTAACCTGACAAATTAAATCTAGACTACTCGTATGAGTACATGGAGCCATCCTTCCTGCCTGGAAGGACCCCCATGCCCTTCAAGGAGACCATTCAATTGGTCGATTACAGGATCAGAATTGCCATGCAAAGGCGGGATCCAGACTTATCGCTCAACCATGCCAACTTCCCCTGGTTCAGCGTCTGGGATGACCATGTTAGTATTCCTTTTTATCCTCTTTGATCTTGACTCCGCAAATTTCCTTTTTGGGGTTTGTCTGAAAGGGAGGAGGGGATGATACCATGATGTGCGGGTTGGTAGGCTGATATGTTGATATGCTTGTTATAGGAGGTTGCGAATAACGGCTGGAAGGGTGGTAGCGCTGAGGAGGATAATATGATCAAGGAAGGAGTTACGTGGGACCAGCGTAAACATAACGGTCTTCGGGCACACTTTGAGGTAAATTAATTCCTTTTTTGCTTGCAAGGTCTCTTTGACGAACTCGTTCGCTTCGAGGGAGAGAGAGAGAGGTGAAGGTGAGGGGTTAAGAGCTAGGCTAACATCGACCCCGCATCTTCCCGGGTTTTTTTCTCACGAAAATAGTGGATGCCAATCCGTCAAGTTGACTCGGATGACTACTTCCGTATCTGGCGCAATTTCAAGTTCGGAAAGCTGGTTGATCTGAATATGCTTGATACCCGCTACTACGCCCGTGACCAAGGCGATGATATCCCCGGAGCCGCGTCGCCCAAGAGAACCATGCTCGGTGCGAATCAGGAGAAATGGCTTTACGACATGTTCGATGAAAGCAAGGAGCGCGGTGCGATTTGGAATGTGATGGGCAATCAAGTGCAGTTCTCCAACATGAATGAGACGGCTGTCAGTGGCGAAGATCTGTATTACGATGGGTGGATGGATTACCAGGCTCAGAGGAACCGGGTTATGCAAAATATCATTGATAGGAGGCAGATGAACACCGTCATCCTAACCGGTGATTACCACGCCCTCTGGACGGCGGAGTTGACGTACCCTGAGAAGATGAAATATAATCATCTCACGGGAGACGGCGCATTCGGTGTCGAACTCGCTACAACGTCGGTTTCCAGTTACAGCGGCTACGGTATTCTCAAGGATGAGGAGTACTGTCAGAAGGTCTCTGCAAGGGTCGTGGCGGACAACGAACAGGTCAAGTAAGTCCAACAGGCGGGAATACCCCTGGTTTTTAGTCAATTTTCTTCCCAACGTATCGTCTACGCCTCCCCCCCCTCCCCGCATGCACCTACAGACATATGCACACCCCTTCCATGTCACATCTCACGCTAACCAACAACCTTTTGTGGGATATCATAGGTGGGCAGAAGGTTACTACCGTGGATACTTCGTCGTCGAGTTTACTCCCTCAGAGATGAAAGCGGATTACTTCAGCACGGAAGCCGGAAGGAGGACCGACGATGAGATTCTAGCGGCCACGTGGATCTCTGAGGCTGGTACCAACAAGTTCAAGAGACCTTTTGGAAAGGTTAAAACGGGTGTTCTGCAAACCAAGTTAAATCCTTGGGCGCACAGGAGCTAAGTTGAACCTCGTTTCTTTTTTTTTGTCAATCAAATGCGAAGAGCAAAAAACGACGGAATGAATGGGATTGGGGCGTAAATGAACAACCTGCGACGAACTTGTTGCCTGGCGAAGCCCAAACTTTCTTGGTTGCGGGCACAGCGGGCCCTAACGAAGGTTTTTTTTCCTGGATGCGTGTGCCATACCAACAGGACCGGTATTGTGCAACGATGTGGATGGTTTCTTCTTCTTTCTTGGGAGCGCTGTACATACTTTGTCATCGATTATTTTTAAGAGACGAGTCAGGAAAATACCCTTTTTACGGAATGTATTTATAAATTTATGTATTATAGCCAGTATCTTGTATATAAGTCTCCTTGGAGAATCGACGAAAGACCTAATTTCAAATGTTCTAATACTCAAATACATCCAACATATGCTCAGCAGTCCGCAGTATCCCACCGGCGAGAATTAATTCCGGCGCGCAGTGTAAAAGCATATCAAGATGAAACAGTCCTGCGGGGTGATTTTTCTATTTCATTTTGCTTTCTGAGAGACGTATTGACAACCAGGTAAAAAGATAACTAGTCTGCTTTCGAGCGCAAAGTAGAGAGCTACGGGAGGGGGTTGCATCGCGTGCTTTTTGCGTTTTGCAAGTTTCCTGGACCATGCCGATTCTAGAATACTGACCGGATATTGGAGCAGGCATATTGCAGTGCCGTCGAGCAGGGATCCTGTGGAGGGATATGCTTTTTTCACGTTGGTATCTATAGACGGGGGCAATATCGTATGGGTGGGATCTTTGGAGAGAAAAATCCAACATTTTTTCCAAGCCAGGCGGCCAATGATTACCGTACGTCAAACAAAGACATGAAACTTGGCTAAGGTCGATAGAAGAGACCCTGGTTCGTGAATTCGAGAGCTTGATGGCACAGAGCCAATGGGGGGTGGTTTGGATACCACTTGCTTGCCTTGACTGGGAGCTGGGCCGTGGGACGGGTCATTGGTATGTTTCTTTTTTCTTTTCCTTCTTATTAAATTTGGAGAGTTAACTTGAGCAGTACAGTTGAGCGGCTCATCGAGTCAGGGAAGGCAACTTCCGAAGTCCATATGGGCGGAGTATATACTGATGAATTGGGAGCTGTTGGAGATGGATTCGTGATCAATGGTTTGGTAAGGTGTTACTCTGTGGTTTTCAAAGAGTTCATCAAGTTGTATGGAGGTGATGTTGGAGCTAGAACACTCATAGAATGCGAATGGAATATGCTTATGAAACCTAAGTTCGCAATCCATCCTAGCTAAAAGGTAGGACAGTCGGGAGGAATTGGCTGTCTTATGATCAGGTGTTCTAGGCCTCGAATTTAATATCAAAGTTGCTGAAGGCAGAGAATTCTAGAAATTCGTGTGCATACAGCCGAGTTCAGGCACCAGCCACTGATCATGAACCGCTGCTCGCGACATAGATTACTGAGAATTACGGACAAGACTTCTCGATCGTATACCCTCACCGTACCGCTAAATACATGAAGATGTCTAATCAGATACCATGTATTCTGTATTATCCACGCATACATCTACTTTGAGCGGCGGCCATGGCTGGCTGGCCCTTGCAACACAGAAATCTCAAAACCATGCAAGATCCAACAGCTAGTTCAGGAACGAACTCGAAACCAGACTATGGGGAACGGACGACCCAGATGATACATGAGCCTCTCGATGAATGGCAGTGGGATCCGGGCTAAGACTTTGCGGGGTTCGATTAAATGCATTTGGTGAATAGGTAGCCCATGGGTGCCTGTGAAACAATTGGGATGGGAAACGATATCGTCCAAGGGTGGGTATTTTATAAACCAGGCTCTTCCCACCCCAAAATTTGCTGCCGTGCCTGGTCCGATATCATACCCGGTTCTTCTGATTCTTTCTATTCCACCCTTCTTACTCTTCTTCTTTTTGATTGCTCGTTTCTAGGTTTTTAAACTATATTTTTATCTTCAGAGTTAACTACCCTAAACCATACCCGCTCGATTATATTGTATTGCTCACTTACTCAACCTGGTAACATTGCTCGTTTTCATCCACTAGCTTACGGGATCCGGGTTTTTCCTGAGCAGGATCCTGGCTTCTTACCTACCCAACGGTTCGCTTCCGCTTTTTGTGTGACCGTCTGCAGCTTTGGCCCTGCTGTGATACCCAGTTCTACGTGTCTTGACAGCTTGCCGATGGTGCTTCATTGCAGCACTGGTTACGATACTGGCACCGCAGCTGTCTGTAATTGACCTTCCTTCTTTCTGTATCCGCTGGCAGTCCGTAATCGATATAACTTTTGGCTGCTCCGGTGCACTTGCATAATATTCTGTCGCATTCACAGTATTGACCATTCGCATACTTTTATATATAAAAGGGGGCCCGTTGGAGGATATCGATTCGAAGGACCGACCACCAGACTACCGAGCGACAGAGGCCGTCGACGCATAGCAACAGAGGTCACAGAGAGACCGAGGTAGCCAGGCCGAGACCCACCGTTACTGCTCAAACCGGACACAGCACAGAACAGAACGCAGAATCCCTCGCGGGGCCGGAGCCGCCACTATATAAACCGCTACCACAGCAGAGATCTTTCTTCTGAACACCACAAACAACTCTCTTTCCGCGTCGACATCCTGTCGTGAACTTCTTCATCTCTCCATCTCAATCCTCGTGCTCTCAGGAGCCTATATTGCATTATACTTTGTCCCCGGTATAAGAATATATATAGCTTCTTCTCTCCGTCCCTCCTCTCCTCCGTGCCTCCTCGAGGACGCCCACACCCCCCAGTTCTCGTAGGTTGATCCGCACGCTTCATCTCTCTCTCCTCTCCCAATCACCAAGACGCCAGCTCGTCTACTCGTCTGTCCAGCCAACCTTCATCCGCAGACAGCTGCTTGCAAGTTCGTCTTCCTCAACGGTATGCAATCAATCCCCAAACCTATTTAAAGCTGCCCTGGTCCTCCTGATCCTGTTCTCCTCCTCCCTTCCTTCCTTCTTCACCCTTCACCAGCAAAAAAAATCCCTTCATCTGCTTCATCTCCATCCTCAAATCTGCTGTGCAGTTCCCTTCATCCTGTCGGCAGCCTCTTCTTCATCTCTCCATCTGTTCATTCATCTCTAACTCATCTACTCGCCTTAGTTAGCTATCTTTCGAATCTCCCCTCTCTTCTCCCTTCTCCATCATCAAAATCTCCCTCCTTTGGCTTCTCTTCTTGAAGAAGAACCATCTCCATCCTTGAAACGGCTATCTCCTCTCTCTATCCATCACAGGTATCTTATCCAATAACTGGCAAGATGACTCGCCCAATGGGAAACTCCTCCGGCCCTCAGAGGGTCCAGATCAGAGATGGGATCACTATCCCTATTGACAGTCAGCTCTACAACTACTACTCGAGGTTGAAGCAAACCCCGATCCGTTCGATGCTGTAAGTTCCTCCCCCTCCTCTCCCTTCCTCTCTCCATCCTGGAATCTTCAGGATATCCGGGTATTGTATCCAAGGTATCTGCAACAGTGGCTAACTCGACGCGAAATAGGATGTCTCACGGGTAAGTTGAATCTCAATCCGAGATAATATCGGGCCTTCGAGTTCTTCCTAACCCGGATATTCGCTCTCTTTCCTTTCAGGTGTTGCTTCGATTTCTTCGAAAAAGGCATTTGCAAGGCGGGTCACGAATGCAAATATTCTCACTTGATGCCAGGTGACGAACGTAACCTCGTCATGGACTCCGAAAATGGACTCCGCAGGAAGAAGTATTATCGTCCGGAAACCCTCCAGACTTATCGTCCAGGTAAGTGGATTGATACCCCCCCTCCAGTGGCGCCTGCAATGCAGGCTACCACGGTTTTATGCATTGAGATAACGGTAACTGACGTTCGGTTCTCAATGCAGGAAGCCAGGACGTCATCTGCTTCACCTTTGCCCGAAAGGGGTGGTGCATTCACGGCGACAAGTGCTGGAACCAACATATCTCGCCCGAGAATATCCGTGGAGCTCTCAATGGTTTGCCTATTTCCAATACCCCCTCCCCGGACCAGGACGACATGCCAACCATACTGGACACAGGACACGGATCTGCTTTTGGACTCACGCGACCTTTGGCTTATCACCACGCACTCGCTCAGACGCCTTCTCCAGTCGGAATGCAGAACCCCCACTGGTCTGCTTCGACTTTTGCTCCCACCATCGCAGGACAGAACCCTGGATACTACGGCAGCTCCGTTAACGGTAACAAGGGCAAGCAGACTGCTGAAAAGCAGGCAACTTATTTCTGCCAACCGGATCCAAAGCGCACCGCCGCTCCAAACTGGCGCGTTCCAACCACTCCAACCACCACTGAATCGCCAGTCCAGGCTGCTTCGGCCTTCAAGCCAACCGCCCCTGTTTTCAGGGCCACTCCAGCTCCCATCATGAAGCCTACTGTCACCGCCCCCGTTCAGGTCACTCAGGCTCCTATTGCCAAGCTGGTTCCGGCCACCGCCGTTAACACTTCCGTCCCAGTCGTCAAGACCTCTCCAGTTGCTGTCGAGCCAATCCGCACCGCCCTGAACGAGTTCAACTGGCGCCCCGTTATTCAGGAGCAAGATGCTAATTGGCGTAGGACTGCCGCTGGTAAGACTGCCGCCGGCAAGAAGACTGTCACCACCACTACAATGACTCCCTTCAAGCCATCGCTCCCAGCTCTTCAAATCCCGGAGTCTCCATACCCACGCACTGGAGGTTACAGCCACAACCTCCTCGATCTCTCCAACGATGCTGAGTACGATCAACTCAAGTATCGTATCGGTGCTTTCACCCTTGGGCGTGTCCAGTCCACCGTCCCTTCTCTTTTCCAATAAACTCTTTATTAATTTCCACCGTATCTCGATAAGTCGAAACATGCTTTAACGACTTCGATGGTACTTTTACACCTTACAGTTTTCCTGCGCCTCTCTACTGTTTCTCTACTGCCAACTGGCATCACTTTCAACCATTCGAAAATACGACATCGCATTATGGCCTTTTGTTTTATTCTTCGCACGCAAAAATGCTTTTGTTTTTACGCTTTTCTCGTTCCTGCTTTCGAACCGGGCTCGATTTTATCATCCGCAGTGGGCCTTTTAATATTCTTACGACAAGCCTCCTAATACGCTTTTACGACGAGGCAACTATTTTGTCCTTCCTACGACTGGCTTTGCCCACGAAAATGGCCATCTTGGTCTTTATTATTTCTCTCCCTTCACCACTCTGATTTTCCAGTCTCACCTCGAGACTCTCACTCATACACTCATCACGATTTTTGAGTCTTCGGACTCCCACCTCTCTCCTCCTCCTCTTACTTCCTCTCCACAACGATAATTATCCGATTATCTCCTCTCTCTCCTCCTCCTCTCTTTCGGCTCTTTCTCTCTCCCACCTCCTTCTCCCACTCCCTCGAGAGGAGGCCACCATCATCGAGTCAACCCGGCCTAGGCCGACAACGACGTCCTCACAACACCAACATCATTCCCGAAATATCGGCTTGTGTAGCCCTTCCTCATCCGCCCAAAACTTACCATCGACAGCGGTTTAGTCTCGATATCTGAGACTACCGGTGTTTTTCCTTCTGCATGTTTTCCGTTCATATGATTTTCTCTGCTTTTTTTCCTTTGTCCGGGATAAAATGGGATCGCATAGCATGTTATCGTTTTTGTTTTAGTCATTTACTGCCCCACACCCCCCCTTCTGTTTTCTCCAGCACTCTGGGATGATTACTTGCTCACACACTATGACATTGTAACCGATGCATGGTGTTCTTGAGTTTAGGAGCCCCTGAGAGGTCAGATCGTTAGATCCAGGTTCTATTTCCTTCCGTCTTGTCCCCAAGATGATGTGGTTATACTACTTTAGTGGATCTCTCGTGGACCTACCGCTGAGAAAACAGCTTACCCAATTCGTTTTTTGTCTTTAGTTAGCATGCGCATTTGCTTTTCGATGTTTCTACGTTATTCTTCCGGGGTTTACTGATCTTATGATCGCCCTGGCATTTCGATTGCTTGTATTGACATGGTTCTTCCTAATACTCCTTCTCTCCTTCTTCTTCCTGGTTGTCAGCGTCCTTGTTCCCCCCAGGGGCATGACACCAGACTCTCCTTCCGACCCCGCTCCGACTGGCTCGAGCCTATTTCCTTAGCATGAACCAGATCAGAACTCATGTCATAATCAATCAAGCCTTCGAACTTACTTGCTAACCTGTGCCTCGTCCACCGTTTAGATACTCTAGTTCTCCACTCCTAGTTCTACTGCTTTAAGTTCTATTGCTTTAAGTTAATTTGGCCTTCTCTTTTAATCTTGTTAAACGGCTACGGAAAAGCGGTAAACCCCTCCCCTCCTAGTACTAGTTACCCTCCCCATCGTTACGGTACGGCTTCAATGCTCTTTTGATTTGCTTTAAAGTTTACGGGAGAGTTAGAGTTCACGGGACCTTCACTAAACCTATCATTATCATTACTCTTGTACGGATTAATTAATACTACTACTTTGCTCGCTGGTTGGTTGTTCTGTTTGATTCTTGGTTTCTGTATTGAAGCAGTGTTTGAATGTACCGTCGGGGCGTTATCGGTTGCATGTTACTTAAAATGGACACACTCTGCACTTGACAATGGAATTCAATAGACAATAGCATCGAAGCATCAGCCTTTAACTTAAGCTTACCGGAAGCAGCAGCCAACATAATTTAATAACATCGAGAGAGTATGCTTTCCCGGCTGACGACGTCCATGTGTTGGTCGCGAAAATGTAACAGCTGAAGTTGACCGCGTTCGGCAACGTTCTGAATCCGGCCTGGATTTCGCAGACACGCTTCGGACTTGAATGGAAAGACATGTGAAAGGAGACCCACTTCTCCACAGTCTTTCAACCCCGGAAATCCTCCATCCGGCCAGTTGGAGAGAGGACGTCCTGGATTTGGGATGGTTGGAAACTGCCGAATTCAGCCGTGGGAGGGCTTCTTGTGACGATGCCTGAATTGCTTGCTTTGCTTGCTTATATTAATGGCGGCGGTACCGCGCGGTTCACCTCGGTCGGTTTGTGGTGCTATAAACAGTCCCATCTGACCGTGCCTTTCTGCCCGTCTTTGAGCCTCGACTCCTACCCGGTTCTTTATCATCATCATCACCATCTTAGTTTGTCCGTCGACTAGACTCGGATAGCATCGTCACTACCCGGATTAGATCTGGGAAGCATCGCAACGCGCAAAATCCAACAATCCTCTCTCCGAATCCATCCTCTATAACTATCACAACCATGTCTCCATCCTCCTCATCCTCCCGTCCATCCCTCACAAATCCCATCATCCCCTTCTCCGAACCCCCCTACCTCATCGGCCTCCCATCTCCGTACTACAACGACTCACACTATGCCTGGCAAAAGCACTGTCGCGAGTTCATATCCACCCAGTTCGCCGATGCCCTGACATGGGAGAACGATGGAGATGTGCCGGAGAACCTGTTTAAGACGTTCGCTGATGCTAATATGATTCTCCCCGCGCTACCGGCTCCTCTACCGATTGCACAGCTTAAGGCTGCTGGGATTCATGAGTTTGCTGGAGGGTTGAAGGTTGAGGAGTTTGATTATTTCCATTCGTTGATTTATGGGGATGAGGTATGTTTTTATCCTATATAATAATATCTATATTAGAACCCTTTGGACAAAAGTATTGAGGATTTATATCGGGGTAGATGCTCAGAATCGGCCTCTCCGGCCCCGCCGCATCAATAAACACCGGCGTAGCCTACGGCATCCCACCACTCTACAAATTCGGCTCCCCGGACCTCCAACGCCGTTTCCTCCCAGACCTCTTCCGCGGCACCACCCGCTGCTGCATAGCGATCACTGAACCCTCAGCGGGATCAGACGTAGCCAACATCTCCACCACCGCTACAAAATCCCCCTGTGGGAAATATTACATCGTCACTGGACAGAAGAAGTGGATTACCAACGGTATCTGGGCTGATTACGCCACTATGGCGGTTAGAACCGGTGGTGCCGGACCCGGTGGGTTATCGTTGCTTTATGTGCCGTTGAAGGAGAATGAAGGGAAGGGGGTGGAGAGGAGACGGATTAAGATTTCTGGTGGGGGGACTAGTGGAACCACATTCATTGATCTGGATGAGGTTAAAGTCCCCGTTGAGAATTTGATAGGCAAGGAAGGGATGGGGATGAAGTACATCATGACGAATTTTAATCATGAACGGTTGACTATTTCCATCGGGGCTACGAGGACCGCGAGGGTTGTGCTGGCGGCTGCGGCGGAGTATGTGATGAAAAGAGAGGCGTTTGGAAAACCGTTGATGGAGCAGCCGGTTGTTAGGCATCGGTTGGCTAAGTGTGCGGTTATGCTGGAGAGTCAGTGGAGTTGGGTGGAGCAGATCGTGTTTATGATGCAGAGGTTGGAGAAGAAAGTGGGGGATGTGGAGTTGGGTGGGGTTACGGCTATGTGTAAGGCTAACGCTGGGATGGTGTTAAGTGAGTGTGCGCAGTGTGCGGTGCTTTTGTTTGGCGGGAATGGGTTGACGAGGAGTGGGTTGGGGGAGACGGTTGAGAGTGAGTTACTTTTCTTTCTTTCTTTGTTATTCGGTGTATAGATGGGAAGATGGCTAATATGTTGATGCTTTGAAATATAGAAATCTTCAGAGAAGTCAACGTTGTCAGGGTTCCCGGTGGGTCCGAGGACGTACTGTTGGATCTTGGGGTTAGACAGCTGGTCAAGATATTCCAGGCCAAGACGCTGGCTTTGGAGGCTACGAGGGGGTCGAAGTTATAAAGAAAGCGTCCTTACTGTTTCGTATTTTCAAAGAGCGGAGGTTGCGTTAGATATGGTGGGCTGTGTAAGATCTTGGTTAGATCGGATAACTTGTGTCGTGAAACCAGCTGCTGAACTTTTTCATGACGGTGGTGGGGATAGCGTTTTTCATGGTTGTTTTTTAACTTCGGGTTTATGGGACTTTGAATTGTATTTTTATATCGCTGCTATGAGGGCGGAAGACAAGCGGGTTATAACGTTAAACAAAGAAAGAATTAAAGAAGATGCGACGTCGGGGAAGATATATACAAGCTAACATGTCGTTACCACACATCACGCCCAGCATTCCAGTCATGCAAGTAACTACAAAATATCACACCCCCCCGCCTTTTTGGGTCAACAATCTTCCCCATACGGACAATTGCGGGTCCAGACTCAACGTTGTATGCCGGGCGAGCAGTTGTATATTACAATAATATTCTAATCCTCTCTTCTCTCAATCAATCAATCAATCAACCCCAAGCACGCTCGTAAAGAGGATTTACAAAAAGTATCGATCATGTATACACCACGTCCAGCCTCCAGACCAGTATACACCGAATCAGCAGATATGTACCCGTATACGCGTAGTACCACCTTCCACCATACCATTACACCCCATTCACAATTTACACACAATACACATTCCCGTCTGATAATCTAATTCCATTACGCACCCATAACCACCCCCCTACCCCCCGCTTTTAATTATACACGCATACCCCGCCAAAAAATGTAGGATATAGGGTACATCTGTAAAAAAAAATGTAATTCACAGTTCCAGGCCTATAATCAGCCCAGTTGTGGTTCGGAAGATAAAAAGGAGTAATTAAAGGTTGGAGAGTGGGGGAGAGTGAGAGGTAGATTCGTAGTATTAGAATAGGACATGATGTCATTGAGGATGACAGGATGTTAAAGAGGAAGACAGGATGTCGGAGGAGAGGACATGATGTCGGAGAAGAGGACAGGATGAAGAGGTAGTAGAAGGAAAGAGTAAGGGGGGGTACGAGAAAAGAGAAAAGTAAAATCAAGAACACCATGACCCATCTAAAGCAAAAAAAGGCTCAGAGAGAAAAAATAAGAAAGAGGGAAAAACAGAATACTCTTCGTCGTGCCAATAGACACGATGAGAGGGGGTGGTCGGGAAGAGTAGGGAACAAATATGCCTGCTCCTCCCTCCGAAAGATGTTGGTAGAATACATATGTGAAAGCGGGGGGGAAACAAAGATCAGAATAAGAATACAAGAATCGAAAAAGGGAAGGGATTAAGCATTAGAGCGGTTGTTAAAGAAGTCGCAATCGGCGATATGACCGAGAAATAGTCGTGTGGATACTCTCTCCATAGCGTGTAGAAGAAAGAAGTATCAAAGAACCAAATCCCTTGTCAGATCACACCTGTACGAAAGCGAATTCTTTAACCAACCTGGCCCTGCTGCATCCCCGCCGGCTCGTAAGGAGCACCGATCTCGGGATTTTCGCAATCGGACTCAAACATGCCACGTCGCCACTCCGGGAGGAATCTATCCTCGTCGTACATGTAGCCACAGATGGCGCAGAGAGTCCACTTCCCACTGGGGCCATCCCTGACGCCCCAAGTGTTTACCCCGGTGACCTGGCAAAGGTGACACTTCCAGAGGTTGATCAAGCTGTCCCCGAGAGGGACAGGATTGGTGGTGAGCGGCGTGTTATCGCCGCCTTGCCCCGAGCTGCTTCCGCGACGCATCGGAGAATCGCCACGGATTTGGGCAACCGGTTGGCGCTTCCTGCGGGAGAATACGTCCACTTGGTTTTGTAAACCCCCGCCGGGAGTGTTGGGGGCCGGGAAGTCGGGGTTTTGGACACCGTTGGTGCCGTAGAACCAGGCCTGGGCCATATTGGCCGGGTTGAGCTTGGTGGTTTCACGTCGGAGGCGACGTGTCTCTCGCTCCCTGTCGATTTCCTTACGTTCGACCTCCTCTCTAGTGAGTTTTTCGATGTTAGGACACCAATCTCGGCCTTGGTTCTCCGGGTCAAATCTGAGCCCCGGGTGTCTGGGGTGGGCATCGGCCATCCAATTATATGGGGTGAAGTTCCCCGACGTCTGGAAGAAGATCTCCCTCTTGGCCTTGAGCAACTCTTCGCGGATAGCGCAAGTAACGATACCGCGAGCTTCTCCGTGATAGCCAAGGTCTTCGCAGATCGTGTTGGCGAAATCCTCGGCTGTGAGCTTATCCTCGAACAGATTTATTATCATCCTGTCCGTAAGCGTATCCGAGCCGATTTGGACGTTGATCTTGACATCGACGAGGAAATAGTTCTCGTCACCGCTGATGGGGTCGACGAATTTGTCGGGAAGAGGAAGGCAAGCAATATGTGCCCACTCTTGACACGCGTTTCGCATCGTGGTGACCATTTCTTCGACGTGTGTTCGGGGATCAAGGTCGAGATCCATGCAGAATTGTCGAGCGAATCTCTCGAACGTGATCTCCGGCTCGAAAAGATTCCAACAAAATTTGTCGCGAATCTTCTTCGTCGAATCGATGTCCCTCTCGTAGGTGACAGGGATGAGAATGACCGGGAGCTGGCAAGCTTCCTTGGCCTGTTCCTGGCTCCTATATCCGTTTGTTAGATTGATGATTTCTAATTGAGGAATTGAGCGAGACATTGGGGGAGGGGGGGAGCAACATGGAAGGCCCTTTGACGGTATTAGGAAACGGGTCCTCTTCATCGAAGAGTTCGCTACAGGAGTCTCCCGGAGCCATTTCGGACGATGGGATAGTGATGGTAGGGATGTGGTGAAGAGATTGTGAAGACATGATGGAAGGATGGTAGAAAGATGGAGCAAGACTGATCGAAGGAAGATGAAGATGGGATGAAGAAGGAAAGAAGATGATGGGAAGAAGAACAACTGTAAGATGTAAGAATATGATCATACCTTCTGCAAGGGAGGGGCAATGGAGCTGGTTTCCCAGCTACGACAACCGGCTCCGTAATATCCTCCGGTACGATGGCCGCAGCAGTCGCTCCAGTACCTCCACCACGTCTCGATTCCCTATCACCGAAGTCATCGTCATCGTCTTCGGCGTAATTGACGGCAGTCTGGCCTCTGCGCGCGGATCTGGGAGGTAGAGTTGAGGTCGAGGCCTGTACAGCCGGGACAATGAGCATCGTTTGACAAGAACTCTTGATGCGGGTGGAGTAGTTTGTCGTGGCCGCTTGTCGGACTAGACCAGCTGGGGGGGTCTCTGGCGGGGCCGCTGCCGCGGCTGCGCCTGTATATCCGCTGCCATTGGCCTGTGGGCCCGGGGTAGAGGAGCCTCCGCGTACAGCGGAGTTCGATCTGGAGAGATGAGGAACGGGTGTAGACATCTTTTGAAGAGGAGGGTATCGGCGCCGATGGGATCGGAGCGTCTCCCGCTGACGGTTATGGAACGGCCAATGGACGGTGGTAGGTTCGGTCTAGCTAGATGAGCTCAAAGCGCGTTGAGCTATCTTGAGGGCACCTGGGGACTTTAGTGGTTCGCAGGGCAGGCGTGAAGAGGAGGAACCAATTGAATAGCAGGGAAGAGCTCTCTCGTGATGGCTTTCGTGAGGTTTGAGACGGTATGGGAGCGCTGGTAATGAGGTTTGGATGCTGGAAGTGATGGCGATGAGGCTGGTGATGCTTGCGATGGTGATGAGGGTGAGGTTGAAGGTTGAAGGTTGGTGGTTGTTTGGTGGTGGAGAATCAAAGCCATAGACGTTTGTTTGGGCGCGTTTGTGCTCTCAGCCACAGCCACGCCGCAGCCACTCACCGCCACCGTCGCGAATCTAATCTCTTATCGATCGATCAGATAAGCACGTCCACTATAACCACAATGCATACAACAGCATTCGGGATACTTAGCTTCGGTCCACGCATAACCAAGAAGAACGTCGATATCCACAATATAATTTATACGATTGACAGATCAATTATGCGGAATAGATGCTGCATTACACTCCACAAGCCGTGGTATGCGCAGATAATACGTAATACAGATGCTTTTGTATAGTACACAAGGAATCTAATATGGTACAGGCAAGACGTCTAAGCGCTCTTCCTCATGCGCCGCTTCTGCCTCTTCCTCGCGATTATCTGGGCCGCCCTCTTCTGCTTGTCCCACTTCTCTGGGTTGCCCTTGCCCTTGCCCTTCTTCCCGTCGGCTCCCTCACCTTCATCGTCCCCTCGTTTTGGCGCACTCTCTTCTTCCTCTCCGCCCTTCGACCACTTCCTCTTCTTGCCACCGTGAATACCCTTCCTACCACGGTCGTCGCCGGCCTCTTCACGGTCTTCCTTTGTCCTGGGCAACCTTCCCTTGGCGGCCTTCTCCTTCTCTCTCCTCCTCTGCACAACCTGGACGTTCTCCAGCGCAAACTCCACGATCAACCGTCTCTTCTTATCCTCCTTGGTGACCTCCAGAACCTCGTCCCCTTCCTTCTTCTTCTTATCACCGTTCTCCTCCACGGTAAGATGTGCCACTTCCCGCCCGTTCAACCATCGCAGACCCATGAGTGCCCATCGGTGCCCAATGTACTCGATAAACCCGTACCCCATACTCCTCCCCGCGCCGCTCTTCTCTCTCACAATCTTTGCCTGCCTGACCACACCTTTACCCTTAGCTTTCCTCTGAGCTTCCTCCTCCTTGGCTTCCTGTCCGCCCCGTCTGGCTTCCTCTTTACTGACACCCTCCCTCTTACCCTCCTTCGCTTCCTTTGCGAACTCTACGATGGCTTTTCTAGCCATCATCTTGAGGTCTTTTTCCGTGATGTTCCTGGGAATGTTCCGGACGCTCAATCTTACAAGACTCAGATGCAAACTCGTGTTCTTCTCTAAGAATCCTTTACGTTGTTTGTAACTATCCTCACGCATTTTTATATCTGCCTGGGAGAGTTTTGCGTAGAGCGGGTTGTTCTGTGAGATCTGGCCTTCGTTGAGGAGGTAAAGCCGTCTCCGCTCTGCTTTGACCTTTTCACGTTTTTCTGTTCCGATCGTTGTTAGACGACCGGCTTCTTCTTTTGATACGGCTTTGGAGATTGATAGGACTCGACCGTCGAGGGTGTACTTCCCGGTAGGGTCGAGGGATTCGGATTGTAAAACTGAAGCTTTGGCGCCGCCTTTTCCCGATGATGGGATATTTTGAACGGTGTTTTTGGGGGCGGAGGAGACGCAGGATTCGAAGTCCGGTTCGTTGTAGAATGAGACGAAGGCTGTGCCGCGGGGGCGGCCGGTGTCGGGTTCTAGAACCACGCGGGCGTAGCGGATCGGACCGAAGTTTTCTTTGAAGTGGTCGAAGAGGGCGTCGTCGTCTGTGGTGAAGGGGAGGTTGCGGATGAAGACTACGGTGTCGTTTGAGGATGTCGGGTGAGGGTCGGACATGGAGGAGTCGGAGTCTTCTTCGTCTTCGTCTATGTCTTCCATGTCTGAGTCTGAGGCGTTAGAGTCGGAGTCGGAGTCGCCTTGGTTGAGTTCCTCCTCGATGTCTATTGTGACTTTATCGGCTTCCTTTTCTTCATCTTCATCTTCATCGTCTTCGTCTTCTTCGTCGTCATCTTCCTCGTCGACGGTCTTCTGCTTCCACTCGTTCTTTTCGATAGCCCAGTCGACGGCGACGGTCCTGCCTTCGATCTGGGTGCCGTTCACGGCCTCAATCGCTTTGCGCGCGCTCTCCTCCTTCCTGAGGGTGACAAAGGCGAAGCCGGCCATGGGACCGAACTTGCTGCCATCCTTACGGGGGATGATGACCTCCTTTACTTTTCCGAACTTGGAGAAGTAGGGAGTGAGCTGCTCGGGCTTCTTGACGGACCAGGGGAGGTTTCTGATGATCAGGCGTGGGTTTCTTTTTTTGATCTCAGCGGATTCCTTCGACGGCTTCCCATTGACAGCACCCCCACCAGCACCAGCACCAGTAGCAGTAGTGGAAGTGGTATTGGAAGCGGACGAGGGAGCGGGCTTGTCGCCGTCCCGGTGCCTGGCCTGTGCGATCTCGACCTTTATATGCCTGCCGTCGAAGACCTTGCCGTTGTACTCCTGGACGGCCTTCAAGGCGTCGGCCGGGTCGGTGAAGGTGACGAAGCCGAAGCCCCTGGAGGCCTTGGTGGACGGGTCGACGACGACGGTGGCATGCTTGAGGGGGGCGATGTAGGAGAAGTGGGCGGAGAGGGCGTCGGTGGTGGTGGAGTAGTTGAGGGAGCGGACGAAGACGGTGCGCTGGCCGGAGAGGTCCGCCTCCGGTACGACTTGCTCGGGTGTCTCTTGAACGGTATTCGAGGGGTCGGAATGGACGACCTTGAGCTTCTTGGGAGGAGGCGCCATCGCTATCAATGTCCTGTCGACGTCTTTGTCGATGTGGATGTTGTATTGGCGGAGTGAAGAAGTATTGTTTGGAGAAGAATTTGAAGCAGCAAATTTTCTAAGCGAGCGGGTCAAATGGCCGGACCCACCGCGCTCGCATTTGGCTTTAGTGAATCCGATTACGTCTGTTCCGATAGCATCTTATCCGCTGTAGCGGTATAGCATGGATAGAAGTACTCGAGTAAGAAGTACTTGAGTAAGAGGTACTTTGAGTAGCGGGGAGTGTATAGACGGTGTAGACGGCTGGATGACGACGGGCGTGCGTAGACTCCCCACTCCCATACATTCTTCTCTATCATACCGTATCGTATCGTATCGTATCGAATCCGCTTCTTCCCCGCATGTTACAGCGGTACAGCAGCCGTGATACCTTCCAAGAAGCATTAGCACTCTCAATATTAATAGTCCAGGTGAGAGTTGAAGTTGGAGTAGTTAATATAAGCTAGAGAGAGGTCAACTGACTGCTGGGCGGCCCACTCAACGGTAACGGCCACTCTCGCAAACATTCAAACAGGCCTCAAACAGTACACCGCTCAGGGGCATCTCCGAACTCCTGTCTCTGTATAATTTATTCCCGTCTGCTCATTTATTGCTCCGTGTCCGCTGTGGTTTAATATTCCAGTCGAAGTTGTCGTCGATGTTGTGGAGTCGAAGATGTGACTGAAAGCTCCTCGACAGCTCCGCAGAACAGCTTCCTTCTCTTCTCTTCCCCTCTCCACAGCATCTCCACTTCATCTCTCCGACTTCATCTCTCCGGCTTCATCGCCCTGCATCATCGCCGCATACGAAGGCCTGCGCCCGGCCCGCATCCGCTCGCTCCGTCCGAACTAGAACGTACACGTATCCCAACAGGCCAGCTCGGCCGGCTGCTCCAATCGAGCATGCAGAACCGCTCCCATGCCGAACATCCTCCCTCGCTGCTCCTCCTCGACGACGACACCGACGACCTCTCCACCATGACCATGCCGCTCACCGACGCCGAGGAGTGGGAGGACTCCTCCACGAACCCGGCTGCGATGCCGTCTACAGCTTCTCTCGCTGCTCTGGCCGCTAAATCTGCTGCGGCTCCTGCTCCGGACGCATCGTTATCGTTATCGTCGTCGTCGAAGAAGAACCCCGCCGAATCAGAGCTCTCCACATCGCTCTCCAATCTCGACATCTCATCTTCATCTCCCAGGTCTCCCACCGCTACTGCTGCCGCTGCTCCGAAACCCCTGCAGGAGTCCCTCTCCCAGACCCTCCCCAGCTCTCCGCCTGCCCCGGCCCCTCCTCCCAAGGATAAACCCTTGCCTGCCCCCGAAGACGTCCTGTCCAGAGCGGAAACCGCCCACTCCAAGTCTGCTTCCACCGCCCTGCCCGCCCTGCCCCGTCCCGAAAATGGAAGGCTGCACCCGGGGTACTCCAAAACTCACGGCCGTTCCATGTCCGGCTCGTCGATACTGGACGGCGAAGAAGAGGAAGGTCAAGACACTAGGGGCGAGATAAGGAGCATAATGTCACAGTTCTCTCCGAAGCTGCCCCCGCAATCCGGTGACAATACCCCTCCACCGGAAGACGAAGAGCAGCGGAAACCATCCTCGAACAACGAACCCTCTTCTTCCTCCGCTCTCTCCGAAAAGTCACCCATCTCGCACATCCCGCCCCGGACATCCAGCCTGGAAAACCTCAGACCCGCTCCGAACCACCCTCCCACCCCGCGGTCCCCCTCCACCGAGAAACCCCTACCCCCCCACTTCTCCACAACCCTCGACCCCAACTCCCCCGTCGAACCTGCCCCGCCCCCGCCGGCTCCGGACCCGGAGCCACCGCAACCCTTCGATTTCCACCGGTTCCTCGAACAGCTACGGCACAAGACGGCCGACCCCGTAGCTCGTTTTCTCCGCTCCTTCCTCAACGAGTTCGGGAAACGACAATGGGTGGCCTACGAACAGGTCAAGATCATCTCCGACTTCCTCGACTTCATCCACAACAAAATGGCCCTCTGCGAGGTCTGGCGTGAGGTCTCGGATCTGGAATTCGACAATGCGAAGGAAGGGATGGAAAA
Organism: Arthrobotrys sphaeroides; assembly: GCA_036971245.1. NCBI lineage: Eukaryota > Fungi > Ascomycota > Orbiliomycetes > Orbiliales > Orbiliaceae > Arthrobotrys > Arthrobotrys sphaeroides. The sequence continues at coordinate 996,610 of JAJTTW010000003.1, forward strand.
ACTCGTTATGAATAGGTTATACACCCAGACCTTTTCGCCCGCCATAGCACCACCTCCTTCGCCGTTGGACAAGCGGAACAAGCGACGGCAGAACCCCAACATGCCGGGGAGGAGAGGGCAGCATCAGGAGGACGTGGAGAGGGACGAGATTCTGGCTCAGAAGGTGGCGATATACGGGTGGGTTAGGGAGGAACATCTGGATATCAAACCCGTGGGCGAGAGCGGACGCAGGTTCTTGAGTCTCGCGGTGCAGGAGCTGTTAAAAATTAATAATTACAGGGCACCCAGGGATAAAGTTATCTGCGTCCTCAATTGCTGCAAAGTCATATTTGGTACGCACGAAACTTCCTACATACTAGCTCCTAAAGTACATATCACAGCGAACCGGATGACTAATCGGCTTCTATAGGGCTGCTACGGCACGCGAACTCGACACAGTCAGCGGACGACTTCGTCCCCTTGCTAATCTACGTCGTCCTCCGCGCCAACCCCGAGCATCTCGTCAGCAACATCCAATACATCCTCCGTTTCCGAAACCCCGAGAAACTCGGCGGTGAAGCCGGGTACTACCTCTCATCGCTCTCAGGCGCAATACAATTTATCGAAGGGCTAGACAGGAACAGTCTAACAATCAACGATGAGGAGTTTGAGAGAAATGTAGAGGAGGCGGTGAAGAAGATCGCGGAGGATAGAGAGCCGGTCAGCCCCGTCGTCGGGACCACACCTAGAGGGAGTGTTAGCGCCGAAGGAGGGCACGGCCCGCCGTCATCGCAGGGTGGGAGGAGCGTATCGATGTCTGCGGCAGCGACGCCGGATACTCAGGAGAGGGTTAGCGCGGAGAGGAGACGGAGCGTGGATGCTAGCGCGAACAACGGCGGGGATGAGGAAAAAGCGGCGGTAGCTGGCTTACTAAGGACGATACAGAAGCCGCTGAGCACGATTGGGAGGATATTCGGGGACGATTCTTCGAGTCAGCCGACGACTCAGCAGCAGGAGATTACGAGGCAGTTACACCCTGTGACTGTGGACGCAGGTCCGGTTAGCACGCCGTTACCGGGGAATACACCGCGGACGAGTCCGAGGCCGAATAGTCGGGATGAAGCTCAGCAGCAGCAACAGCAGGTCCAGAGTCAGCCGCCGACGAACGGATTTCCTGGTGCGAGATATTTGCAACCTGAGGCACTGGAGGCGGCGGAGAGCGCGGCTAGGCAGGCGAGCGCGGAGACAGCAGAGGCGATGAGGATACAGAGGGCGGAACATGAGAACGTAGTTGGGTGAGTATCACTATCCACATCTTATCTAAGAAATAAATGCTAATAGAGCTCTCGTGATCAGGATACTATCAGCTATGTTCCCGGATCTGGACAAGGACATCATCGATGATGTGGTGCGGTTAAAGGAAGGGAGGTTAGTAAACTCGTTTAACCCTGTTAAGCTTTGGTTTGTGTGAGATTTTTTATTTGAATTGCCATTTATTATCGATATTGCTCGCATTTGAGGTTTGTATAATGCTTTTTTTTTTTTTTTTTTTTTTTTCTTTTTTGTTTTTTTTTTTTTTTTACTTTACAGTGTTCAAGGAGTATGAAAGTTGCGGGTGATCAGGGGATGAGGCTAACGGAGCGGTGTGCGGTGATATATAGAGTCGGGTTAGCGGTCGATGCATGTTTGGCGTTGAGTTCTTGATATGGAGATTGTGCTTTCGGGGTTGTTCTTTCACACGCCCTTTTGTTTCTCACTCGCTATCGTCTGATCTGGTAGATTGGCGATTCCTTTCGTTTATAGCTTTTGGATGCTACAGATCAGTTCTACACATTGAAGCCTTCTTTTTTTGGTGTTACTCTTTTTATTTAATAATACAATACTAGCCTTGTGGCTGGTGTCATTTGGAAGGGATTAATTGGGGTTTATTTAGTGGGGGGTGAGGGTGAAGGTGGGGGTGGGGGTTGTGAGGATATGTATAGTGTAGATGGGATTCAATTTGATATAAGATGTTGAGGACTTTTGGGGTAATTCAAGTGCGTGGCTGGTTTGAGGGATTGTATTGTGATGGATTAGGCTGATTTAAGTCGTAGATATACTTGTCCATCAAAGATACTAGATCTATAGACCTCATATATGAATAGGCTTCGTCATAGCTTTTGGAAGCGACGTTTTGTTCGGTTGCCTTGTTATAATAGGCTGTGAGGGTTTTGATGTAGAATATTATACAATCTCGTAACTATACTACGGATTTATAAATAGATTGGGGAGCCTGGTGGTGAGGCTCTTGGGGAGCCTGGGGTAATGCGTTTTTGATAATACGGTTGTAGCCTCGATCGATCGAGGTCGGTCCAATAAAGATTAATTCCAGTACATATCCGGATATCCGGACCGCGAGGTAAGTCCAATAGGGTGTCGGTGTAGACAAAATGGTAGAGTCTGTTCAGGGTCATAATTAACTAAGTAGTACGTACTTAAGTACCCCTACCCAGGTACCGGTTTATGTCACCTATGGAAACTCTAGGCTTTTCACTCCGGGCCCCGTATTGATATATATCAAGCCTCCGCTCTGGATGTATTCATCAAGGACGTTTTGAGATCAGCTGATATTTTTCAGCTTCGAAACGAAGGGGGTTGAAGCTCAGCTGCGGAGTAGATATATGAAGTCCGTTGGGCCTGGAATATAACGAAACTTCGAAGTTCGGAACCGTTTATGCGCATTTTTCTTTTTTAATTGCGGTTTTGGATGGCTTGCGCACGATGGTTTGGCGAATTCTTGGCTCGTGTGTTAGATGCATGTGAGAGACTGACGGGGCCGAGGTGTTCGGATGGAGATATTCGATCTTGGATTTTTCGATCAAGAACTTCGGCGGATTGTGGGGTTTTTTTCCTTTTTTAATTTTTGTGTATTGGTCATATCTTTCAATGCGCCTGAGACTAAAACCTGCGAATGAAGAGTTGAGACGAAAAAAAAAAAAGATAAAAATATGGGACGGAGCGATGTCACCGTGAGTACGTAATCTGTGTAGAAACTAAAGGATTCTATGGACGTAATCTTTGGGATTTTACCAAGCGCAGGTTTTTCGCTAGTTGGTACGGTTGTTAGTAAGGGTCTGATATAGGCGATAGTGACTCCGGATCCACGTAATAGCTAAACGGGGGCCTCGGGAAGATCTATCTTTTTTCCAGACCTTACGTTATCGGGATTGGGAAATGTGGAGTACTCTTTTGTGTTTCGGATAGCTTGGGTTTTGTGTCCTCAGCCGAAATCCGGATTTTTGGAGATGTGGAGACTTCAATCGCACTTGGCCCTGTTGATTGTGTAAAGAGGAGTTCGCTATGAAAAAAAGGTCTTCAGAGAAAGCGGCGACGCATAACTCCGCGGTATGTACCTTCGGTTGGTTGGCTTCTTCACTCATCCCTGACCTGATCTCGCTCAGGGTTCTTTCGCCTCAGCTGATCTGATACTTCATCTGGTCGTCGCGAGCTCGATTCGAAAGCGCTTTGCCACACCCTCTTTTCGGGCGAAGGAATGGATGAGAGAGAGGTACACGCACGCGAAAAGCGCTAAAATGCAGTCGGTGCGGTCGACATGGGTGGAGCTTGCTAGCTGCGTGCGACCTGCTGATCGAGATGCTAAGCGTATTGTATTTTTCTTTGTCTTTGCGAGATCGTTTTTTTTTTTTTTTTTTTTTTTTTTTTTTTTTTTTTTTTTTTTTTTTTTTTTTTTGGTTGGAGGTGGTGAGGTTGTCTTTCGGGGAGTTAATCTTAAACATGAGCTAGCTGTGAGAGATCTTTCTTTTCCTTTCAACTGGGAAAAATCATGATCTTTTTTGCGCCGGCGGACTTAACTGTCCCGCGCAGGTTCGCAATTGGTTGGAAACTGCCCGAGTTCAGAACTCCCGTGATTTGCAGGGCGCTCAACAATCTGGAATGAGAGAGTGAGAGAGAGCTGAGCCTGAAACGATGGCGATATCTCTTCCCATCTTTCTTTTTCGTCGCACAAGAACAAGTTGATTTAATATTGTCCTCAGCCGCACGAGGTAAATGGTTGATTCGGAAGGTCATTAAATGAGATCGTTCGTGACCGGGATATGCCGCTGTTTCAAGCTAAAGAGCAAGGTCGTCTGGGGCCGGGGTATGTATGTAAGTACCTGTGCGAAGTATCTTGGAGCGGAGGCGAATGAGTCCTGTTGAGATTATTTTTTCAAAGGATCAAGATGTTGGACTATAATAATAATGTGTGTGTCTAGACGCAGAAAATAGAACATGCATATTGCGCACGCATGCTCGCATGGCCTGCGGGGTGGCCTGCGCATATTTTCCAAAAAGCAAGGCAGGCAAAGTTGCATATCTGATACATCGAAGTCTTTTGACCCGGCCGGTCGTCCGCGAAGGTAGTGACTTTTGAACTCGTCCAAGTTTCTGGTTAGTTAGCTTCTCGGTTAAGCAGAGGGTCTGTCTGGTGGGCCAGAATCGATTTCGAAGGATTTCTGGCTTTTAATCTCAACCCGTGGCATGCAACCTGTAACTCCGCCGCTTACGCCCCCATGGAGGTATCGTCGACTGATTCGGTGGGGATCGTTGCCATTTTGTCGGCCGGGAATGGAGATTGAACTTTTTTTTTTTTTTTTTTTTTATTATTTTTTTATTTTATTTATTTTTTTTTTTCTATTTGGATTCATTCAACAGAAAAGTTTTCTCGTCGGTCGAATTTCGGGTGTTATGTGGTATAACGTTACGCGCCGGTGGGATCTTGGTTGTCGTTATTCTTCTCTTTGGGACCTTGCAGGGTCCCTTGCGCCCGCGGGATTCGATTGGGACAGCCGTTGTTGGTCGTAATTTCGGGATCCCCAGCTGGTGGGATTTTTTCGGGCCCCCGCCCTGGACGGGGCGGGTGCCTGCTTTGCTATTACACGTCACAGGTTTAAAGACTTTTCTATGCACGAGCAATCAAGATGATTCTGTATGAGCTTCAAAAGAGTGAGGAGGAATAATCGTTTATTCTCCCGCACGTTTAGATTTTTACAGAAAAAAAAAATCCAGCTATCCCTTTCTGACTCCGAAACGAAATAAGATAATAACAAGGAGTGTAAAGCAGAGAAGAAAAAGGAATGAACGCCAGGATATTACTTCGCATACACACACCGTACATAGCTATTATAGCTTTCCTGCTCAACGATAAAAATGATAGAAATTTATACAAAGGAAAAAAGCTTGACCCTGATAAAAAAAAAGAAAAATCGTAGATATTCATCCATTCCCCCCTGGTGTGATTAAGTATTCATCCGCATAGATATATTTTGTTTCAGAGGTTTTATTGATTTACTGATGATAACCTTGCGATGGGGCTGGGGTCGGGACGGTTGGGTAGGGCTGCGGCTGTTGCTGATATCCGTAACCAACTGGCTCAGGAGCTGGGTCATAAGTCGCCTGCGAGGCACCGGTCTGCTGAACACCGATTGGTCCCATGGAAGCGCCACCGGCCTCGACACCGCCGGCGTTCCAGCCCATCTTTCCGACGCGGTGCTTGTGGCATCCGATGGCGTAGAAGGCGAGGGAGATGCAGAAGGCGACCCAGTTGAAGGCTCCGAATGCGGCACCGGCGGCGCAAGCTCCGTAGGCGGTCTTGAGGCTTCCGTTGTACCTGCTGTCGTTGAAGACGGATAGGAAGTTGGCCCAGGTGGCGAGACCGGCGAAGGAGATGAGCCACCAGAGGACGGCGAAGGCTTCAGCGCCGAGGCAGAACCATTTGAAGTAGAATTGTGGGGCGAACTTGGGGACGAGCAGGACGCCGGCGAGGAAGATGCCGGTGTAGATGGACTGTGGGAGGAAAGATATGTGTTAGGGACGTTGCTCAATCGAGTGATGCATTTGCACGCGTGTATTTGAACTTACAGTGAAAAGTGCGAAACCAGCTCCCCATCCGACGATATAGCCATTAACTTGACCGAGGGCGACGCAAGAGCAGACGAAGACGATCAAGGTCAGAGCGATCTGGGCGTATCTGACGAAGATAAACCAGTGTGGGACTTGTGGGATCTCATTGCCCATTCCTCCGATACCCGAACCACCGTGGCCGGCGGGAGCTGCTTGTTTGGCTTCCATTGCGTAGGTTGTCTTTTTGGTTTTATTAGGAAATGAAGTTTGAATATATGTGTCGGTGAGGAATATGCAAGTCGATAGCTGTAGATGGTCCGCGCAAAGGCCCCACTCTTTTTTTTTTCTTTCTTAGTTTCTCAAAGCTCTAAGCTTAGCTTATGTGATACTGTAGAAAAAAGTGAAAGATAATTCGGAACTTTGGAGACAGAAGCTGCATCTTTTATATTATTTCTTCAGCTCGGGCCTTTTTCACTTCTCTTTCAACTTCTTTGTCCTCCCGCACATGATATCCCGCCATGCGATGCGAGACTTTGCTTTTTCTCTCATCTGCTAGACCAGTTCAGCTTCGAGACGGGATTAATCTTGTTGGTAACCGCTAAGGCTCATCACGGTCTGGCTCATGAGGATTCAAAAGTCCAAGAGCCCAAGACCCCTAGAGATGCATGCATGCATGGTGTTTTACAACAGACGAAGAGGGAAAAAAAGCAAAAACCCAGATCCCAAAGCTTTCATAATCCTTCGAAAAACCGTAGCAGAGTTCTGGTTGGTGCGCTAGCGAAAAGCCAGAACGATGCAAAGTCCTGAATGCAATTGGCAAAATGCCAGGGGGGGCGGTTCACTGCTTGCCTGTGGTGGTCTTTTTCCTCGTTGTGCTGTTGGAGTTTTTTCTCTTGGTCCTTTCTTGGGTGTTGTTAATTTTGACAAATCTCAGAGAGCTCAGCCGCAAGCCCCCCCAGAAACCACCAGATGTCTCAATACGATTCCCTCTCGCAGGTACACCTGAGATACTTCGTGGAATGCAGCGCATTTTGCCCGCTTTCGGTGGGCTGGACGGGGTACCGTGACTGTATGCGGTACGCGGTGGCTCTTATCGCTATCGTGGTCACTCTTCTGTTCATGGGATTGGCGAATGCAGGGTCAAGCCGCACGGTTCGCGCTCTCATTGGCCAGCACTTTTTTCCCGTTTGTGTAACTCCCCATGTGGTTAATTTTGCATTGAAAAGGAGGACCCACTTCGACCGCTGCGCTCCATGATCAAGATCAAGGTTTCGACGAGAAAACGAGCCGAGGATGTATGTATCGGCCGTGGGTTAGTCACCCATATGTGAAAAGGTACTGCGCCATACGCTACACATACGCTCGCTCAGTTCGGCGACGAGTTCCCGAGCTAAAAAGTTGGCCAGGGGGGTCCTGCCTCATGATTTGAGATACCCTCTCAGGGTTAAGCGGGGCAAGGCATCTGGGAAGGCTGAGTAATGCACACGCAGTCCAGCGTAGCAGGCCTTCTAACGTGAGGGGGTTTAGCCGGCAGGGCCATCAAGCGAATTTCTTGTCGGAGCCTCGCGATAGCAGCGACTACGACAATGTTCCGTTTGAGAGTCAAGCCATTATGATCCCAAGCTCTTGGGTTTTCTAAACGACCAGAATCGGGAAAAAGATACAGGATTAACTCATGTGGGGACTTCAACCCTCAGGAACGATATGTTTGTTTTTTTGGCTTCGCCAAAAATAGAATATGCGGGTTTCATGAATCGAGGATAGGTCGTCTGTTCTTTCCCTAACGTCTGCCCCGGTCAACCTGTCATCAATGTCATCCACCTGCTGTTGCTCCCGAGGTCAATTTCGGCGAATGTATTCCGAACAAAATGAATGACTTTTTTTCTTGACTAAGCTTCCCCGCGCATATCAGACTTTCCCATAACGGGACAGTTTTTGTTGTGTGTGGTGGTCGCTGGACTTCTTCTCCTCGAAGAGCTTCAGCCGTTTGGCGATCAGACGAATCGAGTCCATACCCTCCCCTCCCCAAAGATCTGTATTCGAACTTGAAGAATGTAAGACATAGATGGAAATCCTTCGTGGCTTGATCCCTCCCGTCATGCAATGTGCGTAAAGTATCAATATTCTAGAAAAACTCGGAAATATTCTTCCCTACCCTACAAGGAAAAACATTTACAGCCTCGCAATCTAGCTACGGCCATCCAAGAAGGGGGGGTCCTCCCCGCAGTGAAAAGCTTTCTAGGCTATTAACTAGGGTAAGTATACCCGAAATATGCATACCGCGAATGAAGTCCAACGTTCATATCGTGATGTTGGCAGCCCGGTTAGCGCTCAAAGGTCTCCAAGCTTTCCCCCAAGAGTGGCTATGGACACGGATACCTTACCTGACCCACATGTTTTGCTGCCAGGCTCTCAGATGACGCAAGCTGTTTTTGGAGAAGACCACTTCACCGCGCTTTTCTCGGCTCAGCATCCGGGAACGCACAGCCGCGAAAGTGGCTCTCTTTAAGTTATGTAATATAGCTTCTATAGCCACAGGGGGATTGTGGGTCCCGGCCGGCTTTTTTCTCGAATCGAGGAAGAATTTCCAGAATGAATGATGTTTCAGGATATTTGGCTCTGGAAGGGGGGGATTTATCGTCCGAGAGGATGGTGGAAATGTAGTTTGCGGATCAAAGTTCTGCGTGAGGCTGTGAATACGGAGTATTGATGGCTCGAAGCCAGCTGAGTATACGTACGACAGAGAATAAAAACGAAGCAACTTCCCTGAGGTGGACCAAAACCCAAGTTTTGGTTTTTGTGTTGCGACATGTCGATCCAACAAACTGACAACTACAAAATTGCAACGTTTATGCGTATTATAGCTACTGCGAATTATTCAGAAGACAGATTGCGAGGTTGGCTTGACCGTTTCACGGCTCAAGCGCCTGAGGACTGGCTCTGAGCAGTTGGTCAGGTTGCTCGTGTGAACATGCCATACGGTAGCCCCGAGGCAACCCATATATTCGCACGCACTCATCGATATCGCGACACACCGATTCAGATACCAATCATTTCGCAGGAATTTCGAATGTCAGACCACCACTGCAGGGCCTGCGATTCGTACGGCAGTAAAGAATATCTCGTATTATCTATCAAATAGTCTCATCGAGAGCCGAAGGACCTGATGCGACAGCAGGAGCTGATCTTGTACCTAAAGTCGGAACCGGGATTGAGGTTGGATAGAATGGGATTGTCAAAACAGCTAACGAGATATCCCCAAGAACTCTGGTCAATATCGCGGCATCAATACCTCAAAACCCTATGATTGACAAGTTGGACCATAGACGACTCCCAGTGGTGAGCAATGCGACTTATACTTACGTCCCTGGCGTCCTTGGAGGCGATAGTCACTTTGACATCACCCTTCGGATTGAAGCCCACTATAATATATTACGCCGTTATGCTAAAATAACTAGCTCTACATGTTCTCCATTTCATACTAGTACACGGGGTTTCAAGGTGACGTCACGTCTCTTTCTAGAGGCTCAAGGACTCTGATACTACCATAGCGGAACGCAAAGCCTCCCCAATACTGCCATAGCGTTAGGTTCTGGTGTTCCTCCGCCATAGTCTACCTTGGCCGGCGCAAGGCGCTAGCGATACCGCTAGATATACGAACAATCCCGCAGATGGATCATACTCGGCCAATATATCCCCACGTATTCGTCTCAATATGTATACATATATTTTGTTAAGAAAAAAAAAAAAGAGAGACCACTTCCTGCCATCGGTCTCGAACTCACGACCGGCAAAAAGGTTTGTCGTATCCCCCGGCCCCTCCACCGGGAGATTTTCTAGCCCTCTTTTAAGCGGCTAGATCCCCAAGAATAACAACTCGGCCATGGGACCTGTTGCTTCCTGAACTACTTGTAGGGTACCTGAGCTTCACCCTATGTATACCCCAACATCTTAATAATGGCTGTGCGTATGGAGTTGCACTGTATTCATGCTATGTTGTGGCCACTGCAGGACTGGTCGTGGCCACCCACGGACCGTGTTTCGAACCTAATTAATATTGGTCTCAGCACCGATCCACTCGGACATCTAAAATGGAGGGAACGGGTGGTTCTAATTCGGAATTATCATCATCTGGGCGAGTATAGCTGTTATTCTAGGGATTTGTCCATCTATTCCTTCTCCCATCACCGAAAACTTTATCCACCATCTGCACATCATACACATTAGCGATGTCGATATCCCACGGCGGGAAACCTCTTCGGATTAGTTGCGACTTGCACACTTCCCCAGATAGACCGTGACGAGCTAGATGCCATGGATAAGATGACATCATCGATGAAGGTTCCATGAGTAAGCCACCCCTTTATCGATCCACTGGGTTATACACAAGCCTATCGGCACTGCACATGCGGAAAATACTCTATGGCGCGCTTCCGCAATGTATGAGCACCGATCTTGAGGTTAAGCTGATATATTCCATTTAAAAGTTCACAAGATCCTAAGACTACCTCTGGATAGAGGAAGGATAAATTCGATAGCTAAACTTAGTTCCAACCCGGACTCGGCCTGGAATTCGGGGTCCACCGCGAACAAGTCAGCGGAAACCAAGAACACATATCTTAGAATAGTTACTAGACTACTCGACTGTTTCCGGGACCATGAGCTGTGAAACCCAACCTTCACCACATCCGGGAGTTTTGCCCGGGAATACGGACAGTATATCATACGTATCCTGGGGCCCGGTGCTACGCTAGTTCTAGGCGCGCATCCAACACCGCATAGGTCCCTCCATGGTCTCAGCGTGCCTCAGCATATTCTGGGGTATTTGGGGCTAGACTAAGGTTAAAAGGGGGAAATCACATTTGTCCCCTCTCAACTACTTTCATGCAACCGCCCATTCACATCGAAAGTCACGTTATTCGCATTAGGATTATCGAGAGAAAGGCGAGGGTGTTGGCAACATTAATATTTCCAAGTTCCTGTTGGGGGATCACTCGACCTCGACGCCCCAGGAGTAACTGTAGTCCGATAGATACAGCTACGTAGTGTAATTTAGGGGGGTGTGAATTCATACTGAAACCTGACGTGTGTAGAAACGTTTAAACCTGGATATCCACATGCATAGTAGCATAGTATTGCCTGTTGCCTCGGAAGGTGTTGTTATTGTTGGATTGTGGTTCTGGCAGGGCGTCTACACCATTAACTTACGAGACCGGTCTACACCTGGATTGAATTCCCAATGCAACTTTTGCGAAAGAACCTCGCGCGCGCGTCAGGGTTATATTGTGTGACGAATATAACCAATACATGAATCGTCGTGGCCATGACTGGTCGTCAATGTATATATCCCGTATCAACATGCTGGACTGGACAGCTTGGACCCCTTTCCGGGATGTCCCGGGATTTTGGACTTTAGGACGTGAACTTCACCCACTAAACACTGTAATTCTCGCTCGAGGTGTACATTCATCTCGTTCGATCTAATAAACTGGGGGCCTCCCTTTGCATGCAATCCATCTTTTGAAACAAACGGCTGGTACAGCATACTTCCCTCAAGTTTGTAACACTGACGTCTAGATTCGATCTTAACCTAGTGCGTATACCTGTAGGATTGGAAGCTCAAGAGTTCAAAAAATTATAGCTATTCATTGTTAGCATGTTATATCTCAGGTGAGAAACGCTAGCTTGCGCACACCGTCGGGGCTGGTTTTCTTGGAGACGCGAACACTGTAACGATATCTGTAGAGTCACCCGGACTAGATATCTGTATATACCTACTTAAGTATATCGTATAGATTCGGTACACAAGACTGAGATTCGGTCTAGGTACCTTGACCTGGGAGAGGGGGATGCATATAGCTGCTCGCTGCCTCAGATAGATTAAATTATTCCCGGTGATGCTTGTAAAAATGAAGAGTTGGAACGGTTTGAATCATGACATAGTGGTGAGCATGGGGAACTGCTGAATTGGCGCTTCCATTCAACGGCTTCATTGGTTTCGCTCTACTCTGGTTATATAAACTAGCTGCCTGGTTCCATCTCCGCAAGTACTCAAGTCAATGCGACATGACATTGGAAAATTAATGCATCGGTGTTCAATCGGTGGTATTTTTCTACTGAACAGCTGCTCGAGCTTCTTGGTCGATAGGGGAAACAACCTGGGGCAAGGAAGCGAACCGCTTTCTCGCCAACCTTATGCACGAACCAATTTCCGAGATCGCGCGGGACATCTTGTGCATCGCTTTGAAACTTCCAACGGCACGGAGGCAATTATTTTCCCTATTCTGGCCGTTGGCTTCTAGTTATCGTTTAGTTGGGTAGAGCTTCACATGCGACACCCGTCGAAGCTAGCTAGTTGACCGCTGAGTTAAGTCGGCGCCGAGCAATTGTTGACAACATCGGGCTGGGAACTCGACTGCAACTTCCCTCCCACAAACACTTGTCCACGACCTCAACCGGACATAATTGACAACCAACCTCTCGACCCCCCCCCAAACCATGGCGGTTTGCAAAGATACTTTCTAGAAGGCGCTTAGCCGCCAGCCATTGTTCCAGACGTATCGCTACTGATCGAATTCTGCAAGATGTGTGGGGGTATGAGGCTCCCATCGCTATTCAGATAAATTGGTCTTTTCTGATACAAAAAGCCTAGGTGCACGGTGCCAAAGTGACGTCGCGACCCCCAGTCATTATGGAGATCCTCCGGCTTCCCGCTTCTATATGAGGTGACGGGATCCTGGGAACGACCGAGCGCTAAAGCGATCTGTTGCTTTCGAGAGCTGTCAATATGCCAGCCCACCACTCGAACATGCTCTCGGCCTGTCGGTCTCCAACGTTGTTCGATCATATAACCACCTGTTGGTGGGACGGCTTCTTTGTTAAAAATAGCTGTGGGATCGAGAGAGTGGGACCTGCCCTTGCAGCTTCAAAAAAGGTGTGGGCGCGTATGCGAGAAATATTCCTCGATGCCTTCTGATTGGCCCGTCACGACGAGGCAAACGACGAAGACTTGAAGCCAAGCCCGCTCAGCTGGCCATTCACGTCCCGTCTTTGTCCCAATCGTGGTACACGACCCCGGTCGCGGTCGTAGGGATTGGTGGCCCTCAGCGAATCAACTGAGGGGTGGTCGCTCGTTATCATCAAATCGCCAGGGAAAACTGTCAGGTTTGCGCATTCGTCCGGGGAGTTAGGAAGCTCGAGAATTCAACCATGGAGGCATACTATGCTCCCGACCTCTTGAGGTTGTATAGGCGCCCGCAATTTGCACAAAAGAAAGCTTGCTCCTCGACCTTTGCTTAAATTTCTTTTGCTTTAGACAGCAGAGTACGCCAGCGCATTTTAAACCAAAGATTCCCCGGGATTCTGACGAATCGCAGGCTTTCTCTCCATCTACGCCTGAGGCTGGATTTGCATCACGGTGCGCTCGCGCTCATGCATGCATACTCTCTTATAATCCACAGAGGCCCATAATTCTATGCTTTTTTGGACATCATTTTTCACTAACAGTTCCGAAAGAGTTTACGTCGAAAGACCGCAAGACGACTGGACGAGTTTCCTTCTTCCTGTTCCGATTCCTTTGACATTTCGATTTACCTGCAGGAAAGGGTTATACGTTATAGATGTTGCGGTTTTGAGGTTGGACGTTAGTCTCTCGACTCGATCGGTCTAAGAATTCGGGACGACAAAGGCCTCGCCCGACCAATATACCAACTGCATATACACATTTCTTTCCTTTTATTTTATTCTTCGTTCCCAACCGGACAAGTCTCGTCTTTAAGTGGCGTCTGTCGCTGGATCGGTAGAGCAGACTTTTAGAAGCTTGTCGTCCTTTTCTGGTCTGACCGGTTTCAGTGGTTCTCCTTCTTCCGCCGATATTATCCGCCCCGCCACCTCTTTTTCTCAACAGCATCCTTTCTTTTCCTTTGTGTTATATCAGAAAGGTATGCTTTTAATATCCGACCTGAGCTTCGGGGTATAGCTAACAATCAATTTAAACCACATAGTCTTCAAAATGCATCCTTCGATATTACTTTCTGCCCTCGTCGGCATTTCTTCGGTCCTGGCTGTCGACTTTGGGGGGCGGAATTTACCTGGATGTGCCGACAAATGCTATAAAACTGTACTTGGACAACCAGGACTATCGAAATGCGACAACAAGGTCTTATGTTTTTGTGACGACTACTCTGTTCTGGGAGCTATGCAAGACTGCTTAAACCGTACCAACGACTGCGGTGCTGGAAAAGGGCGGACCGATACGATTTATTATATCCAGGAAGTCTGCGATGCAGTCCTCTTAGCTGCAGCTCAGCCAACGACGTCCGCCCAGCCCACCGGTAACAAAGAGGAACCTGCGCCGACAGAGCTGCCTGAGCCCACAAGTCTTCAGGAAGCTGAAGGACGGTTGGGAGCAAGCGCTTCTGCTCTGATCAATGAACGGCCATACCAATTGTCTACCGGGGCGAAGGCCGGCATTGCTATCGGATCAATCATCGCCTTCTTCATTCTCGCATTCTTCGCATTCTGCTGCGGTTGTTACCACTACAAGAGCCATGTTATCAAAAAGTTCAACCGAGGCATTCAAAACTCACCGGCGATTCCATACCCCGAACACAGCGACGACAAGAAAGGAGGACACAATTCATGGTTCGCTGCCGCTGGCGGTCTAAACATCAAATCCCACGTTCGTGGATCCACGAATGATAGTCATGAATTGGGGTACGGATACGATAAAGAATTAGGCCTGATGATATCAGCCCCTTCAAACCCTCGTAAGTACACGACGACTAAAATTCGGACAGTAGATATCCCAGAGTCGGAGCACACAATACCTCGGGCACCCCCACCGGCGGTGTTCCCGCACAGAAACCCAATGAGCCCGCCACCGCATAGTCCTGTGAGGACGATGTCACTGGGCAGTGTTCAGGCAGCGCAGAGACCTTCTTTGACCCTTAGCCCTTCCAGTGCCGTCTTCCCACAGGCGACTATCGAAGAGTTCACGCCGCGCAACAGTATCCGGGTATCAGTACAGAGTCTTCAGCAAAAAAATCAACCTGGCCCACATATTAATATTCCATTGATGTTCTTCACGCCTGCCACACCTCAAGTCAACAATATTTCTCCGACAAGCCCGACAAGTCAAAACGGTGATATCTATGGATACTACAGCAGGGACCCCGCGGTCCCGGACAATGGTATTGGGATCGCACACACAAGCATTGATGAGCGAACTACGTCCCCGACTCCCTACGACCCTACGAACAACGACAACAATGTCGCACGCTCTCAAAGTCCATATTCTATGAATGCATCCCAGGCGTCTCCGTATAATACTTATACTAGCCGCTCTCCGGAACCGAGAAACCCGACTCCGGGTTACGATATTTCCACTGATGCTAGCTCTCGTGTCTCATCCCCTTCTCCATCCCGACCAGCTGGGGTAGGCCTACACATGCCACCCCGTTATACACCATATACCTCCAACGGACCCACTTCCACCACCCCTCCTCCACCGGTTCCGTCCGATCGGGGACCTACACAGGGCCCTGAGATGATGGACATGTCTGCTATGCCAGTCACTATCAGTCGCGCAAACTCCAATGCCTGGCGACTATCTGTCGAACGCGCCGCGGACAAAGCCATGGACAAAGTCCGCTCTGCTGCCTCGGCGGCGACAACGTCTGCCCCTTCGGGTTTCGAAAAGGTTCCAGAAGAGGAAGAGCGCCTGACAAAGTCCGATCTTGCAAATACGATTGATAACGACGCCCGCGGTCGACGCAAGAAGAGGAACCAGTCACAGGGCACTATCACCTACGGGAGCACAAACACCACACCTACAAAGTCTGATGCTAAATCCAGGAGTGGAAGCATCGGCGCCAGCCGAAGCCCCAGTGGTAGACGGACATCAAGCGGTGCTGGTGGTGGGTACGCGAGGCGAAGCTCCAGTCTTGGAGGCTACAGAAACCGACAGAACAGCCTTAGCTACAACCAGATCGATGGCGTTCCAAGAGCAGCACCTAGGAGGAACAGCCGGAGAGGAAGCAACTCGAGTAGCGTCATGATGATTTAAGAGTACCCCGATGTCTGACGTTCTTATTGATCCATATGTGCATACGAGAACGCATGACGATGTCACCATGAGGTTTTTCACTGAGGTTTTTCACTCCGGTTTTGGGATGTTGGTGTTTTCCCGCTTGATTGTGATTCAGTTTTATTCTCTTCTTTCTCCCTGTGCCTAGATGCATTAAGTTGCTATTCTATCGCGGGGAGTTTCTCACCGAGCGGGGCTAAAGCTCATCGACCGGTCTTTTCTTTTAAATATTTTTGGGCTTCTCTCAGGCGTGCATTGCAATATTGATATCCAAGGGTTTTGTTTTTATACGGGTCTCTCCTTTCTGTGCATACATACTTTTTACCCAAGATACCACTTTCTTTTACGGTGTACTTTAAACTACTTCTCTTCGATACCTCTACCTTGAAAAATAACCATTTAATCCTATATACCCAATACTTGATATCCCAACTTCGTCAAAGCCAACTTTGTGAATGTGTCTAGATGGTTTGTGCCAAAGTATAATTATTAACTATATTAGTATCCGATTAATAAGACTCTTGTCGTGTTATGTACATGCCAATGAAGAGCGATGGTATCTAAACTATATACTATTTGTGTAGAGTAATATACAAAGCCATCCGTATTGATAGGATGACCTGGAGCCAATTTCATGCTGCGCCGGATTGCCAAAATCAAAAGTATCAATAGCCTCTGTGAACACATTTCCGATGCAATTTTAGGTCTCCATTAGTCGTCGCTTCTCTCTAGCAAAGCTCTAGGCTCTTGCGGAGTTGAGTTCCTCGTCGTGTTCGTCGTGTTCATCATGTTCGTGATGGTCGGGTTTATGAACCGTCACCGCTTCATGATTTGCCAGAACTTCCAATGACTCGCCGTCCTCCGCGACCCTGACCTTCGCCGCCTCCCCAGCCAGGATCTGGCCTTGAATTAACCTCATAGCTAACGGGTTCAATAGCTGCTTCATGATCAACCTCTGCAATGGCCTTGCGCCGTACTTGACGCTGTAACCCTTGTCGGCTAACCACTGCTTGACGCCATCTCCAAGCTCTAGATTAATCCTCCTCTCATCCAACTTATCTTGAACTTCCTTAACTCTTAAATCCACAATATCTGCGATGGACTCCCTCGATAGCCGTTGGAAGATGATGAATTCGTCAATTCTGTTGAGGAACTCTGGGGGGTAGTGTCTTGCGACCTCGTCCGTTATGGCAGTCTTCACCTCAGCAGGAATCTTGCCGCTTTCGTCTCCCTCCGGTGCCTCCACCAGGATATCCTGTCCTAGATTTGAGGTGAAGACAATGATTGTATTCCTGAAGTCCACCTTCCTGCCTTGGCTATCGGTTAGATGCCCGGCGTCTAGCACCTGAAGCAGCAGTAACGCAACATCCTTATGCGCCTTTTCGAATTCGTCGAAAAGAACCACGGAGTACGGTCTCCTCCTCACCGCCTCTGTTAACTGTCCTGCGTCTTCATATCCCACATATCCGGCCGGGGCGCCGATGAGCCTGCTAACCGTATGTTTCTCCATAAACTCGCTCATGTCGAAGCGAATCACTGCGTCCTCGGAACTGAACAAAAAGTTGGCGAGCTGGCGAACGAGTAAAGTTTTCCCGACACCGGTGGGGCCAAGGAACATGAATGATCCCGTGGGACGGTTTAAGCTTGTAAGGCCCGCGCGCTGGAGTCTGATTGCATCGGCGACCGCCTTGAGGGCTTCGGGTTGTCCCTTGACCTCTTTGGCGATTGTGGCCTCCATCTGCACGAGTTTCTCGACTTCGCCAGCCATCATTTTCTCCGTGGGGATTCCGGTAGCACGGGAAACTACTCGTGCGATATCGTCGGATGTTACTGAGTCATGGAGCAAACCGCCTTCCTTTTGCTTCATAGAAACTTCTTTTATGGAGCGTTCGAGGCGGGGGATGGTGGAGTAGCGTAGCTCGCTAGCCTTTGCGAAGTCGCCAGTGCGCTGGGCAGCATCGAGCTCAGTCCTGGCAACGTCAAGTTGCTCTTGGGTCGACTTGATACTAGCGATCTCGGCCTTCTCTTGTTCCCAGATTGTAGTAAGACGGGCGACTTCATCTTGTTTTTCTTTAAGTTGACTTTGGAGTTTCTTCCGCCGTTCAACACTCAGAACGTCCGTTTCCTTCTTGAGAGACTCAAGTTCGATCCGTATCGTGAGAATCTCACGATCAAGAACCTGTATTGGTTCGGGCTGTGATTCTTGTTGCAGCCTCAATGCAGAGCATGCCTCGTCCACCAGATCGATCGCTTTGTCTGGCAGGAATCTGTCTGTGATATAACGGTTGCCGTATGTAGCCGCGGTCACCAGTGCGCTGTCCGTAATACGAACACCGTGATGGACCTCGTACTTCTCCTTGATGCCCCTCAGAATGCTGATTGTATCCTGCACCGTAGGCTCATTGACTAGGACGCTTTGGAAGCGCCTTGCCAGGGCGACGTCCTTTTCGATTGCCCGGTACTCGTTCAACGTTGTAGCACCGCAGCACTGGAAGGAACCTCTGCTCAGCGCCGGTTTTAGCAAGTTGGAAGCATCGATACTTCCTTCCGCTTTGCCGAGGCCGAGTAGGTTATGTAGCTCGTCGATGAATAAAATAACCTCCCCATCTGATCCCTCCACTTCTTTCATAACATTCTTCAACCGCTCCTCGAATTCTCCTCTGAACTTTGCGCCTCCAACTAGCAATCCCAAATCCAGAGAAATAACCCTCTTATTCAACATCGAAGACGGAACATCTCCCTGCACAATCCTCTGCGCCAGTCCCTCGATAATCGCCGTTTTACCCACGCCGGCCGGACCCACGATTACAGGGTTATTCTTCGACCGACGGGATAGGACTTGAATGCACCGTCGAATTTCACCTTCGCGTCCGATCACGGGGTCAAGTTTTCCTTCTTTGGCTCGAGCAGTGAGGTCCATCCCGTAGGTTTCCAATGCAGACTTCTCGGGCTCGGAGCCGAGGTTCATACGGTGTGTGCCACCGGGTGGGACGGGACCACGGTGGGTGGCGTAGGTTCGGTGGGAGATAAAAGGGACGGCATGATTGATCGATTGGGTTGATATGGCCGGGAGTAATGTACGAGTGAAGCCTGTGGTTCGAACATTTCGAATGGATCGGGATTGGACGGACTGTGTGAGATTTCTCGCCGCCCTCGAGGACAGGCGGGAGGTGGATCGGGATAGCATGGTGGGGGTAGTATAGTATAGTCGATTATAGTACGGGACCAAAAAGTGCCAAAGCCAAAGCGTCGAGTAAGAAAGATGGATAATTAGAAGAAGGGAATTTATAGAAGTCGAAGAGCCATCGGACCAGCCAGGCCGTCAGTCAGGCCATCTACATCGTCAATGGGAAGCGATGATGTCTCGTCGAAGGGCATCGCATCGTCTCGAACATTCGCGAAAGAAAAGGAACTGGAAAAAAAATAAATGTGTTGAATTTCCACAGGTTGCAGGGATCTGCAACATCAGCGCAACGCATTCGAGCGCCAAGAGAAACTGACATCCGATCCACTTTGACAACCGAAAGTTGGGTTACGTTACTTGCTTCTTCTTCGCTCCGGCTAGTGATTCCTCACCGAAAACCGCGATCTGGCCCAATTCGATACCTGGCAACTTGGCTTCTTTCCAACATTCCTACACCGATATAATTTCGTTTTAGGTACTTTAACGGACTATTCGGGCTGCAACAGATCCAACTTTCGAGGGTGCATTAGGCCGCAACCGATCCAACATCCAACAATGACCGCTGCTCGTCGCGTCAAGCTGCTTGGCATAGCGGCGTTTACTATAATCATCATCTTCTTGTTCTACGGTGTATGAGAACCATGCATTCGTTCAATTAAGACGGTTTGGGGAAGCGCCTTTGCTGATTGAACACACTGCGAAATAGTCACAAAGCCGTACCGAGCGTAGAATCGCCCAGCAACTTCACAACCAAGAAAGGCACCGCCAAAAGGAGGCGGCTAAGAACGGCTTCGATGCTGAGGATGAGGTGTTGGAAAAGCAGCTCAAATCTCAGAGGTTAAGGGACGCTGAGATCGCTGCGAAGGAGAAGGCAAATGCGAAGGCACCGAATCCGGCTGTTTGGGATGTGACTGCGGAGATGGACAGCATATTGAAGAGAAGTCCGAGTACGCTATCACCATACCCATGGAATTTGTTAGAGAATAATTGGACTAATGCTGTCGGACAGTTATAATTTTCTCGAAATCATACTGCCCGTTCTCCAAGAAGGCAAAGAGGATATTATTGAATAACTTCAAGATCACTCCGGCGCCCTTCGTAAGTGCTCCTACGGTGTTACTGAAATATAACTATATATGGGACCACAAACGCTGACAGCGGCATTCAGGTTGTCGAGCTCGATGAGCACGAACACGGCACGGAACTCCAGAATGCGTTACATGCTCAAACCGGACGAAGAACGGTCCCGAATATTCTTGTTTTGGGGAAATCGATAGGTGGCGGCGATGATATTGAAGGGCTGGAGGCGGATGGTGAGCTTATCAAAACAATCAAGGGGTTGGCGGGGACGAGGGTGGAGATGGTAAAAGCATAGTCGGAGATATGGATTGGCTTGATAAAGGGGATCCCATCATTGCAAGGCGTTTTTTTCTTCCTTGAGGTATCTGTATAAACGCGATAAATCGTGGCTTGAGCGAGCAAAACTCTAAACCTACCCCGATGTCGCGGTTTTGGTAGTTCCGGTCACGCAGCGGATCACGTTGTACTCGGTAATTCACGAGCATTCGGGTCCTATCCAAGTCCAAAGAAGTTCAAAATTTTACCACGAGCGAGACTAGATCACATCTGATACCGAAGCCCATCTGATAATCTTACCTACAATTGAGCCGATATCTTTCCGGTCGTGGTCACCCCTAGCTATGGACCCTGAGGCTCTAGAAATCCCTTAGAAGGAAAACTTGAAATCGACATTTCTCCCGATTCGTGGGTACAGAATCCGGGGAAAACTATCCCGCGATTTAGTGATTATACAGTGTATTCCTTTGGAGGAACTCGATTGATTCTGGGAATGAAGAAACCATCTGCCGAATTCACGATCCGCCATGGCAGAAAAATTACTTTACGATAAAGTTTTCCGGCTTCACTTCGACGAGTTCCTCCTGAATAACCCGAAAACTGCATATCAGGGTAATCAGATAGCAGCAGTGACACAATAAAGCGTCAAGCGTGTATAATATACAGGCTTCCCTGACATTCTGCCATCGAAATAAGCTTTCCGTCGCCAATGTCCCCATGTTTCTCGCCAAAGTTTTACCAAGTCTGCCAAAAAGCTTGAAAGGACGGTTGCACAGCGGCTTTCCGATTGGGGGAGTGAATAAATGCCCGAGACAGGCCTTGGATCTGGGGTAGGCGAGGCTCTGGGGCCCCAGTCTGGGGATCTAACTTTTAACATCTTACATTGCATATGAATGTCATGCTGAGCCTTCCCGTGGAGCATGGGTTCGGACGAGAATATTTGTATTTGGCCGGGGTACCATAGGCCACAGCCCGAGATCTTTAGTATCCGATCCCATCTGATCGATAATGGAAGATTGGGACCTTGAGGAGTAGTGACGGGCACTTGGATATCCAGCTACAGGACCATAATAAGATATTCAAAATAACCTCTGCAGTTTGGACTGCGCACCGTACAATACACTATATCCTGGGAAACTTTACGTTTCGATTTCATAATACTAGGAATTCGCACCGATCAAATATACCCAGACTCACCACATACGCATACGCCCGTTTATAGTCGAACCACAGGTTGCTAATCTATAATATTAATAATATCAAAAATCCGCAAATTCAGACAATCCCCATACGTGCACAATGTACCACGGCTTCAAACATCCACAAGCTCACATGGAAACCGTCACAATGCTCACCACTACTCCACCCACAATTCCTACCTCCTCAATCTCAACCTCAACTGCCGCGTCGATCCCCGCCACGATTCGAGTTCCCTCACAACCGGCGGACGGGTATCTATCCGCCGGCAGCAAGGGCGACTGCTTTCCAATAGAGCCCCTAAGCACGGACTACCAATCCCAATGCTTCGTCCCAGTCTTCAACCAGAGCCTGATAAACGACCGAATCGCACAAGCGTTGATACCATGTTGTCACGGAAGGCTTGACGTTGTCGAAGCGTGTGGGTATCAGTGTATATATAACCTTACGGATGAGGAGCTTAAAGTTACCACTCCTATGCGGTTGTGGTCGCAGTGCTTGAATACGACGTTGTTGCCTACGGAGGAGCCGAAAAATGCGCCTGCGAATTGGACTTTGGAGGTTGGGCTGGGGATGTGTGCGAGTCGTCCGAATACGGCGGGGGTTGGGGCTATGATGGAGCGAAAGGTTTTGGCTGTTATGTTTTTTATGGGGATCGTTGTGCCTATGGTTTTGGTTTGAGGGGCCGGAGTGATGTGCTCTTTGCTATACATTAATTGGTAGATTATTGGAGCTGGGTCTAAGTACGGGACCAAGCTGGATAACGGTTCTGTACGTATAAATAGTCACTCAATTCAGAATGCCCAAGTACGTTGGTATTCTGAACATAACCATACGGAGACCGTAACTTGACGTACTGTCGAGTTCCGCTACAAAATTCCGCAATTGAAGTTTCGAAAAATCGGCATTTTCGATAGCAGCTTTTCAATCCTTAGTATATACGTGCTTGAATTTGCCCTTTTCGCGTGATATACTACGCAGATTAGTTGGAGCTTAGTCGCGCCTGCACGTATGCACATGTAACTCGGACTGTCCTCCAATAGTTGAACGGAGTTGGGCCGTAACTTTCGTACTCGTACGAAATCAAGGAGTCTACAGATAATGATGGAGTCGAGCTTCCTAGGCCCCCGAGAGTGATTCCGAGCCTTCGGCCGACGACTGCATGCATGCATGGGAGGTACGTATTGAATTGTAGAACCTGGGGTCTCCACGATTCTGACTAGCGACGGCAGCTTAACTGTATCCTTATTGGTTGAGTAAAAAAGAAGGTTTCCGCCGATTAGAAAAACGATAAATTGCAATTAATTACGAAAGTTTGTAAGTTATGATTATAGCTTCATACTTCAACTTAGCTTTGGCTGATATATCAAAATTCTCCAAAGGGCGAGCTTCGCTTCGAGGTTCGTTAGGTTTTTTGCTTCGATCAGGCTCTGATGCACGTGCAAAAGTATCTACTTTTCCGGGATAGTCTTGACGCTTATAGTTGAATATTCGAAAGGGAAAAAGTGTCCGTATGAAACCCTATTCAACAGAGGTCTGGTCGAGATTTAACTTATATCGCTTCGGACGGTACCAGCGCCGGCATGCTGTACATATAAAAATCCAACATAAACAACTCATACTCATACAACCGGTTTAAAATGGTATCCGAGAGAATGGATTGTTTTAATCCGAGAACTGGGCATACCTAGAAAGGGACGCTCGATCGTGACGGTAATAAAGGCCGATACCGGGGCTTTTTCATCGAGGAAAATTTGCAAATATATCCGACGTATACGGTATCCGGACGGCGGCGGCCGATGGCATTGCGTCCTCTAGACATTCTAACTTTGTAACCTCTATACCCCTAACGGGATGCCCTAAGATCGGAAGATCCGCGAGATACTGCATGTGCCCCGAATCAGATAACTCTATTGTATGACTCTCATTATCATCTCATCTTGAGTGTGACCGGGGTGACCAGGCTGGTTTTTGACTGGGTCCCTTGTGCAGAGTCGAGCGCGGCTTATAGCGGGAGATAATCACAGCTAGTGCAACTCCGACTACGTAGGGACCTGGTTGCTGCGCGCATAGGGCGTAAAATTCGCTTTGTGAGTAATATAAGCCATTTGGTTCAAGAGAGTTCTTCCACTACCACCCTGAAGGGCTCAAACTTCGGATTAATTTCTTGAATCCTTGACATACCAGTAGGAACGGAGGCTGTGATATCCATGAAGATCTGATAACTATCCGCTTGGTCGGGAGCTCGTCCGGCGGAGATTTTGATACGCTGTGGAACTGACGACATGGTATCCTGGGACTATTCACGGCATCTGATAACGTCCCTGCTGATAGCTTGTGGCTTACCAAAGGGGTTTGGAATATTGGAACTTTGAGTCGGCTCGAGATCGGTCTATTCTAACGGCCTGCATGCGGTACCGGCGCATG
Organism: Arthrobotrys sphaeroides; assembly: GCA_036971245.1. Lineage (NCBI taxonomy): Eukaryota > Fungi > Ascomycota > Orbiliomycetes > Orbiliales > Orbiliaceae > Arthrobotrys > Arthrobotrys sphaeroides. The sequence continues at coordinate 1,020,720 of JAJTTW010000003.1, forward strand.
GAACACCGCTACATGTCAGTACTTGCAATGAATGTATAAATTTGACAGGTATCGCCGTCAAGCCGGACGGTTCTGAATGTTCAATTCTTCGTCGCATTAGCAGTTGACTCTGAAGCTGCATATTTTACCATCTTCGCTCTGGTTTGCCCTGTCTCGAGATCTCTGATAGATATCTACTATTTAGAGTACACCGTCATGTTCTCATCTCCACTTACTTCACTTGCCCTTGTCCTGGCTGTACTGGGAACTGCCACCGCAGCACCTGCTCCTGCTAATGGCACGAATGCTATCCGTGATTTGGACTCTGCCGAAGATACCTGCCTTGCTAGCAAGCCTATTCGGTGTCTTCCTAGCCGTGGGTGAGTATCAGTTTCACATCATTATATCTAAAACCCAAAGCTATAAAGAGGCCTTGAAATATATACTGACTCTAAAAATTTCGACATAGGCTACGAAATTCCGAAGCTGGAAAAGCCGTTGGCATCCTAGCTTACGGGATAGTCCCCAAGAGCGGGTTCAACATTCAATCCGGCACCTGTATCCACCACATATCCGGCTATACCTGTGCACAGGTCTGCAACTACACACCTGAAGACCGAGTCGTCTCACAGAAAGAGGTCTTTCTCGCCCTCAACCGTCTTCAGACGGATTGTGGAGCAGACCAACTCTCTGCGGGCCATGTTTCGAACAATTTAAGCGCCTACATCTACGGTATTGGCGGCGCGGCTGATGCGGACCCTGAAACGGCTGAAAAATATGTCTTCACGGGCGAGATTGATACATCCAAACGTGCTGTCGTCACGGACTCCAAGCTCGAAGACGGAGTTCTTACAGTCACCGTCGATGGGTCTCCAAAATCTCGTGCTGAGGCGGAAGCCCTGGTAAACGATGTTCTTCGGATGCACAAACGCTCTGAAAACCCCACGAAGAGCCTCAGAAGCCGTGCTCATGATCCTTGTGACGACGTTCGTCTCTCATTCGATGGAGTTTCCATTTGGGGCTGCAACAAAAGACCCCTTAACGGCGACCAAACCTGTGATTTCAAATACAGGAACAACAACCACGACTGCGCCGCATGGTGTGAGGTTCGTCGTAGGTACTACTACGGCCTGGAGCGCCCCTACGACGCCGAAACGATCCTCAGAGGCCCCGGTGCACCCAAGATCACCCTGACCCGGGGTAAATCAGTTTCCTTCGGTATATCCTACGGCCTAAGCCTCGATCTAAAAGACAAGCTCGGAATATTCAAGGGTGGTCTCAAACTTGGATCAATAGATCAATCGTATACTTACAATCTAGATCACACTTTTGAACCGGATTATGAGCATATGGGGCACTGGTGCGGGTATTGGACGCTCATACCGAAGATGGTGGAGAGTTGTGGATCTTTGACTAAGTGGCAGAGTGCGAATCTGGTTGGGCCGAATGGATCGGTTTCGCCGATGTGTGATAAGTCGAAGGGGAGTCGAACGTTTTCGAATCAATGCATATCGTATCCTTTTAAGAAGGACCGAGATAGGGTTGACGGTGCTACTTTGGTTGGTAAGTGGCGTACATTCCTTCGTAGTAAGGGGCTCTGGAAAGAAATATATACTGACGAAGGTGTTTATGTAGTCCGCGTCGATTGCAAGAGACTTAATGTACTGGCTCCTATGAAAAGTCAACATGTTATTTACCGGCAACCTGGTGTCGCTGATCTTGGACCTGGAAAGCATACGAAGGCGCCAGGGGATAAGAAATAAGCCGTCAACGTGAATTCAAACAATCTCTACATTGAATTCATGAAGGGATTAGGATTGTGATCTGATGCTGGGGACGGATAATAAATAGTGTCTATATTGGGCGACGAGGGGTTCGAGCGTTTAGTCAAATGGTGCGGATATGTGAGTATGTAAGTATGTAAAGATACTCATATGTATATAATACTTGGTAATATAATTCATTCAACATGAAACTTTACAATTGCATCTGTAGCCCTAATGACAAGACTAGCCCCAATGGTCTGCCGGTTGCAGAATCATATATTCTGCTTGCAAAGGTTTAAATTTTCTATTGCTCGAAGGGTTATAATTAATGATATTTCAAGTTAGTATCAGAGCGCTGGTATCTGTGAACAAAATGCAGACAGAAGCTTGAACCCTTGCGCAATTGCATGAAAATATCTCTGTCAGAGAATACTTGGAATATATCGGTATATGAGTACTTAAGTATTCGTATCCCGAACGGCGTGTGTGTCATCTTAAAGCGATAACCAATGGCAGTATTTTCAGCGGAATGTGGAATACTCGATTATATTACGGGTGCCAACGAGAATCGAAAGTCGGAGTGGAAGCGGCGGAAGATAAAGTCGAAGAACTTGATCTAGCCGGGATGCAAGTAAAATGTCGTAGCATCAATGCGGCCTGGGAATTCGGAACATGAGAGAGCGAGATCGTTGGGGTATATCGCCCACCTCCATATTACTGTTCGTAGAACCTCCAGCCGACTTCCGATGCACGGCTCCACAATACTCATGCATCTAAATGTTCAATTGAACATCTTATATGGGGTTTTGTTTAAAAAACACACCCTGCACGGCCCAAGGATACACTTCGTAAAGATATCCGCGAACGTAAGCTTGCGTCGACCTGGTGATAATGGTGCGGTTCTGCCCTGCTAGCGGATGCCACGATGGAGGCCTGGTGTCTTTTTTCTCGTCGTCGCGCCGGCCGGTTTGCCGTCGCTTGGTTGCAACTGCCAGTCCAGGGACCGACTAGTCGACGGGCAGCGGCGGAAGACCCTGGCCAAAACTGTCAAAAGGTAGTCGTAATCGATGCCACGGTGCCGGTCAGCCGCCGACGGCTCGTCGACGGAATGAATGCAACCTGCACCGGTCTGCAATGCATCTCCGGGGCCGGCCAGCCAGCCAGCCAGAAAAATGTGAGCCACTGGAAGGTTAATCCGCGGACACGGCCTGGCTGGCTGGCTGGCTGGCTGGCTGGCGAGCAGAGCAAATTAAACAATGCAACCAGACGACGAGGTGCAGCGGAGAAAGGGCCCTGAGGGCATCGAACTTCTGCAGCTCAGATGCAATGAATCGAAGGCGACGGCCTGGGGAGAATCGAGCAAGATCTGGGCCGGGATCTTGGGGCTAAGCTTTTGTTTCATCCCGTCCGCTGGAAAGGTGAACGCTGTCATTTTAACGACCTAAAGTTAGCCCAGCAGCCGAATCCGTGAGGCCTCACAAATTAGTCGACACGGGGGAAAGTAACTCCTGAATGTGATGATATCTTTCCGGCGGGCGGTGCTGCTGTCCTGGGATTAAGTAACATTGGTGTTCGTCGGTTGGTGGTGCTACTTACCCCATACAAGGGCCGCTTCTCATTTCCAACTTGCGTCACTTCATCTCCTGGCCCTCAGCTCCCTCTCTTCTCTTCTCTCCTCCTCCTCTCCTCCTCCCCGTCTTCCTCTGCAACCACTCATCTCATCTCATCTGGCTTCTCTCTCCGTCGACCGTAACCCTCTCCTATTCATCGTCCTGCCGAAGTCTTCACCGGAGAAAGTCCTGTTCGCTCGACCTGCCGTCCCCGTCTATCATTTAAAAATCCAGTCTCCAGTCCAAGCCGTCCCAGAACCAAGTCCACCACCACCACCACCACCAAACACCCACTCAGTCTCACACGTTCTATCTGCCAGTCCGAACTGCCGTAGTCTACTCTTCTGCCAATCTACTCACCTCGCGAACGCTTCCTGCAGGTTTCGCGACTTGCAACGGATACGCCGCTACACGTCGTCCTGTCACCTTCCCGAAAATCCGCAACCGTGGCTTCCAAAACTGCCACCCTCCTCTCACCGACGAACATGCCCGACGGTGGTCCTTCAAGGCTGCACTCAGGCTCCGTGCCCGGAGGCCGACGGAGACGATCTAGCAGTATCATCTACGTCGAGCCACCGGAGACGATCGAGCAGCTGTCGGATCAGGTCGCGTTGCCTAACCTCAACGCCAACTGGGTCAATAACAAAGGTCAGTCTCTGAGATTTCAGTGCCGGAGACACCGGAAATAACGTCAAGAGGTGGATCTGGAAGCTCCGTATCTCCGCTCCCCGGGAAGGGGAGCTAGGGTGAACTCCGGGCTTCCCGAAATGCTACACTTTGGAACTGTCAGATTAGAATAAAGCCAGGAGCTGACAGCGTGAACGAACAAACAGGTGCCTGGCTGATCCACCCAGTGTGTATCGCTGGCTTGAAGATATTCTATGACACGATACCCGGCGTCTCGCAGGAAACCAGCTGGACGCTGACTAATATCACTTATATGGTTGTATGTGACCACCACCAATAGCGCCCTCAACGATAGCACCACCCAAAAGCTGACATGCAGCATCACAGGCCACTTATCTTATGTTCCATTACGTCCAAGGTATCCCGTTTGAATTCAACTCCGGTGCATACGACAACCTCAACATGTGGGAGCAGATGGACAACGGCGACCAGTACACACCCTCGAAGAAGTTCCTGACGTCGATGCCCATACTGTTGTTCCTCCTCTCCACGCACTATACGCATTACGATTTAACATTCTTTGTCGTCAACTGTATGGCATTGATGAGCGTTATTATACCGAAGCTCCCAAGCGTATGTCTCAGATCTCAGACACCCATATCTTTCCTATCTCGTACACGAAACAAGCTAACGTCTTGGGCCTCGGCCAGTTTCATCGAATGCGAGTCGTGATGCCGTGGAGCCAAACGATCGAAGAAGTCGACGGCGAAGAACCTTCCTAGCCGGCTTCCTCTAATTTTCCTTAATACGCATTTCCGGGTCGTTGTCTTTTGCTTTCCATGCATTTTTGGTTTAGAAGAGCATCTTGTCGAGGTTTCAATGCACCGTCGGCAGATTGGGGCCGTCGGGCATTGGGAAGCCTAGCATTTCGTTTTCGATTATTGTTTATTGTCATTTTGGATTTCCCGTTCTGCTTCTGTGAAAAATATCGGCGCACTGTACAGCTTTTGTCGCTTTCCCCCCCTTTCCCCTTTCCTTTCCTTGGTTTGTCACCCCAGTTGAAATGATGGATCTCAGTGTTTATTTTTGGTGAAAGGAGAGGATCTTGAGTGTTTTACAGGGTAGAGGGAGGTTCTATTCTCGCTGGGGAATGGCCGGTATATCGGAACCCCAGGATTCGGCGACTGGCATATGTTCGGAGTGAACACACACACTATTAACTGGGCGGCGATAGTGATAGATCGATGGTTCTACTGTTTTGGAACTGAAGTTACCATGCACCCTGCTGTTTCATTGTTTTTTTTGCTTCAAAGTCCTTCTGCGACCCGGTGGAAGAAGAGTAAGGCTGCCAAGCCGTCACCGCGGATATAAATAGACGCTGTTGTTATACTCGAACCTTGCGAAGTGGTACTCCGGAGATAATAGTTCTCTGATCAAGTACCTTCTGTTATATATTACTATTCAATCGAGTCTGTCTTCGTCCGTATCAGTTCTCCATCGGTATCATGACTAATCCCGTGTCTGTTGTGGCGGTGGGGAGGACCCTGGCTGGGACGCAGGAACCGAGCTTTCGTGCTTCGGAACTCGATTTAGTGCCCGGCTCTCACACCAATCAACCTTCAACTTCAACTTCACCGCTTCACACCCTCATCCCACTCCACGCGCCACAGCTCTATCACGACGGCCTTTGAGATCTGGATATGGCTCCGTAAGCTCCGACGGCTCTAGATATCGCGAGTTCAAGTCACGTCCTCTTACCTACCACCCGCACCTCGCACTGATCCTGGCTTCGGACAACGTTACCAACCATCTCCCACCATGAACACCCACACCCCCATGGCAGCTCCTCCCCATGGCGGCATGACTCCCGGGAACCTCGCAACGTTCCCATTCTCCCCGGCAGTCTCACAAGCCCTCGCCGGTTCATCACCTCATCCCAATCTCAAAAAGTCACCGCACAGCTCCGCGCTCGCGCCATCGTTATCGAGTAGCGGCCTACAATTCGGTTCTCCCGCGAGTTCCACGACCGGCACGAAGTATCTGAACTCCCTCAACACGCTGTTAGGCGCCGATGGAGGTGGAGCGGGTGTCATCGTCGGTGGAGGCGAGGATAAAGAACGGAGCAAGCTTAAGAAGGTGCTCAAAGTTCTGAAGAACCGACCTGGGAAGATTTCCGAGGAAGGGATTAAGAGGGTTGCTAGGAGAGCTGGGTGAGTCTTTTCTCTTCTCTTCTGGTCGGGATGTTATTGTTGAATGGTGTGGATGGGGTTTGGCTGATTGGTACATGATGGTTACGTTGGCAGAATGCAATATCACACTGATAGTACTACACTTGTGAAGGGGATTCACACGTTGATAATATCAGGTATTATAGTAGTGGTAGATGTAGACTTCAAAGACTCAACGGTCTCGCGCGTCGCCCTTTCCTTCGCCGAGACCTCTGGTCCGACGGCCGAATTCTCCGACCGTGCGGCCAAAATTCTGGAAAAGACGCTGCTGTCCCCGTCGTCATCGTCGTCATCGGTCTCTCGTACGAATTCATCGACGTCTAATTACAGTATAATCTCCTCTCTCGCGCAATTCGCCGATAATCTCGAGCGTTTTGCCAGGTCGGACCGACTCAGCCATCTTCCTTCTCTAAATTGCTTCAGCGCGGTAACGGGATTGTACGTTTCCATGATGAAGATTTGGGAGAAGGAGGTGGTTAGTTTTGGTGGAGAGGTTGAGGCTATGTGTAAGGGCATGGGGCGTCCGGGGATGCATTTGAGGGGCAAGGTTGGGTTTTGCATCGATTATTGGAAGGAGAGGAGGTTTATTAGTGAAAATAAGCCTGGTAAAGGGAAGGGTCGGGAGGATGGAGAGGAGACTGGGAAGTTTTGGAGGGTGGTTGTGGATGTGGATGAGCTGCCTAACGAAACTTATATCACGCCGGTGAGGAATTCGGAGGATTGGGTCTCGGATAACGTCTTGAAAGGGTAGGTTAACCTTTCTATTCATCGTGGTCGCAGGGGGAGAGATACTAAAGTTTAGGGGTATAGATCTGAAGGCCTCTTCGGCACCGTCACTCACGAAATCGACTGGATTGAACCGCCGCTGAATAACTACGAGCCAGCGACTAACCCAGAGGTCCTATCTCGACTGAACAACACCCGTTTCATTGCAAAGCTCGATCCGCCTGTGGTCATCAGTCTGCAAGATGAAGTCGAGATTCTGAACGCAGCTGGAGCATCCACGATGTCGCAGGTCATACCTGGGCCGTTAGAGGCGGTTCTATGTCCCAAAATCAAAACTGGGAAGGAACCACTGATAAACGGGCGAAGGGTATACGCGAGAGCTGAGGGAGAAGCTGCAGAGCATATCTACAATCTGAATACGCTGAGGCCTGCTTACGGGCGGGTCTTGGAGGAGATTCCGTTTTCGCACCCAAGGCAGTTGGGTGTAATATTCCAGGTTTGTCTACCGAGCGTTGTCCCTCTGATCGGGTTTGAACAAGGCTAACTCGGATGGCTATGCAGATTCTACGAAAATACGCGTGTTTCAGCACAGTATTCCACAGCGCCTTCCCAGAGGATCTATCACAGCAACAGGTACAATCATCCCAACCACCACCGCGGCAGCAACCGGACATGATGGACTTGGACGACTTCCTTTCCGACTCTGTCCCCGCCAAAGCATCAGTTCCGGTGGATGTATCGATGAACACCCTCCCACTCGGGTTTTCGCTGATATTCCCATACGATAACGAGGGCATCAGCCAGATCGAAGTTAATATCATGAATAATGCGGATTTACAGATATTGGCTGTCAGTGGAGGGGTGGCTATGGCGGAGTCGGAGGCGGTGAAGAGGGTTGTGGAGGTTACGGAGGATCTGGGGATTTTGGTGGAGTGGGTTAGGAGGAAGGGGCGTGAGGGTGGGGATGCGATGGTTGAGTAAGTAGGTGGGGGGCGGGGATGTTTGTTTTTGTGGTGGTGTGGTTAATGGGATTGTTTTGGGATACCCTCTGGCGTATTTTATGATGCGTATGCATGCATAGACTGGCGGTTTACACTGGTCTAAAGCCTTTAGCTTATATTAAGAAATTTGATCTGTATTCCGTTATGGAAGGGTGGGAATATGACCCCTGCATTTACTAATTTCGTTCAATGAATTCAATGAATGCCGTCGAATTCGTCTACTTAGATCAATGCATCGCCAAGGCATGTAGGCCATAGGGTGAATATCTTGGGTCACAAGCGAGTGAATTACGAGATCTGATTTAGAAAATTTTATATCCCGAGAAATATCATGATATCTGCGTAGTCTTGTTCCCAGACGCCAGATAGAATAATAGGCTGATCCCTCGAGCTCCTTGCCCAGGTATATATACGCGGAGATAGATCTCGATTCAGGAACATCCAGAAGGACTTTCTCGTAGTACCCCGTTTGGCTGATTATAAATGTGTATATATAACCAGGCGCCGGGCAGTCGCTTTGTCTTTTCAGTAATTCTACCTCGAAGCTTGCTAAATTACAGCTTTGAAGGACGTGCACGGTGATAATTAGAGGCTTTTCAATTGATTGTTGTCACTTACTCTGGTATCCGAGTTTGTTTCGTAAATTAGCTGTGTACTTGAAGCAATTCTACTCGAGAGGAACTACCGGGAATATTAATATGGGGTTGCGTTTACTCTGTTGCATTGTGAAGGTTGATCGGCTAAATGTTTGTCCGCATTACGATACCGTATTTGGATTTAATGTCGAGACCGATTTGGACATGTTTGTTCCGTAAGCTTAAAATAATACCACATCACAACACGGTTTGGGAACAAGAGATGCGGCTTTGTGTGGGAAGGGGGGTTGAGGGGACCGCCAGCGACCTTTGCGGGCTGAATGTATGAGTGAAAGTGTTCGGGTGCGGTGGGTATTGTGTCAGTTGGCTACCGCGGTGGTGTGTAAGTCGTATTTCTTCGTAGGGTTTGGGCTGTCTGGGCAAGTGTGGACTGTATCTGAGTGCCCACTCTTGGGATGTCTAACTGGGGGTGCCTTTTGTATTTACTTCTAGGGGTTCCAGGGCATACGGGGGCATACGGAAGTATGATAATATACTCGGCCGCCTTTTGTAAACCAACCCGGGCATGTGGGTTTGCGGCTAGGCTTTCTTCATGGGGTTGCAGTTGGGTCTGGCGGTGGAACCGTAGCTGGTCAGCTGCGAGCTTAGGGTTATAGGGGAAACGGACTTTGGAATTGGTAATACAGTTCTAGGCAGGTTTTCTTGATTTTGCACGGGGGATACGGGAATTATGGAATGTCGAGTATATATTGTGTGTGCGGTTGTGGGGTACCGGTAGTCTAGGGGCTGGAGGTACTAGTATATAAGCTTAAGACCAGCTGCAGGTGTATGATTGACTTTCTTGATTCGTTTATCCGTCCTTTCCTTGTATTCCTTTGATGTCCCTTTCATAGTTTACATACTGTGACCGAGTCAGGTTGGATTGGGATTGCAGCAAAGGCTCAGAGTGGTGCTGCAATGAAAGTGTATTGAAGCATGCTAACGCATTGGCTCAGTGCGGGTACCTGGACCGGTCTACGTGATAGATTTATGACTAGGTTCATTGAGTGCCGGTACTACCATATGTTGTGGGAGAGACATGGTTTCGTTGGTAAGATCCGTGTCCTGATCATAAGATATGGTAAGGGTCTCTACGTCATTGCATACTTCTACATACATTAACTCCCCCAAACGACTAATTTATAATTATCAGTTATTTTTTCGGAGGCTACCGTTGCAATATCGCTTCGACAGGTCGTAAGAACGTGGTCCATAAACTCCTTCAAGCGGGATCGATATCTAGTTAGGCTGAGGCTGTTCGACCACGGCGCGTGCGTTGCGGTGTTAAAACATGCAACACAGGCGCAGGGAATCCCGGATGACTCCAACGGCCGCGAACGGTGAGTGAAGCTGAGAACAATTATCACCACCGTGTCTTTTTGGTCTCCGTCTTGATGTCATTTGGAGGACTAAAACGGCAGTGGCGATGATAACAGAGTATTCACTTCGAAGATGTACGTACTCCCCGCGTGAACTAAGAGCAACCACGGTGAGCACTGTCTTGCACTTATGGCGGCCAAGTCCCCAGCTAGTTAGCCTTTGATAAAGCAGAGATTCAGGCCAATCCGATCACGTTATTTCCAGAAGAGCCCGGCCGGTCCCTTTGCCTGTGTCTTTTTTTTTTTTTTTTTTTTTTTTTTTTTTCCTTCTTGTCTCCCCTTTCGCTGGCCATTTCTGATACCGTGCATGCATACCTGGGCTGGCATACTCCCATACCTGCTCCCACAGGTACCCAGCAGCTCCTGACTTGGACTGAGTCTTAGCTCTCCATCATATTTTTCCATCGTGTCGGGTGCTTTCGAGCTGACAGTCGGCCAGGCCCCCAAACAAAGGTGAGTTCAGCAAGTTGGAACTGTCTTGCTGGCATTTTAGCCTTTCCTTCCCCTTCCAAGTTCCAAGACCAAACCTCGACCTTTAATTAACTTCACTTCTCCCTCTCCCCATCACCCCCATCCATCCATCTCATCCATCACCACCATCCGACCAACCTCGTCTGCCACCTGCGACCGCCGTCTGACGAACTTGTTTTTCACGAATCGCTTGCAGCTGCAGTCCATCTGGTCCGTTGTCTCTTTCCTCTTCCTCTTCCTCTGCTCATCCTTCTCCGTCCTCCCTTCTCCTCTCCCTCCACCCTTTAATCGCTCGTCCGTCGTCCTCGTCCTCGTCGTCCGTCCGTCCTGTCTGCCCTTTGCTGTTCCTGTCGTCATACCATCCCGTCCTCGAGTTTCTCCGCTGCCATTTCCATTGTAGCCGGACAGACACCTCCCCTTTCCCCTGCCCCGTCAGCCTCTGCCACAGCAGCTTCTCAGGCATCATCGTTGTCCGTCGACCTGGGTTGCCCGACCTGTCTGTTCCCGTCCGGAGAGCTTCCAGGGTCCCAAGGTCCAGCTGCCGTCGCTCGTCCAACACATACTGAGATCCTGCTGTGTCGCCAGCTTGGCCTCCTTGCTATTTTGCCCCGGCCAGCTGTTTTATCCAGTCGCATCATAAAATTTTTCCCGCCACGCATCCTCTTTGAACTTCCCGTCACAACTTCGGAGGTGAATTCGGAGCTAACCGATCCAACTTTTTTTCGCTCGAATAGTTTTTATTATTATTAAATCTCACGTACCCAAGGAGACATCCTTTTTTTTATTATACGATACCACGGGAATACCCTTGTCTAGGACTTGAAATCAGTCAAGATGGGTATGTCAATTTCGAAACTCTTCGCTGCCTTCCTCGGCAAGAAGGAGATGCGTATTCTTATGGTCGGGTTGGTAAGTAAATGTTCCCTTATTTCTATCCGGTCGATGCTCTTCCCGTAGAGGACGTCGTGACGTGTCGGCCTAGGCCTTGGAGGTGTCCGGAGTCCCAGTTTTCGTGTCTGCCGGAAGCTTCCCTCGCCTACGATACCCTACAGACGGATCTCATGTCGTCCGATAAGCAATACTAGACCTCGATGCTGACTACTTCGCGAACAGGACGCCGCTGGTAAGACGACCATCCTGTACAAGCTGAAATTGGGTGAAATTGTCACCACCATTCCAACCATTGGTACGGCCCCTTTTTCTCCTTCACCTGACTGCCGAGTCATCGTACTGATCAGTTCCTTAGGCTTCAACGTCGAGACCGTGGAATACAAGAACATCTCCTTCACCGTGTGGGACGTCGGTGGGCAGGACAAGATCCGTCCGCTGTGGAGGCACTACTTCCAGAACACACAGGGTATCATCTTCGTCGTCGACTCGAACGACAGAGAGCGTGTTTCCGAGGCCAGGGAAGAACTCCAGAGAATGCTTAACGAAGATGAACTCCGAGACGCCCTTCTTTTGGTCTTCGCCAACAAGCAGGATTTGCCGGTACGTTGCACAAACAAAAGCCTCAGGCCTCCTTGGTAGGCCTGATCGAACATATGAATGGAGCTGACGGAATGGGAAATCGCTAGAACGCAATGAACGCTGCCGAAATCACCGACAAACTTGGATTGCACAGCTTGAGACAGCGAGCATGGGTACGTCACGCGACCTTACACAACCTGGATCCTGGGTGAGGAATGTTTCTTGCATTCAAAGCTAACGTCCTTTTCTTTAGTACATCCAACAAACCTGTGCTACTTCCGGTGACGGTCTCTACGAAGGATTGGAATGGCTCTCCCAGAACATCAAGAAGAGGCAGAACATGTAAAACTAGACTCTCAGGCCCTCCTTCCTCATTGTTTTCTTCTCTCAAGCTTTCCTCTCCTGCATACCCATCTCTCTACTACAGCTTCCATCTTCCTCTTTCTCTTTTTTGGGGACTTCTAAAACTTCTCACACACGATGAACGAGATATTTACGACTACGAAACGACAAAACAAAAAAAGCTCCAGACAAGCTCTTCGAGGAACGGGGGAGGGGGAAAGGAAAAGATTGTTAACTTTGCCAATTGTTTTTTTAATATACTTTGAGCTTTTTTTGGGACAAGAAAGGAAAGGGAAAGATAAGATAATTACAGCCTTTTTGTTTACTTCAATTCTCTCCTACCTGACCCTCCCCTCTTCTTCCTTTTGCTATGTGTGAAAGCTTGCGCTTGCTGCCTACTCTTTTTTTTCTTCTACTAGCTTTTTTTACAAATTCCAGATTCGATGTGCTCACTGTGTGTGTCTCCCTTTTTTGTTCCGGAAAAGAAAAAAGAAAGAAGAAGAAATGGAAGCTACTATTTTTCCCTCTTACAAAGTGTGCTCGTACCTCCCTTGCTCGTATTCCGTCAATGGTCTACTTTCGTTATAGGGCTTCTTGCTTATGGTAGCGTTAGTGCTTCTACTCTTTTGGATGTTAACGGCAGGTTATTGAATATAGTTTTTTTATTCTCGCATCGGATTGCTCGTGGAGGGGTTCTTGATGAGCCGCTGTAGCCGGTTGATATCGTGATGAGGTGCTTGGGTATTGCATGATGCTGTACTAGTTTCTCATGCATATCGGTGTATCTGGTGATATATGGTGTGTAGGCAGCATGCGGGTGGGTTTGGGACAGTATACCCCTCGACGGGGTTCACCGGTTCGAGGATTACTCCGTTTGAGGACGATGAGGATGGAGTATGCATATGCACTGGGAAGATAATTCGGGTTAAGGGTCATTGATATGATTGCATGCGTTTATGGACGATGAGGTTGTGATATGATGTGAGAGGGTTTTTGGTATACTGTATCCTTTTTGATATTTGAGTTAGTGACTGGATTTGCTAATTGATTGCCTTGGTTTTTTGGGGTTCTAGGCTGGGGGTGAAGGGGCTCGAGCCGCCTTTACTTGGAGATGGATAGGTTAGAGGGGGCGGTTGTGCATGGTGTGTCACATTGTGGATGCATATCCTATGATTGAGGAGGGTGGAGAGGGGGTAGGGGGGGTGTGGATTGAGTATGCAGCTGGTTGCCTGGATGGGTTAATGGACTCTTAATTCTTACACCCCCCCCCTCTTGGGCTTCCAGGAACTCTTTGTCTCTGGTCGATGGTGCATGCCGTGGATCCGGCTTGGAGGAGGGGGGGTGGGAGGACACGGTTACTGTTGTAGAAGGGGTAGATTGAACGATGGATGGGATATACGGAATAGGTGAATGTGGTCTCATGCTCGGACGTCACAAGATGGCTATGGATATCGATCGATGGGGGATACCTCATCCATTGAGGAGGTTGTGCATTGTCTCGGGAACCGGGACATCAACTGGGTAGGGGGGTATGTGGAGGAGAGTAATTTGGGTTCAAGGCTAGAAGGGGGTTCAAGAGGTACTCTGCATGGACCTCGAGAGCTCGTGAGGGCTTTTAGCTTGATGTATTCTACCCAGTTGTATGCACGATGGCCTGGTGACCGACACCGTCTTCTGAGGATTGATGCTCCACTTAGTTGAATATCTGCCTTGGTATAAGTTGCCTTTGGCTGCTTATATGCATGGTATGCCCGGTTCGAGGCTAGATATGCCATAGAGTAGAGTGATATATACGCAGCATGCAGGACCGGGACCGGGACTTCAAAAGCTAGTCGACCTACGAGCAACAGGTAGTAAGATTGTTATAACTTTTCTCCATTGACATTGATTAATCACACTCGCTGCATGCCTGCTAGTTACCATCGTGTAAAAAAGGAAAGAAAAAAAAAAAGTGCCGGTCTGTTGAACACCCTCGCTGGAAATAAAACAAGAAGAAGAAAAAAGGAGGACATCAATCTCGTCGTAAAAAGCCCATGTCATGTATTCCGATCCCTGGGGGGTTAAATGCAGCCGCCCCCCCTTCCAAAAAGCAATAACGGCGCTATCGTAGTAGTAGTGAATGAAGATGCAGGTCATGAAGTAATGAAATGATGTAAAGGAAAATGTATGAAGGAGGTGGGTATCTTTAGACATTAACTCGTTGTTGTTGAAAACAGCATGAAACGCCTCTAGAATGAAAAGAGTACTCCCCGTGAAGGTGGAGAAGAAGAAGAAAGGAAGGGTGGAAAAGTAGAAGTGAATGGGAAGGAAAGCAAAAAACTATAGCATTTTGTACCTATATCATCGGAACCCTGACATTAGAGCTAGGGGGAGAGGAGCTTACAAGCTCAACCACCTCTGCTCCCTCAGGCTCTGCTCACGCTCCTCGTTCAAATGAGCTTTCTTCCAGTCCCAGTACTCAGCAAGCCTCAGCTCAGCATAAGCTGCATAATCGAAGTCGATTTGTGAGATGGTAGCCTGGATAAGAGCCCAGATTCCCCAATAAAACCCGGGGATTCCTCGGAAGCTATCAACTTCCGTCATGACGGTATCGATTTCTTCCTCGGTTATTTCATCGGTTTTCTTTTCTTCCCTTCCGTCGCCCTCGCCTTCTTCCTTGAAGGAGCGGAAGGATTCGAGGTAGGATTTTACGAATGATCTTCGGGTTTGAGAGGTCGGGATGAGGTTGTAATCACAGTCGAAACCGGTCCATTCGGAGAAGTGGTTTGCGATGTCGAAGGCACGTTCGGAAGGGATGGCGTATCTGGTTTCGTATATATTAGCATCCGAAGCAGCACTGTGAGGGGATATGGATAGGTCATACTCATAATCGATAAAGGTAACCTGCAGGTCATCCGCACTGCCGATATCCGCCGGACAGAACCCGGTCCTCTTCTCCTTCTTCGGCAAGACGATGACGTTCCCGCTGAGAAGGTCGCAGTGGCCGAATACGATGTTACCGAGGCCCCTGAGCCCCGTGTTATCCTCAATCCACTCCAATTCGTCCCTCAGCGTCGTCTTCTGTGCAATTTCCTCCGGTTTATGCTCCGGTAGAGCGGCAATCCACTTGTCAAGCGTAAGCCACAGCTCGGATTCTCCCGGTTGGACGCCTTTCTCTTCAGCGACTTCTTCGGATTCCCCGTCGGTGCTATCACCGCCTTCACGCAGGAAGGCTTCTTCGTCGCTTTCGAGGCCTTGGTCGTCGTAGATGAGCTCTGGGACACCGCTGTCGGGTGAGATCCTACGACGGGGACCCATGAGGTCGAGAGCGTCCATGAGACCCTTGGTATCTATCTTGGCGTGCCATTGCCCCAGACGCTTCGCGACGGCGGTGTAGACCTTTGGGAGGGAGAGGTCGGCTGGAGAGGTTACGCGACCCGGGACGAAGCGGTAGATTAGGCCGTTGTTGAAACGGGCGAGGAGAGGGGGTGCGAGGGAGTGCATGGCGAGGTAGAAGTGGTTCTGGCATTCTCCTGTGAGGTTAAGACGCTTCTGTTAGTATCGTTCAATTGCTAGGCTTTTTTTTTTTTTTTTTATTTTTTGTGATGAGGACTTACTGCTACGGTCGATGAGGACGCTGGTGCCCTTCCCGTAGGCCCTGAGAAGGGTAGACTCCATCTCATCGATTGAGACCTTCTCGGCACCGGTGGCGGGATCGTGGGAGATGGTCTTGTGGACGCATTTGAGCAGGGTGTTCGTGATGCCGTCGGTGAAGCGGACGAAGTCGAGGTGCGAGGGATCCCAGTGCGGGAAGAGAGTCAGGATGAGGTGGGTTGCGCAGGCGTTGGCGTCGGCTTGGGAGAAGGTTAGGGGAAGGAAGGTTAAGGGCTCTTCGTCGCACATTTTTACAACGACGACACGATGTATCTAAACTAATTATCTCCTGGTAGCCTTATTGATTGTACGTTATAGAGTTGAAGGGGAGGAGGAGGATGAAGAAGAAGAGGAAGAAGAAGGAAGGGAGAGGGAGATGTGGAGAGATTAATTAATTAATGCAGAGAGCGGCCTTTGTGGCTAAATAATTAATTGTTTTAATTAGCTTCAGTTGGGGACGAAGACATCCAACAGACAACCATCTCTTTCTTTCTTTCTTCCATCGACGGGGCGGGTGGGAATGGCTTCGTGGCCAGGGGATGCTCTACGGCCTCAAGGGGGGCTATTATATCGCATCTGATCGTGTGAGGGCGCACGAGACCGAACAGAGCAGCTTACGACGCTGCCGACTCGAACTTACCGACGGCGAAGAAGCCAATTGTCCGTTCCTCCAAATTGCCATCCGATGGACACGCAGACGGGCAAAAGTATAACGGCCAGGGTCTCCACTGCGATATCGCTTTAAACCCCGTTCAGTCTGGGGGAAAAAGGCCCTTTTGTTGGGGAGGATTTTAAATTTTTCGAGAGATGCAGGTTGCATTTGCACATGCTAAATTGGCATCGGAACGGGTGATATTACAGGCTGGAGATTATGCAGGAAACCAACCAGCTCGTGTGATGTGATGGAGCTATGCTTCGAGCTCAGGGGTAGCTCTCTTTCTCTCTCACACTCGCTCTGAGGTAAGTGTGCGCGGTGGGGGGCTGCGGATTGGACGGATCCAATGTCTGGACTACGTGATGTCGACATGCTGAATTGGCCGATGCACAGGGAGTACGCACGACGGTGATGCTCGAGGAGGACTTCGGTGTCGTGTGAGGGCGCCCACACGACTCTCTTCTCTCTTTCGCCTGCTTCTCTTAATTGCTTTTCTTCGTTCGGCCGTTGTCGACGTCAAACATCCGCCTTTAACGTAAGTCGGATACTCCACGCCCCGTTTGTTCGTTCCACTCTTACGTAATCACCAGTGTAGATTTTGCAAGGCTCATGAATTGTCCACCCGCTTTCGATCCGGCCGTTGCAGTTAATTCTGGAGTTAGTGATCTCTGGTTGACAGGGTCTCGCGTTAAGGTGCCCTTGCCGCCGTCTCGGAAGCTAACTGCATGCGACGGATGGATATAATCTTCAGATCCATTTATATCAGGACAAATCGCGTATATAGCAATGAAATGCAATGGATTTCTGTGTATACAGGATTGCGCTGCACACGTACAGACGCACAGCCGCACGCCACCAGTGCAAAAAGGCATCCCCGACACGAAATAGGATCCTCTAAAATATGTCAGTCGGAGCCGGGAAAGGGAAAGCCCACCCCGCAATCGCTTTTCGGACTTCGTAAGCTTTGAGTAAACGTCGTCCGATCTTCTGCGTCTGAATATTGAAGCCAGACGATTGTTTCCGGCGTCCTTTAAACTATCCCGGATTGATTTGCGTACCTGCATAGGCATACACGACGCCATGCCCACCTCTCGACTGCTTCACCGGCTGTCGGCCCTCCTGGGAAGACCCGGGAAACATGAAGCGGAAGATACCGAGACGCCCGCCGCCGACGGTCCTGCTTTTATCCCGTTGCTCGAACTCCCCACTGAGGTTGTCGAGGATATCTTTTACCAGGTCTGCTTTGCCCCCGTTGGATCCTTTGGCTTGGGTCTGGGACTGACGGTTGTCAATATATTACATGAATTGATGCACGCAGTGTGATAATGAAACTCTGAAGAACCTGCGACTTGTTAGTCGTACCGTCTCTGAGATAGCTTCACACTGTCTCTTCTACACCTCTAGACTACGATTCGCCGTAGTTATCAACGAACATGGAGCCCTGAGACCCCTGCGTCCTCAGGAAAAACTATATCCTCACTTCCCCCCCCTCATTACGGAGGGCAAGAGGAGCAAGGATCCTTGCTACCCGACAGAGGTACTTGAGCTCAACGAGATGGACTTCCTATTCGATAATGCCCGCGAGCTTCATATCCACATCGCATTTACCTCGAAGGAGCTTTTCTTTCGTACTACGAACCCTCGAAATCTAAAAGATATGCAAGAGATTCGAAACTTCCCCCTCATCAAAAACCGCATGGCGTGGGGCACCGATGCCTTTGGGGACTTTGTGACCAGTTTTAAACACCTCGTCGTCTTCAAGTTCGTACTAAATTCCCGCAACCTTTTGGCCTCGCTATGGGATAATTTCGTTATACCAATTGATACTGTGCATCCGAGCCTAGCTAACTGGACCACGTACCTTAGGATACAGACGGAGACTAGCGAAATCGAAGGGTTTCGCGCCAGGGAGCCGAGACTTTATCGGGACATCTGCGATCTTCTGTGCGTCGTCACTCACTTGGATATAAAAATCTCGCTGAAGATCTACGACGACGACTTCCCAGGAACGTTATACGGCTTCCACAACTTCCCAGCCTTGACATCCTTGACATTTGAAGCCCCCAATAGTGTTGAGGGCCTCGAGTTCCTCACCATTTCCCAGTTCCTTCAAGCACAACGATCGACGTTTAACCTCCGTTCTCTGGAACTGAAAACCATAGAGGACGCTAACTTCCAAGATGATTTGGTGCCGAAGTACCTGTCAAATCTCCAAACTTTGATTGTGAATCAAACAGAGCCCACGAGGGCTACTTATAGCGAAGCACCCCCGGATACGAGTGCAGTTACCCAATTGGAATTCATCCTCGGTCAATGGACCCGCCTACCGCCTTTGCGTAACACCATATGGGATTCTCTACTCAAGCACTCGGTCCCCCTGCGCTATCTAACAGTGCGTGGGCAGTCGAGATCGCTGTTAAAGTATCTGGTCTCCTGCTCGCGTCCGTTGGAGAAAATCGATATTACGATTTTGGGTTATCCTTGTTCGGCATTTAATACAAACGGAACAAAGGAGAGGATCTGCGAGTCGGAGCACCAGGCGGTTGAGGAGTTTATGGGGATGTTTTGGTTGCAGGCTATTCCTGTTCATAAGTCAGCGTTAAGGTGTGTAAAGGTCCCTCCCGTATATATACGCGGTAACTGGCGGTTGGGTTGGAAATCGTCAGGCTTTAGTTTACCATGGCAGGGATATGCACCTGGTTTTGAAGTCAAGGCGCTAATCAACTGATCATTGAATTCTTTCTACCGGCAGGCACCTTTGCATCAGAGCGCCGCGTGGACATTGCAGAAAGTCCGAGTATGAAATTTCTTTTGTGCAGGATGCATTCGCTAGGCGACTTAACAAGCTCGACCCGTGGGGCTTTACGGAAGCCGCGAAGGATGCGTTGGTGACCTGCGAGCGCCTCAAATACTTACACATGGGTTCAATCGAAGTGTCGAAAATGAAAGAGGCGATGGAGTATACCCTGAGTATGCTCCCGTCCGTCACCTACTTCAGGTATACAGTAGGAGGATTCACGGAGAGGCAGAAAATGACTATGGATGGAAAAAAGTCTACCACGGAGGTGATGAAGGCCTATGATGACGTTCGAAGGAAGGTTCTTGAAGTTAAATGGGATAAGGATATACCGGATAATAGGTGGAAGGAGGTCAAGATTGAGTTGGTACCCCTTGAGGATGGAACGTGGTGGATGGAAAGGGATGAGGAAGGGTATTGGAGGTGGAAGGATAATTACACGGTCTGGGAAAATCAGCGGTTGAAAAAGGCTCCCAAGATATATGATATGGGGGCGGGGCGTATGGTACGGGACCCAAATTATCTATGAACGGGTAATATTCTTGCGACTCAAGATTATTTATTCGGCTACGACCTCGATTTTCCGGTTTCCAAAGAATCATATATTTCATTTTATCTCAGAACATTCGCCCCAACTACATACTAACTATTCAGTCTCATTCCCAGCCAACGACTCAGGCAACTAAGCAAGCAAATATCCACCCTCAACCTGCAAAAGCGTTCCAGTCACAAATGGAGACTTCATGATATACAAATAACTCTCCGCCACATCCTCAGGGTGTCCGATGGTCCCCGTCAACGTCATCCCCTTATACACCTCCACCATCGCCGCAACCGTCTGCTCATCTCCAAAGCTATCGAACAACTCCGTCTTGATAGCTCCAGGACTGACACAATTAACCCTCACGGGCTTCAAGTCCTTCGCCAACCCCCTGGTCAACCCTTCCACGGCGGTGGCGACCCCAACGATCGTACTCCAACCCTGTCCGGGCTTTGTGGCGTTAGCACCGCTGGTGGTGGTGAAGGAGGATTCCGGGGAGACCTTGATGTAGTTGGTCAGGTGCTTTGCGAGGAGCATGTTCGCAATATACCTAACCGTGGTGAAACCCTTCGCGACTTCCGGTGTGATATCCGCGAGCTTTGGAAGCATGAGGGAGTCGCCTGCGGTGTTCACCACATGGTCCAATTTATTCTTCCCACCGTCGGTGACGTGTTCGTACAAGGCAATGATTTGGGCTTCGACGTCCGGGGAACCGAGGTCAACGGTTGTTCCGTTGATGTTGGAGGCGAAGTCTGGGTAGGCGGTTTGAAGGCGTTCGACGGCTTTGGAGAGCTTGGCTTGGGTGGAGGAGGCGATGGTTACTTTTGCGCCTTGTTCGAGGGCGCCCTCGGCGATGGCGAAGCCGATGCCTGAGCTACCGCCGATGATGAGGACGTTCTTGGAGGTGAGCTTGTTGGTGAACTTCATTTTGGTGGGAATGGTTATTTTGTTAAGGTGGTTATATATAAAAGTAGAGTGGAAGATGTTGAATTGGGTAATTGATTAGCTGGGGTGTATTGTAGATGCTGTTGAGATACTGATGCTATCGAACTCTGTGATATCATGACATTTTCGACGACTTCAATGGGGGTTTATATACCCAGCTTCAGTCGTATGGATCCCAATTGTATTTAATTGACGGAACCCAAAACTACCCCGCCGCGCCCGTACGATTTCAAAGCCATCGAATACCCGGTCCATCATATAGGCGTTATCCATGGCCAATCGATCCAAATCCTGATTTATCATGGAAGCTAAGTACCCTTCGCCGCATACGCGCAAGTATTTTTTTTAGGCCAAAATTGCAAAGATGTAATGGAGTTTACGGAGGTATCCGTAGTAAACGTCAAGGTCGGCCGAAGTGCGGTCGCTAGCCTTCCCGAAGTGGTATACTACCCTTTCGGAGGCCGGAGGTAAATCCGGATACGAGGTCCGGGTGGTTTGGTAAGCGAGACCTTCGTACTAAGCCTTCCGAGGGTGCCAAGAGTCAGGTAATTCCAATCGAAAGTTATTGAAGTAAGTCACGTGTTTACTTGTGGACCTCTGTAATTTAGCGCTTGACCCAATAAACGAACCCTCACCAGATCGCCACCTCCACAGGTTATGAAGCTCGTGAGATGCAAATTAACCTCGAAAACTCTAAATTGCATCTTCGCACTGTTCTCTCGACTCTCTGAACTTTTTGAAGACCTCTCTTGTATCGTTATTGGTGAATGTGAGGCAACTATCGCACGCTCTAAAGACTGCACGCTCCACTGAGCAGCAGATCAACACATCAACACATCAACACATCAACATTACCACTTCCCCCGACCAAGTTGGTGCTGCCCGTGCTCTTGAGATTCGATATAAGCGAAACGGGCATATGGGGTTTTGCGCAAGTTTTAATTCCGCATCGCAACTACACCTCAATCATCCTTAACTACCCCGACGAGCTGAGTTCCTTGAACCGCTATCACATCACACTCCACTCGACTATCGCCAGTTACCCGTTGGTTTTTGTTTCTTGTGATTATACTCGCAGATTCAGCTTCCATTGAAGAGAATTCTTTGCGATTGACTGGTGGGAAGGTTGACACGCCACTTCGTCGACAAACCTGCGAGATCATTGCTACCGAAACAACCATTCCACATTCTCCAGTCATTCCGGTAGAACGAGATCAGGAAAGATCCAAAGATCCCCGACACCATGTCAAACGAACCGGAAAAGAAGAAAGAGATACCCATCCAGCCCACCTACACTATCCCAATCGACCCAGAAGACCATCGAAGAGAGCTTGAAGAGCTTCTAAAAAATGGGGAAATCCCAGAAAACCAGATTGAAAATGTTAAGGCTGTGTTAAGAGACTTTGAGAATGGAATTGAGCGAGCACCGCTTTATCAAGATGGCAAAAGATTGAAAGATCTAGATGATTGTGTTCCGCAAGGCGGGGCTGTGTGGTTTGAGGTACTTCCATTCAAGAATCTTCCTGTATAGTTTTTATTCGCTGACACTATAACTATTAGGAGGATTGTGATATGTTTTACTTCGGCGCAGCTGCATTTCCCAATATCCCTGGAAAATCCCACTCTAATATAGTAAGTAAAAAGTAGAATACCAGATCTAAATTCACCCGCGTATGAACCTATTTTTATTTTCGTCCTTAGATAAATTTGGAAGTGCGATTGGTACCAGAGTTCCTGGGACGCATACCAACTGATGCAGAAACACTTCGATTTGCGGTCCTTAATGACACAGGTGCTGGTGCCTTGAGCTTGAAACCCCCCGACCGCGAAGTCCTGAATCCCCCAGATGATTACATTTCCCGCCACCCCATTCGCCGCAGTAAAACAATGAATGGGCCCGTAGAAACTCAAACTATAATGGTAGAATGTCGGATGTACGACGCCACCTGGAGCAAGCCGTTGGGGGGCTGGTTTCGTGAATCGGCTGCCCTGGTGCGAGACCTTCCCGGTGTCCCTAGAGTGACAGGGAAGTATATCCGAAGGCAATTTTACTTTGCGACAGCCGCAGGCGCTACTTCCAATCTCTATTGCGCCCTTACCAAGGGAGGCTTAACGAATGCCCTTCCTAGCGTGCCTCGTTGAGCTTTTTCGCCGCAGGCCGCGTAGTGTTTTAACCCTACGTTATCGTCGTTCCTTGTTTTTATAGCGGGCCAATCCAAGTTTGAATTTTCCAAATTGCTCAAATCTTTACCTATTTGCATTTGATAACATATACTAGGTGTCCTGACGTCCGCTTTACGACCATATGCTAATTCGGTATCTCCAAATTTAGGATATATGATTACACAGGATTGGTAGTACAGCCGGCTAGTAGCCAAGCTTGGGCAAAAAAATTGTCATTTTGTAATAGTGGTGATTTTCGTGCGCTCGTCATTACGAATTGAATTGAATCTGTGATGACTTTTTGTAGACTCACCCAGTATCAACTTGTATTGAAGGTGATTCTGTGATAGGTTGGGTTATTCAAGCGAATGTGAGTTTGTTTGTAACTCTCTCTTTTTTTTTCTCTCTCTCTTGGAATTTCAAAGTTGAGGCAGCTGGAATTTCCCGGGGTCAGCGCTGGATGTGGACTCTGGCATCTTGCGAGTGGCAGGGATACTGCATACATATTTACAGATACAAGTGGTGCCAGCATTTCTCAACCCAACCAACTCGAAGTACCGGTGCGATCGAACCGCCTGCATATCACTTGCAAGCAAGTATTCAAGGGATTCACCGTCCTAGCAAAAGCAGTGACATTACAATTGCATTATAATGACATCGTTAAGAAAACTGATACTGATAGACTAATGACATATTTACAACACTATGGCTAGACTCAGCTCTGATGTTGATATCAATATGTAGTAAGTCGATCGTACGTATATCGTATACTTAGTGTGAATTCGGTTTAACACAAGACTAAGCGCTTGTTAAGCTAGCTAGCTGGGTGCGAATCCGAGTCGACCGGCATACAGTTGCATATTCACTTGCAACCTTTGATGTCGTCAATGGGTTTGGCAAAACGTAGCCTCGAATCCGGCAAAACGTAACGTCTTCAAGACGGTCCCAAAATGTAAACTCTATATATACGGTATTCGACAGCCTCGAGCGCCTCCACCTCCTCAATCAAATAAATTATTCTAGCATCTGACAAAATAACTCGTATTCGTCTCGCTAACTGCGGGTGTGTAGCTCGTATTTCTCTTGTTCGCCAGGCAGCCTGGGCAATACCTGCTTCAACGAGACCAGGGAACACCGCAGTCTCGTCACCAGAAAGTTTGGAACACCAGTTCATGGAAGCCACAGGAGGCTCTACAAACCCCCCCCACCCCAATTTTGCTCGCGCCCTTGACTTTCGTTAAGATACCTCAAAGCTACCAGCTGCTTTAAGTTGTAACAATAAAGCAAATTCCCGGTGAACACGCTTCAGCAACGCTATCCACTTCAATTATCTCATGGAAGGTACCTAAGTAGATGCTACTGAAAGCCAGTCCGCTTTTTTAAAAAAAAAAACGCAATCCTCCCACCCAGACGGTTTTTAGGGTTGGGAGTTTTGTTAAGCCTTCACGTTCATCATACACAGCGAAGACCGTTTAGCCGGCCTCGCTATACATTTCGATGAATATGAAGGTTTAAAAACCCCAGGCCTCCCACCCAGACCGTTTGTAGCCGTCTTCGCTATTGATAAGGGTTGCAATTATGTTCCCTAGAATATGAGGAATAAACGTATTAGCTTCCTGTATTTCGAAATTGCAGAAAACCGCAAGAAAAAGAAAGAAAAGGAGATCTAGAATATAAGAATGAAACTCAACTGGTGGGAGGAGATTGAAAAGACCATTTTTGGTCTTTGCGAACACGGTGGTCATTGGGCTCCGGATCGCCATGGGGCTAGTGTCCCGGTAAAGGCTCTACCGGAGCCCAATGCCAGTCAACCGCGGCAAGTCAGTGGCTGGCTGTCTGGAGATCGTCTCCTCGGGAAACCAATTTCTAATTGGTCCGTTCCAGTATTCGTCCAAGATCCTGACCTCTGTAAAAAAAGACAGCATTAAAGTTCCCGTTGGCAGTTACGATTTCGACTATTTGCTCTGTGTTTTCCACCAATCGTGAATATTGAGGTCGTCGGAATCATCCCCGAAGAGAGAGAATGTGTCCAAGCCGGCGTCGTCAAGGGCGGTCACATAAACACACCCGCACCGGGGAATATAGCGGCCGGCAACCGCACCTCCAGGTTCAACTAACAAATAGACAAAAACATTTAGTAACGGAGAAGGGAAATGAAAAACATCGGATTTCTTACCTTGTTTGCAGCGGATGAGGGGTATGCGCCGGCTGAGGCAAGCATTCTACCTCCCTAGAATGAGAGTCAGTTACTTGATAACGATCAAAAGTTCGACGATAGATACAGTGTTCAGTACCTCAAACAGTGTTGGTTGAGTGAAATCCACGTCGGTAATTTCAGTCTGGGTCCAACACGTCGGTAATTTCAGTCTGGGTCCAACATTTTGGTAGAGCAGCTCCTGACGATGCAAATAATCCAGGCCATGAAGTTGAGTCCTTCTCTGTTCTTTGGCGTGCTCCTCGAGGGAAGCAGGGTATTCCCGTGAATTCGGGAGGATAATGACGCAGGAATGGTTTTTGATAATAGCACAGATGAAAGTGATGCTGTTGATGTCGATGTTCTGGGTGGGCTTGAAGACGGTGGCTTGTGGGTTGTAGATAGCTTAGTGATGTGTGATTTTGTGGATGTAAGTGTGAAGGAGAGCTAGTATTTATATAGATGCGATATGAGGCTGAGAGAGGCCTGTGTTGCTACAGCACGTGACCACGGCTCTTCGATATAGAACGATACGTTTTATCATTATTGTCTATTACGGCCTTATAATAGCTATTAATAGATAAATTTGGGAGTGCGATACTAGAATATCACTTGCAGCCATGCAGTTCAGGGGCAATTGCATTATAATGACATCGTCGAGAAACTAACGCTGGTAGGCTAGTGGCATAGTTGCGGTACTATGGCTAGATTTGATTTTGATGTTAATATTATTCTGTGGCAAGTTAATCGTATACTCAGCTCGGTGTGAATTCGGTTTAACATAAGTTGTGGGATATACTACACATTTCTGGACTTGTAGACGAGTAGCACCGCTGCCCCAATTAACTAGCTTCGGGTTCTAATTTTCCTAAATGATTACATGGAAGGAAGGGTTTGGATGGTCTCGTGGCTTGCACCATGCACTTTGGGCTCCCATGACGGCCAAATACTCCTCATGCCGGACTTTTACCAGTTGCATATTCACTTGCAGACTTTTATGTCGTCAAAATAACATTATATATATAACTTGAGGTATCTCGTGGGTCGGGTCCTAGAATCGTCACTAGCACAGATGCGTACTGGAGTTAATACTAAAAGAAAAAAGGTCTCATCGTGGTGACACTGATAAAGGTGGTCATGCGTGACATTCAATTCGGTGACAGCGATAGCGGCGGCAAAAAACTGCTGTGACACTAGTAATCAACATATTTATACAATCGCATATTGATAATAACCGGGCTGCGGAATAGAATGCGGAACCGACCTGCGGACTAGCTTACGAATTCAATTGCCCGTGAATTGAATTTGTCATGGATTAATTACTTTTCAATGGTCGTCGAATCTTTTTCACGGTCCAAATTCGCTCCTGCGCCGCTATAGGTATGTGGTTTCGGCTTAAGATTTAAGCAACCATGGTGAGCTCAAAGATACCATGAATTCAAGACTGAAATAGTGAGTCTCGATAATTTTGATTTAAAATGCAACGGCTAGAGCAGGAGAAACAGGTAGTGATACAACAAAACCGGACTGCTACGCGGTACTGAAGCGGTCTTGGAAGCCAAATCCCGACACAACCTGAAAATTTCTGCCATACCCTTGCGATATATATACTAGGCGTATATAAATGGCTAGATTCGACCCGCATATGTTGCAGCCGAACTGGCAGATACAGAAGCTGTAACCTCATCATCATCCCCAGGTTTCAAACGAAGATCCTTCCCGGTATCACCGCCCACATCCTTTCGGGCGAACGACAGCTCCGCATACTCATTCTTCCATTGACGCCATAAACTCTTCTTGTTTTTCTCTTCGTGCTCTCTAGCGATAACTAGCGCCTTATATTGCATAAAGTGCAAAAACTCCGTTTCGTCGATATCGTACTCGCTGGCTATTTTGTCGTCCCTGATCACTCCTTTAAAACGTTGCCAGTCGCGAATATCCTCCGCAGGATTCGCAACTTCGTCGGGTCCCGCGGGTGTGGTGACAGCGCTTACGCCGATTGTAACCCGCTCGGCGATCTGAGATCCGTAGTTTAACTTGATCAAGTCGCCTCTGGGATCCGTCAACTTCATGTCCCCAAGGACGAAGCCATATTTATCCGGTACGGAGAATTCAACGCGGACCCATGGCCCTTTGTTCGGTCCACCCTCGCCCTTGGGTCCGATAGCTCGTACTACAGGCTGCCAACATTCTGAAATGTCGAAGTCTTCTGGGGCGTCGTCCGGAGCTTGGAATCCCTCGGACCTCCAGCTCAAGATATACCTACCCGAAAGGATATATATTAGTTGAAATACTCATCATAACTGGTGAGGGCGCAATCGGTGCGACATACAATCCTATGGGTTCACTGAGGGAAATGGCAGTGCGAGGCTTAGAGTCCAGCATCCCGCATTCCTTGTATACTCCCATCCCGATCTATATCCCCGATATCCAAAATTAGCTAATGAGATCTCGTGGATCGAATGAAGTATTTGAGCACTGAGATAACTTACCTGTGGATCGGATGCTCAATAGGGTTCGCCAAAGCCTCCGTGCGCACATAATACCTCCGCCTTTGCTGCCCACTCCTTTCTCCGCCTTACTGTCCCGTCGGCTACGATTCCGACTTCGGCTGACAAGGTGCTGTTGGGATGGATTAGGTGGGCGATGCATCCGTTTTCAGGCCTAACACTGTTCCATCTGTTGGCTGGGTTATATCTGGGGTTTCCGTGGCCGTCAACGGCTGTCCATAGAGCTTCTTGCGTAATCTCCTTTTCCTCGGGGAAGAAACCCTGATATAACTCCACAACCTTTCCAGGTTGGTATCTTGCAAGAAGTTCCCAGTACTGTGTGGATAACATTGTTAGTGAATATGAATCTAAGTATTTATGACCTCGCTGGCGTGAATGGGTTGGCTACCTCCGGGTCTTCGCACGTAAAAGTAATCTTTTTAAGACGGCCATCT
This sequence comes from Arthrobotrys sphaeroides, assembly GCA_036971245.1. Classification (NCBI taxonomy): domain Eukaryota; kingdom Fungi; phylum Ascomycota; class Orbiliomycetes; order Orbiliales; family Orbiliaceae; genus Arthrobotrys; species Arthrobotrys sphaeroides. The sequence continues at coordinate 1,048,826 of JAJTTW010000003.1, forward strand.
TCAGTCCGAGTAACTGCCCATTCCAAGTACTCATCCTGGTATAGTCTGAATCGATCCGTTTGCCAGTATATATTATTCCCACCCCCCTTTGTTGGGTCAATCCAATTATCATTCATAAACTTAAGTTTCCGCGAAATATGATGCTGCTTTCCGGTCTCCTTGTGGGTGCCCACAACAATAGCGTAACCCATGATTCTGGGGAATCCTTCCCAACTGATAGGTGCAGGGAGGGATCCATACGGCCTGTCCTTATTTTTTTTTCGGTGGTCCGGTTGATGAAATACGTTAGCGTTCGACGATGGTGCCAGGAGTTTCCGTTCGGGTCATCTTTTGTTCCCGGTTTGTTCTCACGGCAAAGTTCATTGCCAGGATCGATTTTCTGGAGCTCGGGGACATTCCATTTGTCTTTTGTACTATACTTCTCATAGTTATGTGGGTTAATGAGGGTATCATAGACTAACTCCATCCACCTAGACCATTCCTTTTGTGTGCACGTGGTCTCATTCATATCCTTGAGAAATGCTGGTGGAAGGTGGGGGGTTTTTTACTACCACGAATTTACGAACAATTGGACAGTCATTGCGTGTGTTTGGGATTCAATCCTTTTGTTGTCTACTCTGAAATGAATTTTTTATTTTTCGATTGCGCGGAGCAAGAACCCCTTAGGCCCGCGTTCATGAAGCGTTCGTTCCATTCGGATTTCGGTTCACCGTCGCTCATCCAACTGCGACTCGCATCACAATTGGCTAGGGCAACCCGGTGGCGTTTTTGCGGCGCGCGCGCTGCGGAATAGCTGAACTGCGGACCACACTCCTCTTTGATCGAGGTACTAAAGAATTCGTGAGGATCTTCAGCGTCCCCGTGGAAGAGGTGGGGACATCACAGCGTAATCGCCACCGCCCCGCATGCCATCTGCAGCTGCGTGCCGTTGCGAGTTTCGCAAGTTTAACCAGATTTCGATTTCGACCGGGGTTTTTCAGCTGGCGACTCCACAGTGCTGCGGTGCGCTGTGACCCGGCATGAATTATATGCAACCGGATGTGGATTATTGTTTGGCTGCAGGATGATAATATGGAAATTGCTATCGGAGGGGTGGATGTACTAGGTACAATGGAATCATATTCACGGGGAAACCGAAACATCTACCTCTTTAATCAAATCCGAAAAGTATAAATTTCACCCGGAGAATATCGATCCTGGGTAGGTCAGAAACCAGCGATTGAATATACACCCGGGGTTTCACGTTTACTTCCCGGTCAGATCAAAACTCTTGCGAAGTTTACTCAACTCTATAACCCATAACTCACTCTATCCCAAAATGTCAACATCAAGAGCACCAGACCCCCAAACCCCCCCAGTATGGGACCCCGAAATCCGCGACTACTTCGCCGGACCCTACTGGATCCACCCCCTCAGCGCCGCCGAAGCCACGGGACACTTCTGGACTCAAAAAATGCACTCCGGTCCCCCTTCCAAAAGCTACACTTCAACATAAACCTATCCTCCTACCCCTCCGTCAAACACTGGAGCCGGCAAATCTACCTCCAACTCAAATCCCAAAACATGCCAATGACCAAAGACGATGAAAAACACAAACTCTTCCCGCCCCTCGCAAACCTCAAGATTCTACCTCTGGATCACCCAAGGCCATCGAAAAACCCAGGAGTGTCCTATCATCCCCACCGTTATAAAATTCCCTACCACCTTTTTTAGTAAGAAAGGATATAACTAGCTTAACAGATCAGGAATTAAACTCCTACCGCGCCGCTATAGATGATAATTTAAACCCCACGGTATTAGGTTCAAAATGGCAGGAACTGTGTTACGTACACACTGACTGGTGTCTTCACTATCAAGAAGGGTTTTTACCATGGCATCGCGCGCATTTGATGTCTTTCGAGTCATTGATCGGGTGTGCGGTTCCTTATTGGAATTGGATGGCTGAGGGCGCTTCAGATCCTGATATGTCGCATTCTGGGATTCCTAAAGCTTTCTTTGATGAGGAATATGAACATCCTACGAAGGGGATACGGCCTAATCCGCTAAAATACGCGTTATCAAAGGACGGGGTTTCAGCGGGACATAGTAATCTTCCGTCTGGTAAACAATCAGCCAGTAGAGCTGAACTACTCCGTCCTGAAGCTGATGAGGTGAAGAGGAGGAAGTATATCCGTGATATGAATGAGTATCAGAGACAGATACTTACGGCGTTGAAGGAACCGTTGTTTAGTATTCCGCAGGGGTATTTGGGAACTGCGGGGTTCCCGTGGACGAATATATCTGAGTTTAAGCTGCCACAGCAGGAGGAGTTGTATTTGTGGGATTTTGGGGGAAGGGAGATTGGGAGGCATTTTGATAATTTGTTGGAGTTGGGGCATGATGATTTTCATGGGTGGCTTGGGGAGGGTATTTATAAAATTATCCTGTTTTTAAATTCGTGTTAAGGGGATGATGATGGTTTACTCGGGGAGTTTATTAGATATGGCGGATAACTCGTACACGGCATTTGACCCCGTCTTCTGGAGTTTCCATGCGAACATGGACCGAGTGTTTGAGCAATGGATTCGAGCGCATCCGACGGCGCAGTATACGTCTTCATTCCCTTTGCGGCCGTTCGTGGGAGGTCATGGGAATAATATTACTATTAGTGAGGGGGATCCTAGGGCGTGAGTATAGACCCCCCTATTATTTCTTTAGAATGGTTTTGATGATGGGTATAGTTGGGTTCACACCACAATCGGGGATATGACGAAGGATTTTAAATTACTAGGGTACGTATTCATGCCGCCAAAGATACCGGATGTGACGGATGAGACGAGGGATTATATATCATCGTTAGGAGAAACGGATGATATGGTCCTACTAGATCAACCGGCCGATTCATCGGTTACTACTAACTCAACGCAGAAAGAGACTAAAAAAGCCTACATTGTATTCGAAAACGTCAGATGCACGGACGAAAGTTACGTCATCAAAGTATTTCTAAAGGATAAACGTCGACCTCCGTTGGGTGATGAACAACTTGAGGCTAACATCGAGAACCCCTATTTCGTCGGAACGTCGACAAGGATCGGGATGGGTGATGGGGTTGGTGAGGAGTCGAAGCGGGAGAGGTGTGTTAAGCACGGGGTTAGGAGGTATTTACCGTTGACGCTGATACCGAGGGAGATTGAAGGATTGGAGGAAGGGGAGGTGGAGGTTGTTTTGAGGGTTTGGAATTTGAGCAGAGGGGTTGAGGTGGAGAAGGGGGGGTATGAGGGGATGGTGGGGTTTGAGGATTGTAGGTGTTATTGTGGAATTGGCTGTATCTCCTGTATCTAATCCTACCAGGAATGTATTTGTGTTGAAGCTGTTGGATTTCGGGTCGCACGACACCAAGATCCCTGCTAGCCGAGTTTTCCGAGCTGGCAGGGGGTACTTCCGTTGCCGCCAAGCCGGTCGGACGCGGGATGATTGTAAACAACAATGTGAACGGAAACACCAAAATGGTTGGGGTAGCCCTGACAGCTTCGTGAGCTTGGTAGCTCGTATATTTCTTCTTCTTCTTCTTCCTTTTCGTTGCTCTCGTATCGTCATTTAGCCAAAATATTATACCTTGTATCCTCCACGTGGTACTCTCAAGCTCTTCCCATCATATCACGAACACCAGAATCTCAGGGCTTCGGCCTCAACGACGATCAAAATGACGTCCCTCCTCCCCACATCCTCACCCACATCTCCATCTTCCCAAACCCCTCCCTCTAGTAGGAGTAACAACAGCCCACCATGGCTCCTAACCCTCCTAACCTTCCCCCTCACCATCTCATTAAAACTCAGCACCTTCCACACAAAATACCTACAAAATATAGTACCACCGCTAAATTCCGCCAAGATTCGTACTATATTTCTACGGAGCATGGTTATCTGCGTGGTTATCACGTGCGTTAGTATGGTATTCGCGTTGAGCGGGATGAGGGAGCATACGGTTAGGAAGTTGGGGGTGCATATGGATTCTGATGCTGTTTGGAGGGGGTTTCCTGTGTATGTATTTTCTGTTCTTATATTTTTATGGGAGGGAAAGGCTGATTTTGGATAGGATGATGAGTTATTACAACGGGATATACGATTTAGTCGGTAAAGAAGGGAATGTACCTGAGAACACCGGGGTGAATAATAATCCCAAAGCCTCGTCATCAGAGGTTTATAAACGATTCATAAGCCCGCGGTCGAATGAAAATGAAAAAGATATGAAGAATAATGTTAAAGCAAAAAAGAAGGAACCGACACCGGTTCCTTACCATCCTTATCCGGATTACAAGACCCTATATCCCGATACATACAACTCCTGCGAATCGTTGGTATCGAATTACACCGGTCTATCGACTCATATAAAAGCTTATAAAGGAGTGCCGAGGGGTATGCCTGATCCGTTCTATGGGTCTTATGAGGCGTTAGGGTTGGATGATTCCGTTTGTTTTGAGAGACGGACGAGGTTTGGCGGGTACGGGTGGAAGGATAGGGATGAGATTCCTAGGAAGGCGGTGGATGAGGATGTGCTGTTTGATCGGGAGTGGAGGGTTGATTGGGATAAGATACAGAGGGAGTGTGGGGGGGTTAATAAGGGGAGGTTTATTGGTAAAGAAGGGAGGAAGAGGACTGCGGTGGTGTTGAGGGTGAAGGAGGGACACGGGTTTACGAGGTTCGATTATGTGGTTTTGAGGAGTTTGATTACGGAGCTTAATGTTAATACTGGCGGGGAGTATGATGTGCATGTTTTGATGCATGTTAGGGATGTGGAAGGGAGGGATGAGAAGGGGAGGAGGAAGGTTGTGGAGGAAGGGATTGCGGAGGAGTTTTGGGGGATTGTGACGGTTTGGAGTGAGGGGATGATGGAGGGGGGGTATGGGGAACTTAAGAGGGATGGGAGGGAGTGGAGGGGGCATGGGGTTTATTCGTGAGTTTTTATATATTATTCTATGGTGGGGATGAATTGCTGATATGATTGGGGGATAGGGCGTACAGGAGTATTTGGCTGTCGCATCAGTGGTTTTTGAGGATGCACCCGGAGTATGAGTTCATCTGGAGCCTGGAGATGGATGTGAAGTATACGGGGCATTGGTACCATTTGTTCGACCGGGTGGATGCTTTTGCGAGGGAGCAGCCGAGGAGGGGACTCTGGGCGAGGAATGCACGGTTTTATGTGCCTTCGGTGCATGGGACTTACAAGGAGTTTTCGGAGATGGTGGAGAGGGAGAGTAGGCTTGAAGAACGGGTGTGGGGGCCTATACAAGGGGTTGAAGTTGCGAATAAGGAATACCTGGTGGATAAGAAGTTTGAGAGTGAGGAGTTGGATACTGGATATAAATGGGGGAAGGGGGAGGATGCGGATTTGGTGACGCTGTCGCCGATGTTTGATCCGGTTAATACTACGTGGGTTATCAAGGATGATTTCACGGGGTACGGGGACGAACGACCTGCTGAAGAGAATTACAATCCGTTCTGGACGGGACCACCGAGGAGGGGTGCTGTGGTGGCTGTTTACAGGTTTTCGAGGAGGTTATTGAATGCCATGGACGGGGAGAATAGGGCGGGGAGGCACATGGGGGTGGAGATGTTCCCGGCGTCGGTGGCGCTGCAGTACGGGCTCAAGGCGGTGTACGCGCCGCACCCGGTGTTCATGGACAGACGGTGGCCGGGGAGGTATCTGGAGGGGGTGTTGAGGGAGGGGGTGTCTGGGGGGGATGGTGCTGCACCCGGTGAAGGACGTCTAACTCACTACCCTATAACCAAGTGCTTTACCCAGCTACTCACTCACTCACCCACTATCTAAGGAGCAGAGGAGGAGTATTGGCTGTTGCTGTGTGGTGTTATTGGCGTTCGGCTGTTACAAGAATATGTATTGGAGGTATGCATTTGGCGTCTTATGATCGTATCGGATGGATTATTTAATTTTATTTTACTTTACTTTTAATTGATTTGACTAATTTAATCAATACAAGGCTACTTACTGTATTAGTACTTAAGTACTTGCTTACCTGGTGCTCAAGTATAGGGTGAGTTAATAGTCATGCAGGGTGGATTCGTGTGATCGCAGTCAAATGTGGGGAAGATGGCGAGTGCATTGGAAGAGCTCACGCGACCCGTTCTTATAAGCTTACCCCGCCGGATTACATTTCTGTAACTGTCATCTCGAAATACCCTCAGTTGGATTTGACTGGAAGGGCAGCAGGTGGCTGTGGAATGTGATGAGGTTTATATCTATCCGGCTAGCGTCAAGTTGGAGTCGAGCTCGGAGGTCCTCTCGACAGCCTTGCAATACATCTCTGGGCCGTACCCGTTGTACCGGATGGAATAAATTTGTGAAGCTGGTTCCATGGCTCGAATATTCAGGGTCCTCGGTGGGTTTCTGCAGCTATCTATCTGTCCATGTACCGTAGACACATATACACAGTACAGCATACAGTCTCACATCGACACCTGAATCAATAGACGATAAGAGGAAAGAGAGAGAGGGACCCTCGTGGCCTGAACCAGTGGCCAGCAAGAGCTGACCCCCAAGGCAGCACCGGACGGGACCCTGTTCGTCCAATGTTCAGGGTGGGGACGCCCAGGTCTCCTGCATCTGAGTCCAGCTGCGAGCAGGGTTCCTCCCGACTTTTCTCGCCCGCAGCCAATCCGCTGGCCGGGAATACATGCGAAGTGCGATCGGTCGCATGTACGGTGATGTATTTCCCTTTCTTTGAGGAGTGGGATGTCCGCGAGCTGAAGACACGATGTATCCGATACTTCTTCTTCAGAATAAGAAATGAAGTTGGGATTAAAAGATGTGAATCGGATTAATTAAATGATGTGGCTGGCCTGGTTTATCCTCCGCTCTTTCTCTCCCCTTCTTATCTCCACTCCTCTCCCTTCTCCCTCCTCTCATCCTTCTTCTTCTTCTCCTTCCTTCTGTTTTCTCTTCTCGTTATCTGTATTATAGTCTTCAGGATGCGGTGCATCGCCCGTTTGGTGCTCGCCGCTGCTGCCGGCCTGCAGACGTCATCGCTGGTCTTCCTCTTACCCAATACAAACCTCGCCTCCGCCACCCCCATCCAGCCCGACCTCATCCAGAGACCCCTCGTCACTCAACCCGACGAGCCCGTCAGGAGAAAGCTTCACGGCAGATTCCTACACATCACAGGTACTCCCTCTTCTTTCCCATATTTTTAATTTTTATTTTTTTGTATAATAATACTGACGATGTTAATGTTTTGTAGACGTCCACCCGGACCCCTTCTACACGCGCAACTCCTCCGCCTCCAAATCCCACGAATGCCACACCGACCGCGGCCGTTCCGGCTACTACGGCGCCGAACGCTCCGACTGCGATTCCCCTTACACCCTGGCCAATGCCACCTTCGAATGGATCCGGGAGAACCTGAGGGATAAGATCGATTTCGTCGTCTGGACCGGTGACAGCGCCAGGCACGATAACGATATCAATCACCCCAGAAGCGAGAGTCAGATATACGATTTGAACCGGATGGTGGTCGGGATGGTGTATGATGTCTTCAAGAAGGTATTCTCTTCTATACTATTTTATCAATTGGAATGGTGCTGATATAATTGGACAGCCAATCCCGGATAACGATAATAATCCGAACAACGACCTCATCATACCGGTGTACGTTCCCCCCCTCTCTCTCATACATTACAATATATTAAAGCTAATGGAATGCAGAATCCCATCCCTCGGCAACAACGACATCATGCCCCACAACATCATGCTCCCCGGCCCCACCTCCACCACCCGCACCTACCTCTCCATCTGGGAGAACTTCATCCCGGAAGCCCAAAAGCACGTCTTCGAGCACGGCGCCTACTTCTGGGTCGAAGCCATCCCCTCCCGTCTCGCCGTCTTCAGCCTGAACACAATGTACTTCTTCGCCAGCAACGCCGCCGTCGACGGTTGCGATTCACCGGAGGAACCGGGCTATCAGCAGTTCGTCTGGTTGAAGGCTCAGTTGGATCTGATCAGGATGAGGGGTATGAAGGCGATTTTGATCGGGCATGTGCCGCCTGCTAGGACGAAGAATAAGCAGGCTTGGGATGAGAGTTGTTGGGCGAAGTATGTGGTTTGGGGGTGGAATTATAGGGATGTTATCGTTGGGGGGTTGTATGGGTCAGTATATTATCACATTCACGGGAATGGACTGGGTTAACGGTGTTTTATGTTTGAAGGCATATGAATTTGGATCACTTCATGCTGCTGGATACGCACGTCGCCAATAAAATCTTGGAAACGCCGGATGCGAGAGAGGTCCGCGCCACGCAGGTCGAAACCTGGGAGGAGCTCGTCCACATCGAAGCTGCGGGACCGTACCTCAGCGAACTCCGCGAGGTCCTTTCGGAAATCCCGGAGCCGCCGGAGAAACCCAAGAAGAGCGACGGAAAGGACACCCCGAAAGAACCCTCTAAAAAGAACGACAAGAAAAAGAAGGGTAAAAAAGGTAAAAAGGGTGGAAAGAAGAAGAAAGGTGGGAAGCATAAGAAGAAGCCACGGGATCCGAAGAAGGAGCATAAGAAGTATGTCAAAAAATTGGGAGGGAAGTATGCTGAGCGTTACGTTCCCATCCTCGTATCGCCCAGCGTCATCCCGAATTACTTCCCGTCGCTGCGGATCATCGAGTACAACATCACCGGCGTGGTGGATGACGAGGGATACCTCATCGAACTCCCCCCGTGGGACGGCGAGACCGTGCATCGGAAGGATACCGCATCTCCACCCGTTGAACCCGATCCACCTGGGAAGAAGCATCCGAAGCCGAAGCCTGACCCCGATGCACCCACCCCACCACCGACGGGGAGCGCGCCGGGACCGGCGTACAGTCCGCAAACGCTTTCGTTGACGGGGATAACGCAGTACTACGCCAATCTTACGCGGTTGAACGGGTGGGTGCCTAAGGAAAACGACGACGATGAGGATGAAGACGATTATTATGGCCCGCCGTCGGATGGGAAGGGGGATAAGGGGGAGAAATCGAAGAAGCCGAGACAGCCGCCTTTACCGTTTGAGTTTGAGGTTGAGTATAGGACGGGGAATGATAGTCGCGGGTATAAGGTTCAGGATATGAGTGTTAGAAGTTTGGTTAAGCTTGCGGATGGGATGAGGGATTTGGATGTTAACTCTAAGGGGCTTAGTCTAGATGAGGAGGAGGAGGAGCATGATGATTATGTGGTTGAGAAGAAGGGGGGTGGAAAGAAGAAGAAGGGGGGGAAAGGAGGGAAGAAGAAGAAAAAGAAGGGGAGGAAACATAGGGATCATGAGAAGAAGGTGCAGAAGAAGAAGGATAGGTTGTGGCATTTGTTTGTGAGGAGGGCGTTTGTGGGGGCGGTGGGGGATAAGGATATTCATAAGGTCTTTGGCGGGAGGGACGGGGATGATGATGAGGTTTAGAGGGTTGGCTACTTTTTTGGTTTCTTTAGCGGGTTTGGGTTTTTTGGGTTTATGGCACGATCGTTTGGTATTGGGTTTGATTGTGATGCATTTATACCGGCGTTTTTCTTTCTTTTTCTTTCTCTTCCTTACTCTCTTTGGTGAGAGGGTATACTGCTGTTTTTCGTTCGTTACAAACGGGTTCTTTTATATATGTTTTGTCGGGTTTCTTTCCTAGACGGTGAGAGTTTGCGTACACGCAGATATACATATTGCTTCGAAGAAGTTCGAGTTCGTGAGGGGGGTAGAAATTTTATTTCAAGTTTATTCTGCGTCAGAAACACGAGACTAGCTACTTAGTCAGATAGATGAGATCGAAACGAGGTTTGGAGGGTTAATATTCTTCTGTTCTAGATCTCGTTTGGTTATTTCGACTTGATGCTTTTTTTGTAACTGGGATAGAGGAGGATTCCTAGATCTAAACTACTACGGTACACATATTCCTATATTCATATCAAAACAATATCTCCAATCCTGAAAATAATGGCAGACAAACCACTCCCCCTTCTTCCACACCCTGCAGGTCATCATAACCATAATCATAACCAAAGACCTCCAGGTCCCCCAGGTCCCCCACCACCAGCCCAAACCATCACCCTCCCCCCGCAAGGCCTCTTCTCCCCCTTCACCACAAACCCACAACCGCACTTCCACCGCTCATGGTACAGAAAATGTTTACACACCGCCCCTACCGTACGAATTCCGTTCGGTAACGAAGTAGAGTACGATGGAGTTAATAGACGGTATGTGAGGAAGAATAATGATAGGTTTTGTATGTGTGATGATGGAGGTTCTGGGGGGTATTATTTTGAGGAGGTTGATGAGGGGGATGGAGGGTATGTGGAGAGGGAGGTTGTGGGGGAGTTTTGGAGGGATTTGGGGAGGAAGAAGAAAGTTTTCGGGGAGACCGCCGCAGGATAGGAGGTTTGAGCCGAGGGGCTCGGGTGGGGTTAGTATGCCCGTTGGAAGTAGTGGTGGTGAGAGCAGTGCGAGTGGGAGTAGGGGTGGGGCTCATGGGGGTGGTGGGTTTGGTGCAAGTGGAAGTGGAAGTGGGAGTGGGAGTGGAGGGGGTAGTGGCAGTGGAGGCTATGGAGGAGGTAGTTTATTTAGCGGACTTGGAGGAAGTACTAGCAGGACTGGAGGGGGTAGTGGGTATAGTGGGTTTGGTGGTGGCGGTGGAAGCACTAGCAGGACCGGAGGGGGTAGTGGAAGTGGAAGTGGAAGTGGAAGTGGCAGCGGCAATGGGAGTAGTGGCGCACGCCGTTCAAGGTGGACTGAGCATTTGTGAGATATTACACTACATCTTGAGGAATAAGACAAGTACATAGTAGATCATACATCTAAGGATATATCGATATAGAAAATAAAGCGTACGTACTCCACAGGATCTTAGGACATGCGCTTGTGAACATGGTTTCGGAGAAATTTGGTTTCAAATGATGTAAACCAAGGCGGGATATGCACACATGGCTTGAAGGCTTGGTGTTCTTAGCCATGCAGGTACGTTTTACGTTATATGTATGATCCTTCTGGGGGGTGTGACTGGTTCGATCGATCGATCGATTCCTTCAAATAATGCTATACTGGAGTAGATACTCTAGCTCTGTAGACGAAGTAGAGATGCCAAAAGCAAATAGGTATAGGGTAATACACCCATCCGTATGAGCGTGTCAATATGACTGGTACAGCGTAACCTGTGCCGGGGAATGTTAGTCCGGTGTGGTGTTTTGTGCGACTCGTCACGGGGTCTTGTGAGCGGACGGGCATGACCTGGTGGGCGTGGACGGCTCCGGTGAAGGAATCACTTGGCGGGGTTTTGTATATAATCAAATTCAGAATTGAAAGAAGGAGATTTTTAGGACTTTCACGGATTTCTTTTCGGAGAATGCTATTTTCATTTGAAAATATTTTTATTTCGGTTTAGGGAAGAAAACGGTCTACAGAACATCATTTTGAGAGCTGTCGACGGGTCTTCGTAGACGGTGTTCAAAATCCAACAAAATCAACGCAGGAGCCGGTTGATACGACCTAACCGTACGATTAAGCGAACAACTTGGCCTCACATACCACGAAACCCCTTCAAATAAGTATCACGAATATATATTAATTAAAAAAGATGACACGAAGCCGCAGCACCTCCCCAAACACCCCGCAAAACAACCAACCCTACTCCCCCCGCCCATCCTACGAAGCTGCCCCGCGAGACCGCAGCGTCTCCCCTACAACCCACACCTACACCCACCCCAGAACAACCTTCGAATCCCGCCAGTCCTCGCAGCACAGAAGTTCATCCCGTACCACCGCTGGTAGAAACAGAAGTAACTCCCGCGCGGGGACACCGGTGATTTCTTCGCCGGTTATCAGAGGAAGACCTGTGGTTCAGCAACCGGTTACTACTAGTCACCATGCCGCTCCTTCGATATTTTCGCATTCTGGACCGTATTATCTGAGACGGACGAATAGTGATAATGCGCTTTCGCATAATTTTAAGCAGCAGGGTGGTGGTAGCGGTGGTGGGGTGGGTAGAAGCGGGAGTCCTCCGCCGCGGAATGGACCGCAGGCGTGGTCGAGTGCTTTGGCTACTATATCCGCCGCGGCGAGGTTGAAACCCGTTTTACCGCCTTCGTTTGGAGAACCGGCGTTACCGGATGGGTTGGAGGCTGATACCGAGGCGAAGGTTCAGGAGTATTATAAGGAGTGCGGGTTGGAGTTTGAACCGTTGGATCGGGCGGAGGTGTTTGAGGTTGTGGATGAGAAGTTGACGGGGAGGGAGGTGAAGAATTTGGTGGTTGATTTTGGGAGGGAGAGTGCGTGGGTTGCGACGGATGTGGAGACGGAGAAGACGGAGAGCTTGCTGGGGAGTTGGGAGGAAGGGAAGAGGCCGAAGGAGGTGGGGACGAGGTGGATGTTAGTATTTCTTTTCTTTCGGGGTTATTGGTGTTCTTTGGCTGATATCATGACGTGGAATTGATAGTGCAATATTCGATGCACATAAACAGGGTGACTTTTTGAATGTGAGTATTACGGTTATGGTAATTTGGGATATCTACTAACTCGCAACTGCAGAAAATACTCTTGAAGTACGGACTATCGACGAGACTGCGAGCTACGATGTTATCCCCACCGGGACGGGGTAACCTCGAAATCGCGCAGAAAGTTTGGCACTGGTCCACCGTCGAATACGGTTCCCAATGTAAGACCCCTATACCCCCATATAAGCATAGAATATAGATACTGACTATAAATCCTCCAGTCCTCGCCGTCGGCTTCAACATGCTGCACAATACCGTCTCCCGCAAAATCCTCAAACGCGCCCGCGAAGACCTCCACGACACCGCAATCCTCCAAGAAGCCGCCCGTCTAGCCCCGGAAGCCACACGGGACGACACCCTATCCTGGCTCAAAAACCTACTCCGTCGTAAAGACGACACCAGCCCGTCGGGTTCCACCATCCTCCCGCTAGCGAACACGCCAACGGTAGTAGACAGCGACGCAAGTCAAGCCGAAAAGGCGTCTAATAAATCCACCGCTACCTCCCCACAGAACATCTTCAGCTTACTATACAAACGCATGACCACCCTTGGTAAACCAACCGCAGATGATTCAGACGATGATGACTTCGAAACTGTCCGCGAAGCCATCCGGAGGCAATTCTCATCCAAACAAAAACGACGAAAACCTCACAAACATAACCCAAAACGCAGCTCCAGACGTTCCATCCCACTCACAAACCCTACCGACCCCAGTAACAATAGTAACGGCAAAAACCCCGAAACAGACTCCCTAGACGACGAAATGAGCCTAAACCAAGACTATGACTCCGACGAATCCTCCTACTCCGACGTCTTCGAATGCAACGAGGCAGAAGAAAACTACAACGACATCCATTATAACCCGCACATGCTCCGTCTCTGGATTTGGTTGATAATGACCCACGACGGCACTGTAATCTCAATTCATGAACCGATTCCTCCGATGAAAAAGGAAATTACGAATCCAAGGGATATAAAAGATACGGTTTCACATATTAGAAGGAATATTAGGGTTGTATTGCGGTGTCTTTCGAAAGCTGGATTGGCGAAGAAGAAGAGTGGGAGTAACGATGTTGAGGTTGCGATGGAGCAGGGGGCTATGGTGGTTCGGAGGACTGTGGGTCAGGCGAGGGATTTGTTGTTTTATTATTTGTTTGATGATTGGTATGCCAGTTGGAGTTTGGCGGTGGATAGGGCGCATCCTTATACTAAGGAGCTGAGTGAGATTGTAAGTTTCTATTCTTACGTCTATTATGTTAAGAAGAGCGGGACTAATATGTGATGTTTGGTATATAGCGAGGAGAGGATCCGATATTAGATCACATCGATAAACTCCACGATATCGCACGGAGGTTGGCCGGGTTGAAGAGGGTTTATAACAGTTACGAGCTGATTCTCAATCAGTTGTTGGAGAATAAAGCGTTCTTTAAGGATCCGGCAAATAAGTGCTTTAGCACTTTATCTATGAACCGGTTTGAGCGACTAAAGCACCGCATCTCGCAGTTGGCAATCAGTGAGATCGAGGATTGCGAGAAGGAGGCTAATGGGTTAATATCCTTGGTAAGAACCCCCATCAGGGCCCTCCAAAGTATAGTAACGAGCATACGCTAACGATAAATATTAAAGACCTACAACCGCCTCAACTTCCGCGAAACCAAAGCCGTTGAAAAACTCTCCTTACTCTCCGTCGCACTCGCAAAAGTCACGATGGTGTTCTTACCGATATCCATAGTGATGGGGTACTTTGGGATGGAAAATGTGGCGGGTATAAGCGGTATGTACAACGCCGGGAACTTTTGGACCGCGGCGGGGACGGCGTTCGGGTTGACTTTGGTTTTCTTGTGGTTTATCGGCGGGTTTGGGGGCAACTTTGAGGGGATTGGGAGGTGGGGGGTTGTTAAGAGGTGGGTTGAGAGGAGGAAGGAGGTTGGGAGGAGGAGGTACGGGGGGAGGGTTGCGGGGTATGCTTATCGGAAGAGGGAGTAGTGTTAATATTGACGGTTGAGGGGTTCGAGCGGTTGGTTTGAACGTTTTTGGGAGACTGTTTTGATAGTTCTTGTGGTTTTAAATTTTGTATTCGTCTTTTGTGTTCTGGGTTATGTTTAAATTGGCAGTTGATAGAGTAATAGTTATGTTCGGTATAGATAAGTATATATGACAAGATCAGGGATCTGACAGTTAACGCAATTCATTCTAGACTAGTATACCTAACTATTGTATCCATGGTCCGGATTCTAGATCTACTTGAAGATAAATCTACGGTCGAGAGCAATCGAGATACAATCCTCTAACAAAATACAACATAGTCGTGTGTTGATGGTAAAAAGTTTAGTGCGGCACCCAAGCGGCAGTCCAAAATCCAGAATTTAGTGTGTGCGATGTTTACTATGGAGGTGGGGCTGTATTACAGATCATTTCTAGTGAGCCCTGGCTAATAAAAAGCTGTAGTGGTGCTATTCACAAGCTCTCCAGAGCGTCTTCCATGCTATCTGATCCACGTGACATCTTTCAGCTTCATAATTGTGACAGGGATGGAGATGGAACTATCATCTCTATTCACAGGGGACTGACTGCTTAAGTAGTCGCTATGTATGTATTTCGCCTAAGATGATCTACATGCCTATCGTTTGCTGATAGACTTGATTTGCATTTTGAAGCTAAAAGGCGTCACGTGCATGGGTTTGGTGCTATGGATACCTAGGTGTAGACTGTAGCTTACTGGGAGCTAGCCTTGTCTCCAGAGCTAAGTTATGCCTTGGAGTCTCTAACAAAGGGCTCTAGGGTGTGACTGCCCAGATGGTTTCTGATTGGACCCAAAACCATGGGAGGATGTCAATTCGTCCCCTATGCCGTGGACTAGTACGGTAACCGATCCATGGGGAGGCACAATTGTATACATTCTCGGCGACCCTTCCAGCTCCTGTTAACTGCGTCGCGGCTTAGGAGTCTAGTCGGACCTCTGCGCCGCCCTGCCGAGGCGATACTAATTGCGCCCTGCGTTCTCGGCAGCTCTCCTTCGAAACGTCAACAATCGACATCTGCGTTGTTCATCGCAAAAATTGTCAAAACTTTGCATCGTGATTGTGAATTCAGTTTTTGTCCAATTGACTTGATTTTTGGTTTAATCGTTCGATCTGTTCATTTTATTGATATTTGGTACCGGGCTTAAATTTTGATTCAATTTTGAAGTCGGAAAAGGTCATGTGACTTGCCGTATTTGTATGGCCGGCCGATGGTTTGGAGAGAGGCTCGTCCACGTTCTCGGCAGCACTGCTGTGGAACACACCGAAACGTCCACACTTCGATTTAATCTAACACCTCAACTTCAAATCCAAGACCATTGTATCCGTTTCGCATAACCTCAACATGAAAAAAGAATCCTAAGCAAATGATTCTAGAAAAAACCCTATCGACTCATCGCGCGTGCGCACATGACCTCGCTGCAAGCTGTATGTATTGAAACCGCTAATCCGCGCGGCCAAGCTATAAGGGCGTCACAGATGTCTGGTATCACAATTCCACCATTCTAGACGACCGGACCCTGGGATGTTTTCTGGATAAAACAACCACGAGGTGGCTATTCCTGATGGAGAAGGTCTAAGGGAGAGCTTGCTTCGGTTGCTTATCGGGGCCGTGGGTAGCAGAGGATCTTACGATGTGTGGGTATTTTTTGTTTGCTAATTGCTAACGAGATGTAGGCCATATCGTACGCTGGGGGGTATGAAAAGCTTGTGATGTTGAGGTGGACCTCCCTACTGTGGAAGGAGGTTCGAAGCGGGAAGTCGAGTATGCGTGGGTAAAATAACGAGTCCGTGGGGTAATCTCGAGTTGAGTTCTGTTAAGTTTGGATGGATGATAAGCCTGTTGGTGACAGCTCTGAGTTTTCTTTCTTCTTTCTTTTTTTTGTTTCGATCGAGAACCCACGGGGTCTTTTAGTAAAGGTTACTGCTATTTCTGGATATCGTTTGGTTATAACGCTCGGAAATCGTGTTCCGTTGGTTTGGACTAACGGGTTTTCGCATGAAGTTCATGCGTTTCGGGTATTTCTTGTGTCGTTTGGTAGATTCGATGCCAGCGGTCTAAACTAGCTCGTGGTTCAACTTCTTCGTTCCAATAACCCGGCTGACTGGTTCGAGAAGGAAAAAAAAAAAAGATCTTGCGCCGTAAGCTATCGGTCCTCGAGATTAGAAACCTTTGGGGAAGGGATGAGCGGACCCTGCATGCGACTGACAGGGTTCGAAAGTAGGAAAAAGCGCTGCACGTCGACCCTCCCGTTGTGCGACGGAAGATGAGCGTTTGCTTGGAGGGTTTCAATTCGAGCGAGCGAGCTATTTCGCAGATTCTGGTACGGGGGATGTCACATATGCGCATATTCGTAGTCTACGAAAGATCTAAGAATGGGATATATCTGGATATATAAATTTATTATTTTTATTTTTATTTTTATCCCTTCAAGCTCTTTAGAAGCTCTTTGATAAGAGAGCTCTAACGGTGGCGGAGTCGCATGATATCACGTTGAAACCCACAAACGCCATCTCGGTGGAGCATGGCTGCCCCCCCAGCTGCCCGATTAAGATCTAAAGATCCAAAAGATCCGATAGAAGGGAAGTCTTGGGTGGGGAAAGCTTGGCCATGAGCCGAGCCGTTTCTATCAAAAACTGGGCATCTGGCCTATTATTAACTTTTAGAATCTCGTAGGATCGATCCCCTTGGATTTCAAGGGAGAGAGCTCATTTATCTGAGATTTATCTATTCCTTCACGAGGACAAGAGAACTCCCAAGCCGGGAGTTTCGGTATCGGAAGGAGAGTACTGGAGAAGGCAATGGGATTATTTGCATTTTTTTTTTTCGCATACTGCGACTTGGGAAGGAATAAGAAAATGAGTTTTGTAATCGATCGAGATTGGACTACCCGGCGGCCTGGGTAAACGGTTTTATACGTAACTGGCCAGGTTGGTACGGCAGGTGGGTGCCGGTGTGCCTGGAGCTTCCTGATAGAAGGACCTGGTAAAGGTCTAGGTGGCGATCTATCGATACGGGATTATTTTTTGTAATCCATTGCATCGCCTTTTTGACTTTCTTTCAGTTGGTAGTTTAGTAATATGGTTACGAAATTTCATTTCGTCGCATTCATCTAATATAATTTGGTCGGGTGTTGGGGACCAAATGAGGAAAAAAATGATTGTTTCGAAACGAAAATGTGGCGGGTTTGGGGTTAGTGCGAGATGGAGCTCGCGAGCAGAGGTAAGTGGAATCCGGTGATTTTGAACGTCGGTTTACTGCGACCTGAAGGGGTATGGAGGGTGTGTGGGAAGGAATTCATGGCAAGAGTAATTGCAAAGGAGGAAGAGGAAGTTACAGGCAAAGGATGGATGTGTGACGTTGTCTGTGGTCGTTGAGCAGGTCGATGAGGCTGGGGGGCATGTCCTTGCGAGGCTTTTTTGGCGTTCGCTTTTCTTCCTTCGCGGGTCCCGTCGGGTGAATTGGAAATCGAGATTTAGTAGAAACGAAACATGTTAACAACGGTACTTCTTTTTATTTTAGATTACTTTTTTTTATTAAAAAGTATGTTTTTTTATATTTGGCAGAGCGGTTAACGGGGCGGACTGGTCATGGCAGACATGCGTATTGGCTGTAGAACAGCGTCGTTAACGTGGTCGATTTGTCAAAGGAGGAACCGCTTGCCGCCTGGCCCTTCCGGTCCGTTGGATCGATTGTTGGAAGAGCTTTCCCTTGGATGTTTCGTATATGTTACTCAGATACATACATCGACCAGGGCGGAGCATCACCGGTGACGGCATGGCCAATGGGCAAGACGGACAAAGCCAGCCGGTAACCCGCCTCGTAAGCTTCGTTAGGGTATTTCTCCCATGGGATTTTTTTTGATATTGGACAGGCATCGGAACGGGAGTGTGACAGAAAGGAAAGGAATCATTCATTACTTCATCGTTGATATTGATCCGCCCAGGTATTAAGAGGGGAGGACAGGAATAAGAAAGGACATGCAACCATCCGGGGCGAGTCTTGGCCACTTTGCCTGATCGAATGGAGCAAGATGGAGTCCTAGATCCGACGGAATGATGCATGGAATGTCGGGTGCAATAGTCGATCAGGTCTGTCCATTGCGCCCGGCCTTGCAATTGGATAGATCAATTTGCTTTGACGGATAGTCGGATATCACAGAGAGAGGGGGGGTGTTTGTAGGGAGTGTGATGGAGTGAGACGGTGCTAGCATAGGTAGCTATGCGCCTATCCATGCTTTCCACAAAGGAAGGCATTCGCATTTTGCATATTCGCGTGCATGCATGCGTGCTTACTGTAGTCCGGTCAGTGGCAGCCCGCCCTGCCAGTGGAGAGGATTCGAAGCCGTCGGATGGGATATAAAGAGAGATCGGCTGCTCCAGGCACCGGTTGAGGTTTGGCCTGCCTGCTTCTGCATTTTTGCCTGTCCAGACACCCGGTCGCTCGTTTGGATCTCGATCGCTACCCACACAAAGTACTTACTTAAGTAGCGGTATCTATTACTCGCATACGTCTTCAGAGCTGGAATCGCCAGAAGGGACAGAAAAGAAAAAAAGTGAGTGAGTAGAGGAGAGGAGAGTTTGGATGCAAACGGGGCCGGTTGGCGGTTTGTCTCTGGTTTCAAGTTAACCTTTTCGCTGGAGAATGTCGAACAACCACACTTCCAACGCACTCCAGAATTCCTGTCTCCCGCTGAAACAGCCGGCAAGCGAAGAGAGATCTCAGAACTGACTTCTTGGACGGTTCTCTTACTTCTAGAATACCACTGTTACCCTCGTTCTCAATCATTCTCAGTCGGCTGTGACCCTGTGATATCATAGCTGTCCGGATACCCCGAGGCCAGGTCAGCGAAAGGCCGATTGAGTGGGATATATAAACATCCACCGGCCTCTGCATCTTATAACCCCATCGGACCAACAACATCAACTTGCAACCAACATCCTCTTCCACAACATCCCACAACTTCCTTTGAGCTCCGTTTCAGATAGAACAGATTACATCCGTCGCTGCTTCTTCCTAATTTAAGAACCGTCACAAAAGTTAGAGCTGTTTGCCATACGTAAGGCTTCCTCTCCCGTCCAATCCAATTTAACCTAAAAATCTTGCAATCCAATTTATCCTCTCAACCTTCTTCCTCCTCCTCTTCTTCTTCTCTTCCCACCAACCTTCTTCCTCAACCATCCACCTTCATCATCTCAAGATTGATTGTCATCATCTACCAGATCGATTATCACTTACACTTTTCATCGTTGAGAAATAGACATTCCAGCAACAATGCATTTCCTTAAATCCGCTGCTACCATTGCCCTGCTCGCAGGTGCCTACGTCGTCTCTGCCGAAACCGGCGAGAAGGGTGATGCTCCTGTCACCGAGAACAACTCCGACAAGGTCGTCTATGAGGCCCACGTCACAAGCTCCAACGTCAAGCTTGCCCATCTCAACTTCACCGGAACCGAAGACGGTAAGTATCATATATACACATCCATCATCATCGTCATCATGTCTACACGTGGAACGAGAAAGCTGATTGTCGTCTGCAGGTGTCGGTGTCTTGGTCCACGCCTGCTTCAGCGGCCTCAATGCCTCTCAGCCTGGTCCATACCCATACCACATCCACGGTAAGCTATCATCTCTCCATCTTCTAGGCACCGAAGAGGTATTCTAACATACACGCGAAGACTTCGTCGTCGGTCCCAATGAGAACTGCACCGCTACCGGTGCTCATCTCGACCCCTACCTTCGCGGTGAAGTCACCGCCTGTGACGCCGAAGCTCCGGAAACCTGTCAAGTCGGTGATCTCTCTGGCAAACACGGCAAGGCTTCCGAAGAGGCTCGCGGTGACGGCATGTGGTGTACCTCCTATGTTGTAAGTACACGCGTAATCACCATCCTCCCAATCATCCCACCTCTAACATCCCACGATTTAGGACAAATACCTCTCCTTGAACGCCGATGACGTCTCCTTCATCGGCAACGATCGCAGCATCGTCGTCCACAACGTCAACAAGGTTCGCATCGGTTGTGCCAATCTTCTCATGGTCAGCGGCGGTACCTCGGGCGGTAAGACCTACCCAACAAACGCCACTACCACCAGCGAGCCCCCAATAGCAACGGGTGCTGCCGCCAGGTTCAGTATCAGCGGTCTTGCGGTCTGCGCCATCTTCAGTGTCGCTGCTATGCTCCTGTAATCTTCTCCATCTTGACTGTGCCGGGATCTTGCGACGACGCATTTCCTCATAGCTAACATGGAATCCTTGTCTTTTTTTGCCTTCTACTTTTTCCTTCTTCCTGATTTTGAATCTTCATGAATGTAACGACAAACGGAACAGAAAACAACCGGTGTCCGTTACAATACGCTTGCTATTAGAAAGACATCCTTAATTACAACCTTTCCTACTCCCCAATTCCACCTGTTCCACTTCCCTGTTCCGATACCTTTTGCTGTTTGGCTTTTACCTCCCTTTTGTTTACGGCTTGCGTTCTATTTTTCTTTTTTTTCTATACGGGCGACAATTGCTTGGAATTAATTATCCTGTCTGCCTCTCTCCTGTAACCCCACCCTTTGTGAATAGATCCTGTGGGAGAGAGAAGAGGGTTAATGGTACGGCGTTCAATTATTATTATTATTATTTCTCATGCTTTCGAACCCCTTTTCTAGACAAAAGGCTCTTCTCTTGTACCATATTTCTGGCTTCCGGAGCTCTTTAGTGGCTGGTTGTCGAGATGGAAATAAAATCTTTTCTGCTGGTTTGATATCGATGTTTCGTGAACGGCTGTCTGGTATACGGGATTGTGATAGATACGTCTGAGTAACAAAATATATCCTTGAGTATTATATACCAAGGCCGTTAGATTCCAAATATGCAGCTTTCTATGCATAGTATTCGTGGTAAAGCCGTTCCTTTTCACTTTTCGACTTGCAGTTGTGATAACTCTGAGGTTCGAAGCCGTAGATGCCGCATACCCTTTATTTGTACCCGCCGCACCACAACGTCTCATCCGCCAAAAAAATATTCTATGCGGCAAACCCATCCAAATTTTGCGACCAAAAAACCCACCACCACATCCCACCTTCACAACATCCCCACCATCCATCCCACTACTCTCCACAAAAACCCCGGTCGCCGGTATCAGAATCTTACGGAAACACCACCGGCGACCCTACTCACACACCGCAATTGACGATATATACCTTCATTATTATTATTTTTTTCGCATACGATACACCGTCGATGTACAGAGGCATCGCCCGCGCCGGGCTGTCTCGCATACCCACGAGTCGCCATGTACCGAGATGTATAAACGGATGTTATGGAAATAGTAGACTGTTGAGTTCTACGGCGGTGGTGTCGGGGCGTATAGCGCCTCCGTGGCAGTTTCGGGGGAGGAGTATGTTTTCTACATTGGTTTTTCATTGCGGCTTGGATTGGATTGGATTGAAAGAACTAGGAAGCTAATGTTTTATTGTTATTAATAGAGGCGAATAGGGAAAGGGCCACGGTCAAGCATGAAGAACGTGAGAAGAGCATGGCGGAAGCGAAACAGGCGTTGGAGGATGAGAAGGCTGACAGGGCTGCGAGATATGGTCAACCGTCGACTGGTGAGAGGAGGACGACGGGACGTATAGATCAAGTGTGGGATTCTGTGCCGCCTCCGCCGGTGAGTAGGTCGGGACCTGTGGAGTTTAGGACGAACCCGCCGGTAGATGGTACGGCGTTGACTGGAGCTGGGACGTCGTTTGTATGGAATAAGGATGGAGAGTCGGCGTCGGGATCGACGGGGCCGTCGAAGGAAGTCGCGAGTACGCCGGTGGATGTACCGAAGCCGGATCCGCCGAAGTTAGATCCGATGGCTCCTGCGTCGGCGGTGTTGAATAGGGTGAGGATGGACCCTGGAAGGGTTGATAGGATGAAGAAGGAGGAAGCCCGTGAGAATGAATTCGCAGGTACGGCTTCTACTCCTTATTGCGCTGTCTACTTTATTCGAATATTGTGGATTTTGGAAGAATATCCCAGTTACTTACAACAATATCACAGATGCGAGTGCACCTCCCATTCGCCGGTTGACAACATCGAGCGGCGAAAGTGGTAGGGCCCCATGGCCGGAGGAGATAAGAGAAGCAGTCTGGGGCCCTCCCAAGATCCGAACCCACATAACCAGAGACTTAAACGAATGGGAGGACCCGGTGCTAAAACAACAGACAGAAGAGGCTGCAAGAAGAGAAACCGAACGAAGCTACCGACTTCCAACCTTCATTGCTCACCGTACGAAAGAGACCGCAGAAACTAAGGATGACTATCGAAACAAATGGCCCAATCAACCATATTCACCTCTCGACGGTGAGTTGGAACCCTGGGAGGGCGAGCAATCCGAGCTCAGTTCTGAGTTGGGTAAGGAAAACGAAGGGAGAAGACAGTACCTAGCGGAATACGATGGACGGCCACAATATACGACGTATAATAATGGGTTTGAAAACCTCAGTTGGGGCGGGGGAGCCCGTGCGTTCAAGAAGGAGCCGAGGGTTTTACCGACTACGACGGGGACGTCTGAGTTTTTGTACGGGTACAATATCTGCAGGTTGGCGTTGAAGGAGAAGAAGAGGAGGATCCACAAGCTACATGTTTACACTGGGTTGATGAGGCAGTCTGGGACGTTGGAGAAGGAAGCTATTTTGAGGAAATTGGCGGATAGTAGCGGGATTAAGGTTGTGACGACTATGGATGTGACTTTGCTGGATGCTATGAGCAAGGGGAGGCCGCATAACGTAGGTTTGCTGTAAAATTGAAGTCAAGTGTGTATGGGGGTGCTAACGAGGGAATGCGGATAGGGCTTTGCGATCGAGGCTGAACCACTGGAGGTTCCTAGGGTTGCACACTTGGTCAGACCTGGCAAAGACGGGACGTTCAATGCTCCGATGATCCAGTCTACCAACTACGTGCAGATAAAGACTAAACAGCCGAACCGCAAGCCGTTCGTTCTAGTCCTCGATGAAGTGGTATGTTTCGATTATCCTGCTTACCTTTTTGCACGAGTCCTACAGCTCACGTTCATCTCTATTCTAGCTCGACGGTGGTAACTTCGGTGCTATCCTTCGTTCCGCTTATTTCCTGGGAGTCGACGCCGTCTTCATCGTTTCTAAAAACTCTACGCCCGCAACAGCTGTCACATCCCGCGCTTCCGCCGGTGCCCTCGAGTGTATCGATTACTTCGACGTAGGGAACCTCGCCACGTTTATTGAACAATCGCAGGCGAACGGCTGGAAGTTCTTCGGTGCCATGCCAGCGCCTAGTCAACGAGAACTTAAGACCTCAGTACCGAAGAACAGAACGAGTTGGTACGATATGGAAGGGCTGGGTGACCCGACTTCTCGGAGTCCCGTGGCCTTGGTACTGGGCAACGAAGCGGACGGGTTACGGCCGAGGATTCAGAAGTTGATGAATGCGTACGTTACTATCAGAAAGGGCGAGAATGTGGATTTGGTGGTTGATTCTTTGAATGTGGGGGTTGCGGCGAGTATTTTGACGCATGCGTTCTTGCATCCGGCGGTTAAGGGGGCTCTATCGGTGCCGGCTAAGAGTAGGAGGAACTTGAGAAGAGAGTCGGATTGGGAGGCTATGGAGAGGAATACGCTGTTCCGGGTTGATGATGGGAAGTATGAGGCGCCGAGGTATGATGGGGTTAATCCTGCGGCAGTTGCTACGGGTATGGCGGCTGCGGGGGAAGCCGCGGGAAGGCGTACGGCGGATATTTTGACCACTATGGGGGAAGTTGAAGAGGAGGATCCCTTGAAGGGATGGAATCCGGATGATGATCCGGTGGAGATGGAGGATGATTTGAAGGACGAGGACGATTTGGTTGAGGAAAAGAGTGGTCCCGTACCAAAACGTCAAGAAAAACAAGTGATTGATGAGCTTCAGGATGAGGAGATATCGGACGAAGATGAGAGTGATTCGGACAGTGAGGAAGAGTACACACATCATCTGGGCGAACGGGTCAGGAGGTTGGAGAAAAACAATAGGTTTGAGGATGAAATCGAAGCGATTGGGGATGAGGAGGAGGAGGGAAATGAGCTAGAGATCCCTGATGGGGTTATAAGGAGAATTGAAGAGTCGGCTTACGAGGATGCCGTTGGTGAGGGGGAGGATGAAGACGGGCTCGTATTCGAGGACGATTGGGATGAAGACGCAGCTATCGAAGGCTCTGACGAGGAACTTGAGTCCAAGGCCGTGGATGATGAGGACGTCACCTCCCAAATATCCGAAGATGCTACCAGTTGGGAAGATATAGACGATATGGTAGACGAAGGCGTCGAAAAACAGGCGGCAGCGGACCAACGTGCGATGTACAAGGCCAATAAATTCGAATGGGAAGCCATAAGACCCAAGGAAGTCGAATTCGCAACGGCACTGGTCGGACCCGCTCCCGTCATCGAACACCCTCCATCTTCGGCGAAGAACGTGAAGTTCAAAAAACTACATTCACACCCTGAGATTTCGAACAGATTCAAAGAGATTGCGAAGGCGAAGGGGATGGTTATAGATGGCAGACCGACTAAGAAACAGAAGAAGGTGCTTAAGAAGGAAAGTAAGGAGATACAGAAGGCGTTGAGGGCGAAAGTTAGGGAGGATAAGAAGGATGTGAGATCTGATCTGTTCAAGAATCGTGATCCTAAGGTGCTCAAGCAGGTGAAGTTGGAGAGCGTGCGAACGAATGATCAGGTACTGGGGGATAAGAAGGCAATGAAGGATATGGTGAAGGAGAAGAGAGCGGATGAGGGGGAGTGGAGAGCTTTGGAAAGCGCGGAGATGCAGGGTAAGAAGAGTTCAAAGAAGAAGACGGGGGATGGGAAGAAGAAGAAGGCGATGGAGAATGCGGACTGGGACTTTACAAGTTCGATGGGCTAGATGTTGTTTTTGTGACTTCTCTTGTATGATATATTTGGGAGTGTAGGATTATTGTACATATAGATAGGTGGTATTCATTGCAATATATTGGCATCTATTGCCATTCTACCGTGGCAGGAAACGGGGATTGTAATATTATTGGGACTGTATTAATCCGATATTGCATGATCGATACACATATAAGGATTAGAACGGTATTGATGGAGAAAAGCCTGACTACTTGGACCAGAGTCGTATTTAAATATTTAAGAAAATCATTCATCTGGCACAGTACCCGTGCCTATATGCAGTTATGGCCAGCTTAGAGCTCTACCAGTGAATATTTGAAGCACAATATTGCGTCAAGCCGAGAGCATAGTCTAGTCTTGGTCTAGAAACGTCTAGTCTATAGTCTCAAGTAGCACAAGATTGTGGTGGTGCAGATCTTGGATTCTCTTGAAATACAACGTCTACAACGCATATTACAACCTTCACTGCTCGGTTCCAGGTGTCGCGCAGACCCGTTCGACGATCTAAGAATCATGTCCACATTGGCCTCGGGGTTCCTGCTAAACCTGATATACTAAGTACTTCTTTGTCGAGAAATTCCATTTGTCGACATGCATGGCTCTTAACCACGGCAGGAAGATGCCGGTAGTGTTTGAGAATATCCCGAGCGCGAAGTTGACGACCCGGCCGAATAGTCAAGTTCCCATCGATATCCAATTGTCTATGGGCAAGTACCTATATTTTGGCAGAAGGTAGTTCTTTATACGATTTTGATACCTGTATGTTGATATAGACCCACCCATCTGGTTCGTTTTCCCACGAAAGCTGTCTGCATAACAGTGTTAAATTAACTGTTTTATGCAGCACACCACACACTCCAGACCTCGCGAGGCCGAGGTTCGTGTATGCATGCGGTGTAACGATTAAAAGCGCCACCCTTTGGCCTCGTTCCGCTGGTAAATATTGCAAGTTGATCCGATCATTAATTCGGACGGAGCTCGGGAGATACATAGATTTTTGAGGTATATATGAAAGGTAATCTAAGGCCGATACGACGAATCGACGACGTAACCTCACCGAAATTTGTTTGATTCAGTCCGACTAGAATTTCGTACTCGTATTCTGGAGAGACAAAACACCCCCATCTCGTGAATCTGCCCTTGCATTTGATCCACTTCGGCTCCACCACAGCGGTGGTCAAAGCTTCCGTTTTTTTCTTTCTAGAAATTCGATCAGCGAACGTATATCTGTATGCGAAACGCAGTTTCGAATCTCATTGCTGCGGCGAGGATGCATTAGGGGCGTCGAAATACGAGGTGTTGGGGTTTTGTGGTGTGGATGTCTCCACATTTTGAGGAAATACGCTGGCTTAACGACATTTCTCATCCTGTAGATACCCTGTGGAAGTCAAAGGTACCTTGTCCCTTGGTGCGGATCCCCCGCTTTACAGTCCGAGGGCATGTATCTGCCGTCGCGAGAACCTGGGGCTAGGGTTTTGTGCGTATCAAGGTGAAGATATCCGTTTAATCCCCTCCATTTGCTTGGCGGATGCCTCGAAATCTTCCGTACTATTCGAGCCCAGGAAACAGTTAACAGCGAAAAAAAAGCTCCACCTATTGGATCAGAATGGCGCACTGCGGTATTACTTTCCCAGACCTTGTAACAGGATTTGCAAGGGATCAGGGTGTGGGAATATTGCGTGGAAACTTCTGTGGGCAATAGGATATTAATTATTATGTGGAGGAGCTGCCGGTACGCTGTTCCATTTAGCCGATAGGGAGGTGTCGGTCAATGGTGGCCACGAGAAGGGCTATAATATCGGGATAACTGGAGAAATTGTTGCATGCCGCTTATTCTGCTATCTGGATCGTCGAATATGTTTCCTGGGATGGTAAAGGCAAGCTATCTCGCGTGTGTATGAAGCTGGTTTCGTGGGATGATGCATTGGCAAAGTTCGTCCCATGCAGGCTAAGCTTTGGTGGGTTAGGCAAGGATATACTGGCATATTGGTGGGAAGTGAGTCGTGATAGCTTGCAAGCGAGAGAAAGACCTTCCTCTCGGAATCGATGTCAGTCAGCTCAGCCCACTCGTGTCGAGGAGAAACCATGAAGAAAATTTTTAAAAATCGTCGGCCTCCGAACGGCTCCATAGCTCGTCTCGGTACCGGTGTCTATAGATATCTTTTTTCTTTGTCATAGATTTTAAAAGTTTCTGCAAGTTTGCGCAGCACCCGCGAAGGTAAAAACAGTGGAGAATGTTTGCAAGCGAGAATCGTGCATGGTCACCGTCACACATGGGCAGACGGTGTCTTCTTTTTTCAAGTTTCAAACTGGATTCCGGAGCTGCCTCTGCAAGCTATTCTACTGGACGGGGCTGAGCTTACTGTCGAACTCCCGCCCTTGTGCATCGAGGTGGTCAGAAAACCCGATTGCCTTAAAGTCTATATGCACTTCACTACATCGATGTCCGACTTCCCATTGGATTCGAGCTATCGTTGTTTGGAACCCGCATTATTTTCGCCGAACAGTGCATTACGCCGATGCCATGTTTGGGCGGGTGACCGTCAGAAGGGTTCTTCCGCGATAAGCTCGCGATATCATTGCATTGGTATCGGAGTAGGTACCTGCACTGGTGTCGTTTAAAGTTCTCTATCCATGGAGACCTAGCTTCTCCAAGCTCCGCTTCAAAAGTCTTAACTTTGTAGATACCTGGTGAAACCATTAACCTTTTGGGTCCAAGAGTTCTTGTGGCTGTAATATCGGCGCCGAAATAAAGCGAGTTATATGCCCATAGTGCTATAGAATTTGGAGCGTATAACTGCTGTGGGAGCACGGCCCCCTCGACCACCCAAGCCCAAGTTGCGAACATGCATGGGGCCGGTAGGCGGCCAACGCCTCTACCAGGCAAGGATGCTGCATGCACTCCTGCGTTCTCGGTGGAGGGTTGCTATTCCGAGATATTTATCCAGATGATGGCGTTCGAGTTATAGACATGGGCGTATCGTAGAAAACTCCATGGGGAAAGGGAAAAAAAGTGGAGGAGGGATTTATAAGGTCTATTATGCCCTGGGTTCTGTAGCGTGACCGCTCTAATTAATCCGATTCACTTCCCTACATTGAAGCATTCGAGTTCTTGGGGTTCCTGTTAAACTCTTGAGAACGAAAAGGGTTTCTTATCCGCTGAACCTTTTCTCTTTCTGAATTATGACATCTTGAGTTCCCACGTTTTCTGGTTTTCCTTGGAGTTTATTTTTCTTTCTTTCTTCCTCGCTGGAATTTTATCGATAGTGCGTGCAGGGCAAAATGGCCAGGGCATCGATATCGTGGAGCAGCGTGCTCTCTCTATTCGCCCTCCTCATTTTCACAATTACCAACACATTAGCGCAGTCCACATCGAAGGAGCCTGAGATATGCGATAGCTCTTTGATAACAATAACCACCCCTCGACAGTTATTAGAGCTCTCCAATTGCACGGAGCTGATAGGCGATGTAATCATCAATAATGTCAACAGCGTCGAACTTCATCTCTACAATGTCACCGCCATCCGGGGCATGTTCCAGATCCACCTGGCCAATAACACGCAGAGGTTCTCGGCGCAAAACCTCACCCAGGTTGGAAACCTTTTCATGATCGCGGGTAGCGCTGAAGGAGGATCGAATATGAGAGAAATCTCCATGCCGAAATTTAGTAGCACTCCCGGGATAGACTTCACCAATATGCCAAAGCTACGGGAATTGGAGTTCCCCTTGAGAGTAAACAGCACATACCCGGCGATAAGAATTACGGTCATGAACACCGGGCTCGAGAGCATGGATGGTCTTGGTATTGACTATACCCAGGTCCAGCAAGTTTACTTTGGCGGAAATCCCAATCTGAAGAGCATCAATCTTGGTCTCAAGATGATCACCACAAATTTGGATATCGACGGTACCGGCGCGAAGCCAAACGTTTCGTTCTCGGAATTGGAATATCTCAATACAGCCAACATCCATGACGTTGGAAGCCTCGATTTCAAAAACCTCAAGACGATGGGAGGCGCCCTTGGAGTTTATGACTCGTCAGATTTGTCTACTCTGACGA
Organism: Arthrobotrys sphaeroides; assembly: GCA_036971245.1. Lineage (NCBI taxonomy): Eukaryota > Fungi > Ascomycota > Orbiliomycetes > Orbiliales > Orbiliaceae > Arthrobotrys > Arthrobotrys sphaeroides. The sequence goes on from JAJTTW010000003.1 coordinate 1,078,306, forward strand.
TGCCAATGTTGAAGCGGCTCGGCACAAAGACTCTCAGCGTTTTAGCTATCGCAAACAATTCGGGCCTCACGACTGTTCAATTCCCGGTACTTGAGGAAATCACTGGTGGGGTGACTGCGGATAACAACAGAAACTGGAGAAGGCTTAACGGATTCCCGAAACTCATGAGGGTGACGGATGACATCGATATGAAGGGCGTTTACACGTTTGTCGAATTCCCAATGTTATACAATCTCACCGGAAACTTTGAAGTGGTCTCTTCAGCCGGCTTGTCATTTGACTGCGAAGATCTCATGAAAATGAATACCGATACCTCGAAACCGTTTATCTGCGATCCTTACGGCGCAAACATATTCAGACCGGCAGATTTACCACCAGAGGAGCAGAAGAAGGATGACAACAGCTCTCTCACGGGGCCAAAAATCACCGGAATCGCAATCGGTTGTCTCGCTTGCGTCGTCGTCCCTTTGATTCTGATACGTTTCATCGTGGGCAGGAGAAGAAAGGCAAAGCTCCGCGAGAGGAAGATCTACAACCGTAACTTCGGGCCACATGAGCTTGGAAGCCGAAGTTTGCCCAGCTCGAGGGCAGAACTGCCGGAGCATGCCATGAGCGAGACATATGAGATTGCTCCCGCAAAAATCAGGCATGAGATGGTGGGGGATATCCCGATGCACGAGATGGATGCTTCTTCTGATTACAAGAAGAATCCGGATATAACAGAGACGCCGGTTCCGGATAGTCCGATAGAGCGGGTATCTACCGGGGCTGGAGGAAGATTTGATTCGGATGTCTCGAGGCTGGAGTCGGATGTTTCGAGTGATGATGATGAATATACAGATTCTATCGTTCACGCGTACGGAGATCCTGATTTTGATATAAGGCCGAAGAATATGATTCCTTAATTTCTTTTACTTCTCTTTCTTTGCTTGTGAGAATACACAGTTTTTTCACTTTCTATGGGTATCCCATATGATTCTTTCTTATTCCTTCTTCTTTATGAAGACTGAGGTTCGAAGGCTATTTTTGCCTTCACTTTGTACATATATCTTCTTCATACGACTACCCATCTATTTGCTGTTTGTCTTGATGTTCTGATCATAGCCTTGTCTTGTTTTCCTATAGCTCCTCCGCCTTAGAGTAGCATATCGACGATGAATTTATGTATGGATAGTATGTACTCAAGCCGTCATAAACGGCCAGTTTGTCCAGACCTCGGAAATATAATGTATTCCACCCAGAGTATGCTTCACGCTAGAAAAATTAACAAAGTACCACGGCTGTATCCGGACTCACTTCTAGGATAGATTTGCTTAGCTCCCGCCTTTACAAGAGTGCGCATCTGATACCTGTATCTCGCCTCCATGCGTGTACTAAAGGCTTCAGAATCAGAACTGCTAGTAGCGTCTGGATTTGAGACTACTGCTAGTGTCGGGCACTGTACTGGGCCCTCACCGCAAGGGTTGCGCTGGGTCAAGTTGCAACATGGTGCTTGTCAAGAATGCGTTGTGTTGCGTTTGACAGGCTGCAACGAGCTGCAACGAGGAATTTGGTCCAGCTGCCTCGCGTAAAGGAGGCTCTGACCACGCGCAGCTCTCAACCTTCAAAACATTCTTCCTACCTCGTCCCACCTGCAACGGTTCCATCGTCACCACTTCATCGACGGGAGCTGTCACCAGCATACGACCTCACCCCGTAGCCAGTCAGGCGTTCACCTGCTGGACTACGCTCTATCCTTCAGATCCATCAAGTCACTGACCAATTGGAGCTAATAGCTTCCTACACTGCCTCGTATCCTTTCGTGGGTCCTCCTGCACTGGAAAGTGTGAGGGAGGGCCTTTTCCTCAAAAAAGACGATGAGTGACCTAAGTATTGAAGAGGAAGCAGCAGCGGATGCTTCTGCTTCTCCTCCTCATACCAGTGTCCCGTTAGTCACTGTTGAAATCCCACCCTTCGAAGGCGACCCGGACGAGTACCCGTTCTACGAGGCCGAGAATTCGTCGATACAACGTATCGTTGCGGAAAGGGATGTGGATGGAGATCAGCAATACAAAGCCGTCACTTGGGATGGAGAGACCAAATGGGTACGCTGCACCACTTTAATTTGATGGCGATGAACCTTTGCTGATGCTGTCGACAGATTTCTTGGGACGCCATCATTGGAATGGACCATGGCAATGAAGCTCTGACGAAATTCGAGCAGCGTCCCAGACAGGGATACGATGGCGGCTTTGATGGCAACGATGATGACGAATATGATGAAGATGAACGAATGCAAAGCGATGAGGAAATGCGGGACCAGGATGACTCCGATGAGATTCAGGAGGAAAGTGACGATGATGTTCCACGGAGGACCCTAAGAAGCACCCGGAGCTCTACAGCTACTTCCCTACCAGCTCCAGATAGCAGTAGCCGGTCGAGGCGTCTCCAACGCAGCACCAGACAAGCTACCTTGCAATCAATCGCTGATCAGAAGAAGAAAAAGCAACGGTCAAAACGGAAGTCTCATCAGATGTCGGCAGCTCGACCAATAAGAAGTATGCGCGCTTCAGCAAGAACTGCAGGAAAGCTCATCTCCCAGGCTGCCTCCCGGTACCAGGAGGCTGAACACGACTCTGGGGATTCCTCAGATGACCTAATCATCTCCGACCTCGTCAATACGCCAACACAGTGGCAGAAAAAGAGTCGCGGAGTCGCTAAGGTTACATATATCTCCGAAGATGACGACGAGCCTCAGAAGCGAGGCGGGAGGGGTAGAACCAAAAAGCGAGCCAGGTCTGAAAGCGAAGAGAGTGAGGAGGATGAGGAGGTGTACGAGCAAAGGCGGTCAGGACGAACCGCCCATGCTAAAGGAAGCATGCGGGAGCGTGATGAAGATGACATAGACGTCGTCGAAGTCAAAACGTCGGCACCACGCGTCATTTATCAGCAAGAAGTCTTCAGAGAATTCGATTCCGAAGACGAATTCGCCCAAGTCCATACATTGTGGTGCGACACATGCTCTGACGGCAAGAGTCGCCAGAAAGGACCGTTGGTTTTCTGTCAGGGCTGTTCGAGCGCCTTCCATAAAGGCTGCATTGGCAACAGAGCATCTCGCGAGCACCTTGTCACCAAGCTCTCTGACCAGCAGTTCGTTCTACAGTGCAAAAGATGTATCAGAAGAGCCCACAAGACCGAAAAAAGGCCTCCGCGACTTGATATATGCACCGAATGTAGACAGGTCGGCCGCTCCTGCGAGCCATTTAGAGTGATTCCTACTAAGAAGACCGAAAGGGAGCAGACCCCTGAAGTCGATGTTCCTGGCTATCAGGTCAATAATCCGGCGAACGTTCTTTTCCGCTGTTGCAAATGCCATAGAGGCTATCACTTCCACCATTTGCCTCAACGCGGGACACAGAGCGTTTCTCAAGAGAGCACGGAAGTTTCCCAAACTCGCATTGATCAGTATAACGCGGACTGGCTCTGCTTGGAGTGTGTTGAGATCTCTGATAGAAAGATTAATGATCTCATCGCCTGGCGTCCTTCTGATGAAACTCTCAAAGAGTCAAAGGATACTTTCGATTCTGGGATCTATGAATTTGACCATGACGAAATTGAATATCTCGTCCGTCTTGCCGGGGACGACTACTCTAAAGCGAGGTGGTATTCGGGGTCCTGGGTTTACAGCATTTCCTACGCACCAATGAGGAAGGCATTCGAGAAGAATGACCCACCGCCGAAATGGACCACCGCCGATGCAATTCCGGAAAGTTACTTTCGAATTGAGATCGTATTCGAAGTCAAATATACTAGTATCGTCCCCAACATGACGGAGAATGTTGAGAAGCAGCGCATACGCGAGATCACTAGCGTATTTGCTAAGTTCAAGGGACTTGGGTACGATGAAGCAATGTGGGTCCCGCCACCAAGTGAGGAGGCGCAAGAGAGGTATGGAGACTTCAAACGAGCGTATCTCGAGTATTGCAAGGGAAACCATATTAGGCTGCCCAAGGGAGTCACCAAAAATCTTGAGGCCCTTCGGAAAAAGGCGTTTGGAGCTTTGGAGGTCAACACTCAGCCAAAATACATCTCTGGCGGCACTCTCAAAGACTACCAACTAGAAGGACTGAACTGGCTCTACCACCGGTGGTTTATAAAGGAGAATTCAATTCTTGCAGATGAGATGGGTCTCGGAAAGACCATTCAGATCATCTCCTTCCTCGAGGTCCTCCGCCAAGACCACAAGGCCTGGCCTTTCCTGGTTGTCGCCCCTCATTCGACGGTACCGAACTGGATGAGGGAGATTCGAACCTGGGCTCCTGGGATACGGGTCGTAGCATACTTCGGATCAGCAGAGGCCCTCCGGCTTACAAAAAAGTATGAATTGTTCAATACTACTAGTCCTTCTAACCGGGATCTAAAATGCCACATCGTCGTTACATCCTACCAAGCCGCTGCGGATAGTCACTCACCTCTCAAGACAGTCCCATGGCAGGTCCTTATCGTCGACGAAGGGCAGCGTCTCAAGAGTGACGAAACGAATCTATACCGTGAGCTTTCGGCATATAAAATCCAGCACAAGGTCCTTCTCACTGGTACACCTCTTCAGAACAATATCCGAGAGCTCTTCAACCTTCTACAGTTCCTTGACCCTCAAAAATTTCATGCCGAAGAACTCGAACAGACCTATTCAGAGGTAAACAAAGATAACTTGACCAAGTTACACGAAATGATTCGACGATACTTTTTGAGACGAACAAAGGCACAGGCCTTAAAGGACTTGCCTCCGATATCCGACGTCATAGTCCCACTCACAGTGACAGGGTTACAGAGGGAGCTCTGCAAATCGATCCTGAAGAAAGATGCGGAGTTGATACGCGCCATCATGGCCAAGTCAGAAAACAAGTCATCCAGCCGCTCGAAGCTCAACAACCTCCTACTGCAACTACGAAAGGTTCTCTGTCACCCTTTCGTCTACGATCAGAATGTCGAGGAGAAGCTGGAAGACCAACAGCTAGTATTCCGCAATTTGGTAGACGCTAGCTGCAAACTTAAGTTCCTAGAACTGGTATTGCCCAAACTTCACGAAAGGGGGCACCGCGTTTTGATGTTTTCGCAGTTTCTACACATGCTCGACATCATGGAGGACTTCCTTAATGGGTTAGGCCTCCAAACTCTACGTCTAGACGGATCGAATGATACCGCTGAAAAGCAGAAACTCATCGACGCTTACAACGCCCCGGAGTCCCCATACTTCGCCTTTCTACTCTCCACCAGGGCAGGCGGCGTTGGAATCAACCTGGCTACAGCCGATACGGTTATCATCCTTGATCCGGATTGGAACCCTCACCAAGACCTTCAGGCTATAGCCCGTGCACATCGCATCGGTCAGAAGAAGAAAGTCTTGGTGTTCCATCTCATGACCGCCAAGTCGGCAGAGGAGAAGATCCTCCGCCTATCAAAGAAAAAGCTAGGCCTTGATCATCTGATCATTCAACGCATGGGAACAGACGGTCAGGAAGAAGAGGAAGACTTTGATGTCGAAAGTGTCCTCCAATACGGGGCGGAGGACATCCTCAAAGACGAAATCAAGGACATCGTCTACGATTCCGATAGCATTGACAAGCTGCTAGATCGCGATCATATGAAAGATACCATTGGAGAGCAGGAGCAGATTAATGAGCGGGACGCTCAGTTTTCGTTTGCTAGGGTCTGGGCAACAGAGAAGGGAGAGCGTGAGGAGGTGCAAGAGGAGACCGAGGAAGAGAAGCCTCCAGATGCTGATTTCTGGGGTAACCTCATTCAGCAACGGAAGGACGAGGCGGAGCGGGAGAAGGCGGAGAAGATGGCCGAATACGGCCGGGGGAGACGCAAGACGGCCAACATGAACTACGCCGTTGGAGAAGAAGACGATGAGGCGACACCTGTGAAGAAGGTGAAGAAGAAGACGAAATTTACGTCTGACGAGGACACGGACTTCCAGGAGAGCGACGGTGAGACCAACAGTAACTCTGAGGTCGAATCCGAGATTCCCTTCCATCTTGGAGAGTTGGCGGAACCAAGGGACCGGAGCAGGAGTACATTGATAGATGGAGGTGATCGGGTCGGTTCTCCTAGTGGGGGTGCCAGACTAATGCCAGAGAGTGGCGGTGGGTTCGGTGTAGCTCCTCCTATGGGCTTTGCACCCCCTCCAACTGGCGGCCCCGCCGTCGGGCAGCCTCCCCACATGGCAGTTATGTACGGTCCAAACATGAACAACCCCGCGGCCATGCAACAAGGAGTGGTCATGCAACCAGGAATGGTCATGCAACCGGGAGTGATCATTCAACCAGGAGCGGTCATGCAACCAGGAGCGGTCATGCAACCAGGAGCGGACGCACGCATCACGCCAATCATCAGTTCCCAGGGCCAACCGATGGGTCTCCACCCTCAACCCGCCGACTTCGGTGGGATCCCACCTCCACGCCCACCTCCACCCGGAATCCCCGTCAATTGCCAACTTTGCACTTCCACCCACATGCCGGGTGAGTGTCCACTGCGCAACATCCCGCTTGAATACTGTGAACTCTGCGGTCTAGCACACTTTGCCAGTTACCCACTTCGGTGTCCTCATTTAGCTAGTATCACACAGACGGAAGCGATGTTGGCTGCTATCAAAGATAGCGATGCACCGCCAGACCACCAGAGACAAGCGAAGCTCTGGTTGTGGAGCCGTAAAGGGGCCCTCACCCAGCAGCGAAAATTGGATAAGGCTACTCGTGAACGGGTTGAAGCGCAGACGCGAGCTGAACAGGACGCCGCGAGGCAGGGGACCTAAGGAATCCTTTTGTTTTTGGCTGCTACCTTTGCTCCTCCTTCTCGGTAATGTTCTAAATTTGTTGGTTTTCTCTTTTTGATATCGCTAGCATAGCGGCGAGCATTTCTTCCGGCGTTCTTTTTTTTTACAAACTTATCCATGTTTTTTGTCCACTTTTTCTTGGACTTCAAAGGCGTTTGGAGGGAGGATAATAGGATATTGCTTGTCCTGTATCTTTGATTGTTTTTTTAACGACATCGACGAGGGGGACCTGTAATGATAATGGAAGTAGAAAGGGTGGGCCGGCGAGGGTTAGCTCGCCTGTACCCACCCGAATAGAAAATATTAATACTTTAATTGAAATGTGATCCCGTCCCCTCGTGGTCGGCATGGCCGCTTGTCTCGTGCCACCCGTGGGGAGACCCAGAACGGGAGAATTTGGAGGGTCAAAAGTGATATATTGTCATCGAGCAAAAGCACATCTACATAAAATACATAACTATGATCATAATACGCCTGCCAATAAAGGTCAATATGAAAAGGGAAAGAAGAACGAGAAACTCCCGGCCATGCTTTTTGAAATTTTTTTTGTTTTTCGTTTCCGTGCCAAAGTCTGAGGGTAAGAATTGGGGGGTACTGGGTAACCGAAGCCCTTGAGGGCGTGCTACCTGTTCGATTGGGTATTATCGGGAAGATGCTTCCCGTGTTAGTTTGTCCTCCGGTCGGGTATATTTCTATATATATGGTTTGTCTTTCGTTACTCGTTGTAGTGGTATACCTATATATAACAATCATATGTTAGCAGGGTATATTCGACTTTATAAGGGTATCTTGGTGGGAAATATATATAAGCTTACCAAATAATTCGGCAATCCGTAGGGCTGATATCCCAGCCTCTTGACCATCTTCGCAAACCCTTCGGTCTCGATGAGATGATAGAAAGGAAAAGTCGGGAACATGGCGCCGTCCCTGTGGATCTCCGCCTTAACCAGTAACGCGGTACCACCCACACCGTCGAGGAGCATTTCGACGTTCTTGTCGGCCTTTTCGTCTCGTTGGTAGGCCATTAGAGCTCTGTAAGTTGGCATTTCGGCGTAGCCTTCTAGTAGGATTTCGTCCTCCTTCATGGTTTTACCGAGGTTTATGGCGGTTTCGGAGTCCTGCCAGGAATTGAAGTCGTAAGGACGTTCCTTCCAGACGCCGTTGTCTTTGTAGCGTTGGAAGCAGTTGGGGACTATGACGGGTTTGTTGTGTTTTGCTAGGTCTTGGAAGAGGGTCGGTGGGGTTTCGATGATGTCTGAGTCGAGCCAGAGGACCCAGGAGATGGTGGGGTTTAAGGTGGTGAATACCAATGAGTTTCTGGCGCGGGCCATGGAGGCTCTACGGTCCTTTTGGGCTTTCATCGCGTGACGTTCCTTCTCGGATTGGCCGACGGGGGTGTCGAAGTCCTGGCGGAGGATGGTGACCTTTGCGAATCGTGATTTTTTGGCGCCGTTTTGGACTTTTCGGAGGGCGTCTTGGAGTTTGATGGTTGCTAGGTTGCCGCCGTGGGTTTTCGGGGTGATGAAGCCGAGTTCTATGAGGTTTCTGGGGTAGTTTAGGTTTAGTAGGTTTTGCCAGTATTCGTCGTAGAAGCGGGCTAGAGGGGTTAGGATTAGGAGCTTTTCTGAGTTCTTGAGCGGGTCGGCGGTCGCGGAGAGGTTGTTCATTTGGATGATTTGGATTCCCGGCGCGGTTTTGGGAGGGGATAAGGCGGCTGTCGGGGTCGGTGGGGCCGAGTCCGGGAGGTTTATGTTGAGGGTTCGAGGGCTTGGGGAGGAGGGTTGGATCATCCACCAGAGGAAGAAGAGGAGGCCGATGAGGGCGAGGAGGAGGCGCATGGGACTCGAGCGCTGGAGTCGGCCGGCGCCCATTGTGGCGGTATTATATTACGGTATTCTTGTATTATATGGTATATGGATAGTCTTGAAGCCAGTAGGCGAAGAGTCTGAGGGGGGTAATTGATGGGGTCGTGCACCGGTGGTGGGAATGGGGGGTTGACTATGGTATAGGTGGACTGTTCTGAGCTATGCACAGCAGGGAGCGAACATGGCGGGAGAAAGGAGAGCGAGACTAAGACGACGAATTGAAGGAGAAGAGCAACAAGGCTGGTAAGAAAAGGAAGAAGAAGAACGAGTGAAGGAGAAGGAGAAAGGATAGGAGAACGTGAGGATTGGGATGCGATGAAGATGGATGGAGATGAGGTGGATTGGATTGTCGTCTCCTGGCTGAGGTTGTTGTTTCATGTGCGAATTGCCTGATCAGGTAATCTGCATTTTTATTGTTGTGGAAGTTGCCGTTTTGGGAAATATTTAAAAATACATTGTGGGGCTTTCCTGTTCGGGCGGTGATGTCACCGTTGCTGCAGGGACACAGCGTTGCAGTCCAACATGGCTTCCTGCCCGACAAGATACCTGGGTAACCGCAATCCAATGTCGTGTCAACATTATCTTATAGACGGTCTTGTCGTTATAGCACGAAGACACAAGACTAAGTGCTTGAGATAAGCAAGTAGAGTATTGGATAGGATCTGATAGGGCGCCCGTGTCGAGGCCAAGTGCGAATAGCCAGTTTAGTATGGCAGGGGTGCCCAGTTAGCGAAACATCCGCATTCGCATTTGCATTCAGACACTTTGGATTCTGGTCTTACAGACATAGGTTAACATCCGCCGGCTCGGGAGCTCTGTCGGCGGTATACTATCTGAATCAATACCGACTTGCTCGAGCACGTGCTTATCGATAGCATTGCCGTGAGAGTCGTGATATGAGATCGATACCATGATAAGTAATCCGCTGCCTGTGCAGAGAGAGACGCTGAATAATGGATTATGCACTCTCCCATAATATCTCCACAGTTCCCCGTCTTTAACCCAATCCACTCGAGAATACGTCGACGGGAACACTTTTAAACCATATCGAGAACGTGTCGACCAGCTACGGCACATCCTCGGAGGCCTAGGAAGCTGACGGGATTAGTTATCAGCTTAGTGACTGCCAATCCTCGCTGACAAAGGCCCGGCACCGAGCTAGAACTAACTACCGTCCGCCGCTGGTGCAGATGCATCACGCTAGATCCAGATGCCTTACCGCCCGGGGTCTAGCGACCCTCTACACTTCCCTACGCATTGCGTACTGGTGTTATGGGCGTGTCGTGGGTAAATTGCGAGTGCTCTGGCGAATTTACCCAGCGAGGGGTACTTGCTCTCAGAATAGTGGGGGCGGGCCTTAGGAGTTCGGCCTGTCAGCGAATGAAAAAGAAACCACAGAAAAAAAGATCAAAGGATTCACTCTTTTTTGTGAAGGGACCGGACAGGGGAAGCTAACCGGCATGCACTGCAGTTTAAGCAGTTTATGTAATTGTGTAGATGCTATGCTCTCTCAGTTCTGAATTTCCCCGGAGCCTTTTCCGTGGCCGTGGTGGTGTTCCAAAGTATAAAGCAAAAGTAGCCCGCCCTCTCCGTCCTCAACCACTTCTCCTCCTGCTACTCCTCCTCTCCCCATCTAGATATCATCTCCTACCCAGAGAACCACAATTGGACACCAACTTCAATCATACCAGGTAGAGACCCTTATTTAGAACCTCAGTCACAATGGCGTACACCGACCTGGACTGGAAAGCCATCAACACCATCCGTGTTCTCGCTGTAAGTCTCTCCAATTGCCCCTCCTTCGACCTGCTCCCCCAACACTTTTGCGGGCCGCGGCTACCCCGCCATCACCACCATCGACACCGCCATCTTCATCATCCACGGCTTCAAACGACGGCTTCACTTGCACGATGAACTCAATTGAACATGTAGATGCTAATTTCCTCGCGAATGGCAGGTCGATGCCACCTCCCAGGCCAACAGCGGCCATCCTGGCGCTCCAATGGGCATGGCCCCCGCCGCCCACGTTCTCTTCCAGAAGGCCATGACCTTCAACCCCAAGAACCCCAAATTCTTGAATAGAGATCGTTTTGTCCTCTCGTAAGTCTATTTTCTGAGGTTCGCCGTAGTCGGATTCCCAGTAGATCGGTTGGTGGAGACACGGATTCGGTCTTACCCTGGGTCTTATCCGAGCGTTCCGGATTACTATGCATTCTACCTCGTATCTACAAAGCGTCAATTGCGTCATGAAATTGCATATAGAAGCTAAATCGATCTATCTCTGTCAGCAACGGTCACGGATGCATGCTGCATTATGCCCTGCTCCACCTTTACGGCTACGATGTCACCATTGACGACCTCAAGCACTTCAGAGTACGTCTCCTTTTCACCCCACTTTATATTACTTTGGTGAAGAAATTTATATTGACAGAAGTATTCTACTGTAGCAAGTTGGCAGCAAAACACCCGGCCACCCCGAGGCCCACGATACCCCCGGCATCGAAGTCACCACCGGCCCTCTCGGCCAGGGTATCAGCAATGCTGTCGGTCTCGCCATTGCCCAGGCTCAGGCAGGCGCCACCTTCAACAGACCCGGCTTCGACCTCCTCAACAGTCACACATACGTCTTCCTCGGCGACGGTTGCTTGCAGGAGGGTGTCGCCGCTGAGGCCATCTCCCTAGCTGGACATCTCCAGCTCGGAAACCTCATTGCCGTCTACGATGACAACCACATCACCATCGACGGTGACACCAATGTCTCCTTCACTGAGGACGTCCTTGCCCGTTTCGAGGCTTACGGCTGGCACACTCAGCACGTCAAGGACGGTGACCACGACCTCGAAGGTTTCGAGGCTGCCCTTAAAAACGCCAAGGCCGTCACCGACAAGCCATCCGTCATCAAGCTCACCACCATCATCGGTTTCGGTTCCAAGCTGCAGGGTACCCACAGCGTCCACGGCAGCCCGTTGAAGGCCGATGACGCCAAGGAGGTCAAGAAGAAGTTCGGTTTCGACCCCGAAAAGTCCTTCGATGTCGCCCAGGAGGTCTACGACGCATACAAGGAGACCGCCGAGAAGGGAGCCGCCGCTGAGCAGGCCTGGAATGACCTTTTCGCCAAGTACAAGGAGACATACTCTCTCGAAGCCGAGGAACTCACCCGAAGATTCGAGAAGAGGCTACCTGAGGGATGGCAGAATCAGCTACCAGTCTACAAGCCCACCGACGGCGCTGTCGCTTCTCGTAAGCTCTCGGAGACCGTCCTCGGAAAGGTCATCAACACCCTCCCAGAACTCCTCGGTGGATCTGCCGATTTGACCGGATCCAACTTGACCATCTGGAAGGGTGCCGTTGACTTCCAACCTCCGAGCACCAAGATCGGTGACTACTCTGGTAGATATATCCGTTATGGTGTCAGGGAACACGGTATGGGTGCTATCATGAACGGTATCGCCGCGTACGGCCTCCACATCCCGTACGGTGGTACCTTTTTGAACTTCGTCTCCTACGCTGCCGGTGCTGTCCGTCTGTCCGCTCTTTCCCAGCACCAGGTTATCTGGGGTATGTTTTCCTTTCCCTCCTAAAAACGAAGGATTTGGTCGTATATGCCATGCTAACAGGTCGTAGTCGCCACCCACGACTCTATCGGTCTCGGTGAGGACGGTCCTACCCATCAGCCAATCGAGACTGTTGCCCACTTGCGCGCCATCCCCAACCTCCAGGTCTGGCGTCCAGCTGATGGCAATGAGGTGCGTATCGCTAGACTCTTCAAGAATACAAGTAAATAAAGGGCCTAAACTAACATGTATAGACCTCGGCCGCCTACTATGTTGCTCTCACCAGCCGCCACACTCCATCCGTCCTTTGCTTGAGTAGACAGAACCTCCCACAGCTTGAGAACAGCACAATCGAGCACGCCATCAAGGGAGGCTATGTTGTCCACGAGGAGAAGGATGCCGATATCACACTCGTCAGCACTGGTTCCGAAGTCGGTATCTGTGTTGATGCCATCAAGACCCTCGCTGGCGAAGGTATCAAGACCCGTGTCGTATCCCTGCCATGCTGGGAGGTGTTCGATACACAGGATAAGGAGTACCGCCTCTCCGTTCTTCCGGACGGTATCCCAATCTTGTCGGTTGAGGTCTACACCACTCTCGGGTATGCTCTAATCCCCCTCTCTCTAGGCTGAGCGGAATTCGATGCTAACTTAAGAAATTACAGATGGGAGAAATACTCTCACGAACAATTCGGTCTCAACAGATTCGGTGCTTCGGGACCATATAAGGACATCTACAATAAGTTCGAGTTCACACCGGAAGGTATCGCCAAGAGGGCGAAGGCTACCATTAACTTCTGGAAGGAAGTTTCACCGATCCGGTCACCAATCAACAGGGCCTTCACTCAGTTGATTTAAAGATGTTGGAGGACTGGAATCGGAGAAGGGATTGAACCGTGCTGCGCAGTAGTTCAGTATTTTTTGAGGTGCTTGCTTTTTGGCCATAAGCTACTTTATATATAGGAATGAAAAGCAGTGGTTACCCATGTCGTTGAACCAATTGTAGGAGTGTAGATACCCCACCTGTGCCTATAGGGTGATTCTTAGATAACTGGCCAACTCGAAAGGCGTTTCCATGGATTCAAATTAGTTTTTCCGATATCTGCTTCGGGGCTACTCCGACATAAGCTACTGTGCATGGCTGCCTATCGGAGTTAGGGGTTCATTGTCCGCGAAATGTGTTGCCGCGTTGTCAGAGATGTTTGTCATTGACTGTGCTTTCCGCATCCGGACTAGGGTTGTCCTCTGCGATGGGAGGAAGACCACCAAAAGCTAATTTTTCCAACCGAAACCTCGAAATTTCTTAGACATCTTCAATTCTTCAACCCACCATCTACGCGCAGGATATCCACCTCTTTGCGTCCTTAACCTCACCAATACCATAATAATCTAACCGACTTTTACCGTCGCATCATCATCCAAATCATCAGCAATGGCTCCAACCACCGTATGTATAACACGAACGCTTTCCTTTCGGACCAATCGTTATAGCGGGGAGGGAGGTGAAGAGATAGGAACGGAATGAAGGACTTTTTATTTCTCGTCTTTTCTTTAAGACCTATACGTCTTCTACCGACCTCCTTTAACATCGCAAACCGCTTTGCTGGTTGCCCCTTCTTCTTTTCTCTTTGGGATGAATGATGTTCTTCTTTTACCTTTCCTTAACAGGAGAGGTTCAAGAGGTCTTCGATTCATTGCTTAAGGAAAGAAATTATCAAAGAGGCTATAAAATTCAGTAGGCTAAGAAACGATGTTAATGTTGTCCGGTTTTGTTTTTTATATATAGAAATCCGCAAAGGGCAAGCAAGCCAAGGTGTCGAAGAAGTTCGTCATCAACGCTTCTCAACCGGCCTCCGACAAGATCTTTGACGTCGCCGCCTTCGAAAAATTCTTGTACGACCGCATCAAGGTCGACGGCCGCACCGGTAACCTTGGTGAAGTCGTTCAGATTTCTACCGAAGGTGAGGGCAAGGTTGTGGTTGTTGCTCATCAGGAGTTCTCTGGGAGGTACTTGAAGTATCTGTAAGTTCTTACCTTTCCTCAATATTCCTTGTGGAGTTTTTCGGGTGGAAGCTAACGGGTTTTTGACGTACAGTACCAAGAAGTTCCTCAAGAAGAACCAGCTCCGTGATTGGCTCCGTGTCGTTTCCACCAGCAAGGGCGTTTACGAGCTTAGGTTCTACAACGTTGTTAACGACGATGATGAGGAGGATGATGAGTAGATTTGTTCATTTGCAGAATGAATAGTCTATTACATTGTCATCTTTTTTTTTTTTTTTTTTTTTAGCAGTGGGAAGGGTCCTCTCGTTCTCTTGTTATGAGACCGGGTTTAGGTTAAAGAGGTGGATTTATTATTTATTTCTCTGTATATAATCATTTCACTTCTTTTATTCCGTTCATTTCATTCATTTCATACTGGATGAGAAGGAGGAAGACAATGAAGAATGAGAAACCGTCCCTGAACTTCTTCGTTCAGGTCCGGAAGCTTTTCCCACTAAAACTTCACTCCCCTAGTAAATCCATGTTCTATAAATTGACCTTTCAGTGACCCACTCAAAACCAGCAAGTCTAGTCGAAGAGCGTCTCGGTGCAGACCTGGTTCTGCGAACCGCCCAACCTGCCTTGCTGCAACGCCACGCATGAGCCGGGGTGTACCTCACCGTCGGCGCTTAAAGCCCAGCCTAAGCTTAAAGGTAAGGTCTCCACACCTAAAATGCAACACCTGACGACGGTGGTAAACTCCACCCTGTTAGACAGAAAGCTTGATATTTGGGATGGACATTCCCTTTTTCTTTCTTTTTTCTAAGGACTTTATGAGGTTTTGGCGCCCATTTTGCATAAGTCTTTTGGGTTTCCGGCCGTGTTTAAGGCTAACAGACGGGGAAAGATACGTGGGCGGTGTTTTGGCCAGTGGATGTGGATCTGATTGTATCTAGAGCCGTCCTTTTCCCATCGGATACGGGAAAGAATCTGGGGGTTTTGCTTTATTTCTTGGGAAACATTGTTTCCGGGTGTCAATTGCTTAGTGTGAGAGGTCTAGCTCTGCATCGTGCAGAGTCCCATGGTTTACTACCTTGTATTTCTGAAATTTTCCCTTTAAATTTCGTCCTGTCAAATTTTGGGTACCGAGACAGGTTTGGAGAGATCAGAGGGTATTTTGTGAGGAATTTTTCAAGGGGATTGATTACGGAAGGTAATTGTGACATTTGTGACATTTTGCCTGCACGGCGAGGTTGCAGCGAGCGCTGTATCTTCCGGGTTCAATTGCAGGCTTTCACGGTTACCTTTTCGTAATGAAAGATTGGGTTATGTCGGTTTGATAAATTTAAACAGCTTTTTGTTCCTTCCTTTATAAGTCGGGTTCTCGGGTCTGGAGCTTTTTTCTGACAAGTCCTCTTGCTGTGCCGTCCTGCGGCGTTTTCGTTTTCGTTTTGGGTTCTTATAGCTTATACTATACTATACTTCTATGAGGATTCTATTATAGATCTTCTTCTTCTGGTTCTTTGGCTTCTTCGTCAGCTGGGTTATAGCTTCCACTAGCCGTTGCATTGCATGGTCTTCGACCTCACTGGCTGACCTTTTGGCTTACCCACCCACACTTTACGCCGCTTTCTCCCGTGCAGCTTGTTCTTTGGGCCCCACACCCTCTTCTTTTTCATTGTCTCCTCTTTTACTTGGTATTTCCTTTTACTCTATTTTTTTGAGGAACCCTAAGCCTTGTGAGAGAGGGGTGGACGAAAATAGCGACATTCAAGACATTGTCGGTACCAAGTGGACGGTTGTTGGATTTTTTGGCGGTACCTTTTTTCCCAACAGGGGAGACAACGCACGACTTCATTTGACTAGTCTTGAATATCTTCCCTTCTTTCGATGATAGCTCGAAGTTGAAAGGTGGGATCTAGGTGATCTCGTGATCGGGTCTTCCGTACGGTTCTTATTTCTTTCTTTTCTTTTTCCTTCGATCTTTGATCTTTTGGGTCTAAATTGGGAAAAGTGTGGAGCTAGACTTATACCTACCGGCGCTACTTTCGACAACGACGGATTCACTTCTTAGTTCTCTTTTTCTACCCTTTTTTCTTATTTATCCTACTTTTCTGTCGTTTTTCTCTTATTTTCTACACATCCCCTGGAAAGCTCGGCGGCTGTTGAAGCAGTTGAGTTGGAGTTTCACTTTTATTTTTTTTTTTTTTTTTATTTTTCTGAGGATCTTGCTATTACTGGGGGCTACTTTCATGAAGTGGGTTTCGATACGATACGGCTTTTCGGGTTCGTTTAGCGCCCTCGTCGTTCATCCCGCTTCTGGAGTCTTTGGAGGATAGACGGCGGGGAAGTACGGGTGGGTTGCTTTGGGTTCTTTGATGTCTGTGGATGGGTAGAGGGAGCTTTGCGGGTGTTTGTGGATATTGATTGGGAGATATAGGTGAGTTTGCAGTTGCTTGTTTGGATTTTGATCAAATTTACGGTTGATTTATTCTTTTTTATATGTTATTGTTTTTGGTTTTTGATATTTGGTATTGCTCTGGTTGTACTTTCTTGATATATTCCGTTTTTGCTTTGCTTTGCTTTGCTTTTTGGACCTTGGGTTTCGTATCCTACTACCCCGCGGGTGGAGATCTTTTTCGAACTCCTATTTTTGAAATATCTTCCATCGTTTCTTCTTGCCTCACTATCCCCTACGATCCTGAGTTTTATATTTCCTCACTGCCCCATCCCTTCTTCTCCTCCGCCTTGCAGACTTTAGTCTAGTCATATGCATTCCATCGAGCTCCGCGTCACATCATATCACATCTGACTAAAAGTATAGCTAAGCTATATATACCAACTCCAATGCATGGAGGGGTTCCGATGTGATGTGATATCGATGCCGTCTGTGGGGCTGTTTGCTCTGCCTTGTGCTTTGGGTCTCGGTGTTCATGGTCCTCCGTCCGTATATGTGCTATATATGGAAACATCTGTTGAGTCTGTAGCATTGCGGATGAGATGGCTTTGAGAGGCTCGAGGCGAAGGGGAAGAAGGGACAATTCTGCCTTGCCTCTGGTTTGCATGGCTTAGGTTTGGGTAGCTCAAGTTATCTATATCCTTTTGTTGGATATGTGGTATCATGATGCTTCCAAATTCTTTGATCGTCGTCCGTGCTATAGCTAGCTCTTTGGCTGTGATACAGATCCTTGTGGTTTGTTGGCGGCGAAGATGATGGTTTTGGATAGCTGGCTATGACTGGAGCTATTTCTGTAGTGTCCGCGATGGGAGAGGCTTTGGTATATCATGTGCGTTTGGGTAGTACGTTACCATCAAGCGGCCTTTTCCGTCACGGGTTGAAAGACGGAAGGAAAGACACATCTTCTGTATACGTTCGCCTTCGACGTATATTATACGTACCATTTCTCGGGCGAGAACGGGAGGCGGGATATATATGCTGCCTACGCGCTATGTATACGTGTATGCATACCCGACCCGCGTTTTTCTGGTGATGTAGACCCTCGGTAGGCTACTATTGACGGAAAAGTTGGGTCAAGGTTTGGGATGGTCTGTGGAACCTTGGTACCCCATGCAGCTCTCGCCCCTGAGGCTTTGGTACCGCACTAGTCGGTGGTACTAAAAGGTTTCAAGGATCTTATGGGGCTCCGGGATTTCCTTTAGGCTTCTTCTAGCTTCTACTTCTTCCCTTTTTTGTTTTTTTTTTTTTTTTGCTTGCGGCTGTTTATTCGTCCGATTCACCCTGGTTTCCTTGTTTCTTCTTCCTTCTTCTTTTATTGGGAGAGAGTACTTGCATGGGATACTTTTGAAGGGAGGGGCGGGAAGGACTCGGGAAGCCTGGGGGGATGTCTCAATTCCCGTGACTACACTGCCTTGCGCACTTAGGACTCCAACTAAGGAGGGGTTCTATATTTATGCATGTCCTGGTGCAGGAATACACATGCTGGCTGGGTTAAAATCGGATGAATCTTCTCTAGATCTATTTGAGAGAAAGTGCTTTTCGTCGTTTATTGTTTCTTCATTTTTTTCTTTTCTTTTTTTAATTTATACCCAGGTACCTACCTAGGTACAGACATGCTATGCCGTTCCGTTTCGCGAAGCTAGCTGGGAGAGGGGGACGCACTACCCTTTCATCAAGCCGGTTGGATGAGGCTATAGCATCGCATGCTAGCTTTCCTTCGTATGGTCTGCTGGGTATACCCGGGTATCGTTGCCTCTCTTTGATCTTGCTTTTTCTATTTTTTATGGAATTGATGGGGTCCACATTCTCTCGATGCAATTGCTATCACATTTTATTTTGTGATAGTGTAGGGATTAGCTAGGAGGATCCGCTTTGCCTGTAGATTCTGCCTCATTTGAGTAGATGGAGGAGAGAATGAGGCGCAGACGGGAGGTTTCGTTATGAATTCGAGACTACTTGGCTTTTGCGTACCCTTTCGATTTCCTAGATCCTCTTCGATCATATTTTTTTAGTCCGTTTCTGATACGGATCTTCCAAATCATTGTTAATGCGGCGTGGCACGGGTGTAGATGCTAGTCACTATCGATATACGGTGTTCGATCAATGACACTTCGGATTCGAGGGTGGACACCTCTAGATCTCCGCAGCCCCCGAGCTCTCAACATTCGCATGCACCTATTCCCTGGCCTTCTACCCTTCCCGATCCTTTGTTCAGAAGGAAGGTTTTCCCGCGCGAATAAGGATGGATGATCTATAGGCTATAGGTCAGATCCTATAGATTAGCGCTAGCTATCGCCATCCTATAGAGGAGCAGTCAAGTGAGCTCGAGCCTGCTGCGGGTTTTGTAGATGCGGCTGGCCTTTTGGGTCAGACTTGCTGCTTGTGAGCTAGGACTAGACGGTCATAGTCGCTTTGTTGCATCTATTATTCTTTGGTTCATACCTGGGAAAACGGACGATGATTTGATTTCCCTTGGGTACGAATACCCGTGTGACGGTGTGTGCCTTGACAGCCGACGGAGAGTTTCGTCGGTTCTGCTTTGTCAGGTTTTTTGATGCATGGAGAGCAAAGGAATTGTGTGCTATATTCCGTTTTTGTTGGGTACTCTTTTCTCTCGTTTTCTCGGTTTTTCTCGTTTTTACTTCCTCTACTTTGTTTTTGTGATATCACTGCTTCTGCGGAGTCTAACGCCGTTGGGGAATTGGGAGAAACCCGGTACCTGGTAACTGCTAGCTTCCCATGATTTGCAATGGTTTCCATTAGCCTGCAGATCGAAGGCGTGCGGCGGGGAAGATGGGATGTCAAATCATTGGGGTGTACTTTATCTCCCGCAGCTGAATGCCACTCACCTGTCTACCCATCTTCCTTGATCCTATAGGCTGCCTCTGCCCTTGCGGTTTTCACCTTTCCCGTGGGCCATGGGAGGTGTATCGCCTTACGCAAGACGAGGCGAGGCGGGTCTATGACTGTGCTTATGGAGGGGGTATATAGCTCTCGAGATGAGGCTCATGACTACCTACTGGTTACCTACTCTACATTGTTCTCCTTCGCTGCACTCCAGGATCTTGTTTCTTACTTAGTCATCTGCCTAGTTGGATGGTATATTCCTTTCGCGGTGCTTCTTCGTCCGAAGATACTTTTTTGGTCTTTGCATACGTGCTTCTGGTATCGTCGGGACTAGCTGGGTGTACGTGTTCTGCATGATCAGGTCAGTTTTTCTAAAGAGCCAGCTGAGGGGATCCTATTTTTTTGGTTACACCCACTATACCCTCTTGTTTCCCCTGAGGCTCTGTAGTCTCAGTCTCTGGTACACCGTTTTATTTTTCCTTTCTTTCTTTTCCGCTGCGGATTCCAGTGGCTATTGTTCGCCGTCTTGGTTTCCGTCATCGGACGAGTCTACAAAGACCATTGTTGCATTTTGTTCTATGGTCTGTGGACTATATAACAAGCACACGCCCACGACTGGATCGATATCCATCCAAGCTAGCTTGCAAGAGAAAAGCTAACTAAACCGGCTACAAAAATTCTTTTTTTTTCTTTTCTCCAATATTGGATAGCTTTGATTTTAAGCCGCTTGAGTATCTGACTCGGAAGCTTTTTTCTCCTAGCCTGCATACCATTAAACTTACCCAGTCCCTCGGGAGCAAAATTGCAACACCAACAGGGCGCACGAGCCGCTAAAACTATCCAACAGAGACATCGAGGGAACCTTTTTCTAGGCCAAAGTTTCTGTTGCAAAGAAGTTCGGAGAATAAATAGAATAGGCGACTATTTAAAAACGAGAAACAAGCGGCTGATACGATGAGCGGGATAAGATCCATCCGGGTTGGTATATATATCATCTGATGGTTCTTTGATCACAACTTGGTGCTTCGGGATACTACTCTATATTCCTGGTATAATTTGTTTTATCACTCGCCCTTCCCTCAACTGTCGGTTTTATCTATACCCTTGAGTATATACCATATAGATTACCCAACAACCCTCCTACTCCCCTCCGTCGACTAAATTCATAAAGGAAGGAGCGGTCCCATCCAACCCGCCCTATGGGCCCATCCCAATCACGAGAACAGCGACGCCTCCGCCGACACCACCGTCCCCGCCATCATCCAGAACAGGACCAAGAACAACCAGAAACCCAACCGCAAGAATCTATCCTTCCCACAGATCAAGGAGCGCAGGAACAAGAACAACAGCAAGAGCGGCCTCATACTTCGGACCCAATGTCCTCAATGCACTACTCCTCCTCTTCAACCCCGTACCCACACACCCCGACCCCACCGCCACCCCTCCGAACCCCCAGTTTCCGCCGCCATAATTCACGTCCACGGCTTCAAGCGCTCTCGATACCTCCCGCCACAGCGGATCCAGGAAACACCCATCCACCGGAAGAAAGGGGTATAGACACTCCAACTCTAACAACAGCGCTATCCTACATCTCCGCGCGACTCCTTCAAAAGACAAAAGTCCACCATACCTTCATCGTTACGGGGTCAATACTGTTCTCACTCTTCTTCCGATCAAAGAATTTGACCAAGTCAGTGTCGTTGTTACAGACTTCTGGTCTATCGGGTAAGGAGAAGGATATTTTGATCTCGGCTGTGTTGAGGGCTGGCGAGAAGTTTGGGATTGAGAGGGAGGATTGGGTTAATAATGGCGGGGAAAGGGAGGTGAGACGGTTTGGAATGGGGGGTGAGGAGGTTGGGGGTAATTCTGATGGTAATAATAGTGGCGGTGGGAGGGGGAGTAGAAGGGGGTGGGGACCTGGAATGGGAGATGGGGGGATAGATGAATTGATAGCCAGGAGTTTGGGACAGAAAGTGGTGGTGTTCAGCGGTGACGGGATGACGCTTTATGCTGTGGATTTTATATACGAATTGCGAAGGGGGTTGCATTTACTTTCCAAAGAACTGGAAAACGGTGGTGAGGATGAAGAAGGGGAGGAAAATGAAGTTGATATTGAGGATATGGTTGAGTTGGTTAGGAGGCTTGTGGCGGTTGAAGGGAAGGGGAGGGGACTTAGGAGAGGTGTGGTGGAGGGGAGGTATGAGAGGTTGGTGTTTTCGGACTATGCGTGGATGGTGCTGGGTAGGGAGTATGAGATGAGGTTTGGGGAGAAAGGGTTGAAGGAGGACCATGAGGAGAGTGAGGAGGAGGAGGAGGATGAGGAGGGTACTGTGATGGGTGGTGCGGGGCGTGGTGGGGGGAGGTGGGATGGAGAGAGTGTTTGGACTGATGCTAGTTAAGTAGGTTTGTGTGGGTAGTATAAGATAACCGGGGTGTATCGCGGTACCGGTTAGCGGGGCGGGTCTAGCTTCTCATTCTTTAAGATCGCGTTGTGTTTTGCTTTGACGCTTGCTTTTGATACTGGTCATTCGTTTTGAGTATTAACTTGTCGTTATCGTTGTCCTGTTTCATCATATCTTTCTTTTCATTTTGTTTCTTGTCTTTTATTTTCCTTTGCAGTTGAGCGAGCATGGCCTGCGCTGGGGAGTATCAGTTTACACTCACATATCTTGACAGTGAAAGTATATTCAGTATAGAATGACAGCATTCATGTTTCAAAAAGCCAGTTACCTTTTTGCCTCTGCCATGCATAGATTCTAGAACAGTTCCCAAACTTGACAAAACCTCCGAACGCTAGCCACATCATCATCGGAACAAATTCTCGGCCCCAAGACCGGAGTAAGCCTTGTGGCTAGACACCCAAGACGCGGATTGCGTTGGAGTGTGGTCATTAGCCACAGTGTCGTTGTGCACCAGCCACGCCGCCCGCCACAGACCTGCCGATCTGTTTCGTCAACAGCCGTCGATCTGCCGATGACGATGAACGCATTGGCAATGTGACAGAAATCGAATGGAATGAATTAATCGAACGGCGATGGAACGGATTATAAACCTGCCGCCAGGGGGGGTTACGAGGTACATTGCATCGGAGCCTCGGCGTAGACACTGTCTGACATGTCGACAGAAATTGCCCCCGAACCAGGATCTTAGCTTCCTGGGCACTTCGATCAATCGGATATCATATCATTCGCAAAAAGAAACAAAAATGCAATTAAAAACTTGTCGGGCTCGATAATGTACCCGCGAATTCGATTCGTCAAGGGAAAACGTGCTTTCGCTGTCGCTGACAATGACATGGCTGGGCACCAAGAAAACTGAGCGAAAGAGGCAAGATTCCGAGATATCCGGACTGACACAAGCAAAAAAAAAACCGAGCTCGAGCTCCCCTTCAATCAAACCGGGCCTGGGCGGGCGCCTGCGAGGTTATCACGGCACCTACCTTTTAATTTTGTTCACGACTGCCTCAATAGAAACTTCGGCCGTGCTATTAATATACTTTGCTTCGACAAGGCACATTTAATAGCTTGACCTCATTCGCTGACCGCGGAGCTTTTGTGCTTGCCCATACATACGGTACGTAAGCAATCCGCGCCCATCGAATCGAACTTCCCGGAACCCTGGCTCGTCTGGCTTGTAGGGATGCAGAAGGGTGACGTCAGGCTGGACGGCGGTACTGTTGCGGGCGCAAATACCCTGCAAAACTGCAAACCACCATTCTGTGCCATGACAGGTATTATTTATATCAAAATGAGTACCAAGGATATCAAGAGAGAAAAAGAAAATGAGAACCAATCGAATTGCCATCCGTCAGCGGCAGCTGGTTCCTGAATTCTGCTCTTTCTTCGTTCAAGTTTTTTTGAATTGAAATTTTACACCCTCGAAACTTGTTGGTAAGAGCGAAAGAAAGTTTGCATGAGTGTGGTGGGGATATCGGCGGCTTACGTCGAAAGGGTCCCATGACGACACTGATTGGACTGCAATCGAGTGATGAGATGCAAACGTTTTTGCAGGTAGCCTGCTAGTAGTATCCATATTATTCATGGCAGCGAACAAGCCTACCTGCGACTTGGCTTTTGGCGGCGCAGACGAGGAGGTAGGGTGTACACCGTACGTAGCGTCGATACCGCAGTGAATGCCGTGACCCTCCCTTGTAGGCGCCATAATCTCTTGGGCATCCAAGGCCACTAGCCTGCCTTGGTCATCGGTATCATATCATTGTAGGAAATGGGTTCTCTGGGTTTCTTAGAAAAGGAAAATAAGACCCGCCAGAGGAAGAAAAAAGAAAGTGTCCATGATGCATGTTTAGTTCGGTCTGGATCCGGCTGGTGTCAGTGTGATGAAAGAGAATCCGGTCGAGGCGACTGCGAATGCTATATAAACCAGCTCAAGACCCGGCGGTCAACGACGACCAAAGTTACTTCTTCTTTCTACTCTTCCAAAATAAAACCATAATCAGACCGAACATCAACTTCGCATCTGCTCTTCATCGTCACCCGTAACAAAACCATATCAAACCATACCAACAAGACCATCTCGAAGCATCCGAATACCACAGTCAACATGCCTTTCACCGCTTCCGACATCTGCAAGATCATGTAAGTAGCCGTCGGCGCCCACTGCGAGGTACTAGTGGAAGTAGTAGCTAGCAGTAGCAGCAGTACTGACATCGCCAATAGCGTCGCCATCATCCTCCCACCTCTCGGAGTCTTCCTTGAGAGAGGTTGTGTAGCCGACTTCTGGATCAACGTCCTTCTCACAATCCTCGGATACCTGCCTGGGTACGTCATAGAAACCCATCCGTCCCATAGCTTACTCAGTCATCTAGACTCTTACTAACGTCCTGAAAACAGTATCATCCATGCCTTGTACATCATCCTGAAGTACTAGACGACCAGTCGCACTCGCAGCAGCATCTGAATTAGTCCTTTCCTTGCCTTTCTCATTCCTCAGAAATTTTCTTCTTTGTTCCCGAATTCCGCCGGATACCTCATGATCAATTAGACGAATTTTTCCCTATCGGTTCCGGGCGGAAGACCAAAGAACCTTCGAAAGACTAAAAGCATGGCTGGTGCCAAGCGAGACTAAGAGGCTGCTGTCGCTATTTGTGCTTTGACTGGTGGTGCTGCATATGCGGGGGAAGCAGTTGAAGCTTGGGAAGCAACCATGCACATCCGGATCCAAAAAATACCGGGCGTGCCGACAAAAATCCATACCATGTTTCTTCCTGTCTCCACGATCCGCTGACGCCGGGGATTTTGTCTTTTGATTTCTAACGATACATTTCTTTTTCCTCTCTGAAGCTCTCCGGCGTTTGTTTCCCGTTTTTTCTTTACCGTTTGCAAGCACTGGACTGGATTCTTTTACTTGTTCTGACTACCCACGTTTGTTCCGCCTATTCTTTCCCTTTGTCCTGTGCAAAATGTCACTTTTTTAAACCTCATGTCGAAACTGTTGACGGCATTCACGAAACCATTATTATTTAATGAATCTCAAGAGGGAAGAAAGTCTCTTTCACATCCATTCTTACGTCTACCTTTTTTCTCCCGTGCGAACGAAGTCCCTTCATGATCACGCTATTGTAGAAGAAACGGTTGAAGTTTTTTCCTAAAGGTCCCGAAACGTCACGCGAAAGCCGCAGAACTGTTGGAGTGAAGAAAATGACGTAACCTTGCCTAACCCTTGCTTGCATGGCCTTTCGCATTTTTTACTTCGCATGCCTGCCGAAGGGCTCCCTCGAGTCGGGTCAAGACGAGTCAAACAATAGTGGATTGTTTGATCACAGGATCTTATCTTCCGTCTCGATAGTCGAATAGATTTTATCTCAATAAGCTTGAGTATATTTTTTTATTTTTTTTTTTTGGATTGAAGCGACCGTCGTTTGTTCCCGCCGTAGATGCGGATACCATAACGTTAATGAGGCTTCGTTTAATATTTTGCATAAGTCCGTAGCACCTTGAAGTATGTAAGATCTTGCTGGATCTCAGAGGCAGACCGGGAAAGAAGAGTGTTCCCCACCCAAAAAAGCTACCAAGATTCGGTATCTGGCGAAGTTTGAGATTCTGAGACTTTGCTTCGGGAACGGGCCTTATCGTGGTAGCATATGTAGATATGTGCAAGTGCCCGACTGAATTCGTATGTTTCTGGCAGGATACGAAATAGTGTTTATAGAAAAGGCCTCTGGCCAGTCGATCGCAGCTGCCTTGCCATCGTCTTCGGCAAATTCAACTTTAATCTTTTTCTATCTTTCCTAAAATGAACAGTCTTTAGTCGAAGGAATTCCTGTGGATGTGGACGAGGGAAGTTTGAAGAGAGGAAAAGGAAAAAAAAAAAAAAAAAAGGTCACACCCCCAAATAGACAGCCAGAAATGAACAAACGACCACAAAAAATTTAAATCCGGGTTTCCGAATCGAATTCTTTTTTTGTGTCCAAGCTGCCCACGTCAAAAAACATCGAAATACCTCACTCGCCGCCGGGGAGGAAATTTTAAAAATAGAAAAACAGAACACAGGAGGATTCTTTTTTCCGGAGGGGAAAGATCAAGAGGTGGCTTCGAGGCCGACAGCGGAGCTCGAGGAGGATTCAAATTCGATATACCGGAGATTGATTGATTGATTTATTCAGGCTTCTCCCTCCTCGCCTTCGACCGTCTAGATCCTGCGATTTAAAAATAAAGATAAAATAGGACGAAGACAAGGCAAGAAAAAAGAGAATAAGAAGGAGCAGAAGAAGACATGGCTTCGTATACCCAGCTCCCCGACGAACTCCGCCGTCTGCTGGAAACGGTGACCGGTCCCTTCGCCTCCACGGCCTCAAAATTCCTCGAGGCGATTCCAAATCCCGAGCAGCACTTCGCACGTGCCTGTGAGATCCTCATCACGCTCACCACAGCCAATGGACCCGGCGGCATCGGTGGAGCCGGTGCAGCGACCGGAGGCGACTGGCGGTCGATGGAGAAGAATATCGGATTCCGGCTGAATGCTACCTTCATGCTCTATTGGCTGTACAGGGAGCATGATGTCCGGGTCAACCCCTTCCGGAGCCACTTTGTGGAGATCTGTGAGGCGGAGAAGGGCAGGGGTGGTGGAGGAGAGAAGGAGAATGCGGTGGAGAGGTTGAAGAGAGCGAGGTGCAAGATGCTGTTGGCGATATTGGGAGGGGAGGGCAGCAAGGTATCTACCACGTCTTCTGCTTCGTCTGCTATGTACAGGGGAGAGCAAGAGCCTTCCCGATGAAGCCGTCGAAGAGAATGCCAATTGGTGACGTCCAGACGCTGATATATGGGTCAAAATGCAGCTATCCGACATCTCGGCCAAAGACTTCTACAGCAACTTCGACCAGCTGCGAATCGGCGAGTCCGCCGACCTGCGCACTTTCGCGGATGAAGACGAGTATCCTCCCATCTCCGCCTGGGCCTCAAGACCAGAGCAGCAGTCGCAGCAGCAGCAGAGACACCAAGGTACGAATGGTTATCACGGAAACAGCAGACAAAGAGCCGCAGGGACCCCCTCACCAGCTCCCGTACAAAGAGGACAACCGGTATTTGCCCAGAACTACCCTCAGAACTATCCCTCCTCCTCCCCCTCCATTAGTAGTAGTGCCAACCGCAACCCAGCATTCGCAGAGGAAACCGCCGCCGCCGTATCGAATGCTATCGTAGCAGAAGTAGAAGACGCCCTCGCAAACGCCCATATTCGCCATCTGAACGCCGGGGAGAGAAGCATGCTCCGCGCCAACATTAGAACCGCGGCGATGATATATAAGGCCTCGGATCCGGAGGCTTACCGTCGCATGTTGGATCTGAATTTCGATATCTTGCAGTCGCTGACGGTGGAGATATTGAGCAATAACGACCAGCAACAGCAACAATCACGGCATCAAGGAAACAGCAACAACAGACGGTCTCTGCTAGATACCGTTCTTCCCAGGCTAAACCTTGAATTACGTTCCTTCGACCTCATAAACCTCCTCGCCTACCGGCCGGCACGGGACGAACCGCGCGGACCCTCGGCAAGAACTCAACCCTCCACGTCACAAAACGACATCACAAAGTTACCTCCGATCTTAACAATCGAAGAACGAACCCGTCTCCTTCACTTGTTCACCTCAAACTGTATCCGGCAACTCGAGGATCCCTACGGAGAAGGGGAACCGGCCACGACAGCAGCTCGGCGAATAAACCGAGGACCCGACGTGGGCCGCAAAGTCAAACTTTTGTGCATGTTCATTACTAATCTGCTGACGAGGGAGATCGTAACCTCGCAGGAGATGTACTTTGAGATGCAGGATCTTTACATGGGGTTTTCGAATTTCAGGGAGGCGAAGGAGTTGTGGACCAATGCGACTGGGGGGAGAGGCGTTGCGATGGCGTTTCCGGGCGTGTGAGATATCAATTTCTTTTGCGAGGGTGTCACGAAGTATGCGGGATGACCTTTTTTATTGTCAATATATTTTTTCATGGCTTGTATTATATTATACGGTGTGGTATTTTGTTTTTGGAATTGTGCGGGGAAGGGAGTCAAAAAGAAGAAGAGCTACCCGACGATTCGAATTCGCTCTTCTCCGGCTGTGCTCGATAAGAGAAAGAGCTTTGTAACTAGTAAGTATACGGTGCAATTGAGAAGCTAGACTATCTGACCGGTATGTATTATTTCCGGAGCGGAATGGATATAATAAAACGTTCATAGTTACCTATAGCCCTTCTTCGTTCCCTTCTATCGTTATCTTGAATACACCCCAGATCCAAATTTGCGCCGATGCATATGAACCGTCGATATCAATTCCTTCACGAACATACGCCTTTCTCTCTCTCTCTCTCTCCGCGGATAGGTTTTTTGCTGAACCGCTGTGTGTAACTCGAAACGCCTGTCTGTGCGACCTGAGACGATGTCTCGCACCATTCTGTCACACGGTTACACAGCTTTTCGTCCGTACGAGTCGAACGTTTCCGCATAACAGGCTGTGCCTGGTCCGAAGTAGAATTTCTTTTTATCTTCCTTTATTTCTTTATCTTTCAGTGCCAATTCGAATTCATCTGTCACCGTCTCTGTCGTAAAAGCAGGCGTCTAAGCACTGCGGTGGAGAAGAATGTAGTTACATTACGACTTGATAGATATATCGCCTTCACAACAGGAAGCAAAGGGATTTTCACCATCAGCTTCAAGAGGTACAACTTCCGGCAGCTCATCCCCGGTCCCAAGGAAACCAGGTATATGTATATGTGTGTGTGATCAAATTTATCAAATAATTGAGATTGATTTGAGCGTTAAAATACCTGCGTGTCTGATTAGGATAGGCCGGATGTCGCCATCGTCACCCAACATGTGAGTGCCAGCTGGACTTACCTTCGCTTTTAACCAGCTGTTAGAAAGTAGAAGTAACAGTCACCTATAGAAAGAATGCGATATGGGAATATATAAACCTTAATTAATTTTACACGCCATACATAGCGACCTGGCGTTCCCCTTTTGTACTTGCTCAAATCTGATTCAGAGAGAAGAGATCTATAGATAACGTTGAATCTTTGTATATCGGTTAACGGCTAACACCCACCCCTGAACGGGTGGATTTCTGACTCGAGGAGACTCCTTCGGTAGATATCTATATTAAGCCTGCCCAAAATCTTCCAAGTTTTTCTTACTCCGAGATATCGACTTCCATCTTTTTTCGGGTTATACTCTTCCCAAGGCACAAATTAATTATGGAAACCGCACTGCAGAAGGCGCGAGAGGAGGGATGACAAGGAGATCAGATGATTCTAGAATACATTTCCAATGGTTCCATTCGGTTTCATCAGGTACGGATGGATGCATTGAGGTGAAAGGGTGAGTTGCAGCGGTATCCCTAGCTTACTGGTCCTGTTGGTGTTGCTTGTTGACTATCTTGCTGACTATTAGCAAAAACGATACTAGGAAAATCCCTTTTCGATGAGTAGAGGAGAGGTATGGGATGTTTCTTTTTGACGGGCTCTCTTTTGGCGAGTCATGGGCGGACAGACGGACACAGGCGAAGTGCTTAAGGACCAGGGTTGGAAGGGAGTCGATGACTAGGCTGTTCAGTGCTACCGTAGCTGGAGTTCTTTGAGCTTGTGAAAGCGTGGTTTTTAAGTAGATTCTCGCAGTACTAATACAGAGCTCGATGGTACGAGAGTGCTCACACTGCACTACGACTCTAGCAGACCGTTCTTTTTAATTCCCCCTACCTGGCTTGAGATATGCGGAGCACTAAGAGGGAAATTAAGATTCTTTACATGGATATACCAGCTCGGTGGGAATTAATAGCGTAATCTCGGCGAGGAAGAATAGGGTTAATGGGACCCGTCTACTAATAATTAATAACCTAGGTAGCCATTTGCGAGTTTTCGAGTCGAGTAAGTAGTACTATTCGCCGGTACTCCGTACTCCGGAACCTCATTATCTCGCAATTCGGGTGTCATACTCTGGCTCTTTTGCGGAGCGCCTAGCTCTCTCTCTCTCTCTCTCTTTCTCGCCCAGGTCCGAAATTACTCATAACAGCACTGTATCCTACTAAGATTACCTTCGATTATTGGAGTCTGTCCGTTAGTACCTAGTTCACTTTTCCTTTTAAATTCAACAAAAAGCTTCGATGGAAAAACGTGCTTGTGAATGTCTGTCAGCCGACCCAACAGACGGACAGCGGCACCATCGTGCTCAGATCGGCGGAACTTCTTGATCGGACCCAAAGAAGGTAATCATGCCCCGTGTGTTCCCCTACCATTTCTTTCTTATCGTACACTTTTATATCGTGTGTGTGATGCTGGTGGGTTCGTTGCTAACCTCCACCGGCTCTGTTCTGGTCTAACGATATATAGAGCATTAAAAAAACACCAGGTACAGGTACAAAAGTTAACCGTGCGGATAGATTTTCTTCCCTTCATACATACAACCTTCGGAGTTAACTTTAGGTCCAACTTGGGTGGGAGGTCTTGTGCATATATGCATGATCTCAGTATCAACGTCAAAGCAAGTTAAGCCACCTTTGTTGGTTTCGTCGACATATGCCCAAAGGGTGGGTGTAGATTAAAAACAGGCTCTGTCAGAGATACGATACTAGTAACCACCCTTGCAGGAAAAAGCTAGAAGATATTTTTGGACCCCGAGGAAACATCATACAACAGCGGTTCTGGTTCTCGGTCGATATCGATATATCATATCTGGATTTTTCTTGAACAACTTTGTATGGAGACACCAGCCGGATCAAAAATACACATTTTTCCCTTTTCCGATCGATTACATTCGTGCATCGATCGATACCACTATAAAGCGCGGCGGCGGTGATTTTCTAGAAGCTAGGTCCGGCGGCACCAATTTGTATTTTTGTGCGATTTGTTTGGTACGTTACCTGATCATGACTCGAGGCTTGAGATTCGACCGTCGTATGGAAGTATCTACCCGTTGGGACCTTGCTTATTAGATCGATCTCGTTGTTCTGGTTCTTCTTGTACTTCAACTGATAACATCCTTGTCTTCTATCACATTTGCTTCCGTGCTCTGCCGTTTCCCTTTAGTACTGGCGCTGGTCAGATCTTTGGGTCAGATCTTATAAGGCTGTCAAGGGTGTGCTGGAAGCAGGCCCCCTTCCCTTCCCCCTCTTGCCTTCATATTAGCTACCGCTTGACCCCGGGTTCTTTTCTTTATTTTATTATATACCCCCGTTTTTATATCAGAGGCTATAGAAGATATAACCCCCCTCCTAGGGTATATACATCAGAAAATGGCATCCGAAACCACAGAATCAATGGACATCACCATCTGCATCGATGACAACCTCGTCCCGCCATTACCAGTCGAAGCACAAGCCGACGCACCGGGTATATCCTCATCCAGCGTCATAATCGCAGATCTTACACAACGTAATCTGGAGAAGGTTCAACTATCAAAAGAGCTCCAGAGAGACGAAAACACCCGTACAGATAGACAAAACAATGAATCAACCACTACGAATTCAACTACTACAACAACAACGGTGATAACGGTTCCTGGGGATATATACAATCGTCTTTCACTCTCACTGTCGGCGGGTGAGAGGAGTCCGGCTACTACGATCACTGCATTGGCGTCGGCGGATGCGAGTATTATTGTTGCTGATGAGACGCAGGGGATTATTGTTAAGAGGGGTGGGGATGAAGAGAAAGGAACTGTGGAGAGTGTGGTTGTGGATCCTGGGGAAGGGTTTCCGGATGGAGGGGTGAAGGCGTGGTTGTGCGTGTTGGGGACTTGGTTGTGTTTGTTCAGCGCCTTTGGATTGATGGTAAGATTGAAATTGTGGTTTCCTGGTTATTCGATATGAGGTTATGGGACGTGCTGATGACGTTTTGGGGGGCTTGTTGTAGAATGCTATTGGGGTTTTTCAAGCGTAAGTTCGTCAGATCTGTGGCTCATGGATACGTACTCTGGACTAAAGCAATCATCCTATAGTTACTATAAGGCATATCTGCTGCCTCAGTATACAGATAGCCAGTTATCGTGGATAATGGGGTTTTATTTGTTTTTTATATTCGCTGGGGTAGGTTTTCACACTCTCTTCGCCAGTTCTAGAGATTTAGATTTATACATATAGAGCGGGCCCGCGGGAATTCTAACAAGATTGATATATAGGGCGTATTCGCCGGCACCATCTTCGACATCTACGGCCCAACCTATCTAATCATTGGCGGCACCGTATGCCTCCCTTTCGGCATGGTGCTAATCTCCATATCTACAAAATATTGGCACCTCCTCCTCGCCCAATCCCTTCTCGTCGGTAGCGGGACCGCAATGACATTCTACGCATCCATCGGCAGCGTAACAACATGGTTCTACCACCGTCGTGCAATGGCAATCGGAATAGCTTCCACAGGCGGTGGCGTAGGCGGCATCTTCTTCCCCCTCGTCATGAGCCACCTTCTCCTTCACCTGGGGTTCGCATGGACGACGAGGTTATTCGGACTAGTGTATCTAGCGACACTAGGTCTTGCGTGCATGCTTGTGAAATCAAGACTTACGCATGCGAAGTCGCTTAAGGCGCGGAGAATCGTGTTATTCGACTTTGCGGCGTTTAAGGAGCCCGCGTGGAGTTTCTTTGGCGCGGGGTGTTTTGTGCAGTTGTTGGGACTTTGGGGGCCCATTAACTACCTCGCGAGCTTTGCGCTGGCGAATGGGTTTTCGGCATCTATGGCTTTTTATATGATTGCGTTTTTGAATGGTGGTAGTATTGTTGGGAGGGCGTTGCCTGGTATGTTGGAATTCTATGTCTCTTTCAAAATTTCGAGAAGAGGGGGTTTATACGGGACGAGATTTACTAATAGCGATGATGGGGCTTCAAGGGATACTAGGTGATAAGTTTGGGAGAATAACGATGTTTATTATCTTCTCGACCATCTCGGGGATTTTGATATTGGCAATGTGGAGCCAAGTACATTCTCAGGTCGGAATCATTGCGTTCGCGATACTCTATGGATTTAGCAGCGGCGCCTTTTTGTCGATATACGCTGCCTGTGCGGCGTAAGTTGCCCTAGTTCACACGGTCTATTTGGCAGTTCAACTAACTCACCAACTCTATGAAAGACAACTAACGAAGAATGTCGCTATAATCGGCCAACGTCTCGGTACGTTGAATGTGCTGACTGCAATATCGTAAGTATATTTTTCGATTTGTCTCTTTTGATTCCTATTAATAGTCTCCCAGATATTTGCTAAACTGATATAATGTTCAGATCCCTCATTGCCCTTCCGATATCGGGGTCGTTGGTGGATCATATGAATGACTTTGCATCTCTGATTTGGTTCTCCGGGGCGATGATGCTGACGGGAAGTTGTTTTCTAATTGCGGCAAGGTATTACGCCGGTGGAAAGAAGTGGAAGGTCAGGGTGTAGTCCGTCTGTATGAGCTCTCATCTTAGGATTTGAAACTCAGCCTCGTTAGTTAATTTCGTTTGCTGCATTTTGTGGGCATTTGTGGAATATTTGGATTTGTACTTTTTTTTGGGCATTTGTATACCATAGCAGTTATTGGTTTAGAGCGCAATCTACTGCACGGGAGAGTATCAAGCAAATTATTCTCAGGCAACCTTATGCACGTTACGCGTCGATGTCCCCTGAATAATTTGTAGTGCGCACGAGACCAAGATCAAGCCACGAGTTGCGGTTGTTGCATTCTGGGGGTCGGGAAGTCCCAGAGCACCAAGACGATCATGGCATTCGCTATTTCACACTAAAGTCTCCCACTCGAGATACTTGACACGAAGTATCCTGAAGTTCCGTCTTCTGCATCAAACCCAAGTAAGGATAGCCTCCTGTCTTAATAGAACTCTCGTCTAAATTATTCTAGAAGGTCTTCGGTATAACGTTATTAGCTAAGGTCCGATTCGCAAGAGCTAGCTGCATATTTCAAACATGCACCGTAAACATGATTTTTTCGGCAAGCAATATCGGCCCTTTCGCTCGGGAAATGTTTTCCTATTTCTGATTAGAGCTATAATGAAAATGTCACATCTCGTTGGTGGACCGAGAACGTAGGAATTTCCTAGCACAGCGCGGCGGCGCTGACTGCATGGAATGCTTGGGGCTGCAATGCATATGCAGAGGCCACGAGTTTTTTCACGAGCGAGCTCGAGGATTCCGAGAAATTAATGAGGGTTGCGCCGAAAATTCGAGGAAAGAAATGAAAATTCAGGGCTTTTTCCGATCCCGTTTGAGAGTTGTTGCTAATGCGCATATGCTGCCCATCGAAGTATGTACGGACCACGGATTTCACGCTTCCCGCGCTGCGCTGATATAGAAACCACACAAGATCATGACCATGATATCAGATATCAGTATATCAGCTCATAGACGTGCCGTCCGAAACCCCAAGCCGTCCAAGTCCCTGGCTCACATCATCTAAACACAGATCTTAACTCCCAAGCCCCATGTATATAATACAAACCGCCTCCTAGTTGATTGGCCGGATGGCGAAAAAGCTGCATTTCCGCTGTCGACCACGGTTATTATTAAGAAAAGGTTCTCGAACATATCAAAGGTAGTTGCATTATGCACAAGTGGGAGGCAAAAAGCCTGATTTTGGCCACGTGGGAGTTGACTGGAAAGGGAAACTTAGGTATTCCTGGGGCTTACGCTCGACCTGGGGTTACTTGGGGTTACAAGTTTGACAAGGCCCAAAAAAACTCGTCAGCCCACTCGTGCATACGATGTTGTCTCTGAACTAATGAAGTCTTTCCGACCTGCATATCACAAGCGATGTGGGCTTTTGATTAAGTGTTATTTGGGGTATCCTAGACGGATTTGGGGGGGAAGGGTATTCCGCTTTCGTTGTCGAACGCGGGGCTGGGGATTAGACTAAGATTCTCGCCTTTTGGTGCGAAACATACGGAGGGATGTTGCAGGAATTGCGCACTGACATGGCATTCTGGGGAGTTCCTGGTTTCCGTGACGTTCATGGGGCGGTCCTGTTTGCTCTCATGCGATGTCGACGGATTTGCAGATTTTACGTAGTTTTGTTCAAACCATGTCGAGGGCACGTCGGGGACGCTATGCATCCGTATTCTCTCGGCTGATATCACGGAAGTTTTTGATTTGCAAGCTCATGGGGTCCATGGGACATTGGCATTAGGCGGCAGGTTTCTTGATAAAGATACATGGCTGGTAATGAAGTTGTTAACAGAGAAAAAACAAAGACACTATAGACAGTTCCCGGAATCAAAGCGACAGGAAAAGATACACTCGTAAGCTCGTCAGAAGCGAATGCATAGGCCAAGAAATAGGATATGCACATATACATGACGGAGGAAAAAAAAACCTGTAATGAAACGAAAAACAGACAATGTAGAAGACCGATCACCAAGACACCTGCATCCGCCAACGGAAAAGACCGCTTTTTGAATCCGTTACAGAGGCCATGAAGGGCCGGAAAAACAAGAAAAGCCGAAAATAGTACAATGTGAAGTGGAAAATGAAAGGCAAAGAGAGCTCCTTTAGGTATCTTAACGAAGGCAAAAGGAAGAAGCATTAAGGATCACGCAAAAAAGAAATCACTTTTTTGTATTCTTTTTATTCATAGTGTCCAGGTACTGTCGAGATTAAGAGATGCTCCAGGGATAGGTATTGCCCCAGTCATTAGGTCCGGATAATACCCAGATGTATTATCAGTATCAAAGATTGGCAGCGCTAGATCCTCATCGCTGAAGTTCGAGAATGAGGACACGCTTGCCGCTGTTGGGTGTAGAACTTCGTATATCGAGCGAGTGGAGTTGCTATCCCTCCGGTCCGCGCTGTCCGATGGCGATTCCAGGGTTGCGTTAAGGTCAACCGGGGATTCGAAATTACTGCCCCCACCATAAATGTTGATTCCCTGGTTTTGATCCATTAGGGCTAACATTCTCTCCCATTCGGACCCACTGGCAGCGGCTTGGCGGCCACTAGTAGGCGTGGTCTCCATGCTCCAACTATAAATGTCAGAGCCGCCCGACTTGTCGAGGTTCGGAGTGATTGGAGTGATCGGACAAGGAGGGGTCATGCTCTTGTTGTGAAGAGATTTCGGGGAAACTCCCTGCGGGGGAAGACTCTGTCGACTCCAGTTGGAATGATAGGTGAGGCTAGAAGGCGGTGACATGTTCCCAGGCGGCGACACATCGGTTTGGATTTGGCGGGGCTTTGGCTTGTCCTGGGGCTTTGAAGACATGGAGTAGGCTCGACGGAGTTGTTGAACGTCATCCCGGATAGGGGCAGGCAGCGATGGCGAAGGGCTAGCCTCTAGGCTAGCAGACTTCCTACCCAGCTTAAACAAAGATGCCGCGATAACGTTAAGCGCTTTAGCCAGTGGGTAGCGATTCTTCTGTAGCGTATTCAGGATCTCGGAGACAAGCTTCTGAGTATCCTTAGCAAGGATACCATCGTGAGCGTAGTCGGTGGCGCCATGAAGGATTGCGAATGTACAAAGAAGGAGCGTCTGATTCTTGTTCAAGCAGAAAGAGAACCCGAGCTTCCGTTCTTCCAGAAGCTTGACGATTTGGAACATTCTGTTACTAGACTCGACAACGGCATGCACCGATCCAGCTCCACTGTTAGAGTCGGAGCCAATAGTGGACCGATGTATTAAGATTCTAATGTAGTAGTATGCGAACACCTATCAACCGGGTCAGTAAACCTTAATAGCTCTAGACCGGATGAACGAGACACCACTTACCAAGAGCGGCGACCGACTGTGAACAATGTTCGTACTCGGCATACCATTAACGAACTCAAGTCGAAGATGTTCCGGTAGGTTCATCTTCCAAGTATCCAAGTCCTCTTCTAGTTGTTGGAGCTGTTTATAGGACTGTCTGTTACTTGACTTCATCGAGTAGACGGTGGAAAGGACTTTCGAAAGGATCCTTGATCCACGGAACAAAGCCAGCGCACTTGAGATCTTGGTATGGTCGCCGGGCATTGTAGGCAAGAAGCCGGACTCAGAAACATATTCATCATCGATGTCAGCAGGGTACTCGACATTAACCTCATCGTCACTGATTAATGTGGGTAGGCCGAGCATGGACGCGGAGAATCTATATGATTTAGGTTAGGTTAGCGAAGGTTCAACACACATTACATAACGTTGGAGAGAAACTTACGCATCGAGTAAGTAAATGCACCAGAAGGCACGTTTCCTCATCTCAAGCTGAAGAGCAGTGATGCCGAACTTCTTCTGGTCTTGGTTCAGCCCGAGGCGGAGAGCAGTGCCAACGGCCAAGCTCTTGTATTGATTGAGTCTGCTATCGTCCCCTATGGACATGCAATAGAGTTGTGCCAGCACAAGGCATTGCAGACTCTCCAAGGAAGGTTCAAGCATGATAGCCTCAAGGGCATACTGCCACTGTCTTGTGAAGGATTCATGTTCGGCAGTGTTCCGGGTTTC
Source organism: Arthrobotrys sphaeroides (assembly GCA_036971245.1). Classification (NCBI taxonomy): domain Eukaryota; kingdom Fungi; phylum Ascomycota; class Orbiliomycetes; order Orbiliales; family Orbiliaceae; genus Arthrobotrys; species Arthrobotrys sphaeroides. The sequence continues at coordinate 1,115,713 of JAJTTW010000003.1, forward strand.
GCTTTGGGAAGAGGCGATAGAGAAGACGAGGAAGAGCTGAGCGATCTCATGGTACTCTCGAGGATACTCAGGCGATTCCTGCTCGCAGTTGATAAGGTTCTCGTAGATGGAAAGGAACTTGGGTCTATGTAGCACCGGGAATAGAGGATGGTACTCTTGGAAGAAAGCGGTGACGAGCAAGTCCGAGATCATACGAGGTGGAGGCTTGACAGCATGGGCGGCGGACCGGTTGGGGAATATCTTAACGATACGCTCCTTACGGGTGAAGAAAGTGTTCCCGGAAAACTCGATGTCGCATGGGCTGGTTTCTTTCATCCGAGACTTGAAGATGTCTTGAAGAAGAAAACATCAAGAGTTAATACACATATCAAAGACACGAACGGCTATAGGGGAAGAGGGTAAAGAGCATACCAATGAAGGCACGACCACTCGATGCACCAGTATAGAACTCCCCAGACTTCCCGTCATGGACGAGGGAAGACGACTCGGGCATAGCAAAGAGATCATCCTCAATGCAACAGTCTTCCGGCTCAGCGGCAGAAGGGCCTGAAGATTCGGAAACAGTTTTGCTCGGCGTGGGCCGCTTCGGACTTGTCGACGACAGCGACGACGGAGAATACGGAGAGAAAGAATGCAGCCTCGAAAGGACATCCAGTTGTTCGTCTTTGGCATCAAGCAGACCCTTAAGCTCTGTAACCTCAGCCTCAAGAGACCTTACACGTTCCTCAAGAGACTCTGTATAGCCACGAGGGAAGGCCCTCCGCGAAAGCTTGTCTGAAGTCTTGCATTGGAAGCCAACGCTGGCGCATTGTGAACACTGATAGCATCACACCTCTGTTAGCTATACCTAAGCCCACACCCCAAAAAGCAGGAAGGAATCCCATTTTGAATTAAATCAAAAAGAACAAGAAAAAATAATTTCGGCAGAAGGGCAAGAGCATCGACATACGCTTGGTCTTATCCCGTCACATCGGATCTATAAGTTTAGGAGACCTGGGTCAGCATGAAGTTCGGATCCACAATGGTATATATGCGGCTTAGTGGATATCGGACGAATGGAGAAAGTTTCACCGTACCTTTTTGCTTCGACAACGATCGCAGGCCTGGGCAACACGAACTTGGTTCGAATTCCCAGTTTTGATTAACTTCATGGGGATGATTCCGGGCATCGTGAAGGATCGGAATTAATGGTGAAAGGATGAGAGGAAGGGATAGGATAAGGATAAGAAGGGTGAAGGCGATACCATAAATCGACAGCTAGTGCGCTAGTATCTGTCTGTGGTTTTCGTGGTACATACAGTACCAATGGTACGCAACTGCGGTGGAGAACCTTATTGCCCAAGTTAGTGGATCCGTTATCCCGAGGCTAGTCCGTTCAGGATGGGCTGGGCTTTGGGATCCAGAAATGTTGAAGGGCTCGAGCTCGTTCCAAAGTACACCTCAGGCCACTTTTTCGGTGTCTAGGCGTCGGGTCCCTCGCACGAGTAATGCAGCTCTGCTGGTTGGCTGAATCGGCAAGTTCCTTCGGAAGCCCCGAGCATGCCCTGGAAATTCCTCTTTCTGTGGATTCAACTTTAGCTTTTTGTTTTTCTTTTGGAGTTTTTTAGCTCGCACGCGATCGAATATACCTGTTCCTGTTTGCAGTGGTTGCTGTTCCTTGGTTTCCGCTGAAATATATGCGATAAGGTAATGGCAAGATATGGGATTATGGTGTTTCTTGGGATCGGGCGGTAAAGTCAGGAAAGGGTAAGTTTTTCAATCTTTATATCAAATAGCCTCGGCCGGGTGCTTCGGGATAAAAAGAAATCACATGGACGAAAATATAAAAACGGTCGCAGGGCAAGTAATCAATTATTTTGGAAGACGTCGTCAGGCCGGCCGGATGAGCATATGCAATCGCAGTCAAATCGATTGATCGCAAGGGAATACGAGAAAGGTGACAAAAGATATTGAAATGGAGAGAATTCATCAGAACCCTGGAGGAACAGGCAAGTATTTAAGAAACGCAGGCGAGAGAACCTAGCCTGAGACCGATGCACCGTGAGTTAAAAAAGAACATCAGGTTAGCCCGGTTCTGAGCACCGGATGACCACGTTCGAAAGTCTACTTGCCATCCATCTTATTTGCTACCCCCAGGTATAGTAGCTTTTACCCCAAGTCTCGCCTTTTCATTCTGGGGCTCGGTTCTTGACCCACTCTGGAGATATGCTGTAACAGGCCACTCGTCGACAGTTGGTTTCCATTTTTCATTTTTTTCCCCAAGATACCGAACCATCCCCAGTTTTTTCTCTTTCCTTTGGCACTTGCTTTTTATAAGCTCACTGTGGATCTGTCTGCGCAGCCCTTGAGCCTTCGCTTTCTTATTCTATTCTCGTGCGCTTTAGTACCAGTACCGGTCGTCAGCGTCCTTAATTTTCGGGTCCTCAGGTATCGGTACTCTCATTTCCCTCATATCGCTACTGCCTGGCAAACTGCGAACCGATGCCACCTACGAGAACGTGGAATTCGAGATCCACCCCTCCATCTCGAGCTACATCCAAGGGCGCTAGACATGTTATCCCCTGCTGTTGACAGGGTGTGGCTTGAAGTATTTCAACTGCAAAACGGTATTTCAGCACTTCGGGACGGCTCAGAGCTGCATAAGTAAGTCGATACTTATGCATTGAGTAACTTAAGAAGACCTGCATAGAAGTCGATGGGAAATTTCCACCCCAATATCGGACCAGTGGACGAAAATTTATTCACCGAGGTCCTTGCGTTAACTTTGATTTCTCATACATTATACATCAGTAAGCTGTCGTCCCCCAACGTTAGCTAACGTTTTACGTGAGGTCGCAAAGCGAAATGAAATATCGGACCGCACGGAACCTCAACCACTCCGAATTTTCCTTGTGAATCCACAAATTATTTCGCCTACTCTGCTCTCTTATTGCGTCTTCCCTGTGCGACCTGTTCAAAAATAGCCTGTTTGGCGACTGTTGAAATCGGTCCCTTTCTGCCTCAAACTCCTGGGGTCATTACAGTTGATGGACCCTGCTCATCTCTGCGGCTTCGCAGGAGATGAACCGTGTGTACCAGGGACTCCCTAGATATTCTTTCGATATCTCTCACCGGTAACTGCACTCCCCTTCAACTCCACCGAAAAAATCGTTGAACTCGTGCGGTACGTTTGAAAGGAAACGGCAGCTTGTGCCAGATGCGGGCCATTAAGTCGCGCAACTTAACCTGGCTCCGAAAAATTCCTAATCCGTACCATGGAACCGTGAATAATTCAAATGTCTATCGCCATCGGTGCGATGGCAGAAATTCAATCTTCCCAAGTTCCAACAACTGTCGTCAGTCTGACTTTGATAATACCAAGCCTGATGAAATCATTACTCAATATCCGATGCGCCAATGCTCCGCGGGCACCATTGGCATTATCGCCTCTGTACCACCGGCTAAATGTTTGTCGATCACCGCCATATGGCAATTTACCCGCCGTATGGAATTGGCACTGCACGATTTCCCACTCGGTCGACGGGCCTATGTTGTGCGCGATGCCTTTTGTATAACCAGTTTGAATAGGCTATTTATTCCCATATAAAGGGCCTGGGAGCCTCCAGGAAAACGATCTACTTGATACTAAGAACCATATTGCCAATATATTATATACAAGAATGCAATCATATCAATGAAGAGAGGGAAATAAGTATTTACGAGAAAAGAAAGCCATCGCTTGATGATGCGGTGACAAGAGAAAGTTTGCCAGGTTTCCCCCCAGCCGCCGAAATCGCTGTCTATGAGCTAGGTTAAATCCTCTTCCGCTTCATGAAGATCTGTTTGCATATCACTAAGGTACTTTCGGACAACATCGGAACCGAGTAAATGTTCTTTCTGGATATCGTAGACGAGGTCAGCCTAGCCGCTAAGTGGCCGATCCGCTTTGGTATCGTCCTTCGGGGTCGTTTGCCACCACCCCCGCATTACCACCGTCACGAACCTGGGGAATGGGGCAACAAAATATGGGGAAACCTGGGTTCCAAATGGACCAACGGATCATATCAGACTCACCTGACTTCCCAAAACGAGCAAGGTCTTTTCCAACAAGGCCTTCTCTAAGGTTCGCAGATTCTGAGAAACATGCCATACCTGGTCTCCCACTACCTTTTGGTTGTTGTATTCGTTACACAGGGCTTCCGACTCGTTTAAATCTGTAAGTTGTTTGTGGATTCGCTCCTCGACCAATGTCAACGCTCGCAGCTGATAGATTGGCCACAATGGCTTCATCCTGAGTAGATCAACCAATGAGGAAAGACTAAGTAACGGCTGGTCGTCAAAGAATGCTTGTAAGTGCTGGGACCCGTCGTTTTGCTGCATTACTTGGATGTTAAATCCGTCTTCGTGGTTGACGCACATAAGCCTACCGATATCGCAATGGTACTTAGCGGATTTGAATTAGGGGGGAAAGACGCTATCCGAGAGTACCCACCAGATATAGTCGCTTGTCCATTCGACTGAGGTTCCCATATCAATCAAGAGTAATGTCGGTGCACTGTCCAATAGCCTTTGTTTCGCCCTTACGAAGACCATCGTCGAGCTATCGTCTCCCAGGCTTTCATGATCCTTGAGATCAAGCGCCATCCAAGACGCCGTCGGTCTATCTAGATCCACAAATCCGTAGGAAAAGACCATTTCCGACGCACTTTTCTCTTCGCCATAGCTTAACGAGAGCGTTAGTCCCCCCGAGGTGGCAACTCCTACGATTTATAGACATGGGTTGAAACTCACTTGATGGTTATTTCCTCAACTACCTGACTGCTTTGCCCCAAGGCACATAAGCTGTGTATTAAGATTATATTCCCTTCGTCGTCTAGATCGTAGAACGAATTCGGGAACGACCGATGGTTGCAAAAGTCAAGAAAAGGTATCATCGACAACCCCAGGTCCGGTAGTTGCAGAACTCTACTCCTTAACCAGGCGTCACAATCCAACCAGTCCAAAAACGTCAACCGCTTCTCGTCCCACCATACCTTTCGGCACCAGGCAATATTCTGTGTCGCCAGCTTAAAGGCATGGAATTCGGCATCAAGGGCCGCGAGTTTTGCAGTGACGGCTACGTATAACGACGTGCCTTTCAGAAGCTCTCGCTCCTGCTCTGACCAGCATGTTGGTACTGAAACGGATGGCAGAAACTTAACGTACTCCGTCCAGGCGCACTTTACGCCGACGGACTTTGGCTCAGACAATGATACCGCATTTGTAATTTTCATAATTAGGAAAATTATTATCGCGCCTATATGCTGCAATGTATCAGACACCCCGGTTTTATACGTAGACAGGTCGCCCTGGTGTTGGTATGGGTCTCGGAGGGAAATACTACACACCTCTCGGAGTCATTGCCAGCGGACCGGCAGCTGCAAGGGCCTCTCGCAGATGCATATCGGTCTTTGCATGCGCATCCACCATATCCTGGCACAAGATGAGATGCCTTGGCACTCTTAGCAGCGGTCTGGAAGAATCTAGCTTGGAAGGCTGCAGCTTGACTGCAAGGCCAGAATCAACCGGCTCACCGCCCACATATTCGACCCTGATACCGTTGAAGTTGATGCTATTGAACGACGCCCATGCAGGCAATGCATCTGACGATAGAAACTCTCGATACATCGAGAAGTCGCTCCTGCGAAGTGTTGTTTTGTGATATAAAGTGTGACGGTGGCGCAATGCAAAAAAGCTAAAAATCCTTAAAACCGCCGAATATAGTTCCGGTTGTCGTTCTTTTAATCCCTGTCGAGAAGTAGCACCCAAAAGAACCCTTTTCAACGACCGCAATCTGAGATGCAACTGTGCTGGCTGCGAAGCGTAAAATTCAGAAATAACGAATAAGAAAAATGCGTCGAATCTGGGAACTTAATAGTTGCGAACTGAGGAACCCGTCTCGATCTTTTAAACCTCGTCCGAGGACCTGTCAACGAGCTTGCCTTGCAATCTTTACCGTATCGAAAGACGGCCCCACGGACTGATCCCCCTGGCCTGTCCTGCCGGACACAAAAATGGTCAAAAGCACGCAACGGGCAATCTTAAGGCAGACCATATTAAATTCAGGTACAGACAAGCCGTAAATGCTTGTCTGCTCGAACGTTACAAACGTATCCACATATTGAAAGTTCCCAGGAACCTTTGATAATCGACGGGATTTTAGCCACACCTCATCCGGCGTCGACGAGCTAGCACACTAGGAACAGTGATCATGACCCCAACCAAAACATGACAGGGTCATCATCTGACAGCAACCCCACTCGCGCTCACATGAATTTCTGGTACAGATGCGATCGAATATTGCAACCCTGTGTGTGATAAATAACACCCAAAGCCTTGCAGTTAGTGCAACCAACTGTCAAGTTGCAATCGTTAGGCATTTGTTTGTTGACGGGTTAGCTTCCTTTCGGTAAGTGGCCCGTATCTTGCATACGTACCCCCAGCCTGTCTCAGAAACATCGGAACTGCGTTAGAAAGAAACCGATAACTGTTCGGGTGTACCGCAAATCAAGCTTCGAGGCTCCTCGGGGCCATATCACCCATGCATCCTAAACCGCGATATATTTCCACCTTGTTTCCCCATTTTGTTCTGTACTATTGGCTATTCTATGGCAAACAGACACGGGAATTACCCTTGTTTTCTGATGGCTGCCTCGTATTGATGCCATCTGTTTTGACATATATTTTCACTAGCTGCACCAGTTCGACGCCTCCGTGACGGTTCACTTTTTTTTGAAAAATTCGTACAAAAAGGTTCGCATTCGTATCACAAAATAACCAGCTGCGAGATCCACAATTTTCTAATTCAACGCTCGTATTCAAAGCCGCTCATTGTTTCAACCAAGGTCACCGAAGCCGCTAGAGCATTCCGTAGCTTATTTTTGTTAGTCTATGGCTAAAGCTAACGGTGTAGGGTTCGGAAAAACTCATTCTCAAACAACAAGATACCAAGGATCCACGACGGGGAGAATGTTGACAAGTCCGCATATTGATATTGAGATGCCACTGCTTTTGGAAGATAAACCTCTTGCTCCCAAGGTTGAAGTGAATTCGAACGACCCGGATATCCTGAACATTTATCGTAAATGCTCTCTAATACGTTTCAGCTCTTTGGTCCGCCGCCAAAAGGTGGCCAGACCAGACATGGGTGCGTTTGAAGTCAAACTGGCCAACAAAAGCCTGAAGTATTTGACGTTTAACGGGCGAGTCATTCCGTGGTTCCAATTGCAAGCCATGGCAAAACTTTTTTTAAATCGATCCTCCTCCTCCTCCTTCTTCTTCCTTTCCTCCCCATCTCAAAATTTCTTCAAGTCTTGAACCGCAGAACGACGGTTCGATGTCATTCACAGCAATGGTTCGTCGAGCCAGGTTCCGCTTCTAGAATTCTATCGGAATCCAAAATTCATGAAAGCGAGAGATTGCAACAAAGTGTCAACGCATCGAACGGAGTCTGCAAGGCGCGCTTCACCGAATGGAAACCTAAGTATAAAGCCGTAATGCCTATTCGCATAGTGCCTCGCTTCCCTCAATGCCGTCCCTTATTAGATTGCATTTCATGCCCTACGTAGCCCGGAAACCCTCTAGGTCTGTCGGGACTTTCGGTCTGCGCATCCCTGTCGCTTTCATCCAAACTATCCAGCTCGAGCCACCTATAGGCACATTAATGCCCTAGTCACGCTTAAGTAATCTTTCCGGCCGGTGGGAGCCTGGATATAGATATAAACCTCGCCGGCCGTATCTGTAGTTATTATATTAAAAGCGAAATATCCCGCTGCCAAGTTTTTGCCGGGGATATCAACAAGGGGGGTTTGAATAGACCTTTAAGATCAAGGTCCTTCCATGCTTCGAATGCCGCTTTGTCAATCTATCTCACGATGCCTAGGTGACAGTGCAGGATGTGAGTTTATTTATTTCCGCAATTCCTCCCAAACCTTGGAACAGATTGGCTAATGCGGGGAAGATCCACCTTGCATCTCCGTCTGAAGGACGGCTTAACGTTAAATCCCACATTCATTTTCCGATGAGGAATCGAACAAATGCGGTAGTATATAACTATACCGTATGGATACTGGCGCGGTAGAGCCGGATACCTCCGGCAGACGATGCGAGTTTTGCCGCCTTTCTTTAAGATAGGTCTATTATTACTCCATGGGAGTCCGCATCTCAGCTGCAAGGCAGACTTGAGGCGAACGTTGGACCCGGATAGGATGCATATTGGATTGAGATAAATATCAACGCCTATAGTCGTACACGGAGGCAGATCAATGTTCAACCGCGATTCAATTCAGATCCTAAAACAAAAGAAACAAAAAAAAAAAAGTAAAAAGTGAAAACAACAGCCGCATTAACTATGTATATTTAAACTGACGGACGAATAATAAATTTAAACCCCGTAATAACCCCGGATAACCAAAGCAAAATGTCTAAGGATATCAGTAAGAATAGACCCATGCATGCTATGTTGAGAGGTATATAAAAGCAGAAAGCACAACAAGACCAGCTTCAAATCGAATGGAAGAAAGGAAAACCGCAAGGAAATCAAAGCAGAAACAGGCGCAGACAACGTGCAATGCGGACAAGAAAAAAGGATGAAAACACACCAGATCTGCAGAAAACACGCTTGGTAGATGTCGCAATATCATCATACAAAAAGACAAAAGCAACCAGGAAATAAAGCATGAATACCATCAAAAACGCCCCAGACGAAATCATATATCATGATATATCAATGTATATGTACGGTGATGCCTGGTCATCGTCAAAAAAGAGGCAAATAAAATACAAGAAAACTGGCTTAGGATGCTAAAGCGCAAAATAAGCCATATATGCATCAAGACGTTAGAAAAGCAACGAGAAAAAGTAATGAGAAAAAGGAATAAGAAAAAGAAAAGAAAAGGAAGAAAGGAGGGGAAACGAAAAGGAAGATAAGCGAGAGCAGGTCAGTGTGAGCTCGCTCTCCAGTATTGGCGAAGGAAATTTTCGAACCCGATCGCTTGAATTTCCGGGAATATGGCGTTGAGGTCCCGTTGGCCGATGTCGTATTCGTGACCGAGAATGCTGCGCATGGTCTGGAGCCTGCGTTGCTCTTCCCACCCCGCAGTTCTGAGGATTTTAAACTCGATCTCCTCTTCCGTCATGAGCTTAACTCTGAACTCGCGTTCTATTTTTAAAGAGGTGGTTGGTGAGATGTTTTGATAAAAAAATTTTATGTGTCATGCATGGGAGGGGCCAAAGGTGCAACCTACCTCGAACATCTTGAGCGACCTCTAAAAGGTCGCGCAACCGCAAACGTTCTCCAAACATTTTCATTTCTGTTGGCCATTGCCGAAGTGATAAAGCAGCAGCAACGAAATGTGCGACATCTACGACGGAGGTCAAGCAGACTACGGTGTTGAGGCTCTCGGAAGCATCAACGGGGAGGATCGCTTTTTTATGTTTTATGTCGAGTAGAAACGTTCCATCATTCCAACTAGCACCCCCACATGCTCTCCAGCCTCCAGGAGCGAAATACTCCATGAAAAGACCACACGAGAAGACCGTGGACTGAGTTATACGTTAGGTTTCGGTAACCGATAGAGTAGGCGAAAATACAACAGGCTACTTACCTCAAGCTGTGCGCTAACTTCATTCAACCGAACTAGAACTGTCATTCTGTCACTTGGACCGTACAAGGGTCGTTGATCCGGCGATGTCTCGAACTCTGCCGGGACGAACCGCTGAACCCCAGCCATGATGCATGCATCGATGAGGTTGAGCTGCACGTCTGCATCCGGTATAACCGAGATCACCGTGTGTATTCGCTGCTTCCTGAGAACATGATATAGCGAATCGATCGAGCTGTAGTCCACTGGCTTGACTTTGATCCCATTTGCAGCAAGATCCGGCTGGGACTACATTGCAATACAATATGTCAGTTATTTTGCCACCACAAGGCCACGTCATCGGATGTATTCACAGACACGATGCAGCCGGGCCTGAAAGAAAAAAATATGCAAGCTTTAAGCGAGAGGGTGTCATTACTCACATTTCTTGACAGAACGACTAGGTCCCAGACTCCTGTAGCTAGGATTGCCTGAGCAAGATAGCTACCCAATCCCCGACTCCCGCAGATTGCTACCCTGTTGCGGTAGCCCTCCATAACTGTGGAATGAAACTCGCCCTGTACTTGGGAAACAGAGAGAAACGTATACAAATCTGGGGTATCCTTGGCCCGCTAGCTGGTTTATCTGGCTGCGTCTAGCTCAAGCGCGGAGAGGCAACAAAAAGGAATATTGTTTTGCGCCTTACGGAGGGAAAGGATAAGAGGGGCCGTATTCCTTCGCTGTTTGGTAAATATATTTCAACTCTGCTTCAGATTGCTTGCCTACTCTTTTGATCCTTTTTTCTGGAACTGGCTGAGGATTCTTCTAAGAAATGAACTGATAGCCAACTATGCTCTGAAGAGGACTCGAGTCTGAAATACAGCTCCAGATATCGATTTTATAAACCCCGCGTTTTCGCTTTCTTTTTTTTTTTTTTGATTACGACAGAAGTACCTCAAGCGCGAACGCGAATCAAGAAAGCGGAGGAAGACGCCCAACTGGACAAAAGGGTAGTATATAGTAAGGTAAGAAAGAAAAGTAGCTCGTGATAGCGAGAGAGAGGTGCTGCGCAACAGTAGGATCTAATCGAGACTATTTAGGATTCTTAGCTTCCATTCGAGTGCCGGCAACACAATATCCGTTGGGGTATGGTGGAGGAAGGCTGAGTGAAGGATTGGTCAATAAACGCAGAAGCCTTACCGTTCCGTTCGAGACAGGTCGCTTAACCTCGACGAATAGACGACGACAGCACGAGATATATAGCAATTGCTATCTCAGTCCTTAATAAAATATTCCCTGGGTAATCAAGCAGCACTGCCCACCACGGGACAACGGGTTGAGGTCCTTGGAGAATTGGGGTAATTTATATAGCAATATGGCAAAATTGCAAAAGGGTTTTGTATGGGAGGTATAAGATTGTGGTGATTGCGTGGCTTTGTCTTCGGCAGGCCGGTCTGCGAGATGGCAATAATGGGAAGGAGATGTCCAACAAGAAGGCAAAACTAAGGACGAAATGGGTGTTCCGACACACCTAAGGCGGGAGCGGGTAGTAGCGAGGCAACAATAGCGGTGAACGGTGAGACAAGTGGCAAGGCCAGAATATGGGAACGAAGCTGTCGAACTCGGGCTGACGACCAGGCAATTTATTTAGTTCATTGGAGGGTAGTCATATGCTCGACCACTCATGACAACAACGATATTATAGAAGAAAGGACCGATGCTCAAAGAGGACTTCCTACATAGCAGGACGAAAACAACAAATGTTAGTCATTGTTGACAATGGAATAATCGTTTGGGAGATCTAGCATAGCTAGATCCTAGAAGGGGCAGAAGGGGTCGAAGGGGTATGACTGACCTGTGTTGGAAATAGCCAGGCCTGCACGCCCTGATCTTACTGGTTGAAAATACGCTCGTATTAACGTATTGGGAACATTCGAAGGGCCTTAGGCGACGCAGGCACGGCCGGGTTCAGGCGGTTCGAGGAGGGTACCAATCGGTGGGCATATTGTCTGTGCTGCGATCAAGGCCTTCTTCACTGCCTACTTACTAACCGACAGGATCCAGCAAGATCATTTGACCAAAGTTTTAGATGTTTAAATGAGAAAGTTCAATTGTATACTGGTACTTTGAGGACAGTGTAGCCAAAACCTCATGTTTGCGCGGATGTTTGCGTATCGCAGACGAAAATAGTGCCCATACGGTGACGAAACGGGTGCCTGTTGCGCCAGCAGATGTCCTCAGCAACCCGGCTCCCTGAGAGAGTGATGACGTGAGTCATAGAATCTCGCGGAGGTTCGCAAATTCCCAAGGGACGTTAGATCGAAAGGAGCCAGAGAGATGTTTCGAACGCAGAGCCGTCTGTACAAGCCTCCTTAATTTCCAGTCGACGAAAGATCCCGCCTCGAACATCCAAACAACAACCTCCAAAAATATTTTGGAAAAGAAAAGCATCTGATCGATTCTTAGCGTGGGGATGCTTTCCAAGAACCGGGCCTGAGTTAGCGGGGCCGTCGGTGGTGTCGTGTGTATTTCCTGTAAGCAAAGTACGCTAAAAAGGAGGTGTGGCTCGCAGCCTAGCCATTTGATTGGTCAGCTTTGCCCGCAACCTTGCCCAATCCACAATGTGTTGTCGTGTTGAGTCATCCTTCGACGACCTCTCAACGCAAAATTTCCCGAGTCTCTGTCAAGCCTCCCCATTTTCCGGGCCATCCTGAGGGGCATTTCTGCGGGTAGAATTACCTTTGGTCCGTTCGCATATCTCACAGGGCTGGCATGCATCTCCCCACACGAAATCACGTTCTTTCGTGCCGGCGAAATATGACGCGACGCGCGCCATCTCAATTTCCTCTCTCTTTTCGGTATGCGCCCTGCATGATACCCCTCCCATTTGCCCCTCCAATGTGCCGGATACGGAAATGTGATTTTGTTTTGGTTTCTCCCAGCCAACGTTTTTTTCTTGCCATCTACTTCTCCACAGGAAACTGTCCCTCACCGCTGTGTTGGTCAGCATGTAAACATACCAGTACGTCTACAGGTTCTAGAATGCCATCCTCCTCGGTTATAGAAACCCGAGTCTACGCCAAAGGTGCATTACTCATAGCAATATTACTTTGTGAGTCCTCAGGGCAAACCATTGAGCCCTGTTCTCGCAAAGAGCTCGCACCATTTGTTGTATTTTTCGGGCTTAATGTGTTGAGGCGAGATCGACGAGTCGGTGTGTAACACTCCGAAAAGGAAACACTCATAGACGATCTCGCCGCTCAACCCGACTTTCACACTTGACTACTCTGTCACCTGGTCACCACCTTCTTCTGCACGCATCTATGACATGCACATGCATCATTCACGATAGGGCTGCGGAAGTCTCCGGTTTCCGCGCCCCGCTGCTGCGTCTCTGACGCAAACATGGATCGAAACCATTGCATTGGGATATATCGATATTATCATATCATAGTCTCCGAACTCAGTCGAGTCCGACGAAGCGTCATTGGGACTCAATGGGTCATTCGTCCAACGTGATGTATTAATTGTATTGCATTGGCTATCCAGGCTATGCAACTCTGACGTAACATACTCCTACCTCCCCAAACCGTGGGACAGCTCGCCAGGGAAATAAAGAACGAAAACTTGGAGTAAACTCAATTGACTCGAACGCTGGAAGAAAGCCACGTTGCTCGCTCAATAACATTGCAGTTGGGCCACCTTAATCGCCAATACCGAGAAAGGGAAGATACAGATAACAAAGAGGAAAGCAAAAAAAAACTCGTTAATCGTGCCGACCAGGAAAGACTGTCTTCAGAGAACATCTTCCGCAACATACTTCCTAACTCATTTCTCTAGCTTCGGGTAACGACCACGCCGGAATCACTCGGGTCTAGACTCTCCCGAGTGAATGAAGAGTAGAGAGTTCCCGGAGGGAGAGCTAAAGAACTCCACCGACCAAAGGATTACTGGGGAGAAGGAATCATTCGATTCGTATACTCAACTCTAATGAATGTGAGTAGTCTCACCTAAACCGATTGCTTCCATCCTATGAAGACTTTCTCCACTCGGGAATTAAAGGTAGAAGAAGAAAGGCGGGTAAACAAAGAAGAGGGGAGGAAATTGATGAAAGAAATTGGGAGAGAGCGGAAGGAGGAAGCAAGGAAGAAAAAACATGGAAGGAAGACAGGAAAGGGCGGACCAGTAACGAGCGTGACAAGGAATCACTAAGGAACCACGAGTAGTCTCAGAACGATAACTAGAACCAGGGGCTAATAACCGGGCTGTCTGTGCCAGATTGTTTTTTCACACGGCATATCGTTTCGCCTTAGACGTCCAGATTGCCATACCCTTGACGAACCCAAGCAGGACGATGATATATTGGGCCTGGGTGGTCATATCAGGGCCGTTGATAGAGTCGAGCTTTGTGACCTTGTTCCTAATGCGCCCTAGGAACGTACTGGGATATTCTACATCTGTGGGGGAGCTGATAGGGCTCGGGAACGCTCCCACTGGCGACCCTGGGAATGGGGCCCTTGGGGTCCTGACGCTGAACAAAGTGCGGGCTGGAGAGACCGGCGAGGCAAGACTGTCTGTAGAATACTTGGACATGAGGATGTCCGCCTGGAGACACAGCTGATTAACGATGTAATTATGGACCAAGACCATCTCCCGCATCGCAGATTGCCGGTGTTGATAAACCTGGTACAATATCTCGACGGAGTTTAGGATGTTCTCCTCCGCATGGTCCTTCTCCCAACCTAGGATGTCGTTCTCTAGGCCCATCGCGCCCTGGGCAAGTATTTCCAACCGGGAAATCTCTTCCTCCCACTCAAGGTCTGGTGTGAATGTCTGCGCACTGTCCGATCTCCCTCGCCGAGTTGGGATAGCTGGGTTTGTACTCCTTGCGGTATTACCGGCTTGCGAGAGCACCGGTTGTAAACCAAGGCTAGCACGGGCCAAAACCATGAACGGGCGAGCTAACAAAACTGACCATTAGATTTACCATTCATTTTTGAGGTCAAGACGACCCAGGTATCGCTGAGGCTTACCGGAGATGGTCACAATTCGAAGAACCATCCAATCAGCCAACTTTACATGCTCTTCTGCCTTCTTGAACTGATTCAGGAGAGGACGTTCCCCTTCAAAAGCATTCAGGATCTCCATTATAGCATCGAGGAAACAACGACGCCAGATATCTTGGTTTCCAACCTCTTTGGCATGAGCAGGCTTAAGCTCTGTCTGGTGGACGAGGTCTAGAAGAGCGAACGAAGTTCTTGCCACGCGGGATTGGGGGTCTAAAGGGTCTTGTGAAGTGAACACCCTTTTAATCTCGTCGACTACGGACGCAAGTCAGCACCTTTTCGGCCAGTATCCCTAATAACGCCAAGCAATAGTTAACTTACTTGCTTCCTCGAAGTCCCTCTGGTCAAGTTCCTCGATTTGGTCTGCGCAACACGCCGTGTTAGTAAAGAAAAATCCAACAGCTTCAACACGATTGTGAGGCTGACAAGGTATGCTTACCATCAATAGCACAAAGCCAGAGCCAGAAAGCGGCACCAAGATACCGAGCAGCCGGCCGGATTATCGGGGAAGGCAAAAGTCTGAACACAAGACCGGACGGGTTTGCCTTTCGGCTGATTTTATCAGTCCCAAAGGGTAACATCGATATGAAGTTCTCCATGAAGACGTTCATCATCCCCAATTCCGACCCCCCGGCTTCATTTTCGAAGACTGTGGCCGGGAGAAGCAGCGTATGTGGGGCATCTTCCGGATCGAACTGGCGAACATTGAAATTTAAGGATCCGACCCGAGGTGATAGCAGGTGAAGGTGCTTCTCATTGTCATCCTGAATATGGCACAGACGACGGCAGATGCGGAGTGAGTCGTTTCCGAGGTAGAATCTAAGGTCTCGAAGTTCGGATCCGGTACCTGGGACAACCTTCTGTGGCTGGACTTCTGGCTTTGTAACGGTGTCACGGCTTTCCGATGGCTCCTTGATACACAGGAACACCTTGCGGATGAAGGCGCCGTAGCTTCGAGATTTCTTAGTCCTGGGGGTCGTCGGTTCCATGACAGTCATCTTGTGGTATAAAGAAGACAGAGACTGCTGTGGGGGCGAAGGTTTCGGGATACTGTTATCGCAAGCTAGTGCGGGCGAAACACTAAACGACATCTTCTTCTTCAGGGTCGTGGTATTTAACCTTGGACGAATCGTTTTCGGGTTTCCCTGCACCTTCTCTAGGCTGACCTCTTTTCGCAACTTTTTAAGGCTGTATGGCCCGCTAAATATTGTGTCAGAAGTGTCGGTACTAGGCTTGCTTCGGTGGCCTGGTGCTGGGCGTCCGGTTGCTAAGAATTCCAGCCCTCCAGTGAATGAAAACCTCTTCCCCCTAGACCTTTCGTCTTGTGGCTCTAACGATAGTTCTGTTGTAGAAATATGTCGGGAGGGAAGACAAATTCCCTTGGACCAGTTGCAAGGCATTTTTTTGGTTATAAGCCCCCTTTGATTGCAATGGATCGACAGAAACTAATACACAAATTTTGCAAAACAGCACGGTCCTGGTCTCGTGGCCCAGTAGTAGAGACACGGGTATTCCCAGTTAATTACCGGCTGGACAGTTTATCTAGGACTGGAGCGGTTAGTAAAATTGTGCTTGACTAGTGTTGGTGGTCAATGCATTGCAGTGCCGCTTCCCCAGCTTTGAGGTTGCGAACGGCAGAATGGAAGATACAGCAACGCAAAGAACAAAGAAACTTCCCACGTACATCAGTCCAACTCCGGCTTTGCCCCAAAGCGCCTCTTTCCTAGCGTTGAAAGTTGTTTCAACGTACCTGAGTCAAATGGCCCCAGCGGTTTAGGTAAGGTCCAACCAATGGGGTTCTAGGCTGACAGTTTTGATATTCTCGAAAATTGGGCGAAGCACTCGGGACTGGGTGCCGTTTGGCGACGGGCCTGTAACCTCCAAGTTTTATCGTGAAGGTATACCTGGGATAACGCGATATGTTGTCTGGGGTTTTAATATATATATTTATATCTCAGCTGGGGGTAGAGAGGAAGCGACTAATAATATAGCGTACTAAGGCCGTACTAAGGCAGTACAAGGTTGTATCGAGTCAGGGAAAAACAACTGGTGCTCGCAGTCTTTATATGACCGGGTGGAATTTTTATCAATTGGAACACAGACGCAGAGCTGGATCTTGTGGAATTCAAGATCGATATTTATGCAATTTCTACTGACCTGCCGCCCACACAGCACAGAAGGGAAGGGGTTATCACTACGTGATATCGGGCGGGTGTTCGCCCAAGTCAACATTGTGTAGCAAGCCATCGAGGTAAGGTACATCGGGCTGACTACTCCCAGACTAGCTGATTACCGGGGTTGGTTTAATACTTCTTGGGCGAGAAGCGGTGACAGCCTGTTCGATATATATCAGATCCCGGAGTTCCGAAAGCCCTCAAAACTCCTTTTTTTAAGCAGTGTGCTGGGTTCGCCCCACTACATTGCCCCTCCCTCGCATGAACTTACCGAGGGGTAGGTCGAGACAGCGTTACTTTGAAGGAATACCAACAAAAGAGGCACTAGGTTGTGGATGGTCTGGGTCCCTCCTTTGCTTAGCAGACGAAAAGTGATAAGGTTAGTGAAGCCAGGAGGTGCCTGGGCGCCATCACGACAGTAGTTGCGTGGCTAGCTCCCCTCTGAGCAAAAATTTCCGTAATAAATTGTATAGATGATACGTGTAACGGGATTCTCGAAATCAAATATGCCTGTCTTATACCTGGGTTCACATCGGGTGGGCGATGATACTACATCCTGCAGTAGTCGATTACTAAAAAGAAGCAAAGTCCCACCCACCAAAATAAAAAATAAAAAAAATAAAAAAAAAATTCAAACTTGAAAATAAAAAGAAAAGTAAAAAGTATATTTCTTTCTGTGCCGCAAAGTCTGTTAGCAAAGAGCAAGAATAGATTCCCGGGTCTACGGTTGCTATCAAAATCCCATTGGGCGACGACAACTGGTCGATCACGAAGGGTCGACCTTGAAGTACCCCGATTCTCAGGTAATACTCCAATCGCTTTTTTTTTTTGAAATCAAAACGGTGGTTAACTCCGGAAAACTTTGTATAATTTCTTTTATTCGTGTGCGAGGCACATGAGAGAGCAGCTGATACCTAAACCCCACTATCGACGATGATCTGAGCTGTTCCCTGTTGTGACAAGATGCTGAATCGATGAGAGTGGAACCTTAACCTAACTAGATAATATATTTGCTTCTGTCATTTACTATCGTCGAATTTTCGCTATATCTAGTTCAAGACAAAGATACACCAACGTCTGCCTTCCCTTGAGTAACCAACAATTGCGACATTGAACAGGTCTCGGTTCTCTACCAAACATCTTGGGACTGGGAAGATTTATGTGATATAGCACGCTCTTGAGACCCGATTCTGCTCAGCGTTGGTTGGCTGGTTCGGAGGCCTTGGAAGAATGCTACCAGACGCAAGGGATTCTGCCAGGGGGTCTGGTCACTTTTTCTTCTCTGGTTCCTTTTGTTTTTTTGTTTTTTCGCATGCGTGGTCTGGTGTTTCGCATGTGTGGTTGTTGAACCGCGCATAAGCCTACTTATGGTCTTTGCCGCACATGTCGTATTTGTATATCGGCCGCGGCCTCGTCGTCGATGCATGCATCTGGGGCAAAGCTGGAAGCAAGGGGCAACTGGCGTTGTTCGCTCCTTACTTTCGCTTCGACACGACAAGAAACGCCGACGTCGTCCGCTGCTCATCTGCTCCCCGCCTGTTGGGACGCGGGAATGCAAACATGATCGTACGAACGGTTTTCTCCCCTTCGTTGAGTGGCCCATCTGATTAAGACAGGCGGTTGGTGTGTTCAGCAGCACATACGCAAAGTCCCGAGATTACCCAAAATACTACCCAACGAACGGAGACGAAACGGCTTTTCGAAATTTTCTTTTCTTGCTTTCCGTGGTCCGTGTTTTTTTCTTTTTCTTTCTTCCTCATCATACTGATGCTGCCTACTGTTATATCTTATTTGATAAATCATGGGATACAAAGGACGATCTGTTGGAATCGAGGAACCCTATCGGCCTTTCTGCTACATATCGCTTGAACAAGAACAAAGGGACAGCTTCTGGTAGTCTGGGTCTTGGTCACTCTTCGTCATCTCCAACAAGTTTGGCCAGAGGCCTGGGCAGGGTCTGCATTGTCATGTAGTTAGTTGCTATCAAGTGACCAATCAGTGGGCCGTGGATATCTGCCCTGGAGCGGGACGGATTTGTTCTGAGGGTCTGTGTAACTGCAAATTTTCACTCTTGCCGACGCAGCCCGATCATGAGCTCACGGCAGCATCCAGGTGCCAGCTCTACCCTAGCTTAATCCGTCAATGCCGACTCCAATATAATATGATATATACTTCACGGATGGCAACCTTGAGGTTAAGCTGTCCCTGGGGCCATGATATACGGTCTCGATGGCAGATATATACAGTCACGCGTCACCGATTTGTAATTTGATATACACCAGCGCTGACCTTTTTAACTATCAATCCGAAAGCAGGTGGTCGAGATTCACAGAGTACTAATGTAAGGTCCTGACCCAACCAATGAACGAATCTTTTAGCGAGAAAAACCCACTAACAAACTCGAACGGATGCGAATGGAAAATAGGAAAAAGGAAACAAGATTTCAAAAGAACTGGAGGTTATGTAGGAACGTCGTCCGATTCGCCTGGTCCCGTAGACTTCCCGAGATTAAGCAAGCTGACTAAGGGAAAACGGAAATGATTTTCAGGTGCAAAGTTGTTCCCGAGTCCGAATCCCGCTTAACTTATCGACGCTTCCGGCCCGATCTCACGCGTGGTATAACAAAGTACTTCTTGAGTACTTGTACGTATTCGGTAACTAACTTACGACTCAAGATACGTAGTAGCTAAGTTGGAATTTGTTTTTTGAAAAATAATGTAGAGTTGCGATTCTCAGTCGTTCACTGAACTTTTAAGTCTACAACTTGCGAGCAAATATAGTGGAGTTACATATTATCCAAAAAGGGAGCGATTGTGGTAAATACAAAAATCTTGATAAAGACAGGAGGCGAGATCTCGGGATCCTCAGTCAGACAAATTTTCTGCTCGCACCCTATTGGACTTCGGAACGGAATAATATATACCAAAAAAAAAAAGAAAAATAAAGCCTCCCATCATGCACATGAAAAAGAATAATACCTACCGGCGTCGGTAGATCTTGCCAATCTATTACCCTGGAAATCGGTAAGGGAGCAGGAACAGGTTCACGGGCCGATGGCGTCGGACCAAAAAAGAGATAGCCCTGCTTCATATGTAAGCCAGCACTGTTGCTCGCACAAAACCGATACGCGAAAGCAAGGGAAGCAACGTACTACCCTTGTTTGAAACACCACTTCGGGATTGAATCCGTGTGAAGAATTTTGAGGGCTATAATGGGGCTGGTGCTATGCTGAATGATGCTTTGGTGATAAAGCAAGGGATGAGGATGGCAAGGTCGCTGGCAAAGTTGCCCACAATCACTTAGGTAATTGTCATATCGGGATGAAAGGAAGAGAACAATTTGTGACCAAGATCGCAAGTCATGCAGAATAAATATAAATAATAGGATAAAAAAAATTCATGATTGGTATAGATATATCAAACAGGATAGCGTAGAAAATACTAGAAACTAAGCCTCCAAGCAGAAGAAATGGTATATTGACCAAATATGTTAACCCGGGAAAGATAGGAGTATCACTTCAAAAAAACCGCACGGAAACATGAGCTGAGGTATATCTTTATCGAACAGAGCAAGGGATATCGGATATCGGGAAGAAAGAAAAGTACAGGATCCAAAATCAACATTTTGTCAATAAACGATTCGCCTTGCTTTTCCTGGATACTGCAAACAAAACAGAAAACGAGAACCCGTGTAGATACTTTTGAACATTATTGTGTGTTTTTGTTTTTCATGCCGGTAGAACGAAAAAAAGAAGAGCCCGTTTATCGATCCAGTAAATGCAAGCCGATGACATGATTCGTGAGGGGGGAAAGGCAAATAGGTATAATGCGCACTGACATATGGATATGAACTATAACTAACAATATAAACTAACAACTATAGCAAGAATAGAAAGCGGTGATGGGTCATTAAGGTCATGATGTACAGAAAACAGAAACCCGAACGTCCAATAAAGAATAACTGAATGGGTATGTTTGAAGGGGGCAAATAAAATAAGAAAGAAAAAGAAATAAAACGCTTGTGTAACAAATAATCAAGATGCTGGGAAGGGAAACAGAAGGGTGAAATTCTATGTATGCAAAGAAGGGTAACAAGAATCGAAAAAAAAATCTATATTGGAGAAGAAAAGAGACAAGGGCAACTGGCAGGATTGACTTGCATAATAAAATGCAGAGAATCCGAGTATGCAGGTACTAACCTATCGTCCATTGCGATATTCGGGTGGTGGAAGCGCTCTTGGGGGACCCTTTTGCCTCGATTGATACTGCGGTTTAGGAAGCGGGGCTGGTTCGATCTGCAGCATCTTCCTAGGTCCGCGCTCAAGTCTTGCGAGGGCATCAGCGTACCCGGATTCTTCCTCGTCATAATCGGGCTCGTCCAGATAGCGGTCGCCGTTGTGACCGTTATGGCCATTATGACCATTATGACCGCTATGGCCATTGTGGCCATTGTGGATGAAAGGGAAGTCTGGCAAGTGACTTGGAATTTTACTCATCCTACGGCTAACGTGATCATGTGGCGGGGGCGCAACCAAACCTGCAAAGGGCGTTGGATGTGTGAAGTGTTGAATTTGTTGGGGAGATCTTAAGTTTGCGTGTGCGTGCGGGTTTCGGGTCGCATCGCGATCTCGAGGGTCAGCCTTACGGCGACTCGCCTTTTCCTTTGGAGGGGCGTACAAAGCGAGATCGAGAGGTGGGTTAGGGGACTCAGGGCTGGATGGAGATTCGTACTCAAGCGCGAGGGGTTTTGGCTGTGTCCCGCGCCGATGGTTCGGGCCTAGTGGGACAGGAGAAGTATCAGCCCGTCTAGGTGATGGAGGGTACTGATAACCACCAAGGCGGGGCGAGGGCGGAGACTGGGATCTCATGGGTTCCAAGCGGCGATCGTCGAATTGGTCTGGATGAGAGTGGCTCGAAGAAGGCGGCGTCATTTCGTCGTACCGCATATGCATACCAGGATCAGAGATCGGGGAGAGAGCACCAAGCATCATGCGGTTCTTGCGGAAAAGGGCCTGTGCATCGACCTCGTCGCTCACGTCAGAGGTTCTCTCATTCAGATCGTATCGGCTCTGACGGTTCCTGGCCCGAGCTGCCTTCTCCTCTCGTTGTTCTCGATGACGCTTAAGCCGTTCCGCTTCCCGCTCTTCTCGTTCTCTTTCGAGCTTGATTTCCAATTCACGTTGTACGCGCTCCTGCTCCGCTTTCTCATTCATCAATCGATCCCTCTCCTGGCGTTTCTTGAGTTCTCTCTCCTTAGCTTTCTCAAGTTCGCGCTGCTGCTTCTCCTTTTCGATCTTGTCGGCTCTTTCCAGTCGCTCTTTCTCAGCACGAGCAGCACGTTCGACCTCTGCCTTGACTTGGTCACGCTCCTGTACTTCGCGGAGTTCTCGAGCTTGGCGAGCAAGTGCATCGGCTTTTTCCTTTTGCTGAACAGCTAATCGCTTCACCATCTCTTTCTCGTGCCGCTCCTCCTCGAGTTGCCTATGAAGCATCGCCAAGTCCTTTGCCATGCGATCGATTTTCTTTTGAGTCTCCTTTTCCTCCTCTCTTCGTCGTCGATGTTGCATCTCCTCCAGCTCTTGCTTCTCCTTTCTAATCTTCTCTCGCTCCATCTCCAACAGTGCAAACTGTTTACCAACGTCTACTAGATCAGCCTCGCGGTCCTTGGATCGAGGACGCCGCCTGGTTTCAGCCGACTTGGTGCTGGCAGCGCGGATTCGGTCGTCGCCTCGCTCATCTGGCCTACCAGACCGCTCTGACTTCTGCCTCTGCATACGTGTGGCCTCAAGCTGCTTCTGTTCGATTTCCGCTTGCAGCTCCAACTTCTCTCTGCGGAGCCTCTCGATTGCCTCTGTCTCCTTAAGAAGCATCCTTTCCTTTTCCGCCATCTCCTCACTGTGTAACCTCTCCTTCTCCGCCATTTCCCTCTCGAATCGTTCGAGTTCTTCAGCTTTCACTTTCTCCAGCTTTTCTGCGATGGCCTTTTCAGCGGCAGCTGCAATTGCCGCTGCAGGTGGTGGTGGCGGCACCGACTTTGGTGGCTCCGGAGACGGCGTTGGTCTTGGAGAAGGAGTTGCCCTCTGGCTTGGAACATCTGGTATCACAGATGGGGGGACGGATACAACAGGAGGCTTAACAGGCTCGATCTCGATCTTGATAGTAGCCTCGGCCGATTTTGGCGGAGCTACGGGATCCTGTTTCTTCATAGGGGACACCGTCCTACGAACTGGGGATGGGGAGCGAGAGCGAAGAACGGGCTCATTAGTAGAAGAAGAAGGTGGTGGGAATGCAAGATCATCATCTTCGTCGTCATCACTCGACTCGGAGTCGGAGATGAAAGGATTGGCACTCTCAGGTTTCTTGGTCGGTTTTGGAGGCGCGGGTGTGGATTTCTTCCTTTCTTCGAAGACGACCTTCTTTTCGGATCTCCTAGAGGATGAACCGGAACCGGAGGACCTGGTACCCTGATCAGAGGAGCCTGAGCTAGACCTGGAAGACTCGTGGCCGGCGGTCGGTTTGTTGAACTGGTTGAAGATTTTCCTCTTCAAGGACTTATAGCTATGCTGCTTTTCGTCCATGAAGATAGGCCAGTCATGCTTGCTGTACTCCTCAATAGCTCCGTAGAGGGCAGCTGGGTTCCTGTAGACAACCTTATCCACACCGGTGGAGATGCTCTGGTTTTGGAGCAAGACCATATTGACGAGGGCGACCTGGGCAGAAGACAGTGTAGAAACCATGAACTCGAGTTCGCTGTTGGCTTTGGCATCAAGGTTGGCGACATATTTGCCCTTCTCGGCTGGCCGTCCGAAAAGGTCCTCGACCTCGTCGGGTATCTTCCATTCCGGTTTGAGGAACTTGCATTCCTTGAGATGCATGTCCTTGTAATAGCCCTGGGCCAGAGGATGGGGTAGCCTGTCGAGCAGGGAAGGCCGTAGGCCATATCGGTCCCGATGCTGGTGGGTCAGCGACTGATTGATCATCGTGCCGTGACACAATGCAACAGCAAGCTTGGGCGACAACACAAATATCTGATGCCACATGTAGTCTCTGCTGTACAACCGCTTCTGAAGGTCCGAAGGTTTAAGTCTCTTGGGCATGGTATGTTTGGCCTC
Organism: Arthrobotrys sphaeroides; assembly: GCA_036971245.1. Lineage (NCBI taxonomy): Eukaryota > Fungi > Ascomycota > Orbiliomycetes > Orbiliales > Orbiliaceae > Arthrobotrys > Arthrobotrys sphaeroides. The sequence continues at coordinate 1,139,663 of JAJTTW010000003.1, forward strand.
CAGGCGCCCGATTTCCATTCCTCCGAAGCTGTTGTCTGCCAGTATGAATTCGTCTTTGTCTCCTGCTTCCCAGAATACCATGAAGCGTTCGCGGGCGTTGGTCCGATAGTCCTCCTGGTCGAGGTCGAAAAGCTGTTTATGGTAGGCAATCTGGTGATGGGGGGTGTCGAGCATAACTGAGGCGTTATGGAGCCAGAGGTCTCTGGGATGGGTAAGGTTGTGAATTGGCATGAAAGCGGCCCGTTTCTCCTTGGCTTCTTCCATCTCACTGGAGGTCTGGAGCAAATGGGTATTGCGGTCCCTGTTTCTCAGAAAAGTCATGAGGAATAGATATTTTCTGAAATCCCAAACGTCGCTCCGTCTGAGCCTGATGACGTCCGAGGATTCCCGCCGCCGGATGTCCATGGCATCGTAGATTTTGTAAGCGTTCCTCCACATGCCATCCGTGATGCCTTGATCAACCTTTTGGAGTCTTTCGAATTTCTGGAATTTCCAGCCTTCCCGTGTAAACTCCTTCATGGTAAACTTCTCGAAGAACTTCTGATAGGGCTCGTCGTACTTGAAGCATTCTGTCCAGTGCTGTTTATCGAACCGTTTAGTTCGAGTATCGAAAATGATGAACGTCTCATTGTCCAGTATTTCGTTCCCTTGGGATACCAGCTGCCAACTTGGGCATGAAGCGGTCAACTTCCTCTGGGCAGTTAGCTGAGCCTTTATCTTCGCTATCCGCTCCGAGTCATGTAATACGAATGGCCTGGGCTGTTCCGACTTGCAGAACATGTGAAGGACGAAGACCGGGATGTAATGCCGGGGCATCTTAAGCAAGCCATCGGGATCCGATTGCTGGCCGAACCTTAGTTGTGCCTCTACCGCGAAGTGATCGGAATCCGCATCCCCGGCATTTCGAGACCACTCGACGGCTCCGGCCATCGCGAGGCCGGTTTTCGGTTAAGAATTATCGTAATTTCGGAGATAGAACGGTTGTGTATCGATCGTACTGTGGATTTCGGGTCCGGTCCCTTCTCTGAAGATAGACGCGACCCTGAATAAACGATTCCTGGGTTCCGGTTTATACAAACCGCGCTACGCGTAGGTTCCTTGCAGTTACTCCGACACTGTCTACAATCACTACCGTATATTGAAATGTCTCAGTACGAGCTTCTATTTTCGTGGGCGGGAACGTGTGATTTTTTTTTTTTTTTTTGGGTGGGAAATTGGTGGCGGGTGGTTATCAGGCGGGAGCTAAACAAGCGAAGTGGAAAAAAACTGTATCTCTGAACAGGAATAGAAACAGGGAGAAGAAAAAGAAAAGACGATACAAGTTAGTGGCAGCTACCAGGGCACGGAGGTTCAGATAGGGAAAAACATAAAAAAAGAATAAAATAAAATTCAAGAAAAACCCGGTCGAAGTGAAGGACCAGATCAAGCAGAGACGGGAAGAATAAGAATTCCGCGTCGAAGCATAATTCTCGTAAACGGAGATTCAGGCTGGGAATGTGAGGGCTGCGGAGGGGAGAATGGGGGGGCGGGATGGGGATGGGGAAGGTGGATTGGAAAGGAAATGACGGTCCTAGGCGAACAGGAGGGCAACAACCGACGAAAAGGACGACGATGTTCGGAGCAAAGGACAAGGACCGTGCTGACGGACTCTGGTAGTAGGCGCCAGAACGGCTTCTGTTGAGAAACACGAGGAGTACCACCAGGCTGTCTGTCCGAAACGCTGTTCGCGGTGCAATTCTTCACCCTGTTGTGCCTTTGTGCACACCCTTTTCACTCACGGCCGCGGTGGTGCGGTCAAGCCCACAAAGCTGAAGCGGTGGAACCTCAGAGAAAACGTAGGAGACGACGATGTGAATCTTAAAACATACTCGGATGATTGCAGCTCGACGCCAGCAGTCGGTTCTTGCGGTTGGAAAGCAAACAGATAAGCAGATTACGCTGTGCTGCGTAGCCCTATTCCGATGGTCGAACGTTTCGCAAGTTTTTGGTCGGAATGCCGGACGTTGTAGAAGGGATTCTTTGCGAAAGACTGTTCGGTCGGGGATACTTTGGGGGGGATCGATCTCGGGGTCTGCGGCCTGGTTGATGTTTGTAACTTTCGAACACTCGGATGACTTTGTAGCAGATTTCAGAGCGGAGACGAAAAGATAATTGCCAAAGCCTCGGATATAGCGATATGGAGAAGTATACGGAATGAGTTACAGTTATCGTCGGTAAATATTGTTAGTCTGGTGGTTTGGAAAAATGTTAGTGTCTGGATTGGATTTTTTTTTTAGGGTCACTAGCATAACAAAAAAAATATATACAAACGGAAGAGTACAAGGGAGAAAAAAAAAAAAAAAGAAAGAAGGCATGAGATTCTTCCATCTTAGTGTTATTATGGCCGGGTCCAGGTCAACTGCCTCCCGGGAACTGTACATGTGGGTTATGAGGCAAGGGAGGTGGGAGAATTGCCTATCGTTTCAGGACGGCTTGGAAAAAGTAAAACAGTTCTCCACTGGCACACCGTTTGTCCTGCCCGTCTTTCTCTCCAACATGCAATCCATCTTTATTTTCCTGTCTGCTCTGTCGAAGGAGCTTTAAAATGCGCTGGACATCTCATCGACTGTACTCCGTACATTACGCATACACAGGCAGGCTTCACACGACATCACCAGACGACGGAGCAAGGCCAACTCACACAATAACCATCAGGAGCGAGAGAAGCGGCTATGGAGCCTGAATTCTGAAACACCTGGAAAGAGAGAAAAAATTTCCTCGCCGGCCAGCTGGGAGATTTCCTAGACGTATTCTTTTTTTCCTTGACTGGCCTCAAGAATGTTACTTGTACTTTTCCCCAACATGACGACGTGGGAGATACCTGCCCAACCTTTTCTACCCTTCGACTTCGGCCACGGGTATGGTACGGGGAACAAACGGAAAGGTAGGGAAAAATTCTTCAGGTATCAACGTCAGGAAAGGCTCTGGAAAAAATAAATTAAAAAGATTGGCACGGTGCAAAGAGGGAAGGCATAAGAAGGGAAGAGAAGCTCATCATGTTCCCTTCCACCCCTCCCTTGTTGCTTTTTGCTTGCAGGTGGGCGAATCTATCCAATCACCGTCGACGAGGATTTGAGAACTGCATGCAAGTATGACTCCTGATCCCAGCCGACGAGTGATTTTTTCGTATTTCACTTTCGTCGACGGTACAATCGTTCTGGTAATGCGAGGTTTGTTTGGTTGCTCCCGGGCTGGTTCTGCCCTTTTTTTCCTTTAGTACCCATCCAACCCTGTTCGGGTTTGTCTGCAAAAATACACCGTTCACCAGCGTACCTCTGTCCTGCATTAAACCTGAAATAGCTGTGTCGAAGGGAAAGAAAGAAGGACAAGGGAATGGAGAGCTACGATCTTGGGAACCTCTGATATGGTCGGGCCTCGCATCTCATCGATTTTCTCTTTTCAGTGCATTGCAGTTGTATGCAGATGACCATTCGGGCTCGTACAATCACCCTTTAGCTATAACTAGAGGTCGTATGCTCCAATCTAGGAGATTTCGATAACGATTTGGATACATCTCCAAACATACGATCCTAGGATATCACCCAGAGGGCTGATAAAAGAGCTAACCTGTGCCGTCTTTTGATTACTTACTCGCGTACTCGTAGTCGGCTCGGGCAAAACCCGTCTGGTGGAGACGGCTCGAAAATATGTTCAGATACCACCATACCGAACCGTATGTAAAGCATTGTGACGTATTTCTCTGTCGACAGTCCCGAAGGTATCCAACGGAAGATATTGGGAGAGCAGATACAATTGGAAGATAAAATTTTCGTCCTAAGTTTTCCTTTTTTTAAAGTATACCTCTATCCACAGTGTACTTTCCTTCCCGTTTATGCATAAAACTCAGCAAAGACTTTACCTAAAATCCACGGGCTAATCTCTTTCCTATCATTCCATGCTATTAAACGTTGGGAACGAGGGGAAAAAAGAAAAACCATTAGGACTAAGATCTGGTCTTGTCGTTCCGGGTTCATGGGGAAGTTCAAGGTGTCTTTACGGAACAGCGAGGAAGCTCTCTCGCCCGTCTGTCCGTAAATTCCAGCCTGAAACGCTTCTCTATCTCTCATCGGAACCATCAGATTCATATCAAAGGAGAAGGGAAAAATTTTCCCCTCCCTTGCTCTGGGATCACCGGTAGCAAGGCCCAGGATAAAGCCTGAGATTCTGAGCCGTTCGCCCCCCGGTCTCCGCCTCCAAGATCTCAACATCCAGCGTGGGTGTCGAACGGGAAATACATGGAGTTACAAACACACGTGAAAGTTCACCAGCCTGCACCTGTTGCATTTCAACATTCTAACAAGCCAACAACACCATCGGAATTATAACTATCAGGCCGTCGTGAATGTTTGGTTCAGTTAGCTTAAAAATTCTTCTGCACAACAGCGGAAATCTGGACGGCTGCCGCAAGCCCCCCCAGTTTCACGGGACCTCTCTACGTCAGCGTAAAACTTCAAATACCAACCCGCGACCTGCATATCCTGAAATTTCTCTGCCTATTGGACCGTCGCTCATAAAACTACTGCGACAGAAAAGGGCGGTGCGCTACGGTACTGCACTTCCAACTGGATCGTGAAAAAAAATCCCACTACTGGCACATGATCATGATTGGGCATTTGTATTTATAGCTCCACCCTGCATGCACCTTCACAAGCAACCACGTTTTTCTTTGCCTTGCAAGAAAAAGCAGTCGGTCTTGCTTTAGCCTCCCAGACTGTTACCACGGGCGCTATTCTTCGTTCAGAAGAATGTTTACATGACCCGGGTGGATTTCGATTGGAGGAAACCCTCCCATAAGCTAAGGCTTGATATTAAGATGGATGTCGTGCATGAAAGAGGCTCAAAGTGCACCCGGGATATATAATTTCGGCGCTGATTCTTTTGAGTCAGATGGCGAAGTTGATGTGCTGTCATTTCAGATTTTTTTTTTCACCGGGAGGCGCGGTTAAACGGTTGCAGGTTCACCATCCGAACTTCCAGTGACTTGATTAGCTGGGGTATTTGCAAGCACAAAATGGATTATAAGGTTATAGGAGGAGAAAAAGCCTATGGCTTAGACAGGAGAACATTCTGAAAACCAAGCGATCTAGAAAATCAATCATCCGCCGCCCCTTAGACGCCGTGCCCTGTAGTACACTGTCTCAGATGTGAGTATCGAGACAACAGATATGTTACTGTCCTCAAGCTTCGTCCACGAAAACTTTGCTCTCTCCTGTTGCCACGATATCAAACACGCCAGTTTCGGGGATGCCTTTCCACTTCAGCGCCTGGAGAACGAAAAGCATAATCAGTATCCGGACGATTTGTGTTAGGGTGAAATATGGGAGCTTACGTCTCTCAGTTTCTGCGGTGGCTCGAGGATGGGCTCATTTGTCAACATCCAGGTTCCCCAATGCATAGCGAGCGCCTTCTTGCACTTGGTATCGAGGAAGATGTTGACGGAATCGTAGGGATTCGCTGAAGGGAATCATTAGCATCAATCTATGATATCATCTCGAAAACGACAGTAGCTCAAGCGGATCTTACCGTGCATCGGACTCATGATAAACCTTGGGCTATATGCTGTACCCAAGTAATTGATATTAGTAAATCTTCTCAAATATTTTTTTCCACAAAGTTGTGACGAGAGCTGCATACCGCCAATGGGTATCATTCCCAAGTCCTATATCATCGTTATGTTAACAAGATCAACGGTTGTACCGCGTAAAGGCATTCATATAACTTACGAAAGGTCCTCTCAAATCGCCAATTTCCTTGAATGCGGGGCCTAGAAGAATTCCTGTTAGGACGATCATTTCCCTTGCTGACAGCGATACTATCTGCACAACCCCTCCGGATCACATACAATGAGGAAGGTCCTGGTGTTTCTCGCCGTAATCGTCTTCACCCTCGGCAACCTGTGGAACCGCACGATACCCAGTATCGCTGCATGAGACGTTAGAAACCATGTGCCCACCACTTGAAACTTGCAAACAAAGGACAATTGCTAATCCTGCGTACCCAGCAAAGTAGACACTCTTCCCTCCGCTCGTTACACCCCAACTGCTCCACAGCGTCGAATTCAGATCCTAGAGGTTTCACGCTACGTCAGTCGCGGGGCACATGCCCAAATCTATATAACCCGAAACGGGAGGGGCGGAGAAAGTTGTACCGTCAGCGTCCTTCCAGCGGTATGCTGGCAAGGAAAGTTTGATATCGTAGCACTCACAGACGATGTGGTTTCACCGTCTGTCGCTGTTTCCTTTCCTTTCACCTCGATTGTTATTTCCGTATCCTCCCACCAGTCTTGCTCGGTACAGCTATCGATACCCAGGCTCTTGAACCATTTCTGATTGTTCAGCGGGACGAAAAAGTGTGCATTGGGGAATTTGGTGTGAATTCGTTTTACGGACGAGCTGGATTTTTATAGGGCGTCAGTTCAAACCAATCGAAGGTACGCAGAAACCTAGCAGCTCGTGAACTTACACATCAAGGTGATCGTAATGTGCATGACTGATGATGACAGCATCCACGATCGGGATCTCTTCGATCTCACATGGAACCTTGGTATACCGTGCAGGGCCCATAAATTGAACCGGCGAGCATCTGAAGTTCCAACACGATATTTGTCGTGATATATCAGCAATCCATGTTTGGATTTATAGTTCGATAGTAGCACGAGGGTTGAATAGGTTGCACAAACCTGTGACAGAACACAGGGTCGAAGAGAGCTCGGAACCCCCCTGGAAATTCTACCTGTACGATTTAAAACACAGAAGTTTAGTAAATGTGCGATCACTCCGTGTACGTGGGTATAATTTGCACTCTACTTGATACCCGGTGTATTTGGAAAATACACGCAGGACCAAGCAGCTGTGGAAACTCCCAATATTGTTACAATCAACAATTGATTCGATCAAGGCACTTACGAGGAAACACGCATGGCCCAGCCATGTAGCCCTTAGCTCCTTTATGCCTGTCCTACTCTCCTCAAATTGTGGCTTTACGACAGAAACAAGCCCTGGTCCGTCTTTCGGCCACTCGCCTCTAAAGTATGACCTGATAACAGATAAGTTTTAGTTCCAAACCCGGGTTACCGATAAAAAAAAAGGCCACAAAGCACAGGGAAGAATTCTGCATACGCACCCTAGAGCCCATTTTCCAATTGCAACCCGGTCAAGATCATGGAACGACGGCCAAGGATTTGCGAATCTAGAGAGAATTCAACGGTGGTTAGCAAGCCAGTCCAGACCTGAAAAAAGAATGTAACCACAGTTGACCGCCAGTACCTTCCATTTGGCAGATGGTGCTTCTTCTCCTTAGCGTCTTCGGGCACAGGAAGCCCGGTTTTCGCGGCTACCAGAACACCGGTGCTGGCCATTGTAACCGTCCGCGAACCTTTGAAGCAGGATTTGAAAGAATGGAAAAACCGTCTCCCAACCATGAATCGGACTGATATGATTTGTTGTTAGCCGTTAAGATCTCAGGTCGTCAACTGTAATCGCTAGTGGTGTTTTACTGGGGAGCATGAGTAAGCTGGCGAGGGGTTGCCCGCCCTTCGCGACCTTAAAAGGGATTCTGGACCGGATTCTGGGGGGAAATAAGTCGGAGGTAACGGGGCTTAAGACGGCTCATTCTGCCCTCCGCCCCGGGCATTCGTAATTCCTGTCATCAACACACAGCTCCGCGATATTCTCCGTTTACATCCATATTGAAGACTACTTTGGGTTAAGCCCGCTCGGCTGACAGTCGAAACACTGAGGTAATCAATTCCTGCCTGGCATCGGTGCAGCTTTCTAAGCACATCACCCTCGTCAGTGCCTGGTTCGGATGTCGGTTGTGGTGGTTGCATTGACCGGCCTGGTGCAACGCATATTTTACCACACTTAGGGTCGAGATCTAGGGTCGAGATCTAGGTTCGAGACTAGTAGATACCAGTCCTGTTCTGAAGGAACTAGAGGCGCCTAACTCAAACCCGACCGAAACAATAAGATCAGATTATTGAATTCACACTGATACTGATGTTTGATACTTCTAATATTAAACTCAATTTTTTTCCCTATTATTACACCATTTATTCTAAAATCCTTTATAAAATAAATAGCTCATTCATCAGCAAACTTTAATTCAATTTTATACCAAATTGAATAAGGGTTTGGAGCTGAGACTACTCTTATTTGCCGAATACGCTAAGGAAAAACAACATATTTTTTAATAAGAGTGTAAAAAATCCTGGCCTTAGCTCTGGGCGGACTGCCTCGCACCTGTAGGGGAGTTGATAGAGACCCTCCTTTCAGTCGGGCATAGGCACGCTTCGAAAGACCGGGTGAAGCAATAATGAGCAGATGATAAGTAGTTCATTGGACCTGTTTTTATATGTGAATATGTGCTATATAAGCTATTCCAATACACGCTGACCGATTTGTGCTTTTAATATAAAACCAAATAACGTGAGAAAATTCATACGAAGCCACTACATAAAATTAAATTGAAGCAAGTATAGATGGTTGATGCTCAATGAACAGATAAGTAATCAGATGAACGACGAATATGTGTGCAGATGCTAGAGTTTCCACCTATTCATCAGAATTCGAGCTCGATCTCGCGGATTCCCTGGCCCTTTGAATCGCTGCCTTCAGTTCCTCCACCTTGGATACGGATGCCGTTGAACCCGTCGATGTTTTTGATGATGTCTTTTTGGAACTCGTACCACCACTGATCACTGCGTTTTCGCGAACAGAAAAGGCCCATGCTCCGAGGTCTAAGTTCTTGATGAGCGTATAAGTTCGCCGGTCGGTCGCGGCGATAACATCAGCTCGCGAACGTGTGTCGTCGCCCTCGCCTGGGTACTCTAATCCGACCACAGCCTTTCCCGCAGACAAGAATGGCTCCAACATGCTGCATTCGTTGTAATAACTGCACTGCTCGTTGACGGCGTAGTCGAAGTAACGAGCGAGTTGCTTGGCCTGCTCAAGATCATTCTTCAAAGCAACGGTCATCTTCAACCCATGACTGATATCCGACAGCATTCTGTTGAATGCAAGTTGGTGGGCCTGGGTAATTTTGAACCCAGACTTCTGAGTATATCCATCAACATTATCCCAGTCGACCCCATCGAAACCCTTTGCCTTGGCCCTCTGCACACGTTTAAGCATCAACGGCTTTAGAACGCTGATTTGACGGATGTCAAGCCATTTTTCACCGGGCCAGCCATCCAAATCTCTACCCCTGACCCTTTTAGGGAACCTGCTAGCATCCGACCTCCAGTCCTCCCAGGAGCCGGCGGAGAGGTATGCGATAACCTTCATACCCTTGGCTTTGAGAGCTCTAACGGTGGCCACGTCGGTATCGGCGTCGATTTCGATCGCATCGACATCGACATTCTGGTCGATGGTTCCGGAGAGCTGTATTTGCCATGTTGTCTCTTGATTCGGAACCCACCAAGCTTTGCTTGCTCGTTCGACGAGCTCGGGGCTACCGGCAACCCCGTCAGCGTTGGCAACAATGGCCGCGGGTTCTTCAACGACAGGCTCCAAGGCTGAAGCGGTAGGGGCTGCCGTTGCTCCTGGCGCACCAAGGAGCATAAATTCCGAGGCGGCGAGCATAGAAAGTAAGGAAGCTCTTCTACCGATAAGCTGCATCTTGAATCTTTGGAATTTGCAAGGCCGTATGTGGGGCAAGAGGCGGGAATTAATTAGAAAGACCGCGGGTAGGAAGAAAGGCCGGACGATTCTATAGATGGCAGATCAGTGCGTTGATCTGTGGTATCGTGCTTGAAGATGTCCGCAAGAAGGGGGTTATGCGACGATCGAGGGATGGCTATTGAAAACGCAAACAGAAAGGGAACCGGGCCGTGGTATATATACATTTGGGGATATCGTCGACGGTGGGAAGTGGCCAAAAGATTCAGATTAAGTTGTAGAAGAGACTGCAAGTTGGCCTGACCTCGACCTAAACTTTACTGAAGCCTCTTCCAAGAAATCTGAGTATTTGCCATCCTCGTGTTCGTAATTTGATACAAATGTGCTTGCAATGATGCTACTCCGCGCCTTCGCGCCTTCGCGGAAACATTAAGGTTTACGATTTCAAGAAGAACTATCAGGGGAATGAACCAAGACCTCGGTAGGTTCGACAAACCATAGCTATAGCTCTACCGAACTCAAAGCATAAACTTCGCCGTTTTCAATCCTAAAGCTTCTACAAACGGTCCATACTTGCCACTGCGAACCCAAAACTTTTAAGCCGTAGACGTAGGGTGGTGTGGAGGGCGGCTCTCGCTTAGCCTCATGTGTTCTCGCTAGCATTCGGTCCCAACAGGCAGACTTGAGTATGTTTCACTTGCGAATTGAATACTATTCAGAGTAATGTAATATCCCAAAATGCCCCAGACTACCCAAAATGGGGTGTGTATGGCGCTGGAATGGGTTAGGCTACTTGAGAACTACTGTTTGCGTCGAGAGAGCAACGCAAATTGTGGCTAAAATACAACAGATTGGCCGTTGCGCTCTTGACGAGCAGTTGTCACTAACGGTCAGCCTATCCTTGATTTGAACTGCCACGAGAAACATCCTTACGGTAACGGCGAGATAGGCCAGGTGTATGGTGCTACTCGATATCTAACATCATAATGGGAATTGGGATCAGAATGCGATACCGGTTTCGGCCAACATGGCAATCGATCTCGATTGCACGAGGCCCGTGTCCTCTATATATTCTAGCCGTGTAGGCCTAGGCCTAAAACATGATGTTGTAAACCTATGGTTTGTTTTTCGTTCTATTACTAGATGGGTATTCGAAATACTTGTAGGCTACCGGAACGCCACTTTTTCAGTTACGATCAACTAAAGCACAAACATCATTGCTGTGTGTTTCCTTCCATTAGATTGGCTCGATCGATGATTACAGAAATCTTACTACCAAACGAAACCTAATCGGACTTTATCTGATGTGGCGTTGGGAAAGTTAATCTAACCTAAGGCGTATACTTGGCCCTGAAGATCTCCCGTCACTACACTCTATATATCCACAGCCACGCCCGCCACTTGCATCTGGAGATGATCTGCAAACAGTGATGGAGCAACATTCGTACCTTTCCTTGTAAGTTTCTTGGGAAGTCTTGTTTTTGTCTTTGGATACCATAGTAGGGTGGTGTTTGATCAGATCTTGATCTTTGCGTAAGTCTAGAACTTGAAGTTAGGATTAGATATCTCTGTGAGCTCCGGATCACAAGTTTATGGTCACGAACTCAAGATATCGATATATCCCACCCTTGGAGTTCTGTTGTTTCAAGTATTTGATGTTATAGACCGTTATAGACCGTTCCGGCCGGCTTCCATACCGAAAATAACCTGACGTCATTGAGTGCCCTTTAACCTTTCGTTGAAAATTAAGGTAAAGACATCTAACTTTATTTACTGCCTCGAGAACCTATCAGCCTCTCCTAGCTAAGTAAACTCTAATTTTTACCCCTCGCACGCCGCTGTAGCCAATATTGTGGATTTTGTTATCCACTATGATCTCAGAGTGGGAGTTGCCGTCGTAGAGAAGCAAAGCATTTCTCTATATAAGTATTAATGTGGACTAAAACTTCGTGTTTATGACGTAGCTACGACATTCAGACCGGTCTAGACCGATGAAGTCTTGAATCGTGATAATTGGTAATCAAACCTAGGCTTGTAAATCCCCCCTTGTCCGATACCGGTGTATTGAACGTATAATAGCTATATAGGCCGTCTCAACTGATCGGCCCAGTATCACGGTATCAGCTCGGGGACCTGGCGAGTCCGTGGCCTCACTGCGACATATCGGCTGAAACATCTAGTTTCTGATATCCCCAGAAAGATAGCTAAGCTACCGAGGATTATCTGACAAAATATCTTACAAATCGGAACCCTCCCCGACCTCGCGAAGGAAACATACGTCCACATGTGCATATATACCGAATCGCACTCCGACACAGTGCTCACCGATATGTGGAGTTCCTCGCTTACACACTACCGAAACACTATAACCCGTCACTTTTTTAAGAGCTCCTGATAGTTGCGCAAGTAGCGGGTGACGAGGCTGCAGATGTATAGCTCATGCATGATATGATGTTGCATTTTAGAGCGTTGATTCGATCGTTATGGTTCCCACACCTGCAGCTATTCTAACCCCAGCCCCCCCAGCTAGCAAGCAAGCTAGTAAGCTAGAAATGATACCCACAGAACCCTGTCCGCCGATACGCGATCGATCATGTTCAACGATTACATCGGGATAGCGAGAAAAGCGTTACACTACTGCCTTTTCTTAAAATTTCCTATTTGGTCCTTGCATGCGACCCGTCTTGAAGTCCTCCCATTCACTTTTAACAGAAGGAAAGGAAAAAAATTCGTATTTGTCGGAGGTATTCGGATTTCAGGAATTCATACCCGAACAAAGACGGGATGAAATGGTTTACCCCGTTGTGCGGCATGTAATGCACATGCGCATGAATTGGTCTAAATACGATCGATACGGCTCCGTAGACGGAGATATACACGTCGACAGTAGCCATTAGCACATGTGAGCTACTGATAAAGCAAACTACTCGGAACATTATGCACTATTATAATCAAGTTACATTCTTTGGCTTACAGTTATGTAACTTGTTACAGCCCTCTGCAGTCTGCAGGAGTAGGTCGATCCAATCGGACCGGATGTACCCCTAATCTTATATGGAACATGGTAAGGTAGCTGGGTGCGCATGCCTCGAGCTCCCGGTTTGCATGTCTCGATGCATAGGCCGTGGGCACTGAGTAGCTAGTAGCTGCATGCCCCAAGTACCTCGAAAGCAAGATTCCCTTTATACATTTACTATAAAGCTATTATAAACTTCGGAATGACAGACTCCGAAGCTACAGTCTAGTTGGGTGCCTCCAAGCTGATATGTCTATGCGATCTATGATTTCACGATCGAGAGAATACACCGAATCCCACCGGACCGAAAAGACGGCTCGTATTAAAAGTGAATTTTAGAAAAGAGAAAACCAACCCAGCCTATCATCAAAAAACGTAATATCTCATCGTAAGGAGCGGTAAAAAGAAAGGCTGAAAGAACATCAAGAAGGAAAGGTGATTCCCAGAAAAAACAGCATGTAGAATACGAATGCGATTAAGAAAGGTAAGTAAGGGGTGAAGGTTACTACAAGGTTTAGTGTATAGTTCTTTTCTCTAGTTAATCCTGATTGCTCTCTCTTCCTTTTTGATACATGTTCGGAGCAAGTATTTCACATGCATAGCCGAAGAATGCAGTAAGGAAAATTTTTTCTTTACAAAAGAGCGGCCCCACCTAGCAGACCAGCAATTACTATCGAGGTAATCGATCCGATGGCTACAAAGTTGATAGATGGAATGATTCCAGGGGCAGCGTTTGGCGACGTGGTGGTGGCCTCGGGTGGTGTGTTGTCGTCTCCAGTCTCGGTGGGTGGTGGTGGTGGGCCGCCCCACTGGTTGCTTGGGCCGTCAAGTCCGAGGGCCTTACCAGCACCATTACGGAGGAAAGGCGCTGCTTTGCTAGCTGTGTAAAAGAAAGACGGTTAGTACGATGTTCCCGAGCTCCCGGTAAGCGGGTACATGCTGGGTAATGGTACTTACGCATAGGTGGAAGACTGCACAGGGCGTCCCAGACACCAGCGATACGGGAAGGGCAGACGGATGGATTGGTTGAAGTAAGAGTGGCACCACCGTCTCCGGATGGATTGGGGACCTTTTCGTACATTTCCTTCAGATTCTCGTAGTCAACGAGGAGCTCGATAGTTTCGAGATCTTCAGAAACTTGGACGAGACCCTTTACACCGGATTTGTTAGGACAGGGATCAAGATATGATAAGAAGGGAAGCATACATAGTTGTTTGGTTCCTGAGTCCACTCGTAAACGAGACCACCGCTGAAGACTCCGGTCATGTTGGTGTGGTAAATCGACTCGATTTCCGTGAAGGTTCTTGGAGGGTTGGTATTGCATCCAAACTCGGACAGGCTAAAACGGTATCAGTAACCCCACGTTTCCGTGTACATTATAAGATAGGGTGCCATACAAAGTAGGAATTCCATATCCGGTATAATTCTTAACCTTCTGATCGTATCCGGAAATCAAATAGGAACTGGCAGCACCGCACCAAGAGTAATCGTTGAAGGCGTGGAAGTCGACACGCTCGGCATCTGGACCGGAGTTCATGTACTCGGCGATAAGCTGACGGTTCTGCGCGACATCCGCGGCAGAGTAACCAATGGGGATTTCTCGCAGGTTTCGAGCCTTTTGGAAGGCCTTCATGTCACGGACAGTCGCCTTGACGAAAGTGGCGGCATATGTATTGGTCTCGTCGTTGACGACCTCGTTACCAGCGAAGAAGGCCATCAGGTTAGAGTACTTGCTCATGACTTCCATGGTTCCGAAGACATGCTAACAGTTGATTTGATGGTTAGCGTATCTCTAGGGCATCGATATACGGGTGCATCCAATGGGCATTTACCTGGAGATAGACCTCGTTGTAGGAAGTTTCCGGGTTATCACGTGTGATCGAATGGGTAGGTGTATTGACCTAAGCAGATATCGCAGCTTCATGTTAACATATTCCTGGATAGATGCATTTCCCTAGACGTCTAGGAAGTGTATAAGCAAAACTTACATCCAAGATCAGGTAGATACCAGCATCATCCAGCATCTTCATGCACTCGTCATGATCCGCCGCACTGTCTATAATATCTGTTCAAAAGTTCAGCACGGACACTCATGCACCAAATAGAAAGCGTCCATCGGCATGGAATACTCACAGACACGGATGGCGTTCAGCCCTAACTCTTTCATGGCCGGAATGTCACGTCCACAGATCGCAGTATCCGCGAGAGGATCCTTTGGATCTGAAGCCCCGCCGGGCTGGTAGTCGACACCACGGACATAGAAACGAGTGTTTCCAGAGTAGAACGCATTTCCACGGATCGTGATCGGAGTGAGTTCGGCAGCAGCAGATGCTGCAAGGGTAGCTAGACCGGCTAATGTCGAGAAACGCATATTGACAGGTAGATTTGGATGGTGGATTGGTGGAGAAAAGAGATGAAAGAATTAGAGACTACTGATTATGAAGAATCCCTTGACGGATGAATCCTTCGGGTGCTCGCAGGAAGTATATATAAGTATCCGAGGGAGAGATGAATTGGATCCTCAGAGATTCTTTGAGGTCCGCAGAGACGTCTACGAGGCTATCTTGGCCGCAAATGTGTTGGGAACGAGTGTGTTGCAAAACGCGTCCTTCGCTCTTTCTTTCACCAATCGGACAGGGCAGAGTGAGCGACTACGAAAATAGTATCGAAAACCACAAACAGCGGGATTACAAAAGGCTGCGGAGAAGGTGGGCTTTCCGGGGAAGGAGAAAGTGAGAGTGAGAGGGAGAGAAGGAGCGAGAGCGAGAGTGTATGTAAGAGCGAGTGGAGAGCGATAAACAAAGCCTCAGCGGACAGGCGCGGGAACAGGAGACATGCAACCCAAGCAATGGACCAGAAATAGCCATCTGGGCATGGAATTCTTCAGACTCCTATTTGCCTGGATTCGCGATACCAAGCAAAACCAAGACCGAGGACTGTTGCATTGACTTCGGGTAGGCATGTAGCCTCGCCGCGCCGTCGATATGACAGGCTACATTGGCGTCAGGTACCGGTTCGTCCAACAGGCTGGGCACGGCGGAGATCGGTTTCGATTAGACAGCCTTGGAGTTCTTCCTTGGAGATATCTCGCGCAATGCGATAAGGAAGACGGTGAAGAGATCTCGAAAGGTTCGATTCGATCACTGATTCTTCCCCGGCCAAGTCGCTTTCGCACTTGCCCAATTCTCTGGAACTACCCCGGCTAGTCGTGAGGTCATTTCCGCTGGGCAATGAAACCGCCCGCCACCTGCGCTGTGAGGTATGCACAGACAGCTCTCTAATTACCAATTTACGCTTCTCGTCGGACCATTAGCGGTCAGCACATGAGGTCGTTCAAAGGATCATTTCCACTGCCAGCATACATGCAGCCCGGTCCAGACACTTCGGAATTAATTTGTAAGTACGGCTGAAGGCCGGCAGGGACGAAGGAATAACATTGGCTCGAAGGGGCTCAAAATACCACATACTCAACACGGCATTCAGTTGTATTTCAATATTTTGTGCGAGCGGGACAGTATTGGCTTGCTGAGTATCAATTGCCATTCCTTTAGCATAGGAATGGGACAGTGTATAGAAAAATAAGTATATACAGGCAAGTAAATTCGTGGGTATAAGCGGCTAAAATCCAAAAAGACACCGGACAAAGGAAGGGTATTTGGTGAGCTCGAGAAGTGAAATGTGCACGGCAAGTAAAGTTCCGATCCGACGGGATCTATTCAAAATGCAAACCAGGGTATAAATTTTGTGAAAAATATCACAGCATCAAAGCAGATTTCCTCCAATGGTCGTAAATAGAAATGTACCCGTTGGGTATGAAGATAACAAAAAGAAATGGACGTGGCCTTCTTTACAAAGCAGCCCGCCTGACTCTTCGGCGGGCCGCTTCTGGGGCCGGTGTAGCTGCGTGCTTGGCGAGATACGCTGCCTCAATGCGAGTTATGATCATGGTTGGCATGACTTCATTGTTCTCGTCAGGAGTGTCAATGCTCGCGGTTGGGAGAGCCGGGACCGTGGCAGTCGGTACCTCCTCTGGGATAACAGGACCGGCACCGCCAGCTCCAATCGGGAAGCAAATTTCGCCGAATGGCCATCTGACACCCCAAAGCTTCTTGTCATAGCTTGCTGTTATCTGTGGAAGCCCGGTGAACTTGCCCGCCTTGAACCATAGCTCGATGTTTGCGCCGGAAGTCGACTTCAGGCCTGTGGTGATAGCCCTAGATTTCTGTGGACAGAAACCATTCTTATTGTATCCGGTTTTGAGGTCGACGCTGAGAGAGGGTAGACTGAGCTCGAGCGCGCATTCAGCGCCAATAGAGTCGAGGATCTTAACACCGAATGCTACAATTGGCTTGGAGTAGACGAACGCCGAGGCGGTGACGGCAACTTCATTGAGTCTGATAAGAGGGTCAATGGTCGTTCCATCGAATCCATTCGCCTCAGATTTAGAGGGGCTAAGGAGGTCGCCGTACAAGGCAGCACCATTGGGAACAGATGCAGTAGCGCCGACAGTGAAGTTAATGGCTCCAGTGGCAACAATGGCTGCTCCGACTTCGTATTGAAGGGATGGGCCAAGAATAAAGATCTTGGGGATGCTCAACCCGGGGATACCCACAGAGAAGAGTGTCTTGTTGACGCTCAGGACGCCATGGGGGATGACGCCCCGGAGCATGGTTTCGACCTCGAGTTTTCCATGAAGGTCCTTAGGCTTAGCACCGATGTAAAGCTCAGCAACAGACCACTTCACGACCTTGATGTAGCCGGTGACTTGGAGTCCACCGGAGAGGAAGCAGCCGGCACAAGTAAGGTCGACTTTGCCGTACTCGTGGAAAGGATCGGAAACGATCGTGGTCCGGCTGTGGTCATCACCGACGCTGAGATCCCAATAGACTGATTTCCCAAAGTCAAAGTTGGAAAAGATGTCAAAGAATCCTCGCGTCGTGATATCAGCGCTTGTAATACCGCGCTTAGTGGCACGCTTGGAAAGGTTCGCGCTGCCTAAGCTGATATCGAAGTCGCTGGCGACTGCATTCCATTCAATAGACTCAGCGGAAAGGATGGTTCGGAACGTCTTCTGATCATACTGAACCTTGCCGACTCTGTAAGGGTTTCGCTGGGCCTCTTCACCACAGCCTGGATGATTGGCGATCATGAAGAAGTAGTCTTCTTCACCTTCGTTAATCCAGTCCCAAGTCTTGATAGCATAGTCCATAGCCTCCTTGTGAAGGAAATCCAAAGTAATGCTCTCAGCAGCGCAAGAGACGTCCTTGAGAAGACCATCGAACCGTTCCATCATGATCAATGGGTGGCTGTCATCCGGTTGGTGAAGTGTCATGTTCGCCATATAGATTTGCG
This sequence comes from Arthrobotrys sphaeroides, assembly GCA_036971245.1. Lineage (NCBI taxonomy): Eukaryota > Fungi > Ascomycota > Orbiliomycetes > Orbiliales > Orbiliaceae > Arthrobotrys > Arthrobotrys sphaeroides. The sequence continues at coordinate 1,157,687 of JAJTTW010000003.1, forward strand.
ATTTCGCTGCATTCTCGAATCAGTCATATATCCAATGCAAAGATTAATATAAGAAAGCCCCAAAATTGAGTACTTACAGACAACACCACCGTAAATCATCCTAACGTTCTCCTTAAGGTCCAGCCTCGACAGGTCATCGGACCTTTTCCTCAGATGGGCGGGCGTTAAGTCATCCTCATTGATAGGTAACAGCTCAATCGCATCGTCCATAGAGTCCTCAACGGATCTCCTCTGAAAGTTATTCAGAGTAAAACCCCCGTTCGCCAATTCATCCTCACGAATAGGCTTGAGAGTCGTGAGTTTCTGAGAGTTCACGATAGGAGTGGCAGAAGCCTGGAGTCCTAGCAACCCCACGGACAGGATTGCGGAGAGGAGTGTCGAGGTGACCATGATTGATTCTAGTCCCTGGTATATTTGAGGATATAGGATAAGATGTTGAGAGGACCGATATCGTGGGAAGGGAAACCGATAACATGAGCGGGAGGGACCCACAGTCTTATAACCTTCGAATATCGAGGGGAGTCGACTCTTGTGGTTTCGGTGTGCTTCCCACGGTCGATATATGTCTATAGTCACTAGGGATAGTGTAGTATAGTTGCGGGCACATGCAATGAGCTAACGCATGTATTGGCGTTTCGCTGTTCTAGGTGGCAGTGGAGACCAGGGAAACAATATGGATAGTCCAGAATGGGAAAAGTGAATGGTCGATATAAAAGGAAGGAATGATGTTTCGACGCTCTACCCTTATCTTCAAACTGGGGGAACTGGGATCCTGTTTACGCCCTGGTCCGCTACTAGCTGAAGTTCGCCTTTGGGGCGAGTGGGACCACGATAATACATCGCATTGCTTTCATGTCACCCGACGATCTGTATAGATCCAGATGACATCGATTGATAACAAGGGACATTTACTGGGCGAGGTAGGTACCTAGAATATGTCTTCAATTGATCAAGTACCCATGGGACGTTCACACTCTACCTCTAAATTATGCAATTGCCAATTGAGAGCTGTCCAGCCGACGCTGCAATTGTGGATTCGAAGGGGGTGTTCTCCTCGTCGCTAGATTTCACCTCGATATCGTTACATCACATTGTTCACCTATATAGCGAATTAATTATTAAGGGGCGGGGAGTTTGGACGGGATCAGCCTTTCCTTGTTCTATTTGGCTAGTTGAAACCGAAGAGTTAAACGATACTAGAGATTAGAGCGCGACTCGAAGGTCTCAGGGTCCTCCTTAAACTGAGCGTTCCTGATGTTGATGCCTGACGACATCACGTCTTGCGCACGATTCAGGCAGGCGGGTGCGCTGGCCGATAACTTGCTATTCCACACGCCCGCACCGGGTTTCTCAATTGGCCTGGCGCAAACAGTCAACCTGACCGGGCTACCCCAACCTCATCCCGGGCTGCCGAATGCCAACCGAGAGCTAAGTCCGAGACATTCACCATGATTCAAGAAAGAAAATCCTGGCATGTGAAGAAACAACTTCTTTCTCGGTTGAGCTTACTAATTCGGTGTTTCCCAGAGAAACAATTCCCTTGATTGTGCTTAAGATCTCGAAGAGAAATGGAAGCTGCGGAAACCAAATACGGCTTGGCAGCGCGGGGCTTGTTCTCGTTCGATTCATGCAAACTCTGGTTGTGGTAAATTCAAACACCATCACGATGGCGGACAGGCTCCGGTGACGTTGGAAAATGCGGAGAGATTGACGAATTACGTGAAGCCAAGGCTGGAGACTACCGGAATTGTTTATACCAAGGCTTCGAGACCGCAGTATGGCTTCCTCGTGGTATCAATCCTGGATCGAATGGTTATGGGAATCCAAACATTAAACACGAGTGGTTGAGGCTGTATTGATTTCCCAACAATAAAAGCATTGGGCCTTAGTGCAGCAATGAATTCGAACTTTACTCCCCTGACAGTTCATGATAGATCTAGCCATTGTGGGGCCTTTAAGAAAACAAGAAGGGAGTGCAAGGCTCGAAATGTTGGAGCCTATATCTCCAAGCACCGATTACCTTGCATTGCAGCTGTCAAACGGGAGCTTGACATTCAAACTAGCGGTATATCCCCACGTTAGCCCGATATTTCAAACACACGTGTTCAAGAACTTTTCGAATTAACCAGAAATATTCGAAATCTAGCTCGACGTCTATGCTCTACACCCGGGTTTTGCCCGATAGTGTTTACTGCCTAAGGAATTGATTCTCGCCCCGTCGGTAGCTCCTCCGCACGTGCATATGCAGGTGGCTTTCTCGCTAGAACGGGAAGTCGGGAAAATAGCAACGTGGTGTGCATATATGGTGAGGGTGATATTGATAAAATCCTGGAATTATATGGTGCCGTTTCCCACACGTCACCTGCATTGGAATTTCTGCACGCACGGCAGTAGTGGCCTCGGTTTGTCCCACGCTGGCGTCGATCATGTCGGTTCGAGGATTGTATCGACGTTGACATCTTTATGAAAACTGGAAGTTGAGATATAATACAGCTGCGTCGGTGCGAAGGCGGGATATGGGTATCAGCGTATTCAATTAGTCCGTGATTCTACGTAAGAGTTAATAGGTGCGATCTAGCCCTATAGTACAATTATTTTTTCCATCTTTATACTAATCGAAGTATAGCCATGTTTGCGAAATAGATCGAGGGTGAGCTCGCGATATCATGATATCAATCCGCGATATGCGAAGTTGATATATCGATATATAGGGACCCCACAGATGGCCAGGATGCTCAATATTATGTGAGCTCTAGACTAAAGCCTCCAGGATCAAGAATCAATATCATTCCGATAATCTATCCAAAAAAGCCCCGAGCTAATATAATCGGTCCTAGGTACCACCGTACCCTCGGAACGTTAACATTCCATCAATATAATATGATTAATCACATCTCGAATAAATAATTGAAACCGCATCTAGCAACCTGACCCTAGCAAACTTGATTCGATTACCTAAAATCTCATCTTATCTCCCAATCTATCCAGTCAAGTTGGAGCGTTCACCTTCTGATCTTGAAATATCTTGCAAGATCTTGTTTGTGAACCCATGAGATTTCCCTTGGCAGTTGCGATGCCACTTTCCGGTCTGGAATCGATTTCGTTAACTGTCAAACCAGAGACATGCTTTTTAAACCAAGACGTTGGATCCGAGGTAGGCTTTAATATTGGAAGGTAACTACCACCAAAAAAGCGAAACTTGTTTCTCGCATATGTTCATGTATGGATGTTTCGAGTAAAATAAGGTGGATGGGCTGTGATTGCGATCGAAGCTTAGCATATCTTGTATCCCCGCAAAATGTCTTCGCATGGAACTTCCTTATAGTTATGACATCGAAGGTTTCATCTCATCTACAGATGCCATTGAGTAATTTTGTTTCAGATTGGCGAAGTTCGTTGAATGAAAATTGCGAATTCGATCTGTGCCTGCGTATCCTGTGCCTGAACTGGTCGGTGAAGGTTATATGGCGAAGCAGGCATCTTTGTCTCGCTGTAAGCTGGCCCGTGCGTGGTATCGGTGTGCTCGACTGATCAAAGTAGCATGTGCAACCGAAGCCCAGTAATATATAATGATCATGAGGGCTTGTATAATTCATCTTTTGTAGGGGCTATTGGGATATGATATGGGAATCGTGATTAAATGCTTTGATATGGCTTGGATCCGGGGTGTTTTCAACTTTGGCTGGCAGTCAGGATGGTCTCGAGCTTGTACCCACAGGAGTATCTTGAAAATATATTAAAGTGATCAATATTCTTACCAATATATGGCATACATGAGAGCTAGTTAGGACGAGTCTCCAAAATCATCTAATCGACTAATTAATTAATCGGTCAGGCTCATAGAACCGATTTCAACTGGTCTGAAGTGTATTGCATACTCTTACGGGCGTAATCAACCAAACCAAGAGCTCGAGCAGTCGGTACCAGGTTCACGTTCGCTGACCTGGTTCACACTCAGGTTTGGGCCGCGGACGCACGCAATGTGGACTTGGCAACAGCCAACTCCATTCGCCATGCAGGGTCCCTCGCAATGCTCTCGCGACCTGGAAACCCGACGGAATCGGAATTTAAATCGTGCAATCGTACAAAGGAGGCTTTGTATCCTGTGCAATCGTGGTTCGGATAGAGTCCCATGTCTTCCCGTTTCCAAACATCTACCCGTCCGATGGTATCGGTCGAGCAATCATCATGCAGAGGTCGAGTGACATCGGTGGACCCAAGGCCTGGGCACCATATCTTTGAAGTCTAAGCCGCTTAGAGCTAGCCGTTCCAGCCTCCCCTGATGCCCTTGTGCTAAATTTGAACTTCGGGTCCTGCCGTTTCGATGTAACCTCAGCGGACTGTCCAAAAACCTTCGATACGGTCTCCCATTTCATCTACGGATCATATCTTTCAGTTTTTGTGTATCCCGGTATTAATTACAACTACTATCGACGGCCGGTTCACTGCTACGGATACGGATAAACCTTGGATTGTATAACGGACCGGACGGAAGCCCAGGATCGATCCTTGACAGTCTACGACTTGCCTTCCGACGGCAGGAGTTTGAGGCATCAGCTTTCGGGCCGTTGCAAACATTCAGGCTCACACAAGGCGGAGCGACAGCGAACTAGCACCCAACTGCTTGTATATCGAATTCAATCGGAATTCCCCAAAGATCTTAAGAATATCGCGGGCACGAAGAACCGACCTATCCGCATTTTTTAGAACCAAAAACCTGCTACCATTCAGACTAGAGGAACTAGTTGGAGTGGCCTTGAGCTTGAGGGCTGAAGACGGTCGATAACATATAATCCACGACAGCCACGTGCATAGATCACCAAAGCCATGAGGGCTTCAATACTTCTCCTTGCGGCCGTTTCTCTTCTGCCATCGTTCACGGCAGCACAGGCTGCCGCTGCCGGTGGTGTTTTGCGTAAGTTGCGAGTTTGCCTTCCGACGAAAGTTTCCTTATCTTTCATATACCGGCCGTTATAACGTTACCTACCAGCATACTTGAAACTACAATCCAACTGACATCGTATTATTATTCGCACTTGCATAGCCCCGCCACCCCCGCCAGCAACAACGGTTTGGGTCACTGTCACCGATGCCCTCGGCGCGGTCGCTACTGTCCCGTCACTATATACACAGACCTTTAGAAGTCCGCCCCCAATGGTGCAACTGAAGAGCGGTCAGATCGGCTTGGGACAGTGGGCGGCGGATGCTCGTGAAACCGGGTCACCAGGCAACTAAATTCGAGATATGGTGGTTATGGGCTTGCAATCTAGAAAAGGGAATCGAACGAGTTGGGTATTTAGTTATCTGATGGAGAATATGGATGTTCGGATTTAGTTAATGTTTGCATCTACGTGTTAAAGGTTTGCAGTTAAAGGTTTGCGGCTTGCGGCTGGCGATTTGTTTTTTTAGCGACATAAACGGATTGGTTTCGGCTTTTGCTTTTGATTGCATCGAATTACGTTTCTCTCGAAATAGATTGCTTCGTTTTGATTTTGACCTTGCCTCTAGCCCCGGTTTTACACCAATCTGTGCCGATATTTTGGATAAATATAACTTGTTGGTGAATCCGTTCGCCTGTGCTTTGTGCATATCTCGAGCACAGGTCCAGCCGTATCAAGGAGGGGTTTTCCGTTGCGCATAAGGTTGATCGAACTGCATTTAGCACGGTGTGAACGCTTGATTTCAGCGATACATGATGTGAGATGGAACAGGAATGGCGTATGAAGGTGCGGCAGTTCATGTCGCGTTAGCAGATCGAAAACCAGTCTCTGTTTGGCGTATGTTATACATACATACGTTGGATTGGAACGGTCGAGCCACGGCCGCAATTTCGAGCAAACTGGGCTATGGGACTGTTCTTTTGAACTGTGGAAATTTAGCACGGAATGGTAACGAATACCCATATTTTGTCGACACCGGAAGAGATTTCGCTGTGCAAATGTCTGTTTTCCACTCGAGGTATGCGACTCGGTTCAAGAGCAGTTCTCCATTTTGTTCAGGCCGCATGGAGGCGGACCCTTGGAGGCGTTTGAAGGAGATCTCGCCTCCGGAATAATGACCCGTCCCATCCCGGGACTAGGCCTGGGGTCGTGGCCTCGTGGAGATCGTCGCGACCTTGTCGTCTCGTCGTAGGCCGCGGGTATCCTTCATAGGTGCGAGGTACCGGTATGCTTTGCAATTGCTTTGCAATGGTTTTCCATGATGTATGGATTATAGCTGGTGTAGCCTTTCGATCCAGTGGCCTGGACCGTGCAGAATTCGAACCTTCTGGTGACTTGGGTTTCGCTGGCTCGGTACCTGTCTCATTCGAGGCCTAGATATTTGCCTTCGCCATAAAATTTTCTTTCGCCGTAACAAAGTTTAGCCTTTGCATGCCATATTCGATTCCCGTGACCTCATCCGCCCGTCGAATCCCCTAGCTCTCATTCTCAGCCCAATTGCCCGTGTCACCCTTTGTTCTGTGCCTTCGTGGATGGCTCTCGGATATTCCTCGGACATTAACTGAGCCACAGGCGTCCGTACCGACACCGCAGACACCGTGCCCCGTGGCATCCAATCGGCGGCAGGCTGGCAAGAAAAGGCTTAGACGGTGGCCATCGGTGCATCAGTGGTGTTTGCTGGCGATATCCACATCATCGTCCTCGCTTTCACTATTATTCATCCACGGCACTAGCCAGGATCTGTGCTTGTGTGTAGTTTAGCTGGCCCTATCCTCGCCATTCAATTTCCTCCCTATCAACGACCATATCCTTTCTTCTTTTTCGATTCGGTATTTTTTTCTTTCAGGGGAAAAGTAGCTCGCACCTTTCGATCGAACAGCATAGCCAGGCCGGATCCTTCTCATCGTTGTGGTTGGTCTTTTATATCGAGCTGTGCCCTGTCGTGACGGTTGTATGTGAGAAGTAGGCTGTTTCGTCACAGGGAGTCACTTCACCTCAGTTCTTTCAGACGACCACCTCCAACGACCGGACGGGAATAAAGAACGACGTCTCGTCCGCCACACGTATCCACACCCATTCACCGTCCCATCGACCGTAATCCGGGCCTCTTGCATCCTCTGTGACTGCTCTCACGGTTTTCTCGGGCTCGGGCTTAGTACGGGTTTTGTGGCCTGAAGAGCCTCACGACCAGCGCATTACCACGAAAGCATCTCATCACACACTCACACTCACACACACCCGTTCGCCACCTCCTTCCACCTTCCACCCTCCGAAACTATGCCTCGAAGAAAGGACGTTGGTCTCTCCAGACGTCGCGTCCGGGATGAAGATGAAGCTGAGGTTGGTGACGAAGGTGGCGAGGTAGTGGACGACTCGGCCTCGGAGGACTCGGCCTTCACAGACGATGAATTCGACGACGATAACGAGAGCGAGGAGACCTACAGCGATGACGAAACGGCTGCTGCAGGCCAGGATTCGACAAAGCACCCTGGAGCGAACGGGTCGGCGGCGGTAGCGGTTGTCGAGCAGGGAAGGGGGGATACGCACGTCATGATGAACGGTATCAAGACAAGCGGCGGTACCGAACCTGTGGATTTTGATGAGCTGGCAGAGCAGGACGCCGAGAGTCGACCTGTAGACTCAGCTGCAGACAATGCCGGGAAGAAGCCGTCGGAAAGGAAGGCTACCAGGGGTCGACGGACGACGACGGAGACCTCCAAGTCGTCCGACCCGACCCCGTCACAGACCACCCCGGTCAACGAATCGCCGCTGGAGAGGAAGAGACGGGAGGCTGAGGAGTATAGGAAGAAGCGTGATGCGGACCCTGCATTCGTTCCTAACCGGGGTGCTTTCTTCATGCATGACCACAGGTCTGAGTCCGCTGGTGGCAATGGTTTCAGGCCGTTTGGACGTGGCAGAGGCCGTAATGGCTTTAATAGCTTTGCAAGGTACGCTTTGGACGGGATCACGGTAAACTTCATCTCAGGGCCGATGCTAATGTCAAATTCTCTCAGCAATTCCCCAGATTCTGGAGGTGCCTGGAAGCACGATATGCACGATGAGATAGTGGCTGCTGAGAAGGAGCGGGAGAGGCAGCGAGCCCAGCGTCAAGCTGAGCAAAGGCCTGCTCCTCAAGCTCCTCAGACCTCGCAGACATCTACATCCACTCTCCAACAACCTCAGCCATCCTCTACCCTTCAGAAACCTCTCAGCAACAACAACAACCATCCTCCAAACCGCTTCTTCGATACCACTATCAACAAAGGCAATGTGCAAATTCGTGTCTCCTTTCCTGGCATGAAAGAGCCCAAAGTCTTTGATGATTTTGCTGTCAAGATTTACACAAAGCTCCCGTATCACCGACCTCCTCTACGACGCGACAAACCAGTCCGGATCTCTCTACCTGAAGCCCTTCCCCGATACATCTACCCTGCCATCTCCCGAAGCTTCGTTTTCATCCCAAGAGCAATGAGACCAGGAGGTTCTGGTTTCACCCGAGGCGGTATCGTTGGTGGAGGACTTGGTCCTACCCCAAGGCGAGGCTCGCTGGCAGGGAGCTACCGCGGTGGTATGCAAACGGGAAGTGTCTACGGAGGCACTTCCACTCACGCTCCATCCGTTGCAATGTCACGCCGTTCCTCCATTCACCAGGACTTCAGTCGACCACCTATCAGCTTCGGTAATATCCCCGCTGTCACTGGAGGGCCAAGTCCTTCAGTATCAATGCGTCCCATCGTTCGATTGCCTGTCGTTGCACCGGTCACCGGGCAAATGGAACCAATGCCATCACATCCTGATGGATATGCTCCTATGCTAGTCGTTGCAACCGATGGAGCTTCACACCCATTGCCACATGAGGCTGTCATCGTTGAATCAGAAGCACATTCTGTCGAACACAAGGAGGCCCATCATGGCCCTCACGTCCCTCTCCCAATGCACCAGCCGAAGCCGCAGAAGACCGTCAGCGTCGAAAACATCGAAACTCCCGTTACATACAACTTCGCCAATACCAACTACCCAACTCCTGGTCCTTACTCAGATGGCATTCCTACCCCGGGATACTACAATCAACAGCATAATCGTGTTCCATCTTATCCTTCTCAAACTTCTACGACTCCTCATCTCCCAGACCAAGCTGTCCACGCGAGGCCCTTCCAACCAGCCTATCCTCAGCCAGGCTACTACTACCCAATTCCACCACACGCTATGTATCCACCTCCAATGCATGCCCAACCACCAATGTCACATCAACCTCAAGGGCCTCCTCCTCCGTATGTCCCTTCTCCTGCGGCGATGCCATATGTTCCACAGGCTCAGATGGCCGGCCCTCCCATGGGTCCTCCTGGACCGCCAATGGGAACCATTGCTCAGGAATCCAACGGGACCGTCTACTACTACGACCCCACCCAGCTCTATCCTACCGCTTACCCTGGTGGATATATGCCACCCGTTCCGATGGTCCCACCAACGTCTGCTCCCCAAGGAGATAGTCAGGTTCCCGGAGCCATCCATGCGAACGGGATGTACTATTACCCACCAATGGTCCCCGTTCCCATGGTACCTCAGGGTCCCGTCTATTACGGTTGATGTGAATAACCTCAATCCTACATTATCTCAACCCCTTTAGGTCTTTTAATTCGTGGACCCCGCCTTTTCAATGTTATTATTCTTAGGTTTGTTGCCCGAGCCTGACTCCAACGCTTTGGAACCTTTCTTTCACTTTTGGTACTTTCATATTGCGGTGTTCATCAGAAAAATAAAACTTCATGGCCTTTTGATTCATTCCATTCACACTGTCTATATCTAACATCTGCGAGCATGGTTCTCTGTAATGATTGCGCCTTCTTCGTTCGATTCTTTCAGCTGCTTGCCCGTGCTCTTTTCACTTTCTTTTGAGCTTTTAAACAGGAATATTCCTTTCCATATCGTTCCCCATCACGACCCAAATTTCCGACTTTCACGAGAGTTTAACCTTTCTGCAACCCACATAATTGACAAATATTTCGAAACATCACTTTTTCCACGCTTTCTTGTTGCTCGACCTTTCTCTCCTGCTTCATCCTTAACGAGGAAACCACGAAAAACACCTGCTACGTGGTGGACCTTGCCAGCCACCTGTGTTAATTCCCCACGACACCTTTTTATACTAACGTCGTGTCATGTCATATCATGCTTTGGTGCTATGATTCACCATGCGAACCGCATGTTACGCTTATCTATCTTCTCTATCTTATTTCTTTTATGTCCCGACTCTTGTTTGGCTCTTTTCTGCCGCGTTCTTGGGCCAACCGTTCGTATTGTTTTCTTCATATTCATAAAGGATATCACCCTTTTCTCGATTGCTAACTTTCTTATAAGCTTTACCAAAAAATCTTTGTTTTACTTCTGCTTTCGAGCTACAGGCTTTCCTTTCTGTAGTCCGCTTGTTTTTTGCCCTCGTTTCTGCTGCGCTTATCTTCCCGCACGTTCACTGCTGGAGAGGTTTGTGACGATTTCTACTTTTCCGCTTCCTCTGTTTATATGTTTTTAGGTTCCTCCACTTCATACTTTCTCCCGGCTTTCTCTTTCTTATTTATCAGTACTTCTCAAGCATTTTCTCGGAGACAGGTTTTAGACGGAATCTTCTGAATTTTATTTTATTTTATTTTTCTCCCGCTCACGCATTCCTTTTGCACATCTGCGGTCAATTTTACTTGGTGGATACGGAGGACATCTTTTCGCAATGGTTCAGCATCTTTTCTGTTCCTCTTTTTTTCTTTCCACTCTTATCCCTCTCTTTTTATCCTTCGATATGTATGTATTTTTAATCTCTCCTTCTTTTCCTCTTTCATACTTCTTTTTTTTTGATTTCGATTTTGTTTCTCCTCTCCTTCGGACTTTTTTTTTGATATTTTCTCGTATAAAGTGGAGGAAAATTTTGAGTCTGTTTTTTTTTTTTTTTTTGGTCCTTTTGCACATCCTTCTTCTTCTTCTTCTTGATATGATTTAGGGCTTTCCTAGTCCCAGCCGTGTTCGCGAAAGCTACAAAAATTATAAAAAAATGCTTAACGTACCGTGTGATAACTAGTATTTGCACCTTAGTATACTTAATAGAGTCTTAGTATACTTAATAGAGTAGGATACTCGAGCAATTCAATTCCTCAAACTCCAGAGATAGATATAGGTGTCATGATGCGCCCCCACTGATAGAAATGACCCAATATATCGCTATTAAACATTACACAAGGCCATAATATCTTCTCCTCGTCTTAGAGCGTATACACGTATAGATACCTAAGTAGGTATATACCTCGGTAACCCCGTATAGATGAGGATAATCTCTTCGTCAGATCTCATTCATTCGGTCGCCCAACCCCAGTTTCACCGCTCAATTGATCAACGGCATTACGAAACAGTACACCCACAAAAATCCCTTTTCCTCTTAACCGGGACCCAATTCTCGCAATCTTTATACTTTCGTTGGCGGTAAGATGATGATGATGTAACAATCGTATGTAAGTTATCACTATATATTCCATCCCCCTCATAGAAATGAAAGAGAAAGGACGAAAGAAAGTGGGTGAGTTTAGTAGAGTTGGTCTTTTTATCGTGGAGAAAGGGGAGGGCAGTCAAGTACGTGTGAATGCTGGATATTCGCTAGTAGCTAAGACTAGAAAGGGGGGCACAGCGAGCAAGGAAATGGGACTACTACAATCGTTGATGGATTTGTAGTTTGGGTATAGGTATATGTGCGAATGTGAAGATGAAAATAAACGTGTAAGCGCAGCGTGCCAGCGACCAGCGACTGATTGGGTGTATCAAATCGCTCTGGCGGTAGTATCGCAGGGATAAAAATCAAACCACTCTCCCTTGGATAGTTTCACTTTAGCATGCTGCGGTCCATAGGGGACAGGGGAGATGCCAACGTATGATAGAATGTGAGGAGTAAGAAAGGCCACAATCCAAAAGTCAAAGGAAGAAAAGAAAACCAAGGAAATGGGGTGAAGAAGGGGTAAATAGATAACAAAACCATGATTGTCCACAAAACAGGGAAAGAAGAAAGGAAACTGGGGAAATGGTAACCGGGACCATCCTCATCCGTACATTTTATCCTTTTCGGCAACCTCGATCTCGTCTTCGAGGACTTCGACGAACTTTTTGCTCCCAGAACGGGGGAAGTGCTTGAACTTGTAGTTTTGAGCGCGTTCGATATCGGCGACGAATTGGCTGTTAGGTCGGGTTAACATACGCTTCTCTAGGCCTTTAGCGGAATGTTGATGGGGTATGCTCACTCTAATCTACCGCGGATTACGTATTTCTGTTTCGACATTTCGTGTGCGAGCTCTGCTTGGTGGTTGTCCATTAGAGACTCATTCGGAACGACGATTATTCTCTTTTGATATCGGAGTGCGTCAAGGATGGTGCCCGAGCCTGAATATAGACGGCGTCAGCAACATGTAACATACTATCATAGGATCTGGGATAGTCCTACCGGCGTGGCTGATGATCAAATCCGCCTCTTTGATGTACTCCGTGATCTTGGTGCTGTCTTCGTACTCGAAACCACCGATGGATATCCCCGTCTCCGCAACCAGCTTGTTCAACTCCGGCGTGAATGCTGCTTCATAGGCATCCTGACCTTTGCCGTACTGTACTTTGATTTCCGTGTATCCGAAGCTGTTCAGCTGAGCAATGACCGCGGGGACGAGTAGAGCCCTGATCAAGTTATCGAACGCCGTAGTGCCGACTGTGATGAACACGCCTTTCACTTCCTTCGGGTCGTCGGAAGCCATTTTTCGCAGGATAAGTTTAATATTCTCTTGGATCGAAGTTCATGTCCGTCCGAACCTCGCTCAATGGCTGTATCTTTGTACCGGCGGTTGTTCGATGCCGTAAGACGAGAGAGTTTGAAGTGGAAATTAGAACTCGGCGTGGTGCGTTGGCACGTGGTATTTTAACCCGCCCAAATTCCTGCGGCTCTGCGAAACCCGCCAAAATTTCTAACTCGCAAGACGACAACATCCCACCATAACTCACCCCCACACCTGCTACTACATACATGATGGCGTGAAAAAAGAGGCCCGGCGAACGACACTCAATTGGACCCTCACGCGAATTTTCCCGCCATCATGGCTCTCTCCCGGAGGGCATTCGCAGTTCTCCGCCGTGCGACGAATCGACAATGCGGTCTTCTGGTTCCCTCTGCAAATCTACCACCTCGACCGATATACCACGCCAGCAAGCTCGCCAGCTTCCAACAACGTCGTCAAAAGTCTGATAAAGTGATCAAAGATGAATCCAACGAGGACGACGATATTGATGATCCCGACGACGATGGAGAAGGTCTTGGCATGCCTTCAGTCCGTGAGCTCTTAAGCTGGCCTGAGGACAAGGTCGAGGACAATGACCATAAACTGCCCGATGAATTCCACAATCTTCCGTTCAAAGTCCGCCATGCACTTAAGCTCAAGCAGCTCCCTCACGACCCGATTACCCCCGAAGCCCTATTCGCCAAGATAGATTTGTCGGATAGCGAGCTCGAGCAATTGATAAAAACTGGTCGTACACGACATGATCCGAAGTACAAATCCCGTGGTCTAGTTCCATTCAAACCGGAGGATTTATCAGAAGAAGATGTCGAAGGAATGGCAGACCTCTCTGAGGTTAACACTTTAATCGGCAACGTCGGTTTCACTGAGTCCGAGATCATGAACATTATGAGCGATCAAGACGAGCCGGAGGATGAAGTGGATTTCATGAAGCGTATAATCGAGGAAACAGAACGGGATATGAAAGAGGATCTTATCCGTCTTCAAAAGCATGAAAAGGAAATGCTTAAGGAAGAAATCAAAATGCGTATGGCCGAAGGATTGTCCGCCGAAGAAGCAGAGCATGATGCCCGTGCCGTCATGCGTCTGCCCCAAAAGCGTACGGAAACTCGTAGGGCACTATCTCGTGATATGTCAGACGATGCTATCGCTGCCACGGACACCCTCTGGAATTCCGAGCTCGAAGAGATGGGCGAGAAAGGTCTACGCACGATGATGAAGAAGATGGATCACGTTGAAGAGTTTAGGAGTAGGCCGCTGAAACCCGAACAGGAAATGGTGAAAGAAATGTATTTCCTGCCGCAGTCGAAGCGAGAAGACGATGATGAGAATGATCCTGTGATTTGGGAATGGAACTCCACGGATATGAGTAGTATGGCGCACGATGAGATGGAGGAGCACCGTGAGGCGAGAAAGTACGCACGGTTGGCGGTTTATGATATGCCTAGGTTATCCAGTACGTCTTCTATCTCATCGACCTCGTGGTGTGTGTCCGTTACTAACACACGCATACAGAGTTCGTGAAGCCATTTAAAGTACCGACAGCGGCTGAGGTTCTACGCTTCAGATACACGACGCACATGGGCGTTTCACATCCGACGGATAACAAAGTAGTCATGGAATGTTGTCCTGATGATCTGGGGCTTACCCGCGTGCAAACCGACAAGTTGATAAAACTCTGCGGTGCCCGCTACAACCCGACGAGAAAGCTGCTGAAATTTAGCTGTGAGATGTTCGAACATCAACATCAGAATAAACGGTGGTTGAGCGAGTTGATGGATAAACTTATCGTTGAAGCCAAGGTTCGTTGGGTATATCTCAAGCAGTAATGGTATCTTGGTACTAATATCTACGGTAATACAGGACGATATGGATACCTTTGAGGACGTCCCCTTCGACTTTAGACATCATACCTTCAAGGAACAGCCTAGTTTCCCGAAGGAATGGAGGATGACCAAAGAAAAGTTGGAACTAAAGAGACTGAAGGACTGGCAGAAACACGCGACGCCCGGCGAGTGGGATCAATTGAAGACCTACGTCCACTACCAGACCCAGCAGCAGAAGCGGCTGGCATTGGAAGCCGGTGAGAAGAGGAAGGAAGGGGAAATCGGGATCCCCGCCCCGGAGATTGTACGAGAAGAAGTTCCGGTTTTGGTGGCCTAGAAGTATTTTCTTCCTCGGCCGAGTACCGAGTTTTGTATATACACATCCCCCCCATTGAGGGATTTCTTGCACATATATTTGGAGATGTAAATACTAGTGTGCTTTGAATTTTGTTAGAAGTATATAATATGGTGGGTTTGTGTCTTGAATTTAGTATTTGGGGAGGATGAAGCGACCTTGCAGCCGAAAGGTTAAAGCTAGGTGCGGGTTATATGGACGCTGGGCATAACCTGCAAGCGTGATAACGACATGCAGCATCGACGATTCTTCCCACGATAGACCTATATATATCGGATTAAACAAAAATATTTAGAAAGGGCTCAATCGCAGTGCCGAATAAGACGGGTTTCGGGAGGTTATCTTGCAAGAATTATAAATGAAGAAAGAAGAAAAAGGAATAATGAAAGTCGACTCCGGTTTCCAATGTCTAAGGTTCTTCCCCGCTATAAAAAAAAAGATAAAAAAAAGGTGCTAAATCTGAAATGAAATCGCTAAAAAGGGATGTAAGCTAGTAGCTATAGCAAGTGGTGTATTCTATGCATCTTTCCAAATCGAATGGTTGAACGAGAATGAATGTATCAATCACCCTTCAAAACCCCCTGCAATGAACGAATGAATCAAACTCCTGTAATCAAAACACCTCTCCCCGATGTATGGAACATAATGCGCTTCACAAGAAAGTCAAAAAGAGGGGGCCAAATGCAAAGCGAACGAAAAGGATGAGAACGCCAATGCCACTGTAGTAATAGACCATCACGAAGGTCAGGTAACGCTAATTATATAATTACAAGAAAAAGGAGTAGTATATGAAGAGAAGCAGGAGGAAGGATGCGGCAATCAAACAAGGCCCAAGGCATTTATGAGGGATGGATGGTGAACGGTGAAAGGTTATATTCTAATCCGAATTAAGCCATAGTTAGCAAGCTCATCTGCCTCCTCATGGGGCTCGATGCGCTTCCATCACCGTCATCCGTGTAGATACCACTGTCATCAGTGGTATCGATATCCCACTCATCGTCCAGATCATGCTCAGAGTCCCCGGTGCTCTTCACGAACGCCTTTTGGGCAGCCGCTCGCTTGTTCCACTGCAGGGTCCTTTGGATACTATCAATCCACTCCTGCGGCTGGCTGAGCACGGTGGGGAATGGGTATTTGGATGCTGCGATGGTAATATAGTCGCCTTGACGAAGCTCGAGACGGGCACGACCGTCAAAGCTACACCAGGCGGTGGCACGAGAGCCCTCTGGGATGTTGACACGGAGGAGCATGGAGTCGCTCAGGATCATGGGACGGAAAGAAAGAGTGTGTGGACAGATTGGAGTGACGAGGATGGCCGGGATATCCGGGTGGACGAGGGAGCCACCGGCAGAAAGGGAGTAAGCGGTGGAGCCGGTTGGGGTGGAGAAGATGCAACCGTCAGCGGCGACGGTGGTGATGTGGTCGTCATCACCGTAGAGCTCCATGTGGGAGACGTAAGGCGACGGGCCACGGTCGATGACGAGTTCTGGAATAAAAGAATATCATGTTAGCATGCATATTAAATTGAGTGTGGTTACACAATGTACGTGAGATGTTGGGTAAAAGGGCTTACCATTCAAGACTTCGAACCTCTCACCCTCGATGGGCTCACTCTCACCGGCTTGAGCCCTGAACACGGTACAAGTGAAACGCATTCTCATACTGACTCTTGTGCCGTCGTTCAAAACCTTGTCCAGGTGCTTCTTGTACTCCTCAAACTTGAAGTTTGTGAGGAAGCCAAGAGAACCCAACGAAAAGCTGAGGATAGGTGGAACGACGGCTTGGAAAAGCCATGAGGTGAAGAGAACGGTTCCGTCGCCACCGAGTGTGAGGACCAAATCGAAGGTATCAGGTTGATCGTAGCACATATCCGGTGTCCAATATTTGAGCTTTCCATCGAGCTCGGGGTTCTCCCGAATCAGTCCTTCCGAGTCGAAACGTTTCGAGACTTTGAGTTTCTTGTCGACGTAGACGTTGACACCGAGAGGTTTGCCATATCGTGGCGTCTTCATGAGCCAAAGGGCAACTTCTCGGGTGAGAACGACGAGAGAGTTGTCGCGAGCCTTTGTGACAATCATGACGTTCTGAACGGCTGATTTGATTGTTCTTCGGTTCAATTGGCGGCTGATTTCCCTGACACTGGTGGCCGTTTTCAGGTAGTCAGAATGGGACATGTTCATCTCATCCTGGTGTGCGATCTCGTCAACGACTCTTTCGACGTCGATAACCGGGTCGAATCGCTGATGGTAAAAACATGGTGATTGAAGGGCCATGAATCCGGCCCGGCCTCGCGTCTCCAAGTTGAGGTTCGAAGGAGCCCACAATCCTGGGGACTTGATCCCAGACGCCGCCATCGGGACAGCTGTTTGGGGTCCAGCCTGACGGGCGATGAGAGCTTCGAGGATACGCTGACGGGGAACCTCGACGGATTTGATGCCCTTTCGGTGTTGCAAGAAGGACTTGGAGCGAGGGAGAAGAGCTGCAGCGTTAGGTTCAGCTTTGGAGCCGTCGTCCGATGTTTGGGCAGCGGCAGAAGTGTTAGTGGCAGCTGACGTCGAGGCTGGCAGGGGATCAACAGGGGCCGCTACGACAGTATCCGGAGACGAGGGGTCGGATTTTATATCACTATCCGGTTCAAGGTCAAGAGCTCCGTCTGCAGCGGTAGCAGAACAGTTCAAGGTGATAGTTGGAGTGATAGGAAGAGGAACGGATGTTGGAGAGAGAAGGTTGGACAGTGATTGCTCTAGCTCTGAGGCTGCAGGACCCGATGTCTTGGTGGCACTGGAGGTCGTAGCACCGGTCTGGATAATTCGAAGAGGCACAACTGGCGGCATCATGGCGGAATTTATTGCAGGGCGCTTGCTAGTGCCTTCTTATAGGAAGAGAGAGTTCTGGCGATGGGCTGTGAAAGGAGCGTGGGTGTGTGTGGGAGCAATGCAAATGCAGAGGGGGGGTCAGGATGGGTGTGGGGATGGGCTGCAGGACGCCGGGGGCCTGGGCTGGGCTTGGAACTCCCTGGCGACTGGACTTATCTGTTCGGTCTTAGGCGGAGAAAGCGGAAGACCCAACGATTTCCCGTTGGAGGTATCAAAATCACTGACCAGGAGCTAAATTATTAATTGCCCGGTGGGGATGATGGTGAATGAGTGGAATACGATGCTGAGGGAGAAGAAGAAGAGGGAGAAGAAGAGATGCAAGGCGGTGGGTTCGGCGTCGGATTCCGGCTTCAACAGAAATGCTTCAAAACCTAAAGGTCAACTCCAAGTCAAGTTAGCCACCAGTCCTCCCCAGACTTCGACTCTTTCTTTCTATCTCTCTCTTTCCTTCCCAACGGCCGACTCTTCAAACCCGCCGGCGGTACATGCACACGGCAAAAAACCTTCAAGCGGGCAGGGGCGAGACGATCGTGACGCCAGCTGTATCGCTTGCAGCCATCCAAACCCCTGGACCTGGGTTTCGTTCGTCTGGCTGGTGCCGGGAACTCTGGCTATCGGCACGATAGCGCATCTTCTGGCCATCATGGATTTGAGATCTGGCACGGGCCAGATGGGCAGGTGCAGCGATTTGGAGGTTATCTGGGATGGGTGGACTTACGCAAACCGGCCCTCGGAGTATGCAAGAAAAGCTCTAAATCGAGGATTCCGTGGCAAGAATAGTCGACTTTGCACGGTTTTTAAGAGAATCGTGGCACCTCTGCAGAAGTCTTCCCTGTGGAGTATTTCAAAAACCGAAATCGAATTAAGTTCTTCTTCTTCAAAATCAGACCGGCTGAGAACGAGCGTCGAGGCGACAAGGCTGAGGTAACGTTAAGGAAAGCTTGATCTGACAGCCGCAGCTACAAAGACGCAGAAAGGAATCCAAAGGATATATCACAATGAGCTTGTCTGCGCGAATAATAAAACGTGGGATTCATATGTCAGTCGTCAGCCCGAAGAGAGAAAAGAGGTCATCCATCACAAATTATTTTCGGTCAAAGCTGCACGGCTGCGTCGGGTCCGTCTGCTTTGACAAATGTCGACACGAGCTTAGGCTAGCGACGGGGAAGAGGGGTATTGCATATCTCCCACGGAGCTTTATGCATGCTCGAGCAAAACTCGGACAATTCCAGCTGCAAGGCCGTGCATGCTAGGTGGAATTTCGAATTGCGAGCGTCGACAAATAGGTCTCGGTACAGAGCTCACATGCTCCGTAGACGCATACTAATATATCATTTATAGGGCACCGCTTACCTCAAAGATCCAAAGTTCAAAAGTGTACCCGAATTGGAGTAAGCCTGTGATCACAATGGTATGGTATGTTCAAGCCCACTTGATCGGTCGAAAAGGATGAGGAGGACGAAGTTTAAGAGAAAGGAAGAAAAATAACTGCCAGAGTCAATTCGGTATAACGAGGGATATAGAGAAGTGAAGTCGAATTGAACACGACAGAAATCGGTGAAGAACTGAATCGAAGAAGACTAGCTTGTCCTGCTACCGCAAAAGAAGATTGAAGAACTGGGCTTCCTACCAGTATTTATCGATCACGAACCGCCCGACCCGCGACGGCTTTCTCGGAAGGGATCTAATTCTCCAAAGGCAGTTTGATCCCTTTTCCACCGGGTGCTGCGGATTCAGGAGCTGGTAGCGAACCAGAGCCCGAGAAATCCTTAGCAGCGGTTAGGCCTATAATACCTTTTGTCTCTGACATCTTAAGCAGCATTACGAGAGAGGACCTCAATCGAAACAAATTGGGGGTGCTTCTATGGCTCGTACGGCCACTACGACCCTAAGCTGCTACGCCATCCGTATGTTTCGCATGGATCTGGAGAAAGAGACTTGTTTGCCTGCTTCACCGCGGTGGGGGAGGACGACCAAGGCACGCTAAGCACCTGGTTTGGCCTAAGAAGGGGCCTGTTTGAAGCCCGTTGGAAACAGGAGCTGCTTCATCCATGAAACTCGCCTTGCTGCGCCCCCAAAACGTTTTCTACGTCAGAAACATTTCGCTGCAGCAAGAACAGGCTGGAGATGCCAGAAGAATTGTTCTGTCCGAATGAATCGAGAAGGCGGTCTGAAAGCAGAGATGTCAGTCTGTTTTGGGATCGGGTTTAGGGCTCAATGTTTGCTGTCGGCGTCCTCTCCGGGAAAGTGGGCCTTCTGACAGTCCGAACAGGAGCCCGAATTGGATTCCGCTTCACCATGACCAGCCCCCGATGCGAATTCACCGACTGACCATTCAAATATGGATGCACAGCAGCCTAAATGATGTTAGGAAGTGGTTACGGAAGTTGATAACCGATAGTTTTGCCCCCCAGCAAGGAAATTATTACCCAACGATAACCGAATGCTGCTATCTCTAGCACGTCTGGAAGCCTCGACGACATGGAACACCATGTCATCCAGGCATCGCGGACACACGCATTTTATATACTTACATACTGTGCTACCCTTTCGTGCACCCTCCCGCACGCATACCATGTCACTTTCCTGCAACGGCGCTGGGCCACGCCTATGCGATGGCGAGACGGGATCTCAGTTATCCGGTAATATGTACAATGCTCCGTCGGTCAGTCTTCAACTTCAACATCGAATTCCGTCGGCCAACTTGAGAACTACCGCCCACACTTGGGCTTAGTCAGATCTCGTCTTCTCTAACTCCCTTGAGATCACCAATCTCCCACCGCGATCACTTTCCCGCGATTGTCAGAGCTAAGGCCTTTAGCGAGCAACTAGTCCACCAATAGCCAGCAATGGGTTATGACATTCTCTCCAACCGAGACGTTAGCGGCCCACTTGTCAGGGATTGTGGCAATTGCAGGTACGCTGCTCACGCCGGTCATCCACCAGCTGTGTCTGTATCGGTACAAGCTCAACAGTTGGACGGATCTTGACCCATGCTTCGAATCCCGGATTTTTCTCTTCTCCGTGAAAACGTAGTCATTTACGCAGCTTCGAATTTAGGATAAAGTTACGATACGGAGTATGTGCGTTGAAGGCGCGGGCCAGGTCGTGCTGAGCACTGGCGGCTGCATAGGCAGTTATGGCTGGCATTCCTTGCCGCTGTCATACCTTCCCTCTCCGAATGTATAAATACTATTTCCTCGAAAATCAATTTCCCCATTCTTACGATCCTTTTCTCCTCTCCCATTGTCGTCTGGCCTCGGATCAATCTTATTCCTTTCGCCCGTCATGATTGTCCAAACGGCTACCGACTTCATCCTCTCTCATCCATCCGAATCCATCCTCTCCTGTCTCGCCCTCTACATCGTCTATTCAGTCGTATCGAGCTACACCAGACCTAAGGTTACCAACCTTGGAACAGGTGAAACCCCGGCTGTCATTGGTCTCCCGAAAACTTATCCATGGTTCTTCCCAAAACTTCGAGCGAGACTCGCCTCGTTCAACAATATTTACGGATGGATGGACGAAGGCTACAAGAAGTATAACAAATATGGAAAGCCATTTATGATCCACGCCATTGATGGAGATATGGTCATCATGCCTCCACCTGTCCTCCAGGAGATCAAGAATTTGCCAGCAAGTGTGGTGGATATCCGAGCTCTTGAGGTACACTCTACTTATCTATCCGAAGTCAGGAATCTCGCTAATCTGTCACCCAACTGCAGACCCTCGCTGTTCGTTATACGTTTGATAACTTAGTTGCAACTGACATGTTCCATATCCCCATCATTCGCAAGGATCTTACTGCCAAGCTCGCTGCGGTTACCCCTGCGATCGTCGAGGAGTTGGATTTGTCGTTTAGGCATTACATTCCAAAGCTCGCCTCCAAGCCTGACGAAAAGGGATGGCAGACTATCACGATGTACGATTTGATCCTCAAGGTCGTGGCAAGAACCAGTCACAGAGTCTTCATTGGTGAAGAACTCTGTCGTGAGGAGGAATACCTCGATGCATCGATCAATTATGCCGTTGGTGTCTTCCCGACAAGCATGGCAATGAACTGCTTCCCGAAGTTCCTCTGGCCGTAAGTCGACCTTGATTCCTACGTGTGGCCTCGCCATACGTCCTGGCACCAAGTGTTTAACGTCAGTGACTTATAGGATAATTGGACCGATTTTCTCGATCCCTCTTCAATTGATTCGTCGGAAGGCCCGGAAACACTTGGAACCCGTGATACTCAAGCGTATCGCTCTGATCAAACAAGGAGTCCCGGAATCCGAGCGTCCAAATGACTTGATGCAATGGCTTATCGAAGCCTCTCTCACCCGTGGTGGCAGCTTCGCGACAGTCGATGCGATTGCCGGTCGAGTCCTTACTGTGGCCTTCGCCGCCATTCACACGACGTCCCTGTCCGCCTGCAATACTATCTACGATCTCGCCTATCTTGCGTCGAAGACCCCAGCGGGTGAGCAAACACCTGCCGAAATGCTTCGTGAGGAGATTATACGTGTTTTCCCACCCCCGCATGAGTTTAACAAACGGTACATGCAGCGGTTGTATAACATGGATGCTTTCCTCAAGGAGACAGTCCGTATCTCGCTTATCGGGTCCATTCACTCCGAACGCAATGTCATCTCCAAGCAAGGGATTACCACATCTGATGGGTGGCATCTGCCGAAAGGAACTCAATTTACCTTCTCAGCCAGGGCCAGAATGGAGGATGAAGATGTCTATGATCGTCCAAAGGAGCACTTGTATACCAGGTTTTACAGGGGTGACATTGCCGAGGGAAATGGTGATGATTTGGGAGAAGAAGAAGAAGTCACACCACAAAACGAAAAGGAAAGGAAGTTGGACCGATATATGGTTACTGTGACCGAGGATTATCTAGCTTTCGGCCAGGGCGTTCACGCTTGGTAAGTTTAATCCAATATTCATTTCGCCCTTCGGCCAGTCCTTAACCTTCGATACTAATATACTCTGTTCCGGCTTGAATAGCCCAGGTAGGTTCTTCGCAGCGACTGAATTGAGAACTTTGATATCCTGGTGGCTACTGCACTACGATGTTAAGACGATGGAGGAGAGACCACCACCATGGCAGTTCGTGTGGCTCGAGATTATGAATACTGAGGCCAAGATGCAAATCCGTTCCAGGGACTGAAGTTTTGTTCAACAGCAAACTAGTAGCATGTTATACCCCGTTCCTTTTCTTGTTGGATAGGTACACACAGTTGTCTTGTACACAGCAGCCTATCCGTGATACTAATATAATGAGATCAAATACGCCATCAAATTATGGGCTTAAATCTCATTTTTCTTTCGCATTGTGAAGCCCAAATATACGCCCTTCAAGGATAGTGTGTAGTAGTTGTAGGCATATGGCCTGCGAATGCTCGTGTGACATTCGTGGGTATCCCTGCCAGCGCTCCCCAAAGAGCTCCCACCTATGGCTCAAAAACCCCCTTGTGTAACACCTCCGCAGGGACTTTATAATCCACAGCCTCCACCTCTCTAGCCTGCTCGAAATGAATGCTGCCGTACCTCAGCAACTCTGCAAAAGTCCCCGGCTCATTATCCTTCCCCCTGTTTTCCTCCATATCCCACAGGAGACCCAATGCCGGTGTTTTCGTCAACTCCTTACCATGTGTGATTTTTTGCATGCTGCTCCGAGTCAGTAGCCTCCATACCAACCTATAGGCTGTCTTGTACTCCTCAGACTCCTTATCCGCATCCAACTTTGTCGCCAATGCATCATACGACGGCTGTCCCGGAAACCCTACCACGGTCTCCGCTCCAAAATTCTCTTCTAACACATCATACCAAAATATCTTCTCTTTCGCGTACTGCGACCAATTGATCTCTCCTGTATCCCCGCCATCAATCATACAAAGCCTCAACCAAGCCATAACCTGTCCAACATATTGCATAACAGTAAACGGATCCACCTTAAATTCCCACTTAAACCCCCTCCTTTCGGCGTCTCCGAAGTCGATCGTCTGGCAGAAAGCGACGAGGGGGTCTAATCCGATTCCCTGGTGGTTTTTGCGACCTTTCCACAGCTGAACGAAAAGATCGTGCCAGGCTTTGATAAACGGGTCGCCTTTAACGGAGGCAACGAAGTGGTTTGCCATGACGGAACCGTACATCCATGGTACTGATATCTGGTAAGGAGATAAAGGGTCTGAAATCCGATCCCAGCATATAGAATCCAGTGATCGAATCAAGATAATCCCAACATCCATATACACACCGCCGTATTTATACAAACAAGCCCCACGGAGGAAATCCGCGCTGTGAGGACCCACGTACGGACCATCCATAGTATTGGTTACGAATGACTCGGGGAGTAAATCGGGTTCTACCCATTTCAAAACGTAGTTTGGAGATGAAGGGATGTTATCTAGGACGTGGATGTTCCAGGTTGGACCGCAGAGGCGGGACCAGTTGATTATGTTGCGTTGACACCATTGAGGGGTTGATGAGAGGCCTGAGTGCCAGTATGCCCAGATGTTCTTTTCGGATGTGACGGGGGAGAAGGTGGAGAGGGAGGATAGGATTTCGTCGTCTGTGCGGGGGTCTAGAGATTGGACGGGTTTGAGTTGGGAGGAGAATTCGGGGGGGATGGGGAACTCTGGGAAGGTCATGTTGCTTGAAAGTTGGATATGAAAACTAAGAATTGTAATTTGGAGGTAAAGTTGATTGTGCTGCCCGTACTTAGACTTTGATAGATGAAAGGATAAAAGAACCAAGGACAAAGGGTATGAGTAGGGTTTGGTAATAGCTTATATAGTAGTTGTATCTGCACATTTAGTCTTGTCTGCACATTATTCGTAGGAAGTACCTAAGTATGTAAGCCGAGCCATAGGGCTGTAGATCTTTATAACCATGACATGGGGTTCTCGGTAGTTGCGGGATGACGGTGGATAATCTCGGGTCCTGCCCCAGCCAAATCTACTCCTACGAGCCTTTGAGGTTTCCTAGATTGAGATAACTCGGGTTTATCGACATCTCCGTCCTGGGGCTGTGATACGGAGTGTAATGTAAGCTCTTTGTTAACTTGGATGCGTTAGTGGATCATGGGGGTGTCTGAGATGTATCGGCTTCACGCGGAAGCACAATCCACGTCAGAACTAAGAAACCTAAGGCTACTATAGCAGTAATTTTAATATCAAGGCAAGACATTGTCAAATCAATATTGAGGTATTGGAATTTACGTAAAACGTGGAACTTATCCGGTCATGTTTCGACAACGCGAAATCTTCCGGGTCAATGTCGACAACGCAGGCGACCGTGTGGTATTTTGAGCCACGACCCATTTGGGAAGTCCTGCGAACTTGAACATGGAGTCGAAAACTCGTATTTGACGCTGAGGAAGAGGGAAGTTAGTTATTCCTGGGTATCCTTGCTTCAAATTAACCCGGGTTTTACGACATTAAGCATGCAGCTCTTGATATTCTCGATATTGAAATCCTGAGGTCGGCTGTTCAGCGCACTACAGGCGCAGTTCGAGTGCGAACGAGCGCTTATCACGATGCAGGGACTCTGAGGTTCCTACCTGGCCTTAGCTTCGTAACTTAATAATATGCAAGTCGATATTATATTACCTTTAAAGATTCCGATATCGATCGCTATAGGGGATCATGTAACGTAACCCTCCCTAGCCTCGGCCTAAACGATCAGAAGCCGTGCCATTCCATTGGCCCATTGTTCAGAGTCAGTGTAACGCACAACGCAGGTTTGTACGCTGATAAGCCTGGTCCAGACGAGCCAGGACCAGGAAACGGAAAGCCAGAAAGCTTGATAGTCCGGGTTCTTTTGAACCCGTGTCTCGCATTCCTCTTTCGTAACGAAGAATTGCGATCTTGATTGCCATTTTCCTTTTATTTTTTTACCTTTGTGGGGGCGTATGGTGATGTAGCGGTTGCAATAGCGGGGGTCAATTGTGAGATCGTACGATATTTAAACACAACTGCGGTCGCTGGAATGTGTTCTTAGGAATGTAAACTTGATTCGGTACTATTATATGGGCTAGTGGTGTTTAAGTAGGAATTTGGAGGTCATCAGTTCAACCTACTTCGTCTATCTGTTTATATGTCGATTTAGGGCTTCGAAGGCAACTGTTACCTGGGATATGTCTTCAAATTCGGATCCGCCATCCCCTGGGGGTTTGGCGAGGGCCGAAGATGCCGATATGCTAGGTTAGTGGTACCCCCTTCCAGATCCAATTGATGGTTTAGCGTTTTTGTATCTAGTATTACGGTATTGACGTCACGACGTGTATTATCTTCCCTTCAGCCAAGATGGGATATGCACAGGTACAGAACTACCGGATCGGATTTCGAAAATATGGAGCATTGAGAGCATGACCGATTGACCGGTTTAATCGTTGCAGGAACTGAAACGGAACTTTTCGAAGTTCGAGGTTCTAGGGGTATGTTTGTTCTTATGGGGATTAACGATTAGAGTACGCTGTAGTGATCTGACTTCTGGTTTGTTAGATTGCTTTCGCGATAATGGGGTTACTGGTTAGTACCCGCCCATCGATATCATGATATCAAAGCGAAAGCATTGCTCGAGTAGAATGACAGTATTAATGCACAGGATTATACCAGCCCTCAATAGCTTCGACTTTAGTATTCTCGATTCCCGCTGGACCAGTTGGTATGGTTTGGGTAGGCTCTTAACTCTACGCAATCCCGATTTATTGTCTGAATTCTTATCCTAACTGGTAATATTATATAAATAGGGTTGGTTCCTTGCCAGTGGCTGCATATTCGTCGTTGGAATCGCAATGGCGGACTTGGGCTCCGCCATGCCTACAGCTGGTATTTTCCTTTCGAATCTAGATGTGATTCTATAAATTCCCAAAGGCGGATTCCTAACTAGGTTACATATTTTATTTCTAGGCGGCTTATACTGGTGGACTCACCATTTCTCCTCTCCCCGCTATAGAAATCCTCTATCCTTTCTTGTCGGCTACTCCAACACCCTCGGTCTCGTCGGTGGCCTATGCTCTATCGACTACGGCTTCGCGCTAATGCTTATCTCCGTCGTCGTTCTTGCAACAGACGGCGCTTTCGTCCCCACCAATGGCATAATATACTGCGTATTCCTAGGATGCGTGGTATCTCATGCAATCGTGGTAACAGTTGCCTCAAAGGTTAATATCATGGGAAAACTGCAGACGGTTTTTACGATTGCGAATTTGCTTCTGATTGCCGCGACTTTTGTCGTGCTGCCGGTGGGGAGGAAGGGGGAGAGGAATAGTGCGAAGTATGTGTTTACTGAGACGGCGAATTTGACGGGGTGGCCGAATGGTTGGGCGTTCTTTTTGGCGTGGCTGAGTCCTATATGGACGATTGGTAGGTTTGATCGGTCATATAACTGTCTATTGTGACCTTCATGATCGCGATCCGGGTGCTAAATGCTCTGTCAATATTTTATTAGGTGGATTCGACTCTTGCGTCCACATATCAGAAGAGGCGAAAAATGCGACTTTGGCGGTGCCATGGGGCATCCTAGGTTCGATCGGTCTTTGCTGGGGCTTGGGGTTTCTGTGCTGTATCGTGATTGCAAGTTGCATGTCCACGAACCTTGAGAGCCTCTTGACGACTCCTTTCGGTCAGCCAATGGCCCAAGTAAGTCGAGTGTTCTGATGTAGCATTTAACAGGCGTATGTATGAGATGGTGCTAACGCTCATGAGTAGATTTATTACGACGCAGTTGGGAAGAAGGGAGCGATAATCATGATGACGTTCCTATTCCTAACGCAGTGGCTGATGGGTGTTAGTATCGTAAGTATCTCTTGACAGCTTGGCTTATACTCTTTTATGCCTAGTTAACGAAAAAATTGATGCATAGTTGATCGCCTCAAGTCGTCAGGCATGGGCATTTTCCCGTGATGGAGGTTAGTAGAAAATTCCACCTCAGGCCTATTCGATCGCACTGTTATACTAAAACCAGGCATGATGCATCGATGTCACCATAGCCCTCCCGTTTTCTGGGTTCTTCAGCAAAATTTCCAAACGATTCGGGCACACTCCCCTTCGTTGCGTCTGGGGATGTGCAGTGTCCGCCTGTTTCCTAGGCCTCTTATGCCTTATCGCGAGCGCCGCTGCGTCCGCCCTATTCTCTCTATGCGTAGCGGGGAATAATCTGGCATGGTTCATGCCAATATTTGTAAGTTTTCTAGCATTCTATTTCGTAAATATGCGTATTAACTCTATCTACGGACAGGCGAGAGTGGTTTGGGGACGTGACAAGTTCGTCCCAGGTCCTTTTTATACCGGCAAATTCAGTATTCCAATTGCAATTGCGGCATGTGTCTTCTTGATCTTCAGCACGCTGTTGGCAATGATGCCCGCCGCGAGCCCACACGTTACACGTAAGTGTCGTATCCCCCCTTTACATCTTGTTACTCAAGTTATGCGGCGTTGGTATTGATATATTTTTTGGGGGGCAGCGGAAACTATGAACTACACCATCGTAGTAAACTGCGCTGTTTGGGGTGGTG
Source organism: Arthrobotrys sphaeroides (assembly GCA_036971245.1). Lineage (NCBI taxonomy): Eukaryota > Fungi > Ascomycota > Orbiliomycetes > Orbiliales > Orbiliaceae > Arthrobotrys > Arthrobotrys sphaeroides. The sequence goes on from JAJTTW010000003.1 coordinate 1,186,005, forward strand.
CTTTGGCATATTACTTCATTGATGCGAGGAAGTGGTTTACGGGACCTAAGGTTACGATTGACGCAGAGCAGCTGACGGAAGAACAGGAGAGGAGGATGGTGGAAGATCGGTTGGTGGATGTCAAGCGCGATTCGATATCAAATGGAACGAAAGGGGTCGAGGGTTCGGAACGGGGGCAGGAGACTGGGGATGTATAATATCATGTCGCGAACGGGAGCTAAAAGGTGTCTTTAGCCTCGATCTTGACCAACTGAATTCATGAAGAATTGTGCGTGATGCAGGCTGTCTCCAAGTATATATAAGAATTGTCTAGGATCGCCCCAATCAAAGGCTGGGTCGATATCGATAGAGTTGGGATGATTAAATTGATTAGAACCGATAGATATATACAAAGAATAGTACTGCCAATATATTTACGATTTCTCCGCTGTTTTGGGGTTATCTGCTCCTCCCAACCCCAGTCCAACCCCCTTGCACCTTCACGGACCTAATGATTATGAAAATACTCTCTAACCAGCGGATCATAGGTAGCATTGCCGTACGCTGACCCACCATATTTCAAGTACCCCTTCACATAAGGGCTCTCAACTTCAGCCTTAATCTCAGACGGTCTCCCAAACATCCACACAGTCTGCATACCCATAATCATATGCTGCAATATATGACAATGCATCATCCAAACTCCCGGATACTTCACGTGAACCCTCCAAGCCCTCCACCCGGCAGAAGTATAAGGCACACCATCCTTCGCATATCTATGCACCATGGTTGTATCACGGAGCACAGGGAAGTAGTTATTCTTCATCATATACTCATCATTCCTCCTAGCGTCGTATGATCCGTTTCCGGAGCCAAGATCCCAGAAATGACCGCCGTGGGCGTGGAAAGGGTGGAAATCCCATGTTCCGGAGGGACCGTTGTTGTTGTGCCATACGATATCGATTACTTCACCGAGTTTGGCCGGGAACATCATGGTTTCTGGGTCGTATGTGTTACGGCGGATTGCTCTGTCGAAGTTTGGCATCGCGCGGTCGCCTTTGTTGTAGATGTCGACTAGGTAAGGGGTCTTGACTTTGTGTTCTTGCCAGACTAGGCCGTTTTGGGCCCATTCTATTGTGTCGGATTTTACTTGGTAGGTGGTGACGTGGATTGTGCGGGTGACGGAGTGGGTTGGTGGGAGTTGCTCCGTGTAGTGGGAGTGGCAGGGTTGGAGGGCGTATTCTGCCCAGTTTGTTACATTTTGGGGGAGTGATAGAGGTTTTCTGTGGGGAAGGGTGTAGGGGAGTCTGAAGGGCCTGGTATGCCCGTGACGGAGTGGGATATCGTAGACTAAGAGAGCCCAGTTGGTAACATTATTTGGACGGTCACGGTTTTCGAACTGAATCCAATAATGCGTTTTTCCGGATGATAGCACCTCATGAAGCGACTTGGCTTTAAAGAGAGTGCTGAAGCGCTGTCCTGAAGCGATTTGAATGTGGGTCGTGGTGTATGGTTGAGTGTAACGACCGTCGGCTTCGATTATGGTCATTTCAGGGTGGGATTCGATACCCATTGTTATGAAGGACAATGCAGTTGCACCGATGAATCGGAAGCGGTAGGTTCGCCCGGGCTTTACTCTAATGATTTCTGGGGCGCAACTTGAAGACTCTCTGGTTTCACTTGCACCTTTGGTGCCCGATTTTCCGTTGAGAAGGAGGGCCTTTGTTTCGCCACTCCAAACAAACTTCCCGGCGGCATTGCGGAGAAGACCTTCAGTGATCGTATCGTCGGTTTTGTTGAAGTAGTCTCCGAATTGGAAAATTCGGTCCGCGTGGTAGCGGTACGGAGCCGGACGGGCATCTTCAACGATTAGGGCGCCGACTGCTGTGACCGCCTGAAATCCTATGTGCGAGTGGTAAAAGTATGTTCCGGCATCACCAACCTCTGGATGAACCTCGTAATCGAAGAAGTGACCGGGAGGGATGGGCCATTGGCTGACCAGAGGAGCGCCATCTGAGAACGGGGCAGTACGTTGGGTAAGACCGTGCCAGTGCTATCATCCGCGGTTAGTTAGCCGATGTTTCTCTATTATTGAAGATTATATATCCTCTGAGCTGTGGAGTCTATATAGTACTTACCACCGTCAATTCGGCATCCAACATGTCATTATAAACCCTAACCCAAGTAGTCTTCCCTTCCCTAAACCGCAGTGTCGGTCCAGGACTCGTTCCATTCAACAAAACAGAATATCTCGTCTCGCAAGCTATCCGTATATTCTGCGCCGTCCCGCGCAGAACGTAATCCGGCACGAAGCCCTTTCCATGGTAAGTCAGTCTCGCATGACTGACTATCGTAAACGCGCCTAAAAGAACGCAAATATAAAACGAGAGACGGGAAGTAAAGTTAACCCCAAACATAATTCCTAAAAAAAGAGTGTGTGAAACCAACCAAAATGGCCGATGAAGCCTAAGAGACTATGAAGAGACCTCGCTCTGTGGCGGGGACGGCGTCTGATATTTAAGAGCCCTGCTAGGACGTTGAATTGACCCCATGCCTAAAGTATAAACGGTAAACTGCGTCCCCTGCTTCTCAGCGTCCAATCCCAGGTTAGCATCGTCCGATATCCTGTCGCGAGCAGGAAGGAAGGAAGGATACATATTGCCGATTGAGAGGAAACTCAGCCCAATACGCCCTATTCGTACACTCTTTCATTTCGCTAAATACACATACACCTACGGAGTGATCTTCCCCGGGGTATTTTCCTTTGATCCAGAGACGTTGGCAACTGCCTGATTAGGCCGCTAACCGACGGGGAGCAATTCTGGAAAAAGGTAAGCGCTAGGTTCCGAAAACCGTTGGGGATTTACATGTGTGTTTAAAAGTCTGTAAGACTTTTTTGCGATGAAGCCTTATTGAACAAGGGGAATTGTGATACATGGTCGTATTAGAAACATCGCGGGTTGATATCATGATGCGTGGCGGAAGAGAGAGGTCCGGTTGTTTCGGGCTGGAGCTCTTTGAACCAGGTTTTAGTTGGTGAAAGGGAAGTTCTAAAGGATTCGGAGTGATACCGCATAATAATAATGCATGCATATGATGGTACTACGAAAGGTACTGCCTAATAACTAGCGTTCTCTTGTTACCTTGGAATGCTGCATGTCTCCAGGCCCCAACTATCCGATTGGCATCGATATCCCGTTCCTGCGGCTAGCAGCATGGTCGCTTTATCTAGCCGTCGTCGGCGTGTGAAATCCTGTCGACGAGGTTGTAATTTTGTCGGATTTTGCGTTGTGTGTTACACCGACAGGGGTCTTCCGAAACGGGAAGGTTTGAGTTCCCCAGAAAAGCCCAATCAAAAAAATTAAAAATTAAAAAAATTAAAAAATTCGATGCGAAAAAAATCTTTAAGGCATATCGCGACAAGCCAATCCAACGACACTCCACGCCATCCCATCCCAGTCAACGTCACCACCACCTTCACCACCATCGACGACAGTTAAAGCTTCAGATACATTCCATTGACCGTCCTCGATTGGATTACCATTGCCTTATCATCATGGCCAAAGATTCCGTTAAAGACGCTTCCAAAAAGCGCAAGCGTGACGGCTCGAAATCCCCATCACCGCTAGCGGACCCCTCGTCCTCGAAAGTAACCAAGTCCTCGAAGTCCGACAAGAAGGAAAAGAAGGACAAGTCGGAGAAGAAGGAGAAGAAGGATAAATCCGAGAAGAAGGAAAAGAAGGAAAAGAAGGAGAAGGTCAAGAAGGAGAAGACCGAAGATGCGGAGCCTGCCGATACCTCGATGGCCGACGTCGATGTGGTTGAGGATGTCAAAATGGAAGTTGATCTAGAGGGCGAATCAGCTGTGATTCCGACAGCTCTAGTAGCCTTCGCGAAGCCATTGGCTGAGGGTAAGCTATCGAAGAAAGTACTGAAGACTACAAAGAAAGGTATGCACGCCAGAACCCATGTCCATATCTCGGTACTGCGAGAGTATCGATACCTATCCTTATCTATCGGACTACTAACAAGATGGGACACATAGCTGCCAAAACAAAGGCACTCAAACGTGGTGTCAAAGAAGTCGTTAAGGCCCTCCGTAAATCTCCCAACCACTCGACCGCTTCCAAACACGACCCCAAGACCCTCCCACTCCTCATTCTCGCCGCAGATATTTCTCCTCCAGATGTCATCTCCCATCTACCAGTTCTCGCCGAGGACCACGGAATCCCCTATATCTTCGTTACCAGCCGTGCAGAACTCGGTGCTGCTGGTGCGACCAAGAGGCCTACTAGTGTGGTTATGATTACCCCAGAATCTGCTGGCAAGAGGAAGTCCAAGAAAGAGAAGAAGGGCGAAGATGGAGAGAAGGATAAGGGACTGGAGAAAGTTAAGGAAGAGGAGGAAGAGTTCAGGAGTAGCTATAAAGATTTGATGAAAGAGGTTATGGGGATTACCAAGGCTTTGGAGGTGTAAAGCCTACCGAACAGTTGGAATTATCACTAGCCCCTTCACCCATTTGATCACAACATTGCGACCAGGTTTTAGAAAATCGCAACTTAGTGTTCGAGTTCGATTCCTGCGGTCCTCCGAATTGAGAGCACGCTCGAAATATAGATCTCGATGCATTTTGCTCATCCGCCCCCCTCATCTGTGGGTAGTAGACCCAAGCCTTTTGTTTCTCACTTTTATTGCTTCGTCCGCTTCTCCTTTTGGTTCTGGTACCGGGGTTCTTTATTCACTTTTGCTCTTCACGATTGTATGTATATGTACAATAATTGCGACGGTCTCCCTTGTTCATGGTTTATATCATACTACCTTTTCCCGTTACCTGTGCCAAACAACCTTGGAATATTAATCTGAAGCTACCATAAACGCCTAGGGTCGATCTGAACACCTAAAAGTGATACCAAGCTTAAAATGGCCTTAATCAAATGGTAGTCGGCCTATACTTCTCAGCCCTCCTTTCTCGCCTGCCTCTCTGGCTGCAATCGCCGTAGGCACCTTGATACCACAGCATTCTCCCCAGCTACTATGTACGTGTCTCATTCCTTCCCTATCTAACTTTTCCATCAGTCCCTTTACTTCCTCCGCCGTCTTCCCTGCGGTTTCATCTCCCTCTTCACCTATCCTCTCCATCTCTCTCATCTCTTCCTCTTCCTTCCCCATATCATCCACAGCGCTCAAGATGCCCCCAAACAGGAAATGCTGCATAACCGGCAACTTTCCGACCACCTCCTTCTCCCACATCTTCACCATACCGACGTTAACCTTCCCCCAACTTTTGGCGCTCGAGATGTCGTCCAGCATGGGTGAGTGCCATCTCAGATTCGCTGTGGTTTTTATGGAGTTTATAAACCGGATGCAGTCGAGGTACATGTACTCTGGACTTAACTCTTCGAGGATATCGGCGTTATGGATGGATATTGGACGGAGATATGGGTGGTGAAAGAGCTGGGAGGAGCCGAATACGAAGGGGAGGAATTGGTAGTCGTCCAGGCCCCAAACTCCATGGGAGCCAGCGGGTTCGAGGTAGTATTCTTGTTGGATGTGACGCATTAGCGTTAGATATGTTGGGAAGATGTGGAGGGGGATGGAGAGTAGCGAGGTCTGTGGGAGGTGGGAGAGCTGGTGGAGGCAGAGCAGCCAGCAGATGAAGTTGAGTTCGTGACCGGAGCCGTAGTCTATTCTTGTCCTGTTTCCGAAGGATTCGAGAAGGTAAGTGGATAATTCTGTTATGGCGCCGTCTTCGAGGTCCAGGTTCATATTCCTGTGGATGTCTCGATTGCCCTGAAGAAAGCATCCAATGTTAGTGACTTAGCTATCGACCACATTTTCCTAGTTGACCAACCTTCTCAAGGGCATCATAGAAATCCCTAAACCCCTGGTTCCCGAACCGACTCCCTCCATTATCCACCCGCGGATTCTCCTTCACCAGCTTTTCGACCGTCTTCAGAACGTCGAGAATAGCTTTAACAACTGGTGCTTCATCGTCGTAACTCAAGCTGCTCTTTAAAGACTTGTCGATACAAGCTTCATTTAACGATAACACGAAGTCAACTAACAGTTTGTATGTAGGAGAAGCGTGGAATAACTCCAAATCGGTAGCAGTTACGATTCTTCGTATGGGAGTCGTGAACGATAGTGTCGACTTCTCGGGAACCGTGAGAGGTCCTGTAGGTTTGGGAACTATCGCCGGAGTACGGTCCTGTCGTGGCTTTCGGGGAGCCGGCAGCTTAAGACCCGATGCGATCGGTGGTTGTGGTTCGATCATTATGGTATGATGGTATCGGACGGTGAAAGTGTGAAGTCGCGAAGTCGTCAAGATGGATTGGATAAGCAGCGTCCGCTAAATACGTCCGGCGAATTACCGTATAAGGCAATATAGTATCTTAAAAATTTACCGCGTGTGGAAATAAACACCAAACAGGGTAATTTTCACAACCATCCCAACTTTTTCTCCATTCAAAGCTCTAACAAGCTTTCCTCTCTTCGAGAATCTTCAAACTTCACCAGCGACATCATATCTTCTTCCCCCTCCTCGCTACCATCCAACAATGCCATCATCACCGCTATCCCCCGAAATAATCCTCTGCCCTCTCCCCCAATCCGACGGCTCCTGCCAATACACCTGCCCAACCTCCCGCACCACAATCTTAACATCAGTCAACGGACCCCTCGAAGTCCGTCCCAAAGACGAACTACCAAACCATGCAACCATCGAAGTGGTCGTAAAACCCGGCATCGGAGTCGCAGGTACCGTACCGATCCATACATACCCTCTTAAGAGTCTTAAACAGAGAGGACTAACCATTCTAATCCAAAAAAAGGCGTCCGCGAAACCCGACTCTCCACAATCATCCACTCCACCCTCCAATCCCTCATCCTGACCAACCACCACCCTCGCACATTGATCCAAATCGTCGCACAGGTAGTCCAAGCCGAAGACCATACTTCGCTACCCTTACTTCTTACACCGTTACTCAACTGCACGATATTAAGTCTTTTGATCGCTGGGATTCCGATGAGGACTGTCGGTTGGAGTGTGCATTTAGCCGTCGTGCAGAGTAGAAAAAATATTAAAACGGTTGAAGGACAGGTATTCAAGTTGCAAGGAGGTGGTGGTGACGAAATGGAGACGGAAGAAAGCGAAGAGATCGTGGTCAGGAATCCGAATAGTGCTATATTGAGTAGTGCTAAGAGTAGCCATACCCTTACATTCTCAAAGGAAGGGGACATATTGTTGATTGAGTCTATGGAGTGTTCGCAAGGAAGTGGTGGTGAGAGCGCCGATGGACAAGGTTGGGATATCAGCGAGTTCGTGAAACTGGCAGAGGAAGGGAAGAGAATATGTTGCGGGGAAGGGGTGGAGATCGTGAGGGAGGCACTGGCAGATAGGAAAGTCTTCTGATGACCGCATCTTTCGTGCTGATTCCAGAGCGGTAGGGAGTATGTGTGTACGATATTATAAGAAGAGATGGGTTTTGGTTGTATTGATCTTAACAAGATCTATGGTTAGATCAAAAGCATGCATGTTACTATCATATATTACGGCGTTAACGCGTTACGGAGAAATTTTGAACTCCGCCGGAGTGCCCACATTTGGAAATTCAATCTGATTCCTTTGCTTTTATCTATCCGTTAAAAATCGTAACACAGATCTGTATAATCCTTCGCCTGAGATCCAATTCTCGATAGGGACCCCGCATTTCGCAGGGAAGCTAGCCCACCATCCGGCCTCGAGGGAATATATAGCAAAACCAAAGACAAATAGCGGTTATATACCCGCCAAATGTCTAAGCCAACTTCTTCCTAGCAAAAGTTGGGAGGACGAAGCTGGCCTCGTGGATCTTGGCGTTGTAGTATCGGCAGAGCCTATCCTCCTCTTCCTCGGACCATCTCCTCAACGGCTTGGTAACGTCCCTGGTACCATCCTTGCAGCAAACCATGAATCCGATCTGGCCGGATGGGTAGGTTGGAATGGTAGTGTAAGCGTACTCGGCAACGGGGAATGTCTTGCGGCAATCGGTCTTGAGTCTCTTTATAAGGTCAATGTGAAGCCATTGGTTCTCAGCTATATTCAAAAAAGAGACGAGTTAGCAATTTTGGTCCATTTTGGGGACGGGGAGAACTAGCTGGAGACGAGATGGAGAGTGTTATCAAAGAGTTTCAAAACTGAGGAAGAGCTGTAGGTCAGAAAAGCGGACCAGCCGATGAAAACCCGACCCAAGCATCGGAACGTCGAAGAAACCCGCTTTTTCTTAACGAGGTTTGACTTCGACTAGCGTCGATGAGGCCATCAGTACAAGACGGGTTTTCTCAAACTGAATCCGACTCTTCCCAGCATAATCCCCTTCTGTTGAGACTTTTTTTTCTTTTGATCCAGGCTTTTGACACCTTTCTCTTTCTCTTTCTTGTTGGTCTCAGGATCTTTCTTTTGACCGCCTTCAGCAGTTACAGGAAGGATGTGGGGATACAAATGCCGTTAGAAAATGGGAAACGAACAACCTTGAGTCGTGATGACCCCTCCTTCCTATAAAACGCAGCCCGTTAGCCAATCAATTTATCTAGGAGAAAATAGATTACAGAGACTTACTCTCAAAGCTCCTTCCAAAAGCTCAAAGTACGGGAGCTGGAAAAGGCTTTCCGCAGGGCCATCAGGATCGCTAGAATCGGTGATGATGACATCGAATGTATTCTTATAATCCGCCAAGAACTTGAATCCATCTCCGATGTGAGTGGTCACCTTGGGGTGCTGGTAGCTGACCGCCATATCTGGGAGGTATTCCTTGGAGACACGGATGACGGCTTCGTCAATGTCGCAGAGGATGGCTTCCTCGACGCACTCGTGCTTGATGACTTCACGAAGAACGCCACCATCTCCACCACCGATGACAAGGACCTTCTTTGGCTCTGGGTGGGAGTTCATGGCAAGGTGGGTGATCATCTCCTGGTAGGAGAACTCGTCACGCTCGGTGCACTGGATGACATTGTCCAGGACGAGCACGTTGCCGTAGTCGGTGGATTTGAAGACCAGAACCTGAACGAGCCCGCCGCACCGTTAGCAACCTCCAAAAGCTATGCAGGTGAACAATTAGTTCCATACGTCTTGGTAGAGACTCTTCTCATGGTGGAGAATCTTCTCGACCTTCAAGGTCATGGCCTGGCCACGCCACATCTCATTGATTTCACGGAACCATCTGCGAAAAAACGTCAATTGGCCGCTCTAGGAGTCCCCGGTGTAATGCAAATAATGAAAAGGTAGTATTTACCCGTCTATTCGAAGAGAAGGAGGATTAGCATATAGTTCGTGTCATAATAGTGGCTCGGCGGGGTCCGTACCGACGATGGTGGGGTGAGTCAATTCCTCAGACATTTTGAATGAGTGCGTAGTATTTACAAACTGCCTCCGAAAGGATTGAAAAGGCTGAAGAAGGTATCTAGGCTGGACCGGAAGTTAGTCTTTGACCGTGATTGAAGTCGAGATTATTACCGCGATGTGGATGGTGTTCCGAACGTGGAGAGGTCTGCTTATCTACCCCGAAGAGGGAATGCCGATAACCACATGGCAAAGCTCCGAAATCCGAAGTAGATTATCACAGACACTAGCTGAAGAACATACCTTAAAGAAACTATGCCTAGCGTGACTAAAAGACGGAAGCAGACGACGGAGAATAATGTCTCGAGGAAGATGAAAACGAGGACGAAGAACGTTGGCGAGAAGGAAGAGAGGAAATCAGAGTTTTGTGCGAGATTTTTGGTAGCACGGTTTACTGCCAATGGCCGCCGACAAGCGCTTTAATTCCTTAGCCGTTGTACAGCTTCAAAGAAAAATTGCTACTCTTAAAAAAAAAAAAAAGAAGAAAAACAAATAACACCACCCGAAAAGGTTCACCAAGTGCGACCCATCGGCGGGTACTGACGTATGAGGTATTTCTGCAGGTTCGTCCGATGCCCTGTGGAGCTCTGCCTATTCGCTGGAAGCTGCCCGGCCCACAGCTGGCTCGGATGCGCCTTCCTTTCTCAACACCGACCTTCGAAAATGCAACAGCCAACAATTTCTGGGGTGTCTTTTGGGGGGCTATAACCAGTCTCGTAACCAGACTATAACCTGAAATGCGAAACTACTTTTGATTTCGTATATGCGGTAATCAGTTATGATACTTCTAAACATAGTAGTTTCCGAAATTGCTTGGACGTTGGGTTCCTTGGCATTTCGCCAAAGTCTAAACCTTATATCGTTTGACATCTTCCTTTATATTAGGCCTCTTCTAACTTACCTATGGAAGACAAAACCCCCACTACGAGAGTAACTGGAGCCGCCAGTGGAGCTGTGATTACAGTAGGGGGCTCTACTTGCCAAATCGAAGACGAGAAGAACGATGATATACGAGGTAAATACGATATACAACACCTTCTTCCAAATAGTTGACAAGTTCTAATACGAAGAACAGATGATCAGATTTTGTGCGATTGTAGTGGATATGTCTGCAAATCGATAGACCAGGGCTCCTGGAAGCTCGCCGATAGAACAAAAAATGCTTTTGACCGTGACCGGCCGAAATGTATGTTATCGATGACTATTTTGCCCCTTACTCGAATATAGCCTACCATCAAGAGGGCAGTGCAGGCTCATCTTCTCACGGCATTTAATTTACTAGAATACGTTCTAATATACTAGTTTTCTATCCTATTCCAATCGAGAGACACGCCTTTTTCAACAACCCAGCAGCCACGATCGAACCACCAGAGGCCCTTGAAACCATCTTATCGTTCGAGAGCCCCGGAAAAACGATCTTACAAAGATATGGTATGTTTAGGGTTGCCCGCTGCTGCTGGTCCTTCCGATCTCAAGACACCCCGTTGGCATCTATATACCGCATGTACGAGTTCCTCGTCGCCGATCTATGGAAGGAAACCAGCTACGAAGCGGATTACTTTTGGTACAGTCTTTTCCCAGTAGAAAAGATTCCCGCGCCATCAGGCCCGGATCCAAAAACATACGCATGCATCGCTTCTCTCGTCCAGACTTTGGTCAAAGCCTACAACTATAAGATAAGTCTTGGCCTTCCGAGAGATAAGCCGGGAGGAATGTCTATTCAACAATGTATGAGGCTGCCGAAAATTCTTGAAAAGGCACCGGATTGGGCTATCTCCTGTCCTCCACTTTCGGAGAAGGACGCCATGGATATTCGTACTGCCGTTAATATTCTAAGTGGAAGTGCTGAGGAGGAGAGTAAGGATCGTCAAGAGAGCCCGTGGATGTTCTTGAATCGAAATCTACCCAAGTTCCCTAACACTGGGTCACTCTGGACGATCTAGTCAAAGCCAGGGCTTATGTGCTTTAGAAGTCAATAGAAGCCTTTCCAAACTACACCCTAATACCTTAATCAACGTTTTTTATTAACATGGCCATGAAATATATAATACTGCCTCTATGTATACATGGATATACGGCTATGAATGCGTATAATACAGCTAGAAATTTTCGAAAATAAAAAATATAATACACAAGGAACGCCTGACATTCTAAAGTGTTCGGGCTCGATCGCGCCTCGCGTGGTATAAATATACTAATCCTTCATGATCAAATGCGGTCCTCCTTTCCAATGCCCTTGAACATTTGCCAGGTCTGCCAATCCACTTTCGAATGCCCTCTTCCCGATTTCCAATAACTCATTTGCTGGCGATCCGTCACAGAGCACTGTGTACCTTTGTTGTAAGCTTGGCCCTCTTGCACCCGCTCCGTTGCATGAAGCGTCGTAAGGGATCCTCAGCGACATCTTTTTCATCTTTTGTTTCTTCTGAATCGGTACCGGGAAAACTCTTTCCTCTTCGGTTTGAGCAGTGAGGGATAGGTTCTGGAAGTTCAGTAATGGCGGGGGCAGCATATTTATCCTTGTAACTTCGCTTTCTTCATTGGCCGCATCGGTTGGGGGAGTCGGGATATCTACTACCCTCGTCGGTGGTAGATCTGGTGATCCGGGTGGTGTCGGTAGCCCACCAGTCATAGCGCCGCTACTATTAGGCGCTGGATAGAGGATTTCCTTACAAATCTTGTTCGTGTACAGGTCCAGAACTCGTAGGTTTGTGCAATGATCCCTGATGGCGGGACAAAGATGCTCTTCTTCTGAAAAGCGGTATAGTTCGTGCTCGTGTTCCGCTTCGTTTTCGGTCCGGTCTACTCCTGCGACCCATTTCTTCAGAATTTCGAGCGACAGGTACTCGAGTCGCTTCCCATGTTTCGAGAGTAGGTTTCGAGTGCCAGACAGAGTGACGCCTGCGCAATTTTTAACTGCCAAAGCTGTCGACTTGACGGCTGCGGTCACCACACCTTGGAGTGTACAGTCGGTAAGTGTCGAAATATTGCAAAGTTGTAGGTTCTTCAGATGTCTAAAATCTCCTGGAGCAGGGAGAAGCATCCGCCTAGATTCAGTGCAATTTGTAAGAGACGCCGTCCCGTCTAACACTAAACTCTCAAGCCCGTCTAGCTTCCCCAAGCTACCAAGTAGCCCTGCGACATCACCAAGATACTCCCATCTCCCGTTCCTCGCGCTAACTGTCTGCAATCGTCCTGGCCCGCTCCCTTTCCCTATGGCGTATGCCAGTGCGTTCAACGCTCCTGGAAAGTCCATCCTAAGAGCCTTCAAGTTCGGCATCAACTCCATTGCCTCTTTCACCAGTGTATGTATCTTTCCAGTGGTCAGATTCCCCCCATATCGCTGACCGTCCAGCCTCACGATTTCACCGTATGCTTCCCATGTGATGGAAACCCTCTTGACATACCTCCCAGCTTTCTCACCGATACCTCCAGATCTGGTAAACTGTTCAAGTTGGTTTGAACTCTTGATAGAGATGCTTTCGAAGATATAAGGAGTAGAAGTGACTCGGAGAGCCTTCGTTGTAAGTGACAGATTTTGAAGACCGGATTTTGAAGGCGACGAACGAGCTATTGACTCGATAGGTGAGATAACGGTCTTGACAGTCCGTTGTGGGAGGTATGAGAATATCGTGAAGAAGATTTCGGGCGGAAGGTCAGTTATCGTCGTTTTGGAGACATCCATTTTGTCTTCGAATTCAACCTTCTCCGTCACAAAAGTGATCGATGCAGTGGTGTTTTCGAATTCGAAATGAAATGAATCGAAAGATGATTTGGACCTAGTTTAAATAGACGGCAAGACGCAAAACCTTGTATCTTTTATGAGACACCTGTCCACCTGTCCACCTATTCAGACGCCAACCTTGTAGATATGTTCCTCTGTGATTGGCCTCGACTTAGCGGCAGTTATGATGTCGACCGTCTCGAAGCCGTGATCCGACTCCGCGTTGTGTTGTGCTACCAACCCCAGCCAAAGACCCGAGAAAGATGTCTCTTGTTACGTAAATTTCGACCAGAAACCATGCAAGCTTCGCGACCAGACGTCACTCCAGACACTTGTAGGGTAAGTGGGGGTTTGTATATGACGATTGTGATATAAAAATGGATGTTTCGAGGTTTCAAAGTAGAAGTTATTGGAGAAAAAGATCAGACGAGAGAGCTCCAAGTATTTCCTTACAAGAAAATCTACAATACGTAGGATACCTGTGAGCAAGATATGGTGCAATATATATCTCTGGCCCGGCGCATTCGGCCACGCGGACTTGCACCGTTCTTCAAGACATAAAATTTTTTCCAGAAGTGCTTTGATCACCTATATTTGCCAGCCAGAGCTATAGCGCGGTCAAGAGCTCAATTGAAAAAAAATCTTCAAGTCTCAGACTCCTGCTAGCTGGGGCGAATTGTCCTTCGCCGTCCACCATTTTTGGGCAAATGAAATCCACGGAAAAAACTCTGTGTCACCACCTGATGCTTGAGTTTGTTGGCTTTTCGCTGCTCCACACGCGACGCTAGCCTACTGGTTGAATTCATGGATATATGCTGGAGCTGGGATTCAGGTCTAGAATGTGTAGACCAATGCGAGTCGGGAAACGCTCGTGGATGGATTGGGGTGGGGATGAAGCTTCAAGTTGGGTTAGTTGGAGAGCTAGAGACAATTTGAATGGATTGACTAGCTGTGATCCCGGATAAAAGGTACGTCGATACAGTACTGGCGATTCTAGTCGAGACAATCAGGTAATTCAATCGCGCAATCAATAACACGGAATATCCTAATTGATTCTGGAACGACTCGTGCTCGCGGGTTCGGAACTGAAATGCTTGAGTTCTTAGGCGAGTTCCGCGGCTTCGACGACGGGAGACGGACAAGACGACCAGTCAATTGATCAATGTGGATTAAATAAGAAAAAGAGGAAATCATTCGTGGGAACGACCTGGTTTTATCTCCTAGAGCCTGGATACTGCTAAGAAATCGTGTGGCGAGGTGGGAACTACTTCTAGCTAACCTGTGGATTAGTCTTTAGAAGTACTCCAGTCGGCCGAATATTGGATTTTACCGACATCGACACAAAACTGGAGTAGTACTATAGTACACCAGTCACACGACCGAAAATTAGCTCTCTATAGATCTACTGAATACTGGAGTTTTTCCGTCAACCAGGAGCCTTTCTACACGTTTCGTAGCTGCCAAATGCATATGTGGAAGATCCTCTTATCCGACCGCACTAGCATAATCTTAAAAGGTTAATTTCAGCCGGTGCATCAAAGTTATACTAGACCTAGGCAAACTGCCTTGGACCCTGATTTGGAAAGACCCTTTGGAAGAAAAGCTAGAAGCCCCCACAGTAATGCAGTGAGTTCTGGGGTAATATTTTAGCGAGTGGACAGAGCTTCAGCCTTCGTGTCGAAATTTATTGCTAAAATGATACAGCGACAATTAAATTTATAAAATGCAGCCGCATGTATTACTCTCGGGACGGAATCGACGGCAGATGGGGTTCTAAGCACGCCCAGAATGCAACGTCCTGCATGTCAGCGATTTTGATATCGTAATTATGAGGATTGAGTCACCTTACTCCGGTTCCCGAGCTCTCTAGTTTGGATGACTTAAGCACTATTCCTGTGGAAGGATATCGAATATATCCTGATTGGCCGATATTGGCGGACCGATTTGGATATGTCGATATCAAAAAGTGGAGCGATCTAACATCGATGTGCCTTGTTTGAATGTAGTCCCTCAACCGATCAAACGTCCTGGGTACCAGTCGCCCCACGGAGACCAGCCGCCTGACACTTGTATTTCTATATCACCAGGATATCTAGGATACACCACAAGTTTGGCTATTAACTCATGCGCAGTGATCATCAATTATTTGGGTTTGTCTAAGTACTTAGTTATTCTGGCCGATTTCGGTTTCCCACAAGATATAATGAGGCTGAAAAAATTCAATAGGGCGAGTACCCATTTTTAGAGGTTGCGGCTCCACATCTCGGCTTAGTTTGACAGTCTGGCGAACAGATGCGGCTCGCAGAGGAGGCTGAGATGGACCGTATCGATGGTGTCGACCAACCCAGGAAATACCACACCAGCAGTCGCAACCTGGTTCTAACATCATGTTCCTCCGTGCGAGAAAATTAGAAGCTCGTATCGATCTCGCGATATCAGAAGCGAATATCGAAACTTCAAAAACGCCAGCCGCCGTCAAGCACGGGAAGCTCTAGACGCCCATTGTTTTGGATTAATCTGTGCTACCACAGCTGTTTGTCTGCAATTGAGTCGCCGTACCCGTGCCACATCTTTACATGAAATTCAATACAGTTTTAGGGGTCAACGCAGCCGGCCAGGCGCCTGGGAGCCTTGGGAATTCTCTGACAATGCACAAAGCCGAGAAGGGTATTGAGGCCTTGTTACCTTCCCGTATGACAGGATCCAGATTTTTGCTTCTACCGTTCCAACGCGCATGTTCTCCACTTTCGAACAGATGGTATCCTGGTGGGTTGGACCCTTGAGGCCGAGGAGGGGTACCCTGCGCCTCTACCAACCCGTGAATGCAGCATTCAGGTTACCAATATTAACTTGCTTATCCATAACTTCCAAGGGACCCAAGGACCGCCAAGTAAGTTGAGCGGTTTGCTATGTTCGAAATCAGAAACTTATCTGCCGTGAAGAAGCAAGCTGGGAAATCCACAATTTGGTGGGATATGAGATTATTTATACTGTTGCATCTCCTTTCGTGGATATGATTTTTTATGTTCAAACGAGGCAGGAAATTTGAGGTAGTCCAAGGCCATATCAAAGCTTAAAATTTTATACGCATTTGCTTTGGGCTAGCGCTTGGGCTTCAAAATGTTGTTTTCCAGTTTTATACACACCGCACTATGCGTGCTCGGAGTTTCTACTGCCCACGCCTTTGTTGGCTCTTCTGGAAAGGAAATCTCAGTGCGGTCCCGTCCAGGCCTTTCTGCTGGCGAGGTCGTGAGACTTATTGGTCGGTCTTTGGCGGAAGTTAGTAAAAGGGAGACTCTCTTTCAGAATAGTACCTCTTTTGAAAAAAGCTGGGATGGTGCAGTTCTCCTTAGCTTCGAATAGTATGATGATACCCTTCCGAAATTTCTTTTTTCCATTCTATTGCCTATCCTTTTTCTATATCCACCGGACGATATACATCGAAATTAACAAAGCATTCCGTTGTCTAGTCCAGTTGAACGGCAAGGGCCGAGTGGCGGAACTGTCGAGGCCACCGCCGGCATCGAAATTACTTGCACAAGATGCTACGTCAAAGCTGGAGTCCTCGCTGAGCTGACCATCGAACGTCCATTCAATATCAGCGAAACCTTTAATAACTTCACAGAATCGATTGGCGATGCGATAGAAAACACAGCTGACATGGTCATCAACTATGTGAAAAACTCTACCCGAGGCGTGGTCAGAAAATTTAGCGATGGCATCGACCTCGACGACTTCGACCTGCCGCCGCTTGAGCTTGACTTCAATATTGATGTTCCAGAGATCCCCGAGGTTGCGCTACGGTTCCAGTTTGATGAGTTGGAGCTCTACGTAGAACTCAATACGGTCTTGTCGGGCGGTTTCACCTACACACTGAATTTATACACTTCGCAAACTGCGTTCGGTGTTCAGGTGAACGAAGATCTCTTCTTCGGCGTCGTTGTCTCCGTCGACTTAATGTTGAGTGCTGAGGCGGAGATCAGTATCACTAGCGGGTTTCACATCAGAGTCGAGGATGGAGCTGAGCTGAAGCTTACACTGTTTGGCGAGGACCTCGCGGACACGGATTTGTAAGTTCCTACCTCCGTCTTGGGGTAAAAATAGGTATCTAGGCCGGGCACACTCGCTAACATGCCTCTCGCGACTACTAGTAAGGGTGGCCTTTTCGAATTTTTACCCGTGACCATCGAGAGCGCCGGCGTAGTACTCAAAGGTGCACTACGGATTGGTGTTCGGGCGGGCTTTGAGATATCCACACCCGAATTCAACATCGCCGGCATCGATGTCGCCGATGTTTTTGATATCAGAGCTAGTGCTGGCGTCGAGGTCACTATCTGGACCCATCTCGCAGAGCTTACTACAAACGTTACCATAACCCCGGCTGGAGACGAGGACGGATGCAAATTGCGAGTCGAAGAGACTTACCAATTCGGCATCGGTGCTGCGGCAGGTGCGACGGTCGCCCTAGCGGACCATACCTGGGGCCCGGCACCAAGTACTACGATTCCACTTTTCTCAGCATCATTCACACAATGCGCCATTCAAGCCTCCACTACCGACTCTTCGGCGATAACGTCCGCAGCTTCGATTGCAGCGCGGCAAGCACCAGACAGAACAACTAGCGAGGATCTAACGACGACGACGATACGTACAGAAGTCACATACCGTGGTGTCCAATGCATGGCCCAGGGAATGATCGATTGTCCAGTGTCCCTTCAGAAAACTACAAAGACCGTGACCGAATTAACACTTGTGACTGCTGTTCCACGTGGAGTCGAGGCAACATTCCCAGCCACGATACAGACTGCCGGAGTACAACCAGTACCGTTCGGTTCAGGCGTAAATAGACTCTTCGAGAGGCCAACGCCAACGCCAACTGATCTAGCAGAAGCCAAATCTGACGACGGCGGCTTTCTTGAGGGTAAAGTCGGCGGGGTCGATAAGCGAATTATCCTCGGCGTGAGCATCGGTGGTGGTATCTTGGTTCTAGGCGCCATCATCGGCGGAATCATGTGAGTACACTATGACATTACTTAAGTCATCCGACAACGGAAACACTAACTTGGGAACAGATTCTGTTATAGACGCCGAAAGTATAAATCCGTTCCACCACCGCCCCGCGACCATGGCCAAGGTACTTCATACGAGAGAAGTAGCCTGTTGAAGGGAGCTGGCCTTTACGACCCCGGCAAAACTCATGTGTACACGACCACAACGGAAGTACGCGGCCGCTAAATGACGTCTTTTTACATTCATATTTACGACAATTTTCTTCATCGGCGTATATGATTTTCCCGAGCGGGAGGCAAAACACCGTATCTCAACTTTGATTGGGAGTATATATAATACTGGATATCCTATATATTATTCTTTGGCATATGGGACTGGAAGGGAGTTCTAACATCACCGCTCAGTTTATGATTTACGAAATGATTTGAGCTAGGCGTTTTGGTGGACTTTTGGGTTCAATGGTTCAATCTTATATCCTGTATCTCGTTAAATGAATGATTTTTTTACGTATGCACGTACAAGACGGTCCATGAACAGAAAACGTTCTCAGAATTATGCCGTTGCTTTTGGTAAATCAAAATGTTGGAACTTGATTATCAAATCGGTAAAATGGTTTCTCATTGAATCAGCAGGGTGGTAAGACGAAAGGATCTAGCTCGAACCAAGCTCGACCCACTCAAGCACCCAAGCTACAAAAGCTTGATACCTCAGCCACGGAGGAAACCTCAAGAGCTCCCCCCGAAGTAGTTAACTGATCGCCGGCCGGCTGCATGTATTGTTTAGTAGGAAAAACGGGAAATAAGCCGCAGCTGTAGCATCGAGTCTAGTTCTGACCCACTGCTAGCTTCGGTGGAAACGGCTGCAGGCTAAGGAAACTAGCAAACTTTGCAGCTCGGGTAGTGTAGACAAGCTTTGAAGCCAATATCATGATTGTCTTCAATGCAATGGGCTGTACAAAAAAGCAACAAAAACAACACGATCCGTAGATTTCCGGAACCATAACGCGGTGCCAGTCTCGTCACACTCGGTGCATACTAATTGCGTGCCAAACTTTATTTTAATAATCATTCATTTTGCATCTGATATCTCAAATTCAATCTGGTAGTTCTTCGATTTTTAAAAAGAAAGAAGCCTCAATTGCTTTAGTACCGGAGTCTCCAACCCACAAAACCGTGGCTGTATAAGAGTAACGCAACGAGACCATGTCGACCAAGAACATGCAAAGTCGGTTCAAGGAGATAACAGTCCCCTGACTTTTAGGTAAGAAAAATTCGATGTTGGAGCAATCGAGAGACCGTCGATTGGCTATCCGAATTTGTGAGAGGGTCCGCATATGCGCATGGACCGATCCCATGTTTCAACTCCGCGGGGGAACGGCATTGCCTTGTTAAACGAGTTTAAGCTTATTTCCATAGATCGATGCACACTGGTCCCATACCCAGTATCAACCGGTTCACAGAAAAGATGTTAGAGGTGGGCTGAATTCGCTTGGATCTTCCTCTTCCGTGTCACTGCAATGTCTATCGGTTATAGAATGCCGTGGTATACATATACACGTGACACGGGAAGCATATAATCTCTGATATGTGCCCGTTTTAAGCTGTTGCAGATGGAGATCGGATCATTCGGTGTTATTAACCCGATTCTCAAAGCTTGTAACGATAGAATTCCCGGGTTTTCTGGAGGATAAGTTTTGATTAAGCTGGCGAGCGCTGCGGCGACAGCGTCGAGTAATACGGCGACTCGGTAGCGGTTGGTGATCAAGAATGGTACTTCTCTCGTCGTATGAAGAATCCTGCTTGGGGTCCAACTCCTGATGCGAGAGTGCCTCCAAAGATCCCTCGGGATCCTAGGATATCTCACTCGACATCCTGATAGCTAGGTTTTCCCAAGAAATTTTTACAAAAGAACTAAGAAAAAGCTGAAAAAACGAAAGAAGATAAAAAAATAAAAAAAATCGGCAACCAAGTGGCTCGAGCCGAGACATCGATCTCCAACGGAGCATACGATTACAGATACTCACAACGGGAACGAATCCAGGCTGCAGCATTTTATACTAACCACCCAGCTACCGATACTATATTTAGCGCAGCGATGCAAATATAAAGGGCTCGGTCACCCACTGGCGAATCGACGTATTACTCAAATGGAATGAAGATATGCATACGTACTAGTATAAATATATCTCGAACGAACCCCTCTTTGTTCGACGGTACTATCTGTACACCTTGAAACTTCTTTCTTTGTTCTTATGCGACCCGACAGAATGGCTCCATCTTTGAAAAATCTCTCTTTGGCCCTGCTGCTAGGCTTTGGTGTAGCACTTCCCGGGGTCGCAGCCAAATCAATCGAGGCTGCAGCCATCTGGGATGACGTCTCCTCAACCAAGGATCTGGGGAAACGCCAATCACCCCTTGATTCATATCGACCCTTCTCTGTTCGCCGAGGCGCACCCGGCACGATGCTATGGGATATTCTCGAAACCCCATCATCGATGGTGCCGATAAATACCCGCTCACCATCCAAACCTTTCTCCAAGTGAATGCGAACGTTATCTATAACAACACCAACATCATTTTCACAAATACCGCGAACGCGGACCCTCAATTTCGCATCATGCATATCTCATTCCGCGGTATGACAAACAGCGTCGTCATAAGCTCTCGCAATGCTGGTACCTTCGTCGGACAAGTCTCTACAATCTTCACCCTTGAGGACGCAACATGGCAAACGAACCCTATGACTTTGGAGCGTACGATCCGTTTCACCGTCGAACCGGTCACTTCGAACGACGGTACGGGACGGAGGTATAGGTTGACCTTCGCTCCGACCCGATCCTCGGCCGACAATTTGATCCACACCTATACCGTCCCTGCCGGCTTCCCAGCAGCCACGAAGGCTAGCCATATCTACTTCCAGGACAATGCGAGCCCTCGTTTGAGCTCTGAACTTCAAGTTACTTTCGGCCTACCATTGAACGCCTAAGCGGCGTACCGCTGAGAAGCGTATTCCAGGGATAAGTGGATTAATTAAATAATTGGATAAACGGGAGTTGTACTTTAATCGATGCTAATACTGAGTTAATGCTTGCGTCGTTTGATTCAACTTAGTTCCGTGCAGTCCTCCGTGGACCGAAGCTCGGTACCTGTAATTCGGCTTGTTGGTGGCAGATTTCGGACTTTAATGGGTGAATTTCACCCGCTAAACTCCCTGCAATTCTCGTGTCTGCGACGGATTGGGTCGCTCTATCCTTTGGAACAAAAAGTACGCCATGCATATCATGCCTCAAAGTTAGATATCACATAAATTTACACCGAATTCCTGGATTTTGTTATTTGATAAGATGCATATGGTGGACGAAAATACAAAAATTATCCGATGCAAATGGTCTCGCAAGATGCAAAGATGAAGTCCAGATTGAAAAGCTGCGCACAAAATCCAACATAACCAACCAAACTGAAACAACAAAGGCAGAGATTGCAAGAAGTGCCCGGTTATGAATTGATCATTGCGCTCATATGATCATGGAGCAGCCAGTGGGAGAAATAGAAAAGCGTTCATAGACCATAAGTTATGCCAGTAGAGTACTTAGTATACATTAAAAGAAATGTAGAATAAACCGTACCAGGTGGGGGCTTTCGGGAAAAGATGAGCCATCAATTAACAACCGTCGGAGAGAAAATAAATATACAAGTTCGGTTGCTAAGAGGCGGAATGCATGACGCTATGCTAAACGGTCATAGAGGTCATTACAAAGGAGAGAGAGCGGGAAAAATTGGTTATGCTCCGTACCGATGGGGATGAGGGGAAAGGCGCAACTAGAAAAGTAGAAAAAAATGTAACCACTAATAATAAGACAAGAATAGAAACACGAAACAACTTAAAGCAGCAGAAGAAAGACTTCAGGTAAATGATGGTATTGGGGTTCGAACAATACAGCAAGAAACTATAGTTTATCGCCGTTTGCGATCCCAATCCTTGGTTGTCGTTAGTATCTGGAAACAGTACGAAGTGCAGGAAACAAAAAGCGAGAAGCAAGAGTTCATGATATCATCGTTAAAGTCATTAAAGTAACCTCCAATGGGAGGCGAGCTACCAGCAGCCACAGTATGAGGGGTCATCAATCAGTCGAGTCAAGGAGTCATCAAAGTCATGGGTTATCATCCAGGCCGTTATCAATGCAGTCGTCTTCAAACAATAAAGCGAGACACCGATTTATTTTTCCGCGATACCGGCGGGTCTGGAAGATGCTGGGGCACCCTGACTAACGATCCGTCCACTGACCTTCCTGATCCTGCCATCCCTGGTATGATTGATAGCTCCTGTTCTTCGAACGGCTCTGACCTTTAAGAGTGGCCCGCTATTGCTCGGCTTAGCGCCAGGAGCGACCATATGCGGTGGTGTCTTGTCGCCAGAGATCTTTCTAATGGTGCTGCTGCCGAAAGGACTGCCCAGTGGAGTGGTGCTCGTAGGGGCGGCCGAGGGGGTGGGAACCTTAGAGGTTGGTGTGCCGGTAACGGTCGAAATGGCGTAGGATTGACTGGCAGTCCTACTACCAGCCTTAGGACTCCGCGAGCTGATGCGCTTAGCAGTGACGCGGAGATGAAGCTCCTCTTCAGAAAGCTCTTCAGCCTCAATGCAAGAGTTGTTTTCGTCGTCGGTGTCAACCCTAATTCCATCGACGTATTGCTTGGGGTCCTCGTGGACAGAGTAGCGGTTTGGGCTGAAGAATTTAGCCGAGTTCTTTCGTGGTTGACCGGGAGTGGGGACCGGGAGGTGCTCTGGAGAGATGTCATTGCCGACGGGAGCGATCTCCCCAAGGACGGAGCGGCGTCGTGGAGGTGTCTGCTCAATCGGAGTTGTTATCCTCGATCGGTGCTTGGCCAACTTGGTGGAGCCTTGTTGGTCTTGGAGAAGCTGGAGCTGGGAAAGAAGATCTTTGCGCTCTTCTGCGTATGCATCTTCAAATGCCCACTGTCTAATGGTGTCGTGCTTCATATGCATCCAGTGTTGCTGCGGTCCAACCACCATACCCGGTCTCATGAATCGCATATAAGCAATGCAGGTGTTGGCAGAGAACCCGTAGCGGTAGATGAGATATGCGCCAATCAGACAACCGGTTCTCCCGAGTCCAGCTTTGCAGTGGACTGCGATCTTCTTCTTATTTGCAATCATCTTGTTGCAAATGTTGATAAACTTCCTAACGGTTTCATCGTCCGGGCAAGTTCCATCGTCGAAAATCATGTCTACGTGGGCAATCCCCATCTTGACGAAGTACTCTGAGGGGTAGAGGTGTGAGTTCAATCGGACAACCACACCAACGTCTTCGGTGTAGAAGTATTCAAGGACGTTACGGAAGCTTTCCGTGAGCTTGGTATTTGCCAGCTCCTCAAGATTAGTGGGGAACTTGCCACCTTCGGGCTTGTGCCTAGCAAAGAACTCGTTGGTGTACTGTAGTTTTGGTCCCATCTGGCCGTTGGCGAGCTTCTTTGGTGGAGGTGGAGGCGGAAAGATAGGTGAAGCGAAAGCGATGAAATCGGGGGAAACCCAGTTGAAATCTCCCTGGTCGACCCGCTCAAAACGTTCATAGGCCTCGACATCAAAATACTTAAGAGAGATTAATCGATTTTCCTTGGCCTTGAAAATGCCATAAAGAACGTCTTGTATGCTGATCATATAGTCGGCTTGACTGTAGCCGGCATCTCTGAAGGGCATCAATGGGGGGTCAAGCTGAGCGATAGGTGCCAAAGCCTGGTGCGGGGGCCAGTTCTGGACCAGAACCAGATAGGCAGCGACGAGACACGCAGCATTGGCACGGCTTCTCGGGTCACTCCTGCTCCAGAAGACGATTTGGCGATTCTTATTCTCCTTGGCGCTCATATAATCATGGAGACAGATAGCAAACCGATACAGGTGGCCAATGTTAAACGGGCCGAAGTCCAAATGGAACTTGTTATAGAAGAGACGGTCATCGACGGTAAAGAAGATTGGGCCTCTGGTCTTGGAAGGCGTGGTAGTCTTTCCTCGAGGAAGCTTGGACGGCGAACCTCGTCTGATCGGGCTGAGCTTGGAGTCCTTGGTGGACGACTGTCGGTCCGGTCTACGAGGGAATGGGATGACTGTGGTGTTTGTTGGTGGGGAGCTGTAGGATGCAAGATAAAGACGGTCTAGCTCGTCCACACATTAGCACCACGTCTGTACATCTAAGCATCCATCGATGGACACGGGTAGGCTCTATCAGCACGATCATTCGGTGTACGTACACTTGATTAGCTCGACGACGAGGCCGTTGGCCGATTTAACTGGGGGGGCTGGCGGTAGCGATGATGCCGGGATGGCAGGCGGTAGGCTGGGCTCTGGGGTCTTAGGGGTATTGGGAACAGAGGTGATGGTCCTCTCCCGACGGGGAGTGGCGGCCACCGTCGACACCATTTGGACGGGTGGTTCTGGTGGTTGCTGGGGCGCACGGTAGGGCTTGAAGGAGTAGCGGGGAATCTTGGCGGTTGTCTCTGGCTTCTAATGATAACGATATAGTTTGGGTGGTAGTGAATATGGGAGGTAGAGGGTGATGATGGTGTAGTCTTGAGTGATGGATGATGGGGAGTGATGCTGGTGGCTGGTGTTGTTTATGTTTATGTTGTTGTTGTTGTTGTTGTTGAGGGTGTGGTATTCTGTTTGCCCAAAACAGCAGGTCTGCGCATCACCAGATGACGATCGAGGGCGTCTGTGCGATTTATATGCGTAAATGCCAATATAAATAAAACAGTAAACAAGAAACTCCGAGTCTCCGAGATGATGGCGGTTGCGAGACGGTTGAATATATAGTAGCAGATCGAAAGGGACAATCGTGATAGATAGAGATCGTTTGGCGTTTGATAGTACCGAGTGTTCTCTGAGTAGAATTGAATTGGGTTGAATCGAAACAGAGCAAAGAGAGACAAGGTAGGCGGATATACTCTGTTCAGAGCATGTGTATTCTTGAGTGTAGACGAGTGTCACAGTCAGCTGCCTGACAGCCTCTTTTTGAACTACACATCTCCACCAAACCCTGGCCGCCGTTTATTATTGTTGTCTTCCTCGAAGCAGCTGTTTGTTGACCAGCTGGACCCTGCAAGGTACGTTTCTTGGCACGGGCGGGGCCAAACAGGGTAAGTGCCCACGCGGATTCCCGTCGCCAGGCCAACGACCCCTGCTTCTGGCTACAAGGCTGGCCCTCCCACACAACAGAGTTAAGCTGGCACCTCCATCGCCACCTCACACCACCTGATCTTCCAATCGAATCCCTTCCGCCAGGCGCCAGACACTGCATTCCGCTGCCACCTCAACTTGCTTCTCCACCTCAACTGCATCTCCACCACTGCAGGTAATTTAAGTATGGCTGATAACGACTTCCCCCATTCCCTGTACGTCAAGTCCAACCGTCACATTCCCCAACCCCACTCTCCTTCTTCCCTTCTTCCACCCGCATTCTCGTTACCTAACACCCACCCATAACAATCCCGGAGGCTAATGGACCCAAACAAATAATGTGTATGTGTAAGTATGTAAACAGCATCCTCAACGTCCCGCTCCCGACCCCACGGCTGGCTGCCATCCTGGCCCGCTCTCTGTCGGTCGACAAGGAACTGTCGCCCTTCGTGCAGCGGTCCTTTTCCGTTGCTCCTGACGCTGCAGAAGTCCTTGTCATCAATTACAAGGCCTCGACAGCCCGAATGCTCCGTGTAGCCGTCAATGGGTGCATGGAAAGCCTCAATCTCGTCCTCGAAGTCTGTGAAGAACTCGATCAGGAAGCCCTTGAAGAGTCAATAGAACTATAGACACCGTTTTACATAATAGATACACCCTCTCATTTCACACCCCTCTCTTGCAATCACAATCACGATTCCCCAACAGGCAAGAAGGGAGTGTGTACTTGTCCTGAATCACAATGTCGGAGCTAGCGCCGCCGCCGCTCCCACCCGGAGCAGAACAGCTATCAATCGTTCTTCCCCATAAGCCTTCGGCTTCCCTTTCTTGCACATTCATAAAGGGCACAACAAACACCTTGATCGTCTTTTTGAACGGTTTGGGCCTCCCGCAGTCCCACTGGTGGCCCTGCATATCCCAATTTCTTTCCCTAAATCGTGTATACCCGTCTATGATAACCTACGATCGATACGGTCAAGGTTTGACTACGGACTCAGATCCCCAGGATGAAGAACGGACGACGCTACCACCCGGACATCGCCACGACATCGTTTCGGTCACGCGCGATCTTCGCGCCCTTTTAGAGTCGATATCGACGTCTCGCATAGCCCTACCTCTCTCAGAAGTACCGTTGATCCTCGTAGCGAATAGCATTGGTTGTCCACTGGCTCGCTGCTACTCACAAGTATATCCGAATACCGTCGATGGTCTATTGCTCCTCGATTCGTACATGACGGATACAAACTTCATCGATTTGTACCCGGATCCCGCTGCCCCCGGCTTCGATGAACACTCTCTACCTGTTGGGATAACAGTCGAGGACCTCCGTGCCGCAAGGGAGGGTATGGGAAAGCTATTTCATCCCACTGTGACAAACAAGGAAGGCTTCTGGAGGGGGAATATTACTAGCCTACTGCCTCATAGCTACGAACCAAAGCTCCTTGCTTGGAAGCATGAAGGCGGCGGAGACGGCCCCTTTGTGACGGTTGTAGGTCATGATTGGGATGTCTTCGCGGAAGAAAGCCTGAAGATGAAAGGCATGACTAAAGCAGTGGCGATGGAGTATACTAACCCGGCTTGGGGGAGGTATAACGAAGGCCTTGTGAAGATAACAGGCGAGGAACGAGGGCGAAGGCTAGTAGCTAAGGGGGCCGGCCATTTTATACAGCAGGGAAGGCCTGATTTAGTGGCCGAAGAGATAGACAGGATAGTTAAACTAACAAGTGGTTGATTATGATCAATTCAAAGATCTAGATATATATAATAACCTTGCGGGGTTCAACTGCGGCTGGGATCCATTCCAAGGATGTTTTCAGGCTGCCTTGACTCGCTCCAGCGGAGCCTCAACTGCAAAACTTTAATTAGATCACCAACAATACTTATATCTGCCCACCCTCCCGTGATGATTAAGCCACTGGCGCTGCTCGCTACCATGGTCCTGCTCCTGCACGAAAAACGGTGCGAACCATTGTTTCGTTCGTGTGGCTGGGCCCAGGCAGATGGGAAAGGTAAACATAGCCACTTGGGATGTTTAATTATGGGACTGCAGGTTAATCTATCTGAGCTCGACGTCTGCCTACAGAAATGCTAGTCGCCTTTAGGCGAGTCGACAAGCATCTCGGCATCCACCCTATCCAATCTGCTTCACCGATTGCCTGACATTCGGCAGTTGACGACACGAGCCCTAAAAAAAACGATTGTCGCCCGTCTGGCCTGTAGAGCCGCAAGATTGGAGCACGGGGGCTCCAGGGGTTTGAATCATGTTTTAGTTCGCGATTCGAATATATACCGACTAGCTGGGCAGCTTGGTTTTTCCGAAGGCCATATGCAATTCGTTCTTTCTTTCCCCTTCTTTCGATTACAGTATTAATATTCCCTTCCGACGGGGTATTCAAAATCATACGTTTTCAATACGGAGAGCTTATTCCCGGCATTTTTCAATCTAGAGATCGCGATCAATGTCGCTTTCGAGACTTTCGCTATAAATTCCCGAATCATGATGTGGCTCTCGAGACGACCCTCAATATTGTGCTTGTCTCTCTTCCTCAGCGCCATAACCGGGGTATACTCCCAGTCAGTAGACTGCACCGCTTCAAACCGAACCGCAAATACCCAAGCAGAACTCGACGCGCTTGCAGAATGCGTCACCCTCTCCGGCGACCTCGAGATCGGAAAGGGAATTATCAACGCTACAATCAAGGGAATTCAAACAATCCGGGGGGGGATTAACGATAAACTATGGCGCAAAGATCCAACGTCTTGAAGCACCATCTCTCACCCTAATCGGGACGGGCATACGCATCAATGGCGCTTTGAACTTAACTGTTGTCCGCATGCCAGGACTTGCGGCTGTGGGTGCTATCCGGCTCGAAAGTCTACCTAGGCTTAGGTCGGTGCAGTTTAGCTCGCAGGTTGATTCTCTTGGTCAGGATTATTCTTTCCAGCTGGTTATTTGGTCCACGGCTATCGAGTCTTTGGCGGACATTATCTACAGAAATGTGGAGGTGGTTCAGATAATCGGGAATCCGGGGATGTTCGACATCAACCTTCCAATCCAGAACATCACGGGCGCCCTCGCAATCCGAGAAAATGGGGAAAACACCAAAGTCACTTTTCCAAACCTAGAATCAGTCGGTCACTTGGGCATCGGCGCAAAAGTCGGTGAAGTCAACCTTCCGAATCTAACCCGAGTCGACAGGAGCGTGGAGATATTATCATCAAACCTCACAAGACTCGAACTACCTAATCTCGTCTCTATCGGTCCGCGACGGGTGTCAGAAGTGAAAACGAGTGCATCGTTGGAAATTAGTCGGTCGCCGAACATTACTGAGGTTTCGTTCCCGAAGCTTGAATATATCACAGCGGATTTACGGATCAATGGGTCAGAGAAATGGAATACTTTGAATGGGTTTCCTGCACTCGAGAGTGTAGGAGATGGCATCTACATCGATGGCTCGTTCTCAGAGATAGATTTCCCGCGATTAAAAGCCGGGCGCGCGGAGTCGACATTCTTTATGAAGAGCGCCGCGGTGGACTGCGACAGGTTCTTGGATCAGACGTTATTCACGGATGGGAACTGGACTACCAATGTCACCTGCAATGGCAATTCATACGACGTAAACCCAAACGACAATACTGCTGAACAAACGGATAAGAAGCCACTATCAGGCGGCGCAATAGGCGGTATCGCAGTTGGAGCTTTAGCCGCGGTTGGAGTCGGTTTATCCATACTTTTCATCTGCTTTAGAAGGAAAGGGTATACATTACCTTGGAGCAGACCTCTGCCACCCAAGATTCCGGAATTGGGCGACGAGGAGTCCGGAAAACTTAAGGCGGAATTACCGACGAGAGAGAGAGCCGTGGAGCTTGATGCTGGAAACCTGGCGCCGGAGCTAGAAGGGAGTATACCACTGGCTGAGTTGGAAGGGGCATCGAAGGGCCCTCGAGCCCCTGAGCACGAGGCTTTGGCCCCGATACCGCCACCGCCACCGAGATAGCGCTCGATGTTGCAGATTTAATTCGTTTCCCTTTTTCGTTTGAAGATACGAAGCCAAATTGTAGATGGAATGGGATATTCGGATGTATATACCGCTGGCTTTGATACCCACATAGTTGGTCTCCTGCAATGATTTTACGAATTTACTTTGAAATTATACCTTCTGAATATCAACATGTTCCAACGCCTAAGAAAATTTTGCAGAATATTAATATCTACACATTCTAGCGGTCCCGTTCGAATTGAGGATTGGTTTACTGTCGCTCTTGAATTCGACCTGAGAATTCGTGCCCAGTTAGTCTAGGTCCAATTAAGCCTGAGGCACTTCGACTTCTTGGGAAGACAATCGAATTCGGTTAGTCATGGTTCGTGGCTATAAATAAGCGGTCTAAAAGCCATGAGCGCCCCAAAAATACCACCTATTTGTCAATTATCAATCACAAGCGTATTTGCAGCAAGGTTGCTTGCAGTTGTCAATCCTTGAAATTGATTATGAATCGAATGGGCTCTTGTACAAATGGTTTATAGTGGTATCGGTATTCTAAGCAACAAAAAAGGAAGAAAACCAAAACACATGGAAGAAAAATAAAAGCATCCCAAGTAGAATACTTAGTTCACGCCCCGAGGCTTTCTTCTTCGTGAGTATCGCTCCTTAGGATAAACAGGCGGGTTCCACAACCACGGAATTGATAATGGTGCATCCTTGTAAACGCTCTTGCTCTGGAACTTTCCCCAAACGTCCTTTACACTTTGTAGAACAGTCCTTCCAGCGAAAGATGCGTCGGTGTCTGGAACTGGGAGGGGTGCCCATTTGCGACTGTGGAAAATTCCCGGGTAGCTTTCGTTCAGGTAGACCTTGGTGACGTCGAGGCTGCGAAGGGTGTCACCGGTCTTTTGGGCCACTAGATCAAAGACGTTGGCGCCGACATCGTACCGACCGAGGGATTTAAGTCCCCAGTTGGCTTGTACTGTGGATAGTTCACTGTAGTGATCTGTAAATGCAGTTCGATGGTGAGTATTTGAGTTGAGAATATGTTGCTGTTGGTTTTCGACTTACTATAGAATGCCTTGTCCGAGGATCCAACCAGGTTCTTTGGGACAACGTCGCCTAACAGAATACTAAAAACCCGGTTTTGCCTTGGGTAGGTATCGTTTTCGTCGAAAGTGACGAGAACGAGGGTGTTGTTGATGAAGTGGGGATCCTTGAGCAGTGGTTCCAAAAACTTTCGGAGCCACTTTCCGGCATATGTTATCGAAGTGCTACGATTCGAGGTCCGTTAATTCTATCTTTACAATAAAAATGCATCTGGGGTCCCATACTCATGTCCGTTATTTTGTTGGTCTGGGGTAATAAAAAGCTATAGCTTAGGTCAGATAACAGGACCAATCTCGATGGTTGGGAGGGCCGTACCCATTGAGGAAGCCTGTTACTTTTGAGGTCCTCATAGAATAATGTGAAATTCTTGGTACAAGCACGACGATCGGGAATATCCGCAATAGATGCATGCATTATTAGAGGGCTATTTTTCGTCGTTAGTTAGTATAAGCTGTGGCACTCGGGTGGCTTTCAGGACCACCTACTTATGTTTTTTAACGTATCTGTTTTTTCGGGTCTTCTCTTCCTTAAAGTACTTCCCGGTGAAACCGGTGTACGGCATGTACTCCATGTACTCTCCCCAGCTGATACCCTTTTCCTCAAGCAAGTCTACGATTGTAGATACATTCGCGGGTACGATATTGTCGGAATCATTATTAATACCATAGTAGTCCCCAGAGACCTAGGCACGTCTGAGTTATTGTTTTCCCACTTTAGGGCCTCTAAGACGGGTTAGACATACTGCTGCAACGTAATTTGGCTCACTGGGGTGAGTAACTCCAAAGTAATTTTCCAATGTGATCCCTTGATCTGCGAAAAACTTGATGTTCGGGTCACCCGCGGCTTTGTTGTAGTCCGTATTCTCGAGCCATATCGTTATAAAACGATTGAATGCTTTCCCCTGGACATAGCTAACCGGGGAAAGGGTGTAATCGCCAACGGCGAGGGGCAGTAGGGCGCTAAGAAGTAGAAATCTGGTTAACATCCTGTCTACGTCGGTATTCGTCTAAGATGTCGCCACTTGGTGTTTTGGAAAGGAGATCGACCAAACAACCTCAAACGGATCGCAGGCGGAGCAGGAGACTGACGGAGTATGGGTATAAGTATAGAGCCAAAACGTCGATTTTTTGACGCCAAATAATAACCCTATGCTTGAAAACAATATTGCGAACCCCACGGCTAGGACGGTGACTTGAATATAGAATGCAGTATCCCTGCCCTCGCCCTGCCGGAGCCTAGTATGCACATATCGTCGAAGTGAAGCCGGAATCATCTTGACATGAGGAACCTCATAGTGTAACAGCCACCCTCCTTCCTTTCTTGAGGCGAATTGTAACCCAGGTTGCTTCTCCGGAGTCCCGATGTTGGTGCGATATCTGTCAAAATGGCCGGCGCCACCTTGGTCGCTGCAAGAATCCTTGTGAGTTAGTTGCATGGAATACGCTTCCAGTCGCTTATTCGGGAATACAAGTTTCCTTATGCGAGGGCGACAACCAGGGATGATGAGGACTTACAGATTAAGTTCGGGGATCGCACATTCTATATCAAGCTGGAATCACGATATCGCGGCCAAGCGGGAGGCAACTGTATCAACCGAATGACAAGCTTTTCCTCAGCAAAGCATCACAGGGTCCAGGGCACGGGATACAGTCGACGATATGATTGGTTCAGAGGCTGGGAATTGCCTTGAAGGGGAAGGTCGGCCAAGGCACCGACGTTCCGAGGATGAGGACAGGGGTGGCTTTTTCGGTGTGTTGGAACAACCTTTCTTCGTCTTCGCGACACGTGCCGTTGACATGGACATCATCGAGGCGGAAATTCGAACTTCCATTATCTCATCAGATCACCAACGACTGGAGTGGCCCTCGCTGCCGCATACCCGGCTTTGCAGCATGCAGATAGTAGAGAAATCACTTCTTCGAAAGCAGCTGAAGTTGTGGGCGCTGCATCGTGTAAGCTGACACCTGGCGTTCCCGCGATTACTAGCTGGACCGCTTCCGAATATCAAATTCTTGCCCGCTCCCGCCGGCTGAGCCAACGGCTAGCCATATATAAAAATACCATTACGCTTCAGCAGCTGTATTCTGGGGGCACTGTTTCACGGAACGTCGCAAGCATATGATTCAGATCGGCTTGACGTCGTGATAACTGCCGCAGTGATGGCTAGACCGCGGACGATAAAGACCTCACCCAATTCACAACACAGCGATGCGGAAGTAGACGACGTCGACAGGGAGAAGTTGATGGGGGACTCAGGCACGAGGGAAATGATGTTGAAACGGAGGGCACTTTTCCGGTCGATTGTTTTACTGCTGGCGGCCGGGACCTTAACGATAACTATCGGGGCCCTTTTGACCAAGTTGGACGGCGCGACTCGCTATGCGCCGAAATTTCAATTCTTCGATCTTATACCGCACCATGGGAATTGGACAATATTGGGGCCGGTGGCCACTGCGGGCACAAGCAAGGAAGCACAGTCTTTTATGCGGGATCCTTCGGAATATGTGCTATCACCACCAGACTGGGACCGAATTCGCGTTCGACCGAAGGTGAAAGAATACAACTGGAGTATCAACGACGTCTCTGCGAATCCAGACGGTGTTATGAGACCAATGATTCTCATAAACGGACAATTTCCGGGTCCGCTAATAGAATGCAACGAAGGAGACACCATAAAAGTAACAATCCACAATAACGCTGCTAATGCAACATCGTTTCACTGGCATGGACTCTTTCACAACGGCAGTAATTGGATGGATGGCACGACGGGTATTACTCAATGTCCTATCCCGCCTGGGGAAAGCTTCACCTATGATATCAAAACGGATGGGCAATATGGAACCTATTGGTACCATTCGCACTTTTCGACACAGTATACAGACGGGTTGTTTGGCCCCCTAGTAATCCATTCCCCTCGGGAGCCCAACCGGAATCGATACAAAACCGATCAGGTTGTCATGTTGCATGACCATTACCACGATCTTAGTAGAAATAAGCTATATGAATACCTCGCACCGGATGCAGAAAATGCAGAACCAATCCCCGATAGCGCTTTAATCAACGGCAGAAATCGGTAGGCGTTTATTATTACTCCTTTTTATATACGTTTCTTTATTGTTCCATTTCTAACGAGTGAGATAGACGGGATTGTTCGAAAATAAATAAGAAGTATACTTGCGATAGCTCAGGTAACAGACTTGCCGAAGTAAACTTAATGAGAGGGGCTTCCCACCGGCTCAGGTTCATCAATATTGGCGCCTTCGCGGAGTTCGAAACGGGCATCGATGGACATACCATGGAAGTAATCGAGGCAGACGGAACCGCTTTGGTCCCCCATCAGTATCACAGGCTCAACATCAACGTCGCCCAGAGGTACAGCGCAATCGTTCACGCCAATTCAACCGACGCTTCGGAATTCTGGTTGAGGGCAAAAATGATCAATCACTGTTTTTCTGACCCAGATGCCGTAGTCGAGCCGGAGGTCAGAGCTATCGTTAAATACACTATTGACAAACAGGTGAAAGATTCGCCTACGGTTACACAAGGGGAACAGTCGCTTCCGACCACGGCTCCATGGGACCGCGAAGTTGCGGTTGTGTGCCAGGATCTCGATGGAAAACTGGAGCCCGCTAACTCACTAGTTGCGCCAGAGCCTGACCAATTGATCTACCTTAGAAGCAACTTCCAGATAGGAAACTACTCGCTTAGCCGAGGGTTTTTCAATAGCTCGTCTTGGAGGCGGGATATGCGAAACCCCGCACTGAATAAAGTTATACTCACGAGGAACCGGGCTCCGGGAGACGTTACCTCAAATGACGTTATGAGAGACATCTTCCCGATCCAGAAGGGAATGGTTTTAAAGGTCGACGGAATCAAAGTGGTCGACCTTCTTATAGACAACTACGACGATGGGTGTGTCATAAGATCAATCCGCACGTTGCTTAGTCGGAGCTCCAAAGCTAAACGGGGTATAGGAACCACCCCATGCATCTACACGGGCATAAGTTTTGGGTAATGGCGCAGGGAAACGGTTACTTTAATATGTCCAACTATGATAGAATTCCCCGAGAAAATCGACTGCTCAGGGATACAGTTACAATCGGTAAGTCAGAATCAACGCAACGATATCGATGCATATTTTCGGCACAAATACTATGTGGATTCTAATAAATCTGTACAATAGAGGCATATGGATATGTCCTCATTAGATTCGTTACTGATAACCCTGGGATGTGGGCTTTTCACTGTAAGTGGTCCTGGCCGCAGCGCTCCAAATTAAGCCGACTAACTCGCAGCCAAGGCCATAACGTCTGGCACGCTGAAGCCGGCCTGGTGATGTCATTCTTGACCCGATCAGATATAGTGAAAGATTGGACCCTTCCATCTGATCTTGTTGGGTTCTGTTCGCATCCAAACGTAACAAATGGTTCGTTCGACGATATTAAGGATGTGGTGCCTCCGGAGTGGAGGCACGAAAATGGCGAGGGTTAGCGAAAGACATCCGGGATAGTTATTGGGGGCATTTTCTAGGCGTTCGGGGGGCGCTAGTCTATTATGCATATGTTATAAATATGCAGGTATGGTTACATGTTGCTGTTGTACAATAGCTGTAGATTGCCAGATATCCCGACTGGGTTAATGACAACTAGGTACCTCAAGTTGTGTAGGTAAATGTATCCAACTTCAACCTCTCAACATGGGTGCTAACATGAGGGAAATCCAGGGGCAGGAAAGGTCCGTTCACAGATCTATAACCCGGAATCCTCTATACAATTGTCCGAACCGTGTACAATCTTGCAACTATGGCGGAAATATACGGGAAATATATCTTTCAATGACTGGGGCGATAACTGGATAAAGTTTCGTCATCCCAACTGCAATATAGTCAGTAAATGTTTGGTCGATCTTGCAGGGTTGTATTCCACTTGGATCGATTTAACTTACTTCAAGTACTTCCCGCTGAGGCTCTTGTCCACCCGCAAAGCAAGGTTGGCAAGGACTGCGCCAACATCCTCCTACATTAACAACAAAAGTTAGGTCTGGACCGCGGTACCGAGGAGGGAGTTGTAAAAAACCGGGTAGTCGAAATTAGGGCTTACCGGCTGGACCATGCTTTCATTCTCTTTCAAACTTTTGAAGAAAGCGCTTTCTCCGCTGGACATGACATCTGAATGAACACCGCGCAGTGCGGCTTGCATATCGGTGTCTACGATACCGGGCGCAATGGAGACAGTCGTGATAGCCGGTTCTTCAAGAGCCAATGTCGAATTAAGGTGGTTTATCGCCGCTTTTGTGGATCCGTATGAACCCCAGCCGGTCTACGCACGCAATTGGTTAGCAAGGCTTTCAATAACACTCAGTCAGTGTTGGTCGAAGCCGGAAAACATACGAAATACATGGTAGATGCTCCAGAGCTAACCAGAACAACTCGCCCGTTGGTCTTCCGGAGCTCGGGAAGGGCGCCCCTGATGAGTTCAACATTCGAAAAAAAGTTGACCCGATAGTTGGATTCCCAATCTTCGAGGGCTGCGACATCGATCTTCGCTATGGGATCCAGAATCCCATGATTAAGAAGTAGAGCATCTATCCGCCCCCATTTCGATACCGCAGCGTCTATTATAGCGGTGGGAATGATGGTTCTGAGTTCGGTAGACGAAACTGAGAAGTCGACGGAGGCGATTTCGAGGTTTTTGTGGGCAGCGGCGAGAGGCTCGAGAGGTTTGATATTTCGTGAGGTAGCGAGGATGTTTGGTGGGTTTGGGAGCCCAAGGAGGTATTTTAGAATGGCGAACCCGATTCCTAGAAGATACAGACGACTATATATCATGGGTTTAACAGGTTATATCGGTGAAAACAGACGCTTCTTACCTCGCCCAGCTCCAGTCAGAATAATGACGGGTACCTCAACCATTGTGAAGGGAGATATATGTTTCTTGAATGTCTCGGACTTGGAGGAGACTCCAAAACGTTTTATAAACCAAAGAATTAAAGTGTCTAAAGTTGGATATCTCGATACTGTATTTTTTCCCCTTATCCCGTAGGATAGCAGACCGAGAGTACTCAAGAGAAAGGGAGTAATAACCCGGTAGGAAGGGCCAAGTAATCAGCCCGATGTCGGATATCGCGCGCGAACAGGCAGAGTATTGTTTTGACGGGATGCAAGGTAGAATGCAATTTATCCTAGGGGGGCGTTTTACAATTATATACTCCCACAAAAGCCCCGCGCGGCCCGCTACTGTTCTCCCGTCCTATAAAGAGATCAGGAGAATTTGATTGATAACATACGCACGCTCACACCATGATTCCACCACCTCCCCCAGCCAAGCGTCAAAAGAAGCACAAAAGTGGAACCGAGAAGCGTAGAAGTTTTCTTCCCTTTTTTTGCTTTTCCGAAAACCAATTTCACGAACTCGATAACATCCGAGGTGAGATGCTCGAACATGTTAGTCCCGGTTCATGGTTGGCCAATTGGTGAACCCGTTGTGCAGCTAGCGCTTGGAAGAACCACTGATGCATATGCACTGCATGCAGGACCTTGCGAAAGACACCCTGATGTTGTATGTCTGAATGCGGCAAAGCACCGATTCCATCACTGTGAAGCCCCACTCAACCCCCAACTTCATTGGCTTCTTCGAACGTTCGTGTGATACGAGACCTTCACAACGTTTATCCGGTTAGCTTAACCTGCTTACGTTTTCGAGGGTAAGCTACGTGTGTTCCCTTTCCTCAATGGGTGACGGGAGGCGTTGTCATATTCTGGCGCCTTAATTCCGCAAGGATCTGACGTGACGCTAGTCCTCGCGTCCGAAGATCTTAATAATGTTCTTAAGCTCCATGGATCAGGATGAGTTTCAGCTTAGTGAAAAGAAGCCGAAGTGGAGAAAAACTAAACTTGTAGAACCCTACGAAAAATTCGGCTTACAGCTATTTGAGAAAACTTGGCAGCATTCTGCTTCTTAGATTGATTAATACCCGAATCGTACGCTATCCTCTAGTCGGAATTTGTGTTCGATTCTGCAGGGTACCGATCTTCTCTTACGTTCGCATTGTGCGTATATATGGGTATCAACGGCCCAAATGGTTCGAGCATTGGACCAGGGTTTCTGCCACCTTAACTTCTATATAGCTACAAAACCCAGCTTCAGCCAGGGCTGAGCTCCTGAACCCCTTCAAAATTTAATTTTGATATCTTTCGATCCCCATAATGTCACAGGGACGATGCAATTATGATACCAGCGATTTATTATCTGTGCCTCTCAATATAGAATAGCGCAGTTTAAAATGCGTCGGCTGTATTGTGTCTTCATTGCCCCGCCTGCACCCCGAAGTGAGAAAAAGAAAGCAAAAGTACTTACCTGATATCGCACTAAATCATGCGTGGCGTCGGCTCCACTTTAGCAAACATCTGAACCCCGCTATGCCCATGTTGCCTGTACGGGAGTGGCGAACCATTTCGGTAGATCCAAAGTCTGTAATTTCTACCGAGTTAATCAATTGAATCGCTAATTCTCGCGGGCTCGCGAAAGTTCTATCAATTGTCCTCTACCCGTCGACCTTATTGGCAGAAAAGTTGTATATGTAAAACCTTTATGACCCCACAGTACTACATGTGATCTTTAGCGGAGTCTTTTATACTTAGGTTGATCTGATTATTATTTAACAGACCTGAATAGTCAGGAGCTCAAGCAGAGGGATCGGGGGGGTGTGCGAGGATGTCAGCGATGTACGCCGGATCGATTTATCGGATTTTGTACTATTAGCTCAATCAGCGGTTTAGATAAGGTTATATAGTGGATTAATACCGAGAGAGCGCCGACTCATGTATTAAGACCCTGCCCCTGGCTTTATAGAAAAGCTTGTCAATATCACAGAAGACGATTGCTAGCTCCTCCATATTGGGTCTTACTTCGAATATAGTTCCGGAATTGGTCCTTGTTCTCCGGCTAGCACGTTGTGCCACTGACTTGGCTATAGCGCTAGTACCCACGGACCACGCTAGGAGGCTCAACGGTGGAGAGCGCCACGACAGAATTAACAAGCGCGGGTATTCATCCCACGTTGTAAACGCAGTCAATATACCAGTGAGCTCGTGCTGATATATAGACTTAGTACTTAAGTACTTAAGTATATATCCGTGTATGCGGTTCAAGGCCTTCGACCCGGGGTGAGGCTATATGAGGAGTAGCACCCCATACCCAGCCGGCGTGCGGAAATCGCGAGCGTGATTGAGGTGTCTATTGCAACGGTGTTTGTGGAAAAGTTCAAACTCCTGCGCAGCCGTTAGACCACAAGTTTGGTTTGACCAGGCCCTTGATCTTCGAGTGGGCGCCTCCCATCTCGAGTTATCTTGAATATTGGCTCACGCATACTATGATAAGTGGGTCCATTATCCTTGCCACTATAGCTGCTTTATTACCCAAGTAATTACCTAGTGGAGAACAAATATCTCGACAACATCGTCATTATTATAATGGTTCGTCAAGGCCTGCGTATCTCTGCAGATCTGGGTATAATATATAATGGTCTCGTTGTACTATGTATATACATGGGGCATTAACGTGTTTAAGACGCCCTTAATTGCATTTGCGGCTGGTTATATAGAGATTGGATCTAGATCAGGATGCATTGAGGGGCCATGATCATTCCATCAACGTGATCGGGAAATTTGAGGGAAGCCTGTACACATTATGTGATCTGAGTTTTCAATAAAAATTCAAATGGCTTCGAATATCCCAAGTATTTCGAGCTGTTTTGAAGGCCACCCTTTGATATAATCAGCTCTGTATTCGATTTTTGGGCATCGATTTCATTATAAAACTAATATTCGGAAAACCCGCTATAGATCAAGACATTCCGAAACAGATCTAGAGAACGTGTAGTGCAGCCTTGAATATTGATAGTTGTGACGTATTCACTCTTGCGAAATCTTGCCAACTGCCCGCTATGGTGATAGATACCGATTTTGCCCTCGCTCGCTAGCTTAGAGAACAAAGCTCATAATTGGGGTCTGATTCCTGGCTAATAGATTCAAATTTATATTGGGCAGTTATATATATAGTTTAGAACGCTCTTAACTTTCTACGGTCTGTGCCCCTTGATGCATTGCAAATATTGAGTTTGGAATGGAGTTCGCGTTCTGTGTTGTATTCCGAATCAATATTCCGGTGCAGTGAATATGCAATGAAGACTCGACGCGCGAACCAGTGCTCGCCTGACCTGGTTCCGCGACGTCGTTCGCCTCTACATGTAAGATTGGAATCTCTTTCCATAGGAGGGGATTGGGGTGGCGCTAAGAACCAGTGAAGCGATTCGCCTACCTTGATGATTGTCTGGATATGTCTGGGTTCGGAAGGAGGGAATGTCGAGATTGCTTGGAAGCACAGGGGTTGATGTCGAGCTTCTATGTTTTCAGTCCCGACGCCGTGGAATCGGCTAGCTAGTGTAAGACCCATATTTGGTAGGCCAAATGCATACGTAGAAGATTGTCTCTCAGCTCTTGGTGCTTCTTCCCAGTGTTTATTGGTGAAAAAACCGAACCTTTTCTCCATTATACTTGTTTACCATGTTTTTCCTGGGCTCATGAAACTCTAGCGAGCTTGCTTTTCCGCTGGTCAGTAACGCGGCGGAAGCCGGCGACCGACAATCAAGCAATGGCTGCGCGGTTTTTTGTTGGGAGACAGCCTAAAACCCGGGCTTACTTCATCGGTCCAGATATTGTCCGACCGCTCCCTCGAACTCGCAACTGGTGCTAACCTTGCAAGAACTCACCTGCAGTCTCGGCGCTGTAGGCTCCGGGTTGACCCATGAATCACTGAAGACTTGCAAACAGTGTACCTTCAAGTTACACAGGAGGCGGCTTGACACGTTCGGAGGAACCACCCCTGTCTGCGGATAAACGGGTTACACAAGCCGGCCAATGAAGGAGATCTCACAGGGACTCCTCTGCTCTTCATTGGGCCTTCTGGACAACCAGCCCTGCCCCTCTCGGCGGGGGAGCTGGTCACAACTGCAAAAAAAATGCGTGTTTCAATCCGGGGTGCCTGACGTCTCAATGGGTGGCTGCCATCATGTAACGTTTGCATTTATAGTTACAGATCGGTGAGTTTCGCACAGTGTGCGCGTGCGGTACAGAAGTCATGTTTGGTATACCCATGAGATCCCAGACTGCCGATTCCTAATCCGTCGGATTACTTTCAACTCGGGCGTAAAGGGCCATGGAAGCCGGCTACGATTATGGCTTGGAATCGATCAACTTCGTTTTTATTTTATTTTATTATTTTTTTTTTTCTGTTGCCCGTCCGAACCGTCCGCCTATTGCGCAATCCAGCTAGCCGTCAACGGCGAGGCCTTAAGGCTGAATCCGACCCTGACCTGGAAAAGGACCGAAAGCAGCCAGTTCACTATCCTTCAAGACGACAAGGGTTTCAAAAAGAAAGCTCCTAGCCGGTAAGCCATTTAAAAATGTTGGGGTGGACCCAAGTTCAGCTCAGAGATCTGACATTTCGGCATACTGAAACAGCTTTGTAGAAGACTAGACTTTAAACCGAAGCTCTACTGCTCGAGCAGCAACGTTATCTGTCAGTATAAATAACATGGTCTCTACGCCCAGATTGCCATGGAACATTTGCATTCCCATTTTTCGCTGCAAAAAATAGATCAAATGCATCAACTTTAATTTGCCCGACTCCCGTTATCTGTTAGCGATAACCAACCTGCTGCGAAGTCATGTCTTCGAATTCCCTACAGCGAGCCTTTTTGGGTCTGCCGATTCTGTCCATCGCTATCTTCGCCCTCCCTGCATCGTCGGTTATTCGATACGCGCTCTACCCGCTACCCGCCCTCCTCGCCCTCCAGGCGGTCCTACAACCACCTACCCAAAAAAGCGATGTCGAAGAAACATACTTATTAGGCCTCTTTACGTCCGCACTTGCATTCCGGCTCTTTGATTTCCTTTACTTACAAGGGTACGACACACCAAAGCATTTTTATCGGGTCGAAGAAGTTGGCAAAGTCAAGAAGCGACAGGAGTATCCACAACGCATCTGGGACCGCATAGGATGGGGATTCTTACTCCTTATTTCCCAGCGAGGGATAGGGTGGAACTTCCAGGTTCCGTTTTCAGAAACAAAGTACTGTGCGAATCGAACGGCATTCATTCGTTCGGCCGGCATCTGCTTATTGCAGATTTATCTGGGGCTATATCTCACCGGAATTTCTTATGACCTGATGGTGGGGGTGCTTCGTCACGACATCTCCGTAGCCGAATATCCTTGGGTCTACGATCTTTGCAAGAATGAGGTGTTCCAGATGGTGGTGATTCTGGCAGGATGGGTGATATCCATAATCTCGCATATCAGCGTCCTATACAACTTCGCCGCGGTTGTATGTGTTGGGTTTGGGATTGGCGGGTTCTGGAAGGAGATAACTTCGTGGCCGAGGGCTTTCGGACGGGTCAGAGACGCATGGAGTATTAGGAATCTATGGGGAAAGACATGGCACCAAGCTCTACGACGGGTAAGCTCTATTGGAACCAAGTTAATATTTCTATCACCCGAATTGGCTGGCATCAGTATGGGACTGCGAGATCCATAGAACTAACGCACAATGATTAATTCATAGTCACTGAACGCCCCAGGAGAGAGGATCGCGGACGCTATATTTGGTGAACCATCCCAGCTATCCCACCCAGCTCGCCTCGCGAGAAGATACTTCTTGCTATTCTCTGCATTCGGGTGCTCTGGCATCCTCCATGCGGCCGGCGTATATTTTGTCACAGTCACAAACCCGACCCCGTTCGAAGACTCGACACCAGTTTTGGCGAGGCCTGGATGGTACGTTTCAGGCTATTTCTTCTATGTTCAGGCGATTGCCATCACCTTAGAGGACTTTGTCTGCTGGGCAGCCGGGATTTCGACGGACGAGAAGGAGGTACAGAAAAGCTCAACACGGTGGTACTTTGGGGCCTTCTATACCCTCATATGGTTCACTTGGAGTACAACTGCTTTGTGGATTCACCCTCAGCTAGCGTCCTTTGGGTATGAACGATTCGGCGACAAGGATAAAGGCTATATTCATATTCTGGAGGCGATCAGCAAATCTACGGCCGCTCTGCCTTTGAACCCCTGGCCAGCGCTGGTTGAAGGAGGTTCGTTGCTGTACAAACAGTATTTAAAAGTGTAAAGAAGGATCACAAAGGGCCGACTGCCTCCTATATATGGTGTACATGCTTCGCGGGTTTACCGAAATTGTGGTTTTGGGCGTGAAAATATTGCAACCTTTTATCAGTATGCATTTACAATAGTTGACGCTGGACTACTGTGGCTCGAGGCCTGTATAGGGGTCGCGTGTTGCAATTGTTGCAATTCGAACGACATATCGGTATATTGGTCTCTTGGTGAGGCTGGTT
Organism: Arthrobotrys sphaeroides; assembly: GCA_036971245.1. Taxonomy (NCBI): domain Eukaryota; kingdom Fungi; phylum Ascomycota; class Orbiliomycetes; order Orbiliales; family Orbiliaceae; genus Arthrobotrys; species Arthrobotrys sphaeroides. Next base: position 1,228,781 of record JAJTTW010000003.1, read on the forward strand.
GGTCTAATAGACTGGCCTGGTGGAGTACGAACATGCAATTGAGGGCGTATGATACAATCGCGGATCTAACTAGAAGTATTTTCTTTTTTGATTGATTTATTAAGAATATATATAGACTAAGACAGCGATCGAGATCTGATATGCATACACGATAGTCATACTAAAACGTCCTATAATGGTCCGTAAATCAGAATGCATATACTGCAATATATGTACATGTACTGAGTGGCCTGGGGGAAGGCCTCCAAGAACTTCCATCCACGCACGCACACTTTCATCTCAGGTTCAGTCTGATATGTCGATTAGGCGAGAAAGGAGGAGCATCCCGATATATATTGACGGCAGAATAAATCCCGCTATAAGGTCTCTCACAGATTCCCCGAACTTTAAGCCAGCAATCCCTGACGTCGACTTTGGCCTACTCAATATGGGCCGAACATCAGTACCTAAGATAAATGCCTTCGGATATGACCTTAAAGGTGTCAGCGTTCTTATTACTGGTGCGGATATGGGCGTTGGTTGGGATATTGCTCGTCTTTACCTCAGCTTGGGTGCAGAAGCCGTCTACGTGGGCGTTCGCGACACAGTTGCGGGTGAACGAGCTAAACGGATTCTTGAGAGCGAACGATCGATTGCCCGCCGAAACCCTTGGGGCCAAATCTACATCTATCAACTGGACCTGGCCGACTTCGATTCCGTCGTAGCTTTTTGCACGAAGTTCCGCCAAGAAGTCAGGTCCCTTCATATCCTCGTTCTCAACGGGGATGTTACCCACGATTCATTTCATGGAACCGTTGACGGAATGGAGGAATGCTTTCAGGTCAACTTCTTTTCGAATGCAGTAGTGGCAGTATCATTAACCCAACTCTTGAAGGATAACTGCGCATCAAAGCGGGTGATTACGCAAAAGCTAGCTCAGCAGCTACGACGGAGCAATAGTATGTTCGAGACGCTGCAATCTCATATCACTTGGGTTGCCACTGAAAGCCATCAACGGTCCAGGCTTGGGCTTCCCGGCTATTTCTCTGAACAGGAGGATATAATCGAATGGTTTAGCGATACGCAGAATATGTCCGCGGACCGCTACGATGCGACTAAGTTTCTGGCTGTTGGGTACGCTGGAGAGGAGGGACTTCAGCTCCGTGTTCAAGAAGGCCTTATCGTCAATTCGGCGTGTCCTGGCGTCAGCAGGTCAGGATACAGGAAATGCCCTTCGGGTGTAAGCCGTCGCGTCCGAAAGGTGTTTGATACCGTTTTCTCAAGGCCGGGCGACGAGGCTGCCGCCGCCGTTGTTTGGGCGACCCTGAGCGGGCGTGACGGAAATGGACAGTTCTACGCGAATGGAATCGTTCATCCGTAAGTAGACTTCTCTGAGACGTTACCTGGAGCTAATAATGGCTAATATAATCCTTTCGCTATCTGTGAAGTCGGGCGTTGCATTTTTATTCGAATGAAGGAACTCGCCTTCAGAGGAAGATTTGGAGCGAAACCCGAGCGTACGTCAACCGCGTTTTGCATCGACTCGATATTTAGCCTATTACGAACTTTCTTGATTCTGAAGTCTTGAGGGGAGTTTTTGGATTGTGTGGGAATGTTTTGGTTCGTTGCGTCGGACCGGAAGAGGATGCTTTATCTCTTGCGAGATCAATAGGAGCTTACGCATGTTTAAGTATGTGGCGTACGTCTGAGTCAACCGGGGGGAGGCTGGACTCTTTTCTGTTTTCGTGGTAATATTGATTGTACGAGTCTCACCCCCAGAAGCACGTAAGCTTTTCTTTGTCTATCGTATGGGTAACACTATCGTAATGGTCCTGGTCGGGGTTTTGATGGTTCCAATTAGCTGTGATGGTTAAGGTGCGATACCTTGCTATCTATATCATCTTGTCTGGGTCGCCGTACCGGTTTGTAGTCCCAATGATGTAGATCGTGTTACCAAATATCCATGTAATTAGCCCTCCCTGTGCTATGGAAAATTATAGCGCTGTAGAGGTGCCACATAATTCGATGTTAGTACCTTGGACTTGGGGTACACCAGTACCGGGGTAGATTAGTGCTAACCAACGTGGAAGCTGGGATATGAATAGGCTCGCACAGGTATGGCTGGACCATTTTTGAAATTGGCGTTATTTGCAACAGGTAACATGATACACGTTACTAGCCGCGCGATTCACGGAGATTGTTACTTGTTTCATTTCAACACCTAGAAATTTCCAGAAACCGGCTTGGTCAAAAGGTGTCGACATGTCCTCAATCGAGATCTCCGATAGGGGTTTGCCAGTAGATAATAGTGTCGTACTGGGGAGCCACGTGGAGATTAACAGGGTCTCTATAACACTTTCCGACATCCGACGGCCTACCGCAGTTTAGTAGTTACTTTGTCAAGGGTGTTTTTCTCAACCTCGGTTTTAATGGTTCTTCCTGCTTCACAATTAGGAGAGTCAGAGCTTTATAAGGGAGAGATTGTGGTATTGGATACTATTCCATACGTATACTAGATGTCGGGCTGTGCGTGTCATGCGAGGTCTGCCGGGACAGTGCATGAATTCCCTACCATGTTGTATTTTTGAGGGTTGTGAGTTGGTGATGTTGCACAGCTGCGCAGCAGTTTCACATAGGAACTTTGGAGTTGCTTTGCTGAGCCAGGTTAAAAGAAGGTCTCCAGACGATTCTCTTTCTTCTTCACCTTCAATCGTCAATCTCTTCCTCCCCACCCCCTCCTCCCCACCTCTACCCATCAAATCTTTCGTTCGCCTTTTCCAGCTCTACCCGATGCCATCCTCTAAGGTATGTAGAGACATATATCTCCCCTGCCGTCTTGTCGGATCTCTCGTAGTGGATGCTAAAAAAACAGCTTAGATGGCAGGCTCAACCATGCTTCTAAATCCAGGGCCTCCCTTGAAGGGAGTCTTCTGGATTATCACCTTCACTTTGGCCCTAGTCTCTCCCTCGGTTTTCGCTGCTGGTATTCCTCCTGGCCTTACCTACGACGACGACATCAAGTCACCTCGTGATCTTGGTGATCTTGTCGATGGTGGTTCAAATGGTCCTGCTTTCAACAACCTCCAGGCGAGGCAAAACCATGGAACTACTATCTTGTTTACCGTTTCGTCTACGGAGACTGTTACAGTCTTTGCGGCTGGTCCGACAGACCCTTCGACTGCCATTGTCACTGTCAAAGCGGCCCCCTCCTCTAGTACTTCTTCCTCTGGAACATCTAGTTCACCCAGTCGTTCTACATCCGGGAGCTCTTCTCTGTCTACTACTTCCACGCCTAGAATTCCGCCAGCGTCCACCTCAACTGCCATTCGCTCTTCCAGCTCTTCCATCTCAATGAGCCGATCTTCCACAAGCTCAACTGCCGTCGGAACCCCTAGCTCATCTTCATCGATTCCACCGCCTCCAGCTTTCACTAATAACCCTGGACCGATTGTTTCTACCCCCACTGCTTCAAGGAACACGCTTTCCGCCTCTGTTACCGCTTCTTCTTCTTCCACAGCCACATCAAGGGCTTCGACAGGTTCTACTTCAGCGGCTCAGCCAACCTTCACTGCAGCCGTTGGAGCCGAATCGGTCTGTGTCGAGAGGCTAAAGATTGAAGACATGCAGGTCCAGAGGCCAGACAGCTTTAACCTACTCCTTCTAGCGTGGAGAGAACTTCAACTGGCTAGTGAGACCGATGACCTGAGTTTCTATCAGCTATCTCGTATTCACGGAGCACCATTCGGACCGTAAGCTTAACATCGAGCCCCTATCTATTTCGAATTCGTTATATTTGGGGTATAGCTAACGTCCTATTGTCTCAAGATGGCAAATGCCACTACAGGGGAACTACAACAGGCAATTGGGATATTGCACTCACCACAGCGTTATATTTTTGTCTTGGCACCGGCCATTCCTACTGCTTCTTGAACAAACCCTTTATAGGAAGGCATTTGAAATCGCCAATCGGTTCTCTGGTGAAGCTCGAGTAAGATACCAAGCCGCCGCAGCAGGTGTCAGATTGCCGTACGTTCCAATTACGCCAGCATTGTGACAAGATCCTAGCTCTAATTCGGACTCTCCGCCATACTGTAGATATTGGGACTGGAGTGATCCAGTTACTCAAAGCCACATCCCGGCTATTGTGACAGCCGTGACTGTCTCTGTTACTCAGCCAGGCAACAACGGAGCCCCGGTCAGCGCTACGATTCCTAACCCGTTGAAATCTTACACTTTTCAATCTGCGGATTCTATCTCAACTTTCTGGGCAAATGTAAGTTCGAACGCTGGACTAGCTCTGATGATAGCTAATTTAACACTAATGTCTCTAGTTCTCGAGATGGCGAACTACCCTCAGACAACCAACCAGTGAAGGAGTGACACAAGAAGAGCTCGCAGACAGGACGCTGCAGAATGGCTATAACAAGTATAAAGAACTACCTAAATGTTCGGGTTCGGTGACTGGCACTAACCTACTGCATCATAGTCGACGCCAATCAACCTATCTAGCATTCAGTATTCCACGTTACAATGATTTCGCCGCCAGGATTGAAAGTGTCCACGACGAGGTTCACGCCGCGATTGGAGGAGCTGGACACATGACTTACATCCCGTATTCCGCATACGATCCAATCTTTTGGTAAGTTGCAAGATCTAACAGATCGTTATCTCCCCATCCTGATATAGCGTCGGCTAACACGACAGTCTGGAGGTTACATCACTGCAATATGGACCGCTTCATGGCTATGTATCAGTCGGTACAGCCTAATACGTTTATCGAGCCATCGCCGTCGGTCCCTACGTTTGCTAACCCATCCTCCCAACTGGATACTGTCGACACTCCTCTCTACCCCTTCCGCCAAAGGGATGGGTCCTGGTGGACTTCTGAAAACGTATCTACCGTAAATACGGTTTTTGCATCATCATACGGTTACCCTGAAGTCCCCTGCCTCCTTAGCTTCGCCAATTTCGACGCTCTTCGCAACCACACCACAAACGCAATCAATCGTCTCTACGCTCCTCCCTCTTCTCCAGCTTCACCGGCCAAGCGAAACGTCGGAGCTGCCCAAATACGACAGGAGTGGCAAGTTAAAGTTGTCATCGATCAGGCTGAACTCCTTGGTTCTGTTGTGGTTTACATCTTTCTTGGTACCCCGCCAGCGGACTCCAGTCAGTGGGCCACCTCCCCTTCTATGATTGGAACCCTCACCCATCTCGGGTCTCCAAGGAATAGAATGCACTCATTAGTCATAGGTGCACACGTCGTCCTCACTGATGCAGTCTATGAGAAGCTCGGCCCAAACCCAACAGAGGACCAAGTTCTGACGTATCTTCGCGAGAACATCCACTGGGCTGTATTATCTGTAAGTATCCCCTTTTTCGACACATTTTAAATCGCGCTTAGCCCCAAGAGGAATTGGGTATTGACTATTTAATAGGATAACAAACCTGTGAATGTCCCGGATTTGCACACCCTGCGTGTAACTTGTGTCTCGGCCGAGCTCACCCTCCCAAGTTGTCCCGAAGAGCTTCCACAGAAGGGCAGCGATACATATCATTTGGGTGTTACTGCAGGGAAGCCAGGTGGCTCAAAATCGGAGTGCGATGTCAAATCGCCCTTCAAGATCGACGGCCAAAGAGTTGACCTTCCGAGCTATCTTGGTCTTTCTGGATGAAACTTACACATATGTCGTCTTACCTTTTTTTGCAAGCGGTTTTGTGAGACCAATGACTATAAACTTTCAAACTTCCTGTGCATTTTCTTTTAGGCATTTATTATAAAATGCATACCCGAATAGCCTGCTTGATAGAAGCCGAAAGTATGTTTCTCTTTACCTTACACCCTAGCACCGTCGGGCGTTAGCCGAACCCCCCCCTTAACAGTCCGGAATCTTTACTTCATAGTCGAAGTATGCTGTGGAAATAGGTGCAGGCTAGTTCATTAGCTAGTAATGTTATCCTCACACACGAGGCTGATAGCTGAATCTGATTCGCGAAAGTGTCTTGCCGATGGCTTGAGAAGCAATGAGATCTCGTACATGCTCAAACTCCTAAATGACCCTACCAAGCGAAGAAATTCGACAAATCCTCGCTTTCAGGACCGATGAGCCGCGGTTTTCGCAATTCGGATCGTAAGATCGCGGATTCCAAGCCTAATGTTGAATTCTGTTATCTGAGGGACTCGGGCAACGACGTGACACAGCCAGATATCAAGATATGAAAGATTCGAAGTACGGTGATACCGTTTTCTCAGAATGTGAAAATTTCCCTTTACAAATGAGAACTCATCTCTTTCTTATCTAGATTTCTTCCCAGAAGTATGGTAAAACGGCGATTACCAAGGCATGGGCCAACCTGGTTTTGCTATGCATGCAAGCTCCGCGAATTGTGGTACTTTATTTTTTTATCAGTGAACATCTGATGCATGTTTCAATACTACGTATACGCACGATACCAAGCATATCTAAACTGCCTTGCCTGGAAGCTAGACAATTAGCTGGGGCCGCAATTACCCTGCAAGCCATGTCTTCAAGGGTAGCTACACGTGTCAGGCTCATGGTTGACCGAATTAGCTGCCGATAGATATGAAGCTCTCCAAATGTTAAATCTACATCATGTAGAACCTGAAGAAATTTAGGACCCGTTTCTTGTCCTCGTATATATTTAAGGCGATGATCATATGAGCACTGCAGGGAACGTGCATGCCCTTACCACGGCGATCAAAACCCTCAAGCTTTCCTAGCCTAGGTATATAGTATATATCTCAAGGGTAAATATCAGCCGCAGCGTAGTTAGCGAAGAATTGAACGGCCTGTCGCCTCACATGTTCCAGCAGGCGAAAAACAGGGCTCAGATGAGAATTTTTATGTGGGCCGAATGAAGTTTGATATCAAACTGGTGCTTGGACCTGTGATAGGGTTTCTGGGAGGACACAAAGGGCAATAATTCTATCTTAATTGTTAGATTTTTCATAGGCTGAATCCAATATGGGGCTGCGAATTAGAACCCTCTTGGACAGGAAGAAAAGAAGAAAAAAAGCTCTTGTGCTACCTTAGCCTTCCACCCGAGCCGGTCTGAATACCGATGGGCAGGGCGAGAGATTCTCATTCTATTGGAGGGTAAACTCTTAGGGACTATAGGATTGGAATCGTATGACGGTTGAGAAAACTGGAGTGCAGGATGGCTTGCAGGATTGGAGGCGCCCCTACAATATTGTTCCCCATACTATATCTCCTGTGGCGGGGACGCATAATTCTGGAATAATCCAGATATTTCTGACATACGCAAAGCCGGCGTCTTGCATGCAGCCGCCAGGGACGAACTGTTATCGCTCCTCGACTAAAATAATCTTGGCCTCATATTTCGGCGTTGGGTTGATATACATCAAAGGCTTTTCATCCGATGAATTAAGCAGATTCTTCCTGTCATATATGCATGTGCATAGTCAAATGCACGCATCTATATCAAAAATATCATGCTCTAGATCAAATTTTGGACAAGGTCTCCTGCACTATTCTTTCAATTCAGCCTTGATCTGTTACGCCTTTGACGAAGTTGCTGCTGTGGAGTTCGTCTAACTCTGCCGGATTGGGTGTACCCCTGCCTAGTTTCAGTGTTTCCTTCGGTTAATTTTCCATTGGTGACACTGTTCTGGGGCAACTAGCGGACCTCAGCTGCGTGAATTTCAGCGAGATTCGATTTCAACCGTCAAGACTTAATTCCGTAGGGCCTCAACACCCGGGGTATTTGCAAGGGTACTTTGATACAATGATATTGGCAAACCACCATTGATGCATGAATAGCCAGATGCTCGTTTGAGAGCTCGCCAAGGCATCCCAACGAGCCTCAGCTCGCACAGTTCGCGCGAAGTCGGAAGCGAGAAAGCCATTTGACTGGACTCGAGAGTCAAGTTGGAAGATAACAAACCTTAGGATACTATAACAAATTTAAAAGCGTATGCAGGCACAGAAAATTTTGCCCTAACTTTTTTGATGCCTTGGTCTCAAAGCCATTGGTTTAATGCGGGCCGGCGGCCCGCTACAGCGCGGTGGCACAGTTCATCAAGTTTGGCTCTGGCTTCTATTGTCAACAGTTTGATGGTGAAGTGTTGGAACCTTAACTTCAACACGTCAATTCGAAATACTCGTATTGGCGAGACGCGGGTCAAAATTAAGCTCTTTTCTCGATCAGATCGTTGTCGAGGCCATGCTTTAGCGAATCACGTTATTACGTTCCGCTGGGCGATCTACGTAATATAAAAAGCGTGGTCGAAGGCGTCTGGATTCTCATACCGCATTGCTGCCTAGTTGTAGCTTGTGAGACTTACCATTGGGATGGGTGGTATCGCAGGATTACCATTCAGGGTCCGATTTCCCCGAGTAGCTGGTGGCCATTCGCAACTAGGAAATATTTCTTCCATCTAGCTTGCGACCGGTGAGTTCAATCAGGGAGACACCCATGCAGGAACTTTTATGCACGCAGGAAATAGAGCGAGCTTTTTGCCGGCTTGACCTGTTCCTTGTTCGTCTTGGACGCCGCTAGCCAGATCGAAATTCCCATATTCGGGTGCACGCGACACCAAATTGGGCCATTGTTATTGGCTCCAGCCTTTGAGCCTCGCGGGCACTTGGCTAACTCTATAGCATTACTGGGAGTCTAGGGTAATTGTACTGAGCACCAAGATTGTTCAGAGTCTGTTACATGTAGTTCAACGGTAGATATGAGAGGAATATCGCTCGGATTGAAATATAAAAGGACGGTGGACGAAGCTGAAAGTCGGTCTTTTTTATCCTCTCATCAGCATCGATCGTCAACAGCTTGCCCTTGAATCTCCAGACAGGACAAAATCCTTCTCTCAATTTACTACCCAAATAAACCCATAAACAGTCAATATGAAGGCTACTTTCATCCTCGCACTTGCCGGCTTCTCTGGCGCTTTGGCACAGACCTCAACCTGCCCATCTTACGCCGTTTACTATACTCCTCCTGCAGTGTATGTTCCCTACTGCAGTCATGATCGGTATCGATGGATGTCTATAAATGGTCTCTAACTCGGATATTAGTACCTCCACCATCACCGCTAACCCTACCACCATCACCGTTAAAGCACCAACTTCCTACGTTACCATCCCATGCCCACGTAAGCATCCATTCCTCCATGTTGATCTGATATACCTTTGTAATTCTAACGTGCTCCCCCAACAGCCGCCATCTGCAAGCAGCAAACCTGCGGAAACTTCCTTAAGCGTTGCGACCAGAAGAACGACTGCTGGTGCGGAAAGAGCGCCGAAGGTACCGGTGTCTGCTTCCAGAACTCCTGGTGCTCCGGTCTCAAGCAGTGCAAGACTACCCGCGACTGCGCCCAAGGTTTCACTTGCTTCGTTGAGACCTGCTGCGGTGTTCCAGTTTGCGTCAGCACCACTTGCAAGTCTCCAAACCCCATCAAGAGAAGCTTGGAGAACAGGTATAGCAAGAGGGAGATTGCTCAAGATGATATGATTGCTTTCAAGAAGGGAATGGATATCCCATCTTTCGATGAATCTTACCCGTAAAGAGGTGGCGCCGTTGATGCTGAGGTATCTTCTGGTCGTATGTAACCGGAAACTAGGCAGAACTAGTCATAGTTGGTGTTATACACACTTGGGGGGAGGCTGAGGATAAGGGTTTGCAACAGCACTTGCATTCAAAAGTATTGTTGGGGGTTGCACAGGGTAGCTGTCAGCCTCATGTATTTATGCATACTCAATGATTTAGCCACAATATGAGCTATATTATCAGAAAACATGGTTTCCGAGTGATGCACCGCTCAAGTACGGCGCCTTCCGCTAGACGTACATCGACCTATGTAAGTTTAAGAGTGAGGGCGTTTCCAATCTTTCGCTCTAACTTGCGTTGTGAAGTGTGGTATTTTGGAGGGCTCATGCTTTGGTCTCGAGACTCTCTAGTGCCGAGACTGTCGAGACTCGACATATGTCGTTCCGTTCGATTTCATTGAAATATTAAGAAGATATATTTGGCTCTCCTCTTAATAATAGCATTAATGCTAACATGGAGGGGATCTTACACCAGAGTAACTAGTCCTCGTAATTCTTTATAACGTGTTGATATACCTAACATACACCTCTTATCATGATCAAGGCGTAGAGTGTCCGAGCAAATCATTTTTCAACTAGCTGAATTGTCGAACTCTAAGAAATTCCCTGGCCCTAGTGGAATGTGCCAAAAGTGTGTATTCGGTTGTGTATAGCCTAGAATCCGACGATAACAGTAGTTCTCACTCTTTTCTCACTCCTCCCTGTCGGTGGTGCTCACTGAGGCTTCCTCGAGTATGCAACAAATTCAATGCAACAACAACACCTTTGTGTAACCAAATGTCTATGAACCTCATGATCGGCAAGCAAATCGCCGTGTTTGTGAAAGTTACACAAAGCGGTCGCGGCCTCGTTTTGGGCGAGCTCAGCTGAGATGAGTGTCTGCAAAGAATTTCATTGAGGATTCTAGCATCCGGGTTCCGCATTCCTCGGACCTCCGATTCAACTCCTACACCTGTTCATTGAACCAGCTGCTTCCCTACACCACCGGTAAGATTGGATACACCATTCACCACGATGTCCGCCCGAAAAAACTTCAACATAGCGATTATTGGTACCTGTGATACCAAGCTCGATGAGCTATTGTACATCTATAACTACACCATGGCACTCTCTGATTCGATGAAGTCCGCTTCCTTCTCCATCACACCCGTCCTCATCAACACTGGCAAACCATCTGGATCTGATAACCACCCGAATATCTCTATCTCTATCCACTCACTTTTGCCATATTCTACGACATACGGTTCCCGGAACGATCTCATAACTACTATCGGGGGTGCCCTAAAGTCCTACCTCCTGGATCTCGTCCAAGACGACAAAATCCACGGGCTGCTCGCAATCGGCGGCAGTTGCGGAAGCAGCATCGCAGCAGATGCCCTTAAATCACTCCCTTTTGCGTTTCCCAAAGTCCTTCTGTCAACAATGGCCAGCGGTGATATCAAGCCATATATTGGCTGTTCCGACACTGCTGTCTTGTATAGTGTTGTTGACGTAGCCGGCCTGAATTCTCTTCTCAAAGGAGTTCTTGAGAATGCTGCCGGGGCAATTGTGGGAATGGTGAGATCTAGAGCTTCAACCAGCTCAAAACAAGAACTTGCAACGGCATCACGAAAGAAAAAAATCGCCATTACTATGTTTGGAATTACTACCCCTGCTTGCAATGTAGCAAGGGCGGTGTTAGAAGAGAACGGCTGCGAGGTGTATGTCTTCCACGCGACCGGTTCAGGTGGTATGGCAATGGAGAAATTAATTCTCGACGGCGCTTTCGACGGAGTGTTGGATCTTACGACCACGGAGCTTGCAGATGATGCATTCGGCGGTGTTTTGAGCGCTGGAAAGGAAAGGTTGAAAGGAGCCGCTAAAACGGGGACGCCGGCAATCATTAGTACTGGAGCACTGGATTGTATTACCTTCGGGCCAAGAGCGACTCTCCCGGAGAAATATGAAAAACGGACGATTTATGTGCACAATAGCGCTGTAACGGTGGTCCGAACCAATGAGGAGGAGAACAAACATCTCGGAGAGACTATTTGCGCAAGGCTTACGCAGAACGTTCCAGCAGGTAAGAAGCCTAGAATTCAAGTTTGGTTGCCATTGAAGAGTGTGAGTATTATCGACCAAAACGAGGCATGGTTCAGAGACGAGAGAGCCAATGATGCCCTCCACGGAAGCATTACGAAGGGGCTATCTGGAACAGATATTGAAGTTGTGGGGAAGGAACTGTATATAAATGATAGGCAGTTCGGGGAGGAGGTCGCCGTAGCTCTGCTGAAGCTTCTGGGCAGTTGAATTTCAACAACGGAGTCAACTCGCCAAGCATACCACCGCCCGACCAGAAATTACAACACCGGCTGAGTCAGTGGCTGACATCGGGACTGAGGAACTGTTAACTGCATGAAAAAAGCCAAATGTTCATTATTATCGATCTACTCTAGTCTATCCTGCTATAGCCATATATGAAAACCTCAAAGCTTGTCCGACTTAATTTCGTTCCCTCAAGACCTCATGAATATTTTGCTCCACAAGCTCCAGTGGATTGACTTTTGTATATTGCTCGCTGAAATATTTCGCCTTCTTGTAGTAAGAGTCGTTATCTAGCATCTTCTGGACGGCGTCTCGAACAGCTTTAGGCTCGGCAGTTTTACATTTGAGGTTGATAGCGGCGCCCGTCCATTCCACCCTGGCATTGTTTTCAGGCTTATCCTCGCCTGTCCCAACTAGAATCAGAGGAACACCGTAATATAGTGCCTGTTGTGTGCTACCGAAGCCACCGGAGTTCACAAAAACATCAAGGTGTGGGAAGAGATCCTCGAATGGGATGTAATTGCATACACGGGTGTTTGCTGGGATTTCCAAGTCCTCTGGCAGTTTGTGGTGGTCCCCTCCAAGCGAAGCGATGAGAAGGATGTCATCCCGATCAGCCAATCCCTTAATCGTTGGAACGATGAGATCGTTCATGTCATTCCACGGAACTGTTCCTTGACAAGCGAAGACGAGTTTCTTAGACTTGTTTCGAGAAACCTCCATGATTTCGTCCCAAAATGGCGGGAAAGGAGGAACCTTGCGGCCTTTAAGTTCTGGCCAACCGATGTATCGAAGCCCCTTTGGTGGTTCTAGGCGTGGGTATTCTTGTTCTTCGAGGGAGCACTGGAGGTACCGATCGGAATGTTTAACATGATCCAATAGCAGCGTGGTATCCTTCGTGGCTCCAAGACTTTGGAGTGTCAAATGATAGAAGTCCTGAGCGCCCTTGAAGAACTTCTCGGATTCAAACATTCCCTTAGTCATTGCCGCATATTGGGCGCGTTCTTCGTCTGTGGTCGCGGGTGGCAGTCCGGCGTTAAACGGCGCAAGGCCTGGATCGGTACACGAAACGGGGATAGAACCGATCGTGATAACAGCGCTAGGCGGAACGCCTCTCCATGGTGCGCCGAGAAGGTATGGCATCACCGACCAGGAACCAGTTTCGTTCAGAATAATGATCGGTTCCCCTTTATAGCTTTCTCGGGTTGTGATCGACTGGCAGACATTTTGCAAGGTTTGGTATTGCTTAGGAATTGGTGTGATGAAGAATTGAATGAGATCCAAATTGACTCTCTGTGGAGTTCCTTTCTCTACTCCCTCGACCTCGTACAGCATTGTCATAGGATCGGAAATTTCTTCGGGAAACGGGTGGAAAGTAGCGCCGGTCCACTCGCTAGCTTCCCTCAAAGGCCCTCCAGTAGTGATATGAACCTCGTATCCCTGTTTTACGAGGTGGGTAGAAATTGGTAGCATGCTCTTGAAGTGAGCCATGATAGGTGCAGAAGTTATAACGATAATAGGCTTGAGGTCCGCCATGGTGAACTGTTAAGGCTAAAGAATTCTAAGTGTATATTGAACCGAAATGTAGGTTTATAGCGGTTTAATGATGCCAAATGATCTAGGGTATATCTCGGGCAGCAAGAAACTTTTTTTTAGACGAACAATGGAATGGGTAGTAGTAGAACTGATCTGAAGATGGAACTGATATTCAAGAAACTTGCGAGAGAGATCTTTGATGGTTTATATATGGACGGTTGGTAGCAACTTGCAATGAGGTACGTTTGTCAATGCTATGGCCCTTGCATGCAATTGGATCTGCTCATGAGCTCACAATCCACATCTTCGACCTACTTTACCTTGCGTTACGAGTCGCGAGTTTTTCTTGGTTAGACCCTGGTTCGGCTGTTGCTAGCACGGCAGAGCTGATGATCCGGGCCCGGTCGTATACGATCGTAGACATGACATGCCCACCTGCATAAGCACTAGTGCCACCCATGGATCCAGCTCGGTGGCTCGAACTTACGGATGGCGAAGGCAAGACTTCCCCAAGACTTCCCCAAGGGGCGTCGAACATTCGAATCCTAATCTGGCAATGATATCAGTACCCTCTGCTGGGAGGCGTGTGGAACCCACATTGTCCTCTTCGGGTAAAAGCTTGCATGTCTGTGGGGATGTGTTGCGTGGGGGACTGAGACATGGTGGAGTTCGGCTGACGTCAGCTGAAGGCAATTGGTTGACAGGACGTTAGAGGGCTCAGTTTTGGATCAAAATTGCTGAGCAACCTTTCGTAGTTACAATATCGACGGTCGATACGGCCGACTGAAGAACTTTTGTCCTGCAACGGCAGGTACTTACCTAGGTAAGTATCAATACCGCTATTATAAACGTTGACTAATGGATTGGTTAGCAGCAGGCTCAGTTTAGCAATTGTTATCCGAATTCACCTGTCCAAATAAAGAGAATGACACTTCTCGAAGCGCTCTAGTACATGTAAAGAATTGTCCGGTATCCATCCGCTACAGGATTAGTGCCATCTGCTTAGCAAATTGATTTGGAAGATACCGGATATGATACCCGGGTTTTCTCAGCCTCTTGGTCATTGCGCTTCTGTTTTGCACCGGTTCACGAAAGGATTCAATATCACACAACGCAGAAGCACTGTTGTGCTTAAGCACGCTCTAAGTGAAAACCTGCGCAAGACGACACCACCTCAAGTATCTCACTACGAGCTCGCTGATTGGGTCGTGGATAGTGCCGATCCGTGCGCCTGTAGCCTCAACCCATAATGGAAATCGATCTCTAGCGGACTTTGGTTACTAATCGGGTGAAAGCTGCATCCGTTGCGTCCACGTTGTAATCTGCCTCCTGTCGAAATCGCTGAGGTCGAATTAAAGTTCAACACGAAGGCGAACCAAGGTTTTCGAGAAATCAACAGTAGAAGGTATGCTATGAGTGTGATTGGCTAAACTTGCCCCTGGTACAGGGATTAACTAAACGTCAATTCAATGAACCTCAGAGGTCTGGAGATGTCAGCTTGGATATAACCTCGGATAAGCTTTTTTAAGCTAGTTTTGACAGACCAACTTTCTCATATCCGTGTGGTATCTGTGAAAAAGGTGTGGTTTCCGAGTTTTATTGCCTCAAACAAAGATACAGTCAGGCCAAGTAGCAGCTTAGGGATATGAGCTTGGAAATTCAATTCGTTAGCTGAGTGTCAGCTCAGTTCTAGCATCTTCATAGAAACACGAGGCACACACGGAGAGCACGTGTGAAATAAACCTATTCTGTATGGTCACAATGCCCTCGAGGCGGGTAGAGCAATGCCTAGCTTCCATTTTCATCTGCATTTTCTGCATTTCGCCTGGAATCCTCGCTCAGGGTTATGAGAGTGATGGTTCCACAGGGTCCGGTGGATCGGGCGGTGGTGGCACACGAACACCATTGACATCTCAATCTGGGTACTCAAATCGACTGAGCGATACTGGGGTCAACCCCAGCGATATTAATCTCACAACTGTAAGAGAGACGTTGGCCGAACACGATAGCAATACACCACTTCACCGACCCACATACGGCAGCCCTCAAATGTTTTCGAGTCCCAACAACCTGCCGCGGAACCGAGTTTCCCAGACGCAAGGGAAAATTTATGCAGAGAAAGGGGTTCGGGATTCCTTCTGCGATTGGTTTAGCCTCCTTGGGTCAGGACGGCTGCCGGATACTTGCCGTACTCGGGATAATAGTCCAACGGATACGCAATATGATATTTCTCCTTCGACGTCGCGGAGAGGATCCATGTTTGGAAACAGCCAAATGCTTATGCAAGGGGGGAATGTTAGAAAGGATATTAAGATTCCAAATTTACAGCTGAGTCTACAGAGTTCCATGTACGGGGCTCCGATGAGCACAAACCGGGGTTATGGGGCCCTTAACCCAGCAGATACGGCGCGGGGATCGAAAATGATTGACCAAAACGTTAACTTGGGGGACGAAGATGACCAGCCCGCATTGCCGACAGAACCTGACGAAGAGGACCAATTTAGATCCTACGACAATGTTACACCAAATCTTGATATATCCGCCCCTGATGGAGAGTCATTCTCATTGTTCCAAGGTTCCCGGCCAATAAATAAAGAGCTACCGCGAGAATCGCAAAATAAGGATATAGGATCAAAGGGTGTCAAGGCCTATAACACGAACCCATATGTCAGCTCAGTATCTTGGTTTAAACCACCAACTGAAGATCTCTCTCAGTTAGGGCAGCTGGAACCAGCTTCACAAGGGGACTTTATCCAGCCTTCTAACGCAAAAGGATTTGTTATGCCACTCTTAAATGCGCCAAGCAACGACTTCTGGATTGTGGCTAAGTGGGGCTTCCCAAATGAAGATAAATACAACTTATTCGCTCAGAAGTTTGCAGAAGCCGATGCAGCTAGGTGGATCAAACATGAGAGGAGACTTCATCTGTCTGGTACGGACCTTGTTGTCTATATTTGCTTCGGGGGGGTGGACTCGATTCTGTCCTTGATTCCGAAGTCCCAAGCTCTCGTCCTTGAGGGGGAACCCTGCCCTAAGGAACTAGGCAATGGAAAGTTCAAATCCTGGGGTTGGGAACTCAATAAAAGTGGAACTAGTCCTTATGTGGATACGCGTGTCGAAGGTATACTGTTCTGGGAAGGGGTAACTGACAAGGGAAACCTCCAAAGTGTCTTCTTTCCAGAAACCGATAATAAATTTTGGCGGACCATAAAAACACCGAGTGGTGGGCGCCGTAGGGTCCCGTTGGTTTTTTTCCTCGGGCTACCTGATAAAGCGGCCCAAGTTCGGGAGCATGGCCCTGAGACAACAGAGATCGAGAAGTTGAGCCGGAAGCAGCCTTACCTTGCCCGATACAAGCCCATAGAAATGGATGATTCCGAGCATGAGGATCTTTTTGAATTGGGAATTTGGTTTAGAAAACCGTTTCAACTCTCTGGCAATTTTGTCAACGTCCCAAAAAAGAGCACCTTGGTCCCTCGGCGCATCTACATCCAGGAGGTCCCCAAACCGAATTATATACCCGGCAAGGCACCTTATGATCGCTTTCTTATCGCTCTACCTGATGGGCGAGAGACAGCGTCGAAAATACCAGCAATCTGGCGAGCCTGGAAAGTTACGCCCAAGAAATTAGGAATAACCCAGACACGGGTATTCCAGCTTCCACTCAGTCGGGATCCGGATCCTATTAAGAGGTATGAAAAATCAAGGTTCATATACACTTGCAAGGGCGAAGGAGTGTACCTGCGCGTTGGGAAAGAAACGGAAGCGATACAGGAATGTGGACAGATCGATTGGGTATATTCCAATTTCGAATTTTTCGTCAGTTATTATTCATATAAAGGAAACCAAAATGCGCACCACGAAAGCATCGAAATGGTCTTTAAACCAGGTGATGAACTCCAAGGTCTGCGCGCCCTCACTCGTGAGCCATACCCCACAAGCTCTAGTGAAGCCCGCTTATATGTCGCTTCCGGCTATAACAATGTCTTCCATGGGGCGATAATGCTCCACGCAGAGATCCTTACGGATAAAGCAGCAAAGCAGTATGGCGTAAGCTAAATTACTTATTATTTTGCAGCGCACAACTTATTATTTTGAAATTGCCTTTGCATTGAGAGGTTGAACCTTTTATTACATATAGATCTAGGTTGCGTTAGCTCTGGCGCTCCTAATTTAATCTATATCACGCTCTATATATCTGGGCCCAAGATGTTGAGACCCCGCTGTATTAAAGACCAATAAATGGAAGGTAATTAAATGCTTTGTTTTAGTTGTTGAGTTTGTTGACAGCTCGAGAGTTTAAGCTTGAGAGACAGATTGACGACGAGCCACCAGCACACTAGCGCCAGCGCGGTGACAGGGAGGACAAAGATCATAGCTAGCCTTCCTAGGCCTGTTTCCCCCAAATTTTCCCTCATCCCTCCCCAAAGGCCTACAAGTTTCCTTCTAACTAGTTCGCGAAGCTGTGTTCTTACGACCCACCACCACTCGCTAAAGCTCTCGAATCCCACGACTTGGCGGTGAACGAGTCTGCCCCCTCCGTCTGATATCCTCAATACAGTGCCTGCGATTCTTCTTCCATCGCTTGCAATCACATCATCGTCCCAAGGCTTTCTCTTTATTGTAACACACAGCATAGACAAGTGCAGATCGCCGTATACCTCGGGAGACAAATCAAGGTCCACGCTGAGGTTAACATCTACATGAACTTTTGTTTTTACCGGCCTTTGATGGTCCTCGAGTAGCTGCTCCGTTAATGCATCGTAGTTTCTGATAGAGCCCGGACTCAAAAAATAAGCTCGTGTGATATCAGGATCGGAGTTTTCTGTTGTCGACCGAATCAAGGTTGGTGGAACTTTATGATGAACGACTGATTTCGAATCATCACCGTGGGAGCCCGAGTGAGAATTCCTCATCCTCCATAAGGTGAGGCCTTATATGAAGGATTTCTGAGAGGGAACCTCTTTGGATGTGGGTTCCTAAAGAGAATTTCTGGTGGCTGTCGTCTTCGCCTTATCGATACTGCCCAACGGGGAAAAGTATAAAAAAGTAATCATAAGGCGGTGTAGATTAAATTTGGTATTTGAGGAGAGCAGCGAATGCCGACGGACCTATATACAAAATGTGCATATGTACAGCAAGCGCGACCTCGAAAAGAGTGTCGGGCTCAAGTAATTCATTCCATACAGAGCTTCTTACAACCTCTTAAGTAAGGTGGATTAATATATTAGCCTCAGCTCTGCAGCTCTGGGATGACGTCGGCTGGCAGCCGGCAGCCGGCAAGTGCCTTGCTTTATGCTTCATGACTGGCCGCGGACCCACCACAAGCTCTCTGATACGCTGTAATAGGTAGGGTGTAAAATACCACATACTCAACGCAAAAGCCTCAGCACAAATTCAATAGCACGACTTCAACACCCTTCGGGCTGGGCTACCTAGGGCGGACACTACCCGGTTGTAGTATAGTTTGGGCTGTGAAATGTCGCGATGGATTGATCTTTTTGCTTGAGTAACCCCCGACTAGCTATTGTTGTTGCATGGAGACAGATCCAGAATGAACTAAGTATGTATTTCTTATGTAAGCTTCCCTAGCGAAGGTTTCCATTTGTGTACTGAAAACACAGGAAGATTATTTATTTATTGCATTACGTTTGATGCGAATATGTGTATATAGTCTGCGAGGTATGTCGGTATTGAAACGGTCTAAAATATAAAAGCATGTTGCCCGTATGAACATGTTTTTCAATACTTGAAAACTTGATATCCCCCTTCCTCTTGGGCCATAGGGGCTCTCAGATCGTCGTCTCCAAATCGACGTTAAAATATAGTGATCATATTCACCCGGCATGTCAACTCTTTTTTTTTTTTTAGAAAAAAATAAAGCAGGTCGTCATCGGTCCCAGTTCCATACAGGTAAACTTTGTCTGTACCATAACACCGACGATTTTGCGTTTCTGATTGCCATAAGGACCGTTCCAAGATTCGTTTTGATAAGGCTCTACCTGTGTGGTTTGGGTTTTGCCCCTTTATAGTCGGCGTATTTTTGTGGATGGGATCCGATATACATGAATTGGCTTTTGGCTCCAAAGTGGGGCCTGAGTTAGGGACCATTAGGCTGAGGCAAGCAAGGATCCTGAGCTTAAAGTCTTGTCACTCAATTGATCAATATTGCAATTTAAGGTTTTCGACGCGTTATTGTAGTAGGCTTTCAAGATAATTAACGTAGTTGATTATGCTGGAAACGGTGAAACAATATAGAAGCCGTCTGGGGTAACATGAAATAGGAGAGAAGAAATCCAAACCTTCGGGGCATATCCCGCGGACGCAAAGAAAGCTGAGAAGGCAAAGAAACTAGGAACGTTGATGAAGGTCATTAAAATACATGTATTAACAGTTCCGTGTACAACGGTTGAGCTAGCTTGATAAGCTGAACTTGGCCCGAGGATTTAATATCTCCGAAAAACGACAAAAACCCAAGCCATTAGTCGCGTGGCAGCGAGTCCGAAACGCAGTTTCCGGCTCCATCGAGGTTCCTAACACAAATTTCAAAGAAGTTGACGCGTGACGGCGGCAGGGCCGCAAAGGATACTCCGCCAATCAAGAACTATGCGCTAACTTTGAAATTTATATTAGTTCATGACCTGAGTGTCCCAAAGCAAGAAATCGTTGAACGTTAGCAACTGTCTTTTTCCTCCATTCTGCTAAAGATAAATAGCTTTCTGGATGAAGAAGGTGATGCTGTGGATATGCGTTCGGAGTCAACAGACAACTAGAGGGAGGTTAGACTCTGACTTACAAAAGCGATAAAGTAAGGTCACCGTGAATCCTGGCTTTAAGCTCCACTTCGACTTCAAGGTTTAAATCCAATCGGAGTTTTATCGGATCACTTTTCTTTGCTGGTGCTGGTTGCGGTTGCATTTGCATTTGTTGTTGTGGCGGGTATTGTCGCTCTCTCAGTGGCATCTCTTCTGTAGCTGATGATTCGTAACCGGATTTTCGATTACGGCGGCGGTTACGTTTCACCATCTGGCCCTTGTTTGCAGTATCTTTATCCTCGTATACGGGTGGGAAAGATTGGCTTTTGTCGGGACTTGATACGGCTGTCGTACTAGCATTCCCGTCATCTTTTTTGTCGCTTTCCATTTTGGATGACTTTGTGCTCAGGCGCCTAGTAGGTCTTGATCTACTTCTGCCACGGGGAACAGTGTCTTTCGACTCCGATTGATTGGTTTTATGTTGCGCAAAGTCCTTTTCACCCGGCTTTTGCGGCGACTGATTAATGTTCTCTTTATTTTCTTCCCCGTCGGCACCGGAGGCTTGGGAAGCCTGATTCTCGGCCTCTTCTTCAGAGTTTTGGTTATTCGACACGGGGGTATCGCCGTCCTTGTTCTGAGATTGGTCGTCCTCTTTCCCTGCCGACTTGGAGTCAGGCTGTGGTTTACTCGGACCTTCTTCTTCTTCTTCCTGATCCAAAGGTGGCCCTTCCCACTCTTCTGTTTTCTGAGTATCAGTCATTGTAATAAGCGAGGTTTTTTGTATGCGGTTTTACGATAATAAATTGAAGAACAAAGAGATGTGAAAATTGTAGACGGACTGAAAGACGGAAAACCTTACAGTGATGCAGCAAGCTAAGTTGTAATTGTCCGTATATTCTGGGGCAATTCTATTGAATTTCAATATTCTTCCTTGAGCATCATATAGATTTCCTCTGACATCACTCGTCATCGAAGGGGTCCACAAGGGTGCCATGCAGGCCACTGCATCTGAGTCGACAACGCTGCCTTGACTACCTACCATTGCTCTAGTAATTCAGGATCAAACGCCACATGTACCACAAGGATGGACATTTTCATCATGATGTTAATAACAAATATTGCCATGACGTGCAAGCAACTCATCAGGTGCGGTGGAATCCTGGGATTGGACGTTGGGATATGCAAACCGAGCGGATATGACGCACGGGCCCCACTTGTGTGTCCTCACCCCTGCAGGCCGCTCGGGCTAAAACTTGGCAACCGGTCTCCTTAGCTTGGCCCACCATCGTCTAAAGCTTCCCTTTTCTTTCGGTGGAATCTTCCATATGGTTTTAAGCCTAACGGTTGGGCAGATGGGCACGGCAGCTGCAGATCGCCAGGCCGGGTCGGCCAAAAAGTCCTGTGGCTGTAAGTTTACCGGTTTCCAAGTGTCGATGTGCCTGTTATTAATTATTCCATCGCGTCGAGGCTGCATTCTGCAGTGCATGCACGCACATGTAGATGACACGCGGACTGGGCCAGCTGAGAAGAGTAATTGGGGCATTCAATGCCTTTGGAAATCTATATTCTCCTGGAAGTACTATGAAGCCTCATCCTTGTATGCTTGCTGCCATGCGCATATGCATGCATTCTCGCTTAAGTTGAGATTCGATTTTTCAACAAAATTCTCGATCATGATGGCAATTCATGATGGCCTTTTGCATCTCAAGATCTTTGCATCCCGCAAGACGTAAAACAGGACCAATGTGATACCCAACAGCCATAGCAGGTTAACCCACGACATCTTGGATAGATAACGTAGATCGCACGTCACAAGCCTGGACTGGTTTCAAGAATCTGTGAGTGGCGCTACCGCTATCTTCCAGGCTTTCGATCAGGACCGCCACTGATTCGCAAGCCACCAAAGAAATTCTGCGGCGGGTGAGAAGCCATGATGCAGATCATGTCATAATGATGAACTTAACTCGAGAAAAAAAATTTTGTGATCAGAGTTTTTTTCGATCTCCCGGTTCATGAAGCGGGCGCCGGGCTTTTCTGGGAAGCTTTTATAGTGATTGCACCCAAGCGGATTCCCCAGCCACGAGCTATAAGAGTGTGGCACGACGGCACCATGTTCACCGGAATCAGATCAATAGTATCAAAACTTCTACCAACTAGATTTAAGGCATCTGTCGCACCATCTAGTCACTCAGACGAAACATCACTTGCAAGTTTTTTTCAATCCGCACCATCAACACCGCAAATCGATTACCTACCACCAGTTACTACTACCAACTTTTCTACCCCTCGTCAATCCAGATCCTTATACGAGTCTTCCTCAGGATCAGTATCACCTTCAGACAGTATGAGCGCCGCTATTCGAAACCCCCAACAGACATCCGAGGCCGAGCAACTCAATGTTCTCGAGCCCCAGGCCCTCTCTTCTAAGAGCCCTTCGGAATTTGGAGGCAAAGAAAATGTCGAAAATCCTGAAGTAGCAAAGGATGCCAAAGATGAAGCAGCAGAGGAGCCACCAAAGGAGTTGACAGACGAGGAGAAGCAACAAGCAGCCGACGAAGAGGAGCGTACGAAGGTCATGAGGCGCATGGCGCAGATTGTGGACAAAGGCCTCGACAAGGTCAAGCCTCTCCTAGATATGATCGATCAAACCATCGATGAAGCCGAGAAAAAGAAGGAAAACAATGAACTAGATGAAGACGCTTTCGTCAGCAAGATGAAGCCTCTCATTGAGAATGCCCACGCCGTCATGCAATCTACCCTCGACCAAATCAAAGCCCTTGATCCCGAAAACAAGTTTGAGCGTCTCGCCAAACGCCACGTCGAAGATGCTCAAGCTTCTGCCGATGAAAAGATGGTCATCGACGGCTGCAACGAGCTTAGCACTCGCGTCCAGGCCACCATTGAGAAGGGCCGCAAGGCAATTGAGGGAATGCCGAAAGCCAAGAGCGAGCTCGGCCCTCTATTCAGCATGCTATCAGAGCCACTTCTTCAGATTCTTGGAGCAGTCGGTCTGCTTGTTGCTGGAGTCTTGAATTTGCTTGCCAACATTCTCAACGCGCTTGGTCTTGGAGGTGCTCTCACCCAGGTTCTTCAGGGCCTGCGCATTGACAAGCTCCTCAATGCTATGGGATATTCCGTCGGCCCAAAGAAGAAGTAAACCAAAATATAATGTCTAATACAATCACGAAATCAGTGTGCGCTCCTGATTTTGTTGCTCTTTCGGTTTTTAAACTTTGCGGAGAAAAAATTGATGATTATGAGTTATGACCTTTTTTCCACAGTCACGGAAAATTGTCGTTGCGGTCTAGCTATGGTAACTGCGGATTTGATTGCAGTACAGTTCCGAGACGTTTCTGCTTAGTGTATCACCAATATCATGTCAAGTAATGAAAACAAATCATTGTATTCAAATTAACTACTTATCTACTTACATACACCGTTGCAAACCCCATTAAAACTATCCCGTAAAATCTTGACTAGAAATACGTGCGCGATCGATGGCAAGGACATATTTCACGACTCTTCTCTCTCGATCGTAGCCATCGCAATCAAGACCTTCTTCCCAGTAGGACTTTCGCCATACTTAAGTTCCCATCTCCCATCTTCAACCTCAGCACCCGCATAAAATGAGGCTTTATCTTGTAGATGTAGCCCTCCTTTGTAACTCCACGGCCCTATTATTTTCCCTTCCCCCTTTGACTCCGAGCCCGTTCCATACTTTACCTCCCCGTCTTCGACAAATATCCAATTCAGCGCAGGAGGGTCGGTTCCAATGTGAGAGACCAGGCCTGGGATCTCTGTTCCAATGTAGTCGTGAAATAAGCCTTTGAAGGGAAATGCATCGGTTTCTTCCCTGGCGTCGATAAGGAGCTAACGTCAGGCGTCAATAATTGGAACGGGCGACATGCAACAGTCCACCAAGCCACAGACCTTTTTTTCAACTAGCACAATTTTTGCGCCGTAAAATCGATCGCTTTCATTCGCCGTTACACAGACGAGATTAAACCACTTCGGCCCTTTCTTTGCTTCTTCGTCGGCTTTCTCTTTGAATCTTAAAGCTTGCGTGACGCCGATCACTGTCGGAATTGCGGATATGATGAGGAGACCTATCGTGTCCATGGCCGAGGTTATTTGCCTAGCGCCACAGAGGAAATCTCGATTTTCGAATCTTGGTACAGGAGCGAGATGAAAATCCTCGGTTTTCAGAAATAGAATTTTAAAAAATCTTTCTTCGAAGGCAATGCAACGGGAAATGTGGTGATATCATTTTCATGCTCGCTGCGTTCTTGAGGTGTGGCTTGGAAAGCAAGAATACGCGACCCCACCATGCAAGGACAGGGAAGCCGGAATAACCATGTCGACCCCCCATTCGATGGAATAAAGACCATAGAAACTAATATACCCCACAGCAGATCACTAAAATTCTGACGTACGCCTCACCCGGAAAACAAGCATGTGCGGATATCCGTGTGCCACATCCAAGAAATTTGTGACTTGCTTTCAAATCATGTAGTCCGTATGCAAGATGTGCTATTCGTGAACGTTAATTGAGCAGGGGAGTCCTTTCACGGTCAAAAATATCTAGAAACATATCTCATTCGCCTGGATATTATATCATGCTTGATTCAAGTGTGGCACCCGTGTTCGCTGTGACGTCTTTGGCGACGGTCCGATGACGTCTGATTCAGTATCTCCGAGCGTCATGGGTAAAACGAGTATCGAGTCTGCATTTTCAACGGTTAGGGTCCATGCTGGCTTATAGGGTCACTTATATACGAGATTATTTGAAGAATCAATTTCATATTCACGTAGCGTTCTAAAGTCTCTTCTTTCAATCAGATAAAATAATCCAAACTTCATACGGAACCCAAACACTAAACAGCAGTCACATTTGGACGGCTGAGCAGATCCAGAGAGTATCATAAACCGAGCCATCATGGACCCCGAAAAGAATACAACTGCTACCGCCCCTTCTGAGGACGAAGATTATAGCGAAGACGAAGTTCGCCAAAGATCTCGATCAAGACGACGAGGTCCCCGTCGAAACCGAGGTCGACAAAACCAAAGCCAAGCACTACAGCCGGTTGGAGAAGTCGGAAATCAAGTTGGTCAAGTCACCGGTCAAGTTTCGGACACAGTCAGTGGCGCCACCGGCGCGGTTAGCGGCCTTGCGAAAGGGTTGACCGGCGGTGAAGGTGGTTCGAAGAAGGATACCTTAAGATTGAGGCTTGATCTTAACCTTGATGTTGAGGTTACTCTCAAAGCGAGGATTCATGGTGATCTTGAGCTCGCTCTACTGTATGTTCAACCCCTACTTCCATGTTATACCCCTTGCGTCCCCGTTACTTTCTGATAAGACGGGTTCTTAAATATTTCTTGGGATATCACAGTACCTAACGACTGAGGTCTGTCATACAGACAATAAACCCCCCTCCATTTTCGGATTAATGGTATCAGAAAGCCCATGACGCTCGCTTGGCACGCTTAGGGCTTTAAGTTTGAAGGGTTGGGCTTGGTACTCGTAGCACTAGTCTTGAATCAGTTGTCATCCATGTTATCATATAAACTTCCCTTATTCGCAGTCTCGAGATTTTCTTCTATGTTTTTGAGATAGCTGAGGAACACCGCGGTTCGGCCGGCGCCTATAATTCAATTCGATATTAATGTTCAGGGTTATGGCTTTAATAGCGTAATAATTTGCTATAAGTGCAGTTTCTTGGGTGGGATCTGGACGCCTCCAGCCCAAGATTCAAACAATGGATTTTCACTTCTTTGTTGCACGAATCTTGATCGCCCTAAATTATAAAATACTTGCCAGATTTTCTCGGGTTTGGGCTAGTATTTGAGTAGTTATCTCAAGATTTGGTTGATATATTTGTAACGGCGGCTACGCCGGGAGTATCACCCCAATGGGAACCATGGTTTCGACAGCTCAACTACTTAAGTCTATATAAAGAACGAAAGTACAGGTAGGCTGGTTTACGAGACAAAATTTTAAAACGAAGCCCGAACTGAATACTATAAAGCAGCGACTACTTCGGCTTTACATTTAACCCGCGAAACTCTGATATTAATTTCGTAATTCGTATTAATTATAATTCACTAACTATCTAGAGGTATTAGACTAACACCGATATCATGATAACCAACGCGTAAACTCATGGATACACAAAATTTTCAAGACGATTAATTTCCCAACGACTGATATGCAAAACAAAGGGAATAAGATGTACACCGTGTTTCCTTACTAACTGGAATACCCTGATATGGCACCATTTCCATAATATACGCCTGGCTAGCGGCGATACATCACCATTTAAGCTGCTGCTGCTGCGGTCATAAACAACTTCTCTCTCTTCAGGAACAAAGAGGTGACCAGAGTGACAGCGCCTGCCGTAATGACCAAGATATAAACTTGGCCCATCGCGCGGACAATAGCATCGATAGCACTTGCCCTCCCCTCTTCGGTCAATTCAGCGAACAATTGACTCCTAGTACCCGCGATAGCTCCGCGAATTGCCTCCTCAGGGAAGTTATATTGCCTCAGAGCGTCCTTCAGGTAAGTGAAAGCGACGTTCTGGAAAATTGTTCCCGAAATTGTTAATGAAATAACAATGGTTCCGATTTGAGCGTGGTTCATGAAACCAATCGCGGAGGGAACATCGTGTGGCTCGACCTTGGCCGGGGCGACCGAATATGCCACTTGCGAGGCGGCACCAGCACCCACTGCAATAAGAATCGAGTAACCGTAAACGGCAGCAGTGGAGGTATTTGGCGTGATGGTGTGCATCAAACTGCCGCCAATGAGCATCATAACACCAGCCCAGACGTACCATGGCATATAGTATCCAAATACGGGCATGAGGAAGCCGTTCAGCATGACGAAGGTGACAAGAAGAACGACGAATGGTAGCAATCGAACAGCTGCATCGATCGCGCTATCTCCCTTCGAGAATTGGAAGTAGAGTGGGATAAAGTAAGCTGGCACGAAGACACCGGCGGCTGGTGTTGATGTTAGGATATAAAGTAGGACAAAAGAACGGCGACGAAGGAGGTGACCAGGAAACACCCTATCCTCTGGTGTGGTTAAGATCGTAAAGTACTGCTGAAGGACGAAGGAAATGAGGAGGACGCCAAAGACGACAAACATAGTGATTGTGCGGCCGTCGTCCCACGCCCATTGTGCGCCGCCGAATGTGAAAGCCATAACGAAGGTACTCCACATACCAGCGCTAAGCAGGGCTCCGAGGTAGTCGAGGCGCTTAAGTTTCTCTTTGGCGGGGAGTGTTGCATCAGGCTGTACGGAAGGCAGGATCCAGATGTAGACTGGAGTAAACACTCCGATTAGGACGAGGTTGATGTAGAAGGCCCATCTCCAGGTTGCGCTTGAACTTGCGAATCCACCACCAACCACCGGACCCAAGACCGTACCCAAACCCCAAACTAAACCGACGAGACCGTTGTATATGGGACGTTCGCGAATGGTCGTAAGAGCCGCAAGGAAGTTCAACAAACCGAGGTACATCCCTTGTCCACCGGCGCCAGCAATTACACGGCCCTATGAAATAATTAGAACCAACTGAATCTTGGAAGTTAATTGAGAACGGGTTTTACATACCACAATGAGGGACTCAATAGTCGGGGCGCCACCACAGAGGGCGCTACCTCCCAAAAATAGAACAATGCTTGCAATATAGAGCCATTTGGTGTTAAATATTCCGTAGATTTTCGAAAGGACAAGAAGGGTCGCTATCGAGCCGAGCGGGAACCCGGACCCTAGCCAAGAGAGTTTTGTAAGATCGCCGTAGGTTTCAATGACCTGTGGCTGAATATCTGCCACGACCGTATTGTCGAGGCCATCTAAATTCGACTTGTCAGCAAATCTCAAGTTTTTCGGGTATAAAATCGGGCGATCATGCTATATGAGTGTGACTTACAGAGAAAAGCGGTCGAGAAGATGGCCGCAATAACAATGAACCATTTTACTCCGTGAATTGATCGCACTTGATCCGGGTCGTCGAGTACCTCTGCGATCTTTTCAGGATCTCTGCCTGATTCGCTGCCGCTATATGGAGTCGCTGTTCCGGAAGCATCTTTTTCTGAAGACGAGTCCTTCTCATCCCTAGGAACCTGCAACCGTGACGGGTCGGGAGCGTGGCTCTCTGGTACCGGGTTAATGGATATTTGTCGAGAAACCGGCGCCGACATCTTTCTTCAGTCGCACTCCGTAGAGTCAACTCTTTTTGATTATTTTAGTGAAGGTTAAGTGAGGTTTATTGGATTGTTTTATAAATTTAGTAAATTCCTTGGGCTCCGATAGAGTTGTAGAGTGATCCAGACAAATATACAAGAGGATTGAGAGAGGGAAACGGAATACTGGTTGGGAGGGGTGGTCGAGTATATATATTCAATAGATTGACCTGTGGGTATATCCTCGAGGCTGATTAATTGATCCGAACAGTTAATTGTAAATGGATGGCGAAAGGGGAATTTATTGACTATGGTTTTACCATTGGTAATTAGTAGAATGGGATGCTTGACAACTAGAAACTTCAAGAACTGACGTCGAAAGCTGCTGTCTTTATAGACAGAAGCTTTGGTGTTTCTACTCAAACCGGCCATTGTTTTGGTAAGACCGATTACATAGGCCCGGATTTCCAATATCAGAATGGCGTTGCTGACGAATGGCTTTTCGATCCCGGTTCAACAGCTTGATCGATAACTGCCGCCTTAGCTAGAATCACTGATCTGCTTCGAACACAAGCTTCATACGAACCCGACGGCATCCGTCTCTTCTTTGGTGTGGTGGGCGTGAAAAAGTAAAAAATGTCACCATTCTGGAACCTTATTGGGTGTTGTCTGTTGTAATGTTCGAAACGGTGTGATTACAAAGCCCTGGTGCAGACGCGCTGATTAATGAGCCACGACAGTCCTTAAAGGGGAAATAATATGTCCGATGAATTGAGTCACTCAAGATATTTGCCAAGTTCAAAGAGACTTATGCGTCGGTGCCCAATAGGCCACAAAAAGGGCTCATCGTCAGAGTTACTCTCCGATGTCCGGACGTCCGTTATTAAAAGTCGGGTTCGACCCTCTGCGTCGCTAGAAGCGGGACTTGCCAGGTGCCAAAGCTTGAAGAAATTTGGCTGCCGGCATTAATGGCATTAGGCTTTACATAATCAGGACCCACATTCGGAGAAACTTTGGGGCGAGCTAGCGAATCACAGTGTATCGACACATGGGGCTTCTCAGCCTTACCCTCAGAAAGAATGAGAGGGTCCCTCGTTTCCTGTTACCACGACTCGTCTGATGACGTTGGAAAGCGTTTTTATAGGTACGGGTTTAAGATTGTCTTAAGATCTTAATACCGCCATTTGTGATTGGAATATTTAAGGTTAAATTTTATCCAAGAGCAGTATAGAGGTCCCGGTACTTGAGAAATGGTAGGTCTCGGAGCCTACGGTCTGGAACCATCGATCATGATATCAGCTTACGTCGTGAGATCATGATTGCGAAAATGCAACTTTAATAAAAGGGTCTCAATCGACTTCTCTACACTAACGGATCGACTATCCGCAATATCAAGAAGTTATCCTGAAAAGCATTGTTGATAAAGTCGCGATATTTTGCTATTATAGTTAAGTCTCTGGGGTATTTTTATTTGTGAATATGGAACGGGGAACGGGGTGCGAGTGGCTAGACGGGTATGCCGTCTCGCTCAAGGTTGGCACCGACATCCGAGAATTGTGCCCAACGCAATCTGCACGTTCGCGGTTAACTAGTCCTCAATAGCCCCTGCACCTGGTCGCCGGCTCTGCCGTCCCACTTCAACGGTGTCAAAAACACAACATTCTGCATGCAATCTTCCGTGTCCATGTGCTACAAGAAATAAGCTCAGCTCAGGCGGAGTCTTTTGACAAATAAAAAGGGTGGCCAAGAGGGACTAGGTACCTGCGGTAGGCTTGGAACGTAGTATCGTAGTCTCTAACGTGTAATATCATAGAAGAAATTTCATAGTTCCACTTTTCCTCATACTATCATATGATGATAAGGCTAGATTCAATCGAGAATACGGGGGCATCGGAGAAGTTAAACGTCCGCAAGCACCCAATACAGTGCTCAGGGTTTAATATTTCGATCTAATCTTTTCACACCTTAGCTAAGACAGCCATATTGACGATTAGCTCAGCAGCTTTGTCAGCGACACATGGCTACGCAATCCAGGGTTCCCCCGAAGAGAGGATAACGACATAAAATTTATATAAATACCACGTGTATTACGCATCATGGAAGTTGAGTTACGCCGTCCCGGCGCGATATTGAGTCAGGTCCAAGACGTGTCTGGGCCCGCACCACAGCGTAGTTTCCAACGTCCTTTACTTCACACGATCAGCACGTGCACATGTCCCTCCACAACTTTTCGATGATAAATTCATTCTTATTTAACTGGATGGAAAAATCTCGTGTAAACTGGAAAGTAAAAAATTAAATTAAGGCTTCGATGCCAATACTTCTGACGGTACTTACTCCAAACCGCGACAAATTCAAGAGCAAAGGATATCAAAAAAGACCCCACCAGCGCAAAAAGTTTCATTAGATAACATGACTTCGAGATAGTGGGAGAATCCCACACTATTCATATGGTAATCGTATTTCCATGCAAACTAGACCATACAAAAAATGACAACAGAATAAAATAAATTGAGTTGATATCCCGAAAAAGGGGGACCTCGACCCGAGCCGTGAATATAAGGTAGCCATCCTTTAGCCATCCTCAAAGTGCGCTTAAACGCGAGGCCCTTGGAACCCAATAGGGCCAGCGTTAGGGGTGGTAGGCCCTTGGTTCGCGACTGGGAACGTCTGTGGAGGTAATTGTGGAGGCAGTTGCGGAGGTAGTTGCGGTGAGCCGGCAGGCTGCTGTGGTAAGATGGGCTGTTGAGGAGTCTGGGGTAATGTCGGGCCTTGAGGGGCGGCGGGCTGCTGAGGTGCCCCGCCCCTGAAAGCAGATCCTATCATCTTGAAGGCATTGATAAACTGGCTGAAACCGCCTGCGATACCCTGGACCATGTTGCCGATGTTGTCTAGCTGGAATTGCCGCGCCTCGATGTGGGATGTACCGGTAGTAGTAGCTGGTACCATTGGGTACCCGTTGACGGCGGCGGCCAGAGCAAAGGCTCCAAGAAGAGTTGAGATACGCATATTGATAGTTCGTTTAAGAGGTTGGATTGGATGAAGATAGGAGCAAGTCAATTGTCTGCCTATAAAAGTTTGAAAATTATGAAAGAGTGGAGAGAACTGAAAGAACGGTTCGACGGTCCAGCCGTGAAATAATTTGAAGACGCCGAAAAGAATGTATCAATTGCTATATCAGATACTGTTGTAAGACGAGGAGACAGTATTTGATCGGAGCCATCTAGATGTTATATATATACGGAGGAAGGTGGTTTCCTTCTGATCAGGATACCAGCGCCCTGCCAAGGATACAGCAATGCCACTGAGGGTTCCATGATGTAAAAGTACGTAAACTTACGTACTCCGAAGGTTTCAAGGAAGTTGCTTCCTTAGAAAATAAACGACTAGCGGTCGTCGAAACGGAGCGACGACCGTCTGCAAAACATAGCCAAAAGAAACGACTGAGGAACTGAAGAGCTTGAGAGAGGTGAGTGCAGTCTAGTTCGAGTCCCCAAGCAGTGGTTTCAGCCATCAAAAATGCACCTTGCAAACAGTCTGTGACATCCAACACAAAAAAGTGTCCCTTTTGGGGCTAATGCGCTATCAAAGTTCCACCATAAAGCGGTACTACCTTCCCATGTTGGGAATGTGAGGGTTCAACGGAGGCAGACTAAGCCTAGAATGGGCTTTGATTCAACCCTTTTCGTCAGAGCCTACAGGGTTTTGTTTGGTGTTGCCTGGAACATGTTAAATCAATGCAGTGTATTTTAATATTTTGGGGGTTGTCGGTAGACTCCTTCCGACGAAGTTGGTTGTTTATACTCTGATTCAAGAGCTTCAACTCGGTCCCTTATTATCTTGGCCCGAGATGGTCTTAGATAGATACCCCGCAAAGAGTAGATCCGTACAGTTAGAGATCCAGGTGTACCACAGGCTCGACGATGTGCCGAGATCCCGAGATCGCGATACCATGTATTCGATAAGCGCTATTCTCGATTGTTCGATAGGTACCCATGTGGTTGTTTCCTACGGCGGATGTGTGGGCCGTGTACCCAGAAATACGATTAAAGAATATGCATGAATGGTTTCCTTTCGGAGCGCTCAAGCTCCAGGATCTTAAACAATATCCATGATGTTGAGATTGCGAAAAGGCTCAATGGTAAAAGAACGGACAAGGATAACAGCGCCACGAGGCTACGACTACACCATGTGCCTGCGGGGATTTTATTTCTGCTTGCGGTGGACACTAAATCCATACTCAATTCATCAATATCCGCGTTGCTACTTCAGTCCGTTGAGGTTTTCAGGATTCCGTGGTATCGGAATATTCGCTAAAGTATAACGAATATTATGAATACCTTGACCCGGGAGATTGAATTGAATTGAATTTCCAGTTTGAAAATAATGATAGTCTATCAGTAGCAGGGGGGAATGACACCTAAGGCTTGAAGAAAAGGCTTGATTGTAACCTCCAACTGGTCATGTTGTTATAGCCTTGAGATTAGGGCTAAAATATGATGTCCCGCGGGCCTGTCATCTCAATCGCTTATTCATTTTTCCTGAACGGATAAATCATCCC
The DNA here is from genome assembly GCA_036971245.1 of Arthrobotrys sphaeroides. Taxonomy (NCBI): domain Eukaryota; kingdom Fungi; phylum Ascomycota; class Orbiliomycetes; order Orbiliales; family Orbiliaceae; genus Arthrobotrys; species Arthrobotrys sphaeroides. Next base: position 1,261,699 of record JAJTTW010000003.1, read on the forward strand.
AGTTTCTTCTTTGTGGACGCTAGAACAATTCCAAAATTACCACGCTCTGCCTTGCTCGTGGGTGCGTTGACCGCCCTGCCCGGATTAATCTCGGTTCCCGGCCAGGTGGGTTCACAATTAACATCCTAGATTTTATAAAATACCGAGTCTTCCACATCCCATGTACATTTCCATGGGCTGGGGGGTTTTACGAGCACCATGACCCTTCTAGACGTATACTAGCTCCCACATGTTCGACGGGAATCGCTTGCGGTTCCCGATAGCCTTCGAATTTACGATACCTACGCCAAAGGGAACTCGAGCCAACATGCTCTCCAGTGTCTATTTAATCCCAAGTCTTTCCCTTCTCGTGGAACGGACGGCGTGAGGAAACCAAAAGCAGGCCGATATACCTACCTTTCCATCAGCAATGCACCGAATCATTCTTGCCCTCTTGGTGGCGTCTCCGGCGCTCGCTCAAATTCCTGGCAGTCTTACGCCTGAAGTCCATCCGCTTCTTCCTATTCAAACATGCGCCACCCGTCGCGGTTGCAAGACCCTTAACACAAAGGTTGTTTTGGACTCGCAATACCGTTGGCATCACGTGAAAGGGGGGTAAGTTTGGATTTCTTTTCTCTTCCTAATCAATTCCAATCAACGATGCTTAAAATTATCCAATATATTGAATGGATATTGGCTGTGGAGGCTCGGGAACCTACATATAAAATTACAACAGTCTACAACACATTTCGAAGTTGCTGATTTTCCTGGCGTCACAATAGATACGACCCCTGTGTCAATAACGGCGTTTTCAACCCCGCCACATGCAAGAAAGCAGACGAATGTGCCGCCAATTGTGAAGTGGAAGGCGTCAACTATGCTGGCTATGGCATTAGCACATCTGGAAATGCCTTGACGCTCCAGTTGTTCAATCCCACGGGTGGCTTGGCTTCGCCCCGTGTCTATCTCCTCAAAGAGGACGGGGAAACATACTACAAATTCCGTATGCTGAATAAAGAATTCACTTACGATGTTGACGTTTCGAACTTGCCTTGTGGTACAAATGGAGCATTGGTTAGTATTCTTTCGGCTCATACCCGTGGCGTCCAACTAGGAACTAACCCTTAGGATATAGTACTTCTCCGAGATGTCCGCTTCGGGTGAGCGAAACGCCAAGAGTAACACCGCAGGCGCTACGTATGGTACTGGATACTGTGACGCCCAGTGCCCAAAGCAAAACTTCATTGGTGGCAAGGTCAGTTCCTCTATAAACTTGTACTCTATCATTGATCAAGCCGATTTTCTAACGGAATCACTATCTCATTGAAGGCCAACTTCGACTTTAAATACGGAGCATGTTGCCAAGAGATGGACATCTGGGAAGCAAACTCCCGCGCGACTGCGTTCACTCCTCATCCATGCGCCACACGTGGCCTTGTCAAGTGCACTGGGCCAGACTGCGGCGCTGGCAGTGATCGTAGACAGGGAATCTGCGATATGGACGGTTGTGACTTCAATTCCTACCGTCTTGGTGCCAAGAATTTCTATGGTCGTGGTCCGGAATTCACCATCGACTCAACAAAGAAGATGACCGTTGTCACACAATTCATCACGGACAATGGACAGGACCGAGGCGAACTCGTTGAGATTAGGAGGTTATACGTCCAAAACGGAATCGTTGTTGCCAATGCTGCGGCCAACCTCACCGGTTTGTTGAACTATGACTCCATTAGCGACGAGTACTGCGAGAAGGAAACCGAGATCCTCGGTGGATCCGGCACCAATGAGTTGAGGGGAGGTAGCAAAGTTATGGGAGAAGCAATGGAACGCGGTATGGTCCTCGCTTTGTCTCTGTGGTGGGACAGCGGTAGCTATATGTGGTGGTTGGATGTAAGTACCCGTGCAGCGGATGCAACCTCTCTATCAGACCGGTCTATATATGCAGTTACTAACACTATGAATGATGATATAGGGCAAGAATCCTGGAGACCCGGAATCCCTTCGACGAGGCCCATGCAACACTGAGGTTGAGTCTACCCCCCAGTACATCCAAGCGAACCACAAGCCATCGGTCATCTTCTCGAACATCAAACTGGGTGACTTCGGAACAACTTATGGACCACAAATCTAAAGTATGCAAGGTGTTCCATAGCCTTGTTGAAATGCTGTTGCTGTCAGCTGCGCGACGTCAGATGTTCCCCTTGATACGTCAGATAGTTCCAAGAGGCCGAGACTTAAACTTATAAACTATCTTCCAGTAATTTTTTTTTTTTTTTTTCTCCTTTTTTTTTTAAAGAAGGGATTGTGGAAGAAGCCCGCCGACGGCATTGATGCCGTGAGTGTTGCACGCGCATACACTCAGCACATATTCTACGACCATATGCTCACAAGTTAAGTATCAGTCTCTCCAATTGTGACTTGAACATCTACGATTTGCCACAAAGACCCTAGGTATCCCCTGTCACCTAAGCAGACTATGTATATACTACCCGCCCTCATGCTTATTCTGAGATATATTGTAAATAAGACCTTCGAGTTCGCTTTATTAAATAATATCTGGTTATGATATTGATATGCCCTCTAGCATTTCCAATCGAGGGATGTTATTGTGTATCGAATGACACCTGCATGCAAGCCTTGGATCCGAAAGATCCTCATAGCTCTCTGTACTCATATAAGGGCTTCATAACGCTGAGATCCAGCTAGAAGTAGTTTGGACGTGTCGGGTAGACGGTGTTGTACATTTGATAGCTGTGAGTAGAATTGAAGGCATTCTGCTCTCCTCAACCCACACTCAGCTCTCTTCCTCAACATCATCCTTCCTCCTCCTACTTACAAAGAACCACATACCCATCAGATCACCTACATCCATCAAGAATCTCCCTTCAGCATCGCTCATCACAACCATGCCGTCCGAAAACCGTCGTCCGGGGCAGTCAGTTTTCAGGAAACCCATCATCAAACCACTACCAATGGTTCCTCAACTCCCCGTCTCGAAACCTCTTACGATGGACAGAAAGCGAAAATCCGTCAGCTTCGCTCCCTCTCCACAAAAGCCGGTCAAGCGACGCTACTTGGTCAAATGCGTCTCTCCATCTCAATCAAACTCACCAACTTTGATACCTGATAGCTTGGATGCCTCATCCCCAGCTTCATTCGGTATTCTCGAGCCGCCTGGAACCAAAAAGACCAGCCCTCAAGTCAGCGTCAAACCACAGGACCACGCCAAACCCAAGCCTGACCAAACGTTCCCGCTTCCATCTCAGAAAATCAAGCCGTTTGAGTTTAAAACGGATTGGTTCACGACCATGTATACGTGCGTCAGCTGCACTGCCTTTCCAGCTCACGTCGTCGGTGTCAACTACAACAAAGTCAAGCGGCAATGCGAAGGGGTTGAAAGCCTTGACCACCGACTGCTCAGAGGGGAAGTCAACATCATCTTCCACCCCAACCGTGAGCACGAGCCCGTTTGCGAGACATGCTGGACGTTGAAAGAAGAGGAAATGTCCGAAAAGAATGCGGACGAAGACTCGGATACCGATGATCCAGTTCTCCCAGGCAGCTGGCCAAAGGAGGCCCGCAAACCAGCGCCACACACGCATATCTACGACGTCATGTATGCGAAATGCCACCACGAAAACTTAGTTGGCAACGCGAAAGCGCACTCTTTGACGCTCGTCAAAGGGAGAGTCGAGGACGGAGGAACCGGAGTCCTGTGTCGATGTGGCGACACAAGTGGGAATATCTCCAAGACCGGTGAGGGTACAACCATTCGAACCAGGATTATCATGCCTCTTTACGCTGGATGTCCTGCCTGCGACGGAAAGGAATTGCAGAAGTACGTTCGAGGGAAGCAGGGCCCCAAAAAGAAGCCCGAGGCCAAAGAGACTAGCTAGAGGTACTAGCACTGCCTTCTTGAGCGGATGAACCGAGATGTATTCTTTCTTCATGGCTTTCCCTACTTCACACATATTCTGTTCTTATGATTATACTTGTGAGACTGGTTCCTCACAAGGAAACCCGTCTTAAATATGGCCGCTGGAGCGCTATCATGTATGTAACTGCCACAATAACCGAGCCACAATCCCCAGATGCACATCTCCAACCCACTATCATGTCTCTCTATCGCCGTCCCCTCAGATTATAGCTCCAATCTTCCCGAAGGAAAATATTACTTAGTTTAGGACCCATGGAAATCCTTTCGACCTCCAGAATGCCGTTTTTTCTTGTGATACAAGCTTCCACCGGCTCATAGACGGTGGAAAACCGGCCGAAACTCTGAGAACTAGAAAGCGACCGAGCATAAAACCGTAGCACCTTGAGGGAGCGAGGGAGATTATTTCCGTAATTTATAATATGTGCCTCAATTTCTGGGAGGATTGGCTGCCTCCTGGACCACCAGCCGAAGACGCGCGGTGAGAATAGCGATAGCTCTTCCAGCGATCTGAGGTTTGATAGGTGGTCAAAAGCTTCAAATGTCAACTAGCAATCACACCCTAAGTGGTTAGCAGGGCAATTAATATATTGGAAGATTGCCTCGAGGTGTGCAAATGGCAAGACTTTGGGAGTTCATACGTCATTGAGCCATGCTGTATTCAGCAGAAACATGACTTTCGTCAGGCCGGGCCACATTCTCCCGATGTCAGAAAAAGGCAGGAAAGAGTGGTTTGGGTTGGAGATATCCTGGGAAATGGCGCAGCCAAATCTCAATTCTTTCAAAGATGACGAGATCAAATCTTCGTGGTATATTCTCTCCCATACCGGAATGTTTGTTCTGACGCGTTTTCGTCGACGAATTCTGCTGTAAGTAGTTTCCCCTAACTCGAGATGGAAAACTTCAAGAGTATCCTTTGAAGGGCCGAACGCGAGAGGGATAATGTCGACAGATGTTATGAGGTGCGATGTAAACGCTTCAAATCGAAGATTTAAGCATTTTAGCTTCCCCGGAAAGGTCAAGTCATAGTCCTCAATCGTAGCACGGGTCTCAGCTGCCAGATTGGCTATCCAAATATTACTACTGGGATCAGAAAACTTGAACTGATGCCCAAAATCAACATTTAAGCTTGTAACATTCAATTTCTGGAGTGTCGCAAGAAAGCCCGAGAGCATTTTAAAATCGGAGATGGTATCAATGTTGGAAATGGTTACCTCCCGCAAGAGTAGCATATTGGGCACCATTACCGAGAGCCGATTGACTAGTGACCGTACTTTATTGCTCCGCTCTGCCAGTCGAGTTACAAGAACGATAGCCCTGGAGATTGCTCAGCGTCAGCTAACGACTTTTTTTTTTTTTTTAAGGTGTTCGGGCTGCTTGAGGCTACGGGGAGAGATGCTCCTTACACCAAGTTTTCTTGCAGAAAAGGATACTTCTTCAGTAAATCCAAACTTCCTCGGCGAATATGTACCATCCGGAACAAGATCGATAGCGAAATCCGATGGGCCACTTTGCAAGTCACCGCGAATGACTTTCTCCCTTCCAGGTCGCATCTTCCCAATATATCGAAGAGGACTTCGAGCGGGAGTCGAGTGATTCTATCGGTGCAAGTATTGGTAGTTGACATAGTTGAGACTTATATACTGTTTCATACCTCCCAAAAACAATTCGGATGAGAAAACTAGATGTTCTCAGAAGAGAGAAAGGGGGGTAGGATGCTTACTCATGATGCAACGTTATAGAATCACAAGTGCATTGTTGCAACTCTTCGCGCTAGGACCTGTTGTATTTTATTGACGCAACGCACAGTTGGTGGCTCGCCTCGTGTCGACGACAGCCGGATCTGCAGAACGAGACTGCAGTGCTGGCTCTGTCGCCCATTCGAACATAAGCCGATCGCGACCGAGCTTATAATCGTGGCGGATGCCAACATGTGCACATAATATATATGCTATAAGTTTGTGAAACCCGAAGTCTAAGAAAGGATAAACTAGGGAATGAGATTGACATTGATCACGATAACGCGAACGCTCAAACGCAGCCCAAGGGATAAAATCACTATATGATTCCCATCCATACGCCTAACGTCATACTATTGTGTATAAAAACATACAGCCGAAACCGAGACCTTTTCGTGTATGCACTTGAAGTTTCAAAACCGACACCGAGATATTGAATAATTAGTTTACTCTTCTACCCGCTTCCACCCCGCTAAATCCACCACCTCCTCCAGAATAAGCTCGATCCTATTCCCGGACCAAGCGCCCTTCCAAAGCGTATCTATGCCAATCATATTTGGTGCCCAAGTAATACCCTCTATCACCCGTTCCGCCGGGTGCGGTATATTGACTAAAGTATCGTCTAACACTCCCAGAGGCCGAACTTTGATTCTCTGTATTTTGCCAGTCGGGAAAGCCATATACTCCCTTTTGTCCAGGTTTCTTACAACATACCTTTTTCCAGGTAAAAACATGTTCTCGTACTCGGTGTTGCTTAACACCGCTGACACGTATCCTCGAACCACCCGCGGAATACGGTTATCATTCGCGATAGAACGAAGTACCTCAAGTTTTTCCGGATCATCCGAGTCGTAAATTGTATGATATCCGCGTTCTCTTGCAACAAGCATCTTCGCTTGGATCACGGCCATGAGAAAGCCGCCGCCAGTCTCATCCACTCCGCCATCAATTCCTGAAAACTCCTCGGCGGCGTCTAGCACAACCCCTGTGTTTCTTGCAAGTTAAAATTATTCCATAGATACCTAGATGATGGTAATGGTGAAAATTCGGGTGAACATGGGAAGTTAACTCACCAGCTCTAACCAACGGCTTTCCTGCCCAGCATCCCAATTCAGGTAGAGGGCAGATAATATTTTGCACCTGGTCTAGTAACATATTGTAGAACCTTTTGTTTGTGAGAGCAAGCGATAAAACGCTAAGTAGATCGAGATAGCCAGAAATCATTAAATGGATTTCAGTGGGCAGGAGAGCCAGGGGCCCGTTCAGGGAACCCGTTTTTGGTGGAATTGAGACGCTGGGATAATCAGTCAGAGAATAATCGATTATATGAGCTGATCCTAGGCTGATGTAAAACCGCCTTACCTTTCAACCACCAGAGCAGAGTGCTCAGGACGCAGCAGAAATTGAACTACCTCCATAATAACTCGCCGTTGTATTGGTGCTACATCCGTTGAAATTGAAGCGTCGAACCCCCGCCATGCCTGCGGCCAAAGAAGCGCCTGTGTTGCAATTGGTTAGCACTAATTAATGCATTGCATGCAATTATCGATCACCACGGACGAAATGCTTTAACTGGGCCCGGTTGAAATCACGCTACAAGATGCATGGGGTTTACAGTACCTCTCCTGTATCTATGCAAACAATTTTCTGAAGAAGCATGTTGAAAAACTGCTCCTGGGCATCCTTTTCGCGAGAGCAGAAGAACATCAATTCTGAGGGTTGCGTAATCCCGACCGGGTACCTGGTTCCGTGGAGCGATTTGTGGAGGATGATATTCGGCGAAATCTAACCGGCCTACTGCTCTCCGGCCTTCGGTATATTATATTTGGATGAACTCGCGGCCCCGATTAGAAATTGACGGGATGAATCGACGGCGCGGGGTCGATCCAGGGGGCTACTGCAAGTAGGCATGGACGCAATCCACCTGGCCGTTCAGATCCTAAATCCAACAGCCCTAACGTTACGAGGCCATTACCGCATTTTCATTCGAAAGGCTCAGTGGAACGCTTAGTCAGAGTTCTACTAACCAAACACCAAGTCAAACACTTTTCTAAGTTCCACACAACAATATCCCGAGCATCATAAGTATCCACAGGATCCGAGGGCATACTAACATTCATATATTATATTCAGTCACGAGTTTGCATGGGATAACCGATTACTACTGATGGGGCGGGCTGGCCAAGAACTCGAGTGTGTTCTGAACGTTCGAACATGCAACACAGAAGACGGAAGAATTAGAGGACCTCCCGCCGCCTACTGGTAGCAAACGAGTACCTGGATCGCGAGATTAGAACCCTAGGAATCTGATCTGGCCGACTATAATATCGGCAGACACGATAATGTCACACACAGCACGGTCTTCAATGTGCCCATGACCTTGACCTCGCAAGCACGGATGTCGGCATCCGCTTGGCGCTTCGGTTCCAGAAAGGCTCGGAAGGCTTTGAAGATATCCGTCCCATGTGCCTGTGCATGCGACTGGACGAAAGCCTGAAATGGTTATTCGAAAGAGCCTGCAGGCTTGGTTCCTGGATTTCGAAGTCACTAGGGTTATTGGATGATATCCTGCTCGTCAATGATAGACTTTAATTTTCCCATCTGGATTCGCAAGATTTGGTGCACGCAGTGCGTCGTCCGTCCGATTTAATATTACCCCTGCCTAAAACCGCCAAGGTCGTCGTCCTAAACTCATGGCGATGCATCGGCCCGCGGTCCCGCCGAATATAAAAGGGCTCCCACCCACATTTTTCGCCACTAAGTTGCGGGGAAACCTGGAGTTATGTGTGACGACGAGGCAACCGAGAGAGGACGAAAACGATGCCCTAAGGATTTTATCTGCACTGTAGAAAAAGCTTGTTTGGTCCATAAGTCCAAATGATGCAAAATACTATTCATGGAAAATATCCAGGGCTAGACCCCAATGCATGAAGACAGGGCCAATATTGAATTGCCCCTCTATTATCAAAAGCATTTACTATGGACCGGGAACGAGAAATGGTACAATATTGGCCATCCAACGGTACATATCTTTCGTATCTTAGTAAATTAATTAGAATAATCTACTTCGCAAGGCAGAAAGACCCCATGTGCATCCATAGACCCAGGCATATCTTTGTCAGCTTATAATTAGCTAGCCCGCCTCGGTGTTTAAATCAAGATAATAGAATTATTCCGGCCAACGAGAAGGATACGATCCCCGATGGATCGACGAAATCCGTCGGCATTAGTCCGTCTACCGAATTTAGGTAGAATTGGACTTTCAATACGTTTCTCTATAGATGACCATATCTCGGTTTCAAGAGGCCCGCGCGTCAGATCTCAGGTGATCCCATCCCCAGCTGGTATGCATACCGAGGCTTCGATAATACTCTAGTGTGCGAAGAATACCATTTCTCCTATGCACGCTCATCCCGGCTACGGAGACCGAACTACACTAGTAGACATTATTCTGGGGTTCCTATCGCAATGTCTTGAAGGGGGGTCTGCCTCCGATTAATTATTCCAGTAGCGAGGTTTACCAGAGCCCGCGCAGCCCAACGGAACAATCTATTAACCTAAAACGAACGACAGCATGTCACCTTAGAGAGCGACAGGCGACGGCGAAATATTATCCTCGAATCGTAGCTTACGGAGGAATCGTTGGCTGCCTCTAATAGTACGTTCACCTCAATGAAGCAATTGTAAGGCTCGTTTTTGAGATATAAAGAACATTCCAAGCGCCATGATGGTCATTCGAATTGCAGACAGCAGAACAATAGCAAGGCTATATCCTCATCTACGCAGACCCAAAGAGCTCAATTGATCAACTAAAGATCCTTCGAGACCACGATGTACAAAGAACAGGTTATTCTTTTGGCACTCGTGCCAGCAGTCTTGGGCTGCTTGAACGCCAATAGCAACAGTTGTGCAAGCTTCATCAAGTCACAAGTTGCTACCGCTTCCCCCTTCTGCGCTACGTTTACCCGTAGCGTGGTTACCGCTACAACTGCACTTCCAGCTTGGGCTACCCACTGCTCCAATAAGCCTAGCATGATCTCTGCTGAGTGCTCTTGTGCCTATACTGGCGGCGGCTCCAACCCTACTACTCTCGCCACGACTACTCGAGTGACAACTCCAGTCACCACTGCTGCCACCACCACCCGTGCCAATCCTACAACTACAGGAGGCGGCGGTACCGGATCTGGATGCGCTCCTGTCAACCAGCTTGTTGGTTTCGGCGCTAGCGCCAGCGGTGCGGGCACCTCGGGCGGAACAACCGTCACCTCTTGCTCCGCTTTGTCGGCCGCCGCCAAGGTCGGTGGTGTGATCAAGGTCAGCGGCCTCCTGAGTGGATGCGGCATCGTCGACCTTATCAGTGGCACCTCTCTTCTTGGTGTGGGATCGAACTCCGGTATCATTAACGGCGGCATTAGAATCAGGAAAGCCAACAACGTCATTGTCCGCAACCTCAAGTTCAGCCCACAGGCGAAAGGTGATGCTCTCGCTCTCGACGAAGCTACCAACGTCTGGGTCGACCACAATGAATTCTACAGCCTCGGCCTTGTTGGAGGGAAGGATGACTACGATGGTCTCCTCGACGTCACTCATGGTTCTAACATGGTCACTATCTCTTGGAACAAGTTCCGTGATCACGTGAGTATTCTTTCTCTTAGCTACTAACTCAGTAAGTCGACTAGTCAAGAATGTATTCCTAATTCAAGTTACTTCTTTAGTGGAAGGGCTCCCTCGTCGGCCACTCCGACAGCAACGCCAGCGAGGATACCGGCAAGCTCAAGGTCACCTACCACCACAACAGCTTCAACAACGTGAACAGCCGTCTCCCATCTCTCCGATTTGGTACCGGTCACATGTACAGCAACTGCTACAATAACTGCCCAACCTCCGGTGTCAACTCCCGCATGGGTGCCCAAGTTCTCGTTGAGAACTGTAGCTTCAACAACGTTCCACTTGCCGTGGTTACCGATTTGGACTCTAGCCAGGACGGCTATGCCACCGAGCGAAACAACATTTTCTCCGGTACTAGCACCACTAGAATCACCCGCACTTCCAGCTTCAGCCCACCATACTCCTACACGTAAGTGCTGTGTTCCACCCTATCAACTATACATACCAGGATCGAGTTGGCTCTAACATCTACACGGATAGTATGACCTCCGCAAGCAATGCCTGCGCCTGTATCAACGGCAGCGCTGGTGTTGGCGTTGTCACCTTCTAAACGGTTACACAGATCGACACGATGTAATCTCTTCGGTAACTCCTCATATGGCAGCCCGACGAGGATATATATTGTACTCCAACGCTTTATTTAACGTCACGAAGGATTACACATGCATATATCACCTACACAAAAACAGCATCATAGCTGCAAGAAAAATGTATAAATAGTTGGTTCAATCGAGTTTCGACCTGTGTTGTATATAAATGATATACGTATATACAGACTTTGAATTATCTTCTTAGTACCATTTTGTGAGTACGAGCTTGGCACGATACTTAGAAGCCTCGGTCAGAGTACTTGAGACTTTTACTATCGATTCCGTCCGTTTGAGATATACTGTGGGAGGAAAACCGGCTTCGCAGGCGCAGGCCGGATGTAGTAAATCAAAATGCAACAGCTAAATTGCGTTGTCAACATTGGCACGTTCCATGAGGCTAGAGACAGTCTTGCAAACCAAAGGGGTATATAGATTATCAAAGGCGAACTAAGCCAGTCCCGATTGAAGTTCATGGGACGACAAAAAAGAAATGGAAAGTATATATACACAGAATAGAAGTCCAGAATTGCCAGAACAGACATTAAACAAGGATATCGTAACCTGATAAAAACAATTCAGCGCACCAAAAACTCAAACTTCGATAGCTCTACCTATCGCCAGTGACTCTGTCGATAGATTTCTTGCTTCATCAAAGCTATTATGATCCTCCCTAATCTCGATCTCCGTCGTCCTCATGATCTCCCAACAACACTTCCAACTAGTGTTATTATTGAAGTTTTCGTCGCTTCTCCTCCCCTCCTCGAGGTCTCTGCTCGACCCACTTAGGTGACTGTGTCCGTCATCTTCGTTTTCGAAAGGTCGGACGTGTACCGTTAGGTTTTCTTTGGAATGTAGTAGCGCTCGCTCGAAGAAATAACTTTTTCTCGCGGCTTCTAGTTTCCCGTCTGGATCACCCGAGAATACTATTGTGGACATCTGGTAGACACCACCCTGTGGGTGCTGTTTCCCCTGTTTTTTCCCACTCACGCCACCCTTAATCTCGGTTTCACAGATAACTTCGTCGCTCCCATCCCATATGCTCTCCAACTGCGTCAGTTGATTCCTAGACCCAAGATTCCGTGACGCGGCCCGACTAGGCAATCGAATACCCCCTCCGCTAGGCCCACTCTTCCTATTAGCCAGATTTTTCGTTCTCGAATGATCGAGCCCGTAAACGCTCGGTGTCGCCTCTGAGAATCTGAATTTGGTAACTTTGGTAACGAGCGGTTTTAGAGCGGGTAAAGAGGCGCAAATGATTCCGACGTCGGACTCCAAAGCCGTCCAGATCCATGCGCTAAATCCATCCCATGTTTTATCGTAGCTATACGCTGTTTTGGCGACGTAATATAGACGGAGAGCGCCGGCTATACATACGCTACATGATGGGAATAGTTCACGTTAGCTTACTGTATCCCGCAAAACTTTTCGAACGGGGAGAACTTACAAGAAGCCGAGTGCAAAAACACCAATCAACCCCAGCCTTTGCCTCACAGGCACATGCACCCTCCACACAACGGGCAGCGGCATAATCCACAGCCAGGAATCAAGGACGATATTAACGGCAGCATTGCTGACCAACGCATAGCCATCACTCAAGCACTTAGCATCCGGTAGGTCAAACGGCTGCCAGTAAGCTCTTATGGGAACACAGTAAAAGATAACCATAAATGTGAATGTCACACCCGCCGCTATGACGAGGAAGGTTGTGACATGGGTAATAGTTCGAAAACGTCCCGAGGGGAATAGTCGTAGATAAAACATGAGTATAGAGAGTTTGGTAAGCGTTACGGTGACGCAGTATATGAGCATGTTGGCCCATGCGTATTCAAGAGATTTGGTTCGTAAATGGTGGGGTAGGTCGTAGATATGCAGGCCGTAACCGGCGGTCGTCGCAAGACATGTAGAAATTGTAAGAGCAAGACAAAATACCTGTATAGATTACATGTCAGCTACTATTCCCAGGATAGGCAAACGTATTCTATATACTTCAAGATTTGTTACTCACAGTAGCAGGAATTATTAACCAATCATCCACCCCAAAGCTCCTTATCAACCACCGCCTCGTGTATATCCTCCCCGCCACCACTATCGCCGTCAAGGAGAATAACACCACCTCGACAGCGATCAGATAGTGACCTCTGTTCGCGGGATTGCTATAGTTTGGCTCGGGCCACGAATCGAGGACTTCGGGAGGCGGTATCCGTGACATATTTGGGTCGAAAGGGTCGTCGACGGTGTCGACTGTCGTCGTTGTGGGGGAGAAATCAGTTGCGGGGAGGGGTCAGAAACAGCGGTAGCTTTTCTCGTAACCCTGTGAGTCTTTTTCGTCTCACTACTGCCACTTGCAGCCACAATAGTTGATATCAAGATCGTATACACCGATGCAAAGAAAGCTACAGCGGTAAAGTCGTAGCTAGCCAGCACCACCAACAGGGAAAATGCGGGAGGAGCCATGAGATGTAATGGAAGAAAACCCTATAAACCGGGAATCGAAAAGAAATAAACAGCCATTAGTCTCAATACCCGATAATTTAGAAAACCTTAAAAATAGTTTTGGATTCTGAGGTGGGTGAGGTTTCCAGAAGGTAAGCATCGGCAGGGGAGTCAAGAAAGGAAGATGTCGCGCATGGACCCATGAGGGGCAAAAGCACATGCCAACGCCCTTGTCGTAGGGTAAGGTGTAACGCAAGGAGCACGACCATGTGGCGATTTCGTACTATACGGCCATCCCGAGGACCAGGAACACCCGTAACGGTACGACGGCGAGATTTCCATTGCACACGACATGCAGAATGCGACAAAAGAGCTTCACAACAAGGATACAGCGTCTACTGTCAAACACACATACCTTGCAAGTATCCAGGCGATACTCACAAACCCCTAAAGTTTTTACTTTTTAAGAACAAAAACCGAAAAGGTTTGGAGAATGCGAGCAAATTTTTTACGGGGTCGCGGCGGTAACCCAGCTTTGGCAATGTGAGACAGTTCGGGGAAGGTGGAGATAAGGCTGCCAGGTTGCTAGTCCTTTTTATCCTCGGTAGTGGCGGCGCGTTGCTGCTGTTATATTTTTGTGCTCGTCAGAAGCTCGTGAAAGTATCCAAGAAGCCTTCACTTTCGAGAAGAGATATTTAAGGAGAATACAGTGCACACTCAATAAAACGGTTCTGTTTGGTTCTTGAGGCACCGGCGCAGTCTTAAATCCCAAGCACATTACCACATGAGCGACAGAAGCGAAATTCGGCGTAGACTTATACAGAAGGTCGTCAATCGAGCGTCCTGCCTTGATCATGCTTTGCATTTGGAGCTATAGAGAACCCTAACTATCATGACGGACAAAGCAGGCAGCATCGAATGGACGATTGCCAATGGAGCCGGCATCGTGTGCATCCGTCGCCCCCCATAGGCCGAATGGAAGCTGCAGGTACATATACATTTGCCTACACCTTTGCAGTACCCGACAGGGAAGGGCCGACAAGTTGACCGTGTGTCAGTATGTCTCCAAAGCGACTGGACTAGCCCAAAGGTGTATACTGCTCCGGACCCACAACACGTACTTTCCACAAGAAGGCATGGTGGACTCGTATGGATGGTGGATAAATCTGCAAGACATCTTATCGTCCCGGTATCTCGTTCAGTCGGCGGGAAGCATTACAACTGCAGCAAATTTTGTTCCTGGATGGCCAAGGCGTGATTTTTGGAAGGTTCGTTTGAAGCGTGGCTGCCTGATTCGGCTAACCATGCTGCCTAGGGTTGAAGAGCTGACAGGGTTTCATAGCTTGGAAGAGCTTGGTCATGCCATTGTCAGAGCTGGGACCTGCTAGCTCGGGTTCTTTAAGTTCGAGAAGTCCTGGCTATGTCGCGATCTCGGCATGCAAGCTTCGTCTGTAAACAAGTTTCTAGAATTCGAGTAGATTTAGGTATCTATTGTGACTAAGAGGAATGAAAGAATACGTTATCATACAGTCTAATCCATCGCTACAACCACTAGATATGACTCTCAAGCATCAAAACTCCAACAAACCCAAGAAATCGCAATACCGTTCACGAAAGTAAAGGAAAAAGAATATAGCCCCACGAAAACGACATGCCCGCTAAATGCTAATGATCCAACCAAATCCCGGCGTCTAATATTTTCTCATTTGCCAACTTTGCTTAATAGGCCTCCCAATTCCCTTTTCTTCTCACATTGCATCCCCTCCACAACCCCATCTCTACCTTTCCGCCTCCCGCACTCCACCACAATGAGCCTTACAAAGTCCCTCGACTCCCAGTAGCAACTATGAGCTCCCAACATATTCAAATACTCGCTGTCCAGCATCCCAGCACCGGCTTTTAAGTACCAATCGATCTGGCCACAGTCGTTCAAAAGATACATCCTCCTCTCAGCCAGTTCTTCTCTGCTGAAATCGTGCACCTCAAGTTCCATATTCGATGGTAGTCGAACGGGTAAGCTGGGAAGGCTTGGCTTGGAGTTGGCGATAGGTGAGGAGGAATATCGTGGAAGATAGGACATGAACCCCCCAGCAGTCGATGGCACTAGCGCCCTCTTCAGGGACGCTGCGTAAGTGGCGTCTACTGTCGCATTGAGCTGGTAGGCGATCGGGTCTGAGTAATGCATAATGTTGTATATGTTTTCGATCGCGAGACAGCCGTATCTTCCCTGCATCCCGCAGACTGATGGGTCCGACGAATCCGGGTTTTCCATTTTGAGTTTGAACCGGGGAACTAAACCACGCCGATTGATAAGCATGAATAGCCCAGCAGGGGAGCCGGCACAGAACAGATTGGTCGTATTGAAATCAAATGTCCCAGGACTAGTTGGCGTTACGGACATATAAGATGCGTCGTCGTCGTTCGGATCCTTTTCTGGCTGTAGGATGGGTGTAGGTATTTGAGAACTCATGCGAAAGACATTGGTGGGCTGGGCGCTAAGAACATCGAGTGCAATAGCTGAGCCTAAGCTGTGAGCCATCAAATGTACCCGCCCTCCTCCCAACTCCGACCCAAACCCAAGATTATTTTTACACCAGAGTTTATAAATTCTATTCGCTTCTTTGATGACCGCATTCACCATTTTGTTTTTATGGTGGGACAGATAGTACGGAATATCCATCACAACATCTCCCATCAGACTTCTGACAGCAGGGATTGTCGGCGGCGTTATGTCCTCCAGAGAGAATTCCAACTCATCCTCATCGTCTTCTTCAGTGTTACCGGCGATATCCACGTCAAATTTCACAGTAGATCTCCAGTTCACAGGGAGGATTTGAATCCCCACC
Source organism: Arthrobotrys sphaeroides (assembly GCA_036971245.1). Lineage (NCBI taxonomy): Eukaryota > Fungi > Ascomycota > Orbiliomycetes > Orbiliales > Orbiliaceae > Arthrobotrys > Arthrobotrys sphaeroides. Next base: position 1,277,888 of record JAJTTW010000003.1, read on the forward strand.
CCTTTCCTCAGATGGGGTTTGACGGCAGGGTCTTTTAGCTCCAGGTTGATAAGGCGTCTGAAACCGTTGATCGCGTGCGTGAAATGGAAGGATTCTACACGTTCTGATAGTTTTTGGCCAATACTGGAAATCATTTGCTCAAGTTAGCTCACTGTTCATCCTTCGTAGAGAACTGTACAGACTTACCCGTGTACGACAAGGATCAAGTCGGTAATCCTTTGTCTCTCATCGGCGTCCATCTTTGCAGAGAGCCCATATTTATCACCATGTATTTTTCTCCACGCCTCAATATCGAAGCCCCGTACAACTGGAGTCCCGACCGTTAGCCCTCGTTTTATAGCAGCCAGAGGTCGACGATTTCTGCCAGCGAATCCAGCAAGGAGGCTGTCCTTCATGATGTATGCGGATTTGGCATCTGCAAAGATGACCCATTCGGCACTTGAGGGATCTGGTTTTCCAGTAGCTTCAATTTCACCGTCTCTTGCAAGGTCTGCATTTAAGGTAGCGTTTTCCCCCATCATTTCAGCTGGCTGGTCAAATGTACTAGTTGGTGTCGCTGTCAAAGTCGCAGTCGGCGGCCGCGAAACGGTCTTAACGGTGGGCATTATCCAACGAATCTTAGCCTCCGCCTCTTCGCCCACCCTGACAGCACTCTCAAGCTCCCAAGCCCACTCCTGCGTCCACGCCATAACCTCTCTCCATCCCTTTTCCAGAGCATTCGCCTTTTCAGTCTCTACAGGGAACATGGTGTCTCTATAAAACCAAGTCCCTCGGGTAACCTTTGCATTATCCAGTCCGTCTCGAGGGGACCAATATATCGGTTCCATGTTCAAGCTCGGTATTCTGACTTGGTGGAGCCGTTGGATTCCCACTGGCACAAGCTTTTCATCCCCTTCGCCCTTTTCGTCCGCTGCAAGTGCTCTCGTCGATTTCCGATCCTTCGAGGCATGCCTGCTTTCCGATGACCTCGGCTTGGAGCTTTTTCGAACATCTCTCTGGCTTTTCGCTCGAATAAAGGGATTGGATGTTGTCCCCGCCGAATTCGGATAGCTCCCAAGGCTCGGTGACGCAGAGGGGGTAAACGCGGCTAGTTGAGATGTGATACTCGATATGGAGTTTCGATTCTGCTTTTTTATCTCTCGCCTTTCCATCGCCGACGTGGGGAAGTCATCCGCCGGCAACACTGTGCCGTTGCGAGCAGGAATTGAGACGGGAGGCGGAGCCGCACCCTCCTCTGACATCTCCGGTGGCACATCGCTCGTTCGTAATGGAGAAGAGGTGTACTCTTGACTTTTTCTCGGGTCACTCTTCCGCCGTCTCCCAGGCCGAGTTTCGGCAGGAACGCTCGCCGATGCAGTGGATATTGGTTTCATCGGCGTTGGGGGTTTCTTCGTCTCTTTCTCAACAAGAACGGCTTGGTAGGCTTTCTCGAGTGCTTCCGAATCGTGTACTGAGAAAGGACGAGGTGGATATCTTGTTTGAGTAGTAGTATTTGCTGTTGGGAGCGGCAAGGGTGCTAACGGATCATCGAGAGGATGTGGAGCCGAGTAGAAGTACCACGGGAGCAGTTCTGTAGGTGGAGCAGGGATGTGGTGATGGCTAGGGGTATGCGTGGGAGGTGGAGGGGAGGCCCTTCTTCGACGAGGTGCTGGCATGGTGATGACGACGACCGGCTTCCAGGCTTCCAGACAACGTTATACACCTGCAGTCCAAGACGATACGTAAGCTACGAGCCTTATCCCGACAAGTGATAACCCCAAGAACTGGTTGAATGATAGAAATAAAAATTGAAAACGCGGCTGGCCGAGATATCTTGGAGGGAACAGTTGGTGATGAAGGATCCAACAATTTCTTCCTGTCGAAGACCCAGCAAATGAACAGTGGAAGAACAAGACTCTGGAATCGATTCTTACCCTCAAAGTCCTCGCCGCCACCTAGGTATCTCCCTGTGTAAATTGTGAAACCACCGATGTCGATTCCGCAGATGGCTAGACCGTTTGACGTAGTCGCTCGTTACGGCAGCTTCCCGAACAAGGGGACGGCCAAAGTTGCTATGTTGACTGTTGCAGCTTCCGCTCAGTGTCCGAAGCTATCCTCCACTGGATGCAGTGTCGCAGTACCGATATTGACATATCAACGTTTGATGGAAAGATTGTATGTTGAAGGATGAAGGAATCGTGGGAGGACGATGACAGGTTGATGAGAGCTGGCCTCAGAGAACGGATGAATGTTGGTTTGGCTGGTTTTGACGAATGACGAAAACACGAGGCTGCTGGGACCAACGCGTGTTGTCACCGCTACTGGCCGTCCAATCAGACGGCCTGGCGACGGGCATGGCTGCCCCAACCGATTCTCCATCTAATCTTATCTCTTGGCACTAGCCACTGAGCCAGATCTGGATCCCACGAGACACCGGCGTCGCAGCTGCGCAGGCTGTTTTGGCAACGTGATAGAACATACGATACATTGGATTGATACTCTGACAATAAAGTCTTGATAGTAATTTTTTTAATCTGTCATCAAAGCCATGCTTGGCTCCATCGCTTTGCAAGTTTTATGTAAGCCAGATTCTTAAATTTATAAACCAGAGACGAAAAGACACAACAGACCTCGACATGCATATGCCAGACAAATGATTGTTGGTTGGTAAGTCTGTATAAAGTAACTCTTCAAAGCTTAGTAGTGATAACTCAGTCTTTGGGTCAGTGCAAGATCATCTTTGGACGACGTTGTGAATCCGCATTTCTTTTGAATCCTGAAGAGTAGAAGGTCTTAGGGGTGCAAGCTATGTTGCCGAAACGTCGATTAAGCAGCAAGCCAGTCTCGGTTGGCATCCAATCTTTCGTCCATTCCGACTCGTCAAACTCGAAGCCACCAATCGAGCCGTTCCGAGCCGTGAACTCCCCCGTCAAGCACACCGGTATGTTCTGTTCCACTCCACCATTGCATCCTTCTGAACAAGTGCATTCTATGTAGAGACTACTTAACCGGACCGAATGTTTTATAACAAAATCCATGCATTTTCACAGGCAGCCATTCCGTTCACTCCAGAACTTACGAGAGGCCGTGGCCAAGAGTACCCATCAAGGTCCAGACTCGCATTGGTGTTTTATCCGCTCTCACAGCTCTAGCGTGCATTCCTCCTTCAGATCTCCTCTGCACTTTCACCTTGGCGAACAAGTGGAGTCGAAGTTGATCAAAACCCCAACATCACCCATCCCTCATGATTGTGCATGGGATAACAGGAATCTGCAGCTGAAAAAGCAGGGAGGCCGGTCCAATCACAGACCATCCAATTCGAACCCGACGCAAGACACTTGTCACATTCTCCGGGCAGCAACGTGCAAGGGCTCCCCAAGCAAGGAAGCCATGCACGGGAACTTCCCCACTACGGAAGGAATCTAGCCGATCGATCGATCCGCTAACCAAGCAGAGCTTGAGCTGGAGCGCTCTCGCCGTCCCCGGGATGCAGCAGATTGCATTTCATTCGAAAGAAGCGAGAGAAATTCCCCGCTTCTGCAGCTGGCGCCGACCCTGGACAGAGAGATAAGTCTCTCGGCGTGGTCACAGAACAGGACCGGGGCCCATTGTTTTCGCCTATGCGAGATGGGTCAATCGAACTCGCAATAACGAAAACTACCTGGCGTCGTGCATCGGCGTACGGCAGCGAATGGTCTGTCAAGTCCTGCCAATTGACCTTGCAATGCAACTGAGCTCCAGGAGGAAATCAGAGAGACAGAGCGGTTTATCTGTGACATAAATTCTATCTTCGTCCCGAGTCTTCGCCGTCATTATTTCACCCCTCTCCTCGTTACCTCACACAGGAATCGTCTATAACCATTTCCCCCACCTCTGTCATCATGAGCGGCGTAGTTAACAAAACCGCTGGCTTCTTTATCAAGCTCTTCGTTTTCCAATGGGACTTCGCCCTCTTTCTCCTCAACATCGTGACCCCCGACCGTAAAGAGGGTCAAGTTGTTCCCAAAGGCTGTCCTGGCCACAATCTCTCATGGCCAGAATATGTGCCTCCACAGGATGGCGATTCCCGTTCTGCGTGTCCTATGTTGAACGCCATGGCAAATCACGGTATCCTCCCCCACGATGGTAGAAATATCACCTTCGTAGAACTCAACCATAAGATCCGACAAACCTTCAATTTCGCCCCTACATTCTGTTTCTTTGTGCCCAAGTTCGCAGCCGATTTTTTGAACCGATCTTACTGGAAGGACAAGTTCGATCTCGAAGAAATCAGCAAGCACAATGCTATCGAGCACGACGCAAGCTTGACTAGACAGGATGCTGCGTTGGTACCGGATCAAGGAAAACCAGACCTAAAACTTGTTCACGATTTACTCGCTGAAGCCACCGGGAAAATGGCAGACGGCTCCGCTAAACTTACAAAGACAGACCTGTCCAGGGCCTTGTCAAAGCGACGGGTGGACGCCAGAAAATCGAACAAGGATTACTCTGAAAGCTTTTTCCACAATGTTTTTGGCAGCTCAAAGTAAGTCAACTCGACAAGCATATTTCAATTTGCGGTGGTTGGTATTGACATCTGAATGAACAGCTCATCCACAATGCTCACGTTGTTTGACGGCTCTATCAACGATCTCACACCGATGCTTACTGAAGAGCGATTTTCTGAACACTGGGAGCCCCGTGTGCGATCTCGCTTCGGGTTAACGATGGCGAAATTCAACATGACGGTGATACCGGTCGAGAGGGGTGTCGATACGAAGAAAATTGAGAAGGAACAAGCTGATGCGGCGGCGGCGACAAACTAATGGGGTTGTCAGCCTAGAAGGGACCCGGTAGTAGCAGGTGGATTTATAGTCTGGGAGTGGATTTAGTCATGGCTTGTGATCTAAATGCGGTTTTAGCTACAGCATTAATTTGTACCCTATGTTGATTCAATTTAATCCCGTCTACGGCGGATTTCACGAATTATACAATGACTGAACTTTCCCCAAATCTTCGGTTGAAGCCAAAATCGGCATCTCGACACACCCTGCTAAAACGGCATCTCTAGAGATATCGATTCCAAGAAACACAATAATAGTTCCATTGATTCGCATTAAACTACTTAGGTATGTACTAAGTTAGATTCGAATGAAAAGATCTCCTCCTCCCCCTCCTCCTCCACCATTAACATCTCCAGACTCCGCTCTCATTATAAATAATTTGATATTATTACGTCAATGCTTCTTACACGGATTCTGCAAATTATGTAGAGAAAAGCTAACACAATCAGTATCCCAATTTTGGAACTCAGCTTATCCCATTCAAGCATCGTACTCCAACGTCAAAGATGTTGGAACCGGCGACTCCTTGGCATTATCATCCAAATACTGCTTCCAGTGCAAACCAGCAACATCGTAGTAGGCAACAGTGAAGTTGCCCAACTTTCCAGCTGCCTTTCTCACATTCTTCAGCTTGAAAACTTCCCTCAAGGTAGAAGCGAGCGCGGCTCCGATCAACTTGGAACCATAGCAAGAATTCAACCCGCTACCGAGAATAGCGTAGTCCGACAGTGGACGTGTAGGATTGACCTTCTCCGGCTCTGGGAAGGCAGCGGGGTCCATCCCGATCACAGAAGTGGCCGCAAAAACAGTCTGGCCGGATTGAATGGAAATGGGTCCTCGTACGCCATCATCGATGGTGATATCCTTGCTGGCGACACGGGGAACACCAAGAATGGCGGGAGCGAGACGGATACCCTCGTAGACGTAACCACGGAGTTCCTGTTCAGAGGATGCAGCGTCAGCATTGGCCAGCTGCACCAATCGCTCCCTGTATTGCTCGTAGCCGGGGCTGAGATAGAGGTCAATCAGGAGAGAAGCTTGGTGGGTCAAGATAGCGACAAGCGGCGCGCTCATGTTGAGGATGTCGGCCGCGGAATCGGGGATGGCTTGCTTGGAGTCATGCAGAGCGTGGTAGAGACGGTCGGCATGAGGGCCAACCTGGAAGGCGCTACCTTTGGCAAGCCAATCGACAACGACCTCTGTAATGCCCTTTTGAGTCTTGAGGTGGGTTTCAAAAACGTGCAAGAGGGAGCCGGCAGCTGAAACCGCAGATTCACGAAGACGCCATTCAAGGACCGGCAAAACGTTGAAATTTTGGTAGAGGTAGACGCCCAAGTAAGCACCGAAAGCCTCGAAGGGAGTAAATATACCGCGTGGTGTCTCCTTGGTCTTCAGCGGGACAGCGAATCGGTCCGCGACCCAGTGAATTGGAACAACATTCGTGACGTCGCGGATAATGTCAATTGACTTTCTGCCTTTCTTGAACGACAGAGTATTATTTTGAATTAACTCCTTCATCTTCGTGCTGAAAAAGAGGGAGACGTTCTTTTCAAAACCCTCCTCAACCAAGGACTTGTGAATTGGGCTGGTCATGGAATCATGGCGCTTAAGATCGTTCCACCCGTTCAAGAAATCATGACCGTTCTTGCTGGTGGGGATCTCTGCCGGGTAGGGGATCTTAAATGTATCAGCGTCTCCGAGAATCTGTTTGACAGCACTCTCAGACTGAACGCTAACGAGACCTCTGCCCACTGGGGGTCTCCCTCCGGCGTATTTGTTGGCGACCTTGTTTCCTTTCAAAATCCCTTGGGCAGCCTCGGGAGTATAGAATGGAAGTAATGAGTATGCTGAAGTACCCGTAAGTTCGCCAGGAAGAGCGTTCATGAGCAAAACAGGCAGGATACCACCGTACGCACCCGGAGCCCGTTCGCCAAGCGAAGCTGCACCCCAGTTGGTCAAGGTATTGCTGTTGAAGTCGTAGCTAAGGAATCTATCTCCGCGAACCAGTGCGACGGCGTCATCCAAAATACCACGGCCAGTAGTCTGTCCAGGGCAGACACCACTACCAGGTATAGCCGGTTTAGTACACTCGGCCATCAAACCTGGATACAACTCCATGTTGTCGATGTGACCATAGAGAAGTTCGGCTCGCCTTGCGGTCTCCTTGTCTGGATTCCAGTCCTCGAATGTTTCGTATTCCTTCAAATTGAGGTATTTTCGGAACCTATTGTTCTCTGTTAGTGAATCCAGGAACGAATGCGCAGTATGACGTCTATACAAGACTTACTCGTTCAATGTGCAGACGTTGAAGATATTTCTCGCCTGCAACTGACCCATGATGTCCACGACCTTGAGACTGGCAGGTGTACCGTGAGCACCGAATTCATGAGCTGGCTCCTCGATACAGCTCTTGATGATATTGGCGATCTCGGTATCGTTGAAAGTGCCGTCGGGCTGGCGTTTCAGCCCACTGAATGTCCAGTCCTTGGGAGGAGTGACCATCAACTTATGACCCCAGTTCTTCATGACCTGGTGGAACATCTCGACAGTGACGTCTTCCAAATCCTTGAGGTCTGGGAAGTCATATCTGATCAAATCCTCCATCCATTTATCATCTGCAGCGCTGAGTGCGGCGTGCCAATGGTACAGAACGGCGAATTCAACAGACACCAAATTTCCTGTGCCGCGTTCCACGCGCTTACCTCCTTCCTTGATCTCCTTTCCAAGGTTAAGAGACCATTCGGAGTTAGCGCGTGGGGTGTTGAGGATGGCGGCGACGTAGTCTCCAAGAACACACGAGGCGAAGTATCCGACGTTGATGTTTCGGGTGAGTTGGAAAATGTCTTCATCCTGCCTATAACACCATCTCTGTTAGATCGCGACCAATTCTGACCCGCCATATTAGCTGAAAAGGGGATTCAAGGTTTACCATTTCTTGCCGGCCTCGTCAAGGCTATCCCATGGCTTGTATTTACCCTCCTCGTTTATCGACAACAGATTGCGAGCAACGCGATTGTGGTTTCTCGAGAACATGAGTAGGACCGCAATGACACCTGGAGGCATCATCATGATTCTCTCAGAAGCAATCGAATCCGGGTGGATCAAACCATTGTTGTATGTTCGCACTCTCTTTTGCTCTTTCTCTGTATTTCCGTACAAAGTACTGAGGTCGACATAGCTCGACGTCTCGTTTATGAAAGGGTCTTTTCGAGAGGTCTGGAAACACTCATGGATGACGACCGTGGCGAAGGAGAAGAACATGCGATTCAATCCAGATGGATGCTTGCGGAATGCGCCTTCCCGCTTCAACAGGGCTTCATATACAGACTCCACGTCTGGCAGATTTGGGCCTTTCGGCTTCATCGGCGGGACGTTTCTCGCATATGGAGATCCTGCTTTTCCCATTTCAGGGCTCCAGGGAACGTTCCCGCCGCCATCGTGTCTCCGATATCTAGACTCCGGGCCAGCCATAGTGGGGTATGGATGCGGCAAATCATGCCAAAGCATGGTAATGAAGCCATCAGAAACTTTTTGGCTTAGCCCGCTGTTAGGCGGGAGGCCTTGAAGCATGGTTACACCATTCTCAAGCATGAGTTTCTTATCATCGATGGGCTCACCAGATGCCAGCGTCGTAACGGCCTGGGCCATCGTCGCCTTATCTTTCATGCTAAGGTGGGTAATGTCATGGAGAATACTTGTCTTTTCTTCCACGGGGGTGCCATTGACCATAGAGCCCGGTCTCTCGCCGCGAGACTTAAGCGGGTTTCTCTTGATGGTTTGGATGATCGACTTGAGTTGGCCGGGCGCCATTTTGAATTCGCTTTTCGACTATTACAGTCAATCGCAAAGGGCGGGCTTGTGCTGGAGGGACTGCAAAGGTTGAGGAAGAGAATAAATTGAGAAAATGCGGCGGGAGGAGGTATCATGAAATAATTATCCCTCTGTGACGACGACCCATGCACCCGATCGCAGTCGCAGCAACCTCAGACCATTGACTGCCAGCTGAACGACAAGGTCGAGGGACTAGCGCCTGAAATCAGAAGGCTGGGGTGCTTCAAGTTGCCCAAATGCAGCGTGAAGCCATGTTCTGTGCACTACCAACCAGGAATCTGCAGGTGGCACTTGGGAGGCATAGTGTGGAGTATCATGATGAGCATTCCAAAAGACACCATTCGCCCAAATGTTGAAGGTAGCTTCAGGGTTAGGTTGGGTATAGCACCGGGACATGGGTGCCGGACCGTCTGAGACCCGGCAAGCCAAGCAGAAAAATATCCTATCCTATGAGATATATGCAAGTGAGGGGATGCAGCTAAAAACTGTGGGTTAAATTACGCCAGCCGATCCAAGTGAAGGGGGCGGGCTCCACAGCGCTGAATTTTCCTTGCTCAATGCCTGCATGCTGCTTGGGCATGCATAGTCTCTGACATGGCGGGCTCCAAGCAAAACATGAACCAAGACTTCACACCAAACCAAGGACCTGCCTGGAACCACCCACTTTCTCCGAGAGGAGATTAGCGAAATCTAGGTTCGATCGAGTTCGCTTTCATACCCGCTTGGAAGGTGGGTCCACTCGATCGAGGAAGGAGAGGCCCACCATCTGATATCACCATGAATTGAGCTCTTCTGGAAATCCCCGGTCCCAGACTAATTAGATCGACTTCTGCGATTCCCTTGCGTCCTCGGTTGGGAAGATCGATCGCGCGATTTCCCGTCCGCATTGAAACGTCATCCGCGTCCACGAGCTACAGAGAACTACGGTACATCCGGTACATGTACATGAACGGCCTTTGACAGTTACAATCTCTAGCCCACGGGAGAGAGTCAAGTCAACAGCATTCCTGACGGCTGTCATTTGGGGAATGCATTCGACCACCTTGGGCCGTGTTCTTTTATCATTAGCGCGCAAGGATGTTTAAACTTCCAAGAACACCTACGAAAGATCCCGATCGAGATTCCCACATTCGTCACAAGCTTCAGACAAGGAAACGGGAAGGATGTGGGTAGCACAAGCCTCCCCGGCGCGATGCCGACCAGCTACTGCGGCCAATCAGAGCACCGCTGTTTCGCTTCAAAGCTTGGTCCCCGAGGATGTCCTGACAGAAGGATTGTTTCCTGGCCCGTCGCATTTCCTGCGCTCTCTGAATGCGAAGATGCCCAGAGGAGGCCCATGTGCTATCCTCGCCATAATTGCACAAGCGGGTAGATTTTGATGTAACAAGTATGCGCTCCTATGCATGTCAGTGGAGCCATCCTTGAATATCCAAAATCTGTGAACCAAGATTCCCGAGTCGCGAGACTGTTGGTCCTGGTCAATCGAATCACAACCAGAACGGCACAATGCATGGACTCCAATGCCGCATGAGAAAAATCCCTCCAAGGGTGCTTTCATGCAGGCTGCCAAACCGGCTCATGATCGACCCTCACAGCATTCCGACGGCCGGTTGCTTTTCGTGGGGTCGGGTCGTCGCGTCGGGCGGCGAGTCCAAGCATTTTTCTTCCATCTGAGCCAAGTTTAGAATTTGGTGTGTGCAGGTACCACTCGATGCCGCCTACAACGCAATCTTTGTTGCATATCAAAATATTCTGGCTTGCAGTTCTAGTCTGATGAACGCGAACCCTTTGCAGCTCAGCGACCGCAGACTATTGCAGTTCAACCTCAGAGTTTTCTGCTTCAAGTCTAGCGCACGTTACAAAGAGTAGTTTCTTGATAGCTTCTTCTTCTGTCACTGGTAGCCGATTCCGTCAGATCTACACTTCTAACCAATGATCAAGTTTAGATCGAGCATGGCATTCATGCAGACTAGAGAAACAATACCGTTAGACCAGTCGGATATGCATATGGCCAATCGACGCATTCTCAACTGCCTTCCGGTATCCCGAGTGTAGCTAAGCTTACGGTTGCCTCCGGAGAAGCTTATTTTTTAGTTGACAGATGTGGCTCGATTAAATACTCGCATTGCCCCAGATTCATTTGTACCGTGATGGCCCAGGTCCTTTTTCGATCCCGCCTGCCTACCTTTTAACATTAAGGTCGTTTTTCCAAGTCATAAAGTTGTCAGCTTTGAGCTTACCCCAGAATAGTTTACGAACGAAAAACTCATCGAGTCCGATAGCCTTGCTAAGATATCGAACAATGGGGTTTCCGTGGAATAGAGCGGGCTCTATCAAGTCTCCCTTATCTCCAACATCTCCTGCAACAACAGATCAGACCAAGACCAAGAGACGGTCTTCAAGCTTCCTACGATTCAGCGAGAAAAAAGGAAAAATCTCGAATGGCACTAATGGCGCCAATGGATCAACAGGAGATAGCGAAGAGGAGGAAACTAAGCCTAGTATGCTGCAGCGGGCCGCCTCCTCGATGCTGCCGGACCACATGGCTAAGCGACCTGAGATCGAATCAATGCTTTCCGATTTTGCCAACGTCCTAAAGGCTAGTTTGAGACCGTTACCAACCTCTGCAGACGGACGATACGACAAGGAAGCGGAGCCCTCAAGTGGCTTCTTCAGAGATTTGAAGACCTTTGGGATTGGGGATATTCGAACGCTTCGGGAAGTTATCCAACAGAAAGTGACCGGAGATTTGATAGACGACAAGACTTACATCGTACGAAACCAACCCGCATTCAGATGCTAGGCTGAACTAACCGTCATACGGGCTATAGACAGAAAGAATAATACAGTTGGTCGCTGATCTCCCCACTGGATCCCGGAACAGAGTCGCCGTTACGAACGACGTATGCTACCCGAATTTACCCAGTGGGCTTGAACCCTTTCCCCCATGAATATTAACGACGCAAACATAGTTCGTAGATCGACTATGGAATATCCATCATCACCCCCCGGAGGCCTACGTAGGGCACAGATATAGCTATCGCCAAGCAGATGGGTCATACAACGTATGTCTTACTACAGGGATTTCCTAGCCCGTTCGTCAAAGCGATTTAAGTCTAATCGAGTAATCTTAACGCAACTTTAACTATAGAATATTCAATTTCCTCACCTCGGTCAGGCTGGCCAGCCATATGCTCGAAGCGTTCGCCCGATGATCCAGCCACAAGGCGCTTACCCTGACGCAGGCCTTATTTTTGATGCCGTGATGGCACGATCGAACTACAAAAGGAACCCGAATAATGTATCGAGTCTTTTGTTTTATGTCGGGAATATTATTAGTCTTGGTTAGTATAAATACAAGAAATTGACCATATTATAATTAAGGCAGGTTAGATTCAAGTTGCCACATTGCTAACCAGGGCACAGATTTATATAAACTCGACCCGAACGATGACGAGATCTCTGCCAACTCATCCTATCTCGATTTATCTCCGCTGTACGGCTCGAATACAGATGAAGTGAACAACATGCGAACCCTTCAAGATGGCAAATTGAAACCAGATTGTTTCTCAGATAAACGGATTTTGAGTTACCCACCAGGAGTCGGGGCCATCTTGATCATGTTCAACCGTTGGCATAACTATGTTGCCCAAACCCTAGCTAATATAAACGAGCACGGTCGCTTCTCCATCCCGCAAGGGAAAGAAAAAGACACCGCAGCTCTCAAGGCTAGGGACGAAGATATCTTCCAAACAGCCAGGCTCATCACCTGTGGGCTGTATATCAACATAATCTTAACAGACTACTTGCGCACCATCCTGAGCTTAAATCGCACCACCTCAACTTGGAACTTGGACCCACGCGTGAACAGCGAGAAGCTCTTCAGCGACAACGGGACCCCTCGCGGCGTTGGGAATCAGCTTTCAGTAGAGTTCGCCTTTGTACACCGATGGCACAGCGCCATATCTAAAAAGGACGAGAAGTGGTACGAAGAGTTTTACTCGAGAACATTTCCCGGTCAGGATGTACATGAGCTTGATGGCGATACATTGATGAATGGGGTGAACAAGTTCGAAGAGGCGATTCCTGAGGATCCGGCACTGAGAGACTTCCACGGCCTTCAAAGAAATACCGAAGGGCTCCTTCCTGATGACGAGCTTGTTCACATTCTAGCGGATAGTATCGAAGACCACGGCGGTAAGAATAAATACCCTCTCCGTGGAAATGATCTCTGTTCTGCACGTAGACGTATCGCAACAGGATATGGAACAAATCTGACAACTAATAACAGGAAATTTCGGCGCAAACAATGTCCCTGGGATCATGAAGGCGATCGAATGCATGGGAATCGAACAGGCTAGGAAGTGGAAGTGTGCATCCTTGAATGAGTTTAGAAATTTCTTCGGCCTCAAATCATATAAAAACTTTGAGGAGATTAATTCCGATCCCAAAGTCTCAGAGACACTCAGGAGGCTCTACGATCACCCAGACTTCGTGGAACTGTATCCCGGTCTTGTCGCCGAAGAGGCAAAGGCTCCTATGGTAAACTAGCTGTTCCCCAAATTAAAATCGTTCCTAATCCTATTCTGTTTCATGGACTTATAATATCCACTTCTTTCTAGGTTCCTGGTGTGGGTATCTCGCAACCGTTCACCTTATCCCGTGCAATCCTTTCGGACTTCGTATCTCTCGTCCGCGGCGACCGTTTTTACACCATCGAGTATACGCCAGCCAACCTGACTAATTGGGGATTTTCGGAAATTGCTTGTGACCCAGCAATCAACCAAGGCTGCATTTTCCATAAACTCTTCCTGAAGGCCTTCCCCCACCACTTCACTTACAATTCTAGCTATGCATTCTATCCTTTGACCACTCCGAAGGAGACATACAAGATCATGACTGATCTTGGCAGAGTCGCAGATTTCGACTACGCCAGGCCCAGCCGTATGCCGACCCGCATTATGATCTCTAGCTATGCCGCCTTGAAAACGGTCCTCAGCAAGCCAGAGTTCAAAGTCACTTGGGGACAGAACTTCGACTATATGATGTCTGGGCATACATGGATGTTAAGCGGCGACACCGATATGAACACCGACCAACGCGCTGATATGCAGCATGCTATATACGGACCTAGTACTTGGCACCGACAGGTCTTCGACTTTTACGAGCAGAAGACCATAGAGATGTTAAAAAAACATTCGTACACAATTGGCAAAAACCAAATGGTTGATGCAGTGAGAGACGTGATTAATGTCGCTCACACTCATTTCGCCGCGAATCTTTTCTGCCTGCCACTAAAAACCGAAGATAACCCTCGTGGAGTATACACAGAGCAAGAGCTTTATACCATCTTATCTGTGATGTTTACTTTCGTCTTTTTCGATATCGAGCCTATGAAATCGTTCGCTCTACACAAAGCGGGACGAATGGTGGCCAATCAGCTATCGCATCTTATCGAGGCTAATGGTAACTATCCCTCCGCGATTTCACATCTAGCTTTCGCATGATATTGACTCGAGATCAGTTATCGCAATCAACAAGACTTCCTTTATGAAGAACATCATTGACAATATCTTTGACAAGAACTCTTCTCTCAAAGACTACGGTATCCATATGATCCGAAGGTTGCTAGAAAGCGGGAAAACCGCCGAAGAAATCACCTGGCAAATGGTCCCCACAGCGTCCGCCAGTGTTTCTTGTCAATCACAAGTCGTAAGCTTATGCCACTCTCCTTAAAAATGTCCCTAGAAGGCTCTCCTAAGAAGAGTTTATAGTTCTCCCAAATCCTCGACTTTTATCTCCAACCAGAAAACGCCCACCACCTCGCTGACATACAGAAGCTCTCCCGGAATGGCTCTTCCGAAGCCCTCGAGAAGTTACGGCACTACGTGCTCGAAGCCAACCGACTTTCTGGAACGTTTGGTCTCTACCGTAAGGCAGACCGTGCGATCGACCTCACTGATGGCGACACTACCCACAATCTCAAACGCGGTGACGTTGTATTCGTCAATTTTATCACCGCCTCTCGAGATCCCACGGTGTTTCCAGACCCTCTAGAGATTAAACTCGACCGACCGGAAGCGAATTACATCCAGTACGGATACGGCCAACACCGTTGCTTGGGGAAGGATGTAAATCTTATAGCGTTGACGGCAATGCTGAAGGTTTTTGGTAAACTTGATAACTTAAGAAGGGCCCCAGGTATTCAAGGAACGTTAAAATATATTGAGCGCCCAGGCGGTTCAAAAGTGTACTTGAAGGAGGATTGGAGTAGCTTGTGGCCTTTCCCGACCAGTAAGCCCCATATCGCTGCTATGTTCCTATAGTTCTCTGAAACTTGAGATTGCTAATGCTACAACAGCAATGAAAGTTATGTTCGACGGAGAGATCGAGTAATATATAAAGTCTTGCTTAGGCCTTATATGTCGGAAGGGGGGCGCAGACGTTTGATAGAATTTTATGCTTCAACTTAGTCTGGATGCGCTCGCGGGAGGTAGAAAATTGGAGCAACTTGTATGGAATTTGCTTGGCCTACAAATAGATAGCCTTCTAGTGAGATAGGCTTTGGCAGCAACGAAATGAAGTGTGGCTACCAGGTTTGGTTGAATTGGTTGATTACGTTTCCGCATACTATGTATTTATTCGGATAGGGCTATGACTGAGTATTCGCTACAACCAATGGCTAGTGGATCTTGTCTCGTGAAACCAGCCGCTGAGTGGATCTCTAGCTAAGCTACCGACCCTTTGTTGGTCACGCTCAAAGACTCATAAGTAGTAGGGTGCGAGGTCGATTCAAGTATACTAAGGGGTGGTTGGTACACTCCGGCAGAAGACTCTCCACCAATTATATTCTCAATTCACTCATCCCAGCCTTTTCTTTGCTTTTCCCTTTCACGTCTCCTAATAAACGTTGCCACTCTCTCCGCCCCAAGTTCATGCTCAAGATCGGCTTTTTGCATCAGTAAATCCCATGCTCTGGCTGCCCCGGCGTCCATCAACTGCATCATTGCCAATCCATCGACCGTCTTGGCCAATTCTTCCTCCTTCTTGATATCAACACCGAGTCGTTTTCTCAGCTGTGCTTCTTCCCCGTGCATCATATTATCGGGCCCGACGCACTGGCATTGGTCTTTGACCTCGATGAAAGGGGTACCCTGGATGACCGCATCAAATGAAGTTCTTTCTCCAAACAAGATTTCATACACATCAACCGCAGCGTTATGCCAACGCTTCTTGATACCCGGAGAGTTGGTCAGCTCCGAAAGGTCGCGGTAGGCATGTAGGAGATCCTCCGTGCACTGGCCGTGATTCATCCAGATGACGTCGTCAAGTTCGTCGAAGACCATGTACTCGACGCCGAGGCAATCTAAAACTTTGTAGTAGGCGCAACGAGCGTGGCGGCGCTGGCCAGTACCGAAGTACGCTGCCGCCACATATCGGTATCGATGTGCCAACTGAACCTGTGGATACTTTGTTGCCGGAGGAAGCGTGGGGCGAATCCGATCGAGACAAGCTATCATGGATGGGAGGATTTCGAGGAGGTTGAGTTTGATCCATCTCTCAGGTTTGGACTTCGAGGCTTCGATGTATTGGCAGCTGGTGTTGAATTCGCGCCAGACGGAGTTTTTCAATTTTTCCCTATTCTCCCTGTCATTTGGGTCTCCGGAAAGTACGATATCGTGGGTATGGACAGGGCAGGTACAGACAAAGTCAGTCATGGGAAACTCCCAGTTCGAAGGGGTGGACAAGTTAACATAAACTTTGTTGTCCTTCGGTATGTCACGGCCTGCGCGAACGATGCACATGTCGCCGATGATGGCTCGGTGGGCATTGGGTATGCAACTATGACGAAGAAATGAGGGAAGGTGCCAGAGCCCACAGTTGTAGCCAGTGGCTTTGGGTAGAGGGTCAATGAGACCAGGCATGTAGCCAGTGGCCCGGTGCTGAAGCATTGGCACGTTACTCACGGTAAGTGCATTTCGACGCCGCACGGCCTCGACGTGGAAAGTGTCAATAACCTTGGTGCCATCTGGATTTTTATACGGTGAAGGAGGGTATCCACCGTCATCCATGGTGCAAAATGTCTTCTCATACCACTCCGAGCCTTCTCGTCGGATACGTTCGAGGAGCTCTAGGTTAAAGAACGCAGAGCATCCAAACTCGCTCTCAAATTTTCCGGACCGGGGAGATAGTTGAACGCACATGTTGACATCCTCGAAAGACATCATCGTAATAGCTTTGCAAACCATCAGAAGGTCTCCACGCTTAACATCCCTTGTGGTGAAGATCCTTCTGCCTTTTGGCGTCTTTTTGAGCTTTACCAGATGTGTAAAGTCTGCATGGTCAAGGTCAACCTGGTACGCAGCCGCTCTGTGTCGCATGCTCCGCCAGTTGTACTTCCCGAATTTCATTTCAGCAAACCTCTCCCTAGCTCGTAGACCCAGGTTAGAATATTCTATTTGCCTCGGGTGTTTCTCTAGAAGCTTTAGAATTGCTTCTTGACAGGCTTCGTATCTTCCCGAATAATAAAACCGTATGGCTCGAATATACATCGCCTGGGCATCATCCGGTGAGAGCTTTAGAACGGCTTCAGCGTCTTTAATCGTCAAATGGTAGCGCTGGAGCCTGGCGTTTAATTCTCCACGACCCTTGTGGAGCCGTAGAAGGACGTCTTTTTGGGGCTCGATGCCCTCCGTTCGTTGAACAACCCGTTGCTCCGCCCAATCGAAGCTATTATTTAACTCTGTTAGATTTGGCTCATATATGTATGATAGTGCACTAGGGTGAAGGTCAACCATACTTCCTTAACGCGGATACATACTCGCCACCTTCGCAGAATAGCTCTGCCAGTTGGACAAGATTGGCCGCTGACACCCTATCAAAAGGCACAGCACTCTTCCAAATAGCCGGAACCAGCTTCTCTGTCGATGCATCCCAAGAATTTAATGGCAACATATCCGATTGATGGTCAACTCTGACGAACGCAGCGCCATTGCTACCATCCCAAAGATATGGATCCCGGATGATGAGTATTTGGCTAGCGGGAAGATAGTCGTCTGCCTCGTCATCCTCGAGGAAATAGACTCTGAGAATCCCGTAACACCCTCCTTCATCTTCGAAGATCGTATCGATTCCGAATTCGTGGCGATAAGTCTTTCCAACTATTCTGATCTTAAGGTAGCAACCCTTGTGACGGTTCCCCACGATGAGATCTCTGACCTGGATCTTCTTCAGCTTGTCGATGGGGATGGACGGATTGGCAGGTTCGAAGGGTTCCGGAAGCACGTAGCGCGTGATTCTCTCTAGTGCAAAAGCCTTCACAGCTGCATCGTGTACGGTTTGGTATTGAGCGATGACGGCATCTTTCGATGTGACAGGGTTCTTCTTCCCTATCTTCGGCGCAGATAACCCGTAGAGGCGATCGAAGTGAGCAGTGATACGATCAAGAACCGTACTTCGAGCCTTGTCGACATAAGAAGGTGTGGGTACTTTCGAACTAGACATCGTGAATCCTCGTGTAGACTTAAATTGGCCAAGTTGCGACGTGTCTAGTGGTAATAAAAGGTGTAACTGATGGACGGCGATGGTAGGGATTGTAAGAAGGTAAATTAATGATGGTTGTTTGCAATTGATGAAATTTTCTTTGGGTGTCGACGATACCTGTTAGAGGCGTGAAGCAACACTGACCGTCTTGATAGAATTTTCTAAGAGGGATATTGGCCGAGCTGGCTAGAGTTGATTCAAATACAGAGCTGGTTTACGGTGGTCTCGTAAATCACGACACACCCAACCAATTGCCTTGTGAGTATACGACCGTATACGATGAACTAAACATAGGTAGTCTTGAGGCCAAGCCATATCCACAAAACTACTTGTTCCAGGAGGTAGACCTATATAAATATTGAAATTCTACTAGTCGTAGAAGTATGCTCTATAGATATCTGAGTTCAGAAGCAGGCCTTCATCGCGTACCAGCCGGTATGGTCTATATGACATCCTCTCGCCTGGTGTATTTACTGCTGAAGTAGTTCGGATTTTCCGGATATTGGGGAACCGATGGAGGGGTTGGGGAAGGGGGTGCCGCCTGCTTTTCAATATCGGATGATGATGCCGCTCCCTGTCGCTCCGCCCTTAGAGCCTCGTGTGATTTCGGTCCAAATGCTTCATTGTGAGCATAAGATTTGAACAATATGAATGTACTAAAGGGGATCAATTATGCCATTAGAACATGCACATGCGCACAATGTTAGAGGATGACGGAGCTGAACAGCATGTACGTACCTGGCTACGGTAAACACTAGACCTACCCACAGGAGCACGACCGAAGCTACCGCTCTTGCATTCTCCCTATACCGCCAGTTGGGATATCCCCCTTCCCTGAGTACTGCTCCTAACTCTTCACCACCCACTCCATCGACCCAGCACTCATTCATTGCAACGATAACTGTAAACGCCAAAGCATCTGCAAGAGCTGCCACACTGACCGCCACCGCCGATATTTTCCATGCCAGTTTCACGCCGTTTGACTCGTGCCTATCAGGCCAGAAGAGATCGAAGAAGAAAGCAGCTCCAAATATTGTGGCAATAGAAACGCCGACAAATATGTTGAATGACGCAATACCGACGATATCATTGTTATGGACGTGAGAACCGGGATATACGCTCTCCAGATGTGATTGTTGATGAACATACGCTGCAAGGGACCATTTCATGTTAATAGATCATTCAGTTTCCAAATCGTAGTCCCAGAAAGCTCAGCGGACATACCGGACAACGTCGCTGTTCCGACCGATTCAGAACAAACCATCGCGATCATAGCCAACTGGTATATTATCATCTTTTCACGCCGTAGATGCCACCGCTTATCGAACATATTACTGGAGGCAAACTTCTTCCATTGTATTTCGCGGAGGTCGAGCCCCCAGATCACGGCCATGTTGAAGTATTGACGTTGTGATAGAATTCGTGTTGCGAGAGGGTTAATGTGTATGACCGCCGTATTCCGTAGATTGTTGAAGATAACTTCGCAATTTATAGCCGCCAGGGCCGTGGAATGGACGAGCCGGAACCTTCGGTAGTAACGTGCAGTCTTGAGCGCTAATTGGTATCTTCTAGAGGTTACTAATCAATTGATAATTATTTAAAGACTAGGTGAGGAGTTTTCGAGGTTCGATTCCGGTATGACTTGCTCGCAGCTAGCAGAACTACTAACGAGCTTTCGAGCTCTTCGGATGCCAACCGGATTAATTCACCATCTTAAATGAGGATGTTCTCACCATGGGAATTTTCGAAAACAGGTTATTACAAACCGAAATCTACAACGATATCATCCATATTTTTTATCTCCTAGTTTCCCCAGTTGAGAGCAAAAAGTGCGACATCACTCGAAATATCAGGGCCAAGCTTAGCCCAGTTAAGCTTAGTAATCTCGTTATCACACGATCACAGCGACGTCATATGTAGGAGGCCATCCGACCTGGACAAGGCCTGTTGGGCGGCAGCTTGCAGCGTGTTAGCAATGACGGTCTTTTGCGGCCCGGATCTTTCGGAAGGGTGCACAAGTACCCAGTCCCTGGAATATGCTCCAGTCACCCCTTCCTCGAAATTATTCCGCTGTGTGTAAACATGATGTTTTCTTTGGCAGAGCGTTAAGCACAGCGTAATTCTTCCCAGTGTTATTTTGATGGCGACCTCTGTTTAGCCGGTACGTCCACACACCTTCTTGGACATCGGTCGAGACCCTTTGAGGCCGTGTGCATGCATGCTTGACCAGCCTGACAGGATTCAAAAATGTGTTGCCGTCCTCCGACGGACGAGGCACCTCCTGTGTGTGTGTAACCAACACTTTCCAAGACAGGCTGCCTATCGATAATCGAGGATCGCTTCGAGTACGAGACGCTTCTCTCCGACCCGTAGCGTAGATATCAACATCCCCTGTCGTCAAAGCAGCAGGATATCTAATCTCACGACCATGCAAGCTTTACCGACAAGGGGGAAAGGGGCCCATTAACCTTACGCTGACAACTTAACAGCCCGTGTTCCATCGCGATCTGAGGCACGGAAATAGTGACATAATATGTGTGTGAAGGATCCAGCCGCATCATCTGATATATTGCAATCCATATTACTACGTGTATCGGAATGATATAGCTATGTATTCTTATTATAGTGTTATCACGGAATGATAATAAGCTTTCAAAGCTTGGAGACGGATGCCTATTTTCCTAGCAGACGCTTGACGATGATACAACCTGAAATGAGGGGCCGGGTTGAAATCACTCAAGTAAACGTTACGCTAGCCAGTCTACCTTCAAAATCGTGCCTCACAATCATAACACTTCTCACGCCGTCGACCGGCTCGTTATGTCGAGTCTGCCTCACAAAAATTTAAAATTTTGCGGAAACCGGCTATAAACCCCACTGTTTCTTAAGATCTGTTTTGTGATTAGGAATTTCAAATTAAGCTATCCATGGATGCGGCCCTGCGAAAGTTTTTTTTTGGGTGGTGGTTTCGTTCTGTTTTAGAACAAGCACCTCCTGCCTTAGCCTCATGTCGCTACATTCGCCACCTCGTCCCCACCCGAGCAGCCTCATGAGGCGTTCTTTCCCCTCACCTTCCCTTCCGTGCACCACACCACCGCCAAAACTTCCAAAACCCGGAAAAACGTTGATCGGTAAGCTGCTAGGTTCAGCCCAGATTAACGTTACGCAACCCCCTTCGGCCCTTCCCCAACGTCAAGACCAGAGCCTCAACTTTTTTCTCCGACTTAAGTCTCCTTCCCCAAAAATAAATTTCAAATCCTACCAAAATAGGAATCGTTTCGTAAAATTTCACCCTGTTGAATCGGACGATACGATAGCTTACGGCGCGGACGGCGAGAAACATCGTGTTATATGAACGAAATCTTTTTTTTGTCTATACTGTATACTACTTTCTTTCCTTTTTTTTATTGGTTACGTACGTGGTGAAATTGGAAATCCTGTGTGATATTTTTTTTATTTCTTCCTTGGCGATATCGTGGTTCATGGTTTTCCTATTCTACATACATGGGTGTATACCGAAATAATAAAAAAACGGTACATAGGAAATAGTAAGAAAAAAGAGTAATCCCAAGTGCAGTATTCAAATAAACTTGCGAAAGGTTGCATGGCCTGAGCGACAGAGACAGGTCTGTGGGGTGCCAGGGTAATTAGATGGATAAACGAACCAGGAAAATAGGAAAGTGAGAGCAGAGATAGCGGCGGAAATGTAAGCA
Source organism: Arthrobotrys sphaeroides (assembly GCA_036971245.1). Taxonomy (NCBI): domain Eukaryota; kingdom Fungi; phylum Ascomycota; class Orbiliomycetes; order Orbiliales; family Orbiliaceae; genus Arthrobotrys; species Arthrobotrys sphaeroides. The sequence goes on from JAJTTW010000003.1 coordinate 1,299,777, forward strand.
AGAGAATTCGGGAATAAACGAATACATGCTTTTGTTCATTAGAGGCATAGGAAAAAAAAGAGGAAAAGGACTCGACAGGAGGGGAAAGGGTTAACTGAGCAAATGAAAAGCAAGAACGTCTTGAGAATAACAATATCAGGGAAGATTTGTTAAGGCGGATACAATCACGCAGCTAAAGACCTTTTTTTTCTTCTTTTTCTTTTCTTTCCCCTCATAGAGCACAGAGCGAACGAGTGGACAGTAAGTAAATACGAGAAGGATTTAAAGAAAAGGACACATGACTAAGCAGTACGCAAAGAAGCGGGGATGGTAAAGACGAAAGCAAGTACAAGAGCATCAATTAACGCCGGGTATTGAGAACAGTGAGCTTACGTAAGTCAGCGAGGGCAGAAGCAACAGGAGAGGGTTACGTAAGCCAGCAAAGAGAAGAGCCGAAAAAGAAAAATATGGCAAGGACCGATGCAAGTTGTGTTGCGTATTACCCAAAGAGGGAATTTGGGCACAACTTCACCTCAACCTTCCATTGATATGACCTTCAAGCATCCAATCAAGGGATTGAAGGGAAGAAGGATATAACTTTCTGAGGAGCGATAGGTATCAAAGTCCGAGGGCGACTCTAGTGCGAGTGCCGTGTAACTTCCATCTTCAGGCCATGGATTTTTTTGAGATGAACAGCCAGGTTGTCTTTTCGACGCTTGATGACCGTTGGGCATCCATCGATCGGGCATGGGTACTCTTTTGTGCACCCCCCCTCATGGGAGGACGCTGAAGCCTTCCCTTCACAGGCCCGGCTATTAACGTGGCGGGTCTTATTGGTCTTGAAGGTGAAGACGGCATTGCACTTTGGGCAAGTGAAGATGCCTGGTTTTCCGCCTGTTGGAGAGGATGCGCCTGCTGGGAGAGGCGAGGATGGCGGGGAGGAAATCGGAGCCGAGACCTTGCGGCGAGACGAAGACTGTCGACGGGTCCGCGAAGGGGTGTAGTGGCCGAAAGTGCTCGTGGGAGGAGAGTAAGGCGAAGAGATCGTAGAAGGTGGGGTGGGATATCCGTTGCGCCTCTCTGCCTGCTGTAGGTCCACATAGGTGTAAGGTGGTCCGGCATATGACATCGGGAGAGGGTCAAGGCCAAGGATGCTGCTCTCACGATTGGTCGACATCGGAGGACCGAAAAAGTCCAAGTTCAAGAAATCCGGATCCATCTCCTCAATGGACGAAGTAGTAGCAAGGTCGGGCATGTCTTTGAACATGGTGAAATCCGCATCGCCTGGGAAGGGGATGTCAAATGGGTGCAATTGGCGGAGATACTCGTCGCCGTCGTAGAGCGTAAAGTCTTCTTCCATCGAGGAGGAGACGGTGGAGTTGCTGGAAAGAGAATACTCCATAGGATATGCCATGATGACGGCTGTGAAAAAAGTAAAAGAAGAGAAAAGAGAAAAGTACAATCAGAGCTTAGGTAGAGCCTGTCGACGATAGCCTGAAGTGTGGACAGATAAACCTCAGTAGTGATTACGAGTGCGTGTGAGTATTAGGCTGGGGGGTCTTCTCCGCGTCCCGACTGCTAATATACTCAACTACGACAAACGAAATCAGTCTACAACGGAACGGCAAATATCAGGCGGTGTGATGCATGGAAAAGGTCATACCACTGTAGAAATGATGGTTTCTGATGAGTGGTGTTGAGAAATGGCCGTAAAAGTGAGATTGCGTGAGGGGTAGGTGTCAATTGGGTGTTCGCGATGCTTCACCAAAAGACTTTTGCTGGGGATGGGGGCTTGCTATGTGGGTGAGGAGGGTACCCAAAACGATAGAGCAATGATGGGGCGGAAAGAGGTCTTAAAAGACGATTTCACTGATGGAAACGGTCTGAGTATTTATATTCTGGCCAGCTTCGGACGGGGAAGGGCCAATCTGTGATACCAGAGTCGAGGTCGTGGATTTCTTGGTGAGAATTGATAGAGGAGGAAGAAGTGTCAGGTCGAAGTTTGGGAGGAAGTGCGACTGATATATGTCTCTGGTTTGTTAGTCAAGCACGAGCCACAGCGGGCCGGGGTGTGGTCGCGGAATAGTGTGGCACCAGCCTTAAAAGCTCGCAGGATCCAGGTCAGCCACAAATCACTGACAAAGTGCTAAGTTTTGCAAATACCAGCAGCAGCAGATAAGATCGTGAGAAAAAGAGGGTGGTAAACCATGCAGAAACCCAATAGGAATGCTGAGACGAATTTTGAGATCTCTTTTGGAACCCAAATCGAGTTTCCCCAGCTTTAATATAATGTCTGGGGGAACTTCCAGTAGACGCTCAGGCTGACGTCCTCGCCGAACCCTGAACTTGCCCTCGCCAAATATTTTTCTGACGAGTAGACAAAAGAGGAATAGAGATGAGGGTAACTCACTTATTGCTGTTTTCCGTGCCGTTGTTCGTGTGATAGGCGAGGGGGAATATGCGAAGACAAGCGACTCACGATCCCGTCGATGCTGGTGAGTGTTTCGAGTGATTCTGTGAGCCGAGTACAGGATGAAAGCTCCTGTTTCTGTTCCGGTTGGGGCTTTGGGAAAATATATATTCGGAGCAACTGCCAAAAACACCTTACGTGTTTGAGCGGCCGTTGAATATATAGATATGTATTTATGCAAACCGGGAGGCCTGAAGATTGTGTGTCGGTCGTGTTCCGACTAGGTCTTATAAGGCGGCGAAGTCTTGATTTAGGATTTTACCTCAGTAGGACAGAGGTGTTGACGAATCGATGCCCTTCTCCCAACTTCTTTCCTGAAGCGAGAAATAAGATGGATGAACGGAAGGGTGGAAAATGAGAGAGGGTGCCGGAGGAAAAGAGACTGAAAGATAAATCGGAGTGAGGGTTTTCTTTTAAGGTGGGATGTTTAATCGATCTATCTTAAGATCTTTCAGAGTCTTTTTGTAGACACGATGGTGCTTTCCCTCGATCTCTAGCAAGCAAGCAACACCGCTTGACTTGACTCTTTTGCTTTTTGATTGATTTGAGCGTGAACGTCAAACGTCCTCTTCCAATGGGATTGGCTTTTTCCTAGCGGGCAGGGTGGTGGTATGGAACGGGAAAACACCCCACTAAGGCGGCGTCCCAAAAGGCTGCTCGTCCGGAGGGAATCGTTTGCTGTTGAACAGGAGAGAGGCAACTGCGCAGAGGCAGTGTACTTTTTGCTTGGACACAGATTTGTTTCTTGTCCTAAGAAAAAGGAAAAACCCAGCAGTACGGCAAATGTTAGCTTCTTTTTTCTCTGGGGTTCGATTCGATATAGGCAGACAGAAGAATAGATATATATCAAGACATTTAACATCTCATAGCACAAGCAAGTACAAAATGAATGACACACAGCAGCCGCGACCAGATGCCAGTTGGCTCCCGAGATCCAGGACAAGAATCGAGACTCAGTCAGTCTCTTAGGCTAGTTTTGCGACCCGGAGAGACGCGGTGTGAATTACGCATTACCGGTATACCGAATTACGACGATACCCAAAACGCAAGTCTAGGTTGCTCTGGAGGCGATTCGTCGACGCCCGGGGAGCAAGGGAAATCTCGACGGCGAGCAATCAGACGAAACAGCTTGCGTCGGACGTTTTCTTGACTTTTAGATTTCGCTATCTTTTTTCAGGATAGCTCGTATCGCGACGTTGAGAAAGCGAGAAAACGTCCCAACGTTGATCTCCGGGCAGTATACGCGTGACGAAAGCTTGCTCGGGTGTCAAGATGCCCTTTTTCTAGAATTCTGTCTTTCGCTTCCTTTTAGGTCCTTTTGCAGAACCTCGATATTCTGACAGTTTGAATTCGAATTTTCGTTTGAGAGACGGTAAATTCGAATGTCGCTGACGAAGGTCTTGTGAAGGAAGGAAGAAAAGAAGTAGAAAAAGAGAATTTGGTCGTGGATGGATAAAAAGATGGCTTATAAATGAATCACTCGAGGGAAGGTCGCAGTACAGTCGACTTTCACGGGTATGAGGATGTATTATTCACCAACGTATTATATTTATTCACCGTTTACGATCCAAGGAGTGGCTCTACCGGGTTTATCACGTATATGGCGCGCACGCTTTCAGGCCCGTATCGAATGGGGACAGTGGCAACGGATAGACAGTGACGAATAGGAAGAGCGGACACCGATGATTCGACGCCAAAGCGACTCGAGGTCCAGAATCTGACTCTGACTCAATATACTCACCCTGGACAACCTAACCTATCGCATTCAAGGCCGTAGCTCCGGTGGAGGATGAGATTCCCAGGCAGCCTCAGGCCGCCCTAAGGAGGAGTCTGAGATTTCCCGAGGCGAGGGAACCAGGAAGGAGGAGCACCGTCGACGATGACACGGTATACCGGTAGCGGGCCGGTGGAGAGAACACAAAAGACCAGAAACCATTACGGAAATAGAAATTCACGCAGCAGAAGACGAACGAAGCAAGTTCCAAAGCTATCACGCATGAACACGAAGCAGATGCGAGGAGGAGACCTTACCTGTGAAAATATGATTCCCGGAGGTGAGAAGGATCCAAATTTCTGCACACTGATCTGGGGAGTTCACCAACCGCTCCGGTGTCAACTCTAGGTGCACAAAGGAACGAAAAGTTCAGGAAACGGATGTAACAGCGGGATCGAGAGAGAAATTGTGGAGCGGGATCAAATATGATGATGGGATGCAATGAAGCGATGGGATGATGTTAGGGGGATCAATGGACGAACAAAAAATTGGTGCCTGGTGCCAAATTTATACTTTTGCCAGAGTAGGAACAGCCCTGTGAGTCAAAGCTGGCAAGGCAGCTTTTTTGGGCTCAAAATCACCTCGACGAACGACTTTGAGGTCACGTTTTTAACAATTCGGAAGCTGTGTTGCGATGGGACTCGGGTCGAGCTTGCTATATTTGGAAATTTCCCGTTTTGGTTCACGGTACACTGATCTTCTTGCATTGGGTTAATTGGGCACGAGCACTGCTTTTTCAGTTCCGAGTCTTAGAATACCGAAGTACTTAAATGAGTTGTAAAACGAATCAATTCAGAGGTCGAGATAGTCTAAAATAATCGATTGTTCAGGTTACATCCCAAAGTTGCTATCATTGGACTTTTACCGTCGTTGAGGCCGAAAAATTCAAATGCAGAAAGCAAAGAGCGCCAAGCTACTTCTCAATGTTCTTGCTTCCTAAGGCCCACTAAAACCAGACCAAGGCCCACACCTTTCGTCCAATCAGCCAGCAACACTGGACTGGAAATCGAGGCCTAGTCAAGTCATGTGACCGTAAGGATCCAGCTTTCGTTTCAGGGAGAGTGATTTTGTGATTAATACCATTGGTCGTTGACGGGGTAGTCCTCCGCGAATTTTTTTTCGCGGAGGCTTGTATCTGCAGTGTCAGTCTTCTGCACAGTCGAGCTCGTTCTTGCAGCCATTATGACTCTTCAATTCATCAAGCTTCCCCGTGAAAGTCGATAGTTCGCTCCATTCGGGGACTCCAGGTACCGGAGATCGCGATGGGTTTTATCGGGAAAAATTTTTTCAGCCTCATGCTAGCATCGCTGGATCGCATTTCTGGTGCATGTGGGGAACTGGTCCCATCAAACTGGGTGCAGATTCGCTGTGGTCGAACATGAAGATTGGCCCCAGGGCATCCGGCCATGCACCACCGTCCGGTTCTCACAAACTCGACGGTTGAACGGGCTACATTGCACCAAAAAAGGCCTAGGAAACACCCTTAAATGCATGCAAGCTTGCATCATGGGGCGGTCCTTGTTCTCAGGAATCTGAGAAACGTGCATAGAGAGGCCAAACTCAGCTGATTCACCCCCATGAGTGCGTGTATACTTGGTCCATTGACCCTAATCCCCTCCGTTTCAGACCTGTCATCTTCGCGGGAAGCCAGTCCTAGTTACTGGTCCAGGCCACCTACCAAGGCCGCCACGGAATACCTACCTCCGGCGCCGTTTCCTTTCAATCTAGAGTCCTATCGTTTCTTCCCGCCTTCAAAGTTTCCCCACATCGCCAGCGGCATCACCGCCTGCGACGCCGTTTCTGCCCCGCGTTCGACATAGCCTCAAAATTTCTGCTCTACCCCACTTTGTCGCATTTCTTCTCAGTAAATTTTTGGTGGTATCACTCCTCACATTTGTGAGCTTTCGTCTTGGCAAGTATCCCAGTTCAGACCCACAAAGTTGCCCGGAGCATCCAGCATTTAGTTTCCCGAAACTGTCGTTGAGGTTTTCACAGTGCCCAGGTGTCGATTACTTGAAACGGTGGATCCGTGCCCTCACACGGCAGTTACAACAGTTGTCTTCCTTGTCGATAAAATCCTGAAAAATGGCGTCGTTGAAACAGTCGCGATTCTCGTCGTTTGTGTTGAGGAAAATGCATGCAAGCTGCACCTGTGACTCGAATTTTGGATCCTTCTCTTCATCTCTCCTGCTACCTAATTGGAAGGGCCTATGCATCGGCCTACCGCACATGCCCAAGCTCACCCCGATCCCCTGTTGTTCCTAGCTAGCCTAGGAATTTCCTCATTAATAAACTCTTGCGATTAATAGAATCGCAGAGAAAAGCTGTGTTGAAGCCTATCATGAAGCTGGAGGGGAATTGAGGAAGTCGAAAAAAGTTGAATTGAGCAGTTAGGAACGAGAATAGCGAGCTGAGAGCAACTCGATAACATATTCATTGCTCTATAGTGCTCTATGGCCTCTCAAAGGGGGTCTGGAGAACGGTGTGGGAGAGCACTCTTTTTATACATCACTCCGGTAAGAAGGCTTGAGGCAGAGGCTCGCTGTAATTTCACCTGAGATATTGGATGCATACACACACTCGTATGGGATACAGGAGTCTCGACGAGGATCTGGATAGTGTGTATGGATCCCAAGACTCGTATCTAGTTTCCTAACTGGACTGATCTCAAACACAATGATCCTGTGATAGTGCCTGTCATGATTCGAGACGATGTGCAGCAAGGCCGAAATTTCGGTCATGATTTCTTTTGCAAATGTGCCCAGCTCGAGCCGTCTTTGCATAAGTAAAATATGCAAACCTACAAAAGTGCTCGTTGTGCCTTCCAATGGCGGAGTCATTTTCCAGGATCTTTCAATATAATCATTCCTTGTGCCTTGAAGATGGGGCATATCAATTCAAAGAAAGTTGAGGTGTGGTTGCAGGTCGCCTGGATCCTTACGAAGCGAAGCGCTAAAGCCTCTTGCATGCATCGACACGGCTGGGACAACCCTGTAAAGCGAAAGTTGGGACGGTGCTGGCTGCACTAGTTTTTCCGATGTCAGTAATATCTCGAAATTCAAAAGTGAGGAAGATTATCAAAGAGCCAGCAGCAAGCTCGACGATGGTCACGTCAAAGGATCGAGGTTATATAGGGTCTTAGATATGTCGGGGATTGTGGTTGGTCAACTTGGATTGTTAAACCTATTCGCAGTTCTTATGATCAAATTAATGGACGCATTCCTCAAAAATGTCATATTCGATGCAGACGACGGGTTCAAAACCAACCTCCCTGTCCAGAAGATCAACGTGACTCATTGAAATCCACTTTCCATGCCTGCATGCACATGCGCACCGCCATCCGGGGAAGCAGAGATCAGATACGCGCGCGAATCTCATTAGCTGCTGACTGAATCGAGTCTAGGATTCGTCATGTAGCTTCATAAACGTATTAATACCTGACGACTTTCAGGCTTCTTGTGGATCAAACTTACATGGTTCAGTGTTTACGATTTCTCCAACCCACCACTTTTCTCAACTGGCCGTGGCCAAACAATTGTACAAGCTGGATCCTGACGGAATTGATGCGATATCGTTCGAGCGATCACGAAACCAATGCTAGGTTTGAACGAACCGCGCCGCAAAAACGGTACCGATTTTGTGAATATCAAAAGGTCCGACAAGTTACAAGTTCTGAATATTCGAAACATTGGAGCAGTATTTGAAGATATGGTATGGAATACCATGGTCATGATACCAAATTGCACGTTACTAGCATTACTAACATTACTAGCTGAAATAATTCTCGGTGCGATCTTTATTCAAGGTCGAGGATCCTAGAAATGTATAGACATGCGGGTGCGCAGATGCACTAAACCGGGATAGGCATTGTATGGTTAAAGATATCTTGGGCGGTCGACTGCGCTTGATCCGGTTATGGTGCGTTGATACCATAGTCGGAATTCGGAACCATGCAGCTCTAGCTATTACATTGGTACGGGTGTTTTGACTGCGTATGTTAATTCTTTCATTTAATCGTCTCTAGATTGAAACGGAGGCCCTCTAGCTGCGGTATTCAGGTTATCAGGATCGAGGACAATTTTATTCGAGTCCGAGGAGTAATTAACGGTCGATGTTTATTCAATTGAGTTTCTCACAATTGCACAATTTATACGCTTCGAATTCGAGGACTCAATCACAACCCTCAGTGACGGAGAAGGGTGCCCTGGTCATTTGCTTTTTCTCAACCTTCCGTGAATATTACTGTTCGAATTCGGGATGTGCCTTCGCTCTGGAGAATCAGCTCACCGACCCATTGAACACCTCGGCTTCATACCCACAATTTGACTAGCTTCAGCACTCCTCACATGAATTGATTATAAAGCCACTGGGCATTAGGAAGCCAGTGCATCGACACGATCATTATCCAACCTCTGTTTCATTACCGGCCACTGTGGGGGTGTTCGCAGACGAAGGTACTGACAATTCGAATAGACTTCGATAATCCTCGCATTCCTACGCACATTTGCATACCGATATTCGAGCCAACTGCGGCCAGCGAGATGGCAACTAAAGCTTGGCTGATCGACTCCATGCCAATGCTACTCCAGACCCTGGTACACCCTTGGTGTAGCACACAACTAGATCCTGATAGGCCTTCGAAAAGTGTCTCGTCTCGATGAACCTCTACGTTAGCGCGGCTCCCGCCCCTTTGTAAGCCTAGGCTATAGGTCGACGGCCTTGTCGCTGTGGCAGGAGTTCTGGAACCCAAACTTTGAAATATGTGCAGTATGTGGATGTCTATTCTCGTAGATATGACACGCAGGTATATACATGCATAACGCCCGAATTACCAGGTACAGCCCAAAATAACCTTCGGGCCGAGCTTCTATGCTCGGAATACATGGGAATTATGTACCGCCAGATATATTACCCAGGCCTACTGGCATTGGGAGTAATAGTCGTTCAGGACCTTGCAGGTATACCCGCTCACACAAACGGTACCACCAGTCCATCCGATACCGCCACATTGTCCCCAAGCACCTACGGTACCGGTGCCGCCGGATCCAGTAGTAGTCCGGGTGGTTGTTGCTGGAGTTGTCGTCCGAGCTGTTGTTCCTGGGGTTGTCGTACGGGGTGTTGTTGCTGGGGTCGTTGCTGGGGTGGTGGTTCGAGATGTCGGCCCAGCTGTGGTGGTTGCGGCGCCTCGAACCGATGGTGCGAACGACGATGGGCTATAGACCTGTCCAGAGGCCGTGGCGGCGGTTTGAAGTGCTGGGGCGGCCTTAGACCAGACCGGCCCACCGGGAACCGTGTATGTTTTTTCGCCTTGATTGATTTGGTACAAAGAAATCAAAATCTTATAAGGATAATTTGTTAGCAGGTGAATAATTTCGCAAGCAAGCGTGAAAAAGAGTTCGTGAAAACTTACTCCGCCTGTATCCGTAGGATTGTATGCTCCTGGGAATGCTATTCCGCTCGGATTGTCACTTCCACCACCGGTTACCCTTAAATGCACGCATGAAGGGTAGAATTGAGCCCCCTCTACCGTCGACGCCACGTGCAACCCCAGAATTTCATGACGGAGGAGATACTCTCCCGCTGAGATAGTAGGAGGAATCGTTACTCTCCACCAAGCGCCCTGGCGGGCAAGGTAATCGGAGCCCCATGGTGGACTCTTGGTTGCATCATAGCCAAAATGGTCAATTTTAAACCAAGGAGACCCAGTGTCGCCTTTGAAGCTAGCGCAATTTGGTGTGCACTTGGCCATGTACGTCATGACTGGACCAGAGTGAGATGAACCCCATTGATCCCAGACGAGCTTCCTGTAAGTGGAAAATTTTCGGTTAGCACCCGAGCTGTCGGCCGTAAACACTCTACGCTTAACTTGCGCGAAATTCGGACTCCGATCTGTCACAGGCTAAATGGGCTATATCTAACTTACAGCGTGTCACCGGCCGCGACCTCAATAATACCAACATTAGTCGGATCGTTTCCACCGTTGTTGCATGTGATATTCTTAGTCGTCATCCCGCTAACTGGACCATTGTCGGCGATACGGCGGTCATATCGCAGAGGGAGAGGGCTATAATATGGGTCCGAGAACGGTTCCCACAGTCCATAGGCAACACCTTTATGGTCAACATATTTAAGGTAGCCATGGGCGGAGACTGAGCCACTGAGGGCTAAAGCTAGAGAGGTCACTGTGAGGGTGTGCATCTTGAACCTAGAGGGCAGGACCAGGGGGGTTGGCTACGGTGGGGGTTTGGTGATAAATTGAGGCCAGTCAATGGCTATGTGGAAGGGATGGAGGCCTCGTATCTGGTCAAGGAACCGGTACCTTTATACACGAACTGGTCTTCGCCAAATCTCGATATTGGCTAGGTGGATCTCGCTTCTCCTCTCGATAATGGGACCGGGTAGCAAGGTTAAGGAGCACTACTAACCGTCACATGGCGCTGTCTGTCATTATGCATAGTGCCTAGACTTGGAGTCTCATAATACACTCGGCTCTTCTATGGGAATCTTCAGGTGTTTATTTGGAACCGCAGGTGCGGAACCCACTGCCTTCAGAGATAGATATGTCGCGACGTCGGGGCGTCATGGTCCGAGCAAGTAGTGGCGTTGAAGGTTGCATGTCTCCAGAATGTGTGCGACCAGACTAAGAATGTGTTGCTGTTACGCCATCCGAAAAGGGAAATAGGACGTTTCAGGAGCCACTTTCGTCGGTCCGTCGATACGGGAGCCGAACTTTCCCTAAGTTTACGGTTGCATTGGCGCCGGTCATTTTAAAATCTGCATCCAAGGACTGTTCGCACCCGATTCATGGTGGAAATAGGTTACAAAACTGCCTTGTGCTTTGGGCTGCTTTATCCTGGAATCAAACTGTGAGGCAAGGATCTAGGTCCGATAATTGGCAAAGGAGGATCCGATTATGTCGGATCCACTCACAATACCCGGGTTGTTGCTATCTATCTGCGTCAATCGAAGGCCTTCAGGAAACTGGCTATGGTCTAATATATATAAGTAGCTAGTAATATAATATCCCTGGTCGTTAATACAAAACTTAAAATCTAGGATAACCAAACCTTACACAATATAAATATCGTGCTTGCGAAAGGCTCTTCCCGTCTAGCAACTCAATTATATACACGTGTACCAACCGGCCTTTTAGGTTTCGTGATAGGCTATATACACTCACACGAAAAAGGGTGAGTTAGCTGTGCATCGACATAGAATTATATATGCACACGTACTAGGCCGTCTCTGGGAATCGCTTCTTGTATCCGACCATTACGTGGTATTTGGCTCTAATTCTGACCCAGAGTGCGAGGATTGAGACCTTTAAATTCTAAAAACACAACAGAACGCCATCAATCTCGCTCAAACAGCGATTAATATGTTCGTCCCAAGGCCGCGCGGGAAACATGAAAGCTGCATGGACCCCACACGGAGTAAACATTTGCTAAACCGGTAAACTGTCAGTAGCACCATAGTCAAAATGAAATCAAGATCTTTGTTCGTATTATGTGCTATGTTGGCGACCGCCAGTGCCGTTCCCGTCGAAGCGATTGAAGGTGGAATGGTAGTACAGGGCGGAAATGCCGATACTCGCTTTGGGATGTTCTTCAAGCCGATTAAGAATGTTCTCGAAACCGCAGCTGAGAAGGAGGAGGAAGGCGAGAACGAAAACCAAGATCCTAGTTTGGAGACGAACGACTCCGAGGATTCTGAGCCCTCGGAGAGCCACCGAACCGATTTCGCTATCGCAGAGATTATTCCTCAACATCCAGTCCAAGAGGAGGCTATCGTGGTAATGGAGTCCATGCCGACAGGCCCCGAGGCCTTTATGCCTAGTCTTCTAAACATGCTGTCCCCGAAGCGACATTCACCGCCATCGATAGTCCAACAGGCACTAGAGACTGTGGAAGTCCTAGAACAACTCGCGCATCCAGGACATAGGGATGAGGCCGAAATTAATATGTACGTACCCCTGGGATGTCTTATTCACAGAGGGCAGTGAAGCGGCTGACAATATAGCACTCCGTTCTCTAGACTTGAAGTGGATTTCCCTGACAGAATGCCGGGTCCTGCGTCCGAGTTACCGGATCTTCTCTCAATGCTGGAGCCGATGATGGAACCTACGCTCCCAAGAATGAATGCGGCGGATACCATGATGATTGAATTCATATAACCAGGCCCCACGGGCTCAGTGGTGGATTTAATCCTGGTGGCTTTTGTGTTGACAACTGTTGGAAAACTTTTGCTCCCTGTACTTGTTTCTTATTGTATGGCGATATGGAAACAACGTTGGCGAACAAGTACTTGAGTGGTGGGCTTGCCGGGGGGCTTGGAATGGAACTACGTAATACGTACTTAGTCTTTTGATTTCGATATCTTTACCAACCTTCCGACAGCTACATAGATGAAAGATATATCTGTAGGAATGAATGTGCATATGTGGATCTGCCGAACTGCGAAGTCGCGAACAACAGGACGGTTTCCCCTTGAGAATCCAGTGTCGTAATCCATGTCCATATTCTCGGCAGGTCGCATTCTCATGGTACGTTTCACGTCATATTCTAAATTAGCACGGACGATTCCGAGCTCCTCTGTCTCGCCGACCGAGTATTTTTCTCTCTCCTCCTCCTCCTCCCTTGAACCTTCTCCGATTGAAAACTCTCAAGGTTTTGTTGGAGAGCATAGTCCAAGCCATTTCATATAACGTTTATCACTATTTTCGTCCCATACCGTGGTACTACAGCCGACTCAAAAAGAAGAACATGTCCGCCAAGGCTGTTGACGAATCCCGCCCTTCCACGGCCCAAATCATATCCCCTGGCCAGTCCACCCCTTCCTATCCGGACGGTGGGTACTTCACTGTCAAGTCCGCGCCCGTAACTATCAACGCGACCAAGGACCAAATACTCACTGTGCTTCTGCGCCTTAACGCATATCATTCATGGAACAACTTCGTCCCTCAAGTGACAGATATTGTCCACCCTGCCCAGGATCCAGCGGGATCAAATGAGGCGCCGCGGGATCCCGATATGGCGGTTGTCGGCTCATCGTTCACATTTCATCTCCGTCTCTTGCCCGCACTTCCATTCTTCAAACTTTCATCTAGGGAGACGGTAACCACGATATCGAAAACCGAGAATGTATACATGGTTTCCTGGCACACGGTAGACGACGGCGCCGAACGAGTACACGTTATCACCGAGGGCGCGGATGGGTACGGGACCTGCAAATACGAAACATGGGACACTTTTCAAAAAAGTTTTGGTGCGGTGGTCACGCGGTGGATTTTTGGCCCTGCTCTGCGAAATCGCTTCGATGAGTGGTCGGCTGATTTGAAAGGGGCGGTGGAGGGGCATAATTGGTAGGGCAAGAGGTTGGTGTATTGGCGGTCTACTCTTGCTACGGTTCCTGAGCCGGCCTCGGGAAATCAGGGCTTACGAGGCACGGGTGAATATGTCCAAGGTATCACTCGGACCCATATTATTTGTGGGAATACATATGAGTTCTTAATACGATTTCTACATTTCGATTCATATATGTACGCCTTCAGGCACTAATATAAAGCTGTACGGTGGGGGGTACTGCAACCTTGATTTATGCTTGGTAAAGGTCGTTTAGGCTAGCTAATCGCAAAAATATTTCAAAATCCTCGGTATGTTGAGGATGTTTATTGGTATATCTAATGTGTCATGCTCGAAAGTCAGTCTCGGGGTATACTATACTACAGCCGCAGGATAGCGCTAAGGTACAATCATCAATATTCTGGCTAAAAGATAGCAATGCATATAAATCTAGCTCGCCCATTCTTGTCCTCCTTCGTCATGCCATCTCATACCGCCTGTCAATAAGGGCGTCTGTTCCGTGGGCACGGCTCCAGGACCGCCAATATCCCTTCTTTGGTCTCCTGTATTGCCGCCGCCTTCCCAATCCACTCTCCTACTTGACCAAACCATCCAAGCCAGCAAAGTATCCTCCACCCCGACTACTAAGTAATCTAGATAAACCTGCGCCCCGACGACCCACAACACCGGTATATAGAAGTTGATGTTTTCGTATAGTCTCTGCCCAAACCATGTGGTCCATGCTACTGCTAGAAGAAGCCATTTCGCCGCACCAATCGTCAAATACCAGAGTTCCAGCCTCCTGGCAGCAGCGAAATCCACATCCTTCACGATCGGATTGTTTATTCTTCCTCTTCTCCTTAAGAGTAAAAGTCCGGTTAATGCTATTTGTGGGATCCCTTGGACGAAGGCTAGTCCAGCTGTAATGATGTTGAGTCCGAAGCTCCAGGCTTCTAAAGTGTACCAAAATGATTCATTGATCGAAAATAAAGGGATGATATAAGAGAGGCTAATGGGTAGAACACCTGCCGATGCTGCTATGCAGACTGTGGCGATAAATCCTGCTCCAGGTGTCCATGGTGGGTAGAGTCCGAAGGGCTTGGAGAGGGTGAGTTCGCCTGACGGAGAGGCAACGATACGCGGTGCTTGACCGTTATGGTTGAGTAGAAATACAACCGTGCTGTATAGTGTCAACGATCAAGGCCTATTGACAACAAGGATCATCCTCTATCATAGTTCCAACATACCTAATAGCCGTAGACACCCACAAAGCAGCCGCGTGTAACACCACCAGCATGTTCAGCATGCACGACGAGACCGACAACTCGGATTTCTGACAGCATTCCGTCGCCGCGAACGTATAAGGTATTGTAAGAACATTACCGAGATTTGCCGTACAATATAGGAACCGAAGCAGGATCGAAGTAGGAGAGATTCCAGACGTGGATTTTCGACGGTAGATACGGGTGCATTGCAGGATATCCGGAATAGGTATTAGAGCGAATGGGATTCTATTGAGGAGACACCGATACTATTAGTAACTTGATAGTGGACTGTGAGATATTTGAGTTTTCGAACCTACATTTGAAGGATAAGAGTCGGGGTATCGGGATGAATATGATCACACAGGTTGTGAGTGCTGTAGAACATTGCAACAGCGTGACTCCCGGCGACTGATCTTCCCCGATTCTTATATACGGTCTGCTGGCTAAACTAGCAATTGGAAATAGCTAACATTCCTGCGCTATCGGGTACCTGCTGGTCGTGTGGACGGGAGCGTGCCGGTTTGTGGTCCGTGTTCGAACTCTATATATGTAGGCTACCGCGGCGTTCCGGGTATGATATTGATAGTAAATTAGGGGTTTAGATAGTTAGCCAGGCAAGCCTACGTGAGGTATGCGGTCGTAGTTCTACGAGCTAAAGCTCAGTCTACGAGGGCGAGAAGTACTACGTGGGAGGAAAACTCGATCGAGGCGCCGCACCGCTCTGAGCTGAGCTGGCATAAAACGATCGCATTGCATCTCACAGCCCTGCAGGAAGTCACATGACACAGGGGCTTCTACTTTCGGATTTCCAACATACTCAACACATAGTCCTAAGGCTAAGGGATCCGGGCTGGGGAGTGATGGTGCCGTCATTTCAGCAGCGTTATGCCGCCATATTTGATCTTTATGTGGTCGCATATATGCCATATACCTGAGGACAAGAGATGCAAAGGCTGGGCATTGAGAAAAGTGATAGTAGGGGTTTCAAATGGGGATATCTTTGTTCTGTGTACGAGGTATCACAACTCTTCATAGTACAGAGATACGACGAGAGTTTCCGCGGATTATGACCCTTAGATACCGATCATATGATTTCACAATCGGCCGGGTCCGAGATTTATGGCTTCTTCTGTGCTTGCGCGATAGCTGCTCGCGCATAGCCACACACAGACCCGGGCTTCAAACGGTTACCCGCGTCTTCTGTAGGACAGGATCACAAGGGAAATGGACATGTATTGGTCAAAGTACCGGCGTGATGTTTGCCTTATGACATATCCCCGAGTTCCGTGAAAATGGGGGCCAACCATACAACCACTTCCATCGCCCAGTTGCGCCGGCTGTGGTTGCCGGCCACAACGCGCGCCATCGCCGACTGCCTATAGACATCTCGGTCGGAAAATTAGCCTCGGAGTCGAGACGTTAAAGCTACGCGAAAAATCACCAGGGTTAAGAGTTTTGCGCCGGAGTTGAAGAGCTCTATCGTCACAATCTTGCTGATGGTTGGTTAGGATGTGAAATACAGCGTGAAGGCCCCACAGCTGCCGCGTTGTGTTGAGGTCGCTGCGGCGCTTTGCTCAGCCTCCGCGGTCCACAGTGCTGGGAATTCGAACTCTAGTTAACTCAGCCATACGTCGTATCACAAAGCTCAGGTCATGAAACAATCGGTAGGTCGCATTGGCAGATGGTCGTCGTGATCTCGACCACAATGTTCTTGAGCTTTGAGAGAGGTCCTAATCACCTTGGTTTTGAGTTACAATATCAGATCGATCAGGTTAACGGTTGTCGCGGGCTGGTTGACGTGGTTTGGCACGATGGGACTCATCCCTATTGTGCTCCTCGTGCCCATGAGCATTTCGTAGATGCCTTGTCATAGGCAAACAGTTCTGCGACAGCTGAAACTCTCGTATCACAGTTGAATCCGCATGCGGAGCCGCCATCGCCGGGGCATGGCATCTCATCGCGTATCGATATCGAATATTATAATTTATAATCTACTTCATTTTATCGATAAGAATTTTTTTTGCGACGAGGATGTCATGAGGCGAATTGCCAAATCCGCCTTGGAGGGGGTATGCACCTGAGAGGCCTCAGACGGATGAGATCATTCCAGGGTGTGGGTACTTTCCAGCATGCCCTCAAAGGCGCGATAGCGTGTGCTAGAGGGGCCCAATAGGACAGTTGAGTTGGCTTTTGCAGGGTAAAATGCTGACATTTGGACATACTTGGCACCGTTGTCCTCGCGTGAGCGAACTGGAACAGCTCAATCGACTTTCCTTAGGACAGAGCCGTTTGAACCTCCGCAATGTGTCTGCGTTATCGCATGAATCTGGGTGGCTTAGTCGACACTATAGCGAATTCCAGAAACCCACAAGCTTTTGCAGGGAGCCGGGCTGGTGGAACTTTCCGCCAACAAGCAGAGTCAGCCCTTTTTTCTGCCGGACACACATAGCCTCACTCGAGCACCAAAGCGACAGGGGTGTTTGGCAGCGTTCTCTTTCCTTCTTTACGATTTGTATGAAGGATCTGCCAAGGTTCTGCCTGACTAACTGGAAAGAGGAAGCATGGGCAAGCCTGGTTGTGGCCTCGTTCGAGGTTCAAATACTGGCTGTGATCCTTCATTGAAGGTGGTTCCTCTCTCTTCTCACCACCAAACTATACTCTGGGAGCAGAAACCACCACCAGATCCTTCACATAGACGGAGAGTCCGCGAACACTATCGTTCTGTCGTACCATTAACACTTCGCCATTACCGCTAGTTCTTGCCAGTGCCACTGTTTTCGGCTATTTGCGCGGCAACATTGACTCTTTGGTCGGTTCTCGGAAGCTGCTTCGCAACATCCGAACGCAAGACATTTTTTGAAGGCATACACCATCAACAGCCCGGGGTCCTATTGTAGAGCCTCATATTCAGGCAGGATTTGAAGTCTATATATCTTTGGGTAGGTTATTTATGACACTGTCTATATTTGAAATCCTTCAACTAACAACAATGTACAGACTTAGACCACAACAGCTCAAGGCTCTGCCTTACACACTACAGAGAGTGATTCCTACATTACCTAGCAAAATGGGTAGCCATAAAGATTCCCGAAGCGATGTTCCTACCGAACAGTCGACTTCATACTTCAACGCCTCCTTCTTCCCCGAGTCCAATACCGCGTTCCTCGACGACGACAATCTGGACCTAGGCTTTGAGAACTACCATTTCGATAATGGAAATATCTCTGCCTTCACTACCCCAGCATCCTATGACAATCTTCGCAAGCAAACAGCAGCGGTGATGGACACATCATCCGCTCAGGGGTTGATTCTGGGGAACTCGAATGCCCAATACCAGCCTTACTACCCTACCAACGAAGAAGTTCCCATTACAGCCGGTCTCGGTACGGACCTGATCAATTGGAAACTATGCTCTCGCAATAGCTCTAGCTATACTGGCTCGAGGTCCCAGACCTCTGGGCAGAGGACCTCTAGGCCATCGAAGAACGCGCAGACCCCACCAACTGTGTGCGACACAGCCACCATTGTCAATGGCGGACAGACTGAATTCGAGTTTAACGAAGATATCGACTTGGATATGGCAGCCAAGGAGAACTTCGACCATCTTACTCGTTTCAACAAACAAAAGAGCATTATGAAACACGTCGACACAACCATCGAGTCTGAATCGGAACAGTTCCCAAGCTTGCAATCTACCAAACGGTTCTTCCCGAACTGGGAGATCGAGTCCTACCATCGCGCTCAAATTGAAGCCGGGAACCTAAACACAATGGGTCTCCACTTCGAAGCTGACGCTGACTCGACCGTAAGCAAGTCGCAAACTCAATCTTCCGTCTTCACTGGTGATCACCGTCGAGCGGCCGGAACTGCCCCATCGGTAACCAGTTTCACCGAGAGCAGCATCGCCGACTCCGCTATTTCTGATCGGTTCAAAGCTCGCATGATGCCAACAAACTATCCTCGCTATCTCGACGACGACTCATTCACATTCCACTCCGGCTACTCCGGCCAGGAATCCATGTCCGCTGCCGAATACGCGCAGTTCTCCATGGTGCCACCCGGTCTTCAGCACGCTCTTGATACCGCGCTCGAGCACTTCGAAGCCTCCATCTCGCCTACACAGTCAATCCCTGGCCTGTCGCCGCTGACATACTCTCAGCCAAAGCGCGGAGCATCCCTTTCGCCATCTCCACAGCCCCCAAAGCGGCGCCTAAAGAAGGACCATACTTGCCCAACCTGCCATGCCAACTTTACAGAGAAGACAAACCTCACCCGTCACATTAAGTCCCGGAAATGCACCCGAGATGGCCCAGATATGTTCTACTGCCCAGTATCTGCATGCACGCGATCTTATGAAGGCCGCAGCGACAATCTCAAAGCCCATATGAAGCGAGTTCATCGGAAAGAGTGGGCTAAGCTGAAGAATTTCCAGGGTGATTGGAAAGAGAAGAGCTCCTTGGCTGGATGGTTATACATGCCTGCCTAGATGGCCGCTCAACTGTGACATCCGTTTTGGCATGCGACGATACCATGATGATGACGAATACCTATTGAACGAGCGGCGCATAGATTTCACCCTTTTCTACCACTTCTATAAAACAACTTTCGCATACCTTTTTTTTTTACACATTCTTGTTGGAGGTTTCATGTACTTATCAGACTCTCACATTTCTCTTGGAGTTTAGGACAAAGGCGTTTGTTTTTGGATTGAAACTTTCTACTCAGCTGGTAGTTCATGAATTCACGAGTCCCTTCGCTCAGTGATGAAATACCCCTTCTATTCTTCTTTGTATATATATTATATCATTTCTTATATTCCACTTATTTAGGTCTTAATCTAAAGAGTCTTGAACTTATTACTTCTCAGATAAGAAATACCGATATCATCGCCATTGAAAATTACTATAACCCTCCATTATGCTTGCTTACACCCGAGAAGCTAAGTAAACACTAAATATTTTAAGTAGCTAATATATAAATCACAAGAGAACTGCTTTACGCCCGAATATACCGCTGTCCAATCAAATCTGTGGAAGAAAAAAGAGGAAACAAAAGAAAGAGCATGGGAAAACCAAAAGGCACGGAAATAAAGCCAATCAGAAGAATACTTTCACCCTAGCATCTACCTCGCCCAACACCTCTCCGATCTCCTGGTAGACCTTTGTCCCCAACTTCTGTCCCTCCTCACTGGTTACCGAGTCGGCCGTCCTTTGCACTTCGCAACTGCCAACATATTGCCCATGCGCCTCCCTCCCCGCCGTCGCAGCCCACAGATAGTTCCTGCTTCCCTCTTCGGCGGTCCTAGCGAATATCCACTTGAACGTCCCACCAAGAACCTTCGCGAGCCCTGTTTCTCTGATCAACTCACTGTGGCACAACCCAGGGTTGACGCAAGTGACCACAACTTCCCCTCGGTAATTCCTGTCCACCCACTTTGCGATTTCCCGAACGAAATATATCTCCAGTAGTTTCGATGTCATGTACTTATCCATTCCGCTGGTTTGCTTCTGGTCGTTCATCGCCGTGAGGATACCCAGTTTCTCTCCTATCATCTTCCTCTGCTTAAAGTTCGCCCAGTAGTGGGTGTCGCTTGTAACGACAACTAACGTGGGCATTAGTGTCGCTGCACTATCGTAGCTCTGACGGATCTTTGGCAACAGGAGCATCGCAAGGTATGCCGTAGATAGCACATTAACTTGCAATGTGTGTTCCCATCCGTCTTTAGTTACAATCCAGTCCGAGGAATTGATCCCTGCGTTCAAGATGACGATATCCAGCTTTGGGACCTCAGCGACGAGCTTGTCCGCAAACGCCCTGACAGACTCAAAGCTGCAGTAATCGACCGAGTACAAGGAAATGGTAGTTCTGGCTTCCGGGTTGGACTTTAGGATATCGGCTTTCGCGGCTTCACCTTTGGTCAGGTTGCGAACGGCGATAATAACGTGGGCGGCATTGAGGCGGACGCAGTGACGGGCGGCTTCGAGGCCAACACCTGTGTTGGCACCGGTGATGAGGATGGTTTTTCCGTCGAGCGGTGCGGAGGGTACGATGAGGTTTAGCTTTTGCTCTTTGACGAAGCGGCCGACAGTCATTTTACCGGTTTGGGTAGCCATCGTATCGGTCGGTGAATGTGTTCCTTGGTGCGTTGGAGTTGTTGTATTTGAGCGTTGTGTAACTGTCTTGTGTAACTGCCTTGGATACGGATGTGAAGATCTATAGTGCACTGTATGCGAAATTTCAAAATGTGAAATAATTAGGGTAGGTTTTCTTAGGAGGTTAATAGAAAGCTTGAAGGATGTGGACTTGGAGTGATTGATCAGTAATAATTCTCCATCAAGGGAAGCTTGATCGCATTCATTTATAGTTTTCGTGGTCGCCAGAGGGCACGGAGTTCTCTGGTGGAATTCGGTCTCGGCTGGGTTCTGTTCGCCAAATCGGTCGTATCGGGTAATTTTCTTCTGCTTTCACCGTTTAACTCCAGACTGCGCCGTGCCCAGCAGGACAAAAGGGCTGACCTGAGTGGTTACGTTATCATTGGACGAGGATCTGGTTGGTATGGAAGGCGCATTTACGTTTCTGGTAAATGGTATGGGTCAAATTCTTGTCATCAGAGTACATGATATCATTCCGCACCGCGAAACACGATGACAATGAGGCGAGGGCATTGGGATGTTAGTTTCCCTTTCCGTGCCAAAAGGGCTTTGGATTACGTATTCATTGTTATATAGGAGCTTATATTTGTATTCATGGTTCGATCGAGATTTATTCCAGCACCAGTATCTCGGAGTCCGTACCAATATGATTGATGAATTCAAGATTCCTATAACTACTTACTTGTAGGTAACCTAAGATAGTTTCTGTGGGAGCGCTGAATCGACTTTAGTCAAATCACAATGCTAGCCAAGAATACACCGGTACAATATGTTTCCGCGCAATGGTAGATATCATTGGATATTTTGGTCGCCTTTCGGCGACTCTCGTGAGAGATATTGAATGAAGTTTGAGTTGTCGAGGGTTTTGGTGACAATCCCTGTAGCTGTCGCAATATTGTATGCCAATCTAGGAATAGCTCCGTTTTGGCGGGGCTTTTGAGTTTCGGGATAACCTTGGCTTCTCGTGCGAATAAGCCTCCGCTAATCCTTTTCTGTCTTGGACTTGATTACGAAAGGTTGCCTCCATGTCATCTAACGCCGCTTCTAAGTCCGTGGCGTACGACAATATCAATCAATGCATCAATGTCATGGCGAAATTGACAGAATAGATCGGCCGGGATCGATGAGGTGAAAGATAGAACAGGTTTGCCTGAATACTCACGTAATATCACCGAAACCTGATACTCTTCCGAAAATTCAAAGCTAGCGGACCGCAGTCGTGCACACTCGAATACTCAAAGTGAAGATCAACCCCACCATATTCGTCGCTGCTCGCGCGCACACGTGCACACTTGCCTCGCAAACAATATTTTCCCAGGCCGGCCGCCTTTCCATTTGCGTGGCGTGACAAGGAGACTCTAGGCAAATGCAAGTATGGATATGTACCCTGAAATATTGGCTCTTCGTTCGACCATACCTTCACAAGGTTGTCCACCTACGTGGCATCGCACGGTTGAGACCACCACGGCTGCATGAGCAGATGCTTGAGCGGGACGGCCAACTCCACAATCAAGTCAGATGCCAACGGGCTTCAAGCGGGGAATTCTAGGCTGTCTATCGATAAGCCAATGAATTGTTTCCCCTAAAGACGTTGAAATGCACTATATGTTTTCAAACTGATACTTTTTTTCTGGTACTTCTGCGTACTAAATCATTTGGACTGTCGATTTTGCAGGCGTTAACTTATTCGCTTCCACTTTTTCTACAACAACTTGGAACGGATACCAAATTAATAGACCGCCTCTAAAGCTACGCCAAAATCTACAACTTGCTTGTTGGGCAACTCGATTTTCCTGTGGTTAAGAGACCCAAGATTTCAGTCGAATATTGATTTTGTAACATTGGTGTCGTAGCTCGGGTGGATTGGGTTATACAACTGTCATTCCAACGATCTAAGACAACTATTTATAATCGACAAATTATTTGAAGAATGCAGTTTTCTCATGCACATACGTCCTACCAGCGTAGACGCACAGCGTCGCCAACACCGAATTTCCTACAAACTCGCAGCTTGACGCAGCCGGCTATAATTGCGTTTTCCTTTTCGGCCAAACGTAAAGGAGCTTCATGAGTTGTCAATGCATAGGCCTTAACATCTGCGTTCCAACTCTCTAGGCCTACGTCGAGTTTTCCCGTAGTCTGAGTCTCAGGTTATCGCAATGTGCCGGCGGTGAAAATAGGTTATAAATTATACTGGCTTTGCCCCTCATGATGTAGGGCGTCACAGACAGTCGGATATGCTTGTTCTATATTCCTAATATTCACAAATTGAAGCCAAGATGCCGACAACTATCGTATCGACCTCAACGATGGCTTCCAAGTGTGCCAACGGTGTATGTATTCTGAAGAGGGGCTATTAGTTCTGCGGTTGGCTAACGATGGTATAAGCCATTGAATGGACTCCGGGGTTCACCAATTTCTTCCGTGGCGTGGAAACTCTCCGCTCTAATAACATTGGCCGGCCCAATTTATCCTCGAGTGAGCAAAGATGCAGCTGTTGTATGGGAACAGAGGACCGAAAGACTAGGGTCGTGGTGGGCATGTTTTCAAAACAATTATAAGGCAAGAATGCACCTTCGAAGGGCGTGTTGAGAGGCGTCGACCAATCGGTATAGCTTAGAACGTACTTCTAACATCGGATCGTAAATTCTAGGGGATCCATAATACAGGGGCTTGCCGAGAAGCACTAGGTCTAGGCCGAGAACTCGTACACCTAAGCCGGGTCGTCGTATTCGTTCCCGCCTTCCTAATCGTGGTCGCAGTTTTCGGTCTAACCTGGAATATTCTCTCGTTATTATGGGTCCTTTGGAAGCGGATACATGCGGCAGCGGCGTCTGACCCAGCACCCCAGCCGGTGCCGGCTCGGGTATTCCAAGTGGAGCAGAATCCGAGAGCGATAAACATCTCAAGACGCCATTCTGCCGCTTTCTAAGGCGCCTGTCCGTCGACCTCTACTTTCAGACTACTATCCGTCTCGACTTATCTCTTCAGAGCTGCCAGCGGCGGGTTAAATCCATTTACAGAATGTGTCTATCGACGGGCGGGGCCGGCTTCGAT
Organism: Arthrobotrys sphaeroides; assembly: GCA_036971245.1. Classification (NCBI taxonomy): domain Eukaryota; kingdom Fungi; phylum Ascomycota; class Orbiliomycetes; order Orbiliales; family Orbiliaceae; genus Arthrobotrys; species Arthrobotrys sphaeroides. The sequence continues at coordinate 1,323,815 of JAJTTW010000003.1, forward strand.
GTGCATGCTATCTTTTATGTATTCTAATTACTATATCCAAGTTATGACGGGTTCCATGACGAGTTTGAAGCTTGAAACACCTGGTGCCCATATTGCAGCTACATTATGGTTCAGTTAAACGTTAAACCGTACTGATTGTATGCGGCCTATCCAAAAGCTAGATCTCGAACTTGATTCGTGTCTCTCAGCTGACCTAGTAGAAATATACTTTCGCTTTTTAACAATTGAATATCTAAATGCTTAAAGAAGAGGTCTGGCGTCACAGATTAAGCTCTAGTTATACGTCAGGAACAATGTACTCGAGGAGGCTTTGGAGTGACGTCTTGGGCTCTTTGGGAACGTAACATATCAATTCACGATCGAAATTTTGGCAGTTTTGAATACCTGTCTCGGGTAGTTACGGGATCTGTGTAAAAACCAAGCCTGTAAAAGAGGTTGGCCTTCGAGAGGAGTAACCAACGGCCTTTGATACCTTTTCTAACCTTTAATATGGCTGGGTGTGGACTAAGCACATATATTAATATATTACGGTCGGAACTAATATTAATTAATATTTTGCACTGCATGGCTCAAGTAGGGTTATCGGTGTAGCTAACGATGTAGAGTTTCCATGAGGGCAGCATCTCAACTCAGGTGTTTCTTGAGGTTTAGCCTGCACAAAATTTAAAAGCACACCTTTTTCATGCTCAGCGCTTCGTGGGGTCCGTTTATGGGTCGATATCCGCTACTCTCAACAAGGTATACTAGACTCAGGGTCTGGGAATCAGTATAGTTGGCGTATTATCTTCAGTTGTAATCAACTTCAGCCAGCTAGCGGGTGAGAATCTTATCTTCGACGGTCGGCTATCATTGATCAAATGCAAATTGGATCCAGATCGGAGTATACCTGACAGTAATGACCAATTGCTGGAAAGACTACCCGCATATACGTCCGCCATAATTGGTTAATGACGAACTAAGGGTGTCATCGAATTGTTCGTTTAGGCCTCGCTAACCAATTGCTGTCAAGAAAAACTGCATTTTGAGCTGAGATGTATCTACTGACTTGGTGGGTCGTAGGAGGTCGTCAAAAATTAGCTCCAGCTTCGCACGAGCTACATTTGTGATTTGAGGAATGGAGGCGGGGTATGTACACCTGTTCGGTGGGCGGCCTAGTTGCAGCCGGTCCGCATAATAATCAAAGAATCCCGGGCTAAAGGTGTTAATATATTCCGTATAGCTGAGCGCTCGCATGCACACACCGCTATCCTGCTATGCATCTGAGCATCACGGCGTCGTCTGGGGCTTCAAAGTAGGCTAGAGATGAGTCACAATTTGCCGTATTACAGCTGGCACTGATTTGTCGGGTGTGCTTGTCCGCATGTTGGGGAGGAAGTACCAAGGTAAGTATTCCTGTGTCCAAGTATCGTACAGTGAATGATTAAGTATATACGCTGCTTGAATGTGTACCTGGTACTCCGGTCGGGTAGGTACTGTTTTTCTCGTTAGCTGTGCCGTGGATAGCGTCCCAGGGCCTCGAAGGCTAAAGTTTCAACGAAATGGTTAGGTTAATGGTACATGGTACCGCAAACCCATATTGTGACTGTCGATACATATTAATTATTGGAATCCCCCCAGTGCGGCCAATGATATAAGTTCGCCACGTGGGCTGAACAGCTCATGAACTGGGGGTGAATATAGCTGGGGTGAATATGGGTAGCCTTCCTGTATAGGCCGTATGACATCCTCGAGAAATGATTGACGCTCCTAGTGATCGGGGCTACTTACGTATACGCCGAGGCCTGGCAATACAGGCAGTTTACCATTGTCCTAGGACGATGGATGAGCATAGATGATATCAGTCCAATTTCGTATTATTGGTTTAAACGCCTCGCTATTCGAAATATCTCATTTTTGTAGTACGAAATCATTTCCCCGGACATTTCTGATTTAAGTTTCACTTTTTCAGGTGGGTTCCATTTGACGGGCGGGGCGGCCAACGGCTTTTGTGGTCCGCATAAATCTTATGCATGTCGCCTTCGGGTGCCATTGTGGGGCAGGGATTATATATCGAGCGAGAGATACTTACGGACCCCACCTTGCATGCAACCGGATGCGCGAGGTTACCAAATATCCAGTAAACTGGCTGCTTGGGTAGTGGTGTGTATTCCCAAGGTACTTGAACGACAGGTCGAGTTTCAACCCCCACTCGGCTGCAATTGGCAAGTATGAGGTGTACAAGACGCGGGCGGTGATTGCATATATACTTAATAAGACTTATCAGTCGAAGAGGGGAGTATTACCATTACTTATTAGTATTTAATCATATTCACTGCATTTCTAGACTTCATAACTAGAAATAACAAAATCTTCCCATTTTCTAAAAATCCCTAAACTCGCACGAGCCTTACCCCAAAACAACAGCATAGTATTTTGAGACAGGTTTGCATTTGCAATTGTCGTAACTTCACTATCCATGGCTACGCAAACGACATCTGACGGGCCAACATTACCAACTTCCTTTCAGAATGGAAGCCTTTTGTCACCCCCCAAACCACCACCGAAGCGGATCTGGCAAACCGGCTCACCGTTCCTCGGGTCTATCAAGTCATCCATAAAGTGGCTCCTTTTTCTTACCTGGGAGTTTTATCCCGGAATAATATGGGTGTGGATGTGCCGGATCGAGTATGGTGATGCCCTTGAGCGGGCACTCATCCAAGAGGAAACTAGAGCTCGGAATTTGGAGCGGTGGGTTGGGTGCTCGAGGGGCGAGCTCAAGGTAAGAACGACACGCTGCTTTTCCTGTAGGGGAGACCAAGCGGGGGGCTGGCATATTTCCTCTCGAGGAAACGAAATCATACTTATTCCCGGGGTCTGAACATAATATAGTACACAGCCAATCCGGATATTGGTTGCGGAGCAATCCTCGAGAATTCGTTTTATGATATCGCCCGCCATAATCGGGAGCTATACGTTCCGCCACTACCATTGGGTTTAATCTTTAATGTAGCCGGGAACACCGAGGGTATCTCATTCCCTCCCCAGACATTCTAATGTCGAAATCCCCCGAGGTCAAATTTGCTGATGGTAGACCGATGACAATGCAATAGGTTTTGTACTCGAAAACTTCCACCGGAATTTCGTGGATGCTGGGAATCTGATCCTTATAACAGCAGGAATTCGGGCTCTAGTGTGGCTTGTCGGACTCTGCGGATGGTTTAAAAAATCTAAAGGGCAGATATATTCTGCGGATATCGCTCCAGACGCAAGCCCAGACCCGAGTGTTCCAGCCGGCAGCAGTGAAATCACTGCTCCTGAAGAACCGCAGGTGGCTACTGAGGTGGTGCCCGTAGAGCACTCCGATCCTACGCCGAGAACCATAGCAGCACCAATTAGCATGGAAGTTGGGCTTTCGATTCAGGATGTTGGCTTTAACATCAAACCTAAGAGGGAACCGGGTTCCCGGAAACAGAAAAAGGCGGAGACTAGTGGACCTACAGCTGGGGAAACGCAAGTTCAAGAAGAGACTGAACAAGGCTCTAAGTCAGGTCGACAGCGGAAGAATACACGCTATTGGAGGCCCGACGGTCCTGCGTCGTAGGCGCCTAGACCTCTGGATTGGTACGGCTATATCAAAATATTGGGCTTGCAGTGCTGTGCGACGGGCAGAGTTTGGGCAGCACCATGGTATTACTTTAGGAAGCTGGGGACTTACAGTGACGCGGAATTTGGAGGTTTGTTCTTGAATCTAGGGTATAGGGATATCCTGGGATGTCTATCAACTTGACGACGCGGTTTTCGAATTTGTATGGATAGCAGGGTGTAAGTGGACTACGGGCCGGAATCTTGTACAATGCTGGGGAAGTATGCATCAATATGGAGTCCTCAGGGAAGTGGTTTAGGAATTTGTATGTTAAGGTCTGTTCATTACCATCTCGAACTTTATCATGTAATCTGTATTAGGATAGTACTGTACTACAATACGAATGCAACATTGTTAATCGTCAGGGGAAAGTTCTCCAACCTTCATGTCCGGATGATGTTTTTTTCCTATGGGCTTATAATTGAGATGTTCTTGTTGGATTCAAGGGACTCAGGCCAGACCCCCATCATTTTCTGGTACATTGGATCAAGCTCTTGCTTCAAACGGGATTTCGGTGAGCTCATGAGAAGAATATCAGAACAGGCAGCCTGTACATGCATCGCACCGACACGTCACGGTATTTACGTCTACACGTGGCCCCGCGTTTTGGCCTTGTGAAGTTGCTTCGGTGTAAAGCCGAATTATATCCAAGGCCTGCATGTGCAACAGCAGCTATAGGATACGTAAGTCTGTCGGTGTCAGGATTTTGGTTTGTGCAATGTAGATGGGTTTATCAGCTTCCGATATGTTGAGCTAAAGTGGTTGGGACTTGTTATCATGTTGTTGATAGGTCCCAAGATTCAATACTTTTCGCTATCGAATCGAATTGATAGGTTGTAGGAGGCAGCTCAAGCACCGGTAGCATAACGCTGTGTAGCCTCGAATCCAGGCGCAGCACGCTGTGCTTTTAGTAACCTAACATTTGCATGCAGAGGATTGCATTTGCACAATTGCAGGTACCAGCTGGCCAGGCGAACCTAATGGGCGCTCGGCCTGACATACCTGATTGAGAGTTTGGGATGCTTGAAAGCGTTCGGTCCAAGCTTCATTTCTAATATTATATCATACGAACTGTCTTCGCACTGCATTTAGTGGTGTGGGAGACATTGCACCTTTATTGGTTCCTATCCCTATCCAACGAAAAGATATTAACGGAGCGGTTTTAAATTTTCTAGCCTCGCGAGTACAGTCGCAAGGTTCGGCGTGGATTACGGGGCACTTCGCTGTCCGGGTAGAAATGTTATTAGTTGCCCCGAATTCAAGCTTATGCCTGTAAAGCTGTCGGCCCTGGCCTGGGGGGGATTAACTCTTGGTGGGAAGTACTTGGGCATGTATGAATATTAACATGATTGTCTCTCCGGACCCGCTCGAATCAGTTTATATCGAGGCTATAATACTAAAAAGTGTAGTAAACGGCGAATCTTATCGCCACAGTTTACACCAAATTTAATAGCTAGAGATAGCGTTTTAAATTTTGTTCACCGTGGTATACATTCTTTGGGACGAGGCCAAAGAGCGCGAGCGTCGACTCTGAGGGCACAAGGGGCAATGAAAACAACAGCCTCAAAGGTGCACATGTAAACTCGTACCAAATTCGTTCGCGATACCCCCACTCAGCCGTGAATCTACGTGGCAGTACTGCGAGACTGCTACATCATACTATAGCCGTATTAATATATTCTGACCAGGGCGAGGCGATAACACGGTCCGTTCATATCGCACATCTTACGAATCGAAGTGTTTATATAGTTTATGTTTGTTATTGGCCAATTGGGTCAGGAATACTTCGCTTGGCTTCCAAAAACAGTAGATTACGAGACTAATCGGGAAGCATACGTATTAATGTCAATACGAGGCAGATGCAGGAATATCAATTTTTACATTCGATTTCATTCCATGAGGTGCGAGCGGGGTATCTGGCCTGATATCCATTGTCAGATAGATATATTTTCACCCCACATCTGAACAACAGTGCTAGATGCCATAAACTCTAGAGTTGACGCATCATGACATTGCATTGACAACCTGAGCTGGCCGCCAACTATTCACTTTCTTTCGGACAAGTCCCGAGAACCTTCGCTCTACGCCTCAACCATGTTAACCGGTCCTGTATGAGCTGTCATATGTATGCGTTTGGTTTCATTTACATGTAACTTTCGCTCTACCAGATTAACATACCCGGGGCACAGCTTACTCTCTTTTTGTTGGCCGTGCAAGATAATCAGATATGATGTGCACGAGGTCGTCGGCCAGAGATTCTGTCTATAAAAGAGGGGTGATTTAGTCAGTTAGAATGCTAAAATCAAGCCCCCTTTTCACCATCTTTATAATAGCATCCATTTAACTTTTGAAACACAGCAATATTTACATCTTTATCTTAAGAAATGGTACCAAGGCCGTCACAGGGCGTGCAACCACCAGATGTGGTGCCAGTAGGCTCATCTCGGGTGAAATTCAGTGCAGAATCTAGGCCAATGGGACCTCCCACGCCAGCATCACAATCCAGCAGGAGTCGTAAGGGTAATATCCCCTCTATCTGGACTATTGTCGGACACCTTTCTGGTTTCATATTTTTCGGGATAGAGCAGGTAATACGCCTTTGGGAGATGGAACAACAGAGTCGCACGGTGGAGCAGGAGCTCGCTTTATTGAAGTCATGTTCAGAAAATGAGGTAAGAGCCCCTTGGATTGAAGTGAATCCGCCGTTCGCGTTCTACTTTTTTGGGATATATCATAGCATATTGAAAATAATTGGGGGGAGAAAATCCATTGATATAAGTATTCTGTACAGAGTTTCCGACACACTGAGAAGTGTATCAAGGTTCTTGGTAAATCGTACTTCAGCATTAAAAACGGGAACGCAGAGCAAAGATGGACGCCATGGTTGATGGTGATCCTCGATGGCACCATGCGCGCCAACGGTACTGACCTTGATTCTTGACATTGGAATTGACATTGATATGGTCACACATATTGGAGCTCCTTTACTAATAACTATGCTACTGATACTAGGCTCTATCATGTCCACAAACCCGAATAGAGTCACCCTATCTATAGTTTACACTCTACTTGGATTTGCAGTTTATGGGATTGTAATAGTACCTATATGGAACTATTTAAATTTCCGAGAGTCTGAAAGACTCGAGAAACAAACGGAGCGAGATATTTCCAAGGTGAAGCAGGAGGCTAGGTCTGAGAGAGACAGGGCTACTAAGCTCGAAGGTGACCTAGCCGCTATGTCTAAGGAGTTGAAGGCCGCGAAGGCAGAGCTCGAAGAGCGCACGGAAGCTCAGGATGAAGCCGAAAATGCCCCGGGGCCTGCTGCGCTGGATAATGAATCCTCGAGATCGCGAAGGGATCAGGGTCATAGAACACGTTCTAGAGTGGAGAGAGAGCGGCACGAAGTCGAACCGGAGCAGACTTCCGAGGAAGAGAGGGAGCCTGAAAGGCGTAAAAAACACAAACGAAGAAGGACTAGGTCTGATGCACGCGATGATAGGTCCGAGAGAACATGATGAGGTTCCTTCGGTGCCGAGACAGGTTCCCTCCAACTCTGAGTAGGTGGAACAAATTGGCTAGCAAAAGTGGTGTGGTATGGAAGGCTCAGGCGTTGAATGGCATATGAGACTGAGGGTTTATGGCATATTGGGGGGGGGGGGGATATTGAGGGTTTCAAAAGTTGATTGGAAATGGTTCTATGCATGGATTCTTATGGTGTAATGTACTGCGAGACAGAATGGACTTGATGCGGTCAGAATGGGGGTCGTTGTTGCTTGCTTGGAGATTGATTGTACATTAACTACATATTGACTAAATGGGGGATGCGGTTGATGGGTGGTTCTCTTGGTCGAGGGAATGAATTCTAGGAGAAAGTGCCACTGAACAATATATGCGTTATAGTTCTTACCTCTAGCGTTGATATCAGTTCTTAACTACTGGTGGTCTTGGGTTCCTACCTGTTCCGAACCTCAGCATCTTCGCTATAGCGCTCGAATACCATATCTATCGAAATCAAACCCTTCTAAACTACCCCTCGTCTCACCCCATCCATCGTCGACTTTCCTCAATAAAACCCCCTCCTTGATATCGGTTCTCTCGCTGTTATGTGGTTCCTCATCCAGGTACTTCCCCTCACCCGTTAAACCCGCCAGAACCTCCCCTTCCTGTCCTTTATACTGTTCCCTCAATCCCTCGTGCGGGATCCAAACACATCTCATCCCGGCCCTCCGCCCCGCTTCGACACCAGGCACCGAATCCTCAAACACCAAGCACTCCATCGGTAATATCTTTGTAGCCAAAATTTGATCTTTACTAACGCCTTTCTCAAGCATATCCTTTTCCCTTCTAGCGTTTATTCTATCTAAAGCCAACATGTAAATATCCGGTGCTGGTTTTCCCCGCCCGCTTTTAATTCTAGGATCGTCGCCTTTAATTATCATTTCTTCTGCGAAGTAGGAGAATAATGTTTCCTGGAGGTGTTTTGTTTTCAGGCCGTACGAAAAACTGTTGGATGAGGTGGCGAGTGCGATATAGGGTTTCGAAGGGGATTTGGTAAGGGTTTCAAGGAGCGAAAGGACGCCGGGGAGGGCCTGAGTAGTCGGGAAGTAGGCCTCTTGTAGGAGGCGGACTTCACGGAGGTAGTCGTCTTGCGACAAGGGGAGGTTGGCCCATGATTGGAAGAGGTCGTAAGCCTGTGCATTTTGTTCAACGTAGATAATCAGTCGATTTTTCTCCCTCCAGGACGGAGTAACGGCAGCGAATACCTACCTGCTGCGTCGGCCGGCCTTGCAGCTGGGCTTTTATGGACCAGGGCAAGCGGCCTCTGTTGTAACGGGCGAGGATTTCGTCGGTGACTTTGGTGTAGATGTCCTCGGAGTCGATCAACAGACCGTCCATATCAAAGATACATGCCCGAATGGGCGGGAACTCGAAGCTGATGATGTGACTTATAAGCATTCCAGCGAATATGATGAGCGAAGTAATAAACCCGTTAACAGAGGTCGGTGGAGTAGAGGCAGATCCTGGGTGGGAACGGGGAAGGACGAGGAAGGTATCGGCGAACGGATTCGATCGTTGGATATTAGGCAAGCGAAGAAGCCCAAGATCGAATTTAAAGGTGGACCCGCAAATGCCAAACGGTGAGCTGACACAACTTACGTTTCTGCACGCATTGCCTGCTTATTCTTTCCCCTTCCCCGACCCTTTTTGTGATATCGATAGAACCGTTTCTAAAATGTAGAATGATATAATATCCAATGTGATGGCGAGATATTGATGCCTGAGCGCCTGAATTCGAACGAAACGCCTCAATCTTGGTACCGAGTGTGCAACTATGGGTCTGCGAAATTTCGAGAAGGAGGAATGTAGACTTTCTGTCCCCTCTCGGCTGAATGATCAATGCAATGGACCCTTGCGGCCTTAACGTTGGAGCCCTGGAACGAAGCCTGGGGACCGATGATGTCGTCGTGCAGCAGCCGTCTGCCGCCTGGAAAAACCTGTTGGACAGTCGTAGGGAGGCCCAAAGAGACGGGTTCCTCCCGAGCTCGAAGGCTTATCGATAAGCGGAGGTATTCCGGAGCTCTTCCCCAGCAGCTGCTTGGAAAGGAAGATGCCGTCGAGGTTCCGATTTCCAGACGAGCCCGGGTGCTAGCCAGTGCGACAATCCAAGATCCTTGGAGATGTGGTTGTGTGTGGAGCGAGAGGAAGCAAAGGAAGAAGTCAAAGTTAAAAGTCGTTGAAGCAAAGTTATCGCGAAAATGCCGTTGTGTTGCGCCGACGTTGACGTCCTTTCGCCTTCGACCGCCTCAACATAACTTCACAGCTTCTTCATCATCATTAGACCGCCAGCCATGTCCGAAGTACCTCCGAACCTCCTTCTCAACCCTCGTGCGAACGTCCTCAGCTCTTCCACAGCCCCTCTGGCCACCGTTCCTTCTGCGAATACCACTTCCACCCTCGATGTCGCCGAACCCGTGGACCCGTTCGCTCGCCTCTCGCCAGAGGAAGAACAGACGAGACTGGCCGCTGCTCTAGCCGACAAAGCTACGGGGAACAGCCAATTCACGTCCACTCCACCGGACTACGAGACGGCCATCTCATACTACCGTTCTGCTCTTGAGTCCTGCCCGGCATACCTTACCGAACATACTACGATTCTGCACGCGAACATAGCTGCCGGATGGATCAAGCTGTCAAGGTGGAAGGAGGCCGAGGAAGCGGCGACAGAGAGCTTGAAAGTCAGCGGGGAAGATGACGATGTATTACGGGCACAAGAGTTTCGGAAACGAAAAAAGGAGGAGCAGGAGAGGAAGGAGAAAGAAGGGAAGAGTATTGAAGATGGGAAGGGTGCAGGGGTAGAAGATACCTCTAACGGGAGGATAGAAGAAGTAGAAGAAGACGACGAGGAAAGCATAGAGTGGGGTAAGAACTGGAAGGCCAGGCTACGAAGGGCAAAGGCAAGGGAGATGCAGAACACATGGCAGAGTCTTTCGGGCTCTCTTGAAGGTATACATACACTGCATTCTACAATCTTTAATCTTTCGTCGCGTATGCTAACTGACGGCCTCACAGACTACAAAATCTTGTCTAGTCGCTCCTTGAGATTCCAATCCATACCCCCCGTCGACCGTAAATCCATAGAACAGGCACTGGTACGGATACCACCCATCCTCGAAGAGAAGAAACAGAAAGAAGTAGCGGAGATGATGGGCAAGTTAAAGGGTTTGGGAGATACGATACTAAAACCGTTCGGCCTGAGCACGAGCAACTTCCAAATGGTGAAGGACGAGAAGTCCGGCGGCTACAGTCTGAACTTCCAACAAAATTCCGGCAAGAGTTAAACGGTTGTTCTCGGAACGAAAGTCTTAGACGTCTTTCAGAGCTGGGACCCAGATAATGATGACATCTCCCGCGACTTCTACAAACATTGGGATACAATGGATGACCTTACTCTGGATCAGCTCCTTAAATATCGGGCGTTCACAGGACCTCACAGTTGTTTGACATAATATGATCACGATCAGGGCATTTAGACGGTTATACTGTAATGATAGGAAATTTAGCATAGCGAGGAAATTTGAGATCATGCGATATATTGAAACTCCATCTACTACCCAGCGGATGCAATGGAACCACCATGATCGCGCTTCTCCCTACCAAGCCACGTACCCTCCCCATATGCCCCAATCTACTTCTAACTCCCAAGACAGCTCTGACCGACCGTGAACATCTCGGCGACGTAAGTGTATATCACAGCTTCCCGATCTCCCCAGGTCTCCTATGTTCAATATACCGGTACCCCTCAGCCGCGATATTCCTTCCAGAGCCCTCTGCCACCTGCTGCGGCTGACCTACAGCCACAGACGACTGTAGCGACGGCAGTACTAACGGCTTCCGGAGCCGTTCAGTGAAGAAGACCGGATGTCTGAGCGACGGGTTATACAGTGGATTCTGTGGTAGTGACGTCATGTTGGTTTTCCCCTTTGCAAAGGAATCGGGTATCGGATCTAAGGCTTAGGCACAGGATCTTGAGTAGTCGACGTGCTGGGTGTCGTCGATATCGTTCTTGTCTGATCCGTGGTGGAATGGGCAGGCGATTCGCTATTCGCGGGAGAGGAGGACGAGGTTCGGGTGGCCGTCAGCGGTACTCGTGGGACGGGCTTTTGCTATTTACGATTCGGCTTTTTTCAGTCTGAGTTCAACCAAAGTACGGACTGTCTACGATAGGAACCTACGATGGTCGGCCGGTGAGGCTGCAGGGACGAGAACATTGGGCGATGCTGGCAAGATATTTTAAATCAAAAAAAATCTGGGGTTGGAAGTTCCTGGATGGCGTGAGGTTGTCGCATCCGAAGGAATGGGCTGGCGCTAGCTTGCAACGGGCCGAGGCTCAAACTTGCGGTTTCTTCTTAGTTCGGACTCGCGTGACATGGTCTGAAAGGCTATCAACGGCCTTCTCAAAAAGGCATTCCATAACGATGTGAATAAACGGATGGGCTTTTGGTTCAAGATTCTTTTTTTGTATTACAAACAAGTAGGTATATCTGGACCGCCTGTCTTCAAGATGGGAGACATGTGCGGGTCAGCCGTTCTGGCCTTTTTCTATATACTTTGCCCACCACTTCGCCCGCGACCGCTATAAAGCCATGCCCCGCTAGAAGTAGGTTTCGCTTAGATTTCGCCGTATTCCTTGACCTTGGTCGAAGCGCCAACTATAACGGTGGTAATCTGGTTAGCTGTGCTCTTCGTAGCAGTTTCAGTACAATCATTATGGGGAACTTACGCAATGCCACCGGGACAATCTCTGCAACGCCCATCTCAGGTCCGTAGACCTTGATATCCAACTTCAACTCGTCTCCCGCGGCCTTGATGTTCTTCAGTCCCTCCTGGTAGTTCGGGCCGGCTCTTCGCACCCAGATCTTGGTCTTGTGCTCGATCAACTGTGGTGAAACTTCTCGCAGCGCCCTGATGACACCCTTGAATGTGGATGCAACGTTTGTGAAGTTGGCGATACCGCCACCGATAAAGAGAACCTTACCTTCCTCACGCATTGGAGATCGGAGGAGGAGGTCGATTACTGTACGGGCGTAGTGGAAGGTCTGGGTTTCTGTGGGAGCACCAGAGTATTCACCGTAGTTGGCGAGGTCCTCGCCGAAGCCGGCAGCCGCGATAGCATCAGCGTAGACGACGGAGGCACCACCACCAGCCACAAGAGTCCAGATACGGCCGTTAGAGTTCAGGACGGTGAGCTTGAGGGACGCTCCGGTTTTGGCGTCTAGGGCAGCAATGTAACTAATACCTGCGTTAGAACGATACCTCCACCACAGTTCGAACCTGGGGATCTACTCACGCTTCTTCTTTGGATAGCTCACGTCCAAATGGAGCTGGGAACTCCAGTGGTGGGCCAGCATCGATATCAACCTTTCCGCCGCCAAGGGCAGCCGGGTTGACGCCCAATGCAGCGGGGCCTCTCGCAATAGCCCATTTCGCGCCACACTCGAACTCAGCGGTCTGATCGATCTTGGCCGCCAGATCGAGGAAATGAACGGAAGCCGACGTAGCGTCCTCGTTGGGGATAACAACCAATGGGTTGATTTCAAGGTATGTGAACTGGCAGTCTACGTAGACGGCATACAGGCGGTTGATAAAGTCTACTAGAACATTGTGGACGAATTTAGGGACATCGGGGAGGAGGGTAGCGGCGATTTCTTCGTTCGAAGGATATCTTTAGGCATCGTTAGTATGCGGGATATGCGAATTGAGGGGAGCTGCACATACTCCTTCAAATCGACTGGGATCAGGATCTTCTTGGCCTTAGCATCGACATCGCCAACGTCGACACCTCCTTCGTGTGTAAAGAGGATGTAATCACCCTATAACGTGTAACTTTGTTAGATAGTTCTCTCGTAAAGATCTCGTAATACATCTGCATGGTGGGACCCGGTATAGCCTAAGCATCTCCGAGGGCCCACCCTACCTGCCCTAGCTTCCCTTCGTCCGGCCCAGCATTATATATCTTAAATATCCATCGGTTCGTCGTCTCAGGATATCAAAACTTTGCGGTTCTTACCTCTCTCAAGCTGTGAATGTTCACATAGTACTCTTCCTCCTGCTTGTGCGGTACAAACGGCTCAACAAGGAACTGTCTCAGAGTTCCCGTCACGGTCTCGACCTTCACCGGCTTGCCAGCTCTCTCCAAAACCCATTGTCTGGCTTCCTCCCATGTCTTGTTTAACGCCAAAAGACCGCTCTTACCCCTTCGCTTGATCAACTGGTCGGGCTTTGCAACGAACTTGGCACCGGGAGCAAGCAGCCACGGGTATGTGGCCTCAGCGGTTTGCAGGACGGTTTCCGGAGCGACATCTTCTGGGAAATGTAAGGAAGCAAGCTTTGGAGGGGCATTGTGAGGTGGAGGAGGGAGGGTGGATTGGGTGATAGCTGGGGAGCGGGTGAGGTGGTAGTTGAGGATGGCCTTGCCGTCGGCCTCGAGAACGGATTTCGCAGACATGATGGAAGAACGACTGCACGTAGGCTGAACAAAAGCTGGGTCAAAGGTCCGTGAAGCTCAATTGAAGGTCAATCGGAGGGAGTGGTGATGTTGTTATGAACGGAGAGGGAAGAGGAGGTCGGCAAGGTTGGGTTTCGAGCTCGTTTTGTTGTGGTGTGGTGGAGGCCCACTCGAATTCAACTCCAAGCTAAGTTCGGGTCGAGCCAACAGGACGCCAGGCCGTCTACGAGGACACGACAGGACAGGACTCGGTGAGATTGAGATGCGGGAAAATTACAAGGAAAATTGTACGGAGAGGCAGACGCGAGTCTGAAGTGGAGGGACTTATCACGGACTCTTACTGTCACCTTCACGGTCGAAATATTGAGGCCCACCAGGCAAAGGTACGCAGACGACCAACATCAAATGGCCGACAGCTTCGGAGGCCGACCAGCTCGAGAAACGCCGAAAACGTCTCGTCCTTTAGCAGGATACGAAAGGCCAATTGGGATGACAAGGATGTCTCTGCGTAATCGCTTCTTCCTTTTTTTTTTTTTTTTACCCTCCCTTCCCAACCTGTTCGCGAGACGTGGACTGCAGTGCACTTCTCCACTGAGGAATGGACATATGAGATCAACTGAATCCCTCCCAATGATGAGCTAAGATTGTTGAAGCTTCCCCTCCCCAACGGTGCAGCCCATGCTCAGGTCGCCTTTTCTGTCGGGCCCGGAGTCCGGCCTCAGTGTGGGATGACAGTGGATAACATGGGCAGACCCTGAGCCATGTTCCGCCACTGGCTGGGCAGTTTTGGGCCGAAGGTTTGCCCCAACATTTCCTCGAGACGTCACCGTGCCAGACATCGTATCGGACGTTGAAGTCGAGGAGAAGAAGACCATACATAGGCGTCTTCGGTTCTCTGACGGCAATTGTCGTGTCTCCTGGCACCGTGTATTCTACTATACTAGTGTCCGTATAGCACTGCCAACCGACCGTCATCGTTTGCATTTGGCAAGAGCGCATTCGTCGATATCGACCCTTGCTTTTTCCTCCGAGGTGGGAATCATCCTGGCCGGCCTTCGAAGGGCACTAGTTCCCTGACTAGCTCCGAGCTTGCGACTTCGCTGGGGAAAAGCTCTCGCGTGTCCTGCTGCATCCCGACAGATTCGACCGATATAACCAAAGCTATTAGCCTCAGCTTGCGAGGGGTCACTGTCAGTTCTCCAATTCATCCCATCGTCGACCGTCTCCAACTCCCTTCGTTCTTCCTCTCCTTCCACCCTTCCATTCAATCCAAGATTACCTTTGTTGCTCTCTCCGGTTGTGCTCGACGGTAGCTTAGCAGAAGTAAGTTCACACCGTGTGGCAGCTCACGGCCTTCTCTGGTTGGAGTTTGCGTGCATTTGGCTGCTTTCGCCGGTCCAACAGACATATCGTTCCCGATTCGATTGCCGGCAGCGTTCGATCCTGCTTGGACCGTCTGGGCCATCTTTGAAGCTTCGGATTCTTCGGCCTCCTCGGCCCAATTGGAGCCCTTGCAGCTGGAGATTGGAGTCGATTGGTCTTCTCATGGCGGTGGAGAGACCGGCCGGCGTGGTTGTTGGGAGCAGCCAATTTTGTTGTGTGCTGTCTCCACAACACCAAATCTCGCTCCTTCTGCCGGGCTTCTTCTGCCAGAGATATTCTGATTCTGCTCTTCTCCATCAAACCACGAACTACCTGGATATCAAGCTGACCTCTGCTGCTGAAGACCTTTGAATACATCTTCGGATCATCTGTAGACTCAAGATGCCGTCCGTGGCTACTCTCGCTCCAAGCTCTGCCGCCAATGGCAGCGGCAAGCAGCTGCTCAATGTCAACGACAACATTGCCCGCTTCTCCGCCCCGTCTCGTCCGAGGTCACCGCCGGCAGAGCACACACTCTTCCATCCTAAGACGAGAGCGTTCGTCTATGGCATGCAGACCAAGGTAAATATTCTGTATTCTCGATATTCTGTGTATTGGGAGTATGGGCTGGTGCTGACTGTGACTGGTAGGCTGTCCAAGGTATGCTCGACTTCGACTACATCAACAACCGTACCACTCCTTCCGTAGCTGCCATTATCTACCCATTCGGTGGCCAGTTCGTCTCCAAGATGTACTGGGGAACCAGCGAGACCCTGCTGCCCGTTTACCAAACCACCGAGAAGGCCATTGCCAAGCACCCAGAAGTCGATACCGTCGTCAACTTCGCCAGCAGCAGAAGTGTCTACTCCTCCACTCTGGAATTGATGGAGTTTCCACAGATCAAATGCATTGCCATCATTGCAGAAGGTGTCCCAGAAAGGGTGCGTACCGTGTTCTCCCCAAAAGAGGGTAAACAACCTCTGAAGTTATGGAGGGGTAAAGATGCTAATTGACGTCACAGAGAGCGCGAGAGATCCTACACATTGCCAAAAAGAAGGGTGTCACAATCATCGGCCCTGCCACAGTCGGTGGTATCAAGCCCGGCTGCTTCAAGATTGGTAACACCGGTGGTATGATGGACAACATCGTCGCCTCCAAGCTCTACCGCAAGGGATCCGTCGGCTACGTCTCCAAGTCCGGTGGTATGTCCAACGAGCTCAACAATATCGTCTCGCAAACCACAAACGGTGTTTACGAGGGTGTCGCCATCGGTGGTGACAGGTACCCGGGAACCACCTTCATCGACCATATGCTCCGTTACCAGGCCGATCCCGAGTGCAAAATCTTGCTCTTGCTCGGAGAGGTTGGTGGTGTAGAAGAATACCGTGTCATTGAGGCTGTTAAAGAGGGCCAGATCACCAAGCCAATTGTGGCCTGGGCTATCGGTACTTGCGCAGATGTATTCACCACAGAAGTTCAGTTCGGCCACGCCGGATCCCTTGCCAACTCCAAAATGGAAACCGCAAAGGCTAAAAACGAGGCCATGAGAGAGGCTGGTTTCCACGTTCCTGAGACCTTTGAGAAGCTCCCGGAGGCTCTTGCCGAAGTTTACCAGAAGCTTGTTGCCGATGGAACTATTGTTCCAGAGAAGGAACCTGCGCCGCCAAAGATTCCAATGGACTACAGCTGGGCACAGGAACTTGGTCTTATCCGAAAGCCTGCTGCATTCATCTCCACTATTTCGGATGACCGTGGTCAGGAACTCCTCTACGCCGGTATGCCGATTTCTGAAGTATTCGCCGAGGATATCGGTATTGGTGGTGTCATGAGTCTGCTGTGGTTCCGCAGGAGACTGCCAGCCTACGCCTCCAAATTCTTGGAAATGGTCCTCATGCTTACTGCTGATCACGGTCCTGCCGTGTCCGGTGCCATGAACACCATTATTACTACCCGCGCTGGCAAGGACTTGATCTCGAGTTTGGTAGCTGGTCTGTTGACCATTGGAGAGAGGTTCGGTGGCGCTCTTGACGGTGCTGCAGTGGAGTTCACAAATGCCGTCGATAAGGGACTTTCGCCGAGAGAGTTCGTCGATACCATGAGGAAGCAGAACAAGCTGAGTACGTTTACTATACAAGGCCTTTACATCTCGTATCAAAGTTACTAACGAAATAACCCCATAGTCCCCGGTATTGGCCATAAAGTCAAGTCCAGAAATAACCCCGATCAACGTGTCGAGCTTGTCAAGGAGTTCGTCCGCCGCAAATTCCCAAGCCACAAGATGCTCGACTATGCTATTGCCGTTGAGACCGTTACTACCTCCAAGAAGGACAATTTGATTTTGAACGTCGATGGTTGTGTTGCCGTCTGCTTCGTCGATTTACTCAGGAACTGTGGTGCATTCAGCGCTGAAGAGGCTGAAGATTACTTGAAGGTAAGCTTATTCATCAATCGCCTCTATCAGTTTGGACGAATCAGCTAACACGAAACTTAGATGGGTGTCTTGAACGGTCTCTTCGTTCTCGGCCGAAGCATCGGTTTGATCGCACATCATTTGGACCAGAAGCGACTGAGGACAGGATTGTACCGTCACCCATGGGACGATATCTCATACATGGGATTCGGTACCGACGGTGTGGCACCAGGTGGCTCAAACAGGGCTATGGTTGATGTTAAGAAATGAAAACCATTTGCTCGTGGCTCGACGTAGCGTTAGTGAAGGGCATATAAGCACTTTCTTAGAATGAAGGAAAGAAATACTTATGCTTAAGGGTTTATGTTTTGTAAAGGCGAGTGTGACTGGCGCTAGCAGTCCTTTTTAGTTTCCTTGGTGGCCATGAACCAGGCTGGGTGATGTGAATATATGTATTTAATCAACGGTATAAAAGAAAGATTCCTCATGCTTTTATATAGATCGGTTGAGTATTGAGGGCACCTAGTGGCAGTAAATTGCCGGATATATTAGAAAGCTGACAGCTTTGAAATGTTTCTCCTATAGATGCTGCGGCGACTGCCACCTGCTGCGAGTGGCTCCCGTCGGGTGCCAGCCGGTGCCGTCGGCTCCGAATGAGTAGAGTGTTGCATTTTCCACAGCAACACTTCGTTTCGAGGCTGCAGTCTCGGCACTCGAGGATGGCCTACGATGATTCAAATTGCCTGGTTACGAGACTGTCACTGCGCACTTATATCCCTTAGTAGGTGATTAGGTACCCACTACACCCCTAACACTGCTAGTATTCGACGACGCGAAGTACCCGGGAATTCGAAAGGAAAGACGATTGTGTTTGTAATCTATAAGCCGCTCGACTACTGGGATGGATGTCTCAAATAAATCTTCTACATAGGTACACACCCATAATATAAGACTATACCATCTTGGTACACAGTGTATCACGAAATAAAGTCGAGTGCATGGTGATATTTTATATTAGACAAGATATTGAAACAGGAGACTATAGCAATATTACACTTCAAGAGTAAACCGAAAAAATTTAAAGTCATGCACTATAAACTAGTTTTCACGGTAGCGACAATAACTCAATATGGGCGGAAACAGGAACTAATCCCAGATATCTGCATTGTTGGAATCTCGGTTGGCCATATATTCATGGTATGGAATACCGTCATCGTTCCGGTAGACTCCGTCTTCACCCCTTCTCCAGTAATCTCCGTTTTCCACTGTTCCCCACTCGACCTTGAAGTCCCCACTGGCATCCGCGATCGCCTCACACTGGTCCCCTGCATTAGTAACATCAGGGAATACTTCCGCTGCGGTATTTTCCGAGCCCGCAAACCTCAGCAGATGCTTTTCAGCCGTAAATATGCCGTTACTCTTGCCGCACATCCAGAACGCGGGGTCACCCATTATATTAGCGGTGCCAGGTGGGGTAGCCCAAACTGTGCCAGCATTGTAATCCAAAGACCAAAGCATTTTGTCTGCCGTTGGGTGGTCTGTCTCGAAGTCGGCGTCGAAGGTGATGTCGTAGTTCTGATAATTATACCACGCTATACGCGGCCAGAGGAACCTGCTGCCTACGCTGGCGTCGAAAACTCTGACATACAAGTCACTGCCTCCCTCCTCCATCCAGAACAAGCTTGGGTATTGTGTGATTATATTGGAATTCCCGGGGCCGTACAGCGTCAGGAAAGACCGGCTTGGGTTATCCACGTCAAGAGCGAGGTAGAGCGGAGCTGCGCCACCTCCACGGTCCCAATATATACGGAACATACCATTATCGGTGGGGGCCAGAAGCTCAAGCACAGTCTTCGTCGGCTCATTGGCGCCTTCGGTAGTCCTTGATGATGAGACGGTGATGTTCCAGTAGTCGGTGGCAGTTGAGTATGTTGCAACCTGGCCGAATTGGACGGTTGCGGTGGCTGCTTCAAGTCCGGTTCCAACGGTACGGAAGTAAAAAGGACCCACAGAAAGTTCCGATGTCACCGTTGCAAGCGACTTTTCTAGGAGCCTATGTCTTGTAGCCGTAGGCCCGGCTCCAAGTCCTTCGGTGTAAACTCCCTCGGCTGTTACGAATCCGTAGTAATTAACTGAGGAATCGACAATTGCTGGATTTCCCTGTATAAGTGCGGTATTGATCTTATCCCAGGCACAAAATCTGTCTCTGCCGTCGGTTATCCCCCAAACATCACCGGTTTCGCTACAAGTCCAGATACCGGAGCCAGTTGTGGTGTTGACTTTATCATTTAGAGAGAGTAACCCGGTTCCGCTGACTGTAAAGGAGAGTAGAACATCGGTGTCCAACATCTCCGCCATAGTTTTGACTCGTACGACGACGCCGCTGTAATCGGGAAGATCCTCCACTGGCCCTTTGGATCCGACAACATATCTTCTTTCGTCTCGATTGATACCCAAGCCATCCCACTTCATTTCGTCATCGAGTTGTGGCCCCGAAATCGGATTGAAAAGATGGCCGTCTTTATCCAAAACCCACGCCATAAATTGTGTAAAATTCTCTCCCTGACCATCCCAGACCGCAGGAAGGAAAGGCAGCCAGTTGTTCGCAAACACAGCACCAAGGTAATAGATAGCATTTGAAGTTGCGCCGTCCTTTGTTGACACAATCTTTATCGATGAAGGATATGGCTGGTATTCCGTTACTGTGACTGTACCATCGGCTGTAGCGCTGGCAGTGTTTATGGTAGTTGAACTGGTGCCGTCAGGTACGCCGGTTGTGTAAAATGTTGTAGTAGAATAAACCCTAGTATCTGAGGTTGAAGAGCTCGTGCTACTGTCCGTAGGACCGGTGACATCGCTACCACCGGAAGTAGTTGTGCCCGTTTGGGTGCCGGTGTTTGTGTCGGTAATAGTATTAGATGGGCTAGCAGTTCGAGTCCTTGATGAACGCGTACGGCGAGATGTTCGGGATGACATAGCTGTGGAAGACGTAGTCTCATCTTCAGTATGGAAAAGGATAAACAATTAGCAAAACATGACCAACTGAATAATAGTTGTTTTTGATGCCGTCATTGCATGGGAATTAAACCTACGGGGTATTGAAATGCCAGTTGGCAGGCTCGTAGCACCGGCAATGTATGAAGAATACGGTAGCGTATTCACCACCGCCACGACACAGGAATCAGTGTTCGGGACACCGACGGCCAAGTCGTACACGTAAACTCGTTGACCATTGGCGGCTGTTCCGTCAGTTGGGCAGACGGTAAAACCAAGGATGGCTTCTCCCATGCTGGTTTCAACTCTGATATAGAATTCATTGTCGATGTCTTCAAACCAACCCTTGAATATGGCGTCCGAGGGTAGCTGGTTTGAAATAAAGACAGGGAGTATTTCATCGAATCTCTCCCTCAGTTCTTGATCTCGGGGAGAAATACCCGGGGGCAAAGTGAAGTATAACTGTTGAGGGTAATCTGAGAATTCCTGAAGAACGAACTCTGTATTCAAAGAAAGAATCAACGGATCATTGGAAATAACAATGTCGTTGGTGTTCTTGTTCATCAAGAAGGTAACGACGCCAGTATCAGAGTTACGTATTCCATCCGTGACATTCGCAATGAAGGATACTTGTACCACGATAGGACCGGATGCTGAGACCGGTGCCCCGGGCGGGGGTAGTGGGCAGTATGGAAGGCGGGCTACCACGGTCGAAAACGTGACATCCTTCACCACCCATGTGCTAGTTGTGGTTATTGTGGTAGTTTCTGTGCTCTGCGAATTTATGATATTCACCAAGTAGAAAAAAATAAGTAAAAAGACCGCTTGGCTGTACGCCGCCAGCTTGCCGCTGAGTGGCCGTGTCATATTCAGATTGTATGAACTGTGGTACTCGTAGTAATAGAAAGCTGAAATGTACAGGCCCAAATGGACGTTTGTCGCTAGAGTGTTTTAAAGGTATAGGAGAAGCCCTAGTATCCACATATGGGAAATATCGATATATAAGGACAGTGTTTACTCCGGGGTCCCCGACAACTGTAATGGTAGCATCTTTCATGCGGTAAATTTTAACTACGTTGTGTTCGCTGGATTGACATGATCCTATGCCGATGGAGTTAAATGATGAAGCACTGGTCACCGGGCCCCGTAACGTTGAGGTTGCACTCAACGTACTATCATTCCATTCCCTCTAATCATTTCTAACGAAATGTTAATTGGTCTGCCGTAGAAAGTCTGGTAACCTTTAGGTAGATCGTCTTGGGCTCCGCGGGTACCACGGCGCTGAATACCCCAGGCTCGAGCCAATGGTACCCATGCTGCGTATAATATGGTTACATCAAGCCATGGCATGTACCCTCATACGCCAGATCTGCAAAGTTGCTGAACTGGTCCTGAGTAGCACTCAAAATTCCGCCGAAAGTCCACTTGCAGCTGTGGCATATTCTGCAGTATCGAATCTGTCGAAGTTACATATACGTTGCGAACATTCTCGGTTGCGAGATTTGCTTGGAAATCGTTTTATTATAGTGATATAAGCTCTACGGCTGCATTGCTACCTTAGAGGGGCCTCACCCACCCATGTTGCATCGACAGAATCGGATGATGCCACGGGCTGGAGTGTTGGATGCTGGCCAGTTTATGTCCTAAAAATGGCTGATGAACTGCGTTGTGAGCGAAATGCAACGTGAAAACGCCAAGGGAATGGGCGATCGTTATTATATACTGCTACTATAGCTATACTCTTGGATCGTGAGCAATTCAGTACACCGTATATGCGTATAAATACCTAGGGCTTACTTAAGTACACATCACTATCATTTGCCGTCATGTCATCGTACATCGTCATCCATCATTAACCATTATAGATTAATAGTAGGGCTGTCGAGCTTTGCCCCAGGCCAGGTCGCAGACCGCTGTTCACGCTGTATTCCCGGTTTGGGTGGAGAGCTGAAAATGCAACTCTGCCATGTGTTGAGTACTGGCTCGTGGCAGATATCAATGTTGCACAGTTTGAAACGCAGTTGGTTGATTCCCTCACTGTGTATTGCGGATGATTCAGATCTGAATGAAAGGCTTCTTCAATACCATGTTAATGGCTAAGGCCTAAGATTCGATAAGAACACGGGTTTAGCGAGTCCCTACACGCAAGTATGTTCCAAATACGAAGAAATCATCCGTCGGTCATCAGATAAAAATGCCTCGGGGTATATATCATGATATCAAGGAGCCGGACATGGGAGGCCTAGGTTGCATTTACTGGGCTCTCGGTGGCACGCTGGAAGAGTATTCATCCAATATTCTTGACACGAAAAACCCAGTTTGAACTTAACCTCAAGTAAACGCAGGGCACATGTACAGGTTCTTATAAATAGAGTATGATTTATCTTAGAGGGTAAATCTCAGATAGCATAAATTCCGGCATTAACGTAAAATAACTTCCCCACGGCCGTATTTTAAATTTTCGGAGCCCAGGAGACGGTAAGACCTGCAGCCCGAGCTAAAGACAGCTTCGCACTCTTGCATTAGATAATCCACGATAGGACTCCTCACAGCAAGCGTGATGACACCTTCATGGCTCGTTGGACCCGAGGCCAAGGAGGATGGAAGTGAATCGAACGTTTAAATAGTACAAAGTGAGTGTCGAGAAATGTAGGGATAATCAACAATAAACCAACGAACCAACGATCCCAGTAGCGCTTAGGAATAACTTGTAGTACGGTTAGATTTGGCCCCAAAGTATGACTGGGAGTCTCTATAGCTAAGGCCGCAGGTGGTAAGACAGCCATATTTGCCAAATCAACTAAATTTGCAAGCTATTCCTCTGCATACACTACCTTAAGAGCAGAATTTCTTCTCCCTTCGACTATACCCGAAGCGGCTTTGACGTTCGTCATCGCGACCCTTTCCGGAATCGCGCCCATGGTCTTCGTCGTATCCGTTGCGAGGACGGGAGTATTTCTCTTCTTCCTCATCAAGTTCTCTATAGGCGCGTATAATGGTGAAGATCTGGCTGCCGTTTCCTGAATCCTGTAGAACGATCTATTTATCCAGTTAGTAACGCTTAGAAATACGTAGAGATATATTTCCTGCGAAAGTCTGCTAGAAGTAATGGACTATGGTAGAGAATTTACCTGGCGGCCATGAGGAGTATTTTGGTCATTGACAGTCCAGTATTTGCCATCAGGTGATCGAATTCTGAGCCGTGACAAGGAAGCGATTAGTACATGAACGCGCAACATCTATGCCTCTGGTCCAAGCTATATATCCTACCTATAGCGGTCAACTTCGCTGGGTACCTGTTCCAAGATCCATTCAACATATGGGTCTGTGTTCTGATCCAAGATGGCCACGACAGAGTTATTAGATGCACCCGTTGGCGCACCCTTAATCTGGAAGACATAGCCTCTATTTGCCCTTATGACCCTCCAGGGCTAGACAAAAATTGCCGCGTTAAATTCAGATCTAGCAATAAACTGGCGAAATACATCTAGTGGGTATTTACCGTAAACCCCTCTGGTGATGGGCGCAGGAGCCAAATTGGCTTTGGCCGAAGGCTCAAATCCTCCTGGGGCGATCTCCCAATAGAATATTGGTAGTTTGTATAGTGACCTAAAATGAAATAATCCGCCGATGGTAGTGCCATTGTTGCGTTCGTATAGCAAAAAAAGTATCTTTCACAAAATTTGGATTTGGTATTGAATATCTAAAGGTTGTTAAAAGCTGTAGGAGATGTGTGGAGCTGAGAAACAGACTGGGCGCTTTCACTGCTCCCGAGCAGTTAATTTATATCACAAAATAGTGGGCTTAGGAACGCTATTTGACCCTTGATGTCAAGCTTAATTTTGTGGCCTTAATTGTTGTACAAATGATGCCATCGCTGGATTTGATCTGCGCATGCAAGCTCAATTCGAGCTCTGGTCAAATAGTCTAGACCCATTGCCTCACCTGAAAGTGTTTTTGTAGGTGATTAAGACTATACATTTTAGATGCTTTGTCCAGGGACTGCATTCATTAGGGGTTCACAAAGTTTCGTGTGCCGAAGGAATCACAACTGAACAAAGGAATAGAACCGACCCGGCTCACTTGTGCGACCTGGTAACTGAAGATATCAATTGGTTTTCCGGTGGTTAGATCGCCAAAATCAATATTGTTATAAGAGACAATCGGGTATGTACATGTGGGACAACGTACTCCTCTTTAGTGTATGCACAGGGCCGGCTGCAATGCTGGTCATTAGGGGCTCTATGATGCCCACCTGGATAAAATCGGAGCTTCATTTCAGTTACCGGCTCTATACAGTTTACCAATGAGTTGAAAACCCACTATTCTCGAACAGGATCTGTAACCGTCTATATATAGGAATGCGGTCATAGAATTAGAATCATTTAAATATGAATTCTCACAACTGCAAACTTGGTCAGGACCTGAGTACGCGGCATATTGTATTCAAACCTTCCGTTGGATTTACCACCTCTTTAGCTTTGTCGGAAGCTTGATACAGTACAACGTTACGTTAGAAGCTACGGTTTTATAGCCAGTGAATCGGAATTTTTTATAGAATAAAGGGAAACTTCTTTTGGTTTCTGTGACTTGTTTAAGTGGCCATGGGTCTAAATCACCACAATATCGATTCTTGGGCGCGGTAGTGGTATACTACGATTGTAACCTCACGAAAGGGAGACCCCATGCCACTAGGTTCTGAGGAGGACATGTTCTTTTGCTAAATTCAAGGAGGCACGGCGTGACAGCGGACTACGGTGTACCAACCCCAGCCTCTTCGTTTTCGTTCACTCCAGTCAGGTACGACGATCGTTGTGCAACATTACGATCATCCTCTCGCCTGTCTTAGTATCGCAGACGATCGTGAGTCCCAGCGGTGGCACCAGCACGAGGTATCGTGTCCCTTTTCGAGTGCAGGTTACTTAGTCCACAATTATACTTGCGTATAACTTTCAGCTGATTTGGTCCAAAATTAAACCGGTTCCCGATATATATCAGCACATACTAATTATTTGCCACCTAGCACGCATCTATCTACTAAAAGCGACATGTCCAAAAACCTTCAAAGAAAAGGAAGTATCCATTGCTGTATTCGCTTTATAAACAGAGATAGAGCCGTATAAAATTATCTTCAACTAGCGGGCTGATTTTTTAGTGTGCCAAGATGGGGCTGCGTTACTTTGTGAAAGTTCCGAATGCGAAGTTACACGGACCCCTTCCCTGCGGTCGAATTACCCCGGATCAGATGGGCCGGGAACTGAGGTTCAGTCGCACAAGTAGGACCCCGCATCAAAACTTCAGGGTATCTTTAACCTCGTCATCGGTCGACTTGGGTAATCATAGCTGAGTCGGAGTCAGTCGCTCGTTTATTTCGTTTTGTTTGCAGGCTGAACGGAGGATTCGAAGCGGATCCATTCATTGAGAAATTACACCATAGGTGATATTTCAAAGCTTGGAACGAGGTATGTATGGAAAAACAACTCCCTAGATAATTATATATTCTCTTGCGTATATGCTAGCCTGCAAGGGCTAAGGTCCTCTTTGCGAAATTCTGAGTACAACAGTGATGAGCGACCCCCGGACTACAACAGTGACGTGATTGCAACTATCCTGTGCACAATATGCGGGTTTTTTCTAAACCAACTACAACATTTAGCGCCAGGAGTGCTGTATAAATGTGCCACAGGTTTATATGTGGACGAAAATTGAAGATGACGATACTTTTGTTCGAGAACCCACATTCACTCTGCGAGATTGTTGGTAGCCGACCAATTGATCACCAGAAGTGGGTATTGAGACAACCAACCACCTGCAGCAATATAATTTACTTGGTTCGTTCGGTGCTACGGATCTATTTACATCGTGCTCAACAGGTTATTGTACTTCGATCGGCAGGTAGTCGTGGTCACCAGCCCGTTGTCGGCGCCCAGAAGCACAGGTCCTCAGACAGTGGGCAATGCAGCGGTAAAGTTCACCTCTCTCCTCCAAGTGCCGGGACTATAGTGTCACAATCAGAGATATCCGAGTCGACTGTGCGGTGGAAAATTCCATACTCATATATGCATATTCAAGGCCGCGCCTGTGTTGTGTATGTTGGATTCTTAGCGTGACACAATCGGACTTGGCCTCGACCACCGGTTATATACTTAAGTAAGTATGATAGGAGATGTTTGTGTATCCTGGCCAACTGTGAATCCAAATTCTATGTTATTGTCTTTCTAAATGCCGCTCGAACACATACTACGGCAATAGAACTTTATTCCAGGAATGCTCATCCTATTTTTCCTACCTTAAATCCAAGATGGCGCAGCAATTATCTTATAACATTGCACGACATCGACGTATATCAGATCAGTTTATACCACCCGTAGCCTAGGAATTGTAGAAATCTGGTGCTAGCTCTGCATGTCCTCGCAAGCTCAAGGTGTTTTGAGGTGCTCTCTTTACTGTAGCATCGGTCACCGGAGCCAAGCTTGGTCTCGTTGAACCAGACAACAGCCAAGCTAGCTCAGCTTCTCCACATCGCACTCGGCCCGTCAACGCCATCATATCTTCAAGTATGTAGCGTAATTCTATTGTGATAAGATATGCTTGCTTGTCAGTAGCGGTGCCATGCCGGGACATTTCTACATCTTTCTTTCTTTCTTTCTTTCTTTCTTTCTCCTCGCCAGCAGCGTTCCGCCATCCGTTTTTGACACGATCGAGATCGATCAGCCGCGACCACTTACGTCCCACTCCTAGTGAGACTTTGCTTTGTCGCTGGATCTCAATTAATTCTACATCCTTAGGTAAGGGCATTGGGTGAAGTGGGGGCTGATGGCTTCGTCGCGGGATCGATGGACTGGTGGAACATATCGTCTAAAAAGTATTATTCCGCGGTTTGCTAGAAAGAAGCCGTCATTCCCCACGAACATTGCAGGTCCGAAAGAGATCCTATTGATATTGAGAGATCTGAAGTGTGGGGTACCGGGTGGCAAAAACATTCAGGGCGATTCTCGAAACGTACTAGATACGGTATCCGTCGGAGTGGATAATCCTCGGGGCCTGTGTCTTCTAGCTCTCAATTGAATTATAACACCTCGCAGAAATGTGTTTTTCGAAATTCGTAATCGACTGGCAACTCTGCGGCGCCGGTACTTTCTTTGGATCTGCGCACCTCGAGATATATTATATTGTTTCATGATCAAAAATCGTAGATTTACTATACGTAAGTTCGTTGTTCCTCCGGGCTTCGCCATCAACTAAAATTATATTCGGATCCCTGGAAGGATAATATGAAAAGCTAGAAGGAGAAGGAAAAGTCCCACAGATGGGGAATCCGGAATCGGACCCCGGTCACCCGCGAGTTGCCAAGTAGAATAGTATACTGATTGGCTGACAGGCGGGAACCCTGGGAACCGGACCATCTGAGATCTTCAGCTCGGTCGGTTTCCGGCGGCCATTGACGTGGTATTGCAGCAGCTCTGACTTACCTCTAATTCTTTAGCTGTAGTTATATCCCGAGCTCTTGAATGAAGTTTCCGCCTTAACTGTCTTGCCGGCGTACCACAACGGTTAACGCCACCTCTAGCGTAGCTAATTATTGGTGCAATACTAGATACTAACCAACCCCACAGCTGTTAAATTACTACTAGTTAGAGGCATCTTTTCCTTCGGCGCCTACGAGTTCTTATGACAGAACTTCGAGGACCCGCTCGAGCGTTGCAACGTTGTGTCAAACGAGGCAGGGAAGACGTGGCATTCTACTAGTTAGGGTCTCCCAGGTTCCCTTAGCAACCATTCAGTACCGACAACCTTGAAAATCTTTTCAGCTGGTTAGACCCTGTCTCCAAATACCTAGCATCTTCAATCCCCCGATTAACTAACAAGGCTTCAATGTAAGTGCGGGACAAGAACTACATTGTTTGGGCCGATCGATATTGTCCCTTGTAGTTAGCTGACCGCTCGGTTGTAAATACAGGCCGGATCCTTGCATTGTCACCCCCCTCAAACCAAGGTCAGCGGCACTTGGTGGATTTTCAGGACTTATAAATTCGGAGTGCTGGCCTATATAAAAGCGCTTTAGTGGCTCTCCTTCACAAATCTTCTCAGATTTTCCACTGCACAAGTTTCCAACCACTCACCGACATCACCATGGGCTCCTCGAGAACCACATTTACCGCTCTCCCAGTGGAGATACACTCGATAATATTTGCTTTTATCGAAGCACAATATCAGCGGGAGAGAAAGATCAAACCATGGAAAAACGATCCTCTGCCCGATGAAATCAAGCGATTGGCGTTCATAAACCAACAATGGAGACGTCTGGTTATTGGCAGAAAGTTCAAATCTCAGCACCTTCCCGGGATCGAACATGTGCGAGAATTGGCAAACTTGACGGCGAATCATCCGGTAGTCGCCACTTCTTTACGCGATTTGACAATTTTCGTGACCCATCTGGACCTCCCCGAACTTTGGAGGCAAATCTTGAGATGGGCTGAAGAAGGAGCGAGCCTCCAAAACCTGGTGATCAAACCGTCATATGGACAAACAAGTCAGAACCAAGTCGCAAGGATGGAAGGAAGCGAAAAGTATACATTGTACGAGTTCGCAGATTTGGCTAACGCGGAAGTCGCGTCTTCGGAATCTGCGCCGATACCGATAGAGAATCTGGAACTCAACACCAGTATCACTGATCCGGCTGGGGGCTCAGATCAAGTACTTCAGTTTGGGCACCAATCCATGGACAAACTTCTGAGCAGGTTGAAGATGACCACGTCTCTGAAGTTGTATGTATGTGGTGTATCTCGTTCGAGAAGGTTCTTACGGACGACCTATGAAGGTAGTACTTCCCCTACACCAGTAGAGTAAAGCTCTCAATTGGTCGTCCTCGCATCTGCACACAAGTTACTAGCAAACGTAATATACTAAATCTCGATTTAATGCAGCTACTTGCGGATACATGCTGTCTATAATCAAATTTCAGGACCAGAGCATGATGAATTTAACGACTCTTCAGCTCAGATACGACATTTTCATGTCGCGGGAGCCCTACAACACATCGACTAGGTCTTTCTATTTAGATGAAAATATTGACAGCCGGGGCGATAACCTGTCAAATCTATTGCGACGGCTGTCGAAAAGGCTGAAAACGGTGTTGGTACGTTATGACAGGGTCACACCAGAGATTTTCGAGCCGAAAGACGGAGCTCTGTCTGATGGAGAAACGGAAGATTGGCCACATCTACATACATTCCATTTAACTTTCAGCGACATGGATGCCTACGGGTATAGGAGATCTGAACCCCAGTTTAATGCACGTCAAGATATGGAAAATGAAGAAGAAGAAGAAGAGGAGGAGGAGGAGGAGGAGGGGGGGCTCGAAGCTATGGACGGCGATCAAGAATACCGAAATGTCCCGAAGAACGATAATGACGGCTTCGATTGGTTGAACCTGGATATAGTTGACGATAAAATTAACTATAAGGATGACAGAAATAAGAGGACAGCGACCGCTGGAGTCCGCAGCTTTTACGTGACAGCGGCAAAGGCTCTCGCGCACAAAATGAGTGCGATTCAATCTTTCAAGATGTCAATGAGTAAGTCCTTCCGTGTTCGTATTCAATTCTAGTATATAATCCGAGCTTACTCGAGAATACGGCCTTGAAGACCTTTCGTTTGATAGCCAGGTATATATGGAGTACACGAATCAACCACTCAATCCTAAGCTGGCGACAATTGGGCATCAAGTCTTAGAGCCTAACGATTTACCGAGAAATGAAGATGAAGAGAGTGACAATGAACTAGTGCGGGTCTTTAAAGAAGGAGTAGGTCAAGATGTGAAGATCAAGTACAATCTTCCTAAATCATTGCGCTAGTCTATTCGATTTAACGAGTACACCGACCGACCCGTTATAAATTTCAATTGCTCCGCAAGCTTATGTGAAATCATAAAACTAGTATTTCCAGCTACACATATTATACAAAGCTCTTCCACCACGTGGCCAGAAACATATTTCCAAAACTAAAAAGAAGAAAAAAAAAGATGGTAAATATGTATGGGACAAACTTGAAGTATATATATAGAGAATTTTAGTTGTAGAACCCCGCAGACCAACGTTTAACGCTTCGATGTTGTCTGTTCATGAGGGAATAGTCGGGTTGAATCGTATCCATGTATTCCGGAAAGCAGTGTCCAACATATTGAGTGCCAGCCTGTTCTGCGTGTCTAGCGGGGTCTCACCAGGGCGCTGGTGACCATATTGTGGCATTAATCTTGCTAAATGGTCACGCAGGAACTGTTCGCCAATGCGGTTGAGGTCAGGGACGACCTTACTCCTCACGTAATAATACCAAGAACTCTCCAAATCATATCCTTGGTAATTATTCAGATCCGTCTGCAGAGTGCTGTGTTAGCAATGCCTTCTCAATAGATGCGCAATCATCAACACGTCGGGTCTGTGCACATGTGTTTGGACGTACCCTAGGAATATAATCCTCCTCTAAGAAGCGAAGACCGACGCCCATTCTGCGCACCTGAGCCTCAAAGCTCGCTTGAATCGTAGGTTCTCTGAGGTACTTGAAAACCAAAAGACATGATTTCAACACGGTCAGTTGCTCCTTGAGACTGACACGGCCCATATATTCGTCACGCCGGACTGTTCCGCCGCCCATCAACTAGATTTATCAATTTTTAGTTAGCCATCGTATTTTTCATCCAACAGTATCACGCCTCCAGAAGGGTACACTGGTAACGTAAACTTGGACTCAACCTACACTCATCTTGACTTTATTAGTAGGACTTTCCAAGATGACGAACTCTGCCAGGTTGTTGGCATGGTAATTGATGTTGTTCGGGAATACACCAAGGGCGAGAAGACCGACAGGTCTATACTGGCCGCCGTGGTTGAGCTCGTAGAATTTTTCTTCCAGACGGTTGCAAGCACCTGTTCTAGAGGAGCCGAAATTATTGAGTAGCGCGAAAGGTTGTCCGTTAGCGTTATCAGTAACCCAGATCCAGAAAGAATTGAACTAGTTCGACCTTGTCAATATCTGTCAACGCTGAAACTTTTAGTTTGTGGAGAACTTACATTTTGAAGCTCAAGTATGTGCTCAGCTATATGCAGGAATCACCAACAACAGTTAGTAGGGCTTTCATCCGAATATTGCAGACTCAATAATATCAGCGCAACATTCCAACGTACTAGCCATGTGAAGATTATTGCCCTTTCGTTCCGGAACGGTGTTAGTTAACGGGTAGGTTTCTAGGTAAGGAGCGTCACGGCAGCCAAGCGCTCTCTCGTATACTGTCATACCCCTACGTTGATGGGGCCAGGGCTCGTAGTCACCGGGTTTCCAAGTGAAGGCATTGCCTCTAGACACACATGTTAGCCCTGGTAAGACCTCTTTTTGGAACATATGCGAAGGGGCTTATACCCTGGGCAAACTTTCTGCAAAGTTCTGGAGTGGAAAGGTCCATACGGAGCCGGGGGCTCCCAATTGGAGACAGCACGTTTGCTAAAGGCTCCCCGCTTCTCGGCAACCATGCCAATATGACGCCAATACTCCTCGTCTGTCAAATTGCCACCATTATCTTTGAAGTCCTTAATTGCTTGGCCAACTTCCTCCATGAAAGCGTTCTGCCAATGGTGATCCTCCGATCTCTTACGACGGGAAGCGTCGGACGGATCATCTTCTCGGTCCCCATATGCATCAGTGAAAGCATTTGCGAAATCTTCTCCCAGCGGGGTATCGCACACGGCATCGTCGTCGTCGTCGCCACCCTCTGGACAGCTGAAAGAGTTTCCAAGGTTGTAGAGAAACCCCTCGGCACGCTTAGCAAGCGAATGACGTTTGGTATGAGAGTACTCCTCAATTCCCAGCAGTGATGCTTCATTTTCAGCTCCCAAGGTTGTGTTATCCCAGATGTATTCACGCTTTCGCAGTTTCTTGCTTGAGCTGGAGCTAAGACTATAGCAGATCGGGGATGAAATCTTTTTTTTGTCAGTACTGAAGAGACTCAGAACCCTGGCGGATGATACGACATCTTTAAGTCCCGCACTGCCAACGCCTTCAATTTCTCCAGAAAATTTCCCAGTGAGACCCATCTTAACACCGTTACAGCTGGAATCGGACTCGAGATTGATGCCTAGTTCGCTTGGAAAACGGCCTTCGATGGACAGGGACGCAACTGTGGAGTCTCCCTGAAGACTTCCAACCGATAGCTGAAGTTGCACGTATGGGGCAATCTTGAAAGTTAAAGTCCCAGACGTAGCCGCCCCAATTTTCTTGTCACCAATAATCTTAAAGAAACCGCCCTTAAACTCCGGGTCGTCGTTTGGAACCCCGAGTTTATTATTCGGGAAGGAGTAGCCGTATTTGGAGTTCAGGCCTTGTTCCCAATTGACAGTACTATGAAACGATCAATACTTTGTCTGTTCGCATACATGATGCAACTGATATTTGATGGTCTGTGGGGATGAACCTACGCTGATGTGGTCAAGTCGCCAGATAAAGCCATTCTCGCGCCAATAACGGGCACAACCTCGAGGATTCTATTTAACATCAGTAACGCCGAATAATATCTAACGCGATAATTTGCCAAATGGACCTACCCTTTGACGTTAAAGGCATCCCCAATACTAAAATTTAGTCTAGGCGTCAGTATCTAATTCGGTATATCCAGGGTCGTTTAGGATCAGATCTTACTTGATGTTGACGTCGACTAATATTGGACAGTTTGAAAATTAGTTCAATAATGGCAAAGACGGTGATACTGAATGCACAGGGGAAGTAAATCCAATGCCTACCATCTTTGGGGAGGCCAAATGTTGTTTGATCGAACTTGAGGCGCCCAGTCAAGCTTAGATCCAGCCCCATGGTGACGGTGAGATCATGTCCAAAGAAAGCATACGACTCCTCGAAGTTGACACCATTAGAAGTAAATTTACCCTAGAATATTTGATGTTAAACTCTGGATTTGATATACCAACAGTTGACTTACCACAAAACTGGCGCCCGCCAAGACCCTAGCAGTCCCTGTGACCTTCATACCCGCAGCTGCTTCCGCTTTAAGACTTCCGCCATTGAAGGTGCAGGTTTTCTCCGCCTTGAAGAGCTTTTTCTCAATTTTAAAATCCCACTTCTTATCAATCGTCGTGCTATACTCCCAAGATTGGAGAAGGAGCTCCCAGAGGCGATTCCAATTTGCAGCTACTGACGAATGAAATCTAGGGTGGAGAGCACGGGCATCATGTTCAAGCCAATTTTCAACAGTACGCTTTTCGACAACGCCTGTTTCTGGGTGCACAGAGAGCATTGACTCCCATAAGTCATAAAGTTCGTCTACCGTGAGAACTCCGTCCGAACGTTTGCGGAATGGAGCTCCTTCCACGAATTGCTCAAAATACTTATATTGAGAGCCGTAGTCCTAAATAATAGCAGTAAAGTTAAAGAGGGTCCGGAGAGCACAGTTTGCCGGCGACTGAAATAAACATATGACTTACAATTCGCACAGAGACATCACTTGCAGCTCTCTTGCGTCTAGTGAGAGTGGTTAGTATCATTCATAATGAATATAGTAGAAGTAGCCTATATGAACGTACAAGTGGAAGTTGTAGTCGTAAGCGAATTCATAAACTTCGGACGTGACATCTCTTGGAAGGAGGCGGCCCGGTAAAGTCTGATCCTCGGCTCTCTTGAGGTGTATAGCCCTGACATAACGATTTCCTGAGCACTTTTCGCATATTAGTTTCTCTGCCATTCGAAAACTGGCGGTTTGGCAAGACTTACATGGGAAGGCATCTTGACGAATGTTCCCTCTACACCTCCTTCAAGTTTGAAGATTTGGTTGCAGTTGTCAGGATCTCCTCGACAAACAGCCCTGGCCTTGTGGATGCCATTGTCTCCTTTACGAGGCATGGGGCAGTCGAAAAGCTCCATATGCGACCCATCTCTCTTGGAAAACGTGCTGACGTCGTCCGCCGGTCCTGCACCACTCACATTGTTAGTCTCAAATCCAACTGCACTCCCTTTCGGTCTCAACACGAGTTGAATAAAATTAACGAGACAGCTGTAATTATTTCAGTGATACTGACCGACGACGATGACCATGGCAAACGGTCCTTCTCTTGGGTTGGGTACGGAGTTGTCATGAAGTACCAGCCCAAATGCCTAGAGATGTGTGGTTAATATCATGAGTCCAAACTTGATTTCCGGTTCTCGAACTAATTGGCAAAGGGATGCTTACCGGGTCATAGTCGGTTGGGGGAAGAGTTGGGAAGACCATCTCCAATTTGACCGGAAGAAAGTTGGAGTAGCCTTTAGGAGCGTTGCAGCATAGCGCACGTTGCCTGCCCCATCTACATTCGCCGCCTGCATCACCCCGTGAAGAAGTTCGTAACTGAATCTGGTCTAACTTGCAGACTGGCTCTACGCAATCGGCACCATGTCCGGACCAGTTGCAAGTTTTCACGCCCTTTGAAAATCTGATTAGTAGAGTGGAGATAACTAAGATTCGCCAAGCAGCTAGTCCACAGCTTACAGATTTCTTCGTGCAGCAGAAAGGTTTCGAAACACCCTTCTTGCACCCATTGAATTCTTTTCCACCAGGGACAAGCACTGTTTTGTCTCCCATAGCGTTGCAGTCCGTAGCACCACAAGCGCCATAGTCGCATGCCTCTACGATCTTTGTGTTTTCCACCTCACAGCAGAATGCTCGTAGTCCCCTAAAAAAACGAGGCGTAAATGTTAAAAACTTGACGAAATAGACTAGCCTCCTTTCTCGCATCGTTCTAGGTTCATGGCGACGGAATACCTCCTTGAATACTGAACCAAATACGGAAACGGCGTTTTATAACAAAGCTCGAGGCGCCATGGAACTAGCAAGGGACGACTTACTTGAGACAGGCATGTTTATTATCTCCTTGGTTGTCGCTGATCATGAAAACTTCTCCGTCGTGGCATCTACCGTTACAATGGCCTTCGTTACCTCGCCAATGGCACTTGGACTTATTTGGACGACTGGCAAATGGGCAACATAGGCTTCTTTGTTTGTCACCGCCACATCTCTTTGGGCTGAAGTCAGCATTGGGATCGTGGAGTCTGTCCTTATGAGCATAATAAATCTTATCCGTAATCGCGAGGTAGCCAGCTGCACAAGCGGTTCCGCAGATACCGGTAACGTAGCAGTCTCTGGGCAGCAGGTCTGATTCAGGGATATCCTGAAACTCGTTCGTGGTAAGCACATTTTGTCCGGTAACGGCCTTGATGGCGTTCCATTGCGTATCGTCCTGGTCAACAGCCCAGATGAGCAGCCCACTGTACTCAAGGGGTTATTGGTAAGTAACACTACACCTTGACCTATATGATTGGGTTTTTGCATCTTACTTTAAGCCTCTTTTATTTCCGAAATCGACTTTCGCTTCGAAAGTAGCCTTGTTATCATAGCTGATCCAGTTACCGCTACCCCAGGTAAGATAGTTCACTTGAGCGGATGTGTCGAGCTTCGGCTTTGCTCCGCCAGCTAGTTCACACGGAAGTCAATGTTAGCGCCTCGCTCTCAAGAATTTATTAGTTTCAAGTCCCATATTTGGTCGGTACTCACAAGCATCGATCAGAGCTTGGATTTCTTTGTAAGATAAGATGCCAGCAGTATCAGTGCATGGGCCAGCATCAGCAGGCCCCTCAAAGGGACATCCAGGATTAGAACAGCCGGAGTTCTTCAATTTGAAACTTCGGCCGTAGAAGCCGAAGCCTAAGTGAACCTTTTTAGACGGGACGTTGGTTCTCCAGAAGAGATCAAGAGCCACTAGAACCCAGCCGTTAGAGCCTGGAAAAGAGGTGGGGCTATATGCCATAGCTTACAGTCAATTTCAGTCATATTCGTATGCCCTAAGACTTGTGCACCGATTGGATTGGTGCTATCCCATATACCATGCAGATCATAACTCATAACATTGATAAAATCAACCTATATATAATTTAAGCAGATTAGTACAGGATTAACATCGGCTTGTCTCGATCGTAGCGGGTAGGAATTATCGCATTTCCTACATTAGGGTGGATCTTTTCTAGGTCGAACCATCTCAGATACCAAAAAGATGTTGGTGCAGTGAAACTAAGGCCAAACTAGCCAAATTTAACTTGCATCAGTATAGATCTTTAGCAGAGGAAATGGTCACCTAAGCTAACCTTCTTGGGATGAGCTTTGAAAGCGTCATTGGTTTCCTTCATAAGGGCAACATAGTCTAATAGATATCAGGCGAATGAGCGTCATAAGCGTCATAAGTTATATTTGGGGTGCAACGAGAATGTGCGATAAGAGGATTGCATACTCTCAACGTCGGTCTTGTGACCGCCGCGATCTGGGGCACCTGGATATTCCCTACATTACGCATCTTTTAGCTAGATCGCGCTTGATTAATAGGCAGCAAATATAAGATTGACATACCAGTCCAGATCGCAACCATCAAAACCATACTGAATCATAAATTTAATCATGTTGTTGATGAATTTGCTTCTCTTCGCCTGTGACGAGGCCAGATCGGAGAAGACTGGCTGCCAGATTGTACCATTCTATCCGGTTGAAAAATTGTCAGCGATAGCTCATTCTCTGAATTCTCCTCTAGAGACATTCAGCACAGTGTGTTAATTTGAGAGCCTACATCATTGAACGACCATCCGCCAACACTGATCCAGACTTTGAGGCCTGGGTATGTGCTTTTCAGGGCGGTTGTACGGGAAAATAGTTTTGGATCGGTGTTAGGCATCGGAACGATATCTAGAAATAGTGGTAAGTTCAACGATGCCGTTATCAGGAAAAACTATAGTTTCCACTGCATACCATAGCTATCCGGTGTGATAAAAGCGAAGGCAAAGTTCAAATGGGTCATTCCCGAAGCTGGGACTTCTTCTGGCTGCATTCTGCTACATGTTTTCGAAGTGGCTGCCCAGGATTCATAGTATCCGATGACATTCTTCCTTACATTGCCACCACCGCCGGGGCGGGTGACCTTTCCGCAGTTGCTTTGGCATTTATCATCGCAGAATTCGGTAGTAGTACCGCAGAAACCGTGCTGACCTGCGGAATTGTTAGCAAGCAATTAGGTATACCATATATTAGCATCAAACTCGAGCGTTGAGGCTAGATAGCTCTCGCTGCCGCCGATTAAACATCGGACACAGCGCTACTTACTACAGCACACGTTCAATGGGCATGTTTTCCCTGCTGGTTCAGCATACTGCCCGCACTCAGCTTTAGCGTCGCAATTGGAGCTACAGCCTGTACCACAACTTTCAGGACCGTAGCCGCACCATCCACTGGAATTAAGCCAATCAGCGTTTCTCGATCTCATATTCGTACAAACCACCCTCAATGTATACTCGATATCCCACTTACGAAGGACCACAACAGGCTCCGTTATGGCATGGTCGACCTGGACCGCAGGTATAGTCCTGACGCTTGTTCAGACCAGCGTGTACTTTAGCATTCGATGGATTTTGAGAGATAGCATTGGCGTGCTCGGGGTCTGTTATTTCGTAGCGTTTGGCGTGGTGTCTGTGACGATACTGTTGAGGACCAGTTGCGCGGGTATCAACCACTCCAGAGAGCACTACGATGACCGCTAAGCTTCGTAGAAACAGGGATTTCATGATTGATGCGAGCTACAATGGCATCAGGATGCCACATAAACTGCAAAAGCTATGTCTATGCCTGAATTTTAAAGAATGTAAGAGGGATAGACATTACTAGAATGGATTTGAAAGAATGCTCTGACGGTATCAGAAATAAGGATACGCTAACCCAGTGCTGTCGGTAGTTGGTTTCCCTAGACAAGATAGTATAGCGAACGAGGATGCGGAAGGATATACACCCATATCGTGGAGATTTACCTATGATCGCGAGCTCACCTAGAATCATATCTACCATTACGTACACTCGCGATCGACGATACCGAGCCTTGTTGGTTGAGAGTCTTAAGAAGTCTGTACAAGGGTGCCTTGCCACATGAACAAGCCCCTGCTGCATATCCAATTTCCGCTGAACGTCTTCTAATTATCTGAGACCGTGTTTTGTGCAACCCTGGTTTAGTTCCCAGGTAGCCACGTCGATATCAGCCGGGTGCTTAGAATATTTCACATGCCGGAGCTTCGTAGCCGGTCGCGCTACTCTTCCAGGTCCAGACGATGCTGCGGAGACTGCCGGTCAAAAGCATTGTTTACAATAGTGGTAATATTTGGGTTGGGTTTTTGAAGAGGCAAATCCAGGGATCCGGATTCTGCAGAATTTCTCGATCGTATGGCCTGCCTTTTCGGTCCAGGAGGGCAAGTCTCCTTATTTGCTTTTGCTATCTGAGGCGATGCCGAAAACTCTCATCCCTCCTATGACCATATAATCGTCAGATATAATATTGGTATATTAGAAATAATATACAATGACAATGTCAAGGACCTTGTGTTCCGGGTTCGGCTCGGTAATGAATTCAATCTTCGCCAGAACCTCGTGACTGGCATGGTATTTTTTCAATCCACTATCTATATAGCTATAGGATACTCGTAAAAGCCTCATATGCTTTTTGAGTGTCAGAATGAGATTGAAATCAAAAAGCATGTCGGCTTTGATTGGAAGTGAGAAAGCGTCGGTTTAAAATCCCACTTGTTGCTGACTGGACCAATCTACATGATACCTTCGCGCTGGCCTTGGCGCAATATGCGTGCGAGAAGCAACTAACTACCGGGAAGCGAACATGCAGTTATTGATTGGCTACCCATGCGACTGCGCGATGTCATCGATCAAAATTCGTTATTATGCAGATTGAGACGGGTGGCGCCTTACCCGAAGCCCCTGAATCGTGTTCGTCGGAATCTTGAGTTCCCGCACTAACAATCACGCGACCAGGGTACGTCGGCTGAGCTCCCGGAGTCAAAGGTAGGATTTATTTCACGAGATAATCAGATAGTTACTTACCTATAGACACAATTGGAGGCACAAAATTTTTTTTAAAATTGCATCTTCCGGTAGAAGCATCGCTCAATTTAGTCTCGAATCCACAAGCACGCTCAATCGTAGACTTTTGCGCTTCAATCTTGAGACTACAAACAATGCGCCTGACCAGACAGTTTTTTTGCACGAAAATGCACGCGCAGTTATCAAAATCTAAAAGTGGCATGCACCCTTGCATATGCCCGCTTTCTCCTATCGAATGCATCCAACGGGCTGCTGCAGACCGATGCAATGAAGAAGCCCTATAAATTTCGGCAGTTGAGAGAAGCCCTAGTTAAACGAAACCTAGAAGAGATTTGACAGATTCCAGAAGTGAATCCATGTAAAAAATCCCAGGCCCTGTCTTCCGGTTATATCTCGATTGCTGCCTATCTTCGAGCACCCAAAATCATGACAATGAAAAATCTTCCATTCGGGGAAAAGGGAGAGCGAGGCAGGTACCAATCGCGCCAGACGAATATGAACACGCGGGTCCGCTCTCGCATACTGCCGATAACTTTATTTCGACCGAACTATAAAGGCCCCGGCGAACCGGGTTCAAGGATCTTCCCTTGTACCTTCGGAGCCGTTAAAATATACATACTATGTAGCTAGGTTCAGGAACTAGGATACTACGCACGAACATAACTGCCGGAATAATGGGTTTCGCAGTAAAGAGCCGACGTACGCGTTCGAAATGTCGCCGACGTCATCTAAAGGTAGAAGCTGCTCTAACGAGTTATCATTGCTTAGCCCCCTGTCAATAAGAACAAATCCCTTTTTACTATTAAGTCTTTCATCGACCCGTACCGCGAGTAAGATTTAACGGAACATCCGAAATTTTCGGCGCAGAAGGTGTTTATACCCATACCCCGTCGATCCAAACTATTCAATATTCTCGTGGTCGGCATGGGTGCACTAGTATTGCCATAATCAGCTGCTTTGCCCCTCTTCCGCGGATCCGCTTGTCCCGATAACCGTAATTACGTAAGAACGTTTCCTGCCAATATTGCAATGGGGGAGCTATCTTAACCCAATCAACGTCTTCAAGCTTCAATTTATCTCCGAGCTGATAACCGGCCCACCTGCGTTCGGCCTATCCTTCCCATCCTTTCTAGATCCCTTACTTACAAGCTTAGGATATCTTGGCTCATCATACCCACTGGGTTAAGGATATCAGCTGCCCCGATGATATGCTGACTGTCGAGCATCTATCTTCAATCACTACCTCCCTACTATCGCCTTCCAGCTTCTAAAGGCAGAAGAAATGAGATCAACAACCCTTCTAGGGCTTCTTTGCGCTAGCAAAGCCATATTGGCGCAAGTCAACTTATACTGGGAAGACTTCACGGAGAAAGGTGCCAGCAGCGCATGCAATAACGCCCTTCTTGCGGCGATATCTTCTTGTCCAGATGAACTTGCTAGCGAACCTAACTCACGAGACTTCGAAGAATCCGTCCTGACATCTCTATGTTCGACTGCCTGCGGCAACAGCTTGAGTGCCTATGCCAATAACGTACAATCGGCCTGTGGAAACTGGGTTTATATCGATGGGGTTACGGATCTTGCGTACTCAGCCGTATCGCTAGCTAATTACTACGTATACGGACGGACTTTGAATTGTCTAAAGGATTCGTATGTTATCGCTTGACCGTTTACGTCAAAGGGAGATATCTCCGAATAGTCAGGATTCTAGAAAATAATGAATTGATACTGATAATCCGTCTCCATTCACAGGCAGGGCAGTTGGTGTGCCAAATCAACTAGTGAAACTACACCCGCTCCAACTGGAGTCGCCGCAATGTGTAGAGAATGTATGTTGAGGATTCAGAGCACAGTATCCGTAGCCTTCGAGCTAAAATATTTGGTTCTTTTTACAGGTCTCCTAAAAAACCAGCAAGCTATTCTTAACTCCGAAT
This sequence comes from Arthrobotrys sphaeroides, assembly GCA_036971245.1. NCBI lineage: Eukaryota > Fungi > Ascomycota > Orbiliomycetes > Orbiliales > Orbiliaceae > Arthrobotrys > Arthrobotrys sphaeroides. Next base: position 1,365,089 of record JAJTTW010000003.1, read on the forward strand.
TCGGCTACGAGGATTCCTTGGATGCGGACTTCTCATCCATCAAGGCCATTTGCTCCATTACTGGATATATAATTACGAAACCAACGCCTGTAATACTCAATAGCACAAGTGCACACCCTGTCGTCACTCCGACATGTCTAGGAACCACAATCCCGATTCTTTCCGGCGCAAGTTGTACCGACATATCCTCGCAAAATCGTATTAGCACCCTTAACCTCCTACAAGCAAATAACCTCGGAGAAGGCTGTGGCGATTTCCCTACCTCTGGTAGCTTATGCCTGCCTGATATTGGGCGGTGCGATGTCTATCGGGTCAAAGCAAACGATACCTGTAATAGCGTTGCCTATGGCCTAAACCAGGGCGTCACTGCAGTTATGCTCCAAAGCTGGAACCCTGGTATTGATCACTGGTGCCGTAACTTCGATGGCGGCTATTTTATCGGTCAAGATATCTGTGTGAGGTAACTATCCTGATCCCAGCGTACTTTCATCGTTCCCCATTTCTCGTGTCGATAATTGATGGCTGACTCAATAATAATATTATATATTATCCACAGCAACCCATATGGAACATTTACGATTCCGGATATAACCGATCCAGGGACCACACAAATATCTACGGCTTCTACTGTTGTGTAAGCGGCTACTCTCCTAGAACTTAGTGCCGTATTCATATTTCGCTCGTGCATTGACTCCAATCGTTTTCAAGGCCTATTCCAACAAGCCTAGCACCAGATGTCAACACTCGGTGCGGACGATACTACCAGGTATCTCTTGGAGACAATTGTAATCTTGTTGTCCAGAGGAACGGTATTTCTATGGACGACTTCATTTTCTTGAACCCGATGATCAACTCGAACTGCACGAATCTCTGGGCAGGTTACAACTATTGTATCCTACCAGTAGGAACCAGTATGTATACAAGCTAGCCCTGCGTATACAAATTAAAGTATACTAGATTTAAATTTCTAACCGAGGTGCATACGATTTGTAGTTACAACGTACAGCGGACACCCTCTGAGTATTGAGACGAATACAGCCCCACCAACCACGTTCGACTGGAATTCATTAGCCACGACTATTGAGGGTCCAATAGCGACCGAAACTCCCATGCCACTAGCTAACGGAACTCGTCTCGATTGCGCATACTACTTCGGTAGTAGTGAGTACTCAAAGAGCTGTGCAGATGCAGCAGCACAGTATGGAGTCAAACAAGAGGAAATTGAACAGTGGAATGAGGGGTTGACACCTGGTGAAACTTGTGTTTTCACTATGGGATATCAGTATTGCGTTTCAATTGGAGATCTGGGTATAGTGATTCTTTCCAGCAAGCCAATCGTGAAATTTGTGGTTAGGAATACTTATTATCGATGACTGGATCTAGCGTTACCTGAGAAAGAAGAGGAAGGAGCCTTGCCGGCTCCGGGACCCATTCAGAATGGTGTCGTTTCCCCTTGTTACCAGTGGGCAATGAATGGTAAGTTCCTATAAAAAGTATAAATGCTGGTCTAGGATATACAAAGTCTAACGTGAATGCATCGCAATAATAGTCAAAGACACTTGCACCAACTTTGTAAACAAGAAGGGTATATCCCTAGCCCACTTTAAGGAATGGAACCCAGCTGTCGGCTCTGATTGTCAGAATCTCTGGACGGATACTTGGTATTGCGTGTGGGGTCCGGACTACGATGGTCAAGACGCCTGGCCACAAACTGGTGAACTCGTCACTACCTTGGTCCCAACACCTACATCGACGACCTCCAGGTCGACAACCACGACTCCGAATATCCCTGGCCCGACACGAGAAGGAACCGCAGAAAATTGCAACAAATGGGCTCTATCCAGTAAGAACAGTCAAAATCGCGCGTTTACTTTCTACTTTTATCCGGGGTCACTAACGTAATTCGATATCTGCAGACACTTCATGCGCCAATATTCTCTCGCAGAATGGTATCACAATCGCACAGTTCTATGCTTGGAATCCTACCGTCGGCTCAGATTGTTCTGGTATGTGGGCCGACTATGCTTACTGTGTGGGTGTTTCCGGAACATCAACGACCACTACTTCTCGAACAACGACGACGACATTAAGAGTTACGACCACGAGCTCCGGCGCTATCCCTGGTCCTACCAGAGAAGGCACCATAGCTACTTGCAATAAGTGGCGACTGTCCGGTAAGTTTTCTATCCGTCTCTTCTGCCAAGATTTCATACTCTTTTGATGGTCGATGGCGAATCTTTTAGCCTTCCATATCACTAACTTGTGAACCTCCAATGTAAAAGACACAAGCTGCGCCAATATCCTTTCTCAAGAAGGCATCACCATTGCTCAATTTTACGCATGGAACCCCACTGTCAATTCAGACTGTACAGGCATGTGGCCCGATTATGCTTACTGCGTCGGCGTCTCTGGTGGGACTACAACGACCAGCAGGGTAACTACGACAAGCTCAGCGATTATACCTGGTCCAACCCGTGATGGTACCGTGGCAAACTGCACTCGATGGAGACTTGCTAGTAAGTATATTTTCTCTCAACCCTCGGTATCCCAAAGGATTTATTTTAGGCACATGATTAGATATTGACTTCGTGGGTTTCCTTCTTGCAGCGAACATATCTTGCGCAGGTATCCTTACAGAGGCCGGAATCACCATGGCCCAGTTTTATGAATGGAATCCTTCCGTGGGTTCGGATTGTAGAGACATGTGGGCAGATTATGCCTATTGTACGCGTGTGGGATAAAGGAGGAACGGACGATGTAGCGATTGTAATATGAATCTGAACTGGAAAACTTTGATGTCTCCCCTTGCTAGCTTGAGTACTTATTCAGAGACATATGTATGACAAAATCGTGGTCTGGCTACTGAGAAACTTGCTCGTCAAACTGAAAGTCGGAGCTCGGCCTTGGTCTGAAGCTAGGCCTAACTCGGTCTTATTGCCAGATTTGGTCTAGGGAGTAATGCTTGGCATGAATCAGCATCAATACAAATCTAATAGGATGTATCGAGAAGCCTAAGTGTCGTTATTCCAAACCGCAAGGCAGCGCCTTTAAGCCTATTTAAATAATATAACTGGGGCATCGGATTCGTGAAAACGGAGTATGTTTCCTTCGCGCAGGGAGACTTAAAAGCGGAAGTTGTTCGTACAACGCAACTTGCCTTAAACTATTTGTTGTATTTTGAGGCTTCCCAAACAATGTTGTATGAGACCAAGACTTCCGTCCAAGGCCCCGTTGAAGACCTGAAGCGGGCGAATTAATTTGAGCATGCCGAAGTATAGAGAAGCTTCCATCCTCTTGACAACAAAGATGCATCTGTGGTGGCGGAGGATTGCGCTAAATAAGCCGTACAACATGGTTTCAACACGGCTGCAAAATCCCTAGCCTTGAGATCTTTGCTGGGCGTTCAACACCGGACCACCGTTTGTCCATAAAGGCTCACAGTTGCTAGTTTCAGCTCCGCAACACACACCCTCGTCTCCTTAGCGTCGAGACCGCCCCATAGAGTGTCGGTGAAGCCAAAAAAAAAAAAAAAAAAGAAAGGTCTCTCAGACGGGGAATCGAACCCCGGTCGCCCGCGTGACAGGCGGGAATCTTGACCACTGGACCATCTGAGAATGTGTGTTTGGTTCAGTCCACTGAACCAGACGGCCGCTTGTTTCTTGAAACTCTACAAAGGTCATGTCATATAAAGTCATTATTTCTTGAAGATATGCTGTTGGGAAAATCCCAGCCCACGCATATATGCATGTTGAGATGTGAAAGTGTGAGAGTGTTCGTCACCCAAGGGCAAATAGCCCAAATGAAAAAAGACTTTGATGAACCGAATCAGGTCGAGAATTCATCAAGACAATTCCATGGACGATATTTCAGCCACGTTCACGGTGTAACGCTTCCAAGTGGGCCTGCTCCTGCTGTCTACCCAGCTAATGACACTATTATCGCCGTAATTCAACAGCCGTTCACCCGGATTTTATGAACCAATCAAAGCAACACGCCTGTCACGATTACAAGTTTTCACATCGTTTTTCGCCGTCATTTCACAGTTCGCCTCTCTACACAAGCGTCAACATCACGCAATTACACAACAGCGACGTCGTTTATGTTAAAAACGGCTTTATACAAAAGTTACAGGTCGAGGTCAACGCCATCAAATCAGTGTATGATCTCCATATGGCCATGGGGCCGTGGAATTTGGCTTTCTAAAGAAACGGTGTCAATAGACATTTTCACGAGGGTCAATAATTGAGCAAACTATCGACTTTCGGGACCCGACAATCTGATTAAAACTCCATCAAAACTAAATTAAAAATGTGGGGGTGTTTTTTCTTTCATCATCGTAAAAACTCAACACCCCTCACAACATGACGAGCTGGAAGGCTTAATATCGACATTCGGGGCAAGAATGAGCGCATTGGGGACAATAGTATTCTCCTTTGTAGTAAGGATGTGCACCGTAGGAATATGGATTGTACCAATGGGCGTATGCTGCCGGTACAAGGAGGTATACCGGTGGTGGAGAGGCATGTGCATGCGTGTTCGGCGCCGGGATATGTGGCTTCGGTGCAGCGACAGGTGCCGTCGTCGGTGCCGGGGCAGGTGGTTTCGCTACAGGAACAGGTGTAGTAGCAGGCGGCTTCGGTTCAGAGATAGGTGGCTTTGGCGCAGCAACAAGTGGCTTCGGTGCAGGCGCAGGTGGTTTCGGGGTCATGGCAGGACTGTTAATCCACAAATCCACAAATTGGTTTAATCGCTCCTTTATCCCTGAGTAACCCTTCGGATTCGGATATCTGTCAATGCCAGCGCCTTCAAAAACATCCAAAGACCCTGCACCATGGGTGTCGAGGTACCTTTGAGCCCCCTTGACACACCCCTTAGCAACAGTCACTGTGCTTAGAGGGTCCATAATATCACCCGGGAGCTGGCAGAGGATTTTAGCATGGTTACCCGGTATGCGACGGCGCTTTGTATAGGCATCCGAGATGGAATCGAGAGTATCACAGAATTGCTGTGATACAGACTCTTCTGTTGATTTATTGGGGGTGCGGGAAAACATCGGAGTCAGGATATCCACGTAGCGAGCCGCCTCAGCAAGCTTCTCGGCATTCCAAGAACGCAGAGGAGCCAGGCTAATCTTCTGGCCGGTTAAGCAAGCTCCCGCTCTGAGATCCTGCAAAAACTGCATAGTGCTTTTGAAATCGCACCGTTGCTCGAACGACTCCTGTTCAGGCGGCGCCAACGTTATATGCACGCCATTAAAGCGGCAATCCCGGTTCCTGGTATAAGAGTCCGTAAGGTGGCCATTGATAAGTCGCCGAAAAGAATCAACAGTAGTATCCCGGACTTCCTTTTTACTGAAATCCAAATATCTCTCCGGTCCTTGTAAGATGGCTGCGAAGAACTCGAGTCTATTTTCTTTGTCACCAAGCGGCTTGATGAATTTCTCCGCCCCAGTCACAAAATGGTTCGCTGCGTCGAATTCCCCAGTTTCGCGAAAAACAGGAGTTTCGACGAAGATGTATTTGATTTGTTCTTTATCGCAAAGATAGCAGCGTCGGAGGCGCTGTCGGGCAGGTATTTGTTGGGCATCCATATGCCGTTGGCAAGCTCCTTGGAGTGGTCCCAGAATGCCATTTTGCGTACGATATGTACTTGAATTATCTATTAACAATTAATCAGTTCAGATCGTGGGTTATAGCCGGTACGCGGTGTTGACAGTAGTTTTCTTCAATACCCGGTGTTCCAGACCCCTTAAATATGTATTCTTCCTCTCCTTGTAATAGAAACTCCCTGTGCCCATCTTTTCCGTCCTCTGGCGGATGGATAGCCCTTTCGAGCTTTCACCACACCGTTTACCATCGACGCACTAGCCTTAAATTCAGGCCATGGAAATTCTAGCGTGCATGTCCTCAAACGGCAATATGCCCCCATTTCGACATGCTCCCGACCTCTTTATTCTTTTCGAATTTTTACGCCCATCTTAGCAACTACTTATGTAATTAAATATTTGATACTGTTCTACCCAGTAGCCAATCGTAAACTGGGACTGTGGCCCTTCATTGATGCGTAACTATAGGAAAAATAGAGGTGGATCCTAAGTAAATTCTAAACTAACGTTAACACGGGAAAATTCAGTCTAGTCAACTTAAGTATCTCGGGACCGATACCAAGACTGGTGGGTCGAACCCACACGGCGCCCCTGCAACGTGGAGAACACAACAAAGCTATGCAGCAACGAAGAACAGAACGGCTCAAAAAGACAAATCTAACCTCAAATCTTACACAGCTCGAACTAAAAAACCTACATGTCTATTATGTAATATCATCGTTAGTTGCACTAGAATTAATTCCAGTACGTATTTGGTTTGCGAAATAAGTTATTCGACAATCTTGGGTTGCATCGGTCGTTTTGTATGAAGTTTTAACCACCGTTTGAACATGGAGTACCCCACACCGGGACGCCTTTCGAGGACCCTTTTGGGATTTGACTTTCTGGCGTGCAGGTCATGACATCACACATGGATCCACCCGAATTTCTTGTTGTCCTGTTGGGAAGGGTCCAGCTTCGCATATGTATATAACCCGTTCCGATACGGGGCTTATATTCTAGCGTGCAGCAAAGTTTCGTTAAATCTGGGACTAAAAAACTCAAGAATTGACACACGGCGAAAGAGCCCCACATAGCTATAGAGATATTATGACATGGTCTCGTTGCACAGGCCTCCCTCCACCAAGATGCACAATCGTTTTTCCAGCCACATGATTTCCAGCAAGTCGTCTAACCTCCAACCCATATAAGGTAGCAGAGGCACCCGATCGGTACGCAGTCACACTGCTCCACCAACCTTTTTGTCAAAATTGCCTCGCACACCAAGATGTCCGGAACAGGTCCAATCAAGCAGATGCTCATCCTTGGAGCCACGGTTTACAAACTAAACGAGGATGGCCATATATTTACCAAGGACATCCGAAAGTTTCTGGAGTCTGATTATGGTAAAATAATTGACATCTTAAAACAAAAAGGAGAAGGTGAAGCAAAGAAGGCTCTTATTCCTATTGTTATAAAGAAAATTCAGCTGGGGCTTCAAAATGGTGAATATTATCGTGGTTATTTCGAAATAATCGCTAAAAACGAAATTAAGGCTTTGGAGGGTATGCAGCAGGGGAAAGATGTCTTGAGCGAATGTCGCAAGACAATAGACGATGTTGTTAGACGAAATAGAAAAAACGCATCTGAATATCGCGCAAACATAATCCGAAATGCTGGCCATGGGTACGAAGAATATGAGGCAGGCGTCGAGAGCGCGGTAAAGAAGCTTGCAGACGCATTGGAGCAGGTTCGGAAGATTAGCACGGAAAGCACCCAGTGGATCCCGTTTACGTTTCTCCACGGCTGGGTGCGGACAGACAGGTACGAAACCCTCACAGTTGTCTTTACGTCCCGGTGTTATTCTAAGCAGCAAAATTAAAAGAATATTCCGGGACGAAACGGCTGTCTACAGCGTAGCCTGGCAAGGCGACAGGACGACAGTCACCAATCTTGTTGCCAAAGATCAATGGGCCTTGCACGCGAAGGGGAAGTGTGATATGATCTATTTTAGGCCCAGTATGGACTGGGTTTGTCTATATGGCAAAGAGTACGAGGGCAAGCGACATAACGACGTTTGGGTGAGAACTGACCTCAACACCGACGAGATGAAGTGGATTCTCCCGAAAGATATCCCTTATTCATCAGATGAATCAAAGTGGCACAAGATAGCGGACCCGCCAAACAAGGGAAAGGTGTCGGGGACGGCAAGCAGGAATGGGGAGCCTAAGCTCGTCAATATCGATAGGGTTTACCTCAGTACCCGCCATGTGGTGCCGGACATCAGTATTGACATGCTCATCTCCGACCCCAGCCTCACGAATCGGTACGGTCCCGGTGTGCAGATTCCCATGAGGGGTAAACGCGTTTTCGATAACCTCACCAACGGGTCTCGCATGATTGATCGTGGCACCTTGACTACCGACGGCACTGCGGTTTATTGGATTTTCGATCAAAGACTCCGTTTCGTGTTTGAAAAACACGAAAATAACATGAACGATATGCTTGGAGAGCCCTATGACGGAAAAGTAACCTCCTTTTGCCATTCGCCTGATGGTATCCTCTTCGTATATAATCCTGTTCGAGATCTTATAGAGCATGCAAAGGCTCCAAAAGCTTATGTTCCGAACCCCAAAAGCCTAGTTCTGCATTGGGTACCGGTAGTATGGGATCAAGGAAAAGTGAAAGGGATGGCGGCAAGTGAGGCGGCCCTCGTCGTTCACAATGGTGATGATATAAAGGTTTTTCCTACTGCGGGTATGGAAGGTCATAACAGCCGCTGGGAACGAGACGGGATGTAACTCTTTCTTTAATGATTTCATGTGGGGCCGGGCTTCTTCAATGCTAGTCGAGAAAGAGGGATCAAAAAAGATATCTGGTGCTAAAGCTAAGAAGCAATTTGGGGCAGCTACTCTCTATAATACTCCGGAGTTCGTGAAGGAGCATGACTTGTTGGAAGCCGACTGCTCTCGGTAGATTGAGGACAGGCCTGGATAATGGGATCAAGGTGAAGGTGTAGATAAATAGGTTAAAATACCAAAATCCAATAGTTAGCTAATTGCAAGGGACCTTTTTGGTGTTGAGGAACCGGATAACAAAGCGGCACGGCCTGCATTGGCACCCCACCATCATGCATCACCACCACCACCACCACCACACCGAACGACAACTGTGGCCAACATGATCGCTTTGTAGGAATTTCTGAGAACTTCCTCGCGGTTCTAAGTATTCCTTCCTGTTGACCGGGGCGTCGGTAGCCCTTCTTTTGATGTTATTACTGCAGTTTATATATAGAACTACCTCTGAGCCGGGCGTTCTCACGTATCCGATTGCAATGGTAATTCCTGCTGTGTCACCGGAACGTCATATCGGAGAAGGCAAAGCTAAGGGGGACGGGGGGAGGGGGTCTGCCCAGAGAACTGGAGGCTCTCTGACATCGGCGTTCGCACGCGACGCAGAGACTTGAAAGCGCAGGACCACGTCATTAGCGCCTGTTCTTACGAGGCTACACGGACGGGGCAAGGCTACCGCTCGCTCAAGCTCAAGGTCTCACGAGATAACTCAGGGACCACTCATGATATCATGATCCAGATCTCGACCTAGCCTCGGCACAATTGGGTGACAAGTTGTGGGATTTTGTGTGAGCAACACAACTCTCTCGTAAACACGTCTGCTTTTGTTTGTCCCATATTACCAAGTCCGGTTAGTGCGTCCAATCAAGTCAAACGGAGAGTCTGATCAATGTGTTGCGTTGCGGTGTTTGATTGCTACAAATACAACGCCCAACACGACAACATGGCCACCTCACGTAGGAGATGCCGTCGGCCTTGGCCATGATGATGCCCCTCTTCCGCTCATGGACGTCGACGCGACATCCACAGCGACATAATCGTACGGAGCTCATGAAGTCGTTGGACAACTCCCGCACCATCGTCTTCAAGCACCTGATCAAGTCCATGACCATGTTCATGACGACGCTCACGTCCATGATGCATGAGCCTGCAGGCCTGGCCGGCGTCTTGGTCTGGATCTCCGACGAGTAGGCCTCATTTCCTGACTGCGGTAGCAGGGGGGACCCTCCCAGAAGCCCGGGGCCGGGGGAAGGGGGGGAATGGGGGGATTCGTGGAACGGTTCCCGTGCAGTAGGTTAAGTTTACGGCCATAGGAACCCATTAAGCTGATGCCATAAAACACTAGCTTTGAGGAAGATTTTATGAAGCGGCGCGAAATGGTGTGATACGGAGTCGACTGGCCTTCAGTCGGGCGGTCACTGCAGCAGCAGGCTTACCCAGATCCCATATGAGGTGGGTGCTCATATCCTTCGCAGTGGGTTTGCGGTCTATTAATAGATGCACTCACTATAACTCCGTAGAAAATAGATTTCCTAACTATGACAACGTTGCTCAGTGACACAGACTCCACAAGGCGCCATGAGCCATCTACGCCGATAACTCAACCCTACCCAGCTGCATGCCCGAGTAAACTCCGCTGATGTGACGCTGGTTGTGGCCGTGGGACGCGTGTCGGTGCTACCACACACGTTGGTGATCCACGACATGAGCGTAATACAGTGCACATTATAGACAACCGAGCCTTTTCAACATTTTTCTGTCGCATAAATCCAATACTCAAATCTTAGCTAGGTGCTTTTCCCCCGCTGTGAATCCCGAACAGTATCAAGTAACCGAATTCCATCTGACCGCAGAGTTTGATCGGGCTGTTTGACATTCTTGCGAAAGTATGATCTTGCTTCGTCCTTTATCACTTCTGGGATATCACTCTATATTTTGCCGCACCCACGACTACCGATCGTATTAGTATAGGCAACCCTCGATAGAGCCTACTTATATTATGAGCCATACATTCTTATAGTCGGTAAATTGAAGGTGCCATATGACTTACCATATAACTTTCCAGTGTATCTCGGTCGATGTACAACCCATATGCATATTAAGAAACACTCCAAATAGGGAAACGTCAACGGCACTACAACGCGAAAACTACCACATACAAGTATAAAGAGCTGCCGGCCCTCAATTTGTTTCGATGCTTCCTCTTGTGGGAGAACCTCGATATCAAGAAGTCGGAATTCTGTCTTCGTAAATCTGCACTGCACATCGCGTAAGCAGTTTATAAATCTGTATCTACCTAGATACCACATCAATACCGTGCCCAATACAGTATCAGTATGTTGTTTTGAGCGCAGTAAATGCTGATCAGCTGATACGGAAATAATATATACACACATAAATGTTATGCAGAGTGTCCTGAGTAATATCATATATCTCGTTCCCTGGATTTGCGGGTGTATCGCTTACGATCAGGGTGATTCTACGGCTGCCTATAATATAATCTGCAGCGACTGGCTCTCACTCTTATAGAGCTAGACCTGAAATACAGTTAATACCTGCCAGCTGGAAGGGACCTGGGAGGAGGCGACCCGCCGTTCATTGTAGTCTGATCAGTGTGCATCTTTAGCTCTTCCGTCTAATGATTCTGAAAACAGGCCCTGTTGAAAATGGACTATATTGATTTATTGATTTATTAATTGATTAAACAGGGTATAAATATGCCACTGGTTCCCCGGGAAAGTCGAGAGGCCGGCGCGACGTATAGTTTCTATGTTACTCTATGTTACTAGGATGACGAGATACGCGCGCCTCCCAGCTGTTTATACCGAACTTCAACGCTTTCAACGAAATGCCTACTACAAACTTGAGGGTAGGTAACACCCAAAACCCGGAAGCGGCTGAACCTACGCTCCGAGGAACCGATACAGTCAATCCTAGCCCGGAAAATGGTCTACGTGACCAATGCTCGCCGGGTAGGGCTGGCGGCACAGCGGCCCCGGCTGATGATACCGCCGAAGACCTTTAATTTGGTGGACAAGCTCCCGAAATTTCGCAGAGGCCTCGGAGACCGCTTGGAGCATTCACCACATCAGTTGTCGGAAGGATTTTCCACGGGAGATCTGTCGAGTATGTGCAGCCAGAGCCAAAATGGGCTCGGTGGCTCAATTTAAGTTGCTATGTCTGCCTGGTTTTGGTGCTAGGGCACTTTGCGCTGAATTGCGCGATAGCTTTCGGTGCCAATCCACTGTCATGGGACAGTCGCCAGACCGACTTCATCATAATGGGAACTAGCACGATGTTAGCGATTCTAGTATCTATTATCCAAAGGGCGAGGAGAGCTCTTCTCCCACTGCCTGAGCGTAAGATCGGGCTTGTCTTCGAGTATGTCGTCGAGGCGCTCGGCTAGATTGTCAACCTTGCCAATTTAGGCATCGCATTTGCGGCTTTAGTCCGTCACAAAGACTTTAAGACGCTGGTTTGATGTCTTTTAGCTGCTGTTTATTAATAAAAACGATTAACTACGTTGAGTTCATACCGATTCCCATTAGCTAGTGCTTGATAGAGGCCGCGATGTGGTCAATGCTTTCGATATGTGCGAGGGAAGTGCAAGGAGCCAGTTCGTATATGCGTATGTTTATTCGACGAGTCAGAAGCTCGTTAAACCCTTTACTTTTCGGCCCCCTGCCATCCGGGTCTCTTCATTTCTATCGACACAGCGGGAACTTTAGCTCTTGGACGCGTAGAAGAGGCGATCATGTATTGTTCAATCCTCTGGACTTATCGAGCTGATCCACCCACCGATATTTCGATATCATAAAAACACTAAATTTATTCCTTATAATTATCACGGTATTTTGGTCAATGGGAGTAGTAATTGTATTAGCTGACAACCACTCGTTAGCTATAAGTTGCATGGTAGCTAAGAAATTTGCATGAGGCTTCGCGTGAGGCAGCTCCTTCTCTTTGCAGCCCATATATATCTACATTTCATAAACTAAACTTACATACCGCATAATAATGCCACGAGCCGAAGTCAAAGATATCACATCACCGAATCGATCTAGGAAATAGCCCGCCAGGCTCATGATTAGGCCAAGTGCAAATCCAGGGCGTCGGTATTCTTGGCAGAGAACAACACCGATAATCGAGCCTATACCAATACTAGGCGCCCGCCGAGCTTAAAGCTTAGTACTGTTAAAAATTATAATAGAGAGCTGTATTGTTATTTGACGTTGGATGAGCCGGCCCGGAGCAAGGTTAGGTGGGAGGAGCCCTCTAGTAAAGTATGTACAAGGCCAGAGAGCACGATATGTGTTGCTTATCGAGAGTTTCGATGCACTAAAACGATGGAATCGATCGAAGGATGGAAACTTGATTGTTTTGTCGCAAATTTGAGGGGGAAGCTTCGAAGGGGCCTGGATCGGGAAGGAGAGGTAATCGGGGCTTATGATATCGATGCCGGAGGCATCTTCAAGTTAGTCGTCAACTTGAAAAGTTATAATTATATATCTTGATCTCGCTGGGTAATCGAGACGCGTGCAAAAAAAGGTAAAAATGAGAACATGAGGTATATATCTCGTGGCCAGAATTCGCTCGCGTGTTTAGGGACCCACTATATTTGCGGTTGTTTGTTCCAGAATTCCACCACATCGAATTCATACTATATCATTCCCTCACCTCGATAGACCACCTAGCTAGTATATTTCAGATAACGAAGCATTCAGAACCAATGCAGAGCGCAAGAGATTCCAACGTAACCCTAGTCGGTCCCACGCCCGACCCGGCATCCAATTGCAATTGCAATTGTCACTGCAGCCGTCAATCTCGAGCTGCTCCACCAAGTCTGCCGGAGTATATAGTACCAGGCTCTTCGCAATGCACCGGAGAATGTCCGCTCTCGCAGGACTGTTTGCGAGATAAGCTGTAGACTGTGCACAATAAGGTATTCAACCGAAATGCTGACTTAATAACGATGGAAGTAAAGGCCACCCGCGAGCCAAAGAGTCCTTCGCAAAGTATAAACTCTACTTATACAGATACTACCCCGTCTGCCGGACCCTCGCCCTGCTCCTCTTATTGTTTGCAATTGCTCTAACAAGCGTCCTTTACCGCCTTCCCAGGAGCTCAAAGATATTCGAAATTCTTTGTTGGTCCAAATTAGCCGCCATCTACACCGGCTTGGTTCTCGCTGCCACCTCTGGAGTATGGTTTACGAAAATTTATAGCTACCGGAAAGGACAGAAGGTTCACGGCCTTGAAATGTGGGAGAAACGAAACTGGTTTTTGGAGTGCCCGTATCTGGAAATCCCTTCGATCTTTTGCCTGATTGCATTGTTTATAGTCCATTACATATCATATGGTTCATAAGAACGCGGCACATGGTTGGGTATAGTTAAGGTCTAATATGATTTTGGGATTTGAGGACTTATCGTATGAAAGTCACTCGCTTAAGTCTTCTGGAGGTCGTGAAAAAACAAGAGGCCAATTCCCCGATGCAGCAGCCGAGCACGCGGACAGAATCAAGACAGAATGAGGGCTGCTATAACCACCTTACATTAAAAAATCGTTCACGACGATGAAATCAATCCGAGGTAAGGAAAAATAGTGTGTCGCCAGCATGACTCCTAGCGATCGGACTCTATTTTGAACGCCTTCCTGACATGGTCTATTGTCTCACTATCGGGACTGCTGCTTGAAGGAGATATCTACTTTAATGGGCTTGTAATATATATATTTGATCACTACCTATCTAGGTATAGAACATCCAGGTTCAACAATCTTGTAGATAACCCCTGCTGTCTCGGGTGGTTTTTGTCAACGCTCTTGCTCTTGGCTGGGAATCGAGTCATCTAGCGTGTTTGGAGTCAATTTAATAGACCGCGTTCAAAATAATCAATGGATGTGTTCGATGTGGACTTCAACTGCTTAAGTACATTATCTCCCACCCATTTTCTATAAACATCCAGAGAATAGAAATCTCGCTGTCCTCCATGTGTACGGCAACGCAAACGTACCATTGTGCAAGACGCGAAATTTGACAAGCTTCGGATTTGGGGGATACGCGGGCCTACCACAAAGCGCAGAGGTATGACCTGCCATGATTTCTAAGACCCCTTACTTCAAATAGACGTTTGAATTGATACATATCGTGATATGAGGAGGTATGCCGGGCAACATCGGGTATACCTGAATTATAAGTCCTTTCAGTCGGGCAATCCTTAATCCTTTTGGTTGACTTGGAATCCTACCAATGGGATGGGCACCTGAGTTGCCGTTTCACCCAACCAAGGATTCGGATCGATGAACGCATTCGCATAGCATCCCCGCATATCTCATAGTACTATACTGTCGAGGAGCGGACCGTAGATATACAAAGTTGGCGGTCTCTGAATGCGTCTCAAAATGCCACAGTACTGACAATATATCACGACCATCAATTTAGGACTGCTATCAGTAACCCGCGAGATATGACGAAACGAACTTTAAGAAACCTGATTCGTAGAAATATGGCAAGATTGATAACGAATACCACGGAGCGGTAGGCCCGTGCGGGCAATCCCCAGTACGACGGGTTATTACTAGTAATTGGTCTGAACTCGCTATTAATATATTAGCATGACGATAAGGTATCGCTAGCATTAACAGTCCTGCTTCGTCCCATATCGCCGAAAAGTTTCTGATTCCTCTGCCATACGCCTAAATTGAGCTTATATAACGCTGTCGCAGCATTGGCTCTTTCTTGAATTTTGTGAGAAGCCGTACGCTTATACCTTCTCTCTGGGTAATGGTGAAGACTTATTTAGTGAAGTCAATATATCTAGTGTGGTCAGCGGATTCGGGAGTATTGTGGTCCATATCACGATATCAATCGATTACGTCTATACGCCTATACGTGACGATCCCGTATGCATTATACTATACAATTGTGGTGCCATCTATAGGAGCAATTTGCGTCGCTAACTCCGTCATATATGCGAGCGATCGGGATTAGCAGTGTTTACAAATAGTATTCGAGAAATGCTCGCCGCCAATTTGAAGCGCGCAATTACGATAAATTCGGCGATATCACTACCTTGGCCACGCTTAAAGGCTCCGGGTAGATATCTGAATAAAGGGACTTCTAAACGCTTCTCAGAATCCGTGGCGCCATTACTCCAATATCACACGGTTTCACTCGACGGCACCACCAACAAAGGGAGTCAATACAATGTTACCGGAAATCCGGTTGAAAAGGAGTCAGTCCGTGAAGGAAAACTTGGAGAGATTTTTCTTGACGCGAACATTCTAGGATGCCTTGTAGAACATGAAACTCATACTCGGTGGGTGGGTAAGCTCCTGGCGAATGCAACCAGGCTAGCTACTTGTGAATCCGCAGTTATCGAGTACTTGGCTAGTCCAGCAATCGTTCTGGACTTCGATTACAAAGTCGTCATTGACAAACTCAACAACAAGGGAGTCACTGTTTTGCCAGGAGCTTGTGCCAGCTCCGATAGGTGTAGGTAAGACAGTGGTGGGTGTATTCATTAACCATGAATAACGTCCATAGTGGGTGATCGTTGTCAACAGTCATGTTCTTGATGAAAGTTTATCTGGCGCTTGGATTGAAGAAGAACTTATCTTGAGTGTATGTCTCGAAACTAATCGTTGTGTTAGGCATTCTGCCAATACGCTGGTTGTCTTTGAGGCACCAGGAAACCACAGACTTTTTTCCATTGATGAAGAAGAGAACCATTGCTCTTCTGGAAGAAAGTCGTGTTCGATGCCACTTGCGCGTGTAGGAATGAAGATACGAGGGTCCGATCATCAGTATAAGCTAGCATTTATATCAAACAAACCCATCAAAAAACCTCCCGTGGAGGAAAAAGGGTGTCTGCGTTAATGTTATTGAAAAGATTTAAACCGCAAATTGCAAAACTATCGAAGCCACAAACGATATCTATGATAAGAATTAATAATAATCATCAACAGAACTCGCCATCCAGATCCCGGGTATACTTCAACCAGCTTATTCATTATCAGACTCTTCTACTTTCACAATAAAAGCCCTCCTCTTCACCGTATTGCTTAATATAACTGTCGTATCAAGCCTAATACAAGGCAACCAAGCGGTAGATAAACTGATCCCACATCATAAAAGACTTCCCTCGCTGAACTTTTTGAAACAAGAAGTGACTGCGCAGGCAACCTTAGTAATTGATCCTTGACTGCCATTCTTTCGCCCTATACGTCGATACGTATGCAAAAATGACAAATACATACAGTCAAATAAAACAGCGGGAAAGGGGAAACATTCGCAAAATGACTACTTGTCAGTATACCAATCTGTGATTGGTGGGAGAGGTTTCTGCCCACTAGAACCTGGTTCTTTTTGGCGATGAGACGGCTAATCAGTTACTAGTGGGAGAGTCTCCTGCCCACTGAAACTCGATTCGATTTGACGATGAGACGACTCGGAGTACTTCGAAGATGCCTTCTCGTGCCCCAAGCGTGATTTCATATATGATTTTAGGAGATGAACAGGGAGCCAATCGTCAACTGTTTGGCTAAAAATAGTCCCAAACTTGTCGTTTCCACAAAGATCGGCTATTGCGGCATATTGCAAGTGAGGGTGGAGATCAGCCCACTGCAGGCCTTGGCCGTTCCTCGGTAGAATAATTCTTCATACGTACTCTTTGCCTCTTTCTTGAATTAATGCATTAGTTAGTTCTTGACGAGTGAGAAGCGTCGGATCTATAACGATGCAATGAACTTACTCTCATTTCTTTATAGAACGTTCCTCGTTGTTTGTTCCCGCCCCAAGTAACCTCCGGCCCGAATAGAACATCAAGGAGCTTCTGCGTCTTTTGGATATCATGTTCTGTCGGCTTGGGAATTTTGTCCCCAGATGAGCTGCTAGCCATGTGAAAGAGCCGAAGCCAGCTTGATCAGCTGCCGACCAATATAGGGGAAGGGCGGGAAGTGGGCCGGTGAGGGTGTGGTGAGGAAGCAGTAGAAGCGCATGCAGCCCCATGAGATTGCCCGTATCGGGAGATATCGAATGTTGGAATGTTGAAATGTGGGGAGCTGAATGTCAGAGTTTTTGATTGGATAATCGGAGGTTCACTTGAACCCTCCGAAACAAACAATGCAATCAGATAGCAGACCAACCACTCTCCGATCTCCATCATCCCTGCGATCGCGATCACCGAGAAGGCCTACCTCTTCCCTACCGTGGCCTTCAAGAATGTACAGAAAACGGCCTCCAACGATCGTTAAGCCAGTCAGAAAGAGAACGAAAGCTTCTCGAAAGCCTTGATCGAAACACAATTCGACAATGATTATTTTCGCGAGAAAACGGGGGATTGGCGAGATTTCAAATTTGAAGTAGCTTTGGACTATTTTAGGGTACATGCACGCAGTTGGGGGAACAGGCGTTCAGATGCGCTAGTTGCTGTATCTCCATTCTTGCCCTTTCCAGTTTTTTCTTTTCGTTTTGAACATCTGGAAGACCGCCCTGCGAGACAATACCTGCCTCTACCAAGGAAAGGCTGGAGAAGTTAACTGGGACTTATTATTAGGAACACTGTGAAGCCGCAATGCTAGAGAATTATTCAGATATGGAGCCTGGATTGGGCCCATTCAAAAGTCAAAGTGATCAATTTATAGATCTCGTGTACGATCGATTCTTACGTAACGTCCGCGAGGATATGGTTTTACCTCAGCACATGGTCGAAATCTTATTGGATATGTTGGAATCTACTGAATGTGAGGACCGCGAAGGGAAGGATAAAGAATGGTGATTTCTTTGGATCGCGCGGCAGGTCGAATCGAAATGGAAACGCAGGACTGTGCCTACTGACGCTGCAGGCCACGCTGAGTTCTCTCCACCTAGATCCGAGGTTGGCGCTGAGTCTTCTACAAGGGAGACCGAAATAGAGCGGCGTGGTCTCAAAATTTCAGATCGTAAGTTATAGTCTTCACTCTGCCCTACAGGTGGTATCTGGAGCTACATTGGGACATCGCTGACCCGCGAAGTCATTAACGAGGCAGGCCGACACGGGATCCCGCCACCGCTCTCTGATAAGTAACGACTAGCCTCTTCCCTATCGTCTACGGTTGGAGTTTACGGCAATTATATTCCCATACCCAGTATCCGATGCATGTATACCGGTGTGTTTTGGAGGATCGTGATATTCGGCTTCTCTTAACGCTTATGTCAATCTCTTTGATATAATAGCTGGCCTTTGCCCTGTCCCGTCTTCTCTTCACGATATTCCAAAGATAGAGCCGAGAATATGGAGCGAAATAACGGAACTGAGTGATTACGCAGCTTCGAAACCAGATTCATCCCCCCCTCCCGATTACGTACTAATCGTTCATACGTTCTCTTGTATCTGAGGAGGTAAAAACCATGTAATGATGGTAAACTAGTGCCACTAATCAAGCTGTAGTTTCATGGATAAAAGTACCGAACTGCTCGTCTGTTGGGGGGGACGAATAGTTGGTATACTATCTTGCTTTAATGTGTATGGCCGCTCGATCGAGCTCACACAAATCTCGGGGCACAGTCCAACGATTCCGAAGTACGGATCGCCCAAAGCCCGTTTCCATTCCAATTTCTACATCCAAATCGAAAGCTAGAACGCCACTCTAGCCTTCATTCCAGAATAAGTTTACCGTTAAACCTAGGTAAGAAGAGGGTCGAAGGCTATGAGGAAGCTGTGGAATGAAAGCGAGGGGTCGAAAAAGTTTCGGTAAATGAAACAGTGGCCGTTAGAATGATGCTCTGACAACTTGCGCGATTACTTGTTGGACTATTATTCCTCTGTTTGCTGCACCACGGATCAAGCATCACCAACTCGATCATGATGTTCCACAACATTGCTATGGCGGTATAACCTCGGCAGCTTTCCTAATTACGGTTTTTGTGCAACAGCCAAGACGTTCTGTGGCTCGTGTGAGTTATACGCCACCAACAAAAAGTTTAGCGAGAATATAGACGTTACACTAGAGGTGACTGAGAACATTGCCACCTGACGCAACGTACAATGAGCCTCGCTGAGGGCACAGGGGGTACAGGGGGTACAGAGGCCTAGGAGAATTCGAGAACAACTACAAGGGTGGGGATCAAATGATTAATATAGAGCTCGCGGCGAACATTACTTTAAGTACGATGGTTGTTGCCAATCCATACGCGATCTTGATCCCGTTTTCAGATAATATCAAGTTCGCAGTATGCATGATAACGTATCAATAAACACCGTTTTCGAAAATTTCCTGACACAATATATATTAAATCAGCTCGCCATTCACTTCTTTATGTAAGAACCGCGCCCAATACGTCTTGTATCGAGCGATCAAGTTCTCGCGAGTATATATAAAAAAAGAAAGTAAAACCCAAAAGAAAACAAGCATGCAAACTGAGAAACAAAGGCCGAAGAACCTGGCCTCGCGGAAACCGCAAATTTTAAAAAGAACAACAAGAAAAGTAAAAACTAAAACAGCGGATAAAGGGTAAGAGGGGACGAATCGGTGACGGGAGCTTCCAAATATAGCGGAAGGGTCGTCGATATAGTGGAATGACAGGGAGGCCCTCGGCCTCAAAATAACGGAATATTCGTCGCTACAGGAAAGGGCATCCTCACTTCGACCACTTGTGCCGACGGATAGGCTGCCCTCGGGATCACGTACGACCCGGCCGACGTAGCTCTAGACTGGAGAGCTAGATCGACTGGCCAAAGCCCATCAATATCAATTCTGTCATAGAGCCGCCCAGGAAGCAGGGACAACATATATCCGAACCCCTCGGCGGGCAGCCTCTTCGCCGAAATGCGCTGCAAACACCTGGTCTGCAGTAATGAAAGCAGATCCTTTGGCGTGGGCTGCACATGCCAGTGCCAGATCCATTCTACTTCGAACTAGAACGCTTCCCCATCCTAGCCATTGGTATATATATTAGCTAAACTCTATTTGTTGTGTAAATTCGGATACAAGTATTATAGATGCCGTACTTTTGCTCAGCGTTAATTTGATATCCTTAGGGCGAATGACTCTGTTAGTCTTCATGGTTGCAACATCTGCCTTCATTTTTGCGTAGGCATCTTTCATGATTTCGCCTGCCAACGAAATGCTGTCCTCTTCAGTAGAGCTTGCGCCAAGGACTTGAATACCCTTACTCTGAAGGCCTTGGATGACGCTGCTTGCGCTGGATTTTGATTTTAAAACAGCCGGCTTGGAAATGTATTCCAATATTGAGTGGTATAATATACCCACTTTTTGGTTCTTGCGAACAATAACCGACATCCAGGGGCTCAAAGAAGTTCCTTTGACAAGAGCATCGATGAACTGGGTGTCCAGGATCACATTTCCAATCTTTCCGGATATCAGATCGCCGGGCTTCGTTGCCGGACCTAACGAATACGGGGTGGGACGTCTGTTTGAGTTTCCGGCAGATGCTGACAGTGCCCTAGTGTGGACTACACCGATCCCATATCTAAAGGGAAAATATCGGCGCATGAAAATTCCGTGGAACGACATAGTGTACGCGCGGGGTCCGGTGATCCACAACGTGTATATTCAACTTTTATCTATTAGCTCGAGACTGGGGACACAGGGGCAGACCAAAACCTCTGCCATCGAATTACACCCATAATCACTCACTTGCGAAAGCTCAAATTTTATAGTAGGTGGGCTGGCGCGGGCTGGTAGCTTTGGGAATTGCTGAACTTGAGGGGCTTGAGGCAGCTTGCACAATCTACAGGATAGACTATCCATAATCCAATTACATTTGGACGCTCATAAGAGGTAGGGCGACCATATATGCACATGTTACCGTCACATAACACCATGGCTGTTAGGGAGATACGATGCGGTCGTTAGGTAGCCTCACAGAGTCACATATACCAATACGGTTTTTACTGCATTAATGTAAATTCAGGTCTACACATATACCGAGGTACCTCTTACTTAAGTATGTATCGTAATCATATCATATTGATGGGGCCTTTCTTTGTGGCCTCTGCGTATGAGACTAGACTTGTGGTGATGTTGCTATAGCACCAATTCACCTACTACACTCCACAATATATAAAAATATAATACCAAAAATATAATACCATAGCTTCACCAAACTTGAGTATTGTCGTGAGATACAAGCTTTAGGGGGCGCCCAAAATGCTAAGCTGAGGTTTTATTCGGGGTTTAGTTCGGACGCATTAAGTTCTCATCGCAACATCTTAGGGTACGCCGGGATTTCCTGATATAGCGGGCCAGCCACACTGCACGAAGGCCTCGCCGACTTTCCGTAAGGCCATGGCGCTAGCTAGGCTATCGTACGTCTATACCCGTCTTGTTTCTAGACCACGTCTGTGCATGTAACACCAACCCCTTCACGAGTATAAACTTTTAATGCATATAGTAGCGCGGATGCTAAAGCCTAAGGGGAAATTCTAACTATACAGGGGCGAACGGGTCTCAGCGTGTCGAATGTCTAG
This sequence comes from Arthrobotrys sphaeroides, assembly GCA_036971245.1. Classification (NCBI taxonomy): domain Eukaryota; kingdom Fungi; phylum Ascomycota; class Orbiliomycetes; order Orbiliales; family Orbiliaceae; genus Arthrobotrys; species Arthrobotrys sphaeroides. The sequence continues at coordinate 1,386,997 of JAJTTW010000003.1, forward strand.
AAGATACTAATTATGCCTGTTGATATCATGCGTGCTAAAGTCATATGGAATCGATCGTGATCGTAATTAAATCGTGGAAGACACACGGTTTCGCAGGGCACCAATGTAATAATCATTCTTACAGCGGTTTATAGAGACCACCCTAGGGTCACAAATGATAATATATAAAAAAAAACAAAAATAAAAAGATGATCGTTTTTACTGCATTTATTTAAGGAACCTTTTAGATTCTTAATCAAATTTATTTAGTTTTGATGTTATTACTTTTGTTCGATCGTAGGCTAGGCTGAACACAAAAACAGTCTGGTTACTGTAAGGCAAAACTTTCTGGTGGCGAGACTGTTTATAGCAGTGTTTGGGCCTTCGGCTCGTTGTGTGTTGCTAGGTGTGGTAAATTGGTAAATTATTCGTGACCATGGTGGTCTCTATGAAGCGCTGTACATTCGAATTCTACAATTATAAGAACGTTAGTACAAAGTGAAGCTTATTGCAGTACTATACTAGCACCGGACTAAGCCCGGCTTTATAATGCTTTGCCCCATGACATCGTCAATACTATAGCTGTATTGCTCATCGCCCGCCATCTCAGTTAGGGCCGTCTCGTCGCGTCTTTTCGGCCTTTTAAAACATAAGGCTTGGCGGTGCGAGTCTTTGAGCGGAAAAACTTACATTGACACTCGGATACTTGGGTACTTAAGTAATTACCTCAGTACATATATCAAACCAGATCCCAAGCGCCTTTTCATGACAACAAGCAACACTGCCAAAGCGAAAGGTACATAGAGGCAGAGTACAATCCCAAGGGTTATCGTCAGTCTAACATGATTCCAATACTTTCCCGTGCCCTCGCCGCGCTCATTCGCGTTCCAACTTTCGGAACCCCGCAAACCCGCCCTGTCCTTGCCAAATATAAATATGTTGATCAAGTGCCCGGGATGATTCGACGGTTTACTCAATCCACCTCCCCGAACCAATCCAAGGTCGCCTGGACACTTATATCCGAGTTTAGAAAGGCTAATATCGGCGTAACTGAAGCCGGTCGCAGGGTGATCGAGTCAGCCTATGCCTCGGCACCAGCAAGTGCTCTAACAGACTCGGGGGATCTGCTCGACCGCTGGAGGACAACTGAACAAGTTGGGTTACCTCCCAGCGATAGCATTTGGTGCATCGATCATTGTTGGAGATGCGAGGAAATTCGTTCAATGGTCCAGGATTATAAGACATTCAAAATCTGGGAAGCCCTGTACGCTCGGTCGGAGGTATTCAAAAGGCTTATTGATGAAGATGAAGAGATACTAAAGGCAGAAGATTGGGGGGAGTTAAGGGAAGTCCGTATACAGCATCGATATCTATGGGAATTACTAGATGACATGTTTTCCGATGGGATATTTGTTAGACAGGACGTAGATAGTCTACCCGAGCCCTATTTGCTCCGTGATATATTTCGCGACCCTGAATTTGGAAAATAGTACAATCCGACTGTAGTTTGCCTCAGCGGATCCAACTAGGTGGAGAAGTTCCCAATCGAGATTAAGTGTCATCGCTGGCAACCGCAGGGGCGATTTATGTTCGGCCTCTGATGGTGGAGTCAAACAATTGACGGATCAAAGGACTTTTTTGGTATCCACACCTTTGGGCAGCCTTTAAGCATCGTGTCCCAGAGATCTTGCTCCTGTCGCCGGGATGATCTTTGACCAATATATCACCTTTATATACGTGGCGGCCAAACCTTTCTCCCCTTCTTGAGATCAGGGAGAGCCATTTTAAATTTTGAGATGCCTCTTTGTCGGCTGCGCTTCAAGCGTGTTAGCATACAGTGTCGCCAACAGGGACCTAGATTAGGTAGAATTCAGAAGATAGAATCAATCAGCAGCGCAGCACAGTAAAAGTGAAAAGTGATACACAGCACTAACATCGATACATCCCGCCAGCCGCTTCCAAAACCGCTGACTCAGTCATAGAACGAACCTCGTCGTCCACAATTAATATATTTGGGGCTCCAAACGCCCCATCCGGTCAGCTAGATATGCTTTCACGTCATCCCTTGAGGCACTAGTACTGGTTTGTAAAGCGACAGCGCCCTCGAAATATCCCCATCGCTCCTTGAAATAGCAAGAACGCGAATACCAACTTCCTTTTGAATATCGAACAATATATCCAAAAGCTTCGTCCTGCACCCATCCGCCTTTTGGCATTCATCGTGTGCATCGACGATAATGGACGATTTGGTGCATTCGAATAATTAATAGTTTCGTAATCGGCCGCAACTTAGTAACGGTTTCGGCTTCTCTCGGGTTAGTTTTCCGACTGTAGTGTGTACTATAGAGCTGCTTGACCTCGCTCAGTAGATGAACAGCGGCCCTCGAGCTGTTTTAGCTAGATAGTAGATCTGTTAACATTTGTGTTTCATGTTGTTTCTGGTCATAGAATATATACGCGAGCCCTAAACCCGAGGTACCTGAGGGCCTGTCAAGTAAGTCAAGAATGATAGTTGATGTGAGAACTGTCTTTAAACTCCAGGGATTCCCGGGCGATGTAGAATTTGCTTGCCGCCGTTTGCCCAATTTTGGTGTTTTGGTGAATCAAGTATCCATCGACCTGCGCCTTCTTGAGACTTCTTGACTATGTCGCTTAGTTGAGAGTCGTAGTCCATCGAAGCGATCCAGTCGAGTATCTATTTGCGATCCCGTTCTTTCTTGACGATCTGTCAAACTCCCAATCAGGACCAGCGTGACTACGAAGGTTATCTATAGCAGCCTATTCCTCGACGCTTATCTTCCTGCACTTGCTCGGAGGCCTTTGCCGCATTTTCGTTCCCTCCTTAGCTTTAACCGTAAGAGCTAAAAGACTTTTATAAATGTAGGTCTAGATTCTAGAAAATATATGTGTAAAGCATTAAAGATTTCAGTCCTTACTCAACTCCGCTATTAACTTGTTAACTCTAGGCAATTCGACAACGTCTTCAGGACGTATTATATTTGTCTCGTGAACCAGCCAGCCTATCTGGACTAGTATTATATATAATTATAGTAATAAGGACTTTCGCATAGACGGCGACTGATGCGGCCGCAATCGCGCAGTTTCGCCAGCCGTCATTCTTATGCGAATCGGCATAGTCGCTGATGCCTCGGATGACAGGGCATGGAAAGGTGTTCATGAGGCCTGCTGCCTCTATTTCAAGACATGTCGACAGAGAACCGTATTGCCGTAGCATTTGTCGATATAGTCGACTAGTCCTCACTGTGGCATCTTTAATTACAAAATTTCGAGACGCAATCGTACCCAAGGGCTTCCTGCCGGTGATCAGGCCAACGTCTTTACGGGCTTGAAGGAGAAAGTCACCGCGGGGATCCCGGGAAGAGCTCGAAGAAGCCGTCTCTCGCGTGACCCCGCAAAAATCTCCAATACGATCTCCCCGAAACCGACTCCGTCGACATGGACCTTGAGCTTAAATTTTCAATCAATCACGCCATATGATTTAGCTGCAATGGAAAAAAACCATCCAAACAATAATGTAGACTCATGATGACAGCAGCGCAGTCTGAGCTGACTCGGTTATCGAACTTAAGGCTGAGTGTCTTGGGGCATAAACCCGCAAGAGACAAAGGAAAAGGAAAAAGATCGAAAAGCATGTCTTTTGGAGATCTTGTGAAACCTTGCGCTTATGGTCTAAGTACGAGATGTCAAGGATCCCAAGACAAACTTGCGATCGAAATAACCTGATAAGGTTCGGCCATACAAGGCAGGGTCCGATGACTAGCTAGTTCAACCAATGAAATTACAGTATGAAGCGTGTAAACTTTCCCATCTAACGAATTTAGTTTCCGAAAGGTCAATTTGGGTGCTTGTCGGCATGTCATTGTCCCGCTTAAGCGAGCGCCACCGGGTCAATTAAGCCCCGTCACTCGCGCGCTATATAAAGCCGGCCCCCTGGCTTCACGCTAAATTTCGGAGAAGCACCGGCTAATATAATATCAACGTCACGCCTTGTAAGCTATTTCCAGTTGACATCAATTTTGCCAGCTATTCGCACTTGCCGTTGACTTCAAAGCTCCTGCAGAAAGAGGAACAATATGCATCCAAAGATGCATTTATTTAAATAGAGATGGTAGCTAAAACTGCCGAATGTATGTTTGCCTTGGCGTTCCGCTGTACATAACACTGTCCTAAGCAATGCATATCAATAAAACTTGCCAATCGACTCCGAGTAATCTCGTACCCGTATTGAAACTAAACCCTAGACACCCAGGAAAAATAACTGCAGAGTACTGGTATAATCACTTCACCTATGTAGCATGCTGTGAGAGGGGATGGATTAATTCATGTTCACAACAGCGCTGCAGCTGGAGATTAAGGCTTTGACTCTTCACATTAGAGTACCGGCTTTGCGAAATTTAACTGCATGCATCTACACAAACTACATGAGAGCATTAAATCTGTTACTTTTATCTACGCAGACATAAATCTAGGGCTCACTTTGGCTTCTCTCGTAATTATGTTCCATGATAGCACCACTCACCTCGTATTTCAGCTTGTCATGGATTCCGGAAAATATGTACTTAAAAATAACAAAATTGACCCTGTAAAGCCCGAAAAAATCTCACCACTTCTACACCTTAGTACTTACCTGTTTTAGATATCATAAAATCGCTCGACCAATCAGTCTTGTCGCTAATGAATCATGATATCTATAACCAGGGGGGTAACGGGCGACCTTTCCGCAAAACTTTGTGGCGTCGAATATCCATCGTCGGAAACTACTAATGCCTGGACAGCCAAGATCCAATCTTCGAAACATTGTGCCTCTTTGGGTCGTATTATATTATGACAGCGATGGGGGATTCAGGCTATCTCGGACGAATCAAAGCGAATATACAGATGGTTGAGAAATGCCGCAGAATGCTATTTTGTAGTTATTTGCTTGTCATCTATGCAGATACCCTGCTACTAAACAGTATCGTCATCATCAGGAGTGATCAATTATAGCCACCGCGGTTTTTCGTTGCGGCACCCTTCGGTGATCACGTCTGGAAACCGTGTATAAATACCAGCACGCCATCCCCTTCGAATCTACTTTTTTATCATCATCAGCTCCAGCCTTCAACTTAAACATCCAGCTTCGACTTCTTCAATTATACATACATACATATATAGATATATATATTTACGTTTAAGCTTCTTGCTTTACTAGTAAGCAACCCAGGCTAGAGTTTCTCTTGGGCGAGACGATCGCAATTGCGCCATAGCCATAGCCATCAAAAGATCACAAGCATGCTAATTAAACAATAAAAGCCCCCAAACCAACAAAATGAAGATCTCCATCGTCGCTCTCATCTCCGTCATCGGCCTCGTTGCTGCCAACCCAGTCGCCAACCCAGACGCTCTCCCAGTCTTCGACAATGAGCACGAGGGATACAACCACCTCGCTAAGCGTGCCTGCAGCGGTTGCAAATATAATATGGTCTGCTGCTATTTCCCACCAACGTATGTCAATCTCAGCAGGTTATTGATTAGAGAAACTGAATACTAATCTGGCGGCTTCTCTAAATACAGCTGGTCCTACTGCTACAAATGCTAAATGCATTTGAATGCATACTGCCAAGAATGACTCTTAGGATGCGGGTCGCGGCCTTTATAGGAGTTAGTTCACGGATAGATGGTGCTGGATAAAAACAATCGCCTGGCTTTTCTTGATCTTGTAGTAGATAGATTTCATTCGGCAACATTGACCAAGAGTTGGGTAACTACTCTATAGTCATCAGTTTTATCAATTTACATATTTCAATCCCTATTTATCAAAGATCCTAAGGCTTTGAGTAGAGAGTACGACATACGCCTGGCTAAACCTATCTTAGTTTTTATTTATAAACAACATCAGATACTATACAAGCCTGCTTTCGAGGAACACCTGTAGGTTGCAATAACCGACTTCGAGTCCCATCAAACCACCCGTTGGCTATGTGGAGAGTATGCCCGATTGAAAAGAAGGTTCCCAAATGAACCCACATTGCATGGGCCCACAGCTTTCAGCCGGTATATACCAATTTTAGTTTACGTCTAGGCTTCTGGCATTCGAAGATAAGGATGCAAGATTCTAATACCCTGGTCAGGATATTGACAGACTGTTTCATGCTGGTTACACCCATGTCACTACTGAAAGACGCCAGCGCGACACTAGATATATCAATAACACAGAGATAAAGAGAATGTTCAGCAAGCCCCACTCCAGGTTGCCGCCGCATTAAGTCAGGGCCAAGGTCATTTACAGTACTGCTTTCACTAGTGTAGAGGTGCGATTTGCCCTAGTCGAACTTGGGAAAATCACATATCATATTCATGCCTTTTCGTTAGCGGCCAGCTTTTGGACAAGAGGTAATTGATGAACTGGGTGCTTAGGATCATGTTTCCAATCTTTCTGAATATCAGATTGCTGCGTTTTGTTTCTGGATTTAACGAATACGGGGTGGGGCGTTTTTTTGAAGTTTGCGGCATAGGCTAACAAAGCCTTAGTGTGTATCTATTAGCTCGAGATTGGGGACATATAGGTGTAGGCCAAAACCTCTGCCGTCGAATTACACCCATAATTACTCACTTTTGAAAGCTTAAAATTTAGATTAGATGGGTTGGCGCGGGTTGGTAGCTTGGAGAATCGCTGAACTTGAGGGGCTTAAGGGGCCAAAACATAGTTTGCACAATCCACAAGATAGACTAGCCTCGAATCCAGGCGGTGATGGAGTCGTGTGGGTTGATGGTGTTGCGTTGAGTAATGACATGTTTGAGAATTGGGAATGCCAAGATGAACTAGGCCGTTGTGCTGACTAAGCATCATTCCTGTGTGGTGGTGGGATCAAAACTACGCAGGCAGGCGTTCCTATGGTCACAACCACCTCAAACACCATCGCCAACAACAAAGACCATAATCGCCTTTGTCCACACTCCCGTCTCCCCGTCTCTCCCGACCATGGCCACCAACGGCCCATCCCCCTTCATAAAACCCTCCCCGGCTCCATCCCCCAGCGATAAACAACCCTCCAACTCCGACGAACCTACCCTCCTCGAATCTTTCTTCGACTACCTCGACACCTACTTCTCCACCCCTTCCTCCTCCTGGTCCCTCCAGGCCTTCAAACAGCATGCTTCCACATACCCACACACCCGTCCCGCACGCCACATCGAGCCCGCCGAGTCCTGGTACTCGCGCCTCAGCAAGATCGCACAATGCAAATCACCATTCGAGTCTGCCTCTCCCGCAGACGTGAGCGTTGCAAAATCGCATCTTTCCAAACGGAGGAAGGAGACCGCGAGGTCCGCGAGGCCCGCAAGGCCTCTTGCGGTATGTATGTCCGACTATACTTATACGTGAAACCATTTTCGTTTCTCGAATCGGTCGATTGTATAAAAGCATTCGACCCATTTAACTCATCCTCCCCTCCGTGGGGAAAGTACTATCCGTCTCCGCGACGCTCTGGTATTCCCAGCCTCCGTGGCCTGGAAGATTTCTGCTCCGTGCGAGAAGTTACCTGGGCTCCGTGCCCAGAAGAAAACCTGTGTCACTGTGACGCGGCGTCTACCATACGTCGAACATCATGCTCAGCAATCACCCCGAGGGGAGTTCCGCTGACGGATAATAGCCTAGGATTACGGTGAGCAATTCGCCGATGTTTTTTGGGGCTGCGAATGTCTCGAGCGTCTCCGGTTATACAGTAAACAAAACTACTACCACCGCGACTAAGCCTGTAGAAACGGATGGATCCTCCGTGGAGCCTCCGAAGAAGCGGCAGCGGCGTGGGAGTGTTGGAACTGGTATCGCTACCGTTAGCAGCGAGGTAGACAGTCTCGGCACTAGCGAGGTAGACTCCTGGATCGATACCACCGTTTCAACACCAGCTCTAAACGCCCGCGCTTCAAGTGAAGAGCCTCAGCGCTCTCCGCTCGACACAGAAGCCGGACCAGCCCAAACGAATCATGCCATTGATGCCTTACCAAGTACCGAGTACAAACTCCCTAGCGGCATCCTGCTGCACACTGCCATCGAGACCTTCCTCTCCACCCCCCAACCTGCGATGAAAAACTCTCCCTTCTACACCGACCTCCAATCCCGTTACCTCTTCCCCCACCACCCCTCTTTCCGCCTCCTATTCCAACCTTCCGACATACAACACCTTCAGTCCCTTCTTCCAACCCTTCCTCCCGTCCCTGCAACCTTCAAATCCTTTTTAACGGCTCACCAAGCATATCTCTCACACAACAACCCCTTACATCTTCCAACATATCCCCAAGAACTCATCGGGGATAATGAAAACGTAAAAAAGGAGTGGTTATACATTCACGCATCAATGCTTCACTTTCGCACTCACTTTTCCACGCTCCAAACTCGTGCACTGTCGCATGGTGAAGGATGGTGCGACGTCAATGTCTGGGCGCAGCTCCTCGACACGGCGCTGTTGTTCAGCGATACGCTGTCTCTCGATAGGAAGGAGTTGCAGTCGTGTACTGATGCTTCGGCGGCGGTGTGGGTTGTGAGTGACGCTAGTAAGACGGGGTTACCAAGTTATGATGGGATTTTCAGATCAGTCAATGGCGGGGGTGGTGGGGTTGGTACAAGGCTAGATCTGGGTTTCGTGGAGGTTAAACCCGCGCGCGCGCCGTACCCCAAGAGTAGCCGCGCAGACCGTGAAAAGGTTATCCGTGCCATGGCCGCTTCCTTACATGGCTTTCACGAGCTCGTGGAGGCGTCGGCGTCCGTTGATGTGGAGAAGGAAGAAACGGACACACCATCACCCCCACCAGTGATAGTAATAGGCCTAATTTGCAACGGCCTCTCGATGACGCTGATGCGTGCGTGGCGGCATAGGGAAAGTGGGTGCGTGCTGTTTGCGGAGCAGGGGTTCGAGCTAGAGATTGCGACGCTGCCGGTGGTGCTGGCGGCGTGTTGGAGGGTGAAGACGGGATTGGAGGAGACACTGGGAGTGGTGAGGGGATGGTTGCGGGTTAATCAGATGGACTGGTAGGTGATAATAACCTCTGGCCGTCAACTAGCCTTAACATTTGCTAGCTGTGGAGTGAATATTAATGGGAATGGAGGCGACCCCTCCGGTGCAAAGTTTACGACTGGAAGAGGTTCCAATTGAGCGGTCTTCTTGAGGAGGTTAATTAAGTAGGTAAGTAATAATATTAGCAAGTCCTTAGCAAACTATCTGCATTACCTCAAACCTCCAATCTTTGTGTGTTATTTTCATACTCGTAGTTTTTTCGGTAGGTGCAATATTTATGTGATGGTAGTTAGAAGGATTATTATTTTGGAATAGTACCTGTTAGTGTTTTTTATTAGGCTGTGAAATGTACCGTTCTCGCAAAATGGCCTAATGGCTGGCCGAGAGAACTAATCCTAGTACGCATCTGGCGTGCGACATAATGGTTGAGGCCAGGATTTGGTTGCTCTACAACATTATATCCCTGGGGGTTTCTTTTGACATTGCTGACGTCTGTTCCTTCAACATTACATAATCAGAAAAAGAAATTATTCAGATAGGTCGGGAACCTTGACCACTGGACCATCTGAGAATGTAATTGGTTCAGTTCACTGAACCAGACGGCCGTTTCTCGCTTAGCAAAACCACAACAAACTTTCATCCCATAAACCCCTTTTTTTTTCCGGCGCGTGACATGGCGTGTGACAAGGATGCCAAAACCTCCGGCACCCCAACGGCACGCCATAGTGACCGGTGCGACGAGTGGGCGGAAGGCTATCAGTCGAAAGTTTGAGGACAGATATGACGCGGATGCTCTAAAAGGCGGATATTGGTTTCATCAGTAGCTGGAGATATGCCAATATTAGATCGCTGAAGGGGTCCAGGATATGCAATATTGAGCATTTGGGTGTGGAAGTAACGTCAGTTCGTGAATTGATCAAATGGGTGCTGGGTCCTTCGTTGAAGCGACGGCAGAAGGCGAACTTCAACCGCTAGCACTCGAATGAGAGCGCCTTCGAAAGATGTGAACGGTTCGATGTATATTGCGTGTGCTCTGGTAGACCCTTCCAGAATCTCGCAAGATACTTTGATATTGATTAAGACTATTCTATGCATACCCAACTTTTCAATACCACTACTACTTCTCGGTCCGGTTTCACATGTTTTCTCCCACACATATAGTATGCAGTCGTAGCAATTATAATATATTGTCTATCAAAATTGCAATAATCGTTATTATAATATTAAGATCCAGCTATAACATTGACCAGAGGTAATCGTAGACGACGTACTATCGTATACAGAAATATATATGGGCTATACAAAAGGAAAACAATCAAACGTTCTAGACGTAGATAGCCACCATGGCACCGACGTTGGTGTACGTGTTGCTGTTGGTGATGAAGAGCGTGTCTCCGTCGTCAGGGGTGCCGAGATACCTTATAGTTCTGCCACCTGAGTACCCACCGAAGGTGACACCGTTTCCAGGGCTGGCTGCAACAGTACCCGAGGCCCTGACGCAAGATCCGGTACAAGCGGACCAAGCCCACGCGGTGGTACCACCTGTAACAACTTCTGGGTAGTACGGGACACCGCTTACGAAATAGACAATATTAGTACCCAACACGTTGAAGATTGTGCCGTCGTTTAGAGTGGCTTCTATGGCGGCTGGTCTCTGCGTGCCGGACCCGGTAAGTCTGACGTATTTCTGACCAGATGCAGTGAATCGGATTCTGAATGGTCTTCCAACGGTGACAGTGGAAGTTGTGGAAATCGTTGTGGTCGTTGATGCGCTGGTGGTGACGAATGATGTAATGGTGGATTGGATGAAGGTAGAGGTTGTAGACACGATGACGGTTGATGGGACGGTACGAGTGAAAGAGAGCGTAACTGTACCCAAAAGTGTTTGAGTAACTGAAGTAGTAACTGTTGCCGTTGCCTCGTCGGTGTGAATGGTAGTCTCTGTAAGGGAGAGAGTTTCAGTGGCGGTCTCGGTCTTAGTGGCAGTTTCACCGAATGTGAGGACTTCGGTGGTGTAAGTAACAGATGTTCCAAATGTTAGGACCTTGGTTTCTGTGGCCGAGGCAGTTTCTGTGATCGATAGGGTTTCGGTGGCCGAGTCGGTAATAGTCGAAGTTTCGGTGACAGTGAAAAGGGCTGTATCGGTCAACGAAAGAGTCTCGGTAAGAATCTCGGTGTCAGTTACTGAAGTTGTAACTGTCTCAGTGCCAGTAACAGATTCCGTCACAGTCAATGACTCTGTTTCTGTGGCGGTTTCTGTGACTGAAGTTAGAGAGGTTTCAGTCTCAGAAATTGTCAGAGTCTTAGTATTGGTGACAGTGGCAAGTTCGGTTTCAGTCTCAGAAATAACGGTAGTTTCAGATTCTGTAGCAGTAGCAGTCGTTGTGGCAGTCTCTGTTTCTGACTCTGTCTTGGATTCAGTGATGGTCCGATCGACTGTGACAGTCTTAGAATCCGTGACTGTGATGGATTGAGTTTTCGTATCAGTAAGCCTAGCTGTTTCAGTCACAGTGGCACTGATTGTATTGGTCTGGGTAGTGTCTGATGTCAAGGTATTGGTGATGGTAAAAATGTATACAGTATCGGTAACAGAAGAGACACCCTGAGGAATGGTAAGGCAGAGGCAGGCGCTAGAGATAGCGGAGGGGCCCCAGGTACCGCTAGAGATCTTAGCCGACAGAGGAGTCGATGAAGCACGTTTAACTCGTCGAGCCGGTGCTGCACCGGTAGTTAATGTCGTTGTGAATGACACTGTTGAAGTGAATGTTTCAATAATGGTGGTTGAGCTGGTAACCCTTGTAACCGTGGTGAACACAATCGTGGTGCTAACGGTCGTAGGCGTAGTAACGGTGGCACCAGTTACAGATACAGAGGTGAAAGAGGTCTCGGTCTTAGAATCAGTGTTGGTTTTGGTACTATCCGTAACCGTCGTTGAAATCGTTTTAGTGACCAGGTTCGTTTGGGTATTTGTAGCTGTGGCAGTCTGTGTCTCGGTGAGAGTAAGGCTCTCAGTGGCGACAAGGCTGGACGTCAAAGTGACAGATTGTGTTTCTGTGTCTGTACGGGTTACAGTTTCAAGTGAAGTTTCTGTAGCGGTATTGGTGATTGTGTCGAGCTCGACTTCAGTGGCAGTCTGAGAAATTGTTTCCAATGATGTTTGAGTGGCAGTTTGAGTGAGGGTATCAACGTCAGTAACTGTGACATAGTCAGTGAAGACTTCTGTCTCAGTCGCTACTTCAACGAAGGTTTCTGGTTCAGTGACTGTGATGGTAAGAACAGTAGACGAGATATCACTTTCGGTTACAGTGGCTGAAGCAGTATCTGTATTTGTGATAGTATTCGTCACTGTATTTGTGGCAGTCAAAGTCACAGTGCCTGTGCCTGTCACTGTTTCCTCATAAATTTCAGTGGTGAGGTAGGTTTCAGTGACAGATTCAGTGACAGTTTCCGTTTGCTCATCGGTGGCAGTCGCAGTATTTGTGACAGTTTCCCGCAGAGTTTCGGTTTGAGTACCTGTCACCGCAACAGCGGTCTGGTGGACAACGGTGGTCGTATCTGATGCGGTTCTATTGGGTATCGACAAGTGTTAGTAAAAGCATTCTATCCAATTGGTATATAGGTATAGATCTATAGGCAAGCACGTACGATGTGCGGTATAGGGTGGCGGTAGTGAAGGAGAACGCCGGTACGCCGAGAAAGCTACTACAGTAAGGAATGGCCTCGGGCAGGTTGGTCGGGGTTCGCAGTAATCTCAGGAGATTGTCAGCGTTACACGTCGCTCGCTTTTCCAGGTGCGCCATCTCCTCAAGAACATCAAAGGCTGGATTATTGGAGTAGGCCAACGGGATGGGTGCCGCCGAAGCGACGGCCGCAAGGCCTAGGATCAGGGCTAGAGAAAACCGCATTGTGAAAGCTACTAGAAGAACCTTCAATTGATTGACACGTTGGTGGGCAGTTGCCTATCGAAAGGAACGATATCATAAAAAGAGAAGAGATTCTCCATACTTATAACCGTTAGAGAAAGCGGCTTACAACTGGCCGGAGAAAGGAGTTCTGAAGGCTTTGACGACAGAAATCACATCACGACGCCTCCGGCCAGGGTTGACCGGATCTAGGCGCTGTGGTTGTCTGAACGCCCCTGCGGCTGAACACCAGCGCCGTGGATTCCAATCTCAGACTGCGCGGTGTGCCTGGTGTGGGCTTGCTTGGGAATTTTTATTGCACAACGCAGATGGGAAATTCCGAATCGCTGCATGTTCACTTTAACTTGCAGGATGATGTGATGCGAGGAGCATACCACAGTCCAATCGCAAAAAATAGGATGGGTTTTAGTGCAGGAACAGCTCAGCGAATCTTCGCTGCTATGGCGCCAATATGGCGCCAAGCCGGTCCGCCAGGGCCTAGGCTTTGAACTTTCTCGATTGTTCCGAATGTGAACTTCATTGCCACACACTCAACCACGTGTAAGTCTCTTGTGCTCATTATTAACAACGGCGATTCGGGTCATATCAGCGGTGCAGGTTCGAGGCTTGGGGGCAATGTAAACAAAGAAGCAAGCGAAGGCTGAAATTCTTCTTCGGATCCAATGTTGTGAGAGCACGTAGAGCTTTTTTGGTGGCGTCCGCCGACACTGCTGAGTTCCGTGTCAGGAGATGTTGGCCGACGCACGCCCGGCTGGAGACTAGCGCCCACTCTGCGCAACATTTTCCGGAGGACGTGTTAGTCTGTTGTTGCATTTGATGCGCACAACACATTCCGCAGGGCAGCTCGTAACCACAGTACGGCGCGCCATAGTGACTGGGGGTCGGCTCAAAAATAAATGACCTGAAATCCAACAAGTGCACAACGCAAAAATCCTATGCTCTACCGCGCTGCAGCTCGCGACACACAAAATCATTAATTTATGATATTAAAATTACACAAAAATCTATAAAAATTTCACAAATTCAAGAGCTAATATCATTTTAATTTTTAGAATTTTTTTTATTTGATTTTATAATGTTTTGTTCTTAATATTTGATTTTATTTATTTGTTCGCTGTGTTCGCTGTGTTCGTTGTGTTTGTGCTGTTCGTCATGAATTTTTTTTCAAATCAACTTTTTTACAACACAAAAAAAACAACTTAGAAATTTTGTGATGTAACATCGATCACATATAAAATATATAATGAATAATATTAGCATTAATATTATATAAAAAGTTATAATAATTTTGAATATTAAAATATAAACGTTCAGCTTTCATGTGATATTAAAATTATTAAGTTTCATAACGTTTTGATGTTATAATCGTGATTTAATATTTTTGCGTGTGTAATAATCTTGCATGATTTTGCGTTGTGCACTTGTTGGATTTCAGGTCATTTATTTTTGAGCCGACCCCCAGTCACTATGGCGCGCCGTACCACAGGCCATCTCCTGTTGCACACGGTGGGTCTCGGGCCATCTCGGGACAAGATTTGCATTTTCCCGGTTGGCAACATGTTGCGAAAGCTTAATGCTGGCTCCACATGGAAACAGGGCCTCCAAGTCCACGTTGACTGAGTGCGGCTGGAAGCCTAGTTGGCTCTCACTTTGGATCCGAACCGAGCAATGCCGGATGTGGAATCCCATGGGATAGCGATAGGCTCATACTTCCCCAACAAGCCAAATTCTGGGCTGTGACAATTATCGGCGCATTCTGGCGCTCTTCTCTGCATACAAAATTACGCCCAACATACGAGCAATATCTTAAAGTAGATAGAGCATTTCGCTTTGACAACGTCCAGCCGCAAGGTAAAATAAAATAGTCGGGAAAGGGGTGCTCCCACCAGGAGAACTTCTGCAGCGAAATATAATCACGGACCACACCGGCGCCGAAGTCGCTGTCATCGGTCCAAGCGGCTGGCAAGGTCCCATAATATTGCCACTTTCGACTCATGCCCGTTAAGGAGGTCCAAACATCTATGAACTTCTGCATTTTGGGACCTTTGTTGGATCATGTTGTCGATTGGTACTCCATATTTTGCTATCCTGGCTGATTGCCCTCAGAGGCCAACCCGATTCGTCCTAGCTTAGAATTACAAAACCACATCTCTTGCTTTCGACCTTTGCATGGTCCATTTCTGCGAACAGGTCCCATAATTGGCGCTCCAATATCGGGTTTTCAGCCCTCAATCTGGTTGCAAGCCTCATCTGTAGTTGGCTTGAGACCCTAGAGCACTTTTCATCATGACGCTCTGAGGTTGCTGGCTGGTTTACGAGACAACTCTGGTAGCTGGACGCGACACGAATGTTGCGAATATTCGAATCAAATATGAACAAATACTGCGGGATGTGGAGTGCACAATTCGCTAGAACCAGCAACTCTCAAGCGACCGGCGAACAATTTTCAAAAACCCTCATGTTTATCCAATGAGAACAGCGAAAGAAAGAAGGGGACAACGAAACGACAGAATGTGGAGGCTCGGAGAAAAAGAAAGTAGAAAAGGAGAAAAAGATGGAGAGGTTCACACTTCCCTCTATTTGTGAGCTCCAAAGGTTCAAAAAACTTATGAAGTAGCTGGTTTCAACCAAGGACTAACCAAAGGTAACCAGGTCATGGACGTCCGGACCATCCTTGGCATCGTGGAATTAATCCTTACCAGACTACTTCCTTCTAGTTAATATATGTAAATACTATCTACAAACATTCGAACAATATTGTCCCACCGCGGTCGCCTTGTTCGTCCAAACCCCTCCAGCTGTAGCCATAGGATGACGCCATAACCATCCGGTCCCCGCCCAGCCCCTGCATAAACAGGTGCACCAACCCTTCCGATATGTAATCTCTGAAAAAAGCCCTGGTGAGGCAAAAAATAAGGATGTCGGTACCCTGTCGATAAAACGATGATTGCCTAGTACATATATTAAAGGCGGCTGATTTCCGGCCGATCCAGCATTATGTGGGGCGAAAGAGCCAGTGCAGCTGCCGATATCACCCCCTCAGCCTGTAGGACTCCCTTCCCCCCAAGCCTCGACATAGCGTTCATGGAAACAGATACTGAATATATTGATAACAGCGACGTCGTGTATAGCCCCAATTTTAATCATCGAGTAGCTATGCTGGAACATAACATTGCACCAAAGGTTTCTCATCTCACGCAACGAAATATTCTTTATTCACCAGCGGAGATTGATTGGGCATATGAAGACCGCGGCACCTCGAAGAAAACCTCATGTAGCCTTCTGCAGCACTGGAGCCCCTAAACAGGATAGCGCAGCATTCGCGAAATATCACCAAGCTGGGTTCTACGCCTGGCTGATTATTAGAAGGGTTCCCGTGCATCCAGAAGGCCGCCGGATTCTGCATTGGATGATGGTATTATCGCCTGGAGGGTGGAAGCTCGTAATTGACGTTGCTTCTAGAATATATCTGTACAAAACAAAGAAATTTCGATACATGATCGCAAATTCTTGGGAAAAGGCCACAGTACTCTAGCTACTAAAGCTATTCGTTTCAGGTGATACTGAAAAAGCTGACCGCTTGAGAGTTTTGATGAAGTCAAGAAAATAATCTAAAGGGCGCGAGAAGGCAAACGGTATCGTTTAGGTCTAGCTGTTGTGAGCGAATCTAATTATCGCGCTATATTATAGACCTGATATGCTTACGAGTTGCATCAAGAGGTAGGTATACATAGCAATAGGGCTTCTAAAGCCAGAGGTATTGATAGTGGTGTAGGCAGTCCACCCCTCCAGGATTGCGGCCACATATCTCCGTCACGTAGCCAACTTTTTCCGTGGTCGTAAATTGTACCTATGGCTAGGGGTCTTGGTGATTTTGCCTTGTTTCGTCCTGTTCGCTGTTTTGCGGGAGGTAGGCCCCACAGACCCTTCTTTTCTCATATATAGGACATTTTCCAGAGTACCTTCCCTTCGAATTTTCTCTTCCAGATACGAGAATCTCGATATTCGCATCGTCTCATAAGCCCTTCGTCTGGCCTCCGCTCTTTCGGCTTCAGAAACCTTTTTCTCAACATAGGGCAAGAGCCGTCGCCCGAGTTCCTCGGGATCTATAGGGAAGCTGAGTTCATAGTACTGAAACGGCGTTGCTGACATTTCAAGTATCTATGAATCCTTGCTGCGGAGTCTGTAGGAGACTTAACGGTTGAATGTTTATCGAGTGCTTGACGGAGGAAACCTCTTGCAGCCGGTGTACGATTTATTTCTGTGTTCTGAGTTGCCCATAACGCGTTCGAGTTCCATAACAAGAATTCGTTCGGGTGCCTCCGAGATGATAACAATGCCACCAACGCGACCAGCCCAAACTCATGCGGGTATGTACCAATAGACCAATGCAGCAAGAAAGCGAGCCGTGCGTACCCGCTGCATCAAGCAATCAGAATTAAAGCTTTCGGAATCGCGGTCTATTCTTGACTTTCTGAGGCTATCTTACTAACGTATTTCAGCGTGTTATCCGTCTTGTTTCTATATACAGGGCACAGCTATAGTTCGTTCCTTGAAATCCTTTTTTTCCCTGTCAAGATGGTTACCTGTCGCAAGGATTGGTTATACAAATTACCCGTGCCCTGTCCCGGCCTTCGTTACCGTGGTTGGAGGCTATTCTTCTCGGTTAAATGCTCCAGGAACAATATCCGTCTGAAGGAGAACTCTGGGCAGGACTTAGCTATTTGTCCTAAAGCTGATTTGGACCCGGTTCGCCGAGGCTGCCCTTAAGTGTGACCATAGCCGCCTCGTATCTAAAAATGCTTGCCGGGACGCTAATTTACTGATCCGAAATTCTGATTTTCTAGCTCAAATTTTAATAAAACCAGTGAGACCAAATAAAACCTAGTCTCGTAGTAATAAAACCATATGCTTGTTTAGTCTCGGCGAACCTTCTTGTGTTGAATGCTTGTTGTCTCACAAGCTAGAACCCGACCTATAGCTACACACTAAGCATCTAATATAAACATACTTATGAGAGATGCGTAAAGTCTTTATCCAGAGTTAAGCCCTCTCGATCGGAAGGGACACATAATATAGGCGTTTTGCAAATTCTGATAACCGGATTTCCGTACACTTTTTATTGAAACCACGGTAGATACTCTGGGGCGTTTGGTATGTTTAACATAGTTTCTTAGAAGCGGGCTCTATCTAGAACAGACCCTAGAACGTATCCTCTAGTCCATTACCTGCTAGTGGTTCCTTTACATACTTGCCTCTTTAGGACTGTTGAGCGTGAGCTTATATGGATCGAAATCAATACTCAGGCCTTCGCCCTTTGCTGACCACTTACGAGAGTGACTAGGCTGAATCGCTCTTATTTTGATCATTCACAGCGGTGTTTCTGCCAGTATGCCAACGGCTTACAAGCCCCCACACAAAGGAATCAATGTCGCCTTGGTTCTTGTGTGCGGATAATGCCTGATCTAGTAGGGTGTTAATTTGGTATTTATGGTTCATTTTCTTGACCCCCGCTCCCTCAATCCAAGAGCCTTGAATGCTAAGACTTACTCCATAGAGGTGGGCCTTGGGGCTATGAACCAAGCTGGGCTCTCCATTCCGCGCTCGGTATCTCTATCATCTGGTTCCAAATATATCGGTTTTAAATACATACCCCCTAAAACATTTGATCATTCGCACCATGCCAGCGATCGATCAATCGATGTACATTTCCAAAAACATAAACTTAATGAATGGATTTAGTTTCTAAACGGGTATACTGAGACTTCAATATATGATTTCATGTAGCATAGACCTCGCACAAAAGTATATCCGATCCTGATATATGCAGTTTTCCTTTTGTGAGCACTTTCCCCGGTTTATTACCTATTAGGTTATCGCGCATCGAGTGTACTTACTCTCATAGGCCTCGTGAAAGCTTTGCATAACATGTACAGACCACGATTAAGCCCACGTTTGCCGACGAGATCCGGCGTTCACATTCGGGGAGTCGTCAGTTATACCCCACCCCATAAAATCCTCTCCACTGGAAAACCAGTATCATCAGAGATGATATCTGCCGGAAACCTTGGAAGAGTTGTACTGGACAGCAATGTGATATCACCAATACTCGACAGAAAACCGCCTAGTCCGTGGTTAAGGAGCGTTTTGGCACAATCACCTTTGGCGGTCTGTCGATATTCAATTATAGAATATATGTCGAGTTCAAGAGTCGGGGTCGAGATATCTACTACAGATATCAGCCGAATCCTGCGCGAACACAAAATTAAAATTTTGAACGGGCCGTGCGCATCTTATAAGAGCTCAATAATAGCTTTAGAGGTTTTAAAGATGAAGAAAAGGGCTATGTTGTCCGTGCCCACCAATTCACCGCGCTTTGACAAGGCAGCCGCCGAGGCCCAAAAACGTAGGTAGCTCCCGGAGTATGGAAGATAAGCTGCTATGGGTCGAGCAGGCTTTCTCGTGACCCAATGACTAATAGCAATCCCTTTGATTTAGATTGGCGAGGGGTCCAAAAGTCGAAGATAGACCTCGCCCTTTGCTGTGAAGGGCATACGCAAGGGTATGCATTTTTAACCAGCGATAGAAAGTTTGTCACTTTCTTTGAACGAGAGTTCACCAAAAGCGGAATTACCGCCTATTTTGTTTCTCCCGAATACCTCGTTGAATAGGTTCCTAGTCCCACTGTGGATCAATTATTATATGGTGTTTGAAAAAATCGTCAGTCCCCAAGGGTAACACATCTTCGCCGGCTGGGGTAGTGCCTCTGGAGAGGACTATCGACAGCTGTCACTAATTTATACCTGTTTACAAGGGTATTGTTACTGTGATGTTACACAGAACCCTGACTTAGTGCTAGCTGCCAGTATGTTAATAGGTCTAAGTAAACCTTCTACCGCACAAACCGGCTTGTTTACCCCAAGTCCTCTCAACCTCACTAGCACTAGCAGTAGCAGTAGCAGTAGCAGTAACTGTAGCAATAGACGTGTAGGCTGTAGGCGTAAAGGCTGTAGGCGTGTAGGCTGTGGGTATCACTACCCACCGCCGCTGTCACCACCACCACTATTATCAAAACCTTTGTGCAAAGGATATTGAAAACCAAAAACGCGACTTCGGTCTCACTGACATGCTATTGGGAGTCTCCTGCAGACCATTTACGGGGGTATACGATCATAAACCCAGGAATACCTACACCCTCTATAGGAGGATCAAAATTGACCCACAGTGAGTCCTAACTTCTTTGCTATCCAGCCCTTCCGCCGTTCGTAGCTCCTTTTTCTTTGTCTTCTGATTTTGCTTTTTCTCTTCCGCTGGGACTGTGTTCGACTACCTCGAACATAGAGCTTTTTTTCTTAACTTTTTGTTACTTTCTGGAGCGAACTTCTGGTGTAAGTCCTTTAGTCAAGTCACTATACGCAGTCGTTCGAGGAAAACATATTAATATTAGAGTTCCTATATATCGGCATGCGAGCGTTTAAGTACTAACGGCTAATGACTATTTTAGGAGATGTAGTGCCAAACGCAAAATCGATCGCGCCTGTTTCTGTACCAACAGAATACCTGGATTCCTTTTAAACTTGAAATGAAAGCTTATATCATCCTAAACGATAAAGCTATGTTGCTGGTATGCGATTAATGTTGTAACTTAGAAGATTTCTGAATAATTTCCATCCTTAAAATAATATCATTTGAACATCATTATATAATTGTATCCTATCTCGGTAGGCCCATGAGCTCCAGATCTAGTTATCCTCGCCACCCGGGTTAACTTTATGTGGGTAAAAAAAACGCCAAAAGAAAATGCAACAACGCACATAAAGGCCACGTAAACCGCACAGAGCGTTCGTCAAAATAACTTAATTCGAATAGAGTCTGAAACCTTTGACCGCCGGAAAACGAGTAACCACAGCGTCGCCACAGAGCAATCGAAAAAATGCTGCCCAGGATTTTTCCAAGGGTCAACTTTACTTATATGAACTTCTGCTCAAGGTCTAGGCCATACCTGATAGTCAGTAGGCCTGTAGACACGATAACTCGAACTACCAAGCATATCAGAAGATTCGAGTCAAGCGCCCGCGCCGATGGAGACGCAACAAATTCTCAATCCATGGTAGCAAGCTTCATCCGAGAATTCCAGTTTGCTAAAATATCGTTCACAGCCGCAGGAACCCTCAAACTTCAAAAGTCGTGGGCTCAATATCCTGAGGATTATCTACCCGGAGGTTGTCAAGACGAACTAGTGGATACTCTCAACGAAGAGCTTTGGAAGGACCCTGAGAACGATCTTGAAGGACAATTCTATCGAACATGCTCGTGGGAGAATTCTGACCCCGCCGCGAGCTTACCGAAAGGTGCGCCTTGGCGTAATGAATTTGCATTGCGTCGGTATCGGCGGTATAAGGCATACATGATGTGGGAGGCTCTGTATCATCGATCCGATCTGTTTAGGGCCCTGATAGATGGCGAGGAACATGGTTCAGAGCTTTTAAGGCAAGAAGACTCGTTAGTAGACTGTCCATTCTGGGAATTATTGGAAAATTTGTATTGTTGGGGCATAGTAAATCGGCAAGATGTCGATAGGCTGCCAGATCCGTCGGTATATCTGCGCGGGACGGCTGGAGACCACAGTACGTCATTTGGGTCGGTTTAGCCAGAAATCGCACCTGCCCCGGCCACTATGTTAGTCACCTTTGTATACTTATTCTTAAATATATTGATATGCGATAAATCCCTATTCAAGATACTGCTCACTATAAGTAGGGAAGCAGCTGGTAAACAAAAGACGTCCCGTATGGAAGAACCCCACTGGGGTATTTGCATTGGTCACCTCGTCTTTTTTACCGTCGCTTGTTCGTCTGATATCACGATAAGCATTGAATGGTCTCCCTCTACAACAAGTAATCACGATTATAGGCGATCGGCTCAAGCTTAAGTTGAAAACATTACTTACTACTATGGGGTCGGGGATGCACGATGTGGTAAGAATGGACTACCTCAGACGAGCGCCTGCTACGCCAACTGGCAGGCTCTCCGCAAACTCAATGGTAGCAACAGAAAATTATACTCGCCACATGACCGAATGGTTTCAATCTGCCAGTTTACAGCAGACCTCCAACCACTGCAGCTATAGGATTTGAGGGCGATAAAGAAGGGTCTTAAAAGTGCCACTACTCTGGGCGCCAGAGGGTGGAGCTAGTCTAGCTAACTTAGAAATTCAATAGCTTATCAAATAGACAAACGAAAAAAAAAGCAGGGTGCTAGAAAACTGATATTCAGTTGGTGGGATGTTTGAAGACATTGATTATAATCTCAATAACTCACACAGACGCGAATCAATCGAAATTAGAGATCCACACATAACCAGATCCTAGCCGAATCGGCTTTGAGACTCGGGCCTTTATCATTTGAATATGAACTCCACCCTGTTTATCAACCCGATTTCCCAACTTTTGCCAAATCTCCTAACAAAACCCACGATCAAGATCACAGTGTTATAGGTTCGTTCTAGATCTTGACTGGCGCTGCCCGGACTCAGTCTGGGTGCCGCAACAGGCCGACGCCCACTGTGCTTGCACAAGTGACTTGGTGGTCCGGGTGCTACCAATTGTTATAAGCCCCCTATCTATCTATCTGGAGTCAGGGGCGAACGGTTACACACCGCTGACAGCACCACGCCTGCCCTATTTATACTGCATCTACCTACCATGCCCCCAGATGGTTCATGATACGCTCCCGTACCGCTTCGACGTCTTCCGATTGCCCTTGAGCCAGGAGTCTGAGTCGAGCTAGGACATCTCTGCACTGGGCAACTGACAAATTGTTAGTACGCCAGATTGTAAAGCTTCCACTTGAAGGGAGAGCTCTTACTATCGAGACTCTGCATTGCTCCTTTACTACTAATCACCCCTTGCAAATAAACACCACTGGGAGCTTTTAAGGGGCTACCGGAGGTTGCAGCAGCATTGTACATCCTTATTGGGTTTAACCTCGCCCTGTATTAAAAAGTAATATCAGTATCCAGACTTTTGGCAAATTCACTGGCTAAGGGCTTCGAGGGACTGTAATACTTACTTTTCCTCGAGACAGTCAAGTCGGGCGTTGATGCCGTTAAACTCAGCCTTCATCCCGTAAAGTTCGGTTTTTATGCTCTTTACTTCGCGTTTGAGTTCATTTATGGCCTCGAGAATCGCGGCAGAGTCTGCCATTGCTGAAAGGTCTGGCATACGGGCTGCTTGGGTCGTTATCTGGCTTATATCTGCGAGACTGCCGACGACCTCGTTGAGATCTGGTTGAAGGTTCGCCATTCTAGCGAGACGACTTGATAGTATTTGTGAGAAATTGGATAGATATGTTGTCGGATTTCAGTAGAAGGATGAAGCGAGTAGCTATCGAGTCAAAAGGCATGTATAGATAAGATGACTTTGTCTTCAATCAATCAATCAGTCAATCAGTCATCATAATCTAATAGTATTAGCTATACTGAACTGTTTCTCGAAGCCAGGCCGTACTTAGACTAGGCCGTACTCAGCCTCGTAGTTAGCAAACTTCGTACGAGGGAGTAAGCACAACGGAGGATAGTCCTTACAGGGTTGGATGAGGGGATAGATGGATGGATGGACGGAGAGGTGGTGAGGTGGTGAGGTGGTTAGATGGTTTGGTGAAAGTGGGGGGAAGATGTTAGAAGGAGGCGATAGTGAAAATGCCACACACTTCTGTATGAGTTTATTTATAGCGAATATTCCACGCCCTAGTTACTGAGTGGACAACCGATTGCCTGAACAACCATATCGAGGCAGGTTGTATTGGTCCCGTTGCCATGCACCAGGTTCAACACAAGAGCCACAGCTTGTATCCCGTCTCTCAACCTTGCAGACGAGCTTCCAATCCGGCTTGCGATATCTTTCACGACACAATCCCAATCAAATATTAAGAATTAGCCTGCGCCTTCAGCCGGCAACCGACAGTCCCAGTCGATAAATCCAATTGTGAGGCATCTCAAGATCTTAGAGTGGATTTTACAATCTAACTATTGCGGATTCATCTGCTTACAGTTCCTCAAGTACACCTTCCAATCTCACCAATCCGTAGCGTTTGTCAAGGTAGCCATCATCTATTCTTATTGTTCGTCGAAAAGATGGCTGCTGCAGTTCTTTCACGCAATTCCATCATTCCCTGGCAACCAAATCTTCATGATTGCAAACTCAATAATAAACGATACGCCGTATACGCCGCGCGTCTGTTTAATCAAGAAAAGAAGCAGCTCGAATCACTTCTTGACCCAAAGAACTTTAACGCCACAACTGGCGTGTATCTTCGCTCAGTTGAGACGTTTTCTGGCTGGGGTCAGCTTGTGATCCAGACTAGGGTATACTGCAGAAAGGAATCAGCGGCGAATAAAGATGCGATAGTAAAAAGAGAGTTTATCAAAACTTAATTCACAAACCAAGAGAATGTTGTCAGTTGCTTTGGGGAGCGAGTTCCGGACTGCGAGCTAAATTTGTGAAAGGGAAGGTATAATTGTATAAAAATCATTATAAGATATAAACATGTTGTTCTAAAAAGGCCCCGTCCGAGCATTTAAATAGAGATATTTCCACAGTATTGGTTATTTGTTTTATTCCATAAAAAAAATCAAAGAGTAGATAGGGAAACATCAAAACTATAATTATTTGTCACGGTAAAATTGTAAAATAAATTCTATTATTTTGAAATATTTTTATAGAGATTTTGTTATAAAATAAAATATAAAAACCATTTTTAAAAAAGATTATTTTAAAATTTGAAAAACTTTAAGTAAGGCTTGTAAGATGCTGTTAAAGATATTTTTAATAATGATAAATCTTTCTTTAAAGTTGCTTGTAATAGTTTTGGTGTTATGGTGGGTAAATATGAGTGTTTGAGGCCTGTTTCCAGACCAGATTTTCAAGTTGTAATGTCATATTGAATTATTCTATGGAAGCCTGCGGTTTAGTTCAAAGATGAGAATGATTGGCATCTGAAACCTGGCAAGAAGATGCTGATTTGCTATGGCAATATAATAAGAAATGTAGTTACTGCGTTTGATGCAACACTCGTTGATAGAAATGAGTCCATAATCTTCGCTGGAGTGCTGGCACTTCACGGTAATTGATATTTATTGTATTATATGAGCCGCTTTAATAAGAGGACTAGTTATATAAGCAGTACGCTTCGATTGGTATCATCGATACAAAGCGCCTTTTAATTGGCCCGCTAGCCGAATAGAGGCATTCGCTACATGCTAGAATTTTATCTATCCAAAACATTCCGGTTAACTAGAGAGAGTAACTAGAGCTCTCCAGCTAACTACTGGTTACGGGTGTTCCCTAGCGCATGGCCCCAACAGATCTTAACTAGATCACTTCATGGGGGTTATCCAAGTCCTACATCAATGGATCTCCCAGGGCCATCCCTTCAACGAGAAACCCCCGGATTTTGTGCTCACAGCTTTACTTTTACCCTGTTATATGAGGCAAATTCAGGTTTCCATCCGGGGGGTAGAGCACGTTATTTCTCATAAAAAACCCCGACATGATTTGATAGAATAACACTTTTGTCCCCAATAATATATTTACCTTCAAACAGCCGATTGAGATTGTCTCGTACAATTGAGGGCTTAAAAAGGAGCTGTCATAACTGGCCTATTTCTGGGTTCGGAATGTTTTGGTCTCTTTTCTGGCGAGTCCCAGACCACGATGTTAAACCATTCAACCCGTTAACCACAACAAACCCCCGAGGAAAAAAAGGCTCACAAACCTTGACCGGGGGTATCGCATCCTTCCAACGTTTTACCTTCGACTATAAAAATGGCCATCTACGCCGCCACTGACTATTCGGTGTGCACGCGGGAGATTTCTCGATATTTGAACTAATAGTACAACCAAAAATGTTGGTTAGGTGATGATCCGGAGAACCCAACAAAATATAAGGTTGGCCAAAAAAAGAGTCTCTCAGACGGGGAATCGAACCCCGGTCGTCCGCGCGCTTTTGGTTTTTTGTTTGTTGCTTCAGGCTTCAGGCTTTAAGTCTTCGTCCATCCCCAACTGACAGGCGGAAATCTTGACCATTGGACCATCTGAGATGACAAACTATTCTAAAGTGTACAATCTATCAAGGATATCCTGGTTCTAATCCTGGTTGAGTGACAAACTTACCTAACTCAGCTTAGCACGGTATTTTACAACGTTTTCAACACAAAGCTAAGTTGGCCAGCCAGAGAGGTAAAACTCCCGATACGAGACTTCTTAATTTTTATTACATCAATCAAAAATAGTTCGAGGATGAAGGCGATAAAATAATTGAGAATCAAGCTACTGGTCATTGGAGGGTATTTTTGCGCGGCAGATAAATAGTAAGATGGGGAATTTTTGTTTAGTATAGACGGAAATTAGCACGAGTTTATATAATTATGACTAGGCAGTTGATTAGCGCAAGACTATGTTCCGGCATAGCTACTAAACGCTGTATCGCGGCCTCTGGGGAGGTGGTGGTTGTGACAGTCAGGGCGACGGCGGCGAGACAACTTCCTTTGCAGATAATATCTGTACCGAGGTATATACTAGGGATTAGAAGGAAGTAATCAGGCTATGAGCCTGACATCATGACTCCATCAAAAATTAATTACAGGACATCAAGGATGGCCCAGACACCCATAACCTACCTACCTACCTACCTATCTACAATACTCGGCCAGAACCAGCCGCTCTAGAACTCTTTGAACCCCTGAAGCCCACAAATAAAGAAAAATATGAACCTCTCCATTTTTTTCTCCTTTTCTACTTCCTATCTTTCCGAAACTTCACTTTCTACCTTTTCTTTGTTTTTCTTTTTCTTCTTTCCCTGTTTGCTCTTAAGTTTGATGATATGATTGTCCCCGGCTTATTACTAGAAGAACAAGGGCTCCAGTAAATAGTGGAAGTTCATTCGTGCAGAGCGCCCCAAAATCACTGTTTTAACGGGACCTCATGCTCACCGAGGGCTGGAAGAGGGACTAACGCAAGATTCGGCCCGTTACCTAGGCAGCTAGTGAAATTTCTTGATGCCGTTCCGATACTAAAATAAATCCGCCGAATCGTAGAAATCGATTGATTCTCTATCGTCAAGAGAGCGGAAGGTCGAACTTAACGTTGCTCCCAGAATATATCTGTAAAATAGTAAGGTGCTCTCGAGATAAAGGACCACAAATTCTCTTTGGGGAGGGAGCAGCTTCGGTACAATACTAATGCTATTACCCACGCCATACTGACAAGTCTTACTGAGAGGACGTATGACAAGGGTCCGGGTTCAACAAAGCTATCTATCAACTGATACTAATATTTCCCCTTGTCAAGTGAGCACCTCAATGTTTGAATAAACATTAGAGACGGCGTGCACATCAGTAGCTATACATTATCACCCCAGATTAAACAGAACGTAGTAGATTCCACAAGATGATTGATTCAAAACACTACCTTCTTGTGCGTACGTGATAAGATGAGAAAGAGTTTATATAAATATAGTTCCGACCTTTAGACCAAGCGCCCAGTGTCGAACCATAAGTTTTCAAAGTATCCATATATGGGCCTGCTACTAATATTAGAGGTTTGCAACTACGTGGGAATTTGTTGTACATGATGTACACAGTATAAGGGTACCTTCTTTTAGCCGGGCATGATCAAATAATCCAATATCTCAGATAGTCCGGCATTTTGGCCATCAGCCTGCCGATCTACTTACCTTCAGCTTGTCTACCTAGGTACTCACCTATTGAACAAAGTGTTCCAGAATAAATAATGTATTTTTTGGCGATCTTTCAAAACTCCCTCCGAGTACCTGGTAAGGCTGAAAAAGTTCTAGGGTAAAATAAGTTCTTTTCTTTCAGTTGGCAAAGTTCCCACCTTTCATTCAGGTAAATACAAAATCGCCAATATCCTGCTTTAACGTTAATAGTTAATATAATTTCGCAATCCCGGTCTATAGCTTCCATAGACATTCGTTCGATGTAGATAGACTGATCGTTATAAATAGGTGGGTCTTTAGCGGCCGGGCACGAACGCGGTCCCAGTAGAAACGCGGCGAAAACGGCTGCGGTGCAGGCAGGCAGGCACACCATGATTTTGCTGTTTATAAATTTAGTGCATAAATTCGAGTGCAAGACTTGTAACAGAAAGATTTACTAGATTATCATCAAATCACGATATTGCCATGATAAACAAGACATGTAGATGTATGGACGTGGTAATTACATCGAGCCGAGGTTTCAACGCTCGCATCGCCTAGTCTCGTAACCGCATCGCCCAAGCCTTGAAACTCGGAACGATTACTTTAAAGACTATATACCTTACGAAAGGACGAGAAGGCAAATCCGATATAAAAAATGGCCCATTCTTCAAATAACGCTGCTATCCCGGGACCAGCTCCCCCAAATTCTCCGTATATCGATTTCCACCTCCCGCGTCCATGGAGAGCAATCTATGCGAATAGCACTCTACACCGTCTCCCCCACACCCCTACGGATATTCAATATATCCGAGAAATCAGAAGAAGCTCTCAGTGGATATTTTTCTTTTTCCAAGAACGAATGTTCGAAGTGACGGTATGTTGTGAAAATAATATTTTGCATCCATATCTATTAATATTGGTAGGCCTTGTAATATAGCAGCGCTGGAGCGCATATAAGTGCCAATGTTTATAAAAACACTAGAAAAATATTTCATAATCAGAATTATATCTAACAAATCGTCTTATTTGTTCACATAAACAACTAACAGAAGCCCCATTCTATACACACTAATTAATATCACAAGATCTAACAACACTCATTTAATTAAGCACCAATAAGCCTAAAACCATACCGCCCACATCACCATCAATCTTCAATTAAGAAAATGGCCTGCAATCGTCATAATCTGCGTTATCGCTACTATACAAGTCGCATTGATTGCCATAAACAACTGGGTTCTCAATATACAATGGCTAGAGATCGCGCAAGTCTGCTCACAGGCCATAGAGACTGTATTTGTATCTGTTTTTTTGAGCCGAATCGTTCTAGTAGGTTTTTATATCTTCCAGCGGGTCTCATATACTCGCTCTAAAAGTATACTTCTTCGATGCAGAGGAAGTAGGTAGGGTGAGGCTTTTCAAGTTTCCTTCAAATAATTTTATGAAAGAGGTCAGCTGTAAAAGCTAATATCGATCTGATAAAGAGAATAAAAGGGCTGATTGGTATGCTCCCCCTCTCCTCTCACATCCCAAATTCTAATCATTCCATCAGCTGACGCAGACGCTAATCGCTTGCCGTCGACAGAGAAGGCGACCGCGGAAACCGCATTAGTATGCTCTTCCAGCCGTTTCACCACCTCCCCAGTTATCACATCCCAGAGTCTGATCTCTCCACCACCCGATCCACATGCCAGCAACCTACCAGCGAAAGAAAAAGCAACCGCGTCAATCCACTAATCATCCACTTTCAGCCGTTTCACCTCCTTTCCAGTTATCGAATCACAAAACCTGATCATTCTATCTTTTGAACTAAATACCAGTCGCTGTTATCAGGGGGGAAAGTGATCGCCTGTACCCACTCACATTCCAGCCGTTTCACCACCTCTCCAGTTACCGCATCCCACAGCCTGACCGTGCTATCATTCGACCCGGGCCCAAAATTTCATATCATACAATTTCTCAATTCAGAAGCTGCAACATGCCAATACTCCATATTGAAGTATCTCACGAGCTCGAGAGTACAAGCGGGCTCAAGATCGGAATACCAAGATATCCGCAAGGCCCTAGATAGCTGGGGTATCGCAATAATCAACAGGCCATGCACCAGTTCAAAAAGCACCAAGTTCACTTGTAGAGTTCTTAGCCTAGAGTACGAGCGCCGTTTCCCAACCCCCCCAGTCAGCAAATCCTTCCAGACGTTGAAGCAGTACCAAACCGACCTCGAAGGCGCCAAGACATGTAGGTATTCCCTGATCATTATCGCGATATCGTACCAGACATCTCTACAGTCACGTATACACACAACTTAAAAATAATTACGTAATTACGTATAGATCGGGCTAATCTGTTTCTGTTATATGTTTCTATAGTTTGGTCCAAGAATGCCCCCGCGATGCGGATGGACCTAGCGCTGGCATGCGGAAGCCACGCGAAAGGCTACTCCTTCCTCACAACTGACTGGAAGTTCTTCGACTCATTCAAAGACGCCTTGGACAGGGAAAGTGTGAGAGTCTTTTGCATTAGCAGCAAAGACCTCAAAAATTTCTGAAGCCCGATTGAAAGTCGGGCCCTTTTAAACCGTCCATTATATTTCCGTACGTGACAAAATCAATGAAACGTGCAGGCTGTCCGCGTGCATATATATAGGAGGAATTCTATAGAACTCTTGACCATAGCCTCGAATCCAAGTACTGGCGCTTGAGCAAAAGCCAAATTTGCAAAATTGGGGTGCGCATTATGTATTTATTGATTCAGTACTTTAGTGAGATTCCCGTTCATCTATCTCGCCGTAAGCATTAGGGATATATATGCCCGTATATACGTATATACTCCGGACTATTGCTTTGGTAGATTTATCTGTCTAGGTAGGTATGTACTTAGTAGATACAAGATACTCGGGTGTCATCACCTATCTGATGAAACCTGTAGATTTCCGGTCATTCTGGTCTCCTTCACAATGTAGAAGCAGGAAGGGGGTAATGGATGGATGGATGGAGGGAAGAGGGAGGGGCTTTCAAGACCTCTGAGAAAGAAATACAAATCTATGGTTCAAGATGATCAGATCGATGATAGAATCCTCCATCTCGCTTGGAAGCTGAAGAGACGATATCACAATGCAAGTCGACTTACAACCGTGACGTCGACCGCCCGTTTGGGGTCCTGGTACGCAGTAGTCATTCATATCCGGGTCCCCGAACGCCGCTCCCTCACAATTTTCCATCGGGTCGTCGAACATATCTTGTTTCCCAAGGGGGGTTACCTGCAGAAACGTCTAATAAGCACGTATATCACAGAATTTAGCTCTTCCGCTCCCCAGTATGCAAAGGTAGGCATAAATACTTAAGTATGTTTTGGGGAATATGAATTAACTTACCAAATACACAAAACCGCTTTCCTGCAGCAGTATTGAGTGATAGAAGGTCGATATCAGACTGCTCCGTCAGCCTCTTGCGAGAATTTCTAGCCTCGTGATTGGCCCGAGGCTAGGAGATATGGTATTCACTTTTCCTGCGGCAGACTGTCGTCTAGGACCGAGACTAATTTTTCCAATCTTCTGAGCAGTTTATTGCTGTTGTCCCTAGACTAGACTATGTGTTGGCCGAGAGTTTATCGAGAATCATCACTTTATTCTGGGCCGGCCCGGAGTCTTACACTTCAATGTCAACATATGTACATCCATGGTTGGAGAAGCCTTTTCAATTTTGGATGCCATTATTAGGAGGCTAGATACTTTAAATAATCTCAACCAATTATTTTCTGTAGAGTCCGTGTCATTGAAATCCGTCTACTGTTTTTTACTAGTTATGTAAATTTCAATTGCATGTCTGTTGTTCGAAGCCCGTCTTCGAGTTTTGATCAGTCGTATAGTGGGCTTTCAATCAACGTTACATTCCGTCACCACTAGAGAAATATGACTCGATTTCGTATTATCCTCATATCGCCCAATAAGATCTTGATACGTTATTATTGCAAGTAGACGATTTCGTGTCCTGCACTTTTTGAATCTCGCCAGGACTAGGACCAACTCTTGCGTTTCCCGACGGGGAAATTAGACCTTTCCCGTATTTCGATAAGCCCAAGATTGAAGTTGAATAAGCCCGTAAGCTTCGCACTCTTTACGCTATAAATTATCATAGACCTCTTGTATCGATGGTCTTTTAAATTTCCAAGCCTATCGGTTGTATTTGATTACTTATTCTTCACGTCACTAACCCAAGAAGCGTCGAAATATATCCAAGTTTTAGTTTGAAGGTATATTAATTATATATGAAATTAATATAATGTCAACTAGTTTTATTTCTTCGTTATCAAGCGTTGATGTACGCACGTGCGTCGTCGTCGTCCTACCCGTATTCCTCTGCTTTGTAGTGAGGGGTTGTTCGTCTGAGAAGAAAGAAAATCGGCTACCGCTGCCGCCCGGACCATCACCTAAGCCTATTCTGGGAAATATGCTGGATATACCTACCGGAAAAACTCCGTGGTTAGCATGGGAAGAACACTCTAAGACCCTTCAGAGTACGTATTGAAACCGATCTTGATACTATATTTATAACCTATGGCGTTAACGGGTGGAACCAATAGGCAATGTCATCCACTTTGAGGCACTCGGACAGCATATCGTCGTTATCAACAAGCTTGACAAGGCTATCGAGCTTTTGGAGAAGAGATCTGCAATCTACTCTGATAGGCCTTCAATGCCAATGTTGAATATGTATGTGAGTCCCAATGATGAGTCCATGGTAAGATCAGCTAATGGGTTTTTCCGGTAGGATCGAATATCAATTCAGTTTCGGTCTTATGCCCTACGGTAACGACTGGCGGCGCCACCGCAAAGTTTTCCATCAAAACCTCCATAGTCATATGGTTCCACGGTACAGCCCAATTCAAGAGGAGGAAGCCATTTCATTCGCTCGTCGTCTCCTCAACTGTCCTAGCGACTTCTTCCGCCTTACGCGAGGGTACGTTCGAGTAGCCACAACTTCGAAAGCCCATTTTTGACCCTCGTTCTCCCTGCAGGTTGTTTTCTGTTAGTATAATGCGAGCAACATACGGCTTTGACGAAATCGAATATGAAGATGACATGATCCGCGATGCCGAAACACTCCTTGCATCATTTTCCGAAGTTATAGTCCCAGGCCGATACCTAGTAAACCATTTTCCCATACTGAGGCACATTCCGGCATGGTTCCCTGGAGCGGCTTTTCAACGAAAAGTCCAAGAAATGACTAGGCTTTCAGAAAAAGTCTGCTGCGAGCCGTTCGAGCTGTCGAAGGTACGTGGTACTATCTTTGTATCGATATCCCACATAGATTCAGAATATCAATACTTTTGTTTTAGCGCCGAGGACACGACAAAGGTCTTCCAAGCATGGCCACGGATTGCCTTAGGAAGCTTCCTGAAGATGGGATCGCTCGACTAGAGGAAGAAGTAGTTATCAAGAAATCTATGGCTAACGCTTTTGTCGCTGGAGCTGATACGGTAGGATTCGCAGACTTTTTCTTACTAGAAGTCCGACGTGCACTAATAGAATTTAGACAATTGGCTCCGCTCTCGCTCTTTATCTCGCTCTTTCGATGCACCCTGAGGTCCAGCGAAAAGCTCAGGCGGAGCTTGACGCCGTTGTCGGTCCTGAAAGGTTTCCACTGGTGCAGGATAGAGACCAATTGCCTTACGTGCAAGCCATTGTCAAAGAGGTCACTCGCTGGCATACCGCTCTTCCTATGGGTAAGTTATAGCTTAGCGACTTATGTTTAGCTCTCTATATAACGAGTCTCGTATATATAGGTGTCCCCCGTCGATGCATGCGAGACGATGAACTTGATGGGTACCATATTCCCAAGGGTTCAATAGTAATGATTAACCAATGGTTCGTTTTATCTCTCTTAACCTTTGAATTAATGTCACGATTCTCCGCTCAGCTAGTATACTTCCTTCGTCTCATAGGGCTATCAACCATGATACAGACTTATACGACGACCCCATGACATTCAACCCAGACCGTTTCATGAAAGACGGTAGACTTGATCCTTCTGTTCCGGATCCTGCCCACGTTTCGTTTGGCTTTGGCCGTCGGTAAGCTACTTTGTCAATTGAAAGCACGCTCTTCCTCTTACTGGTACTTTTTAGGGTCTGTCCCGGAAGGCATTTCAGCAACGATTCCGTCTTCATTTTCGCTGCGACACTGATGGCACTCTTTGATATCGGACAAGCAAGGGATGAAGAAGGAAAGGCCATTGAAAACGAGAGGCTTGATGTGACCTCTGACGTTGTTTCGTAAGTTATATCGATCCAGATTCGTGTTATCGAACCAGGTTGCAGCTGGGTACTAAAACGATTACGCATACAGAGCTCCATTACCTTTCACTTGCGAGATTACACCTCGTTCCGCTGCCGCCATTTCCCTGATTAACCGTGGTCAACGGACACTGTGATGACACCGAGGATATCGCAAGTATGTGTAAACTAGCTTTATATATCCAACAATTAACTGGAAGCAATGACTATTGTAAGCCTGGTTCAGAAATCAGCCGTCCAGATTTACCGTATATATACCGCAGATGGGTAGCTTCGTATTGGCCATGTCGACGGCCCAATCTCTCGCTCCGATATGACTAGTAAAATTTGATATCGTTATGTCTGGTCTCGTACGATACCAATTATATCCTGTCAATGATATCTACAGCTCTGACGAACAGAGTGTAAGCCCAGTGCCCATATATGGAAATGATCTCTCGTGCTCTCTTGACTTCTAAATTTTGAGAATATTTGCATATTCCAGTCTCGTAACCATTCATACTCTAAATATTTCTATTCTTGATAGGATATATCGATAACTACCTTAGTTACAGATAGGTATACGTTTTCTGACAAATGTGCTCGTTGGCGAACAACAGTATTACGTACTGAGTGAGTTTGAGAATAAACCTTTAGAAGCTATGCGCATATATAAGGCGGTCGCTGCCACGTAAGTACATGTCTAAGTTGCAAATATAAACCAAGACCCATACAAAATCAAATCCGAGATGGACATACTCTTCGCCTACAGAACGAGACAGCAAGGAGGGGCCGGACCGAGCGTAACCCAGCCTCCAGCCTACACCAGCACCGTGTACAGGAAGAGCGAACCCCCTCCCACAAATTCCAACAGCTACAACACTAATCTTGACAATGGCTCCCCCTACGGTCACATCACTGCTATCGATCCCACGGAGTTCATCCCACACAAAGCAAAAACCCATTTCTTTAGCGGATACTGTTGCCAAATACACAAAGACACGCTGTTCAGCATACAACAGCCAAATGCGAGCGAAAGTACCAGTTACTGTGCCAGTTGCGGCAAATACAGCAATAACGAGTTCAAGATAACATCAAGCACACTTGAATGCCTCTTGTCAGTCGCTCGAAGCTCTGCCCTCTTCAGCGCATCACGTCTAAGACATCGACGTCGAAGCTTTCCATTAGTAGCACATATGATTTATCAACGCAGGAACCGTGCTAGGGCAGATGATGCTGTTAATTTGATCAGATTTGCATGCGACTCTCGTCTCAACTCCGTTCTAGAGTATCAGAAATGCTTTCAGACCTGCAAGGATGCGACGAAGGCTGTTGTTCATGTTCTCCAGGGTAGGGGCAAAAATCTCCAGCGAAATTTTCATGTCACAGTCGAAATATATATCCAACGAATCCTATTATCGGATCTTGAGCTGAGACTATTACCGGATTTATAGAGGCTTTGAACCGCTACGATAGTGATCCAGATATCCTATGGAGTTTATTGATGCATCAAAGTGTCAGCTTCGCCTGGGAGTCCAAAACCGCCATGGAAACATTAGAAACGTGGTCAAATATATTCAAAGAACAGGAGGGCCAACCCTTTCAGAAGTGGGATCGAAAGACTCTGCTACAGAACATGAACAAGGCTCGGAAAAACTATAAAAAGAGGATGCACGAGCAACCAGTAGGTCCCCAGCCGTTCTTAACTTTCGATTCCCCAGGCCTCGGGGGAACCACAAATTATACCTGGACTGGGCTAACAGAGAACACTTTGACCTACACAGGGAGAGCAATGTGTATGCACCTACGTCAGTCTATCAAACACCACCTTCTTCCAACGTTTAAAATACTTGCTGCTTGGCCCAGCCGTCTGCCAAAGCTGTAAGGGGAGAAGGACGATCCGGCCGTGGGGAGCAACGGTACCGAGCCTTTAGACTCAATCCTAGTACCCCTTGATCAGACTACTCCGTGCAAGCGTGTTAAATATATTAGCATGCACAAGACTATAGCCTCCAATCGAGGCGCTGATGGAGGCTACGGCAAGACTGTACTTACTACTTGCTACTTCCTATACATGCACTCTTGTCCTGTTCCTGACCTTTGGGCAGCAAACAGTCTAGGTACGAGACAATATACATTTCACGTATCTAGGTAATAACCTTGAATGATATTCAGACGCTGGTTTCATGGAGCCAGCGATATGGTACGCACTGCGCGTGATCAATAGTATATTTTAACAGTGCCTGATGACGCAACCGCGCAACCGGGGCTGGGCACGACCATAAGATCGCCTATTACCCAGGAACTTAAGTATATAAGCACTTACCCTTACTTCCTACCTACTTACTTTGGTACTCAAGTACCCCGCCTACCTGCTCAAGTACTTACTTGGTGCCTACGTACTTACTGTGCTGGAAAGCGGGGTGTGATTGATATGGTAGTGATGCCGTACTGGTGCCGTATTTTGCATCAATCCAGATTGGAATTTTCAACTGCATTAAAACCGGTATATTGGTAATCAGATTATATTATTATAATGTATTGGAATCGTAATACAAGCTACAATGGTATTCACTTCTCGTGAGCATGTATAAGTATATAAAAGATTAATTTATAATTTCAGCATTATGACTTTGCGACTTTATAGCTTCACAGCTTCGCAATCGAGCAAACAGGCTGGCTGGCCATGGCCACTGCACAGCCTGTATATGTACGCACGCACACAAAAGTGAATTCACGATGAAGCAACCTATTCTATATCGCGAATACCACAACCCCATAGCCAATAAAATGATCTTGAAATAATGCATATATTACACTGAATACTAGATTGGCACATCAACGCGCATTGGATGCAATCTGGATTGTAAAAACGACTGGTTTTAGTGCACGTTAAAATCACAATCAGATTCGTATGATATTGAAAAACACCGACTTTTCAGTACAGTAGGCATACGGGACTCCCGGCTTCCTCACTGCTCCACTCCAATAACACCGATATCGCGATCTCGATCATCATTCACAATGGAAACGGCATATGAATACCTGGGGTAAGTAACTGATCGCGAGGCTCGAGGGTGCAGCAGAGATATCGAAAGCTAGCAGCATCTCGGATATTATCCATTGGCTACCCTAATTATTGCTGGAAGTCGGATATATCTTTTAGTCCTGAATATATTCTAACATCTATCTGCGAACAGACTCGACAAGGTATACGACTGGATCCTCGGCGGGCCAGCACCCGACCATCAGGGACCGGCGCCGGCGCCCTCCCAGCCATCCAGCGGCCATCCAGGCAGTAGCCATTCAGAGCCCACCTACCCGGAACCAGGCCAGCCAGTTCCAAGCCAGTCCACCTCCAACCAGTCCGCCTCCAACCAGTCCGCCTCCAACCAATCCGCCTCCAACCAATCCGTCTCCAACCAGTCCGCCTCCAGCCAGCCAGCGCCCAACCAGTTGGTCAACAGGATCCGACGGGCCTCGATCGCCAATACTATAATAATCATCATACTGATTATCATAGTATTGGCAATCCAGCTCTCCCGGCCTGAGCTCCTGGCCACCGAGGGTGGAAAGCAGGGCGCCCTCGTGGCCATTGGGGTCACAGGGTTGGTCATCACACTCTTGCCACTTATTTTCGGGGTCATGGAATTCGGTTGGGTCGGCTTCGGCACTCTCGGCATAACTTGCTTGTTCTGGCTGCTGGACAACATTCGCGACACAGCGGCAGGGACGACGACGACGACGACGACGACGACGATGATTATCCACCAGACGTACCATCAAACGTACTACGTCTCTGGCAACCTCGAAGTCGGAGCATCGACTGTGGGTGCCCAGGCACCAAAAGATAAGAACCCCCACATCCTAGCTCTATTCTCTTCTCTTCCACTCCTGTTCCTCTTCTTCCTCTTATTCTTCTTCTTCCCTTCTTGAATATAATTTATTACATTCCTGGTTGAAACCATGTGGCTTCAAAGGTTTGCTTTTTGCGATTGATTGAATGTGGTAGGCAAAGGCCGGCATATCTGCAATAACCTAAATTGTGAGAGAATATTTTTAATTCCCTGAGCATCACACCCGGTGAAATTTAAACCCGGGATATGATACCTTGGCACTTAAAGTTCGGAAAGCCGTGCATCTTTTATAACGCTCCGGAGAGCTAACCTAAGCCGATAGGAGATACCCAGTTCAACGGTGCTACACAGAGAGTCCGGCAGGGTACGCCCGGCTGATCCACCAATCACACCGCTACCGGAAATTTAGGCTATAATGAAATTATATAACGTACGCCCAGAGGCTTTCATGGTGTGTATGGTTACCCATGTTGCGTAGTAGACGTCTCGAAGTCGATCCTCAGCTGGAAAACAAGTTGTCGTGGCCTTAACATATCAGAAGTACTCAGATGTGCAGAAACCAAAATAGAAGAAAGGCAGTAACGATACAGATTTCAAGATCATTGTTGATTTTTGCATCTAAATATTATGTTTGGTAATAAAAAATTTCTATATGTTTTGCATTTTCTGAACTTTTTGTATATTTGTAGAAAAAATCAGTACTCGTTTTGATGCAGAAATGTTCAGAAAATGTGCAGAAATCAAGATGCAGGAAATTATAAAGGCTGCACACCTGAGTACCCCTATCGTGTTAGCTTCATCTTGCAGGGTTAATGTTCCTAATTAGTATGAGCACGCCGGATCAAAAGATTTCGATAAATTTTGGAATGCGAGCATTACATTGACTTTAGTAAGTGAATATAACTCGAGAAACCTCACGCGTCGGTCGACGACCATACTGAGGTTCAGGCAGATGGTGTTGCAGTGTTGTAATTCGTTGCCAAGCCACAGCCCTCAAATTAACAACGCGTTCGTTTCACGGAGGCCGGAGGATGATGACGATAATGCAGTTCAATCAACCAAGCCTTAGGCACGTGCCGCGATGGCCCAGAGATCTGACTGGAGACGAATCGTCCTGGGGGAAGCCGATAGTTCCGCTTCGGGCTCCAAAATACCGCCCAAACACTCCCCGGCATACCGCGATGAGGGCTACCGCAGGCTCGAGCAAAGACACCGAGCCGAATTCGTCCTCTAAAGGCTATATTACCCTCGAGTCGATACGGAGCATTTTGCGAATTCCGCCATACGAAGCGGGGGGTGAGGTCCTTAGGAGTGAATACCCAGACTGGCCGACTCGTTTAGCCCCTCTTCAAGTCTGGCGCGATACCCTAGTTAGTGCTTGGTCCCCATATGTGAAGTCTATAGATCTAACCGCTCCGCCTGGGAACGCAGACTGCCCTCGAAGAAGTTGTCGAAACTTATAGCGGTGGTGTTTTGATCGGAGGCGAAATTCAACAGTGGAAGTATAGTCTCGGAAAGTTTGGTAATCAATCAGCTGATGTGAAGGTGGCTATAATCACGGCTGCATACGCTGTCCTGGAGGCGAGTAGAGATCTTAGGCTTATAGCTGAAAGGTTGAGGTCTTGTGAGGGAGATTGGATATTGGAGTACCTATTAACTACACGGGCACTCATTCTCGCCCGTAGAGCACAGAAGGCGGAAGAGCGCCCTGGGTAATCTACCCCTGGATGCGAAGAATACCTTGAAGGCTTGCACGGTATGATAGCAATCTAGATTCCCGCGGACTTTGCTACTGTTCATCATAGTTATCCGACCAAGGAATTAAATCTTGCGCCCCGAGACCCGATACAGTTGTAAATGCTGCCTTGCAGGCCCGCTCAACCGCAGTAGCGATATTCAATTTCCCAAGCGTTTTGCGCTGGAGTGCGCTACCATGCACATTCCTGTGAATGTATCTCTACAGATGCGTCGGGTGTCCAGATCAGTTAGGAAACACACCTTCGAACGCCAAGTCATGGAGCTAGTAGTGCCTACGCTGATCCTACCGCATCCACAGCCTTTTGTCTTTAACCTGATTCACGAAACCCGACCCCCTCATAAAATCGGCACTTTCGGCCTCCAGAGTAATCACCACGCACCCCATGCCTAGGCTAATAAAGTAACTTGCGGCCGCACAACGAGCCGGAGCCTGCTGGTTTAGCCCAGCAGCTTCGGACTCGTTCAATATCAGATGTGTAATAGTTTTGTATATGGGGGGGGGGAAGTGATATACACGCTACTCAAGACGGGTTCAGAAGGTATCACCGTAGTCTGAGATATTACATCAGGCTTTTTACTACCGCACAAGCTCCGCGCCAATGCTTCATTGGGTTGCCGCTTCATGTGTGTAACTTGGTACGCGATATTGCTGAACCTGCCAGCCGCCGCGCCGCGCCGACTACGGCGCAGCAGATACCCTTCATCTCCATGGGTAGAGTATCTGATCCTGATACGCCGATTCCAGACCGAGCTAAGCTTTGCCTAAGCTGCTCTCCATATTCATCCCTCCCTACAGCACCGTGAAGAGCGACTCGGATATGCATATATATATCTGCAAATCTGTATCAGAGCCTACAGGAGAAGTTGTCAGTCTGATTGAATCATCCGGAGGAATTTTACCATTACAACCAGGCGGGCAGCTACTTAGCAAAAGATTTGGCGTCTGCGGCTTCCACTAGTACCGTACGATGCAAGTGGAGTTGGGTATGTTTTCGGTGACGGACCCTGGGAGAGTTATCTCCGCGGACGATTTGGGACCGAAGAGGCATGGCGTAATCTGTAAATCTGCCATCTTTGTTTTTTTGCGGGATGAGTTGAATACATGTTTATTGGCGATCAAGATGTAAACATTTTTGGAGGCCAGAAGTGTTCACTTGAGGAGGCTGACTGGTACGGACTCGTCAACGTTCAAGGAAGGCGAGGCTATCTGTAGTTTAAATACTCTTAAGAAATAAAAAGGATTATTGGGTCTTAGAGTTGAAGACCTGGCTTTCTGATAAGATCGGGCTCACCTCGCGATCATAGAGAAACGGCATCATCATAGTAATCGGATAGTA
The DNA here is from genome assembly GCA_036971245.1 of Arthrobotrys sphaeroides. NCBI lineage: Eukaryota > Fungi > Ascomycota > Orbiliomycetes > Orbiliales > Orbiliaceae > Arthrobotrys > Arthrobotrys sphaeroides. Next base: position 1,427,856 of record JAJTTW010000003.1, read on the forward strand.
TGACGACGGCGTTAACCCGTACCAGTAGAGTATTGCAATACCGCGGTAATACCGGCTCCCATTCCGGCACGTATGCAGTGCGCAGTGGCCATCTATAGGTAGAGGCGGCAGCGGGCATTCACGTAGTTAGTATTATGATGGTGTTCAGGACCAGCTCGAACAATTGCAAGAAGCATCAAGAGGTGTTTGGGCTTGGACAACGTTTGTGCTACAAGATCTAGATTACAGAATATAGTTCTGAACGTTTTGGTGTTGCGAACAAAATATCACGCCTCGCCACGCGTTGCCACTAACGCGGGGGGGACTGTCCCGACACCCGACCCCAAAACCTATTTTTTTTGCAGCAAGTGGCGTTCGCTATATGGACGAATCTATCGGCGCTGGTCTCGGCCTAAGCCCCGCTCTACTTCGCTGGAGCAGAACGTCCGGGCTTTCCGAAAGTCGTCCATCGAAATGGGCTAGCCAACTGTGGTACCGGTCTAAGGGATGCAGTGAATATTGTCGGCGTGGTCATCTGCGAGCGGCAGGCCGCAGCGCAAGCCGTCAATACATGTTACATCAATCCGATGTATACGTGTATACGTCCCAGTACCTGTGCATGTGTGCACCGATGCGAATTCTCTTCTCGTTCACCACGATAGCAGCGCATAGTAAGTCCCCACTGACGCACCGAAAAAAAGCAAAGAATCTGGTGTTACACACAAAAAGTGCCAGACACAAAGAGGCAAGGTTCAAATTCGAGCGGGGTACAGAATTTTCAAGCTGCAACTGTGTAAGGGAGAGATATCTCGCCACTCGAGTGAGTGAAATTAAACATACACCAATGAAATACACCTATTATGGAACAATCCGGAACTAAAGCTCCCCCGCTAATCCTGAAACCAAAGCTCCAAGGAAAGCATTTGAACAGGGACTTGATTTGGCAAGCTTTCGATGTTGAATATTTTCGGAACAAAACGGGTGGCTGGGAAATTATCACGATGGACGATCTGATTTGGATAATGAAGGTAGTGGATGCGGAGATGGCTAACCTCCTTGTTTTGGCTGCTCGTCTGTCTTCGTCCTGACATGATATCCCTTCGGCGTGTCGCCAGCGCTGCTGCAAGCCGGCGGTCGAGAAGTTTTATCCGCAACTCGAGCCTTCAGTCCTTCCGTTCGCCAGACAAGAGTACGACACGAGAATGAAAATTTATCATGAATTTCTCCAAGAAACCAAAAATATGAATCTTAACCCATTAGAGAGAGAAATAGTCGAAGATATGCTCGTCTCCGCTGCCGATGATGAATGGCTCTTCAACTGGGTTGCGAGCGAATGTCGAAGAAATGTGGAGCGGAGGGGTGCCTACGCATCTAGCAAAAGGTCAAACTCGATGGCGGGACCGAACAAGGATGTGTCGCTAGGGCCACCGATGAATCAAAGAATAGGGCTAGCAACTAGTGATCGTAAGTGCCACCTTGGTACTGGCGAGGAATCAAGCTAATTGATCGTCTTTAAGTGGTTAACACGGAAGATGACGGGGAAGCGGTAGAGGATGGGGACAAGGATCACGACAGGAGTGTCGTGGACGGGTGAAGCGAACCATTCCAGGAACCCCTTTATACAGCTGCGCCTATGAAACGGCATCTCAATTTCCTTCTACTATGCGTCAAAAAGTTCAGGGCGCTGAAATGTAACTATTCACTCACGGGCAAGAAACCCGACCTCCTGCGCACGAGGGTTTACATGCTAGGGAATTTTTTACCCGAAAACCCACAGATTTCGGGACTCAGAACTTCACGGACTGAGTAAGTACTTAAGTAGCTTGCATGCCTGGGAGGTACCTAGCTAAGGATAAACCGGATTCGAGGCTAGGATAACCTTAGGCCCTGGCACCTTTCTGCATTTGTGGTCGGCAGAATAATGCTCCAGCCATTTGATAGAGAATACCAGTCCGATAGCCGTAGAGCCAATGGGCTGCAGCGCCGTCCCATCAAATATTCGACTCCTCAGATGCCCCAGTTCCCTTTATCTTTAAGTTCTTCAAGTTACCTATACGAACTTTTTCTCAGCGGTAGAGTGTTTCGCAGTTGAAAACGGAATCAGCGTACGCTGTCGTGAATCAGCAGGCTACAACCTAGATTGGCGGCCAGCTACACAACCATAGACTGTTTGGCGACGTGACCGCGACGACAGCGATTTTCAGCGTGGAAACGAAAGTACCAAGATACATTTTCGCAAGAATCGACGAGCACGACTGGCGTTGGCGCCAAACGCATACAATCAAAGTCTTCTGGTCAGCAAAAGTCTCACTAGAATCACTTGATATACCCGAGCGTCTAGACGATAGCTTTCGAGATTTATGGCAGCCAAGCACCATCACTTTGCATCTTATCAGGGAAGATCTTCTCTTTCGTTCGCAAGGCGCAAAATTTACAAGAGCTCACGATCGTCATCCGACTTGGGCACGGGTACTTCACGCTTCAATCAGATATCAACCGGGATACACAGGTCGACCGAGAAATCGACTCTCCCTTGTGTGGCTTTCATAAGCTTCAGGCGCTTTCCAAATCTGCTACATACGCCGAGGATATCAGCTGCTTTATCAGATCTCTTCTCTTTCAATTTGCGTCCCACGGAACAATGCCTAAACTTAGCCACTTTTTTCTGCCTCAGATCTGGACGATGGGAAAGGCATAAGAGATCTCCCGTTAGAAAACGCTAAGGTCGATATGAAATGCGCTGAATATTGGATTGAAGCAATCAATTGGGTAAGCAAACCCCTTCTTTCACTCATCAAGGCCTTGCTTGTTGCTAATCCACACGTCTCACGGATTGGTAGGACGGGCAAGCTATGATGCACGGCGGGCTCATTGAAGTCGTCCGTGTGCATGGAAGAGTCTAACTCGTGGCGTGGTTTACGAGACTAGTCCAACCTGGAGCCCTCATATCATCATATTTCGACTCATAATGTTCGATACGGTTATTTTTTCTGTCCAGCCGCTCTACTCTGGCTTCAGGACAATCTGAGGATTCTGGTAACCAAAAATATTTGGACAAAATGGTTCATGAACCCACAACGGGGCGGATCAATGACCTCTTGCTTGAACCACCGGTGACTTTACCAACCTTTGAGGCCACAGCTAGTCTGCAGCATGCAGTCTGCTCGTTAGACGAGATTCTTGTCGGTCGGCTTGTCGGTCACGCCAGCTCCAATAACGAAATCCTGTTCACAATTGTCCACGCTTTGGGTTCTAGCGTTGACAGATCCTGCCCTGACAAAACCTTCCGGCTACTTCTGTATTATATTTCGCCTCCTGCGGTCGCTTCAACGAAATGGCCCAGGACCCATATCACAAGCCAACGTCCCGTCAACACCCAAATGCCAAACGGTACGTATCATGCACCTATTCTACAGTCCAGTATTGGCGTATCTCCAGCTACTGATCGATGGAGCAAATATCTGTCTTTTATAGTATCCGCGTCACATCTGTCCTCAAACTTTCACAATCGTTAGTCGCATCAGCTGAGCCTATTCTTTCGCGGCGAGCCGAACCGCATGATAATCCACCACGATTGTCCAAGGTGTTGACGATGTTGCATTTCAACCACCCTGCCCCGCCACGTTTTCTTGCAGGTTCCCCTCCTCGGTGGCAACGAGTAGATGATATAATAGCTGAGTACTATGTTCACTAAGTCGGCATGGTCATGTTAAAGCTAACAAACCCCAGCAGCGCCATCGTGTAGACAGTATTTGAGACGTCGAAACCCTATCGATTCAATGTCGCGGGACAGGTATTCGAGACTCAGACATTCCGTCGACCCGGGTGAATCCTCGAGAGACATCATCCACGACCGGGATCCTCCCTATACGATCCCACCTTTGGAAGGAGGAGCCTACAAAAAGCATGACCAAATCCGCGAGGCGTTAGGAATTCCGCCCAAAGGCGTCACTCCGGAGGAAATCTCAGCCTCTTACCCAGACTGGCCTCGGGGCAATTCTCCAGATGCGTGCTGGACCACTATTCTGGTACATACCCCAAATTACTTGGCACAATGCGTTACTAACAAAACTATATATCTAGGGCGTCGTACGTGACTGCTTCAAAGATTACTCCGATGGCGTTCGGGGCGCCGACGGCGCGGTCCTTCAATGGTCGAAAGATTACCACGACCGCGTTAGTCATCAGTTACCAGAGGTTCGAATAGCAATATCTGAATCTATGTCCTTACAGTTGAGAGAGAGGGGTTATAGTGATTGCGCAGATAGACTCGAGGGTTGTCAGAAAAACTGGGCTATTGAAGCACTGTTAACGCAACGGGCTCGATCGTTCAAAAAGCTGAATCGATCGGCACCGAAGGATCTGGAGTAGTTTTCCATGGGACTTTATGGATGGTATTTCGTGGAAAGGCTTGTTTACGGTGGGGTTGTCCCTAACGCTAATAGAGAAGGCGGACTGAAGACTACCGTCAAAAGAACTGAATATAGTCCAAACCGTACTGTACTATCGGCGAAAGCAATTTGAGAGTCCCTAGCCGCGACTCAAAGTAAGCCAAGTTTCATTATTCGTATCAAGTGCGGCCTTTACGGTGTGTTTAAAATCGACTTGTGGTTACCCCCTCACGCTGAGATAGCGTCCGAACGTTCACATCTGCCATCACGGCTACCTAGGACATCCATGGCCTTTCATTCCCGGGCCCAAATTTCGGCCCTGCCGAGTCCTGCCGACATTGCAACAGTCGAAAAGTCACAGTAAACCTAAAATTCTAACGCCTTTTTCAACGAGGCTAGCTCCAGCTCTTAGGGATACTACTAATAAGACTTTTCCTGCTACCAACAGGTTAAATTTGAGAAAGTAAAATGCAAAACGGATAACGAAGGCAGGTAGTTGGACAAGCCTATGTCTGACACAAGCAGAGGAATCGAACAAGTAACTGAACAGGTGAATATATTAAGAAATACTCGGGTAAAAAGAATAATGATGACTGTAGAAGACAGGGTAATGAACGAGCTGTTAAGGAATATTAATAGTGAGTGTGATTGAGGGTAGTCCAATCAACGGGACCGTGATACGCAGTCATTTGATAGTAGAGCTTATAATATTCTAGTTCTAGCCCATAACATCAGTCGGTCAACCCTGAAGATATATGACCCTAAATCATATCAAAGGTGAAAGTATTGAGTTACCTTTGCAGTGATATGGGCGGTCGTGTTTCTATTGTACGGGTAAAATCGTTTGCCACCGCGCGTAATCGTAACGTTATTAGGTACTTATTTAGGTATTTAATAGTATGTAGATGATGTTATGATAATGAGTTGACGAGGAATGGGGCCTGAATAGGGACTGCGTATATAATAGGGACGGCCTTAATCCTCCTGTCTATCACAGCACCCCTTCCCCGGTGGCTCTATAGCTAGAGGATGTGGAGGCTATAAACACAAAGAACTCCATACCCCCTATATAATAACAGTGCGCTGTCTCAGATTCTTCTACATACCTGTACAAGCCGAGTATATATGGCTTCTAGCTTTTGATCCTTGGATATCGCATCGGAGCCCCTCGCCGCAGTATATAACGACGCCATGGAGCACCGAGCCGAGCTCATAACATGGTAAGAAAATGTTGCGACAATGAGTTGAGAAAGCCCTGAATGGCCTCTGTGCGTAGAATGAGGGTGATTCCCAGAAAGTGACAACTCGCTTTGCGACGTCTGGGTACGGGACCAAGCAATCCTAGTGATCATGCTTATGAGTATCTACTTCAGTAGATATGTAGATAGGTATGGCTAGTAAACTTTTGTGCTTAGAGAGTCTTTTCTTTTCTCTTTTGACTTCGTATGAATACAGTTGACACTACATACCTCGGAGCTGGAAGTTGCACCAAGGCTATTATAGGAGACTATCTGGGATCTAATATCACCAGCTGTAGGACCACCTATCTCCGGGCTAAAACTTATACCCTTTGAGTAGAGCTGATAAGCCACTGGCTAGCGCCACAGAACCACCAATATATGAATCAGTTCCGATTGAGAACTTGTCAAACCTAATGATAGATTCACTTCTGTAATATGCAGGTATTCTGTGAAGGTCGGGTCTGGCTTAATTGACAAATGCGTGTTTAAAATCTTCAATAGCTATCACCAGAGTAGTCTTCTCGCCTGAAAGGCGAACACAGTCTCAGGAAGGTAAGCGGGGAAGTGGCGCAATATTGACATGAATTCGTGAATATTACATAGCTCGAGAGTAGAAGGGCAATCTCCAGTCCGACATGTTTGACTTCATTAACGACGTTAATTAATCCCAATTAGTGTTTATTATTAATCGTGAAAGAGAATATACTACCTGGAGCAGTAGCAATCAATTTTCCTCGAGTCGAAGTCTTAGAAAGTCGCGAATTGTTCGCCCATCGTCCATACCATAGTCCTGTAGTCTTGTTACCACATTGAGATTGTTTAGTAAGTTCTTTCAGGAGGTATATATTGTATTTCCACTCGGAGCTAACGATATCGGTCGCTATCGTACAATCGGTCAACAGCGCCAGAGGCTATATATAGCGGTATATAGAATATCTCACGAAAATGTTTGCTACCAATCTTAAGAGGATTGTTGCAAAAAATTCAGCGAAGGGGCTGCCTTGGATGCGCCCACAGCAGCCGAGTGGATTTTATTTTGCTCAGGCGCCTTTGAGACGATATAAAACACGGTCCGTGACGCCCAAACAGTATGGGGCGATTTCCGACGACGATCCCGCCGGCGCCAAGTGTGAGTACGGTGCCACCGGTTATCCAGTGACGAGGGAGTGGGTGAAAAAAGGGAAACTGGGAAAAGTGTGTCTCGATACCAACATCTTAGGCTGCCTTATAGAGCACAGAACCCACACCCAATGGGTGAAGGGGCTCTTGCAGACCGCAGAGCAATTAGTCACCTACGAAGGTGCAATTGCTGAGTATCTCGCCAGTCCAAAGATCATGCTATCCCTAGATCATGACGTGGTCGTCGACCGTCTTGCGAAAAAAGGAATTACGGTATTGCCAGGGCCTTGCGCCAGCCCCGGTAGCGCTGCACTTGTGCACCAGATTTTGAGGCGTAAATATCTCAAATTGGAGATATCGGCTAAAAAAGCCCAAGATCCAAAGGTTCAGGGAAGAAAAATCGAAAAGTCGAAAGAGGGTGAGTATAACTACTGTTTAGACCAAGCCGAGAAACCAATATTAACTCTCTATTATTTAGATTGGAAGGGTATTTTGCGGAAGAGCCTTTTCGATCTCATGCTGATGTCTGAAGCCCATCATCAAGGCTTCTGTTTCCTTACTACAGATGGCAAATTCAGAGAACATTTTGAAGCCAGCTTAAGCGAAATGGGGATCACCGCGTATGTGATCCCACAGTCCTGGTTGAAGAACGAATTCGAAGTTCGAAGTAAAGATCAAGCCTGAATTTGAAAGTCGGATTCCTTAGGCCGGGTTAGTGGGGCCCGCTATCATCTTATTCTCTAATCCTTCCCCTAGTAGTTTTTCTTGGTTTCTGTTTCCGTTTGTTCGTTTCCTTCTTCTCCGTTTAAGTTTCTGTTCCCCTCTCCGGCCACGGAACTGTCTAATTGATCATTGACTTGTTGTTTTCTTCGTCAGCTGCAGAATCAAACCTATTTCCGCCCTGCCACTCGATTTTAGAGTGACACTTTTGTGGGACTCAAGGGCTAACACTATAAATAGGAAAGAACGCTGACATTTTGTTTGGCTCAGAAACAGACATAACCGTACACGAATATAGAATAGTAGTGCCGACTAACGTTAACTAATGAGACTACATCCAAGGGAATCGTCAAGAAAGGCCTCTTATGAGCAGCTCAGGCGTCAAATATTCCCGTACCTCTTGGAGGCTACAATTCATCATTAAGATGATTCAAATTTTGAATATCAAAGCAAAGGTATCCTATAGCTCCCTAGCTAAACCTTTAACATTCTAACTTCGCAGGGCCTAGCGGTGTATTACCATATCAAGGGGGAACAAACTCCTTTAGGTTCTATACTTTATATATTTAGTAGTCTAGACGTCTAACTAGTGTTCACTAACACCTTGAAGTAAAGTTTAGAGAGTTTATATATATATAATCATACGTAGCTGTGAAAGGCACCAATATATCGATCGGAAACCGTGGCGTTATTTCCATACCCTTACACCCAATTTGGGATATCCAGATACCTCATGATCAAGATTTGCCTAAACCTGGAAATGAACCTTAACAAGCGGGAAAACGATTCAATCTGAGCTGTAGTATACAACACTCACTTTGTCACATCTAGACACGATTCCAGGCTGTGTCCGTCCAAAGCGCAGAACCTACATCTCTGCATATATTCAGAGGACTATCGCACCCTTAGAATTTGCTATTTGCTCCTGATCAATCAAATGCTCGCGAATTACCCGCCTACTACTCAGCCATTTACTCAGATTTAACTAAAGAAACTGCTTAGCGATGGGTCTCCTAGAATTTAGGCTCATCGAGATTAGTCACTTATTACTTGGACCGACAGAATCATGGTCCCAAGGTACATTGCAACATTTTTCAGATCCAAAATACGACCGTTGTATCATTATCTTGTATTTAACGAAAGGAGGACGACAACGGCCTGCTCAAAAACTGCCTACATGCGCAGGGGTAAATGCAGGCCGGATAAACAAGCCGGATAAACCATACACAGGCGTATACACTGTGCATTAAGCGGTCATATACACGATACACACACAGGTAGGTATACAGGCAGCTCCACGCATGTCGTTATATATATTGTGGATCTTACGCAAGGGCCTGAATAGCAAAACATGAAGGCTCGGGATAGCAATCCCTTGACTACTTAGGTAGGCTGGTTCCCTTATGCTCGACTGCAAGTCGGGAGTTTGGTATACCTTAAAGCTTCCCCCCCACAGGCGCTAGGGCAGTCGGGCAGGTGTGGCCGTAGGCCCCCTCGAGTATATCGTTGGACCTTTCCCGTTAGACAATAGCTGAGTGAGTGATTGGGGCAGTCTCGTAACCTTGGGGAACTCCAAGAAACTTTTAGTGTTTCGAGTTGATGGCTGGCAGGTTACCACCTCAAAGAGGTTCATGGGTGCACATCATTTTCACTACTGACACCTTCCTAGTCGCGCACCAAGCTACTCACCCACCACCATTTATCCACATTATATTACACAATAACCACGCAATCTATACTATTATAGTAAAAATGATTCATATGCATATATATGAGGCCACTGTTTTGTTATGGTTTCATGCGTTTCTAGACCAGTTTCATGCATACATTTTGGTGGTTGGGAATCTCTCGCAAGCTAGCCTTGAATTGAGCTCAAAAACTCAGCTATTTTAATGCCCCCCAAAACTCATCAGTTTTTATTTTATCTCATGACTCTTACCTTATTTTCCAACTCAATTTCTGCCTTCACTGCCCACAAATGAATCCCTATTGTTAGCTAGCAGCTATCAGCTATATTCGCTAACTATTCTTTAACCAGAACGGCACTCATACTACAAACGCCCATTGCACAAATACACGGGATAGTCTAAGCCTTGATTTTGTTAGGAGGTGAGAGACAGTCTATAACAAGCCCGGGATGTGGGCCTCTGCTGATCCAACGCTGGCCGATGGCCCTGGAATTTCTAGCGAAATTGTTCACGGGCTCGGATTTGTCGATGATTTGGTACACCTATCTCGGTAGTCTACGAATGGGAGGTTGAGAGGTCCAAAAATGTTCTCGCGGTCGATATTCTCTCTAAGTCGAGTGCGATTCCGGCCTCTAGCCGCAAACTTCCCAAGCCGCACAAATACGTTTTCTCAACGGGGTTTTCCCGGTTCGGAGATACCCAAACCATCCCCGGAAGAAACCGCTGCCGCAGTCCAGATCATTGTAGCTGAATTCCGAAAGGCCAACATTGGAGTTACGAAGAACGCGATTCTTTACCTGAATGCCGCGTATGCATCTAGGCTATCTCTTGACAATATTAAAAACTCATTGGAGCTATGGAGTGGTCTTAAAGATGAGGTTTATTACGGCTCACTTACCCCCCCTGGCTCTCCCTACCAAGATATAGATGAGAACGGCAAGTATCGAGACTGGAGATCTAACCAGACTTTTTACGCATTCATCGATTTCAATATCTTCAAGATCTGGGAGGCGATCTATTCTCGATCGGACTTATTCAGGGAAATCATAGACAAAGATGAAAAAGAGAATTCACGAAGTCCTTACGATTTGCATATGAACCGTTTGCAGGAATATTCACTATGGGAATGGCTTTCGCACATGCTCACTGAGGGAGTCCTTAATATGGCCGATGTCCATAAACTGCCTGAGCCATATAAGGAAATTGGTACCAAGTGAATATCCAGGAGGCACACAAGATCAGGGGAAACGCTATGTATAGAATTTTATATAATAGTACTATTGGACGTGATGACTTGGGCTTAATTTTCATCTACGCGCGTACCAGAATCCTTATTTATCGACTTGATTACATTTCACCTGGCAAGCTATGTTGAGGCTAGGGTAGCAGACTGGCCTAATACTGCCCCATTTGGGCCTTAGGCCATCTCGCGAAGCCGGCGCATCACCCCGGTTTCAAACGTTATATGTTTGCGCCAGCGACCTAGTGGCACCCCTGCCGTCTCCGTCGTGTGGCGCGGGTGCACTGGGCGACATCGATGCGAGTATCATAGGACAAGACCATAACAGAGTTAACACTTCATGAGATTCGACGGTGCATGCGCGCGCACACACACAGACCCTTCTCTCCTATTACTAATACTAGCGATATAAAAGATTACGGTTATAGATCATTCAGTTCCCCCTTTCCTCATTTTTTGTCCTTCAAGCTTTATCCTTTAGGATAAGGTGACTCTAGAGTCACTCATGTATCCAAACAGTGGGGCCGACCGCCCACTTTCTCCATTTCTTTGAATGTGAATTTTCGTTTTTCTTCCGAAATATGTTAGCTTGAGCACCCAAGACTTCCCTTTCTGGTAGCTAAAAGATTTTGGCACTGTTTATAGCAATTATGTCACGATAAAGTAAGTATATGCCGAAGCACGATATATACACAAACAGTTATCAGTACTAACATATAGCTTTCTCCCGTACCCACCTAATACAAGTATGATTGGAAAGGAGAGATTTTGATTCGGTACTGAAAATGCACTACCGGTATAGTTACCATCAATCATTTCAACCTTTGTAGCTAGGATTTGGTCAAGGGCTATGACTCTAGCCTCACCAACAACTCAAATCCAGTCCATATAGCGCTGCTGGATCCTGTCATTCATGCAACTACACGAGCCTGTGTTGGTATTATGAATTTAGTTTATAGGGCCTGAGTAACACAGAGAGAACTTGGGGGCTTCGAGAAGTGGAGAGCCTACCATCAAGGGCCATACCAATCGCGAATCGGGGGGAGGTTAGGCGATGTACCCTGCGCTGTGCTCGCTCTGGCACCAGCTCTGGCACCAGCCGCCTCGCCTGTCCATGATTTTGACTTTGAAGCAGCACGGGTTTGTGCATAACTCTTGATTAAAAACTCGGGAAGCCACAGATCATCCGCTCATTCAAAAAAAGACGTAAATCGTCTATCCTTCATAAGATCATCTATCGTGCTTTGTCGCAAACGGAGGGGAATTTCGGTCCAGCGCACCCACTCATAACCCGCCTCTGCGATAATTCGATCATATGACACTCGTGCCGATCTCTATATCACATTAGCTTGAACGGAAGACAGAGAGTTCTGGTGGTGTGGTGCCCACTCTCATTTCCTGATATCTGTCGCTTCTCGGTGGCTGGTTGGGATCCTCGTCAGGACCAAATATCATATCCAGCAATTCGTTTTTCGGGGTCCTAGAAGTTGGTTTTGGGATACTTGCAAGCGCCCCGTCCGGGGAGGGCACAATAGACGAAGAAGTTTCCGGACCAGGGGCTAGGGGGTCCAGGCCCGGCTCCGGATGAGGTTTTGACATTTATCAGATTAGGTTGAATTCTGTATCGTTGTATCGCGTATGGGCGCTCGATTCAGGCCGGAAGTGAGGGGTTACGCGCGAGAGTGGGCCTCGGGCGGCGTTGAAAATTTGCGAGAACCAGAAAACAAGATACAAAGCAACAAAGACGCAAAGAAAGTAATACATTTACTGACCAGGCCAGGGTCGGCGACCAAATTCCGGTTTGCCCCGCGCCCTCATGCAATAAGTGTAGGCCGACATTACATGAAGAAGCGAGGCGCCAAGACAAAAACCGTCACAACATGCAACAATACAAACGATAACGTTGCATTTACATCTCGGTCAGTGCAGCGAGGCTATGCTGCCTGGCCTGGTCTCGCCTTCACAATCTAGCGTTTCTGCCCCAACTTTTCAAACTTCTAGTATTTCTGCGCCGATACCTATCCACATTTTTGTGTTGGAAAATCTCTTTTTCAATCTTAACACCACCGCTTTCCAACCGCAGAACCCACCCCAGGCCTCCTCGACGCTTTGTGGGCTCGAGAGAATTATACTGTTACAATCATCCTCCCCTCCCGCGAAGTAGCCAAGTCACGCAATAATATCAAACCGACGCGTACGTACGATTACATTGTAAAACCCTCGCAATATACAATTTACGGCGTACCGCTACTTACAAATGGTCGTACACAAGTAATCATATATGCCATAAAAGGGTGAACACTGCATTCTTGAAGCGAGGAATAAGGTTAGGTTAAAATTGAATTCTACTTGCTAAGTTTCGAAATCCAAAAAAGGGACACAGCCTGGTTTTTTCCCACAAACGCTCTGATACATTGCGCATCGTCCAAGTATCTATGACATAATAATGATGTAAAGTAGTTTAAACGGCTCTATACCCCGATCCGGCTTCATCCTGAAGGAAGCCTCGTCTCTTCTTCATCATAAGTTCTATAAGAAGTCCTTGTTCTTTTCTATACCTTCGATCCTCCCTCGCCCACCCTGTCGCCTTTTCTGCTTTCTCACCACTGGCTTCCGTGATTTCTCGACGCTTAATGATGGCTTCGAACCTCATATTCTATCAGATAGAAATCGTGGTCAGCAAGTCCTCTACCTTCTAGGCCGCGGCTTCGAAATGTCAACTAGATCTTCGGATCCAGAATCGAAAAAATGAGAATCGTGAGGATTATAGGAAGGAACATACATCGATGGCTCGCTGCTCCTCACGACGGTTGCACTCATTGAGGACAATATGGATGTCCCCAACGCGAAAAGCACGGTCCGTATACCAAAGAACCAGAATGCCTTGTCCTTATTCAAACTTGAACTCTTGGCCGGCGTCTATACTTGCAGTTAGCTCGTATTTATTCGTTAGTCCCTCTCACGGACGTGGGAAATAAAAAAGGGACATTAGCTTGATAGCGTGTCGCGTGGGGTTATAGACAGATTGAAAGTGATTAATGTGAAAGTACAGACCCGTTAGATAACCGTTCTGGATTCTAAAAAAGTCGCGTTCATATTGCCTTTGCAATCGGCGTTGCAAAATCCGGTCCAGGCGCCGGCATAGCCAGTCTGGCATATCGGGATGCTTTTATACGACCCATAGACCGAAATACATGATTATATTAGCAGTGATGTGATGTAAGATGCGAGGATGTTCAGCAGGTGCGTCGGGTAAGGTGGGATGGATGGTTGGGGTTGAGAGAGGTGCAGATGTCATCGCGGGTGCATTGCCTGGTGCTCTTATTGACCGTGCGATGCTGCATTGTCAGGATACTTAGACTAGGGCTGAGAACTACGTCTCAATCTAGTCTCGAGACCAGGCCCCAATCCTGTTGCTAGGCGACAACGGTAGGTTGACAAGTTGTTGGCAACCCCAGTTCAGTGGATACCTGATGTTGACCCTCTCAGCTGTCAGGAGCTGCCTCGTGAACTTTCCCATCTATACATGGCATTTTACACAAGACTAGCATTTTACTATAACCCAGTACTTAAGTACTTACTAGGTAGGTACCTACCTACTTAAGTATATATCGTGCAACCTAGATAGAATACGACACTGGCTCCCTATGTAGAGTGCTGGAGAGATGGGTTAGCTCACCAGCGGTAGATTACAGGAATCTTAATGGCGCCAGTGAGTGGCCTCGAGCTTTTTGAAATTCTTCGATTTTAGGTCTACTTGGTATCGTTGTACCAGACAACAATCTATTATGTATTGGGAACTTATGCCAAATCAGGTCTAGAAACGAGACGTGCCAAATCATATATATATCGAGATACGACCCCGTCAGTGTATACGTATACAGGATATATATACCTACGGTATTTCTGGATCTCATACTTCCTACGTATTCCTGTCTTCCTAAAGATCTTTCCCTTTATTCTGTTGACTCAAATGACTTTTGGTTCATGCAGCCTGTCGTCATTAACACCACTCGTGCCCATATACTGTGCTAGAAAAGGGGTGTTTTTGAATACCGTTCTAATCCAAATTATATCGTAATTTTCACTCCCAATACCATTATAATACCGTATTACGATCTAATACCGTATCAATAAACACCCTTTTTCTGGCACAGACTGGGATGGTCGGGGTAGATCTAGTTAAACGCGTCGTCCTCATTAAACGGAAATACCGCGGTGCGCATGGCCGAAATGCCTGACTCCTTTCGCCCCACACGACTGAGCGAAAGCCCGCCCTATCCGTAGGCCGAGGCGCATACGATTATTGGGCGGTTCCCCAGTTGGGGTGTGAGCGCGGCAGGGCACGAAGGCACTCAAATTTCCAGACCGTCGTCAGTTGCCCGGGTACCCCCTGCTCTGCTGATCATGAGCATCCAGCATTTTATTTATTTTTATTTACCTTAGTTCTCGCCAGTTCATGATACCCTTGCGCCAAATCATACTTCGTATATACCCGTACCGCATACACATCTCCACCACGCAAGATCGCAAGATTCGATCCTTCGAATTTGCATATTGATATTATATACTCTATAATAGTACTCTACAATTGATTGACGAATACCAACGCTATGTCGACAGAGCCTCCTGCACAGAAGACCTTGGCCGAGGAATTCCCAGCTCCCGCCCCGGAACAAACCTCGGCTCCGGCAGACACAACCCCAGACGAATTACTCGAACTAAAACGATCACTTTCAAAGCCGCTCCCATCTAAAAAACAGCCACCTAAGATTCCTAATCTCGAACATCTTCAGCAAGCGATCGAAAATAGCCCTTTTACTCCCTCACTAGTATTCGTGACGAAAGAGAATACGGAGAGGAGAACGGGTGATCCGTTTATAACAAGGATGAATAACATCAGCACGATTATCGAACAGAATAGCAGTGTGATTGAGGCTAACGCTAACCCTCTCCACACCTTTGTGCATTGTGAGCGGGTCCACCGTGCAATGAGCTCTCTCCGGTGCTTTCTTCCTTACTTCCCTATCGAACTCGACAAAACAATCTCTCTGCTGGCGACTCATAAAGTCTATAATGGAGTCTGTGAAGAAGCCAACGAAAAGCTGAGAAATTTTCAAAAGTTTGGAACAAAATATCAAATCAGAGGTACTAAAGTTTTTATTACAGAACAAACTTTCTCGATATACGCCATGCATTTGAAAAAGCTTCGGTCAGAACTGAAAAAATCCTGCGGTTACATTCTTACGAGGTTAAAATATCTGAGGAACGAGAAGCGTGCGACTGTCAGAATACTAACCGCATGCTGGCGATGGAGAGCCGCTCAGAAGGGTAGACCCTTTAAACATCTCGCGGACGCACGACCATATAGTTGTCACTGGAGGCAATGGGAGCGTATTATTTGGACGGCCCTTCGTCTTCCATCGGTTGACATGCCTCCTGGTTCCCAGAACTATGCGCCGATCTAACTCCCAGTAGCCTTGAACCCGCTCCGATCAAGTGACCTCGCTACGGTCCAGACTGTGTCTACTGAAACTGAATTGGAAGCAGATACGTATACATACTATATAGTCAGTAGGGGTAGGACGAGCGGTTTGTGAGACAAATCATACTCTTCGTTGATGTAAATATACTACGCCGGAGGAATTAGTGTATTTCTGGAGACTACTCCAATTATCCGGGTACAAGACTGTTCCGTATTCAATCCAAGCCTTATAGCATTTCTTTATACCACTTAGAATGCCCTAGAGATTATATATAGTCTTCTAGCCATTTTCAGGTAAACCGCTGACCTACAAAATCTAGCTAGAACCCAACAAGGTGAGGGCACACCAAGTAATCGATATCCCTTAACTTTAGATCGAGCTGGTCTATCGAGGCAGAGGTAATATAGCTTTGGGTCAAGAGGTATTCCGAAAAATAACTAAACTTATGGTAACCTACTAGTAGATAGTTACAAACGTGTGCTAATGCAAACGGTTGTGAAACTACTTCTATATACCCACATGGGGTAAGTAGTTCAACATTTCAATTTATACCTTTATGAAGTTGACATATATAGCATCCACCACAGACTGATTGTTATAAATATATTGATCATTAGCGGCGGTCGCGTAGGCGGGCGAGTGGGTGGGCGCGACGTGGTTACAATAGACAGCCGCGAAGGCAGCCGCGGAGGCTGGTAAACTATGGTTTTGCTATTCGGTGCATAAGATTTGAGTGAAAGACTTTAAGTACTAAGCATCCTAGCCTCGAATCCAGGCGTAGAAATCCCTCGCCCTGGTAGGCCGGCGGATATGCGCATCAATAAACATGGCGCTTAAGATAGATTCCACAAACAGAAAGATCTGCCAGATTATCATCAAGTCACGATATTTTCACGATAAACAAGATATGTAGATGTATATATATACGTCGTAATTCCGTCGAGCCGAGTTTCCAACGCTCGTATCGCCCAAATCTTGAATCCGAAACGAATACTCCAAAGGCCAGATATCTTACGAGAGGCTCGGGGACGAGAAAGCGAAACCCCATATAAAAATTGCCGATTCCGCGAATAATGCTATTAGCTCGGGTCCTGCTTTCCCAACTTTTCTTCTTGTCGATTTCCACCTTTTGCGCCTATTGAGCTTAATATATGCGAATAGCGTTCTGCGTCGTCTCCCTCATAGCCCCACGGATATCCAATATATCTGAGAGATCTGAAGAAGTTCTCCGTGGACTTCTCTCTTTCCCGGAGCAAATCTTTGAATTCAAGTCATGGTACGTCGTAAAAAAGATATTTTGCGTTTAGATCTATTAATACTTGTCAGCCGTGTGATATGGCAGGGCCTGCGAAAGCCCAACTCAAGACTAATAAAAACCAATGTTCATAAGAACTTCAAAAAGATATTTCATAGTCAAAGTTATAGCTAATGATTCATCTTATCCGTTCCCATAGTTAACTAACAGAAACCCCGTTCCATACGTAATAATCGATATTGCGAAAACTAACAACACTCGATTAATCAAACATCAGTAAGCTCAAAATCATATCACTCGCATCACCAATCAATCTTCGATTCGGAAAACGGCCCCAACTCGTCATAATAGCATTATTGCGACTGTAAAAGTTACAGTGATTGTTATAAATAATTGGGTTCTTGATATATGATTGTTTGAGATTGTGGAAGTCTGTTTGGAGCTTTGGAGGTTATCAAAATTATATTTTATCTGTTGTTTTGGACTCAATCTTTTTAGTAGATATTTGATCTCTACCAGTGGGTATCACGTACTAACTTTACAAATATATTTTTCTAATGAAGGGAAAGTGGTTAGGGTTGGACTTCTCGTGATTTCTTCAAATAATTCCATATTAAAAGACTTTCAGCTATAAAAGTAGTTATTCATCCTAAAAAGTCAATAAAAAGGTTCGTTAATATGCCCTAGGTAGATTTGAAGGAGATTAAAGAGCCAAACAAGCCTGTGCAAGCTTAAAATTACGAGCCATCTTTAAAATGCTCCTTAGGAGCCAGATATCGATATTTAACGCCCCACATAATATTCCATAACAATGAATTAGTATATCACAACTCGTTGAGGTAAGGGAGATAATGTCATTAGAGTCTATGTGGAACTGCCGCACGAACCCATCTTCCTCTTTCCAAACGCGGGAAGAATAACCTAGTCCCAAAATCGTCCGCACTAAAATTAGAGTGGCCTAGCATTATTCGTAGATTTTCGCTACCAACGCGGAGCACCGCTTTATAAGGCTCATTAAAAAAATATATCTATAGATAGCCGTATATTAAAATGCCTCCCAAAAAATATTAGAAGGTGTATCGTCTTCATCGATTAAATATAATCAGTCTGTACGGAGAAAACAAAATAATAGGAGCCATAATACGAATATTGTGGAAATTGAAACGCCATATTAACGTCCCCTATTACAGAAGGGGTGAAGGTTCGTGAAAAAGCTGATTTCCAGCTAGCCCTCTAAACCGCGCATCGCAGCCCATTGATGAAACTCTCAGGACCGCTAGGATCGAATTTGCATAGTTGAGCCTATGGGTTTACCATGGGGTTCCGAGTGGGTCTAAGTACATGTATACAAGCTGAATTGCAACCAGCGTACTGGAAAAATCGGCTTGTACAAGTCTCTGATATGCAAAGTTAACCCCGACGATACCCATATCGTAGAGGGGCAGTCGAGGGTGCTCCGAAAGATCGACCTACTGCTCCGAACACCAATCAGCGATTCGCGGTAGGTGTTCCCGCTCGCTCGGCTGCGAAACTCGCCCGCGACGAGACGACTCTGATTTCCGAGATCTCTCTAGGTGCCTCAAATGCGTTTTCACATAAAATTTCAAAAGATATCCCGGAAGCCAATGATCATCTGTACTTTTGAAAATATCCCCAAATTCCTCATGCTCACAAAGATGAGATAGCCTGTCGTTGTAATCGAATCGATAAATTGTTCCATTGAACACCCTCTTGATTGCTCGGCTTAATAAACTCTTTATATGTTTTGGCTGCAGCCAACTTAGAGTGAGATCTATCAACAAGCTAACCCCCGAGCTGTGATCTATAAGTTGAGACTTACTCTCATTTGGCTTAGGCACGCCTCTCGGGTTTTATTGGCAGTATCCCAATTTTCATTGGGCCCAAAGATAGCATCGAGAAGTGTAGCTTTTTTGTCCATATCCATCGCCTTCGGCTTCGGAATTCTCGTCCCTGACGAAGACATGGCGCTTCGTCGGAAAAGGCTGAAAAGGGTGAATTTTGATTCAGGGGGTGATTGGCGTTCGGAGTTAGGTTCGGGTCATGGAGTCCCCGAGACCTGGAGACCTTGAGTCTTCGTTAAGTATTCGCCTATGGATGGATTTGAACAAGTCAGCCCGCAGCTTGCAGACAGAGGTGGTCAGGATGCTAATGTGCAGGGATAACAAACACTGACCAATCCGCACTGCAGTTTCTATGCAACTCGGTAATAAGAAACGAAAATTTCGGTAAATTGTCAACTGGAGGAAGATGATATCGCATATTGTTTTATATCGCAGCGCTGCGTACATGATCGTATGATAGCGTGGAGGGAGATAGATCGTTGTTGTAAGCACACCAAGCCGATACAGACTGCCAAATAGAATGACGATATAGGGACTCTCTCTACCTTGCATAATAGTGTCCGAATCATTTCGAGTCCCCAGCACGCCGGGAATCCCGCATCAAATCGTGTGCCATAGCGAAAAAGAATCCCTGCGAGATCGACGGGCGCGGGCCAGCTTGATTCTCTGTTGTTGGATGTCGGATAGCTGCATAATTGATAGAAGCGTAATCCAAAAGTGGTTCCGGCCTCCGCATCAGCGTCCTCTGTCCACCCCTGCGGCTTCCACTCGCCCACGACGTCGTCAATTACGTGGAGGTCGGGTCCAAATGGTAGCCTACCTAGAAGATCCAGCTCGGCAAATCAATGACACCCGTAAGGCCGAAGAGCACATTGATTTGACTTCTGACGTGTTCGACAGCCGACCTACAGTGACTTGGAAGCTTCTCATCGAGATAGCCGAGTCTCTTTAGGAACTATTGCTTAATTTGGTTATGCTTGTCGGGTTCTGCGTTGGTTAGGCCGTGCGCAGCGTGCAGAAACCTAGCAAAGAAGTTGAAGCTAAAGTATTAGTTTATTATGAAGTCTAGGTAGATATGACTCGGGTTCAAGTACCACGTACTTTGCTAAATCTTCCGCGAGGACCCTTCGATTGCTAGCTATAGTGGAAAAGGGCATTGAGGGGGCTATGAAAGCCATGGGAAGGTTGCTCGAAGACGCCAGCCACGACGTTATTCTAAGCTTTCTTGGAGGTATTTCGCCGTACCTCCGCTTGTGCCAATTTTTCGACGCCGTCGATCCAGCCAAACCTCGATTCTTTTGTGAAATCGTGGGCTAATGGTACACTGTCCAAACCGAAACCGAAGCCAGAACCTGCCGTTGTACCGAAGGCGCCCCCTGTACGGAACCCAGCGCCCGTACAGAAGCCAGTTACCACTGTATCTCCTGTAACAAATCCATCCATCCCTGCGACTGGTCCATTTGCAAATTTGTTCTACCACCAAACACACTTGGCAATCCACATGGGCACACCTCTGAGCCACCGGTCTAGATTCTTATACCGGCAGCCTACGCTCACCCATACCACAACTCCTTACTATGGAGGCGGATATTGCCCCCAATGCGCACACCATTCCCGATATTAAACCTGCCGTCGTTGTTTCATGGTGTTTCGGGCACACCCCGTTAGTTAGTTACTAGTGAGCTATCGTATCTATCATTATCAAACATATTGTCTCTACTATTATCGTGTGTGTTCACCGCCGCCCCCTCCCTTTAGAAAGTTAAACAAAAGGTTACCATCAGGCGCAGGCATATACTCAATGGAAACCAGTCAGCCGTATAATCGCGCTACCTAGGGAAGCCGACTTAATCAAAAGAAAATATTGTTCTGGACACTTTGGTCAGGAAAATGTCTATATGAAATCCCAAAAGCCTCCGGAGGTAAAAATCTAGGCTAACTTCAAAAATAGTTCATGTGAAAGAATCGCGCTGAGCTATGAATGAAAGCAAACATCTCCCTTTAAGGAATAATATAGGAGCTCAAAACAGAAGCAAGCTAGAGTATAAAATAGTCAGAATTTACTACCAAAGGGTCCCGTCGAAGAACGTCTATAGTTATTAACCAAACCCAACCTAATCCAATCGCTTAAGTGGACTTCCTCAAACAGCTGATCCTCTCTAGTTAACCAGTCTAATATACTCTTTTAGGGTCCTAAGGAAAGCTACTTCAATATATATGTGGGTGGTTAAAAGGCCGATGATATCAGAGTGTAATTCTGTATCGTAGTTTGATGGGGTTCTTGTATGAAATGAATATTCGAATTAATTGATTGATAGAGTTCCAAATCAAGGAACCACTATCGTCATCGATATCAACAAAAAATAAACTTGTGCCAAACACAAATATCTTTTTCGATCTCGCCCTGGACCTGTCCGAATATTCCTTTACTAAGAAAGATTGACCACCTGTTCCTAGTCATCATGAGGGGTAGGAGAGAATCAATAAGAAATCCTGTGTCCGGGGTCGGAAAATCCTAGTTATTGTGAAGACGTATGCAGAAGCCTTCGGCTTCATCTCCCCTCAACCAATCATAATATCAAGCTATCCCCATTCACTTACTTCGTCTGGCAACGAGGCCGAATCTGTGAATCACCAAAAATAGATCTAGAGTGTGTTATTTTGTACTATCAACACAAAACATTCCTGGATCAAGAGCCCCAGCCTCGTACGGTAGCCGACTATTTTGGGACCCGCCTACAAAGGAGCCGGCATCGAAGCTCAGAAGGGTAAGTAGAAGTATCATAGCTATACCTATCTGAATGTAACGAGCTCTACGTTAATAGGTTCTGTCATACCCAGGCCCTCCTAGCTCGACTGTGGTTGATTAATCTTGCGCAGGGCATTAATAAATTGTATAAGCGAAGAGAGATCTAGGCATGATCAAGCGTGAGATCGATATTAATTCCTGTTACACCCGTTGCGATGTAGTAGAGGGGATTTAGGGTAGGAGACGAGGCACAGGAGCTATACGAAAGCAATACCCTTCTCCGCTAAATAATGTATGGCAGTTCCATAAATCCCGCCTAACTAGATCAATTATAAGGGTAGAGGTTGGCTAGCCGTTCGTGTTCTTGTAACGTAACTACACTAAACGCCCCACGGTGAGGTTCTCCAACACTTATCAGAAACCCACCCTCAAAATATGTCCGCGATTGTACCTTGGGAGGCCGAAAGTCACACGATAACCAACTACACGGCTTATTTTGTAGTTGGTTCGATACGACTGTACCTATATCTATAAAGTATAGGCGGTGGTTGACAGGGCTTTACACGTAGTGGCTACTTGTCCAGATCGCCGGATCTTCACGTCCATTCACTCGCCGTTAGCCCCAATTCAAAATTTCAGAGTGTTGGTGGGATACGCCTGGCAGGACTAGTATAACGTCAACTATCGGGATGTTAAGTTTTAATTGAGACCAATGACATCGATATATATTCAGTGATCAAAGTTGAACGATACATGATGTATTGTTCAAAAAAATCATGAGAAAAGGAACTATGGTCCGCTAGTAGATTTTAGATCAGGGTAGGAGGCGAAAGACCTTCATAATGAAGAACATCACACCAGCTAATATCAAGGGGGTATTTGACAAGGGCCCTTGCCGACAGCACCAGGTGGGTTTCCAAAAAGTGTCCTCTTCAAGCCATTAGGACACATTGGAGAGTTGGGGGTGGTTGCGGCTTCGTTTACTCCCAAGAGTAAGCAAGTATTACCGCTCCTTCTGTTGTTTTTCACATTTCAGTCAGCAAACAATGAAAGATAGGATGACAACAAGTGAACCAACTTACACATATGCAATACAGTCAAGGCGTGTCCAGCAGCGAAGACAGCACTCTGGGTAAGCAATGTTGCCTGCATCGAAGGTATTAAGTGGCGCAAAGTTTGCGGGGCGCAGGCCATTAAAAAGCGTAGGAGCCTTGCAATCAGCTGGATAAGGAACTGTGATTGAAACTGTAGCGGATGGGCCGTAGATTGTCGCGGTAGAGTCAGTTGTGCTTACGGTGACCGTAGCATCAGTGACCGTAATAGATGTGGTTTCAATCGTGGTTACGATCGTCTCGGTGGAGTACGTGATGGTTGTGGGCAAAGTTATAGTTGTCGATGGAGTCGGAGCGGTAACAATGATCGGCCCGGTAATCCCGATGCATGAACACGCACTGGTATATCTGGCCGCGCCGGAGCAAGGAGAGGCATAGGCAGGGACTGTAGCTGGAGCTTGTCTCTTCTTCAGAGCGGGATTGTACGAGGTTATTGTTACTGTCGTCCCAGGTACCTCCGTTGTCGCAGTCTGCTTGACTACGGATGTCACGGTTTCGAGAACTGTGTTGGTCTGTGTAGCGAACTGTATTTCCTCGGAGAGTTCTGAGACGGTGCTATATTCCGTGATGGTTCTAACCAAGATGTTAATGTGGTGATACAGTACATATTTTTTACGGGGGTATACCTTATCTCCGGCGTAAAGGTACTGAGGAGAAATGATGAACAATCAGCCGAGCCCCGTAGGGCCTGTGACGAGGCCCTAACGGCTATATAGAAGTGAACTAGATCAGCTTTTGATTTCAGAAACTTATCAGTGAGAGGTACCTCTTAGACAGTTGTCTGCATTGCAAGATGAAGCACTCGCCGAAGCAAAGAGTCCAATGAGACCAGTTAGAATTTTTGAAATTCGCATGTTGATAGGGTCTAGTATCTTCTGTCAGATTGATGTGAGGCGCTGCGTTGGAAGGAGTTGGCCATCCAGAAACTCGAGGAATCATCGCCATTTTTTATACTAAAACTGACTATCAAGTTGGAAACTCCTGGAGTACAAAGTTCGAATGCAGGCTTCATTCCTCCCCAACGCCAAGAAATAGTCCGTGCGGCTAGATCTGCGACCCTGCAGGTCAAGATTGCGATCCGCATCTCTAACCGAACCCAAATCGGGAGCTTGAAATTGGCGAAGCCGATAATTGGTTTTTGGTGTAAGGAGAAGGAGATATCCGAATGTTGGTACTAAAATTCCTCCTCAGCCGCAATCCGTGATTGTCTGCCAAGCGATCGATCATTCTTGAAATCCCGTATTGAGTACAGGTGTGACAGCCCTGAGTCTAATTAGCTCCAAAGCTTTAAATATGATCGTTCGATTGAATCGGGCGCTGCGATTTTCAGCCTTAGAAGGGTGTGCCTACTGATTGGCGGTTAGAATTTGACTTAGGCTACAAAGTCTGCATGAATTGGAGCTCGGTTACAACTTTTATGGTGTAAGCGAGGCGCGCAGTTGGTGATGAGACTGGCATGCAGTCCTGTACGGTCCCTCAAACGCCTTTGCGTTGTTCTTGTGGTATTTATGAAAGGTAACACAATAACGGTACTAGCAAAGCCTCATAGTTCCACCAGCTGCCACAGTTCCGCTAGCTTTGGCTCATGATATTTGAATGGTTATTAGTCGAGTAGCCGTGAGAGAGCACGAGGGTGCGAAGGTGTGGTCGTGCAAATTTTCATATGGACAGGGGCATTATCCAGAAAACGTTGAAGCCGAGAGGGTTACCAAGGAATTTTACCAAGAGCTGAACTTCCGTTTTCCGTTCTCGCGTCGCGTTGCATAAAACATCCAACTGCTAGGTCTGCCAAGAGTTGAGTGCAGTTGAACGCACGTTGAGGGATCCCGGGAGCACCGAGATCGAGGTGATCGAGATCAATGAGACCAGTTCCCAGACCAACATCCAACATCCAACCCGTCCGGCGTCGGCCGCGAGAACTCTTCAGCCCGTTCCTGGCAATAAGGCTGTGGCCATTAATGTTGCATTACATTGCTGTCCAAAACAACTTAGTAATCAACCGCGAAGCGAGCAGGATCGATTCGAGCTGGTTAACAGCTGCAGTGCAGTCCAACCATCCCACACACATCACACAGCTAGACACCCTAGAATACGCTGGAACTGCGACTGAGCTTATATATTCCCTAGCTAAGGCACACAGAGAAGGACTATTCAAAATAAAATTTAAGTGTAAAAAAAGGGTAACGGTTTCATCAATCATTTAATCTGCGTGTTTCAACAGTTACAGCAATTTTACCAATGTATATCCAAGTCGGTCCAAAATCAAACCAGGCCAGGTCCAAAAGTATGTATAGATTTAAAGCTGCCAGTACCGAACATGGGCGGATGATATAATATTGTTACAAGCTGGTAGTATATGTAGCTCAGCTGTATTATGCCAGTACCCAGCCTCAATTGTTCGTACTTTAACTTTACTAATGGCGTATCATACCACTTAATTTTGATCACGATAGGTTTCTCAGCCCTATATATATCCCGGATCAGTTGGCATGTACCCTTTCCTTGGCGATCTGTGAATACAACCTACGTCGAAAGATCGCAACTGCAACTTTCGCGGACAACAGATCTGCAGAGTGCAGGGAGGAGTTCGGTTCGCGAGATAGCTATCAGGTGTGTGGAAAGCTAGCCTCTAATCCAGTGGAAACCCCACACAGCTCTTTTTTGAGCATTTAATGCAATCTCGTAACATGAATGTGGGCTGCTACTACCATTTACAAGGGTTTTACCCGGCGATTTCAATTAAGGGATCCGGACTCGTCACCGCCCAGGTGGTTCGGTTCCCAAGACCGGTCGACCGGGGTACCCCCGGTTTTTTAACTCATCTTTCTTGGTTTACAGATCACAGGAGGCGCAGCAGTCCAGCTGTCAGCCGAACCATCTCCAATCTTAACTGATCTATTGGCTCGTCTGAGCAGAGCTAGCTCTGAACCGGAAGAGAAAGGATAATACAACGCCGGCATATCAATTTAGTCCTTTTTCTTATAACTGGACACGGCATAATCCTAGTATATATTTTAGTTTGGTGTAACATTTATACATAATCATATTTCCTAGGAAGCGCCCTTGCGACACTACTAGTAGAACATCAATATTATCAAAGTCGGACTGACTCAAAAGAGCGAAATTTGTAGCCGGGCCGTCTAGTTAAATAGCTATGTTCGTTTCAGTCATAGGATTGCATAGCAACCCCTATTCCAATCACGTTTACAGTATCAGGTACACCGATGACTAGATAGCCAAGGCGGTTTGGTACATTTGGAGCTCAAAAATGGTAAATTTAGACCCGACTGCGTGTGCCTCCGATCTTGCAGTATTTCAAGGTGCGTTAAGGATAGTAAGGAATCAGAAAAGAATAAGTCATCGCTCAAATAGGAGTAAGTTGAGACCAGGCTACATGTGCCACAGGTCTCACAGTATTTGAAGGCGCGTTAAGGACAGTAATGAATTGGAAAATAATAAGCTATCGCTCAAATAAGGTAAAAATGAGATTAATGAGAGTAAAAGAAGATGAAACAATAGATGCCAATGTTCACTGCCTACAAGCTTTTTCAGAAAAGAAAAAACAGGCTCCTTGTTCGCCATTCCCTTTGAGATTGGCAGGCCATTTGATAGATACCCAGCGTGATTCGAGCTTCCTACCCGGCGCTATAGGACCCTAGCGAGCTGAAATTATTTTGGGAGTTGCTTCGGGGCTGCATGGTTTCTGGGTAAATATATTTAGTGGCTATTCGGGACGCTTTTTATTAGCACATTGATCTCAGGAACTTAAAATAATCTTTTTGATTTCCTACTTTAGTTCCATTTAATACCATGACCCGTAATAGGTTGAGTATCCCTTGTATGGGGAGCGCGAGTGTGACCTTGAGCGAGAACGAGAACGGGATCGAGACTTGGAGCGGGAACGGGAACGGGAGCGTTCATGGTGTTCCTTCCTCTCTGGTTTTCCTTTTGGCTTATAGCCCTTGACTTGGTATGGCTTGTACCCCTTTGGCGCTGGGACATGGTGTCGAGATCGCGAACGCGACTTGGAGTGGCCACGGGAGCGGGAGCGAGACTTGGAGCGAGAGCGGCCACGGGAGCGGGAGCGAGACTTGGAGCGAGAGCGGCCACGGGAGCGGGAGCGTCCCCGGTGCTCCTTCTTCCCTGGCTCTGGCTCTGGCAGTGCCTCGCGCTTTTTGATTTGATACGGCTTATATCCCTTTGGCGAATTGTGTCGAGACCGCGAACGCGACTTGGAGTGGCCGCGAGAGCGGGAGCGAGACTTGGAACGAGAGCGAGAGCGTCCACGATGGTCATCGTATCCCTTGTTTGACTTCTTCTCTGGCTCGTGCTTCTTTACTCCGTATGGGTTATACCCCTTTGGCGAATTGTGTCGAGACCGCGAACGCGACTTGGAGTGGCCGCGAGAGCGGGAGCGAGAGCGGGAGCGAGAGCGAGAACGAGACCGTCCACGATGGTCATCATATCCCTTGTTTGGCTTCTTCTCCGGCTCGTGTTTCTTTACTTGATACGGGTTATAGCCCTTTCGGTGGCCTTTGGGTGACCCCCCACGGTGGCCTTTGGGTGACCCCCCACGGTGGCCTTTGGGTGACCCCCCACGGTGCTTCGGTGCCCAGTAGCTTGGTGGAGTAGGCGCATAATACTTATAGTCGGCCACGGCCTTTGCCTCGGCGTTTGGGGCGGGCTCAGGGGCTGCGAGAGGGGCTGCAGCCACGCCCGAGATGGCACCCAAAGAAGCAGTTAGAACGGTAACCTTGCGAAGCATATTGAAAGGGTGGTGGATCGTTTTGTAATTAAACGTTGATCTTGTAGCTTGAAAGTGAAGAGCTCGAAGCGAGTGAGAACGAAGCGAGTGTGAATAGAAAAAGACAGCTACTTAGATAGTATGCCGAAGCTGAGATGAGTCTCTGTGCTGATGATAGAATCGGAGTAGTATCCAGTGGGAATATCAGCAGCTATTTATGCCTTGTGTTCTCCTTAGAGAAATGATAAGTTATATATATCATTTAGTCAATGGTTATAGTGAAAATGTTGGTGATACACAATGCATTGGCTATTCGCCCCGCTGTATGAAGAAAATCTTAACGGTATATCCCTCTGACTCGACGATACCTCTCAGGTAGGATAAGACTGTGTCCCGATCGATCTCCGATACGGTCACCTAAGTGCCAAGACTCTGAAAAGTGCGCCTAAGCATATCCGCCCGCCTGCGGTATCCTCCGCTACTGTACTAGATCAAGGCGTTCATCGCGTCTAGGAATCCGAAATGTTGGGAAGCTCGGTCAGTAACTCGTTGTCCCTTAGCGCTTGGAATCAGGTTTGCCAAACTCGCATGCTTTCGTTAAGTGCGGGCCGATCTGAACCTAAGCTTAGTCAGTGCTCTGGATCCCTAAATTAGTGCTGATATGCATCAAACCGGGAAGTCTCCACTCTCGCTATCGCGGCTGATACCGTAGATGCTAACCCGATTGAGACTCCTGCCACATTGAGAAACGTTGGGACAAATGTCAAACCAACTCGAGAACGCAAAACTGGATGTCTGTGCTCGTTGGGCTTGCCACATTCCCAGCGTCAGTATTATTAGATCAGAAGATATTCACCGTACCGGCCATGCTTTGATAACACTTAACTTAGAAGCAAATTTTTGCGTCTTAGATGGTGGAAGCGACTGGCTTAGCCGTGAGATCTCGGATCCTACCCTCTCCGAGTATACAATGAGCGGCTCGCCTCTTCTACTCTCGCCAAGATCGAGCATTACCCTACGGCTTCTGCACATTTGCGACAATAGAAATTTCTTAGTTGGGCTCTTACGTAATGATTTCAATTTGAGTGGCAAGGTTGCCGAAGAGGCGACCCAATTAGCCTTCTATATACGATGATATATCTACACTTCTTTTTTAACGCTTTGTTTTGATTTCTGTGTATTACTGTTGCCTTCGCGATGGGGAGCATTAATCATTCCAGCCCCAAAGCTCGATGCTCAGTGCATATAGAAGCGATACTCAAATTTGGAAGAAACCGTAAGCTCGACTAAAACCTAGTCATTTCTATCTCGATATCAAGCTAGTTCTTGTAAGTACTACTCAAATAGATTAACTCATGTGAATTTGGCCCCAGAAGTGAGGTTCCATATCAGCAGGTTTCAAGAACCTTACTCCCGCCCCCACCTTACTGTTGGTGTTCGGAAAGGGTGTATTTTTGGCCGGTTTTCAAGGCTAGCTCCTTAAAATAGCGCTTAGTAGGGGATATATACATATCTCAATTATAAAGCACTGTTGAGAATTCTGGAACTGATTACCGCGGTTATTCCCATCGACTGGAAGTTTCTTGCTAAACACGATGGCATCACAGAGACAAGCCAAGAGAAGGAAAGTGGCACAGAGATCATACCATCTCAAGATTTGCAAATCATTGTATCGTTGCAGGGATGTTAGTTATCGGGAGATATCCCAACCGAATTCACGCGACACACTTCCAAATCAGGCTGTCTCAGTATGATACCCCAACCTGACCTCACCTTGATCAAAATGGCATCTCCGCTTTTAATGTGTCTCAAGATAACCTCTGGTTTCCTATGTCGGCGCCCATAGAATTATAGCAGTAGCTCAAGCTTGAGATAATATTCCAGCTATCTGCAGGCATAAAGTGTAACCAACATTGATCAAGTACAAGAAAATGAACGCATGGGCACAAAAGTGCAAACGTTGGCCGGCAAGTCCCACAAATATGTTGCAATCGAGAGCGTTTGGACTCAACACTAGACCACCTTTTGGGAAGTTGGTATACATAGAGATAGTCAGAGACAGTCGAATCCAAGCTATTGTGTCCAGGATTTCACTTTTTGGCGTAGGCGCCGGACATGCGAAGCACCAACATGAGACAAGCGCTCATAAAGACGATAGTCCTAACCAGTCCCGTATGCATAATTAAAAATCACAAAGCCCGAAAATCCGATTCCGCAGCTTTAGATGGCGGGCTGGACTCTGACATCGACATAAGCCGCTAGTTTCCGTCACGCTACAGTTAACTGAGACGCAGTGGAATGAGAAACAACGCAGAAACCATGTTGTATTTTTCGCCCCATGCCCCAGTCTTCGCATGCATCAAAGAGTCAATATTTGTGATATATTTGGTTCCCGGTAATGTGGGCAAGTTTTCATACCGATAAATCAGGCTTTAGAAACTCTCCATCATTACTTACTTGTTAAAGTTCGCTTTCCCTACTACAAGAGAAATGCCCAGACGGTTTATTCCTGTGTTAGTCCCCGGATGTTATCCCGTAGATCAGCTGCGTGCTTGTATTACTTATTGGGGTGGTTTTGTCTCATCATATCTTGGATAATCCTACCCGATATGTTCGATAATCGGTGATACTACCTTACTACTAGAACGGTGCAGTGGGTTTGTAAACGATTAGAAATAGTCTGACGTAAAGCATTGATTCTGTTGGTAGGTGGGCGTGTATAGTAACGGAAGCAGAAGTGACTCTTGTTGAGGGCCGGAACCCTCCCTTGTGCAAATGACATGCGGGTTACGCCATAGCAAACTTGCGAGAGATAAAGAGCATTGTGATTAAATCACTACTGGACCAGAGAGCAGATGGCTCGTCTCGCTCCTGTGTTGGTGATGTTGGAATCTCGATACGAAATGACACACCAACAACACAGAGGTTCAACATGCAGTCCCTCGCATCGGCTCCCAATCCTACCGCCAAGCCAAGGAACAGCGAACAAGAAATCCTTGCGAGCATTGAGCCCTATCCTTCCCCTGTACACCGCCCAGCCAATATGATATCTAGCACCGAAACTGCTGAAGGAGACTTCCAGGCTCAACTCCAATTGCTGCAACACGAACTTCACCAGACTAAAGGGGAAGAGAAACAAAGTCCGCTATGCCGAGACCAGTCTGCTACGTTTCTTAACTGTACGAGGGCTCCAGGCAGAAATAATCCAATTTCGAATATAGTTATCGCATGCTTTTATTTTAGATCCTGGTTCAAATATAAAGTCCAGATTTCATGATTGCTGAGGAGGACTAAACTTCACAGCAACAAATGAAGGATTAACGTCCATCGGGGCGCGACCGAGACGGCCAGCCGATGGTCGATCTTCCGCCCACCCCATTTTCCGTTTTTTAGTTATAGTAGCTCTGTACGGGGGGCAGGGGCTACTGTTTTAGTTCTCGACTGTATGCATTCTATTCATGTTTGTTTCCTTTATATGATCCTGCTCGTTCGGCCACACCTCGTATTCCTTAGGGATATGTCTCGACAGCTTATAATTATAATCTCATTTATTGCATATTGAAGCCGCCCCTTTATTTCTGTCATCAACGTAGTATGAGTAGCATTCAGCTTTCCAAACATTTTGACTATCAGGATGTAAATCGTCTCATGTCCGATAGTATACACGTACCTACTGATTCCTCGACAGCGGCCAGCCACACAAAATCACACGCCTGCGTTCTACATCGCCAAAGCCGTCTCGCGAGAACCATACTCAACATAGGGGAGTTTTTAATAGAACTAAACCTAGTAGGTACATGCCACTTTTTATATGATGAATGCGCGAAGAATCAAACAAGTAACCACAATCACCCTTATATAGCTTATCCGATCTTCAAAGGGGTCACCGGCAAGTTTTTAATGGCAGACTTAACAAATCAGTTTGTGAATCCAAGTCTCGATAGCAGCGGGACGACTTACGATCTGAAATTTTGAGGCCACGGCTACTCTCGCCCCTATTCGAAGCAGA
This sequence comes from Arthrobotrys sphaeroides, assembly GCA_036971245.1. Classification (NCBI taxonomy): domain Eukaryota; kingdom Fungi; phylum Ascomycota; class Orbiliomycetes; order Orbiliales; family Orbiliaceae; genus Arthrobotrys; species Arthrobotrys sphaeroides. The sequence goes on from JAJTTW010000003.1 coordinate 1,459,451, forward strand.
CTGATTATTGGGTATGTGGCTACCAATGCTTTCGCTCTGCCCTCCCGCACGTGACTTCCCCACTTGTTTTTTCCATTTACCCCGAATTTGAGAAACAACCCATTCGAAGAGCCATCTATCTCCACGAGTTGATTCGACAACGGCTCGAAGAACCAAGCGAAAACTTTCATTTTCTGGATAATTATTAACTGCTGCTTCGAATCTGCTGTATATTTCGTTGATAATGTCGTCATCATGCTCTCTTAGTCGCCAAGTTGGTCTAAGCTCCGACCGGAACGCATTAAGGCCGGGCTCACACAACTCCTACGGAAGGTTTGTGTCAGGAAATATTCGAAATTCATAGCGACGTAACGTTGCGACGCAGCGATGGGAGATAGTTTACCTTTAGCACCCTAATAATCGCTGAAAATTTAATAGTTTTCCAATCGCCGGTTAATCTATGATAGTATTCGATCTCGAACTGTTCCTGGATTAGAGACAGATCGAACTGTCGGCCCTCCTTCGAGTTCCTTCTCGGTTTGGGAATCGCTGGGCCGGTATGATACCCCTGCGATAGTTCCTGGCTTGACATTCCGTCGGAAAAGCTTTAAAGGCGGAGGACTGTTTGACGATCGAACGCGTGACTCTGCGGAGGGCTTTTATGAGCTGTCCCGCCTTGGCGACTTGCTTCTTTGGAGCGCAACTGCAGACTTTCGTGCCGACACGCCAACCCTCCAGCTCCAGGCATTTCAATGTGATACAATATGATCTCACGTGATCTCATGTGGCCTCATATGAGTTCATGTGAGTCCAGGTGAGTCCATGTGAGTTCATGTGAGCTCACGGGCTTCATATGGGTGCACTTACATGCCACCTAACCTACCTGTCGTTATATACCAATCTGAGGAAAATATGATAATCGACCCACGCACGTAGCAAATAATATTATACTAACTGTGATGTCTTGGAAGCCACAACTGGCTAATCTTATATTAACTACGAACCAAAACTAAATGTACCACTCCCCGATCGACCCAGGGCACTTCCTTAAGCTTTCGTAGGGAGCTCGGATCCTCAACTTGTTAAATAATTGACCATTGGACAAAACAAGAGTTGTTTCGTGTCGAAAGGCCTTCTTGAGATGGCTAGAGCTACAAACTAGATAGACGCTGGTATCAGTCCAATTGGAAGAACCGATAGCGGAGTCCTCTGAAAGCAGTTCCAGGCGAATCCGCTGTAGCATTTAGTTAAATACCTGGCTAGTTCAACAATCTTTCTGGACTTAGATTATATTACAAAGTCGCGGTTGATTGGTTCACAAGGAATGGAGTAACGGCTTTACCAGGAGCTTCCGCTAGTTCTGATAGCGCCGCAATTACGTGTCAAGTACTTAAGCAGTCGTATCAGAGGCTTCATAAGGCGGCAACGAAAGGCCAAAATCTGGAAGTTGGTGCTCGTAAATTACGGGGTTCCGGTAAGAGTATGTATAAACACCGTCTAAATTCATGCCCACAGAGCGAGCTAATAGCCTTCCGACCTGTTCCGTCTCGTAGCCTATCCGAAGATGCCCTCCAGGCATACCCCAAAGGAATAGATACGACATTTCAGCCGATGTGCTGTGCTGGTAGTACCCATGCTGACGATTTGGCGAGGGTTAACTGCAAGATCAAGTTTGTGCGTATGGTACGAAGATAGTTCTGGGTCGGGAGGGGAGTAATTCCACTACTAAGGGTTCGCTCTATGTCCGTTAGTGGCGATGCTCCGGTAGGTCAAACCTCTCCAAACGGCCTGCGACGCGCATATGTGCAGGTAGACAAAATTCCGGCGCACTCCATAATTCTTCAAACTGTATATTGTTTCAAGCCGATGATGTAGTTTACTCGCGAAATTATGGGGTTAGATAGGAGAGGAGGGAATAATTAATCTGGGGTAATGGAGGAACACTCCTGACGCTATAACTGTTGATGACATGAAAAGGAACTCGGGTGATATCTGCGAATACTAAGTACCTCCGAGTACGCGGATGGAAGTCTCTTAATTTAGGTAATACCAAGTTCGAGGCGGACGTTCCTAGCTTGAATCCGGATTCATCACTCGCACAGCGACCTTAGTTTAGTGAGTTTACCAAGGGGGACGACCAGCACTCACAGTCTTCTATCGACAAACCTGTCTTCCTTTTATCGGAGACACGCTCTTCTATTGATAAGCCTGCCTTGCTTTTATCAGAGGCACGGCCTCCTAAACCCTCGCCGCTTGGCCCCGCTACACCCCTGGCTTTCCTTCTCCTTCTGAGATTATTCTTCAGGCTCGCTGGCGCGGCCCACATAAAAAGCCACCGACCTTCGTCTTCAGTCGAGCGTAGCATATCCAAAAGAAGGGGATGGTATTTCCCTTCCGGGTTTCTCTTTATCTTGGCTTCAATACCTTCAATTAAAGATTGATAGATGTTATCGTGAAGGACCGAACTTTGGTGTTTAAAAAAATCAACCTCAGGGTCTAGCTCGCGATCGAAGGATTCTAACACATCTCCGAGACGTTCCTATATCACACGAGTTAACCCCCTTCCTCTCTAGGACAGAAAAAAAAAAGCCTCCTCTTCCAATTCCTTTTTCTTCGTAGTTAATGGAGGAAGCCAAAAAAAAAAAAAAAATCGATACCCGTAAAAGTTTCATAGTATTATCCATCGACAAAACTTTCCAGTTCCCAGTTTTCGCCTGATAATACGGATCATAGAACGCGCTCTCAACAGACCTTGAACTCATATATCGATGCATCTGTGTACCCTCCCCCAACTGCGGCCTCGGGACCCCTGGCGGCCCTGGCGGATCGTCCACGGTAGCCATTTGAAAGGATGTTTCTAGCGACCCCAGACGTACTAGGTGTTTCTAGAATAGAATTCCGATGAAAGTGAGCTAACGGGCGGGCCGGAAGTTGTCAGCCAAAACCCCGCATGTGGGTAAGAGCGCCCTATCCCGCTAACCGTATCTGGCTTGTGATTCCTACTTACAACACGCAACACGTATTTGGTTCCCGACCAAAAGCTACCATCCTGACGCAGCTCAGATGATGAAAGTAGTAAATACTAACTTGAAGGGGCCTATGGCTACCTCCAGCCAGACTCCACTAGCAGCCTCAAATAGACAGCTTATCCAACACCTTGGAGATGTAACGCCACCTATGACCTAAGGGAGTAGCGCGCAATGCGACGAAAAAAATTGGAGAGTTTTGCCAGACAACCTCGTTCGCTGGATTGATACCGAGATACTATGCTATTGGAAAAACACGGCTGCACCTTTGCTTGTGCCTTCAAAAATTGTACGTTTCTACCGTTCGAATTGTATCATAGAGTTATTCTATTACTTTCTAACTAACGTTCCACAAGACGAACATAGTATTCATGGCAAACAATACCTACGGAAGAGGATCCTAGGAAAAACCGACCCTTCTGATGATAATGGGCCGTGCCTGAATATTTCATGTAAATTCAATCCTAATATAGGCTACCAAGGCCTCCGAGCCTTCGAGAACTATGCAGTGTATTCTTTAATCGGGTTCTCCACTGTTGACATCACCCAACAACTGAGAGTTTTTTGTGAGATCGTATAATTCCCAGACGATATGTTGCGGGGTTCCCCGCTTATTAGCGTTTGCCCAATCCCAGTCATAGAGATCTAAAATATAGACTCTTTCAGACTCCTCATCCCAAAGAATGCCCTCTGGTTCGAGCTGCCATATCCTTATGTTATGCTTACGGAACTCGTATAAAGCCTCCTTGAGCGCCACCCATGTTTTGTCCGTAGAGTTGAAATCTGTGCACTCCTTCCAGAATGTCTCCCAGGGCAGCCGTTTACCAGCGCAGAGGCTTTTTATGACGACCATACCCCCAGGAACTCGCCCTTTACTGCCAGGCGTGCAGCCAGCTGCGATTATATCAGGTGTACATGTGATATCTTTCGTATATTCCGAGGCTGCGATCTCTGATTCGTACCTAGATAAAATCGAATTCTTAATATTAACCTCGAATGCGATGGGATACATGGATATACTGACCCGCTGATTTCCCGGGGAGAGAAAACCCTCATGATAGCTGGCTCTTCCTCAGATCCTTCCCGGCAGAAAGTTCCCTCGACGACCGTACAGTCGAAGTCGTGATACCGTTGCAAGTCAACTTTGAACGTGCCCAGTTTTTTCTCAGCAGAGTCGTCGTCAAACACGACGCAGATGGGAGCCTTGGTGGAAGGTTCCTCGTCAGACATAGTGAGGGATTTCGCTATGAGCTCGATAACAGTAACGGATCGATGATGGGTAGTGGCTGGATGATGGAAAGAATACGACTGTGAAGCTATGACATGATGGCTGCGCGTTGGTAGATGATTGACACGATCTTGGTACAAAAGGCGGCAAACATAGCCTTTGAACGTTGTTAACAGATATGATATGTCTTGGCAAACACGTTGGAGAGAAGGTTTATCCAGAAGCTTCCAACTAGAGCTTCAGCATCTATCTTGCGCTCGCATTCTACGTCATGATACTGGTTAACTAAAAGAAAGCCAACAAACGCAACGCAAATATGCCCAGTGGCCAACCCAAGGAATTCTACGCAACACACCAAGTCTGGTGACGAGACCGTAATTCTACAATTTGCAGCGGATCCAAGCCTCGGTGGTCTTGTACCGAGAGCCTCGCTACCACGGGATAATCGACTTGGACGCTGCTACATAATAATTAATAACCGCCCTGTTGCATTTTCAGGAAAAACTTCTTGATATCACTTACTTGAGGACGCCGGCAGCGTCACTTAAACCCGACTGGCTCCGCTTCTTGGTCGACCCCACTCCGGGGGACTCTCAATCATTCGTCTATAACACTGGCTGGGTAGTAGAACGAGTTGCTAGGGTTTGCTAAGGTCCCGACTCTAGGTCGGGCAAATTTGCAAATATAACAATTCAAATACATTAAAAGAACACAGTACACCGTAGAGAGAAACTAACACCCCAAAGGCTTGGTTTATAGTACAGTATTCCTCCATCTAGTTAATCAAGCATAAGGCACGATGATACCATCTCTTGCTTACCTCCCTTCGCAACAACAGTCGAATAAGGTTTCGGCGCAAGACATCAGCATGACCGTACCAAGGTTGATCATTACCTCTCCAGCGGCTAAGCTAGGAGCTCAATTTAATGTTGAAATATACAGGTTGCGAAGTTTTGAAAGCAACCCAAGTGATATATGCCTAGTTTTATGGAAATCCTACTCGCAAGGATATGAAAAGGTAAACACCCAGAGTAGGCCCCACCGTCCCGGACGACGTGTTACGCGTTATCCCGTTTTCAATCCAAACCCTCTTTTGACTGTATTATATGAAACCAGCTACGAGACCTCCCGGGCCCGATGCCCAACGGTGCGTCAAGTATAACATCGATAGCCCTGTCACTCAACCCAATCGTCGAGCCGGATTATCTTGGCCACGCGGGTTCCCAAACTCCTCCAGTTAGCTCCCCTGTCTAATCCTTTGGTTGGGTTATAAAATATATGAAAACGTTCATCCATATTAAAACTTACCAAAACATGAGAAGGAGACACGTCGGGATAGATATGCCCCCCTTTTCCATTGAGGAGACTCAAAAGGTACAACATACATTCTCTCAAGGAAGGCTCAACTTGAGAATGCATAATAGGTGCAGATACCCGGATTATCGTTACGTCCGTTCTCTTTACAAAAACGGTCTCTTTCAGCGTTGAGAGTACTCCGTATCTCGATTTGCTCGCGTTCATATATCGCACAAGTTGACCTGCTCATCCCTGTAGATCAGCAAGGCTGACACAGTCTTCTTTCAAACCACCTACACGTACCGAGCCACCTCCCAAGTTCTTCCCTAGCCGTGGTGTCCTCAATTTTCAGTTTAACCAAGTCGAGCGTCCAAGGGGTTTTGAGTTCAATAGGTGCCAGGAGCTTCGCGGGCCCCCGATCTCGTCGCTCTACAATTACCATGTCGGGGACATCCCGAGAGTCGTCACCAAAAGTCTCAACCACACACCTTGGGTCCCCAAAAACAACACCCTCAAGGTCGACATCCGCTGGAAACGGTCTTCCGTCCCTAGTAGCCCGCCCAAGAAATGCCTGATGAACAATGCGGTTAATTGGTTCCGCGACCATCTCCACCATCTTGGCTTTTATTCCGTCCTCTTGGCTGACTATGTAGAGCAAGGGACCACCGACGCGGGGAACCTTTAGTCCCTCAAGCCTAGTATTCGGCTGCTCTTCATCCCCGTTTATAAATTTTATTTTGCGGATGAATTCTACAACTTCCCCTCGGAAGTTCGGCCACTCATCTAGATAGTCCCCGACTATTTTCGCCCCTGGCCGCGCAGAGCCATGCCGTGTTTTTTCGTCACCAATTGGGAATTCCGGAATTGGCTCAGCCAGCTGCTCCATGGCTTTTTGCATGTTTTGATTGGGCATCATTTCGTGAATGCCTAGCCAGTATGCACAATTCCTAGTTAGCAGGGTGCCATCGGATTTTAAATGTAATTATTGTCTAGGCATATGAAATACCCTACTCTGCAAAGTGGCTGGATCAGGATCGGATTTGGTAGCTGCAGATGCTTCTGTCGACGTTACATAAAATGGTGATGGAGGAGTTGATGGAAGAGGTGATAGAACACGGATATTGAGAGGAAAGATGGATCTAAGACGCCTTATATCTAACCTAGTCTTGTATTTATCTAACCATCGCTCCGATACCCCAAGCTCACTCAGTCTCAATATAAATCTATGATAACATTGACAAGCCGAGCGTTATCAAAAAAGCACTGGGTTATGCTTGAGGGGTTGCCGTAAGCTCAGCACAACATTTGGGTAGAGATTTAATTGTCAAAAGCTCTAAATGAAGCGTTTGGAGGCATCTCGGCCATCAATTGCAAGGCAGCCCAATGTTGTATGGCAATCAGTGCCACGCTTCTTCCTCAGCCCATGGAAGTGCAATAAGAGTTTCCCCAACCTAAAACAGCTCCATAGCTGCAACGTTAGAGAGTGACTTCATATAAGCTTGGTGGCGCCAATATGATGTCCTAGTATACTAGGCATACTGAAATAGCAATCAGGCCTTAGTACCTGGGCCAGTCGAGATGCAAGCAAAAACTCTAGACCCCTCGAAAAAGAAAAATCATTATACGATATCGTGAGCATGACCTATGTTTCGTTGATAGAGCTAGAGGTTTGCATCAAAAGGTTTCTTAGACCAACATACTGGGACATTTAGCAGGACCAATGAACGGAATATCTAAAAACAAAAAAAACATAAAGTTACAGGTATGCAAATATAACAATCTTGCATATAATATTCTCTTTTTAGCTCTCCAATCCCGAAAATGGGCATCTACTCTAGCTAGTCTATGCTTATTTCGTACGATCACAGTTAAGTTCAGGTCGCAAGCCGCGGTATGCAGGCTCAATACATCGATACCAGGTCTGGGTACGAGACAGATTCGTATACCCTAGAAGGGAAACATATCTTTAATAGCTCCATATGCGATTCACAACCACCTTAGGACGTGTGGGTACGGGTCAGGGGGGGTTTATGTTTTCAAGAGCATTAGAAAGTATAGATTTGCTGATCGATTTTTCGACGCGCCTGACTCACGAATTAGCGTTTTGTATATCTACAAATTCTTGGACAAACTGGTATGGACCTCTTAATTAACCGGGCTAGCTTATTTAACCTACTTTCTACCCTAGTCATCCCGCTGATTACGGTGCTTGGTTCAGCTTATAGCAACCCTACGCGATATAACTTTCATATCATTGGATGTCAGAACTAGTATATACATTTGCATTCCACCCGGAATACGTAAATTGTGGACAGGAAAACAATAAATAGGACAGTGAGGGTTTATCTCTCAGAGGCACTGTGAGTAGTATGGGTTAGAGTACTTGCAAGTGCTGGACGAGCAGCAAGTTGGCCCGGTCCAGCCTATGCCACCGCATTGCCCGTAAAGAGAAGCACAAGATCCAGTATTGCTACCGGTGGTTGTGGTGGTGGTGGTGGTGCGGACAGCGCTAGTAGTGCCGGTACTTTCACCGTTATTACTAGTGGAATATCTGGCGGCAACGATGTTGGCCTGGACTGAATTCTCAGTAGCATCTGTTGGGTAGCCAGTGGTCATGACACCTTCGTAGAATGTACCCGCGGCGCCGTTACTATTATCACCACCGATACCAAGAATGATAGCACCCTCCTTGCTCATCGGATTGTAGCCGCTCGCATTAGGCCGCTTGCCGCTATAAAACGTCGACAATGAGCCAGAAGTAGCATCAGCGCCCTTGATTGCCCATAGGTTTGCTGTTCCCTTGACAATAGCAGTAACGAAACGCCATGTGATCGACGGATTACCAGCATTGTTCTTGACATTGACGCCTGAAAATAGGCCGTTCTCGAGGTCAGCCATGATCCAAGGACCATTTCCAGCGCCAGTTCCCCAGACTTTATTGTTCCCGAAGTAAATGGTTTCCATGTGACCATTGCCTGTATCAAGACCGCTAGTCTCAGCATTGCCATAATCGAAGCAGCAGCCGCCGTTGTAGTGGGTCCCATCAAGCACAGCATAGATTCCTTGTGCCTGGTCGCCTTTGGCAGTACCGGTAGCCTGGTTGTTGCGATAGCCGGTCCCGGGGGCGATGAAAACGCCATAAACCTTCTGGCCATTCAGGTAAACTGGTGCGGCGGTGGCGCTGGCTAAATTGTCGTAACCACCGGCCGCTGGGCCTTTGAAGCCACCCGGTGGCGCTTGAGTCAGATGATTGTTATGACCGGACTGATCGTATATTATGGAAATGAGACAGGTTGTGCCGGAGCAGAAAGAGTCTTGCGCAGCAGAATTTGCAGCACCACCAGCGGAAACTGGCTTGATATCCGTCACAGCATTGTCTTTGGCACGTCTGACCTGGTATAAGGCACCAGTGTACGCGCTGTATAGAGCACGAGTGGTTGCGTGTGCAGCGATACAAGGTGTACCGCCCGAAGCGTAGATATCGCAGGGACCGGCGGCGACGAGGAGGGAACCGAGGCTTAAAGCAATGATAATAGGTTGAATTGGTTTCGACAACATTTTGAATGCCTTTCGAATGGAAATGAAGGTGATAACTCAATGCTAGGGAATCGAGGACACTAGGCCTATAGGAATGTGAAACCAGTCTGTCTCTGGGCAATAGTAAGTAGTCCTCGGCCCATAGCCTTATATATATAGTCCGCTTGCTGTCTGACAGCTGTCTGTTCCGCTTTGACCCAGTGGCAGATTCGAGGATACCCATGGGTCCACTCAGTTCCATACCCATGTTTCCCTTCGAACTGATTATCACGTATATATTACCTAAAGACTAGGGTCGAGCTGTTATTAAAGTTGGAGAAAAAAATCCGTCCAATGGTGGACGTTGATAGGTGAACCTGTTTCAGTGACGAGCATACTTGGGCCCCAGAGATGCCGCATAACATATTGCAAGCATCTTATTCCTAAAGATGGAGGCGCTTGTTAACTTGCAATAATTTTGTCCGAGCTCGGTTTCCGGCGGTCCCGGTGGACAATTCCGCTATAATTGCCAAATTAAATGGTTTGTCGGAAGTAGCGAGCAATTCCCAGGAAGTTAGTACTCTAACGGATCCAAGAGATCGGAAGGAACTGAGTGGGACCCGAAGACTGTTCGAGAATAGCGTCAGAGAAGTGTCATAATACTGAGGCAATTACTTCAGGCAGAAACTGAGGTGCATGTGTTCCTATGTTTGTACCTTACCTCGAATTCCGTCTAACCATCCACGCGTGAATTTGTCTAAGCTGCATAGAATCATTTCTACTGGAAATTCTTGACACCCATATTGGGTCCGCGGAAAATCCCTGATCCAGCCAAATCCTAGGACCGATGAGGGAAGATTGCGTTCGGATCCCTCCCCGTACTGTTTTTCGGCGACTGATAATCAACTTCGCACGATCGCTAGAAGCACCATGATACCACTGCAGATGTGAGAGAAGCGCGCTGTGAGCTCGAGTAACCGAACCGTATCGTCGTTTCCCTTCGCTAAAATCTCGTCTAATTGGTGAAGTAAACGCTAAGAGGCCAAGATAAGCTTAAATCGGCTTGACTACGAAGTCGAGGGTCTTGGCGGTAAGGCGATTTCTTGACCACCCCCTACAAGGGTACTGAGCTTGGTTTTGAAATCGGTTGACCGGATATCAACCGTACCAGTCCAAGAGGGAACCAAACCGGGCAAGAGAAAAACGAACATAGGTACCAAACGGACCGCCAACCCCTGACAGACCATAACCCTAAACAGAAGCCGGAACGAGGCAGCCCGAAACTTCGTAGATATATGCTATGCGCAAGGCATACTGCGACGGGAGGGTGCACAAATAGGGTTCGGTTCCTGTATGGTTGACATGCGAGAGGTGGTTTTGAGTTGCGGATTGGAACCCGAGACTCCTGTGCATCGTTACAACCTCCAGTTGTCGGCTATATTATAATATTATAATAGAAGCTTTGTGGAATCGAAGTGGATTTATTGCACCCCAGCCTCGGCATAAACTGACCACACCCGACCGGCTCCAGGTTTCGGGCAATTCAACCATGGAACTGAGTTATGCATCTGAGGCCAGGGTAATGAGATTAGCCAGGGTTGTCGATTGAGAAGTGGTGCGGGGTTCGGCTCAACGCGACATAGTCCGTCCGACATGATGCTTGTTACTACCTGCGATGATTCCCACTTCTATACGCCACCAACCCTCCTCGACACCTCGGCGCAAGTTCAAGCCCACGTGTATATGAACTGGTCTCAGCACCAATACGAACCCAAACGGATGAATCGCAGAATCGAATGAAGACCGAATTGTGTTGTTAACTCCAAAGCAGGCAAACATTTAAATATCGAACCACCCGCAGATTCATAGTCAGAGGTCGTCTCGTACCTATATTCAGAGGTATGGGTAGAAGGTTGTGTATTTTAAGTTGCCAGGAAATGATAACCTCAGAATTATGTGTTATCTTCTACTACTAGAACAAACTAGTTCTGGAGAAGCCTAGAATCAAAATATCCTTAGCTGTCTAGTAAATTGCTAGACTAAGTATTAGTATACCTTGTACTTGTCAAAAGAAGCGGACGGCTGTGTACGCCATACCCTCACTCTTATGATCGAATCAATACACTTGGAATGGTAACATAATTTGGGTTGTAGCTGCTCTTCAGCCCATCTCGTTGTCTCATGACCAATTCATGATGGTACCTCGCATCGGACTAAATCCGCTTCTAAGATTTCAACATACCAAATTTACGCCACCGGAAGCAATAAAAGTTTCTTGTATACCTCATGCTTTTTAGCGGCCTAGCGTCGTTTGCGAGGAACATTCTGTCAGCACACCGAGACACTGGCCATGGGGCATCCTGTCAACCGTGTGTGGTTTGTATATAAAGAGCCACCGTGTATATACCTTCATTAGTCATAAATCAATCAACCAACCAGACGTACCGTCTACAGTCATTACCTCCACCTGTGCCTCTGCCTCGAACCCGTCTATAAGTTATAGTGACGTGGTAGTCTGTTGAGCTCGCCTGCTCCAGGCCACACATCCCGCTATACCAGGACCTCCCGATTTACAACACAGGTCTTCATAGATATACGAGACTGAATCGATTTTACCATGAAACGGTCTCGGGATTGGGTTTTGGGTGATCTTAGTCTCAGAACTCTAGCGATCGGATTTTCCTCGCCCGGGGGAACGACTATATTCCAATCGGGCGCATTTATATCGCTGACCTTCACATGACACCTTGCTCACACCGATGCAAACGAGAGCGGTGTTGTTTTTGTTGCATCCTACTAGTCTGTCTGGCTTGGCAGTCTCGCGCTTGCCACGTTTGTCAATCATAACCTGGTCAACTTTCCCGTTTAGGGCTGTTTGCTCATGACTGCTGTTTGCTCCCGTGTTAGGATTCAAAGAATTGCAACTTTCAACACAAAAACCTCGAGAGGATCCCTCGGAAAATTTAAAGCACTCTGCAACAATGCAAACGCCATTGCGCACCATTGCCAGTGCACATATTACCAGTCTCATAACCTTGGGAGCGACCTAGCAAAGGAGTGCGAGCCTATTCATGGCATTATTTTAGTCAGAATTATCCGCCCAAGCCGTTTAGAAAGACTGTTAGGCAACCCGCAGGTTTACCAAAACCCGTGCCGTGCCTCGGTCGAATCCGGGCGGTGATGGTAAGTTTGCATGCAAATCTTGAAATTGACCACGGGTATTCACCACCATCTCATCCCGTCCACAATCGTTCGTCTGGGATTCGATTCGCAATCCCTTCGCTCTAGTCCCCGCTTCCATGTTTCATACAATTATGCTATGAGCAGATAATCCAATAATATATAAACCCCCTATGTATACGCACAGTTTACCCAGTGATCTTAATTAGGCCCATCTCCGCCCCTACTGACAACCACCCTCGAGCCAGACCGTACCGATTCCTCAAGCATGAACATGCATACCGGCATGGTGCGGTGGTGACTTCAATCTCAACTTCGTAGACCCCCTCTCCAGTCGGGACCCTTTCCTCTCCTTCTAAATATACACTCCGCGCACCGCGGGTCTAATCAACATAATGATAATTGATCACCTGAAATTCCCTTCCCATTTACAACCACTCTTCGGACGTAGCACGTCGGGTGATAAAGATAGACAATCCCTCATCAAACAGGTATGCTACAAATTGAGCTTCTCTTAATCCCCTCCCACTTCCAACCTACGTTCAACTTGCAGCGACGATGTAGTATGCATACTTTACTAACCCAACCCCGCGTTGCAAAAAACGAAAAGGTCTCTGACCGAGACGGACATTGCTGCATTGTGGGTGGATCATGCTATGATAAAGGGTACAACAGTCAGCTGTCAGCCCAGCAACAACCCGCAGCGCCAAAAGGTCCACCCACTGGTGACTCGGGAGCCGACACTAACCCCGACCTGCCTATCGACCCCGGGGCTTTCACACTAGAGCTTAGTTATCCCGAATCCACTATCGTCCCCATCATTCCACTTCGCAGGTGCAACAATGGCATGAGAGCCTCCTGGTCAGGAAATTATGTCAGTAGTCTATTAGATGGCCCGCTATGATCAAGATACATATTCAGAAATGGGTACAGGTGATTCTAGGTGTAAATTCTAACTAATCTCTAACGGGTGCTTGGTGGTTCAGCGAAAGTGTTTTCCGGCCTTCGAAATACACTCCCATTATTGGCTGGTTATCTTTCAAATACATTTGCTGAGAAGGACTATTTTTCTGCTCAAAGTCTAGTCACAATTGAAACCTTTCCCAACGGACGTAAAGTAAAAGCGTTCGAGAACTTCGATTTATAGCTAGAGTACGAGTCATCAATATCCGCTGCCGAATTCGAAGCTGATTCCCAGATAACTATATAAGGATATATGGTCGAGAGCAGGGACCAGAGGCCGTCTACGATGCCTACAACATTCTAGAAATGACCGATCTACTCATTCGAAAACGACCTTCGGACATCGACATAGTCCCAGAGCAAGTCATGATTCCCCGAACCGAAGTTTCGCCGTCTAGAGGGCTGTTGGAGATTACGCTTACATTCCCAAGATTTCCCTCATGCAGAGGTTTGGGTTTGAGCCAATAGACAATTTAATTCTAGCGAATCCCTGGCTCCAAAAGCACCTACGTTGAGGCCCCGACAATGAACAACTCATGATGCGAAAGTAAAACTATTATTGCGCCTTAGATTTGAGCATTCACGATATTCTGGCTTCATTCGAAGTCAAGCAAAACCAGGGACTATGAGTGGAGTGCTTTCGACTTACGAACGTGCCTTTGGTATATATCCCATCCCTCGAGACCCGAGCCACGCAAACTTCCTACTATAAAACGACAATGCACAAGAACGAAAGGTTGTTACTCCGCCAGAAAGAGTGAAAGTTCCAAAGACCCGCGGGAGGTTTTTCGCTTTGCATAGCCTCTCACCAGCTTTCGAGTGATGGCCAAGGTCTTTGAACAAGCTCGAATCATATCTCCAGTTCATCGAAGACCTTAACATATTGTATGCATCGCAGCTGGCTACCGAATTATTGTACCAGTCGGCCCCACGCCCCTACGCTGCGTCTGGCACCCCTAGTGCAAAACTGGTTCAAGAAAACTCCGCGGCCCTAGCGCTTTTTGTGATGTTTTGCGCACTATTAGAAAAGTAGTTAAGTGAATGGCAACTACAACAATAGGCGTTTTGCATGGATTTTTCTTGCGATTCAATTTACAAGGGATCAGAAGTACCATCATACTTCCAATTAGTTAATAAAGGGAATGTGGAAATGCCATATATACAGCGCAGTTTTTCCCGGTCATTAGAGGCACTGATGTCCCCGATCTTTCTTCGGAAATTGATACGATGTCAATTATGTTGTGAATGCCCCATTAACCTCACCTCAAAGGCCAGAGAAGCCAATCTCCAGCTCTTACGGTAAAACCGAATCCATCACGTCTTGAAAACCAAAATCTATTTGTAAATTTAGAGGTCCTCCAGCCGCAATTCGTAACGGGGATATCGTGCATTGATCGCATTAAATATCTAGATTCATAAGCAAAGCTTCTGAAGTCCTGGACGTATACCCCCACCCTTATTTGTAGATCGGTAGGTCACCTCAAAGGACGAACAGCCCTCCAGGTTACAGAGGGCTTGGGGCGATCGACAACTCACTGGAGGGATTCGGATGTGTTGGAAAGAGCCCCGGGACCCAAGTCGGTTAGCCAGAGGAGATAAGAACTGTACGGGTGGGTCTGGTCGTTTACACCATCGCTGATAACATGCACAGCATATGCGCACGTGGGATTTGCGAACCAATACATAAATGGATCTCACCGCCTCATCAAGCTGCGCTGGACATCTACGGATTAAAACCTTCTACCATACACAACAATCCAACTAAATTTAAATACTGTAGCATCATAGCATCCCGTACACTGTCTCGCCGGTTGCCGACTCACCGCGTCGGGAGTAGAAATGGGCCAAGCACAGTCGACCGCGGGAATTCAAACACCCGATTGGGACGCCAATACAGGCAAGGAGGTTAAATATGAGAAATCCGCATATGACCTTCTCAAGGCACTGTCGTTCGCAGACGATGACCAGTGTATAATCCCTCGAAGCCCGTGCCATGATATCTGCTTCCCACTCTAACAACCGGTAGATCTTGTATACGGGGAGCTTACCCTTAAATCAATTAAAAAGTGGGAGGAGCAGTTCCTCACTGAGCCGAAGGTGGGTCAAAATGCCACAAATACAACGCGCGCACAACAGCTAGATGCAAGTCACTTATGCAGCTATCATATTCTGTATAGAATCGGCTTGCCCTTTCCGCGGTCTCAAAGAATGATATGAAACAGATCATACAACAACCAAGCGCCGTAATAGACGACGCTCAGGTGTTTTCGGACCAAATTTCTTTCGACGGGGCACCGATAACCAACCAGAGGAGTTCTGGGAGGTGCTGGATATTTGCCGCGACATCGGTACTTCGAGGTAGCATCCGGCCGACCGGCTTTCCCAAGCTTATATATCCCTCCTGGAGTTCCCACGCTAACTTAGTAATAAGTGTACCTGATGAAGAAGTACGAGCTTGAAAACTTCGAGCTCTCACAGCAATACCTCTTCTTCTGGTAGGTTAGCTATCAAGGCTAAACGGAGTCATGAGTACTGACGAACTACAGGGACAAACTGGAGAAAGCAAACTTCTTCCTCGAGCGTATGATTGAATTTCCATCCATCTAGTGCTACCTGTTAAACTAACGGCACCCAATATAGAGATCATTGATACATCTAATGAGCCCCTCGATTCGCGAATCGTCGATGAACTCCTCAAGGTTCCAGTTAACGACGGTGGACAGTGGGATATGGTCTGCAGCTGTCCAAATAATTTTTTATCGCACAGTCAACTAACTTAAGGGTCTAGATCATAAACCTCGTGGAGCGTTACGGCGTTGTGCCCCAGAAGCTGTAAGGATCGCCTTAGTCGAACTTATACAACTACCCAAGCAAAGCGGAAACTTACTTATAGAGCCGTAATCCCCCAGATATCCCGATTCTTACAACGCTATGAATTCGCGTGGTGTAAACTCCCTAGTCACGAGCAAACTCCGTGAATTCGCCCTTCAGCTGTAAGAACATCCACATCCTCCTCCGAAGCAATTACAGCTAACTATTTTGCGCGAATAAGGCGTGCTATGTCCACTTCTGGCCTCAGCAGTCATGCTATTCAGCGAGCCAAGTCAAAAATGGTGAACACGATATACAACATCCTGGTAATATGTTTCGGTCCACCTCCAAAACCTGACGAGACATTCACTTGGGAGTTCCGGGATTCCCTTGGGAAATTCCAGTCATACCCGAATATAACACCAGTCTCATTCTTCAAAGATTTCATTGGATACAAAGCTGCCTCCCACTTTTCACTAATCAATGATCCCCGACATGAGTATGGGAGGCTGTATACAGTCTCCCGGCTGAACAACGTCTTCGGTGGGAGACCAATAAGCTATGTGAACGTCGACATGAACACGATGAAAGCCGCAGTTGTTTCCATGATTAAGAAGGACCACCCGGTATTCTTTGGTTGCGACGTCGGCAAATTTTCAGATTCCAAGTTGGGGATCATGGATACAAAGCTGTTCGACTACAATCTGGCGTTCGACACAGAGTTGGCCTTGAATAAAGCAGAGAGACTTTTGGTGGGGGAGAGTAGAATGACGCACGCTATGACACTAAACGGAGTCCATATGTGAGTTTTCACTATATGCCTAGGAGAGAGAACCCGAGACAGCCAGCTTGCTAACTTTTCATCAAGTGTCGACGGCGAACCCGTCAAGTGGAAGGTTCAAAACTCATGGGGTCCGGACAGTGGCGAAAAGGGGTGGTTCGTGATGACTGACGAATGGATGGATGAGTACTGCTATCAGGCTGTCGTTGGGCCCGAATTCGTAAGCCAGGAGATCAAGGATATCCTCAAACAGGAGCCCACAGCACTACCACTCTGGGATCCCATTGGTGCACTCGCTTGATAACTGGTCCTTATCAATATGCGCTTCGTGAGTTTTCAATTGTACAACTGTATATCACTAATTGACTCGTATTTCCTCGACGTTGAGAGTGCTACGGCTCTGCAGCGGAGGCGCTTGCTTGGACCAACAGAGCACAACAAAGCCCCGTCCCCGGGTGCTAACCTGGGACGTTAAGAAACCTAGTCACCCCCAAAGTCGTAGAAGACACTGCACCCGACCGATATATTAAAAACCTTAAAGTATCTTGAAGATGTCAAAACCACCAGACTACTTACCTAAGTACTTCCTATACCGAGAACTTATGTACCGAATATTAAAGACATTTCGTGACTGATCGACTCACAACCGTAACGTAAGAGAGTGCAGTGATCGACCATCACAAGAGGTCGATCACAAAAATCCAACATTCCAACGCGGAGAATCAAGATTCGAGGCCTCAAAAACCATAGCATTTGCATGCAAAACCAAATTAATTGCAAAATTTCAAACCTCAGTGCAACAGGGTCAATTACGACCGATTCAATTGATCAAATGAGGTTACGTGGCACGGGCTCAGTATTTAAGAATATTTGGTAAACACAAACCCGTCACAAACGGGTCTAGAAGCTTTCATTCTCCTCGTCGAACTCTACTGCGCACCTATCTCCTCCTACCACCGCAACAAAGAAAAAAACAAAGGAAAAAATGAAAACAAAAAACAAGGTATCATATGCTAATATGCCAGGAGAGAGGGACAAGAATGCAAGATGCATCTGCACGCAGGCGATGATACACCGGAACTAAAAATTACGCTAATGGAATATAATAATTTTAGATACAAAAGAGAAACGAAACGAAAAAACCAGCTTTATGCACACAACAACAACATCACCTTCCTATGCAAGCTTTATGTATTTGTCATGTCCACATTTACAAATTCATAATGGCAAAGACAGCCATGATGGCGGAAGCGGCAAGGAGACCAGTGACCTGGATCTTACCAGCAGCGCCAGTGTAGGCTGGTGGAACAACTCCGGTAGGGGTGGTCTGGTTGGTTGGTGGGCATCCGTATCCACCAGGGCAAACTGGAGGATAGGTTGGGACTGGAACCTGTGTGAGGGTGCTTGGGCATCCATATCCGCCTGGGCAGACTGGGGTCTCCTGTGGGGATGGAGTCTCCTCTGGGCATCCGTATCCACCTGGGCAGACTGGAGTTGGGACAGCAACTGGAGTCTCGTAGGTGATGGTGGTGGTGGTACCCTGGACGGTGTGGATGTAGATGGTGCTCTGGAGGGTAACGGTGCTGCTGTATGTCTCGGTCTCCTCAGGGGTATCGACAGGGTAAACTGGAGTCTCAACTGGGGTCTCAACTGGGGTCTCGACTGGGGTTTCGACTGGCGGGTACTCTGGGACATCCGTGGTAGCTGGGATTGGCGGGCATCCGTATCCGCCGGGGCAGACAGGAGTCTCAGAAACAACGACAGTATGGTAGTAGGTGTTGGTGCGAGTGGAGACGATGGTCTCGGTGATATCGGTGGTCACTGTGCAAGGAGTGGACTCGGCTGGCTTTGGAACACCGCTGCATGGGACAGTGATGGTCTCGGTGACGTGTTGAGTGTAAGTCTGCTCAGCGCAAGCATCGCATGGCTTGGTGACGATCTCGGTGTCATAGACGGTAGTAGTGGTAGTGTAAGAAGTTGGAACGGGGTACGGGATATCGACTGGGGGAGTGGTAGGAACGGCCTCAGAGGAAGGAGCACCTTGTCCCTTGGTGCAAGAGGTAGAAGTTGGGTATGGAACGGCCTCGGAAGAGCTGTCCTCTGGAACATTTCCGTATGGGATTCCAGTGGCAGTGGTAGGGACAGCCTCAATCGAAGTGTCCGGGTAGTCGCCGTATGGGATCTCGGAGGCGGTGGTTGGGACGGGTTCAATGGAAGTATCAGGGTTGTTTCCATACGGGATTCCAGTAGGGGCAGTGGTTGGAACGGCATCGGAAGATGGGTTCTGGCCCTTAGTGCACTTGGTGCTAGTTGGAGCTGGGACTGGAACTGGCTCGGACTCCGGGACGTCACCATATCCAGTATCAGTTGGAACTGGAACTGGAGCGGAAGATGGTTCGTAGTCTCCCTCATCGTCGCCTTCATCATCGCCCTCGTCATCGCCCTCGTTGTCACCGTAAGTGGTGTCAGTTGGGACAGGAACTGGCTCAGTGTCGGTTGGAACTGGCTCAGATTCCGGGACATCTCCATAGGTGGTGTCAGTTGGGACTGGAACTGGCGCAGAAGATTGGCCATTCTCATATGGGACAGTGTTAGTGGGGACGGTCTCCGGAGACTCGTAGTCAGTGTTCGTGTTTACTGGAACATTGCCGTAGTCGGTATTTGGAGTATCAGTGGGAACTGAACCAACGCCCTTGGTACAGCTAGTGGTGGTAGGATTTGGGCCAGCATTGTTGTCGAGATATTCGACACCGGCAGATACGGTCGAAGACAAGGCCAAAGCCAGGGCAAGATGTTGGAAACGCATTTTGAAAGGAAGTTATTTGATTTATGCAGAACCAAGCTGTTTGAAAATTTGGAAGTTCTCGAATCGAATTGAAATGCGCAAATGTTGCGTTGAAGGTTGTTGGAAAATGAATGTACTGGATTTCTGAAAGAATGGACGCCCAAAGATGAGCAAAAGGAAACGACAAATGCAGGTTGATAACAACCGACTGAGAAGAACAGCAAAGAAGCCCGTAGTGCGGTAGAGAATAGAAGGAGAGAAGATCAGTCGAACCTGAGGGGAACCGGTCCATTTTATCGTGGGCGCATATGAAACCGCAGGTTATGATACCCATGCGGCCCAGACAAACCCTCAACAAGGGTGTCAGGCTGCCAACAAACCTGCGCAGGGTGCTGAGCGGTAGGAAGCAAGTTTTGTCGCCATGGGTCTCCAAATGAGATCCCAATCGAGGTCGCATCCGCCATGCGCTGTCAATTCGCATTAGCACATCGCCTCTGTCATCAAAGGAAAAGGGGCTCCATCGTAAATTGCATTTTGAGAGCTCTGACAGGACAATGTCTTGAATTCCGAGATTTGCGACTTCTCTTCATGGCAAGTTCATGCTGTAAACGACTGGTAGCACTGTGGCGGGCGTAGGCGCTAGGCCGCGACCCACTGCCACCAGTTCGGGATCATGATCTGTTATTCTTCTGCGCAACCGTCGACGACAATTTTTAGCAACATGTATCCTCTTCACCTGCTCAATGCAATCGCTTAGCTGACGGTGAGCGGTACCTGGCAGAAGGAATATCCATGGTCATGGTTCTGTCCAATCATAAGCACAGTTCTCGGGTAAGGCGTTTCATATTAGGAGTTTGTGGAGACCAGGCCCTTGGATTGGTTGGTTTCTTCAACACCCAGCTCCCCCCTAAATCGAGGCTCAAGGTAGTTTTTCAACCGGTTGGAGTTGTCTCCAGGCGCTCGCCACCGTTGGAAATTGCACCTGTGACGACCTTTTGCAGTGGTAAATTGCAGACCACTCATCGAAGAGGTTTTGACAGCTTTTGGCTTCCTAGGCGATAGCATATCTAAAATTATAAGATTTTAAGTGATCTTCCATGGTTCTCTCGCTTGAGCAGCGAGCCATCCAGCTTGCCAATCGAAATCGCGACGACTTCCAAGAGCTTAAGAGGCCCACCCGATCACTCTTCTAAAATTATCCCCTGAACGATATTAAGGAGGAGATTTGCTCACCGAGTACATACAGAAGAAACAAGAGTGCAACGAGGCAATGGCACTTTCTGGGCGGAAGACACGGAAAAAGGAATTGAGCTATGAATATGGACTAGGATACCCAGGCTTCGGCGCTCTGGCTTAGTGGTTTTCCGTGCGCTTCCAAGCCCAGATTCGAGGAAATCTAGGCGATTGCGCGGAATAAAGCTTTCATCTTTCCTTCCGCAGTGAGTGCTTTTAGGAGAAAAAGTCCAAGTTTTGGCTACTTGGCAGTGATAAGTCTTGAGAGGATTCCATCGATCCAAGTCGCTCTATAGATATTATTCCTTTTTAAGTTGCGATCGTATATCGAAGCTGTCGAATTTGATATATACCTCCCTTGCATCTACGAAGTGTCTGTAAGGTATTCGTGTTACAATGCTATTTCACAAGACACAATCTCGACAATACGTTTGTCCCGCAACTATCGTGAAGACAAAAAAGTGGTTGTCGGGAATGGGCGACAAACCCACTTTAAAATACCCGGTCCTGTTGGCCCCTTTCCAATCTTGCGTTACATACGGCAATGCATATGGACCACCCTTTGTATGATAAAAAAAAAAAACCAAAAGTGCAAAAGTGTGAAATGTGAAAACCCAAAAGTTGAAATGACAGAGTTCGAAGCCTTATAACACCGCCAATACGGTATTTGACAGGCTAAAAACATGCCAAAGTGTATTATATTAATCTATATATTCACCCGAATAATTTTTAGAGGCACCCGAATAGTAGTTATCGCGCTGTCAGAGGGCCGTTTTCCCAGTTATGACATCATTATATTTTGTGGTTTTGTGATGAGGCACAACACAAAGGGGGGACCCCACCAAAATTCACACCAAAACACGATTTGTGTTGTGTTCGGTCTCGCGTGAGTTGTGTTCAAAAATGATCGCAAAATGGCTTCTAAACGGCCCTATGACAGCGTCATAACCACTATTCGGGTGCCCTTAAAAATTATTCGGATAAATATATAGATTAAAATAATACACTTTGGCATGTTTTTAGCCTGTCAAATACCGTATTGGCGGTGTTATAAGGCTTCGAACTCTGTCATTTTCGAAGTGCGTTTTTGTTTTTTATCATACAAAGGGTGGTCCATATGCATTGCCGTATTACAGGAGCCAAAGTGCTGCATCAGGCGTCATGGCGCATTCAGCCACTTGTTTAAGCTTTGCCGTCTGTCCCTTGCTCATTTCTCGAAAATCTGGGGAGGTTGCCCACCCTTCCGATTAAACTTGCGAAAACCTCGGTTGGACACCATGGGAAATAGGCTTTAATCGATGGTATAACTACTTGACATGTATACAGGCCATCAACCTTACGTAGCCTGGCTCAAGGTCCTATGAGTCTGCCTGCGGGGAAAGGTTGAGCGGGATACACTATTCCGCCGCGAGGGCCGTTGAAGCCAGACACCCAATTGGAAGAGCTGATACTCACCGAAACAGACTTGTCTGCGATATCGGCCTGGACCGGAAGGTAGCGAAGGGCCATCGTTTTGCAATGTAGCTGAACATCGTGACAAGCCCAAACAACACCCAAGTTGCGTATACAGGTGTTGCAAATTTTTTCACTTCGTCTGAAGTTTGGACGGAAAGATGTGATCAGTCTCACTCCTTGATGGTGCTCCAAGTGAGACCAGCTAACGATAAGCCAGGGTTGAGTTAAGCTAGAGACATCTACAGATGCATCCAGACGGTTAAATGGTACCTGAAAGTTGATATTGGAACAGGTCATTGACGGACAGGGGTCGTCAAGCACATGCACAACACAGCAACCTCGCCGGATTCGGCTTAAACCCGAAGCCGAACAGCCCCCTGCCCACGTGAGTCCCTGCTAGTGAACTGATGATGTCTGTACGTCGACAAATGTCCGACGTCCGATATGACAAAGTTCCGAAAACGACTTGACTATACCAACCCAGGAGAAAGGAGAAAGATGTAAAAATTCATAGACTTACGAGCCCGTAAGTTTTGATCTACCTGTCTAGCCCCACACCCCTGTCCCTAGCTTGAAGTGCATACCGACAATATTTAATGCAACGACGATAATTTTCAAAATCAGCATCGTCTGTTAGGAGGATGGATGCGCAACAACATTTTAAAAGCCTGTGTATACATGTAGAAATTCTATGGGCGGGTGAGGCTTCAAGAGTTCACGTTCAGACTGCAGTCCAGTGCCAAAGCCCTTCAAACATACTGGTCGGCTAGCTAGTATCGCTAAACCCTTCACCGAGCTGAAAGCTTACGATATGAAGGTATATCGGTCTAGGTAGGCTAAGCATAAATTACTCGCTGGTTTACGAGACAACAGCGAACCGCTAAGCAGGCCATGAAACGACAGTCTAGCCACCAACTACACACTTTGGTTCACTCGCGGCCGACGTGTAGCAGGTTTACTTCGCGAGATTATATGTATAAGCAACAAAGTCGTCCCGGGTCTCTCGGCTCGCTCACGCACGCTAAAACATTTTGAGCAAAAAGAAAAAAAAAGAAAGAAAGAAGGAAAACCTGGGTCTAATGGTTCCCAAAGAACGCCTATAAGGACCATTCGCAGAAAGAGTTCGTTCAAAAAAGGCGGATAAAGGAAGTGACAATCTCTCACGAGAAATCAAAATTTACAACAGGAAGATAACGAAATCTTGAACAGTCCAGATCCATAGGGAAGCAGAAAGTGCATGAAGAGGTTAAAGAAGAACCTAATAATGAGAAAACATAAACGGTAAAGTCAAGGAAAGTTGTCTGTTAAAGCAAAGGCCAAATGCGATGTCTTCCGAGGATGGAGAGGGGCACCTCGAAAATGATCGTATCTCAGGCGTGGCTGTTTTGGCAGGTGCAAACAGCCGTGCTTCCTCTTCTAGCACTGGTGCTAACGGCGCTACCGCGGCGGGGCTCCTTAAGGCTCTTGACTTCACCGCTCAAAGCGCAGCTCCAGCAAATCACAAAGTAGATACTGCCACATACGCATGAGAGGCATTCACAGCACGCGGCAAGGTTGGATCTCTCCGTTTCGCCCTCCTTTCCTTCCATGGAAGTAGAAGTCGTGACCTTTCCCATTGCACCCGGAAGAGCCGTGTTCTTGTGGACGGAACAACTGTCAAACTCTGACTTCGCAGTCGAGGATGTTCGTGGCCGGTTCGAGTTTTTGAGGATTCCGACGGGCGGAGGAGGGACCGTGATAGTATTTTGGGACATCGTAAGGGTTCTTGTGTAACGTTGTCACCAGTTGGGTAGCCGAAGGGTTGCCGTATTCAATGCTGCAATTCAGAATTCGCGGAAGTGTCTATCACCAGCGGTACGGGTTGGGTTGTGTGCTACCAGTTGGAGGACGAACGGCCAGGAAAATCCCGGGAATTGGTGCTAACTGAGGCAGGACGGCTATGAGCTAGCTTCTTTGTATCCTGGTATCGAAGTTCGTTCGCAAGATTGATGGAAGGACCTGTTTCACGATATTTCTGAGCCTAATGGATAGATGATTTTCTCGTCAGTTAGACTCGAACAATCAAATTTTGTGTTGAGGTTGTTGCAACAGCTGCATCCAAGCTTCTCGTGATTCGATTACGTACTCGGAACAGTCGGGCGGTCTGAATTAGGATTGGTAATGATGTCGATTCACTCCTGGGGAAGTGATTGCCGTATGACTTAAACTGTCTGTCGTCTTGGTTTGGAGGGCGGCCTTAAGGAGGTTTCTTGAGCTGGAAGAGGCAGAAAGGAACAGTTGCTTGAGGCATTCGATTATTGAAGGATTCTGAAGTACGTGCAAGGAAAGTTGAAGGCTTAATCAGTGGCGAAACTTCGTTATTGAAATTTGATGTTGTCGAAATCGAGAGGTTTGCTCTGCAGACCGGAGCGACGGAGAATGCTGGTGTAATGTTGGATTTATGGGGTGCAGCGAAAATCTGGGGAAGCTAACCGTGCTGGGTGGGTATGAGGAACATTTATAGCCACGCTTCAGAGAACAGAAAGGATCTGTTACGATGCCTTACTTACTGTCCGCTCGGTGACGCTCGCCTTGTGTGAAGACTTCTTGCATGAACATCGATTTTTGGGCGGCTCATTGCTCTTCCATGAGACCTCTAATGCCGTGTATGCATGTACATACCTGTGCCCCCACAGTGACTAAGAAGCTGGTGTTTTTTAGACCACATTTTAAGGCATCGCCAGTATTTCAGAGAGCTCAGTGGAAGCCTTCTAAGTATTTCCCTCTTTGTCCCCGAGCATCCCAACTGGATTGTACGACGGCCGGTCGGGTGGACATCAGATTTAATACCTTAAGACCTAACACGGACGACAAGGATAGAATTTAGAAGGCAAGCCATAGACAAATCCCATACCGACAAAGTACCCTAGAGTGGTTGA
Source organism: Arthrobotrys sphaeroides (assembly GCA_036971245.1). Lineage (NCBI taxonomy): Eukaryota > Fungi > Ascomycota > Orbiliomycetes > Orbiliales > Orbiliaceae > Arthrobotrys > Arthrobotrys sphaeroides. The sequence goes on from JAJTTW010000003.1 coordinate 1,484,622, forward strand.
ATTGAAGCCTCACTTGAATACGGTGAAATTTCTGCCAAGTCACCAGGCTCGTGTGCGATGAAGGCGAAACGGAAATCCCGCTCAACTAATGCTGCCGAACGGCACCCGGCCGCTTGACAACCTTGCTCGACAGACTTTGCGGGGTGCCGAAACGAATCGAGCCCCTTGAAAGGTCAAAAATACCGCCCCCACATTCCCAGGAATCTCAAAAAATCTTTGCATTTGGGTGGAAAATTATGCATCGGATGTGGGATGGGAGAGATGCATATGCACGAAGTCGCGGTTTAAAGGTCACGAGGACCTGCGGTGAATAATACTAGCCATACAGTGATGTGTCGCAACGCGACTGGTGTTGGACCGGACCTCTGTGAGCTGATGAGAAGACGAATTCATGTCTTCGAGCAACTTCTCACTTTGTGTGGGTCGAGCACGGACGCTCCAAGTGTCAGATTCCTCGCTTCGGTTCAGAAGCTGAGGTTATGTTCCTAGACACCACAGAGCCAGCTGCAGAGAGGGAATTTAAAAGCGGAGAGTTAAATCCCTCTGAACCGTGGAGACTTGAGTGGTTTTTTGGAATCCATACCAGACGTATGGAATAGAAGAGGATGAGAAATTGAAGGCTCCTGGGCAAGGGGGTGAGAGCAAGTCTTGCAGAGGAATGCGCGTGCAAAATCAACCTCCTCCTACCTGCCGTATACAGCTATTAGTTAAGCTTCGAATCGCAACACAAAGTTGGTGCTCTGCAGTGAGTCGTTGAAGGTTACACAAGGTTGGGATTTGCAGGGTGAAGAAGATTTTCAGAGATGGCCTCGAGCTCCCCGACAACCAGCTGAGCCGCGGCCCCTGACCCCGCAACCTCCCCTCCTTCTTCACCTCTACAAGTTCGCTGGCTTTGTGGTGCCCCTAAAACGGCTTGATCAGATTGCCAAAACAAATCCATAGTAGTACAAGACTGTCTATAGCAGGCAGGACAGCCCTAAGCCCCGTAACAACCCGTCGAGTTGTGTCACGGAGCCATGCGGTCATATGATTGCGCCTATAAAGGGTAGGCCTACGTAGATCCACGGTTGGATTTATTCAAATGACTAAGCAAGTGTGTTACCCATAACCAGAAGTGATGGTATCTTGCAGGAGGCGGTGTAATGTCTACCTGATGACTAATTTGAAGGATTCTCGGTTTACTTATGCAGGATCTAAAGCTAAGGGCGGGTTCCTGTGAGCCATGCATATACTTTGGATTGCGAACATTCTAGTCCTCGACCGCAGCCCTAGATGCATACACTAGCTTAGTGCTAATCAACACCGGGCCTTGTTCATGCCTACGTAATAATTTAACGGCCGCGGATTGATCACGAGTACTCGGCTACGATTTCAAAGATTGTATTTTGGACGAGCCGATATCCCACTGCGTTTGTGGCAGGCTAAAGCGTAAGCGATTCGCCAAATAGTTATTTGTGCCTTGGAGGATTCCGATTTTTTCTATTTCTGGCTTAGTTAAAAGGAAGCCGAAGGAAAGGACAAGACGTTTACGGACTCACAAAGGAGAAAATTGGTTTCATAAAGCTAGTGGGTTTACAATGCTGCCTGCTGCGAAATAGCAAAATTGTGACGAGGAACCAAAGACGTCTAGACAAGGTTTCCCATTCCCATTGTTGTCACTCGGATGTATGTGCACGGTAATTAGGAGGGAATATAGCAAAGAATATATTTGTAACGACTGATCTAGATAAGAAATTTGAAGAACAAGAATATTGGGGACGATACACGCTCCTGACCAGCTGGAAGCATGCAAACCGTTAGGCAATTCGTCAAAGAAACAACAATACTTGAATCAATATTTTCTAGAACCCGCTGTCAATCTGGAATATGTAAATATCGGCCAAGTAGGAAAAAGGGAAAAAGGAAAAACATCAGGTATGCTCTAAAGCTAAATGTAGAAAATATGGATCCTGTGCAGTGGCTAGTTTCACCTTAGTGGTGATGCGCAGGTGTCCCGGCGAGCCACTCTGTCCAATTTTCTCGAACAAAGATAGTAATAATGTTGTCTCTTCGCCGAGAGTGACTCGGTCGTGTGGAGAGCTCGAGATTCAGAAACGCCTCGAGATCTTGTAGTGAGACAATTTTGACGTTATAATCATGAATGATAATGTGATTGTCGGCAAAGCTAACCGGCGGGTCGAACACTACGTCAAGCCAATGACGGAATTCTACCGCACTGAAGTTACCAAGCGTAAAAGGAAAGTCTAACTGGCGGTTTAGGGCGAATTCGATGTCCCGCGAAACGGAGAGTGTGACAACGTTTCTCTCCTCTTGCACATATTCGTAGCCTTGTCCTCCAGACTGGGTGTTGGAATGTGGTAGGGGCTGAGGGCTGGAGAGCGGCTGAGGCGACGAGGAAGGAAGCCTGTCGAATATCTGGGCACGATTGAGAAACTCTTTGTATCGGCTCCAACTACCCTCGTGGTATATAGATTCCATCTCCTGAAGCTCTTTTGCGCGCCGTGAAACAAGGTGTTTCTCGAGATCACGAAGGAACTTTGTTATAGGCTCCCCAAGACTCAGGGATTGCAAAGTACTTATCGTTTCAGTGTAGTCGAAACCTATAGATTGATCTGTTAGAAGCCGTATAATCTTCAATGAAACGGGTAAATTTGAGTACTTACGCCCTTCCGGAATATGGTCGTCCCAATGTGGGAAACAGTACAGAAACAATGTAGGCCAGTCCCTAGATCTTATCGCTCCGTCTGGCGTACTTCCACCGAAGTGGACTCTCCCCAAGTGCTCCCTGTCGATCGGTTAGTAATCCTGTTTCGATACTACGCAAGTGCAGGGCGGAAAGAACTTATTTACCTAAGTCCCGGCATATCCTTTCGATGGATCAGGAGGCAAGTCAGATATGTTTCGGGGTCTCCTTTGGCAAATGGACATGCCAACATTCCGAGGAAAGGGCTTTGGTCCTTTGACTTCTTTGATTTCCCTTTGGCTGGAGTAGGGAAAGCCCTGGTAGTAGCGCAGCTCACGGTTTGGTATTTCCGGTTGTCGCTATTTCCAGTGGTGGCGCTGAAATTTTCTGAGCCTTCTGACAGCTCCTCCATCTTTATAAGTCCAGCCTCCACTGCTTTTGTGATGTTTTTCGTAATATTTTTCGCGAATCGTGAAGAAATGCTTGACTTCCTCCTCCGCGTTGGAGAAACAGGCTCGCCCTCATTTTCCCCCGTTTTGCCAGCTTGCGTCGTGTGTATGGTTTGTTTTCTCGCTTTCTGAAGGAGCTTGTGAAGAGTAGTCTGTTCATCGTCCGCTGAGTTGAAATCCGAAAGCTCGAACTCGCTGGGCGTGGAGGTCAAAGAAGCAAGAGAGAGTTGTGATTCTCGTCCAGAGATTGGCGTGTCAGTTCCGAATTGTGGAGCAGGTGAAAGCGATCCGGTGGAGTATCGGTGAACGTTAGGAGGTAATCTTTGTTCACTGAGACTTGAATTTCTACTTCGTTTCGTTCGATGAACCACACCGCATGCCAGAAGATGGTTATCTAGTTCCTTTCGATTGTTGAAGCCTTCGCCGCACATCCGACAATTATATTCGAAAGCGGTTGGATGTGTATGTCTACCGTTGTGTGCATTTGCGAAGTGGGTATTCAGGCTACTCTGTCCGATGAAGGCGGCCTTGCAACAACAGCATTCATAGGATTCCGCTGGCCTTCTCATTATTTTAATGGAAGAGGCGTTGGAAGGCGTATTGGAAGGCTCTGAGTTTGAATGGGCCATAGGAACGGAGCCTGTTGAGCCCCGAGAACTTTGGGTTAGTGGGGTGAGGGGCGCCTGGTTTGTGCTTCTTGGGACATATGTGGTCGGAGACGTAAATAATTCTGGAGGCGGATTTCCTTTCGTAATGAGAGGGTATCTTCCAGGCAGGTTTCGTCGACCACTCGCAGCAGGCTCATCGAAGTAAAACATCTCTTGGTCATCTCGTTCCATTGGACTCCCTTGCCGCGTAACTGCAGGGCTAGGCGAATCATTCATGCTAAGTTCCCGTAGGACCTGCACCTCTTCGGGTGAAGAAGCTGATACCGTTGAAGGGTTGATCCCAAGTTCACCGCTGCCGATAACTTGACCCGGCCAACGTGGCGGCGGCATTCCTCGATGGAGTACGTGAGGTGCGGGAGTTGCCCAGTTATGACCTGTAAAGGATTTGTTCCCCGGACTGTTGTAATGTTTTGGTTGTTAGAAATGCTTGGGTTGGGTATATGTTGAAATAGATCGAAATGACTTACGGAGAAAGAGTGACGTCGGGAACAGCGACGTTTGAAGGGCTTATGTTAGTTGGGGAGTTAGTGTAGACTTGTATCTGCGGGGTCCTTGGGCGGCCTGCGTCTGGCATAGCGACCTGTTGAGGGTCTAACATAGTCCTTGGGTCTTGACCATGGGCGGATGGACTTGACATGATAGCTGAAATAGATAGATTTGTAACAAAGAGTAAATGTGAAACGTTATCCCGTCTTTTTGAGAGACAAATAATATGGAGGGAAGCAATTAACTGTAAATAGAAAGGCTGTGGAGGGAGGGAGGGCTATTAGAAGTACGGTGTCAAATATTCAAATGCAAATCGAAGTTCGATTGGTATATCTGGTGAAGCAGGGGGCGAAAACGGTATATAAAATTGCTTGAAAGATGGGCTCTGAAACTCTGTTTAGCTCTAATTTGGCCTTAAGATAAATCGGAGTATATATAGAAACCAAGATGCAGTTGTGGGCTGGTCCAGTTCGGGAACGGTATAGAGGGGTGTGGGCAAGGGTAGTCGAGGTACGAGTCGGCGGGTACCTAAGGGTAAGCGACTCAAAAGCGAGATATCTGGAATAGGCGATTCGAAGGAATGTAAGATCCTAGCTTGGTAGACTAACGGCCGATGTCTTAATTGCTTGAGGTGTTATTGATATGGATCAGTAGAAACGTGGAAACATTTGAGGCCAGACCCCAGGCCATTTATCTACGTAAGTTCCGCGACCGGGATCCTGTCGTCCTTACGAAAATCCAACAACTTGACGGAGGCCGTGTTTCTGGCCGGGAAAAGACTCGCGGCACACTGACGTCTTTTTTTTTTTTTTTTTTCTTCCTTAACATCTCGCGGGCACGGTATAAACTAAGAAAGCTCGATCCGTGTCCTCTAAAAAGCTAAGTATGCAGGAGGAAACTGTTCTAGCCGTTTTCTGTTCCTTGTCATGCTTGGGTAGTAGGGATCGTGGAGCGAAAAATGGAGTATTACTAACAAAGGTCGTTGGGGGCTCTGCAGAGTCATAGAATATCTGCTACGGCGCTTTAGTGGGCTGCGGACAAGCCATTGTTAGGGTGCTGTCCCACGTAGGCATTTACGTACAATGCAATACATCGCAGCAAAGATATATGGGGTTTTTTCCTTGCATTTTATGAGCAACACATTTGCTCGGACGGACATGCATACCCTCTTCCCTCTTGACTGTATTTAGATTTGCTGCGCTGCGCTGCGACAATGTGGAGAGGATTGAAGCTTTTCTGTCGCCATAAAAACGTTCGAAAAGCGAACGCAAGGCGTAGCTTCTTTTTTCCTGGGGATGGGTAAGCAACCCGACGCCTGGTAGGTTGTGCACTAGGGTGATCCGAGTGACCGTGGTAGTCAACCGCCAGCTGATGGAAAGGCGGAAGAATAAGCAACTTCTACATAGCGCGCGGTCCGGTACTACTACATTGGACCAGAAACAGGTACTTGGATATACTTCTTTCAAAGGCACCTGTACCTGCTTTTCCGAGTATCTTTCGATTGATTGTGCCGTCAAAGGAACCAAGTCGTCGTCGAGTTTTGTTGCATGTTGCACAGGCGGCTGACAACTCCAACTCACTGGATTGATATTGGTCTCATTACAAAACTCGAATATTGTAGATAACTTGATCAATATGATTTCCTGCAGTCTCAAAAGCAATCTGTTAGGTCGGAGTTATAGGCTATGTGCCTGATTCCTGATTCTGTCGCGAACCACAAAGTTCACCGACGAATGTCCGGTTCTAAGGTATACATGCACTGCAGGTAGAAGGGCCCTCCCGAAACTGCGGTCTCTCACATGCAGGTGGTCAGAGGTTTAGAGACAAAGGTACAAAAAGAAGAATCTGATTGGGCGAAGGATCATCCCGTCGGATTAATAAGTCTACATCAGATGTGTCTTGGTATCTATACGCCCCGGAAGACGCGGCCGTTGACTGGCTCTTGGTCACTGACACGGTTGTGACTAGGTGAACTTCATATGATCACGCATTCCCAACCACTAGGAGAACTTGGATCCACAGAGAAGGATCATCCAGGACGGCTCGAGCATTCCAAATTTGATGTTTTCAGCCTCAGGATTCAGCCCTATCGATTCGGGTAGCTTGTTGCAATTTTGAGCCAAGCGATTCCCGTGCACATGAGGCTCAAGCACGTTTTCAAGGCCGACTCGCGAAGACCTGCTCTTGAGGAACGTTCCATATGACTTACATCGAGGTCAGACCAGGCTGACGGCACCTTGGGAGGAGGGCCGTGGGCGCCGCCCAAGGAAAATATGTTCCATTCTCATAAGATTTGGTCCAAGTACAGTGTTCACCTGGCCTGAACTTGAGATTTGTTTGGCCAAGACCGCTCAATGTGTTGGTGTAACGCTTTCCTGAATCGTCAAATCTCGCCGTCAGCTGATTGAGGCACGGAAGCACAGGTCGAGATTCCCGGAGCTGCAGAGTCTGTTGTGGTCACGAATGATCGTGACACGGTTCGCCGCCATAGTCGTCGGTTCTATTGTCTGCATATTGGGCTACGTTGACGCGCACAAACTCGAAACAAAATGCCGATTTACTTCGGAACTCAAAAAACTCGGTTGTTATCATATATGAAGGCAAGGATAAATTGGACGGAAACAAACTGTGCATGCAGGATGTTGCCCCTTCTTGGTCGAAACCGAGGGAGTGGATCCTTCCAGAGCTTGCGAAGGAAGGCTACTGCTTATGAAAGTCAAGGGCGTATGTACATCTCATCCTCCGAACTTTCGATGTCGGTAACACCGCAATATGAGACAGGCCATGATAACGGCCGGACCTAGCTACACTTTTACCCTTTATGCCAAAAGTGTATGTCAACACAGTCATGGTAATCATCTGAAGAGATAGCTCGCCGGGAAATCCGGTAGCAAGAATCGTTCGAAACTCGAAATGCATGCCAAGTTTATCTGCATTGTGTGGTATACTAGCGCCAGTGGGCCTGTTGATATGATGGGCCGACTCTCGTTTCTCCAAGTTCATCGTTCCAAACTGGGCCTCGAGAGTCAACATTAACGGCCATCCAAGAGCTCAAATCCCGAGCCTTGCTGTCAACTCGCATACGTACATTTCACCAGTAATGTTAGCGAGAGCTAGCCAGCGGTGTCATTAAGACTTTCTGATATATAGTCTCGATGTTTACTAGCTTGCAGAATCTGAATCGTCCATGCCACATAGATACCTGAGAGGTGAACGCGGGCGCACATGTGGGCCCACCAGAACCTTCGACGAGTCTACGTATGTACTTTTGACCTCGGGACATCACACTTTCGAATTTCGACAGGTTTATTTCCTAGTCCCGATCGGTATACATATATGAAATTGCCTTGGCCTCGTAAAAAAAGCCCCGGACTTAGGATTCGGGTGTTAGGGAATATTAAAATAGCTTGGCATCTTCATCTGCGGTGTAGATTTTTGCTCGATGGAGGCTGGTTTACGAGACGTCGTTATGTCGACAGCGCAGTGGTCAACCGTCATTACGCAGACACATCGACAAATATCGGCCGCGGGGGAGATCGCATACGCGTCTTCTAGACCCGGATCAACTGATACATGCATGATTAGGTCCTACGAGACAATGAATCGCATTCTATCTCAATCAGATTGTTTCGGTAGAATTCCGGCGTATTGTGCCACATGCAGAATCTTAATGATCGATGAAGCCGCGTCGGATGACAATTAGTGCAAGCAAGTCCTGCGCCTGAAGTTGCAACATCAACACATTCGAATTGAAGTTGTGCAATTGTGGGACTTTTCCCTCATGGCCTCGTATCTATTGTGCGATTGTGTTCAGTGCGGGGTTTCTGATACTGTGAGATTCGAACCGGAAGATTTGCCATGGTATCTTTATTCAGTGGCCTAAAAATGAAACATTACAGGGTTCTCGTGTCTGTGGATGCATATGCTCTGAGCGAGTGGCTGTAATCGCAGGGTGCACGGGTGTCATCGTCTAACCTATCTTGACGCCTGTGCCGCTGAGGTGTTGCATATTGCTTGCGCACGCCCATGTAAACGAGCGGCACAGGAAGATATGATCTCATGCTTTGTTATTCCTGATTTCTGGACATCCGTTTCGCCTGAGCTCAACGAAGCGGATACGAGGGAAATTTGCTATAACGTTAGGCTTGGAGATCTGACACTGCCGCATAGTGGCGAAAAGGTGGCATATCTTGGTTAAAATCGCGATTCGGTACTTGGGTCGCCTTTTGAAGGAAATTTTGTTCGTGTGATCCTTCAGCCCTATGCATTGCCATTCTAGAAGCCAGACGGAATCGTAGTTACCGACTTGGTATTTGAGATTCTACTGAGGTGGAGCTCTTGTATTTAAAGCGTAGCCCAGACACTCATCAATTCGCGCACATATTAATTTTTTGCCCCGCCTGGGAAATTTCCTTTGAAGGAGTTACCGAATCCACGAGGCTATTTAAGCCGTTGATTCGGATGATCTATAAGGGGCGGTTGCGAAGTAGTCTTGTTTCTAGGCTGCCAAGGCAGTGTAGGTGAGATGTTTTAATATACGGTTGCCTTCGAAGGGGGCCCGGGGGATCTCGACTTATCTAATATTTCAAATACCAGGGCGCTCCCACGGGTGCCTATAGCTTAACCGTGAGCGACAGCGCACAGGTGCAGCAGTGGAGGTTAGTACATCGGCCTTGATGGATGAACCTAGCCTCGAATCGGATGAACTTTAGTTTATCAAACCGCCATGCATGCCATGATCATATCAGTTTGTCAGCAAGGAATAACACTCGCCCTTCAATCCATGCCGTTGCGGCATCCGCCCAAAGTTGACTTGGGCTGGCGTATGGCGCTTGTAGGAACGTTTGCACTGCCCTCTTTCTGCCCATATGTATATCGAAGCGGCGGTGAGACGTCTGACAGGATATCATATGAACATGATATGATGATAATGCCGAAGTTTTTGTGTTCCGATACTAGCAGGGCCAGTTCTTGGGCTAGATATATATACCTGCAATTCCAGTTTTCAAAGACCCCTTAGATTTTATAATCATATCTTAGCCTAGGTACGATATCAGTTTAACTCCTAGATCTATAGGCCTTTGATATAAATTGATGCGTACCAATCCGACCCCCTCGGATGTGCTCCCTGTGCAGCTGTGTAGTATGGTCTCATTAAGCACTTATAATGGGATGATAGAATATCTTGAAACTGCCCAACTCTAAGGCTGTAACCGGCGGTTGCACAGCTGGAACGGTATGTAGATGTCAATATAGCCCTAATATGGACTAAGACGTCCCAATGGCCGTTGAGATGGCTACGCAATATACATGCCAGTGACCGTGCACCCCACAAATCAGGGGAGGAGTTTATAATATTTTTTAAGAGCAGATTCTCAAAGAATTCTTCTTTCATCACATCGTCCAACCTCCCTATGGCCTAGGGTTCCTACCCTCACCTCTCCTCTTGATCAGGCTGTTCTACATTAACTGTCACCTCAAAACCTTCCTACCTTCTTCGAGGATCTTGAAGATTCTCTCTGGTCTCGATTTTGCTCCCAAGTTTTCGTTGATTCTGAAGCCATGGTCGTGTTCCACCAATCCGCGTCCAAAAGAAGGGCGACTGACTTCTTGCAATCTTACTTTGAATGGACTGCCGCACACGATGCTTATTCTTTTACAATTTTCATGTTGGATGCGGTTCTCACTACTATGTACTTCGCCGTCTCCCTTTTTATGGCCGTCTATTACTTCGCGACGATTGAGTTCTTGAAAATTAACGCTGCCGGGGAGGAAGGACTTTCCAAAGTCATTGGATTACTGAAGGCTCGGGCCGCCATTGTAAGAAATTCTGGGGTCGATGAGGTCAAAAAGAGAAGTTATAATAAGACTGCTAACATATTTTGGTTTCACAGGCGATAGCGATGGCATACGTCTGCCTCTGTGCCTTCTATTGGTTGACTAAACGATTGATCGTGATTCCGGGCGCCCCAAAATTTCTGAACCCCGAGGTCGATAAAAAGTACGAAATATACCTTCGCATGTACGCAATTATCATCCTGGTGATCATCCTTCGCGTCGCAAGCTTCATCCTGGCCTGCCCCAAGTGGTACCCTGAGAACATCCTAAGGGTTCCTATTCCATACAACGACTTTGTTGTGAAGCCGTTGATCAATGAGAGAGAAGACAAAAAATCGGATTTCATCGTCGGAGACATCATTGTTTACTTCTGGGGCTGGTCATTTTTGTTCTTGTGAGTACAACGACCACTATTGGTATTCAGGGAACGTGCCATGCTGAATCGTATCGATCGTAAACTGATATGATTTTTCTCACCAAGGACAACGGCTTCGATTACACTCGCGGCATTTCTCTTCAGCTCAGATTTCGTTGGCTTTCTCATCCATCCCTATAGTACACGCAGCCGTACTAAGTACGAAATCTTTGACCTCATATTCTTTACGGCCACACAGCCTTTCTGGACCGTTATAGATGGAATTCTCTTCCTTTGTGAGGTATTTGAGTGCCTGTTCATGTGCATCTTCGAGCTTCTACTCTGTCGCAGGCCGCAGCCGGTGGGCTACGACAATTACTCTGAAAGGCACTTTGTCGGAAAGATCCGTTCTCCGAGGTATTACAACGAGCCAAAGCTGAGCGTTACCTACTACTGGGCCGGACGACTTTGGTACGTGGTGGTTAGGGTGGCAAAACAGCTTTGGCATATCATTAAAACGAGTGTTTTGGGGATGTGGTTCGGTGCCAGGTGGTGGGGCATGAAAGTCAAATGGGGGGTCAAGCAACGGAAGAGCCGTGCGAGTGGGATGACAGTCATTCTTGGGCCGCACCAATCGGCTACCGTTCATGGAAGACACAATGGGGACTTCAACAGCCAGGGGAACAGGAGCCAGGGAGATTCTACGTTCGATGATATCGAACTTAGTAATCTCGAGATGGGACTTCACGAGCGGGATACGCAGGTCTAACTGAGAAGCCAACGACTTCCCTTCCTTCCTCTAACCCCTTACTTTCCCACTCCTATTTTTTTCTTATTTTCATTCTGGGAACAAGCCTATATTTTCGGTATTTTTACTGTTCTTGTCCCGTAAGGTTTACGGCTCTGAGAACTCCATTTCTAGGAGGAAAAACCGTCATGTGGCGGTAGTTAATCCAGGCGTGATGTATACTAGGGGTACTCTACAAAATCCAATAAAACCCATTACGTATACGATCCGAAATGCTTCCCGTAAACAATCTGACAACGCTATGATGCTACCTAACGGACTCCCCGCTACCCATGAACAAAGCAAACACCAGCCTGAAGGTACACTAGTTGAGAAGTCCTAATTACCAGTGGGTATCTAATGGTATATTTGAATAACATCCACCTAAATGTCCGCATCGTCTTCGTCGGCCAACAACCGCGTTCTCTCATTAGCGTTGGTGTATCTTGTCCTTCCTCCCCAAGTGTTATTATCCGCCTCGTGGATGAAGGAGTCGTCCTCGGGTTCATGGTCCACGAACAACGCCGCGTCCGCTTCTTCACTCTTCCGCCTTCTTTCGAAGATTATGGCCATAACGAGGAGACTCCCCTGTAAAGTCCCTGTTACGCAATAGACCAGCCAGCTGCTCCAGTCGGTGCCTTCCCTTGTCGCGAGTGATATGGCCCAGACGAATGATCCTGGAGTTTGAATGCACATCATCGGAATGCTCAAACTACCTACGGCCTGAAGCTTATAGGTCGTGAAGATCTGCGGGATATACTGAATGCTGGCCAGGACGGTGGATTGGATGCCAAGAAAGGAGGTCCAGTTTAGAATAACGTCTCCTGAGGCGGTTCTATAAATGTAAATGGACACGGCAACTATTATCACCAGATGGATGAACGAGAGTAACGAGATTGTCAAGGCAGTGGTGGCGCTGGGGTTTTTATGATGGTGAGAGTCGGTTGACATGTTGTCAGAAGTCGGGAGAACCGGCGTCGCAAACGGGAAGTAGATGAGGAATAGAAGGAGACTGTATAGAATAGAGTATTAGTAGAAGCCACGAATTTAAACACTGGGCAAGAGAAAGACTCCAACTGACATTATCATGAAGCAGGACCATTGTGTCGTAACCTGCAGTATACCTAGCATTCCGGCGAAACACTGGAACGGCCCCAGCTCGGTCGCGCAGCATCCAACTACGCCCCATCCTAGAAGCCAGATATTTGCTAAGGCGCACGTTCCGGAAGTTACACCAAGTAGTAGGAAGAGAGGCGATATCCCTTCGGAAGTTTTACGGGTTATTATCCGGTGATGCTGGGGTAGATACGATATCAGGATCCCAAGCAGGAGACAGACGGAGATAGTAAAGTTAGAGTATGACGGACTGGTGAGTAGAGGCGTCGAACAGTCCGTCGCCGGCATCTGTGAGAAAGGGGATATCGAGAGGACCATTTTGATATATCTGGGGCAACAGCAGTGTTCTGATTTGGCCGTCTCCTTGTGATCGTGACGGGTCCGAGTGAACATGCACGAAATTCAAGGAGGGTTTGGTGATGCAGCTTGGTCGCGGAGCCAAGTCACGCTGCGGCTGGTTCTTGGCGCGGTCTCGTGAAACAACTCGCCGTCGCACAGAATGCAACAAGTTCGTGGTTCCACACGACGCGAAGTGACGTCTACTCTTCTCCACTTCCATCCCTGGCTTTGCACCTCTGGCCTTAATTTCTGTTATAATAAGACCTTCTGAGGTACTTAACACGATCAATTATATCAATTTTCTAAATATTTCGCCGATCTAAAAATACCTAAAGGGCTGAGAGGTCTATCGACGCGACTGTATCCGGGCCTCATCGCGCACTGGCCTCTGCCTTTCTAAGCTATGAACAAAACATCATAATCCCTCGGAAACCTTTTTTTTTGATATAGAAAAGGCAAGTGACGGAAAGGGGGCTAAAATGGGCCACCTGGATTGTCTTGCTCCGGAGCTTCAACGAGCCATATTTGAACGGTTGGACCGACGAAGTCTCTACAATGCCAGCCTAACTTGCGGAGTCGCCTACGAAATCATCATGCCTATATTATACGAAACGGTGTATATTCAGATGTGCCAATCGGGTTCTCCGGACTCCCAACTCACACCAGAGAAATACCGGCAGAGATATCGACAGTTCATGTTGGAAAATGGTCAAAACGGACAGCCATGCGGCAGATGGGTTAAACACATTAGAAACTTGGTAGTAATACCGTCGCAACGGGTAGGTATTTATTGTAATCACCACTGCTTGTGCGCCAAGGGTTTTATGGTTTATTATCAACTTGTATACTGATGTTTTACAAGTTGCTGCCAGTTTCGCTTACGGATCCTACCCTAGAGCTGCTTTCCAACGTTGGGAAGGTACTTGGAAAAGACCAGCTTCGGTCGCTGTCGTAAGTCAATCACAGAGATTTTTTCCTATAATTTATTCGATCGGGAATAGAATCTATATTTAACCCCTAGTTCCAGATTCCTTAACCGCCAGGCGATAAAAGGGTCCTTTGGCTCCTTATTTCACAACCAGCATGGCTTTCGCGCCCTGGCATTCGTGGTACATAACTATAATGTATTGCGACGGGATTTTATTCCCCACCTTCTCCGCCAACCTAGGCTGACTAGCCTCAGTCTCGAATGCGGTGTAATGGAGCTCCCCAACGGTCGGGAGGATCGGATTTCTCTAATATCCCTGTTCGAATCCCTCTCAGAAAATTTAATAGCCCTACGAGTGGGCAGGGCGATAGGAGAGAGCTGTGGCCAAATCCCTGCTGTGGTCTTTAACATGAAGAAGCTAAAGCAGCTCTCCTGGATTGCGGATCAACAGTGGAGTCACAAAGACTATCGGGTAAATGCGCGGATGGGAACAGAGCAGTGTATTGACTGGCTCAAGTTATCATCGCCATCTCGACACCTCTCGCTCCTACACAGCCCATTCGAGTTTGATCCGGTCCGCTTTCTGCACATCAGCTGCCCTCTGAATACTATCAAAGAAGTTGCAAATGCCTGCCGTGGCTTGAAAACCATCAATTGGAGTATTCAGGACAGTGTTCAACTGGGAAATCGTCCAGAATGGTCTTTTATTGCTCGGCATTGGCGGACCCTTACGAGGCTTCGTATTTGTCAGTTAGAGGCGTGGACCCGTACTCCTCCCGGTAGGGGCAATGACCCTTTATGGTATTCGAAATTTGTTGGAGAGCTCATGGAAAGTTGCGTCAACCTGATTGAGCTGGCCATCTATATTCCATGCGAAGTAGAGATCGAGCCAGTTTACGCAGGGTTCAGGCGTTCGGGTGGGCGTGCGTATGGGTATCGTCCTGCGATCGCGGATCCTCCCTCGCCTCATGATATCCCTCCGCTAAAAGATGTCGTTTCGGGGCTAAAATTTGTAGGCTGCCTCAGTATTTCCCTCTGGTTCCTATAGATATTTTGTGTGGCTATGCTGATGTCACATATCGACTTAGGAATGGCCAAAAGTTTCGAGCAACCTACAATGCCTACACCTCCTGAACGGCCGAATACGAAGAAACTGGTACAGCTTCGAGTGTTCAGAGGAAGAATACTGGCCAGTTGTTCTTACACACCTGCTGACATATTTCAAGTCCCCCTTTGACACTGCGGCGGCGACTGGTTTGGTTCCTCTACCACGCCTAAAAGCCCTTACAACAGGGACGTCGAATGAAGATGGGTCCAGCTACACCTTAGAGATCGATCCGTGTGAGACCTGGAGAGTTATTGAGGCAAAAGATAAGAATAACCTTGCGATTGGGCCACAGGAGAGCTCATGGACAGTCGAAAAGATTGACAAAGATCAGTTTCTGGTTCAATATCCTGAATTTTACGGATTTAAATACGATGACCAGTATAATATCTGGGCAGATGGGTACGTATTTCCCCATTGTCTAGATAAACAAGGTTACCATATCGATATATCAGTCTAACTATACTGATTTATACAGCAATGGCAGATTCTGGGAATAATACTATCTAGTTACAATGCTTGAACTATAGCTAGGCAACGATCCTTACATATATCCTTTATAAATTTAGCGCTCTACAACTTATAATTAGTAATACATAGGATGTTTATTGCGGTGATAGCGTCACCAGAGGGTCTATATTTCTTTAAAATTCGTGAGATAGTCAACATTTTCTGCATGAATCCACTTGAGTATCAAATCATCCTAGTTTCGCATTCGCCGGAAGTTAGGCTCTCTCTGTGAGGAATAGTGTAATCATAGTGGATTATTTTATGGAACAGCATACAACATACCTCTATGCTAATTCTCAGCGGGATGACTTTGGCGGCGTACTCGGCTTGACATTTCCCACAGCTGATCTTCCGCCGATTTGACGTCCAAAACACGACACCAACGACCCCTAGCGAAAGCTCGGATGTGCCCAACGACGCTAACTTCTTGATGTATACATCCGCGGCTACTATGTATTCGCCTTGGTTGGCGTAAATGTCGAAGGTATTTTTTGTGGTATTATGTGAGAGGCGGCCGAGGACAGCCGGGTTTCGTTGAGGTGAATCGGCCTCCTTCCCATAGATTACACATATACCCGTAAGGCGATATCCTCGATGATTATCTTGGATGTAGCATTCGAGAGACTTGCAGCCGGAAAGTGGAGCAGTGGAGATGAAGAACTCCGGGTTCTTTGGGTTGTTGAGTAACGTATCCTTTGGCCAGAGGCCGTCAGTTGTTTCATTCCATTCGCGAAGTTGCGGGTTCGAAGGGATTTCTCGAGCCGCGGATAGTGGTTTCTTGGTGGGTAGATTCCTCCGGTAAGATTTGATGATTCCTAAGGCTAGAAGTCGGGAGTCCGAAGATCCGAGGGAGGACTTGATCAGATTTGAGAGGTCAGTACTCTACCAATAAGGAGCGTTTGGGTACTTATATATTGAGCGAGCTCTAAAAGGGACAACTGACAGGGCTGAAACCTGCAAATAATCCTACTGTTTCCTTCGATGGCCCCGCGTCCATGATATGCTTCTGTGGCTCACCGGGCACATAGCGTGGCATAAATTGGAATGCCAGGCCCCGAAGAGTGTAGACCTGTAGGATGTTAAAGCTTAAGATCAGTAACTTAACCTAGTCCGAGTATACTAACGACTCCAGGCTACTGGTAGCTGGTTAGTTTATATCGAGCTAGCTGTTGTGCATCTTACGGATAAACCTATGGGCAAGCCATCTCTCCCTCCAGTAAAAAGCTCCAACGTGGTGATGACTTCACTTCCGTCTAGTACTACATCGGTCGACAATTCTGTCCATGTTCCCAGTACGAGAGGCGAATCGCTGCCTTCCACGGATACCCCGATCCCACATATCTCCAGATTGTCTCTGAGCCAGCAGCTGAACCGAGTAACCCTCTGCTCCGCAAAAATAACATGCTCTAGGATGGCGTGTTCATATCTAGCTCGCTTTGAGGAGTAATTTAAATGACCGCTAAAGGAGTAGTGGCCGATTTCTATTTCGTTTTCCGAGAAGACGGGTGGGACAGTTGGTGACCACGAGTAGCGTTGAAGAAACAAATCTCGTCGGTCCAGTTCCGCAGCTGTGGTGAAGTTTGGACTATGAATGCAGATGCTTGTGATTTCTGAGAGCTGGAAATTGATCTCTTCGTTAGCATGTCTATCTTGCTCCCAGTATATAAGACGGTGCGTATGTGATATCCAAATTCTTACCCCAGCTGTAATAGTAACCTCGGTAATTTCAATGCCCATTGGATTGGTTTTGAATTGCCTTTGGTTGACATACACATCCTCGAATCTGTCGAACCTATAGTCGACACCCACAGGTGATACTACAATACTACGAATGCCATATTTCGAAGTTGCAACCCACAGTATCAGCGTGCTAGCGGTAGGCGCCTTTAGTTGGACATATTCTTCGTCCTGGCTGTTGATATATCCTATTTTTTCTCCCCCGGGAAGAAATCGAAGGCCGCTGACGAACCTTAGTTTGCCCTCACCGATATACGAAACGTGTACCCCGGTTGTTACTAAGCGCTCCAAAGTCCCGTCAGCTTGAATTTTCACTCCGTCGGACCGGAAAAATTCATTTATATCGGTTTCTTGTTGTGGTAGAGCCTGGCACACAAAGGCTTCGTCCCGGTCGATATTCTTCGTGACTGATTCGATAGTCCTTGCGCAACTAGGTCCCAGAATATTTAGGTTGGCTTCGTCACAAGCCTCCGTATCTCTCAACCGATACACTAAACTTGCCAAAATATCGCATCTTCTCTTCAAGTTTGCTGCTGTGCTGTGGTTTTCGGCTAATATTTTTTTCGTGAACAAGTATTTGGCCCGCCAAGTATATTCTGGAGCAGTGACTATCGAATGAGGCTGAATTAAAAACCCTAGTTCTGCTCCGTGATCGAACTGCGACTTCCAGACGAAGTCAGGAACCTGGAGCGTTTTGACAGATTTTATTTTGCTAAGAGTGATAATATCGGCGCCGGGTAAGAAGCAAAGCACTTTATGGGTGAGTTCAACAGGCAACGGGAGAAAATCCGGGATATTCACGTCGGTTGCTTCGCCTAGAATGCTTTTGAGAACCGGGCGGTCCTCGTAATACCGAGGTATGGCATCTTGAAGCTCTGAATAACTGGCATGGCTAATACCACTGGGTTCGAAATAGCTCGCGAGGGGGCTAGAGCGAATCAATCGATATGCGTCAAGATCGTTCGGCCGTAGGAGATAACCGTGGGGCCATACAAGGTGGTTCCCGTCATAGGCGGCCGCACCGAATGCTTTGTATAGATAGCATTGATATAAAGGAAGCTCTGACTCCTTTATGCGTAGCTTGACCGCTACTACTCTAAATAGTCCCCAGCATTCCTCATGCATGAGATAACACGGCCGACAGGGCATCCGTGCTCCTCGGCATTGTCTTTCACGGGCTCCGCCTATGCGATAGAATCCATTAAGCGGGGTCATCGACGCAGTCGTATTATCCCAAATCTCAAAAATCGGATCAATCTGATCGATATTTAATAGCATTCCGCGGGAAACAACATGCTCAGTTGTGGTCCAGGTTGCTGGGCCCTCGTACGAGTGTCCAGGTATCCTGGGATGAACTATCAAGTTAAGGTTGAGCTAGAATGTTACTACACAAAAACATCTCGCATGCATACAAATAAGTACCAGTTGCTATACTTACGAATACATATCGTGTTCGAAAACCTACTGCTGAATTGCCGCGGCAACAGCCACCCTCCGCACAGTACACAAGAAACCCCCGAACTCATACTGCAACATTGGCGTTGGGCGTTTCCGGCCCCTGCGCTTAGGAATACAAATCTAGGGGCGCGCACATGTGTGGGCGGGGAAATAATATAATGGAGAAAGATTGCTAAGGGCCGATGTATACAGATGCATATGTGCGATTGGAGAGATGCTTATGTCCGGGTTTAATTTCAGGCTGTTCTGTGTATGGTTTCCTGACATAACATTATTCGGTGGATCCATCTCCTGCAAGGATGCGAACATGCGCTATACCGAACTGCCGGGATGATATTGGAACTCGAACAACACTCGATTTCTTATGTGACAAGTAGTAGTTAAGGTTAATTGTCGGATGCCCAAATGCTATCCGGTTTTATAACCTTTGATACAAAGATACGTATTTCGTAGTTCCGGAGTTTATTATGCCTTTCGCGTATTTACCCATCCTTGCTGTCCCAGCGTATTCACAGTTCCGTCTTCCATTCCGAAATATGCGACCTCCGGCCTTCCACTCCAGCCGCGACTGCCTCCATAAAACAGCCCATGCTCCACCACCCCCACAATACGCTTTATCGCCTCAGCTAAATCTTGAACAACGTCTTCCCCTTCGGATAGGGTCGGGAATACTGCGTCCAACAGAAAATTACCGTTATCTGTAACGCACGGTCCAGCTTTCGCTTTCCCACCCGGTCTAAGAACGACTTTCGTAGCTCCCAAATCACCTAGTTTTGCTGTGACATAAGGGTATGATGAAGGCACAACCTCAATAGGAATACCCGACGCCCAGGTCGTGGGTGTCAATAACGTATTGGAGATTTTTCTGAAATCCGCAACAACGACAAACTTTTCGGCTTGCACGGCAACAATCTTTTCTTGGAACAAACATGCCCCGCCGCCCTTGATGCAATTTAGTTGGCTATCCACTTCATCTGCTCCGTCAAAGGCAACGGAAATGGTCTGCCCGGTTGGTAATAGATCTATGTCGAGGACCTCGAGGCCATGCTCGATGAGCAACTGTTTCGATTGAAAACCTGTTGGGATGAATTTCGTCGACGTAATGAGGGGCGGCTCCAGAGCCGCTATCGAGGCCACAACATGTACGATGGTACTACCTGAGCCAATCCCAACATATTTTGGCGGCGATTTAGGATAGTGCTCCTGAACGGCAGTAAAGGCTGCAAGTCTTTTGGCCGAAGCGATGAGGTCTTCTGTCGATGTGGTAGCCATTGTTCGGAGATAAATAACGGAGGGGTTCGGATATCGATAGTGGGGATATTGGAATCTCAGTCGGACGGGGAGACAAGTTATTGTCGGGATGTATCTGGTGGATAGACGAGTGAGTATCTTCATGAAGCCATACTCAAGCAGCTGTAGCCACAGTCCGCTTCGTAGCTGTGCAGGAAATCAATCGTAGTCCGTCTTCAGATCGCGATCCTGAAGTTAATGTCGAGTTTAGGTTAGGTCGTAGGCCGAAGCCGGAAGGAGTACGGGCTTTGTTGCATTTTTTTCAAACAACGCGACTACAAGCGACATGACGTACATCGAATGTTCTCTGGGAATCTTACCTTGTCTTTTCTTAGAAGGGTCAATTTGACTGTGGGCAACTTTTCAAATATCGCCCGTTGCTCTCTCGAGGCTCGATTATATCGTTTTATACTTTCATAGAACTACATGGCTTATTTATACTTTGCACTCTTCCCGCGTTATCCGGACTATACCACTTCTAGCTCCTTTGCTGTTGAGTAATCAATTGGGTGAGCTATTGGTGTCATGGCATGCGAGCTTATGTCCATAGATCCCCCAACTATTAGGCGGCCTCTTCTTGTTTCCATTTCCCGCTACCGTATACCGCCCCCAAATAGCTTCATCCATGTCTCCAGGTTTCTAGCCCTTAGTCTCTCCATTACATCGGGGAGAACAACTATCTCGCCCCTCTCCCCAACTGGTGCCGCGCTGCCCTTCTTCAACCGCTGCTTCATCAATTCCTCATACTCCGGATAGCGGTAAATGTCAGAACTCTCTGTATCGCCACTAATGTTTATACCTGTCGCATTCCAGGGTATATAGTCTCGGATAAGGCTGACAGCTTGACAACTCATTGTGTAGAGTCGGAGTTCACGCTCCATCTCGGTCTCAGGGTGGTCATAAATGGATGTAAAGAGGGAGGATTCCTCGAGAGCGCGGTTGTCAAAAATGTCGCTTGGTTCGGCCGTGCCCTCTAGCTCTTTGAATTCGCGTTCTGCAATCAGAGATGCAATCGGGTTTCCTATGTATAGGAAGATACGGGACTCGTAATCATTTTTCTTGCAGGCTGATTTAAAGTGTAAGGTTAAGACTCAAGCCCACTCAACGATCGGGTGGCCCGAACAGAAATACTCACCAAAGAAATCGTTGTCTGGGTAGTCCTTCTGTTGGAATGAAGGCTTCCCGATGTGCGGATTCGTGACGTCCGTGTCCATCTCAAACCAGAGCTCAAGCGATAACAGGCGATCTGCTGACTTAGGAGGCGCGATAGGGAGTGGTGGGGTCACCGCAAACCTGTAGAACGTCAGGATCATACAATTGTACTGAACAGAGACATTTAAAATCTCCTAAAATCGCGCCGTGCCTATGGGCATGCTTTAACGCATGCACCGGCTGGGTCCTAAGATCTTTCTTACTCACAATCCGGCTTCTTCGATGTTGTTGGTCATTCTAACCGCCGCTTTAGCATTAGGTATTGTTTTGTCTGGGCTGCCATTGAGGTATTCCCGGACAGAGACTGAAACATAGAGTTTCGGAGTATGGGAGAAGAACGGCTCTAGAAGTGGCCAGAGGGTGCCATCATATTCCCTGGTCCCCCATGTCCAAAAGACCGATGCCGCGGGCAAATTTCGGGTCACTATTTCATGACTCAAAGGATCGTAGATTTCCACGTTAGGGGTTTCGAAATCCTTATAGTCGCAAATTTCAACTATTGAACGACGACGGTCGAACGAGCCGAATTGGCAGACTGTGAGCAAGCTCGTGTATTGTACACATTACCACGCGTACGGTTAGCAAAATTTTGATCGATTGGTTTTATTGCTGGGATTCGAGTATGGTGCAGAAACAAGACTATCTACGAAATATGCGACGGGAGGGTCTTACCTAGGTATATATCATCGGTTTTGATGATCTTCTTGTTCTTCGGGTCCACAGGTTTGACGAACACGGTAAACGGCCAAGTTTTCGACCGTTCAAGTAGGCTTTGCGCCGTAGATACTGAAACGAAACTCCATAATATGACTTTTAACGCGCGTGCCGGCATTTCAAAATATTGGGAGATCGAAAACCGCGTTTTGGACCATGTCTACCATGTTGTTACGTTCGAAAGCCTGGCCCTATATTGGGTGGAATTTGAGCGAGTATTTTCACCCATCACGGAGTACCGATACTCGCTCATATCGCCAGGCCACCTATGTCCCGAAAGTTTCCTCCAAGACTTCACCTTAATTCCTTTATCTACGTGGATTCCCCGGTTTGTATACCGGCCTCTGAATTCGCGGGGGCATGTGTACCAACTAATAACCCCACTTACACACTTCGCCCCGAATGTGGTGAAAATATCTAGGTGTGAAGAGATACCGAGCAAGTTTGTGGAATTAAAGTTTTGTGGCTATTCCTTCTTCCTGTGATACTATGACGTTACCCAGGTGTTATCGGATCAGGCAAAATACGCATTACGAGGCTATTGCTATTTGGAACAGGCATGCTTTCGGTAACGGATCTAATGTATATTCGATCCGACTCTGAGGCGGTTCAGGAGTTGACAGGGTTAGGTCCCTAAAACCCGGAAAATGGCGTAGAAATGTTCCAGGTGTAGTCATTACACTCGACCCAACCGTTAACCCGATCCGAGACCAACTATTAAATGACATCTGAGCCCATAAGAGGAACTTGATCCAGTTCCAACATTATCTTGATCTCGGGGGGGGGGGGGATATCCGGAATGGTGTGGAATATCGTGGATGTATGGGGTTATAAAGGTTAATAGGCAAGAAGCTCGACGTGATCAATAAAGTGTGAGTATATGAGATACCATCAATACCTGCCGGTATGGCCATGGCCAGTGACGAATTAATTACTTCGTCGAGATGGGGTCGATATGACCACATATATATAGGACAGAACGCTTAAAATTGAACAATTTAAATTAATTTTATGCCGAGAACGCCGCTTTTTCAAGCTAAAATAGAAAACTTCCACACTGCAGCCGTGCACATGAATACATTCTCTGATATCACGGGTTTCGCCGACGCCTGCCAAAGTCTTCGGTCGACGTTGCACCTTTGGCTCTCGTACCCGTAAGCCCAGTTCCAACGGGAAAAATCCAACGCGATAATGTGTTGACGCACCAACCAATCAGAACCGTCTGAATTTTTTTTGGCAAGTTTCCACAAAACATAACCCCCACCAACCTGCAACATCGCCGCCAATCGCATCGAACTGTACATTGCAACCTGCAGTGCAACCACGGACCGGTGTCCAAGAAGTCGCACTGCATTGTAGCCTCCATGGCGGAAATACCTAGACCGAGGTCTCCAGGTACGTTCAGCGCCTTTCAACCTACAAGAAGAGGATTATGTCCCGCTCATGCTCCAAACTAACGTAAACATCTCTCGAACAGACCTCATCGAGCTGTGGCACACACTCCGTACTCCCCTGATTGTCGCCATAACTGCTCTATACCTTGTCGTACGCCTGAGAAGTCTTTTCCTAGCTCGAAGAACCATTCCGACGACTCCGCCAAGCCCCTCCAAACTTGAACCACAGTTGTCTGCCGAGCCCGACGGCACTGTACTTCTCCCAGAAAAGTTCGAGAGCACGTCTTCTTCAAATAAGCGACGAAAACTATCTCCTCCCAAGCATGTACCGAAACGGATCACTGGAAGTGAAGTGAAGAGGAAGAAGACTGTCCCTTCTGTTGAGGACGCCACACCGGATACGGTGGAGGAGGATGCACCGTCAGATCGAAAATCGATACAAATTTTTATATTCTACTCGTCTTTGACGGGTTCCACCGCCAAATATGCTGAAAAACTGTCAAAGGATCTATTCTCAGAGCCATTGCATATCCCAAAACCGACACCGCCTTCTACTACCCCGCCAGAAGCCCAAGCTCCCAGTGAAACGGCGATATTTCTCCCTCCGATCGTCGAAAACCTCGATTATCTGGACCTAGACGACTATTTTATCTCACCCGCCACCGTGAAAGGACCAAATACAAGATCTGTCTATCTTCTACTGATTCCGACTTACGAGATAACTTCTCCGGTAGACGCTTTCCTCGAACACCTATCCGAAACCCACCATGACTTCCGCATAGACACTCGGCCCCTGCGATCACTCGCTGGGTTTTCCGTATTTGGGTTTGGTGATAAAGAAGGCTGGCCAACGGAGGAAGGTCGGGGGGGAGGTATATTCTGTGGCCAGGCGAAGGAAGCCGATAGATGGATGTCCAAGCTTACTGGCGGGAAACGAGTTTTCCCAATCGGAATGGGGGATGTTAAAAGCGAAGCACTGGAGAGTATGGACGAATGGAGGAAACATCTAGAAATCGCACTCAATGACTTAGCGGCTGGAGAAACAATTGCTGAGTCCGTAGGTCTTGACAGCGAAGACGAGGAGGACGTTGCTCAAGACGCGGCTACAGCTGAACCTCTAGTTGACGTGGAGGACATCGGGAACTCCATCCGATCTTCCAAGCCTCCAAAATCTAAGAAGCTCACAGCCCCACTCGCCATCGACTTTACTACCACCAACCCACGGGCTCAGAAATTGAAGGAAATGGTCCCAACCTCTTCACCCACGCATGCCGCTCTCACAAAGCAGGGATATACAATTGTTGGCTCCCATTCCGGTGTTAAACTCTGTCGATGGACCAAATCTGCTCTTCGTGGCCGGGGTTCATGTTACAAGTATTCTTTCTACGGCATCAAATCCCATCTATGTATGGAGACTACGCCATCCCTTTCCTGCAGTAACAAGTGTGTGTTCTGCTGGAGACACGGCACAAATCCTGTTTCCACAACATGGAACTGGGTTGTCGACCCTCCCGAGATGATTCTCTCAGGAGCAATGGAAGGACATTATAAAAAGATCAAAATGCTGAAGGGTGTACCAGGAATCCGCGCCGACCGATTCGCGGAGGCGTTCAGAATTCGACACTGCGCCCTGAGCCTTGTGGGTGAGCCGATATTTTATCCACACATAAACGAATTCCTATCTATGCTGCACTCCCGTCATATCTCGAGCTTCTTAGTCTGCAACGCCCAACATCCGGACCAACTCGCACGGCTAAAATACGTTACGCAATTATACGTCAGTATCGATGCGTCGAATAAGGAGTCGCTGAGGAGGATCGATAGACCCTTACATCGTGACTTCTGGGAGCGGTTTATGAAGTGCCTTGAGATTATCAAGGCAAAGAAAGATCGAATGCGGACGGTATACCGTCTTACCCTTGTTAAGGGTTTTAACATCGAGGACGAGGTCGAAGGCTACGCCAATCTCGTGGAGAAGGGGCTCCCAGCGTTCGTGGAGGTCAAAGGAGTCACATACTGCGGTACCTCAACGTCAGTCGGCGCAGGGTTATCCATGCAAAACGTTCCATTCTATGAGGAAGTGTGTGAGTTCGTTAAGCGTCTGAATGAAGCATTGGAGAAACGAGGGTTAGGGTATGGGATTGCGGCGGAGCACGCCCATAGCTGTTGCATTTTGATCGCGAGTAATGATTATTTCATCGATGGAAGGTGGCATACTGTCATTGATTATCAAAAGTTCTTTGAATTACTGGAGGCTGGTAAGGAGTTTGGACCTTTGGATTACGTTGGACCTCCAACGGAGGAGTGGGCGGTTTGGGGCAATGGAGGTTTTAATGTGAGTATTAACATCGAGACACCGTGCACATAAGGCAGACTTGCTAATGATGACTTTTCATATTAAGCCCGCGGATGAGAGAGTTTATAAGAAAGGGAAAAACAAAGGCAAGACGGCCGCAGAGGTCGCAGCAGAGACCGCAGAGGCCGAGAGCGGCTGTGGTTAAGGGTAACTTATTACCTAGTATATAACCCAATGTCAGGGATATTATATATACGATTTGGAATGGTAGACCTTTGGTGGTTATCTCGCAAGCCAGCTGCGTACTTTTGGTGGTGGAGACGTTGCCAGTGTAATATATGTTATCTTATGGTCAATGTCAAGCCAAGTGGTAAAGTAACTGTGTAGATGCATGTGAAACGATGGTCTGAGCAATGCTTTCTAAAGTCTAATAAGATAAAGCAACTAATTGTACAAGGAAACATCTCAGCCGAGGCCGAGGTCGCAGTCTGCTTCACATCGCTTTGCAGGCATCGTCCCCAATCCCTCTAACTAAAGAAGAACGAATTCTCACACTTGTCTCTCCTTATCATGTTCGCGTAGTCCTTATTCGGATCGAACGTCTCCCACATGCTTGCCGGGAAAATATGTTTGTTCCTCTCATACCATCTCCTATCCACCACCTTCGTGACAGTAGGGTCATCCGGGGGCCTGTCGCTCTCAGACTTCTTATCCTTGCCCTTATTACCAGAAGAAGAGCTAGCAGATGAGTCGTCAATCTTCCCATTTTTTAACGTTAGTGCCGACGGATAATCAAACAGCTTTCCGTGGGGGCCAACGGTGCCGTTGACTATGAAATAGTAGAATTCGTAATGCTGAAAAGGCCTAGTATTAGCTTTTTTGACACGCCACGTTCAAGAAGTGAGTGAATCGCAACTTACATGAGGAATAATAATCTCACCACGGACGAACATCAGATCATCGACACTAACTCGATGCCATAACCCTCTTGTTCTTCGCGCTCGCTCCAGGAATAGCCATACAGCCTCTCCCTTTTTCATCTTACACTCTCCACCTGGGACGTTTGTTCCATCGTAAAATACGAAGGGTATGGAAATTTCCTCCGCCCGGATTGAATCCTGAAGTTTATTGAATTCCTTCCGAAGAGACTCTCGCATTTCCGCTTCTTTACGGAGCGAAGCTTTTGTAATGATAGTCGGGGCGGGAACAGCGGTATTGAACTTGCGTTTCGGGGCAGTTGTAGTGGTAGTACTGTCCGTAGCCTTCTCCGGAGGTGGGGTAGATGCCGCAACAGGAGTGCCACCACGGGATGGGTTTGCAGATGTCGGTAACGGAGACGGAGTTATCGATGGAGCGGAGGAATCATCGTCGCCGTCACCGTCGTCGAAGGAGAGGAGACCGCGCGACGTAGCCGTCTTTTTGCGCTTTTTTGGCGCCGGGGGCTTTACGTTCCTAATCTTGTTAGTTCCGTTCTTTGATTTGCAACGTTGGGACCAGAAGAAAGGGTTCCGGTTGTGAATGGTAGAAAGGAAGAGAAGGATTGATGCCTCACCCATCAGTGCCAACGCTACCGGCGCGACTGCCACCTGCAGACCCCGGCGCTGATTGATTCACATTCGCTGCTTCACGTTCCTTCTGCTCGAGAAGGTCGGCGCGACGCTTCTTGAAATCTGATAGATGGACGAGACCGACGGTCTGGGATTTGAGAACGTCTTCGAGGGTTTCGTTCTGAGCAGTGAACCGGAAGTTATGAGTCGGACGGTCGACCGCCGGCGTCGACGGCTTACTATTCGGATTCGACGGTGGCATATCGACAAGTGGGAGCTACCCAGTTTGACGCGGTGAGGGTTCTGAATGGCGTATGCTGACGGTTGTGGCAAAGGAATGAAGATGATAAAGAGGATGACGATGGAATTAAGTTCCAAATCAAAGCATAGCCAACGGATTCGGGCGACAGCCAACACAAAAAATACCACACCTCGGGGCCGCGATACCGTGTTCAACGACGATTCTATTGCTTTTAAGACTCTAGTTAGAACAGATCTAGCTAAGTACCTAATTAGGGGCCCCCGATATTGCTTGCTCCACTAGTTAGACGTGGAAGAGCTGTGCTCCATCTCCTTCTTCAATAAGGCCTCATAGAATACCCGGTCAAACCCGACACACTGCAGATGCACCCAGTGCATAGGAACATCTCCACTCATGATTGGGTTCATAACACTCTCCAAAGTTGCATTGTTCCAGGAATCTTCAGTCCATCCGCAATTCTGAATAAACAAGGTTTTGGCCCATTCGTATCTCTTTTGAAGAATCTCCTCCCCCCAGTGAGCCAATAATTTGCCCCCTCCGGTGGACAAGTGCATCCAGTTCTCGAAAGCATTGAACCTCGCCACCTCAGCCACTACATACTGACCACAGTACTCCCATTGACTTTTACCTCGAGCGACGAAAAGTGGAAAGTTTGGTTGGGATTTGGAAACCGGGTCCGTTGATGTGCTCGACAATTGCATCATGCTGCCGTTTTCACCAGCCCTTTTAGGCGCATGGGGGTTCCAAGCTGGCTGAATGGCCATATAACCTTTTGTTTGAATGGGGGCGTTCGGTTTGAAAGCGGTGGTCGCGACAACAACCCTGGTGTTGCCACCGATCAAAGGCGCAACATGATGCCGCCTGCTGAAGTATTTCGGTTCTTTGGGGATCGTATCAGCAACCTCTCGCGGGAGGTCCGCGAGACGGAGTACGCCTGCAGGGAACGTGCTATCCTGATCAGCTGACTGTAAACTCTCATAGCAGCTCGACGTTGGAGAGATATTGCCGATGTCTAATGCTGGTGGCGAGGATGATATTATTGGTGGAGGCGGCTTCTCGCTGCAGGACGAGTCTTCTACAGTGGTTGGCAGTTCAATAGTGTGATGGGTAGTGCTTGTAGCTGCTCGATAGCCACTCTGAGAGGACCCTGGTACCAGACTAACCCGTTTCCTGAAACTTTGGCCGCTAGTCTTAGAGTCCGTTGCGCCAAAGGCAGGGATCTTCGGCGACAAGGCAGTGGATAGTCCGTCATTATCTATTCGGGCTCGTTTTGACCAACCCGTTTCGTGAACCTTTCTCCCAGCCTGAATTACCGCCTTCCTCCGCTCCTGCTTCCTATCCGGTGTTGACTCCACTATTTGGTTGAGACTGGACGATGCGGTTGCTATAGTTGTATCTTCGCTTTGAGGTAAACCGCCAGCATCCGATTCCAGATCTGAGCCGTCGCGAAACTTCCTTGACGGTCTACCTCGCTTCCTCCCGCTGTATGGTGCCTTCGGCAGCAAATCCAATTTCCCATCCGACCACGAAGATGGGCCACCTGCAACCCCATCACCCGTCCCCAATGTGCTGAAAGGCCCAGGGCTTTTTCTTCTCGGGCTGTCATCGTCGTCTTCCTTAAAGTCCTGCGGCAGCATGAATATATAATAATCGGGTATGTGTCTCTTCCTGCCTCTTCCCTCTGGCAAGATATTGGCAGCTCCGACCCCTGCAAACAAGGGTTTCTCGTCGCTCGCACTAGGGATGTTGTGGACCACCGGACCAGTTGGTGTACGGGTATCAATTGGCCCTGGCTCCTCTAGCTCTCCCTCCTCACCACGTTCCTCCCAGTGTTTTTGAAGAATTGTCGTAAGAATGGAGAGGTCCCATCCCGGGTTATGAAACCTAAGATGGTCAGGTACTTGGTCTTCTTCGTGTTCTCCGATTGCCTTTCCAAAGTTTGCCCATTCCTGTGGTGTGAGTGGTTCTGTCGGAATCGAAGGTCGTGATTTGGGATCATTGATCAGAGAAAGACGAGCCATGTTTGTTAGTCGCGTTCGTGAAGCTAGACATACAAATTCCAAGGACGAGTTGAGCTGGTTAGGTTGGGATTGTAATGGGAAGATGCAGTCTGGTAGGGAAGATGGGGACAAGACTGGGAAGGGTTACAAGACTGAGATGTAATGGAGTTGGTGGAACAGAAATCAACACAAAACCAAAATAGGCCGCGCTGCCAACACACACTTTCCAACAAACCGTCTTCATACGTTCTTCCAGCATGTTAGCTATAGCAGGACTCGTCTAGCTTTCTCTGATTCAAGCTGGCTTGGAATCGTGGTATTGGATTGCCTCGATTTAAGTTATCGTGAAAATGGGGCTTTTGGATTAAATAAAGCAGGTAGATTTAAATCGTTGATCTGGTGGTTTGTTATATACATAGCAAAAATTTAAAAGAGAGTACCAGGATCATACCATGCCAACGTCGCGTCGACACATGTCACAATCTGAAATGATATTCCGGCGTCACTGCGGCCAACCCGCCGGATACGACCATGAAGGAGATCTGATTAGGCCTAGCACTATCAATGAGTATCTGCCCATGGAACCAGTAACTAAAGTTCGATCTCACTTATAAATTTATAGATTCCAAATGTCCCTTTTTTTACATACTTTGGATATAGTTCATGAAAATGACATTTTCCATCCATGCTCTAC
The DNA here is from genome assembly GCA_036971245.1 of Arthrobotrys sphaeroides. Taxonomy (NCBI): domain Eukaryota; kingdom Fungi; phylum Ascomycota; class Orbiliomycetes; order Orbiliales; family Orbiliaceae; genus Arthrobotrys; species Arthrobotrys sphaeroides. The sequence goes on from JAJTTW010000003.1 coordinate 1,514,490, forward strand.
AATGCAACAACTAGATATCCCGTATACATATACGGACGTACGGAAAGAAAAGGTCTAGAGACACAGGTCAAACCATCGCTATGTATCAATACAACAACCTCCCAGGCGGCATCAAAAAAGCCGACCACACTTAAAACTGATATACCTGTGTTCGGCTGCTAATTCCATCGAAAACAACCGTATTGTTCATTGGGATATACTGCTTCGTGATTACCTTAATAACTTCCTGCGCTACGATACCGCCAGTCAAGCTTGAAATGTTGTGCAGCTCGCCGCCACCCGCACGGACACTACTCATAGTCAGCATGCCTGAGTATCAAGCTCATGGGACAAAGAAACTCACATTTCTCCGATAGCCTTTTCAGTACCCTCTAGGAGCTCCGGCGAATGCGTGATATTTAGTTTATCAAGCAAAGCCGTAACATATTTATTTAGTTTCTCTGTATCTGCATCTACTGTCGAATCCTCGGCTCCAGGAGCAATCCGTGTGGTATTACTCTCGTCTGAAACAAACGACTCATACGCTCGGAGACCAAGATAATAGTGTATCAGTGAGGTCGAATCCCCAAGCTCGCCCGCTTTACCAATGTTAGTGAATATTCCAATATTCATGGCAGATCTTCACATCGGGCGGTTTCCCAAAACTCACAGATAACTTGGGCCTTTGGGCCCTGCTCGTATTCCTCTTTTAAGCTCCTCCCTCTAATCAACTTTGCGTAGCCAGCATGCTTGCAAAAGGTCTCCACTTCACTCTCTGCGATCTCTCCACCATCCCTTCCTAGCCCCGCTAGCAGATCCTTCACGATCCCGAAAACGGTGGCCAGATCAGCTCTCGCTTTCGCTTTGTAAAGATTCTGCAAACGAATATAATCTTTTGACTCTGCCTTCATATCCGGTAACGCGCCAGGCAGCGGTAGCAGTCCGTCGTTCTTCTCAGTAAAGTCCTTAATCGCACGGGCAACAACCCAAAAGCTCGTAGACTCCTTGGTCAAATTTTTGCATTTACCGTCTTCAAAGATAGCCTTGGTGGCAGACGGAATGCTAGGTGGGTTGAAATGCGGCAAAACTGCTGCGATGGCCTCTTCGAAGTTTTCTTCGTCCGCATTCCACATCTTGCCTCGAAGGAACGATTTGAACTCGATCTTCTGGGAGTAGTTTGATGGAGGCTGGCCGTCGTGGGAAGATTTCCATTCTTTGAGAGCCTGCAAAAGTATCAAGACGTAAGGCAGGTGGCCATGCTCATGAGTTGTTACCGCTTCCTTATCATCCATCGACCCAGCCTTTTCGTCAGCAAGGGTGACCAACTCCGGGAACGGGTTGAGTAGGCGCAAGTCAACAGTAGACGCCGGGTGAGTCTCGACAATAGGATGCTCGGATAAGGCGAGACGGCACGACACAGTAAACCCAACGCACTTGACGACGAATAGGGGAATATCGAGTGGATAAAGAATCGCATCAAGTGAGAGGAGGGTCGCTGTAGTAATATCGCCAGTTGCAATGACGATTGTGAAGTCTTTCAGCTTCTCTGGGGTCGAACTGAGGACATTTTCAATTTTCTGTGAATGCAGATTTCAATTAGTCATCAGAGGCATAATCGAGACCCATACGAAGTGCAGACTAACATCGTTGATATATTGTCCCTGAACCTCGGGATTCAGCTCGCAGAGCAGTTCACAAGTCTTCTGCGCCCTCGATAAACCAATCGAACTATCATCCAAGAAGAAATTTGTCCCAAGATCCTCATCCGTGACGACCCCATTATCGATGATTGTGAACTGACCGATGCCTAGCTATCATGAGTTCAGCCATTCGGGGGAGAAGAGCTAGCCTCAAGCTTACCCGGTAATACCAAATTCTTGAGAGTCTCCGTTCCAGCCGCTGTGGCATTGATTAATAGGATATGTGCCGTTTCCAGAGCTTCCTGCCCACCAGCACCCCATAGACGGAGCTGTCGGTCATACTTCTTCTCTTTAGCGGTGGGAGCCCCCGGAACAGACATTGGATTTTCGTTAGAGGTTGTAGAAATGAATTTCTGGTAATAGGAAGAAGTTACGAGGCCCGATGGTTGGATGGGATGTGAATTCTCGAGTGATGTTGAAGGATCCAAAGTCGTGTCCTGCACTTTTGGAGGTTGAGGTGGGGAGACGTGCAGCGCGGCGGATGTGGCAGTACGGCTATGTGGCGTTTTGAATGTGGCTTACTTGGTACCACCATACCCAGATGGAACTTCCAACAGAAAACAACACTATTCATGAGCAACCCTCTTGCCCCATCTGCAGGCCAGATGCATAGCTCTAAAGGTACATCTACAATCGAGCTGCAGTCCTCCCTTGTATCTTATAGAACTAGGAGCCTCAGTCGTCTACGCGGCCATGGCCGAGCCTTTTAGTGGCCGCTTTGGTTTAAAGGCTAAATATATGGGTTGCGCGCACGCGTTCCACAGAAACTTTCACCAATGAAGCCTTAAAATGCCAAAACTGACCACCGACTAACCACCATGTACGCTATACAAGTTTTCGTGGATGCACAGAGACTAGTGATTAAAGGTCTCGAAGTCCAATTCGAAAGGCTATATACCACTTAAGTATTTATGTGCCGGCACTAGGGATTTGTCACAGACACGCATATATTAACATATCGTGCCCGCTTGCATGTGGAGGCTCAGGGGGTGAAATACTCCGACCTAAATATCAAAATATCGATATTATGGGATCAACTAGTAGGTTTCGATTGGCGGACTCGCGGCTCCATCGCGAAGCTTCCACCCTCGGGATCAAATACCGATTAAAGTTTCGAAATCTCTTCATAGTATTACGATTCCGGGCGCCGAAAGGTTGCCTAACTCCGCCACTCTCCTTTGTGATTTATAAATTTGGTTCAAGGTAAAAGACCGTAAGGGTTTCGATCATTCATTAGGGGAGTCTTGCCGACATGACATGTGCCTCGTAAAAGTTATTTGACAGCCCGTTTGTCTATGATACTAATATGTGAGGAGCTTTGATACAAGGCTAGGAAAACAGTACATGCTGGTCTCGGCGTTGTTATAGATATATAGTGTTACCAACATAATTCAAAATGTCGGAAAAAAATACAGAGCGAAGATGGCGAGCTCGCTCTAGGTATAGGGCCACAGTCGTTAATGACGGTAGCGCATGCCTGCGATTATAGTTGAACACTCCAGTCCCGTGATCGGGCTAGGCTGGGTCCTAGCCTTCGGCCCCATCCGATTCTAGGCCGCTGCCGCATCAAAAGCTTGAGCAAAACTTAGGATTACTAGCGTTCCAGTAGGAGTTTTTGCCCGAGAGTCTAGCTCATCGTCCTTGATTCGAAGCTATTCATCTTCAGACATATGTACATATGAAGTGGCATGCTTGACCGGGGTCTAGGCGCCAGTTGCCTGCCCCACAGCCGGCATACGTACCCCTGGATGCATGTCTTGAACAGCGGATGCCATAAGAGAAGCGCTGGTCTCGAGATAATGGAGGTATCGTCACACTCTGAGAGAAATATGTCGACGTGCCCGGGTTGCAGCCACATGTCAATGGCTAGGCGGCAGTCAATTAAGACAAGTCTCAAAATCTTCGGGAGGGGCGTGATGGTACTGATACCATTTGTTTTCCAAGTGATAAGATCGGTAGAGAATAGAACGTGCGACCAATTTCGATTTCGGGTGGTTTGTAAATTGCTCGTAGGCATAGGATCGTAGGACGAGGAAGTCGCGTCTCGAGTCTCGTTCCCCCTGAAGAGCCCTGTTTGCGGACTAGATGTCACAAAAACTAATTCCGCCCATTTTGGCCCCAACCTACCAATCTACGATATGCAATCGTCGGTGTTCCCATGATTTTCCTCGAAGCTTGACAGGGTTCAGGCCCACGAAGAAATCATCTGGGCCTGTAAAAACTCGCGTTCCACCCTCGTGGGTACTCCTGCGTCTTGGGATCGCAGAGCAGGAGAGACAGGCCGGAAGCTTAGGCGAGATCATGCAGGGTGGCGTCCGAGGGCTCCCAAGGAAGAAAATGTGACAAAAAATAATCAAAAGATCCCTTTATCAGACCCCAAGAACTGGGAGGCCTTCCGTTGCCCAGAGATACCAAGTATGCATGATTGGAAACAAGCTTTTCGCAAATTGAGGGTGCATGACGGCACATCATTGTCATGTTAGGACCGTGGCCACTATACTCCAAAGGTATAATTTATTGTGCGATGGCGATAGTATCCACATCGGCTGGACCGTACAGATTTACATATCTATCGAAAGGTGTTTTGAAGGTTCGAAATGATTCTATTGAGACGTTGTTTCGCTTCGAAGCTCGATCAATATTACCATTCTGGTTGAAACCTAACTGTTTGTATCTGCGGATACCACTAGACTGATCATGAGGCGCCCTGTAAAAAAATACTCTTCAAATTTTTAGAACTGACAAATTAAGAGAATATCGCTGAGCGGAGCGTGACCGAAGCACTCCAGAGCTCATGAATTCAAAACTTCTGCAGAATCGAACCTGAAGTTGCATCTTCATGTCAAGACAGGCCCCGCACTAAACCGAACCTGACTAGTCGCATCCAAGGACCCCACACTTGCAAGGAATCTTGTACGACATCTCGGCAGATCAGGTCCAGCCGTTGAAGCACGTTGTCGTGCAGGCTCTGATGATTGGCTACTCTGGACGACATGCTTTTGTGATTCTCCCAAACCGCTCTCCGGCTTATATTATTTCTTGCATCGTACGAACTGATTATCATCACCTTCTTTTCGATCCATGCGACGGTTGCCTACCAATCCTAGCATGTGGCATCGATTCGATCCGAGCTGATTTTAAACACCACAATGGCGTTCGCCGACATTCAACTTGGAGAGCCCCAGCAAGCCACGCCGTGAGCCAAGGAAGCCAAATTTCCCCGACCCACGCCTACCGACTTGGCGGTAGGAAGAAGAAGTCTTGGTCTACATCACCAAGCGTCTTGGAAGAGTCTTAGCTGTAGTAAATTCCCGGTACCGACCAAGCGAAGGCACTGTCGTGTGAGGTTAACTTGCGTTGTTGGTAAATTGATAAACGGGGCAGCACCGAGGCGGTGAAGTTATTCTAGACCGGCATGTACGCTATATATGCCGATTTCGAGAAGCTTTAGAAGGAACAATAGTAGCTGCCTGGGATGGCTTAGATGATGCAAATTTTTCCGACTCTCGAGTAATTATTACAAAGGATACCATCTCTTCCGCACTAGCAGGTATGGGTACCGGACCATTGCATTGCATCGGCCTGTTACGTATGAAGAAGCGGAGTCTTTCGGATAATCGGCCAAATTCGCGAAAGTTAGCGTCACACTGCACTATCTACTCCTGCTATACGTATACCGGATTCCTGAAGAAGAATTCGATCCTGATAGTCGCGAGGCGAGTTTAACTCCAGAACTAGAGCCTCGCAAACTCGGTTTTTCACATTTCAGCCCCCGCAGATATCCTTGCGCTTGCACGGACGCCTTCCTTCGGGCTGCTCGGGACATTCCACATACCAACCAACAACAGATCATGCAATTGCAAGCGATGAAGAAGATGCAGAATCCAACCAAGTTTCTTTTAACAAATTCCAAGATCTAGAGCTTCGCCGGCATCTTCCTACATATCTGCATTACTGTGACAGTGCCGCAACGAACTCTGCAAAACCATTACGATGCTCAGTCAGAGGGGCTCGGGATGGCCGGGTTTACTATCATATGATGCTGTAGCAATTCGAAGAGGAACATCACCAACCAGTGCATGCAGGCGTGGTTGGAATGTTTTGAGATTTTCGAGATGCCGTGTCTGTCGGGCTCCATCCAGTAGGCCCGATTAATCGAGAATTGCTTTTTCGACATCGACACAGGAGACGCAAAAATCGCCAACCGCAGCGTGGCCCGTGGCCCATCTGTATGGAGGGTCCGAATGTCTCGATTTCCAAAGCGATATGATAATAGAATCTGAACCCAAAGTGAACCCCCAAAGTGCTACCTGGCCGACAGCCGCTGTGATTCCGTCGCTGGCTTTCCTGAGCGACTGCCTTGATAACCTAGCCTCGCACGTTCCGGACCCCTGGTAACGGGATCTTCTGGATGTATAAAGACTGCAAACATTCCCGCCCTTCTGTCGAGGTTTATCTCGATCTCGGCCACTCATCCTATAACCAAGCCTTGGGTTAAAACTTGCCGGTATCTCCTCTGCAGTTTGTGTCTTGGCTCTACCTTCCCTGTCAATACCGAGTCTCCTTGTCGATTTCTTAACAAAACTTCAGTACTTTCCCTTTCTCGGTGTTATATTGATCGCACAACACATCCGACGCCATGAAGTGGGAGGAAGAAGGCTTCTCACGTTACGACGTGGACCAGGATGGCAATCCTATTACCTTTGTAAGAGATACAAGTGGTCTTGTTGAATTAGCGCCAGTGTTATGTTGTTTGCGGGCGTGGCTTTTGGCGCTAACCTGTGACGTCGATGTATAGGAGCAATATGACCAGAATAAGCCGCTCAGAGGTAAACTTAACTTCCTAACAAGGGGCGAGCTGAAGCTACTCTTGATCGCTGGGTAAGTCGAAAGAATATGTGTCAGTATTTGGTAAAGGGTTAGGCTAAGAGATATCATTAGCGTTGGTTTCTTCCTTGACTCCTACGATTTATTCATTATCAATCTCGTCACACCAGTTTGGATTGATGAGTACTGGAACGGCAATTCATCATCTTATCCCTTCTTCCTGCGCGGCTGTGTTAACGGCGCTGCCAATTTCGGCAATGTAATTGGTCAACTCTCCTTCGGTTTTCTCGGGGATGCGTTCGGTCGTCGTTTCGTCTACGGCAAGGAACTCATCATTTGTATCATCGGTATGATTATGGTTATCAGCCTGCCGAACAGCATTCCCACACCTCACAAGAAGATGGTCTGGATCCTTTGCTGGCGTATCTTCATGGGTGTGGGAATCGGTGGTGATTATCCAATGTCCGCTTCAATTACATCTGAACGTACGCACCTACGCCGCCGCGGCATCCTACTCGGATTTATCTTCTCCAACCAAGGATGGGGTACCCTAGCCGGATCCATCGTCACGATCATCGTTCTAGCTGCTTTCCAGAAGGCTTTGAATGTTGATGGACACGAAGGCCAGCTTGATGCGGTTTGGCGTATTCAGATGGGGGTTGCGATTGTCCCCGCCATTGCCACCCTCTGGCCTCGTCTCACTATGCCAGAAGGCAAACAGTTCCTTCAGTCCCAGGAATTAAATTCCAGCTCAACCTCTAGCACTTCCATTGCCGCCCAGCCCACTGGGAAAGCCGTTGAGGGCTCGAATGCTTCAGATACAGAGGATGCTGGTGCTGCTCGTAGGGGCTCGATGGTCGGTACTGGTGTCGCACCCCCAGCCTTCGTTTCCGGCTCTCAGGTTCAAAACGCCAAGTTCAATACCTTTTTCGTCTACTTTAGCGAATGGAGACACTTCAAAACTCTGTTCGGAACCGCCATGACATGGTTTTTGGTTGATGTAGCATTCTATGGTATCAATTTAAACCAATCATTCATTCTTTCCGCCATCGGCTTCACTACTGGTAGGAACAACTACCATAAACTCATGAAGAATGCTCTGGGTAACTTAATTATCGCTGTGGCTGGTTACGTCCCTGGATACTTCTTCACAATCGCATTTATCGAAATACTTGGCCGGAAAACGATACAAATCGGCGGCTTTCTTATCACCGCCCTCCTCTTTGGCGTCTTGGCCGGCGACTACCATAACATCCCCACCGCCGGTAAATTCGTCTGCTTTGCGTTCGCACAATTCTTCTTCAACTTTGGACCGAACGCTACTACCTTCATCGTCCCAGCTGAGGTTTTCCCTTCGCGTGTTCGTGGCCTTGCTCACGGTCTCAGTGCTGCCGTTGGCAAGCTTGGAGCCATCCTTTCCGCTATTCTTTTCAATTGGCTTGCATCGTACAAGATTGGGCTGCCTAATGTGCTCTGGATCTTTTTCGGATGCAATATCTTGGGAGCTATTATCACATACTTTTTCATTCCGGAAACGATGGGACGGGATGCAGATGTTGTTGATTATGAAGAGTGGTTAGAGGCTAATCCTGGAGCTCAGATTAATTCGAGACGCGCGGAGGGAATGTTGGGTGGAAAGGGTCCGGCTAGCGATTCAGAAAGGGAACGTGAAAAAGTTGAAGCTTGAAAGCCTTCTCGCCTCCTTTCGTGTCTTGTTGCCTGTTCCTAGTTTGCAATTGGTTAAGCTGTGTTTGGGGATATGCTTTGTAGCCGTACTTTGGTTGTTTGATGGAGTCAACTGGTCAAAGATCTTGTCTGGTAGTAGTATTAACTCGCTTCCCACACGAGGGCGTCACTGAGGGGCACCAAATATATAAGTTGAACTTGTGATTATCACTATATATAGCAAGATACTTAGGTATAGACCAGGAGCACACATGCCCATAGTGTGCACCGTGATTCTTTAACATCGTTTTTTTTTTTTGAAATAAATAATTTCTAACGAATTGCACCTATCTGGCCATGGCCCCGGAGAAAATATGACCCCGCCTACCCTTGGCACCCCAAATTCAGGGTACGTTTACTCTCTAACTGACTGCAATCGAGGTGTAGACGAACCAGAACTGACCAATCACCACAGATAACCGGGTGCCAAATTGGGAAGGGGTTTGTGAAATACCACAAAGTCAACGCATTCTTACCAAAGTCCTCGGTCGACTAGGCGGCCGAAGACTGGGCGGCCGATACTAAAATTTCAAAATTAGGTAGCCGACGCCAAAGTTGACAGACTGGTATCTTCGAAGTATATCCTTTGCAGATTTGATATCCGCCATTGGAAGAGCAGCTAGAATACCCAGGTTGCACCTTTGTCCCACGCCAAGCAAAGGCTGGACATGAGTCAACACATTCGTCTTGTGGATACTTTGTTCAGGCCAAGGAATGTCGGAAGTTATAGGCAGTTCAAGGCTTACAGGATTCGCATCCATATTAAGGAGGCCGTGATGCGCAACCTCGCCTTGTAAGATCCCGACAAGTATACCCTAACGTTGTGTCGAGGAGGTATTTAGTCCGAGGGCGCGCCGGACTATTCAATGGTTCGAATCTGGATATCATATCGGACGTCCACGATAACACAGCAATTATAGGGCTTCTACTTCCCGAAATCGTATTCGGCGATTTTATAATTTGATTAGATCCGCCATGTCAGGGTTTTTGAGCCTCCCAAGCGAACTCGCTGATGAAATCTTCTTTTATGTACGTATTTCGAAGTATATAAACTGACACCTGGCGACTAACACCTCCCCGCCCGAATGTAGCTCGATGCACCAGCCGACGTGCTCAACATTGGGTTAACATGCAAAACCCTGTATGAAAGGAGCACCCCGAGCATCAACCGCTCTCTCAAAATCAGCGTTCTCGCTTCCGTGCACATCAACGTAGACCGCCCCAAAAAACTATTTTCGTGGGCATATACGGAAACGTCCTTGAAATACCTCCGAGAAATCGATGTTCGCACGCTGCAGGCGTATGAAGTCAGTTCTCGGAAGCCTGGACCAAGGCATATTTTCCTCGCACCGGAAAGCCATGGGGACTCAACGAGGTCTAAAGATGGGAGTGGTTTGGAACCCGCTCCTATGCTCTCCGAGACGATGTTCAATATACAGTTCCGCGAGCTGTTGTCTCAGTTGGCACCGGGACAACTTCGCAAATTCACGTAAGGCGTCTAAATTGACCCCTGAACCATAATTTACCAGAAATTCTAATGAAGGGCTTCAAGATTATCCGCAACTCAGTTTCCCTTGCGGTTAGCTAATAACGATCGATTCTTCGAACCATACACCCTCACCACCCTATTCTCCCCCCAGAACAGGCTAGCTGTGCTGGATTTATCTTTCTGCCACTCCTTCAGCTCCGACTGTACCGTGTTCAACGTTCCGCATCTGATCTCATTCACTTTCCACGCAAAAGACTTTACTCAGCAGTACCACCGTATCTTCAGTATTCTCCAAAGCTGCCAGAAAACGCTGCGGGAGCTATATTGCTACAACGAACGAACAGAACGTCATGTTCTTACGGCTATTAGCTCGAGGAGAAGGGAGGAGATGATGTCTTATATGAAATTGGGCTACCAGGATTGGAAAAGATGTTCCAAATGCGTCAAGGATACCGGACTCGCCGTGCCGTTTAGGGAGAAGGTTATTAAATTGACCAACTTGAGGATTTGGCAGATCAATTGTATGGGCCACATGATGACTCAGCTGTTTACAGATAACAAATTGGTGGATGGAGCGCCGTTGGTAGACGCTCAAATTTCAGCGGGGTTGATTGCTTTCGCGAAATTCCAGACCTCGGGGGAAAACACGTTACAGCTGGAGCGATTGCTTCATACAGTTGATCCGCAGCAGAATTTCCCGAATAACGGGAATTTGGAGGATTATTTTAAGAATGTCACGGGTTTTGTGAAAGTTACATTGAACTTTCATAAGTACATTGGGTTGGGGTGGTTGGAGGCTCTGAAGCGGTCGGCTGAGACTTTGAGGGTATTGCATGTGACGAGCATATACACGGCGATGCTATTGACGGAAGATGACGTGGAAGGTTTAGGCAGGTCTTTGCGGGGGTTGGAGATGTTAACGATTGATTCGCGCAGTGGTCTGGTAAGTCATCTGAAGTCGCTCCGTTTGCGAGGCCTTTCTCCCCATCCGGATCCTAGGACTGTGCTAACATGTCTTCTATTCCCCAGCCACATTGCATTGCGAATTCCGAGTTTTTTCCGCGATTAAAATACTTTGCCAACAGAGCTTATATCAACTCCGATCTGGTTTCCAAAGAGCGATTGGAGGAGATCGTACAAAGCCAGAGCAATATATCCACCTCACTCCGTATTCTATGCTTCAGGCTAGTAGGGCAGAATTATCTAGTCGAAAGGACATATCCTGACGGGGGTATTTGGATTGATCAAATGGAAAACGCGGATGTGGAAGGGGTCTTGAGGGGCCTAGGCCTGGGCGGCTTTCCGAGGTTCGGGTAATGTAGGTCTAGATTAGTTTTATGTGGCCATCAAATACTTAATTAATACCCACCACCTCAGTATATTGCCATCAGCGATTAATTAAAGTGATTATAGACGACTTAAAAGTATATGTGTGTAGATTTCGGGGATACGCGCTAGCCATGTACATTTTGATGTCTATTCCACTTTCCTAAACTTTCTAACAAAATCGAGAACGTCTTCTTCATCTCCACCATCCCCCCTACCAATTACATTGAAATTCTCAATTTCTTGGGGCCCAGCGACAGTACCTCCAGCTTGTCTCCCAAACCAGCCGCTACTTCCAACCGGATCTTCCACACCCTCCACAAAATCTCTCAAAGTCATCGTAGGACGGCCATCCGAGAACATTTCATTTATTGCATTCCAAACCCCATTACGCGGTTGCGTATTACCGCCATCGGCGGCACCTACCTGTTTTCCAGTCCAATGGTTCCAGAAATCTGACGGAGTGGGCAGAGACAAAAGCATCTCGTTCCTAGAGTTTCGGCCGTTATTACCCATGTTACCCGTCTGTTCCTCCTCCTTAGGCTCTTCCTTAGGCTCAATCTTGGCCACATCTTCCTCAGATTTAACCTCAACTTGATCAGACCCTTGCGAAGCCATAGGAGGTACAGACACCTGAGTTTGCACTGGTGTGTGATACGCACTAACCACAGCCTCACCTGTCCCCCCTCTTCCAAGTAACCCAGCCTTCTGCTTCTCCGCAAGCGCCTTATACCCCTTAAAAGCCTCTTCCTCATCCCCCATCCTCCCAGCATCCAAAAAGAACTCCAAAAGCAACCTCAAGTACCCATTCAACGCCGTCCCGGACGTCAAATGATCCGCCACCTCATCACCACTAACATACCCCACCCCTACATTCTCTCCTTCAAAATGTCTCCTCCTCGTCCACGTCCCCTCTCCATCCCACCAATAAATCCCAGGCTCCGAGGGATCCGTAACTTCCCACAGCAATCCGTCACGAAACCTACTTTCAACAACAGGATCAATGGACATATAATTCTTCGCCATAGTCCCCACTTGTAACCCTCTCAGATCGAATAAATGTACCCCTTCCAGTCTTTCCTGATCGGGGACAACAAGAACATCGGGCGTATGCGTTCCTATTTTAATAACTTGTCGTCCGCCGAGCGGGTTATACCTCCCGCCGCAGTGTTTAACTTGATAGAATGCTACGCCTTTGGAGGTTGATGTTCCAGGTCGGTTGTAGAGTGCGATTGCTTCGATGGGTTTTGGGTGGTTGGAGTTGTAGTTGTTGGGGATGCAGTCTGTGGTGCTTTCGATGTTGGTGAGAGAGGCGGTGGTGGAGGGTTTGCCGTCTACTGTGTATTTGCGGTCGTTTCGGAGGGTGAGGATGAACCAAGCTGGGAGGAGAGGGGGGATGGTTAGGAGGGTGAGAATGGGGGTACTGAGTGTGGGTCTGAAGCGCATTGTGGGGTGTCTGGGAGGTTCATTCGAAAATTGGGTATGTAATTGAAGAATTATTTTTAAGGAATGGAAATATAACAGACGAGGTTTTGAAGGTGGAAAGTTGCTTCGGTTCACATTCGAATCCGGAATATATCTCTCTTCATCGCAATATAAACGTGCTCACTAGTGTAACTTCATCCTTTGAAATGCATCACCATCGCGAGCAATCAGTCTATAAAACCTAACCCAAATCCATCACGCCGTAATATCCCGTACTCCCCAAAACGTACCAAAACGTGGAACACCGGATTCATATTCAATTCAACTTAATATGTAACTTACCCTGCGCCGCGAGTTACAACTAGCTATATATAGCCGTTCACCAACCAACATGCACCTTTAACAGCTAAGTACTTACCCCCCGTCTATCCATCCAACAAGCAATTACTTCTACGTACTTACTTGCCTATACCTACCTATCCGACCACCTAGCTAAGTAGGTACCCAACTACATACGCAGTCGACCCCTCCCAACCAGGGTTAATACGCCCGTATCTCCATACTAAGTGTTGGATTTTGTTGCATCTTCCGCGTTGGTGTTACCGTCTTGTCCGAAAAAGGATTTGATCGATTCTTCCCCGAATCGGGAAGATGACTTGTTCAGGTAACGAGACTGCCGGTAGATGTTCCCAACTGCCTAGACAACTGGGCATGGACTACTTCTGTGCCCACGTCGAACCCGTTTCTCACCTGCTGAAGCTATGTTAGCATCCGAATATGCAAATACTCAGACGTAGGATTGTGAATAAGATAGATTTTAGAAGTGGGCGCAGTTAAGAAGGGGCCGGGGTATCAAAGAAAAAATTAATAAAATAAAATCACGAGTAGAGAGTGTTATCGAACGTTTACAAAAAGCACGAATAAGATACTGAAAAGCGCAAGGCGAAGACGAAAAGTCACATAGAGAAAATTATCGATCTGACATCCCCTTTAACCATCCATCTTCATCGTTTACTTCTTCTACAAAGACCGTTAGCCATGATACCTAGAACATACATCTTCACAGACTCATCACTCACCATGCTAAGCTGAATCGCCAGCTCTAAATCCCTATCGAATTGCTCATCGCTATCCCGTCTCCCACCCCTCGCAGGCGTGCCAGAAGAAGACGCACCAGCAGGCGTCCCACCTCTTCCCTTCCCTTTCCCCTTCTTCCCCTTCGCAAACTTAATCGGAATTTCAACCCCACCAGGTGAAGTTGCCCCACTTTCCATATTGAATGAATCCTGCAGCGCCTTAGCCAACGCCTCATCATCATTCGTATTCCCGGAGCCTTCAGCCTCAAACTGTTCCTGTTCGTTCTCGATCCACCCTCCAGGACTCCCAGACGCCTCCGAAACTCTCGCGCTAGCGCTCCCTCCGGTGCTCTCACTGTAAACCCACACTTCCTCCTCTCCATCCCCAAACCCATCACCAAAACTTCCGCCTCCGAAGCTACTTTCTCCACAATCTTCCCCACTCCCTACAAGCCATCTTTCCTTCTCAAAGGACTCTTCACTGATCATCATTGCATACATAACCATCTCCTCCTCCGTCATCCCCTCTCCAACTCCAAACCTCTCCGCCATCTTGGTCTTTGCCTTCTCATCCTCCAATTTAACTTTCTCAAGCCTCTCCCGTTCATCCAAGATATCCCTCCCCAACGGCGTCTTCGGTGAATTCACCCCTCTCCCTCTGCCATTTATAAAACTAACACCACCAGCCCTCGCATTCTTCTTCCTCCTACGCGCGCTGCTATTCTCCTGAACCTTTTCCACGGAGGAGCTAAAACTCCAGCTCCGGATGTGTGTCCCCAGCGCAACGATTCCTCTCAACTGCGTCGCATCCGGATCCAAGAATATCGCACGCGCTGCGAACTGGTTTTCACCAATCCCATGTACGGAAGTAGCAGCTTGCGCTAGCCTCCTCCTCGCACGTGTCGAAAATCGGCTATGGATCGCTCTGATCGGTTCAGAAAGCGAGACGAGCGGGTCCCAGGCCTGGACTAACCCATCCGTTCCGCCGTGTACGAGATAGAGGGATGACAGGGCTAGGCTTGAAATCGACGGAGAAGCTGTTGTAATTGTATGCAGCGGTGGAAGAGTCAACGTTGACGATGACACCGGGTGACGTGCGTTGTAAACATGGACGGTTCCAGTGTCCGTCCCAATTGCGAATAATCTAGAGAGTTGGCCGGCAACCTGCTGAGGGGTCGGGGGCTGATTCGTTGAACGGTTCAGGATCGGATCTTCGTTCGGCGAGAGTACAGCTAGGTTCGACATGTCAATTGCAAAGGCAGTGATAAAAGCCCAATCCTTGCCTTCATTTTTGGGAATTGATAGCTCCAATTTACGCCACTCGTCTGGTGGCTCCACCTCGTCAGAAGGCCTCGGGACAGGCTCCTCAACCTGTTTGTGGAAGCCACGACCGTAGACGTTCTTGATGAAGACTTCGGAAATGAGCTCCTCTCGCACATTATCTAGAATGCGACTGAATCTAGCCATCTCAGCCCTTTGTTTATTGGTGTTTGGACCTTCTTCGACACCTTTGCGCCCGACTATGAAGTTTTGTCCCCCAAAGTCTGCTTCGACGAAGTAGTCGAGTCCCCAGTGATCGGAGTATGTCACCGCCATAATGTCAGGATCCGCATGCATCCACGTCGCTTGATCTTGGACCATTTCGAAGCTGGGTGGACCCTCCGGTGGGGCCAGTATTCCAATCCCAATCGGCGAATCCTTCTTCTTGGTCGCCGGAATATAATACCACGGGGTGAACTCCGGCTCGGGTTGTTCTCCCATGTTACGACCGAGCGTCAGGAGCCTGTTCGGCAGTTTCCCTTTCATGTACCACATTTCTCCGAGGGCGTTGACAACGATGCACCAGATCCTATTCCGGCGCTCTCGAGCCTTAGTATACCCGTCGTCGATGCGGATTTCAAGAATGGGGATGCCAGGGCAGACGATGAATGACATCCATCTACAAGTGGTATCTTGGAATTGGACGACACCTTTCGAGCTCCCACTGGCACTGACGATCCTAGTTCCTGAGGTGTTGATGATCGTATCCTTCTTGGCGATCCAGGTGCAAGTTATTGAGGCGTCCGGCCCATGTTCATTCACGAATCTGATAGGGACCGTGTGACCGTTCGTCCTCTCCACGAAGAAGGAAGGGAACCCAGTCCTTGCATCTCCGATGATTTGTCCCCTTGATTCGGACAAGTCCAGAGCACCTATGCCGTCCTGAGAGATGTACTGCAGCCCAAAGGAAGAGTATCCGGGATGACCTCGCTGCTCGACCTCGACGTAACCTGTTCTTGGATCCGAGTAACTGTACAATCCCGTGTACTGGGAAGCGGCGATGACCCTATTCCGGGAGAAATCGGCGTGAAGGTGAGTGATCGTTGATTCGTGGAGTTTCGGATTGTAGGTTATCATGGAAAAGTTCGAAGAGTTATTCGACGAACTTGGCTTGATTCCCACGTTGACGTAGGGACGTCCGCGCTTCAGGGAGCGAAGAAGCTGGGTTCGAAGAATGTACTCGCTACGATGGGTACCTCGGTTGGACAGACGGGTAAAATACCGGGCCGTCGAGGGATACGCGTCTGAGCCGGCATGGGTATTATGCTGGGGAAAGTAGCGTGAGAAGGCATCTTTCCAAGCATGAGGCGAAGTTACGAGGGCGTGAAAACGTCGTGAGACGAAGGAGACGTTCGTGAGCGAGACCGGGTCGAGGAAGGACAAGGTGTGGGTCAGGACCTCTAATTGGTCCCGATAAGCGGTTAGATTCGATAAGAAACCTTCGGAGTAATTCTTGTGTCGGTCAAACACGACCACAAGACGGGGACGGGAGACCAACCGTTTGGGAGTTTAGTGATGTAAGTGTCGCCCTTGGCATTGGGGCACTTGAACTTCTTGTTCACAACGGGCTTGCCCTTGGTGTCGGGCGAGAAGCGAGACAAGTTGCTCAGACGTTCTGGAGATTCGGATCCATCGATCTGTGTTCGGACAGTATTCCCATGCCCTTGTTGACCGGGCTGGTCGTCGGCTGGTTCCTCTCCGTGGAAGGATGACAATGACGGAGAGGAATGCTCGACACCGGACCCTGAGAAGGAACGGTGAGGAGGGAGAGAGCCTGACGGGAGGATTCCATGTTGGTCGGAGTTTGATTGGGTGGCTGGAGATGAAGATTGGTTCGCGGGGTTTGAGAAGGTCGTAGACGGCGCAGATTGCATAAAACAGAAAGGGAGAAAGTCGAAGGGTGCGGATGTTAACAGTGACCAGGCCTTAGAGCTCGCTGGGGTCACCGGAAGAGACTGGAAGAAGCTGAAGAGCAGGTGGAAGACGGTAGAAGGCGTCAGACGAGTGACGCGATGGCAGATGCGATGCAGGGAGGATGACGATGGGGCTGTGATGGCGATGAGGATGGCGATGGCGATGAGGGAGGAGAAGAGAAGGAGGGAAGAAGAGAGTGGAAGGGGAGATGGAGGGAATCGGGAAATGAGGCCAGCGGGGAGATTGCGATTGGCCGACAACACATCAACACATCGGCCAACACCGTCCCGCACAACCTGCCCGGACGTCATTTCGTACAGCCCAATCGAGCCCAATGCAATGGCAGTGCGAATAACAAAGTAGTATCGAGACCGATACCAGCTATACCGTATCGTGGACTTGTAGGCGGAGGGTAGTGAATATGCTCATAATTGCAATTGTGCTCGTAGACTGTTTGCGCAGTTGTTTGTGGGGGATACGACCAGATACTGGCGGCCGACACAGCTATGAGTCAAGCGGTTAGGTTTGCGACCTCTGCTACACGGCTACGACTACAGTTCCATCGGATGGCATATATCGTATGTGTCAGTGCGGCCCGAGAGGAAAGCAGATGGTCGGGCCGGCAGTGTTGGTGGGGCCAAGCCCGACCCGTTTCGCAGGAGACTGGCAGCAGGGTGCCTGACCCGGCCATGCCAGACCAACCCGACCTGGCCCGACCGGGCCTGAAATCCAGCCGGAAATCTGGACCGCAGTGAGGATGTCGTAACGCGTCCAACGCGTCTCCCAACGACACAACTCCAATCCTGTATCGCAGGTACATGACATACCTGCTCAGCCTGTCCTGTGTGGTTGTCATGACGGGGCGGTTATTATGAGGCCGGACAGGCAACGGTATCCTGAAGTGAGAGCGTCTAGCAAACGTAAATCCGCCTGGCAGCCCGGCGCCGCCTGTTTGTCAGTCAGACAGTTTCCCGGTCAGTCTTTGCTCACTTCTTTTGCTGTGCTCTGCTGTGCTGTGGCCGCCGCCTGCCATTTTTTTCGTGCTCAATTTCTCCCTTTCTTTTTTTTTTTTTTTTCTTCGTTCTTCTTCAATCTCGCTCATCGCCATCTCCTCCCGTAGCTTCGGATTCATCCTGAAGACCCTCCTCCGGACCATCCAGGAGACCCCCGAAATCCGCTATTCTCCCATTCCTCAATCATATCTCCCATCTGATATCATCCTCCCATATCCCGTCCCGATTCTGATCCGAGTTGTGTTGATGCTCCTCTGCCCGTCTGCTCGCAGCCAGCTGCCGAGTCGTCCTCAACCGGCGCCGTAAGCCACCAGCCCAACTGGACCCTGACCAGACCGCAAAGCTCTTGATAAAAAATTAAATTAAAAAAATAGAAAATAAAATAAAAGAAGGAGGATAAGAGCAGAGAGGACTCACTCGAGCCTCTTCCGTCCAACCACGGTCTCCTGCCTGCAATATCCCCGGTCTTGACCGCTGCACTGTTGCTTTCAACCAGGCTGTCGTCCAGCAAGCATCCGTAGAGATATATCCAGCGGCTGCTGCTCAGACTTCCCTCCGCCCCGGTCTTATAACAACCTCCGACTTCCCGTCGCCCTGAGTGCCGAGCTTGACAAGCATGTTCAACCCCTTCGCCAACAATCCCGCTGTTTCTGCTTCGAACCCGTCCGGCTCGCCGTCACCTGCTGCTCCTTCTGCAGTCCATCCCTCCACCACCTCTTCCTCTCTCGGTCCCACCCTAGCTCCCGTCGACAGATCAAGAACTGCTTCACCAACCAAGCCAGGTCAAGGCACTCTACTCACCATCCAAGGCAAAAAAATGGCTGCCTCCAGATCTAGAGCACAGGTAAGGATCGCGTTTCGCACCTCGCATCCCCTCCGTCCCCATTGGCTGCTCTCTGCTGCAGGAACCCTTCTCTGTGTACCCTCGCGGCCACATTCAGGTCCCTTTTGTCCTAAAACGCGTTCACTCGTACATTGGCAAGGGTGGTTGGCAGAGAACAGGCCGGAATATCTGAACAGCAAACGGAAGTGGAGAGAAAGAAGTGGAAGAGGAAAGTCCAGGTTGCTGATGCTTGAATTCTTTACTACAGTCTCCTACGCTTGAGGTCTCCTCGGCGGACACATCGCTAAACCTCGATTCGACAGACGGCAATGCTGCTGCTGCTGCTATCGCTGCATCCCCTGGTCAGACGCCTCAGCCAATCACCCCTAAGGCCGAGCGCAAGGACGACAACGGCTATCACTCATCCTCTCATTCTGACCGAGGCCCCCAGGGCGACTATCACCCATCCTCCCACTCAGAGCCTGAAGACGACGAAGAAGAAGACGATTCAGAGTTCGAATCGACGAAAAAGCCCCAATTTATCCCAATCAGAACAACAATCACAGCCGCTCCCAGCCCGCAACGGCCTAATCAACCAGCGGGCACCCCGCGAATGATGATAAAACGAGTCTCAATGACAAACGTTACAACCTCCCCCATCTCTGGGACCAAATATTTCAACGCTCCCGGCATCCAAATCGGCAATCGAACCTTCCGTGACCGGACTCATATAAAGAAACCGACCTCCTTTGATACCCTGCCGGTAGCCGTCTCCAAGAGACGCGGACAGCTGTCAAAGAGAGAGCTAGCCAAGAGGTCCAGGCAGGAAGAAAGAAACGAAAGGTTTGCCTTTGCCCCGAAGAGAGAATCTCTCAGTCGAAACGCGAAGAACACAACGAAGGGGCGATTTAAGGAAGAACTCTCAGATTACGACGAACTATTCTCCTCGGACGAAGCATCTGGGGCCATGTCAGGCCTCGGCAGCGACGAAGAAGAAAGGCCAAGGAGGAGAGCTGCCCAATCGAGAGCAGCTCCAAAGAGAAGCATATTTGAGGAACCCGAAAACGAAGACATGACGAGAGCACAGATACGCGCCGCTCTCACGGCTGAAACAGCTCGTCGACGCAATAACTTCCTGATCACCAACAAGGACACCTTCCAACCCTTGGTCGGTGACAGCAACTATCTAAAAAAGCTCGAAGAAGAATACGGCAGCAATGTTGAAGCTCCAGTCCCTTACGAGCTTCTGGAATCTCAGCCGAAGGAGTGAGTTGTTACGCGTCTTATTTAACCCCTAGTATAAAAATGCTAAAAACCTCGATAGGATTCAAGCTGTCATGAAGCCATACCAAATCGAGGGTCTGTCCTGGCTCCTATGGTTGAACAAGAACGGTCTCTCCGGCATCCTCGGAGACGAGATGGGTCTCGGAAAAACCCTCCAAACGCTGTCTCTGTTCTCTTATATCACTTCTCAGGTATCCAGCGAAATTGACAAGGCGCATCCTCATCGTCCCTTCCTCGTCGTCTGTCCCCTTAGCGTTCTCACTAGTTGGGTGAACGAAGCGAAGAAATTCGTGCCGCATCTGCGAGCTATGCGGCTTCACGGCCCTATCAAGGAGCGTACTCGGTTAAAGCGATTGGCCGAGAAGGGCCTGGAAAGTGGTAAAGACGGATCCGAGAATCCCGTTCACCCCGACAACCCGAAGCGAGGCTGGGACATCATTGTTACGTCTTACGACACCTTTGTGGCCGAGAAGGTTTGGTTCAAGAGAGCGTTTATTTGGCGATATGTCGCACGTAAGTTATTCCCATTGAGTTATGATAACAGAGGATTTCTCTGACTCCAACGCTATTTAGTGGACGAGGGACACCAGATCAAAAATTCCGAGACACTGGCGTCACAGTCCCTTCAATCCATCAATGCTGAATACCGCCTGATCCTCACCGGTACCCCAATTCAGAACAACCTGTTTGAACTGTGGTCTTTGGTCCATTGGCTTTACCCCGAGGTGTTCACCAATCGTACATGCGACGAATGGCGCCAAGCCTTTGACCTAACCCGTGGGAAAGTCGACACTAGCTTCGTTGACTGCTCACGCAGTTTGCTAGAACTGATCATGAAGCGCCGTACCAAGCAATCCCCAGGTATCAGCCTTGGTATCCCAGATAAGGAGGAAGTTGTCCTTTACGTCCCACTTTCGCCGATGCAGAGGATGTGGTACACAATGATTCTTACAAAGCTCGACAACTCTATGTTAGAGCGGCTGTTCAAGAACTCCAAGGGTAAGGAGTCAGCCGATATCAGTGCCGCCAAGGAAGAGGCCAAGAGACTCGATAATGTCGAAATAAGGGTCGACAACGATGGCGAAGAGGTCACTATCAAGGCAGATAACGAAGAGTGGAACGAAGTTGAGGAGGCCGTCAAGAAGAGCATTGAGCAGGTCAAGTCCGATCCTTCGTGGCGCAAGCTCATGAACATCCTCATACAGCTTCGCAAGATTTGTAACCATCCTTATCTCATCCCCACTGCAGAGCCAGACCCGTACTCCATCGGGCAGCACATCATCACCGCCTCGGGCAAGTTTATGGTTCTCGAAAAACTGATCACGCAGCTGGTCATCAATCAAGATCGCAAGGTGTTGATCTTCTCAAACTTCACAAAGACCCTGGACATTTGTGAGGAGTTTCTGCAGCTTATCGGCGGCGACGGATCCAAGTTCGAATACCTACGCTTGGACGGGTCAACGGGCCGAGCGCGCAGGAATCTTAGTATCAGACTCTTCAACCAAGCCGGGTCTCCATACAAGGTCTTCCTTATTTCGACTAAAGCCGGCGGTTTGGGCATTAACTTGACGAGTGCGACTGAGGTTGTCATGATCGACGCCAATTGGAACCCTCAGGCTGAGTAAGTATTCCAGAAATCTCAGTTCTGTTTTCGATAGGATATCACATTAACGTACTCTTCAGCTTGCAAGCGATGGCACGATCCCACCGTATCGGCCAGACCAAAAAGGTCACGGTCTACAAACTCGTCACGCAGGGAACTGTGGAGGAACAGATGATTGGGCGTATACAGAAGAAGCTGTATCTATCCGCCAAAGTGACAGAGTCTATGCGCGATATCCATGGTTCCCGAAAACAAGCCACGACCTCGACTACCCTCGCAGACGAGGAGGACGATGCGCCTAAGTTTACTATGAATCAACTCATGACCCTCGTCCGACGTGGAGCTCAGGCCATCGCACGGCCCGAGATCGATCCCAAGGAGATGATGGCGTGGGATTGGGATACGATGTTGGAGAATTGCAAGAATTACACCGTGGTAGACCATGACGGTGACGACAACGAGGATGAGGCGACGAAGAAGGAGAAAGAAGAAGAGTGGCTGAACAGTGCCGAAAAGGTGGAGACGAGACTCTTCGAGGGCAAGAAGATGGGCAAGGAAGAGATGGAGAAGCAAGCCAAGGCTGCAGCCGAGGAGTTGGACAGGAGTGACAGGCGAGCGGGCAAGAACCGAACGGTTTTGGTGGACGGCTACGAGGTTCTGAAGGAGACGGTTGGCAACGATCAATGGTTCGTATAGGTCACAGTAAAGTCGGGTAGTACCTTTACTAATGGTTCCTATCGAATACAGGGAAGCGGTTGCGACGATGGCTGGGAAAGACCCTCGTTTGAAGGACCCTCCAAAACGAAAGAAGGCTAAAGTGACCAACCAAGACTACTGCCAGATCTGCACCGATGGCGGAGACATCATCTGCTGCTCGAGCTGTCCACGATCCTATCACTACGATTGTCTCGATGAAGAGCACAAATACAAGAGCAATGGGAAGATGCAGTATCATTGCTCGCAACACGAGTGCTACGATTGCGAACAGTATGTCTATATGCCACATCTTACGTTGTTGCATCCCACTTACACAATTTGACTACGTACAGGAAAACGTCGGACGCTGGTAACATGCTTTACCGCTGCCGTTTCTGCGAGCGTTCTTATTGCGAAGATTGTCTTGACTTCGAAGTCGCCAAGCTCCTCGGGGACGAAATTTTAGAATTCCAACTTCTTGAGTATTACGCCATCCCTCAAGCTTTCTACGTCGAGTGCCACAATTGCGTCGAAAGCCGAAAGGACCCAGAGTATAACGCTGCCTGTCTTAACATTATCAGGGAAGCAGAAGAAGAACGTGATCGACGACAGAAGGCGAAAGAGGAAGAACTCGCCGAAGCGAAGAAGAAAGCTGAGAAGATGGAGATCGAGAGTATGACGGACGGTACGACGATTGCGGGTGGCAGCAGTGGCATCATCACGCCTGCGGGAGAAGTTAATGCGGACAACAACGTCATCATAGTAGATGTCGATGACGTCGACACGACTGAAACCGCGGGCGGGAAGAAAAGGAAGACGAGAGGCAAAGCGACTGCGAAAAATAAAGAGAATATTAAGGTTGGAAAGGGGAAGGGAGTTAGAAAGGGGAAGAAGGCCGACGCAATTGAGGTGGGGAACGCGAACGGTGAGGAGAAGGACGATGGGGAGGATACTACGGCTTCCGGGGTTAGCATGAAGAAGGGAAAAGGTAAAGCGAAGAAAGAAGAGGAGGATAAACTTTCCAAGGCACCCCGCACGATACTACCCAAGATTTCACTTTCGGTTTCGAAGAAAGGAGGGGAGGTCAACGGATCGAGCCAGAAGACGAAGCAGACCGGGTTGGATGCCTTCTTTTCGAAGAAACCGGCCGTTACGACGGCCGGTGTTAGAAGCAGTCCCAGGAAGAGAAAGGACGCCGGGTATACTATCGGGGAAGATTTCAGCGGAGCTTCAACGCCGGTTAATGGAGCGGGAAGTGTCAGCGGACGAAGCACCCCTAGCAGGGGTGCTAAGAGGGGCAATGAGGGCGAGGAAGAAGTCAACGGTAGGAAGAAGTTGAAGGTTTAAAACCTTCATCTCCCCCCGCCGCCACGGCCCCTGCAATCGGTCCTGCTGCGCTTTTCTGCCATAATACTACTATCGCTCTCCCACCAAAATTATTCATTTTTCGTTGGATCGTTTATTACGAAGGTGTTATGGTTTTCCTTTCGCTCTTTCCATTTCGCTCCCCTCACACGCACCATGTATACGCCGCGAGGGAGAGTATAATGCCTTTGTATTCTTACGCGTAAAATAGAGATAGATCAAAAGACGGTGGAAATGGATAATTAAAACTTATGGTTCGATGGGTTTATTTTACATTTTGTTTGCAATTTAGATTTCTGCAAAATTTAATTATATTGCGGTATACGTAGTCTAAAACACAAGATGAGTACTATACTCGCCTACAGACTGTAGAAGAAGTGCGGATTTGCCGGTAGACAGCATGAAGATCCGAGGGTACGCCCTGTTGTATTTTGTGCGTTGCTCATCGACGTCGCACGCTAAGGCCGGTGAACCCTGACACAGAGCACAAGGCCCGAAACCTTTAATTCAACATCCACCTCCCAATCCCTGTGACCTTTTTCCAACCTCAACATCAACCATCACCAACCTCGAAAGATGTCCACCCCGAACGAGAACTTTGCCCAATCCCTGCTCCACCTCGCTCATCCCGATGACCCTGCAGAGGCGACACGGATCTACAAAGAAAAAGTCGCTTACCGACCTCTAGACTTCCGTAAACTAACCGAGTCATCGGCATCCACAAAACCAACCGACGCGCGAACCCGCCGTCGAGAATCCCGTCTTAAAAAGAAACTGAAAAAAGCATCAACAACAGCGAAGCAATCTCAAAAACCAAAACCACTCTCTGCACGTCAAAAACGTGCATTAGGGGTCTATGAGATCCCTAAGGAGGCCCAAAAGTATTCTATCTATGAGCCGTTGAATAAATTGTGGATCGGGTATATTCATGAGATTCTTAGGGGTAGCTTTGGGGTTAATGGAACAGCGGGACAGGCTACCGCTGCTAAACTTTGTGCGGCGGATTTTCACGGGTGTGAGGTTGAGGTTGTGAGGAACAGGTGTCCGAGTAGAGTTGGGGTTAGGGGGATTGTGGTGAAGGATACTAAGATGACTTTTGTGGTTGTTACGAGGGGGGATGAGGTTAAGCGTATGTATTCTCTCTTTTCTTTTTTCATGTTATTGGGGTTTTGGGAAGGGTGGGGTAAGAGGTTCTGACTGAGAGGTTGTAGATATACCGAAGGAGCACTCGGTGTTTAGGTTTGAGATACCGTGGCCGGACGCGACGAAGGAAGGGGCTGAGCCGATTGTGCTGGAGCTGCACGGATCGAATTTTATGTTCAGAGCGGCGGAGAGGATGAATAAGAAGTTTAAGGCGAAGCCGATGAGTGAGCTGTGAAGAGACTGATGGCCGGTGTCATCAGATATATGGCCGCGATATTCGCACAATATTATGGACGGTGGCTAGGTATTTGCATCGTATTCCGACGCATTTACTATGGGAATATTGTGATGGCGAAACATGTCGCGGATCCGAGGTGGATCGAAATTGTGGTATATAAACCTCCCGTCTTTGGGCTCCGGGAGTCGAGGAGATACATTTGTCATACTCCTCCTTCCTCATGCGATCTCAAGATGCGTCCTCTACGGTTGCTCTTCGCCCTCAGCCTCATTCTCGCGCCTTTAGTGGCTGCACAAAGAGTCGTCTGGGTCACATCCACCACCACACTTACCGAGCTAGTCGTTTGCACGACGACTGCATACACCACCACCACTCTCGACTTCTGCCCTTGCGTGGCCATCTTCCCTGATATAACGCGCTGCACTAACTGCGAGGTATGCTCGACCACGGTAGTTTCAACGCCGAATCCAACCCCGACGGGTGACGAGTTCACCGTTGACCTCACGGTCAGTCTAATAGCTGGTGATGAGAGAATCACGCTCTCTCGAGTCGGGAACACTGTTGGCATCGGAGGAGCGGTTCTCACGTTTTATATCGACAGCTCCGGGCGGTTGAGAGATGCCCTTACCGGGGATACCGTCTACGTGATATTACCCTCTGGTACCCTCCGTAAGCGATTCGAGGGGTCAGTCGATCTCCTTATCGGTCCCAATCCGCCGTCATCAGCTTCGACGATGACGTGGACCAAAAACAGTATGGGACAGTTAGATTTTACGGTTGGGCTGGGCACCTCGAATCCAATTACTTTGGCGTTTGGAGTCGCGGTTACGGATGACGATCAGATTGATACGACGGTTCCGATACAGATGTATGATGTATCGGAAGACGTGCCGACGGATATTCAGACGGGTGTTGCTTCGCAGAGCTCCGTTACAGGTGTGGTTACAAGGTCTGGAGAGGAGCCTTCCACTATCTCGTCTACTTCGAGGACTACACGGGATACTGGGAGCACAGGTGGTACCTCATCCTCCTCCAGCACTACAGACAGACCTACGCCCACGCAGACGGTTACGATCACACAATACGGAGCCACAACCGGGACCACGACCTCAATTAGGGGCGGGGTCTTCTATTCTATTATCATCCTCCTGCAAAGCACGAGATATATTTCGCGTTACGGTGCCAGTTCTACGATAACTACTAATTCATTCGACCAATATGACCCCACCGTCACGGTTGTCTTCGTCTACATCCAGGTCATCACCACAACTACCATTTATGGTAGTCTCGGGTACACTTCCACACCAACTATCGGAAGTATCTTTCCTACACTCACCGCTGTCGCCGAATTAACCCAGGTGACTTTCACGAATTCCACTTACGGGCCCGAGCTTTCAACTATATCCCTTGAACAGAATTCCACGAAACCAACGGTTACTGCTTTTATACAGTTCACTCCAACCACAACGATCACGTATTTTAGATACATATGGAACCATAACCCTGTGACTACGACGATATACGGTACACTGCCGACGGCAACTGTGAATATTACCAGTGACCAGTACCTGGAGTACTTCACCACTACTGCGACTTTTGATACGACAATCACGATTGGCACGAATAACCCGACTGCGACTATATCTGTGTTTATCAGCCCAACTACCACTTTTACAGCATCAGATATTGTATTGCACTGGAATTGGACTGATGGCCAATCATCCCTCCAGACACCCCCTCAAACGCCGGGATATACTCGTACCGTCATATTGAACATGGCATACCCACCAGCTTCATACATTCAGTTTAAACCCCCCGATGCGAGCCCGGGGTTCTCTCAATACTTTGACGCTGCCTCAACCACTGTTTTTGCTTTTGGCGGCGTGGATGCCTGGTACATACTTACCCGGATGATCACGAAATGCAAGTTTATATACCTTGACGGGCAACTCATCCTCGCCACGGACCCGGACACCGGGCTCCGCCTCCCATATCCCGGACGCATGTGGACGCTTTGCAAGCCCATAGAACCGGATGGCGCGTCCTTATTACTCTTCGTTCCGGATCCTGTATTCGAATCCAACCTTTCGGTTAAAACCCGCTCCGTCCCGGTTACGACGGTTTCCACGAGTACCAATCTTTTAAGGATCAACAGTTTGTTTATAGCTTCTATTACTCAGACTGATCGTGCAAATTTCTATTATGACGCTGCGACGGGTGCGGCAACTGGGGCTTCGTATACTTTGAGGTTTTTGAGTACGGCTGAGACGGTGGTGGGGGCTCCGAATAATCGGAGGTATTCTTTGGTTGGGAGTACGATGATGAGTTTTACGTCACAGACTGCTTGAGGTTGGTGGGTGTGTTTGAGGGAGTGTGGGTGTGTAATGGTTTGTGGTGGTATATTTGGTGGCTGACTTACTGATTACCACTGATTGGGGGGTTTTACTCTGTGGTTTCGTCTTCTTCTCTTTTTTTCTTGGTGTCTCTTCCTCCTTGACCTTTTATTATTTGAAATTAACAGCTGGAAGGGGTGTATTTATAGAGGCATGAGGTTGTGGAGAGAGAGATCCCTTATCTGTTTCTTTTGAGGAAGAGGGGTTAGAGACTCATAAGATGGGCCCGGTTGGTAGTTAAGTAGCTATGTGCGTTATGATGCCAGATTGTTTATAAGAATTGAGACTTGATTGGAAATTACGAAGGCGATTTCGCTGTGCTAGATTACTTCGGCGGAGCCAGGGGTAGTACGATATTGCAATGTGCTCCGATCGAAAGAGATGTTTAATTCCATACAGACACACACTTAGGGAAGGTAGAAATGTGTTAGATCTAAAATGGGGTGCTATGCACACCAGCTCATCACAGGGTTAAATTCAACGCCAGTGGGTGTACGTAGATCAGCCATAGGAACAATTTCCGTAGCCACTTCGATTGATCAAAGGCAACACCGAGTCGAAACTACGATAGGTGAATATGAACATTCAAGGCGAATTGGTACTGATAAGTAAAACCCTTACGGGGTATCTACTACCACGTTGCCTGAAGACACATCACCCTATCGGTTATAATATAATATTCCAGACCCTCCGGCTCCAAGATAAAAGAAATGCCTGGTCTGAGTCCACGTCTTCGAAAGTGATCGAATCCGCGTCAGAACGGTTCGAATTCCTGATCCAGTCGGCGATAAGTTCAACATATATATTATAGAAGCGCATCACTTATATTCGGTTTCACCTCGCGAAATGGATATTTGTCTGGGTTCGAATGTACGTAAGTACCTAGGTATAACCAGAGGATCAGTTTACCTTTAACACGGCTTGACGAGACTACATGTATACAATCCCAACCTCCGCCCAAGGTTGCCCATTTGAGGATCGCACTCCATTTAGTGGCTAAGCAATTAGATTTGAGACCGCCTACGCTACTTAGTTTACAAGAGACTTGTTCCGAAGAACGACACACATACACACTTATACCTTCTCGATCTCTGGTCGGTGTCTTTGGTTTAATCAAATAGCCCAAATTCGTACACCGTTATCCCAAACCTCGTCGTCGACGACTTCATCGTCCGAATCGTCGGTATCTGCCTGATTTCTCATATCGAGTTCAATATTCTCTGTCGTTTCCTCCCGTTCCGATTCAGTCGATTCTTCGTCTTCGGGCTCTTCCGTCTGGGAGTTTGCTTCCCCGGAATCAATTGCATCGCGTGGCCTCTTCTTCTTCTTCCTCTTCTTCCTTGTCTTGGAACCTTTCCTCTGACCCGAACTCGTAGCCAAAACCTCCCCGCAGGAGTGCACAGCAACAGCAGTAATCGGATCCTCCGCCGCCACAAACTTTTCCTTAGGTTCCAAAAATATGGCCCCTTCCTGACTCTCCGCCTCCGTTATACTCTCGAACGGGGTCCAAACCCTCACCATACCATCCGTACCCCCAGCCACCACCACATTTTCCAGCCTCCGACCATGACTACCCCCATAACTTCGACAATAAGCCACCCCAAGTTTCTGATTCGTCTCCGCTTTCCTACCCATCAATACCGCCCAAGCATCAACCGGATATCGTAGATCATATATGAAAGCGACATCGCTCTTCCTTTCCGCGATAACCACATGATTCTCATCCCCCAAAAAGTTTACAGAAGTAACCCCGTTACCCCTCGTAATCGACTTATAAGTTTTCGAAAACTTTGAAGAGAGGTTTAAATTTATCACGTTCGTAAGAACACCGTCTTGATAAGGTGAACTGTAGATTAATACTCTTCGGGAGTATGTTCCGGCCGCTAGAACGGTGTTTGGAGGGTGTACTGTTAACGCTGAGATTATACTCCTGACGTTCGTGTCGTCGTATGAGGATTGGATTGTTGATGATGAAAAGAAGTTTGGCGGGATATCACCGGTTCCCCTTCCCTTTCCTTTGGGTTTATACCCGCCAGCACCCAGACAAGCCCGAGATTTCCTTTTCTTACCCGTAGAAAAGGTTTCAATCGGCCCGGAATTATACCGTGATACATCGAATATATGAATCTGTGAGTCCGTACCGGCTAAAAAGTGTGTACCAGTGGTGGTCCAGAGTAACGAGCTCGGTGTCAAGTATTTTTCCGTTGTTAGGTGGATGAGTGGGTAGCTGGCGGTTATGTATGGGTATACCAGGGAGCGGAGGTGGATTGGTTGCCAGTGGATTGAGGTTAGGATTTGGGCTGTTGAGGGGTCGGAGAGGGCGAAGAAGGGGTAGATGGAGGTGCAGTAGGGGGTTGTCGGGATTTTGGTTACGGAGTAGGGAAGGAGGGTATGGGGATTTGGGGAGGTTAGAAGGTCCGGGGGGCTGCGCGGAGACGGTGTTAGTGCTTTTCCGTAGGAGTTAAGAAGGATATTGACGTTGAGGCTACATACGCTATGAAGGTGCGGATGCAGTTATCCTCTGTAACAGCGACGAGACTGGTGCCATCTGCCGTCCTGTAGATAAATAAATAACTTCATTAGCCAGTTCTTCAGAAAGCTTCAGAATAGACGCTTGCATATATGTATACATATATCATATTCATGACATACCACTCGACATCTCGGAAGACATTGCTCGCCGGTTTATCAGTCCCCGTCACGACGCTTTCGTACTCTATTGCGTTCCCAAATCTGCCATTCAACGCGGTCTTTTCGCGTTTGTGGGATGCGGTGATGCTGGTTTGGTAGATGTCGCCGGTGCTGGCGACTAACCGTGGTGACCTCCACGGCTGCGAGGGATCAAGTGATGCAGCTTCGCTCATCGCGTTTAGGCCCGTGTCAATGTATCGGAGCTCTGGGGTGAGCTCGACGATATGGCTTCTCCGTTAAAGCTTTTCGTGATTTTTGGTGGATAGACGTTGCTTTATCTAAGTAGTAGATATCCGAGTTGAGTAAGATGTTTTGACGCAGCTTAGATGCATTGTGGTTGACGTTAGTATTAATTCTTTTGACATTTTGGGAGGACCGAGCAACTCACAAAATACAACGAACTCGTCGCCGGTTTGCCGTGGCCGTCAGCGAGGACTCACGCCGGGGCGTAGATGTAGCTTTCGGAAGGAGTCTCGGCCATCGGGAACGGGTTCTCCACGGTCATGATATCTGGCGGGCGAGTGTTCTGACCACTCCCATCGATTGCATGCATTCGGTTGCAATTGGCGGCTGCTCTCAATCAGATCGAATTAGCGGCGGCGGTGACACCAAACCTGTTGCATTTCGCGCAGCCAACGCGTTTTCCACAATCATTCTTCTACTCCGGTTCCGTAAACTCTCTTATACTCGACAGCTAATATCAATTAACTGAATTGATACTACCGAGCGAGAGTTATAAAATGGACCGGATTGTTACCCCCCCGCTGGCCATAACGGTCCCATCACCCAGCTCCTTCCTCAGCTATTGCATCTCCCGCTCCGCCGCCCGACGACAGGCCGTTCTCTCTTCTGACCTCCCAAAGAATGATCATAAGGACATCATAATAGTCTGCTCAACCCGCAGCACTTTCATCCGCGAGATACTCATCGACCTAAACATCCCGCTGGAAGATATCCCTCCTCTCAACGACACTCAAGACATCACTCCCGCGCTGAGGCTAATCCTACAAACCCCCATCTCAGCGTTATTAGCCACGGACTCAATATCAATGGTTTACTGCCCAACAATCCATCATTTACGCGCATATCTTTCATCACTGTCTACTTCCGGTTCTAAACCTGAAACCAACGGAGGCGGACATGATCAAAATCTACGTCCTTACATAGCAATCCACTCTCTGCTACCCCTCCACCATCTCTCAACCGAATGGTCTTCGCAGGGGCTATCACGAACTATCTCTTCCATCGCTTCGACTGCAATATCGATTTCTCGTCCTTTGGTGTTTTCGGTATCGCAGACTTCATTGGTTTTTGGAGTTACCGCTGAGTTACCGTTGATAAATTCAAGGATGATGAGGAATAATACTAAGAAAAAGGGGTTTTATGGCGGTGAAGGGTTTGAGGAGGAGGAAGGTGGGGATGAATTCGATGGTAGTGGTGGTGGGCAGAGGGATTTGAGGTTTGTGGGGAGGGTGAAGGATGTGCTGCAGAGGTGGTGTAGGGTTGTTAGTGTGGAGGAGGTTATGGAAGGTCTTGATATATGGAATGCAGGAGAGGGGGGTTCGTATGAGGGGGTAGTCAGGAGATGCTGGTGTAGATTGGTTACATAAATTGTATGCATGCTTCGCTGCCCAGCTTCATAAAATTACATTCCCACCTATCCTATCATACACTCCCCAATATAATCACTTCCCAATATAATCACTTCCCCAAGCATCTATATACAAAGCCGCTGTCCTTAAACCTAACCCTTTTACAACGGCACCGTCTGACCATTCACCGGTGTGACCGGAATATTCCCGATAACCACCCCATTAACCACCAACTCCTTCTTCACCTTCCACTCCCACTCCCCCAGCTGATGTCCCCCGATCCCAAACGTCGGAAACCCAAGCACCACATACGGCACTTTCCACATCTTTGTCGGTTTCTGTACCTCCTCACATAGTACCGGTAGCACGGTCTTACTCTTCCCGGGAGCCTCACTCTTAAACCTCATCTTCAAATTCTTCCTCATAGTCTTCGCGGACTCATCAGTGGTTTCGTCGTACTGGATCCCACCTGTGTCGAGGCAGTACATGACCTCCTTCCTCGTTCCCGTGATAAATATCCTCGCAGCCTTCTTTCGTCTCAGACGACCCCAAAACGCGTCTCGGTCCTCGGTTGCACCTGAATACCTGAACCAGAATCTACCGTCGAAGAGGTACCATCTACGCGGATTATGCGGGTCTATGTTAACCTCCGGGGCGTCCGAGTCCCGTTTCAGTGATTTTCGAGCATAAGGTTGACGAAAACATGATAGTAAAACACCCTCTGGACGTTTTCCCATGCTTTTGCAATACACCGCTTCCCAGAATATATTATTTTCGGTGATAGCTCCGTGGTAATAAGCCGCTTTCTGGAACATAGTCCTATAATCCTTCTTTTCCGGCTTCTTCTCGTCCACCGCGTCCTCAGAATCCGCATGGTTGACATATCGAAACCCTTTCTGTAAGGGGTCCGTGGTTTCCACTATGTTCTTTGCGACTTTGGACATTTGGACTAGGTCTATACGGCCCATTGGGGAGATTACCTCGGCTAGACGGGCTAGGACTCTGGTGAGGAGTTTTAGGGGCATGGAGAGGAGGTGGATTGGGATGAAGGCTTCGATGACGTTGGAGACGTGGATGTGGCGGAGAGTGCAGCGGGAGAGGTACCAGTCGACTAGTTCGTCGGTTTTGGCGTTTGAGGCGGCGATGGTGGATGAGACGGTTAGAAGGGAGGGGGCGGTGAGGGCTGGGGGGAGAGATGGAGCCAAGGGGGGTTTTGAGTTTGAAACCGGTTTTGATTTGGACTTCGATGTTAATGTTTTCGGGAGAGGAGAGAGGAAGGCCCGTATTGCATTCCGAGGCGTGAGTTTGGGGTCCGAGTTCGTGGGGTCCTCATGCCATGATATCTTCTCGGTGACAAGAGTCTGCCTTAGTCGGTCCTATCCCCCTCAGATATCATTTGTCAGCACCCCCCTCATACAAAGATATATAACCAAGATCAAGCCACAACATACCTTCATAACCCCCAAAAACGGTCTCAAAACCACAATATCATCCGCTCCATATACATCCTCACACTCCGGTAACCCAGCCACAGGTTTAATCCCCGCCAACCCGGCTGTTCCACTACCGTTAATAAGCCTCATCAACACCGTCTCAGCTTGATCATTCGCATGATGCGCGGTAACCAGATGTGAGATTCCATAATCCTGGCATGTCTTTGCGAATAACCTGTACCGCTGCCTTCTAGCTATCGACTCGATCTTTGCGGAAGTTTTTGCCAAGTCCGAGAGTTCGGTAGACGGTATGGTCAGGATTGACGTCGTTAAGCCTGTAATTATATTGAGATAAGTATCAGTAATAAATCCTTCGCATGTATGTGTCGAATACACCCACCAAACCCCTCCATAGTCTTCCTCACATTCTCCGCCTCCATCCAACTCCCCTCCCGTAACCCATGATCCACAATCATAGCTCTAAACAGCGTCTCCGAGAATTCATTCCTAAACGTCGATAACTTATGCGCCAGATGCGCGAGAGCCATGGAATCCACTCCGCCAGAGACAGCGAGGCCTAGTTTCCCCTCGTTAACAATATATCCCATCAGGGGTATCATTGAGATGGATTAGGCCATACCGATATGCTTGGGTATCTCAAACAGCTCCCTACGGGATGTATAAGCTTGTTCCAGCACACCGCGGAGAAGCGTGATGAACTCGGATGCGGCTACGGGGCTTGTCAGCCCCGTTTGGCGCATGAGTCCTGCCATGCTGGGTACACCCGCGGAAACCGGGGTAAGAGATCAATTAGACCGTTTTTGCGTGTATATATGTGATACAATGTCTCTCGTGCAGCATGCAGGGAACCATTTGAATCATCGATGTCTACCTAGGAAGCATATTAGTACTTTACATCACCTGCTTAATCAAGCAGCATAACTTACCAAACTCTTATCGATACATCCCCGCCTCCAAAGAGTGGTATCAAGAGGAATCAACTAAATTCCAAAAGTCGCGCTAACCGGCGTTGTACGTTGCATTTGAAGGTTCTTCTGTGACAGAGCAACCAAAAACAGCAACGTCGTCGCCAAAACATTTTAGCCGCGGTTAAACGCCGCCTACAAACCGCCAGTCTACAGATTCCTTCTCGACAAATTAATTGGCAGAATCATATACATTGTAAATATTGCTAAGTACATATCCCCACTTTTTTTTATATCTGTAATCCTGTAGCTATCGATTAAATGAGACCTCTTGACACTAAAACAGCTGAGAAAGCGCCCACCAAAAGCGCTAGAACCCCACAAGCTAAACGACCTTTTGCGAGAAACGAACCATCCTACTAATAAAGAGGAGACAAAAGAAAGGAATGAAATGAAGCCGGACATAGAAGTTAAACTAGAACCGTTCCAACCGGCGAGCTATGTGAAGAATGTAACTATGTAAAAGCCTTAGACGGCGAATCCAAACATAAGCACAAAAGAAAAAACACCGTTTTTCTCCTGAATCCCGCAATGCAAAAGGAAAAACTACCACAAAGGTACAATGATAACGAAACAATATCCAAGTCAACGATGTAAAGACGGAAACTAGAGAAACGCCGTGGTGGAAGGCCCGTGAAGGGGAAAGACGCAATCAAGGCTTTCGCTTTAGTTCTCGGTATCCGGTCCGTCCTTCGGCCCAATCGTCAATCCATCTCGCTCTTTTCTCCAGTCGACATACTGGTCATACAATGCAGGCCCTAAACGGTCATATTAGTACAAAGACATCGCCACGTCAGTCAGCAGTAATTAATCGCAAAACTTACAGGCACCCTCTGGGTCGTAGTTCCCAAGCATGTACTCCACCGACCGATTGAACGGTAAAAAGCTCTCCCATTGATCCTTGTTAATCACCTTGACCGGCTGCTTCTCCTGCAAGAACTCCAGAAACGGAATCGCGTGTGGGTATGGGTGTACCTCCCACTTCAAGGGAACTGCCGTTTCCGGGTCGTACTTGAGATCGTATGTCAGAGGATCCAGTACGAACGCTAGGGTAGCGACGGCGCTATCGAACGCGATAGTTCTAGCCCCCGGCCCCTCTTTCGAGAACTGGAACATGTATTTAAAGAACGAGTGGAAGTCGTCCGATGGCGGTGAGACCGGCTTCGTCTGTTGTAGCCAATTGCCGAGGGTCTTCAGCAGCTGTGCATTATTGGAGATACCGTACTTCTTCATTCCGTCGACCCAATTTTTGCGGGGGATCGAGCCCATGGTCGCGAGGCCGAGTTTCCAGAAGAGAACGTAAATCGCGGCCGATTCGAACCTCACCGAGAGGTCCTCTACTAGTCGACCGATGCCCGGGATATCGATTTCGTTAGGGTCTTCAGCGTCTGTTGATCTCGTTAGTCTCTAGGTCCGTAAATAGGGTCTACGGGGATCAGGATAACGTACTGGCATACTGATCAAACCACTCCTCCACATTCTTAGGCTGCGACGACTTCTTTGTGGCTTTAGCCGGCTTCGGCATGACCTTCGGGATGACAACTACGTCCTCGTCCTCGGTCGGTTTAGAAACTTTCGGTTTCTTCGCGGTGGCAGCCTTGGGTTCTGCCGCCGTGGCTGTTTTTCGCTTCCCCTTCCCGTTGGCGGTCACTGGCTCCTCGACAGTGATCTGATCGAATCCTGTCGATGAATAATCGCCGCCGTTCTGTTCAACCTCCGTGCCGTTCGATTTACGCGACTTCCGAGATTTGATGGCCTTAGCCTTCGAGATGGCAGTGCCCATGTCGGGGTCTTCTACGGGCGCGGTTTCGGCGGTGGTGGGTTTAGCGGCGGCAAGATTGGATGATGAGCGGGTTAGGCGTTTCGGGGTGGTATCGGTGGTAACAGTTGACTTCTTCCTCGGTGGCATCGCGAAGGAAAGGGAAAGGGAAAAGGGAAAGGGAGAGTAAGGGAGAAGAAGAAAGGGAGAGAGAGTAGGAATGTCGGGCGGGAGGAAGGGAATCGAATCGGCAGGGCACACAATCTCAGGTGAGGGTGGCTGTGGAGTGACCTTTGACTCCCTCCAATTCAGAAACCCGAGCAAAGGACGACCCAGAGGAGGGTTTTTTTCGGATTCTGAAAGACGGTGAGGCTGTTTAGCACCCACGCACTATCTCACTATCTCCCTTTCTCTGTTTCTGCGTGTCTGTCTCCGTGTGGGTGCGAAGAGCCTTGTGCCTTTTTCCTGTCTGGCTGGCAGTGACGGAGGACAAGCAGGCGTGTTTCAAACAGGATCCGGATCCAAGCAGCAGCCTTGGGCGAGGAAAGTGGCCCAATGAGGTTCGCGTTCGGGGTATAGGACAATTGCAGGAGGCAGAGGAGCCGGGAGAAGATGAGGCACTGCCGCCAAAGGGGTGAATAGTCGGGAGGAGAATGCAGCTGGGAGGGTATCCGGTGGGTTCGGGCGATGTCGGGAGGTTGGAACGGCGATGGAAGAGATGACAGAAGATGGAAGAGATGTCGTGGAGAAGTCGCCGGTGATATCACACTGCAGCCCGTCAACACGCGTCTTTCGCCCGTCAAAACCGAGGTGCGCGTCGCTCCACAACACATTTCCCAATACAGTAACTTTCTAAGAGGCAAACAGCTGAAGCGCCAACACAGCAACACAAACTGGATGCTTGGCGCTTCGAGACTGTTCCAATGCAAATGCAAAAGCTAAGCTGCCACCCCGGAAAATTTTCTTTCCTTCTTCCTCGACGAGATATACCGATTCTTCAAGACGGATCAGATTCCCATCGCAGAGACTATCGTACCTCAGTAGGCTCCGGTTATTATAAAATACCCAAGACCGTCCATACCCTCTTTCCCGACTTCATTCCGATTGAAATCCATTATATCACACGTCCACAATGGTACCGACACCCCCACCACCCGTTCAGACTCTTATATAACAGGACCCGAACTAACGAAACCGATGATACATTACCTAGGCCACCTCTCTCCGAACAATCAAATCCCTCTCCCCCCTCCTGGACCGAATCCTCGTCCAGCGCATCCGCGCCGAAACAAAAACCGCCTCCGGAATCTTCCTCCCGGAATCCTCGGTTGAAAAACTCTCGGAGGCTAAGGTTCTCGCCGTTGGACCCGGTGGATTCAACAAGGATGGAAAGAGGTTGGAGGTCAGCGTTAAGCCTGGTGACCGGGTATTGATCCCACAGTTTGGAGGAAGCCCGGTTAAGGTTGGTGATGAGGAATACACGCTATTCAGGGACCACGAGTAAGTTGTTCCCCTTCTCGGTACTCTGTTGCGATGCCGAGCGATTGAGATTTGGGAAGTTAGATGCTGATTGCGATGTATAGGTTGTTGGCAAAGATCAATGAGTAAGCGGTGGTCTGTAAGAGCATTGAAAGGATGAAGAACAAAAGCATACTGTACATATAGCCATTTACATTAATCAATGTGGAAACATCCCATCTCCGCACAGAAGATGAACCTAATACCGGTTCTGAACATCTAATATGACTCTCTTGAATAGATCTATAGATCTCTTTATTCGCTTTTACTCTCCAGTCAATATATCTTACAAAGTGCTATTTACAATTAAACTCTCTTCAATCTCTGACGCTAGATCAATTCAACCCCATCTTCTGCCTCCTCAGTCCCATCATCAAGTGCCTCCTCACCCCATCCGGCAGCTTAACCCTCCTCAGCCAAAGCGCCCAAACCAATAACCCAGCCACATCCCCCATCAGATGCCCAATATTCCCGATCCTCTCCCCGCCCAACGCGATCCCCATCAAATCCAGAGATACGAACCCCATCAGCAAAGTCCTAACACTGATCCCAACCGGAATAAACATCAACTCAAACTTCGCCATCGGATTCACGATCGCTGTGATCGTTAGAAACCCACTGAGCACACCGGAAGCCCCCAGCGCCCCACGAGAGTGCTGACCGAGCCACCAGTTCTCCGCCTGTTGCGCTTTCGTAGGCCCCGCCCCCGTTTTCGCTTTAATCATTTCCGCTGATGTTTCACGGTAAAGGTATTCGGCCGGTGCCTGATCCATCTTCGTGTACGGGTTGAAGAAGCGATCGAAGGGGATCTCGAGCGCTAGGCCTATAGCCCCGATAAGAGGGAAAGCGATAAGTGCCCGTGTGAACCCGTAGTATTTGACAATCGTTGGCGCGAGAGCTTGTAATGCGAAGTAATTGAACGCTAAATGCCAGATTTGTGCGTGCGACAAGGCCGGAAGGATGAACTGCGTGAATTTGGTGTATTTGGCTTCTTCTTTGGATACTTCTTCGGGTAAGTGAGTGGATTCATTGAGTCCCACGCGTCGCAGGACGGTGGCGGGTTCAAACGTTAACCATCTTTTAGTGGCCATCGTGGGTTCGAGGAAGTAGGTTTTGAACCATTGAGCTTCTCCTATGGTTTTCTTTTTATCCTCATTGAGTACTGCAGAGGCGTTGGGAATCCACCAACAAAGGTGTACTATCAGGAAGATGACACCGAATAGAGATATGTACCAGGACGTTGCTCGTTGACTTGGCGAGAGTGGTGGCGGCGGAAGCGGTTCTTCGGTAGATGAGCCTTCGGGGCGCATGTAATCCGTGTAACGAATTCCTTCTCTTTCAGCACCGGTTATGGTAACAGGTTTGGCGATTGTAGGTTCCGGAGGGGCGGGAAGCGAGGGAGCCTGACGGGTCCGGGGACTCGGACGGGCACGACGGTTGAAAGAGGCTGAGCGTATAATGGTGAGAGGAGATGCATTTTTTGAGGCAGTTTCAATTGTAGGTTTAGTAGGAACAGGCCGGATTGATGTCCATATCGTTCGGGATGTCGCAGCTACCCGAAGGTATGATAGAGGGGTCGTGAAGAGGGGCAGTGAACGGGCGCCGGCGCTGAGGCACGGCCGGGAGACGAGCTGCGAAGCCAATCGCAGACCGAGAGAAGCGTTCATGATGGATATACCGTCAACATCATGCGCCGAAGCGGCTTTCGTCTGGGTGGATGAATGAAGGTCCAGAGGTCCGTAGAATCTGAGGTTGAGGTCCGAAGTGGCGTGTGGCAGAGTTTTGGACATGCGACTATGTGGCGGTGCACGCAGCGCCACACGATGGACTCTTCCAACTCCAACATGTACATCTCGAATGATCAAGCTCAAGTTTATATATAGCTTCGATTGATCAATAAGTTTTTTAGCATAAATTGATATATCGCTCTATTCGAGGTATATATCCTTGTATTCGGGGCTAGTTGCCATCTTTCATTTGGGGTTAGCTATAATGCATCAAGGAAGCTACGAAGAAACCGTATTGCACTGAGGTTTAATTCGAATACTACGCGCGTACGTGTACTACTTCGCTCGCAGTTCTGCAGCTGCAGGCTTGCAACATGCACAGATCAGGACCGTCTATTTGCTTCAAATACCTAAGCAGTATATATGCTCGGACACTTAGCACTCTCATCCGTGCCACAAACCTACATGAAGTGGGTGTCAAACCCTTGTAAATGCAATATCAATCCCCTATCGATATCTCGCCTTCAAACTCGCAGGCCGTAACATGTTTGCTTCAGGAGGAATTTAAGCGCCCTCTCCACCTCTGGGGAATAACAGTGTATACCCCGCACGCACATGCATAGTCCGATGACAAAATGGAGAAGGTCTTCGTATACAGGTATATATTCCGGATACCTTCCTTCGACTATTCGTTTTTCAATACGGCTTGTCACTCCCATTCTTCAGATTTTCCCAACATATATATATATATCAGCAACCTATCCGAATATATAAATACACGCCGACTCACTATTGCGAAGTAAGCTACCGCCCTAATGAATCCACTCAATGCCTACGCTTCAATCGAACCAAACGCCGCAGTAGCATGCGAGTCGAATTTGGTCATAGAATGGGACGAAATCGAAAACATCGAGTATGTCCAAGTCCAGGTCTCCAGGGTGGGGGAATACGACCCATATTTCACCGTCCGCGTCCCCGCAATTGATAAATCGATCACCCTTACCCCGGCGATGCTCAAAGAAACCGACCCAGCAAAACTGAAGAAGCATTTTGTGATTAAAGTAAACCCGATCGGAACTCAGGTTACGGTGTTTCCTAGAGAGTGGTACCAGCAATGGAGGATGCCGGTTGCAATTGATATGGGTGATATCCCACTAGGCAGGAACAGCGTCGTTTCTCCGACGTATTATGACGGAGGATTCGACGAGCGCCGTTGCCTGTGGACTGGTGGCGGTAGAATCGGACTTGAGCGCTTAGATGCTGACGAAGCTGAGACTGAGACTGAGACTGGGGATGCGGATCTAGAACCTCCGGACCAACGAATAGCCGCGGAGGGAAGTGCGATAATCAGTACGTCTTGTTCGGAGGAGAACTGGTTATTTTGGATTGAGACCGACGGCTCCATCAAAGGCGTTTATCCGATTGATGAGGTGGAAGGCTTTGAAGGTCGAATTATGAACCGAGATGGGTTAACCACGATATCTGGGCCCAGAAGCGCCTCGTTGCATGGTGGTGGGACTTTGATCTGTGTATATCCCGCAGTTTCCCATCATCTTCAGTCTTGCGAGGTCCTCTGGGTATCCGAAGATTATTATATCATGGGCGCGTCCTATCGACATCAGGATAAAACCTGGCAGGAACCCCGGAGGATATCTCCAATCAAAGTTTGGCACACCGAAGACCAGGTTTCCTCCTTAGCCGGCGTTCCTACCGGAACAAAGGACGAAGGTGAAGGGCTTATACGGCAGGACTATGCTCTCTGGTTCGTTGGTAGTGGTGGAACTCTCTTCCAAACCAATAGATTTCAAAATAACACATCGACATTTGAGATCATTGACGGTGGAGGTAATCGTTGCGCAGTGGGGCCGGGTTCTGGTCTAGTATGCCTCCCTAGATTTGGCGGATACAGGGTATTTTGGATCTCGCCCGATGGTGCTGTTAAGATGCTGTTCCAACCACAAGATGTTAAAAAGGACGCAGA
The DNA here is from genome assembly GCA_036971245.1 of Arthrobotrys sphaeroides. Classification (NCBI taxonomy): domain Eukaryota; kingdom Fungi; phylum Ascomycota; class Orbiliomycetes; order Orbiliales; family Orbiliaceae; genus Arthrobotrys; species Arthrobotrys sphaeroides. The sequence goes on from JAJTTW010000003.1 coordinate 1,555,516, forward strand.
ATTCGGGGAAGTCTCACCATCCGGCAGGTAAGTCGATAACGTACTAGAGCTCCCATCGCTGTGAGAACTTTCGTGGTGCTAAAATCAACTAACGCGAGGTTCGTAATCAGTGCCGCCCCTGATTCAGCTATGGTAGTTGGCCACTTGGTGGCTACGTTTGTCTGGTGGTACGGTCCAAGAGGAGAGTTGATGGTTGCCTCCTCGGGTTCTTACGATCTGAATACGGACTGTAACATCTGGGAGCAGCTGCCCGCTGGGACTGGTCGAAAGGAAGGCCGAAACTCCATCTTTTTCCATGATTGCTCAGTGTGGTATACTGGAGCAGACGATAGGATCTATAGGATCGACAAGAACATGAGTGAGTTGGGTTTAAAAACGTTATAACGTTAGCTAGCTAAAACGGAGTCTGCCGTTTATACACATACGCGCATACACAAGGCGAGATCTATACACTAGCGCGACTTGGTAATGAACTAAATCGATAAAACGTACAATTGTACAAGAGGTCATGCCAATTTGGGGAGCGAGTTGCGGTTTACGAGACCATGCATGTCGACCCAACTTTTGAAGTCTACATTAATACTATCGGGGTGTATATAATACAAGATTAATATTATCACCATCAAAACGTAGACTCTTCCACAGCATGCACTTAGTGTGCAGGACCAGTTCCGGGTACGATATGACGGGCCAAATCGCTGAAAATTATATATACATAAAAACCAAGCTTGCATATTCAAAATTTAACCAGCCACATTAAAAACCTAATAAGCCACACTAAGCAAAGCAATTTTGTAGTTATACTACAGCTTAGGTTTGGATCATAGCGATGATTACTTACATACCCACCTGCCTACCCACCCATCTACATACCACTTACCCAATGAACCGCCTAATAAAAATACCTGCTTATTCACAAACCTACGAATTTATGAACAACAGCCAAGCAGGCAGGTTCACTGGGTGGCTTATTGAGTGGTTTACTAGGTGAGTAAGGCAGGCAAGTGGGTAGGTAGGTAAGTGGGTGGGTGGGCGGTGGGTAGATAATCCTGCAAATATATACTTAATTGTATATATTAGGTATTGAGATATTTAGATTGTAGAGCTGTGGTGTAGCTATGAAATTGCTTCAGTGTGGTTTATGGGACTTTTAAATGTTATGGCTGACCTCTAGACCATGGCTGACCGAACTTTCAACATATAAGCTCGAGTTTTATGTACATCTAATTTTGTGCGATTTTGAACGGTATGTATTGGATTTATTGGTGTTATGTATGGCTGTTTATATGTCCAAATGGACATTGAAGTTTCAAGAGCTATATATAGCGGTGTCAGTAATACCTTTTATTCGTTGTAGGTGTGTAGAACCAGGTATGTCGCCGTGCTTCATTTCAGGCGATATTAGCAGTTATTGGATTATTCCTCGAACGTCGATTGCATGTCTAACCAGTGTTCCGTCTCCTATTGAATGCTAGGCTCGCATGTGGATTCGATTCTAAATTCTGTCCATTCTCGATATATTCTCCCAACCGGCGCACCGTTGACGGCCTGTCCGTCCTCCAACCACGCTCTCAGAGTACAGGCGACGGAGCAAGCTCGTGAGGCCGCCTACATCCCGTTTCTTTCCCATTCTTTCTTATGACCTTCCATTCCCACTGTAGGATAGACCTTTACGATATCAACCCCGTTGTGGACGACAAGAGCGGCCTCACTCGCCGCCATTCCCTTCACCGGACCATGATCCCACTTGATAGGAACCCAGTGCAAAACCAGATCTTTGGGATTGGGCGTATAAGCTGGGATCTTTGCGTGTTCGATGCAATCTCGGTGTGGATTGTACACGAAGAGAATGCCATCGATGGAACAGCAGAATATGGATACTTTGCCGTCGTATATCACCGCTGGGGTGGTTTTCGCACGGTTGGTTTGATACTCAAACTGAAGGTAGAGCTGCTGGTTGTACATCCAAATAATCGCGTTTCCGTCGGAGGTCAGACTGTGAACGTCGTGTGGAGTTCCGGCGGTGGAGTCGTGGACGCGTCTCCCTCTTTTGGGCACATTCGAGCCGAGAATACCCCAGTCTTGTTCGATCGCGTAAATGCCGAACTGTGTGATATGACGGACGCCGTAAGGGTGGTCCCCGGCGTAGATGTTGATGAGGCGGTTGGTGCCCGTGGTATACGACACGGGGTTTTCATCCAGCTTTTGCCATTTTATCGTGGGAGCTCCCGGAAAGGTCCACTTGATCTCGTTGGTGTCGAGGTCAAGCGTCATCCACTGATCGACACTGGTTCGCATGGATGCGTATTTCTCTTTGCCCCATTCCATACGTAGGGCACGGTGGTCGCAGTAATAGGCGAATTCACACTTGCCGTCCGCGGAAAGTTTCCAATCGGTAACGAGGTTGGTGAGGACCGACTTTCCGGAAGCCCAGGCCACGCTGTAGACGGCCGATTCGTCGCGGAATATCCTGTCCGCCGGCGTGGTCTGCATCCGCCGCCAGGTGTTCGTTTCGCTCCCGATCAGCCGGCACTGGGAGAGTGCGTTATCAAGCTTGCTAACCGCACTCCTAGCACCCCAGTCGGCCTGGGACCTTCCAGCGATCCAAACAGCCGCGAAGCCATCCTCAATCTGGTGATCGCTCCAAGTACATGTCTTGCCGTCGTCCACGTAGGTGCGTGGGACTTTGCCTTGACGTCGGATGGCCTCGTTGTTCTTTCTCCGGACCTCAGCCACGGCATCCTTTCCCTGCAGCATATCCTCGAATGCTTCCACCTCGAACTTGTCCTTGTCTCTGTCTCCCGAATACCCGTATTCATTCTTGGCAAGGGCTGCCTGGGTCTCCTTTTTTAGATGAAGAATCAGAGCCTTTTTCGCTTCGTTGACTCCTTTGGTTTTCAAGATTTTGGTCATTTCAGCAAGTTCAGGCTCCAGATAGCCATGTATTTCCTGAACAAGGATGTGGCCGTCCTCATTCAGTTTGTAGACCGTGGCGCCGAGGATGAGCATCTGACGGATCGGTCCTGTTCCCGACATCTTTTCGGGCTAGTCTCGGTGAACCTTCTTCTGTTGACTTAAATTTCAGGCACTGGATCTGATCGATATGTAGATAAAGTGTTTGGAGGTATCAACGTCGGGGTGGTAAAGAAGCATCTTATATCATGGTTGGGGCGGAGGATTGCTGCGTGGCGAGACGGAGAGTTCTCTGCACACCAAAGGGGGCGTATTAACGTACCCCACCAACCTGCCCCCAATTTGGGTCTCTCCGGTTTGGGGGGTACGTTATAGTACGCAGTTAAGTGTATGCATATAATAGAATGAAAGTTCTCCGGGTCTCCAAGTCTTGACCCCGCACGTTATCTGTCTACAGCAATGTTCTGTTTCTCAGCCTGTCAACGGGCGATGTTTGTGGAGCCTATAGGGTTATTGGGGTAGCTAGCGCGGAAAACTCAAAGTGGATACTTAGCTATCTCCTGAAGTAGTTAGCGCGTGGGCAAGCTCGCCAGAACACGGGACTAGGTACCTGCTTACTTAACTTAAGTATCTCTATAGAGAATGGCATTGGGTGGCTGGGAGTATCTTGAGTCCGGTGACAGGCGGAGCCAACGAGAAGGCCTTATGGAATGCGTAACTTCGGCTAAGAGCTCCAGCTGCCGCTGCAGCACGGAGGTAAAATAGTCCTACTGAAAGATCCCCATATGCATCTGCCCGACTGCAAGTCGGGAGTTTGGTAAACCTTAAAACTTTTTTTCCTCTCCCCAAAGGAGAATTCAAAAGTAGTGTGGAATGTATTGTTTTTCCAAAAGCTTCTGTCATTTTATATATATTATATCGATTAAAGCTTGAGGTTGGTGTTTGCTTTGAAGCATTTTGTTTATTACTTACGATAGATAAGTACATAGAACTTGAGCTTGAGCTAAGGCAGTCAGGCAGGTGTGGCTGTAGGCCCCTCGAGTTTGGACGGTCCTGATCAACACGGTTCAGCCTTGGTGTGTTGGGTTCACGAGACATTCGGAGGATCCGCAACACACCTCTGAAGCCCGGAAGGTGTTGGGTGTGTTGTATGCTGAGTCATCCACGGAATTCCGGACCTGGACTTCTACGAAGGTGCTCATATGACGATGCACGTGGGATGACATCCAGATCGAGACAACTGCCTAAACAAGGAAAAGAAGCCATGGATTTAATCATTTTGGGTTCAACGTTCCACCGTCCCTAGCCTGGATCGTATAGCTAGCACGATCGATTACACAAACAAAAACGGGGTCGCCGATGGTTATATATAGGCGGTGGGTTCCCGACGGGTCCGGTTCTGGCTTCGCCATGCTGACGCAGATTCGCGGTCCGGCAGATGATGTCAGGGTTAACGTTAACTGCCACCTCATATCCAACTAAAGATAGTCGGGTTTGGGATATAATGTTATTCTTGTATGTACATGTACATGCTTGGCTGTGGGAGTGCGAAAGGGGTCATGTTACCACGGGTCCGGGAATGGGATGCTTCCACCGGGACGTGTGCCGGACCGTGTAACTCGCAATAAGACCAGCTGCATGTGCTATTACCTGCAATATCAGCATTTTAATGGTTTTAATGGAGGAAAGAGGTTGTTTCAACGTCGTTTGCGGCGATGTGTTGCGCGGTGTGTTGTGCCTGTCAAACACGCAACGCAGCTGTTTTCTTCATCTCGGATGATTGAGGGATGATTGTGTAGCCGCCATTTCTCGGCTCTTGGAAACGGTCGAAGGTTCCGCGGGGCCGGCCTCGGGTCTTGGACGGGGCTATTCTTTTCGGAGCTAAGGACGGATACGCTCTGCAAACGGCTACAAACCCTCTTTTTATTTTATTTTTTATTTTTCTATTTTTTTTTTTATTTTTTTGGGAAGGGAAGCGATTGGGCCGACTTGGAGCCCAATGGAAAGACAGACGCAGAGCTCGGTGGCATGCGCGGTGGGTCTCGACGGACCGGAGGGATTTCTCACGCCGACTCGCCTTTTAACCCAATAGCCTTCTTTCTCCGTGCATGTACTCGTATTGGATTGCGCGGTGACTTCATCGAGGATGGCAGGACCCTTTATAGGATACGCTTTCGGAGTCACATCGGGGCTCGGAGCAAAAGGTACCACGTCTTCCGAGATTGGGCCAGGCTGCCGCGCAGGGACCACCCGCGGATGCTCGACCGTCCGGATCCTTCTCGACCATGATTCATGCATCCTGTTCAATAGAACTAGTGTATCCGGTACGTAGTAGAGGAGTAGAGTATTTGGATTGATGTCGAGTGGGTCATCGATGCTTAGCTCATCCCCGCCAGTCACATCCGCAGCTTCCGGAATTGACAGTTGCCGGCTAATAAAATAGTATCCAATCTCGCCCGAAAGCACGCCCCCACCGCATTATCAATTCTCTTTTTCCCGTAGACTCCTCTTCCTTTAATACTATCGACCGAAGCTGTCGAAGCAGTTGGATTGGACTGAATTGCATTGAAACTGGCTGTCCTTCCCGGAACAGCAACCGTCCGCTGCAAAACCGCTCACCTGTTTCCCGTCCGATTCAGATCCCACAACTCTGACTTCCTCACCATCCATCCCATTCATCCTCCTTCCATTGGAACCGCCTCCGCAGACGAGCTCGAGGCAGAGTTTTATCCCGACACCCCTTCCTGTCTACCTTACCATCCCATCCTCACACACGCAGAGGGAGCAGCCCGGCACATCCAAACCATGTCGTCGTCACCCGTGACGCCGCCTACCGAGCCTGCCCCGGACCGGTCGCAGCCCTCCCGGATCGTGCACTTCGACACCCAGGCGAACCAGATCCAGTCAATTCAACCGCAGCCCTCCCAGGGCTCCATCTCATCTGACGACGACGGCATCGTCCTTGGCCAGTCGCAGTCCCCCGTCGCCGCTCGTCCCAAGCACTCCCGTTCCATCAGCCGGCAGGACCACCAGCTCGAGGTCCAAGAAATGGCGGAGAGGCTCAAGAAAGCCGGCCTGGCCACCAGGGGCTTTGGCTCTTGTCCTTTCCAGCATTGCGGTAGCATTCCGGTGTCGAGGGTACGTTTCTTCCCTTTTTTTATTCTTCCTCTCCTTCCTTCCTTCTTTTTATTCCCCCTTCCTCTCTCCCCCTCGTCTTTCTCCTTTGTTCGGTTTTAAATTGCACTTCGATTTTTCTTCTAGGCTTCTATCGCGTGCTTCTTTCTTTTTCTTTTCCGTTTTGATTGTCTGTTGGTAAATGTTAAATGTTGGAGAGCTCTAAGAACGGAAGCATTGTATTATTATAATACCTATCCCGGGGCTCTACTAATCACGACCTCTTCACCGCCATATTCTCTGTCCATTTTTGTTTCCGATTCGCTATCATGGGCCTGCTCAAATTGATTCCCGTGCAAATGACGCTGACGAAATCATCGAATCGACTGCAGGTTCCCTCGGCCGACGGCGATGTATCCACAAAATCTCTGTCCCGGCCGGGTTCGCAGGAACACCGCTCTCCCACTCCTCACCGAAACTCCTCCCTCTCTAGCATCGAAGTCCCTCAGATAAAGACCTCAGAGCATCCCTTACCTCGCTCCGTTCCAGCGGACCCGCTTACGCCAGCGGCATCGCACGACCAGGGACAGAAAGGTGAAGCCAAGGTTGCAGCCTCGAAACGGGAGGACGATACCTCCGCAGCGGCCAATGTTATGACCCCGGAGATTTCCCCGGCTGCCCATAGCCAGAAGCAAGAGAAGCAGCCGGTTCTTCCCACGTTGACGACGGACCATCCGAGAGTGCCGAGGTTTAGCATTGGGTCCGGATCCGACCAAGAACAACGCTCCCGCGACAGTTCGCCCCGTTCCGGTGCTGTCACGCCGAGTTATCCATCCTCTCGGCCGTTCACACCAACCGGTGACAAGGACGACCCGTATGCTCGTAATAAACGACCTCCCCAGAGCAAAAGCGTTGAGGACATCGAACCTCGATTCAAATTCGAACGACACCATCACCATCATCATCACCATCACAAGGAGGACAAGAAGCACGGACGCTATCTGGGCGATAACGACTCTCCCGGTGGCAGCCGTCAAAGCTCCTTCGCGGACCTCAAGCGATTCTTCAAGGGCTCCAAACGCTCCTCTTCTCCCAGCAAAACACCCGGCAGCACAACACCGAAAACCCCAGCTCGGACCAGCTCGCGTCTCAGCGTCAATACACCGATGCCTTTCGCTGACGATAACGGTCTGACTAAGAAGTATGGAAAATTCGGCAAAGTCCTCGGACAAGGTGCTGGCGGATCCGTTCGGTTGATGAAGCGGCCGACCGATGGCGTTACGTTCGCCGTCAAGGAGTTCAGAGCTAAACATCAATACGAATCCGACAAGGATTACGCCAAAAAGGTAACGGCGGAGTTCTGCATCGGCAGCACCTTACATCATGGAAATATCATCGAAACGCTCGACATAATCCACGAACGCGGCAAATGGTATGAAGTGATGGAGTACGCCCCTTACGACCTCTTCGCCACCGTTATGACCGGGAAGATGGGACGGGAGGAGATCTCGTGCTGCTTCATGCAGATCTTGAACGGAGTCAAGTTTTTGCATGATATGGGCCTCGCCCACAGGGATTTGAAGCTGGATAACGTGGTCATCAATGAGTTCGGTGTTCTGAAAATCATCGATTTCGGCAGCGCTGTAGTCTTCCGGTATCCGTTCGAGAGCGATATAGTTTTAGCTCATGGTAAGTTTTTCTTTTTTTCCGTTGATTCTCTAAACCCCCGTAATCTCCGGGACCTCCGGATCGGTGCGGTTGCACAGAGGTGGCGAAAATCGTGGAGCTCCTGCTGACGGCTTTTCTTCGGGAACTAGGAATCGTTGGATCGGATCCCTACCTCGCACCGGAGGTTTGCAATGACTTGAAATACGACCCTCAGCCTGCGGATATCTGGTCGCTGGCCATCATCTTTTGCTGCATGTCACTCCGACGATTCCCCTGGAAGGCACCACGCATGTCGGATAATTCCTTCAAATTGTTCTGCGCAGCACCAACACCGGAGGCCGAGAGGGAGAGCGCAGCCGGCGGGCTCGGTGGTTCCGAGAACGCTGGTGCCGAGAACGCTCCCGCGCCCAACGTCATGACCACCCCGACCAACGAGAAAGGCGAGAAGAAGGATGGTGTCACACAGGCCAGCCAGGTCATCAAAGGCCCCTGGAGGTTGCTTAGACTGCTTCCCCGCGAAAGCCGAATGATTGTCAACCACATGCTCAAGCTCGATCCGAAGGCCCGTGCTACTTTGCAGGATATCTACAACGATCCATGGGTTAAAGATGCGCTCGATGAAGGAAAAGTTTGTTCTCAGCAGGATACTCACATGGGGGATCCGAGCACTCACGGAAGAGGGCCGGTGTACCATGGTATCGGGCACGACCATGTTTTGGAGAAGCCGGTGGACATGCAGACGAACTCCAGGAACTCCGCTGTTAAGCCGGCTTAGAAGGTCGGTGGAGCTGTCGTTGGAGGGCTGGGTTATCGAAGACAGTTCGAAGGCGCACGTTTGGAAATTCCGGAGATAGATAGGAGAGGACTTCCTATCATTGTTAAGGAGACGACACAGGAGAGGTATTCGAGGTGGGAGGAAGAGGTGAAGGTGCTCGAGGAAGAGCGAAAGAAGGAGAAGGAGGAGAAACGAAAGGCGAAGGAAGAGGAAAAGGAAGAGAAGAGGAAGGCGAAGGAGCTTGAGAATCTGGCCGGTGGTAGAAGGAACTTGCTGGGTGGTTTGCGAGAAGGTTGGCAGGGTTCGAGCGGTTTGGAGGCGCTGAAGAAGAGCTTGGGGAAGAAGAAAGAGTGAGCTGATGATTTCAAAAGTTTAGTCATTTTCTGACCTGGTGCGACCTCCATTCTCTCTATTGCCATTCGGCACTTTCCGGCCTACCTCTGCAGGGTAGTCTTTTCCCTACGAAAGCGCCAGGTTTGGAATACCTTTTTGACAACCCTGAAACTACGACTTTATTTTGGCCCCTCAATTGTTTGATTTCGACTGTGAATATTTTTTTGTTCTCTTTTTTTTTCTTTTGCTTGCAGCCTTCCCGGTTTTTCTTATCCATTAGACGTATGGTTTTTCTTCTTTTCCTTTCCTTTATTGGGTTACTTCAAATTATACACCTCGAGAACTGCGGCGTTTAACTTTTACATACGATTTTTCTTCTGGTTTCCTCTTTTTCTTAGAGCTTTTGCGAGTGGATTGCTGCTTTTTTTGATTGTTGGATGCGGCTCAATATGATAGTGGGACGGAACGGGCTTGACTGCTTTTTGGCTGAATGAATGAGCGGATGAAAATGATGTTGTATATAGTATTCTTTTGTGAGGGGAGTGAAGGTACCGTACATACTTAAGTACTTAGTTATTCGGACAAATGGAAAGGATTGTGGATGAGAATGATTTTTTCGTAGGATCTTGAGGTTGACGTGATATATGCTGGTCTGGTGTTGATACCTTATGCTCGGTGTTGGGTTTGTTGGATCGGCGACGAGACCAAATCGGTGTTAAATCTTTACGAGATCTTATCTGATTTGATCTTATCTTATCACCGCCTTGTTGCCCAAATCTTTCAAAGCTCCGAAATCCAACCGTATCAACTCGGTACCTTGCTCTCACGACTCTCTCGATATACACTATCCCGTCCTATCCCGTGCACCCTCCCGGCCCTACCGCCCATAGAAAACCCGGAAGAGGAACCGAACGAAAACACCTTCAAATCTCCGGAAAAAGGCGTGGGCATACAAACCGATAATAAAGAACAACGATGTCGAAGCACGCCGCCTCCAGCGCCAAGGTTCTCACGAATCAAGTCGTAAAACTCATCGTCGGCGCTGGATTGGCTTCCCCTGCACCACCGATCGGTCCGGCGTTGGGTTCTAGGGGTGTGAAGTCTATGGATTTTTGTCGTGTAATGAGTCCCATCCTTCACAACCAAACCAAAGCCGCCAGCTAATCCCTTTGGAAATATAGGAATTCAACGCCCGCACAGCACACCTCGAATCCGGCACTCCGATACCAGTAAAAGTCACAGTCCGCCCCGATCGTTCCTACACCTTCGACGTGCGTACTCCGTCAACGAGTTTCCTACTCCTAAAGGCAGCGGGGATAGAACCTAAGAAGGGGAAGATAAAGGGTGCAAAGCAACCGGGTCATGAGGTTGTTGGGACTGTTAGTTTGAAACATATTTATGAGATCGGGAAGGTTAAGCAGGCGGATGAGAGGATGAAGGGGATGTCGTTGGAGAGTGTTTGTAGGTGTGTTTGTGGGTCGGCGAGGAGTGTGGGGATTAAGGTTGTGCCGTGAGGGGGTAGAGGATGAGGAAGATGGTCTTGGGGAATGTAATTTTGGTGGGGGGCATGCTGTATGGTCTGGGGACTGGGTTTAAGCTGGAGTGATCCGTCGAGGGCTTGGGAACACATCGTCTGGTCTTGAGGCTAGTTGTGAGTACGATGGCGGATAGAGATCCGTGGAGTGCTGGTGGGCATGACAGCGAATCTTTTATGTATATAGAATTGTATAATAACATCTTTTTTGTGAAGTCACTATCTCTTCGAATCTGAGATCAATGGTTGTCGTGTTATAGGATTGAAGATAGTACGTACATGTAACTAACTACCACTACCGTGCTCAGAAGATCTGTTTTTTATAAAGATAACAGGTCAATACTAATGATGTGAAGTCCCGTATCTTCGGCATATCAACGCTATCTTAATTAGTCCGTATTGAATGCTCACGCACGGGATTAATTCGGTAGTGCTCCCATCTTTTTCCGGCATAGCAGTTGTACCGGTACCCTACGAATACATGAGCGTCGTCAGACCGGACTCTAGTTTTCCTTTGAGCCCCTTAAGCTCTGCTCTTCTGCGCCGGCTCTGATCAGACTCTGCAGCTAATTGGAGAACCTTGTCGTCTGAGAAGCCGGCTATGTTGACCAAAGAGAGAATGTCGGACAGATTATCGACGATATGACGCTCGATTACTTGACGGCAGACATTATCGATCCATGTTTTCATTGTGACCTGTGTCGATTTAATATATATTCGGTTAACTATAAACTTGCCCGGTTTTATAGGTTAAAATTGCATTTTAATGCGCGGGTACTCACCTTATAATACGCTTTCAACGAAGTTATGGCTTCATTGCAAGCTTGCGCTTCCATGTCGACAGTAACTTGAATCAAATTTAGACAAGATTGTAGGGTCTGCTTGTCAATTTTGCCATAATGATCAAGTGTTCCCTGGGTCTTACTCTTCACAGAATCTTCGATAAGAGCCTTTAGTTCCTTCTTCCGAGCCTTTTGTATGTTGTCGGTATAATAGTGGTTATAAGTCATTAGTATCGGCCGCCTTTCATCGCCCCACAGCAGCATTAGTTGTTTTTTGGCTGCTTCGAGCCTTTCCACAAGCCTAGCCTGTACCTCCGGATACAATTTTCGAAGAACCTCATCTTCGTTGACGACAAAGCTTAAACAGCTCCTGCTGAAGTCGCAGACACAGACGTAGACTTTGTGAAGATGAGCTTCAGCGATCCCGAGCCATGGTGTAGACTGCTCGTGGAAAAGCTCTATTTCGAAAACGGCGTTATGGGACCCTGGTAATTCGCGTCCTCGTGTCCTTCGATAAGTCTACTCCAATCAGATTATATATATAATTGTTAGTACCACGAAGAACGGCACCTATACGTCAGTACTGAAGGGGAAGTGTACGGCTAATCTGGGGGATCGAAACAGCATTGAGGTTGGTTGATGCATCATTACCTCTAGAATCCATGTCTTCGCAGGTCCATCATCATCCTTGATCTGCGAAGTTAGCCCATCGTCGTCAAACTTCGCTAAAGAACGCCATTTTGCCCCCTTGAGCCGCATTGTTCGAGCAAATTCATCGTTGAATGAATGGAGTTGGGACCTCAACCTGAGTTTGTCCTGCTGGAAGAATGTTCCGCTATACCTGGCGTAGTTTCCCTCAACGGCCTGAGTACATAAGTCATGAAACTTCAAGCTAACGGCCGTCAAGTACATTCTCATATCCATGACAGTACCACGCTCATGCCCCAAGTCCAATATTTTCGTGTCTGTCGATGCCAAGAGTTGACGTATCTCTTCCTGGACGGCGGGTAGCTCCTTTTCGATATGCCCGTCTAACATATTCTGCAAGCAATTGGTCAAAGAAGCGGTCCCCACCCTTTCACGATCCAAATTCTGTTCACTCCAGGGAGGAGAAGCGAAGAAGTCGGTTTCAAGCTTCCTACGCCCCTCGGCGCTCATATCCCCGTTCTTCAGGTCCTCGGGGGCCGGGCTCTTGACTAAATAAAACCCTCGTTTGAGTCTCGTTGTATCTTCATTTCGTGATAACAGCGCGATGCGGCTTTCGGTTCCACGGTTTATCATGTCGGGCTTCGTGATTACACCGAGGGTCCTTTCGCCTTGGGGATCGAATGTTTGAGCCTTTTGAATAATACGCTGGTTTGCGATGTCGTTGGTCGCTTGCACGATAGCGATAATGATCGTTCGCGAGCTGTCGATGTATCTATCGACCAGTGTGTCGACGAGCTTAACATCGTCCTCCGTTTGCTCGTTATTCGCGACGGATATGAGGCCCGGAAGATCAACGACGGTCAAATGGCGTCCTGTGTTTCCCGACACCTGGATACTAAGTGTATCTTCACCGAAGGCCGGACCGCTTTCAATATTTCCGTAGCCTCGGAGGCCCATTATACGACCGACTTCGCTGATAACCTGTGGCAGCTCAGTGAAATCCTTTAAATCCCACTTGGAGGCTTCGATTCTGGCTTTCTCCTCCGCTGAGCGGCCCTTGTGAGGGATGATGGATGCTTTGATCTCTGTTACATCGCTGATAGTGTGGGATAGCGTGATTTCAGTGGCGAATTTGGTGCACACGCCGTCGCTGCGGGGGAAGGGGATGCCGGTGATGCCTTCGAGGACTGAGCTTTTGCCCGCGGACTGGTCACCGCAGACGACTAGCTGAGGGAGAGATATATGGTCTCCAACGCCCTGGGCACGTAGTTCGGCGACTTTCTGGAGGAAAGCTTGAGAGCGGTTGGTCTCCTTAGACGATGTTATCAGGGAGTCGGTTGTCATTGTCGGTATCTTTTATTATTATCTTTTTGCGAAATGAATATTAATAAAAAATATCTAACGTTGTAACGTCCTTGTGCAATAAGTCTTTCGTGCAGGGTATGTAGAGTTGTTAAGGTGAGCTTCTAACCCCCAAGGCAAAGCTGGGGTGTGATATATATAGTCTCACAGGATATCGTGCCTGAACTTAAGCTAGCTTGCCACCCACGTGATAAGTTCAGGCAGTATTTCCCATATCTGGCCAGATCCCAGTAAGGAGGGTTTACTAAAGCTATCATGAGCTTGCTTAAAACATGACCATGGCCCTAGTGAAATAAAAGATGCACCCGCCTTGACCTTAGAATGCGCCATTAAGCTTAGTTAGTTGGGACCTACTCCGAATTCATAGCCAGTGATGTCTCCGACCTCGTTCAGTATATAAGGACAAAAAAGCGGAGGTGCGGTGGGCTATCTTACAGAAAAGGGTAACATATAGGGCTGATCCGTTAAAACTCAGCTCGCCAATCATTCCGAATTTGCTGCCACGAGGCGATGTGGGCTTCCTCGTGGACAACAAAGGCGTATCCAACCGGGCCACTCCGCCAGAATATGAACTTCTTAAAGGTTTGGCCACGAAAGTTACATGTCTATGAAGGAGACAGCGGGGATGGGTACAATAATGGATCCCTGGGTAAACTTCAGGATACGTATATAAGATGTGGCTCTACGTACGTATGCATACCCCTACATTTTCCCTCCCGTTTGCTTCCAGAACTCCAACGATATAATTTCACTAGCTAACCGCGAATGCCTTTAAAAATGAAGATTCTTCACGAATTACGGGTATCGAGGGCCCTTCTCTGGCTCTCTTTATCTTCCATATTTCGAATCAGCCCTGTTACAGGGCAGTCTGTGGTGTTTGAGACGATTTCGACCACGAGGACGGTGACTGCCACCGAAGTTGTATTTTCTACGATTACCGTTGTTCCACCACCATGCCCACGTCCTCTAACTTGTCAAGTTGGTCCGGGATCATTATCTACCTCGACTGTCACGACACCCTCTGTGCCCACTGCTTCCGGTGTTGCACTTCATATTGATATCTTTCCCACTGACGGGACAGATGCCGAGAACTTCTTCTTGAACGTGGATGGGGATCGAGCCATAGCGGCGGTTGCCCCTATCCTTCTCTACTTCAATGGCAATGGCCAGATCGCTGAAGCGGAAAACTTGAACAATCTTCTCTTCTTATACCTTACGAGTTCTATCTCTTCCACTGAGAGGGACTCGTATGCAGAAGAGATTTCCCGTCGTCAGAATATCTTTGGCTTCTACCCCGTTTACTTGGGCACGCCCTTCGAAGGGACGACTACCCAGAATTTCTTTATCAACGGGGAGGGTAAAGTTAACCTGCGATATCAAGATGAAGCTGGCTCTGTGTTCATATACGAGATCGCCCTTTGCAGGGTTAATGGGCTGCTTTCTCGCCAGATTTATATGCATGAAGTTGGTGTTCCGTATCCTCCTGAGTGTTATCCGGCGGAGGCATATATTGGTAATAACCTGCCATCGACATCTTCGACGAGTATGTCGAGAACACGAACGAGTATGTTTCTTCTTTCAATACCTGCTTTGGTTAATTAGCAAGTTGAGTCAGAGGCTTACTGGGGATATGAAAATATAGGATCCAGGACGTCGACAAGACGATCTAGCCAGCCGGTCGTCAGTACACCAACGACCATGGAAGGTAGTACAACCGGCCCCAGCTCAACCTCAAACACTTCCCCTGAACCTACTGAGCCGGTGTCTCGTGGAACAACAACTGTTACTGTCTACACAGAAGACATCCTGCCTGGGAGTGTATCCACGTTTGCAACCACTCCGGAGACCGGACTCGTAACTGTTTCCGAGTATCTCCCTTACCCATCTTCACTCAAAGTTTTGGCCTATGAAAACGAAGATGTTTACGCTGGGTTCCTTAATGCATACTTGGAACAGTTCCTTGCTCCAGTGCTGGATGGCGATTCTAAGAGATATGACTATCGAGTATTCGTCTTAACATCGGAGGGTTGGGTTATGAACCCTATTTCTGGCCCTAAAGTAGCGGATGGCATATGGGACGGCTCTACCCTCGCAACCTTGGAGAATCCGCGATACCTTTATGTGTCAGAAGAGACGGCGTCGGGGGCTAGTTATCCAAGACTTAAGCTCGATACTTTGAGTACCATTGCTACGGATAACGGCCAAATTTTGACCTTCGAAGTCCAGGAAGATGGAACGCTAGCACCGAAGCTGTCTTCTAACGTTACCGCTGGAGACGGAATTTGGATCTGCGCTGGCGGTGGTGAAATCCTCGGATTCGCCGATGCTGGCAACGGCGCTTGTGGGTTTGGAAAAATCACGAATATCCAGATGAGGGGTTACCAAAAGACGCTTACGGCTCCAACACCGGGTTATGACTTCATCACATCTGAGACTTCGACGTTGCTAACTGTCGGAGTCGGTCCGACGGTAACAGCGTATACAGTCCTCCCTCGAGATATAACAACAGAGACGGTTACGATCACAGAAGGAGAAGCAGGACGTACGACGGTTAACACCGCCTTTACAGACGCAACGGCAACAGTTACTTTCAACCAGTACGTGGTTGAAAGTACAACCAGCATATGGGGTAGAACTACTGGAACCCCGATAACTAGCATCACAGGCGCCGACGAATTGACCAAGACGGTCAAGATCGAATATCCGTACTCAATCGATGCGCCAGTTTCTATGTATGATGACTGGGACCATCCCTTCTTCGTACCCGAGGAGACCGACACACCCAATCTAAGGGCTTACAAATTCGGTAACAGCGCGCTGCCACAATCAGCCTATATGAGCCTTTGGACCCTCATCAACAAAGCTTTAGTCGTCACCCACGTCAAGAGTACCGATACAGAATTCTTTGGTACCGAGCCTCACTTTGCATTCTTCGACCGCACCGATCGCCAGATATATTTCTACAACATGAGCTACGGGATCTCGGATAACAATAATATTCTCTTAGAGTGGGATGTATCCAGTATTACGGACGGTGGGCGGCTGCGGGCGCGTATACCGATTTTCGGCGGTGGTTATGGCTCACTCCGGAGTTGCAAACTAGCGATTTCGACGGTTGGGCGATGTACGGATGCGGCCCGGATGATGCTACGGTAGACGACATGGTGCTCTTGGACGCGGCTGCAGACGATCTTACGGGTTGTCAGATGTACGCCAATAGTCGCGATCTCGATTCACGTCTTCTGATGTACTGGGATATGAGGCCCGAATAAAATATGCTGCTACGAAATGTTCTGATGTCTTTTGTTTAACTACTCGCTCCCCCTCCTTTTGTTTAATTCCTTTGACAGTTGTCCACTGTGGCCTCTTCAATTCTCAGATTTAAAAATAGCATATCCATCCCTTTACATTGTTATATTAAAACTTACCCTCAGATAGTGCACTGAAAGTTGAACATGTCAACTCTGTGTCAAAGTCGCTTGTATGATCGTCCCACAAGAAGGTGTTGAATAAATCTGGCTCCAGTATCAATATATTAGAAATCGACGCAAAAAATACTTAGGTACTAAGTATCTAAATCCGGGAAGTTGATCGAATTTGAAAATCCAATATTTGGAACATAGGAATGGAACACGACTCTACCTTGTATTGTATACATGTACCCAAGTTCAACATACAGTACGGCTTCGGGTAGTGAGGGATTGCGTCTGTCACCAAATCCTTCATGTCCACTCTGATATTTTCTTATATATCGCCACCCTATTGCTGACAAATATTGTGTAGTTACCTCGAGCTCGAGTGAGATAATTGGCTGTAATCTGTTACGTGCTAATTTTCATATGCGCAAAGGACAAAAACTATATAACATGAACGTCGAACGAAGAGAAATCTAATAGTTTCTGTCACCCGGCGTGATCGCGAACGATGCAATGTCTCAAGCCCAAACTAAATTATCGATCTAGACTTACTCAGCCTCGTAACTATTCATCAACTCTTCGAACCCTATTTGCTTTCGGGCGAGCGATGTCATATTTGTACAGACATCCTGCACTATTTTCTTGTTTGTCTTTAATTAAGTAAATAAGTCGAGTTAGTTCTTACCGATGTTAACAAAGGCTGGGTGTTATGAAACGTACTTCTTTTGCTAATACCCCAATTTCAATTACCGCCTTTTCACCCCATTTCTGAAAATTTTTCACTTGCTCCTCATAATTATCCAGATCGTTAAATGTGAGATCATCCATCTTATTAGCTCCCGGCATGATATACTTTTCAGACACATCAATATAAACGCTAGCAATACCCCTAATGAGAGTAAAGCGACCGTGCAAATCCAATGCCGACACGATAGCGTTCTATACTATGTTAATTAACAATCAGTAGGAAAGGTAGAATGTACTCTCACCGTCTTATGAATTTCATTTTCCTCTAGTGTCCGCGACTGTGTTAACCTTTCCACATCTCCCGTCTGCTCCCTGAAGTGGCCTAGCTGGTCCCTCATAGTATCGTCGACATAGGATGCCACTTCGACGAAAAATCGCGTCATTTTCTCAATGTATTGGTTTAACTTCTTTAATGCGGTGATGGAGCGGTTTAAAATGGCAGCAATAGCTTTCTACATCATTTTGTCAGCTCAAACCTCAAAAGAGAAGGTGTAATTCTTTCGCACCAAGTCGAGAGATTGATCAGATAAGGCCTTAAGATCCTTGCATGCAATATCAAGAGACTCTACTGGTTGATTTTGCTCCTTAATAAGGGAGATATAATTCTCTTGAAACTCATTTAGTTCTTGTTCCGCCTCCCAAACCTTCGCCTGCCAGATCTCGACAACTTTTATAGCGTCTTGTTGATGTTCGTTCATTTTTTTCATTTCTTGTTCTTGATCGATCCGAAGCTTTTCGCGATAACATAGCAACTGGATTTTGCGCTCATTCCGCTCATTCCAGGCCCGCCTCCCTATCCCCAAAAGTGCTCCAAACACAACCAGCAGTGTGTTTAAACTTTCGGCTAAATTTGAAGGTATACATCATTGTAAGTCTGGGAACGAGACTGATTGTAAGTAGCTCAATCACAAGTTGTTTCCAACAAGGCCAAATTGTATACGTAGCGAGGCAATCGAAAACAGGTGCGGGTAAATACCTGATTGTACCTTGTCAATGCCAGCCAGCTCGGAATTGATTTCATCAATCCGAGATTGAGTGCTTGCCCACGTGCTGGAGTTCGCTTCCAGGATCTTGTTCATTTTGCCTTGTGCAACCCTCAGCTGATTTCTCGCCTCATCCAGTCGGTTCTCCATTGTAGTTTTTCCCTCTTTAGTTAATTGAAGCTGAGCAGCGGATGCGGTTTTAGCAGCCTTCTCTTCATCTTCCAACTTACCCCTAGTCGCCTTAACAACCTTTTCTCCCTCTTCCAACCTACTCTGATTTTCGCCTGCGGAATAAATATGTAAGCATCACTTACCGTACGAAATTTGGTTCAATAAGAGATATAATACTTACAGCATGCATCTATCGTTCGTGTCTTGAGCTCCATTATGAATTCCAGAAGCGCTTCAAAGTTGGATTTCATAATTTTCGCTTCGCTCTGGCAGATGGTCGCCGAATTGGCTAGGTTATTCATCCACCTCTCAAGACTGACAAAGTCGGGCTTGGAGTCATTGAGTATCTGCATGATTTGCGATAGCTGTTTATTCAAATTTTAGTAAATATTCACAGCGCTATTTCATGAATTATTAGCATATGACCACGGCATACAGGCCCTGTCATCCCAGTCATGAGTTTGGCTTGATTCCGAAGCCGACCCATCCTCGTCTCAGCATCATTGAATGCTTTCCTTCCAAGTTGGCTGCAGTATTCTAGGTTCGCACCAAGATATTTACGTCTATTGACATTAGCAATGCGAGTTTCTTTTATCGATAAATGAATATACAAACTTACGGCGTGATTTTAATTCCCTCAACCTCTATTGGTTCAAGATCGACTTTAATGGTACTAGTTGTTCTTTGATTCCCGGCAACAAGGCAAGCCGCTATGACGCAAATAGCGGATGGGGCTGCACATAGATATGGAGTCCATCGCAACCTATTAGCCAGATCATCGGAAATACTTGTGACCAAGTGCGACAGCTTATTTTGCATATCGCGCACTCTTCTCATGCGTTCTAGATCATCGGTTCGTTCCGGGATCGCGATTGCTCGTACAAAGGGTGAGTAAAAGGGCGGTGGCGGCGACTGGGGAGGCGATTGAGGGGGTGACTGGACTCTATCCCCTTCGTGGTTGAAAACGAAATGCTCTAGGATAGCTTTCAACACAGAAGATGCTGTCCCTGCTGCGAAATCCTGCCATTTCTTGTTCTTATGGGAGTCCGCGTAGTCACATACACCTTTGATAACGATCCACGGTATGTCCTCAGAGATACCCGCACCTTCCATCTCAAATGCAATAATGTTACTTGATTTCGCGAGCTTGTCACGGTGTTCTCCACACTTTATAACGGTATCACCTGACCCGATGACTCCAATGTGAATTGACGGTAGATGGATACTCCCAGTCGGCATCCTCAAGAGTTTATTCCTCTGTATAAGATATTGCTGCTCGCACCCCAGATCTTCGCATGGGGAGTCCACAGCGATGTCGCATATCGAGCCTGAATTCGACTCATTGCTACAGTTATCGCAGCTCGGGTTCTAGTGCTCGCGGTGTTGGTGGCGATATTCCGGTTTGAAGAGCTTGTCCGCGGAGGCACCTGGGTATTTGTATTTGTCGCTACTGATTTGAAGGGTTTTGATATTCTTTTCTGTCAGTTGTTGGATACGTCTTAGAGTGCTATCCGTCCGTAGGTTGGTCAACATTCTGAGAATAGTTTTGGGTGCAGGGCTATTCAAGCTTGCTGTGATGGAATAGCCGCCTGGATATTGCTTCCCGAAGTCGTATTGGCGGATCGCATTGCCAATCACGACGTCTCCCAGTAGGATTTCCTCCTGCTCACTATTATTCTTGTGGTAAGGCACACCCCCGCAGATTCCGACGAGGAAAGACAATTCTATATCGGGAAAATCTTTTTTGATGGCGGCCGCCGTGCTCGCGGCGCTAGCCTTTCCCGTCCTATGGAGCAAAGCTAGCACCACTTTGTGCTTCCCAATGCGGCCTGTCTTATAATCAGAATCGCATGTGTTCTGGCTATACTCTTCATCAAATAAAAGAAGAATTGCGTTGTACTCGAGCGGTAGTGCACATATTATGGCGACTTCGTAGTCTTCGGGGCTAGTGTATTTTTGATCGTATTTAGACATATTGGAGCCAGTAGCGCTTGCGGTTCTGGTGTCTATTCAAGTTAGGTAGCTTAAACAAAAGGTAATATCGCTGCTCAATTGATCAAAGTGGCCCAGTCAATATTGAATGTCCGTGGCGGATGGCAATTGGTATCTTGGTTGTCCGATTGAGATGGTTGTCTGGATTGCTGGTACTCGGTAAAAGGTATTTCGACTGGGAATTCGCGGATCTTAAATGTTAACTTGTACTCACTCTGGGGCTCGGGACTGGTATATCAAAGTGCGGCTGGTGGTGCGGGTGGGTACGGGTATGTTGAAACGAGGCAGGGTAGGGCTTCGTGGATTCAGACTACCGGCGTCGAAAGTCTTTATATAGGATCGATACTGAACCGGAAGAATTTCAGCTGTCCGACATCGCTGGCCTTGATCATAAAATGCTGCAAGTAGGGAAGTGGAGCTTTGAGGATACTGTTAGACTTTCAACGCAGGCCAGATGCACGTTGTATATGCAGACATATATATACTACCCTTTCGCCACGTCAACTTACATGTATGAAATCGGCAATACGCGGTAAGTTCCTCTCAACATATCAATCTGCGACCCGCTCGGCAAAATTATCCCTATCCCGCGAGGGATAACCTTGACGACATTTCCCCACAATAACCCCGCTCCCCTCGGTTTGTCCAATATCGTGATACATCGCTACACCCACCCATCCCCTTCCCACCTAAGCCCTGCATACTCGGACTTCCCTTCCGGATAGTTCTCCACGGATAGCGCGTGCACCAAATCGCAAAATTGAGTATTACTATTGAAAGTACGATCACATTTTTAATTGAATCTTACTGGTTATTTTCTCTTATCGTTGAATAGCACGCCCAAGTTTGCTTCCCCTGATTGGCTTCCTTCTTTTCGTCTCTCTCCCTCTCTCTTTCCCCCTCTTTCCCCCTTCTTTTCCGAGCGACGAGGCCCGAGTAGCTCTCTACAAGCTCTAAACAGATAGTTAAGTATATGACATCCCCAATCCCCGCCTCTACCAGACCGGACCAACACCTTGGATAAAAATATATTGAAATTAGTTTTGGGGATAATTCTTGAATTCAGCTAGCCAGAAATGATACCTGATATAGCTTGCCGCAGAAGATCTACGGGCCGTAGTTGAAGGTTTAATGGAGGGCAATTTTCAAGAGTGCTTACGCTAGCAGCGGAGTAATTGTTTGAGTAAGTAAGTATCTATCGGAGGATAGCAGAAAATACACTGACGACGTGGCAAAGATTTTGCGGTTGTCCTGTGCGTGTGGTTAAGGCTTGGGATCTGTGCTACAGGTTCTTGTGCGGCATCCAGCAACCGGAAACCGATGTCTTGTTTTGCACCATCATTGTTTCGTGCCCCGATCTTCTTATCAGAGCGGACTGGTTAGAGACCCGAGTGCATGCAAAGAACTGCGAGGATAGATAGATCCTAAGTTTGTTCAACAGTTGAGGGCTTCTTTCATGGATGCTCATTGATCATTACTGACCCTCGACGCGACGATCGACCCGAACTCCTCGTCATGCGAACAAGGTATACAAATCGAGCAATCGTACAGATTCAGTTAGGACACCGTATCACATTCACACATCACGCACAACACAAGCCCTCACAACATTACTAGATTCCAGGATTCGATTCACGGCCAATATTTCAAGGTTTTGATAGTGCTGCCGGATTTTCTCTTATTTTAGTAGACTAGTGCCGACGAGATAGAGTTAAATGACTAGAAATCTTTGACGTCCCGAGATTCTTTGAGGGACCGGTTCAAAACTCGACAGACCCACCGATAAGACTGACTGGTGTTCAGCTATGAGGGCCAAGTTTGTGTTGTAATGTTGGATTTTATCCCAAAATACCACACACAACACAGAATTAGTCCAGACGAAGGGTGGCTGGTGACGAGACAGTCTTTTGTGACGAGACTGGAGCGGCAGCAGTCTCGTCACCGGTGCCAGGCGTAATAAAGTCGAAAATGGTCTGAGATTTTTCCTACCTGTGTTCCCGCGGCAAGGAAGACAGATCCAGACACCTCGGGATTTTGTGGGAAGATAAGGTAATCGTTGCATAGATGTCCCTTCCGACCTATTCCAAGAGCACTGTGAGGGGA
Source organism: Arthrobotrys sphaeroides (assembly GCA_036971245.1). NCBI lineage: Eukaryota > Fungi > Ascomycota > Orbiliomycetes > Orbiliales > Orbiliaceae > Arthrobotrys > Arthrobotrys sphaeroides. The sequence continues at coordinate 1,578,057 of JAJTTW010000003.1, forward strand.
GACCATGCAGCAGGTATACTGTATCTGCTGGTGTCGCAAGCATTGGACATAGCTCGCTGAAGCTGTGCTGAATTGGACCCAACGGCAAAACTGAAACTGGTTACCCGATCTCAGTGTTAAATCGGGACCCAAGAGGTTTGGTGAAGCCTCGACACGTGTCACTCATGAGGTTAGTTGGATGGTATGGTGGGCAAAATGCCTCAGCTCCTCTACTCATTTTTATATCGCTTGCCGACAACGACGGGGGAGTGGATGGAAGCCCTCTCCTTGTGGAGCTGTGGCGAGTGTGGGATGGTCTACCCAATGTGCGTTTCCTCGTACCAAGTACTAGCCTTCTTTCAGGATATGTGGGATGCCTGATATAATGGTGAAGAAGCAGTACATTAAATGCACCGATGGGGTACGGTGGACACACTCTCAACTTACAAGTTTCTAGACGGTAAGCAGCTTAATACTCGGGTTGGAGCTAGATATGGTTGGTATAAAATCAAATTATGCTTTCATCACAACAGAAAAAACGGACTACTCGGGATTCCTGTCATGATAAGAATTTTGCCAGAATGCTCACATAGTCGGTTTATTGGGGTGTACTCAGGAGATCCGGAAACTCGTGACTAGGATAACGGCCCGATTTGAAGCATTGCATCTCGAAGATATTAATTTGAATCTGGATGTTCAAAGGCCTAGAGAAGACGGGGGTTATTGAATGAGAACGGCACAGGAAGTTCGTCACAGTGGGAAACTTTCGATTCTCAGCTATATTTAAGCCACCCATCGTAGGTAGGGTGTAACTATACACATAAGGACTGAGAGGCATGATATAAAGATATAGAACTTTGGATGAGCTTCTGGATCCTGCTCCCTCCTATGCATATGTTTGCTGGTTAGCGAGACCGTAACTCTTATTGGTGGGTCCAGGGCCAGTCAGTGTTGCCGGACACCTCATTCAAAGCTTGACGCTGAGAACCTATCGACCTCGAAGCCCCCTCAACACCGACTTTCGTTCTATAGAGACTGCGATTTTTCAGATTCGAGTACGGAGCACTCATCTCGTTGACCCCCCCGATGGCTAGCCCGAGTCTTTGGCGATGGCTCTGGCCACCCAAAGGCGTCATACGGTAGTCTACACACATCTGTTAGCTCGACGCCGAGTCCCAAATCTTAAAAACTTTCTTGAAATACCCGTATTTTCTTTAGGGGCCCCGGTATCCCATGTCCCAGCGCTTCCGATCCTCCCATGAGCCGGAATCTGCGGCCGAGACCCACTGATTCGTCGCCCACCATCACTATTACCATCACTAATACTGCCCTCCCTTCGCTCAGTGCTCCCCGTACCGGTCGGAATAGTCAGTCTCTCGTTTCCATTAAACGCCGGTTGATTAGATCGATCGTTTCTTCCCTGGTGGACCTGTCGGACCGGGATAGTATTCAACCTAGCGGCTCCATTCGATGAACCTGGGGGTGCTCGAGGGGGTTGGCTCAATGTTCGGCTAGCGGGGCCCGTGGCCGCTGTCTGAACGTGGGATAGCAGCGAGCTATGTCTGAGCTTGTCGTATTTGGACTGGATTTCGGCCTGCTTTTGCGATTTCTTGCGAAGGGCCTCTCCCAACTCGTGGTTCTTGCGAGAGATCGTCTCGTTCTCGATTGTGAGGGCTAGACAGTATGCTCGGTCAGTATCGAGAGCCGACTCAAGGTTAAACCGGGGCCATGCCTTGAAGCTTGTCATTTAGGGCGTTGATCTCTGTCTTGGCTGCGTGAACCATATTGTCGTACTGGGTGCTGAGGGTATTGAACTTGTCCGTCAGGGTTTTCGAGATATACTCTTGGTAGACACTAGACGAGACCATATGAGCACTTCTATTGGCTGTTTACGGGACAGTTCGCCAGCGGCACCCGAAAGCCCAACTGTATTATACGCCAAGGGGAACTTCATACATCTCTTGAGTGGTCTGGTACATCCAAAAGCTAATCCCGCGTCCGGCAATTTCGAGAATTAGGTTGGGACTGAGACCGCTGAGCACCGATGTCTTATAATCATCAGTAGGATTGAGGTTGGTTTTGACGATATCATCGGGATTCTTCAGCTCTGTATGGCAGGCCGGACAGGCCGGAGCCACCACTCCTAGGTGGTTAGGAGTCGCCGCCTGCTTGGTTAAAAGGTCGTCTGCACAGTGAGTGCAGAATATATGACTGGCATCCTAAGGGTAAGTGTACCATCCTGTACCATCTGAGAGACATTGAAGTCCAGGGTTGAAACTAAGGCTTACCTGCAGGTGGTGACGACGGCAAGCTGATCGAGAGCTGCCCTGCAGTTGAGGGAGTTACATCGTAGATTGAAGTCCATTCTAACAGATGGTAATGCCCCGAAGCGATGTAGTATACGCGAATCGGTATATGATTGTATAATATTACCTGCTATGTGGTACTTGCATGGGTATGTGGCCAGCTGCAGGAGCTATGATGTCGGGCGGTCGATGTGATGGTTCCTTGTGGAGCTGGTATTGTCTGGAGATGCATCGATGGTGGTGGCTTTACGGTATCTTTTATCGCGCCGGGTTCCCCCCTCACCAGAGCGTGGACCGGATCTATGTAAGGACTTATAATTGTATACCTTCCTTCCTTCTTCGTGGGCGAATACGTAGCGCTGTATACAGACGCCCACGTATACTACAGTCTTGTAACCAGACAATATTTTCTACGAGACTGCGTATACTCGAGGTTCATATGTCGATTGCTACAAGTTCAGGCGTGTTACGGTTATTTGGGTCGTGAATCGAATATATACGATTGAGATACTAGCTAACAATATGTGGCCGCTGAGGATAGGGAGTCATCCGTCGGTCGGTCGTCCGCTCTGTCTTCCCGGTCCTTCACCAAGGTAGTTATGGAGACCCTGCATTCTTCGGTCCGATTTTGATATGTGTCTATTAGTAGTAGCGCTATGGTACATGCTATTCATCGGGATCGGTCGCATCGCTCAGAAAACGAGAAAGAGAAAGGAAAATAGGGGAACTCTAGCCTGGTCAAATAAGCGGAAGAAGAACTTGAACACGGATATCACCTAGTTAACGTCTTCAAATCTTCATTGACCGTGGCTACCTTGCTGGCCACAGCGAGCATGCCTGAGAATACGACCCTCTCCGCCTTTACGACCTCCCGTACTTTGCTCTCGGCACTCGTATTGACCTGTCCAACGTCCCTCTCAACCGCCTCTAATGTTTTCTCCACCTCTCCAACGGCGGCGAGGAAGTTCGTTGTCTTGCCCTCAAGCTCGCCCGTCTTCTCTTCAAAATACGGAATCAACGAGTACTCCGGATTCGAGGTATGGTGTGTGGATAGGTAGTGAGATCGTTGTGAGATAGGAAGTCTAAGAATATCGATTGTCCTGGTGCTCAAGGCCGCGGTACCGATAAGTTGGGTCGAGGCGTTGTGTAGCTGGCCGATAGAGTGCCCGTCATTATTTAGGAATGTAGTCGTGAAGCCCAGTTTCCTGGAGACGTGTTCGACGTCATCGTCTACGGACTCCATTGTCTCCTTGTGGGTGACCGATCTGGCACTGATATCTTGCGAGATGCCAATCGCCTTCTGGACATAGTCATCTAGGAAGTCCAAGAGGCCTCGTACATCCGCGTGCAACTCTTCATATCTCGTTGTCCCTCTCATATTACTAAAATTCATCTCGACGGCCTGCGGCTGAACCTGAGCTTGCTGTTGGGGTTGGGTTGGCGGTTGTCCGAAGAGGGATGCTTGAGGCTGCTGAACAGTTGATGAACCGAATAACCCTGTGCTTGGTTGGGCGGCTGGCTGACTCCTGGTAGTGAACCTGGTTAGTAAGGTGTTGATACATTGCTGGAAGATCATGTACGAACATCAAAGTTGGGGTGGGCCTTGGTGGTTGTTGGCCAAATAGCCCGCCACCTCCCGTTCCACCCGCTGTCGAGCTACCAAATAAGCCGCCCCCGGCCGCAGCTGGCTGGGGGGCAGCCGATCCTGCGCCGAACAGTCCTCCACCCGCAGCTGGCTGGGACGCTGCTGTCGACCCGAAGAGGCCGGAAGATGCTGGAGCGACTGTCGCGGTCGTAGAGGCCCCTAGCAGACCCCCGCCAGATGATGTGACGGCAGGAGCGGAACCGAACAGTCCACCTCCACCTACAGCTGGGGTTGCTGTCGAGCCAAACAACCCTCCAGCGGCAGGAGCACTGGTCGTGGTAGTAGCTGTCGAACCGAAGAGTCCACCGGCGGGCGCGGCCGTAGTGTTCGCCGGAGCTGTGGATCCAAATAAGCCGCCTGTGGGTGCCGTTGTAGCATTTTGACCGAAAAGACCAGCGGATGCTGGAGGCTGCTGTGAGGTGGACTGGCCGAAGATAGATGCGCCGGCGACACTAGCTCCTAGGCCGCCCGTCGCTGCACCGGAGCCTTGGCCACTAGTGAGCAACTGTTAGTTAAAACCTTCTGCTGAGGTCCTACGAGTAGTGGAAAGGTCTTACAAGGTATTGGCCGCTGTGGTGTTTATTGCGCTTGGAGTGTTCGAGACCCGGTTGAAAAGAGACATCGCGATAGAGAACGTTTCGCCGTAAGATGTTTCGGGATAGTAGCAGGTATCAAAAGCAAGTCGATGGTTTCGTGTCGCAGTTGTGCTACTATCGGTGCGGATGCCGACGGTTACGCCAGCGCTTGGACCGTTGTGAAGTTGAGGTTGAAGTTGAAGTTGTCCAAGTCTTTGTGGATGTCACGAAGGGATATTTCGTGGCGCAGCAACGCGTCGCTTGTGTGGCTGGTGTAGTGTGGCTGGTGGCGGGCAACCCATCGCGTGCGTTTTCTGGGCGTCGATGTCGACCCTTTCTCTTCCTCAACCTCTTCTCTTCACCTCCCATCAATCACCCGTCCCATCACTACAATCAGCTCCAGCCACAATGGAGGAAGACGACGACGACTTCTACGGAGATGCCTCTCCTCCCGCGCAGCCAACTCATCAGGTTACCGTCCAAGATCTCCTGTCGAATGACAACTCTACCCCGAAACCGGCGCCATCTACACTCCCCACCTCTACGCGCCAGGACGTCAACATGAACGATGCTGCCAACGGCGAGGACTCAGCTGGAGGCGGCGGTGAGGAAGAGGAGATCGAGGAGGAGATCGAGGTTGAAGTCGAAGATGATGACGATGTACGGACCCCAACCTTCCCATCGATGAGACTATAGCGGCTAACTCCATACCCCCATCCCATAGGACGTCGAATTCATCTTCGAGCCAAAAGCCGGCCAGCCAGTTGCCCCACCTCCACAGGGCGTTCGCTTTGGGGCCCGACCTACCACCACCACCACTGTTGCACCTCAACGGCAGACGTCGCACCAAGATCTCAAAGAACGTTCAGCCCCGCCAGCCGTCTCTCCGGCACCCCGTACAGCTGCCCTCGTATCCACCAAACCAGCTGCTCCTCGAGGGCCCACCCCGCCACCAATAGCAACATCAACTTTGGATATCAATGCCGTGCCCATTCACCCCTCGACGGGCGAAAAGCTAACTTCCCTCAACATCGATGATCTTCCATCCAAGCCCTGGAGAAACCCGGGATCCGACGTATCCGACTACTTCAATTACGGATTCGACGAGTTCACTTGGACGGCTTACTGTCAGAAACAGGAGAACACAAGGAAAGACTTCGATCCTAAGAAGATGATGGAAGATATGATGATGTTTGGGAATATGCTCGATCCTTCACAATTAATGAATATGGCAGGAGCCTCTGGCGGAACAGGCACCGTAAACTCGGCGAACATGCCAAATGCGAGTGCCGGGGGTTTCCCGAATGGTATGCCTCTCCCGCCCGGCATACCACCCGAAATGGCCGCCGCCATGATGCAACAAGTGGGAATGTCAGGTATGCCTGGGATGCCTCCTATTCCCGGGATGCCTGGGATGCCTGGGATGCCCGGCTTTGGGATGGATATGATGAGCGGAGCCGGTGGCAACAATACTCCAAACCGACAAGATATGCAAATGTTCAACGCCGGCGGCCAAGGCGGCTTCGGACCGCAGGGGATGGGGCAGTTCCAGCCCCAAATGCCCAACTCTTATGCCGAAGAGCAGCAGCGGTTCGAGCAGCAGAAATACATGCAGCAGCAACAGCAGAGATTGTACGCTCAATATCGTTCTTAAACTATACATTTTGATATTTCAGTCGGCCAACATGACGCACTAACGAAACCGCATGACACGCAAACAGACAACAGCAGCAACAGCAGCAACAACAGCAGCAACAACAGCGCGGCTTCAATAACCCCAACGCTGCATACGGCAACTTCCAAGCTCAGAACAATAGCAATCAGATGGGTCGCGGCAGGGGTGGGCCTGGGAACCAAGGCGGTACCGGCAATGTTTCCCAGCAGAGGGGGTGGTAGCACCATTGGCATCTTTCTGGAGACGGAGTCAGCGATATTGCACAAAGTTCATTCTCGTCCATACCCAACGTGATGAAACCTAACAAGGCTCTCAAATCACACCAGAAGCAACCGTCCAATGACATGAAGCAACGAATGAACCGTGCAGAATCAAGCGCAGCTGACAGCAACTCTAGCAGTGGACAAACACCTTCACCAATTTGCAGTATCTTAACGGAGCTTCCGGGTAACTCCCAGACGCTCTTCCGAGGCTCTCGGCGTCCCCAGGGACTACCCTTGCAAACAACATTGAAAGTTTGCGGGGATAGCCAGCCCGAGGACACGAATGTCAAGAAAGAGAATATCAATCCCGCCAACCCTGATGGGGGAATTGATATCGAAGAGCTCATACGACGGCTTACTGGTGGTTGACATCTCTGAACAATGGAACCGTTGCAATTCACTCATCCGATCAATGGCCGGTCTTGACGATACCTATCTTTATTCCTCGGGCTCTGACTAGGCCAGATGCTATTCAAAAATGTACATTATTTCTCTTCGCAACATGGAACGGCGTTTCACTTGTTGGGCTTTTGGGATAGCTAGCATTCGCGATAATGCATAATTCTTGGGTTTATAACGAATGGCTGCCTACGCCCTGTTGTAGCTTTGAACGGGGGACCGTACAACAGTAACCTAGCTACGAAGACGGCCGGATATTCCTTTTATCCAGCTTCTGTACCCTTTAGCCGTTGCTCTTACAGGAAGTGGTGTTTCCTCGAGTGTGACGACACACCTATTCCCAGCATGGCCGCGTTGATGCACCCACCGCATCCTCATCACCACCACCACCACCACCATCACTTTGCTACCGCACGTTCCGACTTGTAGTCTACACGTATTTCTCAAAGCCATCGGTCCTCACTTAATTCCCTCTAGGAAATTGTCTTCCAGTGTCCATTAACCTAGATCCTTCATTTGGTTGATTCACGATGCACGATGAGTCCCTCCTGCTGTATGCCCGAGCCTACGATCTGGTTGAAGACCACACCTCGATATCGCCACTATCCTTTATCTGTCTACCTTATGATGCCGACGAAGACACAGTCGATATAAATACTCTTTTATCCAATCTTTTCGAGAGCTTGCGATTACGATGTGACCCTCAATCGATCCGCAATGAACGTCTCGAAGCTACCAAGGATGTTAGCTCATTATTGTCAAAAACCATATCTCTTCGGATGTGTACCGAAGCTGTTGGAGATGACGACTATCTAGAATTAGAAAGCCTTCGTCTTGATGAGTCGATGCTACAATACACAAATTACTTGCCGAACGATACAGTCCCTGTTGGGCTCGGTTCAGGACGGCTACTTCTTGAACAATCCATCTCAAGTGATGACCAAGATGGAGGTCTAAATTTCCCTGCCTGGGCTTGGGACCGACGGAATGAGATGGCGGAAGATCTCGCCGGCGACAGGATGGCGGTTGACCGGACGGTTTTGGAGTATTTGAGGAAAACAGTGAAGGAGTTGGGCGTTTACAAGGCTGAGGTGGACGGCGAGTACGAAGAAGAAGACGAAGATATAGTACGTATACACGCGGATGGATGGCTCTCCTGATTTTTGGAATCCTCATCTCTGACATCTAACGTCTATTTTAGCCTTCAAATCGAAATGGGACTACCCCACCTCTGTCCCCGCTGCCTTCACCACCAAGCTCTCCACCATCAATTCCCCTCGGAGAGTTGGCCGAACAGCTTGAACCCATCAATATTGAGGTAGAGGGACATCTAGCCCTCTTCGGCGATCCCGGAACCTATGAGGCCGGAAACGATGCTCTCGACGAAGTACTGGGCACTAGCCAGTTCCTACGACATATCCAGTTGCCCCAGCCCATTAGTTCATCCCCAGTGAAATCACCAGCCCAAGGATTCCACATCGAAGCACCGTTAACGCCCCCATTTACCAGCCCAGCTAGGAAGCTACTGCCTGTAGAGAATACAAACGCTGCTTCTTCTTCATCACCGGAGCGACCTGCAAAGCGAGTCAAGTTCTCGGACTTGATTGAGGAGTTTATTATTCCACCTTCTTTAGATCCTTCAGAAGATGGCTACGATGAAGACGAAACCTTTGCACACGATTACCTCACGCAATCAGCAATGGCCCAGTTTACCTTTGGAGTAATGGAACCCGGTGCGCAATTTTTTCTTATGAAACTGGGACAAGAGCAGCTTGATGACTCTACAAAAGTAGGGAAGGAACCTGACGATGGTTTGCGTGTGGAATTGCCAGTTATGAGCTGGCGGAGGCCTATGCCACCGTGGGTCATAGGAGATGATGAAGAGTTGGAGATAGTTGAAGATAAGGAGGTTATGAAAGAGTGGGAATATAGAAAGAGTCTCGATATTGCAGGTTTATGTTGGACAATCGGTACCATGGCGACATCTGGATCCGGAGTCCCCGAGACAATACTTCCGGAGAATGAGGAAGAGCTGTGGGAACGAATTGAAGAAGTATTCCCTGTGCTTCCGTTGGAAACAGTGATCGAAGACGAAGACAAAGCCTGGTGGGACGATGAATACGAAGCAATTGAGGAGCTGGAGTGTGCGAAAATCGAACCGAAGACGGACCTTAATAGCTTGATCGAACGGAAGAGGCTGCAAAACCCTCCTGTCGACGGGGAACACACAGCAGTATCTCTTCTCGACCCGAAGTCCAACCTTTCGTCGTTTCTGTCTCTTCAAAACCGTGGTCCTAAAACGCCTGTCCAAGCACAGATATTTTGTCCCCGCTCCCCACCCTCAGCGTCCACGTCTCTGGTTCCCTTACACCCTTCACATTCACATGTAGACTCTAACCTCTCAACAACAAGTCCACGCGTTGAAATATCTCCAGCTCCGATTGATCCCGCCTCCGTCTTTATCGTTTCTTCTTCCTTTCTCGCCAACCGTTCGCTTTACAAGATCATTAGATCTTTCTGCCCCACTTCCAAGTTCGTAGAAAGAGACTTCGAAGCCTCAGCCCGCAACAGGGTGTTCGGGAAGCAAGATCAGGTCCCGGATGAATATACATCAGAAGCAGATATCATTGTGTCCCCGCTTTTGGGGCTTATTGTCACGGACCTACAGACTATCAGGTGGCGCCCTTTACCAGCCGCTATACCAAATCCGGGTAATAATTCCTCACATGCGCCGCCTGAAGGAATCCGAGATCGTCTATCCGCGTTATCTGGAAGGTATCAAAAGTTGATCGTGGGTGTATCTATCGATTTTGGGGGGTCCGAAAAAGGTTTAACTGAGCTAGGTTCGACGGATTGCGCTATCCTAGCGGGGTTTGTGGGGTTCTGTGAAGGGATTGGCGATGTTGAAGTTGCCGTTTTACCATCAGGGGGAGGGGTACGAGAACTTGCGAGGTGGACGGTAGAGACGATGGGAGTCCATTCTAAGAAGTGGGGAAATATTGGGTTGGAGGTTGAAGTCAGGGAGAGGGGGTCCATGGTATGTTATATGGATGACAATCCTTCGTCACAACTTTGATTTTGAGTGAGATGCTAACTGATGCTAACTGATTCTACGCAGTGGGAGACTTTTCTGAGGAACTGTGGGATGAACTCTTATGCGGCCCAGGCGGTTTTGACGAAGCTACGTGAGAGCGGGTGCGGACTGGTGGATTTCGTATCGATTGAGGAGGAGAGTAGGAGGGTTATATTCGAGCAGTTCGTTGGGGGAAAGGTATTGGAGAAGTTTGATGAGGTTGTTGGGGCGCAGTGGCGGTATGGCTGAGGGTATGTCGGTATTTGCGATCCGGATCCCAATCTGCTATTGGGTGCGGGTTTAAAATAAATTATATTGATAGGTGGGTTTCAATAATGGTCGGTGGGTAGCGTTTTCGCGGATCCTTGTACAGCTTGTGCCAGACTTGTATAGGTACTATCCCTAGCACACCCGTGGCCTACTTCCACCCCACACAATAGCCTTAACATATACTATACAAAATTATTCAGTTGATAGCTAGATAGAATGCGTAATCTACACCAAGGCCGTACTTTTAAAGCTTTTGTGGTAATGTTGCGCTGTAGATGCAAGCTACTTCTTCTCTGAAATTGGTATTGTCTGGTTAGCAGCTGTAACCACCACCTTAGGCAACCATGGTATGATATCAGATGTCACAGATGTATTAGTGGTGCCAGGCCTTCAACAGTACCTGGAGGTAATGGCAACCCCGTTTTTTGTGTTATTTTAGACGTCACAGATCTAACGGGAAAGGCTGAGCTTAAACAGCCTTTTCCTTTTGTCCCCAATGATTTTTGATTTTGCAATGGCAATTTGGAAGGTTTTGGATTCCGGGCATGGCGAGTCTTAGAGAGAAAAATCAAAATTGTTTTCCTGCCGTGTATGATAGCGTATACGTTAATGTTCTAATCATAGCAAGAGACCAACGTCTTATATTTGAACTCCTAATACGAGTCTTATGAATTTACAGAGGATGTAGCTAATTTTACCCCGACTACCTAGTCTGAATCTCTTATCACAAGTAGACATGTTTGGACGCAATCGCCCACTCGGCGAACCTCCGTTTTTGCCAAAGCCGTAGCGTGTGCCACTTAGGGACGAAATCTTTGAGTATACTGTGATCAATATCCGCAATTTCCTTATCAAGCGCGTCAAGGACCTTATTGGCGAGGGTCCCCTTCATCATCTCCTTCCAGTTTGTGTTGGTCTTCGACTGTGCCGTAAGGTGCTTCTGGGCATTTTTCTCTATTTCACCTTTCTGGACGAGCCTATCTAGTCTGCTGTGTTTGTTCAAATTGGTCAAGAAAGCTTTGTAGCCAGCGAGTTGTTGTTGGAGACCGCCTTTCTCATAGAGGTCTCTGACCGCAACTGAGAACAAGCTCCTTGCTTCGTTACCCTCGGGATCATTGTGGCCAGCGTAAAAGGCAAGAGCAGCTATGTTCTCAACCTGTTCCCGGATTGTCCTGTCCTTAAGGATGTTGTCGGTCGAGATGTCTGTTTGGAAACCAGTGGGGTTTGGGGATTTAAAGTGTGCATATAATGGAAGGGCGACGTGGCTAAGAAGGGCTTCGGTTTCCCTGATCTCTTTTTTCTATCGGAGAGGGAACTGTGAGCCAGGCTTGAATATTCATACGTCAGGCAAATCTCGCTCTTCTTTTGAGTACTCACGTTAATAGCTTGCCATTTGTTGTGGTCTTCTACTGTTTCTTTCCAAGCCCCCGGGCTGTAGATAGGCAAGTGTAAGAGATACCAATTAGCAAGGATTCTTGCCGATGTCATTTTGGGTAAGAATATCTTACTTTGAAAATTCCTTTGTTTGGCCTCCGGTGGCCATCCAGCTTATATGCGACTTTTGGTCTAATTTCACGTCGCTTTTTTCTTCGTTCTTGCCATGGGTGTAGCCAGTACCGCCCCCTACGCCTGCTACGCTTACGCCAGCTCGAGCCTTAAACTCAGATTTCAGGGATTCGACATTCGCCTTCTTGCTGACCTCTACCGTCTGATGGCTGATCAGTTGACCACCGAAATCCCACTCGAGAACGAAGAATGAGCCTGTAGTGGTAGTTTCACCGCGTCAGAGGAACTGTCGTTGACAGCACTCGCAGGGAGCGAACCACTTACCAAAATCTTTGTGGAATTTCTTAACATCGGCGTGGGTTCTGACTGCAATCGCAGCTGCTCTCGCTTTAGGCGTTAACGTGACTAAGCTCTCGTCTAACCATGCGCTAGCACGTTGTAACTAAGAGGCTGTTAGCATGGCTGCTTCTTTGTTAAAACTCATGATATTGAGAAACATACCGTATAGGTAGCGGTGAGGTTGGTACTCTCCGTGTTATCGATTTTCTTGGAACCCTTCGACCTGCTGTAACCGCCATCGGCATTTATTGTCGCCGCCGTAGCTATAGGAGCGGGACTTTAAAGAACAGAGTCAGTATAGAATTAATAGCGCGAGACCCGCTGTGATAAGGCACAACAGCCAATAGACCGTAATACACTTGAATTCACTTACAATTGGGATTGGACGACCACAGCATGAAAGCTTTCCGTCACCAATGACTTTTGCACGGAATTTTGGGTCTCAACAACGTCAACTCCGGACTTATCTAGAGCGCCTACACTCAGACCAGTATGCTCTGGGTCCAAGCCCTCGACCTATATCGCAAAGATTAGGAAATATTCGGATACGCGGTAATGACTTTGCCATTGGAGACGTTTGGCTCAGGACACCGGCTATAACCTCGAAACATGGGTACTTACGAGCTCTAGAGGCTTGGCACTAGTGTGTGGTTTGGACTCCTTCGGTCTGATCATCCAAGCTGTGAAGAAGATCAAGATAGGTCAGACTGTGTATCCCGTGAACTCTGAATATCGTTAAGAAGTAGAGCCTACCCCGTTCCATAGCCCTTCTGATCTCCATTCTACCCTCTAGTTGAATTCCGCTGTGGCCGTAGAAGCAATCGGTCCTCTTGAGCAAATCCTCCCAGTCTTTTGATGTAAATTTTGTGACATCAGATTGCGTAGCCGGTGCCTGGCCGGCAGGCAGCGTGTGATCAGCGGGTTTGGAAGTGATTGTTTTATCTGATTTGAACTGGAGTTCCTTTGCCTTCATTTCCTTGAAGAACGTGTCTCTGGCTGTTGTATTTTTATCCATTTCGGATTGCAGCTGGGTAAAGTCGAAAGCCTTTTGTTCAGGGGCTACTGGAACCGATTCGTCGGCCAAGTGGATGACGAGAGTTTTGGGTCTGGCGGTGGAAGAGCCATATTCAATAATGTCCTTTGCCTATATGAGGCATTGCAGGATGTTAGCACTCAGACACTCCACATGCACTGGAATTCGCATAGAACTGGAATTGACTATTACTGAATCTGATTGTGCCATATAATAAGGCAAAAGAACGCTATCTGGTATCACGGTTGCCCCGTTCGCTGTAAAACAGAGCTTATCAGGTCTGCATGACGAAAGAGATTTGTTATTATGATGGTTCAACGATCTGAACGCTTTGAATATTAGAAGCTCACATCGTGAATTTGGTCCTAATATCAGCCAAGGTAGCCTTTTCTACCTCTAACCCCATGGCAGACAGCAAAGCCGTCGTTTTTGCTAGCTTGGCAAATTCATTGCCCACAGGGACGCTGAAAGACACGGTGAAGTCGGTCACCTTGGGTTGAGGTTTCACGAGCGGTCCTGTAGATTTCAGAGACGTATCCGGGTGCGTGACAGGCGCACCGTGAGCCGGGGCTGGGTGCGTGAAAGGTTCAGGCACATTGCGGGGAGCCACGTGAGCCATCTGGTTGACTGCAGCTGGGTGCGTGGCAGGCGCACCGCGAGGAGCCGCGTGAGCCGGCTGGTTGACTGCAGCTGTGTGCGTGAAGGGTTCAGGCACATTGCGGGGAACCGCGTGAGCCGTGTGAGCCGGGGCTGGGTGCGGGTGCGCTACAGGCGCACCGTGAGGAGCCGCGTGAGCCGGGGCTAACGGGCGCGGGTGCGTGACAGGCGCGGCGCGAGGAGCTGCGTGGCCTGACATTTTGGTGGTTTTTATAGCTTACTTCGGCAATGAGAGGATTTTATAGAGTATATTGGGTTCGATGAGAGCTCGACACCGCACTATGCTTTCTCAAGAATCCAAGGTGCGGTACTCTCCTACGTGGTGAGTTCTGCCGCAATTGCTACCCCTTATATATAATTCGGTTCGCCTGGTACCCACTTGGGTCCGTTGTCCAAACTTGCCAAGTTTTTTGGGGGGTAGTATTCTTTGATGGTTTTCTTGATACTCCGTACCCAGAAGCCCTTGATTTTTAGGATTTCTACCATTCCACGTTTAGCGTACGGAATACTAGTGCTGAGAGTGATTTTCGTATAATGAAAGTGGCTGAACGGAGAGTTTGCATTCACGCGTTATGATGGTCGTTTGGAGCTGCCCGGATTAGGCTGATAGAGTTCCCCGCTTTGGCCCCGAAAACCTCGAACTATAGTACTACCACCCTGGAATGTGTCCGGTTTGCTTTCTGGCGTGCGCGGGCATGGCATCCGTCTGCTGGCGGAGATGCTTTCAGCACCTAGTGTGAACCCAAAATGTTAGCCTTAAGCGCCCCACTGACCTGCCGCCGGTGGAGCATCACGTCCTAGACCAGTTATATGATGAAGTGATGAGAAGCCCGACAGCCAATCGATGATGAAGTGATGAGCCTAACAAATGCGGGGTCGTGAGTCTATTATATCCCCGCTTATGTGTGGAGGAATCCCACTCTGAGTTTAGTTTTGTGGGCCGGGAAACACGTCAAACTGCAGATATCAACCACACCTCCGCTTGTGATGGCCATACAGGGTAAGGCCCAAAGAAAATCGTAGCATCTAGTACTTGATTATATTGATATAGGCCTATGGTCTATATACAACCCGGATCCCGACCCTTAACAGCATATATTAGACCCTGATATATATGCAAGAATTTACGGAGTAGAGGCTGGGTTAGAATGCTTGCTTCTTTCCTAGACAGCCTCGTTCCCAGACTCCAGCTGCTGTCCCTAGTGGCTATCGACACAGGACTCCAAGATATCCGCATATCTCTAAAGCCATGCAACTGTCAATAGAGCTACACTGCTCAAACCCGTGATAGCTAACAGAAACAGAAAGTCAACGCTAAGCTTAACACCGAAGGAAGGAACGGAAGTCTCGGCCCCAGGTCCAGACTGTGAGCTCGTTGGCCCAGTGGTCTGCGTGGTATCCGAAGAAGACGCCACAGTCCTGGTAGATTCTCCAGAATCACTTTTGGCTTGCGTAATTCGAGGTCGAGTGGGGCCGTCACCAGCAAATGCAACGGCGCCACCGCCCCGCCAGTTGAAGCTGGGCGAATCGGGGTTACTTGTATCCAGGTCGATTTCTGGGTAGTTCCAGAGTTCGTTTGTGATGTCCGATACATTACGGTCTCCGGTGAATGTGATCACGTGAGCGTCATCTCTGTGTCGTTTGCTTTGAGATAAAAGGAGGCTTCGGCCTTTTATTTGTGAATGTGAAGTTGACGCCGAAGTCGTCGTGGAGGCCGGTCCTGGTGGGACATTTTAGGAGCTGGTTAGCTAAATATTACATTATAATGTGGGGGCGAAGTTCTTGACAACGTTTTCCAGAACTTGATCAATTGAATGCTATAAATTCGATATGGCACTTACCATTCCTGCTTCAGCAAGTCGATGCCATAAAGAGGATCCAGATAACACCTATTCCTTAAATTCCGGGTGATACCCCGATTCCCTTTATAATCCATCATAACGCTGGGCACGTATGTATTATTATTCAACCAGCTATTGTTCCCCAGTTGCACCCTATACCCATTGTCCCCCTCGTACATCACCCTCCCAATTTTAGCCTCTCCAAAATCCACAGTCCGCTGCAGCTCATACTCCCCAGACTCTCCACGGTCAAAATTCAGCTCCATAACCGAAGACGCGAATTGAAGGTTATATATATCGTCATTAGTGTAGGCGAAAACCCCATCGGAGGGGATCGAGGGATCTTCGGCATCGATATCGACGCATCTACCGCTGTTGGCGTCACATCTGACGGAGCTCGGATGGCTGATTTCAAAGAATAGAGGGTTGGGGTCCCAGTGGGTGCACGCCGATGTAGAACCATGAGTGGTTCTGAGGGCCCAGCTGGAGAATGCAGGGGTCGCCATTGCCGGTGTAGGTATCCCAGGTTATGGAGATATTACCTTTGTAGGCTATATGTGCATTTCTGTTGCGGTCTTTATAGACGAAGGGTTTTACGGCGAAGGTGCACCAGTGAAGGAGGCACAGAACGATGATGGAGAGAGAAAGAGAATGTAACATCGTTGTCTTCTTACTTCTTACTTCTTCTTTTGATCTTCTAGAGAGCGCAATTACCTTTCATGTCGCGATCGACTTCTCTTCCATGTGGTTATATATATATATATATATATATATATATATATATATATATAGTTTCCGTCACTATTATGTGCGCACTTTAGCTTCGGGATCGGATTGTATGCAGCTGTTGCTGCGGACCAACAAGAAGCTCTTGTCGAAATTTGCTAGGTCCCCTGCACTTGGTCCTGGTTCATAATTAAAACTTCCTGGCCTGGTAGGGTTTGCAAGACGATGTTACCACATCGATATCGGATATCTAGCCGTTGAATTTATTTGTTGCATGTTGCGTGTTGGATCCATGGAGCAAATGTTTGCCTGGGTATGGTGGCATAGCGTAAAGGATGCGCTGGTGCCTGGTGAATTAAATCGAAAACGCAAGATCTAATATCGCGGGACAGGGTCTGCAGAAACTGATATCGAAAATTTAAAATATGGAAAGAGAGGGGAGATAAAGATGGAATCCGGAAGGAATTAATACATTAAGGAATTAGGGTGTTTATACCAGTTAAGTATCTGCACTGGGAACGAGACTGTATCTGCAGGGATATTATTCAAAGGAATAGTCAAAAAAACAATTAAAATAAAATAACTTCAAACATTGCCTCCCCCATCGATAACATGACATTTCCTCACCTTCGCCTCAAACCACAGCCTCAAAGAATCTGTATCATACCCCCTAGGACTCCAAAACAATATAGGGGCCCTCGACATCCAAAACTCCACCACCATGGCTACATCATCATCACTCTTGTCATCTCGCTTCTCCTTCTTAATAAACATGGACATCAACGGACTTTCTAGTTTAATGGATTTTTTCACCACCTTCTTCTTCCTCTCCAAACACGACAGCATCTGGTGGTTAACCTGCTTGGTAACGAACTCCAGATAACTCTTCACCGTGGCCCCAGCCCTCAACGGCACTACCAGGTTCTTTATCACCTCCTTCACTTCCTCGCAGCGTTCGCAGCAGCGGAATGTGACAACTATCTCCCTCTCTGCGATTTTTGGTTTCTTTCTGTTTTCCCCTTTCGTATCCTTCTTTTTATCTTTATGATTCTTGTTGGAGTTGTTGTCCGAGTCGTCTAGACCTGGGAATATTGTGACAGGATCGTTTTCAAACAACCCCCACTGCATATCCGGCCATATCCTGCAAGAAGGTCTCTCCTTTCCTTGCGCCACGAGTTCGACTTTACACGGCCGAAAAGATTGCAATTGCTGATCTGTGGTGGTGGCGGTATCCGCAGCCGTATCCTCATCCTCAATAAACTGTCTAAGATAGAGCAACGCCTTATGAACCCACGGTCTGGGCCTAGGGACCTCCGCCTCCCCGGGACTATTGTCGAATCCGTACGTGGTGTCGTAGACAGGGAAGTACCTACTCCGCCTGACCGTAGCGGAAGATTTTATGAAATGCCGCCATCGACGGCAGACCTGAGCGAGGATGGGGTGGAGTTTCCAGTCCGCTTGTTCGAGGACTATCAGTTGTAGTTCTAAGGGGAGATAGCAGTTTATTGGCGGGGAAGGTGTGAGGGGTGAGGGGACCGATGAGGAGAGCGACGACTGCGATGTCGGTGAGCCGGATGGAGATGAGAAGGAACCAAGAATTCGTCGGTAGAGACCCTCGGTTTTTACACTGCTTGCAGTGGTACCGGTGTCGGAATCGGTTTTACTGTGAGGGCGCATAGTCGCGGGAGCCAAACGGCTTTGTCTTCTTTTCCTGAGCCAGAATAATATGGGAGACAGGGCGCTCAAAGGGATATAAAACAGCGTCACCGAGAGGCCTTATATACTCGAACCCGCCAATTAGGTAGCATGCGCATCGGAAAGGAAAAAGCTTATAATTAAGAAGAAAGAAAGAAACGGAGCTGAGAATATCAATTCAGGTACACATGTATCACGTCGTACCTGCATCCGTATATCGAGATCCAAACCCCCTTTGCAACTGGGTTCGAGGCTGCCTCGCAAACCGCATTGCAGCCTTGCTGCAGCCGCAACGGCTGATTCCGAGTTGAGTTGAATCCTTTTCCCGAGGATTCAGTTGCGCAGCCAATGAAACCCAACACGCACAGTGCACGGCACAGTTTGCAACACGGCTGGTGCGATCCCTAAATTGTGAAGGAGCCTTCATTATGAATCCGAGGGATAGGACGCTCAATTGCAAGGACCATTGCGATCCCGCGGACATGGAGCAAGGAGGGTCCGTGTTACTATGTATACTCCTGCCAAACCGAATGCCACCAAATCAATCCGCGAAACGCCGAAACATTTAAACATCGAGAAAGATGCTTAAGTGTTGTATTCCTTGCACAAGACGAATGTCTGGGTTACACACAGTCTCGGCACCAGGGTTACACAGGCGAAGTTCACATTTTAAATCCAAAATCCTAAAAAGGGGTACCGATATGCCGGCCCAGTCACCATGGCTGACACACCAGCCGGCCACACGCCGGCCACTGCACGTTACCACACGCCGGCCTGCTGGCCTACACACCTACCTACACGCTTACACACCACGCGTGCAGTGGCTCATACTAAGTACTTAAGTATGTATGATACTAATATTGGCCCATAGCCATCTAGTCATAGTTAACACTCTCGCCTCCATAACTTAAATACTTATCCATATACTTGTACTTGTAACGCGGTGCCTGGATCACAGGCCACCCCGTGGATCCCTCCGGCCGGCCTGGCCACTGACACAAAAAGACTGGATATGACAGGCCTGGCAGCTCCGCTGTTCAGGCCAACATCTTGATATATATGGTGTAAGGCACGTATGATTGGTGATATGACGAGGAGAGGCTCCATGCCAGGCCCTCTAATGTCCTACCGGCCAATAATTGGCCTAGGCTCTAGCTAACAAGCTCTTATAAACTGACACTATATATATACACAGTAATACCAAGCTTAATAGTATCCGCCATTGGTGGAGGTACATGTGCCATTGCAGCAGGGACATGTATCATCTTTGTAGGGTGTGTAGGCTCGTGGCTTTGGTTGGTGAGCAGAATGATGGTGCTGCTGTGGTGCATGGGCGTACTGATGATAAGGCATCAGTATATATGGCGTAGAGTGATTGATACCTGCCATCGGTGCAGGGACATGTCTTGTTGGTGCAGGATGATGCGTCGTCGGTGCGCCGTTGACATGTTTTGGTGCATGGCCGTTCGCTGTGTGTGGATGGGCCGCCGCCCTCTGGAAGCTACGATCAACCCAGAGCCTCTTGAAGATATCCATATCCGCTTTTGTTGGGTGTCCAGCCCCTCTTCCATCGACACCCGAGACCATATACAACGAGGCGCCGGTAAAAAATTGCAAAGAATCATCATGGTGTGCAGATAGCTGTTCTATCCCCGCAATAGCCCCCTCAATCCCTGCTTCTAGCGTCTCGATGCTTTTGTCATGTAATTTGTGTATTAAATCATCCCCATCGCTGAACGGAAGACCGAACAGGAATTTTAAATGCTTAGGCCGCTTGGGGTACCAATCCTTCTCGACATGACGTTTTCCAGAGGCCACCGCAAGGTCCGTATCCACCAAACTCCTTATCAATGTCTCATACTCTTCTTTTGACTGGCGTCCTAAGTTATAAAACAATGGAACGAGCAAATCTACCGAATGAGCCAGGAGATGAAACCCAACGTTGGACATAATCCCCCAGGGTAGAGCCACGGAAATCAACATCTTGTGCCCAAGAGTTTCTTTAAGGTCTCTGACAAAATAACGGAAGGCCTGTGACCGAAAAGGTGCTTCATGGCGTGAGCTTACGAACACTTGCAAGCCGTCAAATTTGCGCGGAAGACCAGCGCAGTGGGACTTCTCAGCATGAGGGTCGACGAACTGCTGAACAGACTTGACGATATCAAGAACGTGCTCGCCCTCTTCAAATGGAGAGCGGGCGTCAGGGTCGGAACAGGCTCTGAGGGCTGGAATGATTTTGAAATGCTTTCCTGAAGAAGTTTCGTATGCCTTAACATCTTTCATGAATTGGTGAATGTCCTTCATGGAATTGGAATGCTCATGTATTCCAAGCATTCCTCGCTCGTCGATATCGAGGGTGAAGGGGAAGATGTATTCGACGTTGTTGTCACGCATGAAGTCCAGAACCGGATTGAGAGACCCGTTTGGGAAGTGGGTATTGGGCAGCCAGGCCCCGTTGACGGGTTTCCAGGTCTCCATGTTGTATCAAAATTGGTGCTTTGAGTTATATAGCGTAGATGAAATCCGGGGGGGGGGGGCTCAAAGGCGTCCTCAAAACCCTCTTTTATGGTGTATTTGTGTTTGACTTGGAGAATAACCTTTTCCTTCCCTCTCATACGAGCACACGCGGTTGCCGGTGGCCCTTTTTATATATCCGCTTTCCTCAACATCGTTTCCCATAATTGCGCGTAGAAACTCCCGATACCTCTGCGTGTAACAGCCCGGTGCACCACCGATTCCTTCCTCTAGCGGAGAAGAAGCAGATTTGTCCAATAAGACGTCACGAGGGGTCTGATCGCTCATACAAAACCCGTTCAGAAACGGGTGGGGCGAATACCGCCGCATTATCGGATCAAGCTAACTGCCTGTGGAGCTAATGAATGCTTGGTGGAGACTTAATGCCTGTATTTTAAGGGCGTTCATATGTGATTACATATTTTATTCGGCCCACCCCAGCGCACATGCTTGTAAACTTTTTGGGCCGCTATGTAGCGGATAGGCTTGATGGTTAGCGGGAGGTTGTGGTGGAGACTTTCATAGCTGGAGTAAATATAGCTCACTAAGTACTAGTTAAATGCATATTGAATTCTAACCTATCAGACAAACCCAGTTATACCCGCTTCCCAACTCTGATTTATTATCCAGCCTCCCAGTTTCTAACACAGCAAAACCGCCGTAGTTCGACGAACATGTTATGTTACTTCCACAATATCAGTCACTTGGTCTGTAACTACTAGCTGAATTTTGTCAATTAAACTTCGGCATTTCAGCCACTACGAAGACGTCCGAGACCATTCTAGTGAATATCACATCGATACTTTGCCCAATTTAACTTTATGGCCGGGATCATGGTCGATGGACGTCCATCTGGACAACGCACGGCTTGGAACTAGCGTAAAATGTGGGTATTGATATTAGCTGCCAAGACCGCGATGGTGTCCCGTCGCGTCCATAATAAATTCACCAGTGAAAACTAAGGTCTAAATACTCTGCATATGGGTTTATGATGATTCTTTACTGCGGCGTGCTAGCGGCTTTTTGTTATTTTCGGTATTGATCCAGCCTTGTGCAATTGTGCTGAAGCTCAAAGGTACTTAGGTGCACACCCGGCTCAAGGCTTCGTGGCTGTACGCGTGCGGGTCCACCAGAGTCATGGGCAGATTATAGTTTCAGGTACTATCTAGCTTAATATGTGCCAGCCTGGGAAATCGATCGCGAATTCGTATTCCTACATGCATGTAATATATACGTATAGGCTGTTCAAGACCTTTGCACACTTTGAGGTTGTATAACGTTGTATTTTGCAAGTTTGCTAGTAGTAAAGTATAAGTACCTAAGCCTCAAGCCCAGCAGTAAAGTACTCATGGGTCACCACGGCGTGACACAAGGTACAGGGCTTGTACGACAGGACTGGGTCAACGAGACCAGACTGGGGTGCCGAGACTGCAGACTGATACAAGTATCCGTATAAATTTGCAACAAAATCAACACAAATCTTACAACATTAATTCCTGCTGCCGCAGTCATCTCGGCACCACCCAGTCTCGTCACCACCCAGTCTCGTCACCAGAAAGTTTGGCACCACCGAGGACACTCCTAATACCCCGTATTTACTCAATTTTCCACTGACCGGAAAAATCAGGGTGGATATTAAGTTGACCGCGATCATTAGCCTGCCAGTTTGTATTATCAATTTTATGCCCATTGACCACCCAGTCCTTGATTTGAACATTGAATCTCAAGTCTTTCATGCCGTCGATGTAGGTTCTTTCCTCACCATCAGGAATATCCATCCCGACAAGGCTTTCACCTATCCTGTGAGGTTTTTTACCGAGCCCTGGGTCAAACCCCCCGATCAACGTGCCGAATTTGACGTTTTCTATCGTCATCTCGTATTTTTGGAGGGGCGTGATGCGGAATAACGCCGGGCAGTAACCCTCGCAGTTGAGGTTTTTAATCTTTAGTCTGAGCGTTCGTGTTGTGTCTATGCCTCCCTTTAACGCGGGAGAGCCACCGATGATGGCGGATGGAACGCAGGTTTGGCTTTTACAGTACCGCGTGTGGATTACGTCGAGGTTTTCTATGGTGACATCCTTGATGTCGCGAGCTTTCCATCCGAGTTGGATTACAGGATCGTTGTGGCATTTCCAGACGGTTACGTTTTTGATTTTTACATTGTTGTGGTAGATTTTTAATGCATCGTCGTTGACGTGCCAGAAGCAGTCGTTGATGTGGCCGGAGTATGCCTGTGGGCCGTCGGTTTGGAAGAACCAGGCGCCGACTTGTTTGTGGTCCACCATCTCCTGTTGGATCGTGCAGTCTTCATCGTGGATGATATGTGTGATTGGGTCCTCTTTTAAGTCGGTTGAGAAGAAGTCGGTTGTGTTGAAGGGTGGGGCATTGAATGTGATGCCTCTACAGATCCATTTTTGGCCGTTGTGGGCGGTTTTGTGCCCGATCATTCTGAGGCTGGTCCCGTCGTCTTTCATGGCTTTGTAGTCTTTGTCGGGATTGGCTTGGTAGGCGTAGTGCTCGCCGGAGATGACGCCGTGGCCGATAGTGCGGAATTCGGACTCTTGGGTTGTGTATTCGAAGGCGCCTTTGATGTATGTTCCCGGTTCTAGGTAGATGATGGTTGTGGTTGGGCTTAATTTGATGTGCGAGTTACCGATGTGACCGTCCTTTTCGAGCCAGTACACTCCGGCTTCGAAGTATAATGTGGGTTTGGGCTCGATGGTTGATGGGGTTATTTTCCCGGGTTTCAATACCTGCGTCGTTTTGGGGTCATCTTTCTTGGGGATTAATTCGTCGGGGATAAAGGGACTGGCGAAAATGCACAGGGCGTTACGCGGTTCGCTGCCGATGGCGTAGCCGCTTCCGACGCATTTGTTGGTGCCATTCGTGGCGTAGCCGAAGGCGTCGTTCGTGAACTCTACAGAAAATCTCCGGCCGTTTCTGGCGGAGTCGTAGGGGACTTTGATGATAACTGTGTGCGGGTCTGGGCTTGAAAGTTCGTAGGAGATGCTGGAAGGGCGGATGACAACACCCTCGGTTCCGTGATGCGTCAGTGGAAAGGCCCAGGTTGAGTGGATTTTAACGTCGACAGCTTGGGAGTATTGGAATTGAGTCCAGGCCA
Source organism: Arthrobotrys sphaeroides (assembly GCA_036971245.1). Classification (NCBI taxonomy): domain Eukaryota; kingdom Fungi; phylum Ascomycota; class Orbiliomycetes; order Orbiliales; family Orbiliaceae; genus Arthrobotrys; species Arthrobotrys sphaeroides. The sequence goes on from JAJTTW010000003.1 coordinate 1,601,674, forward strand.
TGTTTATATTCTGGTCTTCTTCTATACTGATGCCGTCGTAGATTTTGTCCACGGTATTGGGGTCGTCGTCGTATTGGTGGGAGTGGTTGCAGGGGTCGAACATGCGGCCGTTGCCATTTCTGGGGATGGATTCGTAGACGAAGGAGTCCTTGTAGTCTCCGGCGCCGGCGAGGCTGACGGAGACGAGGTATTTGCGGGAGCGGCGGACTTCATCGCGCCCCACGGGGCCGGTTTGGTTTATTTGATTTTTGTTGTGCCACCATGTGTAGAAGGGGGGGTTGGGGGACATATTGATACGAGGGTCTTAAAGTAGGTGGACACCTAGTATATCTTATTAGACTGCGAGATGTCGAGTGCGTATGATGGAAGATAAATGTATAAATATCAAGGGCGTGTATGCTAGAAGACCTGTGCTTCCGATGAGCGGGAGCCCGGGTTTTTATATAACAGAGTCAGTGGTACCCAGGTTCGGCATATCTTCTCCTCCTTCGCCGACTTAGCCGCCAAAACCCCTCCTCTAGCTAGCGCCATGTTTGAACAAAGGGACAGTCGATTTTGCTCATCCCGTTCGAGCTAAATGCGCTATAGATGCATAAAGTGAGGTATAATTGAAGGAAGAGCTGCAGAATTGGTGCTAGATGAGTATTCGGGGCGTTGACTTTATGCAGGCTGGTCGGGCTGTTATTGGTAGACGTCGACAAACGGCCAGGGTTTTCGCAATTCGGAGCCCACAAAAGTGAAGGCGTCGCGGTCGGAATTCGTATTTTCAGCCGTAAACTGGGCCCTGGGACGTTTAAATGTTTGCTTCAAAACATCAGCCGTTCCTGTGTGGGTCAACGTGAAAAGCTTGTGACAAAGCTTAGCAAGTTCTTATACAACCCCGCTCTTTCGGTGTACACGGTATAAATGTTCAATTCAAATTACCAGATAGCACCATGATCAATAACGTATATGACCAGGCCTACCGAATGGAATATTAATTCACGGGTACTACCTGGGTGCTCAATATCAATTAACGTGAGGACTTACCGAGAGCTACCGGTCAGCTAGCTGGACGCCGTGGACTGTAACAGTAATCAATTGCTCAATAAAGTCCCAAATACCTAAGTAGGCATGCAAAGTGGTGCACTGAAGGCTCCACAGAACAGGCCCAGATCAAGGTGCACCGCAACGGCCTGTCGTCGGCGGTCGTGCGAGGGTATCCCGGTGCCGGGTGCCAAGCAAAGGGCGTCTTTTATTGGCCCTGTCAAGCGAGACCGAAAGCGGTTAGCGGGTCATGTCAAGGGCTAATCGCGGTTTGTTTGCTAACCAACGACGTCCTTGTCACTGGTCATTTACTTTCAGGCATCCTTCCTGGATCTCAAACTTATTTTTTGTTCTTTGACATTTGCAGGTTCTGGAATTCTACTTTGTTTGGAAGGGTGTCAGGCAACCTGTCCGTTTGGATTGTATCTCGAAGGATTGGGAAAACGGGCGAAGGGACTTTTATAATATGCGTCGCTGTCGATAGCAAAGGGAAACAACCGCCGTTCCGACGCGACTTTTTGGTTCCGGTTGGAATAAATCACAACTGAGGAGACATCCAACGGCCATCGCATCGCAATCGCATCGCAATCGCATCGCATCGCACGGTCTGGCATCGAACAGGTGTAGTCTACGGGTGGTATTGATATCGTAGGAAATGTCTAGGTAGCTTTGTAAAAGGGGGGAAATTCGATAGAAAGCAGAACACACAGCCATGGACGGGTACAATCACGGCCACCCGGGCTACCATGGCTACCCCCAGCAGCCGGCCCGCCAGCAGCAGCAGCAGCAGCAGTACGCCGGTGGTGCCGGTGCCGGTGGTGCCAGACCCCCCCACGGCCTCCCTCATGCCCCCCCTCATGGGCCCCCTCCGCACCAGCACCAGCAGGTCGCCCACGCCCCCCCTCAGCAGCCTCATCCCCACCAGCAGCAGCCGTTCTACGCCGCCCAGCACGCCGGATACAACTACAACTTCAACTACATTCCTCCCTCGATGAACTCCTCCTCCTCTCCATCTCCTGCATCCTACCCTTCGAACCATTCATCCCACCACATCATGCAGCCTCCCGCCGGTTACCCGTCCCACGGCCAGTCGCCGTTCTCTGGCCATCCGATGCCTGCTTCTGCCTCCCAACCACCACAGCAACAGCAACCCCGCCAGCAACAGACCTACCACCAGCATCACCAGCAGTACAGCCCGCCCGCCGCTGCTCCCAGCTACCACTCGACCGCTCGCTCCTCGTCCTCGTCCTCATCCTCACCCCGCTACAACCCCTCCCCCTCTCACTACTACCAGCAACCTCGGCCACACCACCCTCAACCTCCACCTCAGCAGCATCGCCAGAGCAGCTATCCTTCCCACCATCCCTCTGGCGGCTCTGCTTCTGTATATAATCCTACCGCTCAGAGCTCCATCTCCAAGCACATCCAGGCTCCTACTACCCTGGACGAAGCCCTCCAATTCACTCCTCTGGCTTCCATACAGCCGTTCCATGGACGTGAGTAATCCTTGCCTCCTTCATAGCCTGTTATTTGCTAACTTCGCTCCGGAATCCCCATCAGACATCATACCTATTCCTACCATAGACGCATCTGCCCTCGCTGCGAAGTCAGAGCAAGTCGGTAGGAAGCTTCTCAAAGACTTCAATAAGCTTGATCCTATGTCCAAGCGATTCAGGACTGCCACCAGCCATATCAGCGGGTGCATCAACAGCACTATTGAGAAAAAGGGTCTCCAACTGTACGTTGTTCCCAAATGCTTTCCGAGAATCTAGCTTCTCATGTAGCTCCTCTTTGGCATCTGCTTACAGCTCTATATCCTCGTAGAGAGTTTAAGAAATCAAAGCTTGGATCTTCTGCCAACAGTACTCCCAAAGTACCCCTTGAGGACTTGCTTCAGAATTCCGGACTTGGGTTGTTCGAGACTGCTGTTCTCCATAAGCTTCCTGCGTATAACCAGAAGCCCTGTAAGTACCAAAGGACCCTTCCTTCGATGTCTGAATTATCGATCATTAACGCTCGTTCTTCCTCCTTTTAGCTAAGAGGACCCCTCTTTCCACCCTGGAGGACTCCCAGCAATCCTTGAACCAGCCATCTGCTTCACCACCACCCAAGGCCAAAACTCCTTCGAAGCCACCCAAGACCAGCAGCCACACACCCTCCACTCATAAAAAACATCCACCACCGACACCACTATCGCCAATTCCCCCTCCAGAGGTCTCGGCTCCCCGTTCCAACTTCTACATCGAAGTCCCACCTGTTTCCTCTCTCCCATCCTCTCAAAGCAATATCAATGGCTACGATAGAGCTGTAACACCGACACAAGTGCAACAGGAGCGGGATATTACGCCCGTGAGTAGGGTAAAATCGGTACCATCGGATCGCCATCCAACCGGCCAACTTCTCGCGGCGATAGTTCTGCCACCGCCCAAGGAAGGCTTCACACCGGCGGACTACGCCACACACGAGGAAGCAGACTCTCGGATAGTTGTCTCCAACAATTTCAAATCCCGGAAACGCCGCAAAATCGGGGACCAGGACGAGCACGAAGCTCACGTCGCCAACGTTGATACTCGAGCCAAGGCTGAGTCTGCCGTTAACAACCTCCAGGCTCTGCTTATCAGAATATTCGAGGACGAGGATAACCTGCAACCGGATACTTCTGGGAACATTCTCGCAACATCTTCTGGAGCCTTCATACCTCCTGGAGCTCTGGGATACTCCGTCGAGGCAACTGGCCAGTGCCTCTCCATCGGGACCCAGGTGAAGCTCGACCACGCGATTCGCCAGGTCACCCTATACAATCGTTTGGATAGGATGGACCTTGACGACCTCCTACGTCTCTTGAAGACGTGCGATAACACCTTGAAAGCTGCTGAGAACCTGGATGTTAAAATTGATGAGGACGTTGGTACTTCTTCAGCCGTAGGAGGGCCCGTTTCGGAATGGGATCGAAAAATCGCCTTCGCGGAGAACTCGGTCAAGACCTGCAGGACCATCCTTCGCGTCATGAATGGTGGACGCCAGGAGAAACAGCTGTACTCCGAAGAGATTTTGACCTCCATCCACAATGTCATCAAAAATCTCCTTGAAGGATCAATCGTTCCTCTCGTGGCGATTCGATCTGATAAGGATGATGCTTTAAAGGCTGTCATGTCTAAGAAGAAGCTTCTTAGGGACCTGTTGCAGGACACCACAAAGATTCTCAAGCTGTTGACACAACTAATCTCAAACCAAGAAGTCACCGAAGATTTCTTGATCAAGATGATCTATACGTCGGTCACCTTGGTCTTCATCGATAATGCCACGAACGACAAGGACTCCGTGTTTGGTGTGAAGAAAGTGGAGGGTCTTCGCTTGGCCGCGATGAATGTTCTCGCAAAGATCTTTGCGAGGTATCCCGATCAAGGGGATGGCATCATCAACGAGGTTCTCAGCAACCTGGAGCGGCTACCGGTCGGACGCCAGAGTGCCAAGAACTTCCAGATCCCCGGAAATGAGAGTATTCAGCTCATCAGCGCCTTCATGATGAATCTTGTACAATCGGCTGGAACGTACCACGAACGGACGACTGGTCCAACAACTAGGGAGACGGCAGACTCCGACGAAGAGATGGCTAATGGCCACTCCGAAGGCGCGGGTCAGAATAAGCCTCACTCCCAGGACGGGGAGACCATCGTCTCAAGACTGGAAGAAGTCATTATGTGTCCAATGAAGACTGCGCAGGAGAAGACCGCATACGTCACATCGTATATCGTCAACAGAGCCTTGAACACGACTAAATCCTCAGATTCGAGCAATTCGAGGAACTTGTTGGACCTCATGGTCGAAGATTTCCTCGAGGTGCTCGATAACCCTGAGTGGCCGGCCGCTGAGCTGTTCTTGAAAATAATATGCATCAAGATGGTATGTCCGCCCCCCAGAACTATCGCCTGCCAGATTACAACTGACAATTCGTTATAGATCCAAACGGTTGATGATTCAAAAGCATCTGTTCCCGCTAAATCCGCCGCATTGGAGGTCTTGGGGAAGCTTGGATCAAAGATCAGTTCGCTATTCAGCCATCTTAAAAAAATGCATGGCGATAAAAACCCACCCAGCTCTACAATCGATGGAATCCTTTCGATGATCACCGACAACTACATTGAATACCACACGAACACCGATGGTAAAGCCGGCCACGAACTCAAAGAGGAACGAGATGCTATATTTCGTAAGATGGTGTTGTGGAAAGGACCCTTCCGGATGGTTCTGGAGCACCTTTGGGAAAAAGACCAGAAGGAGGACGCCGATAATCTGCAGGTATGGTTGTTCACCCCCCAAGCGAATTTCAACTGCTAACTAGTGTCTTGGTAGACCGCCTGGGGTTTCTTTGCATCCGTGTGGGCAAGCAGACTCGTCTCAGGATTCCAGCAATCCCAAGACGTGGATGCCGCGGTGGCCTCGGATATCGCCCACATCTGTGATAATTTGTTGAAGATGATAACCGAGCGAGAGTGGTACGATGAGGATGAGGAAGTGTATTACCCCCAATCCCTGCCCTCGCAATACGATTTCCCCGCTAACTCTCTGCAGGAACACGTATAAGCACAACCTAGCCACTCAAATGCAGATTAGGCAAGCCTATCTGCTCACAGTTCTGGCCGGGGATTTCTGCAGCCATAGACTCCTCATCCTAGCTAGGCTGATCTTCAGTATAGGCGGAGACCAGACCTCCGCTCGCAGCAAAGGTCTAAAGGCGTTGATGAACATTGTGGAGCAGGACACTTCTATCCTTGAGGATAAGGGACTCATTCCGACTCTTCTCGACAGATGTAAAGACGCCTCTCCGTCAGTTCGAGATTCCGCTTTGGATATTATCGGCAAGTGTCTCAATCTCAAACCGGAGCTTGAACCACGAGTTCTGCCTACAATCTGCACGAGGGCGCATGATATGAACATTCCCCTTCGTAAGAGGGCAATCAAGTTACTCCGTGAGATATATCCTAACACGAGCTTCCCGGAGCACAAAGTCGACATTGCGAAGTGCTTGCTCATGAGGGTTGTGGATCACGAGGCCGCCGTGGCAGAGCAAGCAAGGAAGTCGTTCGAAGAGTTGTGGATCAATCAATCTTATCCTCAGCTTAAGGACGGCGAAGATGGCGAACTCAGTCTCAAGGGCAAAGTCATCATACGGGAGCGGGTCGAGGTCATAACCAAAGTCGTCACCACCAACGAGAAGCTCGATGCTCCACTCAGCAGTTTGATCCAGTTCCTCCTCGACCCAGAGAACAAGCAAGTGGAACAAAATTCGAAGGTCTGCAGGTTGATGGTACAGGCTCTCTTCGATGATCTGATCGACTCGGCAGGCAATGACGAGGATAAACCGCGACGCCAGAGCGTAATGCGCACCTTGGTCGTTTTCGCGAGAGCCTCGGCAAGCCTCTTTAAAGTTGACCAACTCGACATTCTAAAGCCGTACATCAAGAACTTGAGTTCCACGGACGACATGGCCATCTATAGATCTGCGATTGTGATATTTAGATGCGTTTTGCCGGGCCTTTCCGCCGCCCATTCAAAGTTTCTGGAGGATGTAGCGACGGCTTTGCTGTCCAACGTCTCGAAGCTTCCTATGACGGAGCTGCAAGAAGCTATCTTCTGTCTGTCTGAGATCAACAAGTCATACGACATCAGTGTTCGACTTATTGCGGTTTTCTGCTCGAGTTTCAACATCCTGAAACCGTACTTTACCGTTGATACTGGTAAACTCGAGCCCCCAGTCGTAAGGAAGATATCTCGGTTGATCTGTATCGTCGGTCTTGTTGGCAACTACTGTCCTCTCGAGCGCTATAGCAAAGAAATACGCGCCCGTTTCGCGAAGACGAATCTCACGTTCAAAACACCCAGTGTCTCCGAGTTCATCGTGGATACTATGCTTCGCTTCGCAAGCGAGAATGCTGACCCGAGTGTCCGTAAAGCCGCACTCGAAGCGGTGGGGAACGTCGCCAAGAGTCACCCTGAGCAATATATGAGACCCGCGGTCACCGGTGCCTTTGAAGCAGTTTTCAAATCGGACCAGAAGGATTTCAAGTCTTTGGTCTTGAAGAGTTTATACGACTTTTTGAGTACCGAAGAAAGAAGTTCGGAGGAAGCACTCAAGAAAGGCAAAGCTCCTGCGGCGTCGAAGGAGAGTGTCGCTAGCGCGGATTATGATCCTGGGAGATTGACTGGTGCTAGTACGGCGACCTCGAGAGACGGTGTTTCTACGGCCCTCGCTCAGACATTTTTGCACTATATCGTCAATATCGCGCTGAGTGCTGTTGATGATTATGGGTACGCCGCTGTGGAGCTCACTGGCTCAGTTCTGCGGCAGGGACTGGTGCATCCGAAGGAGTGCACACCTGCTCTGGTAGCTCTGATGACTTGCCCCGATCCGAGAATCGAGAACGTAGCGAAGAGGGAGCTCAAGACGTTAGCCCAGAAACATGAAAGTATAGTTGAAAGGGCGTACATGGAGGGTTTCCGATTGGCGTTCAAGTACCAGCTTGAGGTCGTCGAGTCAGAAGATGGTGCTGACCCCACCACTTACAGTTCTAAGCTCGCCAATCTCTACACCTTAACCGTCGCCAGCCGGAAAGTGAAGAAGAAGTTCCTAGGGAACCTGCTAGCTGCGCTGGACTTTGAGCCTAATAAGCTTCAAGTGTCCGCCATCCCGTCCCACCTAACGTATACGCGGTTCGTGTTACAAAACCTGGCTTACTTCGACTACGTTTCCGTTGAAGACGTACATCAAGTCGCGTCTGGCCTGGAGAAGATCGTCGGTAACATCGGCGCTACGGTGGTCCACCAGATCGAAACGGATATTCTTCAAATTAGCCTCGAGAATGCGGAGCCCACAAAGCCTATTGATCCACTTGTGAAGAGGCGGTTGTGTATGGCTTCTGTGATATTGAATATGTGCTGGAATACCCGGACGTATCTGCGGAAGTTGTATGGGGTTACGACCGAAGTTATGATGAAGAAGGCTAAGAATACCAAGGAGTTGACGAAAGCTCCGACCAGGGTTGTGGGGATGGGAGGTAGGAGCCTGTGGGACGAGATGGGAGAGCTTATGGCGACGCTAGAGAGTGATGTTGGGATGGATAATCAGTTCCGAGAGGTAAGCACTCCCAATTCCGGTTGTTGTTTTTTCGGGCATGTGCTAATCGTTGTGACATCCGTAGTTCGTGGAGCTTCTCACCGTCGATAATGAGTTCAAACGTATCGCCGAGCATGAGGATGACGACCTTTTCGGAGGCGCTGGCGGTGAGGATGACGACGACGAAGATGGTGCAGGAGGCGGAGGAACAGATGCAACCCCCCATCGTGCTCGAGGTAGACCCCGAAAACGCAAGACTGGAATGACGCCACCGCCCCAGCATAAACCTAAGAGGAGAAAGAAGAAGGGCGACGGCTCACCCGGTGACGACGGCGGCGGAGATGACGGCGACGATTAGAAACCGTCGACGTCATCGAAGAAAGTCGTCACAGTGGAGGGGAGAAGGAAGAAGAAGGTTGAGGTTGAGAGTGAGATGGAGGATACTGATGAAGATGAGGAAGAGAAAGAGGTGTGCAAACCAAAGGTCACAACGACGAGAACTGGTCGTCGTATTTCTGCCCCGGCTCGGCAGCTAATGAGTCAAGTTGCCCCGGGGACACCAACACCTGAGCCTCGACGAGGTAGTAGGAGGAAGACGATTGAGGGTCCTTTCGCCGAGATAGCGGTACTCGAGGGAAGCGAAAGGAAGAGGGCGCGGAAGGGAGCGAAGTAATCTTTTCTTTCCTTTCCTTTACAACTTTCCTTTCCACGTCTTTGGTTCTGTATCCAACTCCTTCCTGATCTGTTTTCAACGACTTATGCCTCAAAACCTCTACGACTTAACATAACAGGTAGAATCTCTATCTGGAGGGTTTGGCCTAACCCCACCCCCTTTCTTTCCATTGTCGTTTTACACTAATAAAGCTACTGATTGCGGTAGATTGTACTTTTAATACTTACCCCCGCTACCCCTCTAATTCGTGTTTTTTCTGTACCAATCCCACCACGGTCTGTCTTCCTAAACGCCTTACTCATGGAGAAGAGGTTTTTTCAAAGATGTCTCCCTGGTTATTACTCTTTGTTTTTCCGCTACTACGCTCTAAAGAACCAAGGTCATGCTTTCGTTTCAGTTAGATGCATTTGATAGGGCGTTTTGATGGGAATTGTTTTTTCTTTCTTCGTCTCGAACTCTTGAAGTCTTTGAGGAGATTGTTTTGTAACATAAAATTATTGGTTTTAAAGGTGCTGGGAGATGGTATTTTGCAATTGAAAGACTGGTTGGTTTGAGAACTGGTATTATTGTTACAATTATTTGGGATATGTGAATGTTTGAAACTTTTATACCCAAGTTAATTTGTGAGGGTTGTGATTGGGATTCTTCGTAGATGGTGGTTTTTGCCTAGTAGGCTCCGCTTTAAATTTTCTATCTTGATCGTTATGGTGGTTTTTTGTTTTTGTTTTGAAGCGCATGAAACGAGATATTAGGGTTTGTCTGTAGTGTGGCCACGAGGGTAGGAGCGATTGTGTCGGAAATTTGTATCAAGATTATCAGATGGATGGTCATGGAATTCGTTACATTGATGCATCGCGAGATGGGCGTGCGTATATAAATGGCTTAGGGTACCCACTTGCTGTGATATTCTCACGAGTATATACCATAAAAAATTAACCTATTACCTGACTGAGCGTCCAAATAGCACGGGAGAGCGATTTATCCACCATGAAGCCAACTAACTCCCGGGTCTCTTCCTCGCGTCCGGCGGAGGATCAAAATGGTAAGGCCGATGACCGAAATAACACTGCCCCGACTTCTTCATACCTTGAAGCAGTGAAAGCTATACTGTACCAGTTTGGGTTAACGTGCGACGCCGGCAAAGCGAGTTATTTCAGAATGCTGGTGGGAGGGTTAGGTTCTATTACGGTGATAGCAGCGCTAGAGAAGTGGATAGATCTACCGGCCATCGGGGCCCTGGTGTGGGTGATCGTTTGGGGTGTTGGTTACTGGATCTTCGTGCCGGGGTTACCGTATCTGGCGGTATTCATTATGGACCTTCGGAGGTCTTGGAGGGAATAGTGGTTTTGTTCGGGGCTGTTGGATTGATTTCTAAGGAAAGTGGGACTAGTTAGGATGACGGGTGGTGGAGGCGTGTATCCATGATTTTCTGGTTGAGTTGGTAGACAGTGCAATAGTGGGGGTAGTATGCGTATTTAATCTGGCATCGTATGTCTTCGTACGTTAGGTAGACTGTATTCGGATATTTAAAAGATTTCCCATTATTCTTATGGCTCGAGGTTGTGCCGTCTTTCGATTCCGTCTTTATATCAATTCTAAGCGATTCAGCTACACCGAATGTAGGCTGTGTTGTTTGTGTGGTATTTTGCTCACAGAAACCTGGAAAACCTCGAAACTCGAAACTTCGATGCAAACCTCATCCAAAGCAGTTCCGAACCCCGGCGTGCATTCGACCCTCCCCACGTTATAGCCCCGCCATATCGGGATGGCAGCCCCGCTATCGTTCTTACGGCCATCAGCGGTCTTCAGGGTCCTCGAGCGACTTCCATTAGCATCATCCACTCACAGATCGATACCCACCCGTCGATGTCTTGCGACCTTTGCCCCGCGACCTCATCGGGTCGGTCCCACCTCGAGATTCGCGGTACCACTTTGCCAGCGACGATGTTATAGTGACTCGAAAAAGGAGGGCAGCGAAGGGCCTGAGCAGGATCAATTGGGCTCGGTGACTGAGGAGGCATCACAGATGGCTGAGATCATGGGGGAGGAAGGCGTGAATTTGGAAGAGTTCGGGACGCCGGCTAGTGAGGTATGAGAATACCCGTCGCTTCGTGTATCTGGCCAATTGGGCGTTCTGGCGGTAGTGGACCGTTCTACGGCCGTTTTTGGTGCAGGTTGCTCACATATACGCCGAATTGTTAGATCTTTAAGCGCGAAAACGACGTCGAAAACGCCCCGGAGGTCGTCAAGCAGGACCTGAACACCCCCACCAGCTCCCTCCTCTCTCCGGAGACAACCGCCATACTTTTCCCACCAGACGCACTCTCCGAGTTCCCAAACCCCACCCCTAAAGCCGTCATCCCGCCTTACCGACCCGCGATCCCGTTCATGCCAATCCCTGCCCTGCACAGCATCCATCATCGAGAACACCCGCTCCTACGACAGTTAACCCCTTGCTTCATGAAGCACGGCGAGCTGGCAACCGCTCAATCGACAGTGCAGAAGATAATTCAGATTTTACGTACAAAACCCGCGCCGCGACAGGGGAAATACCCGTTGGTCCCCAACGCCCCGGATCTGTCATTACTCCCTGGTGATCCGGTAGCATATCTCCAAACGGCAATCGACTCCGTAGCGCCCTTGTTCAAGCTCAAGAGCACCAAAGGTTCCGGTGGTAGCGTGGTTCAGACGCCTGTACCTTTGCCCGTGAAGACCAGACGGAGGAAAGCGTTACAGTGGATGCTGCAGGCGGCGGATGGGAAGAAGAGGTTGAAGTCTTTACCTGAGAGGTTTGCGGAGGAGGTTGAGTCTGTGGTTTTGGGGACTAGTACTTGTTGGGATAAGAGGCTGGCTATTCATAAGCTTTGTGTGACGAATCGTGCGAACGTCTCGACGAATCCGGGAAAGAAGACTGGAAGGAAGAGGTTGGCGAGGTGAAGTGGGTTTTTTTATATTCTTCGTTTTCAACCTCCTTCCTTGTATATTATAATCGATCGTGAGGGACTGTTGTTTGTACATACACATGAAACCCAAATTGAATGAAGGACGCTCGTGCAGTGTCGTCTTGGAGTTTTCAATGGACCGGTCACAGTTAATTTAGAATGCGAGATATATCCGATAACCCAGGTATATTTTGTATTGTGATAATACGATTATGCAACATCTGCGTTCCAGCTTCGTAATACACTGCTACCATACCATAAAAATGTTTGAATACCCTATGTGATGACTGTAAAGACCAAATCCCGTCGTCGCCACTAACACCGATAGAAATGAAGAACGTAAATATGCCAAATCTTCCCCAAAGTAGTCTCCATTTATGGAGACTGGATAACCCTCCGCCTTGCTATCTTGGTAGCCTTACGCACCCTCAGAAAGTGCGAGAATACCGCAATGAGAGCTGTTGGTATCCTCCATAATCTTCCCAACAACGGTCCTCACATCCTCGCTAGCCAACAGGTCCTCCTCAGAAGTCTCCACGATCTTCCTCTCGCCAGTCCTGCTTCCGTCCATCTCATACACACCGCCGTCGGTACCCCTGACAAAAGCGATGTAATGGTAATCAACCTCCGCCTCAGCATCCGGTGCCGTCGTCTCCCCGGCCTCGGCAGCCTCCTTATGAGCAGCTGCCAAACTGGGAGACTTAATCAACAACTCCGCACGAGCATACGGATCCAACGGCTTCGCCTCCTCAAGCAGTGTTTTGAGGTTCGATCCATCTTCCAAATGCTTTTCCGCCACAGTACCGTTAAGCACCGAATGCAACAAGGCCATGAGACCGCACGCGTTTTTGATGGTTTGCTTGATGTACAGAACTGGCCCTTCGACTTTACCTTCGGCGTAGAGGTGGTTGTTTTGCTTCGATGGGTCGTCGGTGGTGGGGAAGATTAGGATTAGAGCGTGGACGGGACGGGGGATGAAGGAGAGGAGGTCTTTGTCGGTTAGAGAGTAGACATCGGAGAAGGAGAGGGCCTTTGAGAGGCCGAGTTTGTGGGCGAGGGAGTTGAAGGTATCTGGGTCTGTTGATTACATTGTTTGTTAGTTCTGCTGGTTTATTTTATGTGGAATGTGTATGGTGGGGGGTGTGGAGGGGGTAGAGAGCGTGACGTACTGGATTCGAGAGGGATGAAGGCGACACGCTTGGTTTCCGACATTTTTGCAGATGTTGAGCTTTGTAGAGCTGTAGACACGGGGGAATACGGTGTTTGAAGGTGTTTCTTTGGTTTCCGGAGCTGTTTGAGGTATTCGGCGTGGATGGCGGGACGCGTGAGGTTGCTGTCGAATGTGGATGCCGAGAAGGCGGAGTCAGCGGGATCTTATAACAATCAAGCACTACCACTGGACTACGAGTAGGATTCCCAACACACCGTGGGGAAAGAACCAAAAGTAGGATCTTGAATTTCTAGGATCTCGATTGGAACCTCGGAGTCATTTCAGGCGCGAGCTGACGAATTGTTCTTGTTCTTTTTCGCTTTTGGCGCCGTCAAATGCGCGGGCTCTATAAGGCTAAACTATAACGGGGGTATACATCCTTGGAAGTCATACTCATACATCCTATCTACAACATAATATTATATAATCTCTGGGACTTCTCGAGCTCTCCGCATCTTGGCTGGCCTCGGCGTGGGTGGGCGCATCCTAAAATATCGGGGCTGATATCGAGTATAACGATATACTCATGTTTAACCCCAAGTACCGCCGCCGCCACCTCTTCCTTGCCGCCTCTGTGCTGACAATCTCCAGTCGTCGCCGTCCGAGAATCTATTGTACAGCGGCTGGATCTTTTCGTTCCTCTTCCTCTTACTCAATCTATCCGTCGGTGCCACTCTGAAGAATCTGGGTGCTGCGTCAACGAGCCACTGTGAAAATAAAAAACAACCGTCAGCCCAATGTTCAACGATTTTCGGGATGGAAAAGAAGGATGAGGGTTTGGGAACATACCTTGGGCTCAATGGCTGTCGTGCAGTGCATGTACTCCTTCGTCGTCAGCACCAACTCGTGATAGATAACATGTTCGGCAGGCTTCCCAAAAAGCGCTGAGCTGGGGTGCATGTACACCGGTGTCCCCTCAGTCAGAGTCTTGTACCCTTCAGTCGGGTCTTTCCGTGCTGCATGTTTGAAGAATCCAGTGCAGAGCGCCTGTCGGACTTTCATGGTATTCCGCCCGCAGCTGATGATCCGGTTATTGTACCTCTCCATGATGGACACCAATTGCTGTCGTACATCCTGAGCCCGACGCATCGACCGAGCTTGAATGAAGTTTTCGAAGCACCAGGGGCTAGAAAAGTTGTTCTGCTTCCACGAGTTGTAGACGTTCAGGAACGTCAGATGGTCACCGTGGGGGTCATGGAACTTGGCTTTCTTCTGATCCGCCTGCTGTTGTTTCTCTTTGGGTCTGTAAAAGACTGTCTGAACTTGCAACATAGCCACAATGGTGAGCATCTCGTCGGAGCACCCCATATCCACGGAAGCAATCAAAACTTTGCTGAGACCCGGATCCATGGGGAAATCCGCCATTTTCCTTCCCAGGCGTGTAAGGAGACCTTCGTCATCCAGCGCCCCAAGTCCGTAAAGTTCCTCCAGAGCGTTCAACATGGTGTTCGTCGGTGGCGGATCCATGAAATCAAAGTGCAGCAGATCGTTAATACCCATGGCTTTCAGCATCAGGATGGTATGCGCCAAATTCTGACGCTGAATCTCAGGAATCGACGACGGAAGCATTTCACTCTGGAAAGCAGCCTCAGTGTATAATCTGTAACACTTTCCAGGGCCTGTACGGCCGGCACGTCCAGCTCTTTGTTTAGCTTGCGCTTGGGAAATCGGGGTGACGACGAGAGAGTCCATTCCTAGCTTGGGATCGAAAGCGTTCTGCTTGACAAACCCGGGATCTACGACAAAGTAAATCTGGTCGATTGTGATGGAAGTCTCGGCGATATTGGTGGCGATAACCACTTTCCTGCTTCCAGGAGGCGCCGGCTCGAAAATCCTACTCTGCATTTCGGATGGTAGAGCCGAATACACGGGTAGGATGATGAGTTCGGGTACGGAAGGGCCTAGAGCTTTCATCCGCTCGTAAAGAATCTCGCAAGCAGTGTCGATTTCTTCCTGACCGGTCAAGAAAACCAGAATATCACCGGGCGGTTCCGACAGATGAATCTGCATGACAGTAATCAAGGCGGCATCGAGATAATCCGATTCTGGCTCCTTGGTATACAAGATTTCCACAGGGAATGTACGACCAGGGATGGAGAAAATCGGACACTCATTGAAGTAGTGTGAGAATTTCTCGGCATCCAGAGTCGCGGACGTTACAATGACCTTCAGATCCGGCCTTCTCTTGACGGTTTCTGCGGAGTTGTTAGTATATAAAGTCGATTGTTTGGGGATCCGTGTTACGTACTCTTGAGAAGACCGAAGAGAACATCAGTCGCGATTGTTCTCTCGTGGGCCTCGTCCAACATGATCACCGAATACCTCTTCAGATCCGGATCTAAAAGGATCTCTCTTTGAAGCATACCGTCCGTCATGTACTTGATCTTTGTCTCCGGGCTTGTACAGTCCTCAAAACGGATGGTGTATCCAACTTCCTGGCCAAGTTTACACCCGACTTCTTCAGCTACACGCTTTGCGACGGACATAGCCGCCACACGTCTAGGCTGCGTACAACCAATGATACCGCGATCCCCGTACCCTGCCTCAGCGAGGTACTGAGTCATCTGTGTCGTTTTCCCAGACCCTGTATCTCCGATAACTATGAGAATCTGGTTATCGTTGAGGGCACCGAGGAATTTGTCCCTAAGGTGGAACACGGGAAGGGATTCTCTCTGCTCCTTTATAGACAGAGTTGTTCGTCTCCCATAGCTTTCACTCTTGCCCATCATAGCCTGCTTCCACCCCGGTACATCACCCGTTTTCGAGACTTGGTTTCTGATGTCAGCAGCGAACTGTCGCTCGCCAGCCATGGGATCGTTCCATTGGGCCTCAAGGTCGACCTTCTGGGTGGCCTCGGCCGCTGCGTCCTGCTGCTGCTGTTGTCGTAACTCTCTTCTCTCTTTCGCGAGAGTAGTTCCAGACATAGCAGCACGATTCATTGATCCGTCCGGCGCCTTCACCACACGAATAGGCGACAATTCCAAACTTTGTTTCGTTTGTCCGGCGAGGAAAGGTGGTTCGTCCTCTCGAACCTCGATATCCACGTCCTCTTCCAACTCGCCGCCATTCTCTACCTCATCGTTAACAACGTCGATATCGGGGTAATCCTTAGCGCTGAGCGCTCCAGAAGCGATAAGTTGTTTGATTTCCCATCTCTCGGGTGATGTTAGTCTCTTTTTGCTCCTTCCCTTTCCTTCATCGTCATCCTCGAACACTGGAACTTCCTCGTGTGCACCGAATCTTCCAGACAACTTAGAGGTATTCGCCCCTGTCCCTATTCTTTTGCCGGGAATCAAATCCCTTCCGGTTTCCTGATCAACTTCTTTCATAGACAGCCCGATCCGGTTCCCTTCAATCGAGATAACTTTCACTTTCACAGGCTGGCCCCGTGACAGCAGGTCCGAAGGATGGTTGACTCTCCCCTGGTTTTGTATCGCAGAAATGTGTACTAAACCATCGACTTTCCCTTTCACCCCTCTCAAGTTGACGAATGCTCCAAAGTCTTTGACCCCGGAAACAACACCATCGTACACTTTGTAGATAACCGGTGCGTCGTCTAATTCTTTTGCCGGCGGCCGCCTAAACTCGTCGTCGTCCCCGTAGTCATCATGTCGCCTACCCCTTCTCTCTTTCTCCCTTCCCCCATTCCTTCCGTACCGGTCGTAGTCACCGTCTCTCCTCTTCGGACTGCGATCTCTCCCGCCGTAGCCCGGGCTCCGATCTCTACTTCTCCGCCTACTCTTCCCATATCTCCCGTCCCTATCATCCCTGATAGGGCTCGGGCTCCTCGTGCGCTTTCTATTCCTCTCCGCCCTAACCTTGCCCTCTAAACTTTCCAACAGCGCCAGGGTATCATCGATTGCATCCGGTTCCTCCTTTTTCTTTGCGCTCTTTTCGCCAGCTACCTTCTCCGCCTTTTCGTACTCAGCTTTCCACGGCGCGTCATCTGCGTCTGGTAATGCTAGACCTTTAAAGACCCTTGACTTCTTCTCCAAATCTTCGAAAGCGGATAATCCGTCCATATCATCATCTCCGTCATCATCTCGCTTTTTCTTCCCTTTGTTCTTGTGCCGTGGGTGCATGGTAAGGATTAACCGATCGATAGATTCCGCCAGCGAGTTTGGGAACTCGACGCCCATGGATGTAAGCCGGGACTTGAAGTCGGGGAGAGAGGTAGCGTCATTATGGAGGTTTATGATGAATTCGGCGAGAGTTTTGTCGTTTCTGTAGAGAATATGTTAGTAACTGATGATGAAGAACCGGGCACTTGAGAGATTGGATGGGAAACACGTACATTCCCAAGTGATTTGTCAACTCGGTGGTAATCATCGAGACGAGCGAGAGCAGCTCGAGGCTCTGGATGTCCTCCATTTTGGGAGATGTGGACAATACCAAAAGCCCGAGGCGGCGAAAACGGTCGATGGTGAAGAAGTTGGAAAAGTCGTGACTTCTTTGATTCGAGTGAGTCGCAAAAGAGGCTTCTTCTTGTTCATGCTTCGGCCGGCGCCAAGACATTTAAACGCGACCGGAACCACAACCACAACGCATTCCGTGTGATGGGACCAGCTTACCCTTGTTCTGCTCGAGCTTCGTATTCCACGTCGTCATGATCATGACCCCCCGGTAAAACGGCACCAATTGTCACATCTTCACGCCATGCCCGTCGAATTCCTAGGCAAAGTCGTCTCGGAAGGCACCTCTTCGGTTCCGTACTTGCCGACGATACTCCGTATCCTACCATGGGCGGTCTTAATCTACGCCCTCCGCTGGTTCTTCGGCGGGCAGTCGAACAGGGTTGAGCGGGTGATGCACGGGAAGGTGGTCATGGTCACCGTAAGTTCCAAATGTCCTCGGCTTTTCTTTATCCTTTTATGATATCACGTCGTTCTGGATCATGGGAGCTTACATCTATCTATTCACACAATCTAGGGTGGTACATCCGGCCTCGGAGCAGCCATAGTAGACGACCTCGCCTCAAAGGGTGCCCAAATCGTGCTTCTCGTCCGCTCAACCCACGACTCGTGGTTAATAGATTACATCTCCGACCTTCGAAAACGGTACAAGAACAACCTAATCTACGCCGAAGAATGCGATCTTTCATCTCTTCACAGCATACGTTTATTCTGCACGGCCTGGCTGGATAACTCCCCTCCTCGAAGACTGGATAGCATAGTTCTTGCCGCCGGTGTTATGGCTCCACCGTTTTCTGCGAGAGAGGTCACAAAGGATGGGGTGGAGGCTCATTGGGGGGTAAATTACCTCGCCTACTACCACTTTTTGACTCTGATGATGCCTGCGTTGAAGGTGCAGCCGCCGGATAGGGATGTTAGGGTTCTGGTTGCTACTTGTGCGGCTTATATGCTCGGAGAGTTGGACCTTAATGATCCTGAGTTTCTGGAGAGAGGGTATCCGGCTAGAAGACCGTGGTTGGCTTATGGGGCTGCAAAGATCGCTGTTATGGCGTTGGTGGCGGAGGTGCAAAGGCAGTTGGATGAGTATAAGAGGCCGGACGGGTTACCTACGAATGTGAAGATTTGGAGTATCGATCCGGGGATTATGAGGAGCCCGGGGAGTAGGAGGTGGCTGTCGCTTGGGAGTTTGCTGGGGTTGTTGGGGTATCTGGTTACTTGGCCGCTATGGTGGATCGTGTTGAAATCGACGGATGAGGGCGCGCAGGGGTTCTATGCGGGGCTGTACGACCCGGAGTTGGGAAGGGGGAAGGGAGGGGGGCTGATTAGGGAGTGCAAGGTTTCACCGTATGTATTCTTCATTGGAGGATGGTGAAGGGTGTGCTAATATTTGGGGTATAGGTTTCGGAAACCTGAAATCGAGAGTGAGGTTCTTGGGCAACAGCTACTGGAGATATCGAAGGCACAGGTGGAAAAGATAGAGAAGGAAGCCGCAAGGGAGCGGGCGAAGGAGAAGAAGAAGAAAGAGGAGGAAGTAGCCCGGGCAGCTAAAGACTCTAAGGCTGAGGGTAAAAATACCGCATCAAAACCGAAGAAGTCGGGGAGCAAGAGGGTGTCTTTTAGCGACGACCCTGATACAACTGAGGCATCCGCTACGGACACTCCGAAATCAGCGAGCAAGCGACGTACGAAGAAGACATGAATTCTCCAACAATTTGATAGCGATTGATTTTCACAGCCTCACGAAGAATGGTCCACATTTCGCAAACGACCATTTATCCAACATACATTCCTTAATATCTGTTGCAAGCGCGAAGAGCCGTGATCCGCGATGACTCTATTATTGGCGGAAATATCCTAAGAATCTCCCAACGCTATCGATGTTTTGGCCACTACAAACCTCAGCCAGCCCGCCGCGCTGCAGATGCCACGGCCTCACCCTCCGGAGAATAATTCCCTTTCCAACATCCACCCACCGTATTCTAGAAAAGAAAGATCTACCACGTGTCTTTAAATGTCTTCGATCATGGGGGTCGAACGAGACAATGTCTGTGGGTTATAGAGTTATGGTTGGCCGTGGTCATATATCCGGGCTATTTCCGTTATATCACAGGTGTATGGTTTGTTAGACAGCTGCAGACGGACAGACACATTACTTAATCACCAGCCCTCATATATTCGAGTACCGTTACCCGGGAGTTTCAAGGGAACGTGTGTACCTTAGTCGCATATGTCCGACAAGCTACCAACCCCATAATCGACGGGAACTGATTAGTGCGGATCAGATAAAAGATGTGATGGGTAGCAGTTACCACCATGCTGGTTAACAACTTCGATCCCCCGTTATCGGTAAATGCTACTTCACTTTTTCCTTTCCGTTTTAAAACATTCCACTAGACCTCGACCTCGCCGTCTTTACCCAAGTTGTGTGGAGGGAGCAGGAAGACATGTCCACGCAGCGAACGGCCGCATGGAGTATTAACTAACGAAGATCGTGAGTGATTGGCTACACTCTACCATGGGTTTTGCTAAGACCCTTCTTTCGAGGATTCTTAGTTGGTGGGAGCCGGAGATGGGATAGTTCAGGAACGTGCGATATGGTTTTCTTTTTCTTTTTACTTCCGTGAACTTAGTACTTACTTAACCTCGCGCGAGATATTGTTGCGGGTGTGGGAAAAAGGTAATTGAGGTTGAAAGTTACCGGAAAAGGCAAATAACGCCGCACTGATTTTAAAGCTTTTGGCTTGTGCGCTTGTTTGGGAAGGTTTAAGAATGCGCTAGTGTCAATAAGGCTAGAAGGGTGCCTTTTGGGTAGTAATCATTTTTTTCTGCGCCATGTGGCTTGTAGCCTGTGGATTTAGACTGGTATTCCGGCATTGTAATACGTCAGGATGCAGAAAGGAATCCAATTGAAAGGTGATTTTTATCCTGAGGTGATGTCAGAGTCAGGGAAGAGTCAGGGTATCTCCAACGGATTATATTATCGCAAGCAGGCAAGAATGCATTGATGCTGGTTAAGTATTTACAGGGAAGAGTGACAGCATTCCAGTTCGATTAGACGATAGCCAACTCAGTCCTTCAAACTCCATGACTCGGATATCCTGCTTGTCACGATGCAAGGCGGAGTAAGTTTACTAACCGGCCACTTCAGAGTTACATACGTTTAGGCGCTCCATTTAGCCGTTTCAGCGGTAAATACTCATCACGATATCACGATTCGAGCTCATATGAACAAGAAGTCCGATTCCAGTCCACGAGACGAATTAATTCCTCACCATGCAAAAGCAACCCTTGCAAGGCCTAAGGCAAACAGTACCAAGCTGTCCTATCCACATCGCCTTTTTTCGCTAAAGAGATACATGACGTGCGGGTACCCTGTAGACCGAAAGATGGCCGGGGTCAATGCTCCAATCAGAGCATCTGTAGACGAGCGCCCGGTGGAGAACGGGCAGTTCGCATGAAAGCATTCGCTGCCTTTCTCTCTCTCTCTCCTGCAGATGCGGTTTCGCCAAAGGAGAAAATTTGATTATCGGTGTGATATGATCTGTATTGGAGAATACTTTGAGAGGGGACGTTTCATGGATATTGGGATGGGTGTTTGGCTTGTTAAATTTGGAGTTCTGTAATTAATATCCTATGCATGGTATGTACTTAAGTATGCAGTGGGGGATGATTGATTGGGGTAGGTGGTGTGAGCTCTCAAGCTTGCGAGGCTCGATGGACTGGAAAGGTGACGAACAGGCTTTGGCTGCCCTTCTGAGACTGCTTCAGGACCAGGGTTTGGGGTGTCATAAGGCTTGTTTTCTCGATATCTTCGAGTCCTCGATCAGTTACACGCATGTGTAAATGTCGGAATACCGTCTGAGGCTTTTGAATGCTCAATTATAACAGCTTGGTAGAGTATCAGAGAATACAATGTCGCCCAGTCGGTATCACAGGCCAGCTCGAGTGGGACTAGCTGTAGGGCTGGCTAGTATTCACGGCACACATGAAATGCAACTGCGCCCGCACAAAACGTGTAAACAACCACTGAAAAACCCAAATTGATTAATGCCGGTGGCTATTGATCCTTATGCATGTAAGGATCATACATGTGCCTTCAAGGCATATGGCACAAGGGAAGTCCGGCGTGGGTGGAGCGACACCTTTGTTTCCCGCTACGAACTACCGCTTCGATGGCTCCACCAGGAAAAATCGATTTCTTGCCATCCAGCTAGCTAAGAGTATGTAAGTAACCGTTTCCTTGGAATTGACCATCTTTCGACTTTCGATCTCTCCGCTTCGTCCTCTGGTCGTATCTCTTAAGATCTTTTTCTAAAAATTCCCTGCTGCAGGACCGAGTGCTGTTCGCAGCCCATCGCATCTCATCGCAGACCGAACCTGCAAATTTAAAGTCCGACTGGTCGATGGCATCCGAATATTAATCCGACTCGCTCGTTAGATATCAAACAAGCGTGCATATAACCGCATGGAATCGCCCTGGCTGTCGAGTACGACAAAGTGAGCTGGCATCGCATATTCCCGCCGACAAACCGTTTCACTACACCGTCGATGTTTTGCACCGCCTAAAACGATATATAAAAATATATAAAAATCGTATCGATTTAAATATAAATTTTAATTTGTATTCGCAATCTCTTTCCACGGCAGCTGTCGACGCTGTTTATACCATCCTTCGGCTTACCGCGACTGGATCGATCCAGCACTACTCGAGTCGAGCCCACACCGGACAAGCGTGAAAGCTCGGACGGGTCTCTGGCGGGACAAAGTCTGTCCCTTCAACCACTACCGATAAAAAAAAAAAAAAAAAAAAAGGGAAAAAAGAAAAAGGACCCTCTCGCTTTCATTATTCACCGATTCAGTCCCGATCTGGCGATTGAGTTCGGCATCTTGGTGCTTGGGCCAACTTTACTCGAGCTTCGAGGCTTCGGCAGGGTTAACTCTTCGGCGCCACAGGCCCGCAGAACTCAATTCAACCTCAAAGTTCAAATCTAATCGGGAACATTCTAAACTCAGAAATAAAGGAACATCGAATATGCCCTTCTAGGAAACCAATCAAGCTTCGGTCCCTCGTTTATATTTTCCAAAGTTACTTATCCTTCCATGCATCAGGAACATACTTTTTTTTTGCCTTCACACCCACACACCTCCACGCAGGTACCAGCTGAACAGTTCGAGGAGGGCAGGGGGGAAGGAACACCAATCTCCAATATCGCCATTTCCGGCCGCCACCCACGTTTCTAGACCGGATCGCTTATCTCCCGTTTACGGATCTGACCTTTATTCCCTCCCGCCGCAAGAGGTGTCTCGTCGGTATACGACATTCCTCTGTTGGTGTTTCGCTGTATTTGGTGCGTTCGTTCTTGGTTGGCTGGCAGCTGCAGACCGGCA
This sequence comes from Arthrobotrys sphaeroides, assembly GCA_036971245.1. Lineage (NCBI taxonomy): Eukaryota > Fungi > Ascomycota > Orbiliomycetes > Orbiliales > Orbiliaceae > Arthrobotrys > Arthrobotrys sphaeroides. The sequence goes on from JAJTTW010000003.1 coordinate 1,624,439, forward strand.
CACACTCTCTCGCACAAGCCCGCCACCCCGAGGATTTCCGTCGAGGAATATTACGTTACCCTCGAGGGAAAAAGAAGTCAAAGCGAGTGGGAAGATCGAAAAGTGTATCGCTGCATCGTGCAAGAGGAACCGAAAAGCCAGGGGGAGAATCATCCACCCACACGCAGTATCGTTCCACCTGCAATACTCGGGCTATCCCCAGAAAAGCTTGAAGCACCTGCGCAAGGAGACCTCGAAACTGTGATTCCGAAGGTTTAATCCAAGGAAAAATATCGAAATACCCACACTGCGAAATCATCCCCAAGAAAAAAAGAAAACACAAAGTTAGCAATTCCACGGCCTTGGGTGTTCCAGATCGGGTGTGGGGGCTCGTGGTGTCCCCCTCTCAAATGAAGTCTTTAAGATGGGCGACATGCCAGTTGATCCAGAGCTGGCTTCTCTTCCAACTTCGACCGTAAATGGTTCCCATATTTTTACAAATATCCTTATCGACATGTCACGACTGGGAGGGCCGCAACCGACAGCTGCGTCCCTTACTAGGGAGCAGTTAAAGATCGTGAGAATATTAGCCCTGTGCAGTTCCGCTACCACACTCATTGCTTCCGCGATCGTGTTACACTGGTTTGTGCGGATGAAAAGGAATTTCAGGCGGCAGTACGTTTCTCCCTCAGAATCAATATCCTCGGTGTTCAAGGGTTTGAATTTCTTTTTATTTTATTTTTTGCTGACGAATGTTGGAATTTAGACTTATCATGATCCTTATCATCTGCGACTCGTGGAAATCGCTCTGGAGTTTCATCTTCCCAGCTGTCGCAATCGCCAACTCGAATGTTGCAACTGGTAGTGATTTTTGTCAAGCATCCGGGTTTATGTTTGCGTTCGGTATCGAGGCTGCGGGTACGAACCGCTCTTTACAACCGATTCCCTTGATAGAAAATTGCTGACCAGGGCTTATAGACTTCTGCATATTGTTCATTGCGATCCATGCTGCAATTAGCATTTTCCTACCACGGACGGGCCCTCAGGGCAAATCCGGTCTGTATCGATATCGGCACTCTGTATACTCGATCCTCATACTTCTCCCAATTACCTTGGCCGCTCTTGCATTCACCAACAGTGCCCCCGCGTATGTGGCGCAGACGACATGGTGCTATCTACCAGTATGCATACACTTTCCCGAAAGTCTGGATTAACTCTTGCCGATCCTGATTTTTAATTTTTATACTATTAGGTTCGACCGTTCTGGTACCGTCTCGCCCTGGCCTGGATTCCTCGATACGTTATCATGGTATCCATCACTGGGCTCTACCTCGCAATATACATTTATGTCAAGGTGACATTTCGGGCTTATCGCGCTCGATTTAGGACATCAGAGTTCGACACCGATGCTACCCAGCCCTCTCAAATCGATTCGACCCAGATCACCGACAGGCGGGGTTCGGTCTTAAGTGTATTCGGGGCTACGTTCAAAATCCCCGGAATCGGAAAGACATCCGAGAAAGTTAGAGAGGTGGATGTTGGGCTCGACCCGGTCGTTACTAGAGTCCGGAGACTATCGGAACCCGAGAATGGTGATAGCGAAGAAATCGAAGGAACGAGCAGAATCATTGATCTCGAAAAGGGTCATGCACGACGGCCCTCCGCATCCCGCCGCGGTGCTGACGACTCCGCGGATGAAGACCGACAGGGCACTGGTAGTGACAGCACACATGACTCAACCTCTCGAATGGTCCGACAAGAATACAGCACCAACCTTCCATCATCTTCGCCTAATGCAGAATCTGAGGAAGAACTTCGGAAACGTCAATACGCTATCCAACGCCAGCTACGATTCTTGTTCATCTATCCTTGCGTCTACGTCCTCATCTGGTTAATACCACTCATCAACCACTCGTTACAGTATTACGAGCGGTTCGCGCAGCGGCCTTCCTTCCCATTAGTCTGTATCACTGCGATTGCTATTCCAATCCAGGGAGCCGTTGACTGTCTCCTCTTCTCCCTCCGCGAGAAACCATGGCGGCTGGTAAGGAAACAGACTAAGCAGCCGTTTATATCCTGGATGCTCGGACGGCAGTGGGCAGAACCACCTGATGACGATGTGAACATCGAAGCTATGCCAGAGGGACAGCGACATGCGTATTTGAGGAGGGAGAGAGAAAAGCAAGAGAATGAGGCAGCAAGGCAGGAGAGGATGGACAAAAAGAAGAAGTCAAAAATGGGAAGGAAGAATTCGATGACCTGGTGGGATACCTTTGAACGGGCGAACGGTAGTGGCGTCGCGGTTTCGAGGCAGAACTCGAGGCAGGAAGGAGAAATTGAAGGAAGGGATTCCTTGGCGGTTCCAGCTACTGCAGCCTTTGGAGGAGATGGGAAAATGCCGACAAGGAACAGCAGCTTCAGCAGCTTCAGGTCCCTCGGAAGACAGCGATCCAGGAGTGCCGGCGACCTTTGGAGGAACTTCAGCTTCTCGTCGGATCTGGGGAGGCAAGGATCTGTTGGCGGTGCCGCTTCCGGCGGCAGGAAACAGAGCTCCGCAGTAGTTGAAAATTCAGGAACGATCGGAGCAATCCAGGAAGAGCAACAGGATCCAAAGTCCCCCAGCGACGATGAAGAAAAAGGAGGGCTTTCGTCTGAAGGGGAGCAGCCTACCAGCGACGCCTCGGGCAACTCCACAGCGCCATTAGTGGATCGTTTCGAACCATCCGAGGGGTTGGTGATGAAGGGATTACCGTTGTATCCACCGAGCGCGAGGAGGAGGTAGATTATTTTTGTTTTCGAGTACCCTTATCCTTCTTGCTTTTGGGGATTGCATATCGGAGTTACTGCCGTTTCTTCATTCTGGCTGCTTGTTCAATTGATGTTCTGCTGTTTCCGCTGGATACCCTGGGCTTTCCTTACCTTGTTCTCCTCGCCTCCATGATGGGTCTTTTTCTTTGTTTCTTTCTCTTTACATTCTTTCCTCCTCTTGCAAGATCCTTTGCTCGAGGCCTGGCCAGCAGACACAAGATTGATAGATTAAGAATCTTTGGAATCTTCGTCTTCACTGCCTAGAATTTTCCCAGTGTTTTTTTTCGCTCCATATACTGTTTTAATTTCCCCGCATCTAGGTTGTCTTCGCAACTTTTTTTTTTTTTTTTTTCCCAGGTGCGGCGTTCTTTGTCCTTTTCTTACTGGAAACATTTTGGCATATATTCTGGAGTTTTGCTGGAGTTCTGATTTTATATTCTCGAACATGTACCCTGTATTTCTTGGGTTCACTCTACCACGCACGCAACGACCTATATCCTTTTCCTTTATGACCGATACGATACGCTTTGAAATTTTACCTTCAACCAAAAGTCTTTGGGTCGATCTTACTATATATTCTGCGTATGTCGGTTTATAATATATCGAAGTTTTACACCAGGGAGCCTGTAAGATATAATAATATCTGTTGTAGTGTTGGTTTTTTTTATACGTTTAAAATCTTTAAGTTTTAAGTTTCCAATTGCAAATGTCACTTCCCAGTATCTTGCTGCTTTTATATTTGAGAAAAGAAAATGAATAAAATTAATTTATTTAATGGTACAAGGTACTTTGTTCTTACACACTACTCCTTCCCTTCCCCCTCTCCGAGAACTTCATACACCCCGGCAGGCAGTAATGGGGCTCGTTGGTTTTGCAATATTTGCACCACTGTTTCTTCTCAGCCTCGAGGATTTGGTCACCGGCGCCCCACGCCCCGCTCTCCGTTGCCGCGATCGCAATGGCGCGGTGGAGGTTGATCAACTCCTCCGAGGGTAGAGGGATCCCCTCCCTGGCCTTGAAGTGGACCAGGTGAGGGTACATTTCCCACCCATAAGTTGGGACGGGAAAACAACCTTCAGCACGGTGGGCTTCGAAGGTTTGGTTGTAGAACTTGTAGGTTGCGTTTACGGGGGCTGGTTCGGGGGCTGGGGGTTTGGACCTTTTGAAGATTTTGTTGTAGTGGGGGTTTTTGTAAGGGGGTTCTTCTTCTTCGTCGTCTGAGTCGATGTATGGGTCTAGCCAGGCCTTAAGGTTGTGGATTGCGTCTGTGATTTGTGGGGTGGTGAGGATGGCGTTTTGAGGGGTGGGGAGGAGGTGAGAGAGGGTTGTGTGGTTTTCGGGGTTGTACCAGGTGAGGAGGAACCAGAGGAGTTGGTCTTCGTGGGGGTATTCCTAGGGTTGAGGTTAGTTGGTACTGGGTGTATTTATATAATTGCTTCGGATGTATTGAGGAACCTACGGCGTGGAGATATCTGGTGATATCAACTTGTCCCTGTGGGAAGATGGTGCAGCATGATAATCCTAGCCCCTCAACTCTCGGTGAAGCCGTGGATTCTCGTGCCGAGGAGGATTGGGAGCTACCTTCTGATTTTGAAGGGGTTCGTTGATGTCGGATCTGTTCTCTTCGAGCTTCGTCTCTTTCTCCTTCGATGATGCATTGCTTGAGGAGGTCGAGGTAGCGGTCTGATGTCATGAATCTCCAGTGAATGGGGGTTTTGCGGCCTAGGACGTCTTGTTTGCCGTCTCGTCGGAGGATCTGGGTATAATTTTAGTTATGGAGGGAGTGGGTAATATATGTTTCTGCAGTTTTTGAATATATACTTACGGTTTTGGCGACTGGCTTTAGTCTTTCGTGTCTGACGTCGAAGGACGTGTACTCGTACATTGGAGAGATTAGATGAAGGCGGCGGACTACATTTTTATAGTCAGTGGTTTTACGATCTTGGAAATTCTGTAACAGAGGGAGGATACTCACGCCTCATGTAAACGAATTTGAAGAAATCGTCCGCCATTCTGATTAGTCGGGCATACCCACCGTCGGAAAGACATCGTCCAACCCATCCCTCTTTGATGTGAAGTGATGCCCTTGATTTGTTTACCAAATCTGCGAGACCGTTGATAATGGTGACTTCCTTTTGAGAATTCAATGTCATAAGACAGATGGTTACTGCGATATTCAGCTTCCCGTGGGTAGCCGGACATTCCTCGAATAGTTTGGTTAAGAAGGTTGCACGGTTGTATTCTGCTTTCTCCGAGGTCCATAACCCTCTAGCTTCTGGGGGCTTGGATTCCTGTTCCTCTTTTGTGAGATTTGGGTCCTGAGAATGATAGAAGAATGGCATGGCAAGTGTGATATTCCCGGGATTGAGGGCGTTCATGCCGCGTAGTTTTGGTGAAATTTTGTTTTGGAGATTGTGGAACTGTTGGAGCCAGGCTGCGGCGAGTTCCATAAGGTCATGACAGTGGAATTCGTAGTGGTTGTCTGAGGGAATGGAGATTTTGATCAAGCGTCCGAAAAGATTGGTGGAGAGGGGTTCGGAGGATGGAGCTGCGGGGTGCAGGATACGACCGTATGGGAAACGGACGTTGGAGTCTGTTAGTGATTGAAGCCATGCCTCGCAGACGGGGAGGATGTATCCGTAGGAGTTTGCTCCCTGGGAGGGAACGCCGATTCCGACTTCTGGAGGGCGTTCTGGAGGGATGCTGCCTTGAAAACCGGGACCCCATCGTTTTGGTCTTTCGTTCTCTTGACTCTGGTGTTTTTGAGAGGGGGTCTGGAGGAGATATTCTCGTTCGAGGGAGAGAAGGGAGTCTTGAGATTCAGTTCTGTGGAGGGTTCGTGGTCGTTCCTTTTTGGTGCTATCGGATACATGAGGCTGAGCGTTGGCAGTCGGAGCAACTGGAGCAGCTGGTTCGGGATCAGGAGCTTGGACGGGGACCGGAGTCTTTGCCATCGGTGTCTTGATAACTGGAGTTTGAGGGATGATTGATTCCTTCGTGTTCTTCGGCGCCAAAGGTCTCTGAAGAGCTTTGGTGAAAGCATCTCTCGGGTCCAATGGAGTTGAAGGCCTGCTTCGAATGGGGGTCGGAGGATCGAAATCTCCCTCTTTCTAAGAGGGTTTGATCGGTGCCTCCAGCATTCTTACCTCACCTGTTCTGAATCTCCGATTGTAACCGAGTGAAGGATCTGAACTTTCAACGTCGCCTTTCTCTTGAAGGTTTTCCTGATGATGTGATGAGGCTAAGTCTGATGACGAGACTGGTGAAGAGGTGTCTGAAGTTTCGTCTGAAGTTTCGGATTCGATGTGTGGGTTTAGTCTTGAATCTGGTGCACCGGGAGAGGTAACTAAAGGATTTCTTTCAGCGACAGCTTCATGGCCTTCATCACTTAGATACCGTCGATGTTGTCCAACGGTCTGGCTGCCAATGGTGCTGATATTGCTCAGGTCCTCGATGCGCTTGACAGCTTTGGGAGCTGTAATGGGCAGGTCCTCTTTGATGGTGTACTGAGAGGGCAGCTTCATGTTAGGGTCCGTTTGGCGCCCCCTGAAATAAAACGGGTCATTGGATCGGTCCCGAGCTTGGGGATAGGAGTCGCGCTTTGGTCTGTGCATGCTGGGTGATGTTCTGAGATGGAAGATAGGGTAGGCGTTTGAATGATGATGATGGAGGTGAAGTTCGGAAGACGCGTTCTGGTTTTTGAATCAAGCTGATTGAAGATTTACTGATGACAGAGTTGAGGTTACAAGACTTAGTTTGGAACTGGGTTGGATGAACGTGTAGAAGATGTATTGCTGAGGGCTTGGGAAAGATTGGACACTCGGCTTATAGCAAGTGCGTTGATAGGAGGATTCTATAGATCTAGTCACTGCATGCTGAGAATATAGCATTACGTCATTGATTGATCTATTGAATTAATAATTGAACCTCGGCATGCGCAAGGGCAGATGAGAGCAAAAAGGTCAGGGACTAGTTTACGAGGCAAGATGAGAGGCCTCCTAACTTAATAATATAACATTGATAACGAATATCTTGTCGAAATGATTAAATCTAGATATCCACTCGCCGTAACCTTGTCACTAGCCGGTGCTCCAAAGTCTAAAGATTAAATGAGTAATATTCACTCTTTTAATACTGCTATATTAAAGACAATATATAGTTATAGTGTGGCATTCGATGCATTGCATTCGGGGAGGTCGAGGGAATCCGGGTACGAGACTAGAGTGTTTACACATTCACGTACGTCTTGGGTTAATTTACTTAACTAGGCTGCCAGATCTCCACTTAAATTACCTGAGTCTAGGATCTAGTACGTTCCCACAAGTTAGCTGTAACGTCTTCCAGTTAGTGCTGTGACATTGACCTGGAAAGCCAGTCTCGTAACTTAACTGGAAGGCGGATTTTGCCGGCGAAAAATGCAACATGGCGGGGCAGAAAAGTGTGTTGCGGCGGTCGTTATCGATAGCCACCCCACATAGAAGTGTTGTGTCGGCAGACTCAAAAATTTGTTAGTCACGTTCCTTCAGCGGAGAGTCACACAGACCAGAGCCTAATTTAACCATTCGCCCCGGTCCAGCCCTGCGAAACTTCCCCATCGTTTCTTCTCCGCCCTCACCATACATCCGACCTTCCATTGGCTGGTCCCTACCAAACCTCCGTCACGATCAGGAGACTACCGCTCCTTCTACGGCCTCTCAGGCCAAATCTCCGCTCTACAGTTCGATTACCGCGGCCTCAATTGCTGTTACCCGCAAACATGTCGTCGACTCCAAAGGCTTCGGACCTTGTTGGTACGCGTAGGAATGATTTTGGCCGTGCAGATTGAGGGCAAGGGCTGATAGTGTATTCTAGATAGCTCTCCTTCGACTCCCAATTACCCTGGGGTTCAGCTATCTGGGGAAGATGCCTTAGCCGAATCGTCGAAGCCAAAGACAGCGAAGCAATGTTAGTGTATCTTCTTCTTCACTATCTCCGCATCTATGTGATGATATGGTGGTTAATCTGACAAATGGAAATTTATAGTGGCGGCAGAAGCCAAGAAAGCTGAAAAGGCAAAGAAGTTCCTCGAAAAGAAGGCTAAATCCGAAGCTCTCGCTCAAGCATCGCAACCCAAGGCCAAGAAGGAGAAGAAGGAAGAGGCACCAGTTGAAGCATATGTCGAAGAGACTCCGCCAGGGCAGAAGAAAAGTGGGTGCTATTCTTGGCTTTGCTTCGCGAGATCAGAGCTAATTGGCTGCTATAAATAGTCCTTAAACCTCTTGGGAAGGCATACGATCCGATCGCTGTCGAATCCGCGTGGAATGCATGGTGGGAACAGGAAGGCTTCTTCAAGCCTGAGATGAAAGCCGACGGGAAACCGAAGGACCAGGGTGTTTTCGTCATCACGGCTCCACCACCAAACGTTACTGGCGCACTTCACATTGGACACGCTTTGGCTGTTTCACTTCAGGATGTCCTTGTCCGATGGTATGGATCTGTGGAGATAGTCGCACCATGTAGGTTCCTGAATGCTGATATCCGCGTTTAGGAATCGTATGTTGGGAAAGACCGTGCTATTCCTACCAGGATGCGATCACGCTGGTATCTCTACACAAAGCGTCATTGAAAACCGATTGTGGAGACAAAATAAGCAGACCCGATACGATGTCGGCCGAGAAAAGCTCGTCAAGTTGATTTGGGACTGGAAAGAGGAGTAAGTTGAAATTGGAAGGAAACGTTAGTTTCAAAGCTGACAAGATTGTTATCGCAGGTACCATGGCAAGATCAACAAAGTTTTCCGATCAATGGGTGCATCTTTCGATTGGTCGCGTGAAGCATTTACAATGCAGGAGTCTTTCCAGACGGCTGTCGCTGATACCTTCACTAAACTTCACGATGAGGGTGTTATTTACAGAGGCCATAAGCTTGTCAATTGGTGTCACAAGTTAAACACTTCGTTGTCCAACCTGGAGGTCGACAACAAGCAACTGGCTGGTCGGACTTTGCTCTCCGTTCCCGGATACGATAAGAAGATCGAATTCGGTGTTATCATTCATTTCAAGTACCCCATTGTTGCCAGCGATGAGTTCCTAGAGGTTGCGACGACACGTATCGAGACCATGCTTGGTGATAGTGCTATCGCTGTCAACCCGAATGATCCGAGATACAAACACCTTATCGGAAAGCGAGCCAAACATCCATTCATCCCCGACAGAATCATGCCAATTGTGGCTGATGACTACGTTGATGTTGAGTTCGGTACTGGTGCTGTCAAAATTACTCCTGCACACGACTTCAACGATTATGCTCTTGGCAAGCGACACAACCTTGAATTTATCAATATCCTTAACGATGACGGAACCATGAACGAGAATACTGGACCTTACCAGGGAATGAAGAGATTCGACGTTCGATACAAGATTCAAGCCGACCTTAAGGAGCTAGGGTTGTATGTCGAAACCAAGGATAATCCCATGCAAATTCCACTTTGCAATAAGACTAAGGATGTTATCGAACCGCTCCTTAAGCCACAGTGGTGGATGAAGATGGAGGACATGGCTAGGGCCGCCATTGAGCACGTCAGAGCCGGAGAAGTTAAAATTAAGCCGCAGACGTCAGAAAACGATTACTATCGATGGTTGGAAGGAATTCAGGACTGGTGTTTATCTCGACAGCTCTGGTGGGGACATCAACCACCAGCCTATCATATTCAATTTGAGGAGGAAACGAGCTATATCGATGATGAAGACCATTGGGTTGTTGCTGTAACCCGGGAAGAAGCCGAAAAGAAAGCCGCTGAGAAATACCCAGGCCGAAAGTTCATCCTCGAACAGGATCCAGATGTCCTTGATACATGGTTCTCTTCGGGACAATGGCCTTATTTCACCATGGGATATCCAGAGAGAACAGATGATCTCAAGTATTTCTATCCAAGTTCCCTCATGGAAACGGGCTGGGATATCCTCTTCTTCTGGGTTGCTCGAATGATTATGCTTGGTATCAAGCTGATGGGTGGAGTTCCCTTTAACGAAGTGTACTGCCACGGTCTCATTCGTGACTCAGAAGGTCGAAAGATGTCCAAGTCGCTCGGCAATGTCATCGATCCACTCGACGTTATCCATGGTATTCCGTTGAAGGGATTGCATGACAAACTTGAAGGAGGAAACTTGGATCCCAAGGAAATTGCTACGGCTACGAAGTACCAGAAGACCGCCTTCCCGCAGGGTATTCCTCAGTGCGGTGCCGATGCTTTGAGATTTACTTTGATCTCCTATACCACTGGAAGTATGTAGATTTTCTAGATCCCTCTGATCGATGTTCAACCTGCTAACAAAACGACAAAGGCTTGGACATAAACACTGAGATTAATGTCTTCCACGGTTACCGCAAGTTCTGCAACAAGATCTTCCAAGCCACAAAATTCGTCCTTGGAAACATTGATGAGAACTTCAAACCACAGGCAACTGTTCTTTCCGGCAATGAGACCTTGGCCGAGAAATGGATTCTGCATAAGCTCAACCATACCGCGAAGATTGTCAATGAGACCCTACAGTCCAGAGAATTCTTCAAGGCCACAGATGCCGTGTACCAATACTGGTACAGCAACCTCTGCGACGTCTATATTGTGAGTAATATTGTGATAGTCTTTACGTCTTCAACTCAGCCGCTTACACACCCTCTCTAGGAAAACTCGAAATCTTTGATCCAAGAAGGAACACCGGAGGTCAGGGAATCCGCCAAGCAAACACTTTACACCGCGATCGAAGGCGCTCTTCTTCTCATTCACCCATTCATGCCTTTTATCTCCGAAGAGCTTTGGCAACGTCTCGCCCGCCGCCCGGATGACTCCACCCCATCGATTACCGTTGCCAAGTTCCCAGTCTTCAGCGAAGAACTCCACAACCCCGAAAGCGAGCGTGCCTATGAACTCGTCCTGGATGTCTCACGAGGTGTGAGAAGCTTGATGGCTGAGTACATGATCAAGGATGAAGGTCAACTGTTCGTCCAGCTGGATGATAAGGAAAGCCTTAGCATCGTCGAAGAAAACCACGCCAGCATCAAGAGTCTCTGCGGAAAGGGCATTAACAGCTTAGACATCGTCGAGACCGGGGGCGAGACACCGAAGGGATGTGTAGCGTTGCGCGTCAGCGGTAGCGCTGTTGTGTTCTTGAGCGTCAAGGGACGTGTGGACTTTGACCAAGAGATTCAGAAGGCGCAGCAGAAGCTTGATAAGGCCAAAGACGGACTGACGAAGCAGGAGAAGTTGTTGAGTGATAAGAATTACCTGAACAAAGCTAATAAGGCGACACAGGAGGCAGATGCGAAGAAGTTGGAGGAGTTCAAGGCGCAGATTGGAACTTATGAGGAGAGCATTCAGGCCTTTGAGCGGTTGAAGTTGGAGTAGAGGGGGGGGATATGTGGAGGTTATACAACGATGAGGTATCATGTGGAGGTAGTACTGTAGAGGATGGATTTTTACCCCGTTGTTATTACTCCTGGATCGGTCTGGGGTGCCTCTATGCGATACCTCCTAGGCACTGAGACCATACTCAACCCCGGTGCGCAAAGTTTATAGATAATTAAATATAAAACGGATGATACACCGATCGAGGTCTTTACGTAAACGCGTCAACAATATCGATATGATGGTATTCAAACATCCACTCGTGACCAACGTAACAGGCGGGTCGTCTATAACATGAAAAGCAAAAGATGAAGGAAAATAAATGTAGGATATCCCAAGATGTGTACCGCCATATGCGTATGCATAAGATCTTCGATGGACTAAAAAAAAGATGCGCATGTGTGAAAAAGAGGAGAAGGACATGATGTAACAGTTGGATTCCAGTTTAAGTTGTTCCCGCGACTCCGAATATTCCGGCCACCTACCCAACTGCCCAGGAATGGAAAAGAAAAAAGAATTCCATAACAATCCAGAGACTCCATAGATCCAGGAACGAATACAAATGTATGCATGGAAAATATAAAGAAAACAAAAGGAATTGTAAGGCATACAGGTAGAAAGCGCCAGGAAAACGGCAAGTAATCTAATTGTGTTAGAGCTCTGTAAGTCGCCCATGCCTCAAGTTGATGTTCTCCTTCTTCAGTGCACTGTAACCCCGGACGGTGTCAGTAGGCCTAGCGGACATAGAGATTTGGGTCTAATTGAGTGAAAACTTACCTAACCTCTGCCCTCAACTTCCCCACCTCCTCCTGGCTTTGCACCAACATCTTAACCAAACCGACTCTATCCTCGTCCGCTCGTCCCTTGAGTCCTCTAACACATTCCTCCAAGGCCTCGTTGAATCTCTTATAAACCGCGTCGTTCTCGTTTCTCTCATCCTGCCACATCCTTTCGACCTCCTGATTTCGTCTCAACTCCTTAGCAAGCGCCGCATGACTTTCGTCTCTCAGAGTTTCGTAGCGTTTATTCAGGTCGTTAACCGTGTTATTCAGCTTAGCCTCCAAGAGTCGTAGTTTACGGCGCATGCCTGCTTCTTCTGCACTAACTGTGCTTCCGCCTCCTGTTGAACTTGAGCTACCGCCGCGAGAGAGGTTAGGCCCATTGTTGCTGCCGACAATACTCTTCGTCTCGCTTCCTATGGTAACAGTGGAAGCAGCCCCACTGTTCCTTTTCGAAGAGCCCTTCCCGAAAAGTTCTTGTCCGATCAACGCAAGTTCCTGTTCCAACGTCCCTGACACCTTGCTCACATTCATCTTCTCCCCAGCAAGTCTATCGTTCAGCTTGCCACCCTTCCCAGTAACCCTCGATCCAGTGCTTCCCGCCCTCTCTAGCTCTGAATTAGCCAGCTTTGTAGTACTAGTCGTTGAGGTTTTCGATTTCGTCGAAGTCGTGCTCCCAGCATCGCTGTGTGCCCTGTTCATCCGTACACCGCTAACGTTCAACGGTGCGATGTTATCCATATACATCATCGGCGCAGGATTCACTCCACCTCCGCTAGTTCTATCCCTTACTGGCACTCCTCCTAAGCTTGCATTCTTCGCGTGGGTTGGCACGGGTGGTGGACCCATGCTACCAACATTGGAATGAACGTTCTCCTTGCGATCGACGCCCTCTTTCCTCTTTGGGGATATATCCAGGGCAGCAATGGGAGGTAGGTCTTCGGTGTCAACTGGTTCCTCGCCTTCTAGCAGGTCCTTAGCCGCTACGAGGTCACTTAACGAACTCCGTCGCTTCTTCCTTCGGAGCGCTGGTAACGGGGATCCTTCCGCTGTAACATTAGCGCCTGAAGCCGAAGAGGCGTTCCGTGAGCCAGGCTCCGTTGTAGGACTGGCGACGATAGGACTCAAAGGATTCGCCGAAGGGGCGGTCGTCCCGGTGTTCTTCGGTATCACCAACGTCGGCCCACTGCCACCTCCCGGCAATGCAGGGCTTCCAATCTTAGTCCCGCTTTCCCTGCTCATCGGCCGAGGAATAACATCCCGTTCGTAATAGTCACGTCGAATATCGGTGTCAGTACTTTGACTCCTATGGAGATTACCAGGCTTCGTAGGCGTGGTTAATAGACCTTCTTTCTCTTTGTCTTTGTCCTTTTCCTTTCCACTCTTATTGCTCCTCTGCCGTAACATCGACTTAACAGACGACTTGCTGAGACTACCATATCCGCTGTTCGTCGATGTTCCATTCGTCCCCTTCTCGGAAACACTGGTCGATGGTAAAGAGTCGGCGTCTGAGCTACCAGTATTCGATAAGCCGAACCTTTTCCGTAGGCTACTCGAGCTTGTGAGCGGTACAACGGTCGGAATGCCTGATGCACCACTCGTAGCCGCCCCATGTGTGCCAGTCGTCTTGCTTCTCTTCAAAACAGCCGGGTCTTGCGTCGCTGGATGGGTGGTTTTCGCTTCGCTGTAGCCTGTGAAACGTGATTTAGTAGGTGAATACGAAACAGCCAGTTTCCTTGTAGTCTGCCATCCTTCTCTTAGGACATCAATGGTTCGTTTTTCAGAGCGAACTGGTGAAATGGAGGACTCCGATTCACTTGATTCAACGCCGCCGGGACGTTGAAATGGAGTAGATGTGGGTTTTGAAGGGAGAGTAGGTAATTTAAAACGTGGTCGCCCACGTGTTGGACTTGGGGACCTGTTTATATCCTGGGCTGATTCTTTCCTCTCTGGCTTGCTCTTCTTGAAGGGGCTGATAGAACGAGCGCGGAGAATCCCAGGGAGACGCTGTGGTATCAACATAGGATTTGTTCTTTTCGTAGGTTCGTGATCAAATTCTTCCACCTCACGATGCTTTTCATAGTAGGTACGATGCGGTGGTAATGGAGGTGGGATATCCTCCTCTTCCTCTTCCTCTTTTTCATAGAGGTCACAAGTAAACTTTTGGAACTTACTGTTCAGCATGTTCATTGTTTCGACATAGTTGAGCATATAAAGAAGTAGTTCGGCGTGTAGTTTGGCGACTTCACTGATTTTAGAGCTAGTGAGGCCCGAAGCGATGAGAATTTCGGAGAAAATTGTTCGGAGAGAGTTTTTAGCTTCGTCGGCAGAGGCTTTGTGGATGGCACTGCGCAGACTCCCGTGTTAATATACTGTTAGGTCTTGATGTAATGGTAACGAGAACGTACCGCGAGAATAACCTGGTAATCTTGTTGAATCCTCTCTTATTTTGCGGGCCTAAGTTGTCTAAAAAGTCTTGAAAATATTTCGAGAAATCGTCCGGATGATATGCGTCTACTCCTTCGTCAGATACTCCAATGGTGCTATCCATGCAGAGGGGAGACTGAACTTACCGAGCTTTGACTGAAGGTCTTTCACCGTTTCCTGGGATAGTAGTGTTCCCATTGCCTCTCTCCACTTGCCTTGTAAAAACTTCTCAAAAGAATTTAGCACAATTTCAACGCCTGCGGCTTGTGCAGCCGCTGTCTTGCTTGAATCTGTCAACATGGCTTTCAGTAGTTGATCTACAACATGGCTGTTTGAACCCTTTCGATAGTATGTAAATCCAGGCTGCACCTCCTTCACTAGTTTGCCATCTAGAACCGAGACAAAGGCGTCAAGCACGCGTTCCAGTTGCTTGTGATAGCTGTCACCTTGCTGTGGGTGATTCTCGACTAAACTGATATCCTTCATACGTATCGCAGCCTCTTCAACGGGAGGGGCGCTACTCCCGTCAGCGCGATAGAGTACGCTATGCGGTCTTTCCAATAGCACTGTTGGCCGAGCCATTTCAGTCGTGCTTTCGAATGAGGTTGCCTTGAAAGGTGATTTGCCGGCTGATGTGTTTGAGGAGCCTAGGAATGTGTGTAGGAGTTTGACAGGGGAGGGAGGTCGGAAGGTTTTGAATTTGGAGTGATGAGAGTCCAAATCCGGTGCCGAGAGACGTAGCGACCTGATGATTCGACGGTGGCCTTGTATCATAGCAGCACTAATAGGAGGGTGAGAGATATGAGAGTGCCTATCAAGGATGCTGGAGATACGTTTGGTAAGAATTGTTAGAATGTCAAGTTCACTGATCGTCTCGGTGAACGCAATTTTCCCCATATCTAGGATATCGATGCGAATCTTGCCCGAGCTGACGAAATTCATTGTAGCTGAGATCTCCGGGGTTTTGGTCCTTATGTCAAAGCTTGGAGTCTCAACTCCCATTTGAATGAGCGCTCGACCTGGCGACTTTTCTAACTCATAATTCCTAGGTTCGTAGATAGATGTCCACAGTTCTAATGAGTCGAATTTCGAATTGCTGTTTCCAGACCATCGAATTTCCTGTACTCGGCTTTTGGATTGAAGTTGAGCTTGAATGATCTCTTCCACAAGTTCATTCGCCTTTCCTTCCCAGGGACCTGATGGTAAGAATTTCTTCATACCGACGGCGGACTCTCGCATATCGTAGACCTCCTCCAAGTCCTTTGTTAGAGTAATCCACATCGCTCTTCCATGGTCGGAGGTCGAATATCTGTTGTACTTCAGTGAGGTGCAGCCAGCAAAGTGGAGGTCTGCAGCGTCCCGTCGAAAAGAGTTTTGTATAGATGGTGGCATTGTAATTTCAGTGAGAACCCCTTGGGCCTTCATGCTACCCATACTAGGTCGATTTATGAAGGCGATCGAGTCGGTGAACACAAGAATAATGACGTTTGTTTTATCGGCCGCATCATTGTATGGAGCAGCGACCTCTGTTAGATCCACAGCCGTAACGAGAGGCCCGCCCGGCTTAAAGTTTGTCGGCCAGCCGGAAATCAGGTTCGAGAGCCGGCTTATTGTTTGTGCCCGTTCTTGAGCGGGGGCAGATTGCATCTCGCAGGTCTTAGACACAATATCTCGAGCCTCTATCAGTTTCCCTGCAACAGGAGAAGTCACGGCGATGTTGTTCAGGACGCCTTGGGCCAGTTAGTGTGTGGAATGGACAAGTATATATCGGATACCTTACCATCAATTATCAAGGTATACCTCGGGAGCCGTTGGATGGGTTCCATCAACGTCGATTTGAGATATTGCTCGCCATAACCCTAGTAGCCTCGTTAGCGAAACAGAAACCAACAATAGAATGGAAAACTTACAGCCATTCGCTGTGAAAACGCCGTGCCGGTTCTCATCAGTTCGCCTATGAGGCCCGACGAAGCAGGATTTAATGCGATGTAATGACTATAAGGATTATGGAAGTTTGGGAACTGGCTATACTGTCAGTCCTAACTCGAGATTGCATGTTATTTTGGATTAGAGTACGTACATGGCGTAAGAAGACCTCGGCTACCCCAGCGACCCCGTCATCGTCGTCCATTGCCTTGGTCAAGTCCTCCAGGAACTTCGAGTTCAATTGACATATCTCATCTAGATACGATGGAAACAATCTAGAGAGTGTCGTTTCATTTGGTTCAGGCGCCTCGGCTCCTTCAGCGGCTTGTCGCTCTGGTTTGACCACGTCCGCCAATATCTTCTGCAATTTATCGATATAGTTGACCTCGGTATCCAGCATCTCTTGCAATTTTATTGCGACCTTCTCCGGATTCGACTGTGGTAGCGAAATGATTGATTTCGGACGGGTTCTTTCGACTCGGGACGGGCGGCGTTTAAGGTTGGTATCTTGTTTGTGAACATCTCCCATGAACTGGAGCAGTCGCTGGTACTTAGACGAGTGAAAGGTTCCAGGCTGTGGAAGCACGAGATCAATATCCATTGACGGGATATATCGAGGTGTTAGGGCGGCGAGTATACTCGAGATAGCGTTGTCATCCTCAACTCGCACGAGCTTCGCAGCCAGTTCTCCGGCATGGGCAGCCGAGAACGGTTCTGGTTTGGCGGCCCTGGCGACTTTCGCAGTCGCACTCGCCGTACCCTTCACGCCGACGGTAAGCTCGACGAAATAGCGACATAATGCAAATGCAAGAGCTCTGTAGATTTCGGATTCGGTCTTTTCGATCGGCATGAAGTTTACGGCCTGGTAGACAGCAGAAGACGGATCCACGGTCATCCGGGAGTAGGAGATGAAGCCGCAGGCAGTGTAGATGTGAGCATCGACTCTCGAAGATGTGCCAGAGTACGGTAAGAAGAAGACGACGACTTGCGTGAGTAGAGGCTCGGGCGGAGAGACGAATATTTGGTGATTCCGGCCCAGGTTGGGCAGCTGGGGGCTAACTCGAGCCATGATTGGAGACTGTTTCGATTCGATTTCGGATAAAGGTACGTATCGCTAGGCCGAGATGATGGACATGGTATCGATAAGATTGGAAGAGGGAGCGTATTACGTGTGGAGCGTGGCAGCGGTAGATGGGTGGTTGATGATGGGAGGACGTCAGAGGTATAGTGGTCGAGGATGTCGGCAGGCAGCAGCGGCGGGACCAATATCGTCGTCACAACCGCAGCAGAAGGAATCCCAGCAATTTGAAACAGCGACCGCGAAAGCACGTAAACTGCCGTCGGAGAGCGATACGGACGGGTAAGAGAACAGCAAGCTCGGGTTAAGCTTAATTGGGCGCTAAGAGCATCCGCCAGGGAAATAGCGAGCAGGCCTGATAGCAGACTAGTGGTGACGGACGGACATAGTGAATTCGAGTTTATCGATACCTCCAGTCGCGCTATTCTTACTACCAATTAGCGTGCCATCCGAGAAACATCCAAAACACTTTACGGCTCGATGGAAGGATGTTAACAGGACGGTCTCTGAAGTCTCCGGCGGGGTTCCTGCGTCGGTCGGCCCCATGCAGGAGCCTGCACTGCTTTCTTTCGAGGATGTTGATAGCGAAAACGAGACGGCTGATGCTTCGGGAATCGCAGTCGCATTGTTGATGTCCCGGGCTGCTATTCTTAGCTCCCGGTATCCATTCCGGAGATCCGTTCCCGAGGCACACGGCTATCCGATCGCACACGGGCTCCGGGGCCTTGTGCGACCTCGAGTACGGACTATACCGGATCCGCCATCCAACACGCGAACAACACATACGAGACATAGTGCTATGCAGCTGTGGACCTGGCCCTCAATCCTAGGATCCTATGGCCTAGTAATATAATCTCTGAGAAGGTTTAGTCAGCTAGCTGGGGGGAAACTACTAGCTATCCCATTCTCTATTTTACATGCCTTGACCTTGAACCGAATAGAATGATATAAGCAAGCAACACGGGCTAATTTACATGTTATTCCACGTTTCGTACGATCTATTTAAACACACCCCGAGAAACATGCAGATTAACGAAACTCTGCGACAGCACTTTGATTCGAAACCGGGGGTGTATACGGATGAATCCGGTCGTCCGCCTCGAATATAGTATCATCTGGTGTCCACCTTCTTTTTCGCGGGTTAACTTCCTTTCCCGAGCTCGGGACCAACAGTGTAAACCCTCCAAGCGATATAGCACTGTTCATTGAAGACCCGCTAGAGGAAGACTTCGATACTCTTGTAACCTCCGTAACGCAAGTTTTCGTTCCAGTCCCCCGGAAATTGGACTTATACAGCCCAATAACCGCATTGTCGTAGGACCCATCCGCAGGGTCTAGAAACATCATTCGACCGCTTGCTGACCCTGTTGGTGCCATAGCGCCAGACAGCCGGCTTAGGAGCATGATATCCGTCGAACTATCATCGTTCTTCGCTTCGTGAAGGGCCCGTTTGTGGCTCTCTCTGGCTTCGTCGGAACCTGATTTCATAGCGCTATCGTCTTGTAAACCTTGATCGGTAATTGTATGTATACCTTGGTGACTCGCATCAAATTCAGGCCTCTCATGCTCGGAAACCCGGTTCATGAACGAGATATTGAAATCATCGACTCGCTTTGAGTGTGAATCAAGGAACTCTGACAGACCTCCCTGAAGCCTTTGTGATCCGTACCGGGCTACAAAAGCCGTCAACTCACATTTCCCATCGTCCCACATTGATTGGCTGCTTTTGAACACATTTTCTAGGAGACTAAACAGGCTACTGTCGTCATTGCGGACCGCTGCTATCGCCACCGTCCCTATAGCACAATATCCCATTTCGTGGTAGCCGAATTCGAAGAGTCTTTTGAACAAATCAAGTTGTCCCGTGAGCCCAGCGAGGTGGATTGGTGCCAGCATTATCCGGTTTATAATTACATTGTCATCTTTCGTGAAATCTGCGTCCAGAGCAGTGGATAACGGAGCCGTTGTTTGGGCAGCCCATTGCGGTAACTCGGCCGTTTCGAGAAAGTAGTCGATAATTCTACTATCTAAGCAGATGATTGCCACCATAAAGGCTGTAAGGGGTGTACTAGCCGATAATCCAAGATTGTTAAGCTCAGGTAGCTTCGGGTGACAAAATGTGGTTGGTCCCGTCAGCCTCTTCAAATCCAGAGGATAGTGCGTTTTCGCGGTCTGGGTACTAGACCAATTGGGCCGGAATATATGTCCAAATGTAGCGGGTTTGCGTAGTACTATCGCCATATGGAATAGTTTACCATTCGCTAACTCCGGATTACACGTTATACCTTGCATTGGGCGGCCTAGCTGATCCTCGAGGCAGAACCCGATACCGGGGAAAAGGTGAAAGCTCAAGTGAAAATCTCGGATTCTTGTGACAATCTCAAGAAATGATTTTTTCTTTGCCAAGTAAACGGCGGCAGCCACATGGAGAACGACTTCATGGCCGTATTCGAACAGATTTACGGGACTGTTTTTTGGTGGAACTCGGTGCCAGTCCGAAAATTCTGCCACGCTCCCAGGGCTTAGAGTTGATGCCGTGAAGAATAATGGGGAAAATCCCTGGAAAACGTAGCTGTGGCTATGGCGCTGGTTCATGAATGCCCCATGATTGCAATGCTTGCAATGCCGGCCCGGGCAGCTCCCGATGTCGCATGAATTGCGTTTGGGGTCTTGATCGCACATTTCAGCGACCCTTGCCAACGTTTTGTAGAGCTTCAATATATCTGCAAGCGTAATTTCAAAATCTTGGGAGCTTCCATAGTTTCTGTGTTGGAGTGGTTTTGAAGAGCTTCGGAACATAAGCTCCAACCCTTTTAGTCTTCGAAAAGTTAATCCGGCAATCGCATCCATCGAAGCCTGGGCGGGCTTCAGTCTCTCGTCAGCTACCTGGCGGCTAGTATACTCTCGTTCTATGTCCCTGTGAGTGTAGCTAATCCGACCAGTGATGATGGATGAAAGTATGTATGCCGTAATTCCGTCACCTGTACCTGTGAGCCGAGGAAATACCTTCTCCCCTTCGCTACAGACTTGGTGGGTGACTTCTTCGATCCTGGAGCTAGGAACTCTTATCATTCCCTGGAACTTTTTGGTAACGACTTCCTTTGCAGCCTCTTCAGACCATGAGTATAAGCGTACTACATTGTCAATGACAGGCTCTAGGGGCTGCTGTAGGAGAATTTGAGCTTCGTTCCGCAAATATAGGAGACAGTCAAGGTCCTCTACTCTAAAGTTGTGCAGCCGTGTCAGCTTTGGCATCGGTAAACAAAGAAAAGATAGGAGACGGAGAGAAATTAGTCAGATGTTCATTTGTCTATTAACATACGTACATTTCGACTGCCGGGCGTAGCTGGTCCGTTTTTAATAACTCCTGCCGCTTAGTATCGGATATAATATCTAGCTGCTTTTTGCTCATGAAGGGGGAGCAAGGATACCCTGATTGTAGACAGTAGTCGCAAATCTGATCGGGCCATTCTCGAGTTTCGGGGGTACACTATACGGGGTTACGCTTAGTTAGCCATTGGATGCCATAAGACTAGCCCCCAAACATGTTCAGGTACATACTTTCTTCTTCCGGTTAGAAAGACGGCATTGGGCACAGCTGGCCATTCTGAATACTACTGCGGGGCCCTAATCCTTCCGGGATGCAAGGAAATGCCGAATTCTATATATTGCCACAATACCTCTCTGACGTCCTCTCTAGAAGGCGTAGCGTAGCGGCGTATATATATACACGTATCGAATACAAATATGAATTTTATGGTTTTCGCAGTCTATATCGCTGGGTCGGGCGGATATTCGGATGTGTAAGATAATATGAGCGGTAATGATCGATATCTGGGTATTAGATGTTGGAGGGACGTACACGTACTTGTATAGTCGCCTCGTACGTACTAGTTCTTGTACCAGCACTTACCTGAGGGAAAGTTGATTATCTTTTCGAATTGCACAGAAATCCGGGTCCCATGTACAGACCTTTATAGATTTAAAGATTCGAGTTGGTACGGATGATAAACTAGGAGCCATGCATTATCATGGTCAATGGCTGAAGCGAGCCCTCAGCTCAGCTAGGCTCGGGTATCATATGCATGCTGCACTGTTGGATATGGATCCCTACGGGCCAAGTCGTTACCAGAAAAAAGTGGGAGTGGTTCCGACTGTTCGTGTCGCAAAAATCCGACCTATGATTGGCTCAAGTATTAATGTATTTCTGCGCCGCTTGAATTCCAATTGACCCGCTTTTGAATCTCTGCAGCTCTGTCGCATAATATTACGGGGTTCCCCTTCACTAACTTACCAGCCTCCAGTTGCGAACGACACGCACGCATGGATCTGAAGCCAGGGGTAACTACGGTGCGTACATTAATTTTCTCGCGGAGGTCAAGGTCGCGATCCATCAGGCTGACATTTCATGTACAAAGTATGTATCCGTCAAAACGATGGGACAATCGACGATCGCGACCAATTGCAATTTATTGAGGATAACATAGCGTTCCGCAATAATCGTTCGTATTAATATTACCAGCCCGGGCATGCATACCCAACAGAACTCAAGGTTGCATTTGCGGAGCTAGCTGTTATTAATTCTCACCTGTGAGTTACCTAGGACTAAACTCGTGTATTTCCGGCCATGACATGTACATACGATGTGTATAATGTGCCCACTCCGCCGAACCCTGAAAACCAAATCTTCGCCAGGGCTGATCGGGACCGACCCGAAAAAAAAAACCCCTCTCTGGCGCAATTGCACGACTTTGATGTAAACCCAGACAGAAATATATCCCAATAAATCTACAAGTAAACACCTAGGCACTTATATACATTTATCTAATTATTTTCTAATATATGAATCAGAAAATTTAAGCCATCTTCATCTGATCTTTGGCGTCCGAAATACCTCCCAGTAGTATCTTCTCGATGCCGTCCTTCGTCCACGAAAGGTTAGGCCAGGTGTGAACCACCGTATCCACAATATCTCTACAACATTCCTGTCGTCAGCAGGCTGTACAAAACGATAGCACGATCGAGGAAGAACTTCTCCTACTTACCTAACTTGGTACTTTCCCTCCAATTCATCGTCCACGGCCTGAAAAAAGGCTTTCGCCCCTTGATCCTCGCCCAGTTGCACGAATTGAATACCCACCAGGTGCTGTGGAGCCTCTTTATCTGTTAACTTCTTTGCTACCTTGACAATGTAATCTTTCACATCTGCCTTGTCTTTTCGCTTCCCGTCTGTCACCACGATAATATTCAAGCCCTCCTTCTCGAGTACCTTGCTCCTTCTTAAATAACGGATATACGGCTTGATTACTCGCTTGAGTGCTGAACTCATAGAAGCTCCTCCACGGGCTGTTACCCCGTGCCAAAAGAGATCTCCGGCGGGAAGCTTATCTCCCGGTTTAATCTTTTGTGTGTGGGTTTGCCTATCGTCAGAGAGAAATTGGATTTCGACGGCTTTCTCGCCGTATTGGGTCGCAAGAGGAACGAGTTGTTCAAGGAGATTGTATGCGGAGTTAAGATGGCCGGAGGAGATCATGGAGGTGGAGTCGTCGACTATAAAAATCTGTTGCAGTCGTGTTAATTTGGGCGGTCTTGATACAAGACGGGGTAGGTGATTTTCTTAGGCGCTTACCGTCTGGTAGAGTTTTAGCAGTCTTAGATCACTACTGCCTCCAACCGGACTAGCTGGTGGGCTGAGAGGTGATTGCATATTAAAGCCGGTCTGGTGTGAGCTCTGATTATATCCCGGTTGCAGATCCCCAACCATAGTCGGCTGGGTCGTCATAATTCGTGGAGGCAATGGCGCACCATGGGTCCACGATGACGGCCGGCCAGTACCGTGCGGTGAGGACCCATTTGTAGTGAAACCAGTCTGGTACTGCGGTCTCGGGGTGTTGTCGATGGTATCGCCAGGGAGTTCTGTGGGTGACAATAGACTTTGAGGGTTTACCATAGACGCGAAGAACGCTTCCTCCTGTTTCGGGCTAGTGGGGCTAACGACTGGAGTGCTAGGTCGCCATTGGGAGCCCTCGGCCAAAGGATTCTTACCGAAAGGGTACTGAGGGGGTATATTTTCTTGTGAACGCCTTTGTCTTCGTTTTAATCTTAAGTTAAAGTCAAGCTCAAAGGGAAGATGCGTCATTCTGCCTTGGTGGAAAGTCGCAGTATAGTTATAATTATAGACAGCTTGGGACCTGATTGAAAGAATACTTCTTTATGGGGTCAATTGATACCAGGAGTGTCGCGGAATGAGTATTAGAATATAGAAAAGTGGACTCGTCTGACACGGAAATGTAGCGGGGTTAAAGGACTCGGAGGTGGGATGGGATATAAATATTTAAATTCAATCAATGAACGATGAACATCAACATCACGAGCAATAGAGCTCGCTATCAGTGAAGTCAGACATTTTTCCTTCGTTCAGTGGTGGAAACTGGACAAGTCGAACTGACAACTAATCCGCATATGCAGGCGAATGCAGGCGCACAACATGACCCTTCCATCGAATGACTATGATTGGACACCCAGAGTGGATGACTTGGGAAGGTATCCTGCACCGGATAGCTCCAGCCGTAGATTTTTTTGCCATTGAATGACGAGTTAGCTGGTATCTAGATATTAAAAATATTCTTTCTGCATGTTCCTCTACGCATGATAACGCATTTGAGGAACCTCTGTTTGTTGGCGGTACATTGTCGGGCTATCTTCGCGTCGTCTCATGGTCTACAAACGCAGAGCTGGCTTAAGTGTTGGTGGCTGCTGTTGGTGGCTAAGCAGATCTGTGGCTTGCACGCCAACCCCCCGAACCCCTCCATTCCGGGGTTACCCCGGTATCCTAGTACTCCACGGGGGCGCCGTGTGGAACGCGTCTTCAACTTCACCCCACGTTCACGTCCATGTTGGCTCAACCCCAACCGCCATCATGTCGACACAGGACGATAGCAAAGCCATACCATTGGCCTTTGCGCACGAGCAAGCGCCAGTCCGACTACTCGAACTACCTCCATCTTTACTCTCATTGATTGAGAACTCGACTTTCAAAGGCTCAGCACCAGTGTACTTACCCTTGCCCTCTTAAGAAGCTCTCGCACACCTTGTACTCGACACTGACAACTTGGTACCAGACTCAAGATAAAAGCGGCTCCGAATCCATCCCACCATGGCTCTAATACGGCTCCCACCGGGCCAGCGCCGTTCGCCGTCCTTACTACAGATACCGAAACCTACAATATTCGGAGCGTCCACTCCTCGAACTCAATCTTTATTCTCAAACCCGTCCCTATACCGATTATCCCCGATCAAGACGACGTCGACTCAGATACAGAAATGGCCGACGACCCTGTTATTACTTCGAAACTCGGTGTGATAGTGACTTCGACGTGTGCCTCACATCTCGAGCTCCTGCCTTCAAAACCAAATACAGAATTACTTCTTCAATCTATGCTCACGGAATACAAATCGCCCGAAAACCCGCCTCCCCGACCCTCGGAACCCCTTTCAAAATCACAGATCCTTTACAATATCCCAGTATCTGATGCGGAATTTCACGAAGGGTGGCGTGATGTGACTGCCTTTGAGATCGAGAATTGGGCTGTCCGGTTGTCGCCCTCGACTTCACTCGAAGTATTTGGTACCCTCGTATCGATCGTAGTCGGTAGTAGCAGTACCAAGGATGTGGATGAAGATGAAATGGGAATGCATTTCTTTATGAACCTCGTCGAACAAGATGGTGGATTAGCGGATATGCCGCCCGATGCTGTCGAGGCAGTGATTAGAGGCGCTTTTGAGACCAAAAGGACTCAAGATGGAAGTATTGGTATGTTCTTCATATCGACAAATCCTTCCACTAGGATATTCTGGTTCGTCAAGCGAGAAGAGCTAATGTAAACCTATCAACCTGACAGCATACTCCTACAAAACCCCGTACACGGCGAAATGGGTTGGAAAACACATTCTCTTGACGAACCCGAATAGGTCGTACACAGAAAGAGAATTTATGGAAAGTTGGCGGTCGAAAACGCCAGACGAATGCGAGAAGTTTATGGATCTAAAGCTGTTAGATGGGCTGCACACCCAGTCTGCCCTGGGAGTTATTCGATATATCCATAGCACCGATAACGAAAACAGTGTCGCACCAGCAGGCAAGAAAAAGAACAAATGGCACGAGAAGTTCGCGGCTGGGAAGAAACGGTAGAGCTAAACCCAATTGGCACTTAAGTACAGCAGCGCTTGGGTCGAGGACGCCGTTCCATATTCTATTATGCAAATTCATCACGCCGTATCCCCCACAACTATCTACAATTTACCAGAATTTACCCCCCTCATAACTCCGAAAGAGCATTGGCCGTTCCCGTATACGCCCCCAAAAAGACAGCCCCTCCGGCGCTAATCCACATCACTCTCGGACCGATTCCACTTAGGAGCGTTCGGGCTCCCTCTTCTGCTACAATCTTCCTAAACATAGAGGTCATCGATATGCTCTAGGACAAATCAGTGTCACTTCCGATTCGGACGGGTTCTTCCGTGGACTGTACCTTTTCAGCCAGCATCATTCTCGTCTTCATCACATCCAGTGGAGTTGTCACTGCTGCCGCCACAGCACCCGCCACACTCCCACAAACGGCACTTTCCGCTCCACTTGCCCTTCTATCGCCTCCACCTCTGAATTGGACACACCATTTCTTCATCCCCTCCCACAGCGGAAACTGGATCATTGTAAACGGTATCTCACGCATAATCGTTACTCCGTAGCCCCTGTATATTTCCCTCCATACTCCAAGTAGCCCTCGATCCCTACCCAGATTCACAACGTATTTAACGGCCGCCAAAGAACTACCACTACCTGTTGCCTGGGCACGTTGCTTCACCACCTCAACCGGAACTCGAACCGTACACGCCGCTACCTCTCCCACTGCACTAGCAAGCATTGAAGCTGTAGGCGTGTCCTTTCCTCCTAGATAGGCCTTCGTGAACGCCGAATTTTTTACACCCTCGTAACTGACGAAGAACAAGGCAGCGCCAGGAGCGGACCCAAGAAACACGGACCCAATACCACGGTAGACATTTCGAAAACCACCGGAAGCGAGGAATCCGGACGAAGATTGAAGTCGAGTCTTGAGAGTATCGAGGGGGAAGAGGGTCAGATCGACTGTGAGGCCGGCTACAGCGCCTGCCTTGTGAATTGGAAGGTTAGCAGGGCCAGAACTCGGACCAGATCGATAGCAAAACGAAGCGTACTAGGAGAGCTCGTGTGAACGGGCTTAGAGACGGTTCGCGGCTGGTAGAAAGCGGAGGGGGCGGGTCTCCTCCCATCGTTGGTGAACTGGTGGGGTTGAAGGGCCTGTGCTGGCAACTGGGGTGGGTGGTCGAAAGGCCGGCGAGCAAAGATAAAAGAGTTTGAAGCCGAACGCGACAACACACGCTGCCGACGATCTTGTGCAACGTTAACCCCTGCAACCGGCCAGGCTACGGGATTCTCCTCAGCCCTTCGACACGTTTTCTGTGCGACCTGGATACGTTCCTGGGTATCACGTTTCGGTGTCCTCCCTCCTCGCTTCTTTGCTATCAGACTTTGCTTTGACGAACTAGGATAGCTCGGTTTACCGGGCTTACGTCAACCGCATATCCTCCTGCCCGTGCAGCATCGACAAACCGAACCCCCGCCGACGGTTATAGAGATATATGTAATCAGATCGATATACCCCCAAAGCGCAGCCAATTTAATCAAATCAGCAACCCGAACTTATCAACCGTGTCCGGCTTCAACAACAATGCCTCGATGTCACAAACTCTCTTATATCGATTCTCGGCGGATAATCCTAAGGCTTCTCAACAATGCATTTGCGGAAAAGGATATGCTGCCTACTCTGAATGATCCATCTATTACTCCTGAAGAAAAGGTCCTAGTCGAGCAATGGGACAAGGAAATAGTCAGACTTTACGCCGACGTGGCATTTTTAAGGAGAAGTAAGAAGTTGGAGGACGTAATCCTGTGGGTTAGATGAGGCGGGTTCCGAGAACAATCAAATTGTGAGGAAATAAAGCAAATTTACGAGAATCGAGATGAATAATATGTTAGTACTCTTGGTACCTATAAAAACGACGACTATACTAAAAATGTACAATCCCGAGTCTAGATACAATGGAGACAACGCCCATGATTTCAAATCCCAATCGACAGGCAGAACAAACACTGAAAAACAAAAAAACATTTCTCCAGGAAATAACGTAGCAACTTCGCAAAAACCCTATACAATTAACCCTAATAGATCCGTAAGCCAGTCATCCTCGATACCCTCATCATCTCTCTGGCTTCCCCTCTTCTTCGCCCTTGGCTTCTTCGGCCTCTTGATTCCTGCCTTCTTATCTCTCTTTTTTTGCTCCCTGGCCTCCTTTCCATCGACGTCTCCCCAAATCAACCAATTTGCAGCCTTAACACCGCCATCCATGACTTTAGCCTTTTTAGACCGTTCCGTGTCAGTGTTTGCTTGCTGATCCATCTGGGACAACTGGGTTTGGGCACCTGGCCCTTCTTGTGAAGGTTGCTGGGTGTGGGATGAAGATGTTTGAGTATTCGAGGAAGTGGATGTTGGGACTGTGGTTGTGCCAGTCAACTGGGGGTTTGTTTCCATTCCCAGGTATTTGACAGATATGGCGATGCCAATGGGATTGTATATAGTATCAAGGTTTCGTCGGAAATCCAAGCTCTTGGACTCTTGGAATAGCTTGGTCTCTTCGTGATGTAAGAATGGAAAATGCGGTTTCGACTTCAACGAATAAAGTCAAGGCAGGATGGCCCTTTGTTTAAGCAGAAGATGTCCGTAATATAGAAAGATTGTTATGGATCAAACAATTTACTTGCTATGTTTGAAGTTCCAAGGAAGAGTAGTTTGCAAATTCGTTATTGATCTCGTCAAGCCTGG
Source organism: Arthrobotrys sphaeroides (assembly GCA_036971245.1). Classification (NCBI taxonomy): domain Eukaryota; kingdom Fungi; phylum Ascomycota; class Orbiliomycetes; order Orbiliales; family Orbiliaceae; genus Arthrobotrys; species Arthrobotrys sphaeroides. Next base: position 1,652,738 of record JAJTTW010000003.1, read on the forward strand.
GGAGGTGTGCTTATATATACCCTTCATTCACAACATCATGAAGCCCAGACCTTGGCCCTGCCAAATGAACGAAGCTTCAGTGCCACACTCCTGCCCTACATAATAACGTTAGAACTTTGTTCTTTCATCCGCGTCAATCGACGAAAGAAGGGTCTAATGCAGAGTTCGCATCTGATAATGTGTAAGCTTGCGCCCTGCTTTGACGTCGCTTTATCACGGGTAACCATGGAGTCCGAGGACGCTGCGCTTGAAAGCGAGTATTAATATCCTCGACTACTAGATTAGGTTTCATAGCAATTAAAACCGGTGATTCGGGCTCTGCGGCTACACCGACGCTTAGCATCTCAATTTCCTGATTTGGTCGCTTTCGAGTCTTCGCCTACGCAACAGAGGCTGTGCCAACTACCAAGCTTTCGCTTGGCGTTGCGAGAATATGTCGGTAGTTTTCCTCGATCGGGTCGGATTCGTGAGTAAGCACTTGACGCTTCGTTATCAAATTCCGATTCATGTTTCGCACGGGTTCGTGCAGTGAGCTTCCAAGGCACTTTTCTGTGAATACCTGCTTAGGTATACGTGTATGGGTTGGGGTCAAGGCGAAGTCAAAAATCCCAAGTAACCATATTTATTAAAATTCTATTTTACAAGCCTTCAAAACCCACTGAAGAGAGTCAGTTGGCCGATTTCTTAGACCAAGGAAGGAATTCCGTATAAACCCCAAAAACGCCAGTACGCCAGTACGCCAAATCGAAACACCGAGTACAATAAAATATAAACAGCCCGATTATAACCCATATGCATTCTAGTTCACGGGCGCCTTCTTCAAATTGTCGATAGTAATCTTGATCTTCTCAGCAACTTCCGGATAGACATTGCCGAACATACCTACAGACGTGTATTAGCTTCCAGCTCGACCAGGTACTCTAGAGTATCTCGAATCCAAAGTAACAAACTTACCAAGCGCCTTCTCCTGGACTTGCGGAATAGCCCCTTTCAGATGACAAGATACATTGTAGACAAAATGCTCTTGCTGACCATCCTGCTTCCCGAGCATATCCCAGAACATCCTCGCCTGCACAAAATCATCATCAACGACTTCGCTCGCGAACCCGACAACGGTACCGATCCACTCCTCGTGTCCACCAACTTTATACCCGTGTGCGCCGACCTTGCCTGCATACTTAATCGGCTTGAGGTCTGATCCCACGTAGTTCGGGTCACCGCCGTAATTGTCCGTGAACGTCATGAAGCCGTCACGTTGGAAGGGGCAATAAACACGGGAGACGGCACGGTTGCATGGGAGTTGTTGGTAGTTTACACCGAGACGGTAACGAGCTGCATCGTTGTAGGCGAACATGCGGGCTTGAAGCATTGGGTCGGCGGAGGGTGCGATTCCTGGTACCATATTCGAAGGAGAGAAAGCGGCTTGCTCGATTTCAGCGAAATAATTTCCGGGCTTCACGGCTAATGTCAGCAGCTACTCGTATTATACTCCGGTCAGGAAGTAGATAAATGTTCTTACATTTCTATTAAGCGTGAGTTTTGCAACGGGAATAAGTGGGAAATCCGAGTGTGGCCAAACTTTGGTCATGTCGAAGATATTCCAGCGATAATTTTCGGCCTGGGCTGGGGTCATAACTTGGAAGTAAATGTTCCATGATGGGAAGTCTCCTTTGGCAATGGACTCATAAAGGTCGGCACCGTGGATACCAGGTGCCTCGCCTGCTAATTTTGTAGCCTCATCATTCGTAAGGTTTTCGACACCTTGGTTGGACTTAATATGGACTTTAATATAATGGAAGGTTCCATCCTAGAGTAGAGGTGAGTATAACAGTTTTTAGTCTCAGTCGCTGAATGAGATAACGTACCTCCTTAGTAATCTTATAAGTATGGCCACTGTAGGCATTAAGATGTCGTACGGTCTTAGGAGTACCGCGGTCGCTAAAGAGTGCCATAATTGCATGAATACCTTCTTGGTTATTATTATGGAAACTAGAGACGATTGTCAGTTAGATGGCTTCAACCCACAAAGGTACCAATGTGAAGCATACTCCCAAAACTAGACAAGATTGCTGTTAGTACTAGTTCAACGCTAGGGATTTTATGATACCATACTCGACTAACTTACCATAGTAGGATCCCCCTGATTAGTTGCAGGGTGTCTTTTGTGAGATCGGTTAAGCGACGGGAATTTCATCGGGTCCCGAACAAAGAATACAGGCTACAGGCAGCCAAGCATGAGTTAGTTGACCAGTATCTCTAGCTCCCTCGATAGGTAATTAGAGTACTCACGATACTATTAAAAACAAAATCCTGATTCCCCTCCTCCGTAAAGATTTTCATACCCCAACCTCTAACATCTCGAATGGTATCTGCGCCTCCGCGCTCCGGTCCCACAGTCGAAACTCTCAAAAGAACCTTCGACTTCTTGCCAACACCATTAAGAAACTTAGCATCGGTAAGTTCGGAGATATCGTGTGTAACCTCGAATTCTCCCCACGCACCGACACCGGCGGCGTGGACTACTCGTTCTGGGATTCTTTCACGGCTAAAGTGGGCAAGGGTTTCTATAAGTTGCGTGTCCTGCAAAAGCATAAGACCCTTAATATTATTGCCGCCAAAATGTTGGGCAGTCGAGGCGCTGGCGTAGGGAACGCCTATTAAGATTTCGTATCTGTTAGAATTTGCAACCCCAAAATGGACAGCTGGGGAACAAAGTTAGTGAGAGATACACACCTTCGGCCAAAGTATATATAGGAGCGGAGTCCATAGTGGTTAAAGTTGAGGTATCGGGCAAAGATAAAAGCTCTGAAATTTTTACGGATGTATGGCTTTGTAGATGATTCTCGAAACGATTCCGATGGATTGCAATTGAGATGCTATTGATTGGTCTTGACCCTGATGGGGCAGTTGTGCCCTAATATATACAATTCCACTGAAGACAGCACTTATCATTGTAAGGCTGCCGAAGATCACTGCATTGAGCGGAACATAAAAATTTTGGGCCTATCCTCGATACCAGATTCAACATGACTCGGTATACTCCGTACGAATCAATACAGGCGCATATTCAGAAAGTGCAAAAAACGCGACTCGACGCTTGAAGCTCCAGCAAGACAACGTCACGATATCGAGTGCGAGCTCGCGCGAGGTGTTAAACGCGTATGCATCCTGATGTCATAACACAAAACCCCCGGGTCCTTTGTTGCATATTTCTCCACAATTTAAATTCGCCGACGCTTTGATTGCTTCGAGAGCTCTCTAGTGTCGATAAAACCTACCTTCGCTCTCTTTACACCTGGAACACCATCTTGCAGGACACGTCGAACCAGAGATACAGAGCAGAAACAAGCTTTCGCTCGTACGAAACCTCGCTGTTGACTAATCGAGGCCCTGTCAATCATGGAAATGTGTTCCGAAGCCGTCCGCGTCTGTAACCCCAAATCTAGCTAGCTTCTAGCTAGCACCTTGCAATCTTGCCGCGTCACTGCACTGTAGCCAATGACCGGACTTCATCCCAACTGACTAGCTCTCCGCCAGCATCCGAATCGCGGCCGAGACTAGAACAATTGTGTCACTAGTATACCTTCAGAATGCCCGCAAAGTTTAATCCACCATTGCACCTGCCGTTCGCCTTGGGCGACCACATTTCCCGTTTCTCTTCCGCATGTTTAAACCCCCCACCAGGGTCCGGGATCCTAGAGCTTTCGTAGGGCTAAATCTGCACGATTACATAGGACCTCGTACAACATGAGTGTTTCCTCAAACGTGGTTGGTGGAAAATTCCTTAGTGTGCAGAATGGGGGAATTCGGCAGACCATGAGCATGGGTCTTGCTTCGGCCGGGCGCATGTACGGCAACATTCCATCAATCTCGAAAACTCGGGATGCCGACAAGATTGCACGAAGGTGAATTTTGGATACACGTCAACCTACTCCGTTGGTGCCGCGAAAGTTGTTAGGTTGGAAAATCGTAGTATCAGTATCGTACGATTGAATTTTATGATATCATCAAATTAATGTCGAATATGGCGGTTCAGAAGGATAAATAGATCATATATTTCCTACAATCCGAGAAGAAATACTATCATCAGCATCAGCATCTTCAGCTAGCATCTTTAAATAGTATCTCGATCACAGCATTTCAACCAGCAAGTATCCAATAGAACATTCGGCGTCTTTCGAGCTTTTTTCCTCCCCAATCGCTTTGCACATACCGCTTCTCCACAACTTTAACGCTTTATATCCCTCGGACTATAACCTCCATTATATATCAGCGCTTGACCGACATCTCCTATTTATTTTATTTTATTTAATCACTCAATTTTATATATCAAAATGCCAGTCGTCACCAGTGTCACCAACGGTACCCACTACGATTTTATCATCGTTGGCGGTGGTACTGCAGGAAATGTCGTCGCCGGCCGTCTCGCCGATAACCCGAACGCCACTATCCTTATCGTCGAGGCCGGCGTCGGTAACCCGCAACAAATCGAAGAGATTATGACCCCATCCAATGCTATGAGCCTTCGAGGTTCCAAGCACGACTGGGCTTATAAGACTACTATCGTCAAGCGCGACGACTACGAACGTATCGAAAAGCCAAACACCCGTGGTAAAGCACTCGGCGGTAGCTCTTCTCTAAACTACTTCACCTGGATCCCGGGATGCAAAGCCACTTTCGATTATATGGAAGAGTACGGTGGTAAAGATTGGACTTGGGACAAGCTTTTGCCTTATCTTCGCAAGTCGGCTACTTATCACGACGACGAGGGTCTTTACCCCACCGAGCTCGCTAAGATTGGATCCGGTGGCCCACTTAATATTTCTCACGCCGAGTTGCTTCCTGAGCTGGCTCCTTTCCGTGATGCCTTGACTAAGGCTTGGTTATCTCAGGGTGGCACCCTTACTGAAAATATTTATGATGGCGATATGATCGGGCTTACTCACTGTGTCGACTCCATCTACCAGGGCCGTCGCAATGGGTCTTTCCTCTTTGTTCCGGACTCGAAGAAGAATATTACTATCTTGCCTGAAGTTCACAGCAAGAAGCTTATTATTGATAAGGCCAGCTTGACCGCTAAGGGCGTTACTGTTATTGATAAGAACGGCGAAGAACTTAGCTTCTACGCTGACCGCGAGGTCATCTTATCACAGGGTGTCTTCGAATCCCCCAAGCTGCTTATGCTTAGTGGTATCGGTCAAAAGAACCAACTCGAGAAGTTTGGTATCGAGGTCCTCCTTGACTCTCCACATGTCGGTCAGAACTTGATCGATCACCCAGCGGTTCCATTCGTTCTTAAGGTCAAGGACGACCTTTGCATGGACGATGTCCTCCTTCGCAAAAATGAGAGGAACTTCGCTGCCAAGTCCGCCTACGCCAAGGACCACTCCGGTCCAGTTGGCTCCGGCCTCCTTGAACTCGTTGGTTTCCCACGTATCGATAACTACCTCGAGAAGGATTCTGAATACCTCCGCCGCAAGGCCGCCAATGGAGGTCTTGACCCCCTTTCTCCCCACGGCCAACCTCACTTCGAGCTCGACTTCGTCGGAATGTTCGGTTCCGCGTTCCAATGGCACTACCCAATCCCCAAGCAAGGTTCTCACATCAGCGTCGTCGTCGATTTAGTCAGAACCATCTCCGCCCCCGGCGAAGTCACACTCCAGAGCGCCGACCCCCTCGTCCAACCAGCCATCAACCTCAACTTCTTCGCCGACGAACTCGACATCATCGCTATGCGCGAGGGTATCCGCTTCAGCTACGACGTTCTTACCAAGGGTGAGGCCTTCAAGGATCTTGTAGTAGCCGAGTACCCCTGGGAAATGCCATTGGATGATGATAAGGCCATGCGACACGCCGTTTTGGACCGATGCCAGACCGCTTTCCACCCTCTTGGTACCAACCGTGTTTCCAAGGATATCACTCAAGGTGTCGTTGACGATAAGTTCAAGGTTCATGGAATCAAGAACTTAAGGGTCATTGATGCTTCGGCTCTCCCGGTCATGCCTGACTGTCGTATTCAGAACTCTGTTTACATGTGCGGTGAGAAGGGTGCCGACGACATCAAGGCTGCACACAAGGATCTCTACTAGATTGATAGGCGCTTTATATTGAGGTTTGTATAGATGGAGTTTTTGGAAAATATAAAAGAGAAAATCCATTAAAATCGGAGTTATTTGGTTGCGCTGTCTGTTGTATTTTGGGGCGTTCAACTCGGTAGCCCAAACTAATGTATTTTACCTACTGGTGTTAATGTTCCTTCGTGCTTTGATAGAAAATGGGATTCTGATTCTTCCTTAACTGGCTTCTATTCTGAATACTAGAGCATGGCCTAAGAGATAAAGTCTTTGCAAATGATTCTTAGACACAATAATTTTGCAGTCTTGTGACCAGGACCCTCCTTTACCCGGTCCTTTTTGATTCCGTGTTGCACGTTGTTGAAATGGACGAGTGCAAGCGCAGTCTCACAGTCTCGTCCTTTTAGTGACCTGTCCCATATCAAACATTTCGTAGGTCTCCCGTCGACTCCAAGGTTCTATTTCAACTCTGGAGGCGTCAGCGCGTTATAAGTCCTAGAAATATGACTCGCTCAGCCGTATATTATCTCGAGTCCTATATTATGTATGCTATAGCTAGGTCTCGATATTAATATTTCAGCCTCTAGCTCTACGTACGTCCTTACGTGGACCAATTGACCCAACGAACGCGAACCAGCAAAACCAACGGACCCCGCGGTCTCCATTCACATTCCAACGACCCCGGAAATATGAAGAATCATTCGGGTTTAAAGCGACCTGGGTAGATTTACAACTATTCTGCTTCGCGGATAGCAGATACGACCGTTTTACGTTCCACATCGGCTCGCCGACCGAACCGAGATGTCGCATGTCGGAATCCGACTTAAGGAGTCATGATGTCAACGACTTGGATGTGTGGCAGGATCAAAGATATCGCAAGGAAGATAAATACTTACCCACCTGCAACCCAAGAGGCTTGGGATTTTAGGCCAAGCATAGCTTCAAAGCTTGTTTCTTTCCAATCTACAATAGAAAATCGAATCAATACCGAGGGCTAGTAAAATACTTGAGTTTTCTTTTCAAATTTTTTAAATTCGACTATGCACGTCCTAATCAGCGGCGCAGGCATAGCCGGCCCCTCCCTCGCCTGGTTCCTCGCCAAAGCCGGCGCCCGAGTCACAGTAGTCGAAAAAGCCCACGCCCTCCTGCCCCACGGACAAAACGTCGATATCCAGGGTAGCGCCAGAAATGTCATCAAAAAAATGGGTCTGGTGGACGAAGTCCTCAGGTTTAACACCACGGAAAAGGGCACGCAGTTGATAGATTCCAAGGGTCGGCCGTTTGCCCCGTTTCCGGTTCAGAAAGGAGTCTCGAACAGTTTCACCTCTGAATTCGAGATTTTGCGAGGCGACTTGGCGGCGGTGTTTTATAATGCGACGAAGGACCATGCGAATGTTACTTACCTGTTCGATACAACGGTCAAAGAGGTTATTTCGAACGACGACGAGGCTGTTAAGGTCGAATTAAGCACTGGGGAAATTCAGAGCTACGATATTTTGGTTTTGTCGGATGGACAATGGTCGAAGCTGCGAAAACAGTGTTTCCCTGCGAATGCCGTCAAGGTCGTTGATAAGGACATGTTCGCCGTCTACTGGACTATCCCGCGCATACCCAGCGATAACGACTGGTGGAACCTCTACGCAGCGTTGGGACGTAGAGTAGTCAGTTTAAGACCCGACCCACACGGCACTATCAGAGCGATGTTTACTCGGATGCCGCTCAGCGAAACCCACAGACAGGAATGGTTAACAGCGGCCAGGGGCGACAGGAGGACGCAGGAGGAGCTTCTACGACGAGAATTCACGGATGCTGGGTGGCAGTCGCAGAGGCTACTAGACTCGATAGCTACCGCGCCTGACTTCTACTTCCAAGCGATGCAGCAGATTAAGATGGATAAGTGGTCCACGGGTCGTATTGTCTGCCTCGGGGACACGGCTTACGCTCCGACACCGCTGACGGGGATGGGTACATCGCTCGCTATTAACGGCGCCTACGTCCTAGGCGGCGAGTTGAGCAAGCTTGAGGAAGGCGAACACCCTTCGAAGGCTTTTGAGGCTTATGAAAGTATATTCCGACCTTTCGTGGAGGAGAAACAGCAGGTTCCGTCTTTACTCCCGGGATTCGTTCATCCGAATTCAGCAAGACATAGATGGTTTATTAGTACCCTTGCTTCAGCGCTGTCCAAGGTGGTGAGGACGCCGTGGCTAGCGAATACACTCGCGAAGATGGTTTTTGACGAAAGCGACCACGAAGATTTTCCGTTGCCGAAGTATGCTGCGTTTGAAGCGCAGGTTGAAGTTCCCGAACCCAATAGAGGACAGACCACGGAGTGATTCGACGGCCATAAGGATATATACTGCTTTGTTCCCGCATGCTTGTGTCACCAAGGGCGTTTCTGGAAGGTGTTTTAAACTTAGGTTTTTTCTATTCTCCACACTGCCTCCCCTATATATAGTTCTCCGCAGCCATATTGATAATTTTAATTCAAAATCCTAAGATCGTTTAATTACCGCACCGGCTTCAAAAGGTTCTAGCATAATTCTCGGGTATCTTTAATTTGCTTTGTAAACGAAACGAAATATGTACAACTGCCGTATACAACCAGGCATCGGCGCAGCGTATCTACTCAATCAATCTCGGTGCCCCTAGCTCTCAGAAGCTTGGCCTCCATAAACACCTCCTAGCAATAGTCAATATATTTTCACATAAAATTCTGAGTTACGGAATCACGAACCTAACAGCTGGAACAGCAAGCCCCAAGGGCAAGACAGCAATCCGCAAACAATAATCCGCAGCAGCACGCCCCGGCTTTGGATTCATCGTCCTTCTTTTTCTTTTCCTCTTCGGATAAAATCTTGGGGCCTTCTGTGTTCGGATGCCCTTTTGGGTTCAGCATGGGCGGCGAGTTTGATCTTGGTTGGGTAGATATGTAGACTGGATCTGGAGCCCTTACGGGGCCTCTTTCGCTGTTCATGTGGTACCTAGCCGGTCCATGAGAAGGTTGAGAGGTAGGAGCCGGCATAGTGAAGTATATGTATGAAAATAGTAATATATAAATTGAAATAGTTATGGAATTGCAAGTTGTGAAGTATGATATTTGAAGAGGGTTTGTTTTGTTCGGTCAGGGAAATCTTGTTGAGAATTTGAATTCGAAGTTTCCTCTTGGAGCAGTATAAGAGAGACTGACTATTAGATATGTGTGAAACGAATGCGTGATACGATGGGCTCTTAAGGACCTTATATGTTAAATTTTCTAATCCTGATCTTCGGAGTGTACCGGTGTTCAAAAGAGCGGTGTTGTTGTGGTGGTTTTTCGGCACCAGCATGAAGGGCAGTAATATTTTAGGGAGCACGGGGGCACAACCACGACACTAAACCGGGGCAGGGCAGGTGTTTGATCATAACCTGATGCCACCCTGGGGCAGCTGCGTTCCAGAACCCTGTCTCAACCTGCTGCTCCAATATTTACGTACAGAGAAGGCATGGAATTCGGCAGATCAGGAAGTCAGAAAATATATTCCTGGAGGGGCTAGGAGACACCGACTTAGGCCGCAGTGGATGACTAAAGTCTTCTATCGGTCGTTCCTTGCGCACATGATCGCGTGGATAGGCGTGTGGATGGTATTCCCTGCACGGCCACGGTACGTGTCAGCCGCAACGATATGGGATATAAACTTTTCGATCCATATATGCATATCGATTGGTCAATTGGACTTTTTTAAAATTCAGACTATAATCTCATATCTGGAGATATCTCGTCATCACCTGCCATTGTTGGAGTTTATACGAGGTCTGTTGGATTTTGGGCCTGCTTGGCGGTGGCAAGCTTTTTGCGGATTTGGCTCGTCGGCAGGGAACAGGAGTATCGATGGTCCCTGGTAGACCGGTTAACGGCTGTTTTATCGATATATGCCTGGGTATTCGGCGAGCAGTTAGGGTTTCTTCGATTGTCGTGGTTTTCATTTGAAAATATTTTGATAGGGGTAGATATTTTCACTTGCCAATAATATCATGATCACAGGGATAGGTCTATGAAATCGAGGTTAACGTTCGCTCGATATGCCTGGGCTGCTGGGAGAATTCGAACATTCTATTCAAATGTCGCATTTTATATACGTGGAGATATATCTGATCTAACAAGCTTCCTTTCACCGAAACCCCAAGTCCAAGAAGTCACGCCTCCGGGGCGAGTCTGACTCCGAAATCAATCCATGTGTATTCCACCTCTATCCACCCAAAACTACTGTGCATTATTCACCGCAGCAGCAACAGCAGCAGCAGGAATCGCAACATCCGCCGCCGCCGCTGCTGCTATTGTCGTATTTACTGCCACTGCTCCTCGCCCCGGAGTTGAAGACGCCTAGGCATGTATCGAAGCAGGAATAACATCCTTCACACCAGTCCTCCCTATCTTTCTTTTTCCGTTCTTTCTTGTTTTTCTTATCTTTCTTCTCTCTCTTCGCTTGCTCGCGTTCCCATTGGGCTTCTTGTTGCATGGGGTCTTGTCTTTGGTAGGTCATTTGAGGTTGGGTTGGTGGGAGGTCGGAGGGGAGGAGGTGTTCTGTTGCGGCCATTGTGGGTTATGGTGTAAGATGAAATATATATTTATAGATTGGACCTGAAAATGAGGGGGGGAGAGTAATTGTCGACAAGTAAAATTGGCTTTGTCAATTGGCTCTGCTTGAAGTAAAAGGGGACCGTGATTCCCTCGTTATGAAGTATATAGATAATCGAGATATCTCGAGGAGGACTTTAAGTAGGCCGGGTTGTTCTTGGGCGCGAATGCTTGCTGGTTACACGGTATCTTAGCCCTGCTTAGTCGAAGCTTATATAACAGAAGTCTACACGAAGAGTTCAATCGAAGATTGGCAATTTTCAGCGGGAACCGGAGACGCGTAATGGCGGCTGTACGCCCTCGCAATCGAAGTCGTCGTCCGAGTAGGTTTTTGGCGCTGTCAAGTCTTCGAAAAGGGTAAATGTTTCCCTTGAACATGATGTTTTCGAATGGATCACAGGGCGAAGTTTTTCAGCCCTCACGGGTGTTTTGCGCCAGTTGCGGCTGAGCTGGGCGGGATCATGATTGATTGCTGGTAATTTACACTGCACGACTGTTGGGTATGGGAAAACTGGGATTACTACGCAGTAAATTCTGTGATGCCTCGCAGCGCCCAGATCTTGGGTGCATGGTGCTTATTTTTGTTTGCGTGGAAGATATCGTCGAGGGAGGAATATTAATATGTGATGGAACGGTGGGACATGGCACAATGCACTGCGATAACATCACCATGGCCAACTTGCAACTTCAAAGTTACATATACTTTAGTGGCGCGGCAACTTCGCATGTTCGCCAAGGGTGGGCCAAGCGACGCTCAGGTATTTTCTGTAAATCGAGAATTTCATATGACCAGAAAATCCAATGGGTGAATTGAAATCTCCACTCTACATCGTGGGCCGCTCTTGCGATCTCGTGACTGAGATAACGAGACGAGTGATCACCGCTAGATATTATATTGCGTCTCGGAAAGTGGTCTTTTCCCAGGCAGATGAGTGATTCCCAGTTGAATGTGTGATCCATGAAGTTCCATAACACTAGCCCTAAAGTTGATATCGATAGCCAGGAGCAGGGTTAGTCAGACGCCAGGAATGCTCAACGGCACGCACGCGGTCCCAACGGCCTTTAAGTCTCGTGCATCACAAGGTCTCCCCAACGTTCAACATTGCAACAGTGTGTAAACAAGTAGATACTCCAGATAGCATCGTTTGTTCATATCTGTTTATACACCACGTACTTAATTTGAGACGGAACCGAGGCCCGGCCGACTATGATATCACGGACCAGGAACCTGCAGAAGATAATTATACACTCTGACCGCAGAACGCAGGACTGACAGCGCTGCAGCGACTGCGGGTGTTTCGCACAGATTGGCTCCTCTCATTTGCTTCGACGACACGATCGATCGATCAATTACTCCATCATCAGCCGATAAATTTATAAACGTCCCCCTGATATATATAACATACCCTCCTACCAAAGCATCCCCCAATCCGCAGGACTACAGTCTTCGGCTTCAAGTGCATTCGACCGCCATTCCTGCAAGCCCGCCCAAGAACGGTGCCAGAGTGGGTCCTCGGCTGTTGCCCAGTCCTCAGGGGTAAAAGATTCCTCGCCTCCACTCACTATCATTCCACTCGTCGACAGAGTTCGCTCTGCTAAATAAAGCGTCTTTGCCTGCATCGACGTGGGCCTTCCTTGTTTTCCTCCTCCGGCCGTCTACCACCCTCCTTTTTCTGACCCGGTCGTCGAAGCTCACCTGGCTCCTTTGCGGTTTTGTTTCCGCTTACTCTCTTTTTCTGTTTGATACCCTGCCAGCCTCAAAAGAGAGAAAATAGTAATCGGCCTTGAAGGCTGAGGAGTTTTTTCTTCCCTGCTTTCGTCCTCGTCTTCGTTTTCTGCGAATTCGAATCCTTCAGCTGTGAGATTCGAATTTGGTTGCCGAAACTGTCACTTCCGAATCATATCAAAACCTCTTCCATCCTTTTCCTCCCTCTCTCTCTTTCATACCATCACCAACTTCGGCCTGGGCCACGATTTCGCGACACCATGGACGAGAAAGCACCGTTTATCGGCGCCGAGGAGCGTAAGGACATCGACCTGGAAGGCCTACCCGACGCGGAAACACCGAGCGAACAGGAGCCATCGCGACGGCACCGCTTCTCCATCACCTTGTTTTCCATCCTTACATGCACCTCTCTCTACTACTTCTTCTTCAATGTAGACTGGAAGGCCTTCCTTGGCTGCGGCCACCATGCTCACCACCACTCACATCACTCGCTCCCTCCCGTTTGCCCGTTGTCGATGCCCATGTGTGACTACTACGCGATCAGGAACTACAAATACAACAACGAGGAAACACAACGACTTCTCATTCAGACCATCATCGAGAAGGCGTTCACGGGTGCGAAGAACCCCGATGCCTACTTCGAACGACGTTATGGCATCAAGAGTGGGATGTATAATGGTATTTTCCGACCGGGCGATATGTGGGAAACACCCGTCGACCTCACGAAATACTTCGATGGCAGCTTGAACTCCACCAACGTTGATGGCCAGGCGACTCAGGCGAACTTTCTCACCGAGAAGAAATTCCAGCGGTACGGCAGGGAATACCCGGTCGGAAACGAGATGTTCATGCATATGATCAAAGGGATGACCACCTACACGGCGTCGATGCTTGGATGTTCAATCTTCGGCAACACCGTTGATCGATACTCGGGAACCAGGAGCCTGAAGGAAATCCACAAGTATATGGATCTCGGAAAGAACTTCGAATGGGCCTACTTTACGCACCAGCTTCAGCTCGGTGCTCTGAGCGGTGGCAAGTTCTCGGAATACGACTCGGCCCTGTTCGAACTCTACCTCGTCAACAAGTTCGGTCCTAAAATCATCGATTGCAAGAGCAAGAAGCTTTCCGCACCCTTCGAGAACCCGGAACTCGAAGGTTCCGTCCTTCCTCCAAAACTTGACGAGCAAGAACTGTTGAAGCACGTCAAGGCCGCGGGCGATATCTTCTTCGGAAACGTAAGAATGGAAAAACGCTCCTTCGAGCCTGCTTTCGAAAACCTGCAAAAGAGATTTCTGGAGGCACCTTCTCGCATCAAACGCCAGGATTTCAACAGCGCCCCACCGCCGCTCACCACACCCAACCTCGCTCCCTCCCAGACCAACTCAGCTGCTGCCACTGCAACCCATGAAACAGGCGGATCCGTGCCATCGAACATCCTCCCCATCGCCCTCGGTGCCGGTATTGGCGCCGGTTTGGGTGTCATCATCATCGGTGCCGTTATCGCTTACCTCGTTATTAGGAAGAAGAGGATTCAAAAGCGAAAGAGCATGCCACAGCTAAGTCTCAAGTCCGGGATCGAGATGCAAAAGAAGGACAGCGTTAGCCGAAGAGTCGACCGAAGCGACGGCGGGAATGTGGTCGGTAAGCCCAAGGATTACGATCACCAGAAGATGCAGGATCAGGAGCTGCAACCGCCGAGCAAAGGTCATAAGAAGAACGAATCTATCGGGGTAAGAAGTGTGAGGTTCAGTCAGCATGAGGGATGATTTTGCATGTTATTTTTTTTCAAAATGGGGGCGACTTGATTATCTTCCGGAAGAAGGGTGCATATGCTTGGTAGCTCGTATATTTGGGAGTCTTGTTACTTTACCATGTGTTTTATGTTTTTTGGTGATGGGTACTGCTTGCTTCACTTCTTCTTCTTCGGCGACTTCGATAATGAACGCTTTTCTTTCTATCAAACGGGGTTGTATATGTGGACTCTTACACGACCTTTTTTTTTTTTTTCGTCTTTCCTTAGCCTCTCTTCTTGATACCCTTCTTCACGACCCTTTATTACACACTTGTACTGCTTGCTGCTGGTCACTTCGAGCCATACCCTTACAACCTACACTTACACAAATATGCCTCTTTTTCGTTTGAAAGCTCTACTCGTCTTGGTTTCCTCTCGTTCAGCGGCTACATCACAAAACCCATGGAATGTATTAACTTAAAATCTAATGAAAAATGGGAATGCAAAAGGGATTTTGAGTATTATGATATTAAGATTGAGTGGTGTATTAAAACTTTTAGTGCGGCAGCCAGTGCTCATGGTGGTAGTTATATAACAAGAATATTAAGATATGAAGTATGTATGGTGCAACTTAATCGATCAGTTTCCTCCAATCACTCGGTCTTGACGCCACATCTGCCACGGCATTACCAACGGCTTTTCGAAGCTCGTTCATGCGATCCCAGTATGTCATCTCGTGCTCTTCGGGTTCATCTGTGTCTTTCGATGTCTCATTGAGAGTTTCTTCTTCCGATTCTTTATATGTCTTATCATCCCTCTCATCCAGTCCGTAATACCGCTCTTCAAGTCTTTTCATCCAGTTAAAGGTGATATACCCGGTAGTCTCGTCATCATCATCATCATCGTCGCCGTCGTGATCTTCGTAATTCGCTGTGTCGGGGAAGATGAATGAGTTCTGTTGTTCCTGTTGTTCCTGACTTGAGGTACTACCATCGTCCGACCCACGTTTTTTGAATCTTTCCATACGGATTCTTTCGCACAGGCTTAACTTTCTCGTTTCGCTGCGTTCTCGACGGAGTCTTTCTCGTTCGCTTCGTTGGTGGATGTTATCCCAGAACCTGGCAGGGCTGGTGAGGCGGTAGATGGCGTCTGAGGAGGTTATGGATGCGCCGTCGCCGGGGATGAATGGTGTGCTCGATGGGGAGAAGTTTTCGCGGGCGGTGAGGAAAGATGGGGAGGGGGATGCGGTGCCTGAGGATTGTGCACGTTGTGGGGAGAGGGAGAGGTTGAATTGGGAGATTGGGGAGATGGTGTTGATTATTATTGGGGTTGTGTCTAGATCGTCTGTGTGGATGGTTGATATCGTGGGTTTGGTTGGGGTGTTTTGCGGGGGAACTGGGGAGGTTGAGGGTTTTGAACGGGTGATGTGGGTTTGTGGGGAGTAGCGGTCGAAGTTTTCGTAGGATTGGTTTGAGTGAGATGGGAGTTCAGTTGAGGAAGTGGACTTTGAGGATAGTTTTCCTAGTAATTCTCGGGGTATTGCTGGAACCGGTGGTTGTGAGGTCGGTGAGCCGGGGCTGGAGGGACGTGTGCAGATGCCCGAGATACGGGATTTTAGTTGGTTCCATTTCGAGGATCCGGATCTTCGGGTATCGGTTTCCGGTGAGTTGGGAGGTGTATCTGTGGATTTATTTGAGCCGTCCTTTTTCGATTTGGGCTTTTTGAAGGAGGGGATTCGACGGAGTCTGGAGAGGGATAGACGTCGAGAGCGGGGGGTTGTCGGGGGTTCGGGTGTGACATCCATCTTGGGGTATTGAAGGGGGGTAATCCAACGGTAATAATTGATATTTTGGCTTATATAACCCCGTCTAGAGGTACTGTATATATATCCGTAGTATAAAGCGTAGTCAAACTAGATTTAAGAAGTAGAATATACGTCGTGATCATGGAATATATATTAAACAAGCTATCTACCACCAGACAGCGATGGAATTAATATTCAAAAGGGAACCAAAAAAACCCGCATCACAGAAATCCGGGGTGATCTGTGAAAATTTTTCCATCCTCGACTGGAAATAGTATTATGTTCAGCTACTCACGTCGGGCCATGCAGTTGCCCACGTGGCAGTAAATTGGGCCTAAATGCCTGATGTCATGGTCGTGTTGACTATGTTGCATTTTTTTGTGACAGCCAGCCCGGCCAGTTGTACAGCGCAATGCTTTGCTGTCGTGTGGCCACTGTGCAGTTGCTTCATGCATGATACCGATCGATTTTGTGGGAGCTGAGGAGCTTAGGTGAGATTTACCCCTGATGGAGTGAGGGGATTTGGGGATTTGTCTAAGATACGTATTAGATGGCCATTCTTTTGCTCGCTGTTCGATGTTCGTATTCGAACGCGTTCCGGACTTAAGCTTGGTTGGCTGTTGGAATCCTTGTGACCGAACTTTCACAACAATTACAATTGGAACCAACGAAATATCGAAATGTGACGACGATTGGACGATTAGCATGTTAACATCTTTGTGACTCTTATTCACTCGACGGAGGGTTCAGTTAGTCATATTGGAAACTAGCTAAGTAGCTGCATGTTTGAAACTAGCCCTTAATCCGCAATATCGAGGATCAATTGATCAATCTAGAAACCTTCACGAAGATGACATTGGAAGTAAAATCCGCAGCATAATATAGTACGGCAATTGATAATTTCCTACGATCTCCTTATAAGCTTATGGTAGCAGATATATGTGTGTAAAATCTGGCCAGCCAGTCGACGTAAAGTAGACAACCGGCCCAGCCCATTAAGAATCAATTCCCAAGTCTATATAACTAAAAAGAACGCCTTTATGCTAAATGATAGGAGTATGTGAATCGAAAACAAAACCAAACATTATGTACAATCATAAAGGCATATATCATCATTAACAAAACTCAGTAAACTCAGTTTAGCAGAGCTTCCACTCCTCCTTCCCCTTATTTTTCCCGAACCAACCGCCAACCTTCTTTCTCCCTCTTTCCCTCCAGGTTGTGGCGTACATTCCCTTCTGCAAGTCCTCAATATAAACCAACGGCCTCTTAATCCTCAAGAAGACATAAGTCCCGTCCCACAAAATCCAAGCACACCTCTTGAAATCCGCCCACTTCCCCAGCTTCTCCCCTCTAACACTCTCACTATCGTCCATATCAAACGACATCGTCGAGTCCGAGCAAGAAGAAACGGGCGTCCGCGGCCGACGGTAAACAACGTCCCAAACTACCTTCCCATCAGAAGTATAATTTTGACTATTGATATCAACCGGTGAGACTTTGTCGTTGAAAGTGTGGGTTCCTCTGCACCCGAAATCCATGCTAGCGTACCTATCACTGCCCCTTGTGCTACTGGCCCTCGAGCTACTCCTCGACTTGAGGCTCTCCTCGCTTCCTGTGAGGTATTCGGAGTGTAGGTAGATTTGGCGGATTGGGATGTAGGTTTTGGAACCGTGGTGGTAGAGGCCTACTGCGTCGTCGCGGAGCATGATTGAGGCTTCGGTGGCGGAGAGAGTGGGGTCTGAGGCGGAGTTTGTGATTGTGATTGGGAAGGAGGCGTCCCGGAGGGCCCACTCTCTGTTTACGAGTCTGATACCGCGCACGGTGAATGTGATCTCTGGGGTTGTTGGGGGTGGGGGGATCATTGGTGGTGGGGGGAGTCTGGAGAGCATTTTTCTTGTTTTTGATAGTTCAATATATATCGATATAAGCTTTCGGTGATAGGGTAGAGGCTGCAGACGGGTGGGTGGATAGCTAAGATAATGAGTGATGTACTGTCTAAGTACTTCTTTGGTATCGACGAAAGTAACGAGTGACTTAACAGCTCCCGCTGGGAGGATTATATATATCGCAAAACGACGGGTTTGGAAGAGAACGAAGAAAGAATGAACGACTGTGAAGAGAAATCCCTGTTTCGAACGGTTTTTCCGGGCGACAGAAGTTTCAGCCGGGACCAGCGAACTTTATACCTCTACGACCTCTTTCCGCTGCGTTGGCTACGGCTTCACCATCGGCTGCCCCAAGACATTCTCCTGCAGGTACAACTTGTCCCCCCCTGCAGGGAAAAGGAGGAGCCACCGCCCGTGTGAAGCAGGGTGGGACACCGCTACTTATCAGCTCCGCTGGCGAGCGGGATTATTTTCACAAGTCGACGCATCGAGATGCCGAAAATGGGTCTATCTGCATGACGAAAACTCTTCTATTGGTCTATGCCACCTCCTCAGCTAACCGAGCCACAGCCCACAAAAAAAAAAAAAAACACTTCGAGATTCTGGCCAAAACGTGGCTCGGTTGTGAGCTATAGCTAGTGGGGATTAGATCGTCGGCTCCCCCCCTTTGCTTAACGGTTCGAAAATTTTCTTCCATAGATCGTGTTCCTCGCCGAGGACGTACGTCATGTCAAGATCCTTGTAACCGGATTCTGGAACGTTTTCCATGAGTCGCAGGACTTGGATGATTTCGTCCAATAGGATTGCTTTTCCCACGGTGGCGGAGGCGCCCATGTCATGCGAGATGTGGACGACGTGAACGTGAAAGTGGTAGTAGGACGGCTGGTAGTGGACATAGATTTTGAGGAGATCTCCAGGGAGAGAATATTTCTCAGAGACGGCGTTTAGAACTTTACTACGGAGGGAAGTGAGGAAGGGGATGTGTGCTGGTGTGAAGTCGCGAATTGATCGGATGTCAGTGCGGTGGACGATGACGGAGAGGTAGAGAGAAGTGAGGGTTACGAGATCCCATTTTCTAGATATCAATTCGAGGTTGTGAGACAGCTGCAGGATATATCGATTACGAATCGATCGAATCAGGCCGGGTAGGTACGCGGGGATGCACGTATCCTACCCCGGTCCATGGCGATAAACCTGCATTGTGGCGGAGGGTCTTAGGACTTACAGATCTGGCAGCAAGATAAACCCCATCTCCTTATCTTCATCTTCGTATATAATCTTCTCGCTCTCCTCTTTATGGTCCAAAATATTGTAGACCCAGTTCAGTCGACCCCCGGCGGTCTTCTGCGCGATGTACTTGGTCACATATTTCTCATAGATTTCGGGGGTTTCGACGACCATGTGCAGCTGCTGGGCGGAATACTTCTTGATATGGACTTCGGTGCAAGGATAGATCAGATTGACTTTGACAGCGGCATTTGAGGTTGCAGACTGCGAGATTGTGCCCATGAACCAGTGGTATATGTCATTTTTCTGGAGGAGGTTTAGGGAAAGAAGACCATCCTCAGGAGAGACAAAGGTTTCAGGGGATGTAATATTAAAGGCTGTCTTTTCGGCCGTGATAATTGCTGGAAGGGCGTTAATGGTACCCAGGAGATTAAGAGACTTGCGGCCCGTATCTGTTTTATGCATGGTTCGTAAGTGGATGTAACCGAGTATATAGTGCGGGGACTGACCTTGGTTAAGGACACGCTCGAACTTGAAGGCGCGAAGATCCTGCTCCGGAGTATTTGCCATCGCGTAGGGTGGTAGCTGACCTTAAAGCCTCGAAACTGTCGCTCTTGTATAAAACTCCGGAGTCTTTTATTCCTTTTTCTTGAGTATCCCGAAGTTGAAACTGCTGGATCTTTAAATGAAGCCAAAGAGTCACCTCCGCCTAAACTTGCAGCACCCTTGTCACTCGCCAAGGCCGCGCTGCGGTGTTGCAAGTGTGTTATTTTTTCACCCAAACTAGCCAGAACAAGAAATCTTAACGAACAAAATTTCATAGCCGAACCCTTGCAACAGCACCGAGCATATTCAAGGGATTGAATTCAAGTATGGACAACTAAACTCATCCCCACTTTACAATCCCATAAAATGCCACTGTCGGCTTCTCGCCAGCTTGTATCACCCAAGTGGTGCCCTTCCTGCTCGCTGGCTCTGTTCCGAGCCTTTGCTTCCGTATGCGGGACGACGTTACCAGCACCTGCACGACGAATCGGACGGAATGGATACCGCCATTTAAGTAACCTCAGCTCGAAAGGCGGTCTTAGGCCCTACAGGAATCCTAGGTTGAATGGGGTTTACTCCGGTGTTATTGTCACGCAGCGGTCGTATGCTTCGGGGACCAATCGGGATGATGAGGATTTTGAGCCGACGGTGGATGACTTGAAGGCCACTGATGAGGAGTGGGAAAAGAGCGGTTTACAGGATTTATTTCGGGAAATGCGACAGGAAATTAAAGATCCGTTATTGCAGAAGAAGGTGGAGCAGCTGGAGGCAGAGGCAATGGCGAATATGATACGAGACGCTCTCGATCGGGATGCTGCCGCTGAGGACGAGCAAACTGAAGGGAACAGCGAGCTGACGGCAGATATATCAGCACGACTCGACAAAATGATGGAGAGTGCTCGGGCTAGGAAGCAAGCGCAATCGACAAAGCATGATGCGGAGTCGGAATCGGTTGATACACAGGCCGTCGGAGATACAATTACAGACGCCGTGGATCAAACGGCAGAGGATATTTCAAGTTCCGGGGTAGCAGTTTCGGAAACCGATGCTAGAAACACTTCGACTGCTGTTTCTGAGGGGTCTCCCGAAATTGTAGGCGAGGCTGCGGCTGAGGGAACCGAGGGCCTGATGGAGGATACCGCAGAGGATGATGTGGAGGGGATTGAGGGCATGGAGGAAGCGGAAATCTTCGCGGGAGAGGAGGAAGAGGACATCGAATACCGGGCTACAGAGCCTCCAGCGTCTCCTTCATCCTCAGATGGGACACCATGGTACCTGCAGCCTCCTCTTCAGCCTGCTCCTCGCCGTTTTATCTCGCCGCTCATCGAACAGATGCCTGAGCTCCCACCAAACCCGCCAGAGAACCTCGAAGCACTACTGAACTACCTTATCAAGGACCTCTCGCTGTCTAAAATCAAAATTATGGACCTGCGAGGTTTGGATCCAACGCCCGCACTGGGGCCGAATACTATCATGCTCCTCACTACCGCAAGATCAGAAAGGCATATGACAATCGCATCTGATAAGTGCTGTCGGTATATGCGAGGTATCCTTGATGGCACAGAAATTTATGCAGACGGGTTAATCGGGCGTGGGGAGCTCAAGCTACGGGAACGACGTGAGAGGAGGAAAGGGAAGAGAAGAACGGCAGAGGACGAGGAAGCTCTGAGAGTCGGTTGGATTTGTGTCAATTCCGGCCAGGGAATTGTGGTACAAATCATGACCGGTTGGAAGCGAGAACAGCTGAATCTGGAAGGGTTATGGTCGAGGAAGATTCATACCTCTATGAAACGGAAGCTGAGGGATAAGCTAACCGCCGAAGGATTAAGTGAGGATGAAGTTAAGAGAATTGTGGCCCAGGAGCTACCTGAGCGGTTGGATATGGCGCCGGAGTACGACGCCCAGGAAGATGCAGCTGAGGCACGGAAGGTCGAAGCGAAGCTCATTGTGTCGGAAATACTCCCACCTCTGGAAGACCCTTCGAAGGTTGGGTTGGAAGAGTTCAATGATGTGCTCAAGGTTGCGGAGATACACTCGAAATCGAGGAAGAAGCAGGAAGGCAAGAGGTATATCGATATACCGGCTGTCAAACCGAAGAAGCTTACGTGGAGAGACAAGAAGAAACAGTTGGCTGCTGTATCTTTCTCTACAAAGTACGCATATTCAACGAGCGCGAGGCAATACAGCACTTTCGTTGAGACCGTACCGTCCGTCAATTTACTGTCGATTCTGAAACCGAAATACTCGGAAGAGTTGACTGTAGAGGAATTGGTAAGAATGGGCAACTACGAGAAGGTCCTTAAGGCATATCCTCGTCCTCGGACTGATGCGCAAACTACATTAGTTCTGCTCGCCTACCTCAACCGCCTCCTCATAACCCCACCAGCCATCGCTACTACGACTCTACTATCTACCAATCCCGACCAAATATACTCTACTCCATTTTTCAGTTCTTTCAAACTGTCGTTCCCGAAACAGCCGACTCCGACACATAATCACATTCACACGCTCCTCCACATTTCGGCTCACAACATCGCCCCGCTACTTTATCCTATAAAAAAATTTGCGAGCATGCCTTCCGAAATTCTACTAGGTGGTAACCAGGTCCCTCTCATCACTTACCACGCCATCCTTCGCGCACTCGCAACTTCGCGCCCCCTAAGAGGGGACCATCCTAAATCCATGCGATTTTGGACAAATCGCACCAGCGACACACTCTCTGTTATGACGCTATTCATCCTTCGCAAGATGGACGTCACCGGAATCGAAGTTGGGCATGACCCTGAGGTGTTTGAGAGCTTATGGCTGGCTATGTCACCGCAGGATACTCTAGACTACATTGCTACACTAGGTGATGTACAGAAAAGGAGTGAACCGATACACGCCCGCCAACCATTCAGTCGAGCTCTTGATCACAGATTGGAGCTTTATAGAGAGTTTCACCAGTTATGGTATGACCCCTTTAAGTTCGTACCAACGGAGAGCAGCTACTTTCGAGGACCTGCGGTGGAGGAAGAGGTCCTTGAAAGGTTGTTACATAATAGCATGCAATACCCGCCGGAGAACCCGAGGGGGAGGTACCAGGATATACCGAGTTACCTAGTAACCATGTTCGTCACCTTGGCGAGGGCAAAGCTGTGGGGCAAACTCAAGATCGTTTGGAGGTGGTTACCCGGGAAGGGTGTGAGGCGTCCGAAGGCGTTGTATGCTTTATATCTTGAGTTATTGGCGAGAGAGGCGGATGTGAGGATTATTATCGAAGTGCTGAGATTTTTGTTATCGGATTATGAGAAGGAGTATGCGGGTGCGGAAGAGGTGTCTGATGGGGTTGCGGAGGGATTGGTGGCGTGTGTGAGGTTTATTGAGGCGGAGGTACCGGGGACGGGACAGGAGTTTGGGAATTGGAGGAGGAGGAGTGAGGTTTTTTTGAGTGGCGGGAAGGTGACGGAGGAGAAGGGGAATTATACGTATGTTATTTAGGGGTGACGATTGTAAATACTGGTAACTGTGAGTATATAGATGGAGATGTACGATATTGGTGTGTATTACATATTCTTATTACCCGTAAATTCAGATTTTAAGAGCGCGATGTCATTAATTGCAAGTCGCAGGATCATGTATCTTGCCATTTGGTCGAGGGTAATAATTAGGTCTAAGCTCTCTTGCACGTTGCAATATTGGCCTTCTCGTGAATCATACTCATGAGAATAGGATAATGTATCAAGAGGTAGCTGTTCTCAGCCGCTGAAGGCTATACAGCTATCATGAGTAAGCTGACATAAAAGCTTTCAGCCCATAATATAATTAGAAGTATAAAGGCACTTTCCGAAGAGGTATCTTGATCTATGTACGGTATAATTACTTGAAGATCCGTTACCCGCTCGAGGGCGTGGAGAAAGAAGCAACTGGAGGCGACGAAACGTGAGCTCCGTGGAGATACAGAAATTTTTTTAAGGTTGAGCTCTGATCCTTAAACTGTTGATACAGCTTTCCTATAGCTAGCTCCAGAGCACCCCCTAGTTCGATTAAAAAATCTCCGAGCTAGCGCAGGAGGGCCAGTCAGCTCTTATCAGCCATCAGATTCTCGAGAAGTTTATTTGTATTTGGCGGGTACGTGCAAGGCTTAGGAGCATGCGTTCCGGACGTCAAGTTTATTCCTTTGCCTCGGCAAAAGCTTAGGTAAGTCAGCAACCAAAGAACGGAAATGTTTTATAGATAGTGGTTTCACACGCGTAGGCCCAAAGATGTCCCGCAGCCGGGAGAAGCCGCAAGCCAAACCGGGGATGACGAGGCCTTCGGCCCTCAGTGTGAAGGGGGGACGCAATAGGAACTAGTCAAAGGATGGCAACTTCTAGACCAATGTGGTGGCGATGTGAGCCTGATATCGACCATCAAGTTGCATCATTATCAGCCAACTACATGATCACAAGTTGTCTTGTGCAACCGAAGTCGTCAGCGTCTCCAGCGCCGTCGCTGATTGGATTTGTCAGCTGATAATGGGACAGATCTGATAACCAAAGCCAAGGTGTAGCATTCCGGACTAACCAACTTGGCTCCAAGCCCTTGATCAGGGATTGCAGCAAGTGCGCACCAATAGGAATGTTTGTATTCGTGCTTACCTGCACTAGCGAGGTCTCAACAAACGATCTAGGCTGCTTCGGGTAAAGCACCCTTGGGAGACTTTCTGTGGATGACCCGCTGGTTCACGCAGCTCAGGAGGCTCCTTTCTCCAACATTTTTTTTTTTTTTTTTTGTATTTCACCCGAGGGTTCCTTTTCTTTTTCTTTGCATCTTTTTTTCTATTTTCTGCAGATGACAAGTCTGCTGACGCGAACCTGGAATTATATTTCTTTGATACCTTCCGAAAAGCGAGGCCGACCTGGTTTTTGCAGAAAGCTTGATTCTGGCTTCTCAGATCTTCCTTTATCGGACGAGAACCACCGTGTTGGATTTTGGTGAGTGAAAAGGAGTTGTGTGGGGAAATTAAGGCTGACGCCGCCACGCCTTTTTATCAGATCTATCAGATTTGATGCTGTTGCTATCTCGCGATAATCAGTTGGGCTTCCCTTTGGTTTGTTCTCGTTATCGTTGATCTGTCACGAACACTTCCTTTTATTTTCCCATCGGGGCCGCACGCGGAGATATTAATATATTGGGTGCACGTGGCGGGACGACCAGATGCATGGCGTCCAACGTCAGTTTTGCGGGATACCTTCGCCGGATATGGCTTTGCGCATTCCAGAGGTGTCGAGGATGCCCCGGAAGCCCAGTAGCCTTCTTTTGCGAGGGAAGGTGCCATTCATTGGAGGGTCGAGTCCGCCAGCATCAATTTAAGAGTACAATCAGCCGGGTAGCTTAAGCTCTTCAACAGTAGCTTCAGGTCTCAGGCTTTATCAAGTCTTGATTTGGAAACCGCATTCGATCGCGCAGCCTTTGTTTCTTGTGGTTCCGACTGCGTGGACTAGCTTCCCTTCGTTCGATGTCACTGGTGTGGTATCATTGGTCTTCCCTCTAGTGTCTGTTTTCTGAATTGCATTCCTGGTGAGATTGAAGTCCAGGGTGGGCGTATGCTCGAGCCTTCCTTCTTGAAAGCTGAGGAACTTCGATGTTCAAGGGTGGACAAGGCTAAATGAACCTTTGCCTTTCTTCGTGCCCTATTTCCCCCCCTTCTCTTCTGCCGGATTGCACTGCTTCACCGTGGATAAATGGCCGTCTAGACCACGGGATCGATGCTCGTCAACCACAGACGACGGCAAGACCAGAAGGGAGGAACGGTGAGGACACGAGCACGGTCTAGCTCGACCGTTTAATGTTCGCTTTCGCGGGGAGACCGGCAACCCTAGCCTAGTGTGCCAGCCTGTGCATAAGGGTGTGGCCTGGGGGCACGGTGGATCTTCGATTCCCGAACATTGGCATCCAAGCCGATATCCTGCTAGCGGTCGTTGCGTTCGTCTTGCTCCTTCTCGATCGTGAGCTATAGCCGTCTCCCTTCGTCGTCTCCGAAGGTCAATGCTCGAGGGCACAGCGGAGGGTGTGTATTCAGCCCAAGCGCCGTCCTCCCGGTCAATGGACCGTTCGTCTCGCCTCTGCATCTGCAGTCCTCGCACCCTGTGTGCGGCGACAGATTGACGAGGTCGAGCTCCTGCGTGCAGCTGCCTTGTCTGCCCGAGAGACTTTCCTGTTCCAATCCGTTTGGCGGTCGACCAATCGACGGTGGTGCAATTGGGCGGAGTGTGTGCTGTGGGTTTGAATTTATAATGGAAGTCTAATAATTTATTGTGCCGGCCACACCACAGCAAAGAGCCCGCCAGCCAACCAGCATCGCACCATTTCCCTTCCTCTTCCTTCCACCTCCATCAACCTCAACCTCGACATCCACCTCGCCAGCATCATCAACC
The DNA here is from genome assembly GCA_036971245.1 of Arthrobotrys sphaeroides. Classification (NCBI taxonomy): domain Eukaryota; kingdom Fungi; phylum Ascomycota; class Orbiliomycetes; order Orbiliales; family Orbiliaceae; genus Arthrobotrys; species Arthrobotrys sphaeroides. The sequence goes on from JAJTTW010000003.1 coordinate 1,678,752, forward strand.
TCCACCTCGACAGCAACAGCATCATCGCCATCAGCTCTAGCTTCAGCATCGCATCGCATATTCAATCCCCCTCCTTCCATCTCCTCTCATCCTCCTCTGCTCTGCTTCATCTCGTCTCGCCGTCCTGCTCGGCTCTGTCACCTCCTGCTCCTTCTCACCTGCTTCCTCTCCAAGCCAAGAATCCTGACCCCGGACTCTTTTTCGCAACGTCCTTTATCTAATCTATCCTCAATCTTTCACCCTCCTCCTCTTCTCACCAATTAATCTGCATCGTCCGTCTGTATATCATCCTGACGTTCCGTCTGCAACGTCCGGAACCAGTCTCGAACCAGTCCAAAAGCTTCCCTGATTCGTCGACACGAGCCTCCTAGCTGCTTTCAGCTTAACAGCTTTCTCTCCACCCTGTGCCACCCGTCTGCATCGACAATCGTTTCACCTAACTGCTTCCCGAGCTCGCAAAGCCTATCAGAACATCGGACACTCCGTTCCACGCGAGGCTTTTCATCACTCGACTCCCTCCGATTGGATAAGTCCTGTCCAAACCTAACTTCCGACAGCTAACACCACCCCTACGGCTTCACCGTACTCCCTCACTTCATCTAAGGGGACGACTCGGGCCTATGCCTGGGATAGCGGTAGATACAGACATGGCGAATCCCGAACCGCACGCTGACCAACAATCACCTTCTACCTATATGTCAACGCCCGAGCCAGCCCACCAAGCAACGGCAACTGACAATACCGACCACCACATAGAAGCCATCTCGAAATCGATACACACCTCCACACTCCCGCTAAAACCTAACACAGAACAGCAGATAGACCCCAGCCTGGATGCCATCATGGAAGACGTCTCAACGAGCAGCACGCCAACACAGAGCCATGACGAGAGGTCCCGCTCGATGGACGTACAAATACCAGACCGTCCTATCGATGACTCGTTTGCCGAGCGCCGAGATGACAGTGGTAGCGACGCGCAAAGCTCGCCCGGACAGGGGTTCGCATACGAAGAACCACAGAACCTTGAACAACTAGCGACCGCAGCTCACGAAAGCGCCATGTCCTCTTCCGCGCCACAGTCCAAAGGACAAGTCTGCTCGTAAGTGGACCACGTATCTTTTCCCCTGGATTTCAGCGCTCCTTTGGTTGCTAATTTTATCACGGCTACAGGAACTGCGCAACAACAAGAACACCTCTCTGGAGACGAGCGCCTAACGGTTTGACCATATGTAATGCGTGCGGCTTATACCTGAAAGCGAGGAACACGGCTCGTCCCAGCACACTTAAACGCCCGCCAAATTCTGTTTCCATTGGTGGAGAAGGTCCCATTCCCATCCCAGCGGGGCAGGCCCAAGCCAACACACACGCCGGCGCGCATTACGTTGCCGACAGCCACCTTGCTCCTGGTACCTGCCCTGGAGGAGGCAAGTGCAATGGAACCGGTGGTCAGGATGGATGCGATGGCTGCCCTGCGTACAACAACAGAGTTTCAAAGGCTGCAAAGTTCGTGGTCGCTGCTGGTGGAGCTAATGCGTTCGCCGTGGAGGGATCACAAGGGCAGCCTGCGAATGGAAGCTTCGGCGCCAGCAGCAGTGGCAGCCAAAATGGTGACGTTCAAAGCCTTCCGAGACCGGCGAATGGCCCTCAAGCTCCGGAACCCCGAATTGACCCGGCGGGTCAGACGACGACAGCTGTCCCTGCTTGCCAAAACTGCGGCACCACAATAACTCCACTTTGGCGAAGAGATGAATCTGGCCATACAATTTGTAACGCTTGCGGTAAGTTTCAAATTTTCTCGGTTCTTATAGTCGGGATGGAGGCCGTTTGGATTGAGATTCGGTGCCCCGGATTGCTCAACATCGGAGTTTCTTCCGTTCTCTTCTCATCATGAATGCGTCCTCTGGAAATCCCGGCCAGAAGTCTATCTATGCAAGTTATCTGCGGAGGCTAATTGACCACAATGCAGGACTTTATCATAAGTTGCATGGGGTCCACCGTCCCGTTACAATGAAGAAAAGTGTGATAAAACGACGGAAGCGTGTTGTTCCACCGAGCCATTTTCCCCCACCGCCGATACCGCGCCATCCTCTGGCAAGACCAGACTACCCTGCCACGCAACGACAAATTCTTCCTAATGAATACGGCCATTCGCCTCATTCTTCTCCCCAGCCCACAGGCTACCCCTCTCACCGTGACGACGATACGCGGATGTCAGACTCAGAAGATCCTTCTAGACCGAACTACAGAGCTGCTATGATGGGCCCCGATCCGAGCTTGGTGAACGCGGGAAGATACGCTCCTCAGGATTTTACGAATTACAGGAGCATGGGCACAACTTTGGCACCGATGACGAACAGTCAAGCTCCGGAGGATCTGAGACTTTCACCACTACAGCCGACTATGTCCCCCGGCGGTCGAAAGAGGTCATTGAGCAATAGCTCCCAACCATCCGGAGAGCCTGCAGACGTTTCTGGAACACGCCTTCAGAGTATCAGCTCCATTCTCAATCAACCGGCGACACCAATCGAGCCCCAGGAGATTCAAATGTCCGCGGACCCGGCCGTCAAACGCCAACAGCTTCTTACCCGCAAAAGGCTGGCAGAGTCTGAGATGCAAAGGATTACGCAAGAAAGCGAGCGGATAGAGAAAGAACGTGCGGAAATCGAGAGTCTTCTTCAACGCTGCCAGGACGAACTCGAACGACTCGACAGTTCAGATCTCCCCCTCGCTACCATCGAACCAAATCTGGGAAATTAGTATAACCTAGATGGTCGCTTGCAAGCCGCTGAGATCCCTATACCAAAAACTCCTAAGCCAGAACCTCAGACCCCTGAACCCAGAACTCCTGAACCCAGAACTCCTGAACCGAGGACGCCCGAACCAAGGACGCCCGAACCAAAGACCCCTAATTATGAATCCTCTCCTGGTAGCTAGTATACACCAGGTGAAAATTCACCGGTCAAAGAATCCCCACAACAGAAAATCCCCGAATTCAAGTCTCTCTTAACACACGGAACGAAACGAAGACGCTTGAGTCTATATGAGTGTTATATCCAACGTATCACCGCTGAGGGCTCCGAGTATGCGGAGCCATCGCGCCGGAAAGTCCCTAAACCTTTCAGGCCTCCGGGGTCCACCGCCCACCTTCCACCTATGGTTCCCATCTACCCCTTGCCTAAGGACTGCTACACCGACAATTCGAGCGGCCCAGGTGGAAATGGGTCTAATTTGCGTACAACCCCATCAGGGGTCTTTATTATCCCACCCAGGTCCCCTATAGACCTCAATCCGTATGGCCGACGAGATACTGAGGCTGTGCCTTTCTCTGCCATTGATTACGGGACCGATGACGAAGTTGCAGACCCTACCTATGTTCCAAGCGACTGTGATGATGACTCTGACGCCTTGACAATTTGCTCCCCATCAACGTCACGATCGAGCTCAGTCTCACCGGACGACAATTTACAAACACCGGCTACATCACCGAGTGATCCAACGGCATCGATAGATACAACGGTTTCCTCTATATTCTCTGGCGCAACTGAACAGGAAGTTCCCTTACCTCTCGTTTGGGCCGAACACACATCCAGAAACGCGATGAAGCGCATTCTTGTTCCCATGACGTCGGGCGTTGACGCGTGGGATTACTCAAGTCTCAAGAACCTAACCCGAGAACAACGGAGGGCCGTCCGTGACACCATCGATGCCTACAAGGCGCTCTCCGACGCCGTGGAAGCTGGCCGTCCCGCAAGTCGAATACTTGAGAATGCAATGTACAGACGAGCCGCGGGTATCCCCGCTGTTCGCCGATCAGAATACGCCCTCAATCTTCTTCAACACGTTGCGACGAAGCTCGAAAATGCGTGTGCCCGAGTTAGGGCACGAGAGCAAGACCTGGTCCAGCTAAGAGGGTATCGCCTCCACGGCCTTGACTTTTCCGTCAAGGTCGACGAGGAGTCCCTAAACAGCCGGAAGCCTCGTATCATTAAATCGCGGAGGGACTCGTCACCGCCCCCGTCCAGACGTATTGATATATCCAAAATACCCTTCCTCACCCCTACAACTGACGCCTTCCGCCGAGACTTCATCCGCTAATTCTGACAGCTGTCGCGACGCAAACTATATTCTCCGCTCCCTCTCTCCCACCTCTGAGCCCTAACGAACATTCTGCCTGTCTACTCGAGACTCGGGCGTCCGGTTACGACATTCATCAACTTTGTCCTTCCATTAATCCTTCACAATTTCGAACACCATCCGTGGCATCCCACATCCTTCGACAAAACATGCCTTTTCTCTTCTCAGACACCTTATTAGTCTCGGCCCCAGAGACTACCGTTATAATCCACCTATACTCCTCTCTTATCACTACTCCTAGTACCAGCCTTCACTTCTCGGACCCCTCAACCGCCGAGAAGCGATTGCTTGTCTGCTATACTCCCTTCTATTCGATTATTTTTTTTCTTCCCCCGTTTCTATCATGGTTTGTGGTATGAACCGGGTTCTACTGCTTTGTTTATCTGGCGAAGTCTAAAATTGCACTTACTGTACACTATACTGAATTTTCATGCGACTGGATTCTTGCTTCGGAGAATGGGATTATTATGCTTTACGAAGACCAAAAGTGGCACACGATATGGCAAAATTGTTATTTCGTTTTTTGTTCTCCCCTCTTACTACCTTTTCCCTTTCCATGTTCTCTCCTCTTATGCCACTGTTTTATAGACGAGTTGACGATTCGTACGAAGATACATTCTGTAACTAACACGCCGCTCCAGAACGAGTCGGCCTTTCATTATCGATGTTTTACTGAGAGAAGATTAAAGGAAGAAGGAGGCAAGCGACTTGCCCAAGCCCAAGGGCGAAGCGAGAGGCTATGTTGATACGCCTTTTTATACGATTGATTGTTTTGTTATACGAAGGCGTGTACGATAGAAAGGAATATGATCTGTATTAACAATCAGGAGGAGGCGAGGGTTCCTTGCCACGTGCAACTGATCGTTTGATCCTTGTGTATGTAGTCTAACCATTGTATGGCTGAGCCTCCTACGGTATAATATCGTAGATGGTAAGTTGGTAGGAGGTAGATGTGCGTGCGTCCTGGCCAACTCTTTTGGATTATAGGACGCTTAAGCAAGCAACCAACTAACTTGGAGGCGGAGAGCCGTGCTGTTGCAAGCGACGAAGTGCAGCTCCTGTTGGTTGGAAGTTGGATGGTGGGCGTGCCAACGGTTGGAATGTATGTACTGGGATCATACTTATGCGCTTCTATCTACGGATCATGGATGAGTTATAAAGTGGATATATAATAGGCTAACCAAGTATACTAGTACTTAAGTAAGTACTTATAATTACCTGGGAAGCACCTAAGTAGGTATACGCACACGAATTTTACATACGGCTAAGTTGGTGGGCTGAGAGCTAGAGCTATAGCTAGGGGCACTTTGCCTCCAACTACTTGTTAATGTATCTACTTACGTATAAATCTACGCGCAGGCGCATGTAAAGTTATAACAAACTGCGTCTGAGGCTTCTCTTATGAAGTTTGGAGGCGGAGTTCGATGAACTCACAGCCGCATAATATTGAAGGTATACACCGGGTTAGAGTACATATAACCATACTCCCTCCTCTTCTTTCCCGCCTCGTAAATATCTTGTCTTCGAATCGACTTTGAATTCTGCTTTCTTACTATAATATTCTCAGACATAAGCCGTGGTGTAACCCATATCGATATCGATATCAATATAGATCTCGATCGATTCATGATCGACTAGCTAGCTATAGGAGTATTCTTTAAGCCCGCGAGCTAGAAAACATGCATCACTCCAAAATTCCCGTTTGCCGGACTCCCTGGCTGTTATTCATCCTTATCCAGATTCTATCCTACACGGTAGCCCTGCCAAACTTAAACCCTCACTATGAAACTTCCACCCCAAAAACACTATTCGCCCGCGCCCACAGCGATAGTGATAGCGACAGCGACGCCGACTACCAAGTAAAATGCGGCGACCCCATCAAAGTTCGCGACATGTACTGGCCTATCAATCCAGAAGATTATAACGGGTTGGAGGATGCAGATCAGCCGGTCTGGGCACTCCGAGAAGACCCGGACCAGATGCTGCTTGATATCAAGGAGCTTCATAGTAAATGTGAAAAGTGCCTGTGCGATATGAATAGGATGATTGGGCCCCTTGAGGAAGGGGAGATGGATCATGAGGACTGTCCGACTAATAAGTTTGCGATGAACTGTCGGACCATATACGGTATGTTATCTGTTGCAGTTGTACAACTGTATATGTGTGCATACCTAAGTCCTAAGGTATATACCTAGGTATATATGGATGAGAAGGGAACAAAGGCAAGCTAACCAATACAACCTACAACATGTAAAGGCTGCAGATGCGCCGTCGTAAAAACCGAAGAGATCGAACCCGTCGACCTGACACAAGTCGACGTCCATTCGATAAACGACGCCGCCGGAAAAAAAATCGCAAAAATGTACGGCACAAGGGAAGGGAATATCCTGCTGGGCGCCTACATGAGATGGGCCAAGAACTGCAACATGTATATTCAAGAACTAGCCCACCAGATTGCGATTGAAGCGAGATATCAATCAAGGATTAGGAAGGGTAGTCGAAGGCTTAGGATGCATGCGCCCGAAGTTGCGCCTGACATGATCAATGATATCGATAGGCGTGAGTACGCTAAGAGTATGCGGCGCGCTAGGGATTTAGTTGCCATTGTTGGGGGTGGGAGGACTGGTTGCTGGCGGGGGAGTGGGATTGACGAGGATACCGATGCCCTGGGCGGACCGAGTGGACCCGGAGGTAGGCATCGGAGTGATGAAAGGGGATAGTCCAGGATGCCGGAATCGAGAGACGCATTTTTGGATTTGGGCGGGTAACGTATTAATTGCTAATTGTTCATACGGTTGCACGTCGATTAAATTTAATTTTGAATGCACACCTAAAAACCGTCTGGTTACGAGTTTTTGGGGGTCAATTTTATATTTATTCAGGTTACGGAAAGCTGGTACTCCCCAAAGCTGGAAATCTGGCTCACGGCCCCAACCGACATGAATTTTTGATGATTGAGCTAGTATCTAGCACTCGGTGTCTACATTTTTGGGCTGTCTGTTCACTTAGTCCGGTTACAGAAGACCCAGGTGGATGAGGAGGTCATGTGATGTAAAATGTGTTCAGAGTCCTCGTAACCAGACAATGTTTGGGTTATGAGACTGCAATACTCCACACCTCACATCGGCGCGCTGCACTGCCAGTCTCGACTGCATAACCACATCCATCCACATCAAGAGCCGTTGCACCAGGAACTGCGTGGCAGTGCAAACTGACTGGTCTCGTTACCACCGGGCCAGGATTCATTCACCTACGACACAGTGCATCCTCATCATGCAATGCCCCCTCCAAAAAACAACAAAAGAACAAAAGAACATGACATGACATGACATGACCGGACCGCCCCTTCATGAATCAATTCAGCTTCAAATATATTCGATATCGTTCCGTCGGCGGCTACCTCTACTATGAGACTTGCATTCCAAATGTGCCTAGCTAACAGAAAGATCGGTTTCACATTGAAATTACAGCTGCTGTGCTTCAAAACCGTCGGATTGGGTCGATTCGAGTGATTTCACTCACGAGTACTTAGTCAGCAGACGATATAAAATGAGGCTCCGGTAGGTCGGTTGATGGCTTATAATTACAGCGGGAGGATACCGTATAAACAGTCCGCAGTCCGCATAACGATGGCCATATATTTTGCGGGTTCAGGCTGAGCCTCGAGTCCCACATAACTGCAAGATTTTAATACCAAGTTGTATCCACTGTGGTCGATTGCAATATTATATTGGTGAACAAACGTGTCACCGTGGAACTTCCCCAATGGGATACTCTTTTCGCCTCATCCACATAGCTGTCCAGCCTCGGCGGGGCCACTAGGATTGATCGCAGGCGACCAGACGGATGGAAACTTGAAAAAAAGAAATTTAAAAGAGACTTCGAGCTTCTTCAGTTCCCAGGCAAGCGTTGAACACCAGATCCCCGAGTGGCCCTCGGATTTTTTACTACAATTGCAAGACTACGGGATAGGGCCAGCATGCATATGAGCGACCCCCAGACTACATGCATATCTACTTACTTAGTCTTATACGGAAAGGGATAGTATAGTCTACGCTGGAGTCTTCATGGGTCAAGGCGATCCCGGTTGTCTGGACCCAATCAAGACAATCCACTGGTGAATTGAGAGTTCAGAGAGCTGGAGAGCTGGTGCCTGCTTCACATCCTGGCGGAAAGACTTTGCAGTTCTGGAAAATGGCCTGGTGTATTCTTCGATCAGCCCTGCCGGTTCATGACGATTGGACTTTCTGATTGGATATGTCTGCCACAAGATCCCGCACGATGTGAGAGCGACGCAGAGAGGCACAGATTTCATTTCGATTATGCTTTTTCAACCACAGGAACCCTTTGGCCAAATGCTCTGAAGCGATGCCTCCTCATCCTCAACATCAAAATTTTTGTGTTGCAACCGACGCCTTACGTGAATTGAAGTAGGTACTTACTTACTTATATAAGGCCATTCTTTGCCCTTTCAAACCCACCAGCTTCCACAATTCGTAAACGCTGGCGCTGCACTTGCTTTGAATTCCCCTGCTCCAACGGAACGTTGCCCGCCTGATAACGGTCCCTCCGTCGCGGAGCCTGAGGCCCGGCATCTCAACATCAAACATGTCGGCGCCTTACACTTTATTCGGCCTTGATATCAAACGTCTCCTCGACAGAATACTCGGAAGGAACACCGATTCGAGCCTGCCCATTTTCGCCATCCAAGAACTTCCCGCTCATGCTCCACCTCCTCGCTTTCCTAGTGCCCACCACCACCCCGTACCGTCGACCCCACCGAGACGGAACACCCATGGCACCGGTCCGACGGAGCATCAGGAACCACAGACCATGCCGTTGAATTGTGGGCCCCGACAGCCGGTCCTGCCTCAGGTACCAGCGGGGCCGGACCCAACTAGAAATAGTGTATGGCCCCAGTTGGACGGCTCACGTGGCCACGACCATGATACTGCTGCCGCTGTCGCTGTACGACTCGCGAACCAGGCGTCCTTACACCCACCCAAGCTCCAGCAACTCAAGCAGTACGATACCGTAGGTAGCCCATTATCATTCTTATATATGTCTAATACCCCCAATCAGACAACGTGCTAACCGGTCAAAGGTCTACCTGATCGATGACTCCTGTTCCATGAACCCTTATCGCACCCAAGTCTACGATTTCCTGAACGAGACCGTGGAGATAGTGAAACCTTTGGCCCAAGGGCACCCGGAAATCTACTTCGCCAACGGGGACCCAGCCGTACCAGGACCCCAAAGGGCCGATGACTACGCACCGGCATACCTTAGATCCCTCTGGAACGGCAAAAACCTTCACACCTCTCTCGAAGCATGCCTTAGGATGATCATCACCCCGAAGATCAACGAACTCAGAGCAGCCCGTAACGGGTACACCGGTGATTACTTCCCCACCGTCGCCAACTCGCGTGGTTTGAACATCCTATGCGCCACAAACGGTATCCAACCGGACGAGGAAGCTATCAAGAACTACATCCAAAAGGTTGCCATCACGCTTGACAAGATGGGGGCTGAATCTACCTTGATCGGGATCCAGTTCGTCAGGTTCGGGGACGATGAACGCGGGACCGCGTTTTTGGAGGAATTGGACCACTTGGGGCAGAAACGCAAAGTGACGTGAGTACATTTAACCTGATAACTATACGGGTACCTGCCTGCTATGCTAACGAACGATTCTCAACAGCGACCTAGTCGACACCGTACGTTACACCCCACCCAAGGGGCAGTTCGGCGCCGACGAACGGCTTGAGAAGCTGCTCCTCGGAGGCATCAACCGCTCCGTGGACGGCGACCACAACGATCCTTACGACGAAGTGACGAATTTTATTACGGTAAACAAAATATAAGCTGTACGAACTAACGATTTAACGAAGTAACGACTTTTTTTTGGCTTATAATTTTAGCAGCTATCGGGATTTGTTTTTGTTATACCCTAGACGCATGGTCCGGTGTTGGACCTAGGTGCAATGCTTCGGTTTTGCAGTCTGACCAGTCTCGCAACCAGCCTATCTTTGCGTTGTGTGGTATTTGACCGCAACTGAGAGGTACACGGTTCATTCATTCATCCTTCCTTTTCTTTTCTTTTCTCCCCCCTTCTCGCAGCTGGTTTACGAGATAACCCTTCTCCCTCTTCTTCTCTACGAACAAAAGATACTAATTACCTAGGCAAGTAATCCTACAGGTCTCAACTCCCTGAATATACCCAATTCCAAGCAATTTTTTTTATAAAAAAAAAGTTTTGATATAAACCGTTCAAGTTAGTAGCATATTTCAATCGGAGTCGGCTAGAGAATTACCTTCCAGTCGGACTTTTTTTTTTTTTTGTTTCTCTTATCTTTAGATTTCCTAAGCACCCGTCTTATTCTTATTCCTGGACTCTTTTCCAGCTGTAGGTGTTTGGTCTCGGATGCTTTGCGGGTTGTAGTTATGATAAGTTTTTTTTGATTTCTTTTTGATACACTGCCGGTGCAGTATTTGTGCCGGGTCAGAGCACACGAAAGGACCGCCACCCGTCCCGGGAACCCACCACTATCTACTTACTTAAGTACCTAAGTATATACATGACGGAGCCAGTCGACACGGCAGGCAGACCATCGCACCCTTCAAGTCTTCGTGGTCTACATCAGTATCGGGTGGGCAAAAAAAAGGCTTGCCCGTTTATCAATATTCGGCCATTAAGTGATATAGTTCCCGACGATGGTGATCCCCTTACCCCCTCGGTATGGAATTATGCCCAAGACCCGAACCCTTATGAACAGTTTACCCACCAGTCGGACTAGCCGGGTTTCAATTAGTCAAGATAAAAATACATGTTACCGCCATCGACGAGACTCTGTCGCGTGGCCAGGAAGCATCTATAAAAACGCCTCTCAAAATAGACAGATCCTTCGGAAAGCATCGAACGGGATAACGGACTGAAAAGAAACCGTCGCAGGACTAGAAAACCTTCAACGTTCACCGAAAACGCCTCCTCCAACGAACATGCCGAAGTTATAAAGAACCCAATTAAATTGCTGAGGACGCATAGATGGAATGTGGTTTTGATGCAGAAGCGGTCTACCGTCTCGCAATCAAGCGAGGAGGAGCCCGTTTTTGTTTCGATTTTGCGATGACCGAGGGGTCATCAAACCCATATATTGGTCTCCCCCTCTGTAAAATGTTACGTTAGTAACGACGACCAGGTTAAAACTCGATGGCTACAATAACACGTACCATCCTAAGAGCATGGACTACCTGTAGAAATAAAGATTATCAGTACTATTCGCTGATGACAAGAGCGTACGAAGATGTTCACTTACATCTATGGTTGTGACGGTCTTCCTCTTGGCGTGCTCCGTGTAGGTAACGCAGGCTCTAAGGATCGACTCCAAATAGGTCTTTATGACACCCCTGGTCTCTTCATAGATCGCGGCACTGATCCTTTTAACACCTCCTCTGCGTGCGAGACGGCTATAGTCGAAAGCAGAGTTCCATATTAGGCGTCGTGCAATGTGAGGAGCGACTTAGTGAGCATACTTACCGAATCGCAGGTCGAGCTATGTTTCGGGGTAAGGGGTTAGATGTCAGATCTCAGTCGTGAGCAGTAGTTTGAGGAAATTACTTACTGATGCCCTGGATGTTGTCACGAAGGATCTTCCTGTGACGCTTGGCTCCCGTTTGCCCGAGGCCCTTTCCCCCTTTCCCGTGGTAGACTTTCCCGCCAGTCTCCTTACCACCTCTAGCATGACTGGCGACTCCGAGGTGCAGGATTGGTGCGCTAGACTTACCAGCGGACCTGTGTCCAGATGCACCCTGTCGACTACTCTGCCCGGCTGTTTCCGGCATAGCTCGAACTCTGGGAACGCTCACCGATGACGCTTGTTGCACGGGCCGAATTGGTGTCGGGGTGCTCGGGTTCCCTCGAGGCGTCGCGACTGTTGCAGACCCAACGGGCTTTGGTGTCGGCATCCCGCCGCTTGTGTGTGATCGACTGTGAAACAGCGGGCCTCTGACATGCTTTCCAGCGAGGTTTTTCCCTGGAGGCATCTTGATACCTGACTTTGAAGGTAGAGGGAGGTCAGGCCGTTAGGTTTTGTTTTAAAGACTTTTTTGAGCCTTTGGGGGGTTAGTGAATGCCTTGGTAGAAATTTGGATGGAAAGCTGGAGATGGTGAGGAGCGAGAAGATGAAATCAGGATGATGAAAGGTGACAACGAACCTTGAGAGGAAGCTTGCAGAAACGCGTTGTGTGTGGTATTCCGAATGCAGGTCACTACCGTTCCAGCACTTACAGGAGGATAACCGAAGTTAGCAGCTGGTTCGAGAGGTGATTGGAGGATGATTCGAGGGCAGAACTCGCTCGGAAGCTTCTCGGAGAAGGGTACCTTGTGGTGGTTTATGATCTCTAGGGAGGCGGGTCTGAGCTCAGGGACGATGAAGGTGGATGCGATTGGAGGGATGGCTGGGGGTGTTGTTGGTGTCTTTTCAGGCAGCTTTTCTTTCTTTGTCTGTGCTGTGCCGCTGAGGGAATCCCGGCAACTGCACTCTCCACCGCGACGCACCGTCTGGGCGGTAACCGTGTGAACAACTAGGCCGATATTCCCAAATTATTTTACTGGGAGAATACCAACCGGCATCTTTGGTGCTGGTTGAATGGTTTTATACTCGAGGGTTTGGCTTCAGGGTTTATTTCACGTTCGCATGTTATGCAGTTGGCGACACAGCACGCTCCGGCCTGAGAAATGCTTCCGTGATACGCCTTTCCGATGAGATTCGCGAGCTGTAACGTAACGTTAGTCCAAAGTTTTGGGTTTTCTCATTGCATCCAAACTTGATGCGTTATAAGCCTTCCTAGACGGTTCATTGTTCGGCGAGATATCAGATTACTTACCTTCTATGCGATTACCCTCTGTGGTAGTATTCTATATTGACAAGCCAGTGTCTATCGGTGGAATAGTGAGCAGAACGGTAAATTTCTGGCATCGACGGCTATGGCCGGCCGGTGTGTCGTTCGCGTAGGACGAGCCAGTTGCCATCTGGTTGGCGTTGGATATCGATCTCGAATGCATCGATAAGGTATGACTTGGACTTCCATTTAGGCCTGGACTCCATACTTTGTTATCGAGGTGGAGATTAATTGTCGTCAAGTCGATGAGGCTCTAGTTGAAGCAGCGACCGGTTTGCGAGACAAGGTTGAAGCACATGTGCACTTAACTTTGAGAAGGTTCAAATTTGGAAACATTCCACCACGTTATTGTCCTGGTTACACAGGTAGACGGTTCAAAATGCAACATTTTTAACACAAAATTTGCTGTTACATTATCAGAGGAAACCATTCACAATTTTCAGACCTTGCCACCCGATTTTCAAATTGAGATCAAATTTATTGATTTTCTTCTTATCCTTCTCCGAGCTGCTACGAAAAATAACATTCCTGGAAAGTTTAAGCGGTACCCGCCGTCAAAGAATTCAAAGGAGGTGCGGGACACTAAAGATAGAGCCTCTCCAGGGCCTCCCTGTTAAACGACATATATACAAAACTGCGCACTTTTCTTCACAACCAACCAACTATGCCCCGAATATTCCGATCTCAACCGTCTGACACCCATTCCTCCCATCAACCGACGCTGATATAAACATGATCCCCCGACTTCCGCCCAAAATTTGCACAACCTTACTTAGTCTGCACATAAATCTCCGAACTACCGCTGCTCTGGTACCCCTCCGTCGCGACAATCTGATAATAATGGTTACCCAATCTCATACCCGCGTTCGCCCATGCATTGAAGTGATTCTGCATGTTAACGCTACCTCCAACTCTCTTGCTAGTCCTGACCGACCAGTACTGTTGGAAGGTCTGAGTTCCATCGATGGAAGGCGCGTTGTAACGGGTGGATTGGTAAAGGTTATAAGTACCACCGTCGGTGTTGACGGTGCCCTTGTAGGTACCCCCGCTGCTGGGGTTGTAAGTACCGTAGGACTCTACGACGTAGTATTCGACCAGTGGGTTACGAGTCCAGCCGTATACGGCGAGGTATCCGTTTCCAGAGGGGGAGAAGGAGCCGCCGTAGTTGATCGTGCTGGGTGGAATATTAGTTTCTTGATATCTTATGTATGATGGGGGTTTTATGTGACTTGACTTACCGCCCGTTACCAGGATTCCATCCCTTTCCACCGACGAAGTTTCCAGTGTTCCTCCAGTTGACGTTGTACTTGCTACCCGCGCCCATGGTGTATTGAGCGTATCCGCCACCGTCGGACCACCAGGAGTAGAAGTATCCGTTGTGGGTTCCCACGGAGTTTGCAGTTGTCTGACGTTTCTCGAGGGCGGCGGTGGAGTTACCGTCGTCGCGCTCGTGGAGGAAGTCAAATGGGGCGGCGAGGGCGCTGGCCGCGGCCGTAACGATCAAGGCGAGGTGTTTAAGTGAAACCATTTTGGTTAATTGCTGTGGAGGCTCCTAGATATATAAACGGTTTGAGGGAAGATATAGTATAGATAGTATCAACTACTCTGAACGAGCTGGATCGATGATGCTCTTTCAAACTCTCGATTCCAGGAGACACCGATCGTCCAGGTATTTATACCTCTCAGAACCATCGATACCGAGTTTACAATTCAAGTAAATTTATAAACAAAAGTCATATGAGCCTGAATTCACAAAAGGATCTCTCTATTCCTAATCCCATCCCGATATCCCCATCCGACCGACTAGCGGGTCATCAACATATTGTTTTCTACAAGGAACATCGTCGACGTCTAGATAGTATAGCTGGTCTAATCCGGCAGAACCCGCCTATAGTGAGTGAGCTGCCCATTCACATATCCACCTAAAAACCACCCCGGCAGACCCACATTTTCGGCCAAGTTACCGAAGAAATGCCACAGGAGAGCGCTATACCCCATACCACATCGCAATCCGGCATGCGGCCGTTTTTTTTTCCAGCATCGGTTTAAAACAATCAGCTGCCTAGGCTACGTCGAATAATATGTTCGGACGATTTTTCTCGACTTTAGCCTATTTCAACGAATTCACCATCGCGGCATCGTCAGACCAAAGAGCGTGACGAAGGGGGAGAGAAACGGTAATAGACCGATTGCCGAGATATTACCTGGTAGTTCTGCATATATTACCTCCACCTGGTAAAAAAAATACAACAAAAAGGTCAAGAATAGCACGTCTATAGTATGTTATAGTACTTCCCCATTAATCCCTTCCCCAAGGCTGACTTGCGGAATGTGGCTGGCAGGTAAGGGTAAGCACCACTTCCGGTCCATGGTTCCAAAACCCCATGGAGAAGGGATGAAAAGAAAGACGTGCAAGCAACAAACTGTGGAGAAGAGATTTAGGCTGATTTGGGGGAGGGAAGGAAACAGAGATGGAATGATCGCTTGTCAAGGGAAAACCCGGGAGAGGCTATTTTGCCAAAATCTGAATTGCCGTTTTAGGGCTACGGGTGACCATGGGATCGATCGACCTCGATCGGTTTGTGCATACGTATAGATACCCGTGCGTAGGTATGTGTGGTTTGCGTGCAGCTCAGACGAGATACAGGGGCCCTGTCATATGGTAACTACGCGATTCGATTGTCACGAAGCCTCGATTCGAAAAATAACCCGCCGGTTTTTGGTTCAGGCTAAACGGGATAGCTGTCTATAATTCCCCGTTGATATTTCATCTGAGTTCATTTTTATAAAACAGGAGTTGTAGGTTGGGCTAAGCATCTCGGCGTGACCTTTGCATTGCACCAATGATCAATTGCAGTACGGCCGTTATAACGTTTACTATAAACGGAAAATTGTGAGTAGTACTATGCTTTTGCGTACGAGTACATCGTAAGCAAAATACAAACACGTGTATTTGAAGACTTTAGCCTTTATTCCCACATACATGCGCGTGCATTGCGGGGAAAAAGGCTTGCAATGGGCGATAGAGTTGTCGGATATTTTTAGTCGCCTGCAAGTGTAAAAAGCTAGCTGATGTTGACCCCTGCCCTACTGGTGAAGCGGACGTTTCAGGGAGCCTGATACCAAAGCCCTCTCGTGAGCTCTACCCTCAAGAAGAAATACTTTATAAAAAGGAAGAAGCCGGAAGCAAAAGAACTTTCCTCAATTCGAAGTTCCCTTACCATTCACACCGCCCTTGCTAATTTTCTACCAACACCAAAACAATACCTCTATCTTATCCCGCCAGAACATGCCCTTGTAAGTCTTTCGACAATCTTTTGTGGATTGGAAGCCTGATCGATTAACAAGATCGTTTGGCTTGAAAGAAAAGGAAGGAAGGGGGGCCTTACAAAACGTTCAAACTTGTCACAGGAAAACATACCAGATTCAGTTGTTCCCTTTTATCTGTTCTGGTTAGCACTCGAGGCTTCAAAAGCAAATGCGAGTCCGCCTGAGCCAGTCTGAGACCCAATGACAAGCCCTCGTTACCCCTTGCCCTCTCCGCGGAAACATTCTAGAAGGGGAATTACCATGGCATAGAACCCCCAAGCGGCGCTCCACGCGCAGTGTCTTGAACCCCATAGCTAGGGGCCCTCCCGTCTGGTACTGGTGTTACCCGACCAAACTATGGTACCCCCAGTCGGTCGTCCGGACTCGGTAAGCGACATGGATCAGGAACGTTCCCAAAATGACAGGGATTAACGTAACGAGTTAACCACACGTTTAACACAAAAACCCAGATTTCACTGTGAAACCGATAATTGGGCTATCGTGAAGGTTTAAACTGACAACAACAGGAAGGCAGATTACGAAGCAATCGGGCGCATATTATGCTTACTGTCTTGCCCTGCTATCGATTTACTGACCTGCTGTGATACGGATGTACCTGAATGGGTACCTGCGTGAGGTTTCAATAACCTTTTTTGATGTTCGAGACTTGAGAGTAGTTGATGCGAGAACAGAATTGACCGGTATGCAGTGGGTTATTGATGGGAGACCCTATAGTATAACTAGGCCGGCGGATCATCATCTTCGTTCGGCTCTGTTCTTAATCGATTGCCTTTCGTCATTCGTTCGTCAGAATATCTACGTTCTTTTCTACCTTCGCGTATCTGCTAGCCAGGCGTATTCACGCTCTAGACGGGCTTTTTTTTCTTCAACCCCCATTCTCTCAATATATCATATTCGGTCCCTAGAGACTGCAGGCAGCTCCTTCCCGGGATCACAAATTAAACCATATCGTCACCAAAAATGAAGACCTCACTCCTCCTCTCCCTCCTCTCCGGAGCCTCCACCGTCCTAGGCCACGCCTACCTCAAAGAAATGGTAATAGGCGGCCAAACCTACGCGGGCTTCGACCCATTCTACCAAGCTTCCCCGCAAGGCGTCGTCCAACCATGGGACACAAGCAACCGTAACACCGACGGTCCTATGCGACTCTCCGACGGCGACGGTATAATCTGCGGTCGTAACCCAACACCAGCCCAGAACGTTGCAAAAGCCCAGGCAGGGAGCCAGCTAACTTTCCGCTGGTCTCGATGGCAATCTAACCACCAAGGTCCCATAATAACCTACCTAGCCGACTGCGGCGGTGACTGTACAAAAGCCGTCGGTGCGAACTTACAATGGTTCAAAATCGACGAAGCCGGACTGTTACAGCAGGGCTACTGGGCAACAGACCATCTAATCCGCCAAGGTTATGAATGGAAAATCCAACTCCCTCAGGCGATAAAGTCAGGTCAATACCTCATGCGTCACGAGATGATAGCTTTGCAATTCGCAACCCAGCAGAATGGCGCACAATTCTTTACTTCCTGTACAAACCTCCAAATCGACGGCGGTACTGGAACATCGGTCCCCCAGGGTGTAAGACTCCAGGACTACTACAACGGTGGAACTCAAGGGTTATTCGTCAACATCCAAGGTCTCGGGTCCTATCCAATCCCCGGTCCACCTCTCGCCCAGGGACTTGGTATCACCTCCAGCACGCAGCTGAACGACGGGAATAACAATAACCCAAGTTTTCCTCAAGTCTTCCCTAATGAACCAACTGATGACAATGGTACCACGCCTAACGTGCACTTGGATTATCAAGGTGGAGGAGGGTTCAGTTCCGGAGGCTCGACGCAGCAACAGCAAGGGCAGCAGAGGACCGGGCAGTATGTGTACTATCCGGGGTACGGATACTACTATCAGTACCAGAAGAGGGATGTCCGTGGGGATAGGAGCTGGAAGAGGAGGGACCTGTTGAGGAGAAGGCAGCTGGTTGCGCAGCAGGCGAGGAGTATATGATTATCATTGTAGTAATGTGGGATATAAGCGTGGTTTCGACATACCCATTTGCTTTTTAAGTGTTTTCTTTTAGAATATAATAGTGGTTACGAGTATATATCAGGAGTTTAGAGCATACCTTTGAGCATACCTTTGAGCCGACTCAAGCAATATAAAGAATCTACATAATACACAATTGCAAAGATCCTTAATATGTATCGGTAAATCCATTAATTGGAAGAAATATACATATCTTTTTAATCACAATTCCCATCCCGAGCCCTAAAGCCATGGCTAATCCTCGGATTACTATCTAACACACGAACTACTAAAATATATATGCAAAATTATTGATGTATCTAAAGAATTTCGAACTTGATGGTGCTCCGCCTAAGAAAACCAATGAAACCGAGGCTAAGAGATATAGACCCCTCGGCCGTCTTACCTTTCTCGCCAGCCACGAGGCTTTCTCTCTGCTATGAACCGCTCCCTCTTCTCCGAACAATGCAATGATGAATACCAAAATAAACGAACTGGAAAGGAAAGACCTGTACAAAGAAAAACGATGAAAACGACAGTGTAACCAGCTTTAGCTAAATTAAGAAAAATGACCCGAATTAAAACCCATACAGAGAACAAAGCAAGATAAAAACCCCGATCCGATGTGTGGTGTCGCCGAAATATTGGGAAAATAAGGAAATATATGTGAAGTGTCGTAAAAAGTACTCGCTAGATTTTGCAATAATACTGGTTTTTGAAATGAAAAGATGTAAATTTTGAGGGAGTGTGTGAGTGTGAGATCAATGAGTTATCACAGGTAAGATCGCGTGCTCCGGGCTCCGAGTCTAGTGACGCTGGTCGATGTTCGCAGGGGTTGACGGGTTTTCGTTAGGTGTCACCGAACCTCCAATCATGTCGACCGAAATCCAAATCATCGGCTGGAAACGGTTTGAAATTGTTGTTTGGCCCAGATTTCATTAAAAGGAAAGAGGGAAAAAAAGGAAATAGTCGGCTCCTCCATGGTTTGGTAATGGCATTATAGTATAACGCATCTACAACCTGGACTTGCTCGTTCGCCTGTTCTTCCGCTGTTCCCGTTGAAACCGGTGAATTTGCCAGCTTTCGTGGTGACCTCGTCCTCGGTGATGTCGGCGGGACGGAGACTGAGGTGGACGACATTGGGTGAGTCAAGGTTTAGTCGGCAGTCTAGAACTCATCGGTTAGCTATCTTGGTCTCACATGATTGTTAGTCACATTAGGAAGGTAGTGGGAAATTACCCTTCAGTAAGCTCTTATCCTCAAGGAGCCTACCCAGAGATATCAGGCGTATCAGATGCGGACTTGCGGGTTGTTTTGTCCCCAATTCCTCTACAATTCGGAAGCCATTGCCGTGTCAGCACAATCTGTCGACTATTTTCCAAAAATGTCAAGGTTTGATTTCGCAGGTGTTCGGAAGAATTTACCCTCGTTCCAATCCCTCCAAATGCATTCTTTGAGGTTGTATACCGTCATCATCATGGCGTCCTCATGGGGCACGTTATGCCGCTTGATGTAGCCGGGATTCAGCGTAAATGTCGAACGTGCGCCGGATAATATTAACAAGGTGATCACGATCCCCGGTGTGGTGTCCTCCTCCTGTGTCGGTGCTTCCGGTGCAGGCACGGTAGATGTGATAGCGTTTTCCTCGGATGTGGTGGCGGGTTCCTGCGTTCCGTCGACTGGAGGATTTGTGGAGGTGGCCAGGTGGAGGGACTTCCTGGCTTCTTCTTCGAATCGCATGGCGGTTTCCATCGCTAAAGGGGTCGTGGCCATTATGGAAGACTCGGGTTGGACGATGGATGTCCTGGGAGAGGCGGTATCGATGGGAGGTGGAGGTTGTTTTGGAGAGGAAGGCGATGTCGGAGAGACCGATGGGGGTTGAACGGGATCGGATTCCCCCGGCATGGCTCGTGACGGCGTCGGAAAGGGCGGGAAGCAACCGTCCGGTGAGGTTTCTCGAACAGAGGGGAAGGCTGATGGGATTCAGATGTTAGACGGTGACGGATGGTGGTAAAGCGACGGATATCCCGACTGGTATCGCAGTCCTAGCAGTGACAACGGTGATCGAAGGAGAAAGAGAGAGGACGAGCGAGCGTATGTATATTCGAAAATGGATTTACGTAGGTACGTAAATGAGGGAGCGTATGTGTAATGCAGCGGGCAGCCGTGCGGATAGCCTTTCGCGGGCGGTGGTGATGATGGCCGACGGTTGCAGGTGAACCGCCCAATTCAGGCAAATATATGGGCCCAAGACACGGTACCAGAAACGTCAGAGGACGAGCTCGTTGGTGAGGGTTTTTAGTGGTTGGCTGGACGTAGCGAATACGACGGAAGTTGAGATGGATCGGGGCTGAGGCGGGCTGAAACGGCCAGCGATGGAGAAGTGAGGATGATGGTAGAGAGATGAAGAGATGATGGAGATGAAGAGATGGAGATGGAAGAGATGGGAAGAGATGGGAGGGCGCCCGAAAGGGGGCTGGTGTTGTGCTTTCCGGCCGGGCAAATTCCACGGGACCATCCGACGGCGGTCCAGCCTCACGAAGCAGCGAATATTAGTCTACGGAAGGAATAGAATAGTAGAGACGGTAGACAGAAGAGAGGCGTATCGGGCGGAGGGATTTGGAAGCTCGATGGTTCGAAACTGGGATTTGCTAAATCTGTCGAGGCGTGAAGTCTGACAGCGTCGGATGCGGCCCAGCGTTCTCAAATTTATTAAATTCCGCAGCAGGGAAGGTATTAATTACTTCACCGGCTGGTACATATATTATATACTCCACGGCCAGAGGAGGAAGTATCATGTCGCAATGCGAGTGTCAGGCATCGTCGAAATCAGGGAAGTACTCTCTTGCTCTACTGCTGGGTACTCAGGTACTTGCATCGGTGTGTCTGGATGACGAAATGGCCGAGGGCGACATCACCACTCCACTCCACTCTATCCATCCATCCATCATCATCATCACCCACTCCAGCCGTACCATCGCAGACTTTGCCATCATCGAGGCAATCCGGCTGAGCCACACTCCTTGACGCTCGTCTGTGGCCAGGTCGGTCGCATAGACGTCGGACGTCGGCATCAATGCCAGGCAGTTGACAGCCCCGCCAAGTCTGCTGTGCCAGGCCCAAGACCATGTCGACCCGTCCCGAAGAGGGTCTCCCTCGTGCGCATTGAAAGCATCGATTACTACTTAAAGTACCTCTTCATGCGTGCATCAGACGGCTGGGATGGTTCCGATCGTAGACATCCCCAGATCCGTCTCGACGTCCTCTGCTTCTTCCGGATCCACCGGTCCACCCCGCTAACTCCAATCCTTCCACCGGTTCTGCCGCTATTCCTCACTTACCCAAGTACTCTTGATCAGATCCGAGGAATCCGACATTCTGAACCGGAGCCATGGGTCTGAAGACCCTCAAGCAGAGGTTCGCCAAGCGGCTGGCGATTGCCGGCGGTTCCAGTTCGACGTCGACCGCCCAGCTCCTCCACAATGCTCCGCTTCTCCCGCCGGCCTACGAGGACGTCCCCGTCTTTGCCAATGCGGTGCCACCCGAGCAGATTCCCTTTCTGCCCTATGAGATTATCACCGGTACTTATACATTGATCCCACCTGCGCGTGTATCCCGTCATAATACACGACGCCCGTGACCGCTCCGTGCATGCATACGCATTGCATATATGCTATGCCCATAGACTTCCCGGCTGCATTGATTTGGCAAAAACGTTTAAAACCCCATCTGACGTGAGAGTGAAACCCGTTCAACCGTGCATAGAGATAATCTACTGGGCCATCACCCCCGCCTTCGACGAATACCGCCAGCACGAGTCTGCTATCCACGTGCAGACCCTGCACCACCTGGCAGCCGTATCTCCGGCCTTCCTATCAATAGTCCGTCGCATCTGTCGAGACACACCCGAGATCCCCGTCGAGCACCGTACAGTGCCGTGCAAGAATTCCCACCACGGCTCCGTCTGCACCTTCGAGACGGCCGCGGCGTGGATGCCCATATCTGTCCTGGCTGGGATATTCACATTGAACATATTCGATAAGGATAGGAAGTTCGGGAGGACGATTGCGAAGGTTCATGGTTTCCAACCGAATCTTACGGCGTTGATATTCCTGCTATGGAACCGACAGGCCATGGAACGGGTACCCGGCGTGCCACGGCATAGTATATACCTCCCATACCCGGTCCCGTTCGCGACGCATAACCATCACAGGAGCATCAACAAGTTCAATATAGTCCTAAAGGCATTGGCAAACTGTCGACACTTGAAGTTCAGCTACGTGCGCCTCTCGGTACCGGCACTTCACTGCAGCGCTAAGCATCTTCTCGATGCCGTTAAAACCATCGCGCCGACGAGATACCTCGAGGTTAACATGCAAATTCTGGGGTGGGGAGGTGGAGAAGATCACCCTGCCATGCCCGGGTTTTGGGCAAAACTACCGTTTGAGATTCTCCAAGCCGGGTTGGCGAGAGGTGCGAGTAGGGTTGATATATGCAATTTTAGGTTGGATGATAGACCTATCGCGGAAAGATCGAAGGATATGCCGTTTAAAGGTAGCATCGTCAATTTTATCCGTGCACGGTCGATACCCGATGGGACTATCACCACTGAAGGGGGTGGAGTGTTCGCACAGTTGATCGTAGTCGGTCCGTTGGATTTCTCACTCGCGGTGGCAGCTGGTTCGGGGAGCGGGGGGAAGCTCGGAGGGCCCGGGAAGAGCTTGATAAAAAGTTTTGCGGGGAATAGGGTGGTTGTGAACCCCTTTATGTACTCGTTGACCGCCGTGAGGGACGGGCAGCTCGAGTGGATGGGTGATGGGGAGAAGTTTGCGGCGAACCATTTCTTTGAACTTGCATTGAGGGATGGGGCTGAGATTGGGACGGCGGAGAGGAGGCGGATTGAGGAGGAGTGGAGGACCGAGGATGCGGCTGATGGGCCGCCGTCGTATACGTAAGTACTTAGTTGTGCTGGGTGGGAGGTAAGGAAGTGTAAGAATGATTTTGTATACTTGAGCACGTAAGCATCTATATCTGGGCATTCTTTTAGGAGTGATGGCGTGCGGTTTATCTTCAATATTCGTAACTTAGGGTGCTTGAGTCGCTTATATAAACATGAGTCTGTACGGTATTTTTATGTATCCTTGAACATCTAGATATTTAGTAATTATAAGTATGTCATGCCATAACCTGGAACGTTAATTAATATAGCTATATAAGTAGTATGGACCTGGGTACGAGACCAGTATGGACCCACATATCTGGCATGTGAGAAAGACTGTCTGGGTTCTAGACGAATGAGATAAGCTGAAACAATTGGAGAGAATTGAGTACTCATGAGCCCTGGCGCATGTATCAATCATATCTCCCTCCCCATCCTACTACGTCCCCGACTTTGTTTTGTAGGTTGAAGACTAACAAGCTGCCGAAACCCCACCGAGAGCTGGTCTGTCTGCCCGACTCCATCCTATACTTGATCTTGTGCTCTACTACAGTCATCAAGTTCGCTCCCTGGCTCTGGAATCTTCGTAAACTAGCAGAGTCGTTATAAACTCCAGTCATTAAACTCTTCCAAGTCCCTTTGACCCTCGCGAGTGCCGACCCGCTCTTGCCTAGCGTTTCAATATGGAACATTAAGGCTAGTACTGACAGCCTCAGCTGGTCCTCCCTCCTCTCTCTCTCGTCCAACCTCTGCCCCGTCTCCTCTAGCTTCAACCGCTGCCACCCATCAAGCAGTTTTAATTTCTGATAAACCAGAGCCCAGATAAAGTTCTCCGCCTGTGACACCGATTTGCTGGTCACATCGTCTATGTATGCTCTTGACTATTTTGTCTTCCGTAGAATCTCCGCTTTCCCCTCTGAAAAGACGGTCCATCAACTTTTGTTGATGAGCGACGCTAAGTTTGAAGCCCATATAATAGCATTTTGTTCGCTCGATTGTGCCTTCAATGGGCTCGGGTTTCGTCTTCGCTCATGTCTTTTCAAGGTTTATGAGACTTTCCTTCTAAAGCCTTTTATTTGGTTGGGCGTCGTTTGTTTTTGGCTTCGAGGAGTCTCAGCTGGTGCTGAAGAGTATCGCAGACCATGTGGATGAACGGGTTCAGTTGTTGAAGTGTGTGACTGCTTGAATCTTCGAGAGCGTTGTGGTCTGACGGGATGTATCCCGGGAGACCATGGCAAATTTGCCCAAAGGGTGTATTTGATACTTTGGATCTTATGAATTATTTGGTGGATTCCGTTTCGTCGAGATTCTCCTCGTCCTCTGGGAAAGCCGTCATCGTTTCCTGCAGAAGGTGGGCAAGGTTCTGCTCGAGCTTTTTTGGATGCTCGGGAGGCCGATGTGATTCGATAATATATATGATATCATGCAATGGTAATTTGAGGATATCGATGTTGGTGGGTAGCGATGTTGGTGGATACATGCTAAGAGTGAAGCCTCGAGGCTTCAGCTGTGTAGGGAAGAAGTAGGCCTAATCGCCACATTGGATATTTGTGACATTAAACTTGTAACGGCCCTTGATGGCTATCTGGCGGGAAACCTTCGCACGTTCTGAACGCGGCATGAGGTTGTCTCTATTTACTTGAATTTAGCTTCCGACATAGCGATCATTCAAACGAGGCTCTTGAGCCATAGAAGCAAATGGCTCCATCCATCTATATTCTGGACTACTCATTAATATGACTGTAAACTAATCCGTGGATAAGCATGGGAGTTTATCTTCGAGGGAGAGGCTCATAGTCTTCCATTCGTGATCATTAATTTTATATCCCAGCTGGTATCCTATGCCTTCGACGACCATATGGCTGGAATAGTAACATAGTCGTTTATGAGAATATTTGTCTGACTTTTTGACTGGGTCTGGTATAAGTCTTCGATCCTATATATCATTCGATTCTGCTGTAGGCCGTAGGTATTTGGTTGAAGGAGGAAGGGGGAAGAAATGCCCACATCAAATGGGCTAGAAGCTTGCTTTCATGGCCGTTTCTATTTATTTAAGAATATAAATATGGTGTATTTTATGAGACATTGATTGACCGCTAGGTTGTAGCGGATCAGGGCGGCCGATGATAGTGCTACATAGTAACCGGCTGGTGGGCCGGCCCACGTGCGGATGACGTATATAAATTATAAGAGTCGAGAAAGGTGAATGGCTATCAATAGAGCAGAAGATATCTGCACTTAGGTAAGTAAGTACTTTATACTCGAGGCTGACAGATATCTTGTAAGCTTAGGTAGGATCGAGAAGGTTCGGGATGTTTATGGTAGCTCCGGGGCAGGGCCGATATAATATAGGTGTGGACGGTGGCTAGCTTATATTACTCTATCGATAACGCCTGGCGAACCGTGTGACAGAGCCCTGTAATTAAAGGCTCTCAGGAAGTCTTGGGATCCTTTGCCTTGCCACCTGAGAGCGTTAGACCGAGGAGTAGTGTATGTGCATGTCGGGAGGGTACATGCAGGTTCGCTGTCGAGAGTATATACCAGATCCATACTGATATCGATGTCGGCCTCAGCTGGCCTGTGCAGATATGCACATACGTATATGCACCCACACCCAACTATCATAGATGGCTGTAATATCACCACCGCTATGACCAGCACTACTATCACAGGGTCTAATGCATCGGCTGGGTTTATAGAAGTAGCCGGTAGCAGTTAGCTCTGAATCAAATCCTGCCCTGAGACACCGACAGGAGAGGAAGACCGAGGGAACTGCCAACACCGCAAACACTTTCTTCTCACGACAACTTCCCAACTCTTCTTCCTTCTATCAATTCAACCTCCATCGACACTCAACCTCACACCTTCAACATCACCTGTCTTTTAACCATCGCTCACTCTCTCGGCTCCCGTCCTGGCGACAAATCCCTCACCACTTCCACCATCAGCTGCTCACTGCCTGACATCCATCTTACACCTCCATCCATCTCTCGCGAGACACCCCTCTGCAAACCCAGCTTCGTAACCCCAGCATACATAGCACACACACAAAAATCGCCCCCTCCAGCCGCTCGCCGGCCTGGTCGAGCACCGAACTTCATCCAAAAAACCACCGACGTAGACTCTCCACACCTCGCTGCACCCTATCCTTAGTGCTTCTCGAGTCACCGTATTCCTCCTCGTACCTGCAACCTTCGGAAAGCACCCTCCCGTCCTCTCGACGGCTCTTCGCGTTCTCCCCCAATATCTCTCCCGCGGCCACACCCCTGGTCCGGGGCAAGCGCTGACCCACCCACACACTCACATCCATCTTACTCCTCATATCTACGCCCCTTCAACCGGCTGTTCCTATCATCTAATCCACCATCGGCAACCATAGACTGGGCATCTTCCCACCCAATTGACCCGTCATGGGTCCCAGATACACAATCGAGGACCTGCTCCTCATAAAAAACTCTCCACTGGTTGAGAAACCTCCTTCGTTACCTCCGTTAGAAGAATGGATGGGGTATGCAACCTCTCTCTTCCCCCCTCATGTGTCACTCCAACATGATTCGTCCCTGGGATCGAGATCTGGCCAGCTGCTAATCTCCGCTAAATCAATACAGCTCGCCTCTACCAACACGCCCTACGCCGGCACCGAGAAAGCCGGGCGAAGAGCTTGGCGTAGATGATAAAGACAGGTACCGTCCCGGACGCACCCACCCTCGCACCAGGGCATGCCGGAAACCGGCACATCCGCTGTCTTGACCAAAAACGGGAAGATCTGATGCTAACCATCTCGTTCGGCCAGCCGTAGGACCGGGTTTGGCCACACTTCTCGGGGATCAGGTACTCTCATAATACCTATCTTATCTTCTCCCGGTGGCCCTGCTAACTCAGAGAAACAACCAGAGGATCTAATCATAGGGTCCGGTCCCACCAAACCATCCTTTACCTCCACGCATACGCGCAAACCTTTCGGGAACGACCACGATGCCTTCGCTTCATCGACATCTGAGAGCACTACCCCACGTTTTTCTCACTTCTCCTCTTCAAACCGCGATGATGACGACAAGGGCAGCTCCACCACCCCACGAATTGACAGATTCTCCTTTAACAGATTCGGGATGCAGAAGGATACCAATACCACGCATCGCAACGACAGGAACGACCGCGGGTATGGGAGAACCGGCGATGACACCCGCCGAGACAGGGACGATAAGGCCGGCACCACTAGCCGCCCCAGATTTGGCGCCAAAGACGGCGACGAGGGTGGTTGGAATACTGTTACCAGGCCTCGAAAGTCCTTTGGACACAACGATGATGGCGAGAAGTTCCGACGAGAGCACGGAAGGACCGGTGACAACAGGGACCGGGATAACAAGGACAGAACGAACAGATACGAACCCTTCTCAAAGGATAGGACTGAACGTGACCGCGACGGCGAGAGGACTAACGCTGGCGGCTGGAAGGATCGGGAGCACAACAAACGACAAGGTGGCAAGGGCCGGGAGGAGGGTAGCTGGTTCTTAACCGACGAAGAGCGTGCTGCGAGAAACGCCATCAAGGAACGGGAGTTCCGCGAACAACGTGAACAACGGGCTGCGGAACGGGAGTTCAGGAACGGCGGCACCGGCGGCGTCAGGAACGATCGAGACCGCGACCGTGAGCACCGGGATCAGCGGGATATCGATCGTGAGACGTTTGGCGACTCCAAAAGTTTTGGTAGAGGTTTTGAGAAGCACGAAAAAGAACCCGAGTGGATGGATGCTATGCCCGGAAATGACGGGAAGGAGTTTAAGGCGCATTCTACGGAGGACTTTCAACGTTGGAAAGCGGCTATGAAAGCCAGAAATCAACCACAGGCCGCGCAACAGCAACAGCAGCCTGTCGAGGAGAAAGCAGCAGCAAAGGAGCAGAAAGACGAGGAAATCGTCTTCAAGTCCAAGGCCGAAAAACGCGCTACGGCCCTGGAAGAAGCACAGGCTGAAACTGTGGAAGAGCGTAAGGCCTTACACACTACATCTCTCTTTTTTGTATTGATTTTAGAGCTAAATTTTCGTCATAGCACCTACACCTTCGGTTGCAGAGAATGGAGTTGATAGATTCTGGGGATGGAATGCTTCCTCCACCAGCGTTGCTTCGAAGACCACTAGTGATGGTGGTGCAAAGCTGCCCGCTGTATCTACCGGCGAGAAGACCCCTGCCGTTGAGAGATCATCTCGATTCCGCAATTTCTTCAATGCACCTGTTCAAGATCAGCTAGCGGCAGATATTCCATCCGTTCCAGCTCAGAATGGCAACCAGGAACAGTTAATGCAATTACAAGCTCAACAGGTACAGCAACTTCATCAGCAGCATCAGATTCTGCAAAAGCAGCTCGGACAGGTACAGCAGGCCCCGCAACCTCAACCACCTCAACAGCAGCAGCAGCAGCAACATCAACATCAACAAAGCATCTCACAATATCAGCAATACCAGAACCAGCTGCTGCAGCACCCGAATCCGGCTCAAATGAACCAAGCCTCTGCTCTTCAACAACAAATGGCAAAGGACAAGCAACCCGAGGCTTCGAAGGAAGACCGAGAGGGATTCAACAACATCTTGCAAATGCTGGGACGAGCCCGATTGTCGTCGCCCCCTAATGCTGAGGCCCAGAATGCCTTTTTGTCTATCTTGGGAGCGCCTTCACAACAAGGCACACCAGTTTCGCATACTCACCCTACACCTCCTGCTAGCCACCCATCAAATAACCTTCCGGGGCCACCGCCACCACAGCAACATAGCAACATCAACAGGCTAGCTCCAAGCGCTTTGCAGTCATCTCAAGGTGGGTCGGGTGGTGGAAATGAGACCATCCTAAAGCTTCTCCGTCACTCGGATATGCCAACGCCACAAGGTCCTCCTCCTCCACCGCCATTCCTCCAAGATTATCAAACACCAAACGGGCCTCCTGTTTCCATCAGCCCACCTGCTGTCCAACGTAGTGGCAAGAACAGCATCGTAGCTTTGAATGATCCCGCGATCAGGGCCATTGGTCGTCCAGGAGAAGGCGGACCCCCAGGGCTCCCGAAAAACCTCTACCACGAGCCACCACAACATGTTCGTAGCCCCTCCCAAATTCTGGAAGCTCATCACCGTGGTTTCCCCGGAATGGACATCCGTCCCCCACCTGGCATGGACCGAAATACTCCTCTAGATGCTCCAAAATCCAACTTCCTCAGCGAGCAACCTCAACGAAACATGGATCCACGCCACATTGAGCTTCTTCAAAATGAGCAACGACGCAGGCTCATCGAACAGCAAATGCATCAGATGGCTGCTGCGGGTGTTCAGGATCTCCCACATAGGACCTTCCCGCCGAACCCGCCTCCCAGGCTGGAGCAGCGTGGTCCGCAGGGCCCCCCTCAACCACAAGGCCTGCCAAATACAGACCAAGGACCACCAATGGGACTGTCCGGTATGGGAGCGGAGAATGGCCAAATGCCTGGAGGCTGGGCACCTGGACCGCAACAACATCCTTCACAACAGAACCAATCCGGACCAGCCGGTAACGCGAATCAACAGCGTCCTCCCCCAGGCTTCTATCAACGAGGCCCTGGTGGACCTCCTGGGCCCGCTAATGGCGGAAATGTTAACGGCCCCGGAGGCCCCGGAGGTCCGATGCCACCATTGCCATTCTATGGACCCGGACCAGGATTGGGCAATATGCCTCCTCCTCTGCCCTTCGGACAACATGGAATGCCACCACCTCCAAATATGCCAAACATGCCGGCCTTCCCCTTCCCACCACCTGGGCCTGGTGGACCACCACCCATGCCACCCCAGGGGTTCCCACCCTTTCCATTCCATGAAGGTATGATGCCTTTTGGAGCAGGCCCCGACGGCCTGAGAGGCCCACAGCCTCAGCACCTCGGAGGTGCACCACCTGGAATGTTCAGCGGGAGATAAGCTGTATCGAGTGTTCAAGCCGCCATTATGACTACATAACATCCATAAATGGCGATTACATTGGCGGCGATATGAAATATGATATTATCGGCGGCGTATCAAGTGCTTATTGATTCCCAGGTTATTTATATGGGAAAGCAATACCACGAACGAAACTCGAAAAATTGTACAAATATGCTTTGTACTACAACCGCTCCTGAGTTTAGCTGCTCTCTGCTTTCATTTTTTTTGTATACGAAACTGGGAATCGCCGCTTTTTCTCGTTTCTTTTTCCCGTTTTCTACCACGTTTACGGGCGGATGCTGGACTCTGCGCTACTTGCCTCATCCTTCGCTTTTACAGTTTCTGATTTTCCGGTTTTTTCTTCTCTGTTTCGTCGACGGGTCTACTACTTTTGCTTCTCGCAGTTTCTTTTTTCTTTTTGTTCTTGTCTTGTGTGCTTTTCAGTCGATTTTTTGTTCTGGCTATCTGTTCTCATGGCTTTTTACTTGCTACAAGTTCCCTCTGGTTTTCCTATGTTAAATCTTTTCCATTTGTCTTCTCCCCCATTATGATGCCTCCCTTCTTTCAAGGGCGGCAGCCGCAGCTGTTGGATGGGAATCCCTCCACCACCATTCCTTTTTCTAACTTCTCCTTTTCTTATCTTACTATCGCGAAGTGGGAAAAACGTCGCAGGATATATGTGCGTGTGTGTCTGTGAGGGAAACCTGACGAAAACAAAAAACCAAGAAAGGGATAAGGCAAGATATGGATATCTTTGAACACCTGGGGAAACTACTATGGCCACTGCGATTACTATTACAACTACTCATTCACCCTAACCCCCATCCCCACCCACCCCCTGCCACTATTGCTACCCACTACTTCTACTACCACTACAACTCCTCTATCAAATGGAATATAAAAGCACTTGAGCTTGAATATGGGCTTAAGAATAAATCTTCTTTTCTCACGGTTTTAGATTTTTGAGCTAGATCGTAGTCTTGACGTGCTTGCATGTCGTGTCTTAGAGAATAAAATTAAGAGAGAAAGATACGTCCAAGATCTAGATCTACGAACCTACTCTACGTTCGAACGTTCATGGTAAAATTTGCTTGCGTAGATAAGTACAATACAATCGACAGCCAATAACCCGCTGAATATCTTACACACCCCTCTATCTATCCCTCGGAAGATCACAAACTTTTTTACAATTAATGATACATACGCTTCCGTCACATCACCACCAAACTCTCCAGCACCCTCCCAATATTCCCATCACTCCACTTCCTCACATACCCCTTATCACACCCTTCCCACAACCTCGCCGCCAACCTCTTCAGCAAAACCCTCTCCTCCTCCTCCTTAACCACACAGAGCATCATCTTAATCCAACTAACCACCCCAGTCCTCGTAATCAACGTCGTAGCACCCCCTTCAACCCCACCCGCATTCCACAAAACCTCCATTATCTTCCTCCTAACCTCTCCCTCCTTTCCTTTCCCACCAGAGGATGTAACGGTAGAGCTATACATCCCCAAAATCTCCTCAAACACGCCGCGTTTCCTACAAACCTCCATATCATCCGCGCCTTTCATGCCCCCGACCAAAGCCTCTAACATCCAGAGTACCTCCTTCCAATACCCTTCCCCCTGACTCCTCAAAAACTCCCTGAGCATCGGTATCTCCCTCAGATCAACCACAGCCCTAGATTGCAACCAAACCATCACCTTCTCATACAAGAAATGTCCAGGATTAGCCACAATTCCCAACATCCTCGCCAGCACAAGCGCAGTAACAGTCGGTATCCCTCTCTCCTTCAACCCTTCCCCATCATCTTCCAGCCTCGCAACCCCAGCCAAAACCTTACAGACCAAATGCATAACCTCAATCCTCTCTCTGTACCCCCTCCCCCCAACCGTCCCCTCCAACCTCCCCACAACCGCCGTAAGCACCAAACCACAACCCCCAAAAGCCCTTTCTCAACCACATCCTTAACATCAATCCTCTGCTCCTCCTTCTCCGTCAAAACCCCATTCATCACTAACCCCGCCAAAAACCCCACATCGTAAGTCTGCCCCCTCATCCCACCTTCATCCTCCTCATCAACCTTCCCACACAGCTCCAAAAACTCTTTAATCCCCTCCCCGGCACCTTTAAACTCCACCCGTCTCTTTACAAAGTATTCAATCGACCTCCCCGCAACCTTCGTACACACCGAAACCTTCATATTCCCCCTTCCATCCCTCTCCACCAGTTTCTTACTCTCATCGTCTGTGATAGTAACGGACGTTATCCTATCCAATATACTCCGTTCCATATACCCCTCAATCGAGATTAATATCTCAAGGAGTACTGAATCGATAACATCGTTTGTACCCGTGTAGATGGATAGCACTCCATCCAACGTGGTCACATTGCTGTGCTGTGCTTTCGAGGCGAAGAATAGTCTTCGAAGGATGTACACCAGGCGGTAGCTTTCCTCTTTCCTTTCTCGGTTGCGCGGTGACTCCGATAATGCCGTGGGCGTGGTGAGGATTAATTGTAGCAGTTTGGAGTGTTGTAGGTACTGTTTTCCGTGATTCACAGGTTAGTAAATTATACCCACCCACAAGCCTGTGTATCTCTGAAAAGGGAGAAAAAAAAGTATCATACCTTGACATCTTCAATCCCCGCCACTGCTCCAGCAGCAAAGGCAACTACACCCTTCCCAACCCCCAACTTCTCAAAACACACCTCAAGTAAACTATCAACCGCATCCTTCGCCACATAATCCAAAAGATCAACTTCATTCCTCCCCATAAACCCTCCAAAGTTTTCCAAAGCACCCAACAACTCCGAATCCCCTTCCTCCGAGATCTTGGGTTTTGAAAGCTCAACGGTGAGAGAGTACACCAACTTCTGAAGCTTTGCGCGAAACCACGACGTATCAGTCCCCCGCGAGAGCCGATACGCCGCTTCAAAGAGCGGGAATGTAGAGGCAGATGGGAGAAGGACTGCGTCTGTCTTGCTTGAACTGCTGTCGTCGAGTTGTAACAGACTTAACACCCGTTCGTTCCACGTTATAACTCCAAAATCGAGGCCGATTTCAAAGTACTCAGCGCAATCGATATCCTTCAAGCTAGTATAATTCTCCAATATTTCACTATGGAGAGGCGTACCGCTACCCGGGGCGGTATTCAGGTAGAACAGTTGGATAAAATTCTCCTTCCAATCCTCGTCAAGTTGCATGTCGTCACCGTGTTTGATATCCCGCTTCTTCCAGCGTAGTCGTCCGGTCGAGTCGTCTCTTTCCATCGCGAAATCCTTCACGGCTTTGCAAACGGGGAACGCTAGGATTGCGAGTTCTTTGGGTGTTTTTTTCGAAGAGTCTGCGAGGAGTTCGCTGACGATGTCTAGAAGTCCTTGAACTTCGTTGATGAACCCGCCGTTCCGTAATAGAAGGAGTAGAAAGCTCGACAATGCAGTCGCAGACTTCTCGACGATGATATTATTCAACGTCTCGAATTCAACGGATATATTCCGCAGTCCCGCCAACTCCTGTTTCTTGACCAATCCCAGAAACTCAACCCAAGGGTGCTCCTTAACCCCCTTGCCACCACCGACGACCCCCCACACCTCATCGCCAACGAGAGTTTCCTTCGCTTCGTTCAAACGTTCAAAGATGATCTTCCACGCCAGATCAGGCAGCTCAAGAGCATCTCCGTCCCGACAACATTTCTTCAGGTCTCGGATATCCAGAAGCTGTCTACAAGATGCCGACAACTTGGCTTCTAGCTTTAGATGAGCTGAATATGCTGCCGGAGAAATGCGGGCTAACTTCGTGAACAGGTAGGATTTAATACTACTATCATCGTCTAGACCTCCAACCGGTAAGAGAGAATAGATGTTGATAAGCGCTAGAGTTATGAAAAAGCAATTGTCAGAGGCAGCTACTTCAAAACGACATACGATAGGGTTATACATACCAAGGTCAAAACGGTTGAGCAGTCGCCCTGTAGCCGCAAAATATTGTGAATAGAGTGGCTTCCCCGTCGCATCAACCATGAACTCCATACACCGCTTGGAACGGTGCTCTGATTCATAAGCATCGTTTTTAAGAAGCTTCCGGGCGGCATCCTCATACGCATTGAAAATGGCGTCGTGAATGCCCTCCAACCGTAGAAAACCGGGCTCATCGATAGTGGACTCGTCTGTGGCAATGGTAGCTCGCAAGAGAGCCTCAACGACATGTTGAATCCATCTCCAGTAAAAGAGTGTAACAACCTTCGGACGCGCCTCAACTAACTTCGTAAAGACCTGAAGATCTTGCGGCTCGGAGGGCACTAGGGGGAATCCGAGCAAGTCGGTGGGAGAAACAGCCTTTCCGAGCCCAAAATCTTCCTGACAGTCTCTCCAAGCTTTCACACCTCCAAGGAACTGCGCAAAGACTTCACTCGGACTGTCCGTTTCCGTAATCACCAGGTCCTCGTCTCCTTTCTTCAACATTGGCACCTCGCCAATAACCCAAAAGTTATTCGCAAGGCTAAGAAGCCACCTACATAAGGCTTCTAGTTCCGCCTTTTTCTCCTCCTTCTGCTTCAGAAAGTTGAACTGGTGAAACAGGGCTGCGAGTAACGGGCTAAGCTTTCTTCCCTCCTCAGCTTTTGTCAGCGCTTCCCCGACAATATCATAATACTTATAGGGACTCTGCACCAGTCTCCCACAAGCAGCATCCAGATACACCAGCACCCTCTCCCACCCTTCCTCCCCCTTTACACACCCAAAGCTCTCCACGAGAGCTTCGAGTGGATGTACCCCAGTCTGATGGTCTCCACTCTTCCCAAACATCGGACTATCATCAACAACCTTCTCAATGAGGCCATAGACATCACCCATCCGATCACCCCCCTTCCCATCAACGAAAACCTTCACCAGCGTTATCGCAGGCGAAAACTTCACATTCGCGGATTTAGCCCACCACCTCGTTTCCGGCAACAATTTCGCCAAATGCAAACTGTGCTTCACCTCCAATGCTTCAAACCCTTTACTTTCCCCGATTTTCACCAGCACTCTCGCAAACGCGGGGCCGAAATCAAATCCTCCTTTCCCACCAGACCCGGAAGAAACGGCGCCGACGACGGAAGGTAGGTACTCGTAATAATTCCTGAGTAACCTACTCCCCGCCTCTCTTTGCAACTCTGCATCCTCCTTCATCTGATTGAACATGCCAACCACAGCGCCGACCTCTGGGACCCTTATAGAAAACTCATCGACCAAATCGTAAATTCCCTTTACCCACACACTTCCGTCCACCAAATCGTCCGCCAACTGTCCCATGCCCTCCAGCACGGCGGCAAGCTTTGCGAATGCCGCGTTCAGTATCCTCACAGCAATAAACCTTACAAAGTTGTTATTAAACCCCAAACATTTCGTCAATACGACACGGTTGACCTGCTGCGGTAAAATATTCTCAATCGTATTCCTAACTGGTGGTGGGGACTGCGGCACCCCATCCGAACTCGAGTATCCGAACCCTTCCGGCACAGGAATCTGAATAGTCTCCAGTACAACAGACGAAAGACCAATCCACGTAGCCGTCAACTTCGGGTCGAATGTAAAAGCCGTATTATCAGTGAAGTATGCCGCAACCGATTCCGGAGCAGCCATGAACACCGCGACCAAGAGCTTCAGATGATATGTATTCGAATACGGCCGGAGGGATTTCAATAATCCGAGGAGTATTCGATTGTTGACCTGCTGCTTCCCCGTCTTTTCAGACGAAGCGTCGGATTTAGCACCGGTGTACCATCCATTATCCTTGAAGCAAACGCCGTTCCCAGGTGCAGTACAAACTCCACCTAAAAACTCAAAAACAGTGTCTGCTACGGTCCGATCCGGTTTCTCAGGATCGATTGGGTCGTCCCGATAACAAAGCTCAGCTAGTCGGCTCAAACTCCAATCGTTGAAGTAATTTGTCTTCGCACTTCGTGATATCTCTTGATCCGCCATGATATAATCCCTGAAGGCACTTAAAACTTCATCGATCACTACCGCCGTATCCTGACGGATAAACTTAAACAACGGCGTAGTGAACGCCCGTAGTCCCATGATATCCGTCTTGATATTATGCGCGCCATACCGGAAAAACGAGAGTATAAATCTGACGAAAACGGTGCGAACGCTGGGTCTGTCCGGGTCTTCGAGGGGAACCTGGTCCGGTTTTTCAACCTTCTTGATTTCGAGATTTCGGGCTAGGTCTTTAACTGTGAAATCAAGAGATTGGTGGAGGAGGGGGCATAGACTGCCATTGTCGAACTTGTTGATTTCCGTGAGGAGACGGAGGCATGGTGAGGTTATGGGGTCCTTGGAGCCACCTAAGGAGCGGTATATGAGTTTGAGGTAGGGCGGTTGGAGAATGGATTTTGCGAGGGCGGAGCCGTGTTTCTTCCAGGTGGGAAATAGCGAGATGGTGCGGAGGAGGAGGTGGAGGACGGTAGGGATAGAGGAGAGTAGCTGGAAGTTATTCGACTACATTGAATGGACGTTAGTATTCCAAACCATTCCCAATTCTGAATTCCAAGCCCGTATAAATGTGCATACCTGTGAAGCAAAAGACCAGGCCTGCATCAAGTCCGAACATGTCTCATCGCCGTCCTTCGATATTTGCGACTCGAGGTATTCTTGTAAGATGCAGAGTTTTATCTCTTCGTTGAGATGGAGGGTGTATTGTAAGTCTCGACATTCTGCCAGGAAGCGTTTAAACGATTGTATTCCTGTAACCCATATATTAGCCTTCTATCCCGTAGACATCATCGAGGGTCGAATTGACCGTATACCAGCCTGTATCTTCCCCGCATTCGAATAATCCGCAAAGAGTCCCTGCACCTGCTTGGCCGATGTTATGTTCTCCGGCGCAAGACCCTTCTCCGGCGCAGAATCGTCCTTTTTCTGTCTCTTGGGTGCATTTCCCGGTCGCCTATCCTGACCCTCCACATTGGCCTGGTTGAATGGCCGTTTTACCATGTTCTACGTCGGCCGGAGCGGGGTTTTCGCTGTTGTCGCAGAAGAGGTCGGACTTTTTGAAGGTTTGAAGAAACAGACGAAATAATTTGGGCAGCGAAATTTGGAGCAGGGAAAGTTCCACGCCAAGACAAACGGCAAAGGACGCGACAGCTGGAGAGCTTCGTCAACCTCCAACTGCAACTTCACCTTCAACCTCAACCTTACCACCGTCTACGCCTCCGTCTGTGCTCGAAAAGTAGCTTAGAATAACGATATTCGCAATGGTAATCCCCTCCAGCTTGCCATCGACCCAGAAGACAGCTAACCCGCGTATACAGTCCGGCTCTCTCCGTCTCGTCCCATCCTCCTCTCAACCAAGCAAGCTCTCCCTCCCCTCCTCCTCCACAACCGGTGCTCCGTCCTCCCTCTCCGTCCACGACACCATCCGCCATGGCCTCCCAACCACAAGTGCAGACCTAAACTCCCATCACCCCCTCGAGAACCGTCTCAAGAACTGGGAAGCCACACAGGAGAACCTCAAGATGGAGAGTCTGAAGCGTACCTTCGGTCTAGCTGAGCCCGTAAGGAGGGGTATGGAGAAGATGATCGTTGGAGCCGTATGTATCCCGAAACCCCGATAGGAGTCCCTTACGAGCTTTTTAGTAGCTTAAGGCCTGCCTGCTAACCGGAATTTGTGGTAATCTAGGACTTCCGACCCGCTGTCCTCGGTGGTCCGTCGAACCTCCACATGGATATCTTGAACGGCCGCGAGTGCTGGATCGATTGGGAAGACGTATTCGTAGGCGACAGGCTGGACGGCGAGACCCCAGATTTCCATACAGAATTCGATGCCATCATGCGTGGGAAACAGCGGTAGATTCTCTAGATCTAGAGCTCAGAACAAATAGCGACTAGTCATTTGGAGATGACGGGTACAGGATAGGGATATCTATGTAAACCAAATAGAATATAACCCAAAATACCACGGCCTATTTGATCAATTGCAAGGCCATCGGGCCAACTGCAAGTACTACTAGTCCACTCGCCACGTTTTAAATTTTCATTAGAAAAGAACGTCTTTTTAGAATTAGGTATTACTACGAGTGTCGGTTTATATCCAAACGACGGACTTTCGACAAATTCTTATCCCCAGTCTGTCTTCCTCGCAAAAAGCACAAACAAGCTCTTCTTACTTGCAAAATAATGAAACAAAGCGAATGTGGATAATCTGAACGCCAGGTCCTCAAACCCCCAAGCATTACCAGACCCAGAAACAACAGACTAACATCGTTTTTCTGCATAAGAAATATTTCAAGTATGTGTATGTACGATGGCGGTCAAAGCCACCAGGCCTCTATTTACGAGATAAATGTCGCCTCGGAGAAGACCCATCCTTTTTCGGTCGTTTCATTTTCACCAACCGTGACCTTCAGATTTACTTCCTCAAAGAACTGTAAAGCCGTCATTAGCTATCGTTGTCAAATCTCGAGAACCGATGGGGAATATATCTTACCTGGTAGATATACGGCCTTGTCCCCGCTGCAGCCGACACGATCGATTTGACAAATCCGGGGACCTCGCTCATGATATCCACTCGGTCCATTCTGGCAGGCCAGGTATGCTCAAGGACAGCAGTGACATCCTTCCCGTCCTTGTTCTTACCCTTCCAAGTAAACCTGACGTCCTTGGGCTCGGGCCATCGGGCTTCAGGATCTTCGGTGGATGTGAGGTGCTCGGCGAGGTTCCCGGGAAGACCGCTAGCACTGATGATTTCCCCATCCATTGCGATACCGCCAACAGCGACACGGGTCAAACCGTAAGACGGTGGAGTTGTGAATTCCATGAAGTTTGCGGAAACCGTGGGGCCCTGGAAGTTGGCAAAGTTCCATCTAGCAGCTACAAAACATCGAAAAAGTCTCACTTTAGTAACGGCAAGATTTAAGAGCATGGCGACGGGGGATTCGGGGTCTTACCAGCGTGATGAGGTTTCATGTTCTGCAGAGCATGGATGAACAAGCCCGATCCATCGACCTTGACCGTCTCTCCCTTGATGACGAACACACCCTCAACCTTACATCTCGGCCAAAAAACGTGTCTGATCTCACCCCACGGTTTCGTCTGATCAGTTCCGTAAGTGGACCTGCCATCCTTGCCGGCCATAAATCCTGGCGCCAGCCTTGTGAAAACCAGGTTGCAGAAGGCGTTGGGATCAGCCTGGGATTTGACCTTGTAAACTCCACCATCTTCGCTGAGTGTGACGGCGACGTTGTCGGCGTAGAAGGATGTCTTGTAGTCCTCCAGTGGAGCTTCGGCCTTCGAGGCATCCCCGGAAGGCTTTGGACCGTGGAAGGAGGGGTTTGTCAACGGAACGGACGACCAGAACTTCTCCTCCGGTTTCTTAGGATCAAAAAGCTTGATGTTGAACTGAGAGGTGGTTTTCACGCCTCTTTAAGCCCCCATTGGGGATGATAGTTAGTAACTGTTGAAGTCAAATGCAGATAACCTATGGTATTCTTACGGAACAACGACGCTATAGATGACCTGCGCCATACCCACCCGACCATCCTCGGTAGTGATGTAGAAGACCTGCGACTCAACATTCGTCTGGGTGCTAATAGCCCAAGCGAGGTCCTTGGAGGATGTTTCGGTGTACAGAGGCTTATTGGGGTCAGCCTCAGAGTGCTGATGAACGGTTCGAATAGCTTCAGGACCGTATTCAGGCTCGGCCGTGCCAGCCACGCCCGCCACTCTAAATAAATGGGGTGCACCGGTAAGCTGAAGAATCTACAGCAGAGAGTGTTCGCTTCCCAAATACGTACGCTGCTTGTGCCCACTTGAACATTTTGCCGGTTTAACTGCAAGATCCCGAGAGAACGCGAAAGTAGAAAAAAAAGTCGAAGGTAGACAGAGCGAGTCGAAGAAATACCCTGAGCAAGCTAGCTTTCCCAGAGAGTGAATGTCAGGAGAAGGTCTCGAAGTCGTGGTCGTGGTCGAGGAGGGTCGGGGTTCGTTCGTTCTCAGACAAGAGTTCGTTAGCTTGGGGAGCTACGTCGAGAGCCGGCTGGAGGGCTGCAGCTCTGATTCGTTCGGGTTTACGCGGACGGCCTTCGGTCACACGACGTCACCGCCGAGCCGACCTCCAACGCACAAAATGCAACAATTCCGTCCCAAAGAACGTGCTGTCCCGGGCACCGAGTCGCCTGATCATGCGACTGTGGGGCCTTCATCGAGAGCTATCAGACAATAGTCTGTCAAGAAACATGCTTCGTTCTTTCCTTTTGATCTCCTTAATCTCGGAAATTTGAGAAAACGGGATCAGGTTTCAGTATTTGTGTGATGAAGTATGAATCTTGATCATTCGCTCTAGCCTCGAATCCAGGCAGGATCCTGGGCCTGCATATGCAATGCATATACTACCAACACCACTACAATATGTATATCTTCTTGTCTACTTGTAATTAACCCCAGAACAGTGAACTCCAAACTTCTTAAAGAAGCGGGGTGGCCGAACCGTTCATATTTACCATGTTATAGCACCGAGAGTCGAGTGTAAGATTAAATACCCAGCCTGGATTCGTTCCCGCTTTGAAAGACCCATAACCGTATACTATTCTCAGAGATATATACAGCTGCCGACCAATTTCTCATCATCTCATAATGAAGTAGCTAGCTTAAGCGCTTCGACACTACCCCAGTAGTCCATAGCCAGCCTGCCTTTTGTTATTATTCAGAAGCCTTTTTACTGTTGAAAATCCAAATACTTCATATCCATATAAACGTAAAATGCAATCGACATATATATAAACACATCACCTCCCCACCCCCCCAAACTTATACCCCCTCTGCTCATACACCGCCTCATTCTCACTCTGCTCCGGCACCTTAACCGCATTCTCAAACACCGCCACCCTCCTCTCCTCATGATTCTCCCCATTCCTCATCCCCACGGGATTATTACTAGTCAATATCGTCTCCGACCCAGCCGGCAACTTATACCGATAAGCCCCGGTCTCCATCTTCCCATACCCCGATAACCGCGAGTTATCGAACGGAATGTATTTATCCCCGCTACCCTGAGTCGGTGGCGGCGGTACAGGCGGGTCCATACCATTATCCATCCTGGACGACCTTTTTCTTCTCCAGAAGATGAATGCGATGATTCCGATGGCTATTGGTGCTATGATTCCGATTACGATGCCGGCTATGGCGCCGGATCCTAGGCCGGTTTTTTCTCCGGTACCTGTGCTCCCGCCTGTTTCTGTAGGTGTGCTCCCGCCGGTTGTTGTTCCAGGAATAGAATTCGTACTCCCAGTCGTAGGTCCACTCGACGTCGTCGACGCAGACGTCGATGTCGATGTCTCCGTCACCACCGCCTCCACCGCATAAAAAAACGGCCTGGCATAAGTGCTCACAAAGAACAAATCAGTCGACAAAGACCTCTCCGCCCTACTCTGCGGATTCTGCGTAAAACACAGCGGCGTCTGCGATAATCCGAATAAAGACCACAGCGTAATCCCACTATACCAAAACCCCCAAAGTCAAAAATTAGCCACCATACCCCAAAAAAAACCCTCAAGGAAAGAATTCCACATACTTAGGACAACAAACAACCGTCGTAACCCCCCCTCCTCTCGTCGTAACCGTCAACTCCGGTCCACCCGTAAGTCCCCCCCAAGCCGGTCGATCCATATACCCATTAGGGCAAACCCCCCTACTCCCACCAACCGTACTCGTCGCATTCCCATAAATAACCTTAGGTTCCCAACTCTGCGGACAACAACTTTTCCTAACCTGCGCTCCACACCCCTGATTATATATCGTCTCCTGGTTATCATCCTGCGCGGATACCTTTGAAAAACAATTCGCGGATACGGTCCATGTTGTGGGATGCGGCGGGACGGTGGTGAGTCGTAGGGTGGCTTGTGCGGATGTTAGTGTGGAGTGGAGGGTGGTGAGGAGGGTTAGGATGGCGAGTATTGGGGAGAATGGCGGTGAGGGATGCATTTTTGTTTATATAATCTTTGGATTATATATATCGATTATATGATTCGAGATGGGTATTATTATATAATCCTATAATAATACGTATAATATTCGCGACGAGGTGTCGCAGCCCATATTCGGATCGGGCGGGCTGCTTCGTGACGTCGGCGGCGGTCGCACTGCACTGCACTGAACGGATTTCGGTTGGATCGGAACGGTAAACTAACGGGGCGCGGCCACAATCCCAACTTCAAAGCCTCAACCAGAATTGTTCCCGATATCGATAGCTATATCTCAAAGCTTCAATAAACCCCAAAGAATAGCTAATATCAAGTCCAGAAAATAATAATAAACAAGGCAAGAACCAAAGAAGATCCGGAGAAAAAATTCCAAAAGGGACAACCAGCACACTTAACTAACCCTCCCGCCCCAAAAAAACTTGAAACCGCCAGCACCTACCACGACAAATATATATACAAGGTCCTCCCTTCCACCCAAAAAAACCCCCCCAGTCTCTAAAATTAACCCAAGTCCCCCTCTTGCGCAATAAGAATCCATATCGCAGGGTCCCAAAAGGCGTCAGGGGTTACACTCAGGCAGCCGCAGAATTAAGTCCCGGCCCTGGCAGGCAAAAAAGCTCGGGTCAGTCACACAGAATGCCAAACCGGTTACGTTCACACTGCTCCGACCACCGACACGACCCACCCCAAGCCCAGGAAGATCGCGCGGCTTGGGAAAAACCCCATGGATGATAACGTTAGGCTACTGCCGAACGACTCCGTTTTTTTTTTTAAACTGTACATCAGGTATGTGGAACTAACAACAGTCAGCAGGAGGCGAACGTTGCATTAATCCAGCCTGTCTAGCGAGTTCCCGCCAAAGGAGTCAGCGCAGAGTTTAGCAATGGCCGAAATCGATAAGGATATCTGACTCTCTCTCGTGTATCAAGACCTGCGCATGTACATGTATGTACGTCAATTATCTTATCGCCCGCAGAATCCGGTACAGTATCAAAGCGTATGTATGTGTATGTACAAAGATTCGGCAATCTGTACCTTTATAATTTAAAGTACTCCCGGAAAGGCAAGCAGGAAACTTTTTGGGTTCAATTGCAATCGATGCATGCATGCATGCTGCGGATAAAGAAACAATTGCAGATGAAGACAGAAACAAGAATTATATTTCTAAAACGTAAAGGAAATATCAAGCCAAGCTGTAATCCCATCCCTACCTAACCGAACAAAAAAATACCAGGGCTTCTAAGATCATTTGCTTCCCACCTTCCCCATAAAATCGCCAAATCCGTCTATTCCTCCGAATCCTCTTCGGCGACCTGTCAAATACGAAACCCATGTCAGTTCCTTTTACCCCAGCTGAAAAACTTTAAAGGATCAAGATTAGAAGATGTTATAATCACTCACCCCTTCGTGGAAATTCGTCCCGTGCGTAGTTTCCTTAATAATGCCACTCCTGATGCAGAAGTCCCCAAACTTCTCACCCTCTTCCCTCTCAACCGCATACCTCTTGAACATCGGCTTCAAGATCTCCAGGATCTCCTCCTCCTTAATCGAGCTTCTGAACAATTTGTTCAACCGCTGTCCGTGGTACCCGCCTCCCAGGTACATGTTGTACGCCCCGTACGCCTTTCCAACGAACGCAACCTCTGCCAACCAGGGCCTAGCACAGCCGTTCGGGCAGCCCGTCATCCTCATCACGATAGAATCATGACGTAACCCAGCCTCCTCAAGCGTCGACTCCAATTTGTCAATCAACTTGGGCAAGTACCGCTCACTCTCCGCCATTGCCAAACCGCAGGTCGGGAAGGCCACACAAGCACTGGACGACAACCTCAACCCTGAAAACTTAACGTTATCCAACCCATAGTGTTCCATCAAAGCCTTCGCTTCCGCCAGATCCCCCTCTTCAACGTTCGAGAGAATCAAATGCTGATTACCCGTCAACCTAAACTCTCCCTTATTCAATTTGGCAATCTCCCTCAACCCCGTCCTCATCAAGAACTCCGGAGTATCTTCAATCCTACCATTCTCAATAAAGAACGTGAAATGATTCCGCCCGTTCTCATCCTTCTGCCATCCGAAAGTATCAATGTTACTCTGGAATTCGAACGGCTTCTCAGGCTCGAACTTCCAACCCAAAAGATCCTCGACTTTTCCGCGGAAGACGTCAACGCCCATATCATCGATCGTATACTTTAACCGCGCATGCTTGCGGTTCTTCCTGTCACCGTGATCACGCTGGACGAGCATGACCTTCTCGCAAGCGAAGTGAACCTGTTCTTTGGAAACGTAACCCAGCATGCTACCCGTTCGTGGGTACGTCTTCTTATTATTATGCGTGACACCCATGCCACCACCAGCCAGAAGA
The DNA here is from genome assembly GCA_036971245.1 of Arthrobotrys sphaeroides. NCBI lineage: Eukaryota > Fungi > Ascomycota > Orbiliomycetes > Orbiliales > Orbiliaceae > Arthrobotrys > Arthrobotrys sphaeroides. The sequence continues at coordinate 1,723,339 of JAJTTW010000003.1, forward strand.
TTGAAGCCCGCAAGCTCGCCATCCTCGCCTTTGATAGCGATCAGGCCAATGTCGTGAGCGTAAACATCCGTATCATTGTCTACGTAAACGTCAGTTTATAATCTCAATTTTAAACTCGGGCCCATATACTCACGTGGTGGAATGGCAATTGTGATCTTAAACTTCCTAGGCAAGTAGGTCGGCCCATACAACGGCTCATGATCTACCACCGCATCTCCTGCAACCTGTGTCTTCTTATCATTCTCATCCTGCAACCAAATCTCATGATACGCGGTTGTACTCGGCAGCAAGTGGTCGCTGATAATCTTCGAGTACTCCCACACCTGTCGATGGTATGCTGACTTGTATGGTAAACTGCTGCACATGACGTTTCGGTTAACATCACCGCAGGCCGCGATCGTTGTCATAAGCGCACGGTTGATAGCCTGCATAGAGTTCCTCAGATTCGTCTTGATGACTCCGTGGAACTGGAAGGTTTGCCGTGTCGTCAGCTTCATGGTTTTGTTGCCGTAGTCCTCACAGATGTCGTCCATCTGTAACCATTGCTTCGGTGTCGCGATGCCTCCGGGTAATCGACACCGGATCATGAAGGAATACGCGGGTTCCAATCCCTGGGCCTTTCTCTCGTCTCTCAAGTCTCGATCGTCTTGCATGTAGGTCCCGTGGAACTTCGTCAGCTGCTGATCAGCCGCCGAAATCGCCATGGTCGACATATCTTCCAGACCCTCCGCGATCGTTCCTCTGAGGAAGTTCGACGCAATCTTGATATCCTCATTAGTAATCGGTGGCGGCTCATCGGCAAGGCCTTCGACCTTATCAACTCCGAGAGCGGTCCAGAGTTTTGGCTCCCAGTCCGCATACGCAGTCTGATAGGTATCAGGATCTTGATCATCACCCAAACCAACGTCCACGATTCTCTTTCCACCGAGCACCTCGAGCCTAGCGTCCAGGTCCTTCGCAGGTTTATTATAATAGATCTTATCCTCTTTCCTGGGCCAGTAGTGACTGTCACCCAACCCAAACACGGCATAATTAACCCCAGCGAGATCAATATCCGTCGCCCCGCCCTTCACTGCCTCCCAAAAATTCCTCCCGTTCTGCGGGAACTCGCCCTGGCCGGCAACGGAAGTCATCAAAACCAGGTTCTCCTCCCCATTGAGATCTTCAAGCGGGTAGTCATCCATGCTCATGGCGTATGCCTTGAGGCCCCTCGCCTTACCCCGCCTCTGCAACCTCTTAGCCAAGTTCTCCGCATTACCACCATCCGATGCGAACAATATTGTCAACGGCGCACCCTCCAACCCTTCGAGCAACTTGGCGTACGACTCCTTCGCTTTCTTCTTCTGCGCCTCTCTAACCTCAGCTCCGTAGCTTCCTTTCAAGTTCGCTGCGAAGACTGGGTCCCTTCTCAGTAGTTTGGAGAGGTGGTTTTCCCTATCCAAGAACTCCTTCATCTCATTCCGAATCCTCTGAGAGTCTAGCTCGAAGTTATCACCCTTACCCTTCTCTTCCCTAGTTGGATCCCAGCGGTAAAGCGGCCAATACCCAATGTCAACCGCCTTCTTTGTCTCCTGCAAAATTGAAAGCGGCGACTCATCCTCCTTCTTATAAGGCAGGTAGGCAATCACCACCGAAGGTCCGTCAAACTGTTCAGCCTCGATCAGGGCGTGGAGAACCTGTGTGTAAGAGCTATAAACGGCGACTGAAGCAACATAGCATCCGCCGAAATTCATAGCGTACAGTCCGATGTCCTTCTTTCGGCGGGTGGCATCGTGCACAGCTTTCTCAGAGTAGGGCTGAGAATCGATTATGAGCATATTGATATTCTTCCCGGAAGCGATAACATGGTGTACGCCGGAGTTACCCAGGTCGTAGGCCCATGCATCGGAACCTATCAGCCAATTGGACTCGTTGTAGAATAATGCTCTGTCACGAAGTAACTCCGAGGAGATGGCGCTGCCATCGTTCCTGAGGCGTTTGATAAGCTCGTCGGCGACTTGAGGCCTCTTCTTTGCATCGTTTGCAGCGATCAACCACCTCGCTAACCAGTCGTTACAGACTGATGTCACGAAAGAGTTGGATTTCGCCGCATCTTCTACCCGTTGTTGAAATTTGTCCTTCTTCTCAAGTCTGGCTAGCAAGCTTCCGAACCCAAACTCAGGGCTGGTAGCTATATTGGTGGGAATACCGGCTGTGGGCTTTCCAAGAGCATTGGCAATGTGTAATCTTTCGCCGAAAAGCTGGTTCAAGATTTTGAAATAGGCATTTTCAGTTTCCGGGCGAGAGAGCTCGTAACCCGCTGCAGACTTGGCAGGCCCTTCTGCAAGGCCAACATCAAGGTTCTGGATAGGTTTATCGAGCTTGAGATTTTGTAGCACGCCTCTCAAAGCCAGCTTCAGTGTTGAGGGGCTCACGTATCCAAGTTGATACCCAACGAGTGCCAGATCCCGTTTTGTCTCTGCATCACCACCACGGATGGTGGATAGTAGATCTAAAAACAAAGGACCCCACTTGGTAGTCCGTTTCTTGATCTGTTCCAGAACAGCGATCTTCTTGACGGTCTTGGGGACAACATCTAGGAACCTTTGCCCTGCCCAGGGTCTGTACACCCTGGCCACTATAACACCGGTCTTCGCATAGTCTTCTGTGGAAGCAGCGGAGGCAATCATCGTTGCTATCGACTTCGCCTTGGATCCAAACAGGAAAATTGCGTTCTCAGCGTACGTAGGGCCATAGTATTCAAAGGGGCGATAGGAGCGCCCTGTGACCTGACGGACTATCTCAAACCCGGCGGTCAGATACTTGTAAACGTCCGCTGAGTTTACCGGGCGGTAGGAAGCTTCCGGCTCGCTCGATACGGAGTCTGTTCTCGATAGGTTCGAGGAAGCAGAGTCTCCATTGGTAAAGCCATTAGCCCCTGTGGCAGTTGGTGACTGCGGTGGGCTCCTGATGCCGTTGGCGCCGTTTACGCCGTTGACAGGGTTTACCCGTGTCTGGGCCTGGACACCGTCGGCAGCGTAGATGTTGGAAGCGTCAATCGAGGAAGATTGGTACGACCTTGCAGCAGCGCGGTCGAGCATCCGATCGAGAACACGGCGGTCCTCGAGGGGAACAGGCTCATCACGGCTGTTGTCCGCCTCGAAGAAATGGATGACTGCACGTCCAGATTTGACAGCCACACCGTGGGCTACGGCGGCCATATCCTGAGCTTCCTGAACGGAGTCGGAGCGGATGATTGTGAAGCCCGACTGCCGTACGGCAGCGATATCTGAGTAATCAGGGAATGATTGAGGAATGAGGGAGACATGTATCGTGATAGGGTAGTTTGCTAGTTTGTAAAGGTGCGGGATTGCAGGAATCAGGGTGGGTGAGACTGTGAGGATGGAGACGAGCTGGCCGCTTCGTAGGGGCTCGAAGGCGCTGAGGAAAGGGTCTGCATTGTGCCGAACGACGGTGATCTAGATCCAAACAATGAGATTAACATCCTGAGGTGCATATGAGGCATTGAAACTGGCAATACTTCTGGTAGGGATTCTGGGTTGCCGGAGATAACGCCCGGTACGAAAGTGGAAGATAGTCTGTCCAGCTGCGACGAGTAGGGTGTCTTCTGTTTCAGCGACGGCTGCACCGAAATAACATGGTCACTGCAGAGGTAAGCGATCCGGGCAACTGCGCAGAACGGTGTCAGCAGTTGAAATAGATTGCATAGTCGTGAATGAAATAAAATAAAATAGGTCAGCGCTTACCGACGGCCTCAGCGCTCTCGAGAAGCTCCGGAGCAGGCGCCATGGTCACTGCTTCGGCGTGTCGAAATCGATATCAACTTCGAGGTGTATTCTTGGGGAAGCTGTATTAAATTTAAAGGATCAATGGGAGTAAAAAGAAGAGAAGAATTATCCAGCGAGAGAGAAAAAAATGGCCACAGCTGATAGATTTTAAAGACACCAACTGCACGGCCGACCCGATGACCTCTGGCCGTCTGCAGGGAATAAATTTGACGGGGAAGGGCGCCGGTGATGGTGTTCAGCGGTGGGATGCGTCGGGTATCGATATGGTCGGCCCAGCTTTCCAAGCAACCCCGGCCAAAATTGTCATTGGCGGCGCTGTCATTGGCCGCCGTTCGATCACGCAATTCGAGCTACCTGTTCTTGGACCCGCCGAACCGGTCTTTTTGGCGGGCGGATGCCGTAATATCAAGCCCCGTAACGAGCTCCCCTGGTGTGCGACGGTGGGGGCGAAGCCACTGTGTACGATTACCAGCCACCGGTGGCACCGGGTCGAGACTGGTCTGCTCCGTAATCAGTCAGATCAGAGGCACTGCATTCGATGTATGAAGTATGCACGATGGATGCTGTTGCATTGCGGGGTGTGAGATGAGAGATTGGGGGCCGGCTTATGTCATCGAAGGGAAACGATCTGAGCTCGGTGTGAGAGGGAATAAGGAGACTTCAATCAATGCTCGTGTTGCGGGAACAAAACCTCAACTGCGTTATCTCGCAGGCCGGATATCATGCGTACCGGAAACAATTCCAAATCGCAGTGCATCCGGCGAATTTATCTCCTAAGTACTGCATCCCCCTTGGCTTTCATTTTATTTTATTTTTTTAATTTATTTTTCGTTTTTTATCTTCTATTTCTTATTTTTTGGACACGGATATATTCCTGCCCCAAGTATGTTGCAGAGCGAATGAACGACCAGCCCTTGCAATCACGCCCCTCACTCGCATGATATATATAAGAGCAGATCGATACTTGATGCAATGTTAGTGCTCGATCATTTGTCAGGTTGTCTCGTACCCAGACCCGGTCCTGATTAATGTTAGGGTTGATGAATTCATGAAGTGACTTCGCGTCGAAGCTGTCCACCAGATTTCGAAGCCGGTTTCATCATCATTCTTAGGTAAGCCGTAGATATCTCGAGAATCTGAGGATACTACTGTACAGACGAACCATATTGTAGATGCTCTCGACATTAACCCTTAGTCTCTATTTACTCCTTTTCATGCGGAAAATTCTTCTGCCTCTTTGATGAATGGTCTCCCTTCGAGTCAGTTGATTGTTTTCGCAGAACGAGATATCACTCACTTTATTTCCAATTGTAAGATACTAGTGCACTCCTAGAATTCTGGATACACCAGATCTAACCAGAGTTGAACTTACTTGTTTACAGATGCAACAGTACCTGTTTATAACAGTTTTGGATATTTCCCGCACCCAGAAAGTGAAGTTCTGTTACTGTCGTATGTCAACTACCATACAAGCACATATTAACAGATTGCTGCTAAGTATATATACGGGCGGGTGAAGGAATTGCAAGCCATTCTATTAAGTGGTACAGACAATATATTAATATACCTTAAAATATCATATACCTACGGACGAGAGTAGATGCTCTACAGTGTTCTGCCTATAAACATTCCTAGTATTTCGTAACTTGCTACACAACTGCACAATGCGATAACGTCTTCAAGTTCATACTTATTTAAAACACGCACTTTTTGGATTGCCATCTTAATCACCACCGGTTGATCTCTGCTTTTTGCGTACTGAGAGGGTCCATGTTCAGTACGAAGGTAGCCCATTTTATAGTTTAGAAGCTCGAAGGTGTAGCACCATGTGTGCCAAGCATCAACACCATTTGTTAAGATTGATACGTCGAAAAGAACGGAGGCCGTGCCAAGAGTCTACCAGACAGTTCAACCACCAAGGGTAACGATATATATCGATTGTCTAGGGTCACTCATGCACCTACACTTCAACATCAACCTTGGATTGATGACAGTCCGGTGGTGACAGAACCTCTCAATCTCAGAAAGGTGTAGCAGAAAAAGACTCGAGAGGCTGATGCGGCTCAATCAATTGCAAAGGATTTTGGAAAGGATTAAATTTCGACAGTGCGCCACCAATATTTAATACAGCCAGCCACATGGCTTCAGCCCTGCGTCACGACCGCGACAAGACTTCGGTCAATCGCAGGCTCGAGACTAGGCAATCGGATCGATTCCATCTACAACCCCCATGGGCAAGGGAGCTTTAGTTGACGAGATCGATATTATATATTATACATTTCAACAGCATTTGACTACTCGGACAGTGCAGTGCCGCCTGCATTGCATCCACGATGGCTTCCGCGACAACAGCGACAACAGCCATGGCCGCTGTAACAGCGTTTCAGCCGCTGCACCACCGACAGGCCCCGCCCGACGCTGCCGCCAGTTCCTCTCTTGAAATCTACGGTTACTCTGTAGGCGATCCAGGTATCTCATGCCCGCGTCTTTAATTTGATGCATCTCAAAGTGACCATACCTAACTGTCAAATGTTTCCCAGGCCAGCCGCAGCGATGTTACATCAGCTCATCCACCTCATTCAAAATGGCCATTTCCGGCCGCTTCATCGGCTGCACGGCCGCTAGCGACTACACAATCGTGCCCACAAGATGCGTTGTCACAGGCGGCGCCTGTGATAATGTCAATTACCAGTTTTGCAGGCGCTGCAGTAAGAAACTAGAGGAAGAGAGCTGGTTACTCGCCTAAGTAATGGGACTAATATAATAGTTGTCCAGGACTCCTTGACATTGACGCCGACTTTGCCTGCGTGACAACCTACGTCTACGCCAACCCGCAAAACACACAAGCAGGGTTGACAGGCTGGGGGTGCGGCTCGGATGCGGTCAATATAACAGTCTATGTGACTCCTACCTCGGCATTTGGTACGTCTTAACAATTTCTATACATGCAAAGAAGAATATCGGATTTTTCCAGCTCAAATGCTTACTTATTTGTTATATCAACATCAGGTGTGGACCCTTCGGCCATCCAAATCTGGTCCTCTGCAGACAGCGCACTCGCCGCTCTGTCTTCCCAGCTGGGGCTCACTCCTGCCACAACACCAGCTCCTACTCTCCCCACGACTTCGGAAACGGGGGGACCAACCTTCGGTCAAAGCACGCTATCGGGAACCTCAAAGATTGCATTGGGTGTGGGACTTGGCATCGGGATTCCGCTGCTATTAGTCTGTAGCGCCATTCTATTTCTAATGTTACGGAGGAACAGAGGCGAGCCTCGCATTAATACCGTAGGTGGAATTGAGACTACTCAAAGATATTAATCTAGACCAGGTACTTAAGTTATTGCTCGGGACCTAAATCTGCTATTGTATTCGCCGGATTATTTCTATGGAGTTGAATTATATTGTTCATTACTTAATTAAAGTTAATTCTACTGGATGGGTAATGTCACGACGTCCATACCTCGTATATACTTAAGTAGCTAGTATATATAAAGTATGATGTGAGAGAGTTTAGTATTATGTATACCAGAGCTACTTTCTAAATCATTTCACAGGGAATTCAAGGTCTTAAGAAGGAGATAGTGTATTCACTCATGTCACAATCCTCAAACAGACTGCTCAAACAGCGCCGCATACTCCAATAACAACCGGAACGTATAAACCGACTGATCCTCACGACCCAGCCCACGAAGAGCCCACCACTCCGCCTCCTCCGCAATCCGTCTCCCAATCTCCTCCCCCCTCTCCGTCGTCGCAAACCACCTCACAATATCCACCAGCTCCCCCATCCCCAATCTAACAGGTATATAATGCACCCACGGAAAAAGCCTATCATCATGCCACTGCTGCATCGCCGTCGACTTGAAAACCACGGCCTTCCTCTGCAGTAATCTGTAATACCTCCCACTGTACCCATTCCCATCCAAATCCATCAAAAACGCAAATTCATTTTCGTCATCGGTGTTCGCTCTCCCCGGTAATTCACCGAATTCTCGCCATTGTTGCTTTTGTGCTTCGATATCTCCGATGTATGCTGTCATCTTGGCGTCGATAAGATCAGGGTGGGTTTTTCCTAGCATCGCTAGTCTGGTCCTGTGTGACTTGAGTACGCTCTCAGCAGTATGATTTCCACCTGTTGAGCTACCCCTCCAATAGAGCTTCTTGATCTTCCCAGAGAAAGCCTTCGCATCGGATTTGAGCATGAAATTTGCATTCCAAGGGCTCACCGACGGGGGGAGTAGTAAGTCCTTGAACACCGAGAACTTTGCCAAACTGAAAATCGGTACCAGTTGCTTCGTCGCCGTCAGACTTGCCGGCGCATTGAAGAACCCATGCATACCCTCATACTCAGGATGATCACAAAGATCCAAAGCATCCTTCGCATCTTGAATCGTCGCAATATATTTCTTCCCACTCTTCGATCCCTTCTTCCCCAGAGTTTTTCCCTCCCAGGCCTCACAGTGCCCCGCAAGCCCCGGCCACCACGGTTTCCCACCCCCATCAAAGAACTCAACGCTGCTAATCCTATTGCCCTCCTCGGGATAAACAAACGGTTCATCCCACGTATTCAGATACAACTTCAAATCCTCCGGCAAGTACTTCGCAAAATCCCAAACCAGCGGCTTCCACAACCCCCCTCGGCTCAGCAAATTCCCTCGTTGAATAACAGTCTCCGACACCCTATACTCCCTATCATACTCCCTCACCTCCTTCATCCTCCTCACAAGATCCGACCTCGATAAATTCCGATACGGCGCAATAGTCTCCTCGATCACATCGTAATCATCAATAACCAACGACCCCTTCGCACGCGCGTACTTGAACCACTTCTCAAAACCACGCGGCGGAGACCGATCATACCTCTTTTCATAATTTCTGACGGCATCGGAATAAGTCTTCGACTGACGTCCCAAAAACTCTCGGTACTCAGCGTAGGACTCCAAAAACAGTCTCTCAAACTCATGAATCCGTCCTCGCGGAACCATCCAATTTCTATGCGCATAAAAATGTCCATTGTGAAGAAACCGTTCTGCAACCGTCATCCGCGTCCATGATGAAGTATTCGGTCGTGAATTTGAAATATGGGAGTAGACGGATAGCGGGGTGCTTAGATCGTATGCCGCGCGGTGGAGGATTGTGAAGATGCATATGACAGTTAATATCGCGGGTATGGCGATTGTGTAGTACCGCACGGGTAGGCGGATGGAGTGTAGCGTGTTCATCGGGTGGGATGGTACCGTTGCTTGCTAGTATGGGCGCTATATATCTGTCGCTGCAGGAGTTTGATATCGTGTGAGAGAGATGGTTCGTGTATTTTGCCATCACTCGTGGGAGAATTTACGTAATTTACTCCGTGTCCTTTAAGAGGGGATTATAATTGGAAGTTGATGATCTATAAAGTCCTCCGGTAATACGTCTAATTTACAGGTCTACGGGAGATCACGGCCACGAGGAAGACAACGCATTTTGCTGCGAAAATGCAACACTTTCTGTAGACGACTGAGCTTCGACTTCAAGGCCCTCTTGTCACGAAGTCGGAGGGTAGTAATCTACGGGAAACTACCTTTTCTTTGTCCTGTCCCTCGTACGGCACTATGGATTGTCTAAACATCTAGAACGATATGAGATTAAGTGTATTGTAAAAAATCGCCACGAAGACCTTTACCATCTCATAACTATCCCGCTCACATAAAATAGTCGCAAATGGTATAAATGCGCCCAAACCTCATAACCACCTTTGCCACAGCCTAGTATTGTAGCATTAAAAGGACGGTCGTAAGCCCCACAGTTCCCAGGATCCTCCACCACCCGTCCATCATTCCCGCACGCCGAAGTTGTCGTTAGCATCGATCGATCATATCCGATATCTGTGCAGTTCAGATCCCACCAAATTTAAAGACTCCTCAAAATGCAGCTAAAATACTTAACTCTCCCGGTTCTCGCCCTTGCGGCCGGTGTTGCAGCTCGTATGTCCACATATCACTCAATCAGGAAATATATCACCATGCATTGCCTAATTACTGCGTCGTATAGAGGATTCGTCCACTACGACTACCACCGTCTCCGACACCAGCAGCCAAACCTCCACCGCAACTGACACGGGGACCGCAACCGACACGGTCACTGACACTGCCACCGCGACCCCGACCACGGACTCCATGACTACGTCCGTCACGGTCACCGATCTTACCGCCTCCAGCACTACCACCTGGACCGGCACGACAACCGAGACCTGCGCGTGCACCACCGCAGATGTCACGATCACTGACACCGCCATCCCGGCACCGTAAGTCAAGTTACTCTACCTTCATTAACTTTTACAACAATACTAATAGTCAATATAGAACCTACGCCGGCCAGGGTGTGGCAAACAACATCAACTGGCTGAATATCATGGCGGCATTCGGTGGTGTCGGGGCCGTCATGGCGGGGCTTTGAGATTGATATCTCTGGATGGACCGCTTTTGCATCAGACCTGCATTATCATTGGTCATACATATGTTCTTTTAGCTCGCATATATTTCCCTTTTTTTTCTTCTTCCCAGCATCCCGTTTCGAATCGCCATGGTGGACGACAGAACAGTCAAGCTTATGCTACAAGCAAACATTGGAAGTCACATACCATTCTAGATCTTTGAAAAAGCAATATAATTCTTTTTAATTTGTAAGCTTCCAGGAATATTAATCGCGATGTATCCGGGCAGTAACTCCTAAGTATCTCTACCATGCATGAATAAAAATGTGACTGAGCAATCCTTTTTATCAATTTTTTATGAAAACCAGCAGCTCTATTACATAATATCCCCACGCCCTTAAAAAGGAAAGAAAGCAAAGAAGCGCACACGTAAACCAATCCCAAACTCCAAATATCAAATCGTCAAATCACGCAATCACGGAGCAGGCATCAACCCCACAGCTTCCCTCGACTCCCCCGCGGGCTCCATGTAATCCTTCTTGTTTTTATTCTTCTGCAGCGTTTTCTCCACCGCTCTGGTACGGAACACCCACTGCACCACAACCATCAAATACAGCAATCCCGCAAGTCCAGCTACAACCGAATACGCGATCTCCCCCGCACGCGTGTTTTCCGCTAACATCAGCCCCAACCCGCCGTTGACGATACCAACGATCACAATCGCTCGGCCGTACCATCTGTGGGCGAAACCCCACCATGTAGGTTGCTTGGTTTTTTTGTACCTCAGGTGGTGGATTACCCCGAGGATCGGTTGGATGGCCAAGCAACCCATGACGGCGAAGCCAACGATCGTGTGCAGGTAGTCCAGATACCTAACGTTCAAGCCCAGCCAGATGCCAAGCCCCATCCCCGCGCAAGCCATGAGTGTGGAGATGACCTGGGTCGCGGCGTGGATGTACACGTGATTTGGAGGCTTCAAGACACGGATGAAGATTGCACCTGAGGGGAATCCGATCGTGAAGGCTGTTGCCATTATTGTTCCGTGAGCGATACGGAAGGTGCGACGCTGAGCTGGAGTCGTTTTGATGGTTCGACGGCCGCCGTGGCCTGGTTCTCCGGCGGCGGAGTCAGGACCGTCCATGTATACATTTTGACGTTTGAAGATGGATCCTGGGAGGGCGTGATGGAGAGATTCTGGAGGGGTTCGCTGCTGCAGGCCGGAGTTCGGTGGAGTCGCACTAGCGAGGGCCTGACAGGCTGCAGGGGAGCCGTTAATATCACCGGCTGCTAAGCTATGGATTCATCCAGAATACAGGATCGACTTACCGAGTAAAAGAGCCAGCTGGTAAACGATCGTGAACTTCATGACTGGTGTTTTGTTTCTGCCCGTGCCCGACAGATTGAAGAAAAGAATTAAAGAGGTCCTGACGCGGGGCAGAACGAAGCTTTCTTTATACGGTCAGCTCTGATCCGCCCAGCCAATTGCTGACGGTCGGCCGCAGACGCGATAAAGTGCAGCTGTTCCAAAGCCAAAGCTTCAGCCTCCCTGCCAAGCAACCTTCTTCAAACCCGCTTTGAAGCCCGCGATGCGACAAAATTAGTAAAAGCAGCGAGGGGATTGGACACCGGCATTGACGACGACGACTGACAGATCGATCTTTTCCGACTGGCGACAGCGGGGGAATTCGACTATTTGTAATTGCCAGCTTGGCCGGGCTGGTGCGACGCCGTCCAGCAAGTTAATTTGTCATAGGCCCATGCAAATTAAAGCATTCGATTTGAAGTGCCTGAGGTTTCTTTGTTGGCTGTTGGCTCGGATCCAACAGACCGAGCGTCGTCAAATCGCATCCCGGCCACGACACTATACTGCATCGCCAGATATCACTTACAGGATATACTCCACATGAATCTGCTGTATCTAATAAGTTCGAGACCTCCGAGATGCTGAGCAGCGTCTTTCGCAGGCTGCATCTGCTCGGCTCTGAGCCACCGGCCGGCCCATCGGGCGGCGTTATCAAACGAGGCTCAAAGGTTATCGCGCCCGTCCAGGCCTCTGCCTTCCTCAACCTCCCCGTCGACATCCTCGTCCTGCTCCTGAATTATCTCCACACCCAGGACCTAATCGCCCTGTCTCTGACTACCAAGGCCCTCCGTTGGGTCTGTCCTGCTCTTAAATCGCTTGATGGCGACGCTGCGGACGAGCTGGCACCGGTGCCTCAGCGCGTCAAATCCCGGCTCAAGCAGCTGAGGGAGGCCGAAGCCCTCTGCTATCTACGGACCCATCAACGGTTTCTGCCGCCGTCCAAGGACCCTCACGATAAATGTCCCTACTGCGCGCATCCGTTATGTCCTCCTTCTTGTTCAACTGCTCTCTTTCTGGATACGTCGTCCGGCGTGTTCTACCCGTCGCATCTCTACCAGACGAACAAGGCAGTGTTCAAATACAGCACTGCCAATGTCCTTCAATCTCTCTTTCCGCAACCTCGCCCGTCGTCTACTCGGCACCCCCGTGAAGCCGAATCGCAGCGGGTGATCTATTCTACGATATGGTGTGAGCACCATCGGTGTCCCAGAAATCTATTCTCTCGGTTCAGTTTTACTACTTCACGCAGTAACGGAGCTCTAAAGTTCCTAACAGAGTACACGGAGACCTGCCAACCTCCCACATGGAAAATAGCCAATGCTTCCAAGCAGCTCGGAAATTGGGTGCATGACCGGTGGCACGTAGGATATAAACCTGGAAAATCAAATTGCCAAAACCCGGACTCTGCAATGCCGGTCTACGAGGCCTCTTTTTACTCTACACTGTGTCTCCACTGCCTTCGCTGCCCTGTATACCAGGTCGTCAGCTCCCTCCCTGCACCGGTCGTGAACACCTGTTTCTGCACGACCGACGACTACGATTACGGCAGCCGCGGTTGTGAGCGGTGTAGAAGGGTCAGCGTCAAGTTTACGAGAATCGAGATATTTGATCCCCCACAGGATCGAAAATTGCTGAGCCCAGGCCCATTCAACGCTAAGTCTCCCTTGCCACGGGAAGGATTCTGGGCTTTTATCGCCGTAGACCATGTATTGGGACCCTCACCCCGCCGGGACTCCCCTGAACCTAAAAGGTTATATCCAGTAAACCCACCGCAAGCTGAAAAACTGCTGTCGATAGTCCGAGGCTATACGATCCTCCCTCTCCCACCGCTATCCGCTAAGACACGACTGCAAGACCTACCATACCCCATTATTCACAAAATAGTCTCAAACATCCGCCCAGAAGACCCCTTAAAACTTGCTAGGTTCGAGGACGGAGACTACTTTTGCCTTTGCGCGAGCTACTGCTTTCTCAAAGCGATATTTGGAAAAGCGGCACCGTTGAGATCGTTGGAGTATCTGAAGGAACCGTGGTATTTGATGTCCACCGGTAGGAATGGTGGGTTTAATTCGACTGAGGTGTACCTGAAGGGACAGGCGGATCATAAGGTCCGGGAGGAACAGTGGAAGGCATCGAGGATAGCGTGGTCGACGGGGACGGGGCTTAGGCATTTGCTGGCTCAGGAGTGATAGCGACTTACTTGGGGGATAGCACTTTCCTATCTGATCGGAGCTTGCTCTTTCTCGTTAAGAGACTGGTACTTGAGTAATCGTATGACATGTATTATTATTAGAACCCACTAAACTGTAGCTTGATACTAAAATTTAAGAAAAAACGATATCCTTCCTCAAAATCTTGAGCTCTGCCATCCTTTATATACTAAGACTCCCGAATATACCTCTTTATATGTTCATTCACCAACCTCCAAGAGCTCTCCGTCTCCTCTTCATCCTCCCTCTCAACCCACCATGACCCCTCCTCAATAGGCACCAATACAACCCGCACACCCCTCCACCGTCTTTCCGGTATCCGCCCATCCCATCTAACCCTGTAAATACCATGTTCCGGACTATCATAACCCTCATAATCTCTAAGACAAGTATCTCCATCCTCATCCTCAAAGAACTCCCTCTGCTTAAACCCCACCATTGTATACCCAAACACCCTGAGCGACGGTATTTCCAACAAAGCAAACTCCACCGCATCTTGAACTTTCGCCACGGCCGTCCCGGCCATTTCCAAACGCTCCAGACTTAAACAAGTTTTTAAAGCCTTCTTCGCGGTATCCGTGAAACCCCATGGATCCAACGTATTCAACCGCCACGCAAAGTCTTTGCTCGGTTCCTTGTACATTGTGTACGTACAATGTCCCTCCGGCGGTCGAATACATAGCTTTTTCAACGCAGACCTGTGAACGGGGATAACATCCTCCCAAAATGTAATCATAAACTTCTCAACGGATGCGTGCTCTAAGAGACAGTACTCCTCTGATGCCTCATCATCGTCGGCTATTGAATACCAATCACCGCAAGGAAATGTTTGGATTTTGATATCGATGCTTTCTAACAGGGTGTTGCAGGAAACTAGGTACTTTAACAGTGATTCGGATTGTGTACCCACGGTTAGTTGTCGCAATGGTGGTTGGTGAAGTCGTAAGGAATCCCAGATTGTGTTTTTCAGAGGCGGTTCGGCCCACACTTCCGGAGTGCACTCGCGGTAAGTACTCGCCGCGGGTTCTGTTAAATCCGTTTCTAAGATCTGAAGCTTCGACATAAACTTCGGTACCAGGTCGTCTTGAAAATCTTCAATCTCTTCGGTGTTCATTATCAACCTGGTGAGACTGAACGGGGCTTCCTGCGCGTTTAGAAACTGGGAGAGGGTAATGATAGCATCGCCACCCCCTAACTGCGAACGACCCTTAGTCTCAAACCTCAAGGTGTCGAGCTTTGGGAATCTGTTGAAGAAATCTGGATATTTCTTTTAGACGTTGAATCCGATACAGTAGAAGCTGCTATAGGAGGGAGCCGGTAGAGCATACCTGTAGGTCTGCCATATGTAAAACCGGATAATCTTTCCATATTGATGCTAAGGCGGGTAACGAGAGATGTAATAGGGGTGAGATTGGGGGGTGACCATGTACTCGGGGTCCCTTCCGGAACCCCAAAAAGGCTATCCTCCCCATGTTTTAACACACATGCTATAGTTTCGAAACAAACCGTCCACCTAGCCGACCGAAACCGTCAGTTTGAACACGTTCCAGTTCCCCGATCAAGATCTTCAAGTTTAAATGCATGAAGTACATCAAAAAGGGATCGGGAGGGAACAAGTATATATACCTAAAAACTTTAAGCCCCACCAAACTCATCAAAAACTTTCGAAACTCCTCAATACTCCACCCTGTACAATTCTCAACCGGACTATCCTCGTATTCATCCCTCCTACCCGAGTTCCAATACTGGTCCACATGAAGCTCTCGCACGTTGTTGACCAAAAACCCCATATCCTCAAGATGACCCATAGCAGCCATGGAACAAATGACCTCACCATTCTCAGAGACTCGATCTCGAAAACGGATGATTCTAAATAGGCTTTTGTCGTCTGCTGCGAAACCGAGCGCGATGTCGACTCTGTAGAAGAGGACTTCGGAGGCTAGGGGGCAGATAGTGCTATTCGCGAGGCGGAGGTTTTTGAGACTTCTCGCATCGCACTGTTTACGGTCAGATAAAGCATTTTTAGTTTTACGAGGGAACTAAACCAATGGGGATTCTGAGTACGAACCTGCGATAGGATAAGTCCAAGGATCTCATGACTGAGCTGGAAAAGCAACGGCGTAGCTTCCGTGGTTTGATCCCCCGTCGAGTCCATCTCTGCAAGGCTCTATATTCGATCCCGAGTATATGGGACTCGTTTTACCCGGATATCAATACAAGGGCTCCAGATCTGTCCACCTGAGCGCTTCCAAAGTTGTGTGATCTCTGGTACTACGCACCCGGGTCCGAGGCTGCAGCTGCGATTCGATAGGTCTATAAAACCGGCGACCTCAGCTGCACTGTCGCGTATATAACTCGCAGAGAGACCGGTCACAAGACTCGCTTTTGATATTGGCGTATATTTTGCGATTTCCTAATGTGCAATTGTCGAGAATACCCCGCTCACAACGAAAAACTCGAAAAGCCAGGTAATGTTCCGCTTTGGAACGGCATTAAGTCTTGGACGGCATCTCGGTTTTCTCATTCTTGTGGTTGAGAATTTTTGTGTTGATATCCCCGGTATAACAACATTGGCTCTTCAATTGCAAGGGCACATGATTCATGCACCAGCTTCTCTAAATGTATTCCGTAAGCCGGGCTTATTTAAGCTTATCGACGCTCGACTCTCCCCTCCAACATGAAAAAAGATATTTGTTCGAGATGGTCGTCATGTCGGGATATTAATATATCGCAATATGTACGTGCAAAGGCGGCTCGTAGTTAGCCCCGTAATCTATCTGAAGTCAGGTTTAAATAAAGAAGCCAACTATAGAAGTCAGATATAGCTGTCGACGCCTCCTCCAGGTCCCCCCAGCGGCCTACAATCTTAACATGACAAGCTGTGCAAGCCGCTGATATCCCGATGCATATGCAAAGCACGGTTACACAGAACATGAATCGCAACAATGCCAAGAAGTAGTTTCCAAAAAGGGATTCTCCGGGATCGGATTGGGCTCAATCGCCGGCAGATCGAAACGACGCTGGTAGCCAAATCTGTCCTTGCAGGCCTGAATATCACCATTTGGATACAACCGATGGCATGGCTACACAACCAAATTAGAGTCGACCTGCCTTACACCCTAAGGCCTTTCAGCAGATACGCATGCAACATCATCATCTGTTGTCAAAAATTCTATAAATCAACATGCATATGATATGATCTGGATGGTGTGATAAATACATCCAATAACCTACGCGCTGACACCGGTGCACCCATCAAATAAGTATTTAAATTCATCCGCTCCAAGTGCCGGGACCAGGGCCCCAACCAAGGCACCACGACAAGCCAAAAAAACAAGCTACCTAAGCCGGTCCACGACGCTCCATGCAATTTCGGGAAGTGATAGATGCTATATTTTGATAGGGATCCAATCAACGTTGCAACCTGTTCCACTCGTATCCTGATGCGAGGAATTATTATATTATATTATCCAAGGGGGGGTTATATCGATCGAACGATTTTTCGTTTTTCTGCTTCGAATATTCTGAAGAAAACTGGGAGGGTATTCGGTATCACCGGTTCAGCAGTTAAACGAGCAAGCCAACGTTAGGGAAGCAAGCAAGGCTTAGTTCTTCGGTTTTTCCAACGACAAGGGGATGATGCTGCTCCCTTCCTTGTCTGAACTCACCGGGATGCCGACGGGGTTTCAAGAAAGAAGCGGGAAAAAGTAAGAAATGAACGAAAGGGGAGTGTACTGGTATTTTAAATTCGAGAAAAATTGGGGAAGGCTTGATAAATACTCCGCGGTATCGCACTAGTGAATGTTTTTGATTGTCGTTTTTATTTTATTTTATTTTACTTTTTTTGCTTTCAATAATTAGTTTTTGATTCCTGAGTGTCGAGCGTCATTTGTTGGATATCAACGACGTCGCGATTGAATCCGAAGAGGTTTCGAAATTTTTAAATCGAACGGTTCCTGCACGCACTGTTGCAGTTAGAAAAGCGACTGCCTATTTTGCACTAAGGCGCCTCACAGGAATAGAAAACCCACTGAAACTAGTTAACAGGCAACCGACCTAACAGAGATATCAATAGAGAAAAAAATGAAGGCTCGATTGCGAATGCAAATCCAATAGTCTCCGTGAGATCATACGGTCATACGGAGCAATTCCTCACAATACACGCGCGCTTACCCATACCTCGCCGTCAGATTTTGATCAAAAAAAAAAAAAAGCCGAATTCAAACCCCTTAACACTCTTTGATCTCCAATTCTTTTCCCTCTAGTCGAATCATCCCAGGATATTCGCCTTCAGCTTTCCAGGTTCTACCGTAACCATATTCAAGTCGCTTGCAAGCCGAGTTCTCCGTCGGGAAGGTCGCAGATTCAAACCACGGATCTTTAACGGAGTATTGAATATATACTTCCCTATTAATTCCACATCTTATACTTAAACGACCTATATAATTCAAGGATGCCGACTCTCTACGGGGAGGAGCATGCGCTCTTACCTCGAGCTACTGGGGATCTATGTACGGCTATTAATCAAGCCAGTAAGTCTGCTACTTTATTTGCCGACTAATCTGATATATGGAGAACTTACGATACTAACTACGTATGCTATTGTTATAGCTGCAATCGTCGGTGGTAAATTATACTATGCCGCGGGAACATACACATTCACGGACGGTAATGTCCAGATACGGCGTATGTATATATCACCCTACCATACCCAGTGTAAATGAATATACCCTTAACTCACGATAATATAAATCCAGAACGCAAACTCTTCTCAATCGACCTCTCAAACACCGTAACAGCCCACACAACCATCAAACCCACAGTTTACAAATCAATCGACACACCCGACGGCTTCCCCGTAAACTCCGACGCAGGGATAGCATTCTACACCAACACCACAATATACTTTTACGACCCATCGATATCGAATACAGCCATATGGACGTATAACGCTCAAACCGAGGAGTTCAAAGAGTTAGCGATAACGGGCGAGGAAAATGTACCCTCGCAGGTATTCGCCGGTGGGTGGGCTAGTGATCCTGCGACGGGGAGGATGTATTACACGGGGAGTTATAGGAATTCGCAGAAGAAGAGGAGGAGAAGGGATGATGGGGGTGGGTCGATTGAAGGTGGTGTACTTGAGGAGTATGCATTGGAGAAGAGGGCACCGACGCGGCCGTGGATGCAGATTTTGGATACGAGTGAAGGGGAGGATAAGGTGAAGTGGTTGGAAGGTGCGGGGAGGGGACCGACGTTACTGTATGGAACTTTGCAGTATGTCAGGTATGGGAAGCAGGGGATACTGGTGGGGTTCGGTGGGGTTGATGTATGTGATACCGTCTTCAATTGGAATGTGAAGAGATGAATTGCTAACGGATTGGGATAGCCTGACGACCACAGCCAATTCGCGGATCCGAATGTGGGGTCATATAGAGACATGAGAGATATCTTCGTCTTTGATATTGATTCGCAGCGGTGGTAGGTCCCCAATCCCCTATTCGATTTATTGCTGCGCTTCGGGGACCATCCCTACTAACATGACGGGGTATAAAGGTTCACAGTGCAAGCCACCGGCGGAACCTCACCTAAAGATATCCCAGATGGCCGTTTAAGCTTCTGCTCAGGTGTCTCCGCAGCCCCAGACGACTCATCCTTCCAAATCACCATCTACGGCGGCTACAAACTCTCCAACGCCGCAGCCACGAACAAAGTACACGTTCTCATCCTCCCAACCTTCCAATGGCTGGATGTAACGCCCGCCGACGGACGTCTAGGCGATGATAGATGGGGCAGACAGACCAATAAGTGCGCGATGTGGGGTGACGCTCAATTGGTCGTGCTGGGAGGCCAGATTCAGGGGAACAATGCGCGGAACAATACACCGGTGAATACGGGAGCCTGCAATGCGACGCATCCGCCTCTGGTGGTGCTCGATACGACGGTTTTCGAGTGGACGGAGGAGTTGAATCCGAATCGGTCTTACAGTCAGCCCAAGCCGGTTTATGACCTGATCGGTGGGGAGTGAGTATTCCCGTCCATTATCTTCTTTTCCTTCATGACTACCTTATCAGTCGATGCTAATGATCTTTACTAGCTGGCGAGGATTGGCCCGTGGCAAGGAGCCCCCGGATGGATTCGATAACACGTTGCTGGAAGATATATTCGCGACAACGGTGAGGAGGGTGGACCAGCCCACGGCCTTTTCAGTGACATCACCGAGTCCCACATCGTCCTCGAGCGAGACCGGCACGCCAGACCCGTCCGATTCATCGGGTCCCAGCACTGGCGCTATAGCAGGCGGCGTGGTGGGCGGCTTCCTGGGGATTGCTATAATCGCAGGCTTGATCTGGTTCTTCTTCATGAGAAAAAGAGGAACAAAGGAGATACCGAGTATTCCATTGGCGACGGGGTTCGCGCCTTTAGCTAGCGGAAGATCTGAGATGATGCGATACGAGAAACCTGAGCTGGACGGTAGCCAGCAGCCTCTGACGAGCGGGAATAGTAACAATGGGGAGGCATTTGATCCGTTGAAACCGCACGCGGAACTGCAGCAGCCTGAGAATGCAGGCCAGGTGGAATTACCTGCGGATGAGAGACTGCGACCGGGAATCGAGAGGCAACTGTCTAACGGACGGTCGGTCTACGAGCTAGACAGCGGAGAGCAGAGGGGAGAGTTACCGGGGAGGAATGTATAGTGCATATTCCCTTGCATGCATTTGAATTGTCTTTCCGTGGGAGTTTCTTAGCGATAGTTTAAAGTTATCGGGAATAATCTCACCCGACTTCAATTAATATTCGTCTACAGCGCTCCGAGGCCACGCTGAATAAGATAAGATGCGTAGAATGGAATCGGAGAATCGGAGTCGGTGGCGGCCAGGACCCTCGGCTAGTGGCCCTGGCCTGAGCTCTCTGTGGGGAATGTCCGACCGTTTCTGCTGACACCGCGGCCAACCGAAGCTGCGCCATTAGCAATGGGAACTCCGTCGAGTACCTCGCACTTACAATCCGGCCACGAGGTACTTTTGAAGTCGTGAAATGCCATGCAGGTTGGGGCCATCGCCTGGGCCGTTGAGGTGCTGAGAGAGCTTAGCCAGATGAGGTTGCGCCTGCCAAATCTCGAACAACGGCACCGCACGAAATTTAAATTCTCCATGGTTCCCTTATCTTTTTTTTTTCTGGTTCTCTCCTCCCCCAGATTACATCTGTAGATACCCGTATCCTCTATTTTAGCCTTATCTTGATCGCTTCTATTCGTTATTTTCGTGATGCCGCATGTGATCCGATAGCATTCCAGTTCCGTGCCGACGTCACTTGCCAACTTTTTTTTCCTCCTTCGGCTCGTCGCCCTTTCCCTTCTCCCTTCCTCTCCTTTCTCTCTTCTCCAAGATGAACGTTAGCATGCCGCAGTCCCACGATGGACCGCCGCTACTATCACCGTTAAAACCAGAAAAGGACTCCAAGAATGCATCGACACCTTCTCCCAGACGGAAAGAGCAGTCGCTCGACTTTCTCATTCGCAGCGGTCTGGCTGGTGGTGTTGCCGGCTGCACTGTAAGTATCCCAAAGCGTCTCGACAGCGAAAATTTGAATCTGAGATAGCTAACGACGAATTCTATGGAACCATAGGCAAAAACCCTGATAGCACCTCTCGATCGTGTAAAAATCCTATTCCAGACCTCGTCTCCTCAGTTCCAGAAGTACACCGGTTCCTGGTTCGGCTTTGGCAATGCGGTTCGCAACATCTACCACCAGGATGGCTTCATCGGCCTCTTTCGAGGCCACTCCATGACACTCGTCCGGGTCTTCCCTTACGCTGCCATAAAGTTCCTAGCGTACGAGCAGTACCGAGCGATATTGATTTCGAGCAAGGAGCAAGAGACAGTGATCAGAAGGCTGGCGAGTGGTTCTTTAGCTGGTATGTCCCTGGACACCGTCGCATACACTTATTCAAGAACTGACTAGATGTTATGATCAGGAGTGACATCCGTATTCTTCACCTACCCACTCGAACTGACCCGGGTCCGTCTCGCCTACGAAACGAAAAAGAACTACAAAACCTCAATCACAACCATCTTCCGCCAAATCTACCAGGAACCTCCACCGTCCCGACTACCCATCTCATCAATCCCTCAATCCGCACCCGCAAGTACAGCCTACAACATCGCCCGATCAGCCGCTACGACGGCATCCGACGCCACTGCAGCTACATACGATGCTCTCCCTCACCAAGTCAGATCCCCCCTGTCCGGCATCGCAAATTTCTACCGCGGCTTCTTCCCTACAATCCTTGGCATCCTCCCCTACGCCGGCTGCTCATTCCTCGCCCACGATATGATGGGTGACCTTCTCCGTTCTCCGCAATTCGCAAGGTACTGCGTGCGACCGAACACCGGTGCCTCGTCCGACACGAAGGAGCCGTACAGCCATTCTCAAC
Source organism: Arthrobotrys sphaeroides (assembly GCA_036971245.1). NCBI lineage: Eukaryota > Fungi > Ascomycota > Orbiliomycetes > Orbiliales > Orbiliaceae > Arthrobotrys > Arthrobotrys sphaeroides. Next base: position 1,745,551 of record JAJTTW010000003.1, read on the forward strand.
GGTCGAAGCTTACGACCCCGGCTCAGCTTTTTGCGGGTGGGTTCGCGGGGTTGGTGGGACAGACGGCTAGTTATCCGCTTGAGATTATAAGGAGACGGATGCAAGTAGGTGGGGCTGTAGGGGACGGAAGGGCATTCAACGTGGCGGAGACGGCGAAGATGATCTTCAGGGAGAGGGGGTTCCGAGGCTTTTATGTCGGGTTGAGCATTGGGTTTGTGAAGATTGTGCCGATGACTGCGTAAGTTCTTCCCTTCCCACACCTAATATTTGAGACACACGCTAATATATCTCACAGAACATCTTTCTTGGTATGGGAGAGAAGCAAGTCCTGGCTCGGGATATAGTTTAAGAGGATAAACCACGTGACCGGAGGCGGGCCATGACGTCGTGATGAACAGTTTTGTATACCTACCACTACGCCAACATTCTTGCTACTTTTGCGGGCGTTCTATGGCTGTTACGTTGAAGTCGTTTTTTTTTTTTTTTTGGCATTCGTGCCTTGATTTATACCACCGCCGGTGTACAGATCTACTGTCTATAGTTTTGAGGAGTTTTCGTTGGTTTTGACGTTGAATGCTGTGTACTATGGAATACTATACTTCGGAATTGTTTACACCATGCTCGATTCATAAGTAAATTTGACCTTGAGATCTCGAGGGCCGAGGGTTATATCTCTTCCTTTTTATAGGGGGGTTTGTGATAGCCTTTGGTAGCTGTTGCACATATTCCTGGTTAATTGGATGAGATTATGACGTCGTAATTACATCCACATGGTAAGGCCGACAGCGTCTTGAGGCCGAAGATTATTAGATATACGTATATACTGCTACACGTAAGCTTGTTTATGGCAGAAGCTACATCGAATCCCCATTTAAACCGAAGAAACCGGCCATATTGTAGATGTGACAACGATTTTCTATACAACGGCCTTGCTACGGTGTGTTACTGATCAAGCTTGATACTTCGGCTTCGAACCAATAAATACAGTGATCCCCGGGTCTCTAAATTGGGACCTCTACATTACTATTGCTTCGAGTGCATGGGTAACTTGTCATGCTAGCCTGTGAAATTCACGGGTTAGTTCCCAACGAGTGTTGCATTTTCTGCGTTGGTCGAGACTTTGTGCAGGCCAAGGTAGGGGTCTCGACAAGAAACATATATCTGGGAAGTAGAATCCTATTGCAATGATGATGGTACTGTGGGCTAGTTCACAGCTGTAGGCATAGATCTGATATGATCATCAGTGGGACGCGATGTGGTGGGTAAAATGAAGTTATGAAGATCTCGAAAACATGCATACTGAAGGCTCGCAAATTTACCGACATGTCCGACAAGAAAACCAGAAAACATACTATGGCACCGTCTTGTAAAAACATCGCAAGGCATAGAATATTAAACCTCTACCCGGCTACATGCGAGCCCGACGTTGAAAGGATCTAGTCAGCAGTACTCATAACCACCAACCTGCCCCTCTCTCTCGTCCAGAAACACCCCTCCCCCAACTTGGCCGTCTTATACTCCTTCTCCTGCTCCTCAGACCCAACATCCCTATTACACTTCTCCAACTCCGCCTTAACAGCCTTCTCAAACACCAAACTAAGATCCACCGGCATCACAAGCGCATACTTCCACTTCCCCCTCGTCAACGGCCACGCCATAGCAACAAGCCTCTTCACATTCCTCTCCGTCGGCCTCTTAAACCTCTTTCGCTTAATATCAGCGTACAAATCGCCCCAAGTCGACGTATCCTCGAATGATCCGTAGTTCGGATCGCTGGGGTTATACGATTCTAAGACGGTTAGAAGTCTGATTTTGACGTTTAGTCTTTTTCCTGATGGGTTTAGTACGGGTTTTAGACGCGCGACTAGGGGCATCAGGACCGTGCGGACGCTGGAACGGGGTTCTTCTTTCCAGTCTTCGTCGCCGGTGCGGGTGTCTATTATGTCTATGTGGATCTTGCGGAGGACGGGGCGGTAGACGGTGCCTGGGAGGAGTTGGGCTTCTGGGTCTTGGATGTGGGTGAAGTGGCGGCCGAGGTAGAAGTCTTGGACTTCTTGGAATTCGCGAACTCTGGTGAACAAAAAGGCGTGAGGTTAGTAAAGGATATCGGCGTGAATAATATTAATCATGGGATATACAGCTTTAACTTACTGGTGGTCCGGATGATAAAAGAAATTCACACGATCCCACAGCGTCTCGTAGTAAACATCATACCCCCCCTTCTTCGCCGGAAACTTCATCGAATACCCCGGCCGTCGAATAATAATCCTAACAGGGAAAGTATTCTCCCTATAAAACATCCTCGCAGCCTCCTCATGGATCTTTCTATTAACCCGAAAGATCGAAAGATCAAGTCCCGGTCGCTGGAGTTTTACAAGCGGTGCGGCGGATCGGATCGAACTCAGAGGTTGTTGGAACTGTGGGAGGAAGTATTTGGCGGTCGAGGCTTGAGGTTGAGGGTCGAAGAGGACGAGGTAGGAGTACACTTGATCACGGATTTCGCGGGGAAGTTTGAGAAAGGGGAAGGGACGGGGTGGTTGGCGGGATGGGCCTGCGGCGCTGCTACTGCCGCTGCCATTGCTGCTTCTGTTTGGGAACCTGAAGGTTTCTAGAGATCGCGAGGTCTCTAAAGATCGTGAAAGGAGTGTCATTGTGAAGTACTCAGTGATAGACCTGTAATATGTAGATAACAATAGCGTACGGTCGAGTATAATATAATAGTATCCAGATGTATTCAAAAGAGAGAGAGAAAGAAAACGACTCCGTTCCAAACCTAGGTACCTCGAAGTTTATAAACTTTCCGTAGACACCCTACTCCTTTTTAATCCCTCTCGCACCCAAAAAGCCACAGGTCATGCGAGAATCAATACGCCTCTATAAACCCACCGATCCCTCGAGCCGTTTACCCATGCCCAATCCCACCCAAATCCAGTCAATTGCCTGAGAGTCCCGATAATAAACTTCCCACCTTCTTTTCTTCCCTTCAAAAAAGTGGATACTCATTGAATGCTAGCCCTTGCCGCAATACCGATACAAGGGGTCTAGTCTCGCGTGGCAACCCCACCAGCACGGTCGTGGTTGGATACTTCGCAAGACATTTGGGGCCGTGCACTGGTTCGGTGGCGGTCTCTTTGTCATTTCCCACGTGGGAACTTCCACCCTGTTTCTTGTTAGTAAACAATTTGTTCAGCATCATGGCGATATCGAGGTAGGGGTGGTGGAACTTTAACTACGTAGTAGGGATATAGGACCCTATAGGAGCTGGGATCACGATCTGATATATATTCCGCAAGCCGTTGAAAGTGGGTATTGGTGAGTTTCAGGTAAGATTGGCTGCCTACTGAAGGAGACATCTACACGCGCATCGTCATTAAATTTTACATTGCAGGATACGTCCATGTCGACGATCAAATGAAAAGGTGGAGGAGGAAAAAAAGTATTAAGATTTCGAGGATTGAAAAGGAGGAAAGAGAAAAGGCCAACACCAAAAATGACACAAATTCAACCCAAAGACAAAAGAGATACATGCAAAGAGGGAATCCATACTTAGAAACAAGAAAGGCTTTAAAGATGAAACAGAAAAGAAAAACGGTAAGAGCAGTAATTTAAAGCAATGAACTCCAGTAACCATGTCGTATACAGTACATAACTTTCATCAAGGTGGAGATCGAGTCCTCTATCTTTGTATAACTTTTTTTTCGCGCATTCCATTACTCGACGGACGGACGGTTGGGCCGGTTGGTTACCTAGTGGCCCCTCTCAAGGTCCATCTCCCACGCGGTCCGCTTCCCGGCCTTGGGATTGTTTGGCAATCCACCAGTCTTCAAGATGGGTCGCGGTGTGTTTCCTCTCGGACCCGGCGATGGCCTGATCGCAGCCTCGAACGCCGGGTAAGGGTCTATTTGGATCGCGACAACCTCCCAGTCCTTTGGTGGAGGTGCCGGAGGCGGGGTAACTGGGGATGCAGCGTTCATAGCATTGTTGGCCCTCCCACCCCTGCTGTGGTTGGTGTAGTCGGTGGGGCGGAGTGTTGAACTAGCATTGGCCGGCACGGGCGTCTTCTGACGACTGTGCGCTCCACTTTTATCCCTTGCAGCTGCAGAGAGCCCAGAGGCGGCGTAGGGTTCGGCATGTGTCCTCGGTGCTATTTTGTCCCTCGAAGAGTGTGATGGACCGTAAGACCACCCGGTTTCATTGGACTGAGCGCTCAAGGGCCTTCGGTCGTCGTCGTAGCTATCGGTGCTTCGTCGATAACTGTCATAGACCTGCGAGTGATAATCATAATTCCTGTCTTCTTCCTCATCGTAGCCGTCTTCATCGTAGTCAGAGTACTCGTCGTCAGAGTAGTGGTGAGTACCCTCGCTAGCGATGGTGGTCGAGGACATGGGGCGCAGCTCACGGGGAATAGACTTTGGTGGCTGATGAGGAGTTATCGAACGTGGTTCCGGCCTCTCAAACTTTGGGTACTGGCTCTGCATGTTCATCCACGACGGAATGTACGGCTGAGGTTCATTTTGCCTGCCGGAGCCAGACTCGAGTGGGCTGTAAGGTCTGATTGGCTGCATTTGGATCGGTGTCAACTGTTCCGGTTGGTATGGGCTCTTTATCCGCTGCGGGTTCGCCTCACCACGTCTGGGTGGTGCAGGGCTCAATCCGACTGCCGTGAATGATTGCGGTGACCCTACAGCCGACCCTGCGAACGGCCGGATGGCTAGTGGCATAGGAGGCGCCCTTCTGCTGGTTGTCCTTGGTGGGAATTTATGCGACCTCTCATTGTCAGACGTAGTAATCGCGTGTGGTAAGTCCGAGTGTCTTGGGTCTTGGTATATAACTTTCCCGGGAACCTCGAACGCAGGCAGCGGTGGTATCTGCGAAGCACTATTCTTGCCTCCAAATCCTTCGAGCGGTGTCGCCTTTTGCTGTTGAGGCTTGAGTCTCTTTGGAACCAGAGCTTCCGGGAACACGCTCACAGGTCTTAGAGACGGATTAGAAGTTACCTCGATCTTCAAGACGGGCTCCATAGTCGGCTCCTGTGATTTTGAACCAGATCTAAAATGAAACCGTCCCAAAGAACTCTTCGACTCGGACCTCGTATGGGTTTTATCCCCCGCAGAATTCACATTCCCAATTCCATCAACACCAGCTCCCTGTCCCACTCCACCACCAGGTTGATTCTTAAAAGACTCGAAAAACTCCCTCCTCGCATCCGACATGGGCGGTTGACTATCATTCGCCTTCTTCTGACGCCAAGAAAAGAACACCGCCAAAGCAAAGATCAGAAGCACAGCGCACCCAACCGCTATCCCCGCATACGAAACCGTAACCAACATATTCTTTGGTTCCTCAGCAGGTGCTACCGCTGCTGTCGCTGTTGGTGATGGAAGAGTTGTACTCGATTTGGTCGAAGTTATTGTAGTAAACGTTGGTATCGAGGTAGAGGAAGATGGTATCGAAGACGCTGTTGATATCGATGTGGATTGTGCGTGGGAAAGAAGAGGGATGAGAAATAATACCACGAAGGGACCGAGTGGCACCCGGAGCACTCGACGTGTCATATTGATCATGTGAATGTGAAGGATACTGTACTATATTATAAACCCGTCTGCTGAAAAGTTCATTGAACGAGTGTGTGTGTTTTTGTGTGTTCCAAGCCTGTGGATGTGAATGATATCTTTTTTTTTTATTAAAACCGAGTTTGCTCGACCGGCCGGCGTACTGGATCAATGAACGTATCCACCTTGTTTCAATAACTGATGGTGAAATTAAAAGGTTTCCAAAATGATGTATAAGTTGTAAATTAGCTAACCTTCTCAGAAAGTTATGCGAGTGTGCGGTCTCGGGGAAATGAAAGATATAAAAGAGAATGATAAGAACACAAGACGTGTAACCAGTACATGTACCGTAAGAGAAAGGGAACAAAAAAAGAAGGAAGAAATATTTAAAAACCGAAACTAGGGGTACCGAAAGCTTCATATACTTAATCCCAAAAGAGCCAAAGTTCGGATTCGTGAGCAAGAAAAGTTTGGCCGAATTGAGAGGCGGGTAGCTTAGGGAATCAAGCTGCGTCTCACAGTATCAAAAAAAGTAACAGCATATATTCTGGTAACCTCGTTCCTGCAGGATACAGAAAGGCAAGGGTCCACATGTGCAAGGTTCAAGATGGCTATTACTCTGGGAGCTCGAGATCGAAAAAATAAAAAAAATCATCTGTGAATGACCTGGCCATGACACCATTTCCACTGAGGAACGGCGAACCATTGGTAAAATTGGAGGCTCGAAAGCGGCTATGGCTATTCTTAAAGCTCCCAAGGCCTATACCCGCCACCATGCATCTTCGCCTCACATTTGGAAATCCAAGATGCAAGACCGACCACGGACCTTCCACCGTGCGGCAGATATAGATATCCACCCAGTGACGCTAATTCTGGGCGAAAAAGCTAGATTTTAGAGCGAAAATAGAGAGAGAAGAAAATGGACACCAACATTCTGCATCTTCCGCCCACGGGAAGCCATGCAGATGGGATCTTTCCCGTCACAAGCGGGCGTTGGAATCCGTTCCTGTTGGACAGCAGGCCCATAAAGCTTGAGTAATGTGCTTGTCGTCGGACGTGTTGTTGTCCGGTCCCCTGGCGCTTACCGCCGTCCAGATTAATGAGCTGTGCTTGGCGGGCAGGGCCCACCCACCAATTGAAGCGCAGGGTGGGGCTGGCTATTTTTGGGCTGTGCGACGTTGCTGAAAACAGACACCTGGGCGGCTCTTTGGGCGGTTGCGAGAGATGAGCCTGCGAGTTTTTCCCTTGGAGAATGCGTGAACTGGCACCATTAGCCCGTGATCTCGAGGAGGGTAATCAATGCGAGCATGTTTCGTTTTGCGAACCCGACGGGCTGGGCCATGAGTCTGTAAATATCCCGACAAATCAGGAGGACTTTGCGTCCGATTGCTGGTATCGCGATTTGGAGCGAATACGACCCGGCAATTGGACACCAATCAGCCGAGTACTCGAGTACTACGAATACTACCTAATTAACGTATTGCCTCGCTGGTATTCGTCGAACTAGAGTATTACCTTAGTTTAAGGCTAGGGTTCGCTATTAACTCGTTATACCTGGTCATGATGCATTAATTAATTTCATAAGACCCTAGCTTCCGAGACAGGACAAACATCGATGCATCTTCTAGAAATTTGATATCTCGCACACGATCGAGCTGCCTAGCCTTAGCCAAACATCAGTTGAAACAGGAAAACAAACCGTCTCCCATATACAACGGTCGATCTAAAATCTTTGCTTGTAGGGTACACGTAGTGCCTCACAATTGCATGCATTTGCATACGTTACGAACGGCGGCGCTTTCGCGACAATGCCAGCAACATTATTTAGTGGGAACGAACCCTCGCCCCTCAGACACATGTAGCGTGGCAAGTTGACAGCTATGCGATCTCGAATAGAAGTTGCTGGTATACTAGGTACTTAGATATTTTGCCGTCAAGCACATAGTCTACCAGCGTGAAGTTTGGTCAATTTACGGCATGGTGTTGCAGACCTGGGACAATTGCAAGGTTGTTTGGGAAGCTAAGTCAACAACAAGACCTAACAGTCTTGGTGAAAGCTTATCATTAACGTCGTCCCCTGGCCAGAATCCAAGATCAAAAATCCATGCCACGATGGATGCATTTCGTTAGCACATTCAATATTCGGCCAGTATACGAAAGGTAAAATAGTTTAAACATTTGTTTCCTGAACGAGTGACTATGAAATACACATTAAACGTGAACCGTCAAGGGTCTGCGAACCAGGTCCCTTAACGAATCGATAAGAAAGAGCGTGTTGAAACAAAAGCTGTCAATGCGACCGACGCGGCGATGAGGCACATCATCAGCATGGACCAGGGATATTCAAAAATTGTTTTTCCTTTCCTTCCACTTAGTTTTTCTCCACCTCCCATCAATGCATCCCCAAGAAAAAGAGTGGCTAAGCTTAGCTTAGTGTTATAATTGTTGTAAACGTCGTCAGAGATCTCCTTCCGCCAAACGCCTGGGCACCGACTTAGGCAGCACCCGTGGCCAAGGTTACGATCAAATACCTGTAAACCAGATTAGCCTTGTCTATTCCTTTGAACCTCGCGCCCGTCGACAGATGAAACTTACACATTCAACCCGGCGATGAATCCCCAAACCACAACTGCGAACCCACAGGTGAACCAATTATTGCTCATATCGACAGTGCGCCTTCTCACAACCCCGTCTTCAGCCGCGGTATCATCGTTGGCGATAACTTCGCCGTTAGGATCATCCACTTGCATGTACTTCGCCCGGCAGGTCATCCAGATCAATGGCGCTGTCACAAAGGGCAAGATAATGCTGAGGGTAACTTGGCTGGCGTTCAACACCTCTGCCAGTCCCTTCCGCCCGACAGCTGCGGCTACAACTATGGACGGCAGGATGGCGATGGCACGGGTGATGAGACGGCGGAGCCATGGCCTGATGCGCCAGTTGAGAAATCCTTCAGAGATCATCTGGCCAGCGAGGGTTACGACCACACCGGCCGACTCGCCAGAAAAGAGGAGAGCGACGGCGAAGAGGATACCGGCAGCCTTACCCAAGTTATCAACCAAAAGATTGTAGATGCTGAACAAGTCAGCGTCTTGAGCCTCTGGGGTGTCTGAGAGGGTAACGGCAGAGACGATAAGGATGGCGGAGTTTGCAAACAGGGCACAGGTAAACAGCGAGACCGCCATGTCGGCGATGCAGAAGGGCATAGTGTAGTTTATGGCCTCCAAGGTCGGTTTGTATTTACGCTCGACAGTGACTGCGGTGTCGTCGGTGGCGACTGTAGCAGTGCTTTCATTGGCATGCCAGTTATCGTACGCCTTCATGCGGGCCTGGACGATACCACTGCCCAGGAAGAGCGAGTGAGGCATCACAGTGGCACCGAGAATACCGCAAGAAAGGTAAAGACCGTTCCCTGATGCCACAGTTTTGGAAGGGAGGTAACCCTTAAAAACTTCACCGACTGAAGTACCTTCGATCTTTGACAGCTCAATGGCGAAACATATGACGACTCCAAAGACCAGGAGAGCGACGAAGAGCTCAAACCAGCGAACGTTTCTGACGGGGCCGTCGGCGTTATAAAACCACAAAACAATGAACGTGTCGAGGATCGTGATCGCGCAACCCGCCACGAGTGGAACTTTGAGAAGAATGTTCAGCGCAATTGCAGAACCGATGACTTCTGCCATATCAGTTGCGATGATGGCAGCCTCCGCGAAGAAGTATAGAGTCCAGCAGAGCCATCGTGGGAAGTTCCTTTTGCAGTTCTCAGCCAGATCGATACCGGTGACACTACCAAGCTTGACACAGAGCGATTGGAGAAAGATAGCAAGGACGTTGGCGAGGAGGATGACAAACAAATGTGAGAATTTGAATGCAGCACCAGCAGCAACCTAGATGATAGAGTTAGCATAGAGTATTCAACTAGATAGGTATGCTCAGATGAAGCTCACATCAGTGGCATAGTTCCCGGGGTCCATATAAGACACAGAGATCATGAATCCTGGTCCCATAAACTTGGCGTACTTGATCAGAACAGAGAGGACTTTCTTCCAGGCAGAGTCTCCAGGGACAGCTCCACCGGCTGGAGGCTCACGTCTCCCAGCACTAGCAAAGAAGTAAACCTGTTTCTTCGACCCTCCAGAGCCCTTCTCATTTCCGATCTTCTTTTCATCGGTGACGACTTCAACAACATCATGCAAGCCACTCTTCTCATCCACGTTTCCAGCTCCGACTGAGCCGGAAACGCCCCCCTCCCCACCACCCCCTACGGCGGTAATGTGGACAGTGTCGCTGTCCGAAGACTCGACCGCACCGTCGCCTCCAGCAGAACTGTTGAACGTATTGATGCCACCACGACTGGCATCATTACGGCGATTCATGTTGGAGACGTTGTTGAGATCGGAGTTGGTGGTAAGATCCCCAGGGAGATGGTTTGGCTGCTGATTATATTCATCATGGCCAATCGTATCATCGACACGAGATGGACCTGGTGAGGTTCGTATGACACTTTTATTAGCAAATTATTTTCCTCCATATCTTGAAAGGCTAATAATCGCATTTGATGGTATCTTGTTTTGTCCAATGGTCATATGAGGCAATTATGATGATAGGGAGACCCGGAGCCATCGAAACAGTTATCGTGCACATGAGCAACGGATATTTAGCTCGTTGAATCGGGAATGTCGGGCCTAGTGGCTTTCGGGATCTCGCTGTTGAAGTTTCAACGGCAGCCAAGGCCGTCCGGTGTCCGCCCGAAGGAGCAAACCGATTGAGAATGGTTGGCTGCACCCTGGTCACCGCAACGGCGCGAGGGAGAAAACCAAAGGAACGGTGAAGGAAGGTGAGGCCGGAACGGAGGAAGTCGAGATCGGAATTGACGAGGAAAGACAGCTTTAACTTACAATTCATTTTGGTTAAACGGTAGCGAATGAAGCTCGCGAAGCTAACGACGGAAACAAATGGTTCTTTCTTGCGATCAAAAAAATTAAGAGGTTGCGACAACGAACAGCGAAAGGTGTGGATATGAAGGGTCGAAATAACGCTTCAGGAATCAATTGCAGGTGATGAGACTTAAGTATTCGACGGCGCTATGAGTGGATTAAGAAAGTCTCTTCAGGCAAGTCGGGAGCTGAAGGGATTGGAAGAAAGACACGGGATCGGAAAAAGTCGACAGTTGTACCAATGCAATGCTGGAACCATGCGCGGTGAATACATGCCAGGGTCAGCACTCGAGCACGCAACGGATGGGTAAGCTGATTCCCAGACGAGGGCCTCTGGAACTACCCTTGCTGACCGAAGTTAACAAGCTCTCTTATCGAGGTAGCTAAGAACTTAGCTTCCAAGCTAAGGACAATGCGGATGTTGGCGAGATATCAGCTGCACTGGCAGTTGCACCTGCAAGCGAAGCATTGACTGGGTGGAGAACGACACGGAAAACGGTGGCCGACACGTCGAGACGAAGCACTGGCCACCGAGATGGAAAAGGAAAACCAAAAAAGACCAAGCACATAGTATCATACACGGAAATGGCGATAGTAACAAGAGTAACAGCTTCGCCTTATCCCACGGATCCCAACTCTAATCACGAACCCGTATTCTAGAAACGGCGCTCATGTTCGATGCAGCCTTCTTTTCCTGTGCCTCGCTACCCAATCGGGTCATCAATTGCCTTCAAGGTTTCGCAGCCGCACCTAAAATTTTCGACCTCGCCTGCAAGCTTCCCTGAAAATTCGACACCACAGCTCGCCAAAGTTGGATTACTTTACGACAATCTGTCACCGTACATATCGAGACGAAAGGATTGCATGGGGAGCGCTTTGAAAAACACGCAAGCTGACTGGGCAGCTTCGCAGCAGCACGGGACGCAAAAAGAATGTGCTCATGCATGAGCGAGCAAACATTCCGAACGGGCAAAAACAAAAGAGAAGGTCGAACTGGGATTCGAACCCAGGTCACCGGAAGGTTTTGAGGAGCTCCAGCTAAGAAACTCTAATCAAAATCCAATGTGATAACCAACTACACTATTCAACCTTGAATTCGTGGGATATGATTCTCTGAGTCTGTAATCAACTATACAAGGAAACACCGTCAACCATTGATCAAAACTGTTGAGGCTCATGGGAGCGGAATATTCCTGATCTAAATTCGATGTTACACACTCCATTAGGGTACGCAAGGTTACTTCCAGTTTGAACCTACAGGGAAGGTATACTTAAGATACCCGGGATGACAAGCATTATGCGATAGATCGAGGTATCACCCCATTGAAGGATCACTGTCTGGGCGCCGGCGCGGTGCCGGCCCTCACACTCGTAACAAAGCACTTCGAGATCATGTAGCTACGGAGGAGCCATCGGGATTCACTGTCCCATGCTTTTCCACCCACTCCTTAGCCAGATCCCCATAATCCAGACCGGTATACGGTTTCATTAGCTCGTCATACCACCCTTTCTTCCTCCATGGGTTCAATCCCAGCTCCTTGACAAAAACAGTTGCGAACTGCGAGAATGTCAGTGTTCGTCGCAGACGCCGGATATCTGAAAAACACTTGGTATTTGCAAATCCGTAAACTTACCGCCATAAAATCAAAAGGAATCCACGGGAAGTCGTTTACCATGCCGGGGCTCCTGAGCTGGTGCATTCGAAGCTCATATGCTGCTTTCCGTTCTACCTCATCAATCGGAGGTAACTTGATCTTCCCAAACATGTATGCAGCGGTCCAAAGCGATACAATCATTGCACTCTGCAATGTCGAAGCCGCAGAAAACGACCCTATAATAGCTAGGCTCCCGTCTAGAAACTCCGAGTCGGTGGGAATTATGTGATGGTATAGTCTGAACTTCCCGGCCTGCGGGTCTAGAAGGAGTTCTGGAGGAGGCTTTGGCCCGGTGCTCAGAATCGGGTTCAATTCGTAGATTATCTTTTCGGCCTCTGTTGTTAGTTTTGCCCATTTTTTAAGGTATTCGTCAGTATAGTTTGCTGTCGGAAGCCCAATCCGCATTGCCATATCCTCGGAGAAGAATGGAATAACTGGCTTGAATCCTGTGGCGAACACCACTGCGTCGGCAGTCAACGTTTTTCCAGAGGCAAGTATGATAGTCTTTCCATCCAGTGAGGTTATCGTATCTCTAACCACCTAGCATGGCGAATTAGAATCAAACCTACTCCGAAATACCCCCATAACGGAAGCGTTAACCCCGCATACTAACCTCAACCTTTCCATTACGAATACAATCATAAAGCGAAGTGTCGTAGTTGTCCGTTCCCGAAACATGATATGACCACAGAGGCGAATGCTCCGGAATGAGCTGCGTCAAACGTTCGTCCACCTCAGGGCCCTTCAGACCATAATCTCCGAGGACGAGATCGATAAGCTTCCTGTGCACATATCTCTGGAACGCTTTACCAAGCCATGTCCGTTTGAAAAGGTAGTGAAGCCCGGAGAACCCGTCGTCCTGATAGGCGGAGGGAAATATAACGTTCATTATCCGCATGTAGAATGCATCCGAGCGTGAGCCTGTTAGATCGAGAATCCATGGTGGTGCTCGGCCGCCTTTGCGCATGATCCACTTAAAGGCGATAGGTTAGTGTGATAGATAAGGTGCATGTATTCGAGGCTGGTTAGCTTTACCTTGATCTTCTTCCCTTCCTCCACAAGTCGAATTAGGACATCAATACTACTCTTTGAACCCCCGCAAACAACCACCTCCTTAACGTTTTCCGCTACTAGTTCCTCGTACCGTTGTCCGAATTGTTGATGATGAACGACCGGACCCTCGAATCGCGAGTGATCCAAGTCCGGATACCTCGGTATGCTAGAAATTCCAGTCGCAACAATCAACTTCTTCGATAGCAGACTGGCGATATCGCCAATCTGACATTTCCATAGATACCCATCCCTGTTTTCTCTGGTAATCCGCCGCACCGTTGTGTTTAATCGGACGTACTTCAGAACCCCAATTTTATCTGCCCATGCCCGGAAGTATTGACAAAAAGAGTATCCACTGAGATATCCTCTAGCGTTGTAATTGAATTCGAGATCGGGCACATCCTCAAACTGTAACTCTGGGAATTCAAAGAACTTTGAGTGGTGCTGGATATGTAATCCTGGGTAGACTCGTTCTTTTGACCAAACACCACCGATTGAAGAAAGCTGAGACGGTGTAAATTATATCAGTCAAGTTGGATTTAGTAACCAAAGGCTCTTCTTTTGTGATACAAATACGGCATAGGTATACATACAGAATCGACCACCAGAAGGTTTATTGTAGGGCATATGGTGAGGAAGGTTTTAGCCGTATACAAGCCGTACATTCCAGCTCCAATAATAACGAGATCGAATTTCTCGTGAGTCGCATCCGCAGAACTCGTCGACGGGTCTGAACCGCTATCGATCTCCATCGTATTGTGGATAGGCGGTCCGAGTTATGGAAGGTTGACAAGTTAGAGTCGAAGCTAGAGGAAAAGCGGTCAACATGTCATGACGTCAATGGGTATCCAGCCATCGGTTTGCAAGTTCCTCGTATAAGATTTAAAATCTACTATAAAATATCGATGGAGGGGTAGTTCGCAATATATAGAAGTGGTAACGCACAGTCAATTACAGTGTTAAAATTTTAAAAATCGAGTAGACGGGTTGTATAGAAACCGAGCTGCAGTTCGACCCGAGTGTGGTAAAACAGGGCGAACGGGAAACCGTCTGCAAGGTGCAGTACCGTGCAGTCCGTATATCCCGAGTGGTGGCATATCCAACGCTACACGAGCTTTCCCAAGGAGTTGTATCACTAAAGGCGGGTCAGTGACCCAGTTGCCAGTTGCATACTTTTGGTATAAATGCACTATACAATAATCCAAGTGCTTACCGTAGGGGAAATCGAGTGTTTTCTGGGACGGAAAATGCGCCTTAAAACAGCCTTCAGATGAATTAAGGCGTCTTAAAGGTCATATAAACCTTCTTGAAATTTCAAAGCGATCCCCAAAACTCTTCAAAAACCCCTACGGTAGTTGCACGTTTGATGAGAACATATGATTAATTAAATTGATTAAACCGCCCTTAGGCCCTGATAGAAATTTTTTGGGACATCCAGGACTATAGCGCTGCAGGACTCCATATTGATATCCTAATATTTGGATTGAATGGGTCGTCATGTGGCGTGACCTGAGCTCTGTGATTCGCTACTCGAGCGCTCTGCAACATCGCCTATGTCACACAGCATGTTCTCAAACGTGCGAGGACCCCGTGGGCACGTGAACGGGTATCCACAGCCCGTCGCCGCGTATTCACAATCACCCATAATAAAAGCTAAGTACAGAAGAAGGATCAATATCCAAACCCAAAAAGCCTTGTACCGTGACAAATCAAGCCTTCTACATCGCTCGGAAATCACATTAACTCCATCAACGAACCATCTACGTATACCATGGCGACAATCCAAAAGATAGGGGTGCTCCCAACAGAGATCCTGGCTGAGATCCTGACCAACGAAACCCTCACCCTGGCAGACCTGAGCCGTTGCGAGCAAGTTTGCAAACTATTCCGTGACATCGTGCAACGGTACACAAGGCGCGACTATGTCCTCCGAATCGGGCACTCGTCTCAACAAACATGGCGACTCGTCCGCTGCCTGTTCCTCAACC
This sequence comes from Arthrobotrys sphaeroides, assembly GCA_036971245.1. Lineage (NCBI taxonomy): Eukaryota > Fungi > Ascomycota > Orbiliomycetes > Orbiliales > Orbiliaceae > Arthrobotrys > Arthrobotrys sphaeroides. The sequence goes on from JAJTTW010000003.1 coordinate 1,760,739, forward strand.
CCAAAATCGGCGAACGCTTCACATCGATAACGGTGACTTGGGGCCGTCCGCATTATATCACCACCGATTCGGGATCCAAATTGTTGCAGTGGGACTGGACTCCCGAGGAGAAGGATAAAATCAACGCGGTCGCGGGTAGACTTTTGACGGGTCAAGGGCTTCGAGCTGTACACTGGGGCGTGGAGTGTTCAAGTCTCATCCCGCTTCTGCTGTGCTTCATGCCGAACTTGAAATCCTTGGATCTTGGGCATCCAGGGCTGTCGCAGAAGTATCTATACAACCAAAGGAAAACCATGCTGAGGGAGAATATTGGAGCAAAGAGCGTAAACCAGATCTGCAGACTGTGGTCCAGTTATTCAACATCGAGAACGAAGCCTGTCGAAGATATGCAACCAGGAACAACCCTGGCCGTATAGCTGCTGGTCAACATGGTTGCCGGCAGTTTCAGCCGAACCCCAGCTTTCGCGGCCGCAGCGAAATGAGATCATGGCTTCGGATCGAGGCCTTAGCTTGCGCGAAAGTTACGAGGCGAGGATGCCTGCAAAACTGCATTGAAAATCTTGCGAAACTGGACAAAAAAAAAGGCCACTCTTCTCAAACTTTGAATCGCGTATCGATATCAGAAATAAAATAATTAAATCGGCCGTCACCGAACAGGTCTAAATATAATCTGCGTGACGTTGAGATTCAAAAATGTTGCATTTTGCCAGAGGCAACACCACCGTTCTGACGTCTTGTTGACGGTCGACGGATCGTGATGTACCTGGTTCAAACAAAACGCGGGCAAATGGAGGCTTGTTCTCGAAGGTTTCCCTCGGCATCTCGGTTTAGCTTCTCTTTCTTAAACTGCGGGGTCAAAATTATGGGGATCGTAAAATCCATCGACAATATAGCGTAAACTATAAATACTAGCAATATTCACGAATCTTTCCCTTCACTGTCAGATACACTTCGAACCTAAGAGCTTGGTGGTAGCTTCCTACGCTTAAGATTAAGGACTTTTTCTTACAATCTGAACTCTCACACTACTTGTCTCCCAAATCCAATACAATCAACGTAGTCCACAATGTCATCCGACGGTTCAGCACACGCTGACCACATCGGCTCCCTCCTACGACCTCAATACCTCTTAGATGCCCGGGAGAAGAAACACCTGAGCCCAAGTGAATTGACGGCGATTGAGGACAAAGCCATTGACGGGGCGATTGACCTGCAACGTTCAATTGGCTACCGCTCGCTCACAGATGGGGAATACAGACGGTGAGTTTTATAAAAAGACTAAGTCTCATAACGGGGCTAGAATTGAGTCTATACAAGTTCGATTTACTAATGATCGAAATAGCCACATGTTCTACGATGGCTTCTTTGATAACTTGAACGGCATGGAAGAAGTCTCCAACCCTCCTCGTGCGATCTTCAAAGAGTATGTCCCGGATCTCCAGGCCTTTTTGGCGCAAGGTATCGAACCGGCCGGCACATGCCTTTGTACGGGAAAGATTAGCCATAAAGGCAACAGCAAGTACGTCCGACAGCTCAACTACCTACAAGGGAAGTTAAAGGACGGGGAAACTGTCAAAATGACTTTGGCGGTAAGCTATAACCTATCCAACGGAATTTCTCAATTACTAATGTGGAAAAGGCACCGGAATGGTTTCACCTCCGTCATGGCGAACACGCATACTCCAAATCCGTCTACCCTTCCAACGCCGAATACTTCGCTGACATCGCCGCCGCATACCGACATGAACTCTCCCTTCTCTATGATGCCGGCTGTCGCAATGTGCAGATCGATGACCCACTTCTGGCCTATTTCTGCGCCCAGCCAATGTTAGACGGCATGGCCGCCGTCGGCGAGTCCGCAGAAAAACTACTGAACGAGTACATCAAACTGTACCAGGACTGCCTGAAAGAAAGGAAGCCAGATATGAACGTCGGCCTTCACATCTGCCGCGGGAACTTTAGGAAGTCAATTCACTTTTCAGAGGGTGGATACGAGCATATCGCCAAGAAGGTGTTCACGGAGATTCCTGCCGATGTGTTTTACCTTGAGTACGATACGCCCCGTGCAGGGACGTTTGAACCGTTGGCGGATGTGCCGAAGGATAGAAAGGTTGTACTTGGCTTGGTGACCAGCAAGTTTGCGGAGCCAATGGAAGATTTGGAGGAACTGAAAGCGAAGGTTATGGACGCGGCGAGTATTATGGCGAAGGGCAGCGGGGAAAGCGAGCAGGATGCGTTGAAGCGGATTAGTGTTAGCCCTCAGTGTGGATTCGGCAGTCACGAAGAGGGGAATGCGATTGACGAAGCTGGGATGAGGAAGAAATTGGAGTTGGTCATGGAATTGGCAAAAGCCGTCTGGAGAAATGCGTAACTAGAGAACCGTACTACTACGAATCTGTAGATAACTTATAATATTCCGACCTATCGTATGGTCGGGATATTGCCACAAAAGTATTTGTCAATTATGGGAACTAGGGGCACTCGGATGCGCGGTTTTGTGAATTTTCTGCATCTTGCTTTCTGCACATCTGAGTACCTCTAACATACAACTGGATCAAATGTGCCCGATCGAGTAGAGTAAACTCATATTTGATAGTTACTTAATTATGCTACAGTGGGTTTAAGAGGAATTTCGGTAAAAAGGCTATAATATTCAAATGTGCGAAATGGTGACCGATCAAATGCGCAATGCTATGCATAGATACAAGTATTCGATTATCCCTCCTCTATACCGACCTCCCCCTCCCCCCGGGGGCAATCTTTTGAACGTTCTATGATAAGACCTTGTTTCCAGGCGGCGCTTGGCTTACACTGGAACTATATATGACAAAATATCGTCAGTAAGAAACTCAGGGTTCAAGGCACCTGCATATAAACCAAGACCGTAACTTATTTTCACTTACCAATTCCACGGTTCACGCAAACCAAAGACCCTTTGACCTTCTCAACGCAGATCTCATCCGCCTGGCAGCAGTCATCTGCGCAAACTTGTTCGGGGATACAGGGGAGAGGTGTCTTCTTTGGTGGAACTATTGGAAAGATTAAGTTAGGGTCGACTTTCACTGCCGAACTATACCGCTTGGTCGACGGAGATATACTTACCAATTCCGCTATCGACACACTTCTCCTCACCAGTCTTCTCATCCTTCACACATCGCTGGTCTGCGCGGCAACAATCTAGGCCGCACTGCCTGTTTGGAAGACAGATACGAGGAGTTGGAACTATACAGTTGCATTAGTTCCTCCACCCGAAAAATCAAAGATGGATGTCGAGATAGACAGGCATACCAATACCACGGTCCACGCAATGTCCGTCGGGGAACTTCTCATCCCTCACACAGATCTGATCAGCGGCGCAGCACTCAACACCGCAGCGACGGTTTGGGAGACATTTATCGGGGATATCGGCTGGAAGGGCGAAAGCGGGTGCGATGATTGTTGCAATGACGAGGATGTTGCGGATGGAAACCATTTTGAATATGCTTTATGAGGGCTTTTGAGGTTTGGATATAATTTTGGATTTAAAAGTGAAAATGAGTTTTAGGTATTATATCGATGGATTGGTGGGTTTCGAGTACTGATTAGTGATGAATGGGAGGATGTATGTACGACCAGAGCGGTGGGACTAAGGACTTATATAGAGATTGCAAAGTTAGTAACCCATATACTCCCCCTAGTACAACACGTATACACTTAATAGATGTATTTCACTCAATGTATGGGGAAGTCCCAGTTCCCCAGGTTTCCAGATGGCATGGCAAAAGCTTGAGACTCGTTGGAGAATTCCGACTTCCTCGCCTCCCGAAACTGCAACTCTGCAAACCATCGTCATAAATTCCGACAATACCTTATAAGCAGCAAATTGAACAAGGATAAAATATGCAACTCCCTTATGCAAAGTGTTAATTAACACGCACCCTTTCCCACCCAGCCCCCTAACATTTTGCCATTTCGGCACCGCGGCACCACCGCGAAATTACGGTTCAAAACCGCGTTGCTCATACAAAATTCCAACAAAAGGCCTGCCTGCCAGTCGTCAAATCGGGATATATATTCCCAAAACCTACCCTCAGCCCCAGCTTCAAAATTTCTCAAATAACAAAAGGGAAACAATTGAGCTTTTGGTCTTAGTCATTTGGCTTGAGCAGCACTAGCGCTACAGACGGGACGAGAATCCGTTACGACCACACCTCCTGCGGCACGGTCCTCCCTGACCTGACGAGGTAAGCTGGCTTATAAGAGTCCTGAGCTCTAGTGCATGAAATTGGTAATAAATTACCTGCTATGTTACACGAATATTAAGAGGAGGGTTTATTATCTGGGGTACAGATGATCTGGGTACAGAGTCCCCAAAAGTGCAAATGCTTCTTTCGCTTCTGCAGTCTCTCGTGTACGTAGAACATAGGGCTGAGGCATTTGCAGTACGACGCAGGCTGTTAAGTAGTAGTAGTATTCCGTCTGTACAATTAATGTAATGCTCAAATTTTACTCTTTACTAGGTAACACGGCAGCGTGCAGACCAAGGTGGTTAATTACGTATGCTCAGATCCTAGAATTCCTGGAAGTTTTTTCGGTCATGATCCTGCATGCCACGGTAGCCATGTCATATGCATCGGTTTACGGTGCAATGCAATGCGCCTTGACCGGAAGCTTAAACTGCAATTGTGGCCTCTATTCCGGACTAACTAATGGCCAAACTGGTCCTGAGTGATTAAACATATGGCGTATAAAAATACTTTAGCAGCAGGGGTTTGGCCAGCGCGCTGGAAGTGCTATAGAGATGCTTGGAAATATCTTTATTCGATCGATATATTGACCATGGCCATGCGTATATGTACGATAACGGGGTGTAGTCCATATTTGTCAAATCGTACATCAGGTCGTATCACACCATCGCAGTCACTACCCCGATCCCGATTATAGTCACTACTTCGCTCGTAGTTATCACAGCTCCTAGCTTGAAGCACACGCAAGATATTTCGACTATCCTGAATCTTAATGGGTAGACCCCAGGAAAAGGGTGGGATGAATCGAGTTACGTTACGGGGCTGAGTAGACACCTTTAAAGCCAAGGCTGAAGTCACAGCCGTAGACGATCTTCAGAGCGTCTGCTAGGTCTACGCATTAGTTGGCCAAGGTAAGGAATTGGATTCTTTATTCTCTAACTCGGAACCAACAGGCCATTGCAGAAATATTTCCCGATAACGATCAGGAGCCATTCAAGTACCTAGGTAGTTCCGACAGGGTAGAGCTATCTAATCCATCATTGTAGCATGATGGCGAGAGTCGCCACGCCCAGACTTCTTGTTCCTCCAAAACATACTGTGATTCCTCTCCAGGTTTGCAAACCCTGTAATGCGGGCATCTTGCATCTAACTCCTTCGCATCAAGCATCTCAAGCTTAAGATCATAGGTTTGATAACCCAAAACCTCAGAATATGAAGCTGCCAACCGATACCCGTCCCCTCCCTCTAGAGCACCCATGATCATACCTGCCTGTGCCGCCCCTGGGTTCGTTTGGAGTCTTACATCCTCCAACTCCAAAAACTTATGCCATAACGTCCCGAGGTCTCCCTGCCCAGGCCTTTGATATACAACCTCCAAACATTCTAACCCGCGGAACAGAAGACTGAGTCCAACGTATAGAGGGGAGTCTGGAATCTGTCCGTCCTGGTACGCTGCTATAGCCATAACCTTGAGGCGCGGAAACCATACTTTGATAATATCAGGTTGATGTATTACCGGGGAGCCAATGTGGGCCCGCGTCGGCGGCCGGAGCCTGCGTCGGCCCTGGATCAAGGCTAGAGGCTCCCAAAAAGGAAAATCGTCCCATGAGACATGCGCAATATAACACGTATCTGTGGTATTGTTCGAAGAAAAATAGATGCTGGTACAGTTTTCTCGTACTTTCACTGGGATTTTGGTGACGCTCCTGTGTGCCCATGTATTAAACCCGTCAAAAACAATACGCAGTCGCGGGATGATTGACTCAAATTCCTCATCGATATCTGGGTGCAAACTGCGGTATAGACCATTTCGGGATCTCTCTAGGAAAATGCCTGTCACCAGCACGTCGAATAGGTCATCACGAGCATGTTGGAACCCTTGAATTTCAGCCTCTTCGCCCTCGGGTGTGGTCGGAAGAGTTCTGGAGTTGAGTCGTGAACGTAAACATGTGCGGAACTCTTCACAGGAAGCGTGTTCCCAGCTCTGCGATTAATTTAATATAAGTTAATGGGCTTTTTGGACCAAGACTTAGGAACTCGTTTCCGAAGGTCATGGGGAAATGACGTTACCTCTTCCGACGTTCCCAACCGAAAGGACGATTGAGGGGACCCGCTTGCGTCCGTCACTGTAACATCTTCCACTGGATGTATCACATAATTGATCGGGAGAGTATCGTAGTATGTTTGGCGAATAGACTCCAAAACTTCTTCGGGGGTATCTGGTGTTCTACTCCACAGTTAGGGCGCAATTATTGTGAACTGCTTGTGACGTTTAATTACCTTTCTCCCGGCGACGATTCCTGATGCGATACGATAGTGTAACGTGGAGAGTCAAGTTCATTAACGGTAGGGAATTCCGGATGTGGCGAGCTGAGGTCGCCGGTGAGGTCTGGTTGGTCATTAATGGACGGGGTTTCCGGTGGTGGCATGTACAGGTGAAAATCGGGATCATCTAGAATATCTGGCCCGTTGTTAATATCTGGCCCGTCGTTAATATCTGGTAGTCCCAAATCTGAAGGGCTGGCACCGTCTTGGAGGTTCGAATTCCTGTCAGGAGATGGGAACCCCAATTGTGACAAACCAACGGCGGGTGGAAAGTTTGGCTCGTTGTCGATGGCAGAGGATTGCAGCTGTGGGGAACGAGTATGGTCTGGAGAGTTTGGGACGTTATTGAGAAAAGGAATATCAAATGATGGCACACAAAGATCCTGTTCGACGTTTGGTTCATTGTCGATAGCGTGTGGTTCCGGCTCCGGAGAAGCGATGGGATCTGGAAGACTTAGAAGGTAATCGATGATTGGGGACTGGACCTCAGACGGTTGGGCGCAGGGACCATATTGAAGCTTTGGCCCATCATTGGTAGATATAGTTTCCAATTGTGACAAGCCAATATCGCATTGCGTTTTTGGCTCGCTGGCATTGTTGGTAGCAGGGGGCTCAGACGGACTTGGATCACTAGTTTGAAGATTCGTATCATCGTAAATAACAAGGGATTTATCTATCTCCTCGTCGGTGCCGAAAAGCTGGCGGAAAAGTTCTTCCGTCTCTGAAGGCATTCTCAACAGTAGACAAAAACTGCTACGGAATTCGAATCACAGCGCGGCGTAGGAGCATATGGGGCTGAGGAAGGTATTATTGATCGGGTGAGGTTGAGTTAGCACCTTATAGAGGCCGATGTGGAGAATTGATAGTGAGAGATCGGACGCAGTAGATATTTTGTCATAATAATGTCATCGTGAATTATCGTTATATTTGAAGATGCGCCCGCAAGATCCAAGATCTCCTACTCCGAACACCGTGAATAAAACAGCCGATATACCAAAGCTAATTGCAGTAGGGGTGGAAGGGCGCGACCGGTGCGAGTTCCAGCCCCGCACGTTGTATGAAGCCTTATGAAACCGAAATCAGGTCCATTTGCTGCTTCATCTCCTGCATATAGTAATTAACGTGCGCAGTGAGTCTACCAAACTCATTCATGGTTTCTCGGGCTTCGTTCTCCACAAATTCTTTCGTATCTTGGCACTGTGCGTGGACACTTTGGTTAGCCCATGCTTACGATTTGAATAGAATGGGAAAATACACACCTGTTTCTCTTTCAAGTCAATTTGCATCTTGAGCTTGTCCATATCGTGACTCTTTTCCCTTCTCTCGCTCGCCAATTGGTCGTATACGCCCCTGAGCTCTGCCATTCTTGCTCTTGCGGCAGTACTCTTGCTCTCCGCCTGTTGTTTCGCAGCGTTGACTTTCTCCTGTGCCCCCACCAGTCTTGCCTTCAAGACCTCTTCTCTCTTTTCCATGTCCTGGAACTCTAACTGCCTCTTTCTGAGGACATCCTTGTGCCGCGACGCCTTTCTATCACCTTCCTCCTCCCTCAACAGCTCAGCCTCGCACTCTTCCATGACCTTGATACAGGCGTTGACGTCTGTCTCGATCACCCCAAAAGAATCTGCTGATGTTTGGAGTGCTCTTGCTCGTCTTTCAGCCTGCATGAGTCTATTCTTCTCTGCTGCGAGCTGACCGGCCATCTCATTGTTGAGTTGCTGCAGCCGTCCTGGTTCGTCGAAAATGTAGGGCCGCAGTCTCTCGCAATCTTGTTTTAATCTCAGTTTTGTCTCGTTTGCTTGTATCAGCGCATCCTTGAGCATTTTCCGCTCATTCTTGGCTTCTTGGAATTCGTTCGTCATAGCTTCCTGTTCTCTTTTCAACTCGCTGAGCAATATTCTTGCCTGCTGTCTTTCTTCCTGCAGCTTCTTAACCAACGGTTCCTCCTGCCTCCGCTGGATCTGGAGAGTTTCTAACTTATGCTGCAGTTCGTCTCGTTCGATTTCAAGGGTATCGACGCTTTGCTTGATATGCTCCAACTTGTTTGCGTGCTCGTCAATGGTTGGCTGATGCTCGGTCTTGAATCTTACGAAATTTATAAGATAAGAGAACATCTTGATAACCCTCGGTCTGGTGGGTGTGAGCAAGTCGCTGAGTTGTAGATCCTTCATGCCACAGACGCTCAGCAGTGAACGTAACGAGCGAAAGCAAGCCATCATGCGCATGGTATCGATCATGCTTTCGCCGAACTCGAAATCCTCGCTGACGATGTCGAGGACAGGTGTTATGCCGTCAACGGTTAATCCAGTGAGATTATCCAGGATACGTTCGACGACACGGATGATCATGGGAGACTGGGGATTGTTGATGCTGTCGGCAGAGAAGGGAATGCCGATGTCGGTGATGCAGTTCGCAATCTCTGGCGGTTCCTGTACATCGTAAGCTTCTTGCCCTTGTCGAAGGTAATGCATAAAGTAGACGACAACAGTACGGGATATAGCATACCATAAGTAGGAAGGCGAGATTGTCATGTTCAACTGGTGCCTGTCGCATCTTCCCTGATGATGGAGGGGCTTTCTGGCCGGGCCGATAGCCCTGGGAGCCTCGAGGGTTGAAGTCCATGGCGAGTATAGCTTGGCGATAGTATCTCGAGACTGCTGACGGTCGACAGAGAGCTATAGAGCCCGGAGAGGGTATATGGGGATAGTGGTGAGGTATAGACAGGCGATAGGCGACTGAGATTCACCTGCGTCGCCGGACGCAGGATCTACGCGTAAACAACACAACACGGCAACGACAACACATTCCTGTCGCTAGGGCAACTTTGTTTCGACGTCAGTCGCAACACATCGTCAAACCGCCCACCGAGAAAGCCGGAGAGCCTCAGCGGCTCCCAGGAAACAGGTCTGGCTGGGCTGACAAGGTGAGGCTAATGGAACATCCTCTCTCTCGAATGCATCGTCTCTCACCGTGGCCCATTACCATCTCCATCAACTTCACCGGGTGTGTACACCAACTTCAAAGAACGGACAAGCGAATCCAACCTCCGAGCTGCACCAGCTGTGCCTTCCAACGGCGGCCAGTTCCATTTTCAGAGCTCCATACAAAGTAGTAGAGCTGAGCTACTGTCTGAAGCAGGTTTCCGGTCACTTCACTGGCGAGCCCTCGCCTTCTTCCTCCGCCCTTCACCCGAAAGTTCCACTGCATCATCGTCGACGCTTGTACTCCAACGGATGCTGTTACGTTTCTATTACGAGCATCCAATCGGTCGGAGCTCGCCCTCGTGACCCCTTCGCACGTCTCACACCGCCATCTCCTACCCTTCGGAGCCTTTTTGACTGGCGAACTCTTCAGCTCCCTAGCTCCGTTTCTCCACACCGTCATGGGGCCCGCTAAGCACGTTTTCCGACCGTGCTGCCCAATGGTCTCAAATAAAGCATTCCAGCGGCAGAAGATCGAAGGAACTCAAAAGGTACCCCCGTAGGTAACCGACGAAACCATTCCTGGCCTGCGTTGTTTCACACGGGCCTTTTAGACTTTTTTGGGCCTTTGCCCTGGCAAAGTTCGAATTTGACGGTTTGCTAGTCGGATGCACATCGATGCGATGTGACGGGATGCACTCTTACGGATCCTTGGCCGGCCGGAGGACAATCGTCGACCAGGCAGGCATTGGGACCTGGCTCTTTTATCTGGGAGATACGGCTTGGCCAGAGATAACGTAAAGACTCATATATTTCCGGCCATATACCTCCAGCTATTTTTTGCGATTTTTCTTTTAACATCTATCGGTCTTATTTTGGATCCCAGTCACCTGCGAACTGCAAAAGTCAATCACACTCCGTCACACACCCACAAGCCGAATAGCAAGATAAGTTCTTGCATGCGCATGGCGAATCGCCGCTCCTGGATATCTCTCTCGGAATACTGCTATCGGGACCTTCTCCCTCCTTAATAGTTCGAAGGAGGAAGTATTAATCCACCTGCTTCTTTCGTTGTTAGCCTGGATAGTTGGGATTTCGGGGAACAGGGTAAGTTGCAGCTCTGCAGGACCAGGCTTCTCCACAAAATGGTCTTATCCAAGTTCCCTGGTTGTCGAAAACGATCGAAAGCCTGGGAATTTCATTCTAAACGATGAATACCAATAATAATTTCATTCATCGTCGTGCCTTTTTCCCGAAAACTTTTTTGGTCTTGGATTTTTTTCTGAATTTTTCAGAAAACTCACTGTGTTCGAGTCCGTTCAGCTACGAGTGCTAATGTCATTTCGAAACCATCATAGAGACATCACTATCTTAAATACTCACAAACATGGCACCCTCTACTACGCACCCATCTAGCCCAACTCTCTCTTCCTCGCCCCCTGACATCAAACATCCCCATCTCGTCCTCCGTCCTGCTACAATCCCGGAGCGACACCACACCTGGGTTCTGAACAAACACTCGTGGCGAGGCATCCTCACCGATAACGCCTATTACCTGCGAGAAGCCCATATTGCTTCCCAGGACCTCACTCGCAACGGTGGAATCACATACTGGATTCTCGTTGACCCTGCTGCGCCGTGCGACCCGTCATGCCCGCAATCGCCCGACCATATTCTATCCGCCTGCGAGGCAATTCGCAAGCCCTGTCTAATCGTTCGCAAGAACGGTGAAACCGAAGAAGTCATCTGCTACGGCATCGGCAGCGTTTACACATCTGAGCGACACAGAGGGAAAGGTTACGCAAAGTCCATGTTGCAACTGTTGGGCCACCAGCTGAAAACGCTACCGGATCCATCGAAGCCTCATGAAAGTCTGCGCGTGGGATTCAGCGTTCTATATTCCGATATTGGCAAGGAATTCTATAATAGAATTGGTTGGCGACCACACCAGAGCTCTCACATCTCATTCCCGTCGAAATTGCCAACTTCGGTGCCTTCGTCAAAGGCGAAGAATGTGTTGAAGTCGGATTTGAAAGCGCTATGCGCTTCAGACTGTGCGCATATCCGGAGAGTGGTAACCAAGACGCCATTCGCACCGGATGTGGAGGCGAGATGTGTGCAGTTCCCCACGGTGGAAGTTATGGACTGGCACCATGCGAGGGAGGAATTCATTGGGCAATATGCCACCTCGAAGGCTCCAACAGTGAAGGGTGCCTGGGCATCAATTAGCCATGGAGCTGAATACCCACCGAAAGAAGGCAGTGACGGATCGGACGCCGTGTGGGTTATTTGGACCCACGATTTCGGAGACAAGAAGCTCGTGTTCTTGAGAGTTCACACCCCCACCGTTACGTCGGGCAATGAGACAGCAATCCGTGAGGCTATCAAACAGCTTGTAATCGCTGGGGCGAACGAGGCTGAAGCTTGGGGATTCAATGAAGTCATCAGTTGGAATCCGGACGATGTCACAGAAGAAGCTGTGAAAAGTGTGTTTGGGAAGGAGGGCGAAGGTGGGTATGACCTGGTGCATAGGGAGATGGATAGTATCGCCAGCTTGATGTGGTATGACAAAGATGGCAGCGAAGAAACGGAGCCTACGGGCATCGAGTGGTGCGTGAACGAGAAATTCGCATGGTGCTGAAAAGCTGGCTCGAGGAAAGCCGAAAAGTTGAAGTACTCTCCTTGTTGTCTTCCTTTTGTTATTTCCGCACTTCCTTTTTGCTACTGCTGCTTCGAAAGGGTTTACCCGGAACCGGCCCGAGTTTGGAGTTCATGATTTGGCCTTCTTTCTTTTGTTTTATCATTATTGGGACGAGTCGGGCCTTTCGCTGGGTACCGACTTGATGGAGTCTCCATACATGGATACCAACGGCTACGGCATTACCTAGGTGTTTTGTTTTTTCGTTTCTCCGAATTCAGCTCCTGTTTCGTTTTCGACCAGACTGGACCAAAGTGATATCTCGACGTTCGACTTTTCCCTGCGAAATAAGTATTCAGTGTATTTTATCGGATGTAGGGGGTGTAAATTAGAACTAGGTAGCTTAGTATTTCAACCAGTATAAGCTAACCTGCAGAATCGATTGAATCACAGTATTTCTTATCCCATCAACCGGCTGCGCATACGCGTCCCTCATTTAATTCTTAATTTTGCGCCCGCATCCTGTATATTTGAAAAGGTCAACAGCTTTTATTATGTAATAATCCCTCTAGGGAATCCGTGTATGCCATAGATGCTAGCGATCTAGATCTCTACTTTCTAGACGTAGAAATATCTCAATCCGCCATTAGTATTAGCTAGCGAACTATTTAATAGAGGCTCCAGTCAAACTCGCGACTGTGCAAACCCCTCCACTCTCGGTCACCAACTTCTTCAACTCGTCTCCACCAACCGGTGTAACTGCACCGGCTGTCGCTGTAACATTGAATACAACCTCCAATCCCTCGGTTGTCGTGAAACCTGGCTGAACGGCCTCCCAGACCTTCTTCTTGGGATTCAACACTGCCTCAGGTGCTCCGTGATACCCCTCAAAGAAGACCTTCTCGCCAGGTTTCGACCCGTCAGGGGGGGTAACGAGTTCGATAGGGCCCTTGTGGTCGTCCGTTTCTCCCTCCTTCAACGCTGGACTTGCTGCAAGAACCATAGCCTGCGACAAGATACCTCTCATCTTGACGGGCTTGAGATTTGCAACGACAACGACGTATATCTCCTGCATTTTCTCGAGTGGGATGAAATTTCGTAGACCGGAGCAGACGGTACGTGGTTCGGGGTCACCGCAGTGGATGGTCGAGACGTAGAGGGAGTCGGCATCCGGGTGAGGAATACACTTCTCGATGAAACCGACGCGAAGGTCGATATTGACAGGTGAGGGACCAGCCGGCTCTACAAATCAATCATTAGCACCTTCCCAGGTAATCTTCTGAACTCCTCAAAGATAATGTCAAAAACTCACCCTCCTTCTTCGCCGGCTGTCTCTGCTGCTTCTCCTTCTTTTGCTTCTCCTTCTTAGCTCCAGCAGCAGATGTGCTGCCCTCATCCTTCCCTACAATGGTCGCAGCCGCAGCCTGAACCGCATCCTTAGCCTTCGCAACCACTCCCTTCCCAGAACCCTCTCCAGCAGTAGCATCTTTATCCTTCCCCTTAGCCTTCTTAGCAGCCTTCTTCTCATCAACCGGCTCCTCGCCTCTAACAACAGCCCCAACATCCTCAGTATCCACAACCAACTTCTCATCCTCCTCAAGCTTCAATCCAACAACAGGGCTATTCTGAACCCAATCCAGCCATCGAACAATATATCTCTTCCCACCGTCAACACCTCCCGTCCGTTCCTCCTTACTCCAGCTCTTGGCTACATCCTTAAGCCTAACATAGGCCACAATATCCGCAATCGAAGGCTTAGTACCCAGAATACTCGTCTTATCCTTCAGATGCACATTGAGCTGGTTGATAACATCATCGTTTAAGCTTCCGTGACCCGTAAGAGAAAGCCATTGATCGATCAATGCCAGTTCAAGGGGTGAGTAGTCGTATTTATCCGCCGGGAAGATTGTAGACGAGAGGTGAGTGGCGATGGTATTGGTGCCTGTGACCGTAGAATCGTCGCTAAGACGGAGTGTGGATTGGGATGCTGTCGGGTTGGAGGTTGTTGGGATGGTTGTGAAGGATTTGGAGATGAGGGTTAGGACGGCGTCCGTGGGCGCTAAATCAAGAGAGCCGGACATCTTGCTGAAGAGTCTGAAAACCGTGGTAGGAATCAAAGGCGTCCACTGTATATCGGTGCTTCTCAGTGGGACAGTCTTGGGAAGACGTCGAGCGAGAGCAGTGAAGCTTCGATGGAACAGCTTTTAAACCCAATTCTGCCTTTCTAGGAGGCAGCTACGGAAACGTCTCTTTCTAGCTACGAATATCGGGAACCGGAATTGATGGAGGTCACCGAAAAAGTTGGTGGTAGCGTGATGGTAGTGGTAAGAACGATGACAGTGGTGGGCTTGGAGAGGATGGCGGGGCAGCAGCTCGATGAAGAATTTGGCGGGGCATTTGACTCACCGAAGGAAAACAACGCACGACTCACCAAACACTCCAATCCGACGGGCCTGATATCATGATCTTGAAGGCTTGCAATTCAATCTAGATTCAATTCGCTCAATTTCTTGCTATCACAGGTCTCTATCGTAGAATTCGAGCCCCGTGTACTATCTCTTTGCATTATAAATTTACAAACAAAATGTCAAAAGCACCATCATCCTTCTACGCCTCAGTGGCAGCTTCACCAGCAGTATCTGCGGTATCCCCTTCTTCCAGTAGCTCCGTAACCGTCCCAAGCTGTTCAACCATCCTCTTTCCGTACCCCACAAGCAACAACTTCTCGCTATTCGCTCCCAATCCAAGCCACGTCGGGGGCTCTCTCTCAGGTAATCCGTTGACCCATGCCTTGAACTGGTCGATTCCACTTCCATCGGGAACAAGCAGTGGATGTTCTCCAGCGACGAGCTTGTGATCTGTCTCGAACGCGGCCGGTGTGAAGACTGTTTCAACGAGTGACCTGAGAAGGTTAAAGTCTGACTCATCGTCAATCTTTCCACCGTAGGTTTCCACGACGAGGTAGCGGATCATTGGCCAGGGGAGCTTAGTAGGCGCCACGTTGGACCTGTTTTGCGCCACAGCCTCGATCCAGGTATCGATAATGAATGCGGAACACTCGTACTATTTCCACAGTTAGCCATACGCCAAACCAAAAGGGGTTTCACAAGCCGGGTGGAGAATACTTACATCACTGTCATTGAACTCCCAGAATCCCTTCCATCCCAAAGTTGGTGCATATCGTAGCCTCTCCTGGACAATGGCGTGTAGGAACGAAAGCAACAAGTATACTCTAGCTTTCTCAATTGGCTGATTGCTCTTTCGGTTCGCAAGAGTGCCCAGGGAGTCCCTCATATTGGCACGAACACCCGCTGGTTGTTCGAACATCAACACTCTCGATGCACGAATCAGGTTGACTGGAATCTTGGGTGATGATTCCATAGACAAGAACAGCCTGAAGTCGGGGTGTGGCTTGAGGGCATCGAGACGCTTCTCAAGAGATTGAAGCCAACCAGGAGTAAGATGCACGTTCTTGATAAGAACCCAAGATCCAACGGACGCAGCGCTGCTGACGGCCTTGTCGGCCATCGCAAGACCTTCGTTGGAACCCATGGCAATGTTGAGACAGTTCGCGCCGACCTGTTGTACAAGATTGTCGACCTTGTAGCTTGCGTCGAAGCCAGGTGATGAGGCAAGCGCGATTGGAGTGGTCGCAGAAACCTGCTTGACAACATCGCCTAGGTCTCCAGTAGCGTCAAGAATCTCTTTACCGAAGACATTAGCAACAAAGGCCTCGGCGGCTGGAACAAGCCTATCAAGGCGGCAAAGCTTGATGATGATGAGCCGTCTCAAAGACTTATCCAACTCAGAAGTCTTGTCGTCCCAGAACACCGGAACGTGATCTTCAGCCTTTTCCTCCGCTAAGAACCTGTCCCAATCCTCTTGCTCGACATTTTGACTCGAACTAGCAAAGATTGGCAAGGCTCGCGCATTCTTCATAGCCTCTGTGGTCCTGCGGGGCTCGCTAGATACGTCAATGCCAGGAACATTATCGTCAAGAAGGATATCAATCATGCTACGGTCGAAGATATAATGCGACGCTTGAGCGAGCAACATTGCAAACGTGACCCGGTCTTTCTGCAGCAGACCAAGCGAAGTACGCTGGTAAGTGGTGATAAACAGGTCCCGTAAGATGATCTGGATGCGCGCATTGTAGTCTTTCTCCGCGGCAAGGCGCTTGTTTTCGTACAAAACAGCATGGAAGATATCCAAGAAGTACCTATATAATATATTAGCTGGGTCCTTCCATGAATTGCAACCGATTAGTGAACACTGACTGGAGTGAGAATTGATAGAAGTGATTGAGATGATGCAAGTGTTCCAGTACAGCGAAGACGGAGCTGCAGGCCTTGGCAATGATTTCGTACTGCTTGGTAATGGACTCAACCTCGCTCATGACACCCTCAGTTTCGGCCATCTTGTTAGAGACTTCGGCTGCTTCTCTCTTCAACGTTTCAAGGGTATCAATAACACGATCGTCATCCAAGATGTTACCCCTGCTCTCGTTCAATGCCTGCAGAAGACTCTTTTCCAACTTTCGGAGGTGCAACTTGAACTCGCCCTGCAGCTTCATCAAATTGCTTCGTCGCTGGTCCACATCCGGCCGCTCGAACTTCAAGACTTGGTTGAGTGTCTGGGTCTGTAAACTGCTCTTTGTGACCGTAAAGTTGACGAAAGTGGTACGGCTGCAAATATCAGGTGGGAACGAAGCCGACGGATCACGAGTCGACAGGTACAACTTGAATGCGGGCGAAAAGTCGATCTCCTGCTTGCCAAGTTGAATCAAAACACGACCACCGGTCTTCTGGTACTCCTTATTGAGAACATGGTTTAAGATTGGATCCAAATGTTCCGCATCCTGGATCAAGATCGGGTTACCGAAACGCAGGGAGCTCTCGAGCTGTTTGGTGAAAGAATCATCGAGGAAGCTTGTAATCGTGAGTTTTCTCTCTTTGTTAGAGTTGGACAAGAAATCCGTTACTCTTCCCGATGGGTCGATGATAAGCGGGTATCTATTGAATCGCTTGAGGATAATCGCGTTTTCAGTGCAAAGGTCGTCGACCGGCAGCGAGTTCTCTTGCCAATGTAACCGTTCGTCGGCAGTCGAGAGGTAGCCCGTAACTGGATTATGCTGCTTGTACTCGATACCCGACAGTTGGAGATGATGCATCCACTCCTCAAGCATGTACTTTCGGAATTGTTGATCGTAAAGGCCGCTGTACGCCAGGAAAGCGGACGAGAGAAGCACATCGCCGACCAAAGTGCCTATCTGTGTTTCGAAAGATCTGCTACTCTCATCCCAACGGACCCTTTCTGAAGACAAGCTGTCGAGTAACTTGACACTGCGGTCAACCTTGAACTGAACCTTTGACATTTCCGTCTTGATAGCCTGTGTTTCACTGATAAGAGCCGCGTATTCTTCCTTGTACCGTGCGATACTCTCCTCGAGGCTCTTGATCATTTCCATCATAGCGGCAGCATTCTCCTTGGTCTCCTCCGCCTTTTGCTCCAACTCCGCGACCTCATCCCTCAAAGGCCCAACTCTATCCAAGATCTCACTGTAATTGACCTGCGCCTCAACCCATTGGACTAAGGGACCGCAAGCTCTGGAAGCTCTGTTGACAATCTCGAACGTAAAGTTAGGCTTGGATAAGTACTCCGTCTGCATCTTAGCCCTCAGGCTCTTCGTCATCATCTTCTCGTTGTCGAAGCTGACGATGTTTGGGATGAAATCCTCACGACGGATGATCTGCTGGACACTCCTCCAGCTGTCTGTGCGTTGCCCAAACATTGAGCACACGGCTTCCATAGCCAATTGCACACCCTGAGGCGGGTTCGCCATGGACCTGACTTCCGTAAGCTGCTTCCTGTTGATGTTGCTAACACTCTTTTGGGCTTCAATGACGGCTGGTTCGGCCTTGGCAAGATCAGCCAGCACAATTTCCCTTCGTTCCGCGACTTCCCTCTCTTGAACCTCCAAAGCAGCTTGGACTTTAAGGGACTCAGCGCGCTTCTTCTCGGTTTCTTGTTGATCCGCCACCATGCGCTGCAGCTTCTCGTTGGCTTCCGCGCTCTTCCTCTCTAGTTGTCCCTGCTTCTCCGCTAAGCTCTTCCTGAGATCTGAGACTTTCTCG
Organism: Arthrobotrys sphaeroides; assembly: GCA_036971245.1. Classification (NCBI taxonomy): domain Eukaryota; kingdom Fungi; phylum Ascomycota; class Orbiliomycetes; order Orbiliales; family Orbiliaceae; genus Arthrobotrys; species Arthrobotrys sphaeroides. The sequence continues at coordinate 1,778,980 of JAJTTW010000003.1, forward strand.
ACAGTATCCTTAAGCTTGTCGAGACCGACATTCAAATGCCTCTGCTGTTCCTCAAGATCCTCTCGTTTCTCCTTGTAGAGCTTAACGTATTGGGCGACAAAGTCCAAAAAGTGGCGTGGGGTAAGGAAAGTCATCTTGCCCGTTTGCTTCAACAACTTCGCATTGAACTGGTGCATTGAGTGATGGATATAGACCATAGCGTTGATAACGGCCTCCCGATGCGAAGGCGGTAGGCTCAATCCTCTGTATGCAACAGGGATACTCGATGGCGCATTGTATCCTGCATGGTCGAGATCGAGTCCGTGCGTGAGTTCCGTACCAACTTGATAGAAAGCCTGATCGCTCCAATCACCAAACCAGTTGAGCACGCAACGATTGAACAGCGCAGGCGAAGTTGCTGCCTTGGACGCGAGCCCTCCCTGAGGTGGGTTCATCGTAAACACAACATGGAGATTCTTGACAATCTGCTGAGTGAACCACTTGTACAACTCTTCTTGGGAGTCAAGAAGCAGGCCTTGTTTTTGAGCACCCTCCTTGCATGCTGTCATCAGGGCTGCAAAATCGTCACCCTCGAAAAGTCCGGGAACTTCGGCGTTGGCAAGAAGAGTGTTCATTCGTTCGAGGAAACCGGAGTCAAGGACATTAGCCTCGTCCATGATAAAGCATATCTTCTCACCCTTGCAACCACAGCGTCTGAGGACATCTCGCAAGTCTTCGTCGAAATCTTCTCCAGAGTATTTTCCGTGAACCTTGATCTGGAAAACCTTGAGACCGTTCATCCAGGCGACGAAGCGGGAGAGCGTCGTCTATATATTTAAATCAGCACAAAACCCCCCGTAATTAGCAATTTCAAGTAAGGCCTACCTTTCCACTACCACTGACACCGATTAGAATCAAATGACCCTGTGGCTGTCTGAACACTCGATCGATCCTCAAAACATGCTCCAACACATCATTGAACAGAATCAACGGAACATCCACTTCTTCCTCACAGAAGGTCTTTAATCTTGCCCGAGCAAAGTCTCGAAGTTGCTCTCTATCAACAGGGACGTAGTTCTTGGACAACCAGTTCGAGAAGAGGATTGGTCCTCCGAGTGCCTTATCTTCGTCGATATTAGGGAAGCACTCCAAAGCGATCCTCTTGACTGCATCGTCAGTCCACTGTCGTTCATCCTCGGCTACCAATCTGTCCTGGAAGAGTCGGAGCGCCTCATGGGCCCAGATCCTGACCAATCCTTCGAGCGATAATGTTTCAAGCGGTTTGAGGGCTTCGTAAACACCTCTAACCCATCTCGTCAGCTCTCTGGGCGAGTACACATAATGCGGTTGGATCTTCGGCGTAAATCTCCTTTGACTCTCAAGATAGAAGGTAACCATAGCCCTGGTAAGTGCCTCCGAGTAACCTCTGAGGGTTGGAATAATCTTCAACACAGCACTGTTGAATGTTCCGTAAATTTGCATCAATGAAAGCTCTCCGGGGTAGTCGACCATGATAAGCGGGGCATGGCTCAAGAAACGGGCACCCATTGGCGTACGACCGGCATCAGTCGGCGGGTTACAGGCACCCACGAACTGAATCCTATCAAGAGTAACCCATGTTTTGTCACTCGTCTTCCAGAAACCATTCTGTTCGACCAACTGCCTCAAGAAGGAGATTGCACGCTGGGTTCCGTATTTGTCGGGAGCAGGCAAGTTGATTTCGTCGCAGAAGATAACAAGCCATCGGCCGATCTGAGTTGGAGAGAGAATAACTCCGTTCAAGGTCTTTCTGTACTCACAGTACTGCTCGAAGGTTTTGATGAGGAGATCGGGTGTCGTCGCGCTCGAAAAGTTAAGACCGACAACCTCCATATTCGGCAACTTTCTCAGGGCGCTAAACAGCGTCATAGTCTTACCGGAACCAGGAGGACCGCAAAGAAGTAGAGGCTTGTGTTCAGCGAGCCAAGAGTAGAGGACATCTTCGTGGCGAACGGTATCCAAGGTTGGAATAACCACATCGGTCTGTGTCACGGAATGAGTGTTGACCTCGACATGCGGGACTTGGTTCTGCCAGTTGATCCAGTCACCGTTGGGTAGTGCGACATCGTAATCAATAATAGAGCCGCCATCGCCCAAGGAGGGGAGCCCGATTGTGGTCCTGCCGCATATATACTCGCCAAAAGCTTGTCTATCGGTAAGAGGACAGTCACCAGTGAAACTCCACACGAGAGTAAGTAGGATCTTCTTGGAGACGAAGCTCTCAATCTGCGTGTCCTCAAGTGGAAAATCGACATGCTGCAAATTGTACTCAATGATAGTTCTGCAGGTCTTGTTGAGGAGGGAGAATAGAGTATTCAAGACTCTGGCTTCGGTGAACTCCATGATGTGGTTGTACCTACTAGCCTCCTTGAGCACGTTGGTGATAAAGCCGTCGCGCAGGAGCTGTTGTTCGAGCAGTAGCGCCATATGCTTCTGCACAGTTAACGCCTTGATGGAAGCTTGACCGGTGGTGACATTATCTTCATCAAGATCCTCGAAAGGAACTGACGATAGAGCCTTAAGATAGTGCCGCACCATCATTTCGTCGGTAACGGTGTCATTATTGAACCAGACCATACCGCAACGACTGACAGTGGCGAGTGTCGCATATTTCAAAGTTTCGACTTCGAACATAATGCGCACGTTTGGCGGAAGATTAAGACGCTCACCATTTGGCAAGGTCAACAATTTGTTATCATCCAAAACACTATTCCACTATTAGATATCCTGTCACAAACTGGAGCTAGATGGTTCTTACCTGTTCAAGTTCTCAACCCACTCCGGATCTACATCTCCATCAAAAACAATCCAATGACGTTTCGAATCCTCGCCACGCAGGTTATCGACGATCTTTCGCAAAATACTGGTGAAAAGCCCATCGGTCCACTCTCTAGTCGTCGAGTCGAGACTACCGTACAAAGCCTCCTTCGACATAACTTTGGGGTCAATGATGTGAGAGACGCCCTCCACGCCCTCAACTTGCTGCATAGCCTGCAAAAGCACCTTCCAAGCTGACGATTTACCAGACCCAGACTCTCCGACCATCATCACACCGTGGTGGATGGACTGAATCTGATATAGTTGCAAAATCTTCGTCATCCAGGTCTCAGTAACAAGCAAGTTTTGCTCCAGCGCGATCTTAGTGATAGCCTCCTCCAACTTCTTCAAGTTACCGGGAATGTATTCAATACCAGGGAATGCGGTGAGCTCGATGCCCCTCATAGTATTAACGTCCTCACGGATCAACTTTGGCGCGATGGTCTCTCTCAAACTTTGGAGGATGATCTGAGCTTCCCACTTCAACTCGTTACCGGGCTGAGCTGGCTCCGAATCTGTATCTTGGAGTCTGGCTCTCTTGAGCCCACCCGAACTAACAAGGACACTCTTTAAAGCTCTCAAACCGAAATCATAATGGGCTTGCTTCGACAGTTTCTTTGCACATTCGTCAAAGAAGGGAACCGTCTGTTTTGCCAAAGCCTTGGCTTGATTGAAACCTTGCGAGTAAAGCATGACCTCGGTAATAAGCTCTTTGTCCGGTTTGCTCATTGCGACGCTTCGGAACAGCTTCTTCAAGTTATCCGGCAAGTTCGAACGACCAGCGTATCCAGGGTTCATGGTGATAAAGATACCAGTGTTACCGTTGACCTTCAAGTTCCTCCCAACGAGCTCGATCTGTGCCTCGGGATCCTCGGTTGCGCGCTTGAGACCCTGCTGGATATTTTGAACCTGCTGACTGACTGCAGACAGGATTCTCTCCTCGAGACGATTGAACTCATCGAAACAACCCCAGGCGCCGACTTGACAAATACCCAGGAAAATCCTGCCCATGGCCTGGAAATCGAAGGTGTCGTCGCAGCAAAAAACCAGAGTGAAACGCCCAAGCTGAACACCGAGGGCCTTGACAGATTCAGTTTTACCAGTACCAGCTGGTCCGTATGGAGATCCTCCAAGTCGCTGGCAAAGTGCTTGCGTCAATGTCAAGAAGCATCGATCCGTCAATGGAGTCCTGACCAATCTCTCAGCGACACCCAGATATTCGAACCCATACTCCAAGGTAGCATTTGCCATCTTGATCTTCAATCGGGACAGGAAGTCTCCCTCAGGCTTGTACATGTATCTCATCTGCAAAAGCCAGATGTAATGTTGAGGAGTGGTAACCTTGTTTTCTTCAAGACGGTGGATGCAGTCCCGTTGGTGGACAAATTCTGTAATCATGTGCTCGCACTTCTTCCTCATGATCGGACTAAGATCGCCAAGTACCGTTGTAGCCAGGAGATTCAGGACCTTGACTTCCTGAGCGTGAAGCTTAGGCAGTTCTTCGCCTCCGTTGATAAGACATTGCTCGACGGACATGGTCCAGACGACTTGGGTGGCCAAAACCACGATCTGGGCTGGATATTTTTCGATATATTCTTTGAAGGCCTCGATGTCCAGGTCGTTATTCTCAAACATTGGGTTGAATTCCGCGACTGCCTCGGCCAAGAGCTCTGCAAGAGTAGATTTCATGTTGCTCTCGAGGGCCATAAGCCAATCGTTGATCTTTGGCATCTTAATCAGCGAAATTGGTTTCTTCAACCTGACTTCCTCACCTTCCTTAGATGTGAATCCAAAGATGGTAGAGTCCTCGTCCAGTAAGAGCCCAGACAATCCAGCAAACATCTTCTTGAAGTGCTTGGCAATACGGTGGGTATCGTTACTATTACCAATAATTTCGAGCAGATCCTCGTCACCAACGAAGTAGAATCTCGGGAAGGAAACACGTTCTCGTTCGAGGTACTCTCCCAGTGCCTTCTGAATCTTGTTGAGCAACTCCGCCAAACGCTCAAGACTCTTCTGGACGCCGGAGATATTCAGAACATCGAGGACGTACGGGCTCTTGTAAACCTTCTTCATGACTGCGAAGAACTCTGAGTTGATATTCTGGAATCGGGAGCTTTCGATCGGAAGCAGGTGTTTGATGTCGGCATTGCCGGTGAAGACTCCCTCAAGATAAACCCACTGTCTCTGAACATCGATCCAAACATCGAAGAGAACATGGACTCTGTTGAGTTTGTCCTCCCAACTGCTTGCTTCCTCTTCGAATTCTTTGTAGTATGGGGAGTGCCTCATTGCTTGCAGGGAATTGAGATTTTCGCTACACTTCGCGAACAAGTCATCCCATCCGCGGATCAAGCGACACTTGTTCTGGTAGTTCACCAAGTCCAGCACATAGCTTGTCCAGGTTTCCCTGACTTGTTTGACGAACTCCTCGAGAGCCATCTCACCCTGAGCCTGGGCAATGATGTCTCGGATGATGACCTCAGACGCCTTGAGGTTAAGGTCCCAAACTTGTCCAAGGTTGAGACTAGTTAGGTAGATGCGCTGGTTTGGCTTCAGAGCCTTGAAGATCTTGGCCCAATGCCTCTCTCTGACAGCCTCACTCTTCAGCTCCGAAAGTAGGGGGTTGACCGAGACGAGCGTCTTCAGTACATTCTGTATATGTTCAAAAGCAGCGTACTGGCGCATACGACTGGGCATCTCTCGGGTCATGCCAATGAGACCGTCGAGACCTTGACGAATCTTTCGTGGAACCACAGACGTCCAGACAGTATCACGGAGATCGTTGAGGCTCTTCCAGATGGTTGACAAGGCGGACCAAACGGACTTGAAGTCTTGCACTTCCTCAAGAATGGACGCCAGAATGTTGTCCGGTCCAGCGGGTAGGTCCAAAGCTTCTTTAGCCTTGGCCACCATCTCAGACTCTGATTTGAGTTGATTGAGGCTAGCCTCGAAGGTGCTTAATGTTTTAGAGGCATATTCAGGAGCAATAGTACCAGACACGGGCTTCTCATCATTCCACTCCTGAACGACGGCGGTAATTTTGTCTGTGACAACCCTATCCTCGGCAATAATCTTGGCTTTGAGGGCGTCAGTCTGGTCTTGAACAATCTTGCTCTTTCGTGCCAAAATCTCGTTAAGGGCTTGCCACTCTCCATCGATCTGCTCCACAAATAGCCAATCATTAGGGAACTGGTATCTTTGTCTGCTCAAGGTAGTCTGGCCCTGTCTAAAGGTCTCCATTTCGGGTCCCCAAGCCTTCACCTTCTTCTTGCACTGTTGGACGATTGTAATGAAGGTGACAGCCTGTGCGGTGGAGGAAGCTTCCAGGCTCTGGGACTCGAGATCTCGGCGGGCCTTCTCAATCTCGGCGTGAACGTCGCGCATACGAACACCAAGCTTGCCGGCAAACTTCATAAGAATCTCGTGCTGCCATGAGTCGTATTTGGCGTTGACACGGGTTTGGACTTGTTCATAGTCTATTGTAATGTGACCGAAGACCTGGCTAACATCAGAGGTATCGAAAGTCGACCGGGTCTTGCGGATTTCTTGGAGCAAATGAAGCCATTTTGAAAGGTTCGTGCCGAGAACATCGTACACCTGTTCGGCTTGAAGATCCCACAAACTCTGGAATTGAAGCCATTTATCGACATAGGTGCTGACTTCGGTAATCTTCTTCTCAACAGCGTTGTACGCTTTTGAAAGCATCTCAGGGAAATGGCTGGGCTATTGAACTTGTTAGTAAATCTACACATAGAAGTAATCCTAGAAAGAGAGCATACAAGTTCGGCAAAGTTATCTTCAACCTCGCGTTCAGAGATGTGAACCGTCATTTCATATCTCGAAGCTTTAACCTTGTGCAGGTTGCAAGCAATACCTAATCAACGAGTTAACAGATACACACATATAAGGAACTCCAAAAGATTAACTTACCAAGCCACAAATGTAGCTGCTTATACCACTGTGCTCTGGCGTACTCCATTGGAGGATCCAGGTAAATTACTTGGTTCTTGATGCTGATCTCGTGAACTAGGCGCTTCATGACCGGCTTGTACATGGCAGATTTCTCGTCCTTCTTTTCACTCTCAGAGTCGGCAGTGTCAGGCCGCCGTTTGCTTTGCTGCGCGGCCTCTTCCTCCGCAAGAGTTCCGTCGAAGACAGCGATCCATGTATTCGTTGCCTCCTCAAGTCGGCTTAGGAGGATGGCCTGAACTTGAATATTTAGATCTCCAACCCATTGCGGGAGGTTAACAAAGTTTTCCAAGTTTAATTGGTCGACAGCGGTTTGAATAACCTCGAGGCGAGCCCGTAGTGAGTCAGTATCATAAGGGCAAGACTTAAGCTCCGTCAACGCCTTTCTAATATTGTCATATATGGTACTCAAGGTTTGCGTTTTGATCTGGAGCATATTGACAGCGGCGGCCATTTCCCTGACGAATTGAACATGACGGGATTCCCGACCGGCGAGCGACGAACCACCTTCCATGTTGCCATTTGGGAGATAAGACACGACGTTGCGCATGTGAAGATCGTAGCTGTGGACAAAGCTTTCCCATTTAAGTGGTATTCCTTTTGCAATCAGAACGTGCACTTCGTTTTGGTATCCAGAAAGGAGAGTAGAGACGTCGCTCATATCCAAGATAACTTTGTTAGTCTGGGCGAGGGTACGGACAGATTCCATCAATGAGACGGCGTATGGGTAAACCCGTTTAGCTTCTTTCGAGACATTATTGATGGCATGCGGAACAGTATACTTGAGATTGACGAGGTTTCTGACTTCCTTGAAAAGAGCGATGACTTGAGGGTCAAAGTTGACAAGTAGCTCGAGTTGGTTACCGAGAGCACGGTTCCTGTTGATATTGAATAGGCGACCGGAAATCGAAACATTCCGACGTTGGACATCTGCAAGCCAGGCTTCGTAGATGGGGCGAGTCTCCAGCTTGGTCTTAAAGGAATTGCTCTCGCTAAATAGCTTTTGACCCTCAGCGTAATCCTGCCAACCTTTACCAAGGATGTCCTCGATACGTTTCAGGTACGCATTGAGTTGGCGTTCTATCTGTCTTGCCCAGATAATGGCTCCTGCAATAGGCGGGAGATCGTGCATTTGGGCCATTGCATGTGCTTCGCTGTGCCCGTACTGCTGCTTGAATCTCTCATGCAAAGCTGCGATATCCGCCTTGACATTATCGATCAACTGGGTCTGATACTCCTGGATAGCCCCGCGGATCTTCGGTCTCACGAACAAAGCATTAAACTTGGAGAAGACGCGAAACATCTCATTGGCGTTCTTCGCTGTGGCCAATCGATCCCTCAACCGTGCTATGATCGAGTTCTCGACTCGAGATGTGCGTTCATTGTACGCGTTCTCAGCAGAGATCCAGATGTCCGTACCCTCCAGAGTCACATCAAGGACATCAACATCCTTGAGGACTGCATATGCCGAAGCAACTTCCTCCACGGCATCGACGTCGCCAATTTCTTCGATCGCAGAGTGACCGCCGAGCTCGCCACGAGCGTCAACGTCATTGCCGGGGCCAAGAACATTTTGAATAGTTCGCTGTAGCTGTTCATGGCCGTGCCTGAAGGCTCGAACGTACATAAGACGCTCTTGGGTCTTGCTATGTCGTTTTGTGACCTTGATGGGGATAAACTTTTCAGCTCGTTTTCTGGTCACCTCACGAGCCGTATTAGTGAATTCTTTCACGTTTTCATCCCAGGTGTTGAAGATGCTATCGGCAACACTCATCAGGGCTTCAAAATCTTTGTATTCCATATGCATCAGTCTCCTCCCCGACAATAGTTCGTGCAGTCGGTCGTCGAGGTCTCCGGAGATAGCTTCGACAAGAGGCAAAGCTCTCCTAATAGGATAGCTAGTGATTCTCAGCTTTTTGTTGACATGGCCAAAGATTTTGACGAGGGCTTCCTGAACCTTGCCAAGTGATGTTGCGGACAAAAGTTCGTCCAACGGGAAATCACGCATCAGTTGATTGTATTTCTGTACAGTATCAGAAGCTTCTTTCAACCCGGTATCCGCAATGAACGAGACTGTGGCATGGAAACGTTTGCCATGTCTCAGGATCTCTAGAGTCAAGAGGACGCCTTCGCTTCGGAGCTGCTCTTCAATACCCTCCAGGGCGGATTCCATGTTAAGCCAGAAGTTAATCTCCTGTGTGGCGCTACCGGAGTCGGCGTCTCTCTGCATTTTGGTAATGGTTTGAATCGACTTGATCCAAGAATTTGCCGTCGACTGCAGTTGGTTGAGAAACATGGTATCATTGACAATGGCAGAAGGAATCAGATCCAGAGAAGGCTTTTGGCCCTTAGATGCCGCTTCCTCGATGGCAGCCTGGACAGTCGGATGCATGACAAGTGCAAGCTCTGGAATTTCAATGTTCTGTTGGAGATGAAGGAACGCGAGCTCGAGCTCAGCCATCTTCTTCTTAGCGGCGGGTATGCCGGACTTCGATTCATTGTCGGCGTATCGACCAGCCGCTTGAGTCGAGCTCTTCCCACTTTGCGTCTGAGTCGCCTTGATATAGGCATCAAAATACGGCACCAGGGCATGGTGCATAAGAGAGTGTAATATCTCATAGGGTGAGTTTCCGGGGAGGTTGGTTATTTGGAGTTGGCTGGCAAGAGGTATCGTAGCTTCGAGGGCGGCAGGACGCTTGATCAAAGCTACAGTTGCCACAGTAAACGGAGACGTAGAGAGTTCAGATGAGATAGAGTATTTGTATTGAGGGGGGGTGGGGCCTGCAGGCACCGGATACTATTAGAGCGACTTTATCTTATCAGTGTCAAAGGATTATGGGACCGTATAAATCCTACCGTCGATTGAATCCGTCGATGTATCTCCGGCGGATTCCACCATCTCTTTACAGATATACAACGCCGTGGGCCCTTCACCACCGAACCTCGTGCAGCGAAGCAATGTATCTGAATAGTGGGACTTGCTCAACATGTTACTGGAACCTTCGAGCTCTCGCTTCGAAGCACCCAGCGTAATATCGACGATATTAACGATGTGATCGAGCAGGTTGACCGGATTAACGTTGGAGGTCGCGGCCGTGGGATTCGGTGCCCCTGGTGAGGGGGACCGTCTCTCGCTCGACCGTGGGACGAGGGTATCCATGACGGATAAGGACGGTAAACGGAGATTTGTGGAAGTTGAAAGGAGAAGAGAGTATTATCGAAGGTCTAAAATGTCTATGATCTAGATTGTGAGTAGTATCGGTATCATCCGAGATAATTTTTTGGCAGTTGTGGTCAGTTCGTGACAGTGTAGTAGTTTATTGTTTATCGAAGAGGTAAATGATATCCCTATCGTCGGAAAGAGAACACCAAGCCCCAACCAATAAGCAAAAAAAGCTCTTTGGAGCTCCAGACGGAGAATATTCGAAGGTCGGATATCTTGTAAATCGAAGGGAACGGATGCCGAACCTGCAATGGTCCGGCAGAGATGGTTATGAAGTGGTGATGTCCCCAACCAGAAAGAGTAATTGGACGTGGTGGCAGTTGAAGTGAAGGGGAGGAGAACGTCGCGTCGACCAGCAGTTGTGCCCAAAAGAGGTGCACAGGCGAGAGAGCTTCGGCAGGTCAGGTCAGACCCAAGCTCCACTCCAACGGGCCGGCTTCTGCCCCGGGCGGCTGCCCCAACCGATGAAATGGCGCCGTTGGGTACCCGGTGTGGTGCCGGGCGCCCCCGAAGACTCTCGAATCGGCCCGGTCGGTCGGGGCTAACAGGCCAACTTCCGACCAGTTGTCTACAGCGGGCTCTGAGCTACACACAACACCCAACAGACCAGCAGTTGCCCGGACGCGGGAAGACACTCAACAAGGGACCCCATCTGAAGGATATCGCTCGAGGCCATCCGGATCCATATCAAGACGTGGCTTCTTCAGCATTTTATTACTCATTCCCTTCACCCTGGGACGGCATCACCAGACCTTGATTGTGGATTCCTAATTTCACACTCTAAAAGCCCAAAGCTGCCAGGCTGTCTCGTTATACAAGGATTCGCCATATAAAGCCTCATCCCAGTCCAGCTTCAGCGACACTTCAATACGCAATTCATAATTTCACCTTACGAGTGGTAGTGGAGGTTAATTATCCACCCGTTCAAGTTCATCATGGAAGAAGGCGATGCCCCTCCATCGTCTGCTCGCCTATCACAGGACTCCGAAAATGCAGCGGCTCCCGTGCCTGCCACTCCAGTTTCGGCATCCGCAGATGGCACCGAATCCATAAACCTCGACCTCGCGCACTCGTTCTACGGAAATCCACGTGCATCTGTTCAGGTCGCCGTCGACCCTGTGGCTCTCATCACCAATGAGTGCATTACAGTTACGTCGGCCATGCGCAAGAACGCGCGATGGGCACAGAGTTCGGTCGCCGCGATCTTGGGTGGTGGTGGGGGTGACTCCGGGCTCAACAGCCCGACTCTTTCGATCCCTGGTGGTGCATCCACCCCACGAGGGTCATTGGGGAGATCAGCTAGCAGAAGGGCCGCTTCTACCGATAGCCGATTAGAACCAGAGAAGGTTACCGAGAGCCAAGAGGAGAGCAGGAGTTCTACTCCCGTTGACGGTACATTGGCCGGCAGGTGGGGTCTGAGAGGGAAGCGTGGGAAGAGCATTCAGGTCCGTTCGACATTAAGATAGGTGAAACGAATAGAGGGTACTAAGAATTTGGAACAGGACAACCCACTGATTGCAGCCTTCTCGAAACTAAGAAGGGATTTGCTTTCTTGCAAAGGTAATTGGCAAAGTTGAATACATATAGATAGCCATAGTATCTAACTGATTCCAGATATTCGAACATTCGATACGCCCTCACTACTACACCCTTTCCTTCAGGTTGTTCGGTCATCCTCAACATCGGGGCCCATCACCTCCCTAGCCCTAATAGCGATTACCAAGTTCTTCTCATACAATCTCATAACGCCGGCTTCACTTCGTCTACCGCTAGCCATGCAACTTCTATCATCGGCAATTACTCACTGTCGTTTCGAGGCTTCAGACTCTTCCCAAGACGAGGTCGTACTCTTGAGGATATTGAGGCTGATGGAGGTTATGATGTATGGGCCCGGCTCCGGCGTCTTAGGGGATGAGAGTGTGTGTGAAATGATGGAAACAGCGTTAAGCATATGTTGCCAGATGAGATTATCAGAGGTCTTGCGACGGTCTGCTGAGATGAGCATGGTGACGATGTGCCAGGTGGTTTTTGAAAAGCTGAAACACCTAGAAATTGAGGTAGACGCTCCCGGCGAGAAGGCCGAAGAAAACGCAGAGCCAAACGAAAATCTCAAGGTTGAACCCTCAGTCAACGGAGAAACAGCGGCTGCGACGTTGAATAATGTTCGACCCTCTGCAGAGTTGGATCCGGAGGACTCGGCACAGAATGCGGATAACCAAGTCAAGCCATACTCTCTACCTTCAATTCGGGAACTGTTCAGGGTCTTGGTCTCCTTGCTCGATCCGCACAACAAACAACATACGGATACCCTCCGTGTGATGGCTATGAGAATCCTTGATGTTGCCTTTGAAGTTTCTGGCTCCGCAATTACAAAGCATCCGAGCCTAGCGACCTTAGCTCAGGATGATTTGTGCCGATACCTCTTCCAACTGGTCCGTTCGGATACCATGCCAATCCTCCAAGAGTCTCTAAGAGTAACAGGCACGCTCCTCGCGACCTCCCGTTCCGGCCTGAAACTCCAGCAAGAACTCTTCTTAGCCTATGTTGTAGCATGTCTCCACCCGAAGGTCGAAATACCCCGAGAAATCGGAATTGACCCCATCCTTTATGAAGGTGTTCCCCAAGCGCCAAAGCTGGTGAAGCCGTCGGATCTACCGCCTTCGCAACCAGGAAACGGTAGGAATACCCCGGTGGCCGTTGGAGAGCGACGGAGATTAGGTCTTGAAGGTGGTTCGCGGCGGCCGGATGCGAGAGAGGCGATGGTAGAGTGCATTGGCGCGCTTGCGAGGATACCTAGCTTTATGGTAGAACTCTATGTCAATTACGACTGTGATATTGATCGAACAGATCTTTGCGAGGACGTTATCGGGTTTCTTTCACGGGTACGTATTCAAGCACTCTACCGCAAACTAGCTACTGACAGGGTCCCCATAGAATGCATTCCCAGATTCAGCAACTTGGAGCACAACCAATGTGCCTCCGTTGTGCCTAGATGCCCTTCTTGGATATGTGCAGTACATATCCGACCGGCTCGAGGATGATGGCATCTCGGAAGGTTACCCAGACCCACAACTTTTGCGACAACAAAGGGAGAAGAAGCAATTAGTCATCACCGGAACTTCGAAATTCAACGACTCCCCTAAGAAGGGTATCGCGTTCCTCGTTCAGAATGGCATCATAAGCGATGTTGATGACCACGCTTCGATAGCTAAATTCCTGAAAGGAACATCAAGAGTATCGAAGAAGCAGCTTGGTGAATACCTTACAAAGAAAGACAACGGCCGTCTGCTAGATGCATTCCTAGATCTATTTGAATATAAAGGAAAGAGGCTGGATGAGGCTCTGAGAGAACTGCTTGGGTCGTTCAGATTGCCTGGAGAATCACCACTTATCGAGCGACTTGTCACAATCTTCTCAGAAAAATACCACGAGCAGTCGCATACACAAGATATCGACAATAAAGACGCTGTCTTTGTGCTGACGTATGCAATTATCATGTTGAACACCGATCAGCATAATCCAACCGTCAAGGTATGTGTGGGCGACCTAGCTTAGTCCACTACTACGTCGATATTAACAGGATTTCTAGACTCGAATGGCCATAACGGATTTTACTAAGAATCTCAGAGGTGTCAATGGCGGTAAAGACTTCGCTCCAGAGTTCCTAGAGTCGATATTTGAAACCATCAGAACCAACGAGATTATCCTGCCGGAAGAGCACGACAATCAGCATGCATTCGATTACGCCTGGAAGGAACTGCTCATGAAGACTCAGGATGCAGGTGACCTCGTCCTCTGTGACACCAACATATTTGACGCGCCAATGTTCGCATCGACTTGGAAGCCTATCGTGGCAACTCTATCTTATGTGTTCATGTCCGCCACTGATGATGCCGTATTCACAAGAGTGATTACCGGCTTCGACCAGATCGCAAAGATCGCGGCAAAATACGAACTTCACGATTGCTTCGACCGTGTGATTCGATGCCTGAGTTTGATAAGCACACTCGCGACTGAGTCTCCACCTAGCACGAAGCTGAACACCGAGGTGCAAGTCAACGACAATAGCGTTATGGTTAGTGAGATGGCAGTGAGGTTCGGTCGCGACTTCAAGGCTCAGTTAGCCACTGTAGTCCTGTTCCGAATCATCACCGGCAAGGAAGTCGCCATCCGAGAAGGGTGGAATCAGGTGGTCCGGATATGGCTCAACCTATTCGTTAACTCTCTGATACCGCCATTTTTCTTACCGGATCAAAACTCCCTAGATCTTCCACCGATACCGCTGAGAAACCCTTCACATGTCATCGAAAGGAGAAATGTTTCGAAAGAATCGGGCTTGTTCTCGACACTATCAAACTACCTTTCGAGCTATGCAGCGGATGACCCACCGGAGCCGTCAGACGAGGAGTTGGAGAGCACTCTTTGCACTGTCGATTGTGTCAATTCGTGCTACCTTGGTGACATATTCTCCAATATAGTGTAAGAACTACTAATATCTACCCATCTTAAACCTATACTAACAAGCTGCCTTAGAAATATGGATGAAGCATCTACCGCCTCTCTGATGAAAGCCCTCCTCAACCAGCTCCAAGAGGAGAGTTCGCCTGTAGTTATCATCAAGCACGAACTACCTGTCATACCACAAACCGGACAGGCTCCACCGGAAAGGAAGGACCAGATATACGATCCTGCGGTGCTCTACGTAACGGAACTAGCAACGTGCTTGGCTTTGAGAACTCCGGAAGCCGTACAAAAATTCGGCCCAGACGTCGCAGTTTCCCTGCAAAACATCGTCCGCGGTGCAAAACAAGCACATCCACTTGTCGTCGCCCGCTGCATATACTATCTCCTCGCTGTGCTTAAAGCCGGATACGAATATGAATTCATCCGGGCACCCCTTATCCTACATGCGATTGCCACTTTGGAGAAACCCCTGCTCGACAAATGCTCTGGACCCATCGTCAAGGGTATCCGTAGCTGTATCGACTCTACAACCCCTCTTAAGTCGGAAATCATAAGCTCGCCGGATTTCTGGTCGCTGTTACGATTGTTGGCCACTAATGCTGAGGTTTCGGCTGATGTTTTCAATATTCTCGATTTCGTAGCGATCCAGAATCCATTGAATGTCACAGCAGATAACTACGTTGCCGTTGTGACGGTTCTAAACGATTTTGCGACAGCGGGAAGTATTGGCGCCAAATTCGAGCAAATACAGGATCGAATGAAGAAAGCCAAAATCACGAAAGTAGCGGAAAGGCCGTATGTCTCCCCTGATTCCCTAAATTCACCCGAGATATGAGTGATAACTAATTTTTCTAACCAGTGACGCCGACATCGTAACCCGCGGCACCAAAGCCGCCCTCGGAATCTACAACCTCACCACCCGCGTCCCGGCACTAATCACCAAATCCCACCTCGAACAAACCGAAGCCTGGTCCACCTACTGGTCTCCCATCTTCCAAGCCCTTTCGACGCAATGTATCAACCCATGCCGCGAAATCCGGCACAACGCCTTCAGCAGTCTTCAACGCGCCCTGCTTTCCCCGGAACTAGCTAGCAAAGACCACAAAGAATGGACGGGGATATTCGGAGACGTGATGTTCCCGCTTATCACTATGCTGCTGAAACCCGAGGTTTATCAGAGCGATCCGAGGGGTATGAGTGAGACGAGAGTTCAGGCTGCGACGTTGCTTTGTAAGATATTTTTGCATTATTTGGTGCTGTTGAGTGAGTGGGATGGTATGCTGGGGCTTTGGTTGAGGATTTTGGACATCATGGACCGGTTGATGAATAGTGGCCAGAGTGACCATCTAGTAGGTTTCCTCATCGTTTAGCCACAGGGGCCTTGGTAACATTACTAATCAATACCATCTAAACAGGAAGAAGCAGTCCCCGAATCTCTCAAGAACGTCCTTCTCGTCATGTCAAACAGCGGATTCCTAGTAGCACCCGCGCAACAGGAGGCAGGTAAAGAGAAGCAAAAGGAGCTATGGAATCAAACCTGGAAACGACTTGAACGGTTCCTACCGGACTTGTATAGGGAGCTATATCCCGAAGCCGTCAACAAGTCGGAAAATTAGAAAATTCCCGCTGCCGCTCATATCGACCAAAAACAGGCAGCGTTTTTGCAGGATTGTAGTTGAAGTGGCTTTTTTTCACTTGGATTACTAGATACTTTGGAGAATAGCGATTGTACTATGTAGAGATTCTAATGGAGTTGGAATTTACCAGGTAGCCATTGCTAGAGCTGTTTTGATTAAGAAGCAATATTTTGGACATAGGATACAAGTCCTGACCCAGGGACCGACTTATGTACTGTTGAAAAAGGGATTTCAGGCTGGAAACAGAAAAGGAAACGATCATATAATACCAGCGCCGCTATTTACTAAATAACGACGAACCACTATAAAATGTACAAAAGCCGTTGACGAGCGAGAAGAGAAATCATGATAGTAGAAAACAGCTAGTTAGACCAGGCCGGTGCCGTGTCCAGTCCGGAGAAGACGCGAAAATGCCACTTTTTTCGTTTCAAAGCGTAGAGCCGAAAGGTTAACAGAAAGAGTTAAAACATTGGTAGGAAGTGCAGTACAGAAAAGAAAAGACGACGCCTGTGCCCTCCAACGAAAAGAGAATAAAAAATCTATGAGAAAAAAAGAGTAATAATAAAAATTTGTACAATCAAGAATTTGTTGTTTTCGAAGATGTAGTACCCGAGCCACTATAATATATCTCGTTCTTGGTTTCGATCCTACCCGCCAGTATCGTATAACATCGAGGTTGCTAGGCCGCACAACCGAAGTTCAAAGCCGCGGTTTTATGCAAATTGTGCCTCCTTCTTAACCGGTTCGACAGGTAATTTATTTTGCTTTACCCGGCCGTTTTCGTGACCCTGCGCAGCATTTTAGCACTATGAGCAATGAAAGTCGGGGGACTAAATCAGACTCACCACAACTTGACCTTTCTTCTCCTCTTCTTCGGTCGTAACGACACCGACGCCAGGTTCGTCGACGTGTGCAATAGGACCCTCCCGACTACCCCGTAAATCTTGATCAGGTGTCTTGCCTGAATCTTTGTCGGCACCTCGTGCGGGCATAGCGCCCTTCTCGACTTCTTTCGCTCTCAAGGCCGCGTCGATAATCTCTTTTTGATCTTTATCCCAGGTGGCTTTATCTTTCTTGACATCCCAACCTTCCTCTAATCTAGTCTTTTGCTCCGCTTTCTCTTTCTCTTCTTTCTCGTGCGCCAGCCTTTGCTCGTCCATTTCTTTCATATGCTTGAGGTCGTCGAGTGACGGTTCGTAAAGATGCCAAATGGTATAGTGAGGCAACCCGATAACGGTGAATTTCATACGACGGCACATCTACCAACCAATAAAAATTATTAACCAGTAGTTTAAGAAACCCGACCAAAAGTGACAGACATACCTTTCCAAACCCTTCAGTCTCGGCGTGCTTCTCAAAGCTGAACGCGGGGAAATGTGCGCCTGCCCGGAATACCAACGCTTTGGCTAAAATGCTAACACCCCCAACACCATCGAGCTCCATCTCCACATCCGGATCACCCCTAGGGTCCCGCAGATACGCCAAGTGGGGCCTCCAAGTTGCGTACTCAGCGTATCCCTCCACAATAACGTCATCTTCGCCGAGTTTCGCAGCGAGCTCTAAGCCAGTCTCAGATTCTTGCCAAGAGTTTAGGTCGTAGGGTTGTTCATTTCCAAGCCAGTCAGGAAGAGGTCGCCATACATCTTGAGTTCTAACGTTAACATCTACACTGCGAAATCAACGGATAGCTTGCTAGCGTCAACTTACTAGGGACGATCACATGCTTGTTATGCCTCATCAAATCCTCCAAAATTGATGTCGGAGCAGTCTCAACGTCGGCGTCCCTCCAGTAGACCCAGCTATGGTGCGGTTTCAAAGTAGCGTTCAACAACCAGTTCCTGGCGCGTGCCATCAACTTCCTTCGAGGTCCCTGGGCGGCGAATCCGTGTCTGTTACTGAAATCCTGCCCAATTGCAGCTCCAAAGTCCTTTTCAATGATCGTCGTCTCGCCAAACCACTGATTGTGATCGGGGTCGCTCTGTTGCTCCTTCAAAAGCTTGTTCAAAAGGCCCATAGTATCGTCCTTCGAATCCGAGACCAGGAATGCAAGGTCGATGAGATGGTGAGGGTACGTTAGGTTCCGGAGGTGACTGAAGAACATCGGCAGGTGAGCCTCGGCATCACGAAGGGGCGAGAGGAACAGTATCCTCTCGCCTCTTTGCCATCCGGTGGCACTCCCTTGGTACAGCGAAAGATCATGATATTCGACCCCAGGAATGTCTTTGTACAGCGTATATCCCAATCCAACAGCCGAGAATATTGTGAACCGTAACGATGGCGAAACAAGCATAGAGAATCCGAAGATGACGAGGAATATAACGCCGAGCTTCAGTAATAAACGCCGGCGGGCGTATGCCGACTTTCGATATTTGGGATGGAACTTGGAACTACATTGCGTTCAAACCAAAGTAGATTGGTTAGCAGGGATCTTTGGCCATGTTTTCCAGCAAGCGAACAGATGAGGCAGGATGCGTACTCATGAGGCGACATCGCCCACGATTCGTCCTTGTAATAGCTCGCATGGCCATTTGTGTACCCATTCGAGTAGCCATTTGAGTAATGAGAGTGGGAATGCCGGCTTGTGGGTAGCGACATTGTGGACGGAAGGGCGATGGAGCCCCCGAAAGAGCTTCTGGGGATGTAGGGGAACCAGAGGAGCGTTTGAAGCCTCCAATCCCCGTGGAAAGCCTAGTTAAAGGCTGTACGTGAAGCTCCACCAGTGTTCTTCGAGAGGATGAAGGCCCAAGCAGGATATCGAGATAGCGTCCGTGTAAGTGAAGAGACAGATGGAGTCGTCGATGGGCGGCGGAGAGTGCGAAAGAAATGAGCGTGTTGTGTGTTGAAGCTGTCGTCGTAACTTGAGACCTTTCAGACCACCTAACAAATTCAGCCGTCTGAATGTCACCGAGCAAGCCCTTCCAAAACCGCACTCAACAGTATCGCAAGGCAGGAAAATAATAAGGTAAACCGTGTCGAGATGCTAATCGAAATGTTGGCGCCCCTTCCACAGGTCTGGAGGTTGATTGTCTTTTCCTTCGTTCCTGAATTGCTTATTTTACTACTGTTGCATCGGGCTTCAAACGAGAGTTAAGATTAGTCGAGGACCTGCCCTCGCACACAGATTTAAGTTGAAACAGACTGTCAACGAAGGATGGGAAAGAAGAAAGAATGCAATGGCCAATTCCTTCCTTCGAAAGGGGGCATGATGCCAATGTCGCTGATTTAATACCAGACGAGGCAGCGTATCCGACGTAAACCTGGAGATCTTGCGCCGATGTGTATGGTGCGTGTCCGCCGGGGATTACGAAACAAGCAAGAAGGTTACAGAAGTAGGGGACATTTTTTTTCTACCATCCTTGGCTGTTGCTATTTGCAGGCATTCGAGAAAGCTTGTCGAGGTGAACGCAGCCATTCGCTTCGCGGTTTAAGTTAGTGCAGTCTTAGTTCATTACCAGCTATTCGAATGGAAAGGCTTCGAGCTTCGAACATTCGACGGCCTGCCGTTTACACTGCCAAGTTCGCGGCCCTGCTCTTTGCATGTGCGGCATCAGCATCGCTCCACCATGACGCAAGGCGAAGCCGATGTGTCAGGCCGAAACGATAATGCTGACAACTTACCCGCACAGCGGGAAGCTTGGCCTAAAAATACCCACCCAGCAAATGAAATCGATGGCGACAAGTCGAACCCTTTTAGCTTTTGTTCAAGATAGGTGCATCGTATACACGCGTCGACACAGAAAATCCAAGCACATGCGCAAGCCACTTCATCCAGCGTTAAAGGCAGCCTAAGAACCCGAATATATCGATATATAAGTATCGAAACCCCATGTCAATTCCAGCGGAACCCGGCCGACAGACGACTAACGCGGAGTTATTCACCGCCCGCGACACGAAAATGCTCGTTAACGAAGGTTCGGTAAATGCTAAAACCAGGCGATCGCTTTTGGGAGTGGCCAGCACGTGGAACGTCTGTGGATTCCTTAATTCTGAACCCGTGAAATCTCAACCACGGTACTAAGCTTCGCCCTTGAACGACCTTGCACTCAAAGTACAAATAGATTAAATGACCCGGTAGGGATGAGGTGCTAACGTGTATGCTAGCTATTTATTAGTTGAAGATGTAGAATTAACCCGCGGGACCGGGGACGACTCCATACGTCATATCCAATCGGCAGTAAAGAATGGGTATCTCGCTACCGAAACATATATATATTTGGGTTAAACTGTACATGTCATATATGCATAACAAGACCTGTTTATAATCCAGTCAATTTGACTGAGTATGCGCAGCATCGTCTCCCGCATTTAATGTATAATTCCATAATTCGGACTATCTATATCACTTGCACGTTCATGGAATGGTAGACAGTATACCATAGTTCGCAGTGCCACAATGGCCCCAAGCTTATATCATAGAATCGGATCTAAATATTTGCAACTCCTAAATCTTCTTCTTTGTGTGGGATCACCATTGACACGGCACGGCGCCAACGTCGCACAGAAGTCATCCATTTCCTGTGTTGCCGTGTGTTATTTTACATCAGGAACTCCGCGATTGCGAAACTGCTCCTTTCGAGCTTTCGATTTCATTGTCTGATCAGCCAGAATTGGAAAACATACCTAGGTATTGACACAAGAACATGGGCATTGCATTGCACAGCGGCTGGATTTGACTCTGTATTATATCATGTAAGTACTTACCTAAGTAGGTATATTGCCCGCATTTGCCTTCGAAGGCAACCCTCGGAAAGGTGGACTTATATTTTCCTACCATTGCATTAATTGAGTTCAAGTTCAAGCTTTACTGCACTCTGGGTCGGCAGGGTCCTCAGCAGGGCCCTCAGCAGCCCAGAGCTCTTCTTGGTGCCAGCTCCGGAGATCGAAGATTTCGGTCCGGAACTCTCTTCCAAAAACCCCACAATATTATACTAAATATAAATATACCAGTCCTTATCGGCAGGCCTGTACTATCGACGGTACCAACACGGCTGAAACTAAGGGTGAGTGCCTAAATTCCTGCATTTGCACGCTCACCGCCATTACCGGTGGCAAGGAAACCCTCAAATGCCAACGTTGGCCAACTGTCTACAAGAAATCTAGACTCGAGGGTCTCGCATCGAGACATTCAGGTTTTGATTTTCTCGAGTGCTTTATCCTTATTCCAGACCCCACCCGCACTGTTTTCTGTATCCCTCCGTTGCCATGATAAATCACAAGCATCCTGAAGAGACTTGGGTGGACGTACCCTATCAATAGGCACCTCCAAAGCAAGGAGGTTATCCAGAATTTCTAGCCACCCATAATCTGATATCAACACCGTGCCGAATATGTGATTCATCCAGCTAGGCCCATGTCGAGATCATGTAAATGTGGATCAGCTGTCTCGATCCTAGATCTATAGAGCTTATCGATTGCAGGTGTCGTCAAAAGAGGTCCCTCAATTGATGAATTGATATGTTGACAATTGACTAATTATAAACGTGGACCGAATTATCATCTGCCACTTCGCCCATGCCACCAACCGTTTAGCCGTGGACGTCGAAGTTCTTAAAACAAAGCAATATGTGTAGATCCTGTCCAGCTGCACCAGACCCTACGGCTGACGGCTGTATGTCTGACTGTGTAGGTATTCGGAGCCTGTATTTAACATTGTTAAGACGATTGTGGTGTGATACTGCAATGCATTGAAGCCGCGGGACGCTCAAAAAAGTGGCAAGTCTTGGGAGGTTTCTTGGTGGGCATGATGCAGAGGACTAGTCCCTGTGATATATATCTACACCTTCAACCACCAACAAACGCCACGATCCTCGGTACACTTCTGCGGACAGGGTCTTACGTATACGCAATCAAACAACGGATATACGGCGCAGGGCTCAAGTCCTGGTATCAGTATACTGAACTCATGATGAAACCAATATTTTAAAATTAAGATGCGTAACCGCACAGCTGCTCGATGGCGACTTCAACACTGCAGCGTCTGACATCCACGGCCGGGTGAGGATAAGGACGCGATAATTTGTTTTGTGAACATGCAATGGGTGTGATATGCTGCATGGTTTGCAGAGGTACCCACTCCAGAACAAGCCAGCGGCGAGCTATACTCGTTCGCGATACTGTTTAGAGTAATTCTTCGCGTATTCTCCGCACTGCGGTGGAATCGTACAAACTTTTTCGTGAGCGCATTTAATTTCAGAGGCTGGCTGTGCTAAAGCTAAGACTTTGGAGGATAGTTTTCGAACCCATCGCCCCAAATTGGTGCAATTGCGACCCGCTACCAAGGTGTCTACGAGCTAGGAGCAGACTTTCTGCAGGTGCAAATTTCACCGACACACCTGTGCAGACGCTCGCAGAGTGGAGGAGATTACCCCTGCCCCGCCGCGGTTCGCCGGACTAAGAGGATTAATTGCATTGCGGGGCGAACCGAGTCCCAATTCGAATTGCCCGGCACTATGATCTAGATTGTAGCAAGCCCTTGGCAGGAGCAAAAGGCCTCCAGCTGCTTACAATCCAACGACACTCAACACGCGCAAGAGGGAGAAATCCACGGCCGAAAATGTGCCGTTTCGCAGCGGCCTGCTGTGAGGAGTCAAGTCGGGAATAGTGAGACTGAAAGCATAAACACTTCCCCTCGATCAAGCTCGCGAAAGATCAGAAAACTTCGAATTTCACGTTGAAACCGCATCTGGAACTCGGCTATCGATAAGCATAAAACATTCATCTCGCTATCACTATATATATCGATTTTCTGAGACCGATCTATCCGTAGAGTATACCTAGGCGGCCGGAAAGACTCCTGTGTCATTAAACTATAATGCGCGCGACGGTGCCGAGTTCCAGGTCGATTTAGAAGAGGACCCGGACTTAGAAACATCCCAATTGGCCAGTCCCGGCAATTTTCTCCACCATACACGCTGCACTGCGCAGCTATGATGTTAGTGTGCACAAGTTCGAGAATTCCAAGCCGCCGCTTTCTTGCCAGGACGGCCGTGTGAATTAATTTCCATATCCTCGCGGTGAGATACACTATCCTAATCTAAAATCTATCTAGTATCATCATCATATCACAATGATGCCTCCGATTGAGCCAATGAGCAAAAATTCCACTATCGCTTGGGCGGGAATACAGGTGCCGGTGTCAAAGCGGTGGGATACCAACCTTCCTAAGCATATCTGCTCTCGTAAGAAGATATATATGATATATAAACACCGCTGTCGCCTCCTCTTCCTTTTTGTCGTTACCACCACTCGCTCGAAAAAGGTCGTTCGTTCGGTTTATTGGTGATTAGTATCAGGTACCTGCGGCCATACATCAAGATGCAACTTAAATCTCTTCTTTGGGTTTTCGCGGCGGCAACCACCGTTTTCGCCTCCGCCCTTCCCGAGGATATTGAGAAGCGTAATTACTACTGTATGTCATCTTCTGTCGATATCCAATACCCCATTGGAACAGCTACTAACAGAGTTTTATCAGATGGGCCACCCACCGTCACTAAGTGGAAGACCAAGTACTCTACCAGGTGGTCCACCAAGTGGGCTACCAAATATGTAACAAGGTGGCACAAGACACGTACAATCACCAAGACGAAGACGATCACGAGATGGTCCAAGACGTCGACGAAGTGGGCTACGAGGTGGAAGACAAATACCAAGACTGTCACCAAGACTCTCACCCAGAAACCGGTTACAAAGACCGTCACCAAGATCATCACCAAGCCAGTTTCAACTAAGACCGTTACAACGACAAAGGTTATCGTTTCGACTACGACAAAGGTCTCCACAGTAACAGATGTTTCGACCGTAACTTCGTGCACGAACGAACCGACCCAACCCCCAGGTGGACCAGCATTCGTCGGTTGCTTACAGATACAGCCCGAGAACGAGGGCGCCGTATTGCAGCAGAAGCCCATAACTTTAGAAGACTCTATGACTGCACAGTATTGCAAGGATCACTGCTTTAAGCAAGGCTATCCTTTGGCCGGTCTTACCAACGGAAAGTAAGTTCTTGATCAACGGGACTCTATTTTAAGGCCTCAATGTGCTAACGGATTCGAATAGGACATGTGCTTGCGGTGAGAACTTTGACCAGACTTGGGCAAATACTGTCGACGCCGATGAGTACTGCATTACACCATGCACCGGTGACCCCGAAGTACCTTGTGGTGGCCAGGATGCCTGGGAAGTTTTCGTCAGCGCTGTCAGCCCCAGAGATATTGGCTGCTACGATGCCACTGGGAGCCGGGAAGTTATCAACGAGATTTATCAGGTCAATCCTAAGATGACCACCCAGTACTGTCAGGATCTTTGCTTCGGTCAGGGCAAGACCTTCGCCGCTCTCAGCTATGGAGAGTAAGTTACCCTCGTTCCTCGCCCCCCCCCCCCGGCTTCAATCGAATACAACTAACATGCCTTTCAGACGCTGCCACTGCAGTGACCAGTTTATCAACCCGCCAGCCACCCTTGCCACCGAGGCCGACTGCAAGAAGCCCTGTGGTGGTGACGATACTGGCTTCGATACCTGCGGAGGTGACGGTTACCTCAGAGTCTGGGCCCTTACTCATTAAGGGATTTGTTTGTGCGCGTTTTCGAAGTGATACCCTACTTCGCGGATACTTAATTTTCAAAGAGCACCGCTTTAATTTCGCGCCCGAAAGCGCTCGGAAGGGTCTTTCGTAGCTCTTCTCGGTGCCTCCTGCATATGTAATGATGGGGTCCATGTCATATAATTTCTATTGATAATTTCCACAAAGTATATTTACGTAGCTTTCTCACCAACTTCGATATTATAGGTCTGATAATTTGCAATAGTTGAATATGGGATATTACCCAGTAGGTATATTGTTTTTTTGGGGGGCTTTTAAGCTAGCGCTAGCTTTTGTTTCTCAATATCTCAACTCGCCTAAAAGTCAATTCGTGAGTCGTCGCTGTGCAGTGTGTAAATGTCAAATCCACTAATTCTCAGCCTTGTTTGGCCGAGAGTATTCCAAGAATCGATTCCGGGTCCATGCAACTAGTATCAAACCTCCTATAAAAGAGTGATATAGGCATTGTTGCGTTGAGTCCCTGATCGATCTTGTAGCTGTAGACGACCTATCTACATACGTTACTGAGCTAGCTATAGCTACGACATCACGATCATACGAAACTCGAACTTACTTTGTTGCAAGGCGATTTCGGGGTACAGTATAGCTTTCGATCGACGCTATACGTACAAGGATCCATTTAGGTGATCTCCGCAGCTGCAGACATTCAATTGCATATCGATCGATATCGATACATCTATCTTCGCCGCCCCATAATCCAACAAAAACAACACTCTCTGACAGCTCTGCGAAATGACTGAGAATGTGGACCCCGAAGACTTCTACAGATATGTAGCCAGGCTGGAAAACTCTCAAGGCCAGCCCAACCCTCTCTCGAACGCACCGTATCCCGAGAATTCTGCCTTGTATGCCGTTTTCGGTAGCTTGTCTCTTGGAGAAAACGCTGCAGCCTTAATTTCACGAAGCGCTTCCGACATCCAGGAGAACTCTGTCTCACTGCAGGCAATACTATCTGAAAGCTCCCAGGGACCTCCCGGCCAGGAAAATCTCTATTTGCCTGGCATCAATGCCCGCTCCGAGAATCATTTTGGTTCCCCGTACACTACTAGCTCGGTTGCAGCCTTGGAGCATAGTTCTCTGCGCCCCAACTTTCCAGGCTCACTAGAAAATAGTATAGGTCCCATTCAACTGCCGAGGAGAGGTGCAGAACATTCGCCCTTGGGACCCGGTGGTGGGGACTCAAATACTGCCCATAACAAAAGCACTTTGTCGCAATCAACGGGGGATAATACCACCCTACCGCCCCAAACAAACAGAAATCAAGCCTCTCCATCTCAATCCCATATTCCTCCCAGCTCATACCCCAAGCTCCGGGATCCTGATACTCTACCAGGAGGAGTTTATAGTATGGGGCCGGATTTTATATACCGATGGAATATCTCAGCTACGCAATTCGAGCAGTGGGCGAAGTCTTTTCAGCAGTGGACCAACGGTACCGGGATTTTGATGGGACCTGCAGTCTACGACCGTATTTTCAAACAATCAGGACTGTCAAATGATGCTATCACACAAATCTGGCAGTTCGCGGATACAACGACCAACCAATTCCTAGTACACTTCGAGTGTCAGGTTGCATTGCATTTGGTTGAAGCGTGCAGAGCAGGCCACCAGGCACGGGTACTTCATCCTAGCGTGGTAGATGAACTGAAAGAGGAGATCGCTTTGGCATTCTCGAATTCGAGGGATTGGAAAGTGGTAGAGCCGGCCCCTAAAAATTTGACTAGCCCGCCTAATGCGTCTACCCGTGCCAAACACGACGAGGAATGCATTGATCAACTTCTACCACGGCCCGAGGAGGTTACGAAGCGAAATAGTAATCCTCGTCAGGCAAAGCGACCAAATGATTATCTGCAACTATCTGGGAAAAGAGGGTATGACCCGTTTGAGGATGACCCATTTGAGGATGACCCATTTGAGGATGACCCCCTGGATGCCTTCGATGACAACGACGTTTCAGATGATGACGATATAATTTCTCATCGAATAAATTATCACCGGGAACGAGTGATCCTATTCATGAGAGAGGGAAGGTTTTCAAATGCCTTGGAAGAGCTAAGTCATTGCGAATACGGCCAGGAATTCGCCTTCCGGGTTTTAATCGTGAAAGCGATACTTCAGAACATGGATAGAAAAAACGATTTTAACGGGGCTGTCGCTGGGGTAACCCTGGCAAAAGCTACATACTCTGCACAAGACACCGTTCTAGCGAACCTTCTACTTTACTTCACAAGAGCTTTGTCCCGTTATTGCTTTGACGATGGCTCAGACCATCTTGCCTTACAAGACTGCAAACGGGGACTCAAACTAGCAAAACTGGCCAATGTGCAGCCCTCCGATCGATTGGCCAATTTCGTCAAATCCGACCTCGCAGGGTTAGCCGCCGTCATGGCGCTGAAAGCTAACGCCAGAGCAGACAGTGAATTCTACCGTGCTATGATACAGGAAAACCACAAACCGCATCCCATTCTGATGGCTTGGCCACGACCGGGACGATATGTGCTTTCGTCCCAGGAAAGCGAAGAGGGCCGTGAATTCTTGTCACGGCATAAGATATCACTGGACGCGAACCTCAATCTCTCCTTCGGAAGCGACCAAGATATTTTTACGGCGTTCGACCATGCGCTGTCAGAGAAGAACCTTGCTGCGTGTCATCTTATTGTAAGATTTGCAGGTAGACTCCCTCAATGCTCCAACTTGGTTATACTCAGGGCGAATTACAGCCCGCCGCATGAAGCGACGAAAACGCTAACGGCGGTCACACATATTCTAGGTCGGAATAGGGAACTCAAAAATAACGGCTTGCTATCACAGTATAGAGATATCTACATGACCGTGTTTCGCGGTCCATACGGGACACCCGGAACCGCGGCCGAGGTTTATCCCCTCACCCTCCTTCACTTCGTCGCATCACACCCAGAAACAGAATTTGGCCCTCGCATTGCCGAAGAGCTTATTAAATTGGGTACACCCGTTGATAGCAACGCCCGATCGATTTCCTACCCAGAAGATATCAAGGGTAACGATCCAGCATGCTACACACCCTTAGCATACGCTGTTTTGTGCAACAACGTACCCGTCATGAAGGTTTTGGTTGATCATGGTGCAACCGTGGGAACGCTGGAGAATGCTTCGCTACTGATGAACTTTAGGGGGAATTTTGCCCTGAGCCCGATCTACTTGGCCACCTGGTACGCCGAGAGCATTGGAAGCCTAGATCCATTGAAGTTCCTTCTGGAGCGCAATCCCAACCTCGTTAACTTTCCGCTATTACGAAACCGAAGGCACAAGCTGCCCAAGCAGGGCAGTTAGTTTCTCTATGCTGAAGGCTCTGATCAGATATCAGAGTATGGCTAACTCTGACATATGTGTGAGTTAGCGATACCTAGCGGAGGCGGCACAGCCAAAAAATGTAAATGAGTTTAAATGAGTAAGATGCCATGTATATATGCTTGCAAATCAATTACAGCGCCGTCTTGGAATCTAGCGTAATTAGAACAATGCTATCTAACCTAGGCCTCAGCACCCGCCTTATTTCTAGACTACTATCTAACTAACTCTCGAATTTGACTGGAGCACTTGTACAGTGCCACTGCCCCCCCAACTAGGTTCCTATAGACTGAAGTAAATGACTGCCCATACCATTGTCCTCTACCTCGGATGCTCATAAGAAACATTCACAAACTCGGCGATAACAAAATGGGGATATAGCTCAGTTGGTAGAGCGCTTCCTTAGCGTGGGGTAAAATCCTACTGTCTGGATGAGGTCCCGGGTTCAATTCCCTGTGTCTCCAAGCCGATCGGCTTTCTTCTTTTGCTTCTGGAGAAGCCTTTTTTTTGTCTCGCTTTCTTTTGAATTTTGAAGGGTGCGCTCACGATATGGGAAGGAGGGTCGCTAGGGTTAATCATTGAGCCTTTTTTTTTTTTTCTGACAGGGGCGGCCAAGGGTGCGCTCTTTGGCAGAGTTCTGCAACTTTAAACTCATCCGATATCCAAGTGTCTCACAATGCATTAATGGTGCTTTGGGCTTTATATTAGGGAGCTATAGACCCTCTATATATCGGCCCGACGGCAATGATATCGAATCCGAGTAACTAGTAGTCATTATCATGCCTCTTCTAATTTATTGCACTGCGCAGCTGTTGCGAAACCACGTACTACCATTGCATCCTTTAAATTAAAAATTTTGAGAACGAAAAAATACCACACGAACTAAAGTATTTTGCGTTGACATTTAGGAAGAGTTTTAGCTGAGTGGAGAGCATGCCAGTACCCTGTTACGGTCCGATCATTACCAACCTTTGGGTTCCTCTGACTAACACACAAGGGTACGCGTATGTTATGTACCGTGCTTCCGAGCGGGAATTATAGTGGATGGATCAACGCCCGGGCCGAATGAACTAAGAAAGAGCGAAACTCAGAGAGCAACTTAAATGGCAAAGTATCTTCTAGCTAGTGATATAATTATAAGGTACACATGAAATGGATATGTAAGATACCGAGCCCCTTCCTTACCTTATCTACAGCTCACACACTACCCAGCTGAATTGACCAATGCCCCAATATAAACAGTAAAACGTACCCAAAAGAGATAACCAAAATTCCTAAACAATATCGCAATGATAACCTACAACATAAACCTAAATCCTTTTCCTTCTCCCGATACATAGGTCCCAGCCTCTGCCTGTCCCCTCGCTCTTCTCAGGTAATCTTCATCCCTCCTCCTATTCTCTTTCGCCAACATAACCCTCAACCAAAACGCCAACCCAGCGACAGCCAACATGAATGCTCCGCATATTGTCATCCCCATTGTATAATAGGGCCCATCCCTTGCCGGATACAACCTCGTTCCAAGCAGAGGTCCACACTGCCCCACCAGGTTCAAGATAGCAACACCCGTCCCTCTTCCTTCCGCGCTCTCGGAGTTTCCGATGGTCCAAGGGATAATAATCGCTATCGCGGAAAATATGCCGGACGCGGCGAAATATACCGCTGCGTATCGCCATTTCCAATCCGATAATCCGAGTTGTGGGGCGAATGCTAAGACGCCGTAGCCGAATGCTCCGGCTAGAGCACAGTTGATGACGAATACGCTGCGAGAGTGGAGACGGTCTGAGAAGTATGAGACGAGGATTACGGTGATGAATGCGACGACATAAGGTGGAGCCGAGAGGGCTTGTGAGGCTAGGGCAGTGTTACCCATTTCGTTGATGATGGTGGGGAGGAAGACCGGAAGGGATGAAAAGGCGACATTGCAGGAGAAAAACATGAGCTAGCGGGTTCCTAATGTTAGTTTGGGTTATTTACGAAGACGTTTGGGTTTCAAAACTCACAGCGGTCAGCCAGTTTTGCAACTCCCCTAAGGCTATCATGACTTCACGCCAGTCGAACCTACCGCTATTGACCTTCTTCGATGTGGCTGCTTTGAAGAAACTCATACGTCTCTGCCGTCGGCTATGCCCTTGCAGCCGAATGACAGCAATCTGCCGTTCCTCCTCGTTCTTCAAGAACCATGCGTCGCCGGGGCCGTCCGGTATGTACCACCATGCCACCACGGCGGCGATAAGACTCGGCCATCCTTCTATAATGAACAAGGCCCGCCACGGTGCCAGTCCGGTACTGAGCGATGTTAAGAGATATGCTAGACTACCCGCGTACGCAGTAGATAACGGGGCAGCGGATATGAAGAGGCCGGTACGAAAGGCCAGTTCTTCGCGCTTGTAGAAAAAAGAGAGGTAGAATGGTACGCCTGGGCCAAAAGCTGCCTCTGCGACACCGAGCGCGGCGCGAGCGAGTAGTAGGGATGAGAAGTTTGGGACTATGCCCTCTGTAGTTCAAGATCATACGTCAGATATATAGTTCTAGAGATTCGGCAGCGATAAAACCTACGAAGTGAAGCTACAAGTCCCCAACTTTAGCTTGAGTAGTTCATCGATCAGCTTCCAGACCCCTTTGAAGAAAAACGATGCATAATTGTGTAGGAGACGCTTACCCTGCGACACAAAAGGCTACGTAAGCGTGTGCAGGAAAGACTTTCCATAGTAGCGCCATCCATTCGAATAGCTATCACGACGGTGTAGATAATTAATTAGGAGTAGTTCTATGGGGTTTTAAACGTTGGAACACGCTTACGATGTAAGTGATGTAGAACGCCGTGAGCAGCCATTCGTACTGCCCATGCGACATCTCAAGGTCCGCTTCCATCCCCGCTATGCGTGCCTAACATATAGCGAGCAGTGTTAATTGATCTGCGCGTGTCCGAGGAACTTAATCCGACGGCGTCAGACTCACGTTTCCGATGTCTGTTCAAACGAGCTTATTGTTAGCCCCGAAACTCAATTCACTCTTCACAGCAGCCTTGTCACGGAACCACTCACTGGACCTATCCAAGAAGCTCAACATGTACAGCAACGCCAGGAATGGCACGAGGTAACGGTCGAACCTCCCGATAACACGATTCGTCTCCTCCGTTGTATACAAGAGATACGTCTCGTCCAAATCGGAGTCGTCGGTGTCATCATCAGTGACGAGTACATGGTCTAAGGGTTCGGTACCCAGTGTATTTCGGCGGAATAGCTGCAGTTCGATGTTTTCGGCCGGCGCAGGTGCCTCGCCGCCACGGGGAAGCTCATCGGGTGCCAGGTCCTCGCTCGAGCGGTTGTTGTGAGAGAGAAGTCGGGAGGTGGACATTATGGTGATATCGATAAGATGATGATAACGATGCTATTACGGAATCGGTATATGGCGGGTCCGAGAAAAAAGGAGATCATGACTTCGAGACCATGACTTCGGCGCGAGCATCCGATATCGTGAAATCTCGACTCCGAGCTGCGATCTGGTAGGATGCAAGTGAGGGATGAAAGGGGAGTTTGGTCTGTTGGACAATTCTGTTGGTGGCGCGACAAACATGAATGAATTCGAGAAGTCGCGACGCTAATTAGTCTTATTAGCAGCCCTGCGGTCTAACGAGATTGCAGGGCAGGCATCCTTTCAATACATCACGATGGCAGACCATTGTAATTGCACAGGAGGTGAGATTATATAATTTCAGGAGAAGGTGCACCCAAGTACACCGGTCAATTGGTATCTTTCACTATCGACATTTGCACCGTGTCAAAAGCTCCCGTTCGATTCCCAGAAACGCCCCTTTGCAGCCATGAAAGCAACCTCTAGAATAGCACCGCCGACGGTCATCGACCGAGTATCTTCTCAAAACGCCGTGGGATGGATACTCGAGGCCGTACCGTGTACGTATGTAGTATGTATGTAGCATGCACGTATGCAGTATGTATACCGGCCAAAGGACTACCCAATCGGCTTCATCTTCTTCTTCTTCGCCGGCTGCTTGCCTTTCTGGAAGTCCCGCCACGAGCTGATTCTCTGGTCCCGGGTGTCCTCCCATGCCTGCTCATTCTCCCGTTTCCGTTTCCGAGCCTCGACCTCTGCATCAGCCTTCCTCTGCTCCCGACCTTCCTCTGCCAGCTGCGCTTTCATCTGCTTTCGTTTTCTTAGCTCGTTATCGATCAGAACCTCCTTGGTCTTCTCTCTCCAGTCCTTCTTAAAGGCCTCAGACTGCAAGTCCGGATGGTCCACGGTCCACTTCCTCTCCCTGATTAATAGCATCCTAGCATCGGCGATAGCTTCGTCAAGCCTCGTCCGGGCCTTCTCATCCATGAGTTCGTTCTGTGCCTTCTTGAGACGGTCGAATGCGTCCGGCGCCTGTGGGTTCTTGGTCTTGTCAGGATGGATCAGTAGCGACTTTTTTCGGTATTGCATCTTGATGTCGGATTCGGGAACACCCGGCTGGAGGTCCAGGACAGCATATCTAGTGCAGAACAGTCAGCAGATGGTCCGTATGTGTATCAACGACCGGTGGTGAGACGTACGCGTCGAGTTTGAAGGCGTTCAGGATCCCTGGAAGCGACCGGTTAGTATCAACGACCCGGACAGCACAAGTAAACCGTAGAACTGTAGACACATACTCTGGATCTCCGCATCCTGTAGACAGTAGCACATCGTCAGCCATACGAACGGTCATTCTATGAAGGGTCATCTGCGTACCTTCCGGAACTCGAGTTCCTCCCGCTCGATCGCACTCAGTGACTCCTTGTCAATCTCAACCTCTCCATCGGACTCCTCTGCCTTGGTCGGCTCCTCCTTTTTCTTCTCCGCTGCAGCAGTCGACATTTTCCGCCAGTAGTAATAAGTGTCCTGTCGAGGGTTTGGTGAAAGAGCGAAGAAGCACCGTCATGGAATCGATCGAATCCGGCTGGCTCGCGGCAGCTGTTTAAGCCGCGAACAAACGTCGCTTGGCGGTCGCCGCAAAGCTCATCCGCAAAAGAATCCCTGCTGAAATTTTTCGCGACGGCCTCAAATCTTCAAATCTTCAGAACCTTGGAACGGAAACATCGACAGACCGAAGAGGACCACCGACGACCATCGCAATGGCCAAAGGCGCCAAGATACCCGGCTCACTGCCACAGCTGAAGCCTCGTCGCAAGGAATCGAAATCTCTCAAGCGAAAGCGGGAGGAGGAAGAGCTCGAGAGTCTTGAGAAGGCGGCGCAAGAGTTCGTATGTCAATGATACACATACTTCCTTCTTCCTCTACTATCAAGCATATAATACGAGAGCGACTCTGACAAGTACTGTGTATATCTAGGACGCATCGAATCTTACCAACTTCACCGATCTCCCTCTCTCTAGGCAAACGGCCAGCGGTCTCGACAAGTCGCACTTCAAAGTCCCCACCGACATCCAGCGAAAAGCCATACCCCTCGCACTCAAAGGCAAAGATATCCTCGGAGCCGCCAAAACCGGCAGCGGGAAAACTTTGGCATTCCTAATACCCGTACGCTTGGATACACTGCTTTTTCCCGTACCGACACATCAGATTCACTGACAGGTTCCGACGGCCAGGTCTTAGAAAAGCTCTACCGTGCGAAATGGACGCCCGACGATGGCTTAGGCGCACTAATTATCTCGCCTACCCGTGAACTGGCAATCCAAATCTTCGAGGTACTCCGTAAGGTCGGCCAGCGTCACTCTTTCTCCGCCGGCCTTGTAATCGGTGGAAAGAACCTTCAGGACGAACGAGAGCGGCTCGGACGAATGAACATCCTGGTTTGCACACCCGGTCGTATGAAGCAACATTTGGAACAGAACCCCGATCTCGACACCTACAATCTACAGATCCTAGTCTTGGATGAGGCGGATAGGATACTCGATATGGGCTTTAAAGATGCAATCGATGCAATCGTACAGGGAATTCCGAAAACCCGGCAGACTCTGCTGTTCAGTGCGACCCAGACGAAGAATGTGAACGATTTGGCCAGGTTAAGTCTCAAGGACCCCGAGTACGTAGCTGTACACGAGGCCGCGAGCGCAGCTACACCTGGAAAATTACAGCAGCACTACATCATCACACCGTTACCGGAAAAACTGGATATTCTGTGGAGTTTCATCAGAGCCAACGTGAAGTCGAAAATACTGGTATTCTTCTCGTCAACGAAGCAGGTCAGATTCGTATACGAAACCTTCAGGCAAATGCAGCCGGGTATCCCCTTGCTGCACCTAACCGGAAAACAAAAGCAAACAGCGAGGTTAGAGATTTCGGCCAAATTTTCCAGTTCGAAGAATTCGTGCTTGTTTGCGACGGATGTGGTGGCTAGAGGATTGGATTTCCCGGCGGTGGATTGGGTCATTCAGGTGGATTGCCCTGAAGATGCGGACACGTATATTCACAGGGTGGGAAGAACGGCGAGGTACGAAAGGGACGGGAGGGGAGTATTGTTCCTGTGTCCGACGGAAGAAAAAGGGATGCTGGAAAGACTGAAGGCGAAGAAGGTACCGATGGAGAAAATCAACGTGAAGCAGAATAAGAAGCAAAGCGTACAGAACCAGTTGCAGGGTATATGTTTTAAAGACCCAGAGATCAAGTACCTGGGCCAGAAGGCATTCACGAGCTATGCAAGGAGCGTATACGTGCAGAAGGACAAGGCTATTTTTGATTTAGAGAAGCTACCCTTGCAAGAGTTTGCGACAAGTCTGGGGCTCCCGGGTGCACCAAGAATAAAGTTCCTAAAAGGAGAGGATACGAAGCAGAGGAAGAATGCACCAAGGGCACTATTAAAAGATGATGACAGCAGTGAGGACGATGAGAGTGGCGAAGAAGACGCCAAAAAGGAGAAGAAGAAGAAAGAGGTTAGGACGAAGTACGACAGGATGTTCGAACGACGTAAGTGTCTCTCCGCCGTCGGTATCTCCCATAAACGATTATGTACTAACGATTCGCAGAAAATCAAAATATTTTCACATCACACTATACCAGCATGGTGCAGCACGGGGAAGAAGAAGAGGAAGAAAAGGACGAAGATTTCCTAGCCGTCAAGGGCCACGGCTACGGCTCGGATACGGAGGATGCTGGGGTTCCAAAGCGGGGACAGAAGTTCATCGAGGTACACGGCAAGGATCCTCTACTCGTCGACTCCAAACGACGAGAAAAACTGGCGACATCAAAGAAAGCCCTGCTTAAATACAAAGGGAAAGGTACAAAACTGGTGTTTGACGAAGAGGGCGAGGCGCATGCGATATACGAGTTCGAAGACGAAGAGGAATTTAGGAAAGCGGGTGACGCTGAGGAACAAAGAGGCAAGTTCTTGGCAGAAGAGTCGAAGAAAGTCAGCGCCGCGGATGAGGAGGACAAGACCATTGCAAAGGAGAAGAGAAAGGCGAAGAGGGAAAAACAGAAGGCGAGGATGCTGGAAGAGGAGGCGGGCGACGAAGATGATGGGTTTGACAGAGGGGTACAATTGGTGCCCTACGAAGAAGACGAGCCCAGGCGGGAAGATAACGACGATGACGAAGCGCCAGAACTCGTTGAGGGGGACAGGCGGCCCGCGAAGAAACAGAAGAAATGGTTTGAGGACGACTCTGAGGAAGAGCGGAAGAAAAAGAGGAAGGCCAAGAAGAAGGGTAAGGTCGTTGAAATGCAAGAGGAACCGGAGACCTTGGACGACCTGGAAGCGCTTGCAGCCGGATTACTGGCCTAAGAGCTTATCTTCATGTCGCACCGTGTACGAATATATACTCGAGCGTATAGATAGTATACATACTACATACCCCTTGGTGTTTGTATCCATCTCTGGACACAGAGCCGCAGAGCTTATCGAACGACCCATCAATTAACAGTCGACAGCGTCATCGATTGTGATACCCTACGCTATTTGAGTTACAGTTCTGCGAAATCGATTATGTGCAGCGCCATCGACACACATGAATTTATAAATTTAGACAAGCTTTCGCCAGGCAGATTCATGAGAGCATTTTATTCGCTGGGGCAGCTCGTATTGAATCAATCACATCGCCGGCTTTTAGCCAGGATTGAGAAATTTAGGCTTGTCGGCGGCCAAACCCACAAACGAGCCGCCTAATCTGCGCTGCTTCCCCACGCGGTCTTCTCTGCCTAGGCCGCTCAGCTTAGCTCCTGAATCCAACTCTCGTATACAGTCTTTTCTGTTCTTGCTCTTGTACAGTACCGAATTATACCCTTTTGCATGCACTCGCGATTGCTTTCTTTTCAGTAATATCTCATCGGATTATTCGAGATGGCGCGCAAAGCCCGCCAGAAGATAAGCTATGGTAATTAATGACCTTCCCTGTCGCAACGATGCTGTGGAACCCCCGCCGGCGACGGACTAACAAGATCGATATATCAATGCAGTGCTTCCGCTCCCGTATTCGCCTGGTGGGCATCGACTTGGTGTGAATTCGCTGGCTCTGGACCTTCGAGGAACCCTGTACGTCAATTGTACCCCGATGCCAGGCCCGAGGCTCGTCGTCGCGTGAGCGTCTGGGAGCTGGCGAACCGGCGCAGATACTCACCGGCGCCCAGGGCGTAGAGCGATTATATCTAACATGGATTCTACAATACCTGCAGTTACTCTGCCGGTCGCGACGGTATCATCTGCGCCTGGGATATCCAAGCCGACTTGACGTCCCCGCCGGACCCCTCCTTCGTCAATGGTAGCTCGCTCACGTCGAGACCGCGACCACCTGCATCCAGCTTCAAATCCCAAGTTCAGGCGCATACACACTGGGTCAATGACCTCGCCTTGACCTCCGACTCATCTGCCGTCGTATCCTGTTCCTCCGATTTGACCGTCAAGCTCTGGAGACCGTCTTCCGGGGCTCCACCGTCCGACCTAGGCAGTCACAGCGACTACGTCAAATGTGTGGTCGCATCCGGGCCCGCTTCCAAAACTAATGGCACGTGGGTTGCCTCAGGCGGTCTTGACCGCAAGATATTCCTATGGGATCTCGAAGGCCACGGCGAACAGTCTTGCATCGATGTCGGTGACGGTGGTGATAAGGACAATCCGAAGGGATCAGTCTACTCACTCGGTATCGGTGGTGGTATCCTTGCGTCTGGAGGGCCCGAAAGTGTAGTCAGACTCTGGGACCCTAGGTCTGGGAAACCAATCACCAAATTCGTCGGTCACACCGACCTCGTACGATCGATTCTGATATCAGAGGATGCCAACATCATCCTCTCCGCGTCCTCGGATGCCACCGTGAAGATGTGGTCCGTCACTGGTGGACGTTGCTTGCACACCCTCACGATGCATAATGACAGCGTGTGGTCGCTGCACTCGTCCCACCCTCAGCTCGAACTTTTCCACTCAGCCGATCGATCTGGTTTAGTAGCTAAAACAGACATCAGAAACATTGGAGAGATTGAGGAGGGTATCTGTGTGGCAGTTTGCCAGGAAAATGAGGGTGTTAATAAATTGATTGCAGATGGCGGGCTAGGAGATTACATATGGACTGCTACATCAAGTTCGAGAATACACCGTTGGCTAGACGTCGATACCAATGCGGAGATAGCATCCCCCAAGGAAACAGTACCAGTCGCTTCAAGATCGCCTGCACTGCCCGGCTTGCCCACTCTACATCAGCATCGACCTTCCAATGCCTCGATAGCTACTGTCGTCGGGTATCCGAAGAAGTCCAATAAACCAATGATACAACTAAGCTCGATCTTAAAGCTATCAAATACCTCGGCCTTCACGTCGCATGATGTGAGAGACCCTGACGAAGTCACCATATATTCTATTCCGCAGGCCAGACACGCATCCATCACGGAGGCAATGATGGGAGTCGAGGATACAGGCGACATAAAACCGATCTATGAACAACCAGACGAAACGATTGAAGGCCAGACTGGCTTGATCAAGCACATAATGCTCAACGACAGGAGACGCGTACTCACCGTTGACTCAGCTGGAGATGTTCTTGAGTGGGACCTTGTGAGGGTATGTGCTTCTCGCTTATCATGAATAAAATGCATAAGTGCGATATATTAACACGGTTGTGCAGTGTAGGGTTCTGAAGCGATGGGGTAAACGGCACATCGAAGAGGTCCAGCGCGAGATCAATCCTCGTGAAAATCTATCCAATTGGTGCCAGGTTGATACTCGGACTGGCCGATTGGCTTGCGTCCTTGAGGAGAACTACTGTTTCGATGGAGAGACCTATGCCGACGAGGTCGAACTAGAGGAGAAGATCGATTTCCGAGACGACCATAGGATTAATCTTGGTAAATGGGTATTGAGGTACCTCTTCTCGAATCTCATCGACGAGGAGATCCGTAGAGACGAGGAGTACCGTAAGGAACTAGCAGCAGCACAGGCGGCGAGGGAAGCGGTGCGCCGACAGAACGCACCATCCGCGATAAGTTTGCCAGGACCACCACCCCAAGTTCACGACCCTCTTACACCTTCAGCTACGACTCCAAGACCTGGTCTCAATGGTTTATCAGGTGCCCAATTCCCACAAACACCCGGAATGTCAATCGGCCTTGCGACTCCTGCCATAACACACTTTCCCAGTAATACACCTAGCGGGTCGCTCCTGCCCCCTATGGCCGAAGAGGATGGAAAGCCCGCAGAGAGGCCAAGCGGTTCAGACGATAACGACTACTTTTCGACAATACCATCGAAACCCAAAGACGAAGAATCGTCGACTGCAAACACCACCGGCCCTTCGACAACAGCAACAACCCCAGGTGGGGTCCCCTCAACCGCGGAGCCCCCCGTCTCCACCCCAGCTGCGACCTCTAAACTCTCCCTCTCCAAATTCTGGGGCAAGAAATCCAAGCCAAGTGAAGAGAAGAAGGCAGAGGAACCGAAGCCGGAGGAGCCAGCTGAACCTGTTAAGCGGCCAGAGCAATTCGATGATACCCTCGGCGGCGTTATCAAGAGGATCAGGCAATCTTATGAAGTATACAGTCCAGATAGACTAAACCCGGATTTCAGCATAAAATCCGGAATTTGTCCATCTCTGCCCTCGGAAACACCGGTGCTTAAGCACCCACCTGAGATGGTACTAATAATCCAAGAGGACTCGCCGGATTCTGGCGGTATGAAGGACGTCTACCGCGGCACTGTGGGTGCGCTTGGCGAAGAGGCCGATGAACTGGAAAAGGTTCTACCCGGATGGGTCGCTGAGGCGATATTGTTGAATAAAACACCATTGAAAGAAGTCGTTAAGATCAGCTTTGTACTGGTACCTTGGAAAGATAAGTTGCCTAGCATTGGTGACCCAACCGACCCGTGAGTCTTCCCCAGCGATGCCGTCACGATGTAGTTACTACGATAGATTCAACTAACAAATACAGGCTCGGCAGCAACAATCGTTTAAACGCAAACCGCATGCTTAGAGCACGCAAGATCATAACGTATATTTATGACAGACTTGACCCAATGCCCGCACAGGCCGGTGGACCAGGTACGGACTTCGGAGACGAAAGGAGGAAACCAGAGAATTGGCTTGAGTTAATGATAAAGGATGAGGTTGTGCCATTGAACATGACACTGGCAACGATGAAGGCTCATGTGTGGAGGACTGGTGGGGATGTAGTTGTTCATTATAGGATCAAAGATGGGGAGGACCCGATTGAGAGGAAGGCCATAGAGGTAGTTACGGAGGAAGAAGAACCCGAGGCCGTGAAAGAGGAGAGTAAGGAGGCAGGGGACGTTCCGGATGCTGGCGAGGAGAAGAAGGAGGAATGAAAACAAATTTTTTGACTCGGCAGCATCGAGACAACGGCAGCATATTGATTTAGAATAGACCATCAGCACAGTAGCGCAGCCTCGTCACCAGAAGGTTTTCAGTAGCGATGATTCGGATTATTCATTTACACTTGTATCATATGAATTAGAGGGACTCCCTTCAGTCTTGTTCGGGTCTCTGCTCTTGCCTGTAGGATGTGCCATTGACAATTTTTTGCGCGTCGAATGTGACTATAACCCATGCAATAACATCACACGTTCAGCAATGCAATTTCCACCAGGCCAGGAAATAGAAGGTACGCTTGAAACTTTGACGATGATGCTACATTGTAAAGTTCACTTTTTCCAAGGAACGAGTCTGACATATTACTGCTTCTGCCGCATCTCCATTAAACACTCAATACATCATTCCGTTAATATCAATCATGGCCATTCTCCTAGGGTCCCCTACATAAACCACCCTTGACGTCCCTTTGAACGAATCGCTTTTGGATACAGCGGCAAGCCCCGTTTAAATTGGGTGGGTCCACGATGTCATTCAGAAGAGGCCCGAGAAACTGACTCTCCTGAGTTCACGGCACTAAACATACCTTAGCTTCGCGCTTCAAGATCAGGTGTAAACTTCAATAGTGCCTCTGCAAAGTCTTACCTGCATATAACTGTGGAGTTTTCTACTCCCTCGAGCTCGAGACGAACGTGAGTGGCTAAGAAGCACAATTGGGGCCAGAAGTAGGCTCCACTTGGGAAAGCTGGATCGGCTAATTGGAGGCAAAATATACTGTTCCGATGCGGGCGAGAAGCAGCTTCCTTGCTGGAGCTTCCTTGCAAGCTAGACCCACCTCGAAGGATCCGAACCTGGATCCAAAGCATTCGGTGACTTTTTTTTTTTTCCTTCCTTAATTCTTGTTTTCCGATTGTTGAGAACTTTACGTTATTGAAGACATGATTCGACCTCGCCACAGGACGCAGGACGCAGCAGCATGCACGATGTGGATATATCCTTTAAGCAAGAGCGTGAGGAATTTATGCACCGTCCAAACCGAGAGAACCCCGTTTCGTCACCCGATTGTGGAGCATTTGTGCGACGGATTGCATCGGCCGTGTAGACATACCCGGGGCCTGTGATATTCATTTGCTCCCTTAACAGCGGCTCCGTAGAGCAAATACGGCACGGGACATGCCTTCTCTTTTTTTACTTTCCCTTCGGCGTCGATCCGTTAACCGTTCATTTCCGTGTAGATGGACTGTACACGGTACAGCTCAGAAAGAAAAGTCTACCCAAAAAAAGCAGGGAAATTGTCCGCGGATAGGAGGACCGTTGAAATTAAAGTTCACTAACGGCCACCCACGCTGCCGCCCGTGCACGGCTGCCATATTCGCTTATTGGCAGGCATATTGAACTAGCAATTGGAGCTTCCTCCCTGTGCGAACGAATTTATGCCAGAGAGCAGAACGAAAGTTGTCGGAGAGCTCAAGTTTTTGAATCCAACCGTTGACACCTCTACCCAAAGGACCTTCCAAATCCATGACGATACATGTATGTGCGTAGTACACGAAAACAAATGGTTTAAAAAAAATTCATGCAGCAGCGCGCAAAATTAAGGAGTCTTTAGGGTGCCCAGGGCTGCATGCAGGAGCGAACCCTGAATCTATTCGTCAGTAACTTCCATTAAAGTTCCCACGCTTAACGGCAGCACGGGGGGAGGAATACTCGGTCATCGAAAATGCCTATCGAAAAATAGTTAGATCTATAGGAG
Organism: Arthrobotrys sphaeroides; assembly: GCA_036971245.1. Lineage (NCBI taxonomy): Eukaryota > Fungi > Ascomycota > Orbiliomycetes > Orbiliales > Orbiliaceae > Arthrobotrys > Arthrobotrys sphaeroides. The sequence goes on from JAJTTW010000003.1 coordinate 1,820,535, forward strand.
GAAGTAGTAAGCCTCCATCGAAACTCAGCGCTTTAGCGCTCGATCTTTGAGGCGTCTACCCACTCTCCCCTTAAGGCCTTTAGCTTTCAGAGATCGGAGTCTAGAGCATAAACCTCTTGAGATCTCTCCTTGTGGCGACGTAGGCGTTAGCTGGGCACAGCAAATGACGCCGATGTAGAGGTACAACCTCCTCTGGTCCCTTTTGACTCCCCGTGGAAACATCGCGAATTCGGATATGCTTTGTTTTAGCCTCCCGGACCTCATGGGCATGCAGGTTGTCGAAATCTCCCATGGCCCAGTGCATGAACTGAGAAAACTGGGACGATACTACGCCAAAAACGCCTATATCGTTAACCGCTGCTAGTTAACATATGCATGTCTGGGATCGATGATTCAAACATTCAAGGCGGATGGTGTTCATCACTCGACATGGTGCGGCACTATCAATCTTGAATCTCATGTACGGAGCCAGTAATTAAGAATACGTATTGCATATTGAGACGAACCTAGGTACCTGCAAGCGTTAGCCCTTCTATCAACAGTTATGCTGCAACGATAAACCTATGCAGATGTGCCAAGTTCTTGCTAAAGACACTAGAATTTCTGCAGTGTCCCTGCCAATGATGATCGGGCCGGAACAAGGACTGTAAATAGGTAGATCATTAGCCATAAACACTTCTTTATACAGCTTTCCCGGCAGCCGCGGGCTTTCGATATTGTTTCATCCGTTCCCTCCTGTAACACACTCCGAAGTTACAAGAATTACCCGTGTCAAGCGCACGCGGTGCTGAACCTAGATGCAAAACCGGAACGGATTATCTCTCCGTCTACGACGCGATCCGGTACGAAATAGCGTAGCTACGCAGACTTCTTGGTCGCCTCAATGGCTTGCTAGGGGTGACTTGCGTTGTAAACGTTGTATTTCAATCCCAACAATATCAATATATTAAATCAATGGAGAACCGAACCGGTTTTCTGAGCAGACGATACAAAATGTTGTGAATCCTAAATAGGTTATATTTATGAAGAGGCTAGATTGGGCAAAACATTTCTAGTCCAACCCATAGTTCAACGTGCGTGCTAACTAATACGTATATTGATAAGACGCAAACATGGAGGACTCTTGTCTCCCAGCACTGCGGTTTGCATTGCACCTGAGGATGATGCTCAATGCTCAGCGTGATCATTTGACTCCAAATACCTAACTAATAATACCGTATAGACCTTTCCCACATCCCAGCCACCCCACCCCAAGGATATCGCCGGGCATAGTTTGATCTAGAGACCCTACATGTGTATTCCGGCCAACTAAGCTCGGGGTTCTGCGCAGCCGGTTTGTTCAAAATACACTATTACAAATCGTAGACAACCGGGCTTCAAAGGAAGAATACGTTCGCAAGATCACAGCCACCCACTACCGGAATTCCAAATGAAATATATACAACGAAGAAGTCGCAGGAACAAACAGGAATGTGCAAGGCCGTGCGCCACTAAACAATTCTAACAAAACCATGATTTCATATCGTCGTTATATCACTTCGTCATGACGCGGACAACTCGAATTTTGTCCACACTGATAAAGCCCTTCTAAAAAGGTTGCCCTATGTACCACCGAATACTGACCCACCCAACATACAACTCAGCACAGAGAGATAACGTGACTGAAACAGTACTCCAACCGGCAAGACTGATGGAAGAACGGGTAGGTATCAACCGTTGGGGGTTCAGAATTGTTCCTGGGAAGCCCGGTGAAAGACGGCAATCACCAAGTTTCCTGGTTTGAAGGAGTCGTCGAGGTTCCGAAACCAACATTGAAGGAAACAGGGAAACAATGTTGGTGTTCTGTTGCTGCAAACGCCACGTTGCTCGCTCGGAGGAATGCAGGAGCGTAGAACGTTTCCTTCGAGAGCAAGTCCATATGTAAAAGAAATCCTGCCGTGAAACACTCAAACAGACATCGGGTGGCAGCTCCGCACGTGGTCAATTCCCCTCAACCCAGGTCCCTGTAAAATCCAACAAGTCTAACATTATAAAATTTTTTTAAGAGGTTTTAGATTTCGATAAACCCTGAAATCATAAACAGAAGAGGGGAAAAATAAAATGATAACTCTGTTCCTGACATCTCTTCCCGCAAAAGTTTCTAGAGATGTTGGATCCTACCCCGAGAATCCTGGCAGTATCTCCTGCTAGAAGTTTCGAAGTCACTGTACATGCCAGCTTTTCTCCTCGAATCGGCAAGTTCCTGTTTCGTCGATCCAAACACTAGATGCAGTCTGCCAAGGTGTATTGAGAATGCCCTCTGCTGCTTTTTCTTCCTTTGATCCTGCTTGTGACCCTTCTGTTGTGGTGGGGAGCTAATCTGGCTGTCGGGTTGTAGCTGCCTGAATGATATTCTGGAGGTTTCCGAAGCGGGTCGAGAGTAATTCGCCCGTGATACGGTAGAGTATGTGGATTGGGCGGAGCTCTTGCACGAGTATGCTTGTGAATCCCTATGATCCGACGTGGGACATTTCCGGGCAGAGTTCAAACTCATGTTCCTAGGACCCATCCCATGCTCATATCGAGCGGAAGGGCTTTGTTTCTTTAGTTTGTTGGGAGGAGCATACGCCTCCGATGCGTAGATCTTCCTTTCCAAAGCCTTGGGGCACGGTAAGAGGGGCAATGGCTTGTCGAGAAGTGAAACTGTGGGAGGTTGATCGACCGGGGAGTGAATTCGGCTTCTTGAAGTATCCTCGAGCTCATAAACTAATACTTGATTTGAAAAATCTGGAAACGGTTGTTGTGGCGTCGACCCAAGGGACTCTTCTTGGTGATGGTTTTCCATGGGCTCGAATTCGATGGCTAAGCCAGCATCACGCTGCTGAAACGATGGTAGGAAAAATAATTGATCGTTGTTGGGTGTTACAGGAGAGTGGTTACTCTCGTCAGAACTATAGCCCGACCAGGGCGAGCCAAATGCAGAGCTAGCCCCCGATGCACCGGAGCCAGCATACGGGGAAAATTGTTGCAATTCTGTACCCTGAGCCGATTGAATCGGCGGAGGGGGTGGGGGCCGTGGAACATTTTCCAATGGCCGTCTCAGGTTCGGTGTGGATTTACACACAATCTACAACAAATACAAGAATACCAAGTTAGTATGTTGACCATATAGCTGTTGGAGTTAGAAAAACCCACCAGATTTGCGGTTTGTGTTCGATTTTGGTCATGTTTTCGGGATGATACAGATCGCTCCCTTATCGTTATCTCCAGTCGATCGTATGGTGCTGTTGTTGTATATTCCGGATTTGACAATGATGAAACGATATCCCTGCTCCAATATCGAGGACTCGATAAAGTTCCACGGCCGGTTTCGATATCATATTGATAATCTGAATTGGCCGGGATTACCAATCGGAGCTCCATGATATAAGCTAGAGGTCCCAATGTTCTCGGAAGTCCGAGTCACGGGTCGGTTGGTCAACTAACCCGTTATTTTTCTGAACAAATTAACAATATGATCCTGTTGCTCAATCGCACCCAGAATAACCGTTAATGATTTCTGGTGATAGTGGTCCTTGATAGTGTCCACTAAAAGGATAACATCCAAGTTTTGCTTTCGCTGAAAATTCGGATATCAACGACTTGATACCTGATCGAACGAAAGTTTTCCCAGTCGATACCAATTCGGCCGGCTAACGTTGCAGTTGTCGTTTGTGTTGGGGGCTGTTACACAGAGACTCCTTCCCGAATCAGTGTGTCGGGTGCGATCCTTCCATCGATCGGTACCGTTGATCCAACAACTCCTAGTTTCATTGAAACAATGCAACGGTGGAAACGACAGGCCTGTCGTCGGTTTATAAGGATTTCATGGTTTTCGACCTCATTTTTACGAGCCTTCTATTCACGTCTACGTTCCCCACATTTTCAAGAAATGATACGGTTGACGTCTCAAGTTGGCGCTTATGCGGAATAGATGCAACAAAAAGCGCTGGTACCGGTGCGTAAGGCTGTGGAGCGGGATCTCAAGCGCTCTGGGGTCGTATCCGCCAATAGAACTCAGCGCACCAAGGAAACTGACCAGATTCGCATGAACATCGATGCATCTTGCCTCTTTGATACATTATCAGTTCGTGAGCGAGATCAACAAATATAGATCTTGGTGTGAAGTTTCATCGAATCGGTGTATTCCACCACAGCCTCGGTATAAATTCTACCCGCCACGTTGGCCATGGAACAGGCATCTATTATATTAGGTAAACGGCTGGCTGACTCCACACTCATGTGCGCTGCGGGTGTCCCTGATTTCACCAGCATCAAACTGTGGTAACAATCTCCGCCTGCCTAAAAAAAAAAAAAAAGGCCTCGCTCCCGTGCTTCGTACTTTGCGACATCTCCAGCCCTGTTATCTCGCTCAATATATCCACTCCAGACTCTCAATATTGACCAATAACGTTATTGGTTCCCCTGAGGCACGTTTCTTTCATGTCATCAACCAAGGATGTTTGTTCTTTCGTCATTTACTAGATGAGGCAAGTGGGTAGTGGCTTTGCCCTGAGGCTGCCTCCCATGTGAGGGAGGGAATGGCGGGAAAATACGGCGACTGATGGGGACATGGGAATGGCTTGCATGGGGGTGCCAGATAGATAGCGATTTGTCAATCTTTTTCGGGGAACGACTTTTCGAGATGCCCTATCACCGTTTGGGGTATCACGATCTTTGTAGCGGTACAAGCTTGTGGTCCGCCATCGAATCCTGACATCCACTGCCCTGGAACCGCGGCATGTTGAGCGTAAAAATGACGAACCGTCGACGTGTCTGATTGATGGCTAATTTTAGGTTGGGCTTACTGGAAGATTTTCTTAGATCAAGGTCGCTCGTTTATTTTATACTAAAGTCGCATGAGCTCGTACATGCAATGCATACCGTCGACTAGGGACGTACTCCGGACGGGAGAAATCGAGGAGAGTTCCAATATAATTATGCTCCGTTCGCTAGTTTTTGCAGATCACACCAACTGCCTGTCTTTCTGCCCCAAACTCCATATTCGATCGGATTTACTCGGAGTTCCCGGAAAATCAGAACCTTTGGGCTTGATTGGATTTTTTTATGTAGGAACGACAGTTAGGCCGAGTTACTTATGTAAAACATGATTCTAATCGGAGATGTGCTCCTGCGTTTGAGCACAAGAGAGAAGTTCTCAAGGTAACACGGAAATGTTTCTTCTGATACAATCAGGCCGGAGGAACACATTGGCCTTCGTATGCACGTATGTCCCGTAACCAAGACACAGGGAACCGCCAGAGATAATCTTAGCCAGAAAGGCTCGAGCTACCGGCCGATATTTAGTGCCAATCACTTCCCAGAAACTTAAATATTGCAGGAGGTCTCCAGGTTTCTGGATATGGTACTGATCAGATGTCTCTAAGAGACTGCCGGGCGGAACAAGACTTCTCTCGGGACCAATGAGCGCGAGGGTGTGTCATGCTCCATACCGACGAGCCAAAACTACGGCTAAGTCAACGGATAAGGTGTTTGACAGCTTGCCCGGGTTTTGTACGGTAGTTACCTCTAGCACCTGGGGGAAAAAAAATAAAAAAAGAAGTTCTATGGAAATCCATATGGCAAAATTGGCGAGCACCTATAACGCATCACACATATGAACTTATTCTCCTACATATAATAGTATGAGCGCTTTAGACATCTCCAATAGGCATATATTCCGGATGCATGTATTCCGCCCCATCAGAAGTAGAGAATCGGTTAATTGCGAACGAATTAACTGCACTTGCCTCAAACGCAACCTGTCACACTAGCCCGACCAGCTTATAATGGCTTGATGATAATGGATGACACTCCCCGGAAACCAAATCCATCCGCTCGTGGTGGTGGGATCGGATCCATCCACGAGAGACAAGACAAATCCCCTTTTTCCCTTCCGTCCTTTCTATCGCGACGAGCACAAGTGCGGGAAATAAGCCTCCCCTTTTTTGTTTAGACAGTTTTCAGTAAGCGAGAACGCAATTCTCCGAATGCAATCCTCGTATCGAAAAGGCACTTCCATCAAAAGAGCGAGGTCTTGTGTCTCCACAAACAGGTTGACACTGCAATCTTGCATCAAATCCGCTTACACTTAGGTTGGGTCGTCCGTCGAAGGCTTCCACATTCCGAAAAAAGGAACGCCGAATGTCCTGTAAGCCTTCCACCGAGCAGAAACAGGCGACTCGGGCTTAGGCAGCCACACTTCTCGTGGGCCGAAGGTGGATCTCTGGCTTTGACTTAACACGATCCCTTCTTTTTCGTCATTGCCACCAGTATGATGGTTCGTGCAAAGGGAACCAGAATCAGGGTTCAATCCATGGTATGCACATGGCCCATGTGAGAGGGGCAATGTATCCTTGCTGGTGGGTTCGATTCTGCAGACGAGAGCCCACCTAGACCAATAAACAGGTGTGGGGAGAAGGGAAAAGCGAAGACACACGCCGGCCGCTTTTTTTCTTGATCGCATGCACATATGCATGTCGACGGTGTCAGGGAAATATTTGCTTTGTGCGATGTGTCTATCATGCCATATTCTACGTGCCAGGTTGCCAGTTAGGTCTCCAGGTTGCGATACGAGATGCGCCTCAAGGATTAAAAAGCCCCGAGAACATTCGAACGTGGTTGTTAATTAGGATGTTTTGTCGAAACAAACCAGGTATTCGAAGGTTGTATATGCTTCCGTGCAGCCGAAAGACAATGATATTTTCCGCCGCAGGCACGTTTTCGGGCAAAGCCTGTCAGAATTCAAGCTCTCGACATTAGCTCCGACCCTAACTCTCCACACACACAGGCCGCAGCTTCAGACCGACGGGAAGCCTTTAGAATTTGTGGTGTATTATTCCGTACATCGAGATATTTCCCCTTTTGTCACACACGGCACGATATTGAAGATATATGTAACTCTAAATGTTTGTAGAAAGTACCACTGACACGCGGTTTTTACCACGAGGCGGTGGTCCTTTAATATTGGAGCAATTCGGAGAAAATTTGCGGAAAAATCAAGCCCGCCACGTTTCTATTGGGTTCCTCTTTACAGGTAATATAGGAAAAGACGAAAAGGTGGTTCGCCCGATAACAATAAACAGCTCGGCTCGCGGTCCCGAACGAGGGAAAGCACGATATCTGCTATCCAGAGGCCTGTTTACAAGGACAACCTTGTTTCAAGCCCAAAAGTTCAAAAACAGAGGACGGCACAGACTTTGTCTTAGATGGGGGAGAAGCCCAATAAGAAGGCTTCCAAAACGGCCACACGGTGCACTGGGCGGACCCACTTTACGTCACAGGGCTTCGAGGTAGTTGAAATTGAAAGGAGCTTGAAAGTTTGGGAGTGTTGAAACCCAAATTTATAGGGAACGGGGCCGTCGCGCTCGGATTCCACTGGAGATCCTTGGTGATTCCCGGGAATCTAGGCGCCCCGATCGGTTGTTTTGCTCATGGCTGCGGCTTAACACGTTCGCAGGAACGGAGAGGGGACTGTTCCCACATGGCATGCCGCCCAAGATCAGACGACGGGAACATGAGGGATATGGCCCTCTCAAATGCAACAGGCTGAGCTGGAAAATGTCTGCAGGATTGCACACTGCATAGTGTGTAGCGAGAACATGCCTGCCCAATTCCCTCCACAAACGCCTGTCGACCCCGTCTAATTGGACGATGACGGCTGGAATGTCTCACCTGGACAGATCGGAGAGATATGTCGATAGCAGACGAGCGGGATTGGATCTGCAATGCGGGTTATCGGGGACGAGCGGGGACGCCGGATATTGGTTATCACGATATGGGATTTCTCTCGAGTCCGGCACGGAAGGAGCTCTGTGGGAGTGGTTTGCTAGTATACTTCGTGCCCTTCACGTTTTGGAAATATTGGAGGCTATAGCAGGCGCGAATGTGTCCATTCGGAATACCCCGTGCGGAGAGCTGAAGGCTGCGGAGGAACCTTTTTTTTTATTTTTTATTTTGGGATTCTCAGGTTTAAGTTGGAAATCATGGCTCGCGGAGTGGAAGGTCCTTGCGGTTCTCTGGCAGATTTCGGCTGCTTGGTCCTAACTGAACCCTACGGCATCAGGAATCATAACATTAGGGTGGTGATATTGAATTGCGGGGGTGAGCCATTCTCGCCTAGGACAAGGGTTTCTGGGTTCCCAGAATCTGCACGGCACGCTCCACAACGTTTACCGTACCAAACTTTGCTTGTCGCCAGGGTCAGCAAATAAGATTTTGTCAAAGGGGAGAAAGTTTTCCAGCCTCAAGGAGGCCTCTTAATTTTCTTATTTGCGTGCACACATGGAATAAAGTAAATAAAGTAAATAAAGTAGAGAGGGACACATGTATCACCACCCTCAAGGGTCACGATATTTCCGATATACGCGCAATATTGCAAGTTTCAGGGAAGCCAGGACCAATGGGTGGCTGACAGGGCGGAATAAATCCGACCCTCGTCGTGGTGATCTCGAATAGAACATGAAATCTTACTTACGGTTCAATGTAGCGGCACGACCAGTGCCGAGGGCCGTTTACCCTTACAAGATACGGATCGAATCGACTTCACTGCCATGATTTCTGCGTCGAACGCTGTCTCTATCTGGCTTTTGGAAATCGACCGAGGTAATCGTGTGAAAAGGAAGGTACTGGCTATGTCAGCGCGCCACAGTCTGGACAAGATCCCGAACAAACTTGGCAAGCGGTCACCCTAGATCAGGGAAATCTTAGATCCTAGTTCCTAGCCAAATGCGTGGCCGTTCAAATGACTGCACGATTAGAGCCCCGATCGGTTAAGGAAGTAGGCAAGAACTGAGAAACGTCCCAGATGATTTATCTGTTTTTGGCCCGACCACATCGCCGTGCCCAGGCTTTGATCCCAGTGGTCTGGATAATGGGACAGCCCTCGGAGTTAACCAGTACGTAATTGCATCTGGTCGATGACAGCTCCTGTCGATAACCCTGATCTTTCTCTCCGAGTACCTTTTTTTCCGGGGCGGTAGACTTGATTTTTCTCTTCGGAAAACCTGCAAATGGCTTCACATCATCTTGCATTCCTTCGCAATTATTTCGATCGCCATGCGAGAGAGGGGAACGATTGGCGAACAAAGGCTCGCCATGCAGCCACGGAACATGATTCGAAGCACTCTCGTGCGTCAGAATGGTGGAGCCTGTGCACGCCAGAGGAAAAGAAAAGAAAAGAAAGCAAAGGGCTGGCCGCTGAGGGAGAAGTCCCCGGACCCGATCGTTGCTTCCACGATTCCCCATGGCCATGGCCCGCCGCCGCACGATTTTGGCGCCGGCAGTCAAAGACATTCAGCACCAACCCGCTCGCCGCCAGAGACAAGCCAGCCAGCCTGCCGTGGGTGATTCTGTGGGTGGGATCTAGCCACCGCCTGTCGCAAAACTGTCCAGCGTATCCCCAAAATAACCCTCACTGGTCGCTATAATATCGCGAATGAATAATTGTTTAATCGCAAGGAAAATTTTGTCACGTTTCTTTTCCGTTATAATTAATTCTGCCGTGGAGTAACAAGGTTTCAGGGAGCCATGCGAGCTTGATAGTTTCAGAGGTCGTATGGGGAGACGCACCTGCAATTTATCGATTCGAATTGTGGCTTTCCTTCCGCAAGCCCAAGATTTTGGAGGCTGAACGGAGGGCAGAAGTCAAGATGCTTCGCACGAAATAGTGCCCAACCTTAATTGACTAGCCTGAGGAGGAGGGCACTTTCCCCCAGGACCATCCATCCATCTGGTCTCTTGCGCGTGGATCACGGAGCGGAGGGGAGGAAAAAACAAATCATCTCTGACAGTCCCACTCCCGCTGCATTGTAAACTAGCGAATTAGGCATGTGTGCACATATCTTTGGAGATTCCAAATACGTTTATCGGAAAAGTCAATCGATATTTGGATCCGATAGAGGGGTAAGGCGCGAGAGCTGGCGCATTTCAGCCAACTTCTGGGCGCTCCCTTTATAACAATTGCAATTCAATCGGAAACGACAGTTGATCAGCTTTCGAGATCGTATGTGGTAGACCGTTGAGAGACGACCCATGGTTGTCCTGCCGCATTTCCTTTATTTGATACCTGTTCAAGAAAGAGATCCGAGAGTTAATCGCATTTTGAGCCTGGGAAAGATCCAACGTGCTATGCGTATGTATGTACCGTATGCACATACAGGATAGGGGGGGAAAACGTTGGATGAGGACCCCCAGGAATGCCTGTGGATAACCCTAATTCTCTAGTCCAAAAGGATATATCGTAGAATAGAATTGATTACTCTCTCGCGGTGGGAAGAGAATGCTGTTCGGGATACCCTGGAGCTTAGATGCACCCGCTTATGCATTTTCACTTGCTCACGCCATATCGCTCCTGAAATCTCCCACACTAGTGCCTTTGCAACAGTCGAACGGTAACCCAAAAATGAGATGGCCGAAAGACCCATGGCCAAATGACCACCTGGAAAGACCTGTTTCATGGGAGCCCGATGGTAACGGACAAAAAGACTAGTACATGTACCTGTACCTCCCCTTACAACTTTGCCGAGAAATTGCTTCTGTTCGCCTACCACACCCGTCCGCCAATCTCCCCGCAGCACAAGCAATATAGCAGCAGCCACTATCTCTAAATTTCAATTATAATGTCGCCTCACTCTGTGCAGGAAACTATTTCTCGTCCTGGAGCCTATTCGAAGGTCCTTTTCTTTTCCTGAAAAAAGCTTTTTTGGGCAACTCAACCTCAGTCCTCCTCCTCGAGCTACTCGATATCCGACCTTGTGACATATATTGAACCCACCTTGGACCCCGACTGCTGCTTGGGTACCGAAAACCGTTTTCTTGGGGCCCATGCTCTTCAACTTGTCAATTTGTGTTCCTGCGAATCTCACCTGGGCAAGCTGACCCGTAGGAAGTCTACCAATAGTCTTTCAGTCGGGTACCTTGAAGACACCACCTCACAAACATTTTTTATTTTTTGACACTCGCTCGACCTATTCTCCGTCTGGCCCATCCAACAGTGCATCCGAAGCTCAGGCAAAAACCGAGGGAACGTTGACTATTTGGACTTTATCCGTTCGCAGATAAAACGAATGTGCGGTTTTTGTGCTTCGACGGAGAAAAAAAGCTGGACAAGTTGATAGTTATCTGGACCTCCCGTCTCTCTCCTATCCCTTCTCCCTCCTCTCTCGCCTCCTCCCCGGTCCTGCAGTAGACGTTCGTTGGGTGGATAAAGAGGTTTTTCGTGAAGCACATCGTACTGCGTAACTCGACCCGGAAAACCAGAACAGGACGGGCAGGGACGAATTCGAAATCTCGACATCAATAGCAAGAACAAGCACAAGAACAAAGTCCTGCGGGAACGATTCAGAAACCCGATTTCAAAAGGATATATTTGTTGTTGGCTGAGTCCAATATCAAGTAAGAAAAGTTTTGCCAGATGCTCCCATCCGCCGGTAGCGTCGTATCGCCATTACTGTCGCCCCCTTCATCTGAGTACAATTCTTCGTTGAAAAGTTCTGGCTCGGACTGTCTGAAGGAGAGGCAGGAAGCGCATAAAGCTGGTGGGCCACTAAACTATCCTCTCTCGCCAATGTCCAATTCGACCCCGCCTCTGTCATATCGATCAAGTTATCCGGCTTCGACATCGAATGGCATTGCAAGATCTCCAACTTCAGACCATTACGCCCCCCAGCATGTGCCGGCGACGGGTCCGAGCTCCAGGCCCATCCTATCAACAGATACGGCGGCGGCGGCAGCAGCAGCGGCGAGAATAACAAGTCCGACAAGTGATCCAAATGCTCTTTTGCCTGTGACCCCTTCGGCGTATCGACCTCGCCCTGAGTTTTCTTCTCCCACATCGCAGCGTCCCGAAAGCCAATCATCATATTTTTCTTCCCACCAGTCGCCTCGACAGCAACCTTTCTCCCCACCACAGCAACCCCCAAGGAGGGCCAAAGCACATGTCCCGTCCGCGTGTGTGAATTGTAAAAACGCCCATCTAGCTTGCGATGGTAAGTCGATTGTTCGCCGTCTTTCCTCTTTCCCTCATTTTTCTCTTTTTTTGTTTTTTTCTCGGGGTAGCAAATTCGGTTCGCCGTTATGGGGGGGGTGTATTGGCCTCTGAGGTGCAGAGAACCCCCAACAAAACCCCGAACCTTTGCAACTTCTATTCACCTAAGCACTCTATATGCCCGAGTAGTCTATCAGAGACTTGAATAGAGGTCGTCGTGACCTCATTCTCTGATATCCTGTGTTGGGAATTGTTGGCTTTTAATAGAAAAAACGTGGCACTCGGTGGCCTCTCTTGAAGTTAAATTGCTAATTTAACGACCCAAAATTAGTTCAACGGCCCTGCCCACGCTGTGTATCAACGGGAAAACAAGTAAGTTACCTTTGATAAAGAATACAGAAGGGACCGATGCCCCCTCTCTGCCATCTTAACCCACTAACCTCCCTGTGTTGCAGGACTCCTGCGTTGACGTTGAGCATAAGAAGAGAGGTCGCCCGCGTTTAAGGGACGTGCGGCATAGTTTCGAAGTGGCTAGGGCGATTGACTCGCGGGCTGGGTTGAGCCTTGGAGGCGGGCTGCCTTCGCCCGGGTCGCTGAATGGCAGAGGAATGCGCTTACCCGGTCCCGACAGAGTGGGACGGACTTCAATCTCGTCTAGGACCGCGCCCTACGTCCTGTCCGATCCCGCGAGGCAGGACTTTGCTTCGCGGTCAATGTTCACTGAACCGCTGCACATACCACGTGGGCAGTCTTTCGAAGCCAATCAGTACATTCCTCCCACCGCGTTTCTTACGACAGATTTGGTGGTTGCTAGTTCCACGGGGGGGTTCCAGGATCTTTTGGGTTTCGCTGCCCATGATTTGAATCTGAGGAAGACCGTCTACGACCTTGCTACCGACTCTCCAACTGATCTCAAGAATCTGGACCGTGTGCTACGTTGCATCAAGGCAATAATACAGCAGGAGGACCCGCATTATCGAACCCCCCCGTCCCAGGATGTCTACAACGTTTTACAGAGGTCGAGCTCAGTGGATCTACGGGCAGGTTTACGGGGAGGCCCTGTCATAGAGGAATATTTCGACTTTCGTAGATCCGATTCCGCCGTGATCAAGGGATTTGCGAGGTTTTACCTGAGCAGGGCCAGCGTTTACTTTGTGGCGATGGAGGTGGCCGTTGTGAGAAACCGCTCCTTCACGGGACCATCCACGACCAGGGTTCCCGAGACGCCGATATTCCCACAGATACCGCACCGGGGTTCCGCAGATAGCATCCTTCCCCAGAGGCTCCAGCGAAATAGGTCCTTCTCCTCGCCGCATTTCCCACCGCAGCATCATCAAAAGGTTCCCCAAACCCCAACTGGACAGCAGCCACATATATCAGCCCCGGCACAACAGCCCGTCCCTCGAACATTGGGTGTGCCGGCTCCCGTCCTACCTTCGTCATCGACATATCCACCAGCTTCTACTCAAACTCACAGGCGGAATAACTCGATTGAAACGTTGCAAACCCAATCTTCGCACGGCCCCGGTTCCATGTCTTCTCTCCATCAATATTCCATGTCGTCGTCGTATACCTCGTCAATCGATACTCGAAACAGCCCGGCTTCCATCCTGTCCCCTGGTGTCGGCCCGATGTACGCATCACCCACAGAACTGACTCCCCGAACCGAACATATCCAGTTACCACCTCTTCGGGGTCTTTCTTCCATCGCAAATCTTCAGAGAGAACCGGAACCACGAGGCCCCGGCATGCAGCCCGCGCCCACCGAAAGAGATGTTCGGAGGGAAAGCGGTTCTGATGCGGTTCCAAGGCGTGGGAGAATCGGACTCAAGGAGATCATGGAATAAAATTCCCATAAAACAAGGGGAAAACAGATGGGGAAACCGCACCATTGAATCGAATCACAATATCGAACTTCGGACACCCGTATGCTCGCAAAACTCACCACTTTTTCTACTAATTACTTGTACATTTATCAGTTCGCATTTTTTTCGTTATCCCTCCAACCATCGAATTCGTCGATACTTGGAAGTTTCTTGTCGACAGGCCGTTTTCTTCTTTTCCTTTCTTTTTTTTTTTTTTGATTTCTCAAGATATCCTGGAATTGCGTCGTTTTTGCTTGAGGTTCAAAAAAAAATGGTGTTCTGGCGTTTAAATTTTGATATTGTTTCTGTTGGACCAAATCCGTGTTTAAATTCTGCATCTCATTTTCCCATATCGGCTTGCATTTTTGATATAACGGTGTCGAAAGGTGACAAGGGGAGTCGAGTATGAAGTTTTTCTTTCCTCTTACTGTTCCGGTAGTCATAAATTGTCGTGTCGTGTCGGAGTCAGTTATCGTGCATTGTTGATATATAATCTCTCTTCCATCTTCCCTTCAAAATGGGAACTGTCTATTCCAAAAATCTGTGTATCCCTTTTTTTCCATCCAACCTCGAAGAAATGTTATAGAAGAGCCCGGCTTTTAAGAAAAGAGTGATGTGAGAGGAGAAGGAGAGGAAAGCCGTTATAAAAGAAAGAGAAAAGAAGAAAAAATTATATCCCCAGAAAATATCCTTCTAGGCGCTTCATATCCTTCCAAATGTCAGATAGCCAAAATGCAAAAAGCTCACCTGCCTTACTCTGAACTCCTACCTATTTGGAACGGAAGCGTCTGTGAGAACGACCAGTCGGAGCATTTCTCGAGTGCCACAGCGCGGAAGCCCTGTGAGCTATTTTCCGACTGCGACAGAGTTTGCGTTGCACTGTGGTCAAAGTGTTGAAGGGAAGGAAGGAACGAAAGAGGATTTTAAGGGAAGGCCTCAGACCGGAAAACTCTTCTCGAATCCCAACCGGAAAACCTCTGAACCCCAACCACCAGAATACAGAGTCACTTTGAAGGGAGAGTCAGAAACTCGTCGCGGGGTAGGAAAATTCCGTAGACTTTATAACAGAAATTCCCCGATCTCTGAGGCTTTTTTTCAGGGGTGGGATCTGTGAGCTCTCTGAATTATCGAGCGGGCCTGGGCACTGCAAGGAACCGGTCTGGTATCACTATCGAGACAGGTCGATACGGTTTAACCAAAAAGGCACGCCCCTCTGCGACTGCTCCCATGGGAAACTGGAGAAACATGCTGCGAGATTGGCTTGCGTCGTGCGTGAAGTGTCGGGCCACTCTGCTGTCCACAGCGGGTTCCGGGCGGTGATTGGCTGAGGGACCACTTCCAGCTAACCATTTTCTGCCCGCCCACTCAATAAATTCTCCGAAAAGCAAGGGCGGCCAGCACACAAGGTGGGCGAGAGAGTGGGCGGGAAAAACAAAAAAGATCCAACACTTCACTCTAGTTTGGTAGCCATGTCCGTGGTGGGTTGCCAGAGGTGAACGCCGTCGGAAATTGAGGCGTCAGGTACTTGAGTGATGACGAGCTGTCGTGATAAGGGGGGAAAGATAAGTGATGTCCCAGCGAACCGATTCTGCAAAATCCGCGGCGTGAGAGCAGTACGCCGTAAAAGGGTATTTTAGTCAGTCCCCGGCGGACGATATCGGTTTGACCGGCCTGCGAGGGAGTGCCAAAAGGGAAGACTTCAGGAAAAGTGGTGCGACGAGAGGTGCTGCAATATTTATACAGAGTTCGAGAGAAGGTCCATTTAAAAGTTTCGCAGCCTGGTCACGTAGCTCAAGAACCCTGCCCTGGTTTCCCGGCTTAATTAAATGAGGTCTCTGGAAAATGCAATGCTGCAGGTCGAGCACCATCGTCACCTCGGAACCTCGTTACCTTCGCCAGGGATACTCCTTGCGATCGCCATCTTCAAATGTCATGAGGATTGGTTACCTAGGCTGTTTATCTCTCCGCCTTTCCAATGACTGGCTAGCAAATCAACCGGGATTTCTTGGGGGTTGACAAAGTGTCGCTGTGCTGCCGAAGGAGACGAAGCATTCAACTAGGTCTTATCACTAATTTCATCTTACATGGACGGAAACCCTGAGCACCGCTTACTTCCACCGGGTACCTATAGCTGGGAGGGCCCAGAGACGGCCCGATTGGACCCGTCGCCAGTAAGTACCCTCGGGTGAACATCCTGTCTACATAGGCACTATGCATGCATGCAAGATCCGTCGCCCTTCTTCGCTAGCAGGCCCCCCCAAGCTGCAGCTGGTGCTTTAGCTCTGCACCCTCCCGGTATGCATATATGCCTGCCGACGGACCACGGGTAATACTAGACGGGAGGGTTGCAGAGATATCCCAGTCAGAAGGGTGATATCTCGTAGCGAAGGTTCCCTTGTCGCACCGCCCCGACTCGCTGTTCGATTAGTCGGCCGGGCCTCTCTCTCGCCCATACCACTTTCTCCTGATTCCCACCGGCACAATTGCATATTTGCCTGCGATTGACGAGGCAATGCTATCGAAAAGCTTACTCAACAGCGTGTAATCCGGTCGTCTACGCTGAGCTATGACCTTGTCGTGTTGACGTTGTGGTCATCATGAAACTCATATTCTTCTGAAGCAGATGGGTGAAGCTCGGCTACAAAACCTGATACAATTAAATTGCGTATCGCAGCCCGGTCCGCTACCACCAAATTCGGAATCGTCTGGCGTAAAATTAAAGTTTCTGGGCAAATGGAATAATTGCATGCAATTTATCTGACGGGAAGAGTTCCTATTTCGAGGTCACGGGGTTCATGCGCTCGGTTTCATTTCATAGATAACCGTCATGATGGCGGGGTTCTCTCTGACGATTTTAATCGATTCGGCCGCGATTTCTGATCTCTCTTAGCAATAAATCAGAATTTATTCTATAACAACCATCTATTTCGAAGATTCCACTCATCTTACTCATGATTAGGCAAACAAGTGCCCAATCCACAGGCAAATTGTCCCCGAATTTTACAAAGAAAGATGTCAGCTGGTGCGAATCAAAATTCGTCTCATATCTCATACTCCGCTTATTAGCCTAGAGTATTCTCGAGCAACGAGCCATTGATATCTAGGCATCTCAGCCTCTCTATAGCTCGGGACGACATTCATGACTCGCACCCGACTTCGATAAAATGCATGAATTCACACCGTATTTGCAATTGTCATAGCCACAGAAATGGGAATGTTTTTGTCTCCTCGACAGAAGGCGTCGCAGATTAAGTGCTTACAGTAAATCTCTTCATTTTTTGTCAGCATACTCTAGAATAACATCGCGATATTCCTCCAGGCATCTTTTGAAGTCTAGGAGTATATCCGAATAATCCGATAAACAGACACCCTCCAGTCCGACGACCTATCTGTTCCCCCCAATCTGAACAACGCAATAGAAGCACCCCGATATTATAACAAAGCACCTCTCAGACTTCTGACCCACTCGGATCAAAACCCGCTCGTTTGATTGGCCACGGCGAGAACAGTTGCCTAGGATCAAAGAAATGATCGACATATTGGTTGTATTATGCATAACTGGCCAGCACCGGTGAGTGACGATATTTCGGCCAGACTCCACGATTCGAACACCGGGCGTAAATCGAAAAAGTACACCACTATTTCCACAATCTGAAGCGCGATACGAGGGTAGCGGATTTTGTCTATCCTTAGAGCGGGGGTTGAGAGACTCATAAAATAACCTCTTCCCCTCGCTGATAACCACGTAGATTTTTGATGCATGCCTATGGCACCAGAAAGTACGCTAATGCATTGGAGGTCTCGGAGATTTTATTACTGTGTAGCCACAAAAAAACGCGCCAACGCTGCAGTGCGACGAAACGAGATATTACTAATTAGGAGGGGCATTTGACTCTAAATCTACCCTAATTCCGACGCTGCGACAAAGGATACTGGTCCCGGGCAGATATCAACTAAGCTACAGTAGTTATAACCTACTACAGAATAGCTACAAAATTTGTTTGACCGGGAAACTTCAAGTCGGCTGATTTAGAGATCTCTATACGAGGAACGAAATTTCGGCCCTTTAAGAACTGCATACTCAAATTCAATAGACGTTAGAGGGTACAGACGTACACCCGGGCCCACCAGATCAGTTGATACCGATATCACCCGGAATCAACTAAAAACCCGGATTTGTCTTCACTTACCCCGCCCCGCGGGCCTGCAGCCTGAGCAGCTCCGACGATAAACGGGAGATCTACATAATATATGCATATAGGCAGAGATATATACCTATACAAGCCACAGGGTATTACAGTGGGCCTTCATTCGATGAGGGTTTGGCGCTATGACTGCTACCTGGGCGCATATTGCGGGTAAAATACTAAGTATGTTTTGGATTTTTTATCTAACGCTAGCCTACAAGGGATTTTATAATCGAAGGTGGTATTGATATGCGATATCAGGTCATGATTTAAGACATACTGGTGGAGTGCGACGATCTTAAGATCTTTAGACCGGAGTTAAGGTGGGACGGTATGAAGTGTTAAGGGAACCTCTATAAGAAAGCGGCTCCCACGACTGGTGAATCCAGAGCCTAACGGAAGGAAAACGATAACTTCGTCATGATAGAGCTCCCAGATGGTGGCACCATGACTAGACCAACGTATTTGATGGATCGATAAACACATATTTACCAATGGGATTGATCACGGCTATACAAGTCTCGACTTAGATTTTTTACTTAAGCTAGACTTGGAGCGGGAGTGTAGGTTATAAGAGTGCGTCTACAGTAGGAAATCATCGACTGGAAGGTAAATAACCAAGGGATTACTGAGGAGCCTAAAAGCGATCACGCTCCGATGTTCGTTTTGGAGTAACGCGAGTAGCAGGGGTGGTGGCGGCCAATCAAGTGAATATCTGTGTATATCACACTATTACGGTATGGTATCGAAGACATTGAAGGCCAAAGGATGTTACAAAATACAGAAGTGCAGTGGCTCTCATACACGTTGGTTACACAAATTGTGTGTTACGTGTGGTATTCTACCCACAACTCAAGGCCGTCGGTAAGCGACGGAGATAGAAGTCGCACATCCCATTCTGCTTATGCAACCAAACCAGATGTAACACCCAAAAAAATCCCCGCCATGCCCCTCCACCGATTCCGGATCCCCAAACCCCAACTTCTCCTCCGCCACCAATTCTGTAGATTCCCACCCCGCAATCTCATCCTACCGATCGCTACGCCTCTCCGTTCATCCAGACTATTTTCTACCACTAAAATGTCGTCCGAGAAGAGAGCAATTCTAACCAAGAACGCGCCACCGCCGTTCCCGGTTTATAACCAGGTGGGGCAATTTATGGAAGGTCCGAAGTATACTGTGGGGGTCAATGGAAGTGCTAAGACAAATATATTTTATTTCGGCGTTCTCGTATAGGCAATTGTCCACGATAAGACCGTTTATGTCTCTGGTCAGTTGGGGATGGACCCTGAGACCAAGCAAATGCTGGAAGGTCCCATCTCTGTCCGAGCTGTAAGTCGTTGTTGGATAACATTCAAAGATTGATGGGAAAGATGGTTAATGGAGTAAATTGTGATTTTAAGGAACGAGCATTGAAGAATTTGACTGCGGTTCTTGAGGCTGCGGGCTCGAGCATGGACAAGGTTCTCAAGGTGGTTGTGTTCTTGGTGGATATGAAAGATTTCCAAGAAGTCAACTCTGTCTACGAAAATTACTTCGGGGATGTTAAGCCGGTATGTTTCTCTTACAACCCGAATACTTTATGGCTGAGGCATGCATGCTAATTGTTCGATTGAAGGCTCGGTCTTGCATTGCCGTCCATCAACTTCCTCTAGGGACTGATGTTGAGATTGAGGCCATTGCTCATCTGTAAGTTGGTAGGTTTTCTTATCTTTACCTCCATTCATTTAGGAAACATTGCTAACGACTAAATCTTTACAGGAGTAAGCCGATAATTACAGACCGGATACCAACTCCGAAATTGTAAAAAGGATAAGCCAACAGAAAAGGCAGAAAAGAAGCTTTGAAGATTCCTCCCCACAGATCCGCGTGCTGTCTGTAAATAATAATAAAAAAATGAATGCAAACCAAGTTTCTTCAATCCGAAAAGAGCTCATGCTCATGCCATCCAATAACGTCAGCCCTGGTCTTCCTCGTCCTGCAGTAGGCGATGAGGCCCACCCATTGGTAGCGGAACCATCGGCTGTGAAACAACGGGTACCGGCCTAGAACCTGGGTAATACTGGCCATGGACCCCATGAGCATGCATGGGGTCTTGCGATAGCATCTGTGGAGCTGACTGCACGACGACCGGCGGTGGCTGTGGGATTAACCCAGGTCCGACCGGCCGTTGTGGTTGTATGAATGGGTTTATACCCTGAGGGTATCCCGGAATAGTCTGAACTGGTACTGCCATGGGAGCTGGAACGCTCATAACCCGCTGTTGATGGTATGGAGGGTATTCGGGTCCTGGATATGGATATGCAGGGCCGGGCCCATACATGTGTCCGCGATGACTATCGGCCATTCTAGATCTTGATGCGGAGTGTGATCTTGATCTGGAACGCGAACTTGATCTAGAGTGTGATCTTGATCCTCGGCTGCCACTGCGGCCCCGACTGCTGCTTCTACTACTGCTCCGACTACTGCTCCTGCTCCGGCTCGGTCTGCCGTGGGACCGGCCACGGTGTGAATGATGGTCATCATCCGAGTTTGTAGAGGACCCCGAAGATGATATAGACTCAGTATCGGACCCGGAGTCCGATTCCGAACTGGAGATAACCTTCTCATACTTAAAATTATCCCAACTAATCGACTTCTTCAAGTCATGGCTCGGCTTCTTCCCACCAGCGGAGACAACGGTAGTAGTAGTCCCACTCCTATCATCACTAATCTCAACCGCAGTAGTCCCCCCTCCATATTTACTTGCACCGGAGTTATCAACAACGATGGTTTTGTTATCGCCGCCCCTAGTTTCGTGAAGCGGATGGGCGCCGTGTCGGTTCCGAGCGACGAATCGACCGAGTTCGTGGTCGTAGTAAGGGGTTTCGGAGACAGAGCTATGTGGGTATTTGCTCTTGAGGGAACGGAGAGAGCGGAGAGAGCCGCGAGGTACGTATGAACTGGCGCGGGTGGTACCGGGACGGCGAGCTGCGGGTCGAGAGTTTGTGTAACTCACGTCCCGTTCATATTCCTCGACGAGTGAGCACTTGGGAATGCACATACTGCGAGGAAGAGAGACGGAATATTATTCGCGGTGGGGTTGGTGGGAAGGTGAGGCTGCCGGCGGGGAGGGGCATGCATGTGCGACTGGCAAGTGAAAGGAACGGAATTCAAGGCTGCGGAGGGCAGATTGAGGGGGCTTTATATTCTTTTTCGGGGATATATTGGAATTCAACAGTGCTACTTGAGGAGATATCGGTGTAAAAGGCCATTATATCGGCGCTCTATCTTGCCAAGAAGGATCGGGACGCTTGCAATCGATGCTGCCTCGCCTCGACGCAAGATTGTTATAATTTTGGGAATTGGTGCAGCTGCAGTATCGAGCTGCGGGATAAAACAATTCCGAAAGGCTACACGTATGTCAATGAGATGTCCTTGAGATATACCGACGATACGACCGTCTACCATATCAATATCATCCAGCATACGGCGAGATATGTATCAGGTCGTTGAGCGGGTTGCACGAATTCGCGCTGGTGCATTGGCTGAATTTCGCGTTTCGAGTCTGCAGCAAGAAAGACTATAGAAAATATGGGGCGGGCATATACGGACGAAGAAGGCTCAAGGTATTAAATTTGGGTAATTACGAAGTGCTTCAAAAGGCTGGAAGTCATCTGGGCATCTGGCCAGGGGTCTGCATATGCATAAAGCTGCATGCAGAAGTGGAATCTCAAAGCCTTGTGATATCATCAAGCGTTGGAATTTTCAAATTTGTTGGAACCGCAACAGCCTTCTGTAGCGCAGTCTCTGTAGTAGACATCCGCAAAATCCAGACACGGATGTTTAAGGGATAGCTTACGCTATGGTAGTCAGGGTTGCTCATAATAGAATTCGTGATCATTACCGGTACCAAGCATCTTGTTTCTCATCGGCTTATCGGATTAGACGGGGATATCCGCAACCCGTGTCAGTATCTAGTAAACATCTGCAAAAAAACCCACGACCAGTTCCTCGTATTCGTGCCGGCGGTTCTAGTGCTGAATTGTCGAGTCCTGCCACTCATTGTACCCAAATTCAACTTCAAACTCGACCTTTCCGAAAACTCCAATCGCTGCATACAGATCGTTATCCCCCATCAACCCATTGACATTACCATCTCCATTCAACCTTTGAGTATCTTCGAAATCTCTCGGCTCATCAACCATCCAGCTGCCAACCTCCCTACCATTCCTTGTAAGGAAAGCCTGAGCCATTCCCATGCGGAATCTGATCCCCAATCCAATGGTCTCCCCTTCCTCGAATGGTTGTGTGAATTCCTTTCCGCCGTATGGATCATTGATATACCTATTCCCGTCATCGGAGTGCACCGCCAATCCACCACGATGCCATCCTGGTAGTCTCATCGGTGGAGCCGGCACATTAGTGAATCCGATAGCGAGCGATGATTCGTCGCGTAATTTTTTGATCTTAATCTCATAATATATGGTCTTGTACGCCTTGTCCCGAGGGAAATGTGCAAGAGCGGAGTAGAGTGGAAGCCCGCTGAGAAGAGTGGCGTCCTGTGTATCCTTATGAGTTTGGATCTCAAATCGACGGTCAGACTCCGGCTTCAGATGTCCACCGAAATGGCCCGGCATGAACAACCCGACTTCACCACGACTGATGCG
The DNA here is from genome assembly GCA_036971245.1 of Arthrobotrys sphaeroides. NCBI lineage: Eukaryota > Fungi > Ascomycota > Orbiliomycetes > Orbiliales > Orbiliaceae > Arthrobotrys > Arthrobotrys sphaeroides. The sequence continues at coordinate 1,843,240 of JAJTTW010000003.1, forward strand.
GTCGAGACTCTCGGGAGGGAAGTAAGCGGGTCTGGATACGGGATTGTCACGGCAGTATTGGTGACCATTTTCAGCGTCGTCTTCGCTTGCATTCAAGCCTTGTGAGTACTTCTTAGAGCGCTGCGGCACTGCAGGAGGCGGGATCTGGACATTGTAGACCATATACCCAGGTGGAGGGCCCATTGGAGGGGGGTAGTCTTGGTACCCCGGTGCGCCGGATGAACCACCGGCAAAGTCGAAGCTCGGAGGGAGATGAGACGGAGGTCTGGCCGTTCAAATGGTCAGCAAATATAAAAATTGATACATCCGGGATATTTATATTTAGCTTACGAGAAGTGACTGTCTGACGGAGGAGGGCCGGGTGGTGGCATATCGTAGCTGGGAGGAGCCCCCGAAGGTTCACCAGGCGGACGATATACCGGACGATATTCATGCTCTGATTTACCGCCTTTCCCTTTGTTATCGCCCGAAAGATGGCAAAAGTCGTCCTTCTGCTTCTTTTTCTTGTCATCGCTCGAGGACCCCTGGAGGTGGGAGAAGTCCTCCTCCTTGTCCTTACCCGTAAGCTTTGACCAAAGACCCATTGCGACGTGATTGCTAATTAATACTGTACGCTGCAGCTTCCGAGATCTTCGAGAATAGATAAAGTCAGGGACTACGAATCTACTCTTGATCTTGAGCGTCTGGTGTTTAAGTACTTGTACTTGATTAAGCTTATAACTGACTCTTCGCTTCCCACGCGTCGAGGAGGCTGAGATCTAAGCTCGGACGCCGCGTGTTGCGGAATGTTGGGCTGGTTTCTTTCACAGCACGACGACGCTAAACCGTAGACAGCAAAACACTTGGCTCGGGTGCCTTTCCGAACCAGACCTGAGGGCGAATCACGGGTCTGCCTTGACTGCTTCGACACCTGCACAGAAAGCGACGGCAGCCTTCTGCATGTCGTCAATAACATCGATGGTTGGTTGAGGAGGGGTTTGCATGTTTGAGAGCACAGTGCTTCTTTCATCCCACCAATACGAGCTCACTAGCTGCATCCAGCAGGAATACGGCTGCTCAACTGCAGTCACGGCTCGAGGTTTTATACCGATTGCTCGCCGTGGCAGGTCACAATCATATAACTACAAATTCATCCTCTCTTCAACCTCCAGTTCAGTCCCTGGTGCAAGGAACCGAAGATCAAATGAGGGGAAACCTGGTCGAGTTTCCGAGGATCTCAGGCCGTTCGAGGAGGTTGGACCACACTCTTATCAATTATCCTAGGCCGGCCTTGAGCGAGCCTTGAGCTTGTGATTTCGATCATCCTTTCCGGCAAGGTCTGTTCTCAATGGCTTGCTGTTGACGGCAGCTAAGCTTGTCCCATGTGGGTATATACAGCCGAACAGCGTCAATGCTCGACCTTTGCGGTCAAGTCAAAGTAACTTATCTAACTGCAGAAAAACCCGGGAAAACGGATCCAAAGGGAAAAAAGATCACAGTGAAGCCTCCGCTGGGATCACAAAAGCCGAGGCAGGAAACGGCAGGTCAATATGCCGTCTGACCGTACCGTTATCAACGATACCGTGACAATTCAAACAGCAGGCGAAAGTGCCCCTGTTTTTGTTTCAACGACATCGCCAACTCGCAACTTGGAGCAGGGGATCTGGCAGGCCTAGATACGAGAATGCGGGGACGAAAGGCAGCTCAATGCCAATATTACACAGAAATTTTTCATGTGCAAGTCGCATCTCATAATTGCAGGAGATGGGATGAAGGATATAATCAGGGTCGCGACCATCTGATATCCCAGCGCATGGCGCTCCTGAGTCGATGAGCTCTAGCCTCTTCCAAGCCCTCCGCAATCATCTATTCTAAAAAATTAGAACCGCTACGCCAAATACCCCACAGGGTACCTACCAAGCATCCTGTCAAAACGATCTGGATCTTTGGATGTTCAGTCTCAATATCTCTTCAATTGTGAACTTTGGAGGGGTTCCTGCAGCAATTGCCATCATCCTGCATTCGAATACAATGCTTCAGTCGCCACTCCGGATGTCCATACCTTTTGTCTTTTAAAAGATTTCCACAGACGGCACGTCTGCACAGCAGGGAATACCCGTTTCTCACTAAGGAATATATCCCGCCTTATGATCGAAGCCGACTCCATCCCTCTGCGTCTTTGCCTCGCTACATTTTGAAAGAGCTAGCCCAAGATCGCATAGCACATCGTCTACTGGCCATACAAAAGGCTTCTACAAGCCCTTCGATTTGTCTTCTATGCTGTGTTTTGCATAGCTGCATCCTTCAGCTCCGCCAGTCTTCGCTGAAGCAGGGAATTGGGGTCTGGATCTCGGCCTAGTTGAGATATCTGTGGTCCCCGTCCCCCGCCGGGCCTATCGTGTTACAGAACCCGCCTCTCGAGAAAGGAAGCTGCGTCCGAGGGACATATAGTGACCACCCTATATTGCTTAGGAGCTTAGGACATTGCATAAATTCTATACTACGCCCGCATTATTATTTTTTCGACATTTTTGTCCAAGCGGAACCAATAACTTGGTTCTAACTTGGTCCTTAACGGCTTAGTCGGGATTGGTATTGGGCCGTTTCTGTCCCTTCGAGTTCTTGGTTGAACCTCGACTTCAACCAGGACCTGAGAGGAACTCGAAAGTGATATTTTCCTTCCGGGAATTCAATTCCTTCCTTTCCAAACCATCGAACGACGAATATACGGCAACGCCAAAGTTGACACGAAGGGAAGACCAGCTATCCTTGTAGTTTCCCAAGGCCCTTTCCTGCCTGGGCTAGCTCCTGTTTGGTCTTCGAGTAGTGTCCACCTCGAACAACTCATAACTACAAGGGTACCGACATTGTCAGGCAATCGAGATATCGACTGACCAAAAAATAACGGCCCTTCAAAATGGAGAAGAAGGAACTGGATGCTATGGCTATGGCGTACACTGACCCTCCCCAGTATATCCTCACACCGCCTCACGAGCGCGACATACTAAATGAAATGGCGTTCAGTTCGAACAGGTTCACTTATATCGCTCCGGCAGCAGTAAATTCGCCACCGTTAAGGCTTTTATCACTTGGTAGGTGTCTTCTATTCCATGATGCTCACGATAATTTTACGGGAAGATCCATTGTTAACGTCTAAGATTCCACAGATGGAGGAGGGGTCAAAGGCTATTCGTCGCTCCTGCTTCTGCAGGAAGTCAGTAAGTCCAAAAGCCGAACATTACATGTGTTGTGTGAAAAGTGCTGATACGTTTGGTTCCAGTGTACCGGTTATTCGTAGAACTTAACGGACGACCGCCTCAAATGCATGAAATTCCTTTACCTTGTGATCATTTCGATATGGTGAGTTTCTGCAGCTTCGTGCTATCTTGTATCGTTGGCATTTTATTGCAATGCTGACGGCTTCAATCTAGATTGCTGGTGTTGGGACTGGCGGGTATGCAACCACCACAACACATATTTTTTGTATCGATTATAGGACGGATCACGACTAACGTGCATCGGTGGCCCTGCAACAGTCTGATAGCTCTTATGCTTGGACGGTTACGCATGGATGTTGAAAGTTGCAAAGAGCAGTGGGTAAAGATGGCAAAGCGGGTATTCGAAACGGACAAAACTATTGCAGGCATCCCTTTCAAGACGACATTCTTCAAAGCTTCAAAACTGGAATCCGTCATCAAGGAGATCACAAAGGAATACACCGCTGGCGAAGAAGAGGAGGCAAAGAGACAAAAGAAAACAGTTTTCCAGCATAAAAAACACCTCAGTTTGGATTCGAAGGATACCAAAGGAAGGATGAGAGCTAGTAGCTCCTCGAGTGGCGAGACGGCATATAGCAGACGGAGCGACGAACTTAGGATGCTAGCCGGAGAGAATGATTCGGTGCTGCGCGAAAAGGGGATGAGATTCGAGTATCTTACCAAACTCAAATCTTCATCGGATGGGAATTTAGTCAGGCAGAGCGTAGGGGATTCAGAAGCATTGCTATACGACCCAAGAGAAGACAGGTGCAAGACGTAAGCCTCCGTGCCCTTGGATTATACTAACACCAGGAATTCCTCGTACTGACACGGCCTAACTAGGTTCGTCGCTGCAATGTACCAAAATTCTCCGGAAGGCGCATCTCCATGTCTTCTTCGAACATATTTGTCTCTATCGTCTTTGAACCCCGAACCCAACTGCAAGATATGGGAAGCGGGTCGTGCGACTTCCGCTACGATGACCGCCTTCAAGCCCATCCAAATTGGCCAGACTGTTTTCCTGGACGAGGGAGCAGGAAGATACAACATTACCCCGACCATTATCGAAGAAGCTACGTGTAACGAATGGCCCGGCCGAGCCGTCGGCTGCGTCCTTTCTATCGGCACTGGCAGACCTCCACCAAAAAAACAAACCGGCTCTCAACCATGGTGGGAAAATAAGCTTCATACACCTTTCGACAATTTCGTTGATGCCAAAAAGAGATTGGTGCACAAGACACACAAGAGCGAGGAGATTCACCAAATGTTGGTGAGCGGGGGAACAAACAGTCTCGACAAATGGGGAGTGCAGAAGGACGACTACTTCCGACTAAATGTGGACATGGGTGTTACCGACTTTGCGATGAACGAGTGGCAGAGGCTATCGGATATCAGCACGAACACTAAAAGGTGGTTGAACAGTCCCGAGGGGAAGAAGGTTATTAGTGATTGTGCCATTAAGCTAGCTCATATCTGGCGAGCTAAAAATGTAAGCCAGCGTCTTTTCACTTATTGCTGCATCTTTGTGCGGAACACTAAACTACATCGCCAGATCCCGCCTCCAAAGAACCCTCTTCGCCAACAGGTCCCGCTAGTGGCAGAATTAACCGTTGAACCTCTCGCTCCACGATCTCGCCCAGTCTCCAATGAGATCATTCCTCGCCCGCCCAGTAGGATGCGGCCCAGAACTCAAGCCCACGAACGCCAGCTCTCTGGTACACTCTCTGGTACACCAACGTCAACACCCCCTTCGACAATCTCCAGGTCCCGAACAATCCAAGTTCCCGTCCGCCATAATTCTCAAAACCTCCACGACTATTCCTATCACAACCCTCACCATCATCACCAAAAGTCTTTATCATCATCATCCACATACCGAGACTCGTACTACACATCCGAAGACGAAGCCGACGAAATCCGACCCCGGCCACTGAGCGTTCGACAACGAAGCTTTACAACAAGCAGTGCTAGCAACAGCTCCAGTTCCATCGTTATAGATGGCAGTCTTTTTGGAGGAAAAGATAAAAGATACACTCTATTGAGCACCATACCACCCGTACCGGTGCCACCAATCCCACGAAGAGCCATGACGGAGGGCAGGGTTAATATCAGTCCGAATCTAAACCCAATTCCAAATCCAAATCCACCTTCTCCCGATGAATAAGCTGCCGGGATATATATATTTTACGACCTTCATGAACGACATCTGCACTAATACGGAGTTTTTGGATCGTTTCCATTTTTTTATGCATCAACAATTTTTATCCATTTCCACTCGTTTCTTTATTATTGGGCTCGGAGCGGACATTTGACATTTACCGCCAACAATTTTCTTTTGTTCTGCAATCAAAAACGGCGACTGGATGGGTTGGAATTAATTACTAGTAACATAACAGAATATATCAGAAGGGGTTAAAATCCCCAGAACCATGATCACCAATAGCGGTTTGTATATTAGCTACGCCTTTCTTTAGTTACTGTCTTTCTTGGATTACGAATCTCTTTGATTTTGACCTCTTCAATTTTGGCATCATCACACGCACGAATCTGGGATCGTGCTACTTTGTTTTGTTTTGTTTCATACATGGGTCGGTTTTTTGCGTCATCTAGTTTTTTTCGCAGCGGTGTGCGGTGCAGAGGGTGTACATAATTTGCGTGCATTGCGAGAATGATATCCAGAGGGGGGAAATGAAGGGATGGTGTTTTTTCAGATTCTTACTACGGGAGATGGATCTGTGGTAAATCGTCTGGTCAGCTGATTCATCTTGAAGTTTCCTCATTGTTTATATTGGAGCGGGAAAGCGAGGCTCGAAGGATCGATATTGATAGTATTAGCAACAAAAAGACTAGATCTAGATCTAGAGACTTTCTCTGAGAGAAAGAAAATTAAACAGAAATTTTTGAGAGGGGAGAAACATACATGCACAGTATACTACGATTTCAAAATATCGATATATCACCTGTATCGATACAACTGCGTATGCAGGCTTACCGACGAATTCAACCCGATTCCGAGACACCGGCTCCAAAAGCCGATTGAAGAATATAAACATATCACATTAATATTCTCATATTTTCATCTTTACATAAGTAATTACTTACTTACGTATACAGATGAGATGCATATAAAAGATATCCGCATTTCCTACCCGGATACCCCAATCACCTTTCCGGACACAACTGATCCAAAACCATACACCCCTCACGGCTCACGGGAAACAAAAAAAAAACGTGGCCTAGATCCATATCTCGCAAGGAATATAACTCTTTACCAGGAACCGCATCGTCTCAATTGAGATACCTTAGCGGACCCTGAATAGAATACGCCGTACAATCTCGGTTACATACCCACCATTTCGGATTATAAAAGAGTTGGGATGAAAAGAGATAATCCCCTTGCGGGGTTAGTTTTCCCAAAACTCCATATGTATACGTAGCTGACGAAAGTGGCGTTTTGGACTTATGGATATGTGTAAGTACTTATGTATGGTCTGTATACAAAAATTCCAGCTTCTCGTCCCGATTGGGTGGTCTCAGAGCAAGGGTATTAGATTTCCGAGATTTTGCGATCACACACATACTTAGTATATATATTCCATAGTTGCTACAGGAATATCTACGCCTTCCTCGTGTTAAGTAAGGGGAAAGTGGTGGTGACACATCTGCACCCACGGCGGAATTTTAGCGATCCTATGGCTTGAACCACCAGGTACAGCATAGCCTCTCCATGGACCGCCAAAGACCGGTAAACCGAAGTTAAGGGACTTCCCAGCCGAGCCGAAATATCATACCCTCTTCTTCTTATTTATATTGGTGTTAATTTGTTTAATGATGCCGGAGTAATCATAGCCCACTTGTGATATCCAGGTACGAGACCAGAGGCATAATATTTTGGAAAAAAAAAAAAAAGCCACAGCCTGAATCATCCCAGTAGAGGAGAAGGCCGTTGATGCAAATTACCGAAGCAACGAGCTATGTTACAAAATATATCGCACGAAAAAAACACCATGACCCTAGTCTCGAAAAAAAAAAAAAACGCCATTTCCCAAGCCCACGCGCGGCATGCAGTCATTTTCTAAAAAACCAGTAGTGAACAAGAAAAAAAAAAAGAAAGAAAGGAAAATAATGCGATTCAACATCAACCCCATCCGGTGGCAACGATGCAGTAGTATCGCTGAATGGAGGCCCCCCACGCGTGCACCCACAAAGGGATCAGACCTACCAATTCCAAGTCTTCGCCGCCGGCGCAAACACCGGAGGCTTCCACTTGAGTAAACTGGGATCGATAGTTCTCTTCCCCTTAACCTTCTGTTTCTCGATCAACGCTTCCCTTTGGGCGATGACGCCCGCCGTCAAGCAGATAACATGTTGTCCCTTCTATATATTCAGTAGCAGCCGTTAGCAAACCCCACCAGAATGCAAAGAAAGAAAAAAAAGGCAGCCCCCAGGAAAAGTGCTAAAAAACTTACAAAATATTTTATCATGTTCAGATTCTGCAATGTATGCACCACATCATTCCCCGTCATCGCCAACCTCGCCGCGATCTCATCCACACTGATCTCCCCCTTATTCTCCCTAACCTCAACCAGCAAATCCACAATAACCTCCTGCCAAAACGCTCTGTACCCCAAAAGTCCCAAATCACTCAACGGCTTCTCAGGACTCCCCAGCTTCCCTTCCCTCTTCGACAACTCATAACTAAACGCGATCAACAGCCTACCGTACCCGAGACGTTGATACTGCGGCAGCGTAAGAATACACGCCACATTATAATTCTCCGCGCTTTCCTTCTCCTTCGAAAAATACCCGAGCAGGTGACACCCATACTCATCCCTCGACGTCATGCAGTAAAACAAAAACGGATCAACGTCGTAGTAAAGCGTTTTATGGTCCAAAAAGCATTTACTCAACAGACACAGATTCCTACACCAAGTCCTCTGCCTCCTCCCATCGATCTCGTAAAAGCTGACATTCTCGTCACGGTATATCTCATTCCCAGGCGGATGAAACAATTCACACTTCATCCTATGTCGTTGGTACCTCCTTTCCTCCCCGAAATAACTAAGACAGAACTCACAAATATAGACGACATCGCATTCGGTGAGTTCTGCCGGGTAGGGGGAGAAATACCACGTTTCGACTTCGTATTTTCCGATCTGGAGTTTTGATAGATTTCTTACTCGTGCGACTTCGTGTGCGGATTGTGTCATTGATCCAGAGGTACGGAGTTTTTCTATCTCTTTTTCTTTGGAGAATCCTTCCATTTCACCGTTGTTCCCGATCGTTGGGTCCGTCTGTGGAGCTGAGATGATATTCCCGGCAGGTGTTTCAACTAGGTCGATCCCATCATCATCCGGCGCCGGTGTAGCGGCAAAGGATTGCGGAGACGCTTGTTCGGCCTCGAAGGTTACTCTATTACGCTTCAGAGGACGAGATGTGGACGCTGACGGGGTCGCAGGACCTGTCATAGGGTCAGGCGTAGACGCTATGCTGTCCCTAGGTAGCTTTTTATCTTTCTTTTGGTTCTTGAGGTTCGGGTATGATTGTTCCTTCTTCGGTGGAGCCGGTTTCTCGGGTACGGGGAATTCGACTTCCCGTGATAAGTCGATGCGGCTCGCTGCTACCCATTCGTCGAGACGCTGGGGGGGTTGATATCAGTATATGAAGTTCATAGAACTAAGATGTAGAGGCATACCTTATTGAAATCCTGGTAATGAACGTAAAACACCGGCTCCCCCTTCCTCGTCGTCTTCGACAATATCTCTGCCTTCCTCGGTTCTCCATCCTTCTCAACCCAGGCCTTCACACCAATCCTATATCACACACACACACACTCAAGTTAGCCACAGTGCCTTTTGCGTTGTCGCGTTGCCACCAACGTTGGAAATCAAAATCACGTGACAAAACACCGACAAACATTTCTCTCGGAGGTTAACAGGAGGTGAACATACGCAAGCGTGGCGATGGTCGCGAAGCCAGTGATAACTTCCTTCTCGGCCGCAGGCTCCTGAGAACCATCCCGGGCCACCATCGCGTCGTATTTCGGTATAACACTTTTTGAACTTTTCCGAACGAATAAAAAAAATTTTTCGATGTTTTTTGTGGCGCGTTTTGGCGGTGAGAAAAAAATAAGAGCGACTGCACGGGAAATTTGATATCGGAGGTGATGCGGTTTGAAAGGGGTTTGCGGTTTGTCCGTCTGCGAAAAAGACTCTTTGGGGGAGGTTGGCGGCAAACGGGTCTCCTCTCACGTGGGAGGATCAGGAGGATCTCGATTCAACGCGAAGCTTCGAAGGGGCGGGAATATAAATATATACGTCACAGTTACAGGTTATCATTCACAAGGGTATGAAGCGGTAGTGATAGGACGGAGAACGGTCTAGTGCCATTACATCTTCAAGGTATCTGGACGCCTTAATCCACAACAAGTCTCCAGCGCTCTCTCAAATCGAGCTATATAAGCTATTAGCTAGCCAGCCAATCCCAAATAAACGCCATAACATAAACAGAAAGCGAAATGGACAGAAAGGTCGAAATAAACTGAGAAATCTCAGGAGGCAATTTTGTTTTGGAAGAAGAGAAGAAATAAAAAGAAGACGAAAGAAAGAACGAAGAAGAAAGATAAGCGTAAAGGGTTAAAATATGATACAATAGAATCAAGGTAAAAGGGAAAGTATGAAGAAGTGATGTTGAAAGGATGGAAAATATGTACACCCGAAGTGAAGGTGAAGCAAGTAGTTAGTAGAAGAGAAGTGTAAAGACAAGAGGAGTGAAAAAAAAAAAAAAAAAAATGAATATGAGGCGGTATACGTATCCGCAGAAGAAGAGAGAATAAGGACAAAAAACCAACTCTATCGTCGTGAACAAGGTGGCGAAAAGCCAAAAGAAAAAAATGAAGAAAACCTCGCTGTATTAATGATTAAGGGACTCGTCGTTCGTAGCTCGGGGCTAAATGAGGTTTGCAAAGGAAGAGGAAAACCGGACGCATTTTTAACTCTCAAAGCAAAAGGTCGTGTCAGTACGATGAAAATAACGAATTCGTGTCGTAGACTAGCGATAAGAAAGATTCGAGCCAGCTAGTAAAAAAGTCGCTAAGCCGAGTGTTTAGGCGTACAGCGGGATTTCGTTTTCCCAGCCGTAGAACGCAAGCATTTCGCGGAACATCATTCCGTACCACTGGAGATACCGTTAGTTTTGCCGTCCCAAGAATTTCCAAACTGAATCGTAAAACCTACCTCCATTGGTTCCCATTCGTTGCAGCCTTTGTGGCAGTGGTCCTTCGGATTGGGCTTCGGCTTCCGTACGGTGAAATGCACGATCACAGCCTCGTCCCATAGCAGATCCCAGTAGTATCGGTGGAATTGGTACTGCACCCGATGCATTAGCAACCTCCTCCCGCACACAAATCTTACGAAACCGACACGGATGAAACTCACCATAATCAGGTTGAAGTTGTACTTGTACGGCAACCCAAAGTACCTGAACCGATAGTACGTATTCAGGAAGGCCTGATCGGCGTCATTCGGCGAATGGTAGTTTGGATCGGAAACATGCTTCACCAGCGAGTGAAACTCCTCGGTGGAGGGCCTCAGAACCATCAAGCCGGAATTAAACCTGTTGTCCGTGATAACATCCCACCAGACGTCCGGTGCAGCCGCGAAATCGCCAGGCATCTGCCAGAGTTCCGCAAGAGACCCCTTACATATCGTATCGGCATCCAAAAAGATGATTCTCTCGTACTCGGTCCAACTCCACACGTGCAGCTTGTTGAGATTGTGCCGATGGTGACTTCTGATCTGTGATGTGTCGACGTTTTCGAACTCCAGCTCCTCGGCCTCCCTCACCCTCCACCCGGCCTTCTCCAATCGAGTAATATTCTCGGCCGAAACACCGTCCTTGCCGCCGGATCGGACCAACATGACTAGTTCGGCGTCCATAGCTACCAGATCATTGTGTTTTTGAATGGAATAACCGAGCATGAGCCCCAGGGCGGTGTAGGAGCCGGTTTGGATTGTTGAGGTGATGGCGTATCGCGGTTTCCGACGTATCAGCGCCTGTTCCTCCTTCGTGTAGAGTTTACTCGAGCTCCGTCGGGGACTCTGAGGGTGGGATCGGAGAGGGTATTTCCGGCGTGATTCCCAGGGTCTTGTGTCGCCATCGTCTGGTGGAGGAGAGAGAGATTATGGTTAGCACGTGCCGGTGATCAAGCATGGTGAAATAACGGGGCTGGGGATGGGGGGTAAAGGGAATGCAAACCTGTTATTCTGAGCAGTAGGAATAGTATGACGAGGACGATGATTATCGGTAACAGTATGCCTGACCGGTTGATGGAGAACTGTCGGGGTAGCATGGCGCCGGACGTGCCAAGCTGGTTGTTTGGTCGGGAGTAATAATGGGGAAATCAGGGGGACTTTAACGGACAGATCCACACCGGCCCAGCTGGAGTGTATCCCTCAGCGCGATAACGGGGAAGCGAAGGCGATTGAAACGAAGGTGTCGGAGGGCAGTTGGAATCCGCCGTGGTGGTTCGTGGTGGGTGGTCCGTGGTGGTGGTTTGCAAGTTGCAAGATTCGATTCGATGCTGCAGGCACGGACAGACAGACAGACAGCAAGACAGCCAGGCAGCCAGGCGGAAAGCAAAGTGTTGTTTTTGGGAATTTCCTCCTTTTAATTGAGAATCATTAAGCAAATTCCCTTCAGGAGATGTTGAAACGGCCCGGCAGAAACAAAGCAAAAGAAAGCGAGCAGAGCCTGGCAACTATCCGTATGCATGTGCATGTATGTATGTGTATGTAGATGTGTATGTGCGTGTGTATGTATATATAGCTTGTGTGTGATCGAATTCGATAGCTGACGTCCGTTTCGGATGCAAGGTTTTCGTGCCTGACTGCAGACTGGCCGCTGCCTGGTCGGAATGCAGGAAATGTATGTGCGTATGAGTAAGTAGCAAGTAAGTAAGTACTGAACGAATGAATCGCGAACGAGCAGGACCCGAATGAATTGAAAGGGACCGAAAGAGAAAGAACGGTCGTCGAAGAAGAAGACACAGAATGCTATCGAACTCGATCAGGCAGAAAAGACGTCTGCCGGCTATATCGTCGGGCCTTGTTCCAAAGAGGACGGTGCGTGAGATAAAAACAGGGAAGCTGCAATTGAATCAATCCCCTTTCCTCTGCTCCCAAGATAACTGGCAGATCTAATCGAGAAGTCGTTCGGCCTCGAATTTTTCGAACTAAAGGAACTGCTAGTCAACGTTCAACAGGGGCCCGGGAGGGGTACGGTCGAGCAGAGGCGGTTGAGAGAGAGCGAGAGAGAGAGGAGCGGGAACGAGCGACGAATCGAATCCACCGGTGCAAAGAACCTCGATACTCCAATACTAATATCTAGATTATAAAGACGAACGAACGAATACACAAGAGACAGCAGCTAAGTAAGTACTTAAGCAAGTACGCATGGTAGATAATATAAACCGTCGACGGCACTAAAGCCATGCATGGCGTAACCACCGTCGAAGCAGGCACACCTTGAAACCGCGCCAAGCTGGCAGCAACAGCCAACTGCGAACGAATCAAATAATCTCTGCCTCGCACCCTCCTCAAAAGCCCCTGCACAAACTGATTCCGCAGCGCTGCTTGCTTGCTGCTGCTGCTTCTCGTTTTATTTCCCATCTTTCTTTTTTATTCTCCGCCTGTCAAAGAAATCCCATCCGACTCGGAAGGGACGGGGAAAGGGGAAACCCTCAGTCCAAGGCCGAGTAATGACAGCCGCCCAGCCTGCAGAGCGCCAATCGTCAGTTGCGCAAGAGCCTTGGACAGGAGCTATATTTGTCTCGCTGACGACTGCTCTCCACTCACTCACTCACTCACTCACTCACTCACTCACACCTCTGAGCAAGTCGAGCTGTAGCTTCGACCGCTGCTGACCGTGATCACCGACGCCTGTGCGAACGTACAGAAGTACTAAGCATGCCGATATCCCGAACATTCACTGTGGGGAAACTTGGCACGCGAGCACGTAATAAGGTAACCCAGCGAGAGTTATAATTCGTATCGGCACTCCAGATCACAATACCTCAAGGTAAGTAGGTATACCCCTCTTCACATATTAACCCGCTGCAAATATCCAATCTCCAGACCCTCCATCTGCCGGCGGACATCAAATCGTGTTCTCCCTCTTTTCCCTTTCTCTCTTTCCCTCTCACAAAATTTGCAAAAAAGAGGTCCGACTAGCCGGTATCATAAGCGTGGTCGCCTGCAGCGGATCCAATCAAAACGAGATTAGTAAGGGGGACTACACAGCCACGACCGCCAACATCAAATTCAATCTATCGGAAAACTCTTCTTCCACGGATCCAAATCTCCATGCCGAATCGAAACAATAGAGGTCTTTACCAAATTGTACACGCGTATCTCGACCATGTTCGTCTAATTAACTTTAAAATCACATGCACAAACACAGCTTCACAGCTATAAGGTTTTCCCTCACAGTCCATCGTATCCCCTGCTACCAGCTGCACCCCAGCCAGCGAAATTTCCGGTGTTGCATCCTCCCGCACATTGCAGCGTTCCCAAACCGGCGGTGGCGCTTTTTTTGTTTTCGATTCCCGGCTATTATCGCTTACCGTTACACCAAAACAGTCGACAGCACTTAGCGATCTTGAAAACCTTCTATCTGAACAATATACTGTCCAGTTATAATTTATAAGCCTGACCTAGGTGTATGGGGGTATACGTCCATTAGGGATCCGCCGCGTCATACCTACTATATAAGAACGGAGAGGAGAACTAAGGAATAAGTGGAAATATAATTCGAGAAACTGCTCGGTCAAAGAAAACGAAAAAGAAAAAAAGAAGAAAGTTCTGAACAAAAATATGTATCGCAGAAGTCAAAGTATGTAAGGATTTTTGTACCGCGAAAAAAAGACAGAAAACAAAAACAGAGAATCGGAGGGTAATACACTTCGCTGCGTCACGGTTTGAGGGGTGTGAATAAGGGTTTTGGAAGGTAACAAGGTGAGCGTCGGAAAACAAAGGGAAGACATGACCTGGCTCAAGCTTAAACGTCGTCCTTTGCGGTTAGTCGTTTGATAGACCTATGTATAACTGCTACTATAACCTTTCGCCAGGCCCGTTGTCTCGTAAACATTTCGCCAAGGCCTGTGTTATAACGGAGTCATAGCCGCTGCCAATTGTGCATGGCTCTAGAGGTCCATCATATCTTATCCAACACAGTCAGCTTATACCCACAAGGCCGAAGAACGAATGAACCTACCTCTGCCGAACAAAGCCCTCTTCGCCCAATCCATAAACAGCAAAAATCGGGTCCTCAAGCTCACGCTTTGTGCAAAGTACGCGGATCTGTATTCATTTGTCAGCAACCTACTTTTAGAAGCCACTGTATCACCCTGCACTCACCTCCAAAGATAGACAGCAGCGATCCCGCCTGCGAAGTTATAGCCCCCAACGTCAAACACGGCCGCATTCCCCACATACGCCAAGCTTCCCAAATGCTTATACTCAAAGGCCTTATAGTACGTCTCATCCAAATCCCCATCCAGCAGCCCGTTCGCTCTCATACCCGGTGCAGCCTGCGCGAGCTTATTCAGCTTCCTTCCCAAGTATTGACCCTGCTGGTGTGCCCTCTGCGCCGTCGCCGGTAAACTGGTAAGGCTGTTGTCAATCTTTGAAAGCAACTCTGAGAATTCATTAAAATCAAGAGTGCCGGATTGATCAACGTCATATTGCTGGAAGAGTTTATCCAGACGACGAAGATGCTGGCCGGCCTGAGGGAAACGCTTCTTCACTCGCTGTGCGACGGTTTGCCAGTCTTTGAAAGTTAGGTGGACCTCCTTAGGATCCTTTCCCTTTTCCCAGGCAATCTCGCGGAGGAAGGTCATGATGTTTTGGGCCAGGTTGTATTGAACAGTAGAGCAGTCACCGATAGCGTAGACGTCCCCCATCGGGGCACCGATAAGTCGGAGATGGGTGTCGGTTTCGAGGGCATGTTTGTTGGTTTGCTTGTCGAGCTTCGTGGCGAGTCTTTTGGCGAAGTCGGTTTGTGCTAAGCCGCCTACGTTAAAACCCACCCGGAAATCCAAGGGTATGCAATATAAAACTTACAGACACCGGTCGACCACAAGCACAATCCGTACGGTATTTCCTTAGTGACAACTTTGCCATCTTCGGTCTTTTCCGAGAACACGATCTTGTCCTGCTTAACCTCTTGTACTCGTGCATTCGTGTAAACCTCGACGTGATCCCGCGCAAATCTGTCTTCGGCGTAGAGCGATAGAGCCTCATCGTAGGTATTCAGAATATGGCTTCGTGACTGGATGACATGGACCGAGACTTCATTTCGCAAGATACGAGGATACTATAACCCCTTTTAGCTTCCCTACCAAGTTCACTCCACATCTTCACCCGACTTACGTGACGGATCAGATCCTCATTCAACATATCGTAAATCTCAGCCGCAAACTCGATACCCGTAGGCCCACCACCGCAAATAACGAAAGACAGAAGTCGCCTTCTCTCTTCGTCGCTGGTAGTCGGTAGAACAGCCTTTTCAAAGTTTCCGATAGCCTTTTTCCTGATTTTACGTGCATCATCGATAGTTTTTAAGAATTGACAGTGTTCGAGTCCCGTTACACCGTGCGTATTCGTCTTCGAGCCAACTCCGATGATGAGCTTGTCGTAAGGCAGGTAGAAGTGACGCTTTTCACCATCGATGATCTGGGATACTTCGACAAGCTTTTCGCTAAATTCGACGCTTTCAGCTTCGGCTTGGAGGAAATGACCCCTGATACGTGCGAGGATGGTTCGGATTGGTTCGACGAGAGAACGGAGCTCGAGGGTTCCGACCTATACACCATATACCCCTTTTAGTTCACATACTCCCCATACAGAAATATAGGTGGCCGGCATACGGTGGCACTTGGTAAGAAAGGCGTGAACAGGAAGTAGTTGGACGGTGAGACAACGGTGACGTGGTATTGGTCGGCTTGGAGCGTCTTGAGGATTGCAACAGAGCCCCAGCCGCACCCAAGAATCTATCAAACCATCCGTGAGCAACCTTCTCCTCAACAAAGAAACAACATATCAGGTATCAAAGCATACCACCAGCTTCGGTTTATGCTTGCAAACTCCCTTTCCCTCGGATTCATCATCATCAACCAGAATCCGAGCTATCGGCAAGTTTTTCGGCCCACCACGTTCCGGATTCAACGCTAACTCAGAAACAGGTACGTCCATAGCCTCCGGGTCTTCGTTGTAAGTCGTGGCATCGTATATGAAGAAACAGACCAGTGTTCCACCAAAGACAGCTCCGATGAACCCCAGCGTCGTCAGAGTACGAATAACAGCTTTAAAAATCCTGCCACGGGGCTTCTTAACCTTCCCATTAGCCTTGACCTCATCAGCGTATCCACGGATCTGGCGTAATATCGGGGATTGTCGGTGAACAATCGGATTCAGATTACAGGCGAGCGGGGTGCGAGTGGCAGCAGCGGCAGCAGCAGCAACCGTTGGACGAACGGTACGAATGGATCTGATGGCATTGAAGCTCGACGATTTAACAAATTTGCCACTACTGGCTTCCAATTGCGACAGTATTGACGACTGTGACGTCCGGGTCACGCCTCGCAGACATCGTGATGTCGCGTGCGAGACGAGACGGGGTGCGAACATGATTGATAAGGGGGTCGCGGAGTGGGGTGAGGGGTTCGCGGCTCCGCTTTAGGGCTTCATGCGACCGGCATACGCGAGGGATTTTGGGACCTTCCCGGAGAAAAAGTGTAGTACGAAGGAAAAGAAAGAAAGGATTGATTGGAGAGTGGTACGGTGGAATGAGAGGGAGCTTTTCTGGTGTTTGAAGCGCAAGTGGGCGTGGAGTTTGGGGGAAGGTTAGTTCGGGGCTGATACGTCATTGGCGAAGGCGGTCGGCCGCATTGAGGTTGCAACCACAACACCGTCCAATATCCAACAACCTCGCGGATATCATATCAGGGTTGCATCTCAGCGGAGTTTTACGACTATCTTCAGCCACTTAGCGGAAGATACCTACTCGGGTAGAATCTCGGAAAGCAGCATCCTCGTCGATACGAGTTACTAGCCAATTTAAGCTCGATTTTAATTAATCGATGCATTTATTCTATATATCAAGTCAATACTTCTTTTCCTCCTTAGGTATCCTGTTATATTCCAGCGGCAGTCTTATCGAACCCTCCAAAAACGATCTATATCCTTAAAAGAAGGTTCAGTAAATCAGCGCTGCGGCTGGTGGGCATCGATATCTCGGCCTGCCGTGACTTTCCTCGACAGCTTGGCTGCATATTTGCTGCATATAGTCAAGTTTTGCCGAACGAATTTTGAAAACGGGCCAATCACAGGATGCGGTACTGTTTCGACCCCTGCACGATGACAAGGCTTGTTCAGAACGCCTGTGAGCTTCGAGATATAAAGGATGGCTTTCCCGCCCCGGGAGGTTGTCGAAATAACTAAATTTCGAGTGTAAAGCAGTAAAGAAATATTGTGGATATGGTTAATTCTTTCCTATCAATCTATCTCGTTTGTAGTTTTATATCTCTCGAGTCTACTCATCCACTCACCTTCTGATTCCTTGGTTAAACACCTAAGTAGTACTCTGGGATCCTCAAAATTCATCGACATATCGCATAAGAAAATTTAGTCTCAAAGCTTGCACAGAAAACTATCCATCATGGGGCTTGCACAAAATGAGATGCCATGTCCGATGGACATCGATGTCCCTTCAAATCCGGCGCCCCTCGTTCCAGTGCGCGTGAAACGGAAACGTGCAACCCCGATATCCTCCATGGACAATTACAAAGAGGAAATGAGGTTCTACTACCTTGGGTTAAATTTCACACTTAAGGAAGTGAGGGACACTATGGAGTCATACTACAATTTTGGGGCGTCGTAAGTTTCCAATTTACTTTGAGTATATATACCGATTGTATATTTAAGTACTTTACGTATGGAAACTTATATACAGCTCTTTATAGTATCCTCCAATACCGCGAGCGGATCAACAAATGGGGATTTAGGAAACGTGGGACGAAGAAACAGTGGGAAATTATTGCCAAAGCGACGATTTCCAGGGGAGCTTCGAAGGAGTCGGAAGCCGTCATCAATGACGGGTTTCTGATACCATCGAAGAGTGTGAAGAGAGAGATTGCGAGGAAGTTCACTTTGAGCGAGTTGGCTCGAATGAAATCCAAAGGTACCGTCCCTGCTTACAGTTTTCGTTATATTTTATTTTATTTTTATTCCTTTCTCGATATCCTGACTCTCTTATTATACCACAATAGGACCTTGCATGGAAGACATATTCCCACCCTCACCCACGTTGAAGACAGTCGATGTCCGCAGTCCCGTGGCCATGGGTGACTTGGCATTCGGGCCACTTCTCACCTCCTATTATATTCCGATAGAAGTTCTCAATTCTTTACCAATCAGAATATCCGATCCGAAAATTATCGACATCTGTAGAATCACAGTTTTCCACTTCCAAGGTTCATGTTCATACCAAGAAGAAAGCCTCGTCATAAAATCCAGGAACTTCAAAAATTTAAGGCTCCTCCTCTATCGACTCTCAAACAGACTCCTAGACTTCGACGTCTTAAACGAACTTTTATCAAGACTCAAGGTAGAAGACGGATACAAGTCCCTTAAGGAGCTCATTTCCCTCAATACAATATCAATAAAAGCAGCGTGCAGTGGCCTCCTGCTCATGCTCTCCGTAAGATTGGAATGGGGTCTCGTTGAGCTGATATATCAGCACTATCCGAACCTCACAGCGACCTGGATCAATACACTTAACGGGGTAATCGACCACCCGGTTATCATGGGTACAATCCAAAACACACTCAAAGACCGAATGGAACCGGCCTTCCTAGCGAGGTTAGCAGATATCAAATCGTTTCCAACTTGGAACCCGAACGCACTTCGCTTTTTGCGCTCTTGCTTTCGGCGCTCGGATGTCAATGAAACCGGAACTACTCTTAAACTGAAGATGATACATCAGCTCTGGTCTCTAGGATCCGGTTCAGAGATAAATATACCACACATCCACAAAGGGCTACAGATACCGGGGATCGAAAGATCCAATTATTTTTCTCGATCTCTGCGCCTTGGCTGTGATGTCGGAATAAACCTTCTTATCGTACGGGCTCTGGTACTGGGGGAAATAGTGGATGCTAGAGTGTTAGTCTATTCAGCGATAACTATCCCAACAAGACGGCCTATCCCCTCTCAAAATGCTACCCACAGTAGCAACAAGGCCAGGATTAGACTTGAACGACAACTATCCAATATGTCGGAATTACGGGACTGGTTTTGGGCGGAACTGTCTCCATTCCTTAAGGCTTATCTTACACCGAAACACCTTTGCTATTTCATCTGCGCCTTGATTTTCATGGGACAGACAAACCTTTTGGGGCTTCTGTTACAGTACGTTCAGGAATTCCTCCCTCCCAAAGCAAAGAGGTATATGGAAGGAGCTATAAAGAAGCTGCTCATTGCCCGGCACTGGTATACTGGCTGCTTTACGCTTTACGCCTGTACGACTCCTATCAATTCATCTACATCACCAATAGAGGATTCCCTTACGGTGTTTTGCTCTCCGTTCCCGGGATTCCCTAGCCTAGGGCCACGAATAGAACGCCTACGGGCCTTCGGGAACCTTTTGAGTTCCAGGACAAAATTCACCCGGGTATACCTACGGGACCGAATTCCCTATTTAATAAGCGACCAAGATGGACGGTATTCCTTCCGGCGATGCTTAGATGTGGTCCCAGGTGGGGACAAACCGTTTATATTCCACGGGTGGCACCATTGCCAGACCAAGATTCCAAATATTTCCCCAGGGGGTCACGACGAGCTCAGGTTGCCAATAATGACCTTGTATACTAATGACAAGGTCATGATCCCGCTCATATCTCCCTGGGAAGAAGACGACAACATCTTTGATTCCTTACACTGGCTCTCGATAAAACGTTGCTACCTTACTTGTAGTACCTGCTCTTGTATGTGTAGTCTTCACGCCAGCTTGTCCGGTGCTCGTGAGCTGGAGTTTGGTGTATACACGGTGCGCACGTTTATGTGTCACGTTTTAGGTGGAGGGATACACGAAATCAGAAGACTGGACGGTAAATTAACTTTATGGGATAGCGTCGGCCGTGTGCTTAGCCAAAGTAACGGACAACGTCTACCTTACCATCGTTGCTCAGCACCTCTCAGTGGCCCGGGTCCTGGTTTTCACGAAATATTTAAAAGTTTTGACTGGGAGCAGTTACTTCGCAATGGGGACAGGACAAGATACGTCGATTCACAAGGTCAAAACGATTACAGCGTTATCCCCCACACGATGTCAGTCGGCCAGGCTCTATCATACGGCGGTTGGGCAGTCGCCGCTGAACTAAAGAATCAAACTTCCGCTGCAGCTACAGAATGCATATTCGATATCTTCGAATACATTGCCTACGAAGACCTTCAGTTCCTTCGCATTGGTATGGAATGGGTAAAGCGTCTATTTCTAGAATTCAAAGCCGACATAAGCCACCGCTCAACTCGCGAAGGCTTGATGCTTAACAGCCGTCAAGGACGTACCCTCCTACAAGTTGCCGCAGACTGGTTCGGTAGCATACATATCCTCCGGTTCCTCGTCGACAAAGGTGCGGATGTCAATGCACAGGGCACCGACGAGTTTGGAACTGCACTCCAAAGCTGTTGTCGTCGACTGACCGCCGCCGTAGCACCTAGAGTTACGAGGATAAAACCTGTACGTTTCCTCGTTGAGGCTGGAGCGGATGTTAACCCTCAAGGCCCGGGTGGTGGAAGACCGAGATTTACGCCTCTCGACGGTGCGGTACTCACTGGCGATCTCGCAGTAGCCCGATATCTTCTAGAGCAAGGAGCTGCCCTCGATATGGACACAATCAAGTATGCGGTTATGTATGGACGATTGGATATGGTATCTCTATTTGTTCAAGTTAACCCGATGTTTCATGACCCAGCTTTGGAGTATGCAAGACTATACGATGAGGGGGTAATTGAAGAGTATCTTGAAGGACGACGTTTGGGAGAGGAAGCACAAGGTGTCCCATCGGAGTTCATTACGTTCGGCCGGGTGGAAGAGATGGAAGATTGACCAATTCATTGCATTGGTACCGTATGTTTCAGTATCGACTACGCAATTGTACGACTCGAAATTCCAACGCTACAAGTTACGTTATAGAAAACTAGTAAAGCCAAAGCTCATTGATGCTGGACTCGGCGTCTACCCGCTCGATTTCATTGTAGATCTTGGTTTATCCGATATCCGGATCCGAATGGCCTTGGTGGATGCCTCGCGCGATCCTGAACCCGCTAATACTATAGTAGCCTCGATAGATGCGTAGCTCGCTCAGCTTACGGGATGACATCGAAAAGTCGAGGTCTAGAATCGAGATCTTAAGCTAAGCCCCTGCGCTCAATGGTATGAGCATCTACCTGCATATATGTGCGTATGATTGCGTATTTTTAGCCGGTTATCCGGATACTACTCGTTAGACACAACCTCGAATCGAAGATCTAGTCGAACTTGCGAGGATATCCGACTGTCTGTACAACCGCTGCCTGGAGTAAGCGGTTAAAAGGGCTCTTCCTCGACGTATCAGATCATGAAGCTTCGAAGCTTGAGGCTAAGCTAAGCAAGAACGATTCCATGCAGCAGGGGGGTAAAGGAAGTGATCCTCGCCGCATGCCGTCATCTGATTGAAACCAGAATTTAGAGTCGTCCCTGAAGGAGTCTTGATCGTATACGTAGTACATCCCACGCGTGCGAGCCTAGATGCCCCTCTGGCCCAGATATCGCCATATTTGGCCAGCTAAATCAAAATTTAAGGTGAGCTCTTGCATATGCATATATGCAAAATCTACAATTGCAAGACCTCGAAGACGAAAAGGGTCCAATACTTCCTATTCCAGATGGGACGTGGGTGGACAGTTCATACTCTCATATGCTCATCGGACTAACCGTTCCTTACCACATGCATAGATTGGCTTGCAGTGGCTAGGAGCCGAACCAAGATATTTCCCACGTCCCAGGCATTCCCCTTGAACACGCCTAAATTCAAAGACACCGCGTGCAGTCTCGGAAGATAGCTCCGTGAGGCTCCTCCAATCTCATCCCTACGATCCCGACGACCGGTTTCGCTTTCCCAGCGATCGTAGTATTGTGTGTGGGAGACTTTTCGAGAATGGGATTCAACAAAATTCGGCTCTTATCATGTGCGCGTGTGCCAATATTCGACAAGGTTGCATTTCTATTATAGGCCTCGCATAGCCTATCAAACGTTGAGCCAGTACTTGTTAATCCGTCACCCAATGCAGAATATGGCGTTTCCAACAAAAGATATATGCATGTAGCATTATTAAAGAAACCTCATTGAAGAGCTTTCTTACATATAGACGCGGCACGTTGATATAAGTCGCCCAACGAAGGCACAAGGATTCAATTTTTGACCGCAGGCCGCAAAACCACCAACCACACGCAAGGGCTTCAAAAGGTTAAACCAAGTTGCATTTTTTGTTCCATCAATGATGACCATTTTCAGCCCTGTTAGCGCCTCCCGAATGTTCTAGACCGTTCTATTCGGCTCTTTTGTTCTTCGCCTTTGCCTTGCGCCAGCATCATAGGATTGGCTATTGGGCGTCGTCTATCAAAATTTGTCTTGGTATATTCCCGTGATCGAGCTCGCGAAGAGATAGCGAAGTAGGCATGCTAGCCGATAAAGAAGAAAATTCGTGGAAGACGTCTCGAAAAACCCGACACGCTGGCCGGAACAAGCCCGTCCCAATGCACCGAAGTTTCGGGGCCTCCAATTATAGTCGAGGGTTGGCGATATCAGCTGTAGCGTCTGAGCTAAGCCAAAGTTTAGATTTTCCCACGTCGGTGGTCCCCAGACGGGAAGTAGAGTTTATAACAGAAGATTGGGTTACCGGATTCTATTTCTCAGGGAAAATTCAGGCTAACGGATCCATTGAACCTGTAGTAATTGCTTATTGCGAAGAACACATGGAAGGGTTCGAAGCGACGTCATTGATATGCACATCCTTTCCCGCTTTCTGGTACTGTCTGCGAGACTAGCAATGCCTCGGGGACCATTCACGGGTCCCTCATGCATAACCCAAACTTGGAGGATATTAGCCGAGGGTCGACGAGTGCACGGTGTACTCGGGATAACCCTCCCAACGCCAAGGGTTTCTTGTATATATATAAAAAAAAAAGGAAGGAGAGCTCTAAGTTGTGTATACCGGCAATACGCGTCGACGGGGTGGATTTTGCGGAAATGTTTTCCAAGGCGTGGGGTACCGGGGTACGGATGTTGGGATACCATTACAAATACCGTGGTCCGTGATGCGGGTTCGACAGCCTTATCAAAGGAACTGCAGATTCTTAACGGTTACCAATTACCTATTTTTTCTATCGGCTCCCCGAGCCAACTTTCGCCGAAGCTGGCGAAGAATAAAAGGCGGTAATTGAGGGTGAAGAAATTCTAGAAGAGCCACATCGATCGAATGCATCAAAACCCCTCCTCTCCCTCAGTTCTCAAGCATTTGCATTCAGACTGTGACGTGTTCACTAACGTCAGGTGGCACGGGAGGGAGAAGTCATGCAAGTCAGCTTCTGAGAATACCATAGGGCAGTCCGTTCTGTCGAGAGTGGTTTGCATGAGCACGCAGAAACCTTGGTGGTTCATGCATTTTTTTTCGAAGATTAGACGAAATTTTTCGCTTTGTTGAAACCAAATTAATTTTTCCGAACCGGTTAAGGGATTGGACAAGGCAGTATACTTGCATAACTTGGAGGTGAGAAGTAGCGCATGGTATCGGTACTTTGAAGTCCTGGGAGCACACTTGGTACACGAGCTCCAACAGGAACTCGTATTTGGGCTCGTCCTCAATGTAGCAATCAATTCCCTTGGCGGCTAACTCGAAAATTAGAAAGCAAAATAGCCAATACCTGTGATTGGTGACCGAAGATGTTAACATCGCAAAGGATTCATCTCAATTAAAATTTTTTTGCTTAAAAATAAAATTCTTTGGCGGCATGGACGAAATCAGGTTCGGTCTGGAGAACGTCGGGTGGGGCAGCTGCTACCTAGCTGCCAGAGCTTGCTGGGCTTGGCATCGAGCTTCCACACATCAAGCTGTCTGGTTGGCCGGAAGTTCTTTTCGCTTTCGAATCAACAGTCTCCACTTCCACTCGAAAATGGATAAGGTTGCGGTGCTCAAGCTCCGGGGTCGATGACCTGCAGTACGTAAACTGCGCCAGCACCTCCTTCTTGCAGAAGCTTTGATGGCACCCGGTCCCTTGGAAGCAAGGGATTGCCCATCATCACCGAATCCACACCTTTCCAGGCTCAAGCCTTGGACGAAACGAGGCCAGAACGAAAACTATGGGCAGCGAAGGAGCTGCGTCGCGATAATCGCCAGTCCTGTTACGGAGGTGCAAGTTGCCATTCAGACCTTGATACGAGCATCTCCGATCGGTCAGCGTCGATTGCTGTCCCGTCAAGAATTCAAGGCGTCCTCGTCGAGCTCGTCTGTGCAATACGGACTCTCGATCGCACTAGCCACAAAGGCGAGACGCCGACAGGAAAAATGCAGGTATGGTTGGGTAATAGTGCTAGCGATATTAGCCAAGCCGAGGTCTTCTGCCAAAGGGACCACTGATATTCTCTGGACAAACATTTCACTGTATGACCAATCCAAACAACCTCGACAAGACACTTGACAACATGCCCGTTGATGGAGGGTCTCCGGCGGGTTCGCACTCCCCGGATAACCCCCACTCCTGGCGCATTCCTCGGCCATTTGGAACCGGTGTCAAACGGAAGCAAATAGATTTCGTCCCGGCATCCACTCAACATGAAGATGATGGTGATGGACTTCACCAGGCGGCTCGGGATGGTCAACCAAATCGCGGATCCTCCGTCGCAGACTTTTACCTCTCTCTCGTTTTACCGTCTGAACCCGGGTCAGCAAATGCAACTGCTTCCAGCATGTCGACCCCTTCCAATCAACTTCAAGACGCCCCAACAGCAGAGGCGAAGATTTTACATGGGCCGGGTCCCGTCAAGGACGGTCCATTTGGAACGGCAAAAAGCATGATGCCATCACGACGTGATCATGCCACAGGCAAGCCGCGTTCGAGCAAAGGATCGAGCGTTTCCTCAGGGTCGTCTGACAGTCTAGACACATCCGATGAGGCTAGAAGTGACCCGGCTAGTTGCCTCTCGGAAGACGCCGCTGTAGGACCAGCCTCGGCCGTTGTGGAACACTCGGACGAGACACCGGCGGCAGTCGACGAGATCTGCTCAACATGCAATTCTCGTGTAACGGATTGGGGTTCTCACGTTCGAACGACTGCTCACATGTTCAGTTTAGAACATTCCAAACCCCCTCATCATTTGAACCGTCGATCAGAAGGATATAAACACATGCTGAAGCTGGGCTGGGATCCGGACAGTCGTGAGGGCCTCGGCGCAGAAGGACAGGGGATCCGATTCCCTGTTAAAGCCACCTCGAAGAAGGACAACTTGGGAATCGGTGCGAAACCCTTGAAATCGATAAGGGATACTGCAGACAGCGTTTCAGACGCCAATCCCAAAAGACAGCGATTGCTTACAGCAAAGCAAATGCAGCGTCTCGAGAAGGCCGAACGAGCCGCGAGGCAGGATCTGCACGACTATCTCCGACACTAAACTTGTCAGGGCTCTGCTGGAAAACGTCCCCTTCTCGCTAAGGCTGACACACATTCCTTCCTGCAATGATTTCTGGGCGAACTTAAATCAGACTACAAATGTCCTGTAACCGGGAGCCATCTTCCGCTGGAATCTAGAGCAGTCCGAACCCCACCTCTCATGCACTCCCTTCAGGAAATTCCTGAGTATCGGGGCATGCCAGCCATGACCATGGCCTCCGATGACGTAGTAAGAACGGGATGGGCTAGCCGAGCTCTCCCTCCTTTGAAGCTACTGCCTTGGCGCTCCTGTGGATATGGGTCTATTTAGCCAGGCGAAGCTGTGATTGCTGAAGCAGTTCTCCTATCCAGCCTTAGGACAAACGAACCGACATCGATAGCGTGCACAGTCTCGTTGTCCTAGTGGGTTATGCACCGTGCTGCAGGACAAATTCCTCCAGATATCGATGCTAACTTTGGCCATAAAATGCCAGTCAGACCCTGATCGCCTCTTCGATGAATCCCATTATAGAAGTGAGGCTTCGGGGTAGTGCATGATTGCGACCGAATCCGTGAGAACCAGTGCTTTCTTGGGCATCTACCACCGAAAATGGGAGACCCAGTCGTTGTTGCAGATGCCTCTTCAGGGTAGTTCCGAAAGCCCACCGATGTCATCGCGCAGAAGCATTCCAGGCTGAAACCCTGTCCAGTGATATGAAAGGGAGCTAAGGTTCCCGTGACTTCGAAGGAACATGGACGCAACCCAACGGCCTGGGCGGACGATTCTCGGGACTTGAGTGTTTCATGGAGTGATATCGGAACGGTAATTGTCAGATCCAGAAGTCGTCTCTGATCTGAACTGAGGAAACATCATGGGAGGCGCACATCATGAGTGTTTCGTCCCAACTTTATGGTCCGTCTGCGCAATATTTGATCGATGATATTATTTAATGATGGGGTAAACGGTACCAGTTCCTGTCGCGTCGGTTATCGGTGAACTATGGGGTTCATCAAACAGTTTACAGGCTCCTGAACAAATCTCCTTTCGCACAAAGCCTGATGCCAGCGTTACCTTCTGATTTTCTTCCTCGCAAAGGCAGAAGGAAATGTTTGAAACCAGTATGATTTGGGCAAAGGCTAGCGAAGCTATCCCGCGGTGGGTATTGATCGAAGGCTTCTAGACTCCCATGGACCTTCGAGTCCAACCTCTCGCGCATCCCTGGCTGTATTGGCAACCATGGTCGCTAGGCACTCCTGGCCTTCGCCATTGACCAACCGCACCAAGGGAAAGACGGCGTCGGCCATTTCTGTGCCAGTCGGTGCGATCGGGCCAGCGTCACGATACATTTGTGAGATTTTTCTTTCTTCCTTTCTTTTTTTTCTCCCTCTTCCTCCTCCCTTTTCTTTTTTCTGCTTTTCCCATTGCTCTCGCATTTCCGTTCGGACTTCCTATGTCCTGAATGCGGTTATTTTGCATGATGAACGGTACTTGGCCGTCCTCTGGGAACGATTCGACCCAGTTCAGCCGACCGCAGTTTCAGAATTTCGAAGCGGGTATCTACTGTAATATCCCAGCAAGATAATGACCATTCTGTGAAAAATAGAATCATGCGATTTCTCTGAGCGGTGACCGGTCCCTTTCATCTGGCGTTCCTCCCCTTCCTTGAAGGGCAGGGGTGTACATGTAGCAATAGCGGCATAGAACGGCCTGCGAAGGCCGCCATCTCCTCTTGATCGTCATAGCAAGTAACGGCCAGCTGTTAGTTAGTGTTCGGGGACCTTTTACGCACGCATGCACACACGAATCAGACTGTTCTTTTTTTTCGGCGCATGTTGCTTCTTCGCTGCCGTTACTCGTACAGATACACTAGAGAAACCACTTTCTGGAGCTGCTCGCTGCCGCAAAAACAAAAAAGGTTGTTAGCTCATCTGATTAGTCACTGTACCAAACGTCTATATTTTAGCTTCGATCTATCCCAGATTCCCAGGGCTTCTTGCAATTTACCTGATCCGAATCTGCCGTATACGTGTGGAGACATCCTTATATAACATCCAACTACTCCCCAAGCAGCCCCAGCAGTTGGTTCCCACCGATGCAATTCATAACCACACCTAAACCACATTGTCGACGGTTGGTCTAAAAAAATATACACCTGGCCCCGGTCCTACTCAAGGTCCATATAACAAGCGCAGATATATGCAACAGTATATCCGCCCGCCATTATAACTCCTCCAAGATCCCAGCCTGGGCTGGTCTGGTTCCGGATCCTCTGATATATTTATTGCATTGAAGATTTTCTCCTTACTCTTCCAACCCCTAACGTAACCCGGGCCCTGGCATGAAACTTTAAAACCTAGTCAACAAACGGAGGGATCGAAAGCAGCTCGCCTTTTTATATAAAGCTGTTTAATTCGGACTTTTCTTATCGGTTCCTACACACCATCAGTGCCACAGCTATACCTGTTTAACCAGTGTTATTCGAACTTCACACCCATCCACGCAAACAGCCACTACTGCAATTCAGCAGGCTCTCCGCCAAACCCCCCCAAAAAGTAACTTTATTCATATCATCCGCCTCGATATTCGGGCACAATGCCAATGCCAACCACCGGAACATTGAGACCTCATCCTCAAGTAAGTCCCTTTTTTTTGTGGTTCTACCTTTTTTACGCTGCCATGTGGTTTTTTATATTTCTCAAATCTCGTATTGGCAGAGGTTGCACGACGTTGCAACACATCCGCTGGAGATCAATGCAACCGGGTGTCAACCCGTCGTCTTGATAAAGCTGAGCTGGCTAACAATAAATCCGCTTCTGAACAACAGCATATGAGAGGGCACTACAACAGATACAAGATTGCAAGATTTTCCGATAAAATCATGTCCCTGAAGAACTTCAATCGAGATGCCGCCCTCCATAACGATACATCCAAGCATTCCAGTAAACTGATCTGTAAGTTTCCTTGAACCCTAAATTTCCCAACGTCAGAGAGGAAAAACAGAGACAGAACAAAATAAAGTTGAAACAACCATCTAACATCATGGCCTTCACAGTTGCACCTACACGCAAAGATGAGCAGTACCTTATCGGCGAACTAGAAAGGGAGAACCTCAACACCAATCCCTTCTTGCAATTTCACGAATGGTTCGAACAGGCTTCAAATACGCCGGGGCTGACAATGCCCGAGGCCACGACACTGTCCACAGCTCACATGCCCTCGGGCAGGGTCAGTGCACGGATGGTATACCTGAAAGAGCTAGACAAGAAGGGCTTCGTTATCTATTCCAATTGGGATACTTCCAAAAAGTCAGATGACATCAAATCGAACAATCACGCCAGTCTCACATTCTGGTGGAAGGAGTTGGAACGACAGGTTAGGGTTGAGGGTATTACTGAACGATTGAGCCAGGAACAAAGCCAGGAATACTTCGATACGAGGTAAGGCTAGCGCCAAAATCTCAATTCGCATGGAACTATCAAAACTGACCGAAAGCGTAGAATCCGAGGGTCTAGAATCGGTGCATGGGCGTCCCGTCAAAGCGCTAAGCTCAAAGGCAGAGAAGAGCTCGAAGACCGTGTTCGAGATGTCGAGAAGAAGTTCGAGGGCGAGGAGAAGATCCCTGTGCCGCCATTCTGGGGTGGCATTCGAATCATCCCTACGTATATTGAATTCTGGCAAGGGTGAGTATCGGAATATCACCCCGGAATTTGACTCGTTCACCGAAGCTAACCCACGATATCCTCGTGTAGACGTGATAGCAGGCTGCACGACCGCTTTACATTCACTCGTGAATCTGTCCAGGACGAAAGCTGGCAAATCGACAGACTCTCGCCCTAATTCAGTCACACTATCTCCGCCTTTTCTCCTCTAGACTGTACACCAAAACCTCACTCACATCTGCATTATTTTGCTCGTGGAGTTGCATCATTACAATTGCTTTCCGGTTACATCGCGTCCTTGCATTAGAGATACCTTACGACCTGCTTTTTATTTCACGCATCACTTCTGGCATCCGACATAAAAAACAAAACCAAAAAAAAAAAAAAAAACTCGCCCTTTTCCCTTCGGCGGAGAGTTCTTTCTTGCAAAAAGGAAGTTTTTCTAAAAAGGCCGAAATTTTTCTATTCTTCATCCGAGGCCCGGTCTTGCGCTCTCGCTTACCATCCCTCTGGGTCTGCTCCGGCCACGCACCGGTCCGCATCCAACTTATTCTTTTCCTCTTCCTGTCAACCAAAAAAAATACCGCACCAGGGTAAATTCACGACGATCATGACTCTTCTTTCACTCGTTTCTCGTTTCTTTCAGTACTTTTCCTTGGGGGGCGTGCTTCTGGAGTTACAACAAGATTTCGGCTTTTGTCCTTGCATGTTTTTCCTGTACTGTCTACGTGGGCCCATTATACCACCTCTTTACATTTTCGGGCTCCGTGGGACTTTCCTACTAATCCGGGCTGGGATTCCTTTCACTTCATCCTTTCTTCTATCATTTCTCCAACAGGAGGACCTATGCTTGACTTCCCAACATTGTGTTAAATAAATAACTCTATACACTATTCTTTCATGTTTTTCTCCACAAAAACCCTGTCGGGGTTTGTCAAACCGTAATCCTTTCCAAACTCGCGAACGAGTGACGTTATACGTTCCCGCACCCTTGTCAAACGTCGAAAAAGGTCTCTGACCTTCCTTCCAAGCTTCCCCTTCTGATATTAATCCTGCAGCCGTTAATATTTCCAACACCCTGGAACATTCCATGGGGTAAAACACAAAAAACGAAGGAAGCAAGGGGAGGCGGGTGAAGGGTTCCCCGTCCTTGCCACGGACCATGTCGACAACATTGCCAGCGCAATATAAGGTACATTTCGAGAATTACCATAGTATCATGATAGTGCGGAGCAGATAACATGTCTTCGGACGGAAGGTCATGCATGCGAAAATGCACACTCCGTTTTCGATATCCCAAGGATTCGAGGCTAATATGCCCAATGCAAAGGGGTCTAGATTAATCGATTCTCACATATCAGTGCGATGTCAACTTACCCTACCCTGGCGTCTCGTTTCCGAAGCATAAAGAAGACCAATTATTGCCTCGCAAGTCACGAGAGCGAGCGAGATGCAAGTACTTACGTACCTAGGAAGTATGTACATGTGTGTAAGATTTGCCTGAATTCATTACATGAGCGACTGAGGATTTACCACCGCATC
This sequence comes from Arthrobotrys sphaeroides, assembly GCA_036971245.1. Taxonomy (NCBI): domain Eukaryota; kingdom Fungi; phylum Ascomycota; class Orbiliomycetes; order Orbiliales; family Orbiliaceae; genus Arthrobotrys; species Arthrobotrys sphaeroides. The sequence continues at coordinate 1,874,421 of JAJTTW010000003.1, forward strand.
GTGCAGCCAGCCACTCAGGCACCACATATTGCCTTGAGCTCTTATGTCCCTTTCGGCCGCCTATTTGAAGCCCCGCCTCCTTCGACGGCTCGTCGGCCGGCATTAAGCGAGGAGGTGGGCGGGGCCTATCCCCGTTCGTGATTTGTAAAGCGAATTGGAATAGCATGTGCATCTCGTATCGTAAATGCCCGTGACAAGGTAACGAGATCGGACGGTTGACGGTGGGGACCGTATGTACTATATGCCGCGCTCGGCCAAGTCGGATACGGATTGGTATCTCAGAGTTAACTTGGAAGAACCTGGGCATTGACGAAGCTATGTCAAATACGCTATGAACGTACCAAACCATCGGGTGAGAGAAGAGTCTAGATGTCGACTTTCATGCTCTCGTCTGGTCAGAATGATACCACTCGAGCCCGACCCGTGTGGGATTCTGCGGCAACACAAAGTTGGATTAAGGCCAAGGTGCATCCATTCCACATATGCACGAGAGCGGACCAGACTGACCAGCTGAGCTAGACGCCGACGCGAATATGGGGATGTACGTATGGGGAAACTACCTGTAACTCATGCTACAATAGACGTGTTCTCCTTTCGAGCCACCGAGGGATCGCGGTCTCGTCACAGAACTTCGGAATTCCTGCGCATTAGCTAACATTGGCGTTTGTATCGCAATTGTGTGCAGGACTCCGAACTTTCGCCCGAGCATGTCCGGTCGAATCAGCTTGCCATATTCCAATTGGACCCGATCCATAACATCGTTTTGGAGTGAAATATAAATTACATGGCACATAAGGCTTGGAATTGCAACTACTGCGCTACTCGGCACTTTTAAAACGAGGCGAGCACGAAAGAACATGGATCTGGCAGCGCAGAGCTTCCTCAGTTCATGCGAAGTTTACGTAGTTCTGAATATAACATCTGTGTTATGTGTTATGAGCAGAGGGTTATATCACATTCACATTCAGAACACACGAGTCAGCATAATTTAATGCATTGCCGCGCTAGAAACTGTTATTTCAATGAGCTTGCCATCTGATTCGCTGAGAACTGGGGTATGAGAGAATATTAATAGAAAAATCATTGGGCGATTACGTCCGAACCGTTTAGGAAAACTTCACGAACGTGAATATGCAACATCGTTCACATCTATCTCGCAGCGGGAATGTTTTGCACTATCACCCTGCGGTTGATCCTTCACCTGAGAGCTACTTTATTACTAATTCTCATGGATCCTGACCAATCCGTCTTTACCAACCCCTAAATCGCGATCGGACGTCAAATCTAACCAATGAAACCCGGCGTCGTTTACTTTTCCTTTCGAGGGTTCTGTTAACCTTTATGGTTACTTATCTTCCCACGGAATATCCCTCCCTGCAGGTTCTGGAATGCTGAGATACGCCCAATGACGTGCTATGCATGCGTCCCCTAACCTTCTTGCGACGCCAAATCCCCCAATAGGGGACACCGGAGAACGCTGAAACAGGAAATGGGCAGATCAATGGGACATGCACGGCGGAAGGGATCCCTTTACCTTGGTACATCCCTATTTCTTATTTTGCCTTCCCGTCAGTTAGGAGGATGGGTGTGATATATGCGCAAGTATATTGTGATATCAATTGTTGAGATAAGCAGGGATAATGTAAGACTCGGATCGAGGAATGTCGATGATTGCACGTCGGCATGCCCGTGGGCGCAAGCCGTTTGAGAGATTGGCAGTCCAGAACCGTTAATTACGGGAAGAATATCGCTTCCTACCAACTCCAGCGCCCAGCTCTTGTCAGCCCAGCTCTTGTCAGCCCGCCGGCTGACATTCTTATTCGATATTCGCTTCCCCCTTACGTATACGTTCCGCCGGGTTTCTCCACCAGCCGCCTGACAGCTAGGGATTGCTTACCCGAACCACCGATATGCGTATAAGATTCTGATCAAGGTGAGCTTTAATTTTGTCCATTTAATTAAGGGCAATCGAGAGTAGCTGATTAAGTACGTTTCCCAAAGCATCGTCCGCTGCACCTGACAAACTGATATCACGAGAGGAGGGGAAAGCTAGAACAAAACAGAAAAAAAAAAAAAAAAAAAAACCTCCAAATCTGGATTTCAGAGAAGTGCTTGGCGGTGGCCTGAAACGGCTTGCATGCATAGCGTCTTGTGGTCCCCCTTCGATAGCGAGGGTGTGAGCGTGCCCTAGGGCAAGGCAGGCATTGCACATCAATGTCGCATGCAGAGGCATCCTGTTGTGCTCCCCAGCGCTGCAAGAGAGAGTGAATTCTGGGGCGCACGGGCCAGTTGTATAAACGCAAATTGGGTACATGGTGAACGAATATAATAATTTATGTCTATAAACGAGGCGAGACGAGGTTTCGGGCCCTTGATAATCCTTTACAACGGCGAATCTCCGTGGATCCATCAATTAGGTACCCATTGATATGGTCAGCGTGTATATAATTATTTACTTAAGCATTTCTAATATGGTTAATACCTGATGCATGACCATATGGGCGCAGGGTCCCTTAACCGATTCAAGAACCACCATGGAAGCGCCTGGTATCCCCATGCGCCACCGCATATACTTCCCAACCAATCCTAACAGGCACAGCTTGACTGAACGGAACAAAGAATTCCCGGAACATGCTCTAGAATGTACTAAGTTGCTATGGCTGAGAAGCTGACGTTGAATGACATATAACCTAGTGGGGGTCTGGACCAAGAAAGATCACCACAAAATGTCGAAGGTACCCAAGTAGTTGACTGGTTTCTGCCGCCGCATCTGCATTCATCCAAATCGCTATCACGTTTAAAACCAGCTCCAGACGGTCTAAAGTTAGCATCGGCTGTGTCAGTTTACCATACCAGACCAATGGGTTTTGGACCCACGGATCCTTCTCGACCTGGCCAGCTGGGACAACTTGACTGATCAAGGAGTTTTCCGACGCACCACAGCTAGGATTTCCGGCCGCGGTTCCAAGGTCTCCCCTGCAGGCCTGCTTAACATTGATGAGTCTCTATCAGCAGCTTACCTGGAGCTGTATGACTTAGCTCTTGGGTCCCTATACGAGCTCTTCAGAACGGCGACTGTGGAGAATGTCATTATTAAGTAACTTTCACGAACTATTATCAATCGCTTCAAAGTGCATTACGATCCACAATCTGATATCATATCTCCCATCTATACGAGGGATCCTTAATATCAGAGATATCCATATACCCCGCCCGCATTATCTTGCAGGCCAGATGCCCGCATGCAGCGACCCTGAATTACCAAATTGCGAAAATCGTGAAACTTAATATCCAGGAACTAGCTGCGACATCGGTCCAGCCTTGCAAGCTGGAAAAAAAAGCGCCGAACAAAAATCCATTAGACTGGTACGGAATACCCACGGTCGAAAAACGGCAGCGGGGTCAAGGCCAAGGTGCTCTACCATACCATTTTTCCCAGCAGATAATTTACAATTTGGGAAAAAGTTTGGGCTTCCCGCTCGGTGGACCCACTGATAAAACCCCAGCAATCAATTAATCTGGAACCAACGGGATGTCAAGACCGGAATCCGATTTGATCGTACCTATAGCTCATCACTCGCTATATCTCCACTCAACCTGCCTACTCTGCTGCACTCTGCAAGCCCCGGCCACTTGGTGTGACGGTCTAGAACCTCACCCGCAACACAAACTCCACAAAGTGCAAACATCCCTGTCTGTGCCACAGTAATCATGCAAACGTGCGGGCTTCACTATTTCTAGCTCGGCCCAGTTGTGATATCCTTTCTTGGAGGATCGAATGCAACGACTACCATACCAAATTTATTCGCAATTCGAGACACTACAGTCAACCAACAGCTGTAACAGCCTTAACGGGGGCTGGAGCGAGTAGGCAAAAAACGTCAGCGGGTGGGAGCGTAGCACGGCCAGCTGCCGGCTGGTGAGCCGTGCAGCCTTGCATTTATCAGTGTCACGTCACGCATCGTTGAATTGAGAGGGACAAGGGAGGGGTTGATGGTTTCGGTTATGTTGGCACCCGCGAATTTGGAACAAGAACACGAGGGGTCTTCCAGGCGTTCCAGCTCAAAAACTCCACAGCTCGAGATTACAGCTCGCAATCTCGATCGTGGTCTCGCGATCGATCGTTCGACGCTGCTATTCTCGGCATGTAAACGGAACCAACTGTTGGATAGGCGGCAGAGGGCCAACGTCCAACGTTTCTGGCCGATCAGATCGGGAGCATGTCGCGACCCTGTTGAATGTTGGTTAGGCAAAGTTCGGGGATCTAGTAAGCGCCTAGCCGTGCTTGGATCCGATAAAGGTCAATGGGGTTCGGAGAACGCGATAGCGTATTGTTGGTAGGGTCAAGACAGGCCTTGGACGGAGCAAGGCTATTGATTTGGTTTGATTCTACCAATATGTGCCTCTGAGAGTGATCCTGGCCTCTAGCCAACAGCAGGCATATGCACAGTAAATATGTGATCACTTTCTTTGGAAAAAACTTGCGATATCCCGCTTTGGGGCTCCCTCCCCTGCACTTTTCTTTCCCTTTTGCGAACTCGACGCCTGTTTCATGGCGCTGAATGCATTCGGCTTCGCCGCCGGTTTGGCCGGTGCTGGAGCTTCATCCTCAGAGTACTCTTCCCATTCCATAACTTCCCGAGTCACGATGTACCCATTCTCGTCCTTTGATCGTACCTTCTTTGTTACTCTACGCCTCAATTTTCGACGGCCTGGTGCAGACGCGGAAGGAGCAGGTGCAGACGAATCCTCGGCTGGTGATCCATTGTCTTCTGGAGATTCCGCGGCGTCCACCACCACGGGTTCGGTTGGCTCCGTAATGATTGGGTCTAATTAAAGTTAATGCGAGTTCTAGGCTGCAATGGTGCAGTTGTGCTATCTTACCGTCGTCGTCGTCGTCATCCATCATTCTCCGAAGTTCTTCTTCATTTTCTTCTCGTTTCCTTCGTATTTCTTCTTGCCTCGCCATCTCTGCCGCCTTTTCTTCCTCGTCGATTGGTTCTTCAGGTTCGTCATCGTCGACATCCATGAAGTCTAGAACACGTCAGTTTTGAAAGTTTTATGCCGTCAATGTAATACGCGGTGTCATACCTGGAGGAGGCGTTTTTTCCTTCTCAGGCTGTTTCGGCTTTTTTGGCTGAGTGTTGGAAAAGGATGACATCAAATCACTTTGCCCACGTTTTAGTGGAACCTTGGCCTTTGCTGGCGGCGCAGGCTCTGATGAATGTGTTTGTTTCTGTGCGTCCTTTGCTTTAATGCTTCCAAAGAAGTCTTTTTTGATATCCTTCTTAACATCTTTGCTAGCGGAGGTAGAGGTTGCAGCAGGTGTCGCTGTTGACGGGGGCTCCTTTTTGACGGGTACAACATATGTACTGCTCTTCGTAGACTGCGGTGGCGGAGGTGGTGGTGGTGCTCCTTCCCGTCTCTATTCTTCTGCGTTAGAATCGTTCAAGAAACCGAGTATGGATTCTAGATAATTGACCTTGACGTATTTATTGAGTGTTGTACCAAAGACCTTCGATTTCTCGGCCGCCTCTAGGGACGGAAATCTGGAGTATAGCTCTGCGCTCGCATCTGAAATCGCTAAGAGGTCCTAGGTTCGGGTTCAGCGTTTTATTCAAGATTTCATGGAGGTGGAAACCGCTACCTTGATTGGGCTAGGCTCTACACTGTAAATGTGTATCGACGTAACTTCCTGCAGCGACTGCTTGACCTCTAAATCCACTCAGTACTGATGTCCGCCCGCGATGTCCGTCTAACACACCTTCCAATTCTTCCTCCGCCACTAATATCACACTCGACGTCTTCACCGTCTCTTCGTCCTCAGTTTGTGTAGCCGGTTGGACGGGACTGCTCTCCATATACGTATCATCATCCTTATCGGTCTTCGGTTGTGCAGGCGGAATCAGAGGTTTGGGAACACCCGTAACGAGATATGTAGCATGACATGAACCCTTGCGCTTGCCGTTCTCTGTTTCGTGGAAGGTGGTGAGGTATCTAGTTCGAATTGGAAGTGGGATCGGAGTGAGCTTGATGGATATAATAGGTGATTTGGTTGAGTAATTGGGAGAGGGCTGTAGCTACTCTTTGGCCTTGTTAACGTGGATTTTGAGCTCACGGCTTAGGAGGCGGTATGTGATCTGTGTACGAGCTGTGGTTAGCTTCGGTCCGTGAGAGAAGTAAGTCTGGGAAGTTCCGTACAAGTTTATGGTCATTGAGAACTCTAGCAGCAAGGAAGGAGCTGTAATCGGTAGACATGATGAGGAAAGTATGGCTTCCGGAGCCGTATATGGTATCGAAGGGGTCGTAGTCGCGGGTCGCAATTGCTCGGTGGAAGGTCGCTGGGAAGACGCGTTCGAGGTTTCGTTCCACATGATTTCCGAAATGGGAGCTGCTGTCGAATACCACAACAACACACTATTTTCAGATCTGTGTCGATGCCACCACGCTGTAGTCTCGTGCGCAGAGACCAGTCCATATTTCTAGTATCGAAGTATCCCGTGGAGTTACGCGGTCCCGCGTCAGTTTCGTTTTATTGGGTGGTTCGGAGCTCGTACTATGATCATCATCCTAGAGGGGAATACCTGAATTTGCGTCTCTTCATAGTTGCAAATGTGGGCAAGTTATAACGGTAACCCAATCGTATTCCGTTCTAAATATTGATGCCCTATAGTCGTTTCTCTATTTAAAACTTTGGTTCCCATTTTAACTATTGTATATTAATATCTTAACGTTGAGGTCCGTGTTCTACTCCGTCGAACCGACTTTTGAGCTATCGAGACCGAGTGTGTTACGGTCAATATCAACAGCTTTTAAACCAATACCATCAGCGCAAGAGCTTCTGCTTTTTAATATTGGATTATAGAACGCGGTATGTGTATTTATTATAGTGGGCAATATATAGGTTTATTCTATAGAGGAAGAACGGGGAACTTCATGTTGTTCAACGACGTTTGTGTGACAGAGATTCAAGCTGCCAGACTAACACTAGATTTGAATAGAAACACGATGTAGATATGATTAGTTTCTAAGTCATATCTATTTGTGTATATTGGAGATCTTGCAGAGATGTATATTTAGGGGATAAGTTGAGCACAAGCAAATCTTTTCGATATCTACGCCCTTTATTCCAATAGTTATATCGTACATTCGAGTATTTACAATCCAACCTCATAGATATACCCTCTCTAAATAGCGTCTCCGATACACCCCAATCTGCTTTTCCGCCCAGGCTACGATTTACTCCGGCCTTCTCCAGCAACCGAGGCGAAGTCGACATCGGTGAGTTCCTCCTTCGGCGCTTCCGGATCAACGGCGTCCAGATTTCCCGCCAGCTTCTCTTGGATGGCGAGCGATAGTCTCCTCCTTGTTTTGCTGGGCACAGCCCTGCCCCTTGTCCTGTCAATAGTCGCTTTACGGGTATCTTCCCTGAATTTCTCAATATTCTTGTATAACTGGTTATCGAATCTGCGTTGAAGAGGGCATCAGCATCCTGTTCTCCGATCCACAGTGAACCGGTAAAAGAAGGGTAAAAATCTTGAATATGGTACTTTGTTAAATCTTGCGGCTCTTCCGGCCACACAAAAGGCTCCGCCATCTCAATTATCATCCTCTTCTCAGACTGCTTCCTGACATATCTCCTTGCCCCGTTCTGTTGTTCCATCTCGACCGGCTGCTGCCGTATCGAAGACCTGATGCCGAGAACCTTGAGACCGTATGCATTTTTGAGGTAGTTTTTCAGATCGAGCTTGTTAAGACTTAAGGGGACGGCGAATTGAGCGAATGTCGGGGGCAGACGTGGGGTCCGGACGAGGGCGATGACGAAGTTTGGACTGTTCAAGTGATTAGTACCACGATTCCAATCGGGAATTCTGACGATTGATCAGGGACGTACAGATATATCTGCTTCATCTTGGCCTATGGAACATGGCTCCCCGGCCGACGTGACGAGCGAGAGAGAAGGAAGAAGTGGTGGGCTGTGATTCGACGAGCGACGTTGAAGCAAAAATTTGGCAGTGGAATTGTTTTTCGGTACCGAATTGTCGGGTCTGCGTTGGAAAGAGCCGGTCTTGGCGGCTGGCTGGCGGCTTATCGATAAAAGCTGGCCGACACCCAATCAGGGCCACCCAACCAGCAGTTATTCTCTCTCCTGTCACACGACACCTCGGAACTCACGAAACAGTCGGCGCAATCGACGGTCATCATGGCGTCGCAGCATGCTATGACGAAGGTGGTTCCTCCGCTGAATTTTGCTTGTGTAAGTGTATTCTTTTTTCGTTAATTCACTGTTTTTTCCCTCGCCGAGCTTACGGTGCTGACTACGGACGGACGGGTGGTAGGTGGAAGAAGGCCTGTACAGGAGCGCAGGCCCATTGTCACTCAATTTGCCATTCGTGAGCGATTTAAACTTGGATACGGTGATATGGATGGGTTAGAGTGCTCCGTTCTTTCAAACAGTGATCGCGAAGAGCATTTTCAAAAAAGATGCGAAAAGCTTGGAAACAAAGGCATGTTCGAATGACTGTTGTTAGGATTGAAAGCTAATACGTTCGTGTGAATAATGCCTCAATTCGCTTTGAGGCATTGTACGGCTTTGCGATAATACAGCTACCGAAGACCCATCACCGGATTTCTTATCGTTCATCGGAACGAACGGTATCAGGTTCCTAAACTTCGGGATCGGGGAGATCACGGCGCCGTGGGATTCAGAGGTTGAGAGGAACGTTATTGCCGCTCTGCAGGTGAGGCTCGGTCTGATTTGCCTGCGTGTTATTGCACAACCTGGATTAAGAAGCTGAGGTGGATGTGGAATAGGCAATCGCAGAGGCTTCGAACGGACGGATATTGGTGACCTGTACCATGGGAAGACACCGGACAGGCACCGTGATCGGATGTTTTCGGCGGTTACAAAAGTATGTCACTCGGTGGTGTTCTCCGGTTATTTTGGATGAATGGCTAAGCTAACGGAACTGCGCTTTCAGTTGGAGTATAACCTCGTTAGTGCATCAGACCCTTACCTAAGGATTGCCGGACAAGTCTAACAGAACTCTAGAACTTTCGCGGAATACAGGAGATTCACGGGCGGGAACAGGTACAGGGTGATAGACGAGCTACACAACATCGAGCAGTTCGATCGGAAATCCGTGGAATTGCCGGAATTGGAGAACCTGCAGCCGTGGTTGCGGGAAACATGGGTCTCGACCTAAGTGTCGACTTGGATCTCAATCCAGAAGGGAGGAGAACGAAATTCACATTTTCACGGCGACGACAAAAACAAAATTTCAAGATATAGGTAAAGAGGTACGGAGTTCGCAGATACAAGGCCGGTCTATTTGTATATTGGAGTTTTTCAGGTACAGCGCGAATATATTGTAATCCCCTAGACGCTCTCGTAGACGACTGTAATTCTGCCCCGCCAGCATACTAAAAACCCCGCCAAAGAAAAGGGCTTGTTGGTGACCAAAATGGCTGTGGAAAGGCTGCTTGTTAGCGTGGCAGCTGGTCTTGGCGTTTGTTTGGACGGACACGCGAAAACCTGACCGCCCTTTTAGAGGCGCGTAAAGTGCAGAGTGAACCTTCGACCAGACCCTGCTCTCCAACAGTCACCCATCCCTCGCTCAACCACCACGGATACCATTCAGCAGCAGCTTCTAGATCCCCTGTCCCGTCTTTTTTCCTGATACCTTTCGTATCTTTAATCACTAATCTACCAGTTCCGGACACAATGAGTGTGTTCTCCCCTGAGTGCCCGAGCTAGTCGCTGGGAGCTTTCTAACCTCGCAACCCTGTAGGTTACTACGACGGTGGATACACAACCTTTAATGACTCCCAGTCCGGGACCCAGGCGAGTCCTGGCAAGGTAAGGGAATACATCTTCTCCTATCAAATCTATCGTCGCTAATCGGCTTCTCCTCCTTTCTTTCAAACAGTCTGCGCAAAGAAACACCCTTCGTCCGGTCACCATCAAGCAAATGCTAGAAGCTACCAACCCACACGACGATAACGTCTTCCAAATCGATGATCACGATCTCGGAGACGTCACATTCATCGCCCAAATCCGTAGCATGGCCAAGCAGGAGATCAGCTCCACCTACAAGATGGAAGACGGGACCGGGACCATAGAAGTCAAACTGTTCAAAGGGGATCCCAAGAACTCTGTAGCGGAGGATGATATCGAGATCGATAGCGGACTACAGGTCAACATGTACGCCAGGGTGGTCGGAAGCATCAAACAGTTCAACAATCGGAGAAATGTCGCGACACGGAGTGTAAAGCCCGTCACCGACTTCAACGAGATCAACTGCCATTTTCTGGAGGCCACAGCCGTTCATCTGTTTTTCACACGAGGGTCACCAGAGTCCCAACAAGCTAAACATACAGGCGGTGGGGCGGGACAGCAGGCTGGTGCAGGTTTGTACGGCGAGGATACTCCTATGGGAAATACCGGCGGCGCTGCTTTACCGCCTGGGATCTCGGCTCACGCTCGCAAGATCTATGCACTTCTTAAAAACCGTGCCGATAGTACTGATGGCATGCACATTTCCATGATTGCTCAGGCTACTGGTATCCCGATGAAAGAGGCGTACCAGGCCGCCGACGAGCTACTCACCAATGGTGTTTGCTTCACAACCATAGTATGTTATTTCTTTACCTCATTCGTCGGAAAGATATCGTTACTAATGGGCTTCGGTGATACAGGATGATGAGCACATCGCCTGCATGGATTTCTAGTGATCTCGGTGCTATATCTCAGTTTTGATGGATTCCAATCGCAGGCTGGTTACAGACTTGGCTTTGGAAATGTGCCGGACAGCAGGTCTTTGATACCTTGTAGGTAATATATTGATTTACGTATGGCGTTGTAATGAGGAAATGGCATTTCTACTTGATCACAAAAGTTCATCAATCGCTTGTATTCGAGAACAAATGAAAGAAAACCGGGACGCTATCGGCCGAGAGCCCGGTTGCTGACTAATGCTACTCTTTAGCTTCAGCATGTATTGTCTGAAGAACCTTTTGCTGGCTGGAACAACTTCACAGCGGCAAGTCCGGTGATATCCGAATAGCAATACCGTGGTAACGGGATTGGTATACTTCCACCTCTGCACAGACTGTACTAGACTTGAGCCCAGGCTCAAAACTTGAACCTCGAACATCATCACAATACCTCATATATATACCCAGATACTCGTTATTTCGTTTAACTAGACCCCAACGGTCATGGAACGGCCTAAGAGCAAACAAAAGTCGAGGGCATGCGTCGGCTGCCGTAGCATGAAGATAAAATGTGTCCCGGTACCAAAATCGAACAAATGTGAAGCCTGCCTACGACTAGTACGCCCGTGCGAATCTCCCGGCCCCATAAAACCGCGGATAAAACAGGCGCAGAAGTTCCAGGAACTCGAGAGGAAAATTGAAATACTTACCAGCGCGCTTCAAACCGAAAACGTTAATCCGAGAATTGATACACCGGGGCAAAGTCAGAGCGTATTCCAACAGGGCGACTACCCGGTCTATGGTGAAGATCTAGACGTTACCTCGAAACCTCAAACTCTATACCCCCCGGTCCCGCCGCAAGCTACTATTACTACCAACTCTGGAACAGGAGATATAATCGACCAAGGGGTTATAGATATCACTACAGCGTCAAATCTTCTCAACTACTGGAACTCAAATATCCGACCAATATTCCCAGTCATACAATTCTCAGCAACCGAAGACGTCTACTCACTCCGCAAAAACAAGCCAGTGTTGTTCTTGACAATTCTCACAATATCCAGCGCAGCCATCGATCCCACCTTTTTAGACCGCCTGCTGCCACAGCTCAACAATGTATTTGCGCAAGAGGTATTTGTACAGGGAAACAGGTCTATGGATCTCTTACAGGCGCTTCTCATCTTCTCTCAATATCACATACAACCTCCAGAGACCAAGAGTTTTCCATTGACACAGCATGTGTACAATGCTATGGCGATGGCATCGGATCTGATGCTGGAAGAGAAGATAAAAGCGAAAATGGGTGTACCGAATGAAGCTACTTTGGAGGCGTGTAGGTTGTTGCTAGGGATATACTTTGCCGCATCAGCGTAAGCATGAATCTGCTCCCCTGTGAACTTTTACCCTAGTAAACGCGAAAGTTTTAATCTGAAGATACTAAATACTTAACTGGCTTCTCAGATCATCCACACTCCTCCGTCGCTCCCAATTAAACCTATTCCAGCCCTCATATCAAAGATACATGAACATCTTAACGGCGTCAGAGAGAATGAACCCGAATGACGCATGGCTATGTAAACTCGTTCAGCTGCAACAGATATCAGAAGATGTCTCCTTATCACTCAACCAGCCGTATAGTCCCGAAGCAGATTCCTTCGACGATTCAAAGACACGAAGTTTATTCAACCTCCTTCAACACCGTCTATCTGAATGGGACCGGGATAGCGATAGTTTGGTCGATCCAAGTACGTACCCTACTTCATAATGCTTACCCGGTCTCCCCATCCCTTAGATCTATAGACTAACCACACAATTGAAACTCAAGGAGTAAAATCCATAGCCCGATTCTCAACCGAACTCCAAACCCACCAATCCGGAATCCGTGGCTTCAACTTCAAAATGGGCATAGAATACAGGAACTCTCAAAAGCAAGGAGGACTCGTTCGAACCCCATCGATCACCGCAGTCCACTTTCAATCCCTCTCTCGATCCCTCGATCTATGCAAGAACATCCTCAACACATACATATCCCTAGAATCCCCCTTAGCTCGCTCACTCCCTAACATCTATTTCGTCTGGCTTTTATACGCTGGCGTGTGTATCGCAAAACTGTCGGCCTTTATCGAAAGGTTCACATCCAATCAGTTCGGCGAGGCCATCAACGGTGATGAGTCTTCAATACCGGATTTGCTTGGTGCTGTTCATCGTCGTCTATCAGCTCTTACACAAAATGGATATTTCCCGCAGGCGAGGCCGTTCGAAACCGTGTTTAAGAAACTAAGGACCTGGCACGTTCAAAAACAGGCGTATTGCATAAACTTACATGGCGGATGTAAGGAACCACCGGGACCAATACACGATATTCTTAGTGGGGAGATAGTAGACGATTCAGGCCAGAATATATCAGAAACCCAGCAGATGAATACATTCCTGCCGACGGAAACACTGCAATTGCCCGAAGATGGTATTGTTGATTCGTCTCTTGGTATAACGTTGACGCCTCCTGCATCTATAGAGGACGTGGATATGATTACGGAAGGATATCAGAATCAACCGATTTCTAATACTGGCCCTGTTTATGATCCGTTTGGAACGATGGAGACGTATTCATCGTTTACCTCCCAGGAGATGAAAGATTTTGATATGTCTATGATGTATAATAATTATTTCTGGATGCTTCCGTTCTTGAAATAGGTGGGTTTTGTGTACTATTAGCGGAGATAATGGAGAAACTTTACAAAATACTATGATTTTCGAGGAGGACGGAATCTACCGCCATTTGACGGTATGGCTCTCGGGCGGAATCTTCCTGCTGGGACTGGAAGGTTGGGTGCTGTGTTGCTGTTGGATTTCGCGGATTGCAGGGATTATCCCTGTTACACCGGTCTCTGAGAGCACCGAGACATGGGTGTACGACAGCCCGGCACCGAATAACCACATTTCCAACCCTTTGAATTACCGCTGTGGACATATGAAAAGACCTTTTAGATTTTTCTGAATTATGATTTACAAGCCATGGAAGTGAATTAAAACGGCTTTATGACAAAGCTAAGATTTTAAGAGAGATTACAAATGATTGATGACCAATCTGTGATTTTGAATCTCAAGATGTATGAGACCGTACGCAATTATGCTAGTGAATTCAATTCGAGCTCCGTGAACTCAAACCGCGAAAGCTGAAATATAAAAAGACCGTTGAAGTTCTCTTCGTAAAATCTAAAACTTCAATCTCCACTTTCATATCAGCATCCATTCAGCCTACTTCTTTGCCAATCCCACCTTTACAATTAACAAAATCAATCAACTCTGATCCAAAACCTTTACAGCACTACTCCCAAACCCTTCTACAACAATCTTCCCAACCACACCCACAATTTCTAGTCTTATCAAATCTCAAACCAGAAAAACCCACAATGTCCAGAGCAATCCTAATCACCGGTGCAACCGGCAAGCAAGGCGGAGCCGTCATCAGAAGTCTTCTCAAAGCCAACGCAGACTTTGAATTACTCGCTCTCACAAGGGACGCTAAATCAGCGTCAGCACAAAAACTTTCCGGACTATCTCCAAAAGTTAAACTCGTCGTCGGAGATCTAGATCAATCGGAAGAGGCATTGAAGAAGGCAAAAGAAGCTACCAAATTACCCTTGTGGGGACTTTTCAGCGTTCAGGTAAGCTAACCTCTAATAACCTTTCGGAGTATCAAATTGTAGATTGGTAAATTAATCAGCTACTAACTCCGATTTCTTAATACAAATAGCTCGCTGTTGGGAACAAATTCGAAGAGAAGCAAGGAAAAGATCTCGTCACAGCGGCTATAAACCACGGCGTCAAACACTTCGTCTACTCCTCCGTCGACCGCAACGGCGCCGCATCCGATAATAACCCCACCGACGTCCCCCACTTTATCACAAAACATAACATCGAAAAACATCTATTCGAGAAGAGCGTAGATAGCGGCATGGACTGGACCGTTTTCCGTCCCGTCGCGTTCTTTGAAAACCTAGTACCCGGTTTCCTCGGAAAAGTCTTCGCAACGAGTTGGGAAATCTCGTTGAGAAAGGAGAAGAAATTGCAACTGGTAGCTACGACGGATATTGGAGTCTTCGCGGCGGAGGCCTTCATGAAATCCGAGCAGTATAAGGGTCAAAAGATCTCGTTGGCTGGTGATGAGTTGACCTATGAAGAGTTCAAAAGGATATTCGAGCAGAAGACTGGTGATAAGTTGCCCACTACGTTTAAGATTCTGGGATCGGCGCTGAATTATATGGTTAAGGACTTTGGACTTATGTTTAAGTGGTTTAATGATGTTGGGTATGGAGCTGATATTGCGGCTCTGAGGAAGATTAACCCTGAGATCAAGGATTTTGGAACTTGGCTGGAGACAGAGAGTTTGTTTAAGAAGAATTAGTTGGTGTTTGTTCTTGCATTTAAATTGCAATTGTCTGAAATTCGTTTGCAATACTGGTAGCTCTAGAGTAATAATAATGCATTTCTTCTCGATCAATTCGTATACAAATTGCAAGAAACATCAAGGTGGAATAATGATACTAGATATGATATAATCGGTATAATTGGCAAGAGTTTTTGATTTGACTTCTTGTTTTCGTCGCTGATTTTTCGACGCTGAGTATTTAAGTAGTAACTACAAGCGTATCCAGATGTATAGTTTTATAAGTCATCCTCGGAATCAGAATACGGCGCAACTCCCTCGAGAGATCGTAAAGACAGCTCATCCTCTCCGATGATATTGGTATCAGGAAGTAAATGTCTCACCTGCCTCGCGTTTACGGGTGTGCAGATGGTGGCTTCTTGACAAGGGAGATTATTCTCCCGGGTAGTGAAGAAAATTGATATCTGCCGATAATCCCGTCCCTCACGTACATGATCATATGAGGCCGCGGGGTACGTGCTCGTGCCGAATGCGATTGCCTTGAATCTTGAGGAAGGGGATCGTTCGTACAGTTTGCTAAATGCATTTTCGGCGACCTCACCGAGGTTGCGGCCGGAGAAGTCCTGGTCGTTAAGGATGCGCAGAAGTTGGAGGTTCTCTCCCTAGAGCGAAAAGGTGCCATATTTTATTAGTCGAATAAGTCTCCACTAAAAACAGGAACGAGTATGGATGGTGTGTACATACTACCAAACACTCCTGTACGGCATCTCTATCAATGCACAGAGCTGCCTCTCGAAGCCTAGGGAACTCCTTAGACATTATGAAGCCCAGATCTAAAAAACTCGGATCTGGTGAAGGGGCAATTTTAAGCGTTTTACAGAGAACCGAGGAACCTCGCTCTAAGACGTGTTCTAACCAAAGGGTCTCGAGGGTTTCTGCGTGAGGGGCGAGTGCGTGAGGGGTGATATAGTTTTCTTCCTGAATCTGATGCGTGATGTAGAGTACCTTGAGCCGACATGGTAAAGCTGCTATCTGATCATTCAGGCCATGCAGTAAGTCGTTATCCCTCCGATATAGCCGTAGGTCAGTGATATTTTTCGTGAGAGGGAGGACGAGGCTGGTCAACAACCCAAGAGGGACACGACATTCCACTTTCAACGTCCGAAGATTGCTCAGCTGCGATACTAGTAGCTCTGACTTGATAGACGACTTTATACTATCGGGATTGCTGAGATCTAATTCCAACTCTTCCAGATAAAATCCTTGGTCCGTAATGTTGAGCTCATTTCGAAGATGTGCCATAAAAGTTTGAACAGGTTTCAGAGCATCGTCGAATCTGTGTTCGTAGCCGGCTTTGTGGCAAAGGAAGTATTGAGAAGCCTTGATGCCAATCGGCCTAAGCGGTGAGCTCGAGTCCTTCGGCTTGATATCTAGGTCTGAAACGGTGGCTGAACCTAGGTTTATACTAAATTCTGATACGCAAAGGCTTCCCGTCGGACCCAAAAGGCAGGAGATATACGGCCTAATCCACTGAAGCCGCTTATTCCAGACCTCAGAGAACTCTGGGGTTGGAAAATTTTCCTCGTAGTCCGTGGCCATGGGGTTGTAGTTAATTCGGATGTTTCTCAGGGCTTCCTGAGGACTGAGCTCCTGTTTATACAGATCATCAAACTCAGTTACACTAGATAAAGTTAGCTAGCTTTTGGATGAAGGTAAGGATGTGTACAGGCGCATTTACGCCTCATCTTACTTGAACATGATATAAAGCCCAGTTAGCTGGTTGGGCTTGATCACTGACATTAAGTGAGTGATATCATCGTGAACGTCGACGTCCTCATCGGCAAGGCAGAACCTTTCTGCGTCTCTCGGGTAGGGCTCACCCCTCGAGAGTGTCAAGTTTCGAATGAACTTTATACCAGAATGCTCGCCGTTACGATATATGGGTTCGGTAAAGCAGTTAAGAATTTTTGAAGCGCGATATTTAAGTAACGAAAACTTCAGCTCAACATCACGGTAGAGCATGGGAGTCGCAATCCGGTTGAAGAGTTTGTTCACACGGCAGATTCGTGCAAGGTCGCCTGTGAATGGAAGCGGGGCATTGGCCTACATGACTCGTCAGGATGTGTATACAGAGTTAAGCGCCTTTATGCCTAGCTTACTGGGAGATAGCTACATATTTCTGCGAGAATCTCTGGGGGGAGAACGAGAATGGAAGAACGCATTTGAGATCGATTAGGTACTACGAAGGAGATGTATTGATTACCGTGAAACGTCGGGATGACGGATGGATGTTGCTGTGGACGTGTTTGATCTGTGAGAGTCAGGCAAGACGTGACCGGTCTCGTAGACTGACTGTGCCTCGCCCATGCAGCATGCAACGCGGGCCCTTCGCATATATGAGTAACCATACAGAGTTATAACTTACAGAGGCTGTAGGATGGGCGGCTTGACTTCGGATGAGGCCTGCTCTGTGTAGGGACTTTAGGATTCGATTTGAGCAAGGATTAGTAATACAATCTACGAAGATATTGGCTATTGGGTTTATGTCAAAGTCCCTGGATGCATCATGCATGGAGTCTGAATCCGACTCGCTGTAGCTCATGTAAAAAACCTGTAACTCCAACCGCGGAGACTCTCCCTCTACTGTCTCTGGTATGTAACTTTCACGATACCGCTTCCATCTGGACCTAACGACATCCCCTGCGTGTTTTCCTTCGCGCTGATAGCACCGGCCTCATTCTCATATTCCACGAAGGCAATCCCCTTCCTACCAGGCACCAATCTGACTTCCTTGAATCCCTCGAAGCTGCCGAAGATTCCGTTCAGAATATCCGATGTAGCATTGTCGGGCAAGTTCTGTAAGAAAAGAATCTTGTTTGGTGGGAGGTACTCGTCGGGAATCTGTGGAGCTGCGGGTGCAGCTGTTGACTTGAGACCACCAGGAGCGGATGGTACTGATGTTGCCGCCTTCTTCGCCGGACGTGCATCGGCACCGAGACCCTGAGAAGGACCGGATTGTGCAGGTCGTTTCAAGTGCTTCTGGGCCTCAGCAGCACGGAGTGCTTGTTTTCGTTCTATGAACAATCGTCAGAGCCTGATTCGCCAAAACCGTAATTATAATAGACGTATGCAAGTGGTGCGAACCCTTCTCCGCCAGCCTCCTCCGCTTATGAGCCTCAAACTCAGCCTCCGAGCTCTCGGATTGTACTGTCGCATCACTCTTCGTCTTCGCATACTGCAGCACCATCGGCTTCTCGAATAGATTGAACCCCTGGACTTCCTTTATCGCTCTCTCCGCTGCATCCGGGCTATCGAATACTACGAATGCCTGGCCTCTCGCTCTCAGGTTCTTCTTGGCGACGATCTCGAGGATGTTGCCATATTGCGAGAACAGGGTCTCGAGTGTAGCGGTTAGGACGGGGATTTTGACAGACTCTTCGAGGTTTCGGCACTATGTCGCGACCAAGGTTTAGCATAACGATCGTAGAGGTGACTGATTGTTTGGCCGTGGTGGACGTACGTAGACCCTAGACGTCGGCGTGTTAGCGATGGTTTGAGGTATCAGATCAGTGTCACGATTGGGGGCACATACGTGCTATTCCGCGCTTCCGACATCTTGGTGTAGATAGAGTTGCAGAAATATGACCTCCAAGGTCTGAAAATGAACGGTTAGGAATATTTGATGCTATAAGGCTACCATTCAAGGCGTTCGTGACGGAGGATGAGTTCAGGTGAAGGTCGATGGCCAGTGCAGTCGCGAGCTTGCAATCGAATTGGTGGCGTCGAATGCCAAGAAATCTTTGGCGGTCGCCAAAAACCACAGCACAAAAAATTTCTGCGACGGAGACTCATCAAACTAAAGATTCGCCAGTAGACAACTGTCCCGCGAATCGAATCGACGGTTTCGTTCCAGCACCGGACGACCATATTACCTCACAGCGAAGGGCCACGGGGAATCGCCCGTTGTATACTACCATGGCGCCAGGTCGTCATGCTCGAGCGGCTTCTCCCGCTGCGAGTGAGAACGAATTCGACATAACCTCTGCTCTCACCGGAACAGTGTCGTTCGACGACGACGACGATTTCGGGTTTTCCGAACCACCGAAGAAGCGTTTAAAATCACAGAAAACTCTGGATACTACTTCAATTCTTGATCTAGATAGACCGTCAGACAATGAATCGGATTCGGCAGACGATGACGACAAGTTCATTAAATCGCAGTTGGCCTCTGCGAACCGCAAAACCTCGAATATCAAATCCAAGTCAATCAAGAAGTCCGGAGGGTTTCAGTCGATGGGATTAAACGTTCACTTGCTAAAGGCGATTCAGAGGAAAGGGTTCTCAGTACCTACTCCGATTCAGCGGAAAACTATACCACTGCTGTTGGACGGTCAGGATGTCGTGGGTATGGCAAGGACTGGGTCCGGAAAGACGGCTGCTTTCGTTATTCCGATGATAGAGAAATTGAAGGCCCACTCTGCGAAGGTATTTTTTTACAAATAATTTCTATTATACGACGAAACTTACATTTTACTTCTAATCAGGTCGGCGCTCGAGCTCTCATTATGTCGCCTTCCCGTGAGCTCGCCCTACAAACCCTCAAAGTCGTTAAGGATTTATCCCGAGGCACCGATCTAAAAGCCATCCTTCTCGTTGGAGGTGACAGTCTAGAAGACCAATTTTCGATGATGACTACGAATCCGGACATCATAATCGCCACACCTGGTCGTTTCTTGCACTTGAAAGTGGAAATGGAGTTGGATCTTAGCAGTATGCAGTACGTGGTATTCGATGAAGCCGATCGGCTGTTCGAAATGGGTTTCGCCGCCCAACTTGGGGAGATTCTACATGCCTTACCAGCGAGTCGACAGACTACTCTTTTCTCGGCCACATTACCGAAGAGTTTGGTGGAGTTTGCGAAAGCAGGTTTGCACGAACCATCACTTGTTCGATTGGATGCGGATTCGAAGATCTCGACGGAACTGGAAAGTGTTTTCTTTACCATCAAAACGGAAGAAAAGGAGGGCGCACTCCTCCAGATTCTACAAGACTTGATCCAAGTTCCAGTAACGTCGTCAAGATCTGTTGAGAAGCAGGCAGAAACCGAGGGTGAAGGCAAGAAAAAACGAAAGCGTTTTACAAATCTACCCAAGAATGAGTTGGCAAATCCTCATTCCACGATCATATTCGCAAGCACAAAACATCATGTGGACTACCTCGCAAGTCTACTAACAGCGTTCGGATACGCCGTTTCGTACGTATACGGAACACTGGACCAAGTCGCACGCAGGAACCAAGTCGAAAGGTTTAGGACAGGCGAATCACAAATCCTCGTGGTCACCGATGTCGCAGCCAGAGGTATCGATATCCCGATGCTGTCGAACGTGATCAATTACGACTTTCCACCCCAGCCCAAAGTTTTCGTGCATCGCGTTGGCCGAACAGCTCGAGCTGGGAGGAGAGGTTGGGCGTACAGTCTTGTAAGGCTGGAAGATGTGCCTTATCTGTTGGATCTGCAGTTATTCCTGGGTAGGAAATTGGTAACAGATGGTGCATCAGCGATTTCTCAGGGGAAAAAGAAGGAAGAGTTCGACTTTGCCAACGATGTTATCGTTGGTGCCTTAAAGCGAGATGCGTTGGAGAGGTGCACAGAAGCTGTCACACGTGTCGTTGATGCTAGTCACGACTTGATGGCTATGAAGCAGGTGGCAGGGAGGGGTGAGAAGCTCTACCAGAAGACAAAAGTGGCCGCGAGTACGGAAAGTGTGAAGAGATCGAAGGAGATCGTGGGCGGAAAGGACTGGATGAGCGTCAACCCCATATTTGCGGATGAGGTTGACAACCTGGAGATGGAAAAGGCGGACATGCTTAAGCGCCTTGCGAACTATAGACCTCAGGAAACAGTTTTCGAAATCGGACAGCGAGGAATTAATAAGAGCGAAGGTGCGAGCGTCATGAAGGCGAGAAGGGAAAAGATAAAGATCAAGCCAAAGTACCAGGAGGACGTTGAGATGCTCGACACTCCAGCAACGAAGCCCAGAGAACGGGCTGAAGACGATGAGGGTGTCGGCGCTAACGACTGGGAGGATATGGACGAAGATGCCCCGGAACAGTCGATGGTGGAAGTTGACATGTCTTCCGCTGACGAGGAAGAGCTCGAGACGGTGTTCAAAACTCAGAAGTCGAAAAAGTCAAAATCCAAGTCAAAGTCCTTCCAGGACCCCGAGCATTATATGGGCTACATGCCGTCTACATCACTCGCTGAGGATCGTGGTTACAGTATCACGAACTCATTCGCCGAAGCAGCTCGATCGGTCACGATGGACCTCGTCAACGACGACGGTAACGCTTTCGGTGAGCCCAGCAAACGAAGCACCGGAATGCGCTGGGACCCTAAAGCCAAGAAATTCGTCAACCGCAGGAACGACGAGGACGGTTCCCGCGGTGGCTCTAAACTCATACGCGGTGAGTCCGGTCAAAAGATTGCTGCATCATTCAAAAGTGGCAGATTCGAAGGTTGGAAGAAGGCAAATAAGCTTGCTAGGATGCCCAAGGTTGGCGAAATGGAGAACACCGTTGGCGGCGGCATGGCCAGTAAAGGCGGATTCCCCATCGCTGGTGGCAAGCTTGGTGGAAAGATGTTCCATAAAAAGGTCGAGGCGCCGAAGCAGGCGGATAAGGCGCGAGACGATTACCATGTGCGCAAGAAGAGAGTGGAGGAAGCGAAGGCCAAGGGATTGCACGGCAAGGGCTACGGTAAGAAGGTGAACAACGAAGTCAAGAGCAATGTACAAATTGCGAAGGACAGGCGGTTGAAGGAGAAGAGGAGGGAGAAGAACGCTAGGCCTAGTCGGAAGGGCAAAGGGCGGAGGTAGACCCGCTTTGTGTGTATATTTAAGGCAACATTCGAATGTAATGATACCACCCGAGATCTCGTATTAGCGCTACGCAGGACGCCTTTCATTCAGATATCCTTGAGAAAGTTGGAAATTTGGTGCTTTTAATAGCCTAAGCGCCCATAAAGAAGGACCCTGGTCAAGGAATCGTGGCATTCTGTTGACCCAACACAGAGAGCGAATCGAACGAAGGGACCTGTTAGGCGCCGCAGCGCTGTGCCCTGGACGGGCATATCGTGTATCAGGGGACTCTCTGAAACGGGTACACCGACAAAGCTGCGAGATCTCCCTGAAGCCGAAAAGTCTACCATCCAAGCCTCGTTTGTGGGCAATAAAATTCAGGGGCTCACATGTGCGAGATATGGAGGATCTAAATACTTATACCTGAGCTCCCAAGGCTTCTTCGTAGGAGTTATGGCCAACAGCGCAGTATCCGTCTCGATATCAGCTAATCTCTTTCGATTCTAGCTTTCCTCCTCGACAGCGGGACTATCAGGACTCTTTTTCGATACTATCGACTTTTAATTTGGCCTTTTTTGTTTTTTAGCGTCTTTTCTTATCTTGGTGTTTTCAGAGTTCATTCGACGCTCTATTAATTTAGTCCGGGAATACGGTATATAAAGATGGCCGAAATCCTAGGAGTCGTGGCTAGCAGTATCCAACTTGCCGACGCCGCTCTAAAAATTGGAGATAACATCTACAAATTCGTTGAAAACATTAGATCCGCTCCAAAGAAAGTTGCAACTTTTCGCGGAGACCTGGATCAAACATTAAGTCTCTTGAAGGACATCAAAGATTCCCTGGAAATCGCAAAAACCAGATACCATAACCTTGGAGATACGCCGAAATTTGTCGAAAGTGTGCTTGGGGAGTTTCACCGAGAGCTCGCAGAAAGCTCTGTCACCGTCGAAACTCTATACGCGCAATCGAAAAAATGGAGATCAAAGATGCGGATTGGGTTCAAGGGGGATGGTGAGTGGGTGCGAATCGATACGAGGTTGCGAATCCAATATGACAGGCTGACTACGGCGTCTGTGCAGTTGTCGAAGTATGAATGTATTTTCTTTCTTTTACTTTCAAGTTCCCTACACCCCATATCAACGATCCAAAATGTAGCTGTATTTTCGAGGTTATCGGATATAACATCGGATGCCTAGAACTTACAGATTCGTGGGTATCGCAAGGCCATAGGGAAAAAGCACATAGGGCTTATTAAATTATGCAAATCATCTTAATTAAATGGAAGATTTGATAATTCAGCATCGTCTTGTTTCTAGACCAATATAGTGTACTAACATACCAAACTGGGTTTAATAGTAAACTTGAACTTGAGCACGGGGAACGGTTGGATGAAATCGGAGGCACAGTCACGGCACTTGGTGTCGAAGTTACCCAGAATGTTTCCGCACCAATCCAGAATATCCAAGAAGACGTCCGGGATATCCGTACAACTGGAGATACCAGTATTCTTCTCATTCAGCAATCTATGTCTCTCCAAATCTCCCACATGAACCGGGTAGAGAAGCTTCATGGAGAACAATTCCAACGAATCACGGAGATTCACGACACAGCTATTTCCAACCAGGAAGAGAATGCACAAGCCCTCACAAGGATTGGGAATACCTGCGATGCGATTGCTCTAGAGCAGGAACACCAAGCGAATGATATTCACGAGCTCACTGACAAAGTCAAGAACTTGGCAGATGGGCTCCGAAATGGCACAGATGCAGTGGCCGTGGATATTGTAGCCCAGTCACAGGCGGTTCTCAGTGGCCTTAGGTCTTTGAACGTTTCTCGAGGAGCAACAAGCCCTACGTCCGGGCCAAGGTCGAGGGACGAAAGGTTGCAACTAGAAAAGCGAAAGCGAAAGTTGTCTGCCGCCGTGAGGTCGATCTTAAAACTATCTGAAGATCCCTCGAACTCGAAGTTAGTAAAAGGAGAGGATGCAGAGGATTATTTGGTCGCGGTCCAAGAACTTCTTGAAGTCCTACAGGATGACTCGAACATTGCGCAGGATCTCAAAGAAGAATTGTCCGTCGTTGCAACCAAGCTCCTCGTGAATCATTCGCTATATATGCAAAAGGCGCCTGATGCGGCTCTTACAAAGAGGATGCGGACAGCAGAGTCTCGATGCGAAGGCTTTCTCTCATTATTCGAGCTAGATGAGGTTACATCCATCGAGCATCGCGAGCTTCACAAAATGGAGAGACTTGACAACGGAACTCTGGTGATTTCTTCGTCTAGCGAGAAGAGGGTAGCTGAGAGCCAAGGTGAAGTTGTGTGCAATAGGACGACAATGGCGTTTAGACCAAAGCTTGAACAGGGGGAATCAAAACCATCGTGGATCGTATCCATTCTGGGTAGCTTTGGAACCGAAGGCACTTTCTCTGTACCATTGTTGATCAGGATTCATAACCGTCGATTCTACGCGCCCACGGACAAACTCTCGCCCAGGTGGCTAGCTGCGTCGGGTAATTTACGGGGTCTTCAAAAACTGTTATCCTCGGGTACGGCTTCAATCTATGATATTGACGAACATGGAAGAAGTTTATTACATGTAAGTTCGACGGATTCTAGAGTTTCGGATATTTCGTCTTGTAACTGGTCAATTGCAGTTGGACAGCACTAATCATTTCGACATGGCTTCTATATATAGTCAGCTACGGGTTCACTTAAATTCGGAGACTACCTACCCATTGAAGCACAGGAAGTGCAGGGTTGCCTCAAAATATGTGAATTCCTTCTGGAACAGGGCTCAGATCCAAATTTCTTAGACGACGAAGATAAAACGCCTCTAAATATCCTTAGCAATCCGATTTTTGATACCCCCATCACAGTCAAATCAACAGATTTCAGCATTGCAAACTCCGCATTTTCCCGAATACTCGAATCTGGGATTTCAAACAGAACGTCGCCGTTTGGTCCGGAAAGAGCTATCGCTACACTGGTTCGAGCCCTTGGCAATGGATCTTCATATGTAAGCCCCACCCCCCATACCGGGGTACCTTGGTTCAGAATTAATTATTTCAACTATATCCTAACATTTCCCACGACTTAGTTCTTCGACAAGCTTCTTTCCCGACTCAGCGAAACGGAGTTCGATATTAACTGCTATTCCGGGTGTAACAACGCCATTATGCTAGATCTTCCAGTCGCCAAATTATCTGACCCTGCAGTATTCTCAAAGAACTGCGACATCGCTGTAAAACACGGCGCAGATATCAACGCCAGAACATGGGACACTGAAGAATCGTGTTTGCACATACTTCTACGTCCTATCGAACCGACCCCTGGTGATATGTTCGTGAAGTCTGAGAAATCTTGGCTCAGCTTCAAGGCCTACTTACTCAGGAGCTATACAAGCCGGCTCGAAAAGCTACTCAATCTAAATGCTGATATTTATGCGAAGGATGAGAAATACCTTGAGTATTTTGATGGCAGGAATATAAATTTCACTGTTACAAGAGATATCTACTCTCACGAAGTCCAAGATACATGGTGGCCTTGCCTTGAGAAGCTCGGTTACTCAAAGGAGGGGGTGATTATGCGGGAGGCGCAGGAACTTGGGGTCACGAGCGAAGAGTATGAGGTCTACTTAGAGAGCCTCTCAAAAATAACGTACGGTAACCGACAGAAGCTGTTTGCATCTGTTTTATGATTTATGGATCTATGCATGGTGTCCTGTAAGCTTGCCTGTTTAAGTTAAAGGTTCCGTGTACTATAATGTGATTTCTTCCTTCTGCTTTTTCATGAATTTGCGAACATATAGTATGTATAGATATATTTGGGCTGCTTAACCTAGGTACCTCTCAAGCTAAAGGGATATCGTGGGACAGACATATTAAGTAATTTAAGGCTCATCTGAAATCAAAAACTCAACGCATGACTGTAGCCACCTACCGTAGGGGAAATCGAGTGTTTCCTGTAACGGAAAATGCGCCTTAAAGCAGAATTGAGACGTCTTAAAGGTCATATAAACCGCCTTTTGATCGAAAGGCGATCCTAAAAGCTCTTCAAAAACCCTTACAGTAAGTACTTACCTCGGTAGTTACTTAAGTAAGCAAGGCCTTAAAGATAATAATAAAAATATATGATAATAATATCTCCATTATTTTCGGTCTCGGGGAAAAAAAAAAGTTATGAACGATTATATTCGCAAGCGTAGGCTTGCAAGTTTTTTTTTTTTTAGCAAAAGAGGGAGAGCGGAAGATCTCGAGCAACCTGGCCCTCGTGGACCTATGGTGATTGCCTTAAACATCCGTCGAACCTTCGTCCTGTACGACATACTAGTTGGTCAAGATCTAGATCCAACGTGTCGATCATTATCATTGTGGCATCGTAGTCTGGGTGACTCTGGCATCGCACCCGTAAACGACAGGGATCTGCAGACTTAGTTAGCTCGAGCAACCTGGTGCGCGCCAAGCCCGGTGGAAGCGACAAACATCCTACTTGAGAAAATCAGTGTTCAGAAAGACTCAAACGTTTGAACTCCTAAGATCCAGCGAAAGGATCGCATTCCGCTTTTTATATAGCTGGCTATATACACCTCCACCCTTCATTGAACTATTTCTCCTTCCCATAATTGCATTTTCTAGCAAAGAGTATAAAATATGGGTTCGTATATACCCCAATATCCTAAGTTGGGCAGCTGGCCGGTATATATCGCGCGATCAGTATGGCTAACCTTTTATTCTCGCTCACAGGTTCAATTCTTCTTCCACATTTGAAAACCGGCTGGCATGTCGACCAGGCCATAATGTCCGAGGAGGAACGTCTAGTGGTCATCCGGTTCGGCAAAGACGGCGACAAAGACTGCATGAAGATGGACGAAACGCTATATAGTACGTTCGGCCCCCCCGGAAATCTCGACTAAAGGGTTCAGCAGTTGACTAACTCCCAAATCTTTGAAAAACAGAGGTCGCGGAACGAGTCAAAAATTACGCCGTCATCTACCTCTGCGATATTGACCAAGTCCCAGACTTCAACACCATGTACGAGCTGTACGACACAGTGACAGTAATGTTCTTCTTCCGGAACAAACACATGATGTGCGATTTTGGGACGGGTAACAATAATAAGTTGAACTGGGTGCTGGAGGACAAGCAGGAGTTGATTGATATCGTGGGTGTCCTTTTTTTTTTGGTGGTTTTTTAGTCGTTTGCGCCCAGATTTTTTTTTTTTTGCGGGCGGTTTTTTTTTGGAGGAAAATATGACTAACTGGTATCTTTGGAATAGATCGAGACAATCTACCGCGGCGCAAAGAAAGGACGTGGTTTAGTTATCAGTCCAAAGGATTACAGTACCCGTCACAGATATTAGGGCTGCTACTATACCCATGTTTCCCTCTCGCGCGGAGGAATCATACCATCTTCATGCATTTTAGCCCGGGGGCGTCAGATTTGTTTTGGATACGTATATCGGATTTTGAGTTAGAATTTGGAAGTTTGGATTGATATCATTTGGTCGCTCATCTTGTATGTACGAAGTACTTTCATCTTGTATGTACGAAGTACTTTCATCTCAGATTGATACGGTTCTAGGGATCTGAAAAGGTTATCCTAAACACCTGAAGAGACAGCAGCTATGGCTGCATAAACACGGCCCAAATAATTTCCTAACTAATATCCATTCATCTATCATACAACATATCAGCACATACACCGCTCATAAACCCTAGAAAAAACCTGAATTCAAAAGAAAAAAAAAAACTTCAACTTACAAGTTTAGCCATCCCCATCCACTCCTCAACACCCCTAACGACTCCGTCCTGCGTGCCGTCCACGGCAATCTCATGCCCCCATATCATGATTTCCCCGAAGGAAGCTTTAGTCTCCCACTCAGTACTTTCTTCGATATCGCCGCCTTCTTCTACTTCATCGTCGTCTTGGTATAACATCTCCCTCTTTTGATTCCCTGTAAGCGGTGGATTCGAACCACCAGCATCGAGGACACTTCCTATATCAAAACAGAGTTTTTTTTTAAATAATATTAGTTTAAAACTCGAAAAATAAAAATCTTAAAAGCTCGCAGAATAAGTAATTTACCTTGATACCCTTCCGGAACAACCAACTTCGTCCCAGCTAGCTTTCTACCCCGAAAATACGACGTATGAGTCTCGCCGCTCGCGTTGTCACCAAGATTGACAGGCTCGCTCGTGGGATTCCATAGCTGACGCGACGAGGACGCGGGTCCCGTGTATTTTATCCGACAAGGCAGTATGTTGGCCTTGGAAGGCGGCTCCGTGGATGTCGGTTTCTTAATTGATATCATCTTTAAGTCTATATCCAGGTGCGAATGAGCGCGAGCGTAGGGAAGGATATCGATCCGGATTTCGTATTCAAGGCGCGCGCGTAGAGTAGGGGTGTTGTGCAGGGGTCTTTCTGAATCCAACGAAGGCGAACACAAGCCCAGTATTCGAAGTACTATCCCAACTTTCGTCTAACTGACAAGTTGAATTATTTTTTTTGGATTTTTCATTTCCTATTGTTTTCACTACTACCATAGTATGTACATCTTGACGAGAGTATAACAGATTACTCCCATGCACCATCGCTAAGAATACATAGAGTAATAGTCCAGGCCTGCAGGCCATACCCGTCGACGCTCGCATGTAAAGAGTTGAAAGAAGCCTTCTAGAAGTTAAAAGCTCAACTCGAAAATAATGATGACGGTGACAAAAGATCTCAGGTGTGTACAGGAGGAGGGGGGTAGGAGATAGAAGGAGGAAGTAAGGGGTAGGAGTAGGAGGTAGGAGGTAAGGAGACATGAGTTAGGAGGGAGGTGTAAAAAGCGTTTTCAGGTACTGGAATAAAATACCATACCCGAAATCAGGATAATCATAGACCAGCAGTTGATATCATCAAATCCTACACATGGTCAATCGGCATTGCCTGTGAAGGAAAGTTGATGAGTCGTGGCCCGTTATCCGAGAATTAAAAAAGGGAGTAATCGCTTCAGAAAAATGAATAAACAGGAACCGCCATGAACAGAATTTTGTGTACCCCTTAAACCGATAAACCCATCGCCGATAAACAGAGAAAAAAAATAGAGCTGGCTAAAACCTAAGCAAATCAATCATGCCGTTATGTGTGAAAGAAGAAGCTAGAAGTAAAGGGTTAGAAGGTCGTGGTAGTGTTTGTGAGGTGGGTGTGAGTGAGAATCGAAGTAAGGTTCAAGTTGGCCAGTTATCGAGGTCGGCCACGTAATAACGCATGTCGGTAAAGGAAGTAGGTCGTGTAACGAGCAAACAAAGGAAGAAGTGAAAAAGGATCAGAAGCAAACAGAGGGCTCTGTCTAGCGACGGAGCACCGGATCAGATTTTGCCCTGCCCTGCCTAGGAGCTAAAGCCTCTGAAGCCGGCAACCAGCTTACTCTTCTTCTCCTTCTTCTCCTTCTTCTCTTGTTTCTCTCTCTCCCTTTCCTCTTTCTCTTTCTTGCCAATATTCTGAACGCCGCCTGCATATGTTAAATTAGTACGTGCTGGAATGTAATTAGAGTGGTCATACATACCGCGTCCGCGAACACGGACCTCCGACTGAGGCTTGATCTTGGCCCGTTTATCCTTTCCCGATCCCGTTGATGTAAAACTATTACTAACAGAGATCGCATCATCGTGACTAGCTGAAGATGAGGGGGCCAGCGAAGGTCGTGCCTGACTCGACGGAGGAGGAGGTGAGTAAACGCTCGGGCTTACGTCGTCCTGCGAAGACGCCGCTGGAGAGTAGGGTGCATGGGTTTGGATAGCCTGAAGATGACGTTGTGAGACAGGTGATGGGCGGCGGTCCTGTTGTTGAGGAACAGGAAATTGAGCAAGGTTAGGAGAAGCGTAGGACTGATGGTGCATGGTAGCCTCGTGGCGTGGCTGTGATGGCCCGGCATAAGATTGGCCGGTATGAGATGGACCTGCATAGGATGGCCCGGCGTGAGGAGCCTCGGCATGAGAAGACCTGGTGTGAGGAGAAGGATATTCTTGGTAACCGCGGACAGTCTTGTGGCTGTTCACTTCCATGATATGCTTCTGGCCATTGAAGTCACGGTCAATGGCTTGGTTATCGCGAGTTGGGTAGTTGGCTGCAGGTTCGGTCTCCAAGTGAAGAATCGGAGTCTGCTCTGCGTAGTGGGCTTGATAATGCGCACGAGCGGAAGGGAGTTTATCCAGCTCGGTGGCTGCCTGAAGTTCGATGTATTTTATTTCCAAATCCGTGTACCGCACGAGCAATTGGTTATATGCCTTCTTCATGGCCGAAAGGTGGGACGCATTGGCATGAAGGGCCGAGTCAATCATTGCTTGCATGGGGGCAGATGGATTCTGGGCTTTCTCGTCCTGCATGAGGGCCAACTTGTTTTGAAGGGTCCCGATGCGCTCCTCGTAAGCTCTAGAAGGACGGTTAGCTTTGTTTTTGGGCACATTGGAGTGGTTCGACTTTACCTCTTCATTCTTTCACGCTCAGCTTCGCGAGCTTTAAGCCTCAATTTAATCTTATCAACTTGGGCGTTAGCCGCTTTCTCAATTTCCTTGTATACCTCGATACTCTCCTCTGTGAACTTGAACTCTTTGAGCTTCTTGCTCAATTGCTCGTTCTGAAGTTTTAAGTGGTTGAGTTCTATCAAACTCTGCTCCACAGCTTGCATCCTCTGGCGGGATTGGAGCTCTTTCGCTTCGGAGTCGACCACAAGTTTCCTAAGTTGAGTAGCTTCGGCCCGAGAATTTGCGAGTTGAGTCTTGACCGACTCCTCTTCTTCCTTCCAGATCTTCTTCTCCTCTCTGAGTTTCTGAATACGGCTGTTCAACTCAGCCTCCCACTTACGGGAATCCAGCTTCGTTTTGATCCCTTCTTCTCTGAGTTTCTGGTAAGCCTTCTGTACTTCTTCAATCTTGCGTTTCAAGCTCTTGTTTGTCTGAATAAGATTATTGGTTTCCGCTTCAATGGATGCATCCTTAATATGCTTTCGCTGGAGCGAACCAATGTGTGCGAGATGTTGCTGCTTAAGGTACCTCTCGAAATTCAGATCATTCTTCAGCAAGATATTTTCTCGCTGGAGGAACGCGATCTTACTCTGCGCATCCGTGGCAGCGGGCTTCAATGCCGGAGATTGGATTTTGTCGTTGAGGCTCAACGATTGTACGTACGCACTAAGGCGTGGAGAGGACGGGTCATGAGCCGCGAGAGCTCCAGCAAGAGAAGTACCAGAGCCGTTGACCTTGCCGCTCTTGAGGGTCCCATGTAGCTGCATCATGTCCTGCAATCTCTCCTCGCTAAAGTTCGGGATCGGAGGGAGGGGCCCTGCGGGGGGTAAAGTCGGGCTATCTAGGGCTTGTGGATCGACAGGTTTTACTCCGGGGGTACTGGCTCGAGAGGAGCGTTTATTACCACTTCCAGTGACCCTCAATCTATGACTATCCATGCCGATGCCTTCATCCTCAGAGGTGTCCCGCTGAGATCCCTCACTGAGCAAGCTCTCCATGGGAATGTCCTCAGTTGGGACGAGAGCGCCAGGGATTTCTGAATGGCTAGGCGGTTCCTCGTAGGTGTAAGCGCCGGGAATAGTAAGCCCGACACATTGTGCTACAACATCAGATGGTTCAGATCTCATCCACCTAGCTTTGTCTGTAAGCTCCTTCTCCTCAGTAAGGTTAAAGAAGTTGCCGTGTAAGAGGTGTCGCTGACGGTGAGCCTCGCTTCTTTGTCGGATTAAATGGTCATCTATCTCGGTATCCTCGAAACCTTTGATACGTTCCCGATCAAATGTCTTGTACGGTTCCTTAATGAACGCCATGAAATTGAGCGGGTACATGCCGTATAAGAACGTGAAATATTCCCCGACGTCCGGAGGAGTTGAATTAGCCGTAGGGAAAGAGGATTCGCATATTTGCCATTCAACCTCGTTGAAGGAAATGGTGGATCGGCTGTCATCTAGGAAGTCATCGTCCTTTGGGGGAAGGACACCGTAATGATCCCAGCATAGCAAACGGGCGTAAATGGCGAAAAGGCGAGGAAGAAACGGGGCGAGTGCGTTCGGGATGTGCGGCATAAACATTATGAGTGTCGACAACGCCAACGAAACTACGGTGGTAGAGGTATCCATCTGAAGGCATAGGAGAAGATGGTCGAGAACAGGGGTTTCCAAAATCTGATAGAGATGGGGCCCTTGCATCTTGACGAAGCTCGATAGGAGACCTAGGATGGGAAGCCGGGTTTCTTTGTTCACAATATAGCCATCGGCGGCCTTCAAGAAGGACTTTGCTCGCCGCTTGCCGAAATTAAGCAGAATCTCCTCGACGTTAGATCCCATAAATCTGTTTTCGTTGCCGTTGGGGAGGTTCTCATTCTGTTCGGATTGAAGATTGGCGATTGCGATGTATCTCTGGAGCAAGAGACCGGTGAAAATCTCGGAAACCTCCTTAAGGTCTCCATGAATATCCTCGTCCTCGTCGTAGACCAGCATTTTCAGGACCAAGTTTCGAGCGTCCGTGACAGCAGCCTTAGTGCTATCCAGGTTCTTCATAGTTGGCTCCAACAGGCAGTCCCACCAAACCATCATCCTGTCCCTGCCCCGTAAGGCAGGCTTGAGCTCTCCTAGTATTCCGATAAAGGTGAGCTGACGGTCTTTGTGTCCTTGGACCTTCGTTGAGTGCAGGTTAAGGAGTTCATCGCTAAGGCGCTGCTGGTCGTTTTCGTCATCGTCAACATGTCGGTCAAGGAAGGCTTGTATCGTAGAGCTTAGGTCGTCAGGTAGAGGGTAAGAAGACGGTGTGGCAGTGATGGCCGCAGTGATGGCTCGTATGAGGTCCTTGAGCGACCTGAACCAATTTGAAAAAAAAAAAAAAAAGCGATTAGTTAGTGAGATCGATCCATCAATCGCCAATGCTACCCGGATCACCGGCATCCATCAAACCAAGGATAAAGAGAGTACGAACCCCGAAGACATGATGGAAACGATAATCCGGGACCTTGTGGGAGCTTAAGAGCCCCGGTCGTTTCGTGGAAGCTCGGTTGTCGGTGGTCAGTGCTGCTGCTCCGGTGCGCATGCGGTTAGCCGCAGAAACCCTAGGCTATCGCCACCCATTGCCACCCAAGGGCCGACCGGGATCGCACGAGACCTACAGTGATGTTCGAGACGAAGGCGAACCTGTGCGTGAGAGGGAGAATCGATGGACCGGCGGGAAATCAACCCCCACAGGATCCTTGAGGTTGCCGGAGATGGATCTGAGATGGAGAAGGATGGAGAGGTTAGCTGGTTGATGTGGGAGAAAAGGTTTCGAGCTTGCCTGGGTTTCGGGCAGTATCCTAGTTTCGATGAAGTAATGGAAACTCCGTCGCAGCACCAAACCCAGCAAGCTACAGGAGCTTCGACGACCACGATGCAACACGACTCCGGTGTAACAGGCTTACATATAGACTGACTCTGGCGATATATATATGAAGGGGTCCTGCTGGAGGGGTGGAATGCAGTTCGATGGTTTCTTATCTTTCGGTTTGCTTGGATAAGTACTTAAGTACCTCAGTATTTGGTACCTAAAGATCGCGGATTCGAGGGTAGTCGTTAGCAAAGCAGCGCCGACAATGCGATCCCAGGAACAGATTGGCTGGAAAACTTACACTAACTGACGGATACGAGCGACGGTGATTGGGAAGGATGGTTAGCGATAGAGGATACCGTCTGGGAGGCCAGGATGATGGAAATGTTGGTTAGAAGGATGAATAGGGAGGATGGAGACAGCTCGAGGGTCCTCGTCCTTCGGTCTCAGCAAAGATGCATAGCGAAACGGGAGGGAACCACAGCTGGAGCCAAGAGACGCCGCTTTCTTTAATAGGATGCCTTCCCGCGCGATTTCGCATGCGGGACGGATAAGAGACGGACTCACAGCAAGCACAGAAGCCGAGTGGTCAATTGCAACTGTGCTTCCAGATCGTGTCGGAAGAGTTATAGGGACAAGCAAGGGAGCGTCGATTGTTTCTGGAAGGGAGCAGGTTGGTGTTTAGGCAGATGTCGCATTTGGGCTCCCTTGCTCGACCATCCTCGACTTCGACATTACCATCGTCTCCCTCTCAAAGATGTATTCGATCCGACTCGAATGTGTCCCTGAAAAGCGAACCGTCCCTGGCCCGCTAAATTATAAAGCTAGCCAGCGTACCGTGCTTACGTCCAGCCAGGAACGGCCGCCACTTTGTCAGCGACCAGGGTCCACCAACGGCAATTCGCGAGAATCCCATGCCATGGTTGCGAGCCAGCCTCGAAAAGCACGAGCACGTTGACACATTCAACCGGCTGTCGAAGCGCATTCAGCCGTCAGTCGGGAGGCCTCAGAGTACACGTACCGGAGTGCCTGTATCGGGAACCTGTGCCATGTACTCGATACGTGTATGCAATAGCAGGAGACTCTTAATTCGACTTACCAGATATCATATCAGCCTGCATGGCATCTGCATTCCACAGGCAGATTGCTGCTTATCAGGGTGCATCCAACCTCTTTCGACTGCATGATACCGCCCCTGACATTGCCGAAAACCGCCAACCGCCTTCCAAAAACGCAATGTCGCCCCTGTGAGGTGTCGAAGGACTTCCAAGATACCACATCGAAGGCTATCTGGAGATATGATGTTTAATTTCATAAGATTGGGCTGCCGCATCGCGTCGACCAGGACGGAAGCAGTTGTGCTTAATACGCCGACCTATATCCTCATTTCGCTCCTTCTTCGCCCACATTTCGCCTATCAGCTCACACTGCTGCCTTTCCCTCTCTCACAGATATTGGACCGTCTCAGAAATAGTCCTTTCCCCTCGTTGTTTCTCCGTTCAAAACTCGCGAAATTGGTGAGTTGAAACGGCTTCAACCGATCTGATAGCAGCAATTTTTTTTTTTTTTCTCCAATTCCATCAATTGTGAATTGAGTGATATTGCATTGGCGGTGGACCGTCGGCCAGTGGGGGACATCGACTAGTTTGACAGCACAGAAGCCATATAAAACCGGCGTGCTATTACTCTAAAATCCAACTTCGCACCTGCCGCTTCGACCGTCATATCGCCAGTTTTCTTTCAAACACGGGTGAACCACAGACCGCACCTGGTGTCATCCGATCAGCAGACCCAGGTTGTCGGGATTGATTATCTAACGATTATATTGGGCTTACACACTGTGAGTTTCAAAATTTTAGGCTATGGGATGCTCTATAGCAGTGATACTATACACAACCTTCATCTACGAAGTATCGTTGTTGGCCATGGGAAGCCATACAAGACCTCGTGGCTCCGAAATCGATCAAATGCCAAATATAGATCCGAACTGGGCTATTGATCTTAGTAAAATAGGCCTGATCTCGATCAATTACGATATTGTTAATATATCGCCGAATCAAGAAATTAGGATCTAATATATATGAATACAACCCCCACCTATTAGAACATCACCGTGAAAGCAAGCTACTCTCCGGCCCTCGCAGGCTACAATACAGGGTAAACTCTATCGCTCTTATACACGGACAGAAATCAACGGAGACCTTGAAAAAATCGGAGTAAACAGAGAAAAAAGTGAATAACGCAGTACAAAACAAACCAGCTATATGCTACTCTAACAATCGCGGAAACCCTAGCAGCATTAACAGAAAAGAAAAGAAACAAAGAAAATAAAACACCGTTCTATGCAATATCTCCATCTAGTCTCGAAGCCAGATCTCCATCCTCACCTTCACGACCACCTACCGATCTCTCCCAAGCCTCTCCTTCTCATCCGCCTCAAACTCCAGCTCATACGCAGGCCTAAAACACGCCACCAAACTCTTCCTCCTCTCCTTCGTCGCCTCCTCCCGCAGTGGCGATATGGGTTCCCCATCCACCACACATTCACCATTCGCTAGCCCATCAACAGTGCCTAACGACGGCCGTCTCTGCAGCGCAGGATTGGGGTGCGTATCCGTCGTCCCTCCAAGACTGGTATACCCCAGATCATAAAGCGAGCAATAAGGAATCTGCATCTCCCTCAAAAACTTAATAAACCAAAGTCAGCATCCACTTCCCTAACCTTTCAATGTGAGAAAATGAGGTAGTCAAAAACTTACACCCCAAACATCCGCATAACACCAATCAATAACCGGGTGACACCTCATAAACCCCGGCCACCCTCCATCCGTCAGATCAAAATGCTTAAGACTCCCCCCGTGCGGATCCGTCCTCCTAGTCCCGACAAAAATCGCCTTAACCCTCGGATTTTGCGCCAAATACACCCGGAAAGCGTGCTTCATCCCGCCCTTTTCGTCGTATCTTAAAAGATCCAGATGATACGATTTTACACACTGGGCCACGAATTCGTCCACCTCAGCGAAGGGGTGGGATGAGTGGATGTAAACCGTTTGGATTGTCCTGGATACCGGTGTGGCGTTCGTAGTAGTGCCCTCGGAGACTCCATTGCTGGCGGGTGGGGTATTTTCATTCTCTCCACTCCCTGAGGCCTCGGTCGATAATGAAGGGTATGTTGATGCTGTGACTAGCGACGCCGGCGTGTTCGGGTACACTTTCTCTGCGGAAAACTTCGAAGTCGGCTCTTGGTCATTGAAGGTAAAATACTCATCTAGCACCGCAAGGAGCAGGATGAGAAGGACCAGACAGTCTTTGCCGCCGTTGAACGAGAGGGCGATATGTTCAAGCCTAAACACTCATATTCCATTAGCACACAATCCCACCCTCCCTATAAAGCCTAAAAAATGATGCAAGCCATACCCATAAACCTCCAAAGCCTTCGCAATAGCCAACAGCGAAATTCTGGTATGCTCCTGCACAGATCTCAGACGGTCGGTAGTAGCCGGCTTAGACAAAAACGCCGCAAGCTTAGAATTTATGCGCCGACAGACGGCAGGAAGGTCTTCATGGCTGACAGCGCCGTCCGAGAGTGCGGTCGTCATGATGCAGGTCCGCCTTGATTACTGTGAGTTGGGTAGCACAGCGTTGACGCCTTCTAGCTTCTATACTTCTGATCTAGTTGACTAATCCGGAATTCCTGAATCGACGGTAACGGCCTATATAATCGCATGCAAAGGAGTGATTTCGATCGGAGTCTAACAGCGATACGGTACGCTAGGACAAATGAGCAAAGAAAGAAGAAAACGGAAGAAATTTAGAAACGAGAGATGGTAGGTAAGCTTAGCTGAGGTCGGGGCTACTGCCGGGAGAAGACTCCGGAGACAGAAAGGGTCCAATGCATCGAACCGGCGCTGTTCGGCAGGCCATTCCCAAACCATCGGAGACCGTCGGCTGCTTGTGCCGCGGCCTTGGCACGGCGCAACACGCCACCTCGAAGAATCCAACATTGCATGGTGCCGATGGTACGGCATATATGGTATACTCTCGGGTATGTACATGTACAAGTGGTCTAGTCTATGGAACTGTCCGGTAAAAATACAGATATATACAATGACCTCCTCCGGTATTAGAATTAATTCCGGTCTGCGCCTGGCAAACGAAGTGACCGGGATCCAGAATTAACAGGTCTGTGCTCCCTCGACCCCCCGTGTGCTCTTGCGCTCTCCCTCAGCCTCGGTGGTGCGGTAATCGCGCTGTGTTTTTGAATATTATCTCCCCTTCGAACGGTGTGTAGGTCCAAAGCCTTGCCTCTCCGTGCGTCTTCCCTGAACGGCTTCCTTAGGACAACCCTGTCTTTATTTGCATCCATCATTTTCATTGCTTCATCAATCTTCCTCTCCGTCTCTGCCTTCAGTCGTTCAGTAATAGAATGACCAGTCAACGTTTGTTGGAATCGTTGGCTATTATATTACTCAATATTAGCATTCAAACACTCATATCAATAACTTCGGAAGAAGTGAAGAGCACTTACGAACACCAAGCATATAGCATGATAACTGTATGCAGTTCCTCCAACCTCTTAATCATTCCTGCCGGATCTGGAGCATCTATATCCAAAGCCTCGATATCCACAACCTTTTTGGAAATCGTCAGCAAGGTGGTCCTCTTCCCCTCGGCGATCAGTTTTGCAAACTCTCTGAAGGCTGTTACACAGCTCTCAACGTTCGTTTTGACTGGTGCCAATGATAAGTTGATTTTTTCGATATCGGACAGCTGCCACAGGACTGTTTCGCCTTTTTCCTTCTCGGGCTCTGTTGGTTCTAGGAGTCTTGCGACCTCGATCATTGGTTTGACATTGGTGAATTTGAACAAATCAGACACCGATGCCTGCGATGCGATCTTCGTCAGCATCTCATGGAATGGCGTGCCGGCCTTGAATAATGCGCAGTAGCTCTCAATCACGTTGTTTCTAGGAAGAACAATTGCCTCCTCAATGGCCGGTGGCTCAGTTGCCATGTTGCGCTTTAAGATTTCCAGATCTCTTTCCACGAATGTGGTTGTGTACCCAGTCTTAGCGTCAATGGGAGGACCTGTCGGCGCCGTTGCTGTTTCGGATTTTGGTGGTAGGGTCCCTACATCGATAGTGGGATCCCAAGAATCTTCCTTTTCTGGTTCCGCTGCGACCGGTTCTGGCGTCTTCTTCTTCTTCTCATCATCTGAAGCTGACCGATAACGACCTGCACGACCGGCGATCTGCCGTGTTAGTGGGATCGGTATCTCTATATTCCCCTCCCCGTTGAATTTGAACATAGTGCTGAAGATAACTCGCTTGATGCTCCTGGGGGTCGTAGTCAGCATTTATCCCAATCGTGTGGGCTCCCGAGCAAGCTTACAAGTTCAATCCTAATCCTATCGCATCCGAAGCCACGAGGACGTCGTAATCGTTTTTCGGATCGTTAAAGTACTTCGCCTGTGACGCTCGTGTCTCCGCCGGTAAAGCTCCGTAGACCACGGCGCACCTCAAGCCCGTGACATGTTCGATGAATTTCTTCAGCGCATGAATATCCTTCCTCGAAAACCCAACCACACAATCCCCCTTCTCGATCTTTGAAAAGTCGCCGTTCAAGCTCTCCTTCATAACCTCAAGTTTCCCTAAACGCTGATACCGATGAATAATCAAGTCGTCTCCACACAACTGGGCGAGCTTCTCTACGATAGCCACCGCTCGCTCCTCGCCACACAGGTGCAACTCCTTGGCCATAATTCCGAGCACAGCTTGCGTCCATGCCCACCCACGCTCCGGGTCCGACAGCATTTGGATTTCATCGATAACCGCCACATCATATGGACTCTCCACATGTGCCATCTCAACCGTCGAAGCCCAGAGATAGACATCGTCACCCGCCAATCTTGTCTCCTCCCCTGTTTTTAGATTACACTTAATCCCCTTAGCATTCAGCCTTGCGTATACTTCATGGGCCAGTAACCGTAACGGCCCACAATATACACCCTTCTGTACCTCCTCCAACCGTTTCAAGGCATTGTATGTCTTCCCGCTGTTCGTCGGTCCAACGTGTAGATACCACGTCCGCTTCATCGTCCTGGTTTTCGGAAACCACTCCGCCGGGTGTGAGAAGTCCGCCAGGCTCCGTTGAGCGGAAACGCAGTTACTTGAATCGTACTTGCGCATGATGAACGTATCCATCAGCGCGACATCAAGCGAGGTAACGCCACCTTGAGAATACATTCTCTTAAACTCTTCAACATCCTGAGCGGATACGAGAACTTCGGCGGGAGTATTAGATGGCGGAGGAGTGGGTAATCCGACAGCCTGACGAATACTTTCAACGTATTCACGGAACAGCTTCTTGAATTTCTCTGGATCGGATTTCCGCATCGCAGTCGCTTCTTCACCCCATATTATTCGCATATTAGGGTCCTCGGGATCACGTTTGAAGACCATCCCCAGTCGTTCCTTGAGAAGATTTACCGACCATGGTCGTTCTTCCGCCGGCGGGCGCGGGGCCGGGCGAAATGCATTCGGTTTGAGGAAGTGGGGTACGCTGGGTGCTCTTTCCGGGTCATTCGAATTCGAAGGGATTCTTGTGATTGTCGGACCTTTACGTTTGGGGGCTACACGGAGGCGACTGGAGGTGGTGGATAGGTTTCGGTTTATTGGTTGGGTGATACGGCAGAGGAGGCATATTGGTGGCCGCGAGTGAGTCGCCAGGCCGGATACTGCCCGTCGCATGGTGGTCAATGGATTTATAGTCGGCGAGGTAGGTGACTTATCGAACCATCTTGTGGATTTATGCCTGGTCGTTGCATGCAAGTTAGCAAATTAATGGTATAGAGAATCGCAGTATCAATATCGAGAGAGACGGTATTTATGATGATTAGAAGGATTTGGTGTCAGACGTACCATATTTCTTAAACCCTACGGCAGTTTTGATCGAGCGTCGAGGACCGGTGGTTGTTCAGGCTTGAAATGGGCTCGCAAACATTTCTGTCGCAAGTTCCTGTCTCGACTTTTTTTTTTTTCTCCCGATGCACCCGGAGCCCGGAGCCACCCTGCACTGGCTCCGGGGCTAACACGTGCACCAGCCACTATATCATACGCCACACATACTCTGAGGCGCAGCAGACAGGTAAACAAGGAATGTCCAGAACAATTCGAGGCGTATAACACACTGATTGTCTTGTAAATATAGCCTAAGAAGCTCAATGATTTTACTAATACCGACTCGTTACCTACTCAGGCACACACATATCATCATCTATGCTCGTCCTGAATAGAAGTTTCCGAGCCCCCTTGTTGCATTTTTGTCCCCCTCGCGTTGTGCCTGTGCGGCTGGGAATTGGTAAGTTCGCTGGACATCATCCAGCTGGTACTTAAGACGGAAGGAAAGCTCAGTGTGCATATTCGGAAACCAGACTACGTAGATTTTAACGAATATACAATCGAGTCTAATTGGTGCAGGCGTAAAATTATAATTAGTTGTATCATCCTGTTTTGTAGACGTAGACTGTTGATATTGATATTGCAATGAATTCATATGAATCATGAAGATATCGATGCTGAACTGACCTGTGCGCCGACGTCTGAGTCAAGTTGCTTCAAATCCTGAGTCAAGGTCCCTCAGAAGCGACGTCAAGCATGTACGCGTACCACTTGTTATACCATGTTACTGCTGCTTTATTAGTTCAACGACATACATCATCTGCGCTGTCTGCTGAATCTGATTAGCTGGAGGATTTATTTGAGCGCCACCATTCGGCAAATCCCGTGGCATGCAGTGCGACTTGCACAAATGATTCGAGCTGAAAAAGAAGCTTTCAGGGCACGTTCAGGGTTTCTTCCAATTTAAATCGCAGAGCCCTTGCAGGACCATGGATGGATCGTTCCTTCGCATCTCGTCATCCCGTCGCATCTCAGATGCAATTTCATATTTAGCCGTATCTCATATATATATACACCTAGCAGGAAGATTCAACAATGACAAAGAGCCGCAGATATATGTCGAATCATATATTAATCCTTATCGCCGCAAACGCCCTCCTCGCCGTCGCCCAATCCCAAGACTTTCGCGGTGGTTGGGCAGTTAGAGAACAAGCGGCATGTGGATCTGGCGAAGTGGATTGCGGAGTTCGAGGGCCAGGATTCAGGGCATGCTGCCCCATCGGAACACGCTGTAAAAACCCTGTTTCGATACCAGGGTTCACAGATAATACTGGCTGTTGTCCGACAGGTAAGA
Organism: Arthrobotrys sphaeroides; assembly: GCA_036971245.1. Lineage (NCBI taxonomy): Eukaryota > Fungi > Ascomycota > Orbiliomycetes > Orbiliales > Orbiliaceae > Arthrobotrys > Arthrobotrys sphaeroides. The sequence goes on from JAJTTW010000003.1 coordinate 1,915,974, forward strand.
AAGAAGCATTGTTCTTCAAGAACCAAGCTTCATGGCCAAGATTCTTGGCCCCTTAGCGCTTTCCTACTAACCCCAGCCTCGTTACCTGTAGCTGCCGACTGTTCCTCTGATTTAGCGATATATAACGTCTGCGCGAATGCCGAATGGAGTTTATACAATAACAGCGGACTTCCTTTCTGCTGTTTACCCGATTTTCAGGGCGGTAGGGGCTCGTGGTACGACTCTTGCAGGAATAACGGCTTCCCAGCTAGCGAGACGGCATTACCGGTGGAAACTCCAGGATTACCTCTGTTCGAGACACTATCAACTCCAGTTGCGACTTCGGCGCGGACGTCGGGTATATCTTCTACTTTGACTGTGCCGCAGGCGACTACGACGTCCGATTCGAATCCATCCCAATCAGATGGTGCGACTCCGTCGACTCCGAAGAAGTTATCGTCTGGTGCGATAGCGGGTATCGTTGTTGGTAGCATTTTTGGGGTAGCGCTTATGGGGATTGTAGCATGGCTAGTTGTACGAGGAGCGGGAGGGGGAAGACATGGTGGAATGGTTGGGACTTTGGAATCTGTTCAGGTTGGAGGCATTGATTCTGCGGGTTCTCCCGACTATGGAGGAACTCAGATTCAGCATCCAGGGCTTCGGAAGGTGTGATATTCGATTCCATTTGCAAAAACGGTTTAATTGATATGCTTGCACCTTATATGTGTCACTGGCTAGCAGGGCTGGGGAAACCTGTTGATATATCTTGTAGACTAGCTGTAGACTTGGACTAACTCTTAATTCTTGATGAATGGAAGTAGATTGGGGGCTAACGTTGAGCGACCGTTAATTAAAAAATTAGTAAGCTGTCTACATGTACGTCAAGATCACCGAGGAAGCCAAAAATAACGCCACAACAGTGTGCGACTTTCAACAGACATTTCCGTCACCCGCGTCGAACATATCAATATCCTCCAACGCTACGGCAAACTTAAACTGAATCGAGTTAAGCCACTGGTTTGACCTCAATATCGTCGAACGCCAGGGTGATCCGGCCACAGTTCTCCCCAGCAGGGCACTTGCAGCTCGCAAAGATAAAAGCTCCAATCTCCCCGTTCGACCGCGACTTAAGTCTGGAAGAGGACTTGGTCCAAGTCAAATTAATTGGAGTGTCACTGATATCTGGCCCTATGTAGAAGCCGCTCTGGACTGTGCCCGGTCCTCCTATCGCCGGCAAGCCTCGGTCGCCGAAGTATACGTTAAGGGTACAAACAGACTTGTTAAGTCCTATCTGGCGGTGCCAGATACTAAAGTCGTATTCGACGTTAGGTTGCACCTGAATGGCCTTCAAATTACCCCATCGAAGTAGATGTTCGGGCCTGTCTACCCAGAGCGAAAGGTGACTGATGAAAACGCGGGAAGTTAGTTTACTTAAACCTCTAGTGCAAATAAAGAAGCTTCTTCTTTTCTTTTTGTCTTCTTTAGTAAGCAAGGGTGAGCACTTACAAGTACCAGTCTCCAGAACGAGCATTGGCAGGATCTTCTATCTCACCACAGCCGACGAAGTCGGAATAGTTTGGATCTCTTGTATGTCTCATGCTGCATCCCCAAATTCGGGTGCCCTCTTCGAAGCCGTGGAAATGGGATGTTGCTACCCCGGTTGGAGTACTTGTGGGAGTGTACGTCTCGGTAATAGTGACGGGTTCAAGTGTCTTTGTTACTGTCACGGGGTCGGGTACGATAGTGACTGTATTTAAACACACACTCGCTGTCGTGGAGGGGATTGTGGTAGTTGTGGAAGTAGTTGATGTAGTCAGTGTCGCTACGATACAGTTGCATGCGCTGCTAATCGTCGCTATTGGGGTTGCAGAGATGCTTGAAGGAGGTGTGACAGTAGGATTGGGAGCAAGAAGGGCTTCACAGAAAGCCGATTCCCTTTGGAGCCGCTCGAGGGTTCTGTAGAGATTATTCTTCGAACATGCCCGCCGTTCTAGCCGGTAGACAGGCTGATAGGCGGCGATGGAGACGCTGAAGGAAAGCCCGAGAATAAGAGAGAGGTTGAGCTTCATTTTGTGAATAGGAATGGCCGATAGACCGTAGTACTAATCGACGTCGAAGTTTTGCACTACGATCTTTACTGGATTTGGGGCCGGGGACTTCAGGGAGTATTATATAAGAAGTCTGTTTATCTACTAATTTACCCAGACATCGGATTGCATGGGGTCTAGTTTCCCCACTCTCAAGAATTCATGTTTAAGGCTGAAGAACAACGTTATGCCGCAAACGTTTCCTAGTGTATCTCAATCCATGGATGATTGTAGAGACTCTTGTTTACTGCGGAGTCCTGACTAGCTGGCAAATTCTGGGCGCCTCAGCCCGTGTGGCCGAGACGCCCAGTCGCAATTGTCGGTTTCCCCGTTTCGATGTCTCACATGGCTTGTAGGGCTCTTGCAATCGTAAACTTTAATTGAAGGGAGAGACATACATAAATGTAGGAGTGGGACCGTCAGCATGGATGCAGCCTGCTAAGGCATAGGGGAAAACGTTCCAATACGAGTTATATAGCACTCGCCAAGCTTAACTTGCAGTAGTCTTGTGAGTTGTTTTGACGGTTTGAGGGTGTCAGCCTATATTGCACCAGGGCTGATTAGGTGTGGCCATTCGGCGAGGTGCGACGAATTGGAGCGTTTCCTGTCAGGATGGAATAAATTTGGAGTATCGACCATCGAATCACCTTATCTCGCAGTCCGGATGCGTGCTGCAATTAATTCTGAATCAACTGCGCCTGGGTAGGTATATTTCGGTCGTGTTATTACTGCAGTTCTGTCGGCAAGCCACTCCGGCATCTCGTCTCGCGTTGTCATGTCAAAATACCACAAAGGGCTGCCATCGAGACAGGACCTGTACACCGATACCAGACCTTTCTCAGCTCTTTCTCAGCCCTTATTCTCCAAGAGCCTGGGCAAGAGCTTCTAGTAGCCATCGCGCATCGAATTCTATATTTGTCCATGTTCTCTTGATTGCCACTGCATATATCTGTTCTTTTGATTGTGAACCTACCCAAATTAGTTCTGTTAGTTTACATTCCTCCGCTCAGCCTCATGCAGTGCATCGGTACTAGTAGAAAGTCAGCATGCGCGTGCAGCATCTCCAGATCGAGGCTATCCGATCACGATTCAGGCCTTCACCGTGCGTGTGGTAGCAATCTCTGAAAGGCGCACGGCAGATGCGTTGTCGTGTTGTTGTGTTGTGGTCGCCTGGATACCGTCAAACGGAATGGGGTCCACGTGAGCCGCTACCACGCGGTCCGTTTCCAGACCAGATGGATGGAACGTCCCTTCTCGGCTGTGGGTGAGATAATTCCCGTAATCTGCCAGCTCTCCTCCAGCCCCTCAACGTTACCAACATCGACTCAAAAAGCAATCCGAAGCCTAAGGACGAAGCCCTTCGCTATCATTCCCGTTGACATCAGAACGACCAACCAAAGCGTTCTGTTCAGTTCAGTTCAGAATACCAGACAGCGCCTAAAGTAGCTGGGAAGGGAGGCTAGACGGGTTCAGCAGGATATCTTTGGGTTACAAGTCGACAGGATGTCTTCTGATCTGATCAAGCTCCAGAAGCGAGGTATAGCCCCAAAGATACGTCCTGAAACTGGAATCCAAAAGCTTACCAGTTAATGCTTAGTGATTTTGGACTCCGTGAAGTACACCATTCCGGAGGGACAAGTTAGTAGCTCAGCTCTCTCTAATCGAGACATGAACCCGACTAAACGACAAGAAATTAGTGGAGATATGTTATTGCCGATACCGAGGCCCTCGCTCTCATCGATAGTGTCGTGACGAGAGATGAGATTATCAGTCAGAATGTTGCCGGCATGTTGGACCTTCTTGGAGTTATTTGAATCAACCGGCGAGGCTGACAGTCGTCTTAGGTGTCGAGGAGCTGGAAAGTCGACGGACGGCCCATCCCGACATGGAAGCCGTCTACTTCCTAACACCGAAACCTCATATTCTCGAGTGTCTTCTCTCGGAGTTTAAACGGCAGAAGCCAAGGCATATGGGAGGGCATTTAGTCTGGACGTCAAGTTAGTGAACGTGCCATTAGAACCACTACTGGCGGATGCGATGAGTAGCTAACCCGTGGCTAGGCCCCCCTGACGCCATGAGGAGCCGTCTGGCTCGACAGGCGCAGAACAGTCGGAATTGGGTTCTCAGCGAGAGAATCCTACCGATCAACTTCCATCCGATGGAAAGTCATGTCTTCACATTCCAAGACCCTAAATCTTTCCATCCGTTATACAACCCGAAGTGTGACGCATTGGCACAGCGAGAGTTCTCCGAGACTGCGAAGAAGGTCTGTATTTCTGTTACGAGCGCGTGGTTTTATCAAAGCTAATCCTAATCCTAGATTCTCGGGATTTGCGTCGCCCTCGATGAGTTCCCAGTTGTCCGATACTTTATGAGCCCTCACCTCGGCCACAGAGCGAGCAAATTACCCCAGATGATTGCGATGGAACTTCAAAGGGAACTGGAAGCCTACCAAAAATATATGGAAGCATCCAACCAGCAATGGCCTCCTCAAGATGACAAAATGAGGCCCCGAGGTATCCTATTTATCGTCGATAGGAGTATGGACCCGGTTGCGCCATTGCTGCACGAATTCACGTACCAAGCTATGGCCCACGATTTGCTCCCGATCCAAGATGAGAACGGAAAAATTACATACACACCGCAATCATCAGACCCGCGCCCTATGGTCCTCAATGATGAAGATACAGTATGGACTAAAGTCAGGCATAAGCATATGACGGAAACGATTCAGACTGTCATGGCAGATCTAGATAAATTCGTCAAAGACCATCCGGAGTTCCAGAGCGCGTTAGTTCCACAGATACCCGAAACGCTTTGAATTGGCACTAAATATATCTTCTAGTGACAATGCAAACACTGTCTTCGCACTAAAGACGATGTTGGCGGCTTTGCCTCAGTTCCAGGCCCTGAAGGATTCTTACGAGCTCCATTTGACCATGGCGCAGGAGTGTATGAATATCTTCAAGCAAAAAAGGCTGCCGGAAATTGCAGATCTTGAACAAGTAACGCAGAAAATAGTGTACACTCATCTTCTTTATACCACTGCTAATGATGGTTAGATTTTGGCTACCGGTCTTGATTCGGAGAATGAAAAGCCTCGTGATGTCACAGACCAACTTGTTCAGTTGCTAGACAACCCAATCTCACAGTAGGACCCCCGCTCCCGTCCGGGCTCGATCTAAGACTCACATAATATAGGAACGGGAACGACCGCCTTCGGTTGATCATGTTATACCTCATTTGGCGAGACGGGCTTCTGGGCCCAGATATCGAAAAGCTCTTCCGCCATGGGAAAGTTGGGGGGCCGGTTAAAGCTGCTCTCTACAACCTCGATCTGATCGGTGTTCGCGTCCTACGTCGCCTCAAGGAACCCAACAGGCCGGGCTACAAAAACCCACCGGCTAAACCACCAGCAATTCAGGAGGGGATGGAACTCTCGCGTTACGTTCCCGTTGTTAAAACGATGCTTGAGGACCAATTGAGGGGAACTTTGGACTTGGAATCTTACCCATTCGCAGACCCCGCTGCTGCGGCCGAAGCAGCCCAGCTAGCCGGGCCACAAACTTCACTTCGAACATCGAAGCCTACGTGGACGAAGCAAAGAGCGGGAAGTGTAGAAGTGAAACAGAGGGTGATTGTTTTCGTGGCCGGAGGTGCCACATACTCGGAGGCCAGGTCTTGCTACGAGGTCGGTCACGCGCATCAGAGAGACGTATACCTTGGCAGTTCGCACATGATATCTCCAGACTCTTGGCTAGAACAGTTGGCATTTGGAAGAGAAGACCGCTTGACTTTGATGCTCGAAGCCGATCAACCACCTCGCAAAGCACCACCACACTTGTTCGAGCCTGACCCGGAACCGAAGCGTCCACCACCAAAGCCACAGAGCACCGGCGGCAGCAGTGGGAACGTCCCACAAGCGGGTCATCATCCCCAAGGCCGCCCTGGGGCCCATCCACCGAGCGGAAGGCCAGGAGCACCACAGCAGCACGGACGGCATAGGTAGCTTGATCATGTTGACTGAAGGCACGGATGGTTTACTCGTTTGGTAATTTTCGGATCTTGAACGGCTTCCAACATTATACTCTTCGTTTTGCGAGATATTTCTATAATTGCAGCATTTTTGCGACCTTGTGTACCGTAGAATCACGAATACTATGAAGAATACCATATACTTCAAATCGTTTTTGAAAGCATTGCATCGGTGAAGAGGCGTCCCAGGACCAGGTGATTCTTAACTCCGTGTCGGGGTCGGCCGTAGCCGGTCCCGGTATCGCCGGGACTGCTCCCGAGATGCCCCTCCCCCGGAGGATCGCTGCCCCGCGCTCCGGTTTCCAAGCTTCCCTTGTCAATATTTTGCGCCAAACCTTTGAGAAGACTCACGGGAGCTCTCCACCAAAACCATCACACGGAATCCTTCCTCATCCACAAAACTCCTGCACTATGGAAACCGTTTCACAGCTTCAAACCGTCCTCTGCGATGAATCTGCAAACCTCGCGCTTCGATTCCGGGCCCTGTTCTCACTAAAACATCTCGGTGTCAACGGCGACCTCAAAGCGATCGATGCCATTGCCGCGGCATTCTCATCGGAGTCTGCGCTTCTGAAGCACGAGCTGGCGTACTGTCTTGGTCAAACTAAGAACGATTATGCTATTAAGCCCTTACGGGAGCGTCTTGATGACTTGAATGAGGCGGCTATCTGTAGACATGAGTCTGCGGAAGCTCTGGCCGCGATCGGAGGGGCGGATAGTCTGCCGTTGTTGAGGAAGTATTTGGATGATAAGGAGGAGGCGGTTAGGCAGACGTGTGAGCTATCGATTGCAAAGATTGAATACGATCTTTCTGAGCAGGCGAAGAGCGAGGATTTGCAGAAGAGGTTTGTTATCCGATTTGTTATTTCTTCGGAGGAGTGATGGCTTGGTTTTTGGCTGACAATTTTTTCCTCCACAGCGCCTTCGCTTCCATTGATCCCGCTCCACCACTCCCATCGAATGTGAAATCGATCCCAGAACTTCAGAGTGCTATGAACGACCAATCCCTCACCCTCTTCTACCGCTACAGAGCCATGTTCCGCCTCCGTGACATCGGCACCCCAGAAGCCATCGACGCTCTAGCCAGCGGCTTCGTCGACCCTTCCGCTCTATTCCGCCACGAAATCGCCTTCATCTTCGGACAAATGTCCGATCCACACTCCAAGGATGCTCTCCTAAAGGTTCTCGCGGATACCAAGGAAGACGGAATGGTTCGTCACGAGGCTGCCGAGGCACTGGGGAGCATCGGGCTACCGGAGATCGACGAGGAGTTGAAGAAGTATGTTAATGATCCTGAGAGGTTGGTTAGGGATAGCGCGATTGTGGCGTTGGATATGAGTGAGTTTGAGAAGAGTGGGGAGTTGGAATATGCTTTGATTCCTGGGGAGGTTAAGGCTTGAATTTGGATTTCAGATGGTGGGGATACATATTTTGGGTATTTTTTTGTGAAGCGGGTTATAAATGAGATATATACCCCGATTACATGGTTTTTGGAAGACAGATACCATGAAAAGTTATGTTTGATATGATATGCTATTTATACTTGGTTATGGAGTAGACGTTGGCTAGCAGTGGTGGGGTTTAAAAGCATTTTGACTTTGGTTTCGTTATCTCCATGGCTATCCGACATATATATTTATACTGGCGTGATTCTTCGTGAATACGTTACTCTGGCTGCTTAAATACTTACGTATACAGGTTCTATTGCATGTTTTTACCTAGACAAGGTCTCGTACCCAGCCTAGACGGTTCAATAAAAAGCATGATTGCATACCCAATTAACGTTCTAATATCACAAGCGTCTCCCAGATCTAGAACCCGTCTCCGACAAAAGTAATGGCCCATCAAAATGTCTAAACTCCGTCGTAAAGATACTTATCAAGTATATCATTTGATACAAGTAAACGCCACCCGTATATCCAACCACTCCAACGAGGGATGCTTAATTGTTTGTATTGTATCTGTACATCGTTTGTTAGAGATGTCTAACTGACCGCATATCCGAATATAGAGTAATAGCTTACCTGTAACCGCAGTTCGGGCAGTTGTAGAATACTAAGGAGAGTGGATTGTTAGTTTGCTAGATCGTTCCCTAGAAGGTGAAGGCGGATGTCATACCGGTTGCCTATTTATGGGTGTTAGCTTGGATTCTTTTGAAAAAAGGAAGAAGAAAAGATAAAAATGGTTAGGAAAGGAAACTTACGCCTTCATCAGCACTTCTTAGCTGCACAGTTGTGAATTTCATGACCGGATGGTCGCATTTGGGACACGGTGCTTCGATCTATCGGTACCCGTCAGTTTGTCAGTTTGAGAGAAACTTGTGGTATTTTCTGCGTTGTCGCTCAACAGCAAAAAAAGAACCATCGAAAAAAAGGTAAAGAACCTCAGCCTGGCCGCCGACATCCTCTGGCGCCAGATTCTGACCCGTCGAGTGCTTTTGCTTGAGAGCCGATGGGAAGGCATTAGGATTCGAGTGCGTTACTACTGTTTTGGAGCTCGTATCTTTGATTTTTAATTTTTTATCAATGGTTTTTTGATTAGCTGGCCTTTTGCTCGTGAAGATGCATCTACGATTTGGAGGTGATGAGAAACCTTTATTGATGCACCCGCAAACGTTGCATTTGATCCTATCCTGGCCAACGGACCGGTCGAGCAGGTTACCGCAGTCGGTGCAGAAGACTAAGGAGCCGATTGCTGCCATCTCGTGTTTGTAGTGTTAATGGACACCGAAAGCGAGGGAAGAAGAGATGGATTGGAAGGTTCCGTTTGATTATTTTTAAAGCTTCGTTCGGATCCACGCGATGCAAAAAATTTGCAATTGAAGAATGTGAGACATGCAGACGCGCTTTAACTGGCTGGTCACCGCCACGAGGAATTAGACATGACACTGATATCACATCGTCGGTCAATAATGTTATTGGTGAGTTCGTGATTAAGCTCATATACCTGCGTCGCTAAATCCAAACCTCCAAAATTAATAAAAATGGCGGTGGTAAATATAAATAAAATAGATCCTCCAACCCAGAGCTCTACTAACAACTCCGCTCGAAGATCCTGTATAACGTCTTCAAATTCGCAATCTCGGTAACACTCTTTAAGAGCTTCTTCGACGGCAGCAGTCTCCTCCTAAAATCCGGGAAAAGAACACGCTCCAGTGCCAGTGCGATTTCTTTCCTCCGCGTTTCATATACTTCCATTTGTTCCTTAATATCGGCTGGGATGCTGCTTTCTATACCGCTCATCTCTTCGTCCCCGTCCTGGGGTGTTGGTGTAGGCCCCGCGAGCTGCACTGGTCGTGGAATAGCTTCTGGGACGTAGAAGATTGCGAGTTCGCGGATAATACAGTCGAAACACTCCAGTTCATCCTCCCAGTTAACCTTTGTAATATTAGCACCAATCTCTAATATATTTTCTCCTTGCAAAGACTTACCCGCGGTCCCAATCTGAGTAGAAACGTTGGTAGTTTCGCCAGATTCGGCGTATAGCCTTTTAACAGCAAAGGTATACATTCGATCTCGCACTTGTCGTTGATAATCAGGGAGAAATACTCGGACATCATTTCCCTCCGTTCAAAGATGGTCTCCATGACTTGCTGTAATAAAGCGTTTTATATTAGTTGGTTCCTTAGATTTTTCAAGTTGATAGATGGTGGAACTCACTGCTGCGACTCCTTCCCAATCCGACTGGACTTCGCCGGCATCTGCTATCTCCGCTTGCTTTTCCAATTCTATTGCGATATCCATTAACTCTTTGATTGGTAACGGCTTCTCAAGCCGTATTTGACCAAAGTTCCCAAAGTCCGATAGCCCGAGCTGGTAGAAGAACTCGAAACTGATATCCTTGTTAATCTTCAACCACATACACGTTGTTAGTGGAGTATCTTCAACGTACCAGGTTGCCCCGTAGTCTACCAAATATAACTTGATCCCGTTTTGAATAGCTGCCAACCTCTTCCACTCATCCACTACTCCGACCCAGGTATGATTTCCGAACAATTCGATCAGCCCTTCGTGGGCCTGGTCTCTGACCTCAGTTTTGAGAGTCCTTATACTCGCAAGCTTGATCACTCGTCTTGTTGCCTCGACGGCTTCATAATCAACTTGCGATGCATCAGGGTAATCTCCATTTGGTGCATCGTTACGCACCATCTGCCGTAGAACGTCTCCGGACGATGACGACGAGATAGCGGGAGGCAGCATTGAAGTTATCTTCCTTACCCTGGAATCCGTGCGTACCATTTCATTTTCGTACGGTCGCTTCGGCGTCTGGGTCGACCTTGCCGGGGTATTCACAGTCGTTCTGTTAGAAGCGGAGGTCTGAGTCATGGGGAATGCCGGTGTGGAAGGGACTCCTGCGCCCGGGAGCACCGTCTGTGTCATGAATGAGCGGGAGGTGTCCACCGCTGCCAACTTCTCCTGTACGGCGTCTGATATTCTTTCGATGATCTCATCTTCGTGCAAGAAATTAACCTCCCGTTTTGTCGGGTGAACGTTGACGTCGACTCGGTGAGGTTCGATTTCTATGGTCACGTATATATACGGATGGCCGCCCTTGGGTAAGAAGGCCGAGTATACAGATTCTAACGATTTTCGGATAGCGGTTGATTCGACGCAGCGGTCTATAGCATGCGATTAGAGAGGATCCGATCGCGATTAGAGAACCAGACACTTACGGTTTATGAACAGTAGCATTGTCGTTTTTTTGATGCTATAGTTTGCATTTGTGATCAGACCCTTGGCTTTGAACCCGAGTTTCTGGTCCTCGATGTTAAAGGGGATCAGCTCGTTGGCGACTGCGTTCCCGTATATTTGTCGCACCCGATCGATAGTTTTCGCGGCACTCTGTATTGCCACCCCCATTGAAGATTCTCCGTGCTAGGAATACAGTTAGCCAACATGTCTAGGATTGCGACTAGTCTATTCCCACCTTCTTGCAGCTAAAGGCAATCCCGTCGCAGTGAATCGCATATTTTCCAACCATGTCCAGGACTTTTGAATACTCTTCGTTCGTATTGCGAAAAGCCCGGCGCCTACTAGGAACGTTGTAAAATAAATCCTCGACCGTTATCTGAGTTCCCTGCCTCCCGGCGACAGCCTTGGGTTCAGCAGAGCCACCGGGTTTCGGCGGTATCAGCTTCCCATCGGAATAGACAGCCTTCCAGGCGCAATCCGAGTCCTTCGTTCTTGTCGTAACGCTTAGATGTGCGATATGACTGATGCTTGCTAGTGCTTCTCCTCGAAAACCGTAGGTGCCAATGTTTGCGAGATCCTCGAATGTTTTCAGCTTGGACGTAGTGAACCTTTCACATAAGATCCCCATATCCTCTTTCTATCCCGTTCGGTTCGACGTTAGTATCGTGAACAGACAGGTAGTATAATATAGTCCGTACGTTTATTCCGGAGCCATTGTCCGTAATCTGTAACATCTTCAACCCGCCATCTTTCACCAAAACTTCGATCGAAGTAGAGCCTGCATCTACAGCGTTTTCAAGCAGTTCCTTTAAGGCGTGCACCGGTGCGACAATAATCTCGCCTGCAGCGATTTTATTGACGACCGTTTGCGACAGAGCCTATTTCCATAGAGCCTGGTCAGTAAACATACGCTCGGAAACGATATGATCGATGCCTTAGAATCGAACCGACCTTAATCCTTCTAGGAGAATTCCCGAGTAGCTCGTCGGTAGCTTTGCGCTTTGTCCCTCTCGGGTCATCTGTTGAAGCCATGGCCGCTGGCTGTTCCAAGATATCGGCAGAGGTATCCATTTCATCCTCCATATTTGTAAGAAACTTCAAGATATCGTGATGGATGACTCGGATGGATGTATGCGACACGAGGCTAGCTACGGTCAGACGGGTGGACGTGACTGGAACTAAGGGAACCCGCAGTCAGATGAACGCGGTTGTGTTTGTCGAGCAGGCCAGCTGCGTTGCCTCAACTGCTTCCCTGCCAGTGATGACGATACCACATCCCTCCCTTGCTTCAACCCTGCATTCAACCTACACCGCACTATCGATAACGACTACGACAGCTACAGCGACAGCGACATCACCACCACCATCGATCTCACGTCATGGCTATATGAAAGTAACACGAAGCTTCCCGACCTTACTAGACACACGAGCATGCTGCTTAGGGCTCAGTGCATTCGAAGCAGTCCGGTTGCTTCTTCTGTCCTTCAACCACCCTAACTACCCAGTTGGCTAGTAGCCAGTCAACCTTCAAGATGGCTGAGACTTCTGAGAAGGAGGAGGAAGAATATGATCGAGATCCTATCCATCCTATGCTTGACCAAGAAGGAGAAGATGATGATGGAGAAGACGAAGAAACGAGATCCGATGTCTCGGAAGGCACGTTCATAGAGCATTCGGAGGCCGTTGATGCACCTGTCGAAAAACCGGAGCCATTCATCCCGTCGCCGAAACTCCATCCTTCCCATCCGGTCAACTATTCCGGTAGATCTTCTTCGGGATTGTACCCTCAGGAAGGCGGGAACGAGAAGCGACCGCCTCAGCAAGCTTTGTCAGATACCCCGGATGGCGTCCACCGTATGCAGAAGTTCATGCTCTACGAAACATCCACACGATACTACATTGTCGGCTCGGACCAGCTGGACGAACATTACCGAATGCTCAAGATCGACCGAACCGTTGATCCTGGAGAACTTTCTATCATCGAGGATGATGTTGTCTACAGCAAGGACGAAATGACACACCTTCTGGCTGCTATTGAAGATGGAAACTTAGCCCATGGTGGCCTGAAGACGCGGTGTGCGATGTGGGGGATTCTGGGATTCATCCGGTTCACGACGAACTATTACATGTTGGTTATCACCAAGAAGAGCATAGTAGCCATGCTTGGTGGTCATTACATCTATCAGATCGAAGCGACCGAATTGATTCCCATAATCACCGCTACGTCTACGAAGAAGGCGGACAAGAATCCCGAGGAAGCACGCTTCATGGGCATATTCGGCAATCTGGACTTGACGAAGAACTTCTACTTCAGCTATTCTTATGACATCTCCCGGACACTGCAGTACAACCTGTCCAAAGCTAGAGAAGCTCTTAAGAATGGGTTGAGGCCTTCGATGACATCGAGTGCCGATTACAACGAAATGTTCGCCTGGAACCACTATCTCCTTCAGCCTGCTCTCCAGTACATGACGAACACGTTTGACTGGTGTCTACCGCTGCTCCACGGCTTCCTTAATCAATGCAAAATCTCGGTATTTGGCCGCCCCATTTATGTCACTATAATTGCCAGGCGATCCAGATACTTCGCAGGCGCAAGGTTCCTCAAACGGGGTGCGAATGACCTGGGATACGTAGCCAATGATGTGGAGTCTGAGCAAATTGTTTCCGAGATGAGAACGACGTCCTTCCATGCTCCTGGCGGGATTCTTTTTGGCAGTCCGAACTACACGTCTTACGTTCAACATCGTGGCAGCATACCTCTATACTGGTCACAGGAATCTAGCCCATCGGTCCCAAAACCTCCCATCACACTTAACCTCGTCGACCCATTCTTTAGCGCCGCGGCTCTCCACTTTGATCAGCTCTTCGATCGATATGGAGCGCCAATAGTGGTGCTCAACCTAATCAAGTCAAGAGAAAGGGTCCCTCGAGAATCTCTGCTGCTCCACGAGTTTACGCAAGCAGTTAACTACCTCAAAAAGCTGCTACCGAATAAAGATGATATCATCTACAAAGCTTGGGACATGAGTCGCGTTGCTAAGAGCCACGACCAAGACGTCGTCGAAAAGCTTGAAGAGATCGCAGAGGACGTTCTGAAACAGACTGGTATCTTCCATAACGGATATGGCGACGACTATCCGGTCCAGCTTCAGCGCGGTGTCTGTCGGACCAACTGCATTGATTGTCTTGATCGAACAAACGCCGCGCAATTCGTAATCGGGAAACGAGCCCTCGGAATGCAACTGAAAGCTCTCGGAGTTATTGACGACGACTACCTTAAGTACGACACCGACGTCTCCAACCTGTTTACCCACATGTACCACGACCACGGTGACAGCATTGCACTCCAATATGGCGGCTCGCATCTAGTGAATACTATGGAGACATATCGTAAGATCAATCAATGGTCTAGCCAATCGCGAGACATGATTGAGAGTTTGAAACGATATTACAACAACTCCTTCATGGATGCCCAGCGCCAGGAGGCGATCAATCTATTCTTAGGGAACTATATCTTCGCGAAGGGACAGCCGATGCTGTGGGATCTTGAGACGGACTACTACCTGCACCACGCGGATCCGAGGATGGAGAAGAACAAGCGTAGCTACATCAAGTGGTGGACTGATTCGCATCTTGAGAAACCGGAGATTCCGCCGGCTGTTTCGATTGCGGAATTGAATAATCGGGACATCTCGTTCTTCGACGAGTTTTGGTCAGAATATTATAAGCCAAAATCTCTGTCAGCCTTTCCAAAGATCTTTGCCTACCGAATGGCCTCGACTGCTAAGTAAGTTCACCCAACCAGTGTCTCCCTAATGTCGGATCAATACCTGATACCTCTTCACAGGAGTCTCAAAGCCCCAGATGGAGGCACGCAAGACCCTTCTCCGTTTGTCGTCCGAGGTTCATCCGGTGAAAAAGACAACCGTCGTAAACGCCGTGGCGTCAAGATTCTAGACCCTACCATCGATCTTAGCAAACAGATCAAGCGTCTCTCTCTCCAGCGCTGGCTCACGGACGCCAACGGCGGGCAATCCCACTCCCACGAGAATAATCTGAAGTACAGCTTAAATCTAAGCCTCAACGACAGCATTCCCTCAATCCCCGGTACGGTTTCCAAATCTGACAAGGAAACTCTTCCACCGCACCTCTGGACTATGGACCAAATCGTCCACCATTCTCTCAATCCATCCGTCTCCAAATCTGAGAAGGCGGAGTACGAGCGCTACGTAACCCATCCGTTGAATCTTCCCATGGTCCCTCATGAGGGTGTTTCCAACCCACCAAGGGTCTTTGTGGATTATCTCAACAGTGGGAGTCCCAGCGCCGTTGAGAATCTGAGGAGCAAAGTTGAAGATGAGGCTGTTTATAAGACATTCGTAGATTCAGCTGACAATTATATCGCGGGAGTTGAGGATATGCCTGCCAAATTAAGATATAAGGCTTATCAAGGATACGTTGCTGGGAAGGGATTCAAGCAGATGAGAGCCGACAGCTTGGTTAAGGGGTAGGCGTCTACTGGTAACTATTTCATCTCTACTTTCTTATCTTTTTTTGTTTGGCAACAACGAAGGCCTTTGTATTTCTTTCTGGGTTTTTAGCGTTGAGATATAAGCACAACAGGGGGAGAAATGGTTTCCTTGTTTCTTGTCCTTTTCTCTATTTGTCAGGAAATTGATTTACGTCTTCTTTTTCTCATGGGGGTTACGGGTCATCGCAAACGGCGTCGATGCATGTTTTTTTAATCTGGGGAACTTCTTCCGTTAAATACTTAATTTAGGATGGCGAGGTATTGATTTGATTCGGTTTTTGAGAGCGTTTAGCGGTGATGTTTCTTTTCAATATCTTTGGTTGGAGTCAAACCTGATCCCGTAAACTAGCTGAATGCCAGCGCCCAAATGGTGGATTTCAAACATCTAAGGAACAAGGTACCGAGGTATCTCCAAGAGTGTATGCCAGGAAAGGTATTACATTCGAATCAATCAGTCATTAAAGAAATTTAAAGCATCGCTCGTGTAAATGCAAGTGTAAGAAATATTAAAAGGGTACTCTGCATCGAAAAATCCATCAGACATACATCGTATACGCATACATCATACAATTACATAAACCTCATGCTCATCAAAGTGAAAAACTTCCAGTATATAAATCGGAAGCCAGGAAAGAAATACTCGAAAAGTCATGCATATACCTCTAACCGTTAAGCCGACGTCGACTACCACCCATTCAAGTTTTCAGCCGGAGGCATCGGCGGCGGCGGACTGGTTCTATCTCCGCCCCGTCGAGCACCTAACTTGGGACTCTTCGGTAACTTCCCAAATCCCCTAGGACTGACAACCCTCTTCTCCTTCTCAGCCTTCCTCTCCTCTCTTTCCCTCTCCTTCTCCTCTTTCCTCTCTTCCCTTCCCCTTCTTAGATTCCTGACACCTTCGACGCCACTTTTAGCCTTCTGCCCGGCGCTTCTTAATAAACTCTCTAGTAAGAAGGGACTATCGTCCTTAGGCGTCGTAGCAGTAGCGTGGTCTTCCAAATCATCGTCACTAGCGTCTTCTTCGTATTCATTATCGCTTGAACTTTCGCTACCACCGGGATGACGTCTGATATCCTCATACCCCATCTGTGGATTCCCACCAGCCCGATTCGGCACCCCGCCCTTCCCAAACGCCGCAGGTGTCATGGGCGGCGCTGCAAACAGCGTAGGCGTCATGATGGGAGGATTATGATCCCGTAGTAATCCAGGCGGCATACTACTCAACGAGTCTCCAAATGTATGATTAAAGCTCGTGACGCTGGGAGATCGCTGGAGCGATCTATTGAGGATGTGGTACACTCTATTATCGTAGGTTTGCGACGCCGTTTCGGCGACTTCTCCGTCGGTATTGTGCGTCTGCACGCTGTTGAACGACTCGTCGGCGAAGAAGTTGTCGAGGGATTCCAATCGGAATACCATATCTCCCAAACCACCCTCGCCGCCGACACCTTCGGATAGCATAGTAGCCGTACGGTCTTGGAAACTGGTGTATCCGTAGTCTTCCATGATGAACTGCATGTCCGGTGCATCCCCGAGGGGGTCTTGGGGTGTTTCTGGGATTTGGCAGGTATAGAAGACGGAGTGGACGTTGTGTCGGGTGGTTTGAGCTTTGATAGCTGGCGAGGGGATAGCCCATCCGCTGTCCTCGGGAATGCCGAAGAGTGTTTCTGTTCTTTCGTACTCCTTCTTAAGGGTTCGGTTACCCATGCTCATCCTCATGACCTGTCTATCCATCTTGCCTCCTGATATCGAGATCACCTTGTCAAGAACTTCAAGCGCCTGCTGGCAGTACTCCGTTTGCAGGAGTCTTAGAAGTGGGGAAATCAAGTCTGCTCCTAGTCCAGTAAACTCTGGCTTCTTGAGGTCAATAATCGGTAATAACGAATTCAGAAGCTCCATAACCTTATGCTTCACCCATGGCGTCGCATTCGTAAGTAGTCCGACGAGGAAAATCAATGCGGGACCCTCATAATCCGGGAAATAGGCATTTCTAATCGCAGAGACAGCCTGCGACTTAAATCCATCCTTATTCCTGAATCTCCCCGCCGCATACGCACCCATAATCCTCGCAATATCCGGCTGCGACTCATCGTCAGCTATCTGCTTTAGACTAGCCGCACAAGCCAGAATCTCATCCGGAACCGCCTCTTTCTCCGACGCATCCAAAAACCTTGGAAGATTCGACAACATCGCGATAAGTAGCCGATCATCGCCTCCGACCAGCTTATTACTCGGGAACTTATTCAACTTGTCCATAACCTGCAGCGTCTTCGGCAGCGCCACTCCGGACCTGAGACCCTTGACCATAAGCGCCTGTAGTCCTTCAAAGTTTCCATCCCAGTTACTGGGGAACATGCTAACCAGGATATTCACATTATCCTCGTTCGACAGATCGATCTTGAGCAGGTGCTTTTCAAGCAACGATAGGACTTCCATAAATTCGTTTTCGTGAATAGTATGCAAGCACGCCACCGTCGCCCAGAACATCTGGGGAAAGTGCATCAACTCCTCCGAATCCAACGCCGCCAGTATCGCATTCAGCGTGATCAGAATCTCCATGGCGAAGGATTGTATATCCGGTGAGTTATCCGCGATGGTATTCGACAGTCGAGCAAGCATATCCCCTAACATCGGTTGGTCTAAGTCCGCCGCGTCAAGCAGACACCTAAACACCTGGAAGGACCGACAAGCCAGATGTCGTACCGGACAATTCGTAGCCCACTGGAGCGCCACCCGGCTCCACTGAACCTTCAAAAGCTTGTGATCCGGCGTAAAGAAGTCAAGAACATCCTCGATCATCTGTCCCATCGACGGCGCTACTCGGTGCGGATCGGTGTCAGACCCTGTCTCGTCGTAGGCCCACTGCATCTTCGGTTGCTGTGTCCTCACCGCCTCCACAAACTCCCTAACGCGGTGAAGCTCCTCGATCCCTTTACCCGTCTTGGAGATAACAAGCTCATGGATCAGATGTACCAACATCTCCCTTGCTTGCTCTTGCACCAGGGGCACGTAATGGTCCCAAAGCACGAATACAACTTGCAGCAGCAAAGGCAGATTCGGCGCCATCTCCGGCACAGGTCCAACCATGAGATCAACCATAAAGATCAATCCCAGATGTCCTCTCGAAAACCCATGCTGCTTCCCACCAACAGGTAAAGACTCCGCCAGGTTCGCCATGTAAGGGAACAAACTCGCGTCCGGCACCCCCTGTGGCTCTTGATTCTTTTGCGGAGAGGTCATGAGTCGCGGTTGCAGGTATTCCAACAATGCCTCCACAAGCTTCGAACCGTTCGGCGTACCCGCCAAAAACACAATAATTTGCTTTCCAACATTGACGAAGTTTTGTTCCTTTCGTTCCAGAGATTGCGCGATGATGAAATCAAGGACCACCTTAACATTCCCAGCATACGGCGCACTCGCCAACGCCTTCCACAACCCTTCGATCTCGTTATGTATCTTCCCACTGAACTTCACCGTTATCTCGAAGAGATTCGCGAGAACCATATAAGACGACGGGCTCGGCCCTCCATTAGGATCCTGCTGCAGTTCAATCATTTGAACCCACGGAAGCAACACAGCTAGAATATCCCTCTGTCCTTTTCCATCCACAATATTGAAAAACAACGTGAATTCCGAGAAGATGAAAAACGCCGCTTCAGGATGCTGCTGCGATAGCGTCCTCGACAACTCAAACTGTGCCTTCTTAAATACCGCAGCGGTCTTATCCGAAATGCTAACTTCGTAATCCAGCGTCGTCTGGCTACCGAAATAACGTTGCTCCGTAACCCGCAGCAGTGTAGCGGCCTTTGATCGAATCTTTTGGTTGTCATCTCCGATCTTGAATAGCGCCAACGCGAAGGCTTTCCAGAGGTCACAAGGATTGTCGGTACTGTTGATCAGGACTTCGGAAACGACATGGAAGTAGCTTTCAACTCCCTTTGGACTGGTCTTGTAGAGATAACACTGCCTTATCGCGAGCGCTAGGATATGTGGTACTTTTTGATTATACTCCAACAGGTTCTTCAATGCTTTTCGTCCAATACGGTGGATCCTGTCGCTAGATTCGCCGAAGATTGATTCGAGCCAGTGGAAGATACCAAGGATGTCGAATGTGAGAGTGGACTTGTTCTCGATCACTTTCATCACGGGGCCGGCCTAGGATATTGCTGTTAGTAAACTTCAGAATTTCAATGTGGAAAGTCCTTACGCAGAGCGAAGCCATGGCACTCAAGGCCGCATTCTTCAAGTCGTTCTTCTCTATCTCCACAGCCGCATTGATATGCTGCCTCCAGGCCGAGTTATTCCCACACCAGTCCTCAATCAACGAGAACAACGACCTTCGTCCATCAAACGGCAACCACTTCTCCGGCTCGGGATCAGGAAGCTTAAGAATCCCTTCGTAGAAATCCTCCATCAATCCGCAAAAGTACCTTCTAAGCCGATGATAGCTGATGTCGCCCTTAATCTCTGGCTCGCTCAAGAAGTTCTTGTTATCTCTGATCAAGTTGATTATATGCCGCAGCATCCAGTCGTCGTTGTATACATCGGGCTGGAGGAGGAAGTAAGAGGTAAGTTGCATTATATGAGTTATTCCCGTTCTCCACCTGTCCTGCCTTGTAGACCGACGCATAACCATTTGTCCGTTTTGTGAGGGTCGCTGGACTTTCGAACCGGGTCCGTCGTTCCAGGACATGATTATTGGTTGCAGGGTTTCAACGAGAGTCTTGTAGAGATTCAGATTGATGGAACCGAGGCCGGCGATTACGGCTTCACGGATTGCTTGGTTCTCGGAATTGATGAAGGGAACAACCAGCTGGAAGAGGGAGCGACCGGAGTTTAGTCTGTCGTAGGGGTTTTGAGAGGCATTACCGGCGGATTTGGAAGTTTTCCGAGCATGTTGAAGATTCGGTGTGGGTTGGCGGGCGACCTGCTCGTCCGTTAGGGTGAGTGTAGAGCAAGCAACTATGAGATAAAGCTTCCATTGCTCAATTGATATGTCAGCGGCAGAAGGCGATGCCAATCTCGCCGCAGAACTACCCTGGAACCTTGGAGTTACAGACGCATATTGTATCTGCGTATGCATATGATTCAGTCTCGCGCAGACGCTATCGCGGCACTGCACCACCGTCAACGGGAATCTTTCAAAGCAGACCCGGATAAGTTTGGGGAAGAGCTTAAACCACAGCGATGAGTCGTATTGATTCTCACTAGTGGCAAGCTTCACAAGGGCATCTTGGGCGTTGTTGTCCATAAGTTCGCGGCGGAGTCTACTCCTGTCGGCGACAGACCATTTCTCGTCGTTGACATTTTGGTTCATGATGTGAAGGGAGTCGTACTCCATGATCTGAATGATACGGGTGAATCTCGACGACTCTCTCCGGCTCTTCCTAAGAGCCAAGGAAGCACTGCCGTGCTCTTCCTCGTCCAATGCGCAGTCGAACTCTGTGATCAACTTCAACACCATGATGGAGAATTTTCGGACAATTCGAGACTGGCTGGACAGGAAGAAAAGCCCATGCGACTCGATCTCATCAACTATTGCGAGCACATTCGAGATCTCCAAATCATCAGGCTTGACAGGCTCAGGCTCCGGGGTTTGCGCGCCCATCCCCGCGCCCATACCCATGCCCATGTTCATGTTCATGTTCATATTCATATTCATCGATAATATCGATGGGGTCGCCGGAGCTTTCGTCTTCTGCTTGATAGCTTCAATCCAAATTTGTAGAAGCTCCACATAAAGTTTCAGCGTATTCTCGATATGCGCTGGTCCAAGGAGTCCACCATCGGCCGTTGTAGCATATTTTGTGTCGAAATCGAATATGAATCGTGCAAATCCGATAATGACTTTTTGTCTTTGAAGTGACTGCCTGGCGATACATTTCAGTGCGTTCGCGGAGGCCATCGCGACTCGCTGATCGGAGTGAGCCGTCCCGTGACATAGGATCTCAACAATCTTGTTGAAATTTATCAGGCTTTCAGGTGGCAAACAGCGTGGTAAAGCCGCTAACGCCACACACAGCAATTCAAAGTAAATATGCTTCTGGTCAACGGGCGGGTGGTCCAAATTGAAACTGAAGCTGGCTGCGACGGGCGTCTTGGGCGGTGGTGGATTGAACTTCTCGTCTATAAGAGCCTTGCCCCCAAAATTCGCATCGCAGACTAGAATAATCTGCCCGAGTATCTTGCCGAATTTATCAAAGTACTCCCGAGCGACGGCCCCAAGTCTATCCAGTTGCACCGGACGAGACATTCTGTCCAGCCGCTTCATAGCCTCCGACCTCTCTTCCACAAATTTGGCGAGCCATGTCGATATCGGAGGCGGTTGTTCCTCGCGGCCAGTCTCGAATTTAACCGGGAATGGAGGCGTGCTGTCCTGCTTTTCAAGGTCGTTCATGATCTCGAGGAACGCCTTGATCCCAACTATCATTCGTTCCGATGTTAAGCATTCCAGCGTGAGATCCGTATGCCTATGCGAAAGCATAACATCGGCGTTCAGCAGCGGTGTGAGAATATTCCGGAAGCAAAAATCCTGATGTTTCGACCCAATGAATCGTATAAGCTGAACGTAAACCGCCATTAAATCGGCATCCGCACCGATTAAGAACGATTTCCTTCCCGGTAGGAACAGCGCGCGGATAACAACCTCCAGCTTCTTTACCGTCGTATTTAGCGTTTCCGAGCACCTGAAGATATAAACCCACAATAACCTGGCCGTCGTCTGTAGAAGCATCGTCCTAACTCCCCGATCTTTGAGTTTCGGGAAGTTTGCCTCGAGAAGCGGCAGCCATGTCGCATTGAACGACTCTCTTGGCATAATACACAAAACCGTTCCGAGTACCGGGAATACGGCAGGCCAGTGGCGTGCCTTCATTAACATCTCCGATAGTCTCGGGTAAACCTGTTGGATGAAGTCGATCCACCGGGGCATGTTAAATTCGCTGTCTCCAGCCGCTGCCACGGGTAAAAGCAACTTCATATACAGATCACAGTATGCGTGCTTGATCCGCTGCACCTGAGATGAGAGGAAGAGCTTCGTAATGAGATACATAAGCTCTGATCCCTGCTCGAATGCATCCGGCGGATAGAGCTTTATTTTCAAATAGCTCATCCCCTTGATCACCAATTCGATCTTCGGTTCCGACTCTCGGCTTACGAAGCCCTTGCCACTATCCTCGAGTGCTGATATGAACAAGTCGGAGACACTGTCGAAATGGAGCTCGCTCATGACGCCAAGCAGCTGTGCGAATAACGTCCAGTTTGACATCCTTAGAGGCGAGGCGACAAGGACATCAGCGTCTGCTAGCCGTAGCTGTTGAAAAACGATATTCTCCAGCTTAAACGCCATTTCCTTCGTCATGCTCTCCAAAGTGGTCTGCCCAATGACTTCTATCAGGACCCGACATAGTATGTATATGGCAATCGTGGATTTTCGATCCGCAGCAATCGAAGCTTGGGCTTGGGGCGTCGATATCGAGTTATTGTGGCTATGGCCAGGGCTCGTCAAGGGCGTTCCAGTATCCGGTGGCACCGATTCGGTATTTCTACGCATCAGCGCCGAGAAGCCGTCCTGGAGTTTGGTGTTAGAGCTCGGCGGCGAGGTGGGCTTGGTGTACTGCATTTGCTACAAGAAGAACCCGCCGTCAGAACCAAGTTTCAACCGTCCCGGGATAGAGCGCCTCTCACGGAGTTTCATACATGCTTAAGCTCCGTCCTTGCACTGTTTGCCGCTTCACTCTTCCCTTTCCTCCAATACATCACGCTGTCGATGACCGGCCGCGGTTTATGTCGAGCGATGTACCCTAAAGATCCAATGAGCTTATCGAACGCTGGGTCTACACCAGCTCCACATATGGCCTCCACATTGGGTTCTACTTCCAGGCCGCACTTCATGCACGCATCAATCTTGGCTTCGGCGAGTCGTACAAACTACGAAGAATCATGTAATGAGCATCCCTCCCTCTACGCTCCAGTGTTTACAAATGGGGGGAGCAGATGTGTGTCTACCTGGGTGAATAGAATATGCAGCGCGTACTCAGCGGGCGTTTTCGGCTCCGAAGAGTGGTGGGAGTACGAATGCGAGTGATTGTGACCTTCCCTTCTCGACGTCGAGGGTCGTCCATGCGGCGTTATCGTTCTCATAGTATCCATTGCAGACGGAGCACGAGATTGGTCACCGACATTGATCGTCGACATGGTTGACAGCTGGGACGAGAGCGCAGATATATCGGATGGCACTAACGTGCCCGTAGGCGAGAGTGGAAGATCTGGGATGGTGATCTGTTCACCAGCTCCCCTAACGGTCCCCATGTTGTTCGGTGATAACGGCGAAGTGGAAGGGGAGTTTACGAAGGATGGGTTCCGCGAATGTTGGATGCCACCGTTTACGACAGATGCTTGACGGTTGTGCGCATGCGGGTATGAGGAGATGGAGGGTTTTCTTTCGACGCCGCGAGAAGGAGGAGCGCCAGAGCTAGATCCAGGAGGTCTTGGTGATTGTGATCTGCTCGCACTGACGTGCGAGGCCATAACAATGCCCGTCCTGGAGGTATTCCTGGAGTGATGGCCTGTGAGGGAGGCACTCCTTGACGGGGGCCTACCAGTCATGGTCGTAAACCGGCAAGGTATCAGACGACGGTTTCCGACAGAGACTTGGACTCGGCGGGTGTTTCAGCACAGCCCTTTTCGGAACGGCAATGATCTTTTTGAGGGGTTAAGCTTTTTTTTTTTTTCGGTCTTGATTAAAACTGGACGAACCAATAAGTAGAAGCTTCCCCTAACCCCCCCCTGAGAGATATCAAAGTGATGGGAAAGAGAACAGGGATTCGAGCGGACAAGGAGCCAGAGGGATCGCGTCTAACGACGACGAGGAGACAGATATTCCGAGAGGGATGATATCAAGTCGTCATGATTCCCTTTTCACAGAACCCGAAAGACCAGTCGGATATGGGGCCAAGGAAGGCAAGATACGATTCTTAATATAGAATAGGAGATATGCATCGACGAAAGCCGGAGATTTCGGAACATGCAGAGGCCAAATAGACCTGGGAGAAGGGTCCTCCGTCCGGAGACAACTGCACGGGAAATCGAAACGAGGTCAGGCCAGGAGGGAGGAGACCCGCCCGAGTTTTGCGGATGGCTCGTTTAAGTTACTCTTTGCGGCGGATGACATGCAGGCTGTCGCGCGTCCGTTTCTTCCTCGACCCTGGTCCAGCTATACCAGCATATCAGCCGAATGGTATGCTGTTGGGGACGTCGAGAAAATATGTAAACCCCGTGCAAAGGTATATTCGGATGCATAGATGCCAATGCCATCAGCCTAACCGGAGGGGCGTAAGTCGAATGACACGGCGCCGCCCAAAGCGCAAGCGTACGGCCATCCTTCGCCTAGAAGGCAAAGCTGGCCATTGCAATGAATATCCCGCGACGGATGACCATCTTTCGGGCGGATTGGGCTCGACTTCAGCCACGGGAACCAAGTGCTCTCGGTCGGGTAGTTCAATGCGACCCGAGATATCCTCATCGCAGCGGCAGGGACCTGGGCATTGGACGATGACGTTGTCGTGCAACCGGAAGGTATTCATCTCGCATAAGCAGCCGTCAAACAGCGAGCTTATATCTACCCAAGCACATATCACGATTCGGCTTGGCCCCTTTGGCCACGGTCGGACGCATGACGGACGCGTTCATATGCATCAGCGATGAATCCGGGGCCAATTCTTTCCGGCGAGGTCTCTAGTCAGCTTAGCTAAGCCCTCGAATTCGTTGCAATCGACCACGGTTCTGGTTAACCCGAAAGCCTTCCTTGCTTTGTCCTGAATATGACTTCTGAAGCGCTATGCATAGCCCGGAAACGGACCGAGTGAGATGCGCCCTGGAAATGGTCGTTCTGTCGGTAGTCCGGCATGTTGTCTGACAGGGAACTATTTTGTTGGGTTGGTTCGCTGGTACGCTGGCATTTTGAGCTCCGGAGTCCGGGCACAGCCTAACCGAGTCGGCCGACGAACATTCAATGCCCACGCCAGCATTGCATTGCAAAGCCTTTGGGAAGTAGCTTCATAGCACTCAGACGTCCATTCCTGGAGCTCCTTTTTTGCGATTCGATAGTTCACTCTTCCTATTTTAGATCAAATAAAGAACAATAATAATGTGGTTGGTTTTCCCAGGCAAAATGCTCACGTGTGCTGCAGCGCTGTATCTAGTGGAATAGGAAGAAGTCTCGCGATCTGATATAAAATAAGTATAGGTCTATAGAGTTTACCATATTTAGTCACCGATAACTGAATTGTATAAAATCAAGAGCAGATAAACGACAATATAGACTAGGTTAGAAGTGGCCACGTAAACAAAGATGTGTATGGTAATAATCTCGCCTCTCGGTTCTTCAAGTCCCTAGTAGCTAGTAGTTATCAAAGGATATCAACATCAACGATTCCAAAAAATGACGAAAAACCTCTTCATCGTGATATATAACGGTGGGATATTCAAAGACCACTGGGCGTTCTTTATCCCTATAGACCCCCGAGAAAAAATCGGTTACATCCTCCATGCCACCGGGGACGTGAGGAATGGATTCAAATTCGAGTTGAAAGAGGACTATAATCTTGAAAAGACCACCCGTAGTTATACTAAGAGATTTCTCTCCCAGATTACGTACGTTATCATAAAATGCCCTTACACTGGCTTAGGGGACACATTATAAATTCAAGAGATTGACTTTTTGAATAAACCAGCGACGTAGAACGAGCCATTGAAGTGGCTCGTCAAACTCCCACGCCAGGGCCAAGTCTCAGGCCTCCGAGTGACGAGGTGATTCATAAAATCTTATTATTTGATTCCATCGTTATCATGAGACTGATTTCATCAATAGGTACCGAGGGGCAGGGTTCAACAAAGGAATTGTCAAGACTGGGTGGTTGATGCATTGCAGGCACCAGAGGCGGAAGGACTTGTGCAAGTCGGTACCTCTGGCCAAGTGCAAATACAAACTTAGAAGTTTCCCAAAGGCCGATATTATATTACTTTTTACATTCCCAGCCGAAGAACAAACCAATCCCATGCATCATACCGCGTCCCGGGTAAACCTCTATCCTCAGTTTCGAAAACAACCTCAGGCCCGAGCATGTTCAAAAACTTGGGCAGATATATCATAGCCCAGGGACCTCCAGCCTGTGCCGTCCATCGTGCTTTGCATCCCTCCCAATAGTCCGGGAGCCATCCTGACTGGTGCCAGTCTATAATGCTCAACTCGAACTTCTTGGTTCCCTCCTCATCTTCCTGATACGAAACCAAAATGTTACTTGGATGAAGATCACCGTGTGTGAAAACGATATCCGCGTCGTCGAGTAAATGAGCCCGAAGTGGATCCGGACTGTGATCCCTGTGTTCCCAGGGCTTCGGGAGCTGTGTTAACCAATCGTGAAATTCGGGAACACTTGTGAAGGGGCCTGCGGGTGGGAGGGCTGAGTCCGAAAAGATAACGTCTTTCAGAGGCCCTCGGGCTATATTTCCTGTAAGTTTACTGCCGTATTAGTTGGCAAGCCGATGAAATGCAAGGAGTATGACTTGAAATAATTTTAACCATACCGATAAAGCGATCCCCAGGCTGCTGCTTCAACCTCTTCAACGAAGATACGATTTGCTTCAGAAGTTGACATATACTTTCTTTCTCGTCTTTAGAGACCTCTTCCCAAACTATATCGAGCTGTCTCCCATCCAAAAGCTCCATGTAAAGAAAAGTCGATCCATTCTCTTGACGCCATCCGTATATTTCAGGCACATTGATTTCCTGAGACAACGTTTTCTTTAGGAAATATAGGCATTGGCCTTCCGCGATCGTTATCTCAGTACCCCATTTGACGAGTAGATTTTGGTCTGGAAATATTGTGGGTGGTGGTCGGTTGAAGTATGGGTAGCCGCAAGTCTTAATGTAGAGGTCTCGGACTTCTGACGGAGAAGGGAATTCACGGTTTAAATCTGTCTTGAAGAATGAAGAGTCATAGAATGTTTCCGAGCTCCCCGATGGAAGTGCCGAGGGCACGATCAGAATATCGTCTTGGGACGACATGAGTATTATGGGGTTTGGGGGTTTGTCTACAGCACAAGTACAAGTATGGAACGGGGAGTGCAACTGTTGCAATTTTGAATTATATGGGCAAGCCACCGTAGCGACTTTTCGAAGCCACAGTGGCGGGAATTCGAGCGAAGATCGCCATGTGGATATCCCGATCGAGATCCCAATATATAGCCCATACCGATACATTCAGGGGATATCAAGACCGAGGAAGCCCACATAGCACAGCATTGAGGCACCATTGCGGATATATACGTCCCGGTTGCACTGTAATTTGGATGGGGCCCGCTAAGAGCCGATTACTAAGTGAAAAAGAAATTCCATAGCGGTGAAATTAACAGAGCGAACGCGCGACTTGAAGCCCGGCAGCCGGAACTCTTCTAGAAGGAAATCTCTGCGCCCTGCAGCATATAATTAAACTGGTTGATCGAGGCTAGCAGATTAATCCCGGCCCCGTAAAGAGAAACAAAATGTCATTATCAGGTCAGCTTATCCACGGTAGTTCAGTGGTTTCTCAAGAGGTTAGGTGCGAACTGTGGGTTTGGCCCTGCCACGGTGCACTTTTGAAGGCCGTTATATAAACATCACGACGTCGCCTCCTGTCAGGGCCCAATCTCACGTATTTTTGGATATATAAATAAGTACTTTATAAACTTCCGTGGCAGTATCTCGGGACCCGATATAATACACGGTCATCGACGGCAGACATTGTATATAAAATACATCTCCATCCTTTTAATTTCCGACGTTCGACCATCCCACTCAATCGAGACGGCTCGAGACCCCGCCGGCCCAGATACAGAGCGAGGTTACGTTTGTCCGCGATAGACACTCCTGGATATCGATATAAGCACATGCCAGATGTAAGTAATTAACCAGGCACCCAGCTGGCCGACCACATGCGCAGCACCGGCGACACCTGAGGAATATAGCAAGTAAGAAGTAACTAACCTTAAATCCCACCTGCTCGAACAAGCCCGACCCAACAGAACTGAGCTGAACCTCCTCGGCCACCCTTCGGCCCGGCACAAGCTCGATCTGTTGCTTCCATTCCTCAGCGAACCGTATGCTGAGAAGGTACCTGCCGGACCTTGCGATACGATACCTCCACCCTGTCCTCTTATTATACCCTCCGACAAGCTAGTACCTCGGCGATTTCGTCCTCGTCATATTTTTTCGTCCCTTCATCCCACCTCACTCCTCCCTACCATACTTTCTTCCAGCTCCCAAACAGCCACAGCTTCTTGCTCTTCGATCTCACTTTCCAGCTTCGGTTCCTGATCGGATACATCGAAATCTGTTGGTCGGCTCCCGGTGTTCGGCTAACGAGGTGGTAAAGGCCCGGCCACGGAACAGCCACGCCCGCCGATTCGCCACATTCCGACGTGGGCTGTCTCTCGAAGCTACCCCCCTTCACTCTCGACCTTTTCCTCCAACCACTTAGCTCCCTTCCAGCCAGCAGCTCGAGGAGCTCTAGCAGTGTCACACCATCCAACATCTGGCCACGATAGCTAGAGGGAGACCCAACACCAAATTTCCTCTTTTTTCTCCTTTCTTCTCCCAGGTACGGTCGACTCGTTTTCCTCTTTGCTCGTCTCAAAGCTTCGCTCGTCGGTTAGAGAAAAATTGATATAAGAACAAAACTCTAACCGCTCCGTATAGTTATCGGCTCCGGGTCATCGAACAATCATCCACCATGGGGATCGAGTACGACACGGCGGACATCGTGATCCTCTCCGCCATCTTCGCGGCCACCATTGCCTACTTCACCAAAGGAACCCTCTGGGGGAAGCCGAAGGACCTCTTTGCCGATCTCGCCCACACCAATGGGTCGGCCAAGGCAGGGAAGACGAGGGACTTCGTCAAGAAGATGGCCGAGTCGGATCGCAACGCCATCTTCTTCTACGGTTCGCAAACCGGTACTGCTGAGGACTACGCCTCCAGATTGGCCAAGGAGGGCCATGCCCGCTTCGGCCTGAGGACGATTGTCGCAGACATCGAAGACTACGATTTCGAGAACCTGGATACCTTCCCGTCAGACCACCTCGCTTTCTTCCTGCTCGCCACTTACGGAGAGGGTGAACCTACCGATAATGCCGTGGAATTCTACGAATTCCTGTCCGGGGACGAACCACAGTTCTCCGAAGGCGCCTCGGCCGACGAGAAGCCGTTGCAGAACTTGAAATATGTAACCTTCGGGCTCGGAAACAATACTTATGAACATTACAATGCGATGGTTCGTCGGATAGACGGGTGGTTGACCAAACTTGGCGCAACTCGTTACGGAACAGCTGGGGAGGGTGATGATGGTGCGGGAACAATGGAAGAAGATTTCCTGGCCTGGAAGGAAGAGATGTGGCAGGTTGTCAGCAAGGAAATGGGCTTGGAGGAGCGTGAAGCTGTTTATGAACCAGTATTCAAGATCACCGAGGATGAGTCGCTCTCCCCGGACTCTGACGCCGTCTATCTCGGCGAGCCCAATAAGAACCATCTCGAAGGGAAGGCCAAGGGCCCCTATAACTCGCACAATCCGTTCATCGCACCTATCGCCAAGTCTACTGAGCTGTTCGCTGTCAAGGACCGAAACTGTCTTCATATGGAAATCGATATCTCTGGTTCGGGACTAAGCTACACTACTGGTGACCATATCGCTATCTGGCCTACGAACTCTGGAAAGGAGACTGACAGGATCCTGAACGTCCTTGGAATCGCTGATAAACGTCACTCCGTCATTCGAGTTGAAGCCCTTGATTCTACTTCAAAGGTTCCATTCCCGTCGCCCACCACCTACGATGCAGTCATCAGGTACCATGTTGAGATCAATGGCCTGGTCTCCCGTCAGTTCATCGCCTCTCTCGCTCCATTCGCTCCATCCGACAAGGCAAAGTCCGAATTGGTCAGATTAGGAGGTGACAAAGATGCCTTCGCAGAGGAAATCTCCAGCAGGTACTTGAATATCGCCCAGGTTCTCGAAATGCTCGCTCCAGGTCAAACTTGGTCCTCCATTCCGTTCTCCTTGATCATCGAAGGCCTCACACACATTCAACCCCGTTACTACTCCATCTCCTCGTCATCGTATGTCCAGAAAGACCAAATCGCCATCACCGCTGTTGTCGAGAGCATCCGATTACCGGGTTCGAAACACGTTCTTAAGGGTGTTACTACGAACTACTTGTTAGCCTTGAAGCAGAAGCAGCAAGGTGACCCGAACCCGGATCCCCATGGCTTGACTTATAACATCACCGGTCCAAGGAACAAGTATGATGGCATCCACGTCCCCGTTCATGTCCGCCACAGCAACTTCAAGTTGCCATCGAACCCCGAGAAGCCGATTATTATGATCGGACCAGGAACCGGTGTCGCTCCATTCCGTGGATTCGTTCAGGAACGAGCCGCCCACGCAGCGAAGGGCGAGAAGGTTGGAAAGTCGCTTTTGTTCTTCGGCTGCAGAAATAGCAATGAGGATTTCCTATACAAGGACGAGTGGCCGGTAAGTACTCATACACCAGACCTCGATTGAGGAGACAGACGGCATAACTTACACACTTTGAACACAGGAATACGCGTCAAAACTCGGCGACTCCTTCAAGCTCGTCACTGCGTTCTCCCGTGAAGGCCCCAAGAAAGTCTACGTCCAGCACCGCCTCCAGGAACACGCCGATGAGGTCAATGAACTCCTGAAAGCTGGTGCCTATATCTACGTCTGCGGTGACGCAGCTCACATGGCCAGGGACGTTAACGCCACCTTTGGCAGGATTATCGCCGAGAAGCGGGGTATGACGGAAGCTCAGGGAGAAGAGATGGTAAAGAGAATGAGAAGTTCAAACCAATATCAGGTAAGGGGGACTTACATTCCTTCATTTCAGTCTTCTTATCATGTTCTTCCCGTCCGTGAAACATATGAGGCTAACGTGAAATCGATTTTTGTACCTTGCAGGAGGACGTCTGGTCTTAAGCGCCTACGTACCCAACATCATGAACCTCGTGATAATTATATTTCATTTTCTTTTCTCCCGACCTCCTCTCTTCATGACTCGGCACACTATAAGCGATATGTTTCTTGGTTTTTGTTATAGTCACGAGCTATACTATTTCACCCCTCACGTTTTCTGAGGAAGCGAGATTCCTCCTGGCTCCCCTTGCTTTCAAACCTTTTCCCGTCCATCATACCCCGCCAGCCAATCCCTTCGGCTGAAAATCACCATGTCCTCTTGAACTCAAACTACCTAGTCCTCTACCTACCCGTCCACCTAGTCCTCTACCTACCCGTCCCTCCGGAGCAAATGGCGTCCACGCATAAGATCTTGTCATAGAGCTTCCTGTAAACCGATTCCCCAGTTCCTCCCGCCTTTCTTTTTCCTTACACTTTACTTTTTCCTCCTGTTTCCTATTCATCGTGTAATACATAATAATATAGGACGATTCACACGCACACGCGCCCTTCTTACATACATACATTTTTACCTCGGCGAACATGAAACGCATAGCCAGGGGATCGCCGGGGTGTTTCTTGGAGTTCTAACTAGGTGCTGGTGGATTCAATGAATTAGCGACGGGAACAAAATAGCAATGGATATATAGTAATCGTAATCAAAGATTTAGCTTTTTAAGGTTAATGGACTGCGAAGGAAGAGTAGAAGAAAAAAACAATTATATTCACCTCCCCGAGATCATTTAGTCGAATTATATTAGTTCGTATCCGAATTGATCAAATCACCTGGGGCTAAACCGATGTCACGTCATGTCGGGAGAGGTGTGTGGTTGGTCTGGAGTTTTTGGCCCGGCTCTCGTATCTGTACCTGACCCACCTGGTTTTGGAGAAGGCCGCCCTGGATAAGGTAAGCGAGAGGGGGTCTAGAACATCCCTTTTTCTTTTCGCGGGGAGCACATGATATAACCCGCGATACGTATCGTGCGTGGTCCATCACGCCCTTCAAAACACTAGTGTGGAAAATATGGGGAATGTGATGAAGTCTTACATATTCGTCCCGTCTTTCCTCTTTCCGGTTCTTCTTCTCCCCCCACTGTCAGAATATTAATGTGACCCGAGGGAACAAAAAAAAAAAAAAGGAGGGTTGGGTTCCAAGATTTGAAATTGGTTTCCTCAGTTCTCCGACCCGAGATTTTGGATAAAGTTATCCCCTCCCTTGGTCAAAGAAGCAAATTGCGGTCCAACCAAAGGAGTCAAAGCTTAATAAGAGGCGGTCCCAGTAGGCGGGAGACGGGATTTCTTAAGCTTATCTGACCCTGTTATCCCGGCACACACCTGCCTTGTCTCTCTTCGTTTTCGTTCTCCACCATGGTTCATGGTGATGATATGTATGGACGGGAAAGTTAACTTCCTTTTGATTATCAAAGGATATGAAAAAAAAGGGGAGGGAGGGGGCGGAGGAGAATATCTCCATCATAGATCCGCAGACCCATGTCCGAATCTTGAAAAAATAACAGGAGCCTCGAGTTCCGGCAGGAAGAGTCTGGGATCAAGCAAGAAGAGGATATTCAATATACCTGCTACCTTGATGATTTCTTTCTTTTTCCGTCTCACACACCGCGCCGGCGCCCAAGAGATAACTCGGTCGACGTCCGGAAACTACTTACTGCTGGCGTTTTTCTCCCCCACACTAAGGAAACCCTCGGCTCCACTTCTAGCTTCAGGCTTTTTTCTCGCCTCATATATGGAAACCTGATATTCCACAGTAGATCAAAGATACAATTAGCTAGCCACAGCTTTCCGCAGGAAAAAAAAAACGCCTTACCTGAAAAAAAGCCAAGAGACGACCCCATCATCTTCGGAAACAATCATCCCATCAATCCTATCCAATGAATGGTCCCGAGGGCTCGGTATCAAGCTCGGGAGATCCACTTCTTGTCTTTTCCAACTGAGGGTCTAGATTTCCTTGGGTAAGAAGGAAAACCCCGGTATGCATGCGTATGCCATGGAATAATGAAGCCACTGGGCAAGCTGGGGAGTCGGGATTTTTCTTAGATGGAATTTCCTGCGATTGTGAAGTTCGTCAGTGGAATGTACATATACCTCTCTGTACGTTTTGGAGATGAGATGCGTGTCTGTAGGGTATATCCCTGGTTGGTTTTAAACGTCTACTGAAAATCTTGGAAGAAAACTTACCTTAAAATGCTCACCTGACCTACCACGATAATGCCGTCTATATACCAGAGAGCTCCGGAAAAAAGCCAGCTGAAGTCTGTTATACATCAACTAAAGATAGTTATCCCTTTAGCTTCTAGCTAAGTAATCAATAGAAGCCCGTGACCTCCAAAAAAGCTACGACCAGTATAACGGCTATCCGGCATTGTCCCGGCACCCCAAAGGCTTGATATTCCTATTCGACGAGCTAGTTAGTTAGCACTAATCCGAATTCCCTTTGTAGAAAAATTGTTCTAGACCCTCTTGGAAACGTACCCAGAATTCCGCCTGAAATCACACGGGCACGGCTTGAAGCGCTTGGCCCCAGTTCCTATGATATCATGACCTCTGTTTCCGAATTCCTGGCTGTCATGTGTGATATTAAAGGACCCACTTTTTGGTCTCCTTCGAAGATCAGTGGGTCTGGCCAGCTGGACCTAGGCGTCTTTTTATCGTTACGGGTTCTAGAGTATGTACGGATCTACATCTGTTGAAAAGTGGTTTTAAAGTTAAGCTTAATTAAAAATCATGGAGTGGGGAGAGGGCCCCGTGCTTTGACATTTGTAGGTGCGTGTATAGGTATAGCGGTAGCTATGGAGAGTGGAGACTTTGCAAGGTTGTGATTCTGGAGACTTACTTATTTGATGTCGGTGTATAGGCCGGCCCCGAGGTGCTTAAGGAGCTCTTTAGACTTTCTTACTAGTGCTGGTCAGCTCGGGATGCGAGGTTGAAGTTGCAAATTCGACACCTTTGTTGGTATATCTCAGGAGTATTGAGCTCCGAAAGAAGATCTGGTGGTGAAACCCTTCGAAGTCTAACCACAGAATAGAATGTGGCGTTAATAGGATTCTCTAAGTTAAAGTGAATTTAGTAAGGTAAATGGCTCCGGGATGAAATCCGAAGGGGATAGGTATCGAAATTTGGGGGGGAAGCTTCAACCTCGTGAGCTTAGGATTCGATGCCCGAAAAATCCAAATACCAAGGACCGAACTCTTCGGAGCTTATGCGCCTAATTCTGGGATTTCCTCTTCTCTCTTTTTTTTTTTTTTACCTTCTATTTTGCTGCTATGAGCTTCTGGCAAAGCCCTAGAGAGAGAGAACGAAAGATCTTTCGACAGGAACCTAGTCGGCCAGCTTCGAACTCCTGGGTTTGGACCCTTCTGAGAGCACAGTCCACAAGTTCGAAGCATCTCATTCACGCACGCTCGTGGCACAACTACAATCCTTCCCAAAGCATTTCTACCTGCATTTGCATATCCTAGGAAGGCAAAAGAAAGCACAGAAATGAAAAGAACGGTATCGAAGGATTCCACCGTCAAAAGGTCTCCAAAAGCAATCTCACGAAAGCAGCAACAATCACATTGTCCAATATCTGCTTCAGAGTACTTCCCCGTCCGAGACCCCTAGCCAAGGGTGTGCCCGTGGTGTGCGTTCCCGACCCGAAGTTAACTCCGGTCTCACTCTGAATCCGGCTGTCCCCGGGACCGTGGAACCAAGCACAGGGCGTCCCGAGACCCATGTCCCTGCGTAACGGGAAATTAAAACAACGCCGGGGCAATCCAACACCCATCTCAATCTGCAACAGCTGCAGTTGTTCCCACATGCACATAACATCCAACATTCATCGGCTCTGTGCAGATGGGGGACGTACACTTCCCAACTAGGACTCGATGATAAAAAAACCATCAAGAAAAACCAAAAAGAGGATCCTGGTGGCAAATCTACTGTTTGTGTCTATGCAAGTGTGCTGCTCTTCACTGGTGGTGTACTTGATCGAAGATGCAAACGACGTGAAAAAGAAACGCCTCGATATTATCAGGCAACCTTCGATCCAGTTTGTATGCAAGTGTGCATACTTAAGTATGCAACCATCGAATAAAACCAGACATCCAGCTTCAAGTACCTCATAGCGCCTAAATTGCCTTCTGGGTACATCTCGAGTACACCTCCAAACCCACATATTTTCCTGCACATCCCCAATTGCGCAAGCAGTTTCACCACCATCAAAAAACCTTGTGCAGACCCAAATCGATAAAATCGATATCATGCACAGCAAGTTTACTCACTTTCCTTTTTGCTCCCCTTCGGCCCCCGCATTTCCTTCCAATAAAACAATACAATCGATTCCCAGGATATCAAAAAATTACCCGATCAAGAACCGTCACTCTGTTTGCACAATCGTTTCGGATTCCCCTATCGAACCCTTGCGCATGCTGCAAGATCCACGATTTACTTGATACTGTGCCAGTTAACGGACAATAATGTGACTTTTTACTCGAAGGAAGATTCCGAAGGCAGCTATAGCGCTAGAAATGGAAACGTACCAGTCTAACGGTACCGGCGGTCAATCCGGGCCTATCATATACAAGGCGTAGGTGAGCGACCCCCAGACTATATCATATAAAACAATATATATTGGAAAGAAAGTTTAAATTCCTACAGCGTTATGCGTGCCTTAGACCCCTGGTCATACTTGGCACAGTTTCTATTAAGGATTTGCAATATCAAAATAACTGATCCAGGTGTTTGGTAGTATGCGGCGGTACAATCACAATTGTTTTTTTTGTTTCTTATCCTCTTTTTTTTTTTTTTTTTTGGCTGCCTCCATATTGGTTGATTTATGAGGAGCCTTCACATGGTCAAATCAACCCGAACATCCAGAATGCGGCAGCCTGCGTTTAACGCATAAAAGCCAAACATTCTATGCATTCAAAGACCCTGGCCTACCCGACGGGAATCCAAACAAGCGAAATTTGTCGATAGCCTTGTGGAAAATGCAGACCCCCAGAAGAAGAAAAGGATTCTGTTTCCGATCCATTCAGCCTGAAAGTTAGGCGAGAAAGTGTCATTCTTTTGGAAAGAAAACGATCGGGAGGCAAAGCAGAGGCACGGCCGTTTCGGATGGTTAGCGAAGACATCTGTTGTGTTTGCATGTATGCCTATATCGAGTCTTTACCAAGATTCTTCACGATTATACAGATCCTTTATCCCCTGCCTCTTTTTAGACTGGGGTCACAGGTTTTTCTTCTTTAGCTATGACGGACTTAGTGATTGGGGGTTTTTTTGATACCCTGTTTGGAATACTGTGCTTTGGGAGAACGGATTGTTGGTGAGGCTATAATCTTGAAACACTGTCGGAGTTATACACACTCCGAATCGTCAACGCCATGTTGGCGTTTAACGTTCGAATGTCACACGTACACGCACAGCTTGCAAGTCGGTCATACCCCCCAAAAATGTTAAATGTTACCGCTGTAAAGAAAATGGTGGAATTTGTATTCAAATGTTACATGTATGCTGGCTATCTGTGGTTATGCAAATATGTATCTTCCACAGTATAGTATTCGACGTTGCTCAAAAATCACTGGTGTCTCGTCATATGACTTGTTATAAAAAAAAAAGGAAAACAGAGAAGAGAAGCAGAAGAAGAGCAAATTGTCAATCCCATGCATATGAAGTTCACAGCATCAGAAGCTCATCCGTCCGGCTAACGGTTCCACGAAGGAAAAATAAACCAACACGCAACAGCGAATAATGCAGAAGAATCCGAAAGCGGTAGAGCAATCAGTTCTGCAGTAAAATCCCAGCAGCCAAAATTCATGCAACAGCGACGACCACACGAAATTGTTCTTCCCTGCACTGACCTTTTTTTGCCCCCAAATTTGCAGATGCAACGAACTGGTGCAGCAACAGAAAGAGTACCTCACTCCACACCAATAGCTTGAGCCGCCCTAACACCATCATTTCGAGAAGATGAAGATTATTATTATTCTGGGAATCAAACGGAAGAATGAATAAAAATAACCACAAGGAAAGAAAAAGAAGAAGAAGAAGAAAATACACCAAGAATATATGAAAAAAATTCACAAAAAATGGACAAGACGCCGCCGAAACTCTTAGTCGCCGTACAGAACAAATGAAAAAAGTGAAAACCGAACATCCCCCAAAACGTAACGTGATTTGAATAGACGGCCAGCCAGTTATTTTTGTCCCAACGCGATACAACAT
This sequence comes from Arthrobotrys sphaeroides, assembly GCA_036971245.1. NCBI lineage: Eukaryota > Fungi > Ascomycota > Orbiliomycetes > Orbiliales > Orbiliaceae > Arthrobotrys > Arthrobotrys sphaeroides. The sequence goes on from JAJTTW010000003.1 coordinate 1,953,526, forward strand.
CCCAAAATCCATCTCAAACCCAGATTTGTAACATACATTTTGAACGTTAGATATTCCCAGTATAATATAATAAAAAAAAGCAAAGCTATCTAGGTACTGCATCGAAGCGTCATCCCCAGGCAGAAGCCGAAGTCTTCTCCATAATCTTTCTTAGCACTTGGCCCATTCGTCCTCGGCACTGATTACGCTCCGAGGAGGGGTTGGTGGGGCATTAGCCGGGAGGGCCCTGTTTCAGCACAAGAAGATGTTAGCGTTAAATGTTCGCTGCAATGGTAATGGAGAGCGCACGAGGGTAGAAAGATAGGAAAAAACGTGCCCCGCCAGGAATGAGGCAAGGGGAGGGGATATGAAATTGGATGTACCAGGGGATGGATTTTTTTTTTCTATCAAGTGATGCTGCGTACTCGACTTACCCGCTACCGTTGTTCCTCCAGCTCTTCTGATGCAAGGGGCTTGTGCTTAGACTAGACAAGGCCACCCTGCCCGAGTTCATGAGCTTCCCTCTCTCCAGGGTTTGTTGATGGTTGAGGAGCACGCTCGGCTTTGGGAACTGCCCAGTCGCCTGCTTCTCCTTCTTCAGTTGCTTTTGCGCCTCAGTGTCGGCGTAGCGGACCTGGAGGGGTAGGGGGTGCCCCTCCACGCCGAGATCGAGACCGTTGAACTTCTCAATGATCTCATCGCATACATCACGGCCAGAGAAGGTGATGAAAGCGACCCCTCGGGGCTTTTCGTTGGAAAGGAGAAGTCGGCATTTGCTGATCTTGTATCCGTGGAAGATAGCAATGATTCTCTAGAATATTTTCCATATCCGTTAGCTCATAGTCCAGTATACCATGTCGACATTTGCTCTATTATCAAGGAGAACGAATGGACAACTTACGATCTCATCCCAAGAAGTAGGAAGATTGGACACATAGAGGTTGGTCGATTCAAGATCAGCCAAATCCTTCAACTTCCCGTAGAAAGAGTCCTATACATCGATATCAAGATATGTTAGCGAACGTAACATTCCACGAAGAGTAAAGTTGGAGTTTCACTAACCTTCGCAACAGCAGCTTCATAGCCCTGGCTCCTAAGCTCCGAAATACAAGTATTTGCATTGTCCACGGAGTGGAATTTGGCAAATCCAAATCTATATAACAAGATATCATTAGCCTATGTATTATTAGAAGTAGATGGGCTTGTGGTATACTGACCCTTTGCAGATACCGGAAGGTCTATCGACGATAGCCTTGGAGCTAAGCAACTGCCCAAAGGCCGAGACCATATCCTTCAACTGCTTGTCCGTCGTACTCTCTGGCAAGCCTTTGATATAAACATTGGTGGGGCTACTGTCCTCACCAAACTCAGAAGAGCTTGGACTCATGATGATGTTTGGGCTATAGTCTTCTGCTGGTGGGTTGGCGGGTGTTCTAGCAATGATTGGGAACTTCCTCGCAATCTTTTTCTCCATAGTAGGTGATGAGATAATGGAGGTAGTAGGGCTGGAGAAAGCTCCGATGTTCGAGAACCCGGTCGAATCAACCGAGGTAGCAATGCTCTGAACTGGCGAAGGCAGATGATGGTTGTACGGCGGCGGCTGCGACTGGTCCACAAAGGTACCGAAACCTGGGGCGTGGAAATGTGGTAAAGGTGGTAGAAAGCCAGATGGGGGAGGGATTGGAGGAAGATAAGCTTGTGGTTGGTAATACGGAACTTCTGCGTTTGGAACTGGGTGCAGAGGGAAGGGAGGTGGAACCATGGGAAGTGGGAAGCCTGTATTATAGACTTGGGTCGAAGGCTGGCACCGCATGTTTGGGAAGCTCATGTTATAGCAATCGTACCGGAAAGGATGATGGGGGTGAGGAGGGGGAGGGGGAAGATGTGGAAGATGAGAAGGAAAGCTATGCATGTGAGTTTGTGGGTGGGATGGAGCTTGCCCATGAGATGGAAAGCCGCCAACTGGACTAGCAGTCGGGGATGCTTGTGGAACCACCGGATATGGAGGAGGATGGACGGCGTAAGCCCGTTGACAGTCGTTCGTTTGCTTCATTGTAGGAGGATAGTAGATGGCACAGCTGTTTGGTATCTCTTCCTGCATGAATCCCTCTTTGATATGGCTGTGATAGACCGGTCCAAGCTTCGACTTTCTATATCGAGAAAGGCTCCCGATTGTTTCAAAGAGGTTTGCTTTCTATCTTTTGTTATTCCTGTGTAAGACTCGAGGAACGGATTGTGAAGCGTTAACTTTGTGCAACCAAAGGGCGCCTCGTTGTTTGCTATCGTGCGACGTATGCTGGGGTTGACTTTGAAGTCGCCTAGGGAGACGAAGGGGAAGCGGAGGAAAAAAAGGAAAAAGCCTGGAGTTTGGAATGTCGGAAATGGATGGGATGTTATAGCTTTAGGATAACGGAAGTGATAAACAGAAGGCGAGTTTATGCGTAGATGGGATGCCCAGGTGCCTTGCAGACGACGCCCCTACCGATCTGGAAAAGGGAATAGGTTGAGCGGGAACTTGGTGGCTGCTGCTGCAAGGTCTAATATTTATTAGATCAGCATGTAGCTAGGTTTGGAGTGCATGTGGAATCAAGACCTTACATGCTGTCTCGTCCTTGCGCAAAAGTAATATAATGAAACCAGCCCGAGTAGACAGCCACAGGCTGGGACTTGGATGTGATCCTCCCTGGATCGCTGTGGAGGAAGAAGTGCGCAGGTTACAAACTCGAGCTAGCTTCGGCAACAGGAAGCAAGGAACGGGTACAATTTTGTTGGCCTTAGCTCCAATGGTTCTTGACAAGCAATGTGGGATGTTCTATTGTTGGCTTTGCCGATATGTTAGTTTCAACGTCTCCGATTCGACAGCTCGTAGATGAATAGGGCTTGTCTGGGGGGGATAAAACGGAAGCGAGGACGGAACTATCTTGTGAGCAAGCTTGCCTTACGGGAGAGATGGCTTTATACATCTAAGTTTCTTATTCTGATTATCTCTCGAATGATTGGGGAAGTTTCTGGCTGCTGGGGGGCCAGTTTGGATACGCCCGGGGAGGCCCGGCCGTCGTCGTTACAGCACTCATGGATCTCAGCCAAATGTCCACGACGGCTTAAATCGCGAATGGTTGGTACCCACATCTCGAATGACAGTGTGGATGTACATGACGCCGAGGAGTCCCTGCTTGGCCAGAGGGGGGGGTCTTCAAATTTCATCACCAAGCTCCTTGGGTGTCCTGTCGGGGAAAAACAAACGAGGGTCTTGAATTACGGCATAGATAGTGTGGATTCGGCGTTGGTTTACACTCATTGCTTTTCCCGTGGAATTGTTAACCAAGGGGCTGGATTTGGGGATGTGCGAAGTACAGCGACCCTGGCCCCGTTCAAAAAAAATCTAGTATCAAGGTACCCGCAGCCTGTTACAACGCTGGTGTGTGGTGGGTGTCCCGCGTGCGTGAGGAGTTGAAATTGTTGGAATCAGGATGGGATAGCATGTTCCCGGTCCCTTCGTCAAACTGCATCCATCCATCCCGTCGGACCTCTCAAAATGTTGTATCGGACAGCGCCACGCGGAGGCAGGAGCACGCTCCCCATGAAGATCTATGTAATGCACCCTTCTAGTGCAATTGTGCACGGGAGCACCCCTTCCTCGAACCTCGCAAGGGAGCCGAAGAAAAATCGAGAAATGCAATCTTCCAACATGCAAAGGGGATGCGGACGTGGCGCTGGTTGGTGGCCAAGCTCGTTCCCTTGCTTCTGATCTCATTAAGCGTCCCTTCCGGCGGACGGATAGCCCAATCTATCTCATGTTTGTCCAGATCGTGAGAAAAGCAGCAAGATGTATGTAGCAATAATATATGTTTGCTATACAGCAATTTCTGGGAGGGAGACTGCATAATGCTCGAGTGGGTGGAGCCCTCGAGTCCAGACCATTCCTTTGGACAAGCCGTGGGAACACCATACAGTCCCCAGAGGAGGACAAGGGTAGGTGCGGCAGTAGCAGCCAATTGGAAGCGAGCCCAGAATGGTCGGCATCCAGCGTTCAGCTGTGCAGACCGAAAAAACTCTGCACGAAGCTGTGGTCCAAAAATAAAGGGTCAAGCAATCAAAGTCGAGTTTGAGTTTGGGAGATGCCCCGGGTACTGCTAGGCAGAACCATGGTAGTTGTGCGCTTCAAAGTATTGCCTTCTGTGTTTCGTCCATCAACGCCCGGCATTATAATGATTTATGTGATGCAATTTGTGATAATATTGAACCGTTTGCTCGGGTTGGTGGCTGGCTGCCTCAACCCCCAGAACGAGGCGTCTCAGCCTCATTTTTCTTCATTTCATCATAACGATAGTCTTTGCTAAGATTGCTATCTGACTTGTCCTCGGCCTCCTCTGCGTCACTACCCTGTTCCTCTTCATACTCATCATCCTCGTCGGCGGAAGCGTCTCCACTGGCCTCGTCGCCATCGCGTTCGCCAAGCTGGCTCAATTGTTGAAGGTACTTGTCCAGTTCCTTGGCTTGCTTCTTGGAAAACCCGCTGGCCTCGACCTCGACATCAAGCTTTCCGATTCGCTTAACCTCGTCCCAGGTTGGCCCATCATCGTCGCTAACAAACTTAAACTTGCGTTCGAAGAATGTCTTTATGCATTGGACGTCTCTGTCAAAGTACTCCTTCGCGTTTGGGTGGTCGATCGACACCATCTGCGGGAAGTCGATAACAACTGGCTGCTGTGTCTCTTCGTTGACAAGAATGTTGAATTCATTGAAATCTCCGTGAATCAAACCCTGGGATGCGAACCGCAGGATCAGAGCCATGAGGTCAGCGTATAGCTTGGGTGGGTCCGCAATCGTGGTGACCTGTCGGAGCGGATACGAATCGATCAGCTCCATGAGGACACAGTGTCGAGCTTGATCTATTGGTGTCGGCACGGGGAACCCGTTATCCTTCAGAATCTGTTTGGTGCACAATCAAAGCCGTCTTAGCAAATCGTCTCAAGTTTCCATCCGATTCTATGTTGCCATCGACGCGACCGGTTGCTTGCATATGATGCGCATACCTTCATGAACGCAAACTCCTTCATAGCGGCGAGGCGTGACATATACATCCAGCTCGCGGAGTTACGATTCCGCAGATAATCCCGGTTTGCCTTGACAGTCCTGAAAGATATCCGACCCAACCTGAACGACACGAGAGCAGTTGTCAGAAACCAGGCCACACAGCAGCAAGCAGGAAAGGGAATGTCCATGCGAGACCCCCTACCGGTGTATCTTGAGAATCATTTGCTTCCCGGATTCGTCGGCTACCACGTAGATATCAGATTCCTTGCCAACCCCAACCTGGTTTCCTATCGAGTAAACGGTCTTCCGTTTGATAAATGCGTTCAAGGCGAGGTAGTCCAAGCCCCCGTACGTGAGCCGATAGCCATCATCTACAGGTTCCGGAGTATCCCAATCATTCCAGATTAGCTACGCCACGTCAGAGCTTCCGAGGAAGCTTCGCAATGTATGGTTGAAGCTTGAAGGGAATGGACAAAAAAAAGTTTCAAGGAAGAGGTTCGGTGGATACGCAGGGACAAGGGTGTCTAGGGGAGGACGTACACTTTGCATTCTTAACTTTGGCGATAAGTCCAACCTTTGCAAGATTCGAGATACTCCTGTTGACTCCACTTGCGCCTCGTAAACCAGAGATTTGTGATATCAGTGGTGTCGGAACGACTTCGTGGTTTTTGCTTCCCATCTCGACCTGCACGAAGCCGAAACAAAAGGGCGTCTTAGCACATCGAATCCTTCGAGCGAAAAAGCATATCACCATTCAAAAACTCCCACGTCGAGATCAAGAGAAAAAAGAGAGCTCCAGTCACGACGGAGAGGCTGGTTTTTTCATCGCTGGTAGCACACATACAGCTGTCAAGACTCGCCAGTCTTCGGCGGTCAGATACCGGATGGCACGAGTGTCCAACTTCATCGTTCAGGCGATATCGAGCAGGGTCGCAAGGACACTGCAGCGGTGTGGCAGTACGGGAGAAATGTGGCGGGACAGGAGTCGAATTCCGGCGGCTGTGAGTGGATATGCTATGTATGATTGAGCTTCCGGTAAGCTTTGATCCTTTCTTCCAGGTCTGTGTGGCTGGTGGCGTGGACGTCAATGCATTGGGGACGATGGGTGTTTTTGATGGGACGATGATTGAAGTTGTTCGGTTAGTCGGCCACCGGCGCTGAAGCTGGCGAACTTTTACGCCTGCCTTGGCTGAAGTCCCGTGCTGAGAGTCCCCGCCGAAAGCAAAAGTGTCGGTCTAAGCCAGGAATCGATGGTCTAATGCAGAAGCTGCTTCAGGCTGCCTCAACGGTCGTTCTATCGGTGGTCGGACTGGCAGTAGGATATCGGTGTCCCTGAACGAGGAAAACGTGAGCGTGACCCGGCCCGAGCCCGGCTGCAGCTGGTCGATAGCACCCAACCGGCTATTCAATCCGTCCAGAACTAAATTTAAGCTTGAAGCCCGGCCAATTGATGAAGCTCGATCGAATAGTGGCCGCTGTGATATTGATATGCGTCGAGTCGCACCGCTCCGATTACTAAGTCAAAGTAAGTGGCACACCCGCAAGCCTCCCGGCCTCCGGACTTCGAAAGGAGTGTACCAAGCAGGTGTACCAAGAGGGGGTTGGAGGGTCCGTCCGATGTTCTGGCTGAGGGTGTTATATATCGCAGGCAGCTCACCCGCGTCTTCTGTTGCATCGCAGACCTTCTCAGCAGAGGCTCAAGCTTCACCACCCACCGTCATACGCACTCTGCTCTTCGGGTACGTGCAGCTCCCCACCACAGCTCCCCACCATAACCAGCTCCCGTACGGACCAGCTGCCCTTGCATTCATCGGTGGACCCCGATCCGGGTCGGAAATCAGAATTGGAAACGACAGGACGGAGCTGACCAGAGCGATCGCGCGACCATCGCTGTAGGGACCCTCCATAACAACGCTAACAACGCCCAGGTTGGCTCTACCGCGACGCTTCCACGTCCTCCCAATCCACACTTCCATCAATCCCCAGAGACCAGCCACCATGTTCACCACCACCGCCACCCAGACGGCCGCTCAGTCGGTAGGCACCCTGCGAATCACCGCGGAGAACATCCAACGTCTGTTCCCAGAGATAAACACGGATCTCCGTGAGTCCGTCACCCAGAGCTCGGAGCTAGAAGGCTACGATGAAGAGCAGGTCCGTCTCATGGACGAGGTCTGCATTGTCCTGGACGAGGACGACAACCCGATTGGCAGTGCCTCCAAGAAGACTTGTGAGTTTCCCGTGCCTTTGAGGCTTCTGGTTATCAGTCGGAGACGGGCTTGAGGGCCATAGCTATCAATCGACGCTAACGGAAGCCGCAGGTCACCTGATGGCCAATATCGACAAAGGTCTGCTCCACAGGGCTTTCTCCGTTTTCCTGTTCGATCCCCAGGGCCGTCTCCTGCTCCAGCAGCGAGCGGACGAGAAGATCACATTCCCAGGTCCGTAAAGCAACAAATGACCAAAAGAGATAGCAATATCTTTCGTGATCCTGGCAAAGCTCTAACTCGTGATGTTCCGTTGGGATTGCAGGCTTGTGGACGAACACCTGCTGCTCCCATCCGTTGGGCATTCCCGGCGAGACTGGTGACACGCTCGAGGCCGCCATTGTTGGTGTCCGTCGAGCTGCACAACGTAAATTGGACCAGGAACTTGGAATCCCGGCCAAGCAGGTCCCGTTGGACGATTTCCAGTTCCTTACGAGAATCCATTACAAAGCGCCCAGCAACGGTATCTGGGGCGAACACGAGAGTAGGTCTATGATTCTAGAGCGTGAGCAGAAGGTTCGGATCGGGTCATTCCACCCGGCCTTCTAGCGATGCAGCTACCCGAGACAAATCAGCAGACTACCCGGTCGCCAGGTTTTGTATCACTCGCAGACCGTCCCCTTCGCTAACTCCTGTCTGTCACATCTAGTTGACTATATCCTGTTCATCCAAACAACTGTCGACCTCGCTCCGAACCCGAACGAAGTCAAGGACACAAAGTATGTTACAGCTGATGAACTGAAGCATATGTTCCAGGACCCGGCTCTCAGCTTCACGCCCTGGTTCAAGTTGATCTGTGAAACTATGTTGTTCGAATGGTGGACCAATGTGAAAGACCTTTCAAAGTACACCAACGAGAAGGATATTCGCCGGATGTAGTGACGTGGCACCTCGTCCTTATCCCTCGAAGCGGCACGGTCTTTACTTTTGTACATCATCTAATTAGCCGTCGGGAAGCAAGATGGGGTTGCAAATCCCAATCAACTGAGTGGGTTCTTTGTGGCTGCGATCTCCCGTGCGGGCACCTATTCTTCGGCATATACGATTTGAGGCTCACTTGAAGGGGGTGGAGCCCGTGAGCAATAGCCATCAGAGGGCATAAAACACATGGATTCTTATTACGGGGTCGGTTTTTCGTTTCAGCTGTACTTCATAATTAAGAAGTAGCTAGATCGGGGTGGATTTCACCATTCCGTACATATTCGCAAGAAACACAGAGAAAGGATAGAGAGACGCCTTCGGTGAATATGAATTCTTCTCCCAGCGAGATCTCAAATCTTTGCCCGTGCGACCGATAACAATTAAGTCCCCGTACGATGTACCGCAGCTGCAGCGCTGGTACGCTGCAGGACGGTTTGATGTTTCCCGTTGAATTAGACTTCGTGTTGGCTCGTATATTTGTCATGCATATGGCGGCTCCAAGCCATTGCATCCATCACGGAATCCAGCACTCAAGATCATACGACCTCGACCTTACGAGGGGCTAATAAGGCATCGACGCAGAAGCAATGCATCTACTCCCCACTTCCCTCCAGCCCGCCAATTGCCTAGTCCATCGATAGCTCGTATGTATGTCTCAATGGTCAGGCTAGCTTTCCTAGCGACACGGTAGGCGTGATGTCAAAGTAACCAAACTACTGGCCGGCTTCACTTGCTTCCATACCTTTCTTCGAAGGCAGATCGTGGAATGTCCTGCACGGGCCGCATCTTCATCACATCTGCAATTTCTCACATACATACGGCTTTTCCTCAGCTTACCTTTTGTCTGGTCAAACGATATCCGTTCTGGTCGTCCTGCGTGGGGGCATCTTCTGTAGAACGTGGAGCCTATATCTCGGCTTCATACTTTTGATCCACTGATAGGTAAGTGAGGTTTCGGGGAACTCCATTCTGAGACTACCACGGTAGACACACCGTTATCATGGAAGCTTTCCTGGCTTCCATTCGAAGGCCGGGGGCCCTGCTCTCGATGTAACTCCCGTATCGCCTCACGATAACAGTTATCGGAGCAGGTCGAACCGGCCAGAGCTGGGAGGCTGGAACTAAAGCTTGAGCCGTGTGTTACGCTAACATTGTGGTAATGTGATCAAACAGCGGAGATATCACGAGGATAACCTTTAGGTAACTAATACATCCTCCTATGCATCGTTAGAGCACCTATTTTCTAACATCTTGACGGTTTCGAAACCGAAAGGTTAATTCTGAGGGCCCGAATTCAGCAGTCGGATGGAAGGCTGCTGGAGGTCTTCTCCAGGTCAGGCCTAGCTACCCCACGCCAGCGTGATGCAGCTGACCCGCCTATGATCATCGGCAGGGATACCTGGCCAACTTGCAGGGAGCCTGGCAGCCCTCTCGAATGCACCTACCACCCTTCGCAAATCGATGAAGCCCGGAACCTGCCTCTTCACGATGCTTTGTTTCCAAATTTCGAGGGTTCTCCTTTCGACGGCTTTCTTTGACAGAAGCATGATTCCGTCACCGTCGCACAAAGACGCTTCACCTGACGGTGGCCCCCGGGAGATTCTCTTTCGTGGATCTCCGGCATTGGCTCATCCTCGAATCCGGTGACCACGGTTCGCCGTTGCGTGCTGTGGATGCTTCCCCTCATGCATGATTTCGTTCCCAATCGTGCATCGAAAATCAGACCTGTCAGTTTTGGGAAAGGTTAGTGTCCCCTTCGCTGTTGCATGTTCCTGTGGGTCCTGTCATGTACATTACATCAATGTTCATCGACGGGGACTTTTTAAATTATTTTTCTATTCTGAATTACATTGGTAATCGGTACTGTTCTAGCTCTCGAGAGGCTTTCCGCCAAGATAGGAGATAGTAGCATCAGGAATGTTTTCGGGAAGGCAGTCGCAAATTCCCCGGGCTGCAGTTTCACGATTATCAATATCATCCCAGACTCAGCAACAGATCGTGTCACTGACGAATCGCTATAATTTCCCGGATCCAACAGATACCAGTCGTTGGTTCTGCCGTGCTGAAGGGGCGGGTTCTGCGACGACGTACGGAGAAAACATCTCCAGAACGGAAGGGCAAAGCTTCCATCGGAACAGGAGCTCTGCGATCAGACGCAGCGATATCTTGGAAACCCCTTGTCTAACGTGGGATGCCACCGATAGGAATACCCGAGGGGACCGAATTGGAATATCTGGGGTCCATTTTGTCACTATCAGTCGTCTGGAGTACATTCCGCCCTTGATATGCATCCGGACACATCCTAACTAAGAGGGCACCAAGCGATTGGCTGTTACAACGTCGACCAACTAACTGAAAGTGGGATGTTGGATGTACCCGAACAGTCGACGAGAATGCGAATGCCATGCCGATGGAAACTTTCTTGATATGGCAAAGCGGGCTCGAAGGAGTGCTCCCCTCACGGGCCATTTTTCCATCCCTCTGTTAGCCCCTTCGGGTTATAAATGGCCCTCCCACATGCCTCTCCTCGACCATCCTCTCCTCCTCCTCCCACATACCACAGAACAACGCAAATCTTCTATTCCTGCTACTGCAAATAACTATCGCCACGAGGCGTCGACAACCGAAAAAAAACGCTAATCGATTCAGCTCTTTTATTTTTGTCCCCTTTCTATTTTTACACAACCAGGCCGCGGATACCGGCAATCTTAACCTTTAAACAGCAAATATCATAAATACCAACTCATATCTTCTTTGTCTGTGGGGCTCTGCCAAACAGAAGGGATATAAAGTTTTATTTTAGAGATATCTTACTGCTACGTTTCATCAACCAATTCCAAACTTCATAACAGAACAAAATCGCGAGAAATCAATTCCAATCTATACCTATTCATTGAGAAATACCGCAATCATGGCTTCAAGTATTCTTATGAGTAATTCCAAACCAAATTCTAATTGTGTCCCAGCGTCTCCGGACGCTGGTCTCTTGTCCACAATTACGAATTCGAAACCGAATCCAACTTCGAATTCAAATTGTACTTTGGTGATCGAGAACCAAGCTCTCAAAGTGACAAATTTGACTCCTGATGCTGTCTCTCTTCGCACCGATGTCAAGCCACTCTCAACCTCCGTCAACCTTCCTCCTCCTCTACCTCTTCACGTCGTCATTCCACCCTCGAAACCTATGATTCTCGTGCAGGAAGTCTCACTTCCGTCTCCTTCGAGTTCTCGCTCGAGTGCTTCCTCCGACCTGAGCAGGAAGGAAGCCGCCAAGAACCACCAAGTTCGAGTCTGCGGCTGGAAGGAGGCCAAGGCCGTCGCCAGATCGCTCGCCGAAGCGTTCCGCGACGACGAAGTTTCCTACTACTGGCTCCGAACCGATGATGCTACTCATCGATCTGAGGCAGATATATGGAAGCTACATGTCAAGGTGTGCGAGTATGTCGTTGCGGCCCACTGCATGCATGGGCTTGTCTTAAGTATTGGCGAGAACCACGAGGGCGTCGCCTTATGGTATGCGAACTTCCCCAATGGAGACTAGTTTATCCCCCCTCCTTCCCCACCCTTATGTGTAAAAAAATGGAAGACACTAATGCAAGGCCCGATTTCGAATGGCCCAAAAACAGGATGCCACCAGGCAGAGACTACGACGACGTTTGGTCGATCTTGCGGAGCGGTATGTGGAGATTATACTATCAGCTTACCAAAGAAGGCCGAAAACGATATTTCTCGGAGACGCTGGGCCTGGCTGCTGTTACCAAGTATCTACCACTGGACAGATTGCCACTGAATCTGCTCTGGCACCTTTCCCCACATCCTCTGTCCAACGCTTAGCGTTTCATGTTGGACCGGTATCTAATCCATACCGTCGAAAAGAGCGGACAAAAGTTTTTCTTTTTTACTCTTCCACGATTTTGATTTCCCTCCAAAAATCAGTGAGCTGTTTTATTTCCCCCATTCTTGACATTTGAAAATCCTAATTCACTTATGTGTGACCCTTCGTGGTCCGGGTTTACGAGGACTTATCTAGGGTGGATGTTTTGGGTGATAGAGATGCAAGTTCATGGTACTTGACTTTTCTAGGTACACTCCCCGCGGCAAGGGGGCTTGGATATTCGAGAAAACTCGTGGAGTATGTCACCAAGATTGTAAGTTATCCATCAGTTCCAATTATCTCGATTCCCTTGACTAACTGTGGTGTTTATAGGCCGACGAGACGAAGGTGCCGTGCTACCTCGAGAGCTCCCACCTCGACAACCGCAAGATATACGAACGTTTCGGTTTCGACTACAAGCGCACCGTCTACCTTAACAGCAAGGCAGCCCATCCCATCCCGTGGGAGATCATGGTTAGAGAACCCGTGGTATGTACCTCCGTTCCGACTGGTAAAGAGGCTTAAGTGCATGTTGTGGACGTTAGGAGGGTGTGCGAGGGAAGGATCATTCGTTCATTTCTTTTATCCTTAATTTCGTGTGGCTTCAGTGATGGCTTCTGGTGTGGAGGAGGGAGTCAGGGTTGGGAAATAGGTTCGTCGCCTCTGGAAGGGGCCGGTATGCCGCAATACCCAACTATCGTACTGTCACCCTTTTTACGTGTCTTCTTTTTGATACCAACTGCCTTTTTTTTTGACGTCCTAATGGCTTCGTCGAAGGCGGACTGGTTTGAACTGAGGACGTTACTGGGATCAGTATAATTGTAGGGTTGTCCATATCGTCTTTTCTTTCTTTGGCATCGACCTTTTCTTCGTAAAACGGCCGGATCAAAATATATAAAACGGCTATTATTACCCTTCTCTTCTTCTACCGTTGCCTTTCACCGCTCGCGAGTTTTTCCCTTCCACACCCTCCGCTCCCTACGTCGTAAGCTAAACTTTCATCAATCAACGGAATGCATGGCCATTGTCGACAAAAAAAACAAGCAGGGTTTTTTCTTTTCATCTTTTTCGAAATTCGAATATATTCACGAAATCAGTACAACAAACGAACGAGAGAGAGTGGTTGCCTTTTTTTCCCCATCTCTCTCTTCTTTTTTTTCGATCGATCGATCTTCAACATCAACTACCACGACACGAAGTTTATCATCAAACTTTCCACTCTTTTGCCGTCCTTTCTCCACTATCTGCGGAGGAATTACGGCAAATTCTTGAATCATGCATTCACAATTCTATGAATGAATCAACAAATGTGCATTTCGATGGGAACTAATTTCTCATTTACGTGACTACGAAACACATTGGGATGGAGTTTTTTTATAATTATTTCGGGAAAGGAAGGGGAGGGAAGGCGCTGTTTTTATGTTGCTTCCTGTTTTTCTTTCTTTCTTTCTCATGTTCGGTTTTCATCTGGAGTTGCTTGCTCTTTTTACTGTCGCGACATATCATTTTGACTTTTGTTTCCCCTTTTACTTCATTTAGCGATATATTGGTGGTGAGAAAGTGAACAATGGCTATTGCATATCCCGGAGATTTTGTGGTGTTATTTTGGTTGATTTATGACGTTAGGGAGTTCTTTTCTGTCTTGTTACTACCCATGCATGGCCATATGGCCTCATCGACAGTTTTTTGTCCTCGCATTTAACATCCCATTCCTTACTGTTCGTTACATGTGACGATCGACTACCATGTTCTGCATTCATTTCATTTACCACATGGACGAAACAAATCATGGTTGACTTCACATTGCATATCATCTTTGAGTCTATTTTCTTTTCTTCCTCTCTTTTATTCGATACTCTTTGTATCCTTTGAGAAACACAGCATCATTTATATGCATACATGGTTCGCAGCTGTTCAAGTAGTCTCTAGTTTAGCTAGCTAGCTCTATCCAGCTGCATCACAAGCAATATTAATGCTACCAAGCCTGCATAACTTAAAGATCCCGTAGATCCACCTTTAAATCGACACCACTCTATATACGCAATACATTCTATCATGATTGATAGTTTATCAATGCGCTAGTAGTTTAGATGGTAGAATGCCCTGACGTTATCGGGGTGACCTGGGTTCGAGTCCTAGATGGCGCAAAGTATTCTTTATTTATCTTTTTGTGGTTCTCATTGCTATTTCCTTTGCAAAAATTTTGAACTATCATTATTTTTTTCGAGCGGTACTTAGTTATTGGGGAAGCTATATTAGTTCTCACCCCTTCGTCCGGTAACCGCGAACCCCTGCGATTCGATCGGTCTGTTGTTGTAGACTGGGATTATTGTTGGAACCCTGCGATAATTCCTTTATATACCCCATCCACCACCGTGCTCCTCCATCACAAGAAAAATCTTGATGGTCCTACAAGGCGCTAGTGGTTTAGTGGTAAAATCCATCGTTGCCATCGATGGGCCCTGGGTTCGATTCCCAGCTAGCGCAGAGCGTTTCCTACTTGCCTTCGGGGTTGTCAAGAAGTTTCTTCATTTTTTTTTTTTTCGTCTCGGGTTATTGTTATCGTTATTGTGTGGTTAAGTTTTTTGGGAGAAGCAGGGGGTATGGGGAGGCTAGACTGGTTTTGGAAGATGGGGTATTGGAGGAGGAAGTTTGGGATGACGCTGGGATTGTGGAGTTTAAACGGTTGTTAGGGGATATAGGAGGATTTTATTCGATGGTATCGTTTACTTTCCCTTTATCTTAACAATGATAAAAATTGAAGGATTCGAAATCCCATGGTCACTTTCTCGCTGCAAAAATTTTATATTCCTAGTAACTTAAAATGCAACATTCAAAGATTGCGTTGTATCGATGTCCGTTTATGCGGACCTGTGGATCGTTACCTAGGACGTAGATTTTCCGAATTAGTGAGGCTAGATAGAAGACATTTACGATAAAGTTATATATGGGCATCACATTTCAGAGGGTCCTCACGATCCGAAACCTTCAACGAAGCAACTAAGATATCTCTGGTTTGGTCCATACGGACTGAGACCACTGTGCTTGTACTGAGAGGTACGGTATACAGATCAGGCCTGAGCACAAAGCTATAGAATTGATTTTCGAATTCATCCCGTGGTATAATATGCTATAAAACGACACAAGAGCAAGGCACGATCGAACCAGAGCGCGTGGGCACTCTACAAAGAAAATAGAAGACGGAGCAAACGGAACACACACAAATAAGAAAAGAGAAACGCCCGTGAACGCCAATTTGCAAGAGTTTTCTGCTTTCTCCCTCTACCCGGTCCTATAAACCAGGCCCGGTCCCTCCTAAATTTATCGCCATCCCCTTAAGCCTAGCCTAGCCTCCTCCTTTCACATTTATCTGTTCGCCGTTGACCTCGACGGGAACGTTGTCGAGGTCATCCAGAGATACGATCTTGTTCGGAATAATCCTCGGCCTCCTGTCCATCTCATCCTTCTTCTCTGGCTGGACAGGGTTAGGTTGAGGCGCCGCTTCTCGCCCCGTATTAGATCTCACCGCTTTCCCCGTTTCACCCTCCAACTTCCGCTGCTTCTCCTCTTTCTTTACTCTCTCTTCCCTCCTTCTCTCTTGGCTCCTAATCAACCTTTCAGCTTGCCAAACCTTTTCCTTCTCCTCTTTTAACTTCTTTGCCTCCTCATCTTTAGCCCGTTCCGCCGCATCCTCCTTCTCCATCTTCGCCACCTCCAACCTATCCAACCGCTGCTTCTCCCTAACCCCTTCATCCCCATCGCAAAACAAATCATCGACGGAATCCTCAGCCCCAGCATCCTTCTTCGCCCCACCGCAATTCGCCAAGATTTTCTTCCTATACTCCCCCGCCGTACCCGTCAACCCTTCAATATCAGTCTTCTCCCCATCCAACCCAATAATCGGTAAGCTGGTCCAAACCGGTAACTTCCCATCGGGCAAATAATTCAAAATATTATTCGTCCTCATCATATCCCTTTCCTTCGATTTAGCAGTTACAGCAGGCTCGGTTTCCGTGTGGTAGACTGCTAGGGACTCCGATGGCTCGAAGTTGGGGTATAACATGACGTATCCTCCCGCTGTGAGGAGTTCGAGGAAGTGCTTTGTCCATCGTGGGGTGGATTCTGGGAGCTTGACTGGGATCTCGTAGTCTACTCCTTCGGTGGAGGATTTGTCTAGACGTTTGGCGAGGTAGAGATGGAGAAGGCGCCAGTGAGTGCTGAAGAAGAGGGTGGCGTGGGTGGATGGCGCGGCGTAGAGGTACGGAGTTAGGGATGCATCTGATCCATCCTTGGGTTGGGTAGTAAGTGCCGCTGCATTGAATGGTTTACCATCGACGCGGGAAAGCGGGGCGTCCAAGGATATTCCGTAGATAAAGCTGGGGTCAAGTGCGAACTGGCTACTTGAGTGTTTGTATTCCAGTATTGAATAGAAGAGGAAATGGTAGTAAAATGGAGAGAGTTCAATCTTAGGGGACAGAAACAAAGCTGCCGAATCTTTGCCGTTTGGGTAGAAGGATTCGACGAATGCGGTTGGGTCAGTGTCCAGAGAGGACCTGGGAGTTATACGATGTCGAACGAACAACCGGTCCTTGGACGGCCAGGCGAAGTTGTCCACAAATTCGCGGATTGTGCGGTCAGTGTCAGGGTTGAGGTCAATATACAGACGTGGGAGGGGAGCGGTAAAGTAGTCAGCGTTTTTCAACGATTTCAAAAGACGGATTAATTGGCCGCTGTGTGCATCCGCGTGGATGACAATATCGACTAAGGGCTTGTCCCAGGCGGATAGAGATGCAGCATCTAGCTTTTGAAACCAGGGAATCGTGCTAACGTCGTGGGGCACCTTGATATGTGTGATGCCGAGTTCCTTCGACTTTTGGACGATGGACTTCTGGAACCAAATCTCTTCGCGGTCCATGTCCGATATATAGACTGTCGGGGTGATATATTCTCTAATGTATTTCAAAGCCGACCTGAGTGACAACCCCATACGGTCGTCGGTGGATATGCTGGCGTAGTCCGGCCTCGCATCGTGTATTATCACGCCGCACCCGTCACCGTTCATCCCGTTTGCCTTCTTAAAGAATTCGATGGAAAGTTCATTCCTCCCAACGAGTGCCAAGTGGACCACGTTCTTCCTCAGAACAGACATCTCACATGCTACACCGGCGAGTATGGATGCCGTGTTCATGTTCGAGGCAACGAAGACGACATGCTTGTTCCTGAGCCTTGAATTGAACGACTGTATCTTAGCCAGTGTCTCATACAGCCCGAGGAAACGGATGGGCCCGTTGTAGGTGAACTTCGAGGCATTCGGGTCATTCGATCTCATAGAGGCATCTATGGGCATCGCATTATGCGACGGAGGGGCAGCCGAGAACTTGGAGTCCTTCGGCAGCTTGGTCGGAATGGTCGCGTGGTCCGGCACCGGTCCGTCGGCGAGGAGGACGTCGTTCCACCATTGCGAGTGGATAAGAAGGTATACGATTGCACACAGGGCAAGGAAGACGAAGATGGTCCGTCTGTTCCGACGGAGCCGGACCGTCGACCGCCAATTGTCAGCGTGAAGGACGGGAGGCTTGGGACGGCCGAAGTCGTCTTTGTCCCGGTAGGAGAGCGGAGTGGTCATTGCAGGTTATAGCGGGAGGGCTACGCCGATGCCTGGCCGGAAGGCATGAATGAACGACTCGAGCAACCAGTAGCCACGCTGATGATGAAGCTTTATGCGAGCCGTAGACGACGGTATACGCCCTGCTATATAAGTATATACGCTGTCGGTGCCGGAGTCGGTGTCGAGGGAGGAAAGGAGACGTCGACGGGTCCTCGCAGGAGGAAGAACGACCTGGCCTGTCGGGCTATAATTAACATGACACAACCAACATTTGCATTGCATCCGACCTCGTCTTCTCAACAACCATCCATCGCGCTCGAGCAGCCAACGTTAACGACCTGTTCACTACCAGTTAGTTGGAACTTCACTAGCGCAGTTGGCGGGCGGTAAACCCACAGGCTGCACTCAGGTCTGATCATTTCCACCTGGCCAACGTTGGAGCTTCCGTTTTGATATTAAGCCGGTGTGGGGCCGATGCAGCCAGTCCCGATTGGGCCGCCTGCAGCTGGGTCTTCGCCAAAAATCTCCACTGAAACCTTCCTTCCACATCCATTTGGACTTTGACGACAACCTTTTTTTTTAGTCTTGGAGTGACGGTGATGGTGTTCTGCTAGGAGGTATACTCTCTCGAACTGGCATACGGATAGACAAAGGGTGCTCCGGCTCCGGCGACAGCCTCGATGTCCAACCCTCCGGCATCGCTGTCCAGCAATTGGAAGGCCCTCCAAAAGTCGCTGAAGCGTAAGAGCCCGGCTGACGAGGAGTCTGCGAAGCCGAGGAAACAATCATCGGCCTCGACATCAGCGAAGCGGCCGAGGACCTCTGATAATACCGGTTCCTCTTCTACAGCTACTGCGACAACAAAGAAGACAATGGACTCACGGCCTCCGAACGGGACCAAAACCGGCAATAAGCTCGTTCTCAGGACTACCGCAGTTGCGAAATCACAAAAATCTACGGCCTCGGGGAGTCCGATTTCATCTACTACACCATCTACGACAGCCTTGACATCTAGGAAATCTGCAATAGCGTGGGCGAAAGACAATGATTTGGATCCCGATGCAGTGGCCGAAGCCTTCTCATCGACACCGGCTGGGACGTCAGTGAACCCTGCGAAATCATCAGAGGCCGGACGGTACATTGCCATCGACTGCGAAATGGTGGGGGTTGGTCCTCCGGATCATGAGTTATCTGCACTTGCCAGGGTGTCGCTCGTCAACTACAACGGTCACTGTGTGCTGGACACGTTTGTCAAACCGAAGGAACGGGTGACGGACTGGAGGACGTGGGTGAGCGGGGTCAGTGCGAAGGATATGGCGAAAGGTTGGCTCTGGTTTTCAAGATGTTTGGGTTCTCAGGCCTTTCTGATATACTGTTTACATAGCAATCACTTTGGAAGAAGCCCAGAAGAAGGTGCATAGTATCATAGACGGCAAGATTCTCGTCGGCCACGCTATCCATAACGACCTTGACGCCCTGTTTCTGTCCCATCCGAAGCGAGACATCAGAGATACCTCCCGACACCAGCCGTTTCGAAAACTCGTCAAGCAGAAGAATCCAGGGCTGAAAAGACTGGCGAAGGAGATACTGGGGCTGGATATCCAAGGGGCGGCGCACAGCAGTGTGGAAGATGCAAGGGTCACGATGATGCTCTACAAGAAGGACAAGAAGGAGTTCGAAAAGCTGGCGGCGGAGAGGTATGGGATCGTGCAAAAGGGCAAGCAGAAGCAGATGCCCCGGGGGAACAAGAAGAAGAAAAAGAAGAAAAGGCTAGCAGAGGGGAAGGCGGGATCCTGCGCGACGAATGCAGCGGAAATCGAGACGGACGAGAGCGGAGAAGATGAAGACGAAGAAGCAGACGACGACGACGACTTCGACAACTGGCTGGCATAACCAAAGACCAACCGGACCCAACAGCATCTTACTATGTACCGACGGAACCGCCTCGGAAGTTATAGTTGTGGCCTTTTATAGCGGCGTGATACCCATATTAATATTAGCGACAGACCCTTGCAAGTGCATTTGTATCGTTCGTCCATTTATTTCATAGTCACCGTCATGTATTATAACGCCTGTACTATAATAGCATCCGAACACGCATCTGTCTACGTAGACACCGGCCTAGAACGAAGCCGTCGACCGGTCTCCCAAGCCTGCGCATGAACGGGCGTTCTCTTGGTCTCCTTCACAAAGCGCCGCTGTGGACCTTCCGCTTTGCTCCTTCGCAGTGCGTCGAATTCTGGCTAGTCTTTTCCAGGGCGGCCCTGCGCGTGTTGCCTGAATTCGGCCGGCATCTCCCTCACAGCCTCTCTCTCTTCTCTTCCCTTCCTTTCCGCTTCTCATCCCAACATCATCGTCGACCAACTTCAACATCAACTGCAACTAGGAGACACCTTACGCTGCTTCTCCGTCCGGCATGGCGACCTCTGTCGGCGGGACGGCTGAAGTCCCACCTTTAAATGAGAAACCGGCCGTTGTGGAGACTCCTCTGCAAGGGCACTCCGTCCCGAAACCTTCCACACCCACATCGACAATGCCCTCCCGGCCTCGAAAGAAGTCCGTGGAAATCCCGTACCTGCCTACCGAAATCATCCAGGAGTTCCTCCTTCATCTGCTGCCTCATGACTTCGACTCTGCCCGTCTGGTCTGTCGGGACTGGTTCCATGCGTCCAACTCTCGCTCCCTGCTCCAGCGAAAGATCGATGCCCTGCACGCCCCTGCCGGCGCCATCCCTCGCTCGCACCAGTGGTCCACCCAGCAGACACAGACCTTCTCCGTCCCCCATCTTCGAAGATACTTTACCACTCTTGTCACCGAATGGCCAGGCAGCCGGCACCGTGTCCCTTGCTTGAAGACTCGTCTCGATGCTCGCGCTCTGCTGGATCTCACGAGCAACCCTAACACCGCAGCCAACAGCGCCGGGACCAGCAATACCGCAACACCCAACCAGAATAACTATTCTCCCCCGAACGAGACCTTCGAATGCGTCGGCTTTTCCCGCCAAACCGGCTCGTTCGCTGCCATGGTCGTCGGCCGGCGGGCCGCCCGTAAACTTTACATCTGCCGGCTCTTCTCGAAAACACACATGACCCTCGAATTCCGACCTCACCGCCATTCATGTTGCCCTTGCATCCCTGAACCGGGTCCTCTCTACATGATCTTCGATATCAAAACGGCGCCTAACCTGAAGATCGTCAAAGTCGACATGGAAGAGGTGGAGTCGCCGTCAAGCGTGAGGGAGCTATCGATTATGTTCGAAAACGGGGTCGTCGAAACATACACATTCGAAGGACTGGCACCGCATAGGATATACCAACTGAACATAAAGGACAAAACGGTCAAGACAGCGGCTATCGCGCATACCCACGGGCCGGGCCAGAACTGTGGGAACGCATACTGTAAAGCCGGAGGCAATAGCTTGAGTCCTTTGGTTAGGTATCCGACTCAAACCGGTCAGGGAGGGAATAAGATAAGAGGGATATTGCAGGGCTTCCTACACCGCTTCCATAAACAACCGAGCGGAGGCGTGCCTGCCGGACCCGGTTGTTGTGCACCACCGAAAGGAAACCCTGCGCTGTTAGAGGTCAAGGCAGCCATGCAGACGTCAGGACCGAGGACGATGAGAGTGAAAGTTCAAGGCAGGGATGAGATATGCTACGTTCTGTCGGTCCCTTACGACAGCCAGGGCAGCGAAGTAGGGGTCATCGCTGTCTCAAAGAGCTCGGGTATGATATATGTCTGCGGAACATCCCCTCAGTTGTCACGACCGAAGAGAGGGAAAGATGAAATCACAGCCTACATGCATCACTGGTTTTCCGTCCCGCCTAGGAGGGGCGGTAGCGGCGACATTACGCATATCTCGGTGGCTCCCTTGATGCATTACGACGTCGGACAGAATGACGCTTACATGGGTGTACTGGTTGGCTACGCGAGCGGAGAGATTTGGTTCTGGCGTATGAACAGGGACTGGCACCATCTCTGGCCTGGAAATGAAGGATCGGGAAATGAAGAGCAACGGGGCTACCGCGATAGGCCGCCGCAGACACCCTGTGTTAGCACGGCCATACCGCCGCCGTTGGAGCCTCCAGTCGTTAGAGGCCAGGAATCATCTTTACCGGTTCTGAATATAATCGCGCCCGCTGGTCAGAAGGTTGAAGTGGGAGATTCGAACGAGAAGGCGTGGAAGTTAGCTCATTTACCTGGCTTGAAGGCGTTGAACTTCGTTGCTCGAGGCGTGGTCATTCTCGCCGCGGATGGGAAGTTTGTCTGGGGATTTGACCTGAGAGAGTTACACGGTTTTGATAAGAATACCGTTTATGTTCCTGGCGGTGTAGGTTTGTATGGGGGACCATGGGTCGATGGCGGAGAGATTTGGGGTTTTTTGAACTGGGGGCGCGGCTGGTGAGCGTGCTCAATTGATTGTATTTTCTAGCATTGCAGCATCATTGTCATTGCTGAAGTGTTCTGCTTTTCTTTCATGCCCTTGATGGTATTTCTTTATGTTGATGATACCCTGGGGCGCTTTACCACTCGCATGATCATTTGGGGTTTCGGTTCACACAAAAGTCTATTTTTTCCTTCAATGAAAGCAAAACGGTTGCGAGATAATGTAATAGAGCGAGGATACGAATAATACACACTACTAACTATCGTTCGGTCGATTCGATTCGATTCGATTCTGCTATGCTAATAACTTTACAAGTCGATGTTTGATGAGAATGCAATAACGCCGCCGTTGAATTTTTGACCCAAAGCTTTTCCCTCAGAAGACATAAGAATGGTAAAATAAGAAGCCCAGATCAAGTCCACCCCGCCCACACGTCGTAAGGAAATTCCATTCAACAGAGAAGGAAAGAAAAGGAAATTTAAATCGTATCGTCGTAAGAGGTAAGCAAAGCAAATGAACAATCCCATGTTACCAAAGAGGTGTCAAAAGGAACCAAGAAAGAAAGGGTAGTATAAGACCTACTGCCAGTGCCGTCTCCTCCCATTAGTACTCCTCGCCCTCGTCTGACTCCCACTACCCCCTCCAATCCCCAAATCATGATCCCGCAGCCCATTCCTCGGATCACTCTGCTTCTTATACTCAATATCCTCCGCCTCATCCTCCGCACTGCTCCCCACCAACAACTCGAGCACCTTAAACACCCTATCATTCAATATCCCACCAACCTTCATCTCCTCCTCCGGTGGCCTCCCGATCGCGGTCCAACCCGCCGTCTTAGCCCTCCACTCCCTCTCCTTCCGTCTTCGTAATGCAAGTTCAATCCTAACCGGAATCGCTAACGTAGTCCTGACCAATTGCATCGTAACTCTGACTCTACCCCTAACATCGAAGTACCCTAACGCCATCAACCGTTTCTGAACACGGTGTATACGCCCCAATTCGATTGATATTAGAAACGCATAGACTCTTGTGGTGATAACCAACTGTCTTATCCTGAAAAACGCGGATTCGATACCATCGATTATGTCGGTGCTGACTAGGTTGGGGTAACTACGGTTAAGGGTTTCGAGTAACTGTCTAACGTGCGTGAAATCTCCATCCATGAATTCGGCGAAGATGCTTTCCACCGCGCTTCTGAATGAGATTTCACCATCGAGAAACGGGGCCGGGCCACGGTCTGTTGTGAACCGTGCCGCGAGTTTGGGATCTCGTGAGGCGCGGTCGTAGGTTCGTCGCGATGAGGGGGATTTTAGAACTTCGAAGGCGAAGCCTAGGCGTTGGAAGGCGCTGTTGTTACATTTGTGGATTTAGTAATTTGGTAGTGTAATATTATGGTAAATGTAGAGGTACTTGTGGAGATGTATACGTGGGGGGGACTGTGCATGTATATGTGCGTGGTGGAAGGTTACTAACCTGGTAGAGTCAGGGTGGTACGGGATCTTGTCCGGATGGCAGATCTTGCCGCGCTCGAGGTAGCATCTTCGGATTTCGGCCGGAGAGGCATTTCGGGGGGCGCCGAGGACTTTGTATAACTGTCGCACGTGGGGTTAGCTTTATGATCTTGGGGGTATATGTAAATTATATTCAATTGAAGCGTAATCATCAAATTCCAATTGCCTTTGCTATTGCGAGACGAATTGGCATTTGCGAAACCAACATAAGAAAGAACAGTATGAGAAGAAGCCTTACAGGCCATTGAGCACGACGGGAGTAGAGGCTACGAAGCGGGGGGTACTTACATCATCCTCGTTCAAGATCTCTGCAGATGGTTACACAAACAACTGTCAGTCCTCAAAATCACATGTTGCATTTTTTTGCATATCGAGAATGTGCAGATGTGGAGAAATCCAATGCATTTGCATATGCTCAAAAAAGGTAAAAACGGAAATAGAAAAGAAAGAGAAAGAAAGTAGAGGAAAGAAAAGAAGACTTACCTTCAATCAGCGAAGCCTTAGCAATCGCTCGAGGTGAAAGCGGCTCCTCTTGCCCTGCGGCACTCATTCACGCGGAAACAGTCGACTGATATCCGTGTTGAGTGATTTCTTTGGTCGGTCTGCAGTCGGAATGTTTAAACTGCGACGGCAAAAGAATTCGGCTTGGAATTTGATAAATTGGTATTGTCGAATTGATATTCGGACCGATCGAGCCTCCCGTTATAAGATATATAAAGTCTCTTTTAATCAGAAGGACCGATCGATCCAAAACCTCTAAGCCTGGGTCTACCGCTGTCACAGGATGAGAAACTAGGTAGCCCGGGTTATCCTTTTTCCCAGAAGAAATCCAATCCAACAAACATTCGACAAAGGAATTATAAGGTCCTCGGAAGAAAAAAAATAAAATAAAATGGAAAGGGTCTTTCAAAAAAAACGAGACGGCGAATTTTCGGGGCCCGGGCCTAGTTTTTGTAATTCTTTTTTTCGTTCCTTTGGTTCTTTTCTGCTCCTTTGTCCCGTCCGTATATCGGCAAGTCCCAGGAATAGAAAGAGGGCGGGCCGGGTAGTGTGGGAAAGAGCGCCGGCCAAGGATAACGTCTGTCCTGTCCGTCGTCGTATTTGGAGTTCGGGAAGACTGTCCCGTCCGAGAAAGATAGAATAAAGCTAGACCCTCGGGACGTATGTATATGTATCGATGGTGTGATAGTATAGCAAATATCAGGCCGCCCCGAGAAACCAAAAAAAGGTGTGGACCGAGAGCGGGAAACCTGCTCGTGAAGATTTTAGATGTTCGACCTAGGTTCTTTCGTATATTCGAATGAATTATCACACCCAACAGTCCCTTTTGATGGTGTTCGTTTTTCCTTTTCCCTTCTTTTTGGGTGAATATAAACCCGCCCTCGGAAGACAAGCTCGCCTGTTGCGACGAATGTTGGATATCTTTTAAGTAATCCGATTTCTCGTTCCGGTAGGCACAAGTACGTATTCAAACAACCCTTGATCGCCTTCGATTACAGGATAGCTGTGTAAGCAGCTCGCGTGTAGTCATATAATTGGAAAAAGGCCAAATACGGGGAACCGGACCAGTCTTAGTCGTGTGAGGAGGTGATAGGGGAAGGGGAGAAAAAAGGACGCTAGATACCGTCCAGTGTTTCCTGCTTAGAGTAGTTATCGACGTATGGTCGGTTCGCTTTAGTGGAAGGTGGTTTGCGTAAAAACGGGTAATTAACGGATGCGCGATACGAAAGTCGATAGATAGCAGGCTGAAGTTCTGCAGTATACAAGGGTCTGCACGGGTTTCGTGTTCAAAAACAGTAGTCCTATTGATAGCTTGGTTTTCTTGAACGGTAGTTGGAAGAGGGAATGGTGCTATACTGCGTGGTATACTGCTAGTCCACGTCCCGGGGTATCTGACAAGCTCGAGAAAAGAGGCGTTCAGCGCGTCAAGGGGATAATGCAAGTGTGAAAGGACGACGTCGTTCGACCTCCGGCGCCCTGCATGGAAGAAGAGGGAAGAAAAACCACAAGGTCTAGAGAGCTAAGAAATTTTCAACCGCCTTGAACCTTTTCCGTCGCAGATTTCATTCAAAAGTTCGGAAAAGAAAATGGTCTTGAAAAGTCAAAAAATTCATGCAACTTCACTCGAACCATTATGAT
Organism: Arthrobotrys sphaeroides; assembly: GCA_036971245.1. Taxonomy (NCBI): domain Eukaryota; kingdom Fungi; phylum Ascomycota; class Orbiliomycetes; order Orbiliales; family Orbiliaceae; genus Arthrobotrys; species Arthrobotrys sphaeroides. Next base: position 1,979,249 of record JAJTTW010000003.1, read on the forward strand.
GGCGAGCAGCGGTGTGTGTGGGCGAACCGTTTTCGCCAATTCGCTGAAATCCTTGATGCAATGAGACCCCCATGTCTCAATGAGAAGGGGTGACCTTCGAGCATGTGAAAACGACAGAAAAGAAAAAGTGGGACCAGGATAAGCTCCAAGCTGCAGCCCAGTTGAGTAACAGCTATGGCGAGCGCAAAGGCACCGAAGGAGGTAGTCAGACGCATGTGCGGAAGGGATTTACCACCAAGAAAAGGTGGGGAAGAACTGCACGAAAAGGGTGCATCGAAGGACATCTTGATGTGGCGTGGGTGGTTTTTGGAGCATGTGAAGCTTGTGATTATCGGCATGGACCCCTGCGCGCTGGAATCTATGGTTCGAGATAACGCTAAAGGGACCAGCCAATCCGACGGGTTGACTTCGGTTCATTGGCATGTGGGAATGCGGCAAACCTGCCGCATAACACTAACGTTATGGAGTAAGGTTATAGAAGCTTGGATCGAAAGATTTGAACCGATTTTAGGTTTTGGGATTCCGAGATTTCATTGACTGTATGACGTTTCCATAGATTCCCGCCAAGGTTCGGCATTCAAGGGAACGAGTATTATCTACATTTACCCTCTAACCACCCCGCCGACTTGATATAACATACGGTTAACCAACCTTCGAAACAAAAAAAAAAAAAAAAAAAAACTCGACATCCCAGTGGTATCATTTTAAATGCTCAATGATGATGCTTCCCCCAAACAAACCTAAAGAAAAGAAAAAGAAAGAAAGAAGTAGGAAGATTTTTTGGCCTAGGGTAACCTGAATGGCCGCCATGCGCCATGTCCCGGGCTGAATAAAAGAACCAGGGAAAATCAAATCTCGTAAGGCTCCGCACCGGGACCAAATATCAGATGTGGCTTCCTCTTTGCCAGATCCAAAATCGTTTGAGCAAACACCGAATTCGCCCATGCGAACCAGCTTCCTAAGGTGTGCGTTAGTATGGTTCCAATCTTTTCTTCAACCGAGGATACGGAGCCATAACTTACTTGTATAATCACCCTGTCTCTGCACGTTCACACTCTCATTGATCAGCCCAAACCGACTGACGGTCTTCACAGCATCGAGTGCTGCCATGATTTCTTTGTCATCGTCGCTTGTCATTGCCTGCATCAGCAAGCTCATTGGCCACGCGTGTTTCAATCCAATATGAGGCCCTCCGATTCCTTTAAACACCGAACCTTCTAAAAAGAAAGGGTTTCCTTTCTTAGATAGTATCATTTTCCTTGTATTTTGATAGATTGGATCGTTTACTGTTGTCCATCCGAGCTTGGGTAATGAGAGAAGAGACGGCAGGTTCGCGTCATCCATCATGATTCTCGAACCATATCCGTCAACTTCATAGGCGTAAACTTTACCAAATACTGGGTCGTCGACGATGCCGTGGGTTTTGATACCGTCAGCGATCGATTTGGACCATTTCTTTGCAAAAACGGAATGATCGGTCTTTTTAGCGTCTGCAAGCACCTTAGAGAGCCGGTCGAGTTCGACGGACATGAACGCGTTCCCGGGGATGAAGTATTGCAAGATACAAGCATCATCGGAAGGTCGGAAGGCCGAGCGAATCAACGAGCTGTTGCTATTCAAAGGGTTACCTCTGCCGGAGAGCGAGAGCGTTTCCGTCTGAAAAGTCATGGGTTAGATTTCGAACGAAAACACGAATGCACCATACCACTTACCCCGATATTCGTGTTCCTCTGAAACGTATACCCTGGGAATTGTAGCACGCCATCTTCGTTGAAAGTTCCCTGTGCCTGCTCCTCCAGGACGTTGAATACAGACTCCACGGCCGACAAAAACCTATCAGTGACGAAGGACAGGTCACCGGTATGTGCGTAATACTGATTTGCTAGCGAGAAGAAGTTGGCCAAGCTATCGATCTCGTACTTGCACTCAAAGACATCTCTATGGTCATATGAGGGGTGGACGTTATCTTCTTGGCCGTTGTTCGCTCTATTCAATTTAGGTTAGCAGGCTGTATAATATCTAGCGTTCCTCCCAGTAGGATTGCCAACATACGGCTTGACATGGCTGCCTCTCGGCGGCTGGAACGCGTTGCAGTACGGATTCTCGATCACGTATCCTGCCTGCGTGTTTATAGCCCCGAGAACCAGCGTTTTCAGCTTCTCATCCTTACGCAGCAATGGCATGTATCCGGCCAACTGATTCGTGGAGTCCCGGAGCCACTCTGCATTGATATCTCCAGTGACAATGAAGCTCTGAGGGCCCTTGACCGGGTCGCGGCCTAGTATGCCCACCACAGTGCTCGCGACACTCTCAGCTTCCTCGCCGTTTACGTGCCATCTAACCGTCGTGTCCAAGGTACTTGGGTAGCAGTTTTCGAAGAGCCGGGCGAGATCCCTATCAACGATCCGTGATGTTACGTCTCTGATAACCTTTTCTACAGCTCTCGACCTAAAACTCCTACATTCCGGAACAGGTCGTTGAAACGGCAGCTGCAGGGGTCCATCGCTGAGAGGCATATGCCGGCGTGAGGCGTACTCTTTGTAGTCCGGACAAGAATCACCCCACGGGTCGCCATCGAACTCGTTCATAAACACCACCTGCGACCGCCCGGGAGATTGGAAAAAGAGGAGAACGAGGATTATAGCCGTGAGAAGATACATTAGGATGTTGGAAGGCGATAGCCAGCTACCGTCGTCGGAGTCCGAGGGTTTGTACGTGGGTTTACTATGCGGGTGCTTTGAAGGGGACGGAGGACGGTAAGTGGAGGGTCCACGACGAGGAGGCGGCTGGAACGGAAACGGGCCAGCCTGTTCAGGAACTTGGAGATGGTGTCCGGAAGTCGCAGAGCCCCCGGTTGGACTGTACGGCGGCTGTTGGAAAAGTTGGTTCTCCGGCGGGAGGTCGCTGGACGGGGTTTCTGGCACTGGACGGGGAGTTCGGTGGTACATTGGAGGCCGGCGACGTTGTTGCTAACATTAGCATCACCTATTCCTGTGCCTATGCCGCTCGAGATGATGAAGAAGACGAGCGCATCACTATCCGGCGATGGTGTATCTCCTTTGTAGAAATCTACGATAAGAACTACGTGAAGAGGTCTGTCTATCGTCCGTGCCTGAGCGTGTTTTTGCGGGGCGGTTTAAGCCGAAAACCGAAATCCCAGCCTAAAGCCCCTGCAAATGGACCAGTGACAGTCGGCGGCAATACTCTAAGCTGAAGCTTGTTTCTATATAGCCTACGATGGTATATGTGGTTATCGGGGGCGTTCCGATTGGTTTGGAGATATCCATAGCTATAGTCACTCTGCCTGCAATTAAGTCTACGCTGAAGCAGATGCCTCGAACAGCCCCTCCAACCTCGTATCCTTTGACACGACGGCCTTCCTCGCCTGCTCGAGCCATGCCGTCTCAGCATTTACACTCTCCAGCAATGCCATGACCAGCTTCAACTGGTCCCGTAACAATTGGACCGTCCCGTCCACTTCTTCTTCATAAACTCGTATCCAGCAGAACACCGCTGCCTTCAGGATTTCACCATTGTACCCCGATATCCTTGGCCAGCAGTTCCTCGTGACCTCCACTAATGTTCCAGCCGCAGCGAGAGCAACTTCCGGATACGTCGTGACAAACGGAGAAGTCATGGGTTCAGTGCAGAACGGTATCAGTTTCTAATTACCAAACCGCCGACGAGTAAGCCGTTAGCTAGCCATGGCCATGATAGTCAAGGATACCTTGCAAAACTCAGGAACATGTGAATATTTACCGAAAGATGCTTTACGCTGCTCACTCCTAAAACGCCGACAATCGCTCTGGCCTCCTGCAAGAACACCTCGACCATCCTGACATTCTCTCCAGCATAAGTCATTCCGTGGAATATCCCATCCCTAAGTGTCTTATCAATGGCTTTATACCACATGCCGTCGTCCACACCCGCATATCGATGCGTAGCGAGAGTCATTAGCGCCGCGACCCCAGCTCGAAAGCTTCTGATAGCGTGGTTGATAGGTGTCAACGGTGGGAGGAAGTGGAGACACGGCGATATTGCCTCTTCGAACACTGATCCAAGGCCGGTGCGAGATAGAAAATCATGACCGACGGAACGGATTACATGGTCAAGAATCTCGCAGGCATGGGCTTTGCTAAGAACGTCGGCCTCATCCAACGTTGTGAGGATCGGTGGGATGATAAGGTGCCAATTTTGCTCCAATGATTCACGCTAATGGGTATAAGTTAGTAAGTTATACGTAGAATTTCCGGGGGATAAACTTTTTGTTCATACCTTGAGGTTTGTTACAGCGTAGGCCAACAAGCATAACGCCTCCGGTCGATCCTTTCTCCACGGCTTCTCGTCCGAGAATGAAAACACGGCTGCCTTGGTCTGCGGTACTCTCATGGCTTTCCTACCTTGTTCAGTGATTGTACGTGGGCCCTTGCCAAATAATGGCTTGATCGTGTTCTTGAGCATAAACTCGATGATAACATCATCAGATGCCAAGGTAGACGCGTATGCATCTATGATGACTTCGCAGGCTCCTGCGGTTTCCTCCGTCGCCCACTCGACGGTTCGACAAGCATGGGTCGCTATGGCTGTGACGAGGTTGTTCTTAAGAGTAAAGTTTGAGTTTACGAGTTCTTCTTTGAGAGTGTCACGAAGGATCGATATAGATATCCTCGCAATTCTCTTGAAAACGACTAGGTTCGGGGTGGGTTGTAATCCTGAGCACCTGTTAGTTCCTATCATGGCGTAAGATAGGTTCTGAACAACCTGCAGCACACCTTTGAAGGGATCCTGGTCTAAGTCAATCTCTTCCACCACCGCCTGGTTCGGCCGTAAAGCCTCACACAGAGAGAGCACGAGTCCCTCGTTCTGGGCCGGCGCTTCTACCTCGTTTGTGACTTCTTCGGCCACCCGTAACGACCTTATATAATCATATACGTAGAGTTTCACCAGTAACTAAAACAGCGGTGGTCAGTATGCCTGGATACGTGTAAATAAACCGGAAACTCGGGGTATTACGGTACCTTTCTACTATTCTGAAGCGTACCATCTGCAGCTTTCTGGCACTCGATGATTTCCCGTGCTATCGACTCAAGTTTTGGGATGTTCCTGTAAATCAAATGTGAGTAAACCGTTTTTAGGCTCGACAAGACCCTTGAGATCTCTCCGGTGTACGTACTCAATATCGATGACACCGGAAACTTGAAGTGCGTCAGGCGGATTATCACCGCCTGCTGCATCTTTCGCAGCAGGTTCAATAATGTCCATGATACAAAGTAGATTCGAGGTCCACGTTTGCACGCGTTCTTCGGCTCTCGGAGCTCTGGCTCTGTAGCTGTCGGAGCTCTGGCTCTGGAGCTGTCGGTTGGTTTTGGTACGTCGGACTAATACACTTTGCAGCTTTGGCATGCAAGCAAAAGTGACACTCTGTTGTATTTTTCGGTGACAACGCAATAGGCGGCACTAGTCTCGGTCCCAGACGCCAGTCGGCCACAAGTGTATTTTCGTGGTCGAGAATTGAGGTGGCCATATGGACGTATTCAGACTCGTGACTAGGCGGATATCTTTGTAGGATTTTCCGGAACACCCTATTCATACGTGCGCACCTCAGCAGAAAGATTCAGCTGGGGTTTTCTGAGCCGCTATATATATCACTATCAACCAACTCGGCCATCCGTAGCCTATAAGTCAATCTCTAGCATGTTTTACGAGGCTGAGCATGTTTATACCCTCGGCGTATCCCCAACGTGAAATCCGCCGTCTTATTCTGATAACCGGGCATATTGCCCAAATTCTCGCCTCTGTTCAATAGGTCTTGATCAGGGCGAGGCCGGCAAACTTTAAAAACTGTTTAAAGCCTTTCCCTCTCCCCCCCCCCCCATTTTTATTCAACTAGGCAATTGCAAGTCATCCGTGGCGTTTTGGTCCGGCAGTGTACACGTGCATGTTGTAACTGCACTCATGATCATAGTTCTCCCGTCACAAGTATTTTGGCTCGACTTCCAACCCACACGGCACCCGGAATGATCTGAACAAGAACCAAGCACATTGAAGTCGTCAAACCTGGCAAAGCGAACCGAATTCATGATTTTTCAATGCTGCCGCCGATATCAACCCACCAAGGAGTGCCAAGCTTCCAATTTCAACTTCGATGAGTGTCCAAACCTTGTTTTGTCTAGGTTCCAATGGAATCGTCCTTCCAAAAATCTTTACATCAAGTGATGCTATATAGTTTCCCGAAGAGGCCACCTCCCGAGCAGCCCGGGAAACCGCTGGATGGGAGGGTGCTCTCAGCGAGGCATTGGTCCAGAGTGATATGCTTGATTCCGACTCCAAAACTGAGGTCTCTATTCTGAAACCTACCAAAAGGAGCATCAGTCCTTTCAAGTTCAACCTAAATATATAGAGCGTATGGCTAGCTATGAAGGTATGGAAATCCAGGGATGGGACGAGGATCGAAGAACTTCTGGCTTTCAGCAAAGGGAAGAAACGGAGAAATAGGAAGGTCTCCAAGAAAGAGATTGGCGGCGACTGCGCTGGCGATAGCGGCGAAGTCGAGAAAGTAATAGAGCACTTGGCGGGGTTAAGCCCGACAAAGGTACTTCAGGCAGTGAAAACTCTGAAATAAACAAGCTTGAACATTCCATGGAACAACCAGAGGTTACTGAGTTCAAGGACAAGTTAGGAGGAAGAATAAGAGCTGCCTTTATGTAGCATATCATATCCTTGGTAATTATAAAGATGGTCCTTGTCTGTGATAATGGAGCTCAACTATGTTTTACTACCCTAAAAACGACTAGGAAAGACTGGATAATTTGTTCTTTTTATCTCCTATGACAGGATACATATATCCATGTAATATAGTGAGTATGCTGGCCGAGTGCCAATACTATTATCTGTTTTTTGGGGGACCGGACGTCGGACTTCAAGGCCAAAATTGTGGAAGTTTTGCGCCAGCCTGTTGTATTTTATGCGTTGATGCCGCACAACCGCGAAAGTCGTCGAAATGCGCTATGCGAACGAACTTCAACCCTCCAATTTTCATACCATTTTCTTTCACCCTCTCCAGAAATTAGCATCAATCCGTCAAGATAACCCGCATCCTCGGCCTTCACCTCCCCGGCATATGCATCCGCACACCTATGATCCGTCCCTACATCTTCAACCGCCGGCTGCGACTGACACTGCTCCAGCGCCCGTCATCCTCTGAGTCACCCCACCACCGGTTCTGCGCCTTTGCTATAAACCGGCACATATCAACCCTCCTACGTCCATACTCCTCTCCGCATTCACGCAGCATTTTGCATTCACGGTGTCATACACGTTTATTATCGCTATCATCATCAGCCCCAGCGGCCCGCAGAGCACGGTTCCCAGAACCCACTACAACAACAAACAAAATGGCAACGACACCATCGTTACCAAAAATCACACTGACAGAAGAAGAGGAAAAGGTCCGCAACCTCCTCGTTGACGTCGCAAAATCTATCGATGCCTCAAATCCGGATTCAGAGGCCAACCCCACTGTTCTACGAATAACAGGCGGATGGGTACGCGATAAACTCCTAAACGGAAAATCACACGACATAGACATCGGGATCAACAACATGACTGGTTTCGATTTCGCATCCCATCTGAACGAGTTTTTAACGAGTAATGTGGAGAGATATAATATACCTACGAAATCGATACATAGGATTGAGAGTAATCCCGAAAAATCGAAGCATTTGGAAACCGCGACGACGAAGATTTTGGGACTGGATATTGATTTTGTGAATTTGAGGAGTGAGACTTATTCCGATGAGAGTCGGATTCCGCAAATGGTAGTGTATAGGCCACTTATTTTAAACAGCCTCTTGGTTGGTGGGTTTTATGGGGTTCGGTGTGGTTAATGTGTGAACGTTGGAATAGCAATTCGGAACGCCCAAGGAGGACGCATTGCGAAGGGACGCTTGCGTTAATGCACTATTTTACAACCTCATGACGCAGGAAGTTGAGGATTTTACAGAACGGGGACTATCGGACCTCGAAGCTCGGGTCTTAAGGACCCCGCTGCCGCCGTTTCAAACCTTCCAAGACGATCCGCTCCGTGTTCTCCGCCTCATACGTTTCGCCAGTCGATTATCCTTCACCATAACCCTGGAGGTTGAAAAAGCGATGCGGCTGTCTAAGATCAAAACCGCTTTGAGGCAGAAGATCAGTCGCGAGCGGGTGGGTGTTGAGATTGAAAAGATGTTGTACGGCGAGCATCCTTTTGAGGCGCTTGATATTATTGAGAGACTGGGATTGGGAAATTCCATCTTCGATGCGGAGGAGTTGAATAAGGACAGCCATAGGAAGGAAATAGTTGATATATACTTCCGACTAGGGATCGAGACGGTTAAATGGCTCCTTGGAGGGTTTAAAGACCTAGAGGGTTACGACAGCGTGAAAGGGTTATTAACATCGAAGAGGGACGAGTACCTGATGTGGATCTTTGCCGCCTCGCTGCCGTGGATCAATATCTTTCTTACTCATAAAAGAGGGAAGATTAACGCCGCAGTAGTAGCTGCAAGGGATGGGTTGAAGATGAGTAATAAGGACTCCGAGAGCTTGGATAGGATATCAAGTGGGTTGAAGAGTATCAGGTGGACCGTCCCGCACTTTGAACCGTTGTCTAGGAGTAATCTGGGGAATTACATCAGAGGAAGAGGGGCCGAATGGCGGCTTCAGGTGTTTGGCAGTCTTGTGCTAGAGCTGGTGGAGGCGAGGGTTAATGGTCGCGGACAAGCTGGAGAGGATTGGAATGTCTTTGGAAGTCCGGCTGATCTGGGTACTATCGACAAATACGAACTGTTTTTGCAGAGGATTGAGCGTGATGGATTGGGTGAGGCGTGGGATTTGAAGTATTTATTGACGGTGAGATGAAGTTTTACTTATGTTTACTGTGGTCACTTTTTGCTAACGGCTTTGTTTGAATTTAGGGGAATGAATTAAAGGCGGCGTTGAACCTGAAGGCGGGGAAGTGGATGAAGGAGGCACTGGAGCAGGTCATGACATGGCAGTTGGATAACCCGACTGCTACGAAGGAGGAAGCTATCGAGAACATAAAGGAGATTGTCCATTTTGACCATTACCCTTCGAAGTAGCTTTACCGTTTAAGTTACCATGACATAATACATTCTACGAGCATGGCACGGCGTCATAGCGTATTCACGTCTCAGTAATAAGATTCTTGAGGAAATGAAGGATTTTGGTATTAAATATCCACTACAAGATGTTTTATCGATTTAAAAAAGAACGATAGGACAAGAAGGAATGGATTTTGGTTTCTTGTTTCCGTCAAAAAAAATAGTAGATTCCCCGACTCATGCTTCCGTTGTTAAGATATAAAAAATTGAAAGGACAGGCATGGCAAAACTCCGTCAATCCACCAAATTGTAATCCAAAAATAATAAAAGTTTAAGCTGCAACATTTTTTATCGACTAAATTATAAAGAGGGAAATATTATTCGGTCGTGGGAGGGTTGGGTATGTTGATTATTTATTTTTGTTGGGTGAAGACAATCGATGAAGTGGGAGGAGGGAGATAGTGGCGGCTGGTTGGTAATTTACTTGGAGTGCTATAAAGAGTGTTAGTTATGTGAACTATTGAGGATATTGTTCGAGAGAGATATACCTTTGGGCAGCCGGCGCACTTGCAGTCAGTGCAGGAGCAGTCGTCACCGCATCGGTCAACCATGGTGATTTGAGCGACTAGGGTAGATATGTTAGTAAATGATGAAGAGATGTGGAGATTATGAAGGTCGGCGTACTCATTTTGATAGATTGTGTATTTTAAGCTTTCTAAAAAGACTTAATAGAAGAATCGTATTGTAGATATTGAAGATCTAGTTTATTGTGCTTTTCGGATAGTGATTTGAAAGAGAAAAAAGGGTCTATGAGCTGGGGAGCAGGAGGGGTATTTATAAACTTCGAGCTACCTGTTCTCCAACGTCACTGCTAATTAAAAAGGAAAGCTGCTGGTAATGCTCAAGTAACCGTCATAGCTAGGTCGCCCTGATCCTCATTTGCCATCCAACCAACAGGAAGCAGCTAGAAGGGGTGGGAAGGGGGCCAACAGGAAGTCCAGGTGCACTTCCCATCTGCAAGCTGCAAACTGCAGTACACCCCACCTTTGGTGCTTGCTGCATGTCTTAACAGGGCAAGCGAGCGAAAGGGAACCCCTCCATTTTGCTTTGTTCGATGGGCTATCGGGGTATGATTTACACGGTCTGTTGGATCTTGGATATTTCTTATTGGATGGGTTGACTTGGAGGAAAAGTTTGACGACCTAGCTTAACTGGCAAGTCCGAGTGGCCGCGGAAGAGGCCTTGTGCATCCAGAACGTTGTCGGGAGGCCGGATGATATGCTATCTACGCATCATCTTCTTTTCGTGCCGAAGCTGCAGTGCAACTGTTTCTTCTGGAAAGCGTTGCTTTTTTTTTATTTTTTTATTTTATTTTCGTAGTACCTTCATAATCCCTTTTTGAGAAATTCTTCCGGCTTCCTTGATTACCGTTCGATTATTTCACTGGAATGCTGGAGGCTTTGCTGGGATCGATAGGACTAGGCCGTAGACGTCCAGTCGACGTCAAACGAATCCTGGGCGTCGGCGCTAAACTACGCACAAATGGCTCTTTTCGCTGCATTTCCTTTCACGACAGGAAAGATGGTTTTTCTTCATACATGAAGTACGTACCCCAGAGCTCTCTCATGCATCCAACTAGAAAAAGTATCTTGGGATTCAAAAAAAAAAAAAAAAAAAAAAAAAAAAAAAGCAGATACCTTGGGAGCTTGCGAAAAACCCCAATATCATAGCACGTCGTTGTAAGATATAGCGGTTACGAAAAGCCCGACAAAGACGGCGGAAGAGCCTGAAATGTGGAGGGTTCAGATTAACAAATCGATGACCGATAAGCATGACTGATGGATTCGCTTTTTCCCCGGGGTATATTGCTTCCACGCTGCTTCTACTACCATTGTATTTGTTTTATTCTTGACCGTTTCTTTCTACCTCTATCTCTCCACATTATAACATGCCCATCGATATAGCCTTTCGCACTCCCTGGCCTTTCTCCCTCGAGCTCTCCAGGACCAGGTCGGGGCGGGCCAGGTGGCGCCTGCCCGATGCAATTACCATATTAAAAACCCCACATTTGCATTTTGATTGTTGTTTTTCTTCGGAAGGGAGGGGTGGAAGAGGGAGGAAAAGATGATCCGTCATGCGAGTTCCTGTTCGAAAGTTCCTTTCCCCCCATGCGAGAGCCATGCTTCCCATAAACCCGGCGTTATAATACCGCGCTATTGGCTGGTTCTTTTATCTTATCGTAACCTTGTGGTGTTCGGGTGATGCATTTTGGAGTTTTTTGAAGGGTTAACTTGTGGCCTAGCGGAGCCTTGCAATTGCAGCTGGTGTAGCTACGGCCAAGCTTACGCCGACCCGTTTTTTCTTTACTTTTTAATACGCACAAATATCGTAGACATGACACTTGTGACCTTTTTCGTTCGGATTCTACATCCTTGAATAGTTCGATTGAAAAGGAAAATTTTCGGCCAGTTCAGGGTTTGCGGTATCGAGGCATCTAGTATATTTCTAAATCCAGCGTTTATAATTAGGGATCTGAGACAGCACAAAGGGCGCAAAGGAAGGGTTCTCGATCGGGTAGATTTGGACGGGCTGATGACGCAGGTTGGTCACGACGCTTAGGGACCCTGTGAGACAGCACAAAAGCCGCATTTTTCTGGGGTGGCCAATGCTGGCTGTTGGCGTCACAGACGGCGAAAAGGGCTCTCGACTTGCTGACGGAATACTTATCCTGAAGGGAATGATAATTTGCTTATGAAATCATACTATATATGGGGAAAGTTTGGGGGAACAGTGGGTTCCTTTTAGTAGTGGCGTATTGTTTTTAGCTAATGGGTTAGGTTATGATAATTTGACAATACTTTTTCCTAGGGAGAGTTCGAGGAGTTTCCCGTCGCTGCGCCGGTTTCGCTGGAGAGCAGCTGTGGATATAGGTCGGATGAGGCTTGGCGATTTCTTCGCGGATTCGGCGAGATTCATTGGAGGACTTGTGAGCGTGTGCACGTGAGGATATGTTGGAGCTAGCCGATGCATCTGCAGCTGTATTCAAACGACCTTTCTAGGGAAATTCGAATCGGTGCATGTTGGTTAATTAAGAGTGTCGTGAGAGTCGAGTTGGCTATGGATATCTCGAATCCAACGACTCGAGGGTACCACGAGATTTCATGTCCAACTTATGGACAACAGCTTGACCAAGCAATTATCGTAGGGGAAATCGAGTTATTCCTTGGCTGGAAAAATCCGCCCAAGGACTGTGATGATATGATATCGATTAAGGGAGCTTAAAGGTGCCGGTGGCATAAAATGGCTGAAGGCTCAAAAGCGTTCCCAAAAACCCATTCAAAACCCACTCATATGTAATCCTTATTATATGGAGATTCTATATTCAATCCCATTTTAATGGCATTTTGAAGAGTAAGATACGGCCGTCTCGTCACCAGACGGATGAACCCGGTAGTACGACGAGAAGTCCGTATCGATGCCGATCAATATCGCCTTTCTTCCCAGCATAGGATATATCAACATGCAACATCACATGCGGGAGACTGAGTATCCAATATCGAGGGCGACCCCCAAAACCATATCAACGGAGTCTACGGTCAACAATAAACCTGGAAATCAACGAAAAATAGGCATAAGTGCGTGTGTTAAGAACTCTTCTGCACCGTCGACACCTCGATGAATTCCAAACACCTACATCACCATTCCCAACCCTTCTAACGTGTATATCGACGAGTAGTACCTTCCAAACATCACCACTCCCAACAGGCCTCCTAACGTATCGCGATATCGACGAGTTACTCGATTATCTTTCCTCTGAGGATTTTCTAACGTCCGATGTCTAGTGGAATTTTTAGTTGTTAAATTCTCGCAATCTCAACGATCTCAACCTCGATTGATCAATATCGTTCGCATCTCCTCCCGCTGTCACGAAGCTTGGTCGTCAGTAGACGCTTCGATCGGACGAAGAGCAGGATATCATCTTTGCCTTCGCATTGCACCCAGGCCCAGCTTCCTTCCAAAACTAGAAACCTATTCCCGTTTTTTTAAACGCTTGAATTCCCCGGGTCGCGAGGAAGGTTGAATACTCAGTTACCAATGTCATCACGGGGTATAACCAGACTAAACCGTTCGAATTATACAAACTACGTAATATATTCTCCCCCTTCATTCCCACTACAATACATCTTACAACCGTTAACTTCTTTGATTATGGTGTATAATAGAACTCACTAACCACCCGCCTCACACTCCTCGAATACGACGCCCTGATGACCGGGTTAGCGATGTCTCACAGACAGATGAGGGAGATCGGTGAGCGCGTGGATAGGAGTTTTGCGGCTGCAGTTGAGGCTCGGATTCGTGATCAGGAGAGGGATTTGAAGAGGGCGTGGAGGGAGTTGAGGAGGGTTAGGAGGAGGATGAAGGAGGTTTTGGCGAGGATTGATGGGATGGAGAGGAGGAGGAGGGAGTTGGAGGGGAGTGTGGTTAGGGTATGTGATTCTTCTTCTCGTTTTTTTTTTTTTTTGTAGGTTGAGCTCAGGTTAACGTTGATGAGTTGATAATATATTGGTAGATTCGGGAGGGGAGGTATATTGGCTCGTAAATTGGTCTGTGAGGTGTGGGGGTGTTAATCCGTGGAGGATTGGGCGGGGTATACTATGGTTTTCTTTGGTGGGCTGGGAGTATTGGTCTTGTGGATTTCGTATGGGATTGGATGGAGTTTTGGCCCTGGTCGGCTGCGGTGTGAATGCACAGATGTTACACAGCATATAGCACGTCATGGCCGTTCGGATCCCTGCCTTCCTGCCGGCGACATACCGCGTAGACGCCGCATTCTAGTTTCTAATTAGCTTGAGCAATTGAGCTGTGGGGTCATGATTGATGATTAATATAGATAATGCGCGGTGGCTAATGAACAGTGGCTGGTTGATAGTAGCTAATCGAATGCTGGTGCTTTTGGAAAGTTCTATATGGTAAAATGTGCAAGTTCGTTCAAATCCGTATACCGTCGTTATTCATTCACAGTTCTGAGATGCCTTCAAAGTAGGCTTTCACGTCGTGGTATCCTTCGACATTTTCCACTCTGACACCCTCTCCTTCTTGTCCTAATTCCAGTGCTTTCACGACTCCGTTCTCCACCTTCCAGTTGCCCAGGAAATCTCTAAGTTTATCTTCTACCCCCTCCTGACGCTCGTATAGGAAGCAGACAGCATCGTAACCACCGGCGCCTGGAACTACCCCCCCGATCACGCCTTCGACTTCCTTTGCAGCGGCATCGAGTAGGTTTGTTTGAGACTCCGGTTCGATTTCCACGCCGGCTTTGGTGCCTAACTCTCGTACCATTTCTCTGATAGAGGCGGTACGCTGCTTTACCGTGTCGGTGGAGTACTCCCCGCCTTCGTTAATATCTTTAATAGCGGTGATTAGATCTCCGTTCCTGGAGTCTAGTTGTTTCCAAACGGTCTCGGCTTCTTCACCGCCTGTTTTCCGCCAGCTCAAGACGGTTTTGACCATCCCCGGTGTCGAGGAGCCGCATTGGACGTCACCCATTATTAAACCTATCTGCGGGGGTAATGTGATCGGTGTGCATTCCATCTCCGTCCATTGTTTGTTTACTGTTTCTCTGAGGATGTTTGAGAAGGTTGGGTCTGAGGGGTCTGGGATGGCGGTTAGGATTTCGGGTTGGAAACGGCGGTAGATGCAGGAGCCGTAGGTTGCGGCTGCTACGTCGAAGCCGCTGCCGACTTTGCCTTGGGCGGCGCAGTGGGAGGCTTGGGCTAGGTTGTGGAAGATGTGGGGGGGTAAGGGGGATGGAGAGGGAGGGAGGAAGTGGTGGAGGATGCAGGAGGTCAGGGAGGTTACGAGGGCGGCGGAGGAGCCGAGGCCTGTTTTGTAGGCGGATTTGATGGGGAAGGGGAGGTAGTTGAAGCGCGGGATCGGAGGGGGCGGTTGGGAGTAGTAGGGGTTGTCGGCGAGGACGGTGAGGGTTGTGGGGGGCGGGGAGGGGAGGGAGAGGTAGGAGAGGGTGTATTTGAGGGTGGTGAGGACGAAGGGGTTCGGGTCTCTGTTGTTTATGCTTGATTAGAATGTATATTGTAGTAAATAAATGGATGGGTACGGTACCTGTCGTTGGTCTGGACGACGGTGACGCCCTGACCGCTGGCTGAGGCGGAGACCTGGTACTCCCAGACGGCGTCCTGGAACTGAGGCGACCGGACAGTGATCTTGCCGGGCGTGGAACCCTCAGAGGGGGTGGCGACGCAGTGGATGCGGGCGCTGAGGGCGAAGACCAGGCCGCGACAGGCTGGGTCGAGGACCGTGTATCCGCCGGCGAGCAGGACCTTGCCTGGCGCGGAGACGGCGGTGGGACGCGATGACGACATCGATTGGATACCCCGGATTGATCGAATAAATCTGCCTCGTCTTTATTGTGTATTTCTCCGTGCCAATCGGGTGGAGTTCGTTGAATTCGATGCAAGCTAGCTCTTGAATCGATAGCTAGAGAGTGGGGAGGGAAGCGTAACTCCGGACGGTCAGAGGTCGGCTACGAGCCAGCCGACTGCCGACCGCCAGATTAGGGCGTCAGACGGTCAGCTGCACCTTCGGCTTCCCGAGGACTCCGGCATCCTTCATTTAAGGGTGGGACAGAAAGGGCTAAAATCTCCCAGCCGGTTCCGTTCGCACCCGATAAATGGCTTAAACGGCGCCAGCTTTGGCAGCTCACGAAAACGCTCAGCGAAGGGTTCCTATTAATACCAGGGATCCGGTCCTCGATCTGAGGTCGCTGGAGCCGCTCTGAGGCTAGGGCCCGTCGCAGATTGGAAAATTCTGCGGTGGTCTCGTGTTCCTTCTCGCTCGCTCTGTCCAGGTCGGTGTCAGTGGAGATGAGATGGACGGGGCGGCCGTTTTGGCGGGATGCAGGACATCATTACGAATCAGCGCATTCGATGTCGGAGAGCCTTCCGCAGAATATTCGTGAGCATCGTCGGTGAAGCAGTTATCACAACCAGCGTCGCATTTCAGAATCCGCACCCATTGTCTAACAGCCTCTGCCATCTCCGCTCCGTTCTGATTCCGTAGACACCAAACACAGGTACCGTCGAGCCTGTCCCCGTGCCGCCATCCTCGGCCAAAGTGCTCCTGTCCAGTTCCGCCAACCCGGATGGCCCAACTCTGTCGCACCGAAAAAAAAAAACAAAAAAAAAACATCCCACCTTCTTGAACTCCCACCTGCAGCCATTGTTAACTCAAACCTCCTCCACCTCTCTTAATATATCCTGACATTCACACCACTGCTTTTTTTTTCTCTTCCGTCCACCGTCCATCCTATCCTTCTGCCTACCCTCGGCCATCACCATCAGAGCCCTACCTGACCCTACCAGTCTATCGTATCTCCTCGGACCCCAGCGGAGTCCGGCCTAAAACGAACCTACCTTTCGATCCTCTGCTCCGTCTCGCCGAACCTCACCTCACCTCATCTCACGCGATAACCCGCCACCTACCCGCCTCGAGTCGTCTGGCATTGTCCTCGGTTCAGATGACGCGGCAATCTCCATTATAATCGGGTATACCAATCATCCTGAGGAATATAGTAAGCTCTCGCCTTTACCCGATGCCCTTGTTCGCTGTCTTTCCTCTCTTTCTCCGACGGTCTAGACCCTTTACTTTATTTTTTCATTAGTAATTTTTTTTTTTTTTATTCTTTTCATTACCATCTTTTATATTCCGTATACTGTTTAAATCTATTTTGTGGGGATTTCCTTTTTACGGCTTCCGTTCTTATTCTCTGCTGCCTGCTGTGTGGTCTTCGCTGCTGCCCTCGTCATCCCACTTGCTGACTTCCAAGCCATGTAGCACCGGTTATCCCACCACTCGATATATCCCTCCCCGCTCAGGTGGGCTCGTAACCACTTATGGTTTTCAAGCCTTTCACCATCGCTGCAGCTCGTCAGAGCTTTGCACGAAACTTCGTCAATGGATACGCCCAGTCCGCCGTTGCCGCTGCCCAGTCCTCATACGCTTCCACCACATCCTTCCCCCTCACCAGACTAGGACAGAATACCCCGGCTAAGATCCAGGCCGTCTTCAACGGTCCCAATCATGGCAACCGGTCCAAGCTCTCGAGAGGGAATGATCACCTGGGGCATCACTCCATCTTTAACAAGGATGGCGATCGCTCCTTGAAGTATCCGGAGCAGCTCAAGCCCACTCATGCTTCCATATCGCTGCAGCTGCAGCAGGAGTTGGAGAAGAAGGATGTAGGGCCCCCGTCTCCGGAACTGAAGCCTCGTGCTTCGTCCATGTCGAACGTCCGCGACTTCCAGGGTCTGGAGGAACCTGACAAGCTCTCCCTTGATGGTGTGGAAGTCGCAGTTGAGGATGAGGTTGTTGCCGCTGCCCCGGCGAAAGCTGCGGTTGCGGAGAACAAACTGGACAAGGTCCCGGAAGTAACTGAAGTGAAAGCTGAGGTTGCTGCCGCGGACCCTGCCCCGGCTGTACCGAACCCCGCCATCAACGATGTTAGCAATGCTTCAGCTCCCACCGAAGTCGCGGAGACCGCATCCGAGACTAGTGACCTTACTATGGTCAATAGCTCGAGTACGGCCTCTACGTATGTTGTTAGGGATTACATCCAGCTCTTCGATAACATGAAGCTTGCCGAGCAATACGACCAGATCCCATTGGCCTTCAGGGAGATGGTCGACAATGGCGTTGCTCCAACTACTGATGCGTACAATTACCTGCTTCACGCTTTCACTCAGATCCCTTTGATGGGCCATGAGCGTATTGGGCGTGTTATGAACATATATGCTGAGATGATGGAACGCAAGATGATTCCTTCTCATTACACTTACAGCATCGTCATCGGTACTCTCGCCGACCAGGCAACCCATGTTCAAGAGCATGCTAAGGAAGCCGATACCAAGGTTAAGCGTTTTGGTTTCTCCCTCTCCAGTCCTGCTCAGGTCTACAGCAACATGTCTGATAAGCATTTCGCATTGGCTACCGACATCTACGGCACCGCTATGACGCTTAAGCATCGTCTCACCCCGGAGTCTCTGAACATGCTCCTCCAGGCTTCGGCGCAGAAGGACCGCAGCGATATGTTTGCCCCGATTCTCGCGAAGATGGAAGAGCTGAGCTTGCAACCGACAATTCCTTCCTACCGTGAGATGATCCGAAGCTTTGGCCGAGCCAAGGACCTCTACTCTGCCATCGACACATACAACGTTGCAACTGATGCCAAATCCTCCTTTGGAGGATTGACCAACGCCTCAAAGCAAAAGATGGTTGACTCGCTGGTTTACGCCTACTTCTCCTCCGGGGAGGTCAGTGAGGGTTTGGTTTACGTGCAACGTCTTCTCGAACATGGAACCGAGACCACCGCTCTTTGCGTCTCCGTCGTCAAGTCTTACCTCTCTATCAGGAACTACGATGCTGCCGTTGAATGGACTACCGGACTCAACGCCTCCGAGCCCAAGGAGGCTGCCGTCTTGAACCAGGTCTGCACCGAAGCTGCTGATGCCGGAAATGTCGAAGCTGCCAAGGTCGTCTATGAAAAATTGTCCAAGTCCCAGAGTGCTCTCAGTACCACCACCTACTCTAGCCTCGTCGCCATGAGCCTACGAAATAAGGATCTTGATGGTGCTGAAAAGTTCTTCAGGGAAGCTGAGTCGCTGCCCAACTTTTTGGTCAGCGAAACCGGATTACACTTGGCTACTATGTTTGCTATCGTCGGTGCTGAGGCTAAAAAATTGGACTATGGTATGGATGTTTACCGACGAATCGTCGAGAGATTCCACTCTGCAAACCAGCCCTTGAAAGCCCAGGCCATGACCTCCGTCCACGTGATCTTCGACAACCTGAACTCTTTGGATCTTATCACCCAGCGACAGAGCTTGAACATCTTGCACCTGATCAACCACCTTGGTATGCCAATTCCGGACGTCGGAGTCGCTCGCAGGCTCCTCAAATCTTTCGAAGGTGTTCCCATGGACAGTCTCTCCCCGGCCGATTTCCACCTCTTGGTTCTCCCGCAAGCCGTCGTCTCGCTTCACCCCGAGGCTAGCAAGAAGGATGCCCAGAAAATCTACTCTATGGCTCAGCTCGCTCACCAGTTCCAGTTGCCATTGTGGAATTTCCCAGCCCATGTTGTCGAATCTGTCCAGGAATATGCCATGCCGCCCGCTACCCCCCAGGATATGCCATACCCAACTCCGGTCAGCGCCGGAGCCGAGCACGGTGCCTTCCCATTTTCTGCCCAATCCAACGAGCACGCTCCTTCCCCGGCCGGCCAGCACGATCCTTTCGATGAAATTGACCCCCACCAGGCTACCCTCGACCTTGAAGGTTCCAATGCATTCATGGCTCGATTGGAAGGCCGAACGAGCCCTCCTCTCCGTGCCACGGAAATCGTGAACAGGTTCAACCTCCTCAAGGGTCACCGTCACTACCAGCCACAGGTCATCGCTCGCGCTATCGGAAGCATCGCCCGCCAGGAAGGATACGGCGAGAAGCGTCTCGGAGCTTGCGTCAACATCTTCAACCAGGCCCTCAAGGACATGCCCCTTCTCAAGGAATACCGCAAGGCCCGATACGGATGGTATTTGATGTATGATGCTATGATTGCCGCCTGTCTACATCTCGAACGTCTGGACCTCGCCCGCACGTACCACCACGAAATGCTTGAGTTTGGGGCTTCGCCTTCCGCCAACACGTACGGTCTTTACATTGTCCAGCTCAAGGGATCTCACGGCAACTTCGATGAAGCATCTGAGGCTATCAAGATCTTTGAGCAAGCTAAGGCTGAAGGCATCGCACCGACTTCTTTCCTCTACAATGCGTTGATCGGCAAGCTTTCGAAGGCTCGCCGTATCGATGATTGTCTTTCGTACTTCTCGGAAATGCGTGCGAACAACATCAAGCCAACCAGTGTTACCTACGGTACCATTGTCAATGCCCTGTGCCGTGTTAGCGACGAACGTTTTGCCGAAGAGCTCTTCGCTGAGATGGAGGCCATGCCAAACTACAAGCCACGACCGGCGCCATACAACAGCATGATCCAGTTCTTCGTCCATACCAAACACAACCGCACAAAGGCTCTTTACTACTACGAGCGAATGAGGAGCTTGAACATCGCACCGACGCCGTTCACGTACAAGCTACTCATCGAAGCTCACGTTACCTGCGACCCACCAGACCTCAAGTCCGGTGAGGACATCATCCGCCAGATGCGTTCCGAACGCGTTACCGTTGAAGCTCAACACCATGCCGCTATTATTCACGCTAAGGGCTGTGTCCTCGGAGACGTTGCCGGAGCTCGAGAGAGCTTTGACAAGGCACTCCGTGACCCTTCCGTCAAAGCCGATACCACAGTATTCCAGGCCTTCATCGAGTCGCTCGTTGCTAACCACCGCGTCCGTGAAACCCCCGAGATTGTTGCTTTGATGCAGGCCAAGCGCATCCAGATGACTCCTTACATCGCCAACCCATTGATCCACGGATGGGCATTGGAAGGCGAGATCGAGAAATCTAAGATGCTGTACGATTCGCTTTACCCGAACCCCGCTCAAGGGCACTCCGCCAACAAGAGGGAGCCCAGCACATACGAGGCTATGACACGAGCATTCTTGGCAGTCAACGATCACGACTCGGCAATGGGAGTTGTCAACGAGATGGCTTCGAGGAGTTATCCTCCTCCGGTCATGACAAGAGTGCTCGATCTCATCCGCGGCGGTCATGAGGCTTAGGTGAGGTGAAGTGGAGGTTTTTCTATTTTCATAACACGGGTGTTTCCTTTTCCCTTTTCTTATTTTCCAATGTGAATGTTGACAAGCCTGAGCCAAACCTGCACATACTTTTTTTCTAATTCCTCCGTTTAGATGATGGATCGTCTTTTTTTTCTATTTTCCTTTTATTTCAAGCCTTTTACTGTTTATTTCCTTCTGTCAGGCCTTTCCTATCACAAAAAGCTTTATCTGCATTCCGGTTTTTCTTTTCCCCAATGAGCATGCATAGGTTTGGCTAGGTTTTTCTGTTTACTTTTCCTACTGTACCGTGTTATGACTGTTTATGACCTCCAGGTAACGGATTAACGGCGTTCTGTGTGGCACTGGTTTCTGGCCAATTTCTCATCTCCTTTGTATGGAGTTTTTCGTATTAGGTTTTTTTTTCCAAAATGCTAAAAAGACAACGGCGTTATTATTTTATTATATACTTCGGTGTGTGTTCCAGTTCCATTTATGGGGTGCGTGTGCTGTTCTTCCCGCTTTTTTTCCCCCAAGCAGTACCTACTACTATGTCCTCGTATGATGAGGACGGGGTCTTGAGGGGTGTGCTCGAGGCTGTAAACGGGTTTGCAATTTGAGGTCGTGAGGGTCCATTGATTGAGGGCCGCGGCTGTTGCTTCCTTTCTTACTTCCTTCCCTTTGGTTTTTATACCCTTGGTTTTCTTTTATTTTTTTTAACGTTATATCTCTCGCGGCTACCATACTTATGACGAAGGGGACCGGAATGTGTGGAGGAATTATTTCCTGGCTTTTTTAAAGTCAGGTTGGACAAGTTATTTGCTTGGGGGACCTTTTTAGGTCTGAAGAAATGAGGGGGATAAAGGAAAGAGGGGGGGGATCCAAAGCCAGGGGAGGTTTTGTATATACTGTTGAAGTGGCTTTTGGATTGGGGAATATTGGGGGGGTGGATGGAAGGGAACCTTCTCCTTGTAATATAGGAAATCTCTGCTCTTAGATAAATATCTTTTTTTTCTTTTCTTTGTTTATTTTTTTTCTTTTGTTAATATATATGGTACCTACCTATAACCTTAGGGAATGGAAGTATGGGGTGTTTACTTTATGAGGTTGTTTTGAATATCGTAGACCTTGATGATGGTAGATGTGAATCTCGACCGGCGACGATGAAGGGGTAGAATGGGTTTATCATCGCCACCACTGCGTGGCCGATGGATTATGGAAGTTTGTAAAATTGGGGTTATTCGAGTCTCACAGATCTAATGTATCTTGTCACGGTGTTGGAAATGAGTTATCATGTCTTATTCCTTCGAAATTTGAGGTGGAAGTTGGCTGGTTTTGCATAGGAAACGTTGATAACGGACGAAAACGTTGATAACGGAGGTGACCTTGACGTTATTTTGAGGTTGAAATGTATCACGTGATAGGGGAAATATCCAACACGCAACACTGGTTGTGATTTCTGGTGTTTTATAAGAGGTAGGTGGGGTTGGGTACTTGTATTCCTGGTATTGGTTTGGTATTAGTACTAATTACTTGAGATGGCGGACAGCTCGATCTACCCGACCGCTTACGGTTTTTAGCAATGGTTACTTACTTACTTAAAGAATATGCTTTTCAGCCAAGTCACTTGGGATCCCTTTGGGGCCTGTGTGGAGCTTTTTCTTTGAAGAGTATGTAAATATATTGGGTTAGGGGTATAAGATGCAAGATTATTTAGAATAATAAAGTCCTAGGAAGTTTATTGATTCTGTTGATTCCTAAGGAATGGAAGGTTATAGAGTAACGCATTTAAGAAATCCTCCCCCGGGGGAAGAAAACGGCTCTAAGGTTTGCTATGCTCCCTCCTTTCAGTTGGCCAATTGGGCGTATCGTATCAATGTAGCGATATATTAAAACGCGTGGTGGATCAAGCGCAAGCTAGCTACTGTGCTAGGAAGAGTGCACGTGGTGATACTGAATCTAGGATTGTGGAATATACGCGATATAAGGGCTTTGGGTGTGGCGTACCATATTGTTTAAAGAGTCAGGTATTGCACAAAACAAGCGAAAACAGTTCACGACGGGATAAAAAAAGTAGTATGAAACAAAGCAAAGGTACTTTGAGGAAAGTAGTGCTTGCCCTAGTCTAGAATCAAGACGGGTGCTGGCCCACCGAGCTTGCCCTATTGTCCTGAAGCCGCGATCGAGACCCTATATCAAAATACCACACGCCTTGGCCAAAACCCTAAAACTTCAGTCCCATCGCTGGAGTAGGGAGGAACGGTAGGAGACAAAGTTTTTAATGAAATTAAAAACGACCGCGGGGTCTAACCCTGATTATCAAAGACCGCTGGGGACCCTTCTCTCCCACGCTTTGGGATCACATTGCTGGTGGTTGTTTCAATTCCGCAAGCTTCTCTCTGAGGCGTGTACGCTCTGATGCGATACGGTCAATAGCAAACTTAGGTTGCTCCTGTTTGCGTAGAGGTTCGGATCCCTCGAATATTGCCGCCACCTTTAACACAAACTCAACGAACTCCTAATTGTTCTCATCAAGCTTTCCTAAGCGACGAAGGATTGCTACGGCTAGGAAAGCGTAGATGTCGATTGACCGCTGGTGAATGTATTCTAGTCCATTAATACCTGATTTTGCGTGTCTTTAGTTTAAGCTCTCGGCGCCTATCAAGACCCTTATGAAAAAATTAGGAACTCACATTCGACGACATCCGCCCGGTTGAGCCAATCGGGTGGGGCCCACAACGGGGTGTCTGAGTAAGATATAACGTCAGAAGCAACAAAACCCTCCACTGCGATAGCCCCAATTTTGGCAACAAGGCCGTCTTCAAAGGAGGGGCCGGCAAGGAGAATACCAAACCCAGTGGACGCAATGATCAAACCATTAATCTTGTTCCCGATCTGGTTGCCGAAATCGCAGTTGAACTCTCCCTGCGCCCTACCTCGAGCTTTCCGCGATGCCTTGATCGAATCAGTCAACCTTGCACCGATATCTTGGACGGAGGCGCCGAATTGACTGGTATCCGGACCCCCGGAGGGAACAGATGTTACTGGAATTATTAAGTCAGTGATTTTCTCATGGAAGGGATCAATTGGATTCCATACGATGCAACTCCTGAAGTTCTTCGCATGCCTTATCCATTGCCTCCCTGACTTCTTCGTCAGCTTTGCGCGACTTCGCTGGGATTTCCTGCTGGAGGAGATATCCAAACCCGATCCAGACGGCACACTAGTGTCCGGTCCGAAATTTATTAGCAAGCAGACCTAGAAACCCAAATATCCAAAGCACGGATCAAGTGAAATATACCGCGGCGCGGAGTGCTGGCGCAAACTGCGCGGCATATTTGAGCACTTGCAATAAAATGGCTGTCTTCGTCGGAGGAGCCACTCCGCTCTCAGGTTGTGCGACTCGGAGCGGAATCAAACGGATCAATCTGTGGAAGAGGAGGTGGAAGTCGCTTTGCAGAACGCCAAACTGGTGTCTAGATGTATATAGTCCCCAAAATAAGTCACAGCAGGGACACAGGGATATATCGATACAGACCGTCTCAACTTACCGGCCTATGAGCCATTTCCGCTGATCTGCTCTCAAAAAGCTTTGACTTCTAGCGTCTATATCTTCAAAGAAGAGATCTTCGGCTGAATTTTTGAGCGTGGCGAGAATGAAATGGCGATTGAAGTGTTTCTGAAGTTGTGATATATCAGGGGTGTATGGCATATACCGCATATTCTGGATATTTCTGACCCCTTTTGACAGCTCTGCGAGGGATATAGGGCTCTGAGGGTTGCATAATTGCTCGGCTAATGCGGTGAGTTCGCCTACGCAAATAGCCGTGGCCTCAAAGTCATAGGGGGTCCGCAAAGTGCGATGGGTGAATGTTATCTATCCATATGCGGTGATAAACAATCAATGGTGTTAGTACTATAGTAACGCTGACTGATATATTAGTGCACAGGGTAACAGAAAGTAAAGAAATCCATGACTGTGGGTTCGCTTGCGGCCATCGTTGTATGAGTTCGAGTGCCATGCAATGGGAGAACGTAGCTAGCAGCCCCAAGAACAGTGGAGCCCAGACCATCTGGCCTGTAAACCCCCAACTCAAGTAAGTACGTGAGCCCATATCTACCTTGTTAGGGGTATCCTATATCACTATACGCGGTCGAAAACCGTAGCCGTGTCGAAGCCGCTTTTGTGACAGAATTGCAGAATGTCACGTCAAGGTAGGTACAGGTGGCAAAGAGATATTGACGTTGTCTTACCTTATGCTTGCTCCGGCACTCTTCGACCTCAAAAGATGCCCTCCAGCCCGACCTTTTTGCGAATAGTCTCTCCAAGCAAGAACGCATGTCGTAAAAGTCCTCGTACTCGGTGTGGCCTGTCTCAGCCACGTACAATGTAGCACTTAAGTAAGGGTGCCCGGCTGGCATTTTATAGTGTTTGAATCGAAATCGATGATATATATCAGTAACTAGTATCTATCCGTTCGAGTTTTGGAGCCTCCTGAATTGGGTCGGATAGACCTATAGAATGCAGAGTGATATATCTGTGATCTTCTTTACTATGGAACTACAAATCAAATATTAAGTCCTGGCGGCATAGCTATATATATTTGAGGCTGATAGCCATCCACTTTGAAGCAGCTGTGAAACTGTGATAGGTTTTCGGTCAGTTTAGAATACTTTCTGTTGCCCATCTTGAAAACGAACAATAGTTTTCTAATCATGAAGTGGCCATTGAAAGGAACTTCAAAACAGTTCTCATCTCAAGACCAAGTTAACATCGTTTTTGTTTTGAATACTGGTATAGTAACAAGATGTTTGACTACGACTTTGAAGCGGGTTTGGAATTATATTACCTTGGCATCCTTTTTGCATTGTGACGATTGTAACTCCCTTGAATGTTAACGTTTCAAGTCGGGCAGCAGAAAGTTTGGGAAACTTTTTTTTTTTTTTTTTTTTTTATTTTTCAGCATGCTAGCATGGCAGTTGTTGCACATGATGTTTACAGCGTTTGTTATAATGTCACAGCTTAACTGTTTCAAAATAGCCTCTCACGCAGACGGATTTTTGTTTCAAAACATAATAATGGTTTTGTCCAAAAAAAATTAACCCGGCCACGATCGAGGTTGTGGCATTGAATTAGCGGTTCATCAAGTTCACTGTTCTCACGAACTCTCCCTCAAAGTTAACAAGACAGCGGACGTACAGTGGACAGCGAATCTCACCTGCGACAACGGAAATTTTTCTGCGCGATGGACGATGTCTATAACGATCTCGATATTGGGTTGAATGGCGATGGGTCACCAGGTCTCAGCCATGAGCCTGACAGCCTGATATTTTCCGACCCGGTGCAAAAACTAAGGCTTAGGCTGGGAAGGTGCTGGAGGGGCGCTCGTGAGTGCTTGAATATTTACATCAACATGCGCCAGGAGGATGAAGCCCGGTAATGCCCCTTCAATAAACTTCTCAGTTGTCTGATATCGTCTCCGTGCAATACATGTACTAACCGCCAAGTATGAGCCGTGACAGTCCGTCGGTAGCGGGTGAAACTACATCTAATAGCGGTATAGGTACTCACCGTTCTGCATCTTGGTTCGCGAATTCGATGAGGAAGCTAACGTCTCCCGTTCCTCCAATAGTTGTCACGAATGAACCTTCGATAAACTACGACATCGCCTCCGTGCGGGTTCTTCTTCAACTTGATCTCGAAGTTTCCAAATCCCTGCTCAACGGTGCCAGGGCTGTGTTGGAGCGGGCCTGCGTACGCTGGATAGTTATTACAGCGGCCTTGTAAGTTAATTGACCCCCTTCGCAAACTGAGTGCTATAATTAACAATTAGCCAAACGTAGGTCCTGTGCGAATTTCATAGAGATGAATGCACTGCTCCATGGCTGGGACTCGCAAACGTCGAGGGCTGTTTCAATCATCCATTGTGGCCTCCTAGCTACTTCTTTCTTTTTCATGACTCTCAGCCTTATCGGTAGATCACTCACTCACCGTTGTATTGAGAGTACGAATAAAGTGCAAATTCTTCTTCTGACGGGGTATCTAGGAGAGAGTCATAGGAACGCCCTAGATGGTGCGGCCTGGACAGTGATATTGGGGATATTGTGGGTGGAATCGATAATATCCCGGGGACGGGGGTACCTAGGAAGCTTTTTTTCGGGAACTAAGAAGAAAGAAGATTGAAAGACTAAATTGTGTAGCGAAATATTCATTCCGTTTCCCGCTGTCCTAGCTTCGAAGGTTTGAATTCGGTGTATCAAAATACTCCCCAGTGGCCAGTACTGCAGTCTCAGATGGTCTGTAGGAAATTCGACGCGGTCCCCACGGCGATAAATGCGATGCAAGGGTAGCCATGGGGTTAAATATAACCTGTGATTAATTAAACAGAAGTCATATAAAGCATCATGTCGACATGTCTTATTGTCCTCCTGCCCTAGATACGAATCGACCAAAACAACACGCCGTTGTGGAGATATAGAAGACCGAATATTCTATAGATCTAATTCGTCCGATATATGTATAAGACGGTAAAAAGTTCATACCCGGCGTTGTAATGAACCTGAACGTCAATAGCGGAGGTAACTACCGCTCAAGGAAACCACGATTGCACATTGTGTCCAGCGTAAAATGGCAGTCCTGAATCGTTTAGATCACAAATATACTATATATACCCAGTTCAAAAGTATTAACCGTAGCTGCGGTAATATATACCGAGTGTGGACGGATATCGCCGGTGCGCCAAGTATATATCATGGCTTGATTAGCTATTAGCCCATAGTAGCCGTACTCTATTTAATAGATGCTCGGCTGCGTAACGTATCTCTGTACCTGAGTACGGGACTATACTAGAGCTAGACTGATCGTAATGGTGAATCGAAATTTATGTGGACTGGTCTCGCAAGCCAGCCAATGTGGACCAGAGTTATAACGTTATGTAATCACGATGAATGTGAATGTCCGGATTCTAGAGACCTGTTCCAAGCAATATAATAGATTAGGCTAACGAAATCAATTCGACCCAGGTCTGGCTGACGTCTAGTTGTTTACTTGAGGGGGCATACAGTACATCGAAGATATGGTGTCAACACGATCGTTTGAGCTAACCGAATACAGGAGTTGCCTGTCCTGTCGCCCTTGCCTGGATGTCACAATATCAACGCATTCGCATCCTTGCCAGAATTCCGGTCACATATCTTCAATTTATCTTCGTGGCCAAGTGAATGGTATACTTCCTCCAGCTGATCCCCGGCGCTATAGTCAAGGTAGAGGAATAATAATCTCCCTTCTCTGTTCGAACGCCAACCATAAATCTCTGGTGCGGGTATATACGTATCTCTTTGAGATCCTTTTGTACCATCCAGTCAACTTGGCCCTCAGCTATAGTGAGATATTCGCCCCATCTAACTACCAGCTTGTCCTGGATAAACCGGACAGGGTCCGGCCTTCGCGTTCGAGAATGAACCACTCACTTAGAACCTCCGAGGGAGTGGGGAGCCCCTTGAACTTATCAGCCCGAAAATACGACGTCTCGAGGAAGTCAACGTTTTTCTCGGCGGGAAGCTCTGAGAAAGAAAGAATGACCTCGCCGCCTGGGTCGCTGAACGGTGGGTTTCCATATTGCTGCTGCACTTTTGTTCCATATGTGACTAGCCCGCTTTCCTAGGTAATCCGAAAGGGAAAGCAAACTAGGAGGGTCCCGGATATTTATCGAGGCGGCTGACGGAATCGATAATATGATGCCTAGATAGAGCCATAGGCTCGATAAGATCGTATAATCTTTGGCTTGGAGTAGCGCGCAGCTTGATATATTTCGATTGCATAATTATGTCGTCGGGCGTTTCCAAATTGTCGGAAGTTTTGACGCTGAAGATGATGAATGCAATAATGTCGCCACTAAGCAACTACTTAAGCGCTTCCGTTACGCCCCGAGGCAGTAACTACTGAACGCCATGTACACATGGCTACGTAAGTCTAATTATCTAGATTTAGGATATGGTTAGTACCTGAAGCCCACTTGTTAACGTTCCGTCAAGAAAGCCGGCAATATAATAGCTAAGTACTCTAATATTGTTCTTAGGTATCATGCAATCAGGCGCATCGAATTGATTCTACGACAGATGCTCAAGGTAAATTAAGATCTATCTACAGATTAGTTAACCTCGAACTGAAACTGAACTAACTATTCCTTGAGTATGAAGCCTCAGTGGCCATGGACTACGTATATACATACTCCATCAGTGCATGCAGTGCGAGACTGCCATCAGTGAAGCGGGTATTTGAATACCACAAAATCAACACATTTCTGATCCCGTCAGCTCCCTGGGGGGGGGAATATTTAAACAACTCCGCACCGCCCTCCGTGAATTCTTTCCTCCTCTTCTTCTTCCTCATCCGCGATTCCGCATCACGGACCACCTCTCTTCCCGTTCAGCTCCCAGCTCATCATCTATTCTCCGTCCGTCTATCGTGCTTCTTCATATGTATATTCACTCCTCATCTTCCATCAGGCTTTGCCAGTAAGTACAAGTAGTCCTCTGTTCTCTTTCAGTTCCCTTCCTCCTCCTCCCTCTCTCCTTCACTGGCTCTCAGATTCCATCTCCAAGCTTTCACCTCATCTTCCAACTCCCATCAAGACCTTCGAGCCCTCAATCTATCCTATCCCATCCTCAAATCCAGTTCACCACTTAGAACCTCATCTATCCTTCTTCTCCTGCTTCGGTTTGAATTCTTCTCCTTCGGTTTGATCCTTTCCCTTCAGCTTGGTGTTCTTCTCCTTCCGGTTCTTCTGCCCTCTCCAGCTGTCCGGTCAATGAGATCTCGACTACCTCCTGAGAGCTTCCTGATTCCCATATCTATCTTCTAATATTCCTCAATTCCCGTTTTTCCCAACGCGTAAGTGCACGACGGTAGCTTGCCTCTGGTGTAGCCCTCGTTTCCGCTCTTCTACCCCAAATTCCGTTCTCGAGACCCTCGAGTTTCCTAGAGAGTTCCAATCTTCGTTTCACTGTTGTTCGTCCCCTTGAAAGCAGTGTTTCAGCACCTCCAACTCAGTTTGTTCCTGACTTGTCCTGCTAACCGGTAAGCTATTCCCTCTATAGGATATCATTTTCGTGCTGTCAACCTCCTCGAAGGTTACAACCAATTCTCTCGTCATTTCAAGGCCCCCGAGCCATCGCTGTTGATCCGGTTCCCCCCGCACACTTCGTGTGTTGCAAGTTCCGTTTCTTCAATTCTTCAAAGTCACCAATTCTTCAGGCACCCCCCACTCGGCGAGATACCGAGTCGGTTTCATCCTCTCTAAATCCACCCCGCCTGCGTGGATAAGTTGAGACTCAGTCTCACCCGATCGTGAGGTTTCAAGCTAGGTCGTAGTTCGTCCCCCTTCTCCAGACAGGTAAGTGTTCCGTCTTCTCTCTTAGCTTAATCACTTCCTCGGCTTCCAAGAAGCTTTCTAGGAAGTGAATAAGAAATTGGTTAATACAAAGTGCTAACAACCTGCTATTTTAGTATCTGCCACTGTCTCTGTACGATGGCCCAACCGAAGCGTCAGTACTGGCGCCAACGTCGTCGGCAGGCGGAGAGCTCTGCCGCGGGGGCCCAGCCCCCGTGCGCACCGACGCCCCCAGTGGCGTCGGAGAGCCAGCCACCGGCGACGGGTGGTAACAGAAACGGCCGAGGTGGCCGTAAAAACCGTCGTCAGAGGCGTCGTGGAGCGGACGGCCAGGGCGAGGCGAATGAGGAGTTCAGGGGCGAGGCCCTTCCGGCGGAAGCTGGGGGGTGTCAGGACAACGGGCCTGCGGGCCAGATGCTGCGTTGGGAGCAGCTGGGGGAGAGGAGAAGGCTTGCCTTCTCCCCCCCAAAGGAGGACGAACATTCCCTCCAATTGGGGGTCGGGGAAAGAGAGAACGTTCTCATCCCTGGCGCCCTCGAGGAGCCGGGCAACCGGTTCTTCGGGGACCTCAAGCGTTCGCGGGCGGAAGCCCAAAATTTGAGCAACTTCCAAGGGCTAGAAGTCGCTGTTTACGCAGAGGCTCCAGAGGAGCCAGCCCAGGAGCGAAAGCTCCCACCGGTCGGCCGACCCAAGAAGCAGGTCGACCCAATTTTCGAAGAATTTAAGAAGAAATTCTTCGCGCGGGCCGAGGGGCCGGAGTTTCAATGTGGCGGTCCAGCCAACCAGTACGTCCCATTGAATGAGCTCACCCAAGGTCCGCGCAACCAGGCAGAGGGTTCGCCGCGAAAACTCAACCCGTCCGCCCAACCTTTCATCCCGGGCCAGTTCAGCGCTTTCCCACCACCTGGTCCTTTGTCTCCCGAAAGCTTTGGGAGGCCCAGATACGCCCCGCCCGAAGGGGGGCGTGAAAACAGACCGCTGGGCCACCCAGCATACCGCCAGAGACAGATTGTTGACAAGAGTCTGTACCAAAATTCCCCTTTCGCCCAGAACTTCGTTGCCTCGGCTGCGCCAGTCTACCAGGGAGAATTTAGTCAAGTTCAACAGAATGGCGGAGTTACTGAAGCAAAGAAGCACGATACGGAGAAACCTGGGGAAGAGGGCACCACAGCCGGGGCTACCCAAAGAGGGGTTTTCAAAAGCCCCACTCTCTACATACTTCACCATGCCCACGACACGGGAGCGGAGTACGAGGACGTCCACCAGGCATACTCTCGAAGATACGATGGAGAGGAGAACGACAGCGGGAAGGTGACCACAGCTTTCTTCAAAGACGCCCGATACTTGCTTGCCGGAAGGTACGACATCAGAGATAGAGCCACGGGAGATAACCAAGGATCTGGTTTCGACAAGAATGGAAGACTCAATGAGGGCATGAAAAAGACCCTAAGAAGACTCATGTCTGAGGCGCATGTAAGTGATCCATCCCCATTGCGCTAAAATTAATGCAAGTATCAAAAGAATTAAAATTCTAACCAATTGCGTGCATATCTAGAACCATGACAGCCGCAACAGAAGCAAAGTGTCAATTGGTCTTCAACAGAAACCTTTCTGGAAGGAAATTCAGAGGAGGGACCAGAAAGTGTCACAGGCGGAAAAGTGCACCGATCTAGAGATAGAAATAATGGAATCCGGGTTGGCTTCACTCGAGCTCAGCGGCAGATACAAGAAGACGGACGACAAAATCCGAGGTATCGAGGGTCTCCGCCAACATCTCAAGCAACTCCGGGAGAGACAGGTCAAGTTTCGAAAGGAGACCAAGAAAATCCTGGACGAGATGACCAGAGAGAGGTACACTGTCTTCGTTATGTTGAGCGGCGAAGATACAGGGTCGAGGTTTATCGTCGAACAAAAAGTTGCGAACGCGAAAGTCCCTAAAGGCACCCTCATCACTTTGGAAGGAGAGACCATTCAGGCATCAGCGGTTATTACCGAATCCGAACGAAAACGCCTAGACGAACTTGAGAAAGACACCAAAGCGGCAATGACTGGCCCAGGTGCTCTCGGATTGGGGTTTATCGATAGTGACGACGATGACGGAGGGGTTAAGTTGACTCCGGAAGAAGCCGTCAGCTTTTGGTAGATGGCCCCGTGGTATGATATGACTTCGAAAAGCTATTTTCTGTTTTTGCCAGCATGCAGCACGATATGGATCTTTTTTAGCGGGCGTTATGAGAGCGAGCTTGCTATTAAGATATGGTTTGCTTTTGCCAGAATGATATGGATTGTTTTACGGAGGAGGCGTTATGAGAGCGAGCTTACTATTATCATATGACTTTGTTTTTGCATTTGACGCACAGCCATGGGAAAATTGCTGGATACATCTTCCTCCACGTTATTAGAAGATGTTTCTGGGAATGCCCTATTCTGTTATTATCTGAGCGTCGCGAATTATCAAGAATGGAATGGAATTTTTATTTGCTGGCTGGACTACACTCTCAATTCTGCGAGACAACTCTCGATGATCCTGCGTGATGAGTTCGTAAATGAAACGTTAAGTGCCATCTAGCCCTAGGTACGAGATCAACCTAGCCTACTAGAAGTATACGTGTATACCATGCATTCCGTAATAATATCTATAGATCTAGTATCATAGACCTAGTCTTATAGACCCCGGCAATATTGCAAAATTGTGTGTGTTTTTCAGTTTGGCCCAGTTTTTTAAAGGCCGATACGAATCAATTTGGGTCGTGGAAGCTCTCGTATGAAAGACGACGCGATAGTTGATTCTTTTACAAAATACGCTCTTATTTTGGTCCTCGTGTGAGAATATTTTGCTAGGTGGTTTATATATACTTCTCTAGCTGAAATCCAACGGGTCCTCAGAGGAAGAAGAACCGCAGTTACCAAAGTCGACGAGTTTATAAGGCGAAATATGTTGATCACCGGGAGAAGAAAGGGGGCATGCTGGTGAAAACTGGGGTATCGAGAGCACTGGGGCCCGGGGAGAGACCAGGCTAGAAGGGAGAAGGGGGAAGGGAGATCGCGATCGTGGCTACTACTTATTGAATGATATCTCGCAAGGAGCTTATGTTGCCGCAGCATAAGGTTCCGACCTCCATATCAGCATATTCGGGTATCAAAAAGGCTATATTTGTGTTCGATAATTGTATTATTCCGCTCTGTCGCGATATTTTACTCTCCTCGATCTTCCCGGGAAGCGAATATAGGTAGAGGATTTTAGTATTATTCCGAGGTTTCCCTGCCCCTCCCTCCCTGCTCGAACAATGTCATTCTTTGTAACGGTGGCCTGTGCTGCGATTTGGAATATACCATAAAGGATTGGTTAGCAAGTAATTGGATGACTTCGAACATCCTCAAGCTCTGCGAGCTCAGGTCACTGGATTTAGAAGAACATACAGTCACCATTCTGGTCGACCCGGAGGTCTCCTTCAATTTGACCTCCTTCCATAACTGCGTCTAACGGCGCGCTCTAATTGACAACAGCTCCATCTTCATGGTTAATTCAACCATTGGATCCAACTCCTCTTGCTAAAGGAAAGGGTGGACCAAATGGAGTAATTAGCTATCTACGCTTGTAATATAGGAGCTGGAGTCTTATCTATATTATTCATATATAGAATGTACACACCTCTCCTGCACTCTCTGACTCCTCATCATACTGGTCCATTTACAAGCTCGATAGCTCACCGAGAACGATGAAGTCGCAGAGACATCCTTTGAATGGTTGCTTCGAGGGGGTGGATTTCCCATGTTGAGAGATATACCGCTGGAAGAGCGTGAAGAAAGGAATTTCCTCGTCGAGGGATTTGAGGAAGAATTCTCGGACTAGCTTGAGGGATGGCTTGACTACCCCGTGATGGGGAGTCCATGGGACTGTCGTTGGTATGGTTTGTATCTGAGTGGACATTATGACGTTTTGTGAACGATGGTATGTAGATAGCTGGTTTTCGGGTTCTTAGCTCATCTAGATGAATTTTTAAGAAAGAAGGAGGGTTAATGAGCAATCTCGGATACTAAGCAGTAGATAAAGCGGATGATAATCTACTAGTCTAGCACCCAGAGACTCAGCTGCAGTTGGGGGATGGTCGGTAGAGTTAACTTACGTCAAGGCGGATTGCTGCTTTAGTGGATGTGTACTTTGGATTAGTCGAATGGGATGTTGTAAGTCTAAAGGTAGTCTAGCATGATCTAAAGGATATTTCTTAGAGAATTGTGGTATACAAGCCATAGAAGACCGAGATCTCACATTTCGCCAAGGTTGGAATTCGAGGTTGATGCAATACTCCCCTGGTTCTACGGTAGGCAATATTATCTAGCAAGCGATCACATGCCGGTACCTACGCAACTGCATCCATTCCCTGAACGGTGTATACTATGCTGAATCTAACATGATTCCTGAATATAACATTTTGCACTCCACATTCAAATATTCCTACGTAAGCGTGCTCATTCTAATTGTCCATACTGGTACTGCGATACTTGGACACTATAACAGAATGGGTAACCAAAATCCAACGTCGAGCAACGCGCTCACAGCTCGAAGTTGAATATTGCAATATATTGAGGAAACTGTAATTTGGATAGATTTGAATTAATTCACGTACATACACAGCCGATCTACGAGATGAACTATAATGCACCGGGCTATATGATGGAATTACCTAGTCTTGTATTGGGAATTACCACCCCAGCGATCTCTCTTTCGTCCCCCGTGCCCATCAGACCTATAAATCGGATTCAGAATCCAGCGATCGTTGTGAAGTACTATCAGAATGGGCGGAAAGCCCAGATGCCGAGCCCATTCAAACCATACTATGTGCCCACAGTAAAAAGATTAGCCAGCATCCCCTTGCCGCCGAGAACTAGCTCAAGTCAAAGTTGGAGGGACTGTTGCTTAGGTTGTAAAAATATGGGGATATCTAGGCTGTGGCTCCAAGTTGTGCCTACGCCAGTCTCGTAGCCGCCTACGCAACAACCCGTCCTCGAGTACTATATAAATCATCCTTCAACAGGCTTCTCTTCTTCTTCTTCCTCTCTCTCTCTTCTTTCTTTCTCTTCTTCAACCACGACTTTCCCCAACCACAACATCTTCACCACAGCAATCACCAATTCCAACAAACAGCGACAATAAAAGCGACAATTTCCGACTACTTACGACAAAGCCATAATATCAATATGGCTTCCAATTCGACAACGACGACAACTGGGCTGCCGACTCCAAGGGGCCTATCGATGAGCGATGTGAAAGACATCCTCCTCGAAGGGTGGTCGCACAGGGCGACCACCCGGGACGTTATCCGGGCGATCGATTTCACCTTCCTGGAGTCACCTGGGGTGCGCGAGGCTACAATCCGAGCCGTCGCCGATCTCGCAGAGATGGGTGAATGGGCGAAGGATGTGGCCAAGCGCATCCTTGAAATCGATGCGGTAAGTTTATGATTTATATACTTCCAAAATCGTGGTCTACGAAGCCCTTGTTGGATTCCTCTTTTGAGAGCAGTAATTAATTATTTTTCGCATCACAGCAAGAAGAAAAGGGAGAGACAAAGAAGGAGAAGGCGGAGGTAAAGGCGGAGGCAAAGGCGGGAAAGAAGGAGGAGCAGCTGGGGGAAGGTGTCCTTATGGACGACCTTATGGACGTGGATCCACCTGAGGCGGATATCACTGTCCTGCTGCCGGACGATGTTATGGAGCCGTTGGTGAGGGCGATGGAGGCGTTTACGGTGTCGGGGAGGAAGGCCGGTCTTCCCTGGATCGGGAGTCCCCTGGTCTGGGGAGGGCCGCGCCTTGGGGGTGGAGAAGTAGGTTACTTGCATCGAGAGCATACCATCCCCTGCATCGTACACGATTACTAACTACAGATTATAGAGGCCGATGGAGCGGATGAGGAGAGCTAGGGAGAGGAGGGAGCGAGTTAGGAGGGAGTTGAGAGAGCGAGTTAGGACGGCCCAGAGGAAGTAGGCATCCAAGTAAATCGGGGACGTAGGTTTACTTTACCTATTTATATATAATTGTTCCCACGTTGGTGGAAAGATGGCGTGTTTTCTTATAGTTCCCTTTGGGACCCGGCGATTACCTATTTTTTATATATTCATTTTTTCTTCCGGGACCAAGCGACAACCAAGCGACAACCAAGCGACAACCAAGCGACAAACAAGCGACAACTGCGAGCTAAAGAGACTACCTATTTTTTATATATTCAGCGATTACCTATTTTTATATATTCAGTATTCCCTCTGGGGCCCGGCGATTACCTATTTTTTATATATTCGGCGATTCAGCGATTACCTATATTTTATATATTCAGTATTCCCTCTGGGACCCGGCGATTACCTATTTTTATATATATTTTTTGACAGAAGTCCCCGTAGTACAGATAGGTAGGTTTGCTGGTTTAGGAGATAAATACTAACTGATACTATTTAAGTAGGTACATAGTTCCGCTGTTTAGCGACGAGACTACAAGAAGTCCTCGTAAAATAGATAGGTAGGTTTGCTGGTTTAGGAGACAAATACTAACTGATACTATTTAAGTAGGTACTTAGTTCCGCTATTTAGCGACGAGACTGCATAGTTCGTGGGCAGTCTTGAGGCCAGAGGTTGGCGCGTTGCCGACGTTGCATTTTGGAGCTGGCGCCCTTGTGCGACGTCAGGCCAGCTACCTCAAATCGTTTGCTGTGGCGAGTGTCGGAGCTTCTGTTCTGGCCAGCCGACAGCCGACCTTTCACGACACCTTTCTTTGTTCCCATCTTTCTTCATCATCCCACCATCGTTCCATCTCTTCACCAGAATCCTCCTACCGCAGCCATGGCTCTTTCTCCGGTAGCCTGACTAATGCCGTCGAGACGCCTTCTCTCCTGGACTGGTGAAGCCGGATGAACGACCGCCCATAACTTGCCCAACCGAGTACGATACCGCACCTTACCCACCGCGCGGCGAAGCTCAGCCCTACGCTAAGGGACCACCACCACCACTACTACCACCACATTACCTAGATTTCTCGAGTATCCCCAGCCATGGCTCTTCCACTTGAGATGCCCCCGCGGGCCCGCTCGGCCATGAGCACCTCCAAGGCGTCGCCAATGTACAACCTTCGTTCCTCTATCGCCTCAACAGGATCGACGACCTCTCTTACCTCCCTATTCGCTGGCACAGGCGCTAGCCTACCTCGAGACATTGTTGACGATATCAAATCCGTCATTCATCACGCCTTCGTTCCGCATATCGCAGTTCACGTCTCCGACGATGTCGATGAAGTCGTTCGCGAAAAGGGCCTTCCAGATTTCTACCAATTGATTCGGCCGTACGGTGAGAAAGTGCAGGGACGGATCACAGCTCGAGACTCGCAAGGGAGTAGTGTACCCTTCGAAGACTTCGCCGTCAGATTCGTTCGATTATCAGACGTTGCCCAGAAACCGGAGAGGAAAGGAAGCACCAGCGGGAGCGCATTCAGAAACGGGGAGTATGGAGGAGCAAATGCTGGAATACCGGAGGCGATTCATTCCGAGGAGCTGCCTCTCGCAGACGAGCTGTTGGATTTACATTTAAGTCATGCCGAAGAGCTTATCGATACAAATTTGGCTACGGAGACGGAGAGTCATACTGGTCAGGCCTATTATCTCCTATATCTGCGGAAAATATTATCTGGGTTTCCCGTCACGTCGCATGAGACTTGGGCGCATCCTGTGGCGTGTTTAATTGCCATCTCGTCAAGGAATACAACACCTATTGACACCTTGCGGCAACTCTACAAATCCGGGTCGGAGGTCAATATTCCAGGATATGTCAACAAGGAATATCTACGGTACTACGTACTGGTTCATGACGAAGATAAAGATGACATTGTGAAGTTGGTAGCCCCATATCCGAAATTCCACCTCTTCCATCCATTCCTTCAATCCTCGAATTGAAATGCGATTTGACCCAGATGCTGAGACTGACATTCTTAGG
Source organism: Arthrobotrys sphaeroides (assembly GCA_036971245.1). Taxonomy (NCBI): domain Eukaryota; kingdom Fungi; phylum Ascomycota; class Orbiliomycetes; order Orbiliales; family Orbiliaceae; genus Arthrobotrys; species Arthrobotrys sphaeroides. Next base: position 2,017,466 of record JAJTTW010000003.1, read on the forward strand.
TCGACAGCTCTGTTTGAGCAGATGAAGCGGCATTTCGGATTACATTGCCACCTAATAAGGTTAAGGTCCGCCATGTGCATCGTGTCAGATGAAGATTCGGTGCCAGTAGCCAAAAGTCAATGGCTACCTGCTTCAGAAGAATTGGCAGAACTTCACGCTCATCAAGGTATTATTCACAGCTTTCTTGGTTAAATAACCATATACTAATTCACCCGGCAGAGGAAGAAATAGAAAGCGATACATCTAGTCGATTCATACACGGCTCTGATGAAGCAGCCATCAAAACTATGATCCGAGAAATGGTCGCCCAGAGCGTAATACCGTTCATGGAGAGAAATATCGCTAGCTGGAACGACCAGATATTATCCCGGCGAAAAGGGATAGGTGGCCGTGTATTATCTTTCTCCCGGCGGTTCCTAGGCTCCACCGCTACCCGGTCCTCAACAAACTCTGCAACTGCTAGTAACTTTGATTCCGTGACGAACTCGTACGACCCGACGACTCCGGAGGCGCAGATGAGAAAGTTGGCGGACTGGTCGTTCATGTTAAGAGACTGGAAGTTGGCTTATGACGTCTATAATACCATACGAACGGACTTTAACAACGACAAGGCCTGGTTACACGTCGCTGGGGCACAGGTATGAGACTTCGGGTAGCATCTCCCCGAGAGGATCTACTGACTTTGGTGATATACGTAGGAAATGACGATAATCTCCTTGCTGCTAACCGGGCAACCCATCACACCAAAGATACGAGCGGATACAATAGACGTCTATTTAGACGCTGCTTGTTACTCCTATGTCACTCGATTTCGTGCTATTTATGCTGCTCTCCGCTGTCTTCTTGTCACAGTGGAATTATTACGTCTCGCAGGCGGTAGTTCAGCCGAACTCGCCGCAAAATGGGCAATAAAGGCACTAGATCTAAACATTAGACCTACAGTAGGCCGAGCTCTAATATCACAACGAGTCGGTGACTGTTACGCCGTCAGACAGGGCGCAGGGAGTGGTGGATGGGGCGGTAGACGGCGGAAAGCTGCAATGTGGCACGTCCTCGCCGCGGAAACGTGGATACGGCTAGGCAAATTTGCACAGGCCCGACATTGTATCGACGTTGCTATGCCCAGATATCTGAACACGGAGTTTGTCCAGATACGACGATTTGTGGAGCAGATGAAACTAGACTCTGGGTATGTGAGTCTACTGGATTTGAAGATTGATACTGGGGTTGGAGGGGCAGGTGGGCAAGTTCTTGAAGTTGAAAACGGGGAGGAGGATGAGGAGGAGGATCATGAAGAGGGCGAGGTTGAAAAGCCGAGATTCGATGGGAAGAGAAGGAGCATTCTGATTCCGAAGACACCGAACGGAGATGCGCCGGGTATGATGACCATGGATCCGAACGGGAGCTTTGATGATGGGCCACTGTGAGCCTGTGGGCATGGCGTTTTCCTTTTCACTTACTATTACCCGTACATATTTCCATGTCACTTTTTTCCATATCTCCGAGAGATTCTCTTCTTTTGTCGAATCCTCAATACTATTATTTTGTCGGCGCAGGGAAGACCAGCGTGCCACAGCCCATGTTTATGATTTCGAGGGGAATATGTATTCTCTATCCCTTTTTACTCTCATGATATAAATTCTGTGAAGCTGTAATCATAATATCAAGCATGTTCGAAGAGACTCAATTGATCAAGTGCCAAGTAGGCCAGTTCCGAATGAAGTAGAATGCGGAAGCTCAGAGCATCGAAGTCCTGATTTCGTGTTGTTTTGACGTCAAACTAACTCGACCGCGCCAGAAGATTCAATCACAACCATACCTTCTCATCCTACCTCCCACTATTGGACAACCTTATCGCCAACAGACCCCTCTGTCCCGCTACTCATATCTACCATGAGCGAGCTCCTATCCTTCATCCTCGCCCAAGAGGACTTCCGAAAGTGCGTAGTATATAACCTCTATCACCACGTTTTGGCTTGTGATGATATCACAGCACTTCAAAAGATAACAGAATATGACTAGTACTAACAACTACCAAACAAACAAAACAGAGCCCGCCTCCCATCCCTCTACTCAGACTTCGCACCACTCCAGACCGTCAACCCGGATGGCTACACAGCGAACATCACAGCCTGGAAGTCCGCCCTGTCCAAAGCCACATACGCAGGTTTAATACCCTCGTCCACAGCGTCGACGGATCATCTCATATTACCCGTGACGCCGTTACTGTTACCGTCGCTTAGTACTAGGGAGTATGGGACTCCTTCTTTGGGGTGTGTTATAAACGATGGGATTGCGAGCGAGGAGTTTATTCCTCTAAAGGCGTTTTTGGCGAGGGAGGGGAGTATATATTATAAACCGTGGGTGGATCCTTGGAAGGTTTTGTCGTGGGGACTGAGGCAGGTTGGGGTTGGAGGGGGGGCTGTGAGTGCGAAGTTGGTTAATGGGGAGGTGGTGGTTGTGAAGAATGTTCAGGTAGGGGTGTCTCTTGAGGGTATTCTCTTCTAAGAGGGTATAAGTGCTAAATGGGGGTTCTAGGATATTTCGCAAAGGGTTATTAAGGCTATTTCTCGCTGTCAACGGGATATTGATAGAATCATGACGCTGGAGACGTTGGAGCATGAACTTGGGAGGATTTTTGATAAGGGTACACAGCTGAGTGAGAAGGATATGAAGGTACTGGTGAAGTATCTGTCGAGGGATCTTGGGGAGGCGAAGGTTCAGGGAAAGGTAGGGTTGATGTTCTCGTTTATATATGGATATTCGGTACTGAAATGTATACTAACCGCCGGTGTTGATAGACTATCAAATTTAAACCCGCAGACTCAACTCTCGAGCCAATATCACAATCAGATATCACAACGGCTCAGTTGAAACATCTGATCCTAACGCAGAATCTCAAAGTCGAGGCTCTATCTTCCAAGATCATAGAACTCCAGAATAAAGCCAAGCAAGCTGTTTTAACTAAAAACAAAATCACAGCTCTGTCGGCACTCAAAAGTAAAAAGATGACCGAAGATCACTTGCAGACGGTGACGAATAGCCTGTCCTCGTTGGAGAGCGTGTTGATGAAGATCGAGCAGGCCGTTGATAATGCCGCGCTTATCGATACTTTAGAGCAAGGATCCGAGGTTTTGGCAGGTCTGAATAAGGTCACCGGAGGGGTGGAGAGGGTGGAGAAGGTTATGGATGAGCTACAGGAACAGATGGATGAGACGGACGAGATTTCACGAATCGTTGCGGAACCTGGAACCGCCAAGTTGGATGAAATCGAGGGCGACGTCCAAGAGGAGTTCGAAATGCTAATGAGGGAGGAGAAAGAGAGGGAGAGGGCTTTGGAGGAAGAAAAGAGGAAGAATGCGGAGGCCGAAGAGGCCAGGCTGTTGGAGAGGCTGGCTGGCTTGAACGTGGCCGACCAAACTCCTCAAACTGCTGATAAGGAAGGCGAAGAACAGCGCGAGGCTTTACACGCATAAGGAGGTAGTTTGGTTCCCGTCTACATGATAATATTTTGGAGTTTGGCTTACTAGGATTACTCAGCGGGCGTTGGAACAGATTGATGATATCTCCGGACTTGCAAATGATTCTCTTTTAATATCCAGGCATCTAGATAGTGACAATGTTGATCTTGTAGAAACAATGCTCAGCCTCGTACTCGACTATACATACATGCTCATGATAAAAGGGTGAAGCTAGGAAGTAGAGATCAGATGTATGAGAGGGTCTTGAAGTAAAGCACATCCTCCTCCAGATTCAATATGCGAATCTGATATATGTAGTAAAGGGCGCCAATGCAGACAGTACAAACGCTAATGTACTCCTAATACAAAAACAAAAGCGAAATGATAGACAGACAGGTCATCCAGAACTCGAGTGTGTGGGCTGTCTAGACTTCTATAACCTCGGGTGAACCGACACCATTTAACTCCGTCTGGAGCCCCATGGAGTCCAGCGGCTTATTTGCCGACCCGGCCTCTCCGTTCTCCTTCTTTCTCGATGCGCTCTTTCTGGCATTAGCAACAAGGGCGTCGAATTCAGTTTTATGGGTCTGCCCCCAGGCCTCCCTCTCGAAACTTTTATCCTGCACCACACTCGGTTTCTGGGCCGACTGGTGGCGCTCGTAGTTTTCCAGATCTTTGATGAGAGCCTGTTTAGTCTTCGGATTTTCGGAATCTAGATTGGCATTCCAGATATTGGTCCACTCTTGAAGTCTCCCTGATAACATCTGTTTGGTATCTTTGCCCTTGATGTCGCATTTGATCCCCATGTCTCGTAGTCTTTTCCTGAGATCGGACTCCTTGGCTAGATTGGAATTTCCTTTTGCCAATCTGAGTTTCTCCTTCTCTTCGGCAGTATAAGGCGGGCGGTGTTGCGATTTTGATATATTAGAAAATGATACAGGTTGACGTTTGAGCGGTGAAGCGGACGATGCACCATTGGCAGGCCCCGGAGTAGGAGGTGGAGATGGGTTCCCGTCAAGGCACCGGTTGACATGCGCCTGTAGTTTCGACGGTTCCTTCAAACGAGAGCACATCGGACAAACTGAACCGGAGTTCTTTGTCGGCGTATCCGGGATTCGAGACGTCGGTTTCCGTTTCTGTCGGGTACTTGACTGGTTTTCATCGTCTGAGATTTCTTCTATCAGCTGGAAATCATCGTCACTATCCTCGATTATGACCGGCTTCTGCGAAGAGGATATCTTAGAATTGGTCTTCTGGGAACTCGTGCGGGTACTCCGCCGGGGTGGCTCCGTCGCTTGCGATTGCCGTGGGACAGCGGTTTCCTGTCGTCTCCTCTTTCCCCTGGGTCGGTCTATTACTTCGACATCTTCCATTATCTCGTCGTCGTCAAGGTCGTATGAAGGCCGTTTTCCAGCCGTCCGTTTTCGTTCTGCTTCCTGCTCTGCTTCCTGCTCCGCTTTCCTTCTGGCTTCCTCCTTCGCTACCAGAGTCTCAAGCAGCTGTTTTCTTACACTGACGAAGGAACTGACGAGTTCTGAAACTACAAGGTTGTCCCGTAGCCGCGGTTCCTCGTCATCCTTCCTGCAGGTGGGGCATTTGTTTGAATTCGACAGACATCGTCGGATGCAGAGCGAGCAGAAGGTATGGCCGCAGCTGGTGACTTTGGGTGCTTTGAAGAGTTCCTTGCAGACCTGACATTGTAGGGAGGCCTCGAGGGCTTGCAGGCCTGGTACCGGTGTCGAGATCCAGTCGGTTGGATCAGGGAGGTCGGCGTTCATGGTTTGGGAAGTTGGAAGGATGCCGATCGAATAGCGAGTTCAGGAGGACTGTAGACGAGTCGAGCCTATAGCACGGGTGGAGGGGATACACGGATGCGCTATGGCAAGTGAAGTTGGCGATGGGGTGGAGATGCTAAAGGATAAATGATGCAGGATGTTGAGAGAAAGAAGGGCTGGTGGTTTCGTGCACGGGAACGCGTTGTCTAAGACCTGCAAGGTTCCGGTCGCGTAAAGTAAATTCTGCGACACATTTTAACCTTCGACACCACGAGGCACAGACAGACAGACATCATGACATCCACGCGGCATCGATCGCACAAGCCGTCGAAGGAGCTTCCGAAAAGTAGGCACTCGGTAGAATACTCCATCAATCCGCCGTATCTCTAACTGTTTCCCACAGATTCTAGGTTGATCAAGCGTCCTCTCGCCCGTCCTCTACCCCCACCTCGACTTTCGGCCGAGCCAAAAACCGTCTACGTCTCGTCCAAATCTCCATTCGTATCTACTGTCAGGAGGGTTCGGAAGGCTCTTGCTGTTTTCAAAGATCAATCTAAAATCTCAATTGCATCCGGTAGCCGGCAAAAACGTGCCTTCCAAAGGAGACCCGGTCATACTGAAGCTGTACCGTCGACGTCGAATGTGATAACGGACGACAAATCGAAGTATGTCACAATAAAAGCTACCGGAAAGGCAATTGAAAAGGCCCTAGGACTCGCGCTCTATTTCCAGGGACGGAAGGATACATCGGTGGAAATTCGGACGGGGACGGTGGAAGCTACGGATGACGTTAAAGTCGATCAGTCACACCTGACATTCGAGGACATGATGAAGTCTAAAGAAAGGATGCAACAGAAACCTCAAGGGTCCAAGGGTCCAGGAGACGAGGATGCAATGGATGTGGACGGTGGCGCCGACAGTGCAGAGGAATCCGACGAGTTCGAGGAAATCGACGACGTATTCCCGTCGAGGGTCAGGAACATCAGCGTCATCGAGGTTATCGTGAGAAATAAGGCTCCTACTTGAAATGTACCGGGACAACCATCAGAATCTCTTGCCCTTCAGGAGTCCTCAAACTTGACAACTTTGACATTTGAAGAAGTGAGGCATATCCGGCATGGCACACGAGGAAATACCAAAACCGGCCCTGATATGAGGCATTACGCAATATGCACCAGAAAATCACTCGGGTTTTTCCAGGCCTGCTCGAGCACTGTCGCATCTCTGACATTTGATCTCCCCGTCGGAGGCGTTACGTCCGCTATCGATAGGCACCATACCAAGCCTGGGCACTTCTTTGAGTATCAAGAAGCTAGAAGCCAATACACAACCTCGCTCATGTTGATCGATCACAATCCCCAGAGATGCATATGTCAAACTAGAACCTATCAAGGATGCCTGTCTACTCGCTTCCACCCCCTTGCCGATGCCCCATGCCGTCGCTGATCCTTTGGCCTCGAATTCTCGTTCCGATAACACCATTTTTGGTTCCGATGCCTGTCCGTACATACGCTATAGGACATGGAAGTTGTGGGTCGACATCTAAAGTACTTATCGATCCTGCAGCCCGTTATCCCTATCGATCGAGAGAATATCACAGCCGTTTCACACCCTCTTTGCGTTTCATGGGCTTCCCTATCTCTCGTTTGAAGCCTTCGGAAGTCACTCTTAGATCATGCGACCCCAAAACAGGCTTCTCCACCCGACCTAACCCGTTCCCCCGCAAGGCACCTCGTTAGTGTCTAAGACCTCCAACTAGCTCTACCCCAGCATTCCAGTCGTCGCCCCAAGGTTAAGCAGTGCAGGTTGCAGCCTCTCCCCTTCCAAGAGCTAAATCCACCAGCCGCAGCAGCTTCCATCCTCGGCTACTGTTCGCACCCGCATTGGCCAGTGAAGTCGTGTGCCCTTCGATCTGGTAGGTAGAAGACGAAATCGACAGGTGATGCAGCTTCCTTTCCCAACAGTTTTCTCCTCTACTGCAACTTAACTTTGCATTCCAGAACATTTGGTCTCGATTCCCAGGTTACTCGTTTTCTATTACGCTATCAAAAGACACGATTTTGAAACGTAAACCTGACTTTTTACTATGGAGCTGTGTACCGGGGTCTTCAAGCTCCCAATTGGATCCTCGGACCATGATACGATAGTTCTGTGACAACTTTTGATAAGACCTTACTTTTCCTGGAGACCTTGCGCATGCCCGAACTATGCCGTCCCTGCAAGCGGCCTACTCCGTCCCCAGACATCATATCGGGCTCGGGAAAAAGGGAAAACAAGCCATAGTAGACTGATTCCATAGGAATTGTATTTATACTTAATGCAACTGACATGGCTCTTGCATGAAATTCTGTGGGTCCCAGATTCCGTTTTTCTGTTGAGAAGGTTTTTTTAGATTTTAAACTTCGACTGGTTTTTTCCCTTATATCTCGCTCTAAAACCTTTCCTGGTGTGCCTTGAAGCTTCTTTTTGCGAAAGACATTTTCTCTCGTTTCTTGAAGTTAGATCCTTCTGGAAATCTTTAAATTCGTCATCGCCACCATCGATCTGGCTGCGGATATATAATCAACCATAACGGTTGCCCGGATTTTCTAGTATATTTTGGGATCCTTGGGGGAGACTTCGGTGATATTTATCTACCCGTCCACCATCCGGCGCCAGTTTATCAGATCTTCCCGATTTCGAAATCTCAAAAGTCCCCGGCCCTGAACCGAAATTTCTCGACCCGTCTATAACGACTCAAAACCCAAAGCAAGATCCAATTCTACAATTCAATCCCAACTTCCATCCCACAAAATGGCTATTACACTTTTCAGGTACAAATATCTACCCTCCTAATATTCCAATATTAAAATTCTCTAACAACCTCGTTTTTACAACATATACAGCCGCAGAGCCCTTCCCTTCCTCACAGTCCTCGGTGCCTCGGGTGCATACCTCGCCATAAGCAGAATGCACAAAACACAGGCCGCGAATATGGCACGAAGACACGATAGGCTGGCATTGTGGGAGACGGCGAGGAGTGGTATGAGTTACCTTTTTTAACTTGGCCTACTTGGTATACCAGTATACTAACTGGTTCACTTGCTAGGTGGTGGTTTTTAAGCCCGAATCGACGAAGCCGGAACGGATAGACTACCTAGGTAGCCGATTTACTTCACTCAACGATTTTCTTTCTGTTTTTCGACCTTCCCTCGCATGTCGAGCGCGAGGTTAGGAGATATGGGTTTTTTGTTTCCAACGCTGTGATATCCGACACGGGGAGTCTGGGGATTGTTTTTTTTATACATAATGTCGATATTGATCGATGATTGCCTGGCCACGAGGATGGTATACATACGGTTATGAAGACTGAGATTGGCACATACTGGCGTTTATTTTGCGAGCACTAGTCTTGCTTTGGTTTTCTTGGTTTTCAAGTTTGCGGTATCAAGAACGTCTGTCGAAAAGCTACCTATTTGCTGCCTATGAGGGGCTGGGAGTTTTGATGTCATTTTAATCTAGGATTTTAAGAAAAGAATGCCTGATTAATGAAGCCTCAGAGACTGTTTTATACTAAGCCAGCCTAGTGGCGGTAAGAAGGGCCACGGTTTAAGTATATTTATGCCTTGATAAGATAAAGGATATGAATAATAACCCGCGCCCCGAATTCTCAAAAACAAACCACTTCCATACGTTTAATCCAAATCGGTAGCCGTATTCGGATGTAGAACGTAGACAACTCTGTCGGCCTGCGGCTGTTGTGCCGTGGAAGTCGAAGAACCCACTCCTCCGTCGTCGTCTTCCTGTCCCTCCATCTGTTCTCCGGACTCCGCCGTGGAACCTTCAGCAGGTAGCAGACCCTCCTTCTGCCCGACCTTCATCAGAACACTCTCCTTCACCAACCTCTTCAGGACCTTCTTGATCAATTCACGTTCTTCGATCAATGCCTGCTCATCTGGAATCTCCTCCTCGTGACTCTCCAAATACCAAGTAATAAGCTCCTCATGCTCGATACCATCACCTCCGGTCTCTTCTTCCCTTTCTCTAAGTTTCCGTACAATTCCTCCTGAAATCTTAGAGTACTTCTCGTATGTGATCTTTGTCCTCGGTCTCCTAGGTGTCGCATCCTCCATCTGGTCGTCTTGCGTGGCGGCTGGCGTCTGTGACGGTTCAGGAGCATCGGTACTAGGTCCCGCTGTTGCCTCTCTTTCGGCTTGTTCAGCCGCAGGTGCCTCCGGTTGCTGGTCCTCATCGTCATCATCCACGTCCACATCATCATGCTCCACGTGAATGATACTCTGCCTCAGCAGATTAAACGCCTCTTTCACGAATGCCTCGCTAACCTCCTCCACACAGTTCGCCTTAGCGATCGCCTCGCTCAATCGAATCATACTCTCCAACTGTCTGACAGTAATCCTGTACGAGTTCCTTCCAATTCCACCCTGCGCATCATCCGCTCTTAACTCTTTATATCTCTTCACCAACTCCTCCTCAGCTTCCTTTGTGAACACCGGCTTAAACGTCCTGGCATACCGGATATACCGCTGTAACTGCTCCGTCGTGAACTCAGGTGTGATATGCTCGTCTCGCAGCCTATGTAACCTAACGATATGCCGTGCGAGGTTCGTATCCACTTGTTCGTTACACTCGTCCAAAACCACGAAGAAGAGATCAAAACGGGACATGATGGGTGCGCTCATGTTGATGTTGGATCTCAAAGTTCCTTTACGGTCATATCTTCCTCCCCTGGGGTTTGCAGCCGCAAGAATGGAAGTACGAGCGTTAAGGGTGGCTTGGATACCGGCTTTGGCGATGGAGATTGTTTGCTGTTCCATGGCTTCGTGAATGGCGACTTGGTCCGAGATGTCCATTTTGTCGAATTCGTCGATGGCGCAGATACCGTTGTCAGCAAGCATGAGAGCGCCAGCTTCGATTGTGAATTCGCCAGTTTCCTCATCTTTGACAACGGCAGCTGTAAGACCTGCAGCTGAGGAGGCTTTGCCGGAGGTGTAGACTGCACGAGGTAGGAAGGAGCAAATATACCTGAAGTAGATTTATAGGTTAGAAAGGAACATACGTGTAGGAAGGGTGTGAAAACATACTTTAAAAATTGACTTTTGCTCGTACTGGGATCGCCGACGATACAGATGTTAATATCGCCTCTTAGCTGTGTCCCGTCGGCAGTATTCTTGTGTACACCTCCCATCAACTGTAATAACAGTCCTTTTTTGACTATTTCATGCCCATAAACCGTTGGTGCGATGCTATTTACTAGCCTCGAGTAAATATGATCACTGTGCACCATCCTTCTAAGATCATCAACTTCACTCGGCGACAACGACTCAAGGAACGCCTTCTGGTCTTCGTCGGGGTCATCACTCGACTGGTCTGTTGTAACGGCAGTGGCCCCAGCGACTGTGCTATCGTCCGTGGTCGCCATGCACGCCAAAAAGGCGAGTTTGTATGTCAAATCCCTCACACCCAACGACTTCAGACCAGTAACACCGGCCTGCTCTGCACCTCTCGCAGTATTTCTGTTGTCCCTCATCATTTCCGCTTTCCCACCAGGAAGTGCCAACTGAGAAACATCGGGAACAACGATTAGAGTGCCCGTAAAAACACACTTTTCTCCAGCCTTCGCGCGTTCTACAATTTCACCGCGCAGGATGACGTCCAAAGTTCGAGGCATCGAGCCGGTGGGTATCTCCGAGCTGTTCTCCTGAATTCTGACTTTCTGCCAGTCCACAAACACGGATTGTCGGATATCCAACCTCCACCCTGTTCGATTACCACATGTCAAATTCGGACACTGTGTGGGTTCCGTGTATTTGAACACCTGTTCAACGTTGGGTACCACGGACCTGCAGTTCTCGCAGGTGAACGTAGCAACTGAGAGCTCAGGACGAACTTCTGATGTTCGAGTTACTGTGCCGGATATCGACATCATTTTACCGACATGGTAGGTTCGAAGCGCACGAATTCGACTAACCAGCGGGAGGTTGTAAAACGCCAAGGCAAAGACCTTATCGGTCTTTAACGCGGTGGTATTCGCGCGGGCGATGTTTTGGCTGGCATCGACCTGTTGGTGTTTTGCATAGTAATCTGGCACGTGTTTTCGGATGACCCTGTGAAGACCATTGGTGAGGTAAGGGAGTAAACGGTAATATTGGCTAGTTAAGGCGTCTGCCAGAATGGAGCTGTGTCTCATGAGATGTCTGAAATTGACGTAGAGGGTTGAGAGGTTGTATGCTTTGAGACCATTGATTTGGCCGATGTAGTATTTGTCTGTTGAGGCCGTAGAGGGAGGAGGTTGGGAACCGTCGAACTCTTCATTGTCGACGTAGCTGACAATTTCGATAAGTATTTGATGACCACTGACCCCCACGAATCTCAATACCAGCCAGAGAACTTACTCTTCAAGAAAAGCCACGAACAACGACTTTGCCCTCTCACCAGCTTCGTCCTCCACTTTGGGAATAGTTGGATCGAATGCCCGTCTTACACGGCCACTACTCTGGACAGTCCCCCGTAATCCGACAACCTCATCATCACCATCCATCATCATATCATCATCGGTGTGAGCGGCGGGCGTGGATGGCTCGGGACCCCCTCGCCTGGGCCTAACGGATGAACCGCGTTCATTGCGAGGTCGAGGAGTCGGAGCATCGGACAGCTGTGAACCAAGAACGGCATCGGATCTGGGGTCTGGTAGTGAGTCCGATTCAAGGACTCTGTCCACGAGTGAAGACATGGTGGGTGGTAAGTTCCTGGTGGGACAATGGTGTTAGATATCGATAGCAGATACGGATCTGTGAGGGGAGGTGGTAGGGAGTTTCGAACCGTGAATGGAGCTCTCGGAAGCAGATTGGTGGCAGTCGTATCTCGTTTAAGGTTTCCGTTAAATAGCTTCAGTTTCTGGTATTGGGTCTACTCGTGAACGGGGAAAAGATGAGGAGAAGGTGGAGAGCTGAGCCAGCTGTTGGAGGGGGGAAACGCGCTGGCAGAAAAATTGCAGCTTCGAAATGTTGGAGCGCGAAGCTCCTCGCACAGCTGCCCTGATTGGTCGCCGACGTCTCGCAACACACCAAAATGCAACATGTCGAGCATAAACTGGTCTCGCAGGTTGGAGAAGGAGAACAGAGGGGGGTTAAGGAACCAAACACTATTTAAATTATAACAATAACGTATGTCGACTACGGACGTCGCTTGAAATTCTATCTCACCGTTCAAGAAATACAATGCAAACAAGTTCGAAATCCATATATACCGATTATAGTAATCTACAATTTAATGCATCGCCGCAAACGCCCATAAAACTATGCATAGGATATTATGAGAGAAAGTACTGGTCACCATGTCAAATCAACTTCATAATCGTCTCCGTACGTTTCCTTCCACTTATCGAAGCACGAGAATTCTAAAAAACACGAGCAAGCTGTCAGCCACAATGAACGAGCAACGGCGCAATTTGTTAAACTCACGATTATCGTCAACAATGCTTATATCTGCCGGACACAGACACCTCCCGGTCATCTCAGCGGGCTGCGCGCCTGCTTTCGGACACCTCCTAAACGGGGTATGTTCATAGCCAATATCGTTGAAGAAATGAATCTCTTTCTTGTCCCACATGTGCGCTAATGCGACCGAATGCACCGGTGCATCTCCCCATCTCTCGTAGAAAAAGTTACCGGTTTGGTCCAGATATTCGAAGTATTTCAGATACTTCTCACTCTTCCACAGACTCGTCTTTGCGATTTCAAAATTCGTCCAGAAGTGACAGGTATTATAATCTTCATACACCTCCCCGTCTATGGTTTCGGTCTGGAGGAGGAAGTCTCGCATGCCATTGGGATTTAGGTACTGTGGGTTCTCTTCGAAGAAATTCTCGGTTGTTTCCCATAGAGATTCGATCGTGGATCGGTAATCGTGGAGGATTACTGTGAAGCCATAGGACTTATTGTTCTCACGAAGCCATTGGAAGGGGTCGTAGTGCTGGTCGCAGTAGAAGTTGACGCCCGGTTCGACGCGCCTGAATAAAGTCAGTAGACATTTAATATTTATATATGATATATAAACATGAAGAGTTAGGATACGTACCAATACCAATCATACTTCTCCATAACCTTTTGTCGGAAGAAGAAACCGGAAAAGAATCTACACATATGTCTGTTGAGAATGAAAGTTAGCACCGTCACAATTAACAATAGTAGATATCGATTCACACTAGTGACAAATCCTTGAGGCCGTCGACGCACCTATACGATAGTGATCCGCCGTAGATGACATTGTTTCTTTCCATTTCCCCCATATCAAGATATGCTTGTGTCTGGTTGACCCATGGTGGGAAACTCCAGTGCTCTCTAGGTACTTGCACATACTCGGTAAGGCCACTTGCAATATTTGTTGTAATATCAATAAACTAAAATAGTCGGATTATGTTAACTTGTGACTCTCAAACTCCCGTTTTGTTTGGATAAATGCGGGCTGTAAACTTGATCTGGGTATGAGGTTTAGCTTACCTCTTGAGAAAACGGCCGGTCATTCATAAATGTCCAGGGATAGCGAAATTTATGATTAAACCGATCTTCGAGCCGCCTCATAGACTCCCGCACATCGTGCAAGTCGGTATTCCTGGGTTCGAGTGTAAGCATGCAATCAACGCTGAACAGACCAAAAAGCTGGGATACTGTGTGTAAATTTCGAAACTATACCTCGCAAGCATCAACAGAGTGGCTTTCTCCGTTCCCAATTGCGTTCTGTTTTTCTGGGGCGGGTATCTCCATGGTCGCCGTTTTTCATCATCACCTTTGGGTACGTATACAGGTTTGGAAATCTTTCCCTTGATTTTTCCGTTTATTTTGCCCGCCGCCTTCGCCAGCGCCGGGAGTAGGTTTCTCACCGGGGCATTTGCACCTATATTGCCGGCGTTTTCGGAATCTGTATCGGGGTTCTGATTAAAGTGGTCGTTCACCCACTCAGCCGCACCGGAGCCCTTGAGCACGGCCGGAATGTATCTCGTTACCGGTTTGAAAACCGATATGTGCTGCGGTGGGAATATGACCCACAAGCTGCCGAAAATGACACAAACGCTTCCGAAAAAGAGGATTCTGGAAACCTTTCCCTTAGAGGTAGCCATGATTGGGACGTTATCGGTATATATTTAAAGGGTCCCGTGGTGAGACGGGAGCGAGAACGAAGGTGAGTTGATTAAGGAATGTAGCTATTATGGATTAGTGATCCATACAGCCGTAGACAAACATTAAAAAATACTCCGTCTATAAGAGGTATGAGAGAGGAGATGATCCGCGTATAGTACATATCCTGCATGCTATAAATACGGATCTTCGCTATACGTGGCGGAAAGGCATACGTGTAGCGGAATGTGCACTGCGGAGGGAATATTCCGGCGATATTTGTCGATCCGCCGCAGCCATCTGGGCGTCGATACGGGCGTATGTTAAACGTGCAGCGTTTTGTTCGCTTTCGTGCGATATCGAGTGGATCAACAGCAGCGTGCCGCCATGTGGCTTCCGACCCAATCCACATTTACAGGTATACGTGTTATGAATTGGCCAGGTGGGTACCGGTGTAGATGCAGTTCTTCAGAGATCCCCCAATCTATGAAATAATTGAATACTATGATTGAGTACCGATATATCTTTACGATACAGTTTGTCGACGAACAACTGCAGACTGGATCTTCTGAGCGTAGAATGTCATTATTATCAGAAATATTAATAAAACTATTTCATATTAAATAAACAATATGCACTCTCCCAGAATAAAGGCTAGAACCAACCCATGGTAGCTGCAGGAGCCCATATGCACGAGATAACATATGCATGCGACTGCTCAAGCCGTTGTGCGGATGTTGTTGGGCGTGTGGTATTTTCCCGGGCGCGGAACGGAGGCCAGTTTGGGCCCGCAGCCCCAAAACCTCGCTTAGACCGCAGATTAGCTTCGTCTTCTCCATTAACTCCATCCGTCGTATCCAAATCCCCATTCATCCATCGCACACGCGACTGGTCCTCCTACGTCAGTCGGTCTAACGAGCTAACGAGACGGGTCTGTTGCGCCTCAGTTAGGAGACAGAGCAGGAGAAAAACACCAGAAGCAGTGGCAGGGGCAGCAGCAGGAGCATGTGAGCAGCTCGTCTAAAATAAAATTACCAGAGCTAACGAACCAGCAGAACGAGTTAGCCTAATTCCGAGACTTGCAGGGGCCTTACTTATTGCCTCGCTGCATTCGCTGCTGCCGTGCTTGCTTCTGATCTGATTCGATTGATTGATTGATCTCACCTTACAGGACTGGGCTGGCTTGTCCGACAAATTGGTCTCTTGATAGGAGAACCTTTTCCCCCAGTCTCCTTACCTAACGGCGAAATTTAAAAATTTTTTGACGATTCGACGAAAACAAAAAAAAAAGTCAGCGGAGAATTTGAAGATACTCTATCGAGCGGAGAGAAAAAAATATTACCTCGTCCTCGGCAGCTGCTTCGAATATTACATTTTCTCTCAATCTTACCACGTCTCTCACATTCAGCCACGTTTTAACGTTTTCCAAACCTGCTCGCTGACGGCAGACAAGACGAAAAACCGATCCACGGAAACGATGGCTTCCGTATTGACCGACCCACGCGGGTCCGCCACGACTGGCTCCCAAACACAGACCCTGGAGCCTCGGAAGTCGCGGAAGAGGTCCTCCTCTCTGCTAGGAGCTGAAATACCCGGCGATACCTCTGCTCCTGCAATCTCTACTTCGAGATCTCCTGCTGCTGTACGTCCTTCAACCTTCTTTGACTTTACATCAGCTCTTTTTCACATCGTTTTGCTCCTCCAAATCCAACATCACCAGCGGCAGGAAGATGGGGAACGATATAGCTTTTGGCGAGATGAACCGCATTCACATAGAATCGGTCACTAATGGTGCATCCAAATTGCAGAGGCAAGCTTCGAAGACGAGACGGCGCAAGCTGTCCAAGCAGCGACGAAATGGCCAGATGATACCGGGCCCCGAAAACTTCTTCCTTTGGTATAAGGAAATGTCATACCGACACACATGGGGTATGTGAAAATACACCTAGTGCTTCTTTCTAGGAGGTAAGGGTCGGCAGCTTACAATGTAATATCCATATAGTCAACCCGCTACTTGCAATGCTCGTCATCGTAGGAGCGTACCTCACAAACCCTACTCCTTCCAACTGGGCTCACGAATTCATATTCGTCGCATACCCAATCGAGGAAAAAGGACCACATGGCGAGCAACTGTACAGCAAAGGCCTCCGGGACGGCAAGTTTCTCTTCTTCTACACGCTCTTCTTCACCTTCACCAGGGAGTTTATCATGCAAAGGATACTCTACCCACTCTCCCAGAAACTCCTCCCAAAGTCGACCAGGCGCAACAAGGCCACGATCGCCCGGTTTTTGGAACAGGCCTATACCGCAGTCTACTTTGCCGTATTCGGACCCCTCGGACTCTACGTTATGGCCCAAACCCCTGGCCTTTGGTTCTTCAATACGACTCCCTACTGGTCGACACATCCCAATATCATCCACACCGCCGTGTTCAAGGCCTACTATCTACTTCAGTGGAGCTATTGGTTGCAGCAGGCTATTGTTCTCATTCTTATGCTCGAGAAGCCGCGGAAGGACTTCAAGGAGCTAGTCCTCCACCACATTGTCACCGTAGCTCTAATCACCCTCAGCTGGAGATTCCACTTTACATACATCGGGTTGTCCGTCTTCATCACCCACGACATCTCGGACTTTTTCCTTGCCGTAAGGACCCTTCCCACCATTTTGAGGCCATACGATCTAAAACTAACAATTCGCAACGGGGTAGACGTCTAAAGTTTTCAACTACATCGATTCGCCAATAACCGGCCCCTATTTCGTTGTTTTCATCTTCAGCTGGGTCTACCTCCGCCATTACCACAATCTTTGGATCCTGTGGTCCGTTTTCTACGAGCTTCCGTACGTTGGCGAATATTATCTCGACTGGGAGGAGCCACACTATAAGTGCGGACTTGCCAAACTCGTCATCTCCACTCTGTTGTCGGCACTTCAGTTGGTCAATATCTTCTGGCTCTACTGCGTTCTTCGCGTTGCGTACAGATACGTCTTCAAGGCTGAACTCGCCGACGTTAGAAGCGAGGACGAGGGTGGAGAAGGTGACGAGGATGACGTCGGTTTTGATGATGAAGATGATGTCAAGATTTCTGTTGCAGAAGAGTAAGCCATCTACCTTTTCCTTATAGACCGAACCGGGCACTGACTTGGAACCCCCTTTCTCCTACAGAACCCCGAAACTCCAGCTAAACGGAGAAGCTCTCGCCAGCCCAATTGAGGCCCAGGCCACCGGATTTGGGAGCCATAGACTAAATGGCGCCCATAAACGGTCATGAAGAAGAAACAAATCCTCACGAAGGTTCAAGTTGGCACCAACCAACTAGACGCCAACCAACTAGACGCCAACCAACTAGACGCCAACCCAACTCCAACTTCTCAGCCGAGAATCCCCAGCCAACAAATACCTCTCGGATCTAACGGTAAACCAACATAATATCCATGGTTCATTTCCACTGTATGATCTTGTTTTTGCAGACGTTACACGATCGTTCAATACCTAGCATTAGCATTTGCGACTACGCTTCACAGCTGTCGCACCGAGATTCCCCCCCCCGCATAATAACCTCTTTTTTTTCGATTCATTCGCTGTATAATTGTATCACCATCATAATGTCTTTCTAATACCCTCGTTTCTGGGAAACATGTTCCCTTCTATGCCCTTGGTTTGAAGTAGAGGAGATTGTTCCTTCTTGTTATACTCCTCGAAGATTTTAATACCCTTGATGTCATCAATACATTAATGAACGGAGCGGGTGGGATAAGAGAACGGCGACAGAAGTGTCGGGGTGTTCGGGGTTCTATAATATTCGAAGAAGAGTTTCGAGTTTTAATATTTAATATTGGGGGGTGGGAGAGAAGATGTTTTGGAATTTTATATGATCATGTAACTCTATGTATGACCGCCATCGCATGAAACTCATGTCCAGCTTGTTTCTTTTGCAATTTGGGGTATTTTGGATTGTGGGGGGTGAGGGGTGGCGGGATCATAGGGTATCATGATCATGGAGGGGGTGAGGAGTGGTTTCTAGACTTACGAGATAGGTAGCTCAGTAGCTAATTAATATATATGATAAGATCAAAGAGCATTTGGGTATGGTCTATTGAATTGATGTGGGATTGTATCACTTGAAGGCAAACCAGTGGTTCTGTATTGGTCAAGCCTGAGTATAAAGAATAGGCAAGGGGAATGCAACATAACCAACGCAACTACAAATATAAAAATAATAAAATCGGCTTCCTTCGCGTAGTGGCAGTGGATAAACAATCAAAGAAACGATGATAAGGGCTGTTTTAGGGTTCGGGGAGGAAGAACGAAAACAAGGAAAGGGGGTAATAGTAGATCCCCAATTGAATATATCTGGCCGCGAAATCGAAGATTTAAGTAGTTCGGGTGGCCTGGTTTATCAATGTCGCTTTAAAAGTGACGAATGACCCGGCCGTTTCAATCCATGATGAAAGATTATACCCGATAACCATGCAGGCTTCCTCCTTCGACCCGTGTGTGAAATGACTAGGTCTCGAAGCAGCGGCAACGAGCGGGTTGTTCATGAGCATCAACCAGAGGAAGGGATTGTATATCTCAACGGCGTTATGGAGTTGCAGGATCTGTTCTTCGATCGTTTGGATAAGCTCTGAGATTCTTTCTGCGTCGCCTCTGATGATATCAGGGCGAGATTCGATGATGCTGCCGACGAGTTGGCCTCGTATAATATCTATTATCTCCTGCGGTACCCTTCCACGGAGCGCCGCTGTTGCGGTTTGAACGGTTCGCAGGTCGATTAGGATTCGGATTTTGATCAGAGTTACCGCTACGGCTGCACTTAAGCAGACGTGTTCGCCCGTCCAGGCTTCCAACGGTGGTTCCATTACGTCCGCATCTTTGGTATCAAGGAACGGAAGTTCGGTGTCACCGAAATCGTAGTCCGAGTAGGCTCTTCCAAAGCTCTCTCCCCACCATCTCATGAAATCGTAGGCTTCTTGATCCCTGTTCAGACGGATAAACATCCCAGGGACAATATCCCTAAGACCCATATTATCACTCCTGCAGAGCCGGTGCATATCTAAAAAATGATCGAGAGATGCTTGAACAACCTCCGTTCTTCCACCAGGTGCACCGAACACCTGCATCGATTTATCAACTAAATCGAATCTAGCTCGCATGTAATCCCTAGTATCTAGAATACCCCAGAAGAGACCCACGCTGTTTTCGAAGGGGTTGGCGGGGGTGAACATGTCGCCCGGGTGGTTTCGAAGCTTTTGTTCTTCGAATTCGTATTTTGCGCGGGCTTTTTTGATGGCTATGCAGGCTGTTTTGTGACGCGGGCGGTCGGAGATTTGGTGCTCTTTTGTGCAGTAGTAGGATGCTTGACAGCTTGAGCAGCGGAGGAGGGCTGGAGCGTCCTTTTGGGTTATGGCGCAGTAGTCGCAGGATCGAGGGCAGAGGGTTCGGTGGGGTGGGGGTGCCATGGTGGGCGTATTTGGGGTTTGTGATTGATACTAGTTGCGGGGAGTATAGTACTTGAAGGAATTAAGGTAATTGCTTGATCAATTGATCAATTGATACCTGGTCTAATGGATATCCTATGTTAGATATAGACCTCGAGAACAGCGGCCAGCTATCTAATACGGATGCATTGCGAAATGAGTCGAGACGCGCTCAAGGAATACTTACTCGGGTCGAGGTAGTACAGGAATCGATTCTAATAGATATGGCTAGACTGCCCAAGTTTTCAAATCAGAGGCAGCCAAACAAGCGTATTGGAGCAGAGTATTCGAAGCCTGATCACGATAATTGACAGTCGATGGTGTAAGTCAGCCCAGAAGTTGACTCCAGCTCGATCAGTCGAGGCTGTCGATTTAATGCCCGATTCGAGAGCCAGGGGTAGCTAGCTGGTTGGCCGGTTAGCTCCGCGAAAGCACGTGACCACAGAATAAGCATGCGCAAGGAGGACGTCGATACTTCCAACAATCCAATTGCCATTGGTATCGATCCTGTCAGCGATACAGAATGCATTATTGATATATTACAAATACCAACTACCTGTAAATTTTTTGAGAATCCGAGAAAGTTGGATCACGCAGGCTGAGCCCCCTCATTGGGGCTGCGCTGCTGAACCCGGTGTGATAATGGTACACTCTGATGGGGAAACACGAGTGAGCGAATAGCGCTAGCTAGCGTTATATTTATCAATTGTAGATTTCCCAAAGACTCAGCTCCGCTGCTTAGTTGCAATATACTTTCAGTATGCAGACACTGTAAAGAATTGAATGAAGAATACATAAAGTTACACTCTGGTTATCTTTTGCGTTTTTTTATTTTACCGCAGAAAAAGATGAAGAACCGAAATAGATAAGACAAAAAGAGGGCGAAGTGTAACATCTTGTCAGACTGGGGTCATTATTAAAGAAAATATTGTGAATGGATAACCGGATAATGGAGTAGTATATACAGAGAAATGAAAGGCCAACCAGGCTGGATATTGAATATGCACAGAAGAAACTTGCTTCGAAGACGGCGGGTAACGTTAATTGAAGAAATCGCCATTGGGATGCTCAAATCATGGAAAGAACCGGGTGAAAATAGAAGTTAAAAATATGAATGGATGGACGATACAAAGAAGAAAGCTTTAGAAAGATACTTGTAAAGCGCTCGCGACAAAAGCAGTGTGCATGTGGTATCGAAAAAAATGTATGCTCATTATCATCAAACCGTCCAGGTGGAGTTTTTTTTGTCTCTTGTTTTGATTTATTTCTCCTCTTGTCTTCAGAACCGAAAGCGTAATAGTGAAGGCGCCTTTTTTTTTATTTCGTTTTGATTCATTATTCCCAAGTTCAGTGTTAGTAGCCGTATCTCCTCGACTCGTCTTGTATCCTCCTGTGGATATCATCCTTCCGGTTGATTTCGCAAACAACGTAATCCATCTTCTTCTCTTGCATAATCTGGCCGAGTTTATTGGTAAGCCCCTGCCTCTGAGAGAAGTATCTCGTCGGCGGGGGTGGAATGCCGTTGTTGGGCTCAGAGGGCTCAGTATTAACAGTCCTCATACTCGCGTACGAAGGTGTGCGATGGACACTGTTACTGTATCTTGACGATGGAGGAACGTTCTCCGAGTGTGCGGAATTGATCGAAAGGGAACTTTGGTTGTAGTTGGCAGGGTAAAATCTCTTTTCGTCGTCGAAGTTGAATGAGTTCCTGCCGACTGGTTCTTGTTGAGGAGCGGTGGGGCCGAGTAGGCCGCTGAGTGATGGGAGACCCTTGGCATCGTATTTTACTGCGTCCTTCTCTGCTTCCCGACGAGGGGTGCGGCGGCAGGATGTATAACTTCTTGATGGAGGTTGCCAGAGTGGGTCGGAGCCGCCGAGGTTGACGGGTTCTGGGAATTCTGATTCACGGAGATTGGATTGCGCTGTGAAGTAGCGTTCTTGGTCGACGGAGATTGGGAATGGATCTGAGACTGCGAAGTGAGGGATTCCTGGCCGGGGGGCCTCGGATCCATAGAGTGAAGCTGATTTCCTTTCAGATGGGGGAGCGGGTGGAGGAACGGGTGCGGCGGGCGTGAAGGTCGGTGTGAAGTCGTCGTAGTAGTCCATGGATATCTTTTCATACTCCGGTTCTATTTCCTTCTTGATAGTCCTCAGGCCGGTATTATTACGATCTTGGTGGATATTCTCTGGCGGTGCTGGGGTCCAATTAGGCCTTGAGGTATCATAGAATGACAGTCCTCCCAATCCAAGTTGAGTGTAACCTTCATACATCCCGTCTGATACCTGTTCGGACGTCTCCATCGGGACTCTTGCCTGTTCGGTCTCCATCTGAATTCTTACTTGTTCGGTCTCCATCTGAATTCTTACTTGTTCGGTCTCCATCTGAATTCTTACTTGTTCAGTCTCCATCGGCATTCTTCGTTCCGTCTCCATATGACCTCTCGGTCCTAAAGCCATATTACGCGAAGACATTCTCGCCTCAGGCTCGGTGGTCTCCGAGTAGGCACTATAAGTTGGATCTTCAGACTGGTTGGTCTCTGAGTAAGTACTATATCGCTGGTCGATAGCCTGTGTCTCTGGGGACTGTAAGGCGTAGGTTTCGTACTGCCTTCGAGAGGGGTTTCTTGAAAGGTTGTTTTCACTGTATCCAGCGGTAGAACCAGTGGGCGAGGTGGTGGACTCCACAGTGGTTATCAACACTTCGGTTTCTTGGTATGGGATTCTCCAAGCACCTGACTCGGTGGTCTCTTGGGAATAGTATGACCTCTGGTTTCCTTGACGGTATGCACCTGGGCGGGGCGGTATGGGCGGCGGTGGTCCTGGAGGTCCCATGCCTCCATGGGGGTAGCCCGACATCTTGGGCGTTTATATATAATGTACGTATCGACCGGGATACTCTTGACGTCCCCTATCAGATACACACTCAAGCGAACCGGCGTATGTATAACTTTTGTTTTTTTTTCCTTGTATGTCTCTCGGTGGGATTATACTATTGTGAATCCACACCCCTTGTGGATAATTTGTCGTGCCTGTGCGAGCTATGCCTCCGGCGCCCACAGGAGGGGCGAGGGAGGAAGTTGGCGACTTTGGAAGTCTCTGGCGCAGCTAACGGCGCCTACAACAGCCCCTCCAGCTCTGGAACCTCAACGGAAGTGTGCACGAGACACTGTCCGGGTTTGGGTGGTGACTACTCGGAAGAGCGAGCGATATGGGGGAACGTTCCGGGGCGTCGACGTGCCCTCTCTGCGCTGTGGTACAGGACCAAGCCTGCGGATGGCGATGAAGTTATGCCACAACCGGATTGGATGGCGAGAAGAGTGCAGTACCGAAATCCGAGCGACCCTTATTTTTCCCTTTCTTAGGGGGCCGGCCAAACGTTAGGTTGGATATTATGCCTTGTACCTGTCAGCGATTCTAGCAGGTGCGAGGGAAGCTGGACAGCTGTGCCCGTTTGGATTTCCGACGGTCGCGCCTATGACAAATTATCCTGTGGGTTTTTCGTCTATGTATGTCGGGACCCTCGGCTTAGCCCTTCTCGATCGAATATAACTTTCCTGGATATTAGATGGGAATTTTTCCCTATGTTGGTCAATGTTCAGATGCAAGCAGCAGGTTTACTGGCGGGCTGCCAAGGGCGAGTCGTGGGATTTTTAGGCGCAAGGACAGCCTGACTAAAGGATCAGGAGGGGCGAGCTATTTCGTTTCAAGTATGGTGGACAGGCGAAGAAGAGAGAAAAAAAGCTGGTACGGTGCTCTGAGATTCAATTTCAGGGAGAAAGGGCTCCCTCGAGGCAGATATTCGAATGTGAATGCTGGAGTTAATATTGAGGACCTCCTGAATTTCAGCGGGAGCGCAATCGATAAGCCGATATCGATCTCCTGTGAAGCCTCCAAGATCAAGAACTAACAAAGAAAGATCTATTTTTGAGAACCCATGTCATGCCGGACGGCTGTGATGCTTTGTGCGACGGTTATAATTATGCTCTGCTCAGTCCTGCGCGGACGGCTTCATGGCATAACCAGCTTCGTATTATAATCAGGTTAGCACTCTCAACTAAGAGCCTCACAGATGGAGTGCAGATGGCCGTATCGCCAGGCCCCGGTCTGCTGCTGGTGCACGCGCACGGCACAGACCGATCATGATTGAGCGAACGCACGTCGGAGGCAAAGCCTTTCCTGCTGGAGCTCGAGCCGTGGCCAGGGCCTGTTTGGCCTCCCATTTCATTATGCGCATCTCACTCTCGAAACGCCCGTGATGAAGCTGCTCGATTGGTGTCACAGCGTTATTTCTCTCTTCCTTGGTAATTTTAGAGTCTTCAGAATATATTATCTTCGTTGAAGACTGACATAAGAAAAGGGTCTTTTCGAATCAGTTCGGCCTTCGCTTTGAGTATCGGAACATGCATGCACAATTGCACAAAGGTTTGTCGAGGCTTCAGATCGGTAACTTTGGCCCAGACTTCCCGAACCCTCCCCACAGCCCAAATCGGTGTTCCATTATCCCGCCATACATGCATGCTTGCTTCTTCTCAGCCGCAAAATCGGGAAAGCGAGCTTTTAATTTCTGTTTAGCACGTTTTTTCGCAGAGCACGATTTCGTTGACGAAAGCAGCGTGGTATTGGATAAATGGTAAAAAAATGATTATAAACTCGTCGTAAACAGGTATCGAGGACATGATGGTCGTCTGGAAATTCTCGGAGCATTGAAGCGTAAAAGAAAAGTAATAAAAAATATTTCTGATATCGATGAAGACCGTATATATATGAATAGTACAACCCGTAGACTTACCCCTCCTCCACCTTCATTATAAGGATCGAAACCCCACCAGCGTTTTTAAATCTATACCAAAACCTTCGCCTTGCTCAAAATCGTGATCTGATCGTATCCCTCGCCAGATTCATTGCCGTATTTGAGAAGCAATGGGAAAACAGTGGCTTGGATCGGGCGTCCCTCCAACGGATGGCTCACAGTGCCGTCAGCGCTTGTTATAACGTCGGTCTGCTGGGAAACATCATCCATGGTTGCATTTCCAAATTCACAACCCGCTGGCTCGCTCAGAACCTGGAAATTCGCACGCTGTTTGCCAAGAACAAGAGCGAAGTCGGCCGCCTTTTTGACGATCCCTTCAAGGAATTTATACCTATTTGGGTCACCTTGGAACGATTGCTTGCTGGCGGCGAGAGGATAGGTCAGTTGTTCAATCTTGTCGGAAATCGTCGAAATAGCCGCTCTCCGTTGAGATGAGAAGTCGTCGCTCTTTTCCAAGAGGAAAAAGGTCTCCGAGCGCCAGTTATTGATGGCGGGGGCAGGAGCAGCTATAAATTGAATGTTAATATCATCCCGTGATCTTTGATGTTCAGAAGAGTGTCAGGCTTACAGCTAGTTCGGATGAGTGGAGTAATGGCGGCCATAGCGTTTCCGAAGAAAGCGCCGTTTTCAAAACTTTCCTGAAGGACTTGCGAGACGATTGCACGGACGACCAATTGCTTGCTCTTTCCGCTGGTCAAAAGGGACTGGTAACTCGGGATATGCTCCGTAAGGAATTCGTAAAGCTCGGTGGTCAAGTTGATCGGATCGCTCGAAGCCTTGAAATAATTGCCAGCCCACCCAACGACATCGGTACTAATTTGGCCGTATTCACGAGAAATGCTATTGTCGTCCTTGGTTTGCTGTTTCTGGCCAGCGGCGAGGAGAGTTCCTTGAACGGACGTCAGACGTTTGTTGGCATCGGAGAGTTGGCTCTGAAGAGCTTCGATTTGAGCATTGGCGCCTTTGTCGGTATAACCACCCGCTTCCGGTGTCGAGTACGCTGTGCTGTATCCATTCCTTCGATCTAGAATTCATACGATCGTTTAATATATAAAAATCCTTCGATAACACCGAGCAGATGTTGCACTGACCTTGTCTTCTTTTAATGAAAAAGAAAATTGCGAGTGCAAGCGCCAGCGCGAAAAGTAGGGCGAAGAGAATCGTCAACCCGGTCAGGACAGGGTTATTATTATTCGACCTCCCTCCAGATACAGTGCCCCCCAAAGGATCCGTCGTGGTCTGTTCTGGAGGCATAGGATCGCCTGGGAGGGTCGGGGCAAGCGGTGGATCGGTCTGGCTTGGACCGCTCGGGCTTGAATCAGTCGGGACTGGGCCGCCAGTTGGGGAACCTGTTTCTATTGGAAGTAAACCAGACTATGTCAGCATTTTGTGCATTTAGAATCGACCCGCTACCATTCGCCAAATTCTCTCTCTCGATTTGATATTTAGCGACGGCCCAAGTTTAAATTTACTAGTACTTACCGCCGCCGTTCCCAGGTGCCGCCGGACCAGTTGGAACATCGGTGCTACTAGGAGGTGCACCCGAAGACCCAAATCCAAAGTCCAAAGTTCTAGGTGGCCCTCGTGGAGTAGTTGAAGATCCAGCTGGGTTGCCAGACAGACCACTGTCTGGGTCCTGGGCGCCGCCTTGAGCCCAAGCAACGCCAACGACCGCAATCAGTTGTATGCCGAACCTCGAAGGCTCCATTATCGCGGTGTCGAATCTTCCAAACCTCACGATAACTCAACAAGAAAGATTTTTTAGAGAAAGTTATATATCTAAGGACGCAGAATGCCAAAAAGCAGAAAAGGTTCAGAATCTGACAGTGCTTCCCGGGGCCACACTTTTATTTAAAAGGGATCCCAATTTTAGACAGCCTTGGGACCCCTGATAGTTGAACTGTTAGTTGTATGTGTGACCCAGACGTTGGAGGTGGGGATACGAGTGTGAGCTGACGGAGCGGCTGTTTCGCCGCCTGGTAGCGTTCAATCCATTCAGCCTTTCCCTCTGGATTGGCCCACCGAGGTTTTGAGCCGCTTGGCTGAAATCCCATATTCGCAGGTGTCAAAATTGCAATTGCACCACTTTGCACGGCGTGGGATTTCCCGGGAAGTTTCTTTCCTGCCTGCGCCTTCGAATACTTTTTCTGCATTTTGCATATCGTGCATTTTCATTCCCTTTGCAGCCTACTTGGTTCCCTCCTGCACGGGTAGGTATCGCATCAACCCGTCCCAACCAACCAACCACTTGAAGATGGCTGTCTGACCAGGTGGGATGTTAGGGTAGTTTAGGTTCTTGCTGCGAGATCATGTAGCATTCTCGGCGGACCCTGGTAGAAACATAGGCCATCAACCACCCACTTGTGGGGACCTGTGGACACGGCTATTAACCTGTCGAGACAGCATGCCTGCAAGACTGGGGGACCAGGTTGGCGATTTCAAATAGACCAGCCTTCTGAGCTTAGCTTCCCCACTGAGAACTCCTGTCCGATAGGCATCATCATCATCGTCCTGACGAGCTGTGGCTATGAATAGCATTCCTTCGGTCTGCAAGGGAGCCGGAGGAAGAATTCGAAAGCTTCGAGAATTCTAGGCTTCAATTCCGAGTTCCGACGAATGCCTATCTCGAAGCCCGATTCGGGAACGGCGACGGTATAAAAGGGTCGCTGTCACCGTCTTTCTTCCGATGTAATCTTCCAGATTACCACGGGCAGCCGAACTGTCTCTGATCCCGCAGGATATGGGGATTGCGGCTCATTGCAGAAAGCTTGGGATACCTGGGAGGCTGGGCAGGCTGGGCACAATGGTGAGATTCGAAAAGCTCGGTCAAAAGAAACTGGCCGGCACCAGCGCAATCGTACGAGGTAACTCCCAGTTTACCCTAAGGCCGTGGAGAGATACAAGCAAGTAGAGTTTTGAACAGCATGGTGTTCATAGACGCATCCACTGTGTACCACCGTCGATGCAAGCACAGCGCCGTCTCCTCATGATGGGTCGGCCTTTGAAGTCGAAGGATCTGAGCCGCTCTTGGTGCAAACTCAAGCGAAATGAGCTAGCCTTCGTCCGTTTCCGAGCCTCTATCCAAACCAGTCAGTCAACGTTAGCCCCCAGGACAAGGGCGCGAGGCTGAATTGCTAGCGGTCTTGCACCAAATCATATGCACGGTACCGCACATGCGATCCTTTTCAGATAGCAGGGTAAAAAAACAGATTAAGATCATACAAACTCGAGCTTTTTCTTCGCAGACAAAGTCGCGGTTTCTTCCTCTTCGATCTCTTTCAGTTGTATATAGTTTATATATCCTTCCTTCCGACGTGGAAGCCGATTTCCAGCCTCGAATTAGTATCGAAGAAAGCGCGTAGTTTCCTTGGTCCCATTGGAATTTATCCGGCTCGCCCCCGTATAGATCGGACGAGACCTGATCTCTGCATCGACGACCGACAGCGTCAAAGATATAGACTCGGGCGATATACACGGATCAAGAAAAATGGCGTATTCGACTCGAATCCTGCCGTCAGAGCTGCCAGCGCCGGTACCCGCGAACCATCCGGGTCAGAACATGAAGAGGACGCGGGTCTACCAGAACTCCGCTTTCGCGCAGAACCCGAACGGGCAGTTCAGACATCGTATCATCATCGGCGTGGATTTTGGGACGACATACAGCGCGATTGCGTGGGGCAGCTCGTCGGATCCCGGTGTGTTCTTTTTTCGAGGTTTCCATACATATTTTGTACGAAGTGGGATGCTGACGGCGGGGTGGTTCAGATTCGATTGAGATAATCAACAGCTGGCCGACTTCCGGCGCTCGTGTGATGGACTCCGTATGGCTCTCCATCTCGACCACTAGATCTTTGTAGGATGATGAGGGGCTAATAACAGCGACAGTGTCCCACCGAGATATCGTATCATGAGGGGTCGACGACGGACTTCAGTTGGGGATACGACATCCCGTCCACAGCTAGAAGGCTGGCATGGTACGATGACTACAATACCAACACATGCATAACGTAGACAAATACTGATATCCACCGCTCGCTCAGGTTCAAGTTACTCCTCGAGTCCGACGACCCCGATATCAAGCGGAAAGTGAATATACCGGAGGGCCTGGACGTTATGGACGTTTGCACGGATTTCCTCCACGCGTTATACACCCACGTACGTCGATTCAAACCCCCTCATTGGATTCACCAAATTGCGAGATAACATATCATAACATAATATATACTTACGAATGATGGCAGACTATGGAAACCTTATACCGGAAAAAGGGAAGACAGCTTATGGAAATTACTCAAGTCGACTTCGTCCTTACAGTCCCCGCCGTTTGGAACGATGGCGCCAAACAGAGGACTCAGAAGTGTGCGGAGAACGCAGGGTTTGCGAACGGTCACAGGTTAACAATGATCAGTGAGCCTGAGGCCGCGGCGGTATTTTGTATCAAGAACCAGGATGCGCATAATATTAAGGTTAGCACTTGCAGGTTTGAGGTGGAAACGCTGGGGTTGATGCTAACGATTCTACCAGGCAAATGATAGGATAGTTGTCTGCGACGCTGGCGGTGGAACTGTCGATTTGATCACTTATAACTGTTTAGAGGTAATTCATAAACCCCATACCCCGAACCTCCTACTTCCATCCGGGTTATAATATTAACAAAATATTGCAGATATCCCCAAGACTAAGAGTGCGAGAATGCGCAGTCGGCGAGGGAGCCTTCGCAGGGTCATCCAAGATCGATAGAAACTTCGCCGAATTCTTCAAAGACCGAATGGGTCCTCATTTCGAAAATCTAAGACTGGAAACACAGCAAAAAGTCATCAAGAACTTCGAAGCCATCAAGTGCGGATTCAGGGATCGTCCCGACCAGGCTGTGTATACGGTATGCTCTACAATATATCCAAAAGATCTAGATCAAGGAGCTCGAAGACTGATATGTACGATTTTAGGTCATCGTGCCGACGGTTAACAACCTCCCCGAAGCCGGGATCGAAAACGGCGAACTAATGATCTCGAGGGAAGAAATGAGGGCTCTTTTCGACCCTGTGATCACAGAAGTTATCACTCTCATATACAACCAGATTAAGGAGACATCCGAAAACGCCGGTAGGGTAAACACGATTTTACTCGTCGGTGGTTTCGGAGAATCACTTTATCTCTACCAAAGAGTCGTTGAATGGGCCGGCCCATACGGGATCAATGTTATCCAGCCAAGGAGCGCGTAGGTCAAATAATATAACGCAAGAAACCCAAAGACACTCAGCCACTAACTTGATATTTAGAGCAACTGCTATCGTCAAAGGGGCCGTTATCCGTGGCCTTGAAATCCATCTAGACGCCTCAAACCCCGGAAGAACCCAAGTCGAACGACTATGCAGGAAAAACTACGGAACAGTCAGCTCGCAGATTTTCATCGATGGAAAACATCTAGCCGAAGACGCCTGGATAGATCCCCAAACGGGCAAGAAGATGGCCAGAAATCGTACGTTCTAACTCACGCCCCCCATTAACCTTACACCTCTAACCATTTCCAACCACCGCAGAAGTCAGCTGGTTCATCCGCAAAGGACAACCCCTAACCGACGAACGCCGCTTCTCCAACCACTTCCACAGAAACTTCAAGCACATCACACCCTTCCTAGACGCCATGGTCGCCTCAAGCAGCGATAACCCTCCAAACCGAGTCGAAGGCGACGTTCACGTCGTCTGCCGGATGACATCGGATCTATCATCCGTACCCAAGAACCTATTCGATAAGAAGTGGAAAGGTCTCAGAAGCTTTTATAGCGCGCGGTATAGATTAGATATGACGATCGAGAGTGCAGAGATCAAGTTCGAGTTGGTGTATAAAGATCGGTAAGATACACTCAGACATTCCGTCAAATACAATACCGGAAACTAACACCTCATAAACACCTAGATCATACGGATTCGCTCAATGCCAGTTCGAATAAACTGCGCCGGTCCCAAATCCACGGAACAGTTGGAAAAAGCCACCGGACCCACATGATATTTCTACGAATCCACCTGTCTTTTTTGCGTTCAGTACATTCCCTGCAATTTAGCGTCCATATCTTACCTTTTCAAGTGCATCGTGTTCTCAATATAATACTATTTACTATTTATAATATATACTTATATACTTTATAAAGTATTCATATGAATCCATACAGCCTTAACTTGCAAAATAGATATGTATATATAGACCGCCAAACCCAGTCCGTTTTAACCACTAGTTCGGTCAGAAGTCGTTAATTATAGTAGTTATCCCGCTTTGTCCTCTTCGTCAACCCGTTGTGATCCACTAATTGATATTTATATAAATTTTAGGATTGGCTTAAAGCGAACCTTATTGCCGCCATCGATCACTAGCTTACGGGAACAATATTATCTTTTTAAAAGTCAAGGTTTTTTGTCATTATTAAGTAGATAAGTACAAAAGTAGGTTCCAAAGCCACCTCCCGCGCGCTTGCGCCACGGGGGACTTCTGCAAAAAGTTATTGATTATCAACAGATATAGATAGGTCTAAATGAATGTGATGGAATGCCAAAAAATGCTTGAAAAGTGAAATGCAAAAGTCTTTTTGAGAGGATGGAGAATAAAAACCAAAGATAGATACCCTTTCGCTTGAAACGATGACAAAAAAAGTCAGAAACTAGCGGGTAACGGAGGCAAAAGCTTCCGAGATATAGAACAACAGTGAAAAAAGGAGAAAGCCGATCCCGTAGAACCAAATTTTAGAAGATGAAAAAGAAAGCATACGAGAAAAGGAACCCCGCTAAAATGCGAAAAATGAAGAAAGAATATGTGCAAAGAAAATCCGGGAGACAACATAGGAAACGAGGAGGGAAAAAAGAACTTGTAGATGAGAGTAAGACAAAGGAAATTTTTGAGAGAGGGGATTCTGTATGGTTGGCAAGCTGAATGTGTGTGCAAAAAATTAACAATCAACTGCGGAACATTACTTCGTTAAAAAAAAAAAAACTCGAAATGTAAGAGGTTAGATATAACTGTTTACGGTCCGATCTGGAACCGCCAGTATAGAATATTTCAAGGCGTCGTTTAGCCGATAACCGAGCTTCTCTGGTACGCCATCTTTTCGGGCTTCTTGTAGCCTTGCTCGCCAACGATACCGCTGCCAGGGCCAGCGCATCGTCTCTTCTCATCCTCTCGTTCCTTAATCTCTCTTTCGTCCTGAACGAGCGTGCACACGGGGCAGTAGTAGGATTTCGCACAGTCTCCGATTGGCGAACCTTTGATTTGGTATAGTTCCCTAACCCGGGTCCTCTGGAGCATGGTAAACACCCAACTGACGGGGGCCAAGGCACAGAACAATACGCAGTGACCGTTGCAAGTGCTGTAGCTATCGAGGTTGGAGTCTGGAACGGTCTTTAGCCTGTGGTGGGTCTTGGAGTAGAGCATGCAAGGACACCAGCATCCGAGGCAGCCTGTATGGTTTTCAACCGTTAGCAATTATACTCCTTTTTGTGTGTTGAAATTGTTGCATTTCCAAATCCCTTGGCAAGCCGGAACTCGCGAGGTCACGGAAAAACGTGGCAAGGTAAACTTACAGGAACCGATATCCCCAAAGCAGCTGCAGAATCCGTACTTGTACTCCTGCGCACCAAAAATCTGATTCGGATGCGCAATCTGTCCCGGCGCGTGCGGCTGACTTGCACCGTTGTCGAATTGCGCCGGTGGTTGGTATTCCATCTGCTGAGGCTGTTCCGGCGCACGATCCAACGGCTGCGTCGGTGGAGGATCGAAGGTCATCGTTTGTCCGTACTCAGGACCGCCGGGGGCAACGTTCTGCAGCGGGATTCCCTGCTGGGAGGGGTCTTGCGTGTATCCAGACATTGCTTCTTTTCGTTTTCTACGAGCTACTTCGGCGTTTACTTCTGTATTATAAGCGTAGAGAGAATTATCCTTGACCGAGGGGTTGAAAACGTGGATATCCTGAATTTGAGGGACTGGTGGAATAGGTTCCGGTTGGTAGTAGTGATAGTGTAAATTATCGTTACTCTTAGAGGGTAATGAGTGCAGAGAATGCGCTGAAGGTGCAGACCGTAGCGGTGTTAAAGGCGGTGCGGCAAATCCCGCTTGTGCGTAGTCAATGTTTGTGGGGATAAACGTTGACGTTGCCTGCGGTGCGTGCGTCGGTGTCCGGGGAGGAGCTGCGAATTGTAACGGAAAATCCGAGGTGTAAGGTATATTTGTGCGTATCGGCGCCGGTGGGGTCTTCGTCCTTATTGTGGTTGTAGGCGACTGCGGGACGGGATAACCACGGTATTGCTGATGTACCGGCGGCGGAGGTGTAAATATCTGAGATGATGTGAGCTCAGGTATATTGGTATAACTACGGGTGAGGTTGTTCCGTTGATATGCCATAGGAGAAGAGGTAAAAAAAAAAGGATAAAAAGGAGGGTAGGGAATGATGAGCACAGGGAATGGTTTTTATATCAACGGTGTGACTGGACGGACTACAAGGGCCAGCGACGGGTAAAGAAGCCGGAGGGGCAAAGAAAGGCCAGGATAGGGGAAGGATAGGACGGGATAGACTACGACAATGTCGCCCAGTTGAATTCGAAAGTCTTGGGGGTTCTTCAGTCGCGCATACTCGACGAGATATATGCGAGATGAGAGCGCTTGCAAGACTATCGGCAGCCTGGGTACGGAGGACAGGGAACCAATATCAAAGAGTCCTCCTCCTCCACCAAAGGCTTCTCTAGACCTTCTAGACGTAGCCGCTCCGTGGTACACTCCACTTTGTGATAAATATAGATATCTCCAAAAAGAAGTATTTATATTTATTTATTTTTTCGGGCGAATGGTGGGAGGTGCAAATGCTAACGAATGAATGAATAGTGCAAGTTCGAAAGAGTCAAATGGCAAGATGTGGGTGGATGTGTGAAATATGTATGCAAGATGCGCGGATGCAAACGGGCCTTATGACAGTTTTATGTCAAGCGATTTGAATGAAAGGATGTGGGTAATACAATTCCCAGGCAATCAAAAGAAGGGATTTCAGGTTTGAAGTTGGTAGTGCACGATGCGGGTATGTTTGTAAGAGAGTGACAGAGGGGAAGGAAGTGAGATGCGAGAGTAGATGGAGGGAACTGACCTATCTAAGAATGGATTGCAGGATGCAGGTCCCAAAAGCAGTGATACCCTGATGAACAATGAATGGCACAGGCAAAGGCAACCTGATTGGAAGTTAGCGGGTCCAGAAAGGTCCTGCGACTTCAGCCCACCAACGAAGAAACCGAGTTATACTGTTGAGGGGAATGATCACGTAGGTCGGTTCCAGGTTTCTGGGAGAGTAGGTGTTAAATTTGAGTCGCAGTAACTGTTCACCGCCTCAGAAAAAGGATTGGGCGCCTAAAATGAAGGGACCGGAGCAAACAGTCGAGGATGGTCTGAGAGCGTAGCGTGTTCATTTGCGACTTTATGCCATCAGGAATGATGGGAAAAGATGGAGCGAAGAAGCAGCAGCATTACGCAGTCGTCTCTGCCAAATCCTCGCTGCAAATCTGCAGAACGCAATGATGGAGCCCGCAGCCAGGGTGCCGTGAGGTCGGGCTGCGACTGTTGGCCATTGGTTGGTTGAAGCCCAATGTACAGGGGATGGCGCCTAGATTAAACCCCGACCAACCAAACCGCTGCTTGGCAGATATCCCGCAACCTTAGCTTGTCGATTGATAGCGAATAACCTTGCTGCGATGGAGGGTTCCTGCTGCAGGTTCCTTTTTCTTGCCTGTTCCCGCCCACCCAGCATTGTTGAGATCCGGAACATGGCCTTTTGGTTCGACGCAATGCTCGAGACACACCAAGGCGTGACTGAACGTGACTAAAAGTGAAATCTCTGCACCGTTGTCGTCGTCAGCGAGAAGGGCTTTGTTCGTGCCTCTTGTCAATGATTGATGTCCTTCGATGGCAAAGATGTTGGCCATCGACACCTGTGACGGAGGAGGAGCATGCAAGGTCTCCACCGGTGGCGTGTTATCAGCCGGCAATATGTCTTGTCTCCAGCCACCAAACAAAAAACCCTCGATACCAAGACCCTCGAAATTGCCCTTTCCGCTGCGGGTCTCGTATCGGGAAAATAAGCACTGGCACTTCGGGTCAGTGCGGGGACGGTGACGCTGGAAGCAGGTATCCGAAATAAAAACTTCCTGGTTGGACCCGTTGCATATTCAACCTTACGAAAGGGATGTCGATGAAACCATCGATGCTCAGTTACCTAGACTCTGGCACTTAGCCTACGTTAGCAATCCGGGGATCTCTAACCAAAGGAAACCTCTGTGAGGCGCTTGCTTGCCTTTGTGGAATGCACCAATGCAAGGTTGCAGACACGTGTGAAGTCGCACCCGACCCCGTGCTCGCTGCCTGGCTGCAATGCAGGTGGCACTTTTCGAACCGAGTTTGAAAGGTGCAGCGGGCAAACTGGTTTCGCCTGTTGGCGGCTCCTAAAAAACCGTCGTTTCAAACAGTACAGGTCTACTCCAACAAACCGAAACGATGAGAGATGAGAGATGCTAGATTTAAACCTGCATGGGGGGTGCGAAAGCATAAGATCTGGTGGTAATGACCATACCCAACCCGGATGATATCGATATATCTGGCAATCGACAGCATGCAGCCTTCGGGAAAACTACGCTAGAACCTGCATATGCATTACTATTCTTACATCTTTGAACAATCAAATCGCGATGCACGACTAGCTAGTACACTCCACAGAGTTATATATAAAAAATGAATTCGTGGACACGAGGCTAAATATTACGCACCACCGACTGTTATTCATAGTGGTGATAATTATGCTTGCTGCTCGGACGCATTACATACATTACATGGAAAAAGGCTGAACTAGCAAGCCAATATTGCAGCACAGCAAACTGCCTTGAAACTGCCACCAACCGTCAACTGCAGGTCAATTGGATCGATGACAATTAAGAAAGTTTCAGACTAGCAGAAGTACCGAAACAACTTTTCTTCCTTGCTGGCAAAAACAGGATCGATTCAGTTGCAATTAACTGACAACATCAGAACCATTGTTGGTGCTGTGTGGGGTGTGTTCATATGATCATGTCCCTCCATCGACAAGTCCTGAATCTCTTTTGATGGAATGCAGGTTATAGCGCGAATATAAACGGAATAAAACAGAACTCAAGAAATGGGAAGAACTAATGTTACATGTCAATGTTTTTACAGGCCCAGGACTCACTCGTGTAACTTGAGAGACGATGCAGGAGGGCTACGCAAACATAAGGAAGTGATAGCGGGGAATGTGAATTTGAATAGAAGATAAAGTGGGAAAAGAACTCGTTAAGCAAATGGGTATACCTGTGATATCATGGCATCCTTTGTGAAGTCGCAAGGGAATATCTCCAATGGGCTCCTGGGCATGTCTCCGCAATATTGCATCCATCGTATTACCATCTCTCCCGTTTCCGATCCAGTCGATCGAAACGCTCGACGTTGGGATATAAAAGAGATAAAAGAATCCGCAGGGATTATGGGAGATATAAAATAACCAGTAGAAGAAGAAACGCCCCCCCCGTACCAGAGCCTCGAAACGCCGTTGAATAGAAATCCCGGGGAAATTGAAACCCACCCAGTATAATTTGGTATTTGTGATTTTTTCCGAATGGCTGGAATTGGAGAGAAAGCTTATGAAACCGAAGTAAGGAAACCCACCCAGTGAATAGAAGTGATAGGTAGATAAGTAAAAGGGAAGATAGGAAACGTGATGGGAAATAGGCACTTTTGGTTTGGTTTCTCTTGTTACAGGGTAGTTTCAATGAAACATGAGTGGTATCATTTCCTAAAAAATGCGATGCTGTGCTGGATGTGCTGGTAAAACAAAAGTTCCTCCAATGCTCGAGAGACCACGACGAAAGCTTTCCATCAAAGAGAAAAAAAAAAAAGGTTCATTAATCGAGGGGGTTTTTAGGTTTTGTAGTTTTTTTTGTGGCGGGGGTTTGGTATGGTATAGAGTGGTATCGATGTTGCAATATTTCAAAAACAATCCTTTTTTGCCCAGATTCCGCTTGCTGTTGTTACATGATGCATGGTTTTGCTGGTTGTTTGATGCTGTATGATCCATATCCGCAGACGCCAAATTCCAAACAGAAGACATTGCCAAAACGGGTTTGTTGTAATGTTGAATTTCTTACCGTGGTGCTCCCTGGCCCTGAGCCTGTATCAGTGGGTGTGGCCAAGGATTCCGGTGTTCTTGGGTCTAGATTCGATGTTGTCGGCGTGATATCGAAGGGCAGAAGAGAAGACCCTCACGACTATTTCACATTATTAGTTAGGATGATCCCGGACCCGCAATTCGTGAGTGGGGCTTACCTGGCCAGACAGAGGCTTTCTCCAACAAATGAGCACTCACTCTCAAGATGCTCACGCTAACCTCGTCGTTGCCTCCGACAATGCTATCCCATTCGAACACCATTTTCTCGTGTGACTTCTTAAGGATCTCAATCACACGGCCCAGCAAGACACGGTCTTCATTCTCCAACATCATCAAAGCCTCGATGCTCATCAGATCGCACTCGGCATCTCCGAATTTCCCCATAAACGGCCGTACTCTCTCCTGGACGGCATTAACCCACTCCGCTAAAACTTGGGCACAATCAAAAGCGCACATTAGAGATTGCATTGGGAGTTCTCTTGCGAGGAACTCGGGGGAGGAAAGTCCAGATTTCTCAGACATGGCGAGGGCGTCGGCGGCGTAAAAAGCGGCACGGCGGATGTGTTTCTCGTGGCGAGAGGAAATCCCGCTGGTTTGCGGGTAGTTAGATTGGTAAGGTGCGGCCTTCAAAGGATTAAGGTCTGGCGATGTTAGTGCCGAGTTAGGAGACGACGCTGGGGAGCTGTTAGATCCCGGTGGCGTATCTGCAGATTCCGAAGCCGAGGAGTTAGACGAAGATGTATTAGTTGGCTGGTCAGCCCAGTTCTTGTTCAGTTCGTCAACCATTCCAGGGAAATCACGGGCAAACAGTGGTCCCCGAGACCTGCCCAGGTCCACAAAGAGTCGGACGTAGGCCAAATTGAGGAGAGGGATGCTATCCGCAGCCATCGGGCCGATTCCGAACGGACTGGGCCTCTCGATACTAGACTGTGGGTGCGAGGCCCAGGCTTCTTCCCATGCGCGGAGGGCGGGCTCGATATGTGCGTGGATGGCTTCAACTTCAGTTGCGGACCAGTGCCTTGCATGGCTAAGTTGGCGAGTTTCCCAGATATACACGTGAAGGGCGAGAATAAGAGAAAGGGCTCCGAAGTGACTTGGGCGGAGCTCGGAAGGCTTTGGCTTTCCGTGAAGACTTGCGTATTTCTGCTCCTCCATGTTATGAGCACGCCCCTGTTGGTTCTGTGCTCCGTTGGCTGAGAGAAGCGTATTTAGGGCCGTCGAGAAAGGTACTGCCGCCTGTTTTGCTGCCTGAATACCACCTCGCATCTTCCACATCGTCGCAGTTTCCGCTGCCCAGAGCTCTTCATCGCATGGAAGATCCAGTCGGATTTCGGAGTTTGTCAAAGCTGGTGCGTGGTTGTAAGTGATGCAAAGCATGGAAGAGAGTTTGTGGACTGCGTAGAGGGTCCGTTTTCTCTCCTCTTCCGCGATCCACTTCGTCCAATCTGCGTGGTCGTCCAAACTTTCTAGCTTCATCGCTCCGTTCCACATATCCAGCATGCTCGCATCAGGCCCGAGCAGACTTGCACTGTGCACATTTGCAGATGGCCTGCACAAGCCTGCATTTCGGGCTAGGGAAACCACTGCGGTGCAGTGGGACATAGCAAGTTCGCTAGACATATGCTCGCCACTATTCAGGCCGAAAACGACATTCAAAAGCATCGACTGTACTAGCCAAAGCGGAGTCGATTGTGCCTCCTTTCCATTTCCGGAGAGGGCGGCAGTGACAGACGCTTTCCTTCTATTATCGATGAAGATATGGATCATTTTCTTCGCCGCCTCATAGATTTCCTTCGCCACTGGGCCATCTCCCTCGTAGAGAGCACCGATAGCGGACATCGAGAGGATCAGACAACCTCCACCGCCCGCAAACCCACTAAGCCCTAACAAGTTATCCTTCTTCTGAGTTGGGGCGTATAGAGGAGAAGAGAAGTCCAAAGTTGCGATATGGAAGAAAGGCATGTGAGGGTGGAAGTGCTTGATGTAGCTCTGGACATATCTCTGCAAATCCTGAGTTCCCGGAAGTTGGGCAGTAAAGGAGTTTCGGTGTCCATGTAGGGGAGGAGATTGAGCAGATGAGTACCGACGTTGGTGCTGGGCCTGTTGGTGGCTACGGTATGCATGAGATGACTGAGCCAGGGTCAAAAGAATGGCAGCACGTGCGGAATCAGTTATCGACTGCGTAGCGTGTGCTGCTGCAGTCGTCGGCTGAAAAACCGAGAAGTCAGGTTGAAACTCGTGCTGCATTTCGGGTTGGAAGTGGGACTCCGGGGAGAGAAAGTGATTCGGGGAGATATTGCTCATGCTATAATTGGCGAAGAATGGCAAATCATGGTGATTGCCGCCCTGAGCCTGAAGAGCTTTAGGAGATATTGTCCCAGCTGGGGGTGGCGGTGATGTATTGAAGGAGGCGGCATTGTAGTCGGATGCCGACATGAATGGGGAAGTGCTCAACGTCGTAGCCGAACTGAGAGTCGATGCATTGTTGTTCCACCACGTATTAGTATCTTGCAAGGCTTCGCTGACGCCGCTGATGGACGTTGTGCTGATGGCACTTGGAGATGAGCTTTCGACGGCCTGCTCAGATGCATAGTGGCTCGATCCGAGCATTGTCATCCACTCGTTATCGTCATCGTCGTCGATTACAGCGGTTGAATTTCCGAACACCGTGTCGAAGGGGGAAGTCGGTGATCCGAACGTATGAGGATGCGGAGACGCGCTGAACTGCAGCATCGCCGGGTTCACCGTTGCATTTCCGAACAGAATGTTCTCGATGTCGAGCTCCTGCGGTACCACCGTCGATGCTCCTAGCGATGTCCCTACAACGTTCAGACCACGAAGCGATCCCGTCTCGAGTTTTGGGAGATTTTGATTGGCCCCGGTTGCCGACTTAGCCAATAGGCTAAGTGTGTTACTGTCGACATGTGCAATAGTATTGGCACGAGGACGCCCTCCACCATTGCTCACGGAGTTCTTGCGAACTCTACTACCGGCCGGTTGTGCTGCAGACGACGTACTCTCACGGCGGACACCATTGCGAGGTCGGCTCGAAGGGGTCGTCGTGAGATGTAGTTTCTGTTGGTGCCGTAGGAGCAAGTCGCGGCGGGCAAAACACCGTAGGCATTCCGGGCACTCAAACGGCTTCTCCTTCGTATGAGACCTCTCATGACGTTTTAAATGCTCGAGCCGTGCGAACGACCTTGTACATATACCGCAGACATGAGGACGTGGACGGTCAACCTTGGGTGGGGCGGTCTCCTTGGCTTTCGCCGGAACGGCGGCCGCCTCGAGAGGGATTTGTTCTGTCCAATCAAGGCTTAGTGGTAAGAAAAGGAATGGTCAAGTTATCTTCGAAGACTCTACTCGTACCATTGGCTTCTTTCGAAATCGGGATTGTATTCATCGGTGGCATATCGTAGGCTACAGCAAATCCCCTAGTAGCCCAGCCTTCTCCAGATGCGGTCTTCAAAACGGATGGGATAATATGAGGATGATGAGAAAGTCTAATATCGATTCATGGACTTGTAAGCATATGATGCCTCAGAAAATATCTGCATATAGAGATATATATTGTTTCTTTTCTTTTTTTTCTGCTGGTTGTTCTAACATTTAAAATATTATCGGCTTACCACTGGATTGAATGTGATAAGGGAAGAGCGATTAGATGGGACCGTAATGAAGCCAAGATTG
Organism: Arthrobotrys sphaeroides; assembly: GCA_036971245.1. Taxonomy (NCBI): domain Eukaryota; kingdom Fungi; phylum Ascomycota; class Orbiliomycetes; order Orbiliales; family Orbiliaceae; genus Arthrobotrys; species Arthrobotrys sphaeroides. The sequence continues at coordinate 2,057,987 of JAJTTW010000003.1, forward strand.
CTGTGGTATCGTTAAGTGGAATATTAATGCACCGTCAATGCCGTTACGTTGGGAAAGAGTGCTGCGTAAGATTGAACAATGCTAGGGAATATCCAGCCCAATGATATCCTCAATTCATATAACCGACCAGCTGATTTCAAGGAATGAAACTACTCGCCGAGGATATGACGTTAAGGATAGTTCTCAGGGGAGTAAGAGGTGAGGTCTGGATGCTGAGGTCAAGGAAAACGGAGCGGTGGTATAAATCTCGTAAGGATTAGCTTTGGTGTGATGTTGCACAAGGAGAGCTGGTGAAGAAGAAAAAGGTAATCCGGGAAATGGATAATAGATAATAGAATAGGGTAGAATAAGAATAGCTTGAGGTTGATTGAATGGGATTTTTGTTAAGCCGTCGTCATAAGAGCTCTCCGAGGCCCGATATTTAGGGTTGGTCGTATGCTGTACAGGTCGATAGGGAGAAGACAAGTTGGTCGTTGGAGTTTGTTGGATTTTTCAGAAGGAATGGTCGTGATGCGTGAAACTGCAAATTGGTTTCTGGTAAGAAGCCTGCAGCAGTCGCTCTAACAAACAGCAGGCAAATGCACGGTACGATTAGCCACCCGATCTCAGGAAGATTCTTCCGAGCGACGTTAACGATGATAATGGTGATGATGATGGTGGCAGCTGTGGGTGGATAAGGGTGGATAAGATGGCAGAAGGCGGCTGCAGGGAAGAAGGGAGTTGAGCAACGCAGGTCTGTGCAAAGAAGAAATTATGGATCATGGACGGAAGAGGGCTCGGGTTTCAGGATCCATAGGGCCAGGAAGATGGCAAAAACGTATCCATGACTCGGTGAAGGGGAAGGGAAGGGACGGAGGATGGAAGGGGATGTGTAGATGTTCGCCAGACAGCCACAGGGAGAAGCCGATGTCGAGTATAGCAGTCCGAGGTAGCTTCAGGTCTGGAACGGAGATACCACTCGACGACGCCCAACAAAAGGAAGGCTGGCTGGCTGGCTGCTCGCAACCAAACAATTTTTGGCTGGCAAAGGCTCCACCTGAAAAATGCAACACGGTGGACGGAACGGCGGGTAGGAACGTACTCAGAGATGCACCGAGGGGCAGCTGATGTCGACGGGAAAATCAAATAAAGTAACGACAGGAAAGATGACGGTGACGCTGACGGAGAACCAGAGCGGCGGCCTGTGAGTTTATTTTATTTTTCTCCCGGGATAAGTGTTCTTGTGAAGCTTCGTCGGACTGACAGCCTTTAATTGGATTGTCCACGTTCAAGTTGGTTAGTTTGGCTAGCTAATTTCGCTGTGCCGAAAAAGTGTTGCCCGCTTCAAGCATGGTGGAATTGGAATTCATGCCATTGACGGAGGGATGGATGGATGACAGACGAGACAGCTCCGACGCGCCCGAGAATGGGAAGGGAAGGGAAGGGAAGGGGGAGGCTTGATCGAGAGGCCCAGGCAGGCGGAGGGAAAGGGATCTTATTACATAACAGGCTGGGGACACTCACGTCTTGAGGCGCAATGGTGGACTCGACCTGTCGCGATGCTTCGGTCTGGTGTTTTGTATATCGTAGGTGCGTATAAACTCTCGGAAGTTAACTGCCAACCAAACAGTCGAAGATATGTGTACCAGGTAAGAAGTATCTTTCCAAGCGTTTAAGCTTTCGATGTCGGTCGTCGTCGCCCGGTCCAGAAGAGAGAAGAAAAAAAAAAAAAAAAAAAAAAAGGGCAGCGGTCAGGTTCGTTCTCACGGAACTGACAGCGCTGAGGCCGGCCACTGCGCTTAAAGTCAGGAGCCCGAGAGAGTGAGCAACGGAAACCTTATTCGGGACTGGAAAAATGAGAGTCGACGAATAAGTATTCCGAAACGTCTATAATCGCTACTCAGCAGTATCGAATATCCGTTCTCCGAATGCTGGTTGGCAGGCAGTCAAGTGCGCCGTGCGGTTGCAGATGCAGTCGGTCGTTCCTCCTGCTGCTGCTGCTCGAGTCGATATTCTGAATGGCTGTATGTATGGCAATGCAAGCAAGATGCCGTGAAGGGTCTTGATTCTTTCAGACCTAGTCCGTCAGACCTAGCAGACCTAAGCAGTAAGTACTGTACTTATTCCTGCATGTATCCTCTGATTGACATACTGTGGCGGGTGGGGCCCAGACCGGTTGACGCTAAAAGTCGCTCTACCCCTGTTCCCAGATTCACGAAGCCAGCCCGTCCGCCGTCTAAAAAGGCGCAATGGGAACCTGATAATGGCCACCCCGGACCTGATTTCTCTCCTATCGACAAGCTGCTGGCTGTTCCTATTTCGAGGTACAGCGCATCAGAGGTCTGGTCCGTCGGTTACAATCATATTAGTCTGCTCCTTTCTTTTCGAACCCGAGTTTGAAGATACGGGATTACGATGATATGGCATGAACACCGTGATATCCTACGACCCCGTTCGAGTCAGACTCTGCATCGTCATGATTGTTCAACGTCGGGCAAAGGTTAGTAAACCCAAGAGCGACCAACGTCGAATGGCCGGAGCCACCCAAGCTAGAGATCAATTATAACTCGGCTCCAAAAGAAACGACACTCGCCCACCACTACCGGTTAAGCCTCCCGAACATCTCTTAACTTCATCCGTCTTTGGCAGCTTTCACGTACTTAGCGCCATCAAGGCTTCAGCAATCATTTCAACCGAGTCATAGCAAACAAACTCGCAACTGGTAAATGTCCCTCCCTCGCATTTCTAAGGCCCTCATGACAAACCATCCCATCGTCGATATTGTCGACCGGCATACCCCCAACTGCGTCTTTAATACACCACTTCTAAGACCTCGAGAACGTGGATTGGCTGCAGCAGACAGAGATCAACAAGGGTCCCCGATGGACCTTTCCCGCTTCACGATAGCTCACTATTTAAAAAAAAAAAAAAAAAAAAAAAAAAAACACGCACCTCCTGCTAGCCCGTTCGCACGGGTCTCCCACCAACATGGTAGGTTGAAAACCTGCACGAGAAATGTGCGGTAAAAGGCCGGGAAAGACTTCATTCGATGCTTTTCTTTTCCCTCTCGCTAATGTGGGCAAGCACGGGCAACCGCACCATATTTGGGTATTTCTTTGCTCGAGTTTCCTGAGGAGGGGCTCTACAGATACATGATTCCATTACATGTACAGCTCCCCTCATAACTCCACTCCACTGCATGAGATTACTTTATATTCATGGAAATGCGACGGCCTTAAACCGTACCTGTGACGATGCCATCGCTTCGTTTTCAGTTGAATCTGAGACGATTCTCAGACATTGTTACCCACTTCTGAATTGTCAGTCAGCCCGCGGCCGTCATCACATTTTGGTCTCTTTAGATGTTCTACATATTGCGTATCTTCGACCCCTGCACCTTATTCCTTTCCTCACACCACGTCTTCCTCTTTCCCATTCATTTGCTTGCTTTTCCGATTGTCGAAAAGCAAAAAAATGGGCGATTGCTGTGTGATGCACTGCAGAAATGCAGGCAGCGCTCTTTTGCTAGCTCTGTCCATGTTCAATTCTGTACATGTGAACGTTACCTTTCTTGCAGCACTCCCACACTGAACATCTCCAGTCTTTCCGTATCCGATTGCACACTTGATGAACCTCGACGAGGTAGACAACGAACGTGAACCCAATATACGCCACGCATGTACCTGCGGAACTGCCCACGCAAAGCAGTAATAACCTAGTCTTTTTCCAAGTTGACAGCCTATAGCCCAACTTCCCGCAATATACCACCATCAAGGCAAGAGCTTCCTTAAGCAACAGGACCATTAGGAATTATAGTGCTCAAGAAGTGACCATTTCTGTGCTATTGACAAGGGCTAGACGGATAACAAGCTCCGTCGCCGGCAACCCCCGTGCAACAGCAACCACCTCTGTCTCTGACCAGTGCATCGTCTCGCTCTTCAAGAGTGGCTGCCGAAAAAGCGACCAGGGAACAACCAACTTAACCAGGCGAGCGACATGGAGCAGCCGGTAAGCTAAGCTCGCCATTTTATGCGGCAAACCGAACTGTGCTTTCACCCCCCTTGCCCGTTGGTCATGTTGGCTGTCACAGATGATTGTTACTACGATGATGGCATTGACAGGTTTGGTTGTTTAAAAGGCATCAAATAGGAATCGTCGATGATCTATATATCATGATAAGCAGATTGCTCAAATTTGCAAAAAAATTTTATGCTGATGCGTCGACGATATGCCATAGGTATCAGAAAGTTTCCTGATACACCGCCGGATCCACTATATTGAAAAGAACAAAAAGAAACCAGAGGATCGAATTCTATATCCAGTTCGGTTTAACTCGGCCTTGGGCAGCAACGACGACAAATCAGAGGAGCTCAAGGCGATTGATCATCCATGTTGGTTGACAGACTTTCGAAAGGAAGAGTTTTTCTAGTTTCCAATCTTGCTTTTGACAGAACGAACAGAAACGAGTGGGGATCCACATTCGCGGCCTGCTTGGACTAAGCTAGCTTGGACTCGACTTGCAAAACGACTGCGACACCCTTGTAGACGAAGTCGCCATGGAACCTGATCAGACAACTGATCAGACAACTGGAAGCAGCAATCGATCGTTGGCGACCTTGTCGACGATTTGCAGCCTGCATACGGGTGGGTCTTGGAGCTTCGGAAGATCGTTTCGTGGAATTTCTCTTTCGAAGGACCTGTCGAGGCCTTCGATGTATGGCTTGTGCATCGACAATTCAAGTTTTTCAGGAAGAGCGAACCAAGACATATAATTCTGTTCTTTTCGCAATCTCCATGATTCCCTGCATACTAACGTCCGATTTGCCTCCAAAACCTTCGCTTGATGGCACCGTTTTTTTTCCCTCTAAGTTCCCTCGTTCACCATACCGAGACAGCCGCAATGGCCATTGAAGGAGGCTAAAGATTTGGGGGTGGTGTTGTGCCCTGCAGGACCAAGCAATCGAGTGTCCAGACTGCACCCATCTTTCCAGATCCACATCTGGTAGGTGGGCTTGCCTTTCTGCTAGTGTCGAGGTGTAAGGCTCGCATCGATGTCCTGCCCTTGGAATCCTAACCATGCCTGTCTGCAGTTGATCACGCGTTCCGGAATATTTTTTTCTTGACCCAGCCATTGCAGCTCGTTCAGCAAACGTGCCCTCCCGGGTACGAACAAACAGCCCTCGATATCGACGCTATACTAATCCACATTATTATTATTATTATAGAACAGAAACTTAAATGCTCTTTTTGACTTTAAACCCCCAACTTTTTTCTTTTTGGCACCGGATTACCGAGTTCGTTAGTTGTTAGAGTTCGACAGCTAGTCCTGCCAATACGTTTCGTCGGAGAAACCTGGGAGTCGAGCACCGACTAGCTTATCGACTTGCCTAGATTCGCCAACTCGCCTCGCTCTCTCTGATAGTGATACGATATGATACGATTGACACCATTGCATTGCATATAAATGAGGGACAAATGAGCTGTCAACAGCAACCTGCCTCTACGATTATTATTTTTTTTATATGCAATGCACACACCGATGAAGCCTCAAAAAAGTATCTCCGAACTTTTTAGGACCAACAGAAAGGTAAAAAAAAAAAAAAATCAGACGAATCCTTGACGGCTTGAGCCGGCGTGCGGCCCATCTTGCTGTGCGTTTTTTTCTCTTGCCTTTGCAGCTTGCTTGCAGCCTCGTGCAAGTATTAGAAAGGACAGAAGAAAAAAAAGGTGCGTGAAATATCGCCCGGCCTATCAGATCTCCATGTACCGAGCTAGACGGTTGCAAGCCGGTAAAGAAGGCATGCAATCGTATTTTTTTTTTTTTTTCTTCTCAAGCTTCTTCTAGCTACATAGAACATCTAGTTTGCCGGGCCTCCGTGTCACATTTTATTGCATCCTGCTTGTGCTTTTCTTCGTTCGTACCTCTGCACTTGCATACGTAGGTAGAAACGGCACGCACATGGAACATTAGAATACTGGCGGGTTTCGCGCCAAATAATCCTTTACTTACTATAGTCCACATACCTCCCCACTAACAAGGCGCCCCAATGCATGCAGTGGGCTTTTTGAAGCATCTTTCTGGAAAAGAAAAGGAAACTGCACGCTCTCGCTTTTTCTGGCCATACATAAAGATCTGTGGGAGCTGCATGATGCGGCTTGTGCTTCTGTTAGAACGAAACGGCTCCACTACATACATAACTCTCTTTCGTGACAGGGGAACAGATTAATCGCTTCAAACCGGTCAGCTGATGGGGCCTCGAGTGAGAAAAGAAAAAGGTTTGAGCACGGATACTCGCTCTTAGGAGATAGATCCCGAAAGTTCCCAGTGGAAATATGAGGGAAGTCTGGGGTAAAGAGCAAAAAAAGGGACCCCACAAGAAGGAATCCATCTAATTCGCGAGCATGGTCCTGTCCCGAGACGAGCCTGGCCAGCAGTTTGCAGAAGGTTGTTAAATGTTGAAATTGTGATACAGCCTCACAACTTTTTTGACATGCATGGGGAAAGTTAACTTACGAAGGACCCCGGTACGCTATTGCATGAGTTCGGATGCACAGGCTTGTTGAAGCTTGTCAATGCCTCTTGGGGTGGCGTTGGAATATCGATAAGGAAGCAGCAGACGATGTCATAGTCGTATCCTACATACCATTGAATTGTGACTTTTGGCGTGTGGGAATGCAGTTTGGAATTTGCAGACGTCGTCCCACATCAACACAATTTTCTGTTCGAGTTCTGAAGTCGACTTCGACCGCGAAACCTTCGAAGGTCAAGATCTCCACGTCCCTGAATATCCGTCCCGACAAAGATTCCGCAGTGCTGTCCAATGCCAATTAACATGCACAATAGCCTATCAGCGGATATAGTCTATCAGCCATGGATACGGCTTGTCTACGGAATCCGGGGTAATGGGGGTCTCGCAAAAAACGGTTGAGCCAGAATGACGGGTAAATGCTCCTCCCAAGCCTTGGGATATAGCCAAAATCTGCCTTGGGGATCTTCACAAGATGGGAGAATCCGAAATGCTCGATATCGGGTTTACAAGGACGGGTCTATATTTGAGCATTCCCAGGTGCGGTTTATACTATATTTGAATATAGGGAGCTGTTCTGACGTTGCGTGGGCTGATGTTGCAAAACGATATATTGATATATCGACGCCCTCGTCTACCGTAGACGCGACAGATGAAAGGAATGTCGTCAAGCAAAACCAGATGCAAGTTCTAAAGTCTCCAGCATACACATACACATACGTATGCACATCCGTATCACGATAAACGAGACGTCGGTTCCGTTCGGGTCCAAGATCTCCCCGGTCTCCCTCGATCTCCGAACCGTTGACGTTTATCGACATAGAGGCTTATCTAATCTTAGCATCATGCACGATTAGACCTTTTTTTTTCTGATATTCCTTTTTCCTGGCCGCGGAGAATTTTTTTTTCACATAATCCTTGCGGGTAGATTTCTTTTCTTTTCGTCCGATGTTTCTTCGGGTCATGATAGATAGTCTCTTTTTTTATCTGTGGGTGTACCTGTATCAACCTATCTTGACGTCAACCTTTTTTCAACGTCGACCGAAAAGCGGGGGTTGAGAGACATAGTGTGATCTAGGCCTTCGAAGCCTGTGGCTTTTGGAAAGAAGACCTATTGGGTAAGAGAAGGGGGTATCCGGTGAAGGAATCTGCTCTGATCTCGGATCAGATAAGAGGGGTAATGGAAATTTTTATATGCACGGCATGCATGGCGAGTTGATTACCCCGCTCCGTGATGCAGATATCGGACGATTGGCATTTCAGACTAAGGCGAGCTCTAAGACAATCGGGTTTCGGAGACCGATATAGATCGTAGGAGCTAGAGGATGTCCATATTTAGACCGGAGACTTCGCCAACGGCCGTTGGCGCTGTTGCTTCGTTGTTCGAATGTCGTGTTATCAGGATGATATTCCTGTCGTAAGCTCGAGGTTTAGTCTGCATTTGCATTGGACTTGCGTCGTATCTGTTCAAAAAGCTACCGCCTTACAAAGGAGATAGTGGTAGACCCTAGATACTCTGGATTATTCTGTGTAATAGAAATTAAAAAATAAGAAATTAGGATAAGTGAGCTGTCATTCCAATACATCGCAACAGAACTCGAAAGAAGTTTCGAAAACTCGACGTCGTCGACGTAGCTGTTCGGTTTTCGTGTTGGAGTGGAGCCATCGTGCAGAATCTTCGCTGATATCAGACCACAATTCCAACATGCAACAATGGCAACATGCAACCCGATTCGGTCCCATCTGCTGCGGAATAGGCTATCGAGGTACCCGTGCGATGTACCCAGTGCGCCCGCAGCTTCCCACAGGTCCTCGCAGCCCGAAGGGAGCTGGAACGGAACGAGGAATCCGAGAAGCTTTATTTTGGAACCGAACCGTTTATGGCTTCATGCGTTATCGATAGCGAGCCACGGACAGTTTCCGAACTTGCTTGGCGACGCCGGCATCTGCACGCGTCCTATCCATTCGTCGAACGGTCCGCTGGGCACTGATGCAAGGATCTATGGCCCGGCGGAGGTGAATCAAGTCCTTTCTCTTCGAGATATTCGTTGCATCTGAAGGGTGGGGTCCTTTTGTACGGTATGTGAATGCATGCGCTAGTTTTATGATATACGTACTACATGGTGGCGTTTATGGCAATGCGGACAGCTGACTTTCTCGCCATGTCGAATAGACCTATAGGAAAACTTAGGAAGGGCTCTTGAGACAGATCCGTGTCCAGATACGAGCTATCGAGGCACTGTATTGTGCAGGCGTGCTTAACTTGCTACTGCATCTGATACCGCCGTCGTTGGAGGCGAAGTGAGCGATATCAAAATATCGTGAAGTGCGAAGTCTAGACACGGCACAGATCGCACAGCTGACCAAGCTGTCGAGATCAAGCCTGCAGTCGCCAGCCGACCTCCCAAATACGTTTTCGAGGACCGACAGGGGCCTTAGCTACCTTCGATTCTCGATAAAGTTGGCCGGATTTAGGAGCACCCGTTCGGCAGCCCCCTTTGCCCAGAGCTGAGGCATGCGCTTGGCACGAACAAGAATCAGGACAAGAAAGCCCCAAGAACTCGAATCTCTGGTCCCCAGGCACACAGACCCGAAAATTGCCCATCAAATCATCACGCTTTGCAGAAAGACATCGCGCTTCCTTCCGAGCACCTGGTTTTCCTGCAGGACCCCGCAATTTACCTAACCACTGCCATACTTATCGAAATCTCCCGGTCCTGGGCACCATGGATTGATCGAATCTCGCCCACGAATCGATGCGACCGGAGAGAAATGCTGAACCAACCCCTGGACCCCTCCCCTAATCCGTGATTCACCACCGAGCGGATATGGCGCCGCAAGCACCTACTCCGACGACTCTATGGACCAGCCCGGTACCCGTCGCGCCCTCACCAACCGTCCCACTCTCTCTTACAGGCGTTACGCCGTTCGTGGCAGCGGCGATATGGAGGGAATCCTCGACCCCCGGTGGTTACGACCCCTCTTGTACACCTTATGTACGTTCGACGGAATTCTCCAGGAGGCATTATCTTGGCGGAAAGAAGATGTATACTGATGTAGGGGGATATATACAGATTCTTCCGTCTCTTGGACTCATTAAAATCGCTCCGAACACCACAATTACCTTACAAGCCGATGCCACGTTTACTCCGATATGCTTAATAAACGACACATTATCCTATCTCGACAGCAATGATAGTCTGGGTCCCCGAGTACCGCAGTCCGATTTACGGGATCCGTTTTATTCAAGTATGCAGGAACATGGCTGGAACTACCCTATTCGGAGGAGCCGTGGCTGACTTCAAACCTAGGTTCTATCCCTATGGCATACGCGATCGGTGGAACGACAGTACTAGCTTATATCCTACTCATAATTCTCTTAATATCGCCTCCCGGATCACGACCAATTCTGCAGAAAGCCGCTACTCTTACCGTTGTTATATCGCTGAGTATAGCGTGGGCCGAGCTTAACGAAATCGTGGAATACCAACATGCACATGGGTACTCGAACGGTGCTCAGATACGAATACAAATTCTCAAAGGACTAAAGATACAGATAGTGAGAGTGATATCCGATACGTTTTTATATCTGGCACAGGTTCAAACCCTTATACGGCTCTTTCCCCGCCACCGCGAAAAACTGGTTATCAAATGGGCTGGAATCGTTCTGATAGTTTTGGACACCGTCTTCAATGTCATAAACAACTTTTTCTCGAAAAAGGGATCTCCGAAGAGTTTTCTGGACGCGATACCGGCATTGTCATACCTTTTACAGATAGCTCTGTCGCTCCTGTACGCCTGCTGCGTACTCTATTATATATTCAGCCACAGGCAGTTTTCGGTTATGATGCCTTGGTCGATCCATAATCGGCATAAATACGCGGGGGATACTTCCAAAGTTGCAATGCCGCTTATTGCGTTAATAACAACAGCTACGATATTTGTCCCACTCGTGTTCTTTGTGGTGGACATATCGAATCAGGAGTTGGCTGGTTGGGGAGATTTTGTACGATGGGTAAGTTGTCTTGGGGCTCCTTTCCCGAAAAAATTCGATTGATTATGCCATCTGATACCGTGAGCATAGATCGGAGCCTGCGCTGCGAGTGTTATTGTTTGGGAGATGGCCGATCGAATAGAATATTTCGAAAAGCAGACCATTCACGCTGGTATACTCGGACGTCAGATCTTTGAAGGCGATGAAATGCTTCAAGGAATCGGAGGCCGGGTTGTAGACTGGGGTAGTGGTCACCACAATGACAAGGACGACGGGCCTGATGGTGGAGGCGGAGGCGGCGCAGTCGGAGCCCTCGGTCGTCCTCTCAACCAGGACGAAAAGATGGGATACGTCTTGAACTCGGAGGCGCATAAGAAGGGGAAACTAATAGATAATTCACCTGGGCGGCCGACGCCGCCGTTATCAATGGCTGCCTCCGGCTCTACAACCTATGTTATCCGGGTACATCAGGCACAGACACCGCCGAGTCAAGTAGCCCGACCGAGTAGCACGGTCAGTAGATCGACCTCGTCGGCGAGAGAAACGAACCGTGGAACGAGTACTATTAGCGATCTTGCTATCAGTCCCGCAAATACCCCTTCGAATGAGACGGGTACAACGGCACCAAGACGGAACATTACATTTTCAGACGACAATCGCCCGATAGCGGACTCTCCGGGAGTTGGACAATCCAAAAATCTCTCACACACGTATCGAACGGGACAAGCTCCGTTCAACCCCGAGGATTTCTCAGCTGGAGGGTCAGGGTCTCGCGGACCTTTGGGACTTGGAAAGAGCCTGGCTTTTTTGAAATGGTTTCGTCGCGGGGAGGATAAGGGTAACTGGCCGACGCAAAGGATACAAGATGAAGACGTGGACGATGGCAATACGAGACATGAATCCGCACTGGGTCAGCAAGTAGTATCTTCCGATCCGCCGTCGAATCATATTTCCGTTCAGAGCTCGACCGAAGACGATACATTTGGAGATCATCATTCTATAGACCCCGAATTGCAAAGCCGTTCTTCACCGGCCCACAATCGGCAGACCCCACCGAGTCCAAACGCTGAGCGGCAGCAGCACCAGCAGCACCAGCATCAGCATCAGCAACAATCCCACAGCCCGTCTCACGATGACGATGCAGACGATGAAGAAGAAGAGCAGAAGCCGACATCATCTTCCCTTATCAAGAGTATATGGAAGAGAAAACCCTCCGTCACCAAGAACAAACCCTACGAACCGTTCCCGATCACCTATATTCCGGCACAGGCTCGAGGCAACAATCCATTAAACCCACAGGATGTGGAAGATGCGCGCAACCGCGAACTAGAGCGAATACGCGCTGGTGGCAGCAGCAACCAAAGTAGCTCCGAAGGCACATCTAGCACACCCTCTAACACTAGCGACGTGATCGTCACCAGATTCGAACAATACCCTAGTCAAAGGAGCGTCCGGGTTACGCCAGCAACGGATTCCCTCAACCGCTCATCGGTATCACCGGCGTCCCGGCTCAGACACTCAGTCGATTTTGACTTACCTGAAGCAACCTCACCGGGCGCGGGTCCGCCGGTATCACCCAGACGTCATGGACACGCTCACAGCGGCAGCGGGGGACAGAATATCACACCTCCTCCGCCGACTAGATCTTCCACCGCGTCTCCGAGTGGCAGCGTTCGCACCTCATCGACAGGGTCCTGGCAGTACCGGGCCACTCCAAACACCGGCGGCGTAAGAATGGCACCTATGAACCCACGAGCCTATAATCCAAACGAAGGTAGCCACCATGTCCAGGGCCCCACACACCCACATTCGCTCTCACATCAACATCAATCCACACCCAATCAACCGGAGGGTATCGGCCCTAACCTACCGATATCATCGAAAAGCGCGGCTCCCACAAAACCACTGGGACGTCCGCTAGATCCAACGGTAATACCGGAGGAGGCAGAAGGCTCGTCCATGGCGAGCATTAGAGGCGTAGACCACAGCGCCGACGAAGGGGATATACAGTACCCCAGTACGAAGACTAAAGGAAAATCAAGGGAAGAAGAATAGACTTTTTTTACATTTGGGAAGGGGAATAAAGATTTTCTTTCCTTAAGAATCTAAAATACTAATAGCGGGGATTTTGGCGTTTTCTCGGAGTTGTGTTCGTCGTTATTTAATCTGAGTATGCTTTTAACTCGAAGGTTAGCATGTTGGGTGTGTAAGATTAGCCTTTTCATTTGTCAATATCTCACTCTCTCAAGTGAATTGGTTTTTTGCGAGGGGGACGCTGTGAGGGTTTTGGAAGCATACATGTACCGGCGTCTGGTTCATTTCTTTCTTACCTCTACTACCTCCCGATTTTTCACACATTTGGACTATTATAAAAAGCGCTAACATTATATATGGCTTGGAAAATGGGGCTCATAAGCGAAAGGGCCCGGTTGACTACCTAGATAGGATACTCTTTAATGTAAATTATATTCGGAACAGAAGATTTGATCTATATATAAAGTGACTTTTGATAGCTCCCAAAAACTCCTGCACGCACATAGTACCATATGTCCGAAATACTCTTGACTTAAATAACGACCATCTATTTCATCGTCTACACACTGATAGTCTTAAACACGCTAAATCCCTTCTCACCGGTTGCTACTACCATCCCAGGTATCTGCTTAACCCAATGGACCTCTCTTACTCCCTCGCAGAAGTGCTCAAACATTAATTGGTCTGGGGCATCGCCCGCTCCACCGGACTTTCCGCCTTCCTCGGTATCCTCCTCCACAGCCAGATTCCACAATGTCACCGTCGAATCGGCACTTCCTACTGCTACGACAGTATCGTCGTTTACATTCCACTCCACGCTTGTGATCGGTTGTTGATGCCATGTAAAGCTTGCAACGGCGCTGGAGTTACCACCACTGCTCGAGAAGGTTCTTAGATCCCAAACAGCCCATACGCCGTCATCTGCTCCGGTGGCGAGTAAATGCTGTGTTCCGGGGTTCCAGCTGGCAACGTTTACGTCGGAAGAACTGACGTCGACGCTTAATACGAATTTCTTGTTTTTCTGTCTCACATCCCAGATTTTTACCGTTCCGTCAGCGGAGGCTGATGCGAATACCGTGCGTTCTGAAGGTGACCATTGTATTTCTTCGATGCTGGAGGTGTGGCCTGTGAATGGGGCGTTGTCGGCGATGAATTTTCCGGATTCGTTACGGGTTGTGTGGAAGATTTTACCGGCGTTGTCGCCGGTTAGGAGACGGCCTTGGGGGATTAGTGGGGACCAGTCTATTGCGTAGCCTTCTACGCCTCTGTGCATTGATAGACTTGCGATTGGTTGGTTGGCGGATGGGGCGACAGGGTTGCCGGGTGATTCGAGGGAGGTGAGGTGTGGGGTTACGTTGTAGATGTTGACGGAGCCGGTTTCGAGCATGGTTGCTGTTAGGTATTCGGAGTTTTGGAGGGAGAATGGAGAGGTGCGGATGCGGTTTGTGGTTGTATTGAGGGGGATGTGGCGGGATTCGAGGATTGGGTCGGAGTCTTCCTCTGCGTCTGAATCGGAGTCTTCGTCGTCTGAGTCTTCGGGGTCTGGGGGGTTTTGTTAATGATGCTTTTGAGGGGATCTGGATAACATGTATTACCTTGCTTCATCTTGGAAAGCCCACTGAGTTTCATGACTGTTATTTCGTTCTCCTTAGGCTTCGAGGCTTGTGTGCCTGTGACGAGGAATACTGTCGCCGGGTAGGTCTGCCTGTTATCGCCCAAGCCATCTTGGAGTACATCGAACGACAGACACGGCCACTTTGTTCCCATATTGTGTAGCAGGTGGAAGGCACTCGGATCCGGTTCCAGCACTTCATCTTCCTTTAGAGGCTCCTGGGGCCGCGATATCCGGTATGCTTCTGTGTCGACCTCCATTGCTGGTTTACCCAAGCGTGTCAGCGAGGCTGCTAGGTAGCAGGACGGAGTAGATTACGGCGTACCTTCATCCTCATCCTCGTCTTCTTCCATCTCGGAAGCTGTACCGGCCTCTACGACATCCTCGTCGCTTTCCATTTCGTCTTCGAACGGGTCTTCGAACTCGCCCATGCCGTCTTTTGAGGGTGTGGTAGCTTCACCCAGCTTGGCGGTGCTACCTGCTCGCTCGCCATTTTTGAGGTTATCGAGGTCGCCCTCTGTGAATTCGTTTGGCCGCTTAGCCATTGCTCTGTAGTGTGTCGGTAGGGGGTGTGTATAGACGGGGTACTTCGATAGTGGGTGGTATGATGTCTGGCGGGGTCCGCTTGCACAATTGTGAATTCTGCGACAGACCGTCAAATAATTTTTTTTTGGGCGGTCGTCCCAAAAAGTGTTGGTAGCACATCAAATATGCAACATGTCTTGGCCCGAATCTTGGCGTTATCACCTCACGGCAACACAGACCGATCCCTGACTTGGATCGCCATAGAACTTCAATACTCAGCACAGAAAACGACACCATAAACACGTCCTGGTAGCGACGGAACCAGCTCCTCAGGCCTGTGTTGTTCGCGGCTCCTTCTCGGCGCGACTATAAAAGACCCTCCCTCCCTCCAAATCTTTCCTTCTTTCCTTTCCTTCCTTCCTCTCTTTCATCCTCATCTTCCAAGCTTACTGGATACCCAAACCTGCTACAAAACTTCGACAAACACTACAAAAAAGAGATACCAAAGCGCGACAATCTCAGACCATGGCTCCTTATACCCCCCTCCAAAGCCAGGTCAACGTTAAGCTGTGCGAGCGAGGCCATCGGGAGCGCCTCCTCAATCACCTCATTGAGCAGCTGCACATATGTGGTTGGTATGAGGAGGCTCGCCGAGCGGCCTCGGCAGCTGTCTTTGCCCAGCAGAACTCCCATGCTGGGCAAGTAGCCTCTTCCTCCGGGGAGTCCCCCTCGGACTTCCAACAGGTCAACAGCCGTGTGGAAGCCGAGATGTGGCGGAAGATCCCCGTTGAGGTTCAGCGGGAGATGTACCAGCGAATCCACGCGGTACTTGAGCAGGTGCTGAAGAAGTAACCACTCAATTTTGTCCTTTTCTGTTTTGTCTTTTTTCGCATCGCTACATCTTACTTATGGCTAAGGCTGCTTCCGAGGACGGACCCTAGTTCCTGAGGAAGAACGCCTCCACTCTTATAAAAAAGCTTGTTTGTTTTCTACAGCTTCCTGTACAGGCAGAGCGTACTGACCGATGAGGACAATGACGTTCGTTCTGAGGGGGTTTCCGAACCTTGGTCACTTCTTGCCGAAGGGGTTTTTTTCGTTAGTTTTTTTCCCCTTCCTTGATTGCATAGGCGCTGCTTCTATGTGTCGAAGAAGGGATACCCACCGTCTGTATGGAAGTTGAGAGACAGTACCTCCAACCTTGACAACAGCTACCCTTGTTTCGGTACCCATTACTCGGCATACCCCGGTAATATGTGTCCAGCCTTTTGTTCTATTCATCCAAAAGGGGAAATAGACGTTCTTCGACGGTGTTTGACTTTGCCACCGCAGTGTAGTGGTTGCTGCAGGCTAATCCAAGAGACATGCTCGACTTCTATAATATATGACTAGACCAGGTTGGGTTCATACTTCAACGATTGAGCAGAGCGGTAAATAACCAGTCTATGAGATACGTCTATCTTGTATTAATATATGGCCTCGAATCCCGTATGCACAATCGAATCGGTCTTCATGTCTGCATTCGTGATCTTACCTGGAGATTAGATACTGTATATGGTGAATTCAAGGAGTGTATTCTCGATCTAGATGCTAGAGCTCTGCAGCTCAATATCATTCGATTGGCATACCTGGGTTAGGCGTAATATTAAATTGTGATACCATAGGCGCAGCCATATCTCGATTGATACTGCTTCTATCTCATACGGGCATATAGCAACAGGCATGTTATCACGCGTAAAGTGGATAAGTACCTATGTACTATATATCTGATCTTCTCGCGTTCATAATACATCTGTGTCATTTCCAAGACGCATCTGTTCTGCCACAGACAAATTCCCACTATCATTCGCAATGACCATGACTGGCTGTCTCTTCATGTACCCGGTAATATAATGACACTGGTTATACATACGTCAGTCCCATGTCTAATCTCCCACACTCCACTTCGTAATATATGACCACATTCGCAGAAGCCTCACGCCACCAGAAACGCCTCACGCCGCTGTGCCAGGGCTCGGTGGAGGTGGTTCTGACACCACCTATATATAGGCCTTAACTCAGGGTCTCGATCTTACGCCACGGCTGGAGCAAACGGGGGGTGTACCATATAAGTTGGGAGTGATCTAATCCAATGGATACCGAGGATTCACGACCTGGTATCAGATATGTAATCGGTGTCTACGCGATAATAGCGAATGATAGATGTATCTTCAGTCCAAAAAACCAGACGTAGATTTGAGATTTTTATAATTTAGGAGACAACAGTATAAAAATAGGAAAAAAAGGAAAAAGGGACGCCATCAATACCAATGAATAATTTAATGCAATGCATAAGAAAGGGAAACCAAAAAGAGAAAGAATATTTTATCAGAGAAAAAACGAGAGTCGCCATGCTATAATTTTTTTTAAAAAACGGTGGGGGGGAGTCGATGGAGTTCCGTCATCAGAAACGAAAGGCTATTAATACTTACTTGTACCAGCTATATGACTTTATGTATCGTCATCATGTCCAAGGAAAGGAATATAAACATATCACTAAGAATAAGAGTAAAATCAAAAGTGAGAGTGGTGGTATCAAAAAGGAAAAGAAAAGTGAAAGGAAAAAGAAGAGACCATATGGTATGAAAAGGAAAATGCCAACGACAGCCGTAATAACACCGTTACGCGGAAGAAAGACCAAAAAGAAACGTGCTTTGCAAGAACAGCGGAGAAAAAACGCAGATGTCGCCCCGGTTGACCCAATGCCTGTAAGAGGTATAATATATAAAAAAGGAAAAAGAGGAAAGGAAAAGGAAAAGGAGATGCTATATAGGAAAGTATATATGCGGCAGTATTAAAAGAGAATTAACATGCCAGGATCGGTTGGGTTTCAGGGACGGTTAGGAAGAATAGCGGGGGGAAAGTAACGGAGTGGCTGTGCGTGGATGCAAGTTGATGAGAGATCGTGGTTGAACGAGGGTTTTGAATTTCTAAATTTTGTATGGATGGATTACCGGTTGCCGGCTTCGACGTCCTGATAGATCAATAACGGATCGCCGACATTTTCAATCTCGGGTATCGTGCATTTCAGGTCGAATGCTTTCGATAATACAATCTTGAAAATCTTTTGAACATTGATGCTGTGCGATGTCGAGCTGAAGATTAACGAGGCTTTCATGGCGCGGGCGAAACGTTTGGCCTGCTTGGAGATTTCTTCCTGGTCCTCCTTGGAGAGGTTGACGAAGTGGTCATACTTGGTTCCGACGAGGAATGGAATGGCAGTCTATGTCACGGTTAGCTTATTCCTATACAGCTGGGAAACAGGGAAATATACCTTGTTGAGCCCCCGTCCCTGTCTGTACCACTCCTTGATACTGTTCAGTGTGCTCTTCCGGGTGAGGTCGAACATGAACAGGATAGCCACGGCGTCATTACACACCAACGGCAGCATGTTCACGAATTCACGCTGGCCACCCAAATCCCAAATCGAGAATGTAATTTCGGTGTTCCGTATCGATATCGTCTTTTCCATGAAGTTGACTCCTATTCCCGTTTTTATGCGTCGGTTAGAGTTTTGTTCGCGTGGCTCGGGGAGTATAAAACGTGTAAAGGGATTGAATGTCAATCCATTACTGGTGCAGAACGAACCTAATGTCTGGATGTAATCCTCATCAAAGCTTCCCTCGACGTACTTGACCATTAACGAGGTCTTTCCGATCTGCGCATCTCCAACCATTCCGACTTTGATAACCACCCTGTTTGAAGAGAAAAATTTTCAAGTTAGCCAATATCCCTGACGGCATCGTCTAGACTCGGTGTCGTCGGTGTACATACGAGTTCTTCTTTCCTCCGGACCCTCCCTGACTGCTGATGCTGCTACGGTCCCTATAGCTCTCATCGTTCCTGTTTTCGCTGGCGGTTGAGTCCCGTCTGGTATACTTTTCGAGTGACTCGTGTCTTGTATGGCCGGCGGCAGCTCTGATGGCGGCAGTAGCCGAAGAATGGTCTTCTGCGTTGAGGTTGGCAAAGGAGGCACGAAGGGGTGAGACGGGCGAGCTGTCTCGCTTTGTCGGGGGCGTTGTCGTCATTTTCGTGGATTAGTGATGGGAGGATGGGTAGGATGGATGGTATAGGTGGATGATGCAGGGAGAGAGACGTAGACGAGATGAGAGAAAAAGCCGGGGTATCGTATCGTATCGTATTGTGTCGTAGCGTATCGTATCAGCTTTCACGGGGTGAGAAGAAGTATCGATGGAAGGAGGAGAGGAGAGGGAGGTAGATCCGGGGAATTGAGGAGGTCCTCCGGCCGTCACTCGTGTCTCCGTTCAAGAACCCGAATCCGTGGCAGCAGCTGAATGCAAGATGGAAGCGGCTACAGGCACAGCGGATGAAGTGTCGATGTGCTGGTTCTCCAAAGACAGAAGGGCGTATCGATTCGGGGACGGTGGACGAGTCGGAGTTTCGATTGGTTGGAATTTTCTCAGCTAAGCGTGCCGGTGTGCTGTGTGTGTGATGGAGCGGACGGAAGATGTAATATGTAGTGCTACCACGATGACAGTGACAATAACAGCGACAATACGACAATGACAGTGACCGGGGCGGCCTTTGCTCCGATACGTCGGATGGTGACGATGGCGATGGTATACCGTCTATGTATACCCCGGAGGAATGCTCTTGACTCTGGAAGAACCCTTCAGAAAGAACTCCTCTTCTAATAGCCTTCCCGTGAGAGTCTCTCCTCTTTTCACGGCACTCCTGCTAATTGCTACTGCTGGCGGGTCCCGCTTTTTAATCACCCCGCCCGGGCTAGGCACATGCACTAACGGATTGGTGAGTGGCGTGTCGATACCTTTGACACTAGGCTGTTTGTTAGTCAGTATAGGTACTGCCCTGATCGATGCACCGGTGAGGTAAGAAAGAGGAATGGTCTGGCTATTCCGAATGTCGAGAGATAAAGTATAGCGTATCCTGCCGCTTCTTCTTGTCTCGATGGGCTCGGACAAGTACAAGTAGAGAACACCGAGACCCAGTTGACCGAAATATCCCGCCCAAGATAGATGAGGAAATGAAGATAAAAGAAAACCTTCTTACTTACTTTGTCGGAGAAATAACCCTTTCGATTGTGAAATGAGAATCAGAAATGAAGACCAAGATCTGGTGGTCCTCCTAAAGAGTCCCTCGATGCGAACCAGGTACTGCGCTACCGGTTTATTCCTTAAAATGGTTAACGAAATGTGATCAGGCACTACCTGATACGGCGATAACTCGATATTTTATATTTTTCTCCCCAGAGGGTGCCCTCCGAAAAAAATGTTGAAAAGCAGAAAAGATTCCGTGGCCCGGTTCAAGGCGGGTGATTTCCGAGGTGGACTGGGGATATCAATTCGGTAGCAGAGAATAATTTTGGATGAGCACGGTTGTCTGGAAAGATCTTGAACCACGATCTTTCTGAGATTCTTCAATGCGAGTGGGCGGTGCAGTATCAGATCCTATGCCTCACCGGCTGTCGCTTGATATGCCGTCCAGTCCGGTTTTTTACTGCTTCGGTTTTCTCTTGGTCACTGTCAGAAGACAGGTCTGGAACGCTTCGGAGTGAGAATTCAAAGATCGAAAATTCCTTACAAAGGAAGTATTCTTTTCGTCGTTTTCGAGATGAGAGGGGGGAAGATACGGAAAAACAAGGGAACGAAGCAAAAGTCCCTCTTCGTCCCCTTTGGATGTCCTGGATTGTATATATACCGGAGAGATGAGAGAAGAGGGGGGTCACCATCTGGAGGGGGAGATGAGCAGGGGAATAAGCAAAATACCTGGCTCGATACAGATAAATTGCTTCTTTACATCATCAGCAGCAAGCAGCATAACGGCGGGCTCAGGAACCAGGAACCACGATGCCCTCCAATTCAATTACCCCCCTCAATTCTTCCAGCATTGCTTGACAGGGAACAATACCCTCGACATCAAGGAGTAAAAGGCAAGCCCAGAGTGGTGGGGGCCAAGGGGTTTCTGGTTCAGCCTTGACCTCCACCCAGGAGATTAATTTGGAAAGCTTCCAGAAGCAAGGGCGGATTCCCTTTTCTGGTCGGTCTCAAACACGCTCCAACTTTCTGGCGAGACTGCTTCGTTGATGAAATTTCCATGGACACCATCGTCCATGGGCAATCCATGTTTCCGGTGTGTAATGACTGTTGGAGCAAGCGACGGAAACCAGCCAGCTTTTCTTCTTCCCTCTGCGATGAGCTTGACCCCTGAGATTGAAAGCCGTTGAAAAAGCAAGCTGAATCAAAACGTGTGAGCGTGTCTCGATCTCATGCAAGTACGGACGGAGCGAAAGGAAGGGATCCTTAACCAGTTCCCTATCACCTCGTGGTTTTTAACCCTCAGTTGCCTGTTTTCCTTGGTCGGACAATCGAAATAACCCGTTGGTGAAAGAGAAGAGATCTCCAACCAACCATGCCATGTCGTCCTCTCGTAAACGGCTTTCATGATCGAGTAATTTAATGAATTCTTTGGGTCATTTGTTGGGATCCCGAGGCTTCAAATCAGACTTGAAACAGGGAAACACCAAAAGGACCGCGGACCGAAGAGGATAGACCCGTCGGCGCCGGCACAGCAGCGGCCTTGCCACTTTCGCGCGTTCTTCACACAAGCGCTGGAAAGATGAAGCCACGAATGCAGCTTGTGTTTGCTAAGCTGCCAGTTGAGCCGCTGGCCATGCCTCCGGTGAAAGTGAATCGTCAGAATATTCCTAAAATTCCTAGTGGTTAGCTGAAATAGCTGCTGCAACAGGGTCTAGTGCAAGCAGAAAGGGGATGGTGGGAGATTATGCAAAACAGCGGCCCATGATCCAAGCAGCCGGGTCCATTCCAGAAACCCGGACCATTCAGGCACCGCAAGTTCACCCCTCCTCGAGTCTTTCCCACTCACGGCCAAAGAGCCAAGGAGGACGGCCCATTTCGTGTCTTATTCCGGCGTTCAGAATGAGATTATGAAGTCATGAAGATAAAACGGGGGGAATGTTCGAACAGGGGATGTCCCGACGTCCCGGAGTTTACTCATCAGCGAATAGGAAGGGTTCTTTGAGGGCGATGAGGGACCTTGAGGGGTCCAGATTCAGCAACTGTGTTCGTATTGTAGGGATCTATTATAACATCCATGGTTCTCTGACAGCAGGTATTTTTGTCTTGGAGCAAAAACAACTTCGCCGTGGTTAGCATGGTCGCAGGAAAATTGTTGGGTCGAGTCGGCGCCGGCACGCCGTGAATCAGGAGATGAATCCCGTATCTTGAGGAAATTTTCCTGGTTCAATGGCCTGGACGAGTCAGTCGTTATTCTCCCTGATCCTGTCCGTGAATAGAAATTTTAAAAGATAGATGAAAGTTCCTTACCAGCCTGGATATCGCAAATTGAACAGTTACGTTGTTGGCGGCTCCTGTAAGGCATCTGCTGTTGGTCTTTGCCTAGCCAGCCATCCGAGTACCTTGCGCCTGCATGCAGCGATTCGCGACTCCGCATATTATTTCTCCATCTGCCACGTTTGGCAGCATGGAATACGAAACTGGCGTCTCGCCAAAGCAAAACTCGAAACGTGCACGTTCAAGTCCGGGATGAAGTGCTAGGACGCCGGTCGATAAACCTGGCTTACGATCATTCGGGCCCGGGTACATATGCACATCGTTATCGTTGTCACAATCGATATCGGAGGCACTCATCATCTTCATAGCCTTTGAATTTCATGCCATTTCTATCGGGTTTAGCTACATAAGCTAAGGCAATGCTCTCGTCATCATCCATGCTTCTCTCATCCGCATCATGCTATGCCATTAACGATCGATAGAGCGAAAAAACCAATCATAAGGAAAACAGGCGGCAGGAGGTATTCCTGTATAAACGTGCCTCGCTAATAATAGTGGTAATAATAGACAGTGAAGAAAAGACAGGATATTATAGTAGTGTGCAGCAAAGGTATAAGAAAAGCAGACCCCTCATTATCATGACAGCGACCCCAGTAAGAATGCAAACAGGTATTGGTATGGAACAAGAAAAGAAATAAGAATAAACGAGGAGGGATATCTAGTGCTTGGGTTTGGACTGCTGCCTTTGCTCGGTTTTCATGTCGAGCTCGCAGCAGCAAAAAAAGGGTATGAAAAAATGAGGAATAAGAAATAACCAAAACCAAAACCAAAGAATAAGAATAAGAATAGAACAAAAATATAAATGGAAGTAAATCGGGCAACCAAGAGTTTCATGCAATCACCAATCGCTCAAAACTCTTCCTCCCTCACCTTTCTTCAAATGCCCCTCTTATCTGTTTCGGCAAAGCGGATACCGCGTCTGGCAGGCTGCTGACGCTCGGTGCCATCGTCGTCACTGTCGTCGTCGGCATTGGAGCTGAGAGCAGCTTCTCGTCGTCGTCGTTCCGCTTCGGTCTCCGGTTGATTTTGCGAGGAACTACCGCTGGAAGCCCCTAACCCAAGTGCAGCCACTCTTCGACGGCGTTCAGCTGGCGTCTCTTCCTCGAAGTTCTCGGGGTCCTCAGCGCTGGTAGTACTTTGCATCTTCGACAATGCAAGGCCTGGGTCGGCTGAGCGGGCGGACAAGACGGCTTTCTCAATAACCTGATCTGTAGGGCCAGTGACGGTTCCACTTCGGCTCCGGCTAACGTTTCCAGGAGAGTATGAGCCGCTTCCGCCATCATCAAGCTGATCTGCTTCGACAACCAATTTCTGGGGTAAGTTGTGAGCCTGTGCGATCTCAGCTCGGTATCGTGGATCTATGGTCCGGAAGTATTGAGAGAGTTCCTTTCGACCCATTCGACCACCGTGGAATGGGTTGTGAAGATGGATACCGTGCTCATCATTCGACTTGACGGACACAGCGTCATCATTCTGTTCTCCTCTACGTTGGCCATCAGCGCTGGTTTCCCCGGCGGTAGATTTTCCGGTGAACCAAGATCCGAATTTCTGCAAACTTGGTCGACGACCAGTTGGAATGCCCATGATTGTATTCCGCTCTACTTCCGTATCTGTACGTATGACCTTGATGACCTCACCATCTTCATCTTCAACGATGACATCGTTACCGCTTTGGTAGGCGGTAGCGGTACCCCGTCTTCGGTGAGCTTCAGATCCACGACGTTCTTTACCACGAGAAGACTCATGTCCGGCGTCTTGAACAGGGCTCTCAATCCGGTGCATAACATCCGCAACAATCTCTGTTGGATGGGGTGGCTCGGCACCGGGCTTTCCAGCGCGGGTATCCTTGGATTCGTCGAAGGTGTCCTCAATTCTACCATCGGAGTGTGTCCGGAATTGGCGGACGACATCACCGTCTGCGTTCTCGACCAGAAATTCGTCGCCCTCTTGGTAGGCACTTCCGCCAGGCGGGATGTAGACCCTGGCAGCCTCCGGAACTGATAGATGTTCGTTGGATACCGAGGGTCCCGTAGAGTGATTCTTTGGCCTACCCAGTCCATTTCGTCGGCGTGGTGCCTCAGAGCCGTTTGCACGTCCGTTGGACTTCTCATTGTCCGATTCATCTTGTCTCCGGATAGAAACCGACTGTCCACGGTTCAGGAATGGAAGCCTACTAACCCATGACTCCTCAGGACCTTGCGTAGTATACGACATCGTGAGTGTCATTCTGTTGATTCGTTTGCCGAGTGTGAAGACAGCAATTGAGGACCCGTGAACAATAATCGACGAGATCACCATGAACGTGACTATCGGCCAGATGACTTCGATCAAGAGAAGGTTCTCAAAGTCGCTATCCGGTTCTGGGAGTACAGCGAGCGGCGTTGCGGCGTTACCGGTTGCCAGCTCTGACCTCGCAAGGATGGCGACGAAGATGGCGCCGACACCGATAGGCCCGAAGTGACCCGCAAAGAGAGATTCGCGGAAAGTTTTAATGTCCGGTATGAAGGGTCGGAGCACTACCATGATCGGTATGCGGCGGAAGAAAATAACCAATATCGAAATGCAGACCAGTCTCCATGGCTCCAAACCCCATTCTGGTCGATTGTACAGGTCCCACGGGATGATTGAGCCGAAGTAGACGAAGTAGGCCAAGTTAAGTAGGAGATCGATAACGTTGGATACATGGGATTCTTCGGTCTTGTGCGCGAACCAGCCGTCGTTACTAAACGCGACACCGGCGCAAAACCCCACGAGGAGGTCATCAACACCTATCCACCTTCGTTAGTATGGAGAAGAATTGATACAGTTAGGATGGTTTCAATACTAACCAAGAATACTTCCAGCTCCAGCGCAGAACAAAGCCAAGGTAAAATAAAACACCAAGAAACTCTCCCGGTCAATAATGTTCTTGGCTTCGGCCCACTTAATGAGTCGACGACCTGCGTACCCTACGCAGCATCCAAAAACTGCCCCAAAGACACATTCGTAAAGGACCGTGTAGACGAACCAGTGATAAAAAACTTTGTTGGCGTCCGGTCGATAGTGGATGAGGTAAATAGCGAGGTAGATGAACGGAAAGGCCATACCGTCATTGCAGCCGGACTCCGCGGATAACAGATCCCGCAAATGTTTCGGAATTCGTTTCGCGAACTTACCCTTACCCACGACCGAAGAGGCAAGAACGGGATCCGTAGCGGTGACGCAAGCTGCGATGCAGAGTGAGTCTAACCATGAGAGTGGTTTGATGAGCCACCAGATGAATACAGACACAACCAGCCAACCAAATGTCATAACGGGGATGAGAAGGTAGACTACGGATTTCCAATGCCGAGTCATGTACGCCTATATTGAGTATACCTCGTTAGCAATACTGTCTCACCTCCAGAAGAGAGCTCCACTAACCTTAGGTAATTCGACACCAACCGCGAAACACTGAACAACAAGGACAATACGGCTACATTCCAAGGTAATCTGGTCGACATTTCCCCAGCTGTTCGGATTAAACAAATTTGCAGCATACGGGCCGAATATTACACCACAGATGGTCGCGACTGTAGCTTCACCGATGTAAAGCTTCTCCTTGACGAACAGGGAGACCAACATGAAAAGGGAGGTAAAGCCTCCCAGAATGATGTATGCCAGATGTGGCCGGTTGATCTAGAAGGTAGAAGCATATCAGCTGTCCGCTCGTTCAGTACTAATCTTTGGTGGTAGCCGATAGTCCTGAGGGCGTTTGCCAGTTTTCTAGCTCCCAACGATTCAGGGTAACACGACGGAGAATCCCAACCTGGAATTGCCCTTTCCGGCAATATCCAGGCCAAAAAGCTGAGGACGTAGACTTCCTAAACAACCCAACACAGGAATCGCAACAGGTGAGCACTTACACTTAAATGATCCCAGACCATCTTGAGGTTCTGTTAGTTGACACCTTCTAAACAGAATTTATCCTCCCAGGCTTCCTCCCAGCTTCCTAATCGATTTCCCTTCTTTTCTCTTCTGATGTCGTGACGGATAGCGAATAGCAGGCGGTTTGAGGTTCTTATGGGGGCTTCCTGAGTATAAAAGCAACCTTCTCTAGCGATAGCCAAGGCTGTGAACGTTGATGCATGCGCTAGGAGGAACTCGGAGCTTATGAAATGCCGTATCACCGGCCGAAGACGAGGGGCAAACAGAGGTATGACTAGTCCGAGGGGTTTTGGCAAGGCTACCGGGAGATCATTGACAGCTGCGTCTGATGCCGTTGCGCAAGGAATGGATGCGTTTAGAATAGCACAAGTATGAGGTTGCTTTTGGCCGTTGATGCCGGGTTTGCCGTCTCCCTCGAACGCAATGAAATGGAACGAAGGACCACAAGAAAGAAATAAAGGGACAGAAGGGGAAACAATGGATGGATGGTATTTTCTCTTTCTCTTCTTCTTCTTTTTTTTTGTTCTCTGGTTTACTAAACTTTCTCTCTTCCCTTTCTCGTTTTTCCTTGTCGATGTAACGGGTGTGGTTTGCACGAGTTGCACCGAACGTCACTATGAGAAGAGTTAGAGTTCTGACCTGCCTGTTCAAGTCCGGTAGGAACCGAGAAGCGCCTGTTCGAAAAACTAGCGAGGATTGAACGGAATTTCTCACCTTACTAGGCTGAATGATCGGAGACGGGACGGATGGGATGAAGATAAGATGGATGGTAGATGGAAGGGTAAGCTGGCTGACGGCAGAAAAAAGTTCGCGATGTATCCGCCAGAAGGTGATCGAGGGGATTGTTGATGGGGAAAGAAGGTTGACGTCGTTGCGCCAGGCGTTCGATCGAGAATTAAGTTGTGTGCATGCACGACCAATCGATAAATGGGTAAGTGACGATGAGAGAGTATGCGAGCAAACACCCGCTTCGGGCTTCAGCTGCGCACTCGAGCCTCCTGATAAAAAACCTACCCCGGGAATTCACGGCCGCAAAGGATGGAGGGCCGTTTTATCGTCGTCTCCAGGAAGGTCGATTGAAGGGGAGGAAGAATTGGGAGACCAAACGGCCGAATTGGTGAGAAAGGGAGAAGAAAATTTTCACGGTTCATACAGGAAAAGCAATTCAGATAAATACAGCTGGTGGACTTCGACCGATCTCACAGACCAAGCTGCGACTTCACGCCTTTTTTTTTTTTTTTTTTTTTTTTTCGTCCCTCCCAGATTCGCCTGATTTTCTCATCCAACAAACCCGTGATGGCCAATGGATTAGCCCTGTTGGCGGTGCCCAGACACCAAACCCTTGCATATCACTGCGCCTGTGTGCTCTACCCCTTCACTTTCCGGCCGTGGGCCGAGGAGAAAATTCGGAGGAGGAACCGGTGGGTGGGATAGCCTTGCAGAGTCCAGACATCATCAGGCGTCATGGTGTTGAGATTTTTTGGTGGTTTTGGCCGGGAGCCTCGTCTACAAAACTGGCGATGCTACGGCGACCTCCCCAGCAGGGCCATAATCTACGGTGTTATGCATGGCATGGCAGAAGCGATCAGATATGATAGGCGAGACACTTGGAGGAACACCGGCGAATGCTCCTGTCTTTGAGCAGAGAAGCGGCAAAACGAGGTCGTTCTGCCTGTGATATGGTTGATGCCCAGAAATAAAACCCATGCTTAGCCCATGCGCTGTGGGTCCCACTCGCAGATCCAAGACCAGCTAGCAGGTTAACCCCGTCGACAAATCCAACTAATTCTATTGCTTATCGATGCTTCATTTTGCTTGTATCCTGCCAATTTTCTCGGTATTGCTGCCAAGTTGGTAGAATCTGCCTGGATGATTTCTCAGCTCGCAAGCTTATTCTGGGCCAAGAGGCTTGTGAGTTTCAGCCGAAAGTAATCCCAAATTCTGATATCGCGGGTTGTGAATACCAGTTTGTGTTCGTTTGAAGTATCTGAATGGCCCGAAATTCACACCTGCGAATATCTGCTGGGAACGAAAGATAACGCACCCTTACTTCACGGATGATCTAGGATATGCGTAAGCCTATGAGCAAGGGATTTGAACTGCCTTTCAGTCCTTTTAACTTTCGTTTGGCAATCGGTCCACATGCCGGTTTATATCCGCCATGGCGCCAGCTCCCTGGCTCGAATGAGCTAGCAGCATGTTGGGGGACGGAATTCGTTATCAACTATGGCTATTTTAGGTAGTCGACGTTTGACGGGAACTGCAATCAATTGCCTCGGAATCCGGAACCCAGGCGGAACTCCACAGAACTCCACCCACCCTAGACGCGATGCACTTCGCTAGAGTGAAGGGTTACGTGCATGTGGGAGGGTCAATTACTAATACTTTGCATACGCATACAGAATACCAGAACCAATGCTTTTCGTACATGAAATCGTACAGAATAATTAATAATTCGTGTCTGTCCTACGATATAACCTAAACCGTCGCTGTCACGCAAAAGTTTGTGCGCCCCCCAAGCTCACCTTTGTACACATGTGGGAACCCAACTCCGCGAATCCTGGGCCTCCAATATTGTGTGAGGGAAAAACCCAAAGATCTTAAGAACGTTGTTGAACATTGGCGCCAGACCCGATACCATGAATATTTGCTAAAAAAAGACAAGCCCAAACGAGGGTATTATAAGGACGCGAAACTCGAGGAAAGGAGTAAAGGGATCGTGAGGGGTTCCCGCCGCGGCATGTGCCCAGAATGATATAGGTATCGATATCAACGCCCTTGCATGCACACTCATGTTGTCAGCTGATCAGGGATACTGTGTTTTCGGAACCCCGTTCGAATCGTGGAATTGCTCCATTGTCCCCCAACTACAAATTTTGTTCACATGTTAGATACCGCACGGTGACTATATCGATATCTACCTCCAAAAAGGGACCTACTTGAAGATGTTAAAGTCTTGCTGGAACATAGTACCCATGTCCCAACTATTCAAGTTTCCGAAACTATCGCTGGTCATTATGGGGTAGTTCGCCACCCCTTCCGGCATGATGTTGAAAGAATTATCTACCATCGGGGCGCTGGCGAATGTCGGCGTGAAGGCCCCGGTGTACGGATCCACGGGAGATATGTAGTCATTTTCTTGGAAAGCCATATGCATTCCATAATTCTGTGCGTTCTGAACATCCAGTGAAAGCGTATGTATTTCTTCTGATACCTGCTGATATTGTTCCCGGCTTCTTTTCTGCCTTCGGACCGGCTTCTGTGACGATGTAGAGCTGGCGTCTGTGGCGGTATGCTGGGGGCTAAGTGTAACATCCGAGCCGGCGTCTTGCATCGAAGGCGATAAGGCCTTCTTCCTCTCGTCCGCAACGTTTTCGCAGAATAATACTAGTGTTCCGGACATGAGCCTGAAACTCCATCGCTTTTCTTCGCACATGTGTCTAGCAATATCGACAACTTTGTGGCAAGCTCTGTCAGCCTCTTCCCGCAGCTCCTGGGGATAGTCGATAACCGTTTCTAGCTTAATGCTCAGTGCTGCTAAGAAGCAGCGGACCTGAGCGTAGTACCCGATACCCCATATCGCAGGGCAGCTATGCACCAAATCTTTACTTGCATAGCCAAGGGCGTAAACAGCTGCTTCAGCCAGTTCCCGCCGAAGTTTTACGATATCCTGTAGAAACCCGGCGGACTTGGCCTTCTCCTCAGCGTTAAGCGGTTGGAAGAAAGGGTAGTAGAATATTAGTTTCAAGGCAGCGTAGTTTAATGCGAGGGTTGCTTGACTGTCGTGATCTTTGCAGACTGTCTGAAACCTGCGGAGCCTATTCTCGAGCTCTGCGATAGAGTCTTGTGCTTCGCGGAAGTCTTTCTCTGTAACGTGTCTAAATCTGTCTGCGCGGTAGGCGACCGAGTGGCATTTACCAAGTACGAGAGCTTGCTGGATGAGTTCGACGAAGAAGTAGTGCTTTGTGTCTTCGAAGCCTGCGTCGAGATTTCTAACGTCCGGAAAGTCGAGGTCGATATCATCGTAGGATATCATCAGAGGGTATCCCTTTCCCGTGCTCGTCCTAGACAAAGGTCAAGTTTCAGTCCGAGATATCCAATATCCGATATCGCAATACAGAGGGCGAATACGTACCACCGGTCCTTGATGAAGACGGCCCAGAAAAGCCGTCTTCGCATCTCTTGCATATCCTCGGAGTACTTGCTTTGAGCTGACCGCTTGTGAAGCTTCAGTTCCAGTGCCATCCGAACCGCCTGTCCATGACATGATTAACTTTGGAAAGACATCGTAAGTCTATGAGATATTTTACTCACCATCCCAAGCCTGATCGGCCATGCTTCAGTATCATGGATTCCTTCGGTTTGTAACTCAACAGTAAGATGAATCAAAGTTAAAGCCATCAATGCCTGTAGAGACGGCTTATAATTGTTCATCAACCTCATAAGCTGTGCATGCAGGACTTGCTTAATGTGGACAAAGTCTCGACTTGAAACAAGCACCCCGTTCAATCTTGCAGCGACGCCGTACATGGCGGCTCGCAGGAGTGGGGATATTTTGTTTGTCTTAACATACTGCCTGGTAATTATCGGGATGTAGGGTTGTACTTTCGTAAAGAATAGGTCGTTTTCTATGTATTTTGCGAGCGGCGGGTCGATGTACAGCTTGTCCGTGCCCTCGATATCAGTCCAGGGTTGGTAATTATTTTCCGTGATGTTCTGACGGATCCGTAGGATTTTTTCTCTGGACTCTTCGGTGGGGAGAAAGGATTGATCGGATAGCTGGAAGCCCGCATGAGCGGACGTCTGTCCGTTCATAATCATGGAGCTACTCATTTGGGTCCAAGACGAATGTTTTTAGCCACGCTTGTCCTACATACATTTTTCATGGGACAAACAAAGGAAATTACGAATCTTGGTATATATACTAACCCATCATTTGGTGGCCTCGGGGTATTCTGCTGGAGGGACTCGTCGTCCGGCAGATCGCATTCCTTGCCATATTTGATGCACCAGAGGCATTTCGTGGACCCATCGGGCTGGCTCTTAAGCTCGCATCTCGTCCGACGGTTGCGGCATTCGTTGCAGGAGCGTCGTCTGGAGGCCCTGGTAAAGGCAGTATGTACGCCGTCGTTGGCCATGTTGTAGAATTGCTAAGGGCTTAGGGCCATTTGAGACCGGGCTCGTATTATGGAGAGCGCTTGACGGGGGATTTTTCGGGGACTCTAAAGGGAAGGCAGTAAAGATTACTGGACTGGAGTTCCACAGGCAGCTTGGTAAATGTACTGTGTACGGCAGGATGGGAGCGGCGAAGGTGGAGTCGGCTCTCAAGACCGCTGACTGTGCACTGTTAACCGTTGCATGGGGCGGTTATAAATCTCCACCCGGGGCCGTAATGGGACGCTACTTGGCGAGGGGGGAGGCGAAAAGGATCTGGTTGAAGATTCTGACCGCGAACGTATAGGAGGCTTTAGGAAATCATACGAGGATCTCGAGATACCTTTTGACTTAAGTAACTTCTGAATTATCCATCATCAGGTTACGAAAATATGCTTTTCTCGCGTTTGTTTGAAGGCTTAGGATAGTTAGCGGGTATAACTGTGCTCCCAAACCGATTAAATCTCGCTTCAGAACTCCACCATTGACCCTTGGCTTGGGATGCCTCTTCGCTGGCTCATGTGGATGTGGCTGCAGGTGCACAGTTAATTAATCGCGATTTGAAACTGCAGATGTAGTATCTGAGGAGGCACAGATGCACATTATCTCGGACTAAAAAGAATCATTCGAACATTCTATAGGTGCCTGTGTTATAGAAATCTACCCTGTCCAATACGCAGGTAACTCAACACCCGCAGCTGGCTTGCCCTGGTTTGAGGGTTTGCTTGCGTTAAAAACGATGGTTTGGGGCATGTGTAACAGGGGAGGTGACAGCTTCTGGAACTGTTCCTGCAGGATGTACCTGTCGATGGATATGCAGCGCACTGTCAGGCTGGGAAATATAGGATTGCGTATTATCAGATCATAAAATGATGTAGTTTAATAGCTCTGCCAGGGATCCGAGTGAGGGGAGCAAGGAATATTCGAGTCGCAGTTTTCGCCTCAGCTTCGCATTCGAGATCGAGGCATGAGCCGAATACCAAATGCATGTCTTCAGTTCATAGCGCTAGAATTGCGTACCTGACATTCCCTGCGAGGCCCGAGGACTCGATCCGAACTTCCCACCACCCCCTCATTAGAAAAAATCTTTAATATCGATTATTACGCTCGCCCTCCGTCTGGACTGGACATTGGAACTTAGGCAAAATATGACTACTTAAGTACCTATCCCTTGTAGGATGTATTCGTATGTAGACGTTTCCATTATCGGCCTGCCGATACGAACCGCTCGCCTGCACTAGTGCTGGTACCATGGTGAGAATACCAGGGTATACCGTAGCTATGTTCCTGATAGCTTGATATATGGACACTGCTGATCAAATACCACTTGTATCTTCGCCACTTTCTTGAACGTTTTATCTGAGCTCCGGGCTATGGGTTTACTTGAGTATACTTTACCTAAACAGGTCACTATCTGGAGGCTGGCAGTCCCAGCTGACCTGATTTTACATAAATTCCACAGTTCCGATTTGTTCCTATATCATAAAACCGTGGTAATAAGCCATCGGACCCCGGTCGTAGAGCTACAGGGTGCTTAAAAGCACTGAAGTAACTCTACCTGGCTCCAGGGTTGGTGTCAGGCGGTCCAGGTGGCCTGAGAAAAGAAAAAGTTGTGGCTGGCAGCTAAACCTGGTACCTGCTTAATTATCTCGATTAAACACCAAATCGCTGATTTAGAACGGAGAGAAAAATATCCGTGCAACTCTAAACCCTGCTCGTGTCTTGCGTAATTATGCTTTCCTCGAAGTCTAGCCAGACGTCGACCTGGGGTAAGCTATCGAGGTCATCTTGGCACCGTACAACATCTGGAGCATCCGTTCCCCACATTCATCTGCCTTTCTGATGACCAACTCCATCAAACGAGCATGGGAAGTCTGGAGGTTGGGCGGCAGCTCGCAGTCCTCTTGGTAATATACTTTGTTGGATTTGCTCGCTATATCGAGGTATTCATCCCGTCCCTCCTCACCGTTTTCGCCAATGCAGGCAATAAGCCCGGTATATTTGTAAAGCACCCCGTTTAGAAGAATGCGGCACATCCTTCCATTGCCATCTGCGAACGGGTGAATATTCGCAAACTGTGTGCAGAGCCAGCTTGCTAGAGCGAAGGGGTTTACTTTCGTCCCATCCCTATAAACCAATGCATTGAAAGCCAGAACAAGTTCCTGCATGTACTTTGAGACTGCGCTAGCCCTGATGAACAAGGATTTCTTCCTCTTCCCTGTCTCTTTGTCAATAAATGAAGCTGCGATTTCGCAGTCACGATAAATCCCTGCCCATTTCTCCCCTGGTGCTCCGTCGTCGTGGGCAAGACCATCGCAGAGCATCAAGTGTGTGGTAAGAATCAGCTCTTCGGTCAATTCCGCGTTTTCGAGACTAAACTTCTCAAGGAAATATTTCAGGGCTCTTGCATGTTGGATGACTTCGGTGCAGCGCCGCATTGCGGTAGTTTGTAGTCCTGGAGTATGATCAATAGCATCGATGGATCGTATTTTGCTGAGCAGGGTCGCCGTTGAGATATTATCGTCCCAGAAAACTTGTTTGCAAAGTATTAGAGTCGTTCTGAAACCAGTTCCAACTCTTTCGATAAAGTTCGAACCATACACCATCAAGCAAAGCTCCCGGTCCAGCCCCTCCGCAATTCGTTGCTCGACTGCGGTATTATAATAGTCGCCTAGGTTTTGGATGGGTTGTCGAACATTGGGGGCGTGTAGCAAACGAGATGTCTGGGCAGAGTTGACTAGCCTGAGAGCCAAATTTCGGTTCCCGCTAGAGTCTGCGGTCGGCGGTTCCATGTTCTGTCTAGGAACTGTGAGACCGGTTGGTGTATGCGTAAAGCTGTCAGTTTCATGTCCAGGGGGGTGCATAGACGTCTGACCAGCCGGGAAGCCGTAGTAACTTTTGTTCCGGGAAGCGTAGGCTCCTTGATGTAACAAGTTATCGTGCAGAGTATGCGTATCCGGGACATGCGAAGTTCCAGCTTGGTGGACTGAGGCATCTTAACCGTCGATATACGATTTATCATTTTTTACTGCCTGGATTTCAAAGATCCACAATATATTTGCGGGCGTGCACTATATGTGACAATAAGATTGACGAGGATTGACGAAGTTTCGAAACTGCAGAATTACTGTCCAATATAAATATCTCCCGATGCATGCTCATTTACATGGTGCTATTATGGTAATGTGGGAACCGACTGCTGTCTGAGCGATGTCCCTTGAATATTATGAATTCCGGATATAAAATAATTGTGCTGGTCGGATAATTGCCGCAGAACCGCACAATTGTCGATCCATGTTAGCGTGCTGCCGCAGACAAGATAAACCTTACCTGGTAATTATAAGCTTCGAGCTTGAAGAGGCTGTGCGAGGGTCGGATTGCAATTAATATTAAGTTAGATATGAATTTTGGCGCGCGCACGTGCGCACGGCATATATCTGGAATAGTGCAAGCTTCGTCGGCCGTTTTTGCTTCGTATTTCCTATTCTAATTATAGGGTTTCTTAGACTCCACACAGACGGCACCGAGGGCGGCACAGCAGCAGAATTTGAGTGTTCAATGGATAGTAGTCTCGAAAACCTTCATGGCTGCACAGTCGAGTTCACGTTCGGCCATGCTCAAGTCGAGTTGCGTTGGATGTTGCGGCCCGGGCCAGCCTGTGATACCCTGAGAGCTAGATCACGTGCAAGCGACATGTGAATTCGCACCCCGGCCTTCAGCGCCTTGTCGAAGTTAGCATGCGGGGCCACCAGCCATCGGCCTGACCAGCCTTCGAAGGTGAGCCCTGCATTCAGCAGTCCAGCATCCACATAAAACCCTCCAGCTGTCTCCGAGCTGCCGTGTCTTCTCCACAATGCCATCTCTGGTCTCCTCGGGTAATATTGTTCCTGGCATCCGTCTGACCAAAGTACCTGTACATCTGATCCTATAGACGGTCCGTCGGTATCCTGATCAGTGCGTCCTGAATCACACACGCACATTGCGTTTGCGGTTGCATCCAGGCCCCTCCGCGGGATTCCAGGAACCGTGGTTTCAAAAGCTGAGCTTGAGCGTCGGGACCCCTGCGGACTAACCTTTGACGTCAAACCCGAGCACACCGCGAAAATATTTGGGCATCGAAAGTCGCATAAATCTAGAGAAGGATCAAAGCGCCTGAAATCCTATCTTCGGAAATATACCAGGTGTCCTGCATGATTTCCCCTTTCTTATTCCATCTTGAAGCCTCGAAATTCAACGTTTAGATGCTTACGGAGTTGCGAACTGCTGGACGGGAGTTGCAATCGTGACGACGTTTCCCCAACGGCCAGAAGCATTCTCTCGACTCGCGGTTCATGATAATGACGGCTGTACGGTGAAATTTAAACAAGAACCCTTTTCCTCAAAGGGAACGGTCCTACTGGAATTTTCCGATATCATGCTTTGTCACCAATATACACTATCAACAGTCGATATCCTGAGCCCATCTCCATTGTTCTATTGTCAGGGACTGTTCAAATGCCAGAACTCGAAGGCCCACTGAAGATCAAAAGACTGAAGGCGAAGAAGGCTTGTGATCGTAAGTACAACATTCTGCAACACACAAACATCAGGGAGGGCTCGAGCCTACCTCATTGATAATGGGCTTAAATCGGACAATTAGTTTGATACGGTCAAGGGTTCATGAGTCGAGATTGTATGATATGGCTAGCGGCTGACAACTTTGTGATTGTGGCGGCGAAAATTAGAATGTAGAAGGCTACGAACCAAGTACGTATAAAACTTTCCTTCTATGATGCGACTATAGCCCTCGGCATGTCGACATATGCATCCCGGACGGCCTCGGTGTTATTCCGGCAGGATCCTGCCACCCCACATCATCGGAAAAAAAAAATACATTTTGAAGCCTTGAAATTTAATACTTTCCTTTCTAGGTGCCAGCTGCCTGAGGATGGGCCAAGTACATCCGCGTTCGAGGCTTCGGGATCTCGAGACCGAAGATGCACCCGCTGCGCGAGGTTGAACATCGATTGTACTTTTATTCTACCAATCACCGAGACAAGAGACCGCAGGCATGCGAGTACTAGCGTGCCGCCAGCACTGTAAGTGATCCTGCCACTGATCCTTGGAGGCTATGTTCCGGGGCGGACCCGTTCACTAACGTAAACTACCTGAGAATTTAAGAGAGTCTGTAGCGGAAGGCAGCACTTCTCCGACTTCTACTACGTCTCGACCTAGTATAGTGAGGTAACCGTCAATTTAACTCATTATATCCTGGGCTAGACTAAAACCGGGTTGAAAATGAGCAGGAAGCATTCCTCAGCGCCTTTGCCAGTTAGTCAGCTGGACCCTGTCGAACAGTAAGTAACCAGTCCAATCTATGCTCGTTATTTCTCACTGTAGCCTGACCTTTTTATTAGATCAAAAGCGAAATTCGGGGAATTTCTAGACACTTGCTTGCCAATTGTTAATTCAAAGGAAATCTCGAACACTACTAGTGTTCTGTTGAGCCAAAGCGTTCGCCGCATGGTTCTGTCTTTCACCGAGCCGAGCAATGTTGCAGCCGATAATAACATCCAAGATTCTATTCGAAAGTACTTCAAGGACAAGAATGCGATTACTATCCCATCTGTTCATAATGTCCAGAGCCTCTTGTTTCTCAGCCTCTTCGTCGACGAACCGGGCTCTGGGGCAGGAAACAAATTGATGACAGTAGGTTAACGTTATATTATGCTCTTTTTCCGGCCGGTATATATATTAGCCGAGAGCTATCTAGCTAATCCGGGGTAACCGGGTATGATTAGGCTATACGAATGGCGTGTTCAATGCACTGGAATCGTCCCCCAGAACAG
Source organism: Arthrobotrys sphaeroides (assembly GCA_036971245.1). Taxonomy (NCBI): domain Eukaryota; kingdom Fungi; phylum Ascomycota; class Orbiliomycetes; order Orbiliales; family Orbiliaceae; genus Arthrobotrys; species Arthrobotrys sphaeroides. Next base: position 2,094,934 of record JAJTTW010000003.1, read on the forward strand.
GCGGATGAAGACCGAACCACGATCAATTATCTGTGGTGGGCCCTCGTATCTAAAGACATCTGGTAAGTCTGGCTTTCGTTGTGGTCATGGCGTCTGTGGGTCAGCTGACAAGGGTTACCTGCAGGCTATACCTGGTCTCCGGTGTGCCACCTATCATTAACTATATGGGCTTTAACGTACCGAAGCCTCAGAAAGCCCCAAGTTTCTATTCTGCATTTATTGGAATATCCGAGGTCATGCGGATGTTCATTCGCCGGGATTCCATCGGAGTCTATGTGGGGGGGACAGCCCTAGAGGCTCTAGCTGATTGGGAAAGGGCTTATTTCGCCGAAGTCTATCCGTCGACTTCTCCGAACAATTACACCCACCAGTTCGATCCGCCGGCTTTTCTACGGCTTTTACACTCCGTTGTTCTGTCGCTCTTTGCGATCGATAACCCTTTCGACTTCCCCAGAAAGTATTTCGAACTTCGTCAGCAGGGGATTGTGATGGACGGTTTAATTGGACATTCTTCCACGTCCAGCTATGGCATGGGGCAGTTACAGCCAGCATATAACCAGCCGTATTCGGCTGCTGGTGCTGGGTCATCGTATTTTGGCTATCCTAATGGCGATATCTTTAAGATACTCCTTAGAACGTTGAATTTGCACATGACCCATCCGGTTCTATTTGATAGATGGAGATATTTGCAGCGTTTTTCGGAGATAGTGGTGGTGGCGATGTTGAGGTTGACTTACGGCTATGTTCCGGGAGATAGCATCATCTTCAATGAACAAAATCCGTTGATCCCGAATTGGCGGACACGGTGCATGATAAAAGACGAGAGATGGGTTAAGATCCTATCTTTAGTTGGACAGGAATGTGGGTGGGAGGTGGTGTTGGATCTGTGTAGGGATTTTGAAGAAGATTCAGAGGAGACTGACTCTAGTGAGGGTTGAAGTAGTTTGACGGCCTGGGAGGTCATTTGTAGCGCACAGGTTCGGATATCTCTGTTTCTAGTCAAATGCAATAATTTATTTTCTGTCTACTGCTCATAAGGATCTTTATACTTGGCCAGACCAAACTAGTGTCTCCAAAGCATCCAATTGCAATTGACCAGGCAGCTCGGAGCTTGGCCAAGACTATAAAATATGGAGGCCACTTTTCTTGTCTAGGCTACCGGATCGTATAGCCCGATATTACCCCAAAGGGATACCCACAACTCCGCGTTACAACCGTCACATTGTTACTGTCGTTGCATTGTGGGGAAGAGTGTCAATGCCGTGCATGGCTCCGCACCTGTGGTATTCCATTGTCTTACTTAGTACATTGGTCATGGGTGAGTTCCGACTTGCTAACGTCTATTTAGTGCCCGCACGGTTGACCCGTATGGTCATGGCCCGCAATTGAGGGTCTGATCGAGATCATTCAGCTGACTCTTTATATATGTGGTGATAGCTATAGCTCGACAGCCTAGTCCGAGGTCCCACACGACCACATGCTCGCGATCTCGTCCAGAAAGCTTAAAGCAGACCCGTGCTTAAGCTTCCAGACGAATCTACACCGTTCATCTGAAGAGAACTTCGGCTCAAACCAGACCTGCGGGATGACCTCATGCATCCAAGCGAGTATCCTAGCGAGATGCCGTCCAAACTCCGTCGACGATAAGACATTTTAGACAGGGGTTGGATAACGAACCCTGTTTCTTTGGCGAATCTCGCCTCATATTTGAGAAACAGCATTCCTGAGAAAGGGCTTTCGACTCGCCTTCTCCTCCAGGAAACTGCTTCTCAAAAAACTGCCCGCGGCGTATCTTTGCCATTTTCCCTGTAGCCTGTATCCAAAAAATGTACGGTTTCGGGGCTAAATTGGCTATTTGCGGGGGTGTTGGAAAGGCTGGGTTGCAGCCATGATGGTATCGGAATTGCCCCACTACCAAGCACGGGCACAACTTTGAGACCCTCTGCGTGTATCTGCCTTACTCGTACTTGACGAGCTCGCAAGATGTCGGAACCGCGTCATGAAAGTGAGAATTATACACTGCAGAGAAGACTTTTTCTCTCGCAAGTTCCCACCAATTAGCGGTTGGTCAATTGCATTCGATGGTTCGTTGGGAAGCTAGCCACGTTTCCGCGCAGAGCACGAGTTCATAGTCGAGGTTGGTGGCCCCGCGATTTATAATTTGATAATTTATAAATTTAATTGGATTCCTGAGTTTCTCCTCCTGAGAAGATTGGCAGTCCTCGTTTTTCCTCGATATTTCCGATATTATCTTGAAAATAGCGCCTGGCTGCGTGATCAGTTGAATTCTTCTACTGTTCATTTCGACGTCACTGGTGTGCAACCCTAACACTTTCACGATCCTGTATATCCGAATCTTCGGCGGGGTCCTATCAATACTCGTACGCCGGATAATCACAGGTACGTGGACCGACGAGAAAAAATACCCATCCACAAGTCTTCATAATATGCGGTTATATTGATTCAAAGCATTACTCGATAGGATTGTGCAGACCTAGTCATTCCGAATACCTAGAGTCGAGCAGTAGCCTTCGGAAACCTTCCCAAAATGGCGTCCGCAGCACTGAAAACAGTTGTCGATAAGATGTCTGATGTTCTGCTCGGGCAACCTGAATCGTCATCATCGGCCGCTGCGGGGGGGACTACATCAGCTGCGGCCCCAGATAGTGGGTCTGTCTCAACTCTGGAGCACGGCGAATACAAGCTCCAGAAGAAAACGGATTTCAGGTCCGAAACTGGTTGTATTGCCTACCTACAGGGCTCGAGCCATCAAGATACTAGATATGGGCTTTCAGCCCCCCGGCTCAAGCTAGAGGTTAAGCCCTTTACTACCAGAATCGCCCGAATCAAAATTACGGATGCGGATAGAACACGCTGGGAGATTCCAAGCGAGTTGGTCCCTATTGGAGCGGACATTGGTTCTGAAACCAAGTATCCCGGGATTGCGGACTACAATCTCTTCCTAGACGACGATGGTGGAGACCCGGGGTTCGCGATTATCCGAAAATCAGACAATGTAGCGGTATTCGACACTCGTACCACGCCCATGACATATGCGGACCAATATGTTGAACTTAGTACGAAACTTCCCAAAGGGACGTTTGTGTATGGTATGGGTGAGGTCACTGGACCTTTTCTCCGTGAGTCTGGTCGTAGATATGCATTTTGGTCGCGGGGTAAGTGCAGGTTTTATTTTTTTTTATCAAATACATCTTGGGATATTAACTAACCATATTTTGTTATCTACTTAGATGCCCAGACTCCGATGCATGAAAACTCATACTCCAGTATGCCCACTTTTGCCGGAATCCACAACGGGAAAGCATTCGGTGTCGTAAGTTCTCTAACACCTTTTGGTCTTGATAATCTGAGATATATGTTAGCTGGTTGATATCTAAGATTTTACCATAGTATCTGCACAACTCGAACGCCTTGGATATGATATATGCGGAAGATGTCATGACATATAAGATCGTTGGGGGTGTTGTAGATCTCTTCGTCTTTCTCGGGGAAACCTACGAAGAAGTGGTTCAACAATACCAATACGTTACTGGGCTTCCTCAATTACCGCCGTATTGTGAGTATAAGATTTGGAATATGAATCCGTATTGGCTAGTATTCAGTATAATAATAATATATCTTCGATAGGGTCCCTGGGATACCACCAGTGTCGTTGGTTCTACGATACTCTCGAGAAGTTCGAAGAAGCAAGGCACAAGAACAAGGAGGCTGACATCCCAGTCGATGTTTTCTGGCTCGACATCGGTGAGACTAAGCCACAACCCTCCCCGATAGAGTATATTGCTTACCATTGGCGGCGAATTACGATATTGCTAGATTATATGATTAGATACAAACTTTTCACGCTGGATGAAACTCGGTATCCGAACTTTGTCGAATATGTCGAAAAAATGCATAAAGACAACCACAAGCTTGTCGCTATCTTGGACCCCGGTGTGAAGAACAAGATCGATGAATATCATCCGTGGACCCGAGGAGTCGAGCTAGACATCTTCATCAAGAACGGGAACAGTGGAGTGGACTTTGTCGGGAAGGTAAAGTTAATACTAGTTTTCTTGATGGTGAATCAATGGGCATATGTTAACGGAGCGCTGTATTGGCTAGGTCTGGCCCGGGCACGTCGTTTTCCCTGATTGGACCCATCCAAAGATTCACCAATACTGGACTGAAATGCTTAGAGGATGGATGACAATGATGCCAGTGGACGGTATTTGGCATGGTTCGTGCCCTACAATCAAAGTTCGGGGGACTCCAAATACTAATTATAGGTAGACATGAATGAGTGCAGTAACTTTGTGAACGGAGATGTCGACGAAGTGGGCGGAGATGCGAGCTTGGATGAAATCTTGATTCCAGCAGACGACGAAACTGTGGAGGATATGGCTAAAGCTGCTGCAGAGGGTGAAACATTCGACGACAGTGGAATGCCACGAGGAAATGCCAAACCTCAGCCGGATGTTGCATTTGATCCGACAAAACCACATGGCTTTACAAATCCACCTTACAGTGTCGACCATGGTGGCAAGGAATGGCCTCTGACTGCACGTAGCATTTCGGTTGAATCTACGCATTACGGTGGTGTGCTCGAGTACAACATTCACAATCTATTCGGACATCTGAATTGCAAGACCACGTACAACTCTATGTTGGAGATCAAGCCGGACGAGCGGCCTTTCATCCTAACCCGCAGCGCATTTGCGGGAAGTGGTAAATACGTTTCGAAATGGTATAGGCTTCCAAGTGAACACGATTTTCTTGAGTTCAATGGGCGGATGCTAACGAAAAATATGAAATAGGCTTGGAGATAACTTCAGCCACTGGGACTCAATGAGGTGGTCGATTTCCGGAATGCTGAACATGCAACTGTTTGGGATTCCGCATATTGGAGCTGATATCGGAGGCTTCAATGGCAGCCCGAGCAAGGAACTTTTGATTCGCTGGTTCCAACTCGGTGCTATGTACCCGTTTTGCCGGTTCGTTCAGACTACATTGCACACACCCGGTTTTTTCTGCAACTAATGTGCGCGAAATTAATCGTGTAGCAACCATAACATGCCCAATACTCCCGCACAGGAGGCATACATCTCCAAAGATGTCGCCGACGTTGCAAGAACTTACTTGAATTTCCGTTACACGATCCTACCCTTCTGGTATACCGCATTTGCCAAAGTCAATATTGAAGGAGGCAGTGTTGTTCAACCGGTGTGGGCAGTGTACCCCCCGTCCCAAGGCTCTGCCGAGGAAAAAGCGAAGGTTTACACTGAGAGTAACGACGCTTTCCTGATCAATAAAACGTTGCTTGTGCTTCCAGTTGTTGCTTCCAAACAAAAGAGCGTTACGGCCTGGATTCCAAAGGGGCTTTGGTATGATCACGACGTGAAAAATGGAGAAGTTCTTTCTGAGAGGAAGGATTCATGGAAGACGATAGATGCACCGCTCGAGCGGATTCCGGTATGTTACGCGTTCCGAGAATTTCTATTTTACTTATATCCGATAAGCTAGAAACTAAAGGGTTGATTCCTCGCAGCTTTTCTTCAGGGGTGGATCGATAATCCCAATGCACCACGCTAAGGCAGGCCCAACGACGGTAGAATTTAGAAACTCTGGTTTATCTCTCGCGATATTCCTCGATTCTGACGGCAAGGCCGTGGGTGATCTCTACTTGGATGACGGCAAAACCTTTTCGTCCGAGAAATCTATGATTACTTTCAACGCCACGATGCGCCCAGATGGGAAAAGCTTGGCTTTGGAAATCGATGGAATCTTTGGATACCTTTCAGGAGATAATCCAATGGCCGTCACGATACGGGAGATTACGATTAGAGCAGGGTCTGAACGCGTCCACAAGGTTACTACAAGCATATATCTTGGCTACCCCCAGACAGAGTTTTTTGATTTGTAGATCATGTCGAAGAATTCTCTGCGGAGGACGTTCAAGAATGCATGGGGAACAATTACTGGGAGGAAGAGGAAGCCGATTCCGGCGGATGCGTATCAAGCAGCTGCTGGGTCAGAATCAGGCCCGTCTGCCGGCGGGCCTTCTAGGGGCGCCAGAGCTGGGGGGTCAGGAGGAGTCGGGGCGGGGCCTTCGAGGCCTTCGACCTTATATTAAGGGGTTTTGAGAGTATAGGACTCGTGAATTGGAAAGTATTCTGTGGCTCCGTCTAACTACTTTGGTTTTCTTTTGGAAAGGAATTGTTCTCTCTATTTGCCTCGACTTGGCTTGGCTTGGCTTGACAGAAGCGCATTGAGTTTCTGGAAATGGTCGAAGTTTCTATCCATGGGGTATCAAGTCTATGCCGCAGGTTGGCCGGCCTTTGCTATGGCTCTATGGCCTGTTTATAGTTAAGCTCTCATTCTCAGGAACAATTCAAACTTTTGGGTTCTAAAATAGTAGTTTTTTATTGAGCCGCAATCGGGATACTTTAATTAAGCACATATTTTTGGCTATTACCTAGGAGTGGTTATATAAATGATGGTTCCTGGAAGAAAACTAATGGGAGGGTAACTGTGGACCTGGCTTTGCACAGACGTCCCGAGAGAGGTGTTGTACCTGTTGCATTTTTTTGCCATACCCGAATTGGTCAACCCCGGTCGGGCTCCCGAGTTGGCCAAGCACATCCCTGATAGCTCAGCCGAAGCAATGGAATGCCGCATGCTGAACTCCATCTTCATCACTGGTCGCAGATCATATCATCCCAATTGATGATTCCGCTGGCCTTACGTCGGCCACCCCACCGTCCAGAACCATGGACACCTCTCGTCGTCGAAGCTATAGTGATGCCGAAGAATCCGGTGTATACGGCTCCCAATCGAAGATTATAAACACGCGAGTCCGTATATACACCCTCCTAACGATTGGCACGATACTTTGCTATATGTACTATGGATACCAGAGTAGTGGGTTTCGCGGCTATCAGTATAAGATATTTGGCACGGTTAAGCAGCGGTTCGAAGAGTTTCCGATAGCGGAAGCACCTCATCCTCATACCACGGTTGTCGAGGTCGATGTTACGAAAGTTATATCTACGGTGTTTGAGGCCGCGCCTACTGGGGTTCCTGGGAAATCGAATTTCTGGTTGGCAAATATTGAGCATAAGGGGATGGCGCTTTATCATTCTGATAAGAAGTATCAGGGTACATAGGTTCCGTGCTGGATATTGCTTTATCGGATCTCTCGCTGACTGCCTCAACCTAGTTTAGTCTTTCGGAATGTCTTCGATTTCGGCGCAAAGGGCGACGGTACCACCGATGACACGGAAGCTATCAATGCGGCTATCACAGCAGGGGATCGTTGCGGTAACGGATGCGACTCTTCTACTATTTCGCCGGCTATAGTATTCTTCCCACCCGGGAGGTACCTGGTTTCGAAATCGATTGTAGCGCTATACTACACGCAGTTGGTTGGGGATCCATTGGACCTACCGGTTCTTCTGGCGTCGAAGGATTTTAGCGGGTGGGCGGTGGTGGATACGGATCCGTATGATCCACCCGGGAGGAACTGGTACATCAACCAGAATAATTTCTTTCGGGCGATAAGGAATTTTGTGATTGATTTGACTTTGATGGATCCAAATTTCGGTGTTGGGTAAGTTGATCTTGGAAGATATTCTTATGCTCCGTCGGAAAAAGTGTTTTAGGTATAAACACACCTATGTGGCTATGACGTTCCGGAATTACATTTTCCAGGAAGTGCACTAAGTACTGACGTGTGAGGAGAATACATCACCAGGTAGCGCAAGCGACGTCGATATATAACGTCATATTTAAAATGCACGACAGCGAAAATACGAAACAAAGGGGTATATTTATGGATAATGGATCTGGTGGATTTCTATCATCCTTAAAGTTCTACGGTGGGGATACTGGGGCTTTTTTTGGAAATCAGCAATTTACAACTATCAATTTGGAGTTTTATAACTGCAAGACCGCTATTTACATGGTATGGTTCTTTCTGGAATAATATATGACGATTGGATGCTGATACTTTCACTCTTTGAAGAACTGGGACTGGGTATGGCTCCTGAAATCAATCAAAATACATGACTGTGGCATTGGTATCGATATTAGTAATGGTGGCCCGGACGATATTCACACCGGGTCTGTCCTACTACTTGACAGTTATATCGAAAACACGGATATCGCGATCAAGACCTTCCGTACAAAGCAATCCAAACCACCGGCAGCAGGCACCCTCGTCATACAAAACCTTGTAATATCCGGCGTGAAAACCACAGTATCTGGGTTTAATGACGAGGAAATATTCGGAGGTAATGAGAAGGGTCGGAATACGACAATTCCCTTTTGGGGCCATGGGAAAGGCTATTCAGATCATCTTCCGAAGGGGGATGATATCAATGTAGTCGCGGATGAAACTGTCGATGCAATTCCAGCGGCTCTGAAGGACTCGGCTGGAAAAATTCTGGAGCGACCGAGGCCCTTGTATAGGCATATTGATCCTAGCCGCTTCGTTAGTGTCAGGGCTGCCGGTGCAGTAGGAGATGGTGTCACGGATGACACCGGGGCGATACAAGAGGTACTCAGCGCTAATGGAAATACTAAACCTGGGGATAAGAAGAAAATCATTTTTTTCGACTATGGCGTTTATCGGGTTACCCAAACCCTATATGTCCCTCCTAACACCTATATTGTTGGGGAAATATGGAGTGTGGTCATGTCTTCGGGTAGCTTCTTCAACGACGCTAAAAATCCAAAGCCGTTATTCCTGGTAGGGAAGCCTGGAGAGGAGGGCGTCGTTGAAATTTCGGACATGCTTTTTCAAACTCAAGGCCCCGCTGCTGGTGCCATTCTCATGGAATGGAATATTAGGTAAGATACATCTGTATTTGGGGTTCGATGCTACCACTGGAAGTTCACAAGGATGTTGGCTAATTTAGAAAGAGGTCTCCTCAAGGACAAAATGTTTCCGGCATGTGGGATGTCCACTTTCGGGTAGGCGGTTCCGAAGGAACGGAGTTGCAAGATCCAAAATGCATCAAGAAGCCGGACGATCAAGTCGACGCACATATTGATGACGCCTGTGACTCTGCCTTCATGCTACTACATATCGGCAAGACTGCAAGTTTAATGATGGAAAATATGTGGATCTGGACCAGGTAAGGACTTAATGAGTGTCGTGTCAATACCTTGTTTGGTTTTTGGAACTAACTCTCAGAGTCTACCAGTGATCATGACTTGGATTCTCTTAAGCATGAACAAATAACGATATACACTGGACGCGGTCTTCTCTGCGAGTCCGAATTAGGTCCAGTTTGGATGTATGGCCATGCCGTCGAACACAATGTTTTATACAATTACCAGCTGGCCAATACCAAGAATATCTTCATGGGGGTCATCCAAACCGAGACACCGTATTACCAATCCAATCCTCGAGCCAGGCAACCCTTCCCACCGGTCCCTGAATACTTCGACCCAGACTTCGAAGTAGAGTGTGGAAAGGCAGACATTCCAGAAGAAAAAAGATCAATGTGTGAGAAGAGTTGGGGTTTGAGGATATTGAACTCAACGGACGTGTTTACATTTGGGGCGGGGTTATATTCTTTCTTTGAGAATTATAAAACTGGTGGGTTTTATCCGTGATCCACGTTGCTGTGTGAACTTCCTAACATAATACCGGCCGCTGCATAGACTGCATAGAGAAACGGGAGTGTCAACTTACAATGGTAACGATAGATGGGGACAGGAAGAGTGATGTTGCTCCTTCGAGGAGCAATATTTGGCTGATGGGTTTGGTAACGATTGGGACGCAAAATATGGCGAGTTGGCTTAGAGATCCGGAAAATGGTGAACAGGTTGCTGTTTCGGCGCTAGATGGTAATCGAGCTGGATTTACTGATACCGTTGGGTTGATATTGCTGTAATTGGGGTTCGCATAAAAATACGTGATATTGGGTAATATAGACAAAGCTAATATAATGGGAATTGAAATCAAGAGCAAAAGGTTGATACAAGAATGGGAAGGATTTTATATAAAACGCTCCAAAAATATAAACAGATCTAGAGGAAGGCAGATCGCTGATAGTTAGGATATACGGAATAAACTCATACACATAATTACTTAACTAGCTCCTCCTTCCATTTTTGCCCATGTACCGTTTGCGAACACCGTGCCAGCCTTGGTATAATCACCTACTGAGCTGCCTCGCACATATCCAAGTCGAATGTACATCTTTTCTGCCTCTTCGTTCCCAAAGATACTCTGATCCCCGGTGAAGTTGCTGGTTCCAAGATTATCCCATAGACTCTGTTTCAGAACCTCCCCTACCGTCCGCCGTTCCAGTGTTACAGCTGTGCCACTGCCTCTGTATTTCTCAACGTCGTTCACAATCACAGAGACAGCGTCCCATGGCCTCTCTATGGCCGCCCATGCTATCGTCACGTTTCCTGCCGCGACAACCACGTCCTCAAGTGCTGGTAGGACACTTCCTAGCAGGGCATCTCCTCTCAACTCAGCACTTGTTTGCAGGATACCATCCCAACCCCATCTCGCCAGTCCGTTGATGAATAGGCCCATCAGCAACCCTTGATAGATTAGAGATGGCCGCGTCTGTATCCTCGTACCGGGCAAAAGAAGCAGTGAGAGAATATAGTGGTGAATCCTCAAATTCACGCCAGGAACCGCGATCAACAATCCTAAACCGGCGCCGGCGGCAGCGTAGAACCATAGATACTTTTTCATATTTCCTTCCCTCCTGATATGGAGAGCTTGGAATACGGCGATGACAACCAATACGACCACTATGATTGCTAGTGCGGCTTTTGCTCCGGGTTGCTGGTTCAGGTCGTGCGGTGTTAATCTCGAAATCGGGATCCATTTGTCGAAGGTATAGTTATTCAAAGCTCCGAACCAGCAGGCGCCAACCCATAGCACTGTCTTCTCGATTTGAGCGTTGAGACCCTTAAGTGTACGTCGAACTACCATTCGCTCTAGAGCGTACGCCGCAAACGCTGTTGGCAGGAATCTGGCGGCGCCGATGGAGATAAGATCGTATGGGCTAGAGTGTCCCGGTGGATCACCTGCCAAGCCTATTTCCCAGAATATACTGCAAAAAAGGGTCCAGAAAAACACTGTCGGGTTGGTGGTGAATACGGAGATGACGATATTGAAGACCAGGGTTATACTGAATGCTATCCAACGTAGGTCGGTACATGGTTCCGAGTCGTCTAGTCCTTCGATGGTGTATGAGTATGGGAATGGCGCGTCGAAGGGAATAGATTGTATTCCGTTAGAGTCATCTGCCGGGAACGAAACCTGCATCCCCGTTTTGCGGAGACGTGCACAACCTCCCTTATTTTGCCCCAAGACCTCCGCATGGGTGGCAGCGAGGCAAATAAAGGAGTCTGCACGGTAATGTCGAGTCATCGGGTTGACCCCGGGAGAGGGTAAACCGCCTCCCACAACCAGTGATTGATAGTTGAATTGCTCCGTACCGACAGTGTATGGCTCCAGTAGTCTAGCAGAGTTGCAGTCGGTGGGACAACGGAATTTGAAGGTTTCATTGGCGAAGGAGCGACAGTTGATTCCGTCTATACCGCACCCGCTGTTCTTCCACCTTTATGAATGTCGCGTTAGATGCGTTTATTGACAGTGGCTAAAGAGCCTTGTACCTACCATAGGCTATCCTTGCAACCCAGGATCGTCTCCTGCCCCTTGAAGTACGAGTAGTGAATCACCAGAACGAACGCCGTCATCCATATTGCACAAGCAACCAACCAGGCAACAACCTTCGATCTTTTAGTGGGACAGAAGTTATCCAGTATCCGGATAGGTATCGCCTGTATATCCGGGAAGATCGGCTTTATTTTTAATGTCTCTGGTGGAACCGGCCCTCTTATCCATCTCGCTATCGCGGTACTATACTTCTTCGACTTATACCTTAAACTGGTGGAGGTGGCAGTACTATAATACCGTGCGCGTGAGCGTAATGAATCTCCCTCGAGACGTTCAATGTCGTCGCTATATCCGTACGAATCGCTGGATTGACGAGGGGTATTGTCGTCGTCATGATCTCTGTAACGATTGCCCTCGTTCCGAGTTCCGGGTTGACGGGCAATCAGAGGTCGTTCAGACGAAGGGGAATCTGACCTTGAATACGGCGGTGAACCGGATTCGAGATCAGGTGCTGATGCGACTTCATCCTCTCGCGCATGGCCTGTCATCTCGATGGTTTGCCTGCCAGTGGAACAATTCTTACACCTTTATGCGTGGTATGTTCCTCCGCCGCTTCCACTCCCTTACCAGACCTTTTTCGTAGCCTCTACACGCCGGATTTTTTGTCGCTGGAGAATGGAATACTACGGAGAGTAACCAGTACACCAGGAATCCAGCCGGCAGACAAGCTAAAAAAAGGTACCAGGCACACAGGAGCGGGTAAGCAAAAGGATCAGACACACCAAGTTACGCTAAAGGGCAAAATGTCACGCGAGCAGACGGGGCCATCAAGGAGGAACCGGAGACAAGACTAATCCGTATTCCGTGAGGAGTAGACGCGACATGGGGGACAGAGTATACGCATGAAAGAAGGGGGGAAAGAGTTCTGTCAGATCATCGGAAACGGCGGGAAACCAAGAATCTTGAGCTTTCTTAGCATGCTTGCAGCATTATTTGCGCGTATGCAAGAAAGTGTGTTGGCGTGTTGTTGGCGGGGTTGGGCGGCATCTCAAATTCCCGTCCAATTGCCTCTTCGGGTTTAGGCCGCGCCGGCATCTTTCGGCTGTGACGTCACGGCCCGCTCTCTTCGGGCGCTGTCGGCTCCAATTGGCCGAATGGAATGGCCGTGCTTGATCTTTGTCGACAGGAGTCAAGCAGAAGTGGCAGAATTTGATGTTTGGAGGTTGAAAGGTGGAAGTGTTAGAGGGTTGTATTTTGAGACTTAAGCTTGTATTACCGTCACACAGAGTGCAAACTGCGCCACACGGCCCCTGTGGCTTTTGTGCCGCCTATTTTGGGAAGATATCGATTGAGGACTTTGAATTCGAATTCTAGCTATAGAATTGTGAGTAGAAAAAGTAAGCATCGAAGAGCCTATTATACACCGACGTATGACTCTAACGGCTCAGCAATTCCTCAATTTCCTCCAGATTCATCCCCTCAGTATCAGGGTATATCACATATATGCCCACCCATCCAGCCGTGCATATAACTGCAAAAAGAACAAAGGTAGCAACCGCTCCCATTTTGTCCATCAAACCCAAAAATGTCTCTCCAATGATGAAGTTGCTACTCCAGTTACATGCAGTTGCAATGGCAGTCCCCAGAGATCGAACCGACATGGGGAAGAACTCTGATTGCTGCCAGGGCACATTCCCAATGCCCGATGCATAAGATGCGACGTAAAACGTTGTCGAAATCAGAATGACATATGCACAGAATGACGATGCAGAGTCAGTGTCGGCTGGAGATTTCCCCCCTTGCGAAATTGCTACTTCGTTCGTGGGTAGGTTGTGGAACCCGTATGCTGCGATCAATAGTCCAACCGCCATCATAGGAACTGAATACAATAACAACCTTCGTTTCCCAACCCTCGGTATCAATACCAAGGATACTAATGTAAACGTGAAGTTCGTAGCAGCGACCGACAACGAAGTCAGTGTCGGATTCTTGAATCCGAGCATGGCATATATCAAGCTCGAGAAATACATTAAAGCATTAAACCCGCAGAGTTGCTGGAAGCCCTGAAGGCCACCGGAGATCAGGAGGGCTCGACGATTGCTCCGTCTCCCGAATAGAGTCTTCCATTTGGCGGATGTGCTGGCGAGCTCGGTTTCGCTCCTAACTCCGCGCTCGATGCTCCGAACGAGATGAGAGAGCATTCGCCGGTCAGCGGCGTTCGATTCCTCTTGGTTAACCCCGTAGATACGGGCGAGTATCGATGTAGCCTGCTCGATATAGCCATGTTGGACTAACCAGCGGGGCGATTCTGTGTAACCGGATGTGAGCTCCGTTCGAATTACATAATAGTTCGGTCCGTAGATACATACCAGGCAAGAAGAACAATAGCCCGATCTGGATAGTGGCCGGGGCACCACCGAGAAGGAACATAGGGCGCCACCCGAACGGTGTATGGGAATACCAATAACCAATCAGATACGCCACGATCTGGCCGAGGGTGATAAATACGGTGTTGAGAGTATTTAGTCGTGAACGTAGATGGGCAGGTGATAGCTCCGTAATGTACAGAGGGACCACAGCGCTCCCGGCGCCCACCCCCAGACCTATATATGGGGTATATCAGAACAACGTTCCCTCCCTCTGTCGTCCAAGAACATATCTTTACTCACCTACGATGAACCTGCCGACAACAAGCCCCTGAACCGATTGAGCCCAGCTCTGCCAAACAGCCCCGAGGATGAAAACCACGGCGGCAGCAAATATCGCTTTCTTCCGTCCATATTCAGACACCGGCCCCGAGCAGAGTGACGATATAAGCGCTGATATGGATGTGATGGACGTAACGAGCGACTGTTGTGCCACGGTTAGGGCAGGTATCGGGGATGACTCCGGTGGATTCGCGAGCTGTAAAAGGGCAGAGCTGATTATTGCCGTGTCATCTGCAATGAAAATTTAGTCTATGTTCTATGAGGGATATACTCGGAGTCCCGGCCTTACAGCCAAATAGCAGCCCTGATATCCCGGCGCTGACGACCAATAACCAGACCCAAATCCCTGGCTCTCCGCGCACTAACTTGGATGCTTCTTCGATATCGTTATCGGATCCGAGGAGGGCGTCGTCGTCGCGAGCATCGTTGACGTCTGCGCCGTCTCCGTCTCTGTGTATAGCGGACATCTTTATCGAACCATTGGGCATGTGCGCATCGATGCAGCGTGATGCTTCTGAGATGGCTTGCCCGGCGGGACGAGACCCACAAGGCAGTTACCCGATTAAGCACCAACGCAATTTCTGCAACAACTTACACAATATCTCGGGACAAGGCCGGTGGGGGCCGAACCATAGATTATGACACAATATACGAGATGGAAGGCTTCATTTGGACAGTACGGCTAACTTGTGTGTGAAATCGTGACAGCAGTTAGGAGAACCCGGGATTATTAGGGTCATAGCCACGAAAGTGTTCATGGGATGTGGACATCGATCGGACATACCGCCACCGCACCACCAACATCAACTATTCTAGTTGAAATATACAGAAGCTAAAAAGGCAACAGAAAGAATTCCTTTTCTCGGTTGAGGCGGGTTGGTATACGAGTATACAAGGACTTCGAGCGACTCTTATAACCGAGCGGGAAATCGGAGGTAAACCCTGGTCCTAGAATCCTAAGTGAAGACAGAACCTGCCAATTCTAGATCCATTCTCCACCTTCCTCATAAAATAAAACCTCCATCTGGGCGCTTTATCAAGAATACAAGTGAGGCGACGAAGAAGAGGGTTCCCGGTATTGCTACGGCGCCGAGGCCCTGTATGAAGAAGTCAGCAATTGTTTATTCAGGCTGGGTGGGAAAGCCAAGGGCTATCAATGCAATGCAATCGTAAACGTAATTGCTAGCTAGAAATATTGTAGGTATGAAGAGCTTTTCGAGGTAGCCCTTGCCAAAATTTCAACATCTCAATTTCCTGATCAGGCGTAAGTCAGGTACCCTAGCTAGGCCTATATGTAGTGAAAGCGGGGTCTGCAAGGGCCAAGCACAGGCGCCACGGCGTGGCCCCCATATCAGCCATGGCGCCAATTTGGAAAATCGGTTCACTTTCTAGCTTAATCCTACTCTGCAGGCGAATTTTGGTGTAACAATGAGGAAAAAAAGGTGGCCTGCCATCCCACGCGGGAAGGTCTCGGATAAGGATTTGCGGCTTTAAATCTCTCCTGCTCAGATCGATAGGAGGCAACCAGCTGTTCTCTTGGCTGGCGGTGTTATCGATGGCGGAGTATATTAGCTACCTCTCTCGGACAAATCGATGAGGAATTGTCAATTGCCATGCAGTTTCGAGAATGAAGAATGGGAAGTTCGAACTTCGGTCTAAAGATCCTGCGAGGATCATAGGGAGGCCGGATGTCAGTATATATAAGAATTAACCCGAGCCCGACTCACGGATTAAGAGGGTTGGTCGATAGACTATTATTACGGAAATAACAATTAAGGAACGATAGGATATACTTGAGACCCCAAAATGAGGATTAGTTACGCCGGTATCATTGCGGGTTGCGCTATCTGCGCCAATGCAGCAGTCTTGACTCCGCCTGTGGATTCGGCGGGCATGCAGGCTCAGGTCACCAAGGAGAAGTAAGATATCTAACAAATCCTTACCTAACACACATCTGAACGTCGGTTTCTAACTCCAAATTCTCAGGCTGTTGAGCAATCTAAAGGATCTCGAGCGAATCGCCTACGAGAATGGTGGAAACCGTGCATTCGGTCTGCCGGGTTTCACCGCGTCGCTCGAATATGTGAAAACCCACCTCGCCACCTCGAAAAAGTATACCTCGTGGACCCAGGATTTCCAACATTTGTTCAGCCAGCTGTCTCCTACCTTCACCGTTGCTGGAAAATCATATTTCGTCAGAACCATTAACTTCGATACCAATATGAAGAATCTACCCTTCAGCTTCACAGGCGAAGTCGTCAAGGGTCCCACCGGTAGTGCCGCATGCACAACGGAAGCCTACTCCACCCTTGATGTGAAAGGCAAAATCGTTTTCGTTGGAGACGGTAACTGCCCAACTGGTGACAATATCGTTTCTCGTCTCCGACCTGCATTCGCCGCAGGCGCTGCCGGTCTGATAATACACGTCAACCAAACAACAAGCAATACCCTTAAGAATGTACACCAGGGAGTTTCTGATCCTCAAAACTTCCGACCATCAGCTTTCATGGACTACAAGGATGGCATCGCCCTTCTTTCCCTGTTAGAAGCCGGCAAGCCCGTTACAGCGGACTTCGCCCAGACGTACGTCGAAGAACAACGTACCACCCAGAACCTCTTCGCTGAGTCCAAGGCTGGCGATCCGAACAATGTCATCATGATCGGTGCTCATCTTGATTCTTCTCAAAATGGACCCGGAATCAATGACGATGGCTCTGGAAGCTCCCTACTCATCACTCTCTTCCACGCTCTCCAGAAATACCGCCCAAAGTATAAGATCCGATTCGCCTGGTGGGGAGCAGAAGAATCTGGACTCGTCGGTTCCAGATACTATACCGCCAACCTTTCTAAAGAAGAGACTAACAAGATTTTGCTATACCTCAACTTCGACATGGTTGGCCGAGGTCACGTTGGTGTCTTTGACGGTGATGGCAGCACCCACGGTCTCGTGGCAGCACCTGGCTCCGATGTCATCGAAAAGCTTTTCGTAGACCATCTCGTCGCCAAGGGAATTGAAGTTACACCTGTGCGCTTCACCATGACGAGCGATTATGCCCCCTTCATGTCCACTATCGTCAAGCCAGTCGGTGGTATGCACGCCGGATCGAGGGGCTTTGATCCATGCTATCACGAAAGATGTGACACCTTCAATAATGTCAATGGAACTCATATCGAGATCTTTGGCAAAGCAGCAGCCCATGTGCTGAGCGTTTTGAGCAATGAAGGCGGGAAGATTATCCCAAAATCTATGATGGAGCCTAGTGTGGGTGGAAGAATGAGGATGAACATGTTTGATTCGTTCTCGCCAGCGAAGGAAGGTGAAGAGCATTCTCTTTGTGGAGGCCATGATATCCTACCGTCTCTGGGGCAAAGTAAATACTGAATGATACCCCAACACCCCTCTTGTATATAAATATAATTTCGACGAAGCGTGGAATTTCGCGACAATCCTTGATACCTTGTATATAGTACACGGCTTAGATTATAGCCTCTCGGTAAACCACTTGGATTGATCCTAACTTTATATTTGTAAACACCCCCTTTTGAGTATAGGGATACGTCAAACTGTTGTGTAGCTTGCATGGAGACCCTAGGTACAAGACTGAATATTAACAATATATGATTGGCTGGATCCAAACCTTTTCAACAAGAAAACTAAACAGAGGGAGATTCAGAGGCAGGATGTACCACAAGCTTCCAATAATAAAAAGGCTAAACCAATGTACATATGTCCTAACGTAATGCTACTCCGGCCCCCTATGGCCATGGAGTGCACGTGCCTTGACAATGACTCGATAATACCCCCATTCCCCACAAAGATTTCTCGAGGCCCTTCTAGATCTACCAATAACAGGTTACCTCTCGCAAGTACCCAAGATACCCAATTTTAACCTAGGCCAACTCAGCCTGATTCGGATTCCTGTTCGCGGCGAGTGTTACGTCCATACCGGTAGCCCTGACGGCTGCCACAACTCCTTTGTCCGATTCAGTGACAGAGACCAGAGCCCAGCCGTATCCATTAGCGGCACCCTTCTCGTTCAACTGTAGTATGACAGTCGCTAACGCACTACGTGACTCAGGCGCAAGTTCGGTCAGGACGTTTGGGTCAAGATCTCCCATTGGCTCGGTAGTCCCCTCAACGGGGAATGCCTCGACCTGAGGCGGGGTCCACTCGCCATACACATTCTTCGTGAGAACTAGCATATGGATCGGCGATACGCTTGGGCGGACCATGGGCATCTAATGGTACGAAGTTAGCTTGGGGTTCGTCATAAGGCCGGTTTGCTCCCCGCGCGAGCTCGCTGGGCGATGAAGAGGTGTATTCTATACGAGACCAGACATACCCACTGCCTTGGCCTTGACATCTTGGAACAAAGATTGGTATGGGCCTTGGTCTAGATAAAGGTCTCGCGTGTCTATATCGCCTCTTTTTTTCCTGGGCGGATTCGCGGAAGGTGTACGCGTACGTTGGATGTAAGATTGTTCTCGCCGTTATTGAGGTTGTGGTGCGTAGGTTATTGATCTAGATCTAGATATCTAGATCAGGTACTGTAGCTACGTAGGCATGGCGAAAGCAAACTATGCCCCAGAAACACTTAAATACCTGTGACTCCTAGTCTCGTATGCTTATATTAGTAGATCTATGGAGACCACTCAAGACATTTCTAGAAATCACCGCCCTTACAACTTTCGAGTATCTATTAATATATTTTGGAAGTATCGAAAGCTATGTTACCTATACATGCTTGCCGAGACTGGCAGGTCAATATAAACCGCACACGTATAGCTTAATTAGGTTGCGATTAATATGAAGTTAGGTCGGCACTTCCAATCTCACCGAGTTTAAAAGCTGCGTATAAGGCCGTACGTGGTAGATTACGCTATACCGTGCAATTGATATTTTCGTAGGCATGTTTGGATAAAGCACAAATATGAGCTCATGTAGTATAGTACCGGCCGGCTAGCTGTTTATTGTGCGATAATATATAAGCTAATATGATATCATGATGTTTCCACGAACATGAGGCCGTACGCAGCACTCCCAATCGTAGCCATAATTGGATGATACTCTGACTCAATATATATAGCCATACTACTTGCAGACCCAATAGTTGAAGATCTTCAATAATTTTAAGATATTAGGATGGATTGATACTATAACATGCGTGTAAGACAGACAAGATCAGAAAGCCATATTTTGGAATATTCCCCAACAATAACCTAAGCTAGTCGAACTTTTCAAGCGCCTCGACCGACTCCTGCACTTAACTTTCTAATGATCCGGTGATACTTGTTGAACCTAAAAGAAAACCATAAACAAAAAACTGTCCACCATGTGTATCCTATCCTGCGTATGTATCCAAGCCCCTAACCCCCCTAGTTCCTAGCTAGCTTTGTAGACCTTTCAAAAACCCCGCCTCTAGATCTATATTGTGGGTAGACCAAAATAAACCGAAGCCCTCTAGCTGTGTATATTACTCGGATTTCGCGTCACGGAGGCGCACCATTACAAGTGCGCAACCATCACCACACGAACGAATACGGGTGATCACGATCCTAGACTCAGTACGCCACATCAGCCTGTTTTGTCCTCTTATATATTCAGCGATATTCTCGAACTGGTGACCCGAAACTTGGGCAGCCTCTTCAATGTTGAAATCTTTGCTTTCTTCTTCATCCGAGGAGTTTCTATTGGTAATCGGTAAAGCGGTGGTATTTCCTTCAGAGTCGAAGAATAACAGCATCGATTCTGTACCATAATCTGAAAATATTGAAGCCATATCGGGGTTGCGAATGCTTAAGATCGAGGGGCGGGACTGCAGTTCGCGATAGTTGGTGCTAACCGGTGAGTGGACGGTTATACTGCAGTACTGTGTGAGAAATTATGCCAATGTTTTTCATATAATCGTAAGGAATACTTACCTATTTCACACTGGTGCCTTCCTAGAAGAAACTACCTATGTATTAAACTGTAGCCTCAGAATATTTAGTGTAATCGGACCAGGAAGTTTTAGGTGTAGGAGGTTGGTCTTTCGTTCGATGTTACGGAGTGATGTTACACTATCCAGATCTTATGAACCTCAGACTTGTCTGGAGGAGAGCAGATATACGTATTCAGAGAGACATCCTACAATTTCCCAAAACTTCTAGAATATGCATTAAGAGTCTACCTATTGCTGTTGGTTTCTAGGATAGTAGAGGTTCGAACGTTCATGGGAAAAAAAAATTTGAATTGATAAGAAAGCTTGCGGGTGATATTCTGCTAGCTGCTAATTACAAGAATAAAAGGAAAAGAAATGAGAACCCTCCAGAGTCTGGAAATTCCACACGTGTACAATCCAGGATAGAAGTGTTCAGAGAATACCCAGAAGGCTTGAGATGGTTCAGTCTCGGCACCAGGAGATGGTTATACCTTCCTGAAGATGAGCAACATGAGTGGCAAACGGTTTAGAAGTCTTCAATGGCTTAGACGTCTGAGAAGTCATCATACTCCGCAGCGCGAGTATAGCCTCCAAATCCAGTGCCGCCAAAACCATCACCGTTTCCTCCGCCGAAACCTCCAACGCCGCCAAAACCTCCTTGGGCTTGTGTAATGTAGGTGTGTGGAGCTTGGTTTGGATTGCCGAAACCGGTCGGTTTTCCGGGATTGCCAAAACCACCTTGGTTGCCACCAGCGCCGAAGCCCGTCTGATGTTCACCGAAGCCGCAGCCAACCTGCTTCCCAAAACCAGTTTGCAACGCTTGGTTTCCTGGACCGTGAAAACCTGCCTGGGTTCCTCCTGGGTTATTGGCACCGGTCTGGTCTCCTAGATTGATGAAACCGGTCGGACGTCCAACATTGCCTGAAACGGGGGCGAATACCGAGGCTCTGAGGCCAATTGCGGTCCCAGTTTGTCGTGGATTTTCGGTGATAGCACCACCAGTATTAATGTCGCCACCAGCAGCGTTGTTGTCGGTGCTGTCTTCGTTGGCCTCGCGCCCGATGATGGTGAACATCAATGATTCGTCATCGCAGGGCTTCAATCTGAACGCGGTCCAGATACATTTCCCAATGTCTCTGTCGTTCAGTCGGTTGATTATGTTGGTCAGGGCTCGGCGTCTATGGGCGGGGATGAGAGTCATCTCGTCCATATCAAACCCTTGCTGCTCGGCGGCCTCGCATTTGATAGGAAGTGCCAGGATTGAGGGTGGATTGAAGGGCTTCCTCGGATTGGACGAATCAGAGAGAATGAGAATGTATCCATAGCCGGAGCGGATATCAACAGTTCCAAGCTCAGTAGCCTGCTAAATGTTAGCCCTTGTACTCCTACACAGTTCAGAGAAATATAGGGTAACCAAGGATGAGAAGAAAAAAGAGGAAAAAACGAAGGAGGAAGAAAACGGAGAGAAAGGAAGAGGACAAGGACGAGAAAGAGGAAACAGAGGAAAGAGGAAACAGAGGAAAGAGGAAACAGAGGAAAGAGGAAACAGAGGAAAGAGGAACAAGAGGGGCGGAGAAGGGAGGAGGAGGAGGAGAAGAAGGGACCTACCCAATGAGATTCCGACATTTTGAAGGTCCTACTTGAGAACTTGGCTTCGAAAAGTAGTGTCTGAAGGGAATTGAGGTTGATGAGGGAGGCTTTGAGATGTGGGCCTGGGAGGTCGATGCGGTGTCAAGAGGGGATGAGGTTGCGGTTTGAAGAGGACTCGGAGAGCAGTCAACAAGTCCAAACAGCTCGAGGTGTCTTTTATAGCAGGTGACGAAGAGAGAGAGGGAAAAAATAATGGCGAGTTCGAATTTGCGAATCATTCAAAAGCTTTATACCATTGGGACCGTATAGTTTACACACCGCGATCATGGATCATGAACGTAACGTTAAAAGAAACATGGGACTCGTATCATCAAGATATATGAAAGGGAAAAACAGTTGGAAGAAAAGGTTGCAGCCCAGGCAGCGAGAGAAGGGAAGCGGGAAAACTTTTACCCAAGAGTCTGTATTCCGATCGCCAAATAAACAGACATCGTCTATACTACATCGTCATCGGTTCCGGTACTCCTTCGATCGCTTTCCAAACTTGCACCCCGTCTCCCGCTAGCTCTTACACTTCTTCTTCGTTGTGGGGGTGTGTCTGTCGACGGGGATTTCGTGCTTCCACCTTCGCCTCGATAGCTATCTCTTTCGGGCGATACATATGACGCCCTTTGCTTTCCTTTCGAGTTCGATCTCGAAATAAGAGGTTCGGGGCCGCGCGAGGCGAGATATTCGTCTTCTTTTGGGGTTGTTTTAGTAATTGCGAATATTTCGTAAAAGTAAAGGGAATAAACATAATCTGATATGTTGTAAACTCGCACTGTTTCTCTTCCAGATATGGTTTGTTCTGCAGAGGAAGAGCCGAGATACAATCATCAAAACTAGAAGAAATCCGGGTCGTATTCCTCCTCGTCATGCTCCTGACGAGCGTATGCGACTTTCTTGCTTTTAACCCCGTTCGTGCCACGATGAGATGCTATAGGTTCTGCCATCCAAAAAGAGTTGAAGGCACAAAGATTGAAGAATCAACAAGACCGAACTTTCTTTCCCTTCTAAGTTTCCATCCTGGTACAGGTTGCAGAAGAAAGACAAGACAGTAGAATCGGGAACGGTTTAAGAATCGATGGGCTTACCTGCTCTCATCGTCTCGGCGCTTCTCAGCCTATCTTCCAGGTGGGAGATTGTCTTTTGTTGCTCGTAGTACAATCTCTTAACCTTATCGTACTTGAGCTTCAGGATCTCCTGTGGGTAATCGGATCCAGTCGAGGCGTGTCCTGCAGGGGGCCCGGATACCCGCTTGTCGCGAACGCCGTTGGCGTGGGCTGCAGTGTTCTGAGCTTGCAGTTTGGCGACCTCGTCCTCCAGATCCTTGACTCTGTTCTGCAGGTTCTCTCGATCCTGCCTAGCCTCGTCCCGTTCGACGAGTGCATCATGCTTATCTTGCAGAGCATCTTCCTTTTCTTTATCAGCCGCATCCCTATCACGAAGGGCATCCTCCCGGTCCTGTAGAATTGAGTCTCGTTCCTGAAGAATCGAATCTCGTTCCTGCAGAACTGAGTCTCGCTCCTGTAGAATGGCATCCCTCTCCTGTTCCAACGATTCACGGTCTCTCTCTAGCGCATCACGCTCCTGATCGAAAGATTCACGCTGTTGAATAAGTGAGTCTCTTTCCTTTGACACGGCGATCAGATCCTGTGCGATCTGATCACGCTCCTTTACCAAGGTATCTAGATCACGGTTCATGTCCTGGTTTTCGTTCCGTAGATTCTCCAATTCCTCCCCTTCCCCTCGCAAAGCATCGACCTCTTTTGCTAGCTGGTCAACCTGCGTTTCCTTCTGGAAGTAGAGTTTCTTGACTTTATTGTATTTTGTCGTCAGAGTCTCCAAGTCCTGCAGAGTGGCTGGGTCGGGAACTGGAGGACGGTTCCGGAGCTGCGATAATCGATAAGACAGAGTTAGCATCCAATACACCAATCGAGATCACCAGAGCAACCGTCTGTGTCACCGCAACGCAGAGATCTACCAACGATCGCCCGGGGGACTGTGTAACCACCCACCTCCTCGTTTTCGTCTTTCAGTCTGGCCTGCTCGGTCAAAAGGCTCGCCAGTTTTCCCTCCAACTTGCGGAACTCGGCCATGATGCCGATGAAGTATTCCGCTGCCGGGGAAGGCTCGTGCATCGGGCCTTGGCTGTGCGTGTTTTTCTGGACGCCATCGTAGGACGGAGGTGCCGGGACTTCTTCCGGGTGTCCTTCGTCGTGATATTGGTCCTGCATTTCCATATCTTCGTCTTCTGGCTGCTGGCCGTAGGACTGTCGGTGGTCTGGAAGGCCGACTCCCGAAGCGGATTCCTCGGTTGGAGCGGTCGATGCACGGCGCGGGTCTGGCGTGTCGGACGCAGCAACGTCGGGTACGGATTCAGTGGTAGTAGCCATTCTCGGCGTAGTCGTGACACTAGCGGTCCTCGAGACTGATCGCGAATTGGGCGTGGACGACGAGACCGATGAATTGCGCCGGATCCGAATCCGAACAACACGCGGGCGCTGGGATTGGGGTTGAAACTGGGTCGGCGGTGTCGATGCTGTTGCGGAGCGTGGTCGAGTGCGCAGCGACGACGGGGGCGAGGGGGCGACGAGCTTCGACGGGTCGGAAGAGCTGGGACGGGAATTCGAGGGCGCTGCTGTTAAAGCAGTGGAAGACCTAAAGACTCGTGTCTGGTATTGGCGAGAGTGTTCGCACGCGAAGTTTTTGGACTTGAAAAGACAATTGCACAGATCGCGAACCAAGGAGGCCGAGACAAAAATTTTTGAAACTTCAATTCACTTTGATTGGACGGGAAATCGAAACAGGACAAAGAGACCGGAACGTCGGTCGTAGGCGTCGACGGATCACAGGAATGCAAACGTGGGCGGTTGAAAGAGCAGCAAATATGCAATTGCGGGCGATCTGATCATGCAGGGAAAAGGGAGGGAAATTACGATGGTTCGAGATCCCGCGACATGGGAAAAGCGAGAAATCTGAAATTTGAAATCTGGGGGGTTGGCCCACAGGCTGTTCAATCCAGTCAGGTCAAATCGAGCCGGCGACAGGGCGTAACGTTGGGGCGGCAGAGAGGCCAAAGGCCAAAGGTGTGGGAGCTGCGGCACTAGTTGGCAGGCTGGTATCGAATCGAATCTCTTGGTCGGGGTTGCGTATGCAGTCCTCTGCTGTATCGATGTCGTCGATGTCTGTCTCGATCCTGCCGGTCTACTTGCAAATCTGCTATGTTACGTATGAGTACGAGTTACTCCGCAGGTTGCCTGATAGCTGGTCGGGGTTCGAAGGTTCCCTCTTCCCCTTCGAAGATATATTTCTTTCCCAGTTCGTGGAACCTTGGGTTTTCCGCCTCTGCATACTTTCCCAACGCTGCTGGATTCAAATTACGGTGGTTGGTCCTTGTGACCATTGCATGTGCGTTCATGCAAACGAGCCACATTGACCGGGGAGCCACGGTCTCACGTCTGTGGCGATTCCTTGCAGAAGCCCTGGAAGTCCTGGAAGCCCTGTCGAGAATTATATGAAAACAGAGTTTCTTGGGAAGGGTATAAGATTATGAAATATTATACAACGAATTCAAGGTGGAATGTGAATCCCCAACAGCCTGTAATACGGAACAAGGAAATAAAGGGAAAGGCGAAACAAAGAAACTGTAGCTTGGTTGAGAGAACGCCAATTGTATGAAATCTCCCACCCGCTGAGAATGTAACGAGAATGCCCCCACACAACATGCCCATCGACTGCCTTCCAAATGAGCGGAATGGCCAAAAGACTTTTCCAGAAAACAAGACTAACATAAGCGAGAAGGAGAATGCCATCCAAGGAAATATTAGACGAGAAGGAAAGAACTCCATCGTGACCCAACATCGAACATGTCGACACGTGCCCACGCCGATCGATGGTGGGACTGAACCAAATGCATGGCGTGGGAAGCCCGGTTGAGGTCAACGCCCACCAGCCATTTCCACCCCTAGAAGCTGAGATGCCACGAGTCCGTATCGGATTCTTCGGCCGCGGGCAAAGCGAAGTCGTCGAGGTCATCCAGGAGGCTATCCAGGTTTGCACACTCGATATCCGAACCCGGGGCCCGCTTATACCGGGCGATGTCCTCGAGATAAGGTTCCCGGCTCGAGCTCGACAACGGTAAAGGATCGGTGACGGCTCGTTCGCCAACCGGATGAGGGCCTTCTTCGATCAAGCCACTAATCGATGTCTCTGCCGACAGGTCCCCGGTGTTCTCAAGCCACGACCATGGTGCTGCCCCACGTGGGAATATAAGTTCCCCCCACGGATCGCCCCCAAATCCCAACACTGTGAACCTCATGAGATTCAGACTCCTCTGTTGGCTTCGTCCGCGGACCCAACTATTCCTGCCTAGGAACTGCATCCTTCTTGCATGATGGAGAGCTTTCGTCGACGTAAACGGTAAACGGGTCGCAAGCTTTCGAACGGCAGCCCTTCTCGCAATCAACGAACTTGTGGCACCCGTGATATTGCTAACAGGCTTCTTCGATTCTGACGGACCGGCACCTGTCCTTGAACTGTGGCTGACAGTAAGAGCAATACCTCTGCCCGCAGAATATTGCCGTTGGAATATAAAGGAGATCTCGAGGAGCTTGTCGACGATTGCCTTCCTCTGGGGGCGAGGAACTGATGAAGGCGAACGCTTATTAAAGACCTGGAGACGTGATCGAACAGTTGAGTCAGCTGGACCGGTTGCCGGGAGGAAAGATGCGGAGAAGATAAAGCTAGCTTCAAATATTGCATATGCATACATGTACATTGGAACATAATGCACTCAATGGCCCAGCTATCCAAAATACCCGCAGCTTTAGCTTGCGGAAATCTGGGAACAACAACCCCAGATCCAACCAAGTTTTTGTCCAACTTGCAGCAAGCGGGATCGGATTCCCCAGGTTATCGATTACGCATATGCCGGACAAAAGAGGGAAAGCGAGGGTATTACGAAAAGCGCGATATAGTGTCCTTACCTGGTCGTGGAACGATGCCACCAGAGGGAATAGATCTAACTGCGAAGTGGACGCCATTTCCAACCAATGCAATGCAGAATCTCGCTCGACTGGATAAAGTCAACAGCCGGCTGAGGTTTCCTGGAGTTCAAGTGAGGAGAGCTCGAGTGTGGAGAGCTAAAGCTGCAAGCGCAAGGGTGTCGTCTGCAGCGTCGTTTCTCGTTCTCTTTTTCTGTGTGACGAAGGATTTCTCGGGTGGTTTTTCTGGTCCGGTTGTGTTGCGACGGTGGTGGAAGTGTCGACGGGGGACTTTGGGTTCTCTTACTGCCGGGACGAAAGATGGAACGTATACGTACGTAACGAACACAATTGATAAGACGGGTGAAGAAGAAAAAGAATGAATAGAGAAGTGGATTGAGTGAATGGAAAAAAGAATATAATTTAGATCCCAAGAAGGTCTGTCGAAGAGTTTAAAGGCTCCCGAGCGTCTCCAAGAAAGTTCCCAATTGCCGGGTACCCTCGACATTAAGTACCCCATACTTCCAGGTTACTCCTGAAAAGCTGGAATGGTACAGTCTACGCTAGTTCTCCGACTGTATTCGGCCCACATCCAACGTATAGCCAATTACCCCACAAAATGCTCTTAGTTTGGTTTTTAGTCTTGATTCAGAAGATTGATCGATGGCTCGGTTTGCCTTTGCATACTGCATGACATTTGCCTTCAGATCTCCTCCGAGAAGCCTCAGCATCTCGAAATATTTGCTGACACGGAAGAAAAAAAATTTTAAAACCCAACAAAAACTACGACATCCCCTTACTGAATTCATGATATGCCCTAGTGTAACCTACAAATCTAGTCTAGTTTCTCCAGGCAAGCAAAATGCACACGCTGCATCCGCTATAATCGCACAGTTTTAGGCGAAGACTTGTACCTGGAAGCGGAAACCCTGAGACTAATGGGAATATTTATAACCCCCACTCTTCATTGGTTTCAAAAATTTGTCCCCCGGATTTGGTGATGCCATCATGTAAGGGGTTTAGATCCTCCTGATCTCCTTCAGTGTGGATACCAAAGTCAAGCCACCGGCCACCAAGATATTTTAGTTCCAGGACGCTGAAGTGTGGGGTATGGGCATGCACATGATCTTAGCATTAATAGCATTCCTTTGTGGAAAAAAATCTGTAGAATATTCTCCGACTCCTTACTGATCGAAAATACTCCCCAACCCGGAATTCTTTGGCAGGAATTTACTCGAAGAGGATACTCGAGGAGATAAGTCGTGTGGGCTACCCCACGCTGGACAAAGCCGCATACCTCTGGGAATGCGGCAATGCAAGGAAAAAATCAGCTGCAAGATGCAGAAGATTGTGACAACATACTGCATATCATTAAGACGTGGTTTTGCGTATTAGAATTCCTGAGCCTGCAGAACACGATGAAAACGGCAAGTAGATGCTTATATACATGAAAAAATACAATAAAGAATTGGCTTCATGCTTGGGATTTATACGTGTACGCAAGTTTCTCGAGTAACGTTCGCAGGAACTATATTGTAGATGGATAAGAAAACGTGAAGATTCGTCAGTCGGGAGGAATCGGGGCGTATGTATAGACAAGTACCGATGCACGAGACAAAATGTATCTGTTTACGCGTAACCGTTTTAAACTTAAACCAAGAGAAGATAGCTCATTATCGATCTGCAAGGCAAGTTCCAGCAGCATCAGGAATGTGCATAACGCGAGACACTCGATGATAGCCAAGTATCACCCACATACAATACGCGAGCTCTAGCGCTGCAGAATTCTAGAAAAATGGAGTAAGACGTGCGTCTAAATCGATGGTACCATCGGTGGTAGCTCAGGGTCCTCCGGCTCACCTTTCCAAATTGGGGGGAAAGACACAGGATTCTATATGTATATTAATAAACCTCGGTATCCCGCCAAAGATAAAGATATATGGATCCGAGGTATATCTCGCTTTCTTGCCGTATTCTTATCAGCTTCCTCGTGGCTAGGCGAATCGGAAAACGCCTTTCGACTTCCGGATTCCAACCTCATATCTATATCATCGATAGCCAATTGCTCGCGTTGACGGTGGCCTATTCGGGGTATCTTCGTTCTATCGCATCATCTCGTGCAAATTCAATTCATTGCACATATGTGCACATATCTATCCAGGGACTATTCAGTCTCGTAGCTTCATCGATTGAAATGTAGCCAACTGGTATCGTGTACAAGCTGCAGCGCTGACGAGGCCCTAATTCCTGAACTCAAGCTCAGCTCTACAATACTGGGCGAATGAGGATTGGGAGTCAAGTGGGGCTGGCATAACCGCCTAATCGATGTATTCGTATTGGATAAACGTCGTGCAAACGTAGAATTGAACTTACGTAATGAACAAATCGAACTAAAATCTAGTCGAGGAATGAAAAAGTCCCAACATAAGTGACCAGCCACCTTATGGCGTCTGACCGCAAGGTCAAAGAAGAGATGACCTCGTGTTAGTTGTTATGAAATGCAGGCTGAAAAGAAGGCCGCCTGTACTCTCCCGAGTCAGCATAGTGCATATGTATATGTATCCGCATAGCAAATTGGCGAACCTTCGATGCGCAAGCAGGATTCAGCTGCTCTCTAGCTCTTCGGTCACGGGTCGATTTTCACCTCCTAATGCAGGAAGTGCATTGGATTCTGTAAAAAGTTCGAGGAGACGTCTGACAAACGCCAATGTGGACGGGTGGGAATTGCTGTGAACTCCTACTATAGTGCTAGCCGCTGAGGATAATGAACTAAGCTATGAGTAATCATCTTATATGTTTGCATCGCATCCTGCCGTACTCGGACAATAGTCTTAGGAGATTAATGCTAGAATTTGGGTATTCAAACGAGACACTATAATGCTGAGTAATTAGGTACTTCTGTAGTTGGTAGGTCTGAGGACGGGTCCATCAAATGTAGGCTCTGGGCGTGTATATTTACGTACTTTCTATGGTGAGCTCGCGAGTATTCCAACCGTTGGCCAGTTTTGTATCGGGGATGGGGCCGTTCCACTAAGCGGATCCGGAGCGAGCCGGAGGCTCGTGACCTGCGCTAAGAGACCGAATAGTTCCATAGCAGACTTTACAACGGCGGGATCAGCCTCGCGAGGACTAGAAATTTAGTCACGTCATGTTGCCAATTCAACCACATGATAGAATATATTACAGTACTTTCTAGACTTTGACATCACGAGGTAGGCAGTATGGTTTGGGGTACCCCCGTCAGCAGGAAGGTTCACTGTTTCTACTTGCTGCACTGCCCATGCCCGCCTACGTCTACGCCCGTTTAAATGGGTATCTCCCTACTATCAGCGATGCGGAACAAAAGCAGAATTCATATATTTCCCCGTCCTAATGGGGGACGGAACCCTTCGCGTTATGGACTATTAAAATTGTCCCCTCACCTCCCCCACTTCCCCCACTCTCACCCGGATCGCTCGTTAGAGGGTGTATAGGTCACATGCACCGGTCACGCTCCACCTCCACCCCCTTCAGACCGGAAACTCCAGGGCCAACGCCAAATAAAGGCGATAGCTATGGGATCCTATCCTTCGGAGGCTTCGGCTTCAGCAACGCGGCAGTTGGAGCCCGAGGCTATATCGTCTCACATCTCAGACTCGTCAGAAGATCCCGTCTAATAGGCCCTCAGACTGGCCCACGGGATTTCTGGTCCAAGCATGCGATCGGCTGCAAACATCCTTGCGTGGTAGTCGCAGAAACGCCCCGGCGGGCAGCATCGGAACATGGGGGGAAAGTCGCGGGGGTCGAGCACCCGGAGGCGCTCGTCGAGGGCGGCGCGAAGCGCAAGCTCCCCCTCGCCCACGCTCTGACCACCAGTGGACTGGTTATCAGAAGAATCCGGAATCGAAACGGCATCCGAACTCCCACTTTCCCCAATTGTCAAGTCATCTTCAGTGGTACTGGTGCTCTGTTCTCCGGCTTGCAGTCTTATGTGTCGCATCAAGACTCTAGAAAACGGGAATTGTATACGTTAGCATTGGAAATTTAAGAAGATTGGGTGTAGAAGAGCTGAAGACTTACTTCAGCACAGAGTCCACCTGACCCTGAAGAAACTTTAGTTCGGCCATGTTTGCTGCCCCCTGCTGCTCCAACTTCTCCTCCAACTCGGCAATTCGACGGGCGAGAGCTTCCACCGCCGCATCCCCCTCATCCTTCTTTGGTTGCTTCTTGGGGCCCTTCAGGCGGCCCCACACCTCTCGCAACTTGGTGCGCCAGCCTTTGCGGGAGGGGTCTGTTTGACGACAAGTTAGCAATCAGTCTCGTAACCGTCGACAACACCTCCATTCAAAGCAACACATTGTGTTGACATCGTTGTAATTTTTTGGCGGCTGATTTCCCAATCAGGTCGGAAGCGAGCAAGCGGCCTGCTCTGATTGGCCAGCAGCTTTGCAACGGCCTCCAACACGGGGAAGATCCAGTGAATGGTAGATGAACTAATGTTGGAGGGAAAGGAGCCTGATGACGGACGCAGAATTCAAGGGAAGACACCAATTGAAGGTGGTACGGAGCAGTAGCAATGGTATTTGCAACAGCTGTAGGTCCTAGGATAGCGAACTTACCCTGGCTTTTGGTCCCCTTCCCGGCTTCGAACTTTATGGAGAAGTTTATAGAGAAACCCATCGTGGGTGAAAAGCTTGGTATGGTATGAAAGAGGTGGCTGGTCTGTAGAGTTGCTCTGGGCTGTTGGTTATCCTGTGGTGCATGTGATATGCGAGGAGGATGGAGAAGAAAGGAGGAAGGAAGGAAGGAAGGGAGGAAGGAAAGAAGAAAATTTTCAAGAAGAATTAAGAAGGGAAGAAGCAGAGGGGAAGAAACGAAATGGGTTGTTCTCGGCGATATACCCTAACGAATCTACCTCTGGTTTCAATGGCCGTGTATAAGTACGAAGATATCAATAGCGTGCATCAAATTCATAGCTGGTACTCAGGACCTTGGGAAGCTCGGCACCGTTCACTCACCTTGTCTTTAGACTACTCGGGGGCCTTGATACCAAGGGAATGACTAGTCTTGTGGAAATGACTAGCCTCGAATCCAAGCCCTTTTTTGGTTTCATTATCGCCTCAAATTCAATATTGAGGCACCAGTACTCAATTATCTTGCAGCGAGAACTTGGAGATAATGTATAGTGGTTTACAGCCCTCAAGGTTCTTGTGACCCTGGCCCGAATTACAATCCCGTATTCGTGGAGAGCCTGGAACCGTCCTACTAACCTCATATCAACACCCATAGCCTAGTGTTCTTCTATACAAGGATGGCAGAGCTCGAGGCCATGTATTTAGGTACGCAAAGCCTACAAGACCTTTAGACGAATCTCTATATATTTCGTCGAAACCGAGATTCGAAAAGACAGTGCGTTATTGTAGTGTAACTAGAGTGACATTGCTAGCGGTGCCATGGCCGGCATCCATCGTGCGCGGCGGGCTTGCACCGACGTTGTAAGTACTATGTAACAAATTCCACCGTTCAAGCAGAGAACAAACTTCAAATAAGCCTAAAAAGGTAAGTCCGGGGAATTGTTTCAGAGATTTAGCCTCAACAGTCCTGTTACAGTGCTAGACTTCGTGTTCGAGAATGACCAGGAGTCGATAGAATATCCCCAGTAAATCGATAGTTATCGATAAGGATTCACGTCAAACGGTTGAGGGATTACCGTCTGATAGTAGATAATTTGAAAGACGAATACGAGCCTTGTTGTCGAGCGATCATAGAAAGCGGATGTATCCAGTCAGGACCAGACTCAATCGAGTATTCAGGTTTCCAGAGTACCCGCGTCATGTAAAGTTGAATCGAGTATCTACATATGTAATTGACGTCAGCCCAGGATATTCATTTTGGCTGAGGCTCGGGTCGAGGACGGCGGTACTAGGGCGTCTTTCTTTGCGAATTTAGCACAGGTTCAAGATGTTAGTCTCGGCACCAGACTAGGTCAAGATGTGATCCTAAGCTCAACAAAAACACCTAAAACTCATTCGACGGGGATACTGGACAAACCTAACTTCGGCGATGGCCTTTCCATGCAGCCTTGCTCTCTATCGAGGAGTGTTGAGGCCCGATGTTGTCGTTGACGAGGTATTGGGATCGATGCTATACCTGCTAGGTAGAGAAGGACTGGACTGGGGGTGCCGAGTTGTTATCAAGATGAATGGTAGCGGTGTTGCCGAGAGCTTCAGCGAGCATCACAGCACGTCTCAAACTAAGAGAGACTACGTCCCCAAAGCCCTAAACGTCTTCCAACTTTCTTTTTCTCTTCTTTTTTTCTCCTCCGCCTTCTTCTTTTTTTCTCCCGCACAGCTCACAACAGCTCACCGTTGCATCTTCATCATCACCTTGCTCTCGTCAGCTACCATCAAACCGCGATCTCTCCCATTCAAATATCTCCTTGGCTATCGAAATCCCTCCTTCGCTTCTCTTAAGGGAGTACAGACAAGTTCTGGCTCTCTTTCGTTCGTTTGCTTCGGACTAGTCCCTCGCTAGCTCGTCCGCACACGCGGGTTAGCCCTGCGGTGTTATCATACAGACATCCACACTCGTTTTTGTCTCAATTGAACCAATAGGATCCCCTCCCCTAGTGGTTAATTAGCAGAGGTAAGAATCCTGCATCCTGAGTATCCTTGAATATCCTGGTTTCTCGATGCATATTTGCCATACCTTCCTTCTGTAGACGGTATTGGCTGATTAGAACTCATGTGGAGCTAGATGGATACATCAAACCACCAGGATGGAATCCTCTCAATGATCAAGGATATGAGGAGTGAACTAGACGCAAAGTCCACAGACCTTGCCGAGATCAAGGATAGTCTCCTCGTTCTACGAAAGTGAGTCAGGGAAATTTCTTGCTTGCATCTGAGACAACGGCAGAGAATACTGACCTTTGATACCTATTCCAGTATCCTTCTGGGTACTGTTACAAGTCAGCAGGCGGCGAGCCAACCACTTGGATGTAACACTGAAGTTAAAGGTTTGTAAGCTTCTGGCGAGGCCCTTCTGGCGAGGCCCTTCTGGGAGGCCCTTCAGGCTTTATCTCGGTGGGATATAGCTAATGAAGATTTGCCACATCATTAGAAGGCACCACCCTCCGCCCATCCTCTGCTGAGACGGATGTCCCAAATCCTAGCTCTATTGGGACTACCCTTACCAGAGTATCTCACTCGCCGGACCCATGTGCCCTCTCATTCAAGGGGTCCGAGAAGAATCTCTGTATCTCTGATGGTGGCTATGGGACCAATAACCCAAGCGATGTAGGGAGTGACGTCGAGAATGCCATGCGCAAGCTGCCATGGCACGGTGACGACGAGCTTTCTCTTCAAGGGTTGTCGGTCCCTGTCTCCGTCGACGGAGATTCCATCCGCCCTCACTCCGCTGATGGAATGTTCGCTGCCAGTGGTCCTTGGCAAATGAAGGATCAAGGTCACAGAGCTGAGAACTTCGGGTCTCCGACACAACAGGCGACCACCAAAATTATGATCAACGGGGTCCCCCGAAATATCCCCAGTTCCATCAAAGGCTCTGCATCATCCAAAAAGCCTTCAATGCCGATGGAATTTGGGGGACTTGCCCCACCACCCATGATGTCCGCTGGTGCCATCAGAACATCTGCTCCCGCAAAATTTGCCGCCTGGCATGATGGTGCACCACCACAGAACCTTCCTACTATGGGTTCCTCAAATTTGCAAGTTCCCACCACCGGGCGATTCCAAAGTGGGAAACCCCTAGCCACTGCCGGATCAACTGCAGCCTCTGCTTCGTTTGGCTCCTTGACTCAAGGGCAGAGTTTTCATCCTCTTCACGGGGGCAAAGCCGTCGATCCCCGTTTCTATCCCAAGCATCGCGTTAAGCAGTGCACTCTTTGCGGGGAACATTCACACTTCCACAAGCAATGCCCCAAGAAGTTGGCGGCCTCCAAGCCAGCACGCTTCAACAAGCAACAGCCCGGGTCTGATGGCGGAGACAATTGCAATAAATCATCGAGCTCTCACAGCCCAAAGGGGGAGAAATTCACCCTTGATAGGCTCAACAAGCCTCCACCATTCCCTATCGATCGTCAGCTAGAACTCATAGACAAGCTTGTTGCCGTGTTTCGTGTCCAAGATGCTGAAAAGGCCCAAAAGCTTACAGCCATCTCTGGAGCGCCTTGCGTCTAGAGTATCATTTTGGCGTATAAAGTTCATATACTACGACCTTTAGCCTACCTTCAAGATAGACTTCTCTATCTGCCCTTTTCGAGAAGAGACGTTTTGTATCCCATCCTTCTCCTTCTCTTTTCTTTTCTGTGATTTCTTTATTCGGGAAACGGTTGCTTTTTTTTTTTGGTTTATTATCTTCCATCTTCTCATCTTTTTCATGTTCTTTTTTTTTTTTTTTTTGCCAGGGACTGGCGGCCTCCTTGTTCTTTTCTCATACATCTAGCCGACCTCCTTCTCGCCTGCACAATCCGACAAATGCATAGTCGCTGCTGTACAGGTAGCAAACAAAATGAAATAAGATAAATCACCATTCCTGAAGTCTTTTTGAATATGAGGAACTCCGCTAGCTTGTGATGGAGTTTTAAGAGTTCCGATTCCCTAATTTGGTGTGTAGAGAGAGTACATAAGTACCCGGCTTACGGGCTGCATATGCAGCTTTGTCGTCTCACCGTCTTGGGAGTATATGTAAACGCTTTGTCATGCAGCGGTATCGACGAGCGTGGTAACTGGATGAGGTAGCAATAATAACCACGACGTCTCTTGCAGGATCAGTTTAATAGGTCCGGGGTTCGAAACTCAAGATTCGTGAATGTAAACTCGATTGATATGGTTTCTTCAATCGCTCTTACGGCCCACTTCTGTGCCGTTCTTTTCACTGTCTAGAGTGCGTTGTCCTGTGGTGGAGAATAGTTTGCAGGGATAGAGCCATGCAATGCAAGCTCTCGAGGATTGAATGCATCAAAATTTTCTTGATAAGTACCAAACTTTTTAAACTTCAAGGTTTAATTATAATGCAGGGTCTGTGAAACGACAGCGGCTCGCGAGAGCTCGGAGAAGAATGGCAATAAGCACCTTATTTGGATTATTATTCAATCTCGTCGGTAGAGCCGCCGAAACCATCTACCAGCCAAAATTGTGAGCCCAGCTGGAGCCGCCAAGCGGTGTTGCTGACGACTAGCAGCGGAAAATGGAGATATGGCCCATGACTAAGCCGCTTAACTCCGGCGACAGAAGCGATTTTTAAGGTTGAAGTGTGGGAGCAGGGATTACAGTGAGACCCGACGTCATGAACCCGAACTCCCACTGATTAACATCAGAATCATGCGCGGTATTCGTGTTTGTGCCGGTCTCTAGAGCTCTTGGACTAGAGATATCTCGATAGTACTTGTTTATGTCCCGGCCAAGGTACCCATACCTCTACGCCGACTGAACCAAAATTTCCTAATTCCGGCTAGAGTATAGGTTCGCACATATGTGCACATGCGGTCAATGAAAGACCAAGTGGCTCACCTGCATATTACGGCAGAGAGGTATGGGTCCGTTCCAGATGGATATAGGCATTTAGGCCGCTTAAGTAATGAAATACGGTCTGGTGCTTGGATAAGCATCACCCGTTTGTGGAAAGGTCAGGGCGCCGGGAGTATCTAACATAGAGTCTATAGCCGTTTGGGAAATTCTTAGTGCGTCTGAGTTCGACAACCCCGCTCTCCAACTTCAACGTGACGACGTAGTTTCGCTATTTTATTTTTCTTTTTTTAGATTATATTTCTTCTTTCCAATATGATTCTGGAGGCCGTTGTCGCGGAGTGTACATGTATGATCTGGGCATCTGTCTGAATGTCCGGATTTCGGTCTGTGCCAAATACCAATTGTGGACTGACTGGACAGGATTATAAAAGGAGCGGTTTCCGACCCTCTCTGACTTCAACTCTCATCCCCAATCAATCAATCAGCAGCCAGCAATCTCTTCTCTTCTCTTCTCTTCGGAATTCGAAATCAATCGCGATATCGAACTTTATAATTTTAAGTTCATATAATCCAACATCCTCAACACACCATAATTATAACCACTCTGCGCCTGATCCAAAAAAAAATTGCAATGGCCAAAGACACTTTTAACGGCTGGGTAGGCAAGGACGTCTCTGCCGGAGACGGAAACCTCGTTTATGAAGCCTTCACTCCTAAAACCTGGGAGGAGACCGATGTTGACGTCGAAGTTACCCATTGCGGCATGTGTGGTATGTTACCGCGTTGGATTGAACCCATAACCGTTGAACAAGTCCTCGCTTCGCACGTTTGCGTGGCGTAAATCTGCACAAGTCATATATATGGATTTTTGATAAATAATACTAATACTTTGTGTTTAACGACTTACAGGATCTGATATCCATACTCTAAGGGGCGGTTGGCATGAACCGGAATACCCATACGTCGTTGGTCACGAAATCGTCGGACGAGCCGTTCGAGTTGGGAACCAAGTCACCGGTATCAAAGTCGGAGACCTTGTCGGTGTTGGTCCTCAGTCCGATTGCTGCGGAACTTGCAATCTTTGCAAGACTGACAATGAGACATACGTACGTAGTCGATGCTTATACTTCAGAATAGCAGCAGAGTATAGCGCTAACTGGCGGCGCGTGTGATTTTACAGTGTCGTAATTTTATTCAAACTTATGACATGCGACACAAGAATGGTGATCGAACCATGGGCGGATATGCAGATCACGTGCGAGTCCCTGGACACTTTGTATTCAGTCTGGCTCCGTACCCTAATATTAAACCGGAAAATCTTGCCCCAATGTACGTATCCGTTCCTCGAATTCAAACAGAAGCTCACTTTCCATTACGACTTCCAAACTTCAAAGGAGACTGTTGGTTAATTAATTGGCTTGCCTAGGCTTTGTGGCGGTGTTACTATGTTTTCTCCACTCAAGAGATATGGTGCAGGACCTGGGAAGAAAGTTGGCATCATTGGCGTTGGTGGATTAGGCCATTTCGGTATTATGTGGGCGAAGGGTAATTTCTCCTTGATATGAATCATGATATCAGGAAACGCCTTGCTAATCTTATTCGGCGATTCTTAGCATTGGGGGCCGATGAGGTCGTGGTTATCTCCCGTAGTCGAGCTAAGGCAGACGACGCTATCAAGCTTGGTGCTACCAAGTTTATTGCTACAAAGGACGAGCCTGACTGGGCTACAAAGTACGAGATGACTCTCGATCTTATCGTCAACACGGTAGATGCCGTCGACATGCCGCTCCAAGAGTATCTCGGCCTCCTCGCACCTATGGGCACCCTCGTCCAAGTCGGTGCTCCGCCCGGAAACCTTCCTGGCTTCAACGGATTCACGTTGTTCATGACGAACAGGCACCTCACGGGAACATGCGTCGGTACTCGCAAGGAGATCAGGGAAATGCTACAGCTTGCTAATGACCAAGGGCTCAAGACTTGGGCCAACCCGTTTCCGATGTCGCAGGTTAACGAGGCTATCAAAGCATTCAATCGCTCTGAAGCGCGATATAGGATCGTATTGGTCCACGAGGAGAATTTGGAAAAGTATAATGGCCGCAGCTAAGAAGGTTCTCGATTATCCCGGTGTCTTGTGATGTTCCTTCCTTTTGTCACCGATCTGTCTTCATGGGGGCTTCCAAAAGCCTCGACAGGAGCCTGAAACCGGCTTACATCGTTTGCGTCGAACGGCAGGCAGTGCTCTTTGTTCACTATGAGATGTTTTCGGATTTCTAAATTGTTTTTTTTGTGGAGTTTGAGAGTGGAGCGAGTCAGAGTTTATCTTGTCTTGTGAATTTTGCGAGGTTCCGTATGAAGTTAACAATATACGTCAAATGAAATACCAAAACCCTCATATTGTGGAACACAACTTTCCAACCTTTCGTTTTCACGAACACGATATCGCTAATCGTGAACTGTTACAGTTTCCGCCCAAGGAAGTAGAAAGTTTGCCCCCTGCATCTGCTGCGCCCACTGCACTGCACGGGTTTCCACTTCAGCGGAAGATGAGGGAAATACCTTCACCCAACTTCCGTTCCTTAAAGCGATCATCGGTGTAACACAAACTATGCATGTGTCCGAGGGGAGCTGAAGGAGAAGTCCGAACGCTATGCGCCATCCAATATCCGTATCTCAATACCATCCAGCCCTGATACCTCTTTCGCTTGGAAAATAAGCATAAATTTTTCTGCCACTACGGTGGGTTTCGTCATTCGTAAGGCTTAGAGAAGCTGTCACCCCTGATTCAAGTTCTGTTGGATATATCGCAAAAAAAATGCGTTTCCGTGGCTCTTTGCATACGGTACCACGTGGGGGATGAGGAAAAGCCTGATATCTTTCATGAATTCCAGGTTCGATGGCCATGGCCAGGCTCATGGGCTTAGAAGTTTCGTATTTGGCCACCCCGACATTCCTCCGGGACATCGCACCAACATTATGATCGATCCCCAAACATACTTTTTGTAATTCCTTATAACAAGAGTTTCTTGGGTGGTCGCTACCTACCCGGCCAAGCAGATATCAAGCACCTTCGCTGGGGCAGTGCAAAAAGTATGTACCGGAACCCCTTGCAAAAATTCCCGAAAGGCTGGGGCGGAAAACCTTGATAACGAGAGTATCGCAAATGGGTTGAAATGGCCGTTAACGTCAGGGGAACATCAGACGATTAGGTAGCTAGAGATTCGCAAAAAGAATTATTTTGTAAGCTGGCACCGGAAGGCCAAAGTTCCTTGCTAATATCCACGAGCTCTCTTTCCTTTTTGGTGAGCTGCCTAACTAATCGCTGTGTTGCGTGTGAGGTTGTTTGAAGCGTGCAAGCCACAGTCACTAGCCACAGCGATGGCCACCTCAGCTCATCCTGACCCAACAGCTTCGCCCTATCATGATGTATGAAGTCATCGAGTCATCGCAATAATCCTGAGGCGTTATTGCAACTTTCGGGGCGGCCGGACCCGGGAAGACACATCATGAGGCCCGACTCGGATATACGTACTTTGCCACCTTGTGAAAACATCCGTGTGGGTGTACAGCCACATTAGCCACAGTTTGTGGCTGAAGTGCCACGGAAGCCCAACACATTCCGTCGAATTCGAGAGAATTTGAGCCCTGTTGAATGGTGTAACATCAGAATAAGAAACGGTTGGTGGAGACCTAATGGGTGTCAACGGAGGCGAGCTTATAAGCAATGTATCCTCGTGATCATAGCTGTCTTGGAGGATTCCTAAGATCTTGTGTGCATGGTGATCGTATAAACGTGGAGGGAGTTCCATGGGTCTATTGAGGCAGTGCTGGCACTTAAGTTTCTTCCCCACGTCTTGGACAGGACGTATCGGAGGCCAGTATTCCCAGTTCTCGACCTTTTATGATTGATCATTATATGTGTGATGCCAAGTGGATTTCCAGTGAGAGTTCCGACCTGAACAGAATGCTCTACGTACCAGCACTAGTGCGTCACTAGTCTCGCATTGGCGAGCAGTCCAGAGAATTGGCGAGGTTTGGCATTGGTGAAACTGCAGATATCAAGAGCTTCTAGCTGCAAACAGTGCTCCAAGAACCCGCGGGTGGCCGAGGGGCTGTGAAGCTTATCGGGATTTTTGTCCAGTCTTTCGATCGTGAAGTCCAACGTTAATCCCAAGATGTTAATAGTGTAAGCTTTTCTGTTCCGTTGACTCCCTTAACCAGCTTCCATTTGCAACTGTTTGTCCACGAAACGTATGCCTAGACCCTGTCCAAGAAAATTCTATACCGCTGCTGGCTTGACTTGGCGACCTGTCCATCATTGCAAATAGGCTTCGGGACTGCTGTTCGGAGAGCTCTGGAAGGTCGTGAGAGGAAATTTAGGAAGGCGTGCCTTGGCGGCCACTTCCCGTCCGTCGAGAAAATCAACGGCTCGGGATGTTGGGTATCGAGGATATTTGTGACACTTCGAAGAACAGCGAAGTATGTTTCGGGTCCAACGAAAGCGAACGAAATGAAAATGAACTGTTTTGGAACCAGACCTACCCGCGGCCTTAGCTGTCAAAGTAGGCGCCAAAGGAGCCTGAGCAAAGGAGCACTAGGCGACTAGAATACGGACGACTATCGTGTTATCGTCGAGCGATGCCAGCCCTTAGCTCTCTGGGCTAGTTCTTGGAAGTGGTGCGGGCGTTGAGCGTAACTTTTTAGGCGCCCTGTTATGATCCACTGGTACCTGTCGTTTAGATGCCCGACGCTGGAGGGTATCTCTTTTGTTTCCCCCACAGGCGAATTTGTCGCAAGGAAAATCTAAAAGTCACCCAAGAATCAATAAGAAAGTGCTAATTAGACGATCTTTACTGCTTAAAAGCTCAATAATATGGCATGGATACGAAAGCAGGAGAAGGAGAGAAGCCTGGGTGGCCAACGATCCTGCCCACAAAGGCTCGTTAAGCGTAATTACCTGAACCACCTCATGGAACAAGTACTTCCAACACTACCAACGGCCAGCATGCCCCTGTCCAAGACTTTTGCACAGCCTTCGCAGATATGGAGAGTTGACTGTCCATGTGCACGCCGAACACAGAGCGCTTTTGCATTCTCCGGTCTGCAAGCAACCTGTCAAGGCAGTTACGTGAGTCCGTTGAACCAAAAAACCAGGCTTGCTCCGCCCAATTGCCCAGCTCGCACTCGTTCGTTTTTCTTTCTCACAAGCAAGACAGGCAGGGCTCGTCATCATTCTGGGGAGCAATTTAATATATATTCCAAAATGCCCTTTCATTTTCTGGCGTAAAGAAGGATCGCGGCTGTTATAACATCCGACCCCTCAAGAATCCGCCTCACAGCTCCTGCATTTCCCATCAGAAAAACGTCAGCCAACGGGACGGAGCACCAGACAGAGGACCGCTGAGCCTTCTCTGGTAAACCATCCTCGTATATTTTTTCCCTCATACACAACTTTATTTCTCCCTTTCGAAGGTGCCATTCTGGATTCTGGATATATACCCCCTTTCCTGGTCATCAGCCCTCTTTTCCTGCAAGGCCATATATAGAATATCGAAAGCCTCGAATATCGAAAGGAACCCATCGTTAATACTATAATTAAAAACCACAACCAAAGAAGTGTTAAAGGTTTGAGTAGTCTGCCTGTCACACAGAGCCCTCAAAACGAACAAGGATCAACCGACATCTATCGACATTACAACATACAACACAAAATAATCTACGGGAACTATCTGCACCATGGCGCAACAGGTGCCGTCCTTAACGGTTAGCACCGAACAACATTTGACTATTACACCTGCAGATTCCTCTCCGACCGGGAGATCGAGAAGTGAGAGTTTTGGCTCTCCCACTACCCCGACAAATTCATATTTAACAGCTGGTGTTCACCATGTCCGACACTTCAGTACCGCGTCGTCCATTGGTGGGTCCACATTGCGACCTAGATCGAGTTCCGTGGGCATGTTCGACGGAGTTAGCCCCGAGGAGGCTCTGAAGCCGGATCTTGGAACAGAAGATGACTTCAAAGTTGCTAATAATCCGTTTGCATTTACCCCTGGTCATCTAAATAAGATGCTTAACCCAAAATCGTTATCCGCATACCAGGCCATGGGAGGCGTTTTCGGTATCGCTAAAGGGTTAAAAACGGATCTTCAAACCGGCTTAAGTATCGACGAAACAGTTATCGACAACCCAATTACCTTTAATGAAGCTGTCACTAGCAGTGAAGATGAGCCGAAGAAGGCGGCTCATAGTCAAGCAGTTCATATTCCCCGCTCCGGAGAAAGCGGTCCATATGCGGATAGACTTAGAGTCTTTAAGGATAACACGCTTCCAGAGAAGAAAGCGACTCCTCTCTGGCGGCTCATGTGGAATGCCTACAAAGACGAAATCCTTCTACTTTTGACCGCAGCTGCCGTTATTTCGTTGGCATTGGGTCTTTACGAGACATTCCGCAAGCATCCCGAATCGGAAGAGGAGGAAGGTGGTGTTAGGGGTGCAGACTGGATCGAAGGCGTTGCTATTATCGTAGCCATCGTCATTGTCGTTTTAGTGTAAGTGATCCTACAATCCCCACCAATACACCAACTCGAGCAACCTAACAAGCGATTTAGTGGAGCCATCAACGATTATCAAAAGGAAAAACAATTCGTCAAGCTGAACAAGAAGAAAGACGCCCGAGAGATCAAGGTTATTCGCTCCGGAAAGTCCGTTCTAGTCTCGGTTTACGACCTTATGGTTGGTGATATTGTTCACATCGAACCTGGTGACCTCATCCCAACCGATGGTATCTTCGTCGAAGGTCATAATGTCAAGTGCGACGAATCCAGCGCTACCGGTGAATCCGACATGATGAAGAAGATGGCCGGTGAGGAGGTCTGGAGGCATCTTCGAAACGGAACCGCGACTGCCAAAATGGATCCATTTGTTATCTCTGGCGCTAAAGTCCTCGAGGGCGTTGGTACTTACATGACTACTTCCGTTGGTGTTAACTCCAGCTTTGGTAAGATCATGATGGCACTTCGCACGGAAGCCGAACCCACTCCTCTCCAGGAGAAGCTTAACCGTCTGGCTGGTATGATTGCTAAGCTCGGTGGCTCGTAAGTATTATATTCTACTAAAATGTCGAAATCTTCAAGACATGCTAACTTTGGAATAGGGCTGCTGGTCTCTTGTTCTTCGTTCTCTTGATCAAGTTCCTTGCACAGCTACCTGGAAACCATGAATCCCCAGCTCAGAAGGCTTCGGTCTTTACGGATATCCTTATCACAGCCGTTACCATCGTCGTCGTTGCTATTCCTGAAGGTCTTCCGCTTGCTGTGACTTTGGCTCTCGCCTTTGCCACAACAAGGATGCTTAAGGATAACAACTTGGTCAGACTCTTGAAGTCCTGCGA
The DNA here is from genome assembly GCA_036971245.1 of Arthrobotrys sphaeroides. Taxonomy (NCBI): domain Eukaryota; kingdom Fungi; phylum Ascomycota; class Orbiliomycetes; order Orbiliales; family Orbiliaceae; genus Arthrobotrys; species Arthrobotrys sphaeroides. Next base: position 2,138,690 of record JAJTTW010000003.1, read on the forward strand.
GATTATGGGAAACGCCACCGCCATCTGCTCTGATAAAACCGGAACCCTGACAACCAACCAAATGACAGTTGTAGCTGGCACTATTGGCCTCAACAATGGTTTCGCCGCCACTGAGAACCTCCAGGAAAAGCTTTCCCATAGGTCTATCTCCGATGTCGTCTCTGCATTTACACCCGCGGTCAAAGAGCTCTTGGTTAAGAGTATCGCAATCAACTCTACAGCATTCGAGGGAGAAGAGGATGGTGTCAAGACATTCATCGGTAGCAAAACTGAAACAGCCCTCCTTATCTTCGCTCGCGACTTCCTAGGTATGCAACCGGTTTCTGAAGAACGCTCGAACGTCAACATCGTCCAGATCTTCCCATTCGATTCTGGCCGTAAGTGCATGGGTGTCGCTATCAAGACTGCCTCTGGTTACCGTTTGCTTGTCAAGGGTGCCTCCGAGATCATGCTTCGTTCCGCCTCCCACTACATTGCCGACGTTTCCTCTTCCAGCGAAGTTTCTACAATCGCTTTCAGTGCCCACGACAGGTCCGCAGTTGAAGCAACCATCAACTCGTACGCCGAAAAGTCACTTCGTACCATTGGTATGCTCTACAAGGACTTCCCTCAATGGCCACCAGCAGAAGCAAAGTTCTCCGAAGACGACGCTAGTGCAGTTGAGTTTGGCTCTATTCTTGACAACTGTGTCTTCATCGGTTTGGTTGGTATTCAGGACCCTCTCCGCCCAGGTGTCGAGGTCGCTGTCGCTCAATGCCAAAAGGCTGGTATCACTGTCAGAATGGTCACTGGTGATAACGTCGTCACTGCGAAAGCCATCGCCACCGAGTGCGGTATCTACAGCGAAGGTGGTGTCGTTATGGAAGGTCCCGATTTCCGTCAATTGTCCCAGCCAGAAATGGATGCCATCCTCCCTCGGCTCCAGGTCCTCGCTCGTTCCTCCCCAGAAGATAAACGTATCTTGGTTCGCAGATTAAGGGATCTTGGAGAGACTGTTGCCTGCACCGGAGATGGAACCAACGACGCTCCAGCTCTTCACGCCGCTGATGTTGGTTTCGCTATGGGTATCGCTGGAACTGAGACTGCTAAAGAGGCCGCCGCTATCATCCTTATGGACGATAACTTCTCATCTATCGTCAAGGCTACCATGTGGGGTCGCGCGGTTAACGATGCCGTCCAAAAGTTCCTCCAGTTCCAGTTGACCGTCAACATCACCGCTGTTCTCCTCGCTTTTGTGTCCGCCGTCTCCAACGATCAGATGAAGCCAGTCCTTACTGCAGTCCAACTGCTTTGGGTGAACCTCATCATGGACACTTTCGCTGCCCTCGCTTTGGCCACCGACCCTCCAACTCCAGAGATCCTTGACCGCAAACCCGCTGGCAAGAAGGCACCACTTATCACCCTTCGCATGTGGAAGATGATTATCGGTCAAGCTATCTTCCAGCTCGCTGTTACCTTCACTCTCTACTTCGCCGGCTCCAGGATCCTTGGTTACACTACCAAGGACCAAATGGAACAACTCGATACCATCGTGTTCAATACCTTCGTCTGGATGCAGATTTTCAATGAGTTCAACAACCGTCGTCTTGATAACAAGCTCAACATCTTCGCGGGAATCCACAGGAATTACTTCTTTATTGGAATCAACTGCATCATGATTGGCGGCCAGGTTCTCATCATGTATGTCGGCGGCGCTGCTTTCTCTATCACTCGCATCAACGGTACGCAGTGGGCGATCTGTATTGTCTGCGCAGCTGTCTCCCTCCCGTGGGCCGTCTTGATCAGATTGATCCCAGACGAAGCCGTCCGACGCGGCTGGGCCTTCTGTCTACCATTCGTCCGCCTCATCGGTCGTATCTGGGGCTTCTTCTCCTGCTGGGTCCTCAGCCCCATCGGATGGGTCTTTAGGAATACCTGGAGAGCCGCAAAGAAACCCTTCGGCCGCAGCAAGAAGAACCAATCCGATGAGGAAGACGATGAAGAAGAAAGATATCCTGCCTCAGATGAGAAGGATACCCCTGTCTTCTCCACTCCAGCCACTCCGATGCCCGCCATCGTTGTCGGCGACGACTCAAACACCATTACACCCATCAGCCCATTCTCCAAACCAACAGATATCGAAAAAGGGTCACCCTCCCCGAAGGCTTGATTTCTAAGCATTCGCGGTAGATTGTTTCGTTACGTATCGGGCTGTGTAGACGGTACCACCCAAAACCTACTTGCGCAGCCACAAAATCCTCGAAGGCAAAACCTCTTCGAGTGAGTGAGTGCACTTTGCGCCTTCCAACACATTTCAAGCCTCAAAATCCAACAAAAATCTTCACACCGGCGTTCCCAAAGGCGTTTTGACATTACTCCAATAATTCTTCACTTTCTGCAAAATCTAAACATCTATCGAAAAACATTGGGCTATTTTTCTTTTCTTCTTTTCTGCATTTCCCTCAAGGACTTTCTACGCTGTCTACGAATATACACACACACACACTCAAAAAGTACCAAGATCCTATGGCTGCCATTCTGTTCCCTTTTTTTGTATTCATTAGCTTTCATTCACTTAGCGATGCTCGAGCGATGGCGTTTACTCGGGGTATTTCGGAGTTTATCCTTCTTTTTAAATTGGAAACCTTCTTGACTTTCTTTTCCATCAACTTATTCTTACTACAATTTTACAATACCGGCTTCTGGGTTTTAGTCTTTAATGTATATATCCTTAGTACAATAGATTATCAACTTGTCATTCATGATCATGGCTTCCCTTATATGGCCTTAAGTACTTTAAGTAATTGTCATTTAACTGTTCAACCCTTCCGAAGTCTAGTCCTCGAAATTACGAAAATATATGTGTGGGCACACAGAAGAATTATATATTCCGCGGAAATAGATCCCACCACCAAGCTTCGGCCTATGTATTGAGTGGCTAAAAAGCCAAAACACGCACCAAAACCCCCCCGCTTATTTTCTTCGTTTCTGTAAGGCTGAACCGTTCATAACAGGGAAAAGAACGGAGACAAATATTGAACCATAAACGTCGAGTAGTACCTTATAGCGAAAATAAAGAGAAAAAGAAGACCAAAAGGCCTCAAAGGAAATATTGTAAGAAATCCCAACCATATATCCTTCCGGCCCAACCAGTTTTACCCTGTAACCAATAGAAAGACATAGAAAGACAATAATCGCTAAATATGCAAAGGAGATAAAAGGAAGTAATCTGTGTAACAGAGGGGAGTAAATGAAATAGATGTTTGTTTTCCCAGACCAGAGAGAGAGAAAAAGGAAAAGAAGATTTGGCGGAGTGTCTGGAGCCTGCCGCCGGGATGATGAAACTGAAGGGCTGAAGCATGAAGAGTCAAAACGCAAAGCAGGGCTGGAAAACGTGGAAGGCTGGACGCTAAGGAGATGATAAAAGAAAATTAAAAGGCCGTAAATCATAAACTCGTAATGAGCCTCAAGTAGCATGTCTCGAAAACCCAGACGATAGGATTTCTAAGGTCTCGCCGTGCAAGCATAGTGAGACCTCAACAAACCATATGCCATCGTTTAGTTCTTCTCGGTAATTGTTTCGTCAACGCTGGCCTTAGAGACAGTTGTCGAATCTTGGGGCTGTAGAGACCACTCAATTCCCGCATCGGTACACCATCGGTCCCATAATCTATTGAGTAGGTTGTCATCGTAGAGATCAATCTATAACAAAAGCATATCGTTAGCCGTCTGCATTAACTTCGCGATACCAACAATCCAACACTGCTGTTGGGGCCAAAGGGAAAACAACACTTACAGTACTGGTTTTCCACTTCATTCTATCCCACAGGTATCCAGCCTTATCGGTGACCTTCTTACTCTTATCGATTCCCAGCATAACGCCGGTCTTGCAACCTTCCGATGGTGGCATAGGTCCCTTGTATTCCCTAAGGAACCACCAGATCAGGTCATCCTTCCGCCCCGCACCCTTGACTCCTTCCTTCTCAAAGAAATCCGTCGCCACGTATCCCGGATTAAAGGCATGTGCGATGTAGCCTTTACCCTCAGCCCTCCACTTCTTCATTAAGTTTCTTGCGAAACATAATTGCATAAGCTTTCCGCTGCTATAGGTGACGCTGTAGGGCGGCTTTGGGTGGGCTGACTTGGCGTAGTTGAAGCCTGGCTCCATAACGTTCTTTGTGGACTGTGGTGCAAAATCAGGTTCGAAGTTGGCGACGAAGACACCAGGCGACGAGGTCATGACCACACTGGCATCTGGGGCGAAGAATCGTTCCAGGCCGTGAGTGAGGACGACGTTGGATAGGAAGTTCGTCATGTACATGTGTTCGAAGCCATCGGGGCTAAAAGGGTTTTCCGCGGTAGGAGGGCATCCGACGCCGGCATTGTGGAAGAGCATATCAATTGTCTTCCCGCCATTTGCGGCCCAATCTTCGCAGAACTTTTGGCAGCTTTCCAAGGTAGATGTGTCGAGTTGGATAATGTGGAGAGAAGCTGTGGGTACAGCCTTGAGGATATCTTGTTTTGCCAGTTCAGCCTTCTCTAAGTTACGACAGACAAGGTATACTGTAGCACCCATCCCAGCGAGGTGCTGGGCTATTCCTTTGCCCACGCCCGTATTGCTGCCGGTAACTATGGCCAGTTTCCCGGTGAGGTCAACGGTCTTAAGTTTTTGGAGAGGGAGCCGCTTGGCTAGGAGGACCCCGATGCCTAGGATCATGAGGGCATTGTATTGGACAGCAGCCTTCGTCTTTACCCTTCTAAGGAAGGAAGGCTTTTTCTGTCCCTTAGGAGCCATTGTAATAGTAGTCTAATGATAATATTATAATATAAATAAAGAATTTTATAAAGTTATTTAGGGGTATAAATGCTTGAACCTGGAAGTTGAGAGAGCAAGAGATGGGGGTAGGAAGTATGTGAAGGGGGATGCGAGAGAAATAATAAGGTATAAGTCTAAAAGCTTAGGGCGGACGAGCGACTAGCTGACCGACTGAAAAGATAGGAGCCCAATTCCCGGGTTTTCCTGTTTTATCTACGACTAACCTGGCGGCAATCAGTTCGCTTTTTATAAGCTCGTCCAGGAACCACCCATCGGCATGGTGGGACATGCCATCGCTCCAGCTTTAGTTCAAAAAACGAGATTGTTTCATTTCGCATTTTGTTAAGACGAACGCTTGTCCGTGGAGCAGTGGGGTTTCGCCTGCTTGTTGGGATGAAGGCTATCCGAATTGCCATAAGGGCTGCGTATCATGGCTTCTATTTTTTACTTTTCTTTCACACGTTTTTTCTTCTTCCTTTCTTTTTTTTGCCTAGGATGATTCCGATATAACTTAGGTAGACACGCTATGCCCACTTGTGACAGCTACGCGCATATGCGAGGTGGCCAGTGTGGAGAGGGTGTTCTCTCTCTTTTTCTTTTCTTTCTAGCGTCTGTTCGATGGCTAACTGTCGCGAAATAGCAGAGGGACCTCACTACCTTCGGCTAAATATTCATCCAGAACCTTACCTTGGCTACATGACATTGATATTGTTTGGCAGCTGCATATACGACTGGATGTTTGTTTTACAGGGAATAAAAAGTCGCATATCCCCACGCCTCAGGAAGCGATCGGAAGAAATTAATGGCAGCTGGATGAGTTTCTTGTTCTGTGCCTCTTCGTCGCGTTTCCCAAAGCGGTCCGGAAGCAGCTTGTACGATCCGAGGCAGGCGGATGGGTCTCTACCTCATCGTCAGGCCATATGCATCTGCAAGTGTCTGTAGACGACCCCGATGTTTGCTGTGGATCAGGCATTGCTGCCGCTACTATTTTCTCATTCGGCGTTATCTTCCTGCAACACTGCGTCGATGAGGACTTATCCGGGATTTCGCCCAATTGTGGGTACATCCGCCCCCTCTTAATAGCTGCAGGAGGGATTTCTCGTGACATTTGAACAAACTGTCGAGTGCCCACATTTGCAAAAAAATGACGACGAAAGAGGGTTGAGCAGGATGTAATACATGCATCTATGGAGGGTGAGAGGTAACCTTGACCATGCAGTTCGTATCTTTTTTATCGCTGGCTTGCGCGCTAAACGTGCCCGAGATGTACCTCTGTACATATAGGGAACTTCGCTCGTACTTGGAGATGTGCGAGTTTTTCTCCACTTTGTGGTGGAAAGGATTTCCTGCCAGCGCATATGGCTTCGGTCTGGTTTCTAGCCCTCTTCGCTTTCTTGGTGATAGCGAAGGTGATCAGCTCTGTCCTTGGGTGTCCCATAGGCGTGGTCCAAATGACGCTAGCGGACGGCAAACAAGGGCCACCCGTTTGATTCAGATCAGACATGACGAGGAGAGGACCCGAATAATCAGGTTGACAGCACGAAATTGAGTGATTGATCCCGGCTCCAGATAATATGACGGACATTTCCATTACGTTAGCGCAGTTTTTGGCAGGACGACCAGTAAAAAGTGGGGACTGGATCAACAGTTTAGGCCGAGGAGGGGTAAGACCGATAATGAACTGGCCAGGTAATTAATTAGCATGGCCGGAGTGAATGTCGGACAGGTGTTTTTCCTTGCGTATCCTCGATAACCCGAGCTCGGGCTATCAGGGCCGATGGTGTTGCATTTTTCGTCTCCTTTCGAGCGAATGTCGTCGCGCCTACATCGGGAAGTCTTGTGCAACCTTCGCATGGTGTTGGTCGCTACCAAGGCCTTGGAACCAGTACAGATGCGTCTACACGCCGGACAATGGATGTAAACTGCTGTTGGACATTTTGGCCGCCACTGTTGGGGAGGACCAGCCAGCTGGGCCCAATCCCTCGAAAGTGGCCAGCGGTGGATCGGAAGGCCCTGCGGTGGGTTTGCTAGTGTATGCCGACGTGGTCAGCACACCGGCTGCCGACCTTTTGGGTGTGTCCCTAGCCTCTTTGGACTAGGCCGCGAATGCATGCACATGTGAAATGAGCTCCTGAGGGTCCTCATCAAGCGCCAGCCGACATGGTTCCGTGCAGTTTGCTAGTTTAGATCGCAGACGTGGTCCCCTTGCTGCGCTGGGAAATTAATTGCTTCAGCATCAGGCTCCCCAGAAAACTAGATGATTTTTGTGCAAGGTTGTATTTTCATTCGGGACCAAATTCCAGAAGAGGCTTTTAACCCCGGCCTGTGGGTCCAGTCTATTGCGTATACAGAATAGAGTAGGGTAGTCAGACTAAGAGTACACAGTAGAGGTCCTGAAGCTTCTCAGATTTAGCTCTAGCTCTCTGTGATTAATTCATTATCAATTACTACACTAAAAAAGTGTGACAAGCACTTGGTCCTCTATCGCTGGTCCCAGTCTAAAGTTTAAACTTTCCCAAGAGAAGCTCGTACCCACCCAGCTATGTGGGTCTCTCCATTTGCCCCATAAACCGACCAATTTGAAATTGAATATCTACCAGTCCCCGTACGCTGCGTCCTCGAGATCGTCGACATTCAGCAATCCGACCGGTATATCCGCTAGCTGTCTCCAAACCTTGTGTCTTCGTCGCGGCGACCAGTTGGGTGTCTGCCAGAACCTCGTCTGCATCCCCCGTTCTTTGGCCATCTTCACCAACTCTTCGACCTTTTTCAACTGCTTCTCGCTCAGCTCTCCCCTGATGGACCCTACAGCTGTGAGGAGGCTGGTTGTGGCGAAGGGGCTGGATGTACGATCGTACAACGGGGTTTTTCCATCAGCGTGCATTTGTTCCGACTCAGTCCCGATTTGCAGGAGAGGGGCATCGACAAAGTAGTCCCTAGGTAGAGTCTTGTTCACAATGAGGACTTCCCAGTTCGAATTACCGGTTCCAATCACTGTCACAGGTCCAGGGATTACAGTCTCTCCATCCCATCTCGTGAGCCAGTTCCTTTCGCGGAGAGGGGCAAGTTGAGCGGCGACCAATGGCCACGTCTCCTTTGCACCAGTTTTAAGATCGACCCAGAGATAAAGAGTCTGGAAGCATTCTTGATCAAAGGGGCCGCTAGAGAGAAAAAATTTTAAGTTTGGGAAATTGAAGCCTCCATGGAGAAGTGCCGACTAAACTTACCATCGAGTGTTATTCACATACTCAGTCGTTGGGTTCTGTTTCGTGAGAACATCGACGATGGGATCCACATATAGCGATCTGAACGTACGCCTTGCATCCAAAGCGGTTTTCTCGTGACCGACCTATCTAAATTAGCTTTGACACAGAAAAAAAAATTGCGCTAGGATACCATGCAATCTACATACCAGGAGATCCCCATCGTGTGCCCATACATCAACCTCGGTCGAGATCGCCCCAACAGAGAGCCCTGCGGGTTCATCCGATTAACATTATTTTTATTTGTCTCTTTCATAGACGACTACTTTTTCGTCTTCTCACCTTGGTAGAAGGGCACTTTCTGCCAATAATCATTGTGTGAGTGGAGATTTTTCTGCGTTAGGTAGCACGTATCAGCATTCCATTTTCCGTATATGCCTAATCGCAGATCGAAGCTGCGTATATTATATATTATAACCCTAGCCCTAGGGAGTAAGATTTCGATGGAAGGTGAAGAAGCAAGCACTTACCGGCTCGACGCCTCTGGTGAAACTGGACGGGTAATCCGACAATCCGGTATTCTCGGGCCATTCTTTCACGAATTGGCTGATGTGACCCGACACAGTGAATTTCGCATGACCCTCGTCCACAGAGCCGACATCCACATCTTCATCGGGGCCATGCGCATCGGCAAGGGCGAACAGATACTGGACAATCAAAGAAAGAATACTACATGCATCGTCAATACATCTCTCGACAAAAAAACAAAAGTGTTGACCTGCAAGCCCTCGAGCTCCACGCTAGCCTGATAGGAAAGGGGTCCACAGTCCACACATACAGCATCATGAAAACCAGGTAGACGACGTAACCGGGCGGGGTGAATCTATCTCGAATGCGAGCGCGACCTTGTGGAGAGAAACCGAAGCTTGACAACTTCGCCAACATGGATGATTTATATCGTGCAGCGAGTGATTACTTTGGTAGAAAAAAGAGCAAAAAGAACGGCAGGGTGAACGAGAAACGACCGGCGAAATTACTGTCCTGGCAGCATCCCTTAGCTGGATCTGGATGGTGATACTGGCAGTGGAAGCCAGCGGAACGGGTCGACGAGAGCGCGATTTCGCATGTGTACGAGGAACTGCTGCAGTTCGTTTCGGTGGCTGATGGCTAATGTTTCCGAACCTTCCCAGTTCACCACAACCCAGCAGCATTCTTGGCAGGTGGGATTTCTAAGCTCCGAATTGAGATTCCTCAGCGTGTACACTTGCGGACGTACGTATGTGTGGAGAGGCATGGGCCAGTATTTCCGGGGTTCGTATTCACGGGCTGGGAAATCAAGGAATGGGAAACGCAGAAGGTATGCACATGTCTATATCCGAGGGCTATTATTACTTCGACAAGGCAGAACAGACACAGACACCAACATCCGACTAAACTACAGCTACAGCTGCATACCTGACAAGAGCTGCCACGCTATATGGTCTATAAGATCGACCTCTCACGAAACCCTTAATCACTAACCGCTTTGGGCTTCAACTGTTATAGCTTTAAGCTTTAATACTCCGCGCAGAGATAGGGAACTGGAAGTGTGACCAGCCCCGCTGTAGCTATCTACGTGTAGCTATATGCTAGGTTCCTGCCGGTCCAGATTCTGCGATATCCTTCCCCGAACAGCACGTTGCCGACAAGGCCAACCGAAGCAGAATCATACCGGTTGCAATCACAACCTGGCGCCTGGTGGCTTTGTTCGAAGCACAAACTCTAAGCACGGTGCAATCCTTTCGGTCGTCGACCACTGTCCAGATGATCCTCTGGTCTGCCCCGTTCTTCAGGACCCGCTTGGGCTGGCTGCAAAAGCCGTCTCTTTCCTTTTTCTCGAGCCAAATACCTTCGCTGGGGAAGATACCCAAGGTCCCGTTCATGAAAGCGCCGTTGTCGAAGAAGCTTTCGTCGTTCAGATCCCTCCAGATATCGTCGTGGGCGTAGTATGCATGTTTAAGCATATCGTACGCAACCACGACCGGATACGGGAACTTAACAGACTCGCCGCCATCTGGCTGGTTCGCAAGATCTTTTTTGCTGAGATAGAAAACATATCCTCTTCGCTGGTTGACGAGCGATAGATCCGGCCTGTTTCCGTAAGTGCTCATCCCCTCCAAGTTCATCATAAACTCCCTTTCATAGCCCTTGCCTCGACGGTCTTTGAAAATGGCCCTGTTGTATATGTTATCTTGTTCCGGGTGGAGACCGGAAGCGTCGAGCTTGATATCCCATCTCATCTGATCGCATGCATGATAGAATTGGTAGTCGTGGGCGATTATATCCCCACCGATTGCCAGGAAGGGTGGGAATATTGTCATGATGCTGCAGCAAATCAGAATTAAAGCTACCAACTGCCGCCTTCTGCGAGTCTCCCTTCTCTTATTCTGGTTAACCACTGGTGTTTTCGACTCTCGAGGCCCCAATCCAACCATCTCGACGTCCGATTGAGGCCTGTTTCCCTTTCTAAAATTCCACCACCGCGACTTTGTTCCCTCTGCCACCTCTTGCGGTGTCTTGACTATCGGAGGCTCTTCTATCCTAACCTGCCTCTCCATATGGGAACCTACTTCGGTCCAGATCGCACTGTTCATCTGTTGCAATGCTGCCTGTTGGTCGTAATACGATCCATGGGCTATGATCTCGCTCATAATCCTCGTCCTTTCGAGGACCGGTTCGTACTCGGATTCTTCCCTCTCGGATGATGCACCGGACCTCGAATTCCGGCTGGGTTTTCTCTCCGGCTTATCCTCGCCGTCCGACCCGCCGCTCTCTGCGTCCTGACTTTTCAAATCCTCACTCTGCAGTTTCGATGAACCCTCCCCGGACTGGCTCGAAGATTGTGGATCCGGATTCAATGCTCTTCGAGTTTTGGGATATTTGTCCCGTTCCCACGAAGGTACCGACGAAGAGCTACAGTGAGTGCAGGTATTCCAACTTGAGGATCCGGAGCTTCCATCCCCCTGCTTCGCCTTCCTGCAAGTTGGAGAGCTGCATGTCAGTCCCTCCCTCGGCTTCTCTTCTTTCTTTTTACCCTTCTTTTTACCCTTGCCCTTCTTCCTCTTCCTCGCAAACTCCCCAGCCGATGTTGCAGAATTCGACCACGTAGTAGTAGAACTTGGAGCAGTATCTAGCTCTTCCTTAGGAAACGGATAGGCATCCGCATGTCTCGAGACGCTCCCTTCTTCGTCACTCTTCAGATTTGGAAAACTGACTCGACGGTCTTCACGCCGTTCCTTCCAACGGCTCATCTCCTCCTCCCCGCCGTCCCCCACTATATCTCCATCTGCACCTTCTTCCAAAATCGGTTCGTGTTCCGTATGCAAATGGTACTGTTCCATAGGATGTGATAGTCTCCTACTCCTTCTTGCCGCCGCAAAGCTTCCCGAATGTGTTCTTCTAGCCGCCGTATACGGATTGTTATTCACAAACCAAACTTTCGTTCCGGGTCCATTTTGGTCCCATTCCTCCCCTTCTTTATCATCGCCCTCCTCCTCCTCGTCGTCCTCCTCTCCATCCTCCTCCACACCCTCAGCCTTAGGATCCCGATATCTATTCCAATGCCCCTCCGCCTCCTCCTTTCGCCACTTCTTATAAAGCCACCGGACGCTATAACACCCCAGCATGCAATTATAAAAAGCCGTAACCATCGTCCAAACGCTGCAAAATATCTTAAACACAATCATCCCGGCCTTTGAGTATATCGCTTGGCTGAAATCGTGCGGTGCAAGGATAGGCGCGATTAAAAGGTGTACTAGAACGACTGATACGACGTTTAGGAGGGTATATGTGAACCCGATACGAAGGGCTTCATGCCGTTTTTCCTCCGGCGAAGACTCACGCTCGAGACGGAGGGCGGGATCAAAGGATTCCTTCTCCTTCATGATTGGATCTTTTTTCTTCATTTTTATCGGGTGGGAGGTGTAAAGGAGAGGAAGGGGTTTGCGGTCTAACTCCTGTGGCGTCTACGGTGCGTCTTTCGACGACCGAAGCAGCTGTACTTGGGAATTCTTAGCATGATAGTGCAAAGAAAAAAGAGCACTTTGCTCCCCATGGTTTACGGTATATGCTGATGGGGTTTGCGGTGAAAAGCAAGGGTAAGTAGTATGCAAGTGAGTTCGATTCCGTGAATCATGAAATGACTTTGGTAATTGAGCGGATCTGGGTGGAGCTATTTGACTATAGTGAAAGGGGTGATTTATCAGGCTTGATATGCAATGCAGCTCGTAGTGATTTGTGGAGGCAGTTCGAGGTTGTAGAGCGCTTCGTAGGGCGTTAAAATTACGATGTACGGCGTAGATCATGAGATCCAGCTGTTTATCCGCGGACTGATCGAGAAGGTAACATCTCGCAATCCATATGGCCATGGCACCATACAGACTCCAAGGAAGTGAACGATATGAGACGAGGAAATATATCTGCAGTTCAATTGTAGTACGTCAAACGCCGTAGGCTATGCATGCATGCTGTATATACACAATTGAAGAATCACAACCCTTTTAAGACGTAGACACTCTTTGAATCCAGAAAATAAAAGCAAGTACTTGAGTAAATCAAATAAAATCAATATACTATATCATTCCGAATCTCCTCCATCTCCTGGTTTGATTTCATCACACTCTCTTTCGTAGCCCGTTTAGCGATACCGGCGACGTTCGCCTCCGAATTTTTATAAACAATCGTCTCGCCCACCTTGGGGGCGGATTGTGGGGTTTCCACTGGAGCTGGTGGTTGTACTGGTTCCGGTGGCGGTGCGTTCCCGAAATTCGCTGGAGGTCGGATGTATTCTTCCTGCTGGTGTTTCGGCCCAAGCTGGGGCATCGTCAATCTCTGCGATCCCACCTCGCCATCCGAAGTTTGTTTATCTTGGGGTACCACGGGAGCTGCGATGGGCTCGATGGGCTCGACGGACTGGATAGGTTGGATGGGCTCGACGGGTTGGATGGGCGCAGCAGGTTGGGCAGGCCCGCCGCGACTGAAGGGATCTTCTCCGGGCCCGGGGGGTAGGACAGGTTCTACAGGATCGACAGGATATGGAGATACCGGCTCAGGCCCAGGCTTAACGATTGAATGTACAGAAACCTGTGTCGCAGGTGGCGGGGGCCCAACCACCGTTTCAAACGTCGAGGGCGTAAATGTAGATTGAACCGAACTCTCCTCCGAAGTCGTATATGTAGTCATGCTCAGATACTTATGCATCTCCTTTTCCCCAGTCACAGTCCTCGTAACGCCCTTCTCAACCACCGCGAACTCCGCCAGCTGAGGCCGGTCCTTCAAAGATCCGTCGAGTTGTAAATCCTTGTTGTGCGGGTTCATATATCCAAGGCCACCGTTCGGCATGAACACGGCCCCCGGGCGAGGCCCATTTACCAGGCCCCTCGAGGTCCCGGTTTTGCCAAGCGCTGTTACGAGGATTATGATGACGCCGATAAGACTGAACGCGGCGAGGACGCCGAAGGCCCAGGTCCGGGGTCTGACACTTTGGAAAAACATCTTTTGCAAGAAGACGTCGGTTGTAATTTTGAAGTGATCCGCTTACCCGGCTTGGGTAGAGCGAAGATAAAGATGATAACGTCGGAAGTGAATGGTTCACTTGCAAATGAGCCCGGATATTCCGATAATAGATCGTAATGCCAGAGGTGAAGATATATAAAAATAAAAATGGAATAGGGCGCGGGATACTGAGGAAATCGGACCCATCGATCCAGTAGTCGATCAGAGTATATGTACTATCATCAAGAGCCCAACCGTGCTTTTCGAAGAGCTGCGATACGGCAAAGCGCCCAGATTGTGGATGCAATGAGATGAACAGGCGCACGGGAAGCCGATGGGTGAGAGAGGCCAGTTGAGAATCTTCCTTATATGCGCGGGTAGATCATTCCTATCCCATCCCCGCCCGAAGTTCGAAACAGCGAGGATCTTCGAGGGTTATACTGACGCTGCGCAACGCAGTTTCGAGGGGGTTGATTTGTGGCATTTTGCTGGCAGTTATATCCTGTGTTACACACTCCAGGATACGTTGGAGGCTTGAGATTGGACATCTTTACGTCGACAAGTAGTTGGTTTCTGAATGTTTGCCTAGTGATGACACCTCGGGGGTAGGATGAGTCGGTGGGATCGCCTTGCCTAGACACGTGGAGTATCGCGTGGTCCATCGTAAACCCCTCTCATGACAAATATATATCGCATCCGACCTTCTAGGTGAAGCAAGTGAACGGGTCGATTATTCTAAGCTTGCAGGTCAAGTTCAGTTTCTGTAAGTTATATTCGATATCTAACTATTCAGTAACTTGGAAGCATATGATCGATCAAGCCAACCATCCTGACAAAGTTAGACGCAGGAAGCGCGGTGGTCCATGGCTATGCATGATATAGTCCTGATTCTGGACTAAGTCCAACACCCAAAGAGCCATAAAGCTTAAAGCCAGCGTTACCAAAAATACATTCTAGCTTTGGCACGTCGGCTATGGGATCGTGATTGACTTCGGATGTGCTATGCCATAGAGTAAATGCGCTAAACCACCTGCTTTGGCGTTTATCGTCTATCAACAATTGTACAATCAAACTCCGTGACATAGCTTAACTACTAGTAGCTAACGAGGTGCTGCCCGTATGAACTATACAGTTGACCAAATTATCTCCGGGGCTTAGGGCCCTTCTGGAGCCAAGTATAATACACAGGATGTTAACCAGTGAAGCCCAATACGGGCGAGAAGTGTAACTCAACTACGTATATACACCTGCACACTTCGTAGAATTCAAGTACCGATCTAATAATAACATTGTGATACTAACTAAAAGAGCCTAAGTAGGTAATGGTACAAGCAAAGTAACTCCGACTTCCCAAAAGTTCAATGTTTTGTGCGTTATGAATACAAACGTGACATTCATGCGTACAGTTTTGTTCAGCAGCCGATACATGCGACCAAATAGAAAGAGACAGGGGGGCAGTATTACAAAGATACATTAATTGAAAGGGTAAGGGAAACAAGGGAAATATACTTAGTACTCATCGTTACCGGAAACAATAGTCGTAACACGCTATGTAGGTGATTAGTGGAATGTTCCGTACGCATCCCATTCACACAAGAAACCTCTACTTTTTGCCGACGCTGATATTCGATGTCGACAGATGCTTTTCATATCTTATTATTATAGGATATTAGTTATCCCGATCGATGAACTTCCACCATTTCCTCCCTTCCTTCTTAGGAATGATCTCTGCCTTGTCTTCCTCGCTGATTCGAGATAATGGCAGACGCTTCAATGGTGATCCTTCGATCTTCTTGATTCTCTTCCCCTCGATGCCTATAACGACGCCAGCGGCAATAGCGACACCGAATCCCAAGACAATGAATAAAGCCGTAAACCACGCCGGTCGAACATAACGATTCATACCCCACATACCACCGGCAAGGATAGCCTGGAAGACGGTGTTCCAGACGTAGAACCAGATAACGAGGTCGAGTTTCCAAATTGCGGTGGGAGTGGCGTACTGTCCTGTTCTTGTTCGGGACATGGTGCGGTGGGTGGCTTGGGTGAGCGTTGTGAGTTGTGTGGTCTGCGACTGGGAGAGGTCCTCCTCGTCACCCCCTTGGTACCGGATGGGGTATGTTCTTGGTCCCTTGTCATCCATGCGGAACCATCCACGGTGGATGTTTGCGAGATGGTTGAGAGCTACCGGATCGTGTTTCATGCGATATCGCATCAGATAGTAGAAGTCGCGGAAGCGCCATGGGATCAGGCCGAAACCTGTGACGCAGAAGAGGGCGTTCAGGATCTGGGCATCGATTTCAATCCAGATACTGCGGGCGGAACGATTGTCGCTGGCACCATACGGGCCTCTCATTGCTGGAGCGGCGTTGCAAAGGAGCAGGAAGATCATACCACCCCATGCGACGACCAGGAGGAAGTACAGGGTGATAAGGAACCCCTACAGAATGATATCAGTTAGCGGTTTGTCCGATAGATGATGATGTAAGCCGGAGAACCCACCATTGGAGTCAAAAACCATTTCCAAAAGGCCGCAAGGAACTTCTTGGTCGCCTGCCATTTCGTCAGTTTGACCTCCTCCTCACCGGGGTACAAAACGCCGGCCGCGATCTCCTCGGGTGTCAGGATCCTCCGTTCGTCTGGTTCCGATGAGCTAGACCCTGCCTCCTTGTCGAGAAAGTTGCTGTTCTCCCGAACGGGCCCATCCGGCCGTTCCGGAGCATTCGGATCCTCCTCTGTGATCGTATTGCGCCGTATCATCTCTATTCTTTTAGCGTGAGCTTTGTCATCCTTCTCTATATCGGTCATAGTCCTGGACATGGCCGAGATTTCGCCAGCGACCTGAAAAAACCCTGACGGAACCTGGGCATCCATCATTGATATCGAAGCGCGTCTTATAGACTGCGCCAGAGAGCTGCTTCGCGGTCGATTTCCAGAAGCCGGAGCCGGCGACGGAGGTTGGGGAGGCGCTGAGGGCGATGACGGAGCCTGATCTGCCATGGCTGCCGTATTTCTGATGCGATGCTCGCGTGGATGCAAATAACAGCAGGATTCCGGTCTCGCGAGCGGTTATCTAATTTAACAGAATCGAAGCAAGTCGCCTGATTTTCCGAGAGGCGAGTGATTGGCGGCCCGGGCGTGGTGGATGGTCTCGTGGTCCTGCTCTCGAGATCCCCTTTCACCACCACCGGAAAACTTCTTCGGTCTCCTTGATAAGAAGGAGCAGGTCAGGTTCGCAGTTTCGCGGTCAAACACAGTTGTCGGATCTGTCTAGCAAGCGGAAGAGAGCGGGATCCGGGCCATGTGGTCCTTCGAGAGGCGGGCGGGGTGTATAAGTACGTTCTGTGTGTCGACTAGTATCGTATTTTCTGATTAGTCGGGCGTCAGATATTGGTGTTTGTATGCCCGTCGATGCCAATGTCCGCCAATATCTGATAAAGTAATTGCCACTGCGGAGAGCCCGCCGGGAAACGATTCTGAGTGGACGGTGAAGTTAAAAATACGACCTCAGGCGAGCGGGCTTTTTCGACAGTGGCTAGCCACGTTCGGCAGACGTCAACCGGCCCTTGGCTGCGACGAGAGCGTTCGTATTTCGGACCTCGTACGTAGACCATCTTCATGTTTCCCCAAACAAAACATCTTGAGAGTCTCCTCCCATACTAGGCCGTCTTCGGCGACGGAATGCTGGTGGAATGCCTGCAGGGGTTGACGTAACTTGGAACCGGGCGGTGCAGTGTGGTTGGTGGACTGAGGCTGTGATCAGGAACCGTCGTCTGTGGTTGCTAACTCTGGCCGGCTTAGCGAAGCGCAGAGTTTTAAGCTTATGAGCTTAATTCGAGACCGCTGACGTCCTCCATCGGATCGAACCATCGTCGTCTGCTACAGTCAGGTCGGAACCCCATTCGGTCGATGCGACTGCTTCAAATCCGCCACTCTCGGACGCCTTACGTTTCTTAGTCATCATGGCGTCGGTTGAAACGTCCGACCTTCTCAACCTTCGTTCCGTCGTGCAGTCGAACCTGCAGTTTCAGCACTACTGGACTGATATCAAACTGCTGGACACTCTCGCAGACCTCGACGGAAAGGCACAGGCAGACCCCCTTCCTCGACCTATGATCTATGGCCGGCCGCCGGAGCAAGTTTACAATCCTGAACCGGCTTCAACAAACGAGAGCTCCCTATCAGAGAAGCCTCCCGCAGATATGGAATATGTCTTGCCAGTTCATCTCACCGAGAAGTTTACACTGAGGGCCTGGGCTTCCGTTTTTGATACCCTCCCCACGCCCTCAGAAGGGGAAACAGGAGGAACAGGAGGAACAGGAGGAGACGCCAGCAAGAAGCGAATAGTCGTCGCAGTCGTGTCCGGAGACAGCACGGTCGTCTACTATGTCATGCATGATGGGATTGTCAAGCCTCGCCAAAACTGAAACTTGTCCTTTTGGTTCAGTTCAATTGCATTGTCTCCTCAGGAGAAGCAATCATGGCGGCGAAGTTACGGGATTCTGCACATCCCACTCTCGTACATCGGGAGGGCGTTCCCCGAGCGGGAAGACCCGCTCAGCATATGGATACCCTGCATCTCGTAATAGCATCGTTTTCGCCAGCAGCATCCCGATAAGCTCGATTAAGGTAAAACAGGCCCTCTAGACCTTCTGCCTTGCATTCTCCTTTCCCTCGAAAAGTCTGAAGCTGTAACAATAATAACTCACACCGGAAAGCGATCCATCCCACAGTCAAACCCTTCAATTCTGATATCCGCGTCTTCCACGCTGACCTCCCGCGCCGAACGCACCCGAGCTGCTGGTTCTGATGGCCGTATGCGGTCGAATGAAAGAGGAATGTAACGATAAACCGAACACCGAATCGATGACTAAAAAGAATTCAAACAAATTCACGTTTTTCGTTGCAAGAATTTCGCCATCCGAGCAACCGCAAAATGCCTCCCTCTCCTATTTTCTCAGCTGGACTGTACTGTTTGCCTAATATAGTCCCAATCAATGATTCGCGGTGCCCGTGTTCGGAGAACGTGGGCAGCAAGCCAGGTCCCGTATGCCGGTTGAATGTCGAAGATGCCTTTTGTCGTTACCACCATGCATATCTATCGAACCCGTCGTATTCGAGAAGGAAAGGGGGGTTTGACGTCTGTGACATAGATAACACCTCCCAAGTCACGAGATCCAGCGTCGTCTATCAGGAGACCATAGCTTTCCCACAATCATGCATCAAGCTGCTCCCACGCGCAAATACGCTCAAGCAGCTGTGTCCGTTGACGGAAACAGGACCTTGCCCTTATCTCGTCCCACTGTTGCACAAAGACTGGCGGTTCGCTTCAACTTTGCCTATTCTGCCATCCGCTCCCTGGCATTTGCATTACACAGCATTGCCACCGCTACCGTTGCTATCCTTTTGGTGTATATCACATCCGTGGTTATGATACCTGGGCTGGAATACCGAACCGCCCCCACTCTCCTTGTAGGTGTACCATTCTGTCGACGCTTTCGGAACGGAAAAACAATTAGCTATTGCAGATTTCGAAACCGTCTGGGCAGGCAAGGCAGGCAAGGCAAGGTAAGCAAAGAAGTTATATTTATGATAAGAACGAAGGAGATTTAAAATAAGAATGAGACGAAAGGGCGCGGGCACGCAATACGGTAGTGCCCGAAAGAGGGCTGCCGTTTGAGAAGTTGCATGCACTCGTGGCGGCGCGCATCGAATCTCGATTTCTCCCTCGGGATGTTAATAATATCGAGGACACCTCCACGGCCTCATTAATAATCAGATGACGATGTAGTGGTTGGCGAGCGGTAGACTAGGGAAGACATTAAAAAAAAAAAAAAGGGAAGAAGAAGAGAGGACGGGCCGCAGCGTTCAACATTCAAAGACATGCATCATGGGAGCGAGGAAGGGTCTGGATTCCCTTTCGATCGATGTTTCGCTCCCCCAAAAAAACCTCGGGTTTCCTTCCAAATCCTCAGCCGAATATGGGGGTTTTCCGAGAAATCATTATTTCTTGCGTCTTCGGGATTACCCAGCTAGGCCAGGTTATGCGACGATAAAATGGCTTTCGGGCTAGGTAGCAAATATAATCTCAAGGTTGTCGATTTTGTACCATCTCTGATACTCTTCGATGGCCATTTGCATGATTTACTTGCCACAGTATTTCGAGCCAGCCGTTACATGACAGCGGTGATGCGAGAAGGTTCAAAGTAGGAATACAAGCCCCCACTCTCCAGGCTTGGCCACCGACGGAAACCAGCGGGAAAATTGGCAAAGCGAAAAAATTCCTGTAGGCGACTGTTGAACAAGCAATAAGCTATCGAATTCAACCTTTTTTCTCATTTTCGATGTCCTCGAAATACCCGAAAGTCATTCTATTCGACCGGGAAAATGCAGTCCTTGGACTTGTTAAATGATCAGGGCCCCGGATTTGCATAATCGTCTGAAGTTTTCCTTGGAGGCGAAAAATGAGGTTTACCGTCTACGTGATATCTCGCCCCCAAGTCTCGTTCTTTCGCTCGCAACAGTGGTTTCTTACTTTGTTGGAAGAACGACCGCGAGTGAACGGTCGCATAGGGAAGGACCATACCCTTCCCTTACAGGCAAGATCCTTACAAAGTATGCCAACAGGAATCTGGTTCTACGAATCGGAACACGTTTTCTAGCTTCCGATAACGTGGTGCTACGGGTTGCGGATGACTTTCAGGGACATGGACGTTTTTTTTTTTCTTCTGGCTTCCTCATGAATCAAATAGAGCGAAAAACAAAAACCAGAGGCAGACCTACCATAAGATAGATTACTGGAGGTCCCAAAAGGAACGGGGAAGAGATATGCATGGTACGGCGTAGTGGTGGTGAGGGGAAACCTGCTGCACACCGCGCAGCTCCCGTTTCGCGATAAGGCCAGGGAATGAGGAAATCGATGAGCAGATTTCACATGAATTTGCCAGGAGACCAAGCAGCCTTTAGTCGAAAAAGTGGGTAATGGGAAATGCGGCCAATGTCGAGGGGACTGACTCGAAAACACGGACCAGGAGGGGGTATACGTACTGACGATACCATACCATGCCATACCGACGCCAAGTGACGAAAGCGACGAGGAGGACGGGCACGTATCAGGAAACGTACTCGAAATTACGCACGAGATTTCAGAGTAATAAGTTAATCAGCAGCGACGGTTGTGCGCTTTTACGTCGTCAGAACCGGCGCTCCCTGACATACATTAGTCCCAAATACGACCCTTGACATGACGGTTCGAACATGAACAAGGCCCTGATGACGGCGGCCACAAGACGGCCACGATTTCAGCACGAGGGTCGAGCAAACAATGCCCGCCGTTGATTGGGAAAGAACGCTTCAGAGCAGATTTGGGACGAAGGGGGCTAACCTGGCGAGGACGGAAGGAAGACACAGGCACTACCCGCTACATGGATAACCCCACCCCACGGGCAGCTTGGTCCCGTTGCCGCTGGTCTGATTGCACTCTGTCACTGGATTATCTCTGCTTCTGCGAACCTTGCAGCTCTCTGCAAAGGCATATGTAGGGGTATTTGCATTCCAATATACATACACTCTGCTTTGCTTTACATATATCATTGCATACAGCGCTGGCAATGGTGCGTTCCGCTGAGGGGGAACATATTTGACATGACATCGCGATATCCAAGTCGCCACCGTTGAAGTCTTCGAACCCCAGCAATTGACGAGAACCCCCCAAAGTTCTGACCTGTCCCTCTGATTGAGCTTCCGCTTTGTCTCGTTTGGGACAGAAAGGAGACCTGTCCGGTGCCCCGCGAACGCAGCGAATCGAGGAATTCCGCCGTTTCGTGATCGATAATGCAATGGTGGGGGTTTCCGTCCAACGCACGAATTCATTTGAAAACGGAAGGCCCTAAAGCTTCACAGAAACATTGCATCGTACTTATCACGAAACACAGAATTGGCAATTAATTGGCTCTTGGAGGTGATAATAGAGCTTGCTGAGGCATTCGGGCTATTATTATGGATACTACTCAACCAGAGCCGGGTCCATTCGGGTTTATTCATGCTCATCATCTTGCAGATATCATGCGACATGGCAGCTTCCTGTTAGCTTGTCAATCGAGAAGGTCAACGACCGAGTGACTGAATTCTCCCAGCCGCTATGGCGAATGATCGTGAAGTATGGGCGGGAAAGCAGGTCACCGACAAGGTTATCTTCATGCACAGAGCCTTCACAGGAGAATGGATATAGCAACAACCAGCAAGCATTCGCAAGCATCCGCAAGCCTGTCGAGGCCTAGCATCGTCGAAGCATGTCACAGCTATGTACGAAGCGTTATCTCGTTCCATGTTTCCTCTGATACAACCACCAAATGGGAAACCCTCGAACGCACCACCACTATCGGTTCGACCCACACCCTGGGCAATCCCACCATTTCGATCCCACCCTCCCAATCTACGCTGGATCTCTCTCGCGGACGGCCTGCTCGACGAGCCCTTTTCTTCAGTTCTGAAGCATAATGGGATTGAATCGAGAGGGAAAAAAAGCGGGTCCAGTCCCACTTCGGTGCATTTCGAAAGTTCTCTAATCGATCCTTAATGGGGAAAGAACAAGTTTAAAAAAAGAAGGAAAGAAAATTTTTTTACAATTTTCTTCCGGCAAAATCACAGCGAGAAATCCCCAAATATGTGTGGTCGAGTATCAATTTAACAATTTCCGACAAAACGTACGCCATAGATAACTGACTGATGGAGGCCAGGAAGGAAAAAAAAAAAAGCCACCCCCATCATGTCTGGCCTTGTTGCTTAGCGTTCTTTTACGAACGAAGCAGCCAAATGAACTGCCCTCTTGCAAGCATCATCTATCACCAACAGGAAGGGTTTGGGCTCGCCACATCCCCCATGCCATAACCCGTGATTTAGACTTCGCCAGCGGACCGCTCAAAGTCAGGAAACCATGAACCTCAAGAACCGACAGTTTGAGCCTGTGGGTGTGTAATGGAAGTTTCTTTTCTGACAGGCCAGTTAATCTACGAGTCCACACCCTCTTCCCAGGCCCCATGGCCAAAATTAAGAGAGCCTCTCTGCTCCTCGGTTGTGGACCCAAGCAGACCCCCCACGGCACACTTGCATTTGGCTCAAGCACGTACCCCTTAGCAGATTTTGGCCTTGACATATTTTTCCCTTCCCACACCTTTTTCTTTTTTTTTCCATTTGGCCCTGCTTTTACCTTCGCGACGAGAGCAAAGATCGAGCGTAGGGTAAGGCAAAGGAAAAATTAGATATTATCCAAAAGAAGAAACATTTGTTAAAGTCTGTGTCGACGGGAGCAGCGTGAGGACCAGGGCCAGGCTTCGGATTCCAAAAAGAAAGGTTGAAATAAGGACGAGGAAGAAGAAAACATGGGTTTGCATATTAATCCATTCATATCAAGAAAGGCGGATAAGCCAACTAGCCTGCCATGCGGGTATCTCGAGTATATCTCGCAGATGGGGGGACCACCACCGCTGCAAAAAGCACCTTGCCCTTCTTCTACTGGGTCGCGCCCATGCCTTTTAAGACCTGAGAGAGGAGGGTTTCGATTATCAGCTTTGGACTGTTTCCTTTCATAATGCCTCAAGCTTCCCGACAGTTGGGAATACCCTATCGAACGCTGATAATCTCATCTGGTCTAATCTAGCCCTTGGATTGTTCCATATATTATCCAGACCCTCGCCCATATCTTTATTTTTACTACACCTTCACATTAAGTTCTGCAGGAAACGGACGAGGTTCACTCCCTCTTACGCAAAAGATTCGGTATTCGGCCTAAGTCACCTTTCAAGTCTTATACGCAATTCTCGCGACATTTGTATTATCGGTTGAAGGCACAGGAGTTTCGAACAAGGGAGGAATCAGCCGCCCCGAACGACGGCTTCCCTTGGCCCCGTTAAAGTTGGATATCTTGACCCGGCGCTAGCTGCTTAGCTGCTGGTCAAGTTGGTGTGTGCGGCCGGGGCGATATTAAAGCTACGAAAGGGAACCCGATTTCTTTCGACCACTTCCTCTGTCAACCAGTACCGTAACCAGCAGTTTTCAAGAGTATTGAATTGAGGATTCTACCTTTTTGAAGCTATTCGCAAAAACCCTTATCGAAGCTAGCCTGGTTTGAACTAAACCGCCACTACTATCACAACACACCAGTTCCAACAGGACCGTCCAAGAACTTGAATGTTGAAGACGGATAGTTGATACTCGGATTCAGTCCTTGTCTCTTCGGAACTCCAAGTTGGGAAGATCTATTTGGGTCCCTATGGCACTGTTCGAACTTCTCAAGCCGCCGTTCGAATCCTGCCCTGTTTTCTGAGACCCATTATATAACTCTTTAACAAAAACCCCACAGCTTTTCCAGGGCTACCACCTCGACCCTCCTCCTCGACCTTCAGAAGCACCAGTCTAAGCTTCTTGAAGAAACCCATCCACCTCCCATGCTCGAAGAGCCCAGTATCATGGCTAAGAAGCCAATACCTGCGGCGCCATTATTAAAACCTATATTCCCAAAGTTTGCATCAGCAGCCGGTTCCTGCTGCTTCATCAGCATAAAGATAGTCAACTCTCAGCACGTCAAAGACAGGTGCAACTGCCGGTCATTTATTCAACAGGCCCGGCTAGAAGACTCTTGGTCTTCGCTGGATAGATACTTTTGCTCCTGCGGCCATCATGCGCAGTACCACCCGCCGAGATCTCAGTGTGCGAATATCATCCACGGCGGGGGGAACCACGACACTCATATGGTAGAGTGCGACATGGAAGCGCAGGAGCAGGAGGCGGCAGCAGCCAAAGAAGATGTAGAGCAGATACCTTTGCAGATTCCCAGGTCGTTGACGCCGGTCCCGCCTCAGGAGGCTGAGAACAACAGACATATATGGCATCTCTATCAGAAGACAGCGAAGCTGGAGCAGGAGATCTCGCAGAAGCCGAACCCTGAGGATGTTAAGTCGTCCGTGGGAGATATCGTTGGAAACTTGGAGGAGCGGATCATGGAGTTGGAAGATCGACTCGAAGACACGGAGCTACGGCTCGAGGAGTCGGAACGGAAAGCATCCGCCCTTCAGGGAGAGATGGATGACCTTATCAACGAGAATGAGGACTTGCGTCGCGATTCCGCATCTTCCTCCGTTGAAAGATCCGGGACGGAAGACCTTGAAAGACAGCTACGGGAAGAGACCGATAGACGCCTTCACGAGGCTCTTATAGCTCTGAGGCCGGTATCCAAGGAAAACCCGTGGTGGGTGCATGTCAATTTAGTCCTGGACCCCGACCAGAGGAGTCCTCCTCCAACGGACTGCCACGAGCACACTCGATGTGAGACAGTTGGCTGTTATCAGTATATCAAAGTTGAGGGGTCTGGCAGCAGAAGCTTTCAGCAAGCAATCTCTTCTTCCTTTCCCTCATCACTTCTAACCAAACGGTGGATGCCTCTGGTTGCCTCACAAGGTGAAGATGGCCAGATCGAACTCGAACGGGCCACGGATATTGAAGAGTTTCCATCTCTGTGGTCCATCGATTTCCTACGCAATACATGCGCCATCACGATCGATGGCAAGGAAGAGCTCTACATCGCTCCTTATTCCGGCCCTCTCGTTCTCGAAGACCTAGAGAGTCCACGAGAAAGTCCAGGCCTCACAGAGGCTTCCACCATTTCCAGCACCTCCAACCTCCGCCGCTCCAGTAGAAAAAGAAGTATCACCAATAACACCAAAACCGAAGCGCCAGTCATCATGAAGCGTCCCCGTGTCAAATCGAAGTCGAAAAAGGCGCAACCGATTTCTTTCTCGTAATCCAATATGTCGCTTCCCCTATACAAATAACGCAATTATACCCCACAATCGAACAATTTAAAAATTCTTTCGCCCTCGCCTCCAACTGTCGCCCGCCCGCTTCAATCTATCAATCATTTCAACCCTGGGAGCTCACACGACACCCACGCTCCTGACTCGCACAACCTCTCCCATCTGGATTAGTCGCCTAATATTATTCTTATATTTCGATTTATTTCAACCCCTCCTCTTAGCGAGCATTCTAACGACCTCGACGATTAAGCTTTTCTTTATGACGACTGTTGATACCCTCTCCTCCAAATCGAAATGAATTCTTTATCCTTCCTCTTCCTCCTCGGCGACATATCGAGGCTCTTCTGTTTCTCTTCATTTGCTTTTGTCTTTTTGAAAGTGATATTTCTTTAATACCTTTCAGATTTTTTTTTTTTTTTTTTTTCAATCTCACCTCATTCCAGTTCGACTTGAGAGTAGCAGAACAAGCATAGACACTATAGATGTGTACCCGGAGTTTTTCGATGTTTCTTCACTTTTATTTTTGACGATTCCTTGTCTTTGTCAGAGTCTTAGATATCAGAAGCCTTTTATCTTTTTTCAGCACATCAAGGAAGTATTTTTTCGTGTGGGTTTTAGATGACATTATTGCTTTAAAAGAGACGGTGGAGTTACAATTGCTTATGGGAATTGGTTTTGTTTCTACTATTTCATGCTTTTCTTATTTTTAAGTCCTGTTATTTAGCACGTAGTCGGATCAGAGTATGCTGGCGACCTGGCGTTCAAAGTATATTATCTCGGTCCCAAGGTACATGTACATGCTGTTTCTTTGATTCTATTTTTTATCTCTACAAAGTAGCCCGCACAGGTGGTACATACAAAGATAATACAATTCGGACGAGTAGAATTAGATACCCCCCAAGATGGAGGGTCCTCGGCAAATCCAAGCTTACGGAGCACTTAGCTATCAATCGAACGGAATATCTCCTGATGCCAATACATGGCCAATGCGCTGGCGAACCCCAAAAAAAATCGCTATCTCGCAACCAGCCTTATCTCTAAAGTCGCCTTACATTCTCACCACGAAAAAAAAGAGGGCCCACACTGCAATCGTAATACCCTCTGTATTGAAGCCTCTCCATTTCGAATTCCCCTCCCAAAGGTACCCCATATCAGCCCATTTACTCCGCACTGTCCCTCCTAGCTTGCTTGCCCTCCTTCCGTTTCCAATCCCTTACATGAGCTGTCAGTCAGCCAGCTTATCAGCCAGATGTCTGCAACCCAATCACGAAGCCTTGATAGGTCCGCTTTTGATTTCCCATCCCCCCCAAGAAATTCGCGTAGCCCCAAAAAACAAAAAAGGAACCCATCAGAAATCGGGTGGCACCTCAACCGGCAACCGAAAGCCACTGATAATCGCATGGGTATTCCCCTGTGAGTGTTCCTTTTTCCTTCCTGCGGGTCTCGAATTCGCAAGTCACCAGGGCTGGCAAGCATGCATACGTACAGAAGGGAACATATAGCAAACGTTTTAAGCGGAAATTTTAGGGATTTCTAGGAATTTTTGGTTGCGTCTTGTTGTTACTGGTTATCATCTCTTTTTTTGGTATTCTTCCTTCTTTCCTGTAATTATTTCACCAAATGAGTGAGGGTTTCCTACATTTTGAGATACGGAACGGGATGCAATTGGGGTATAAGTTGCCGAGTACCGTAAGCTCCCGTTATCAGGAACTAGTCAACGGAAGACTAGAGCGGCATCGGTACACCCCACGCTTTCAGAACAGCCGCAATGCAAATACCCCAGGTGCCCAGCTACTTGTCTCTCCCTCGTCACTGGTAGCTAAGTCTAAGTCACTATAAAAAATGATATACCAAAACGACCAAAAATTTGCCTTGCAAGTATCAGGCATGGAAATCTTATACTCCATGACCCAGAAAACACGCAATTCAACCGAACATTCACGAATTCTCTTTCGAACATGTATCCTTCCTTCCCTGCATTCCTGCACATGCTATTACTCCATAGTTAAATCTTGGGTAAAATCGAAACCCGGTCGAATTTCGTTTCTTGTGGAACTGTAGCTAATGTACGGCCCAGGGAAATATAATTTGCAAATAGGGAAAAACCTGGGAATAATAAACGGTGCCGGTGCCTAGCTTTGGGATGATCCATGCGACGCATCCTTTGAATTCGAACGCTGTTGAGATCAAATTTCGCGTGCATATCAACTTATAAAGAAGGGCGTACGCTATAGATACAAGCTTTATAAACTATACCTGGCTAACACAGCTAGCCCCGCCCATGGCATGTATGTACTCCAAGCGGGCGTGAACGCCTGTCTCTTGATCTCCAGAGTGAGGCCACTCAGTCTGATAATACGAACCAAATTTGCATTTGATTGGATCGCAAATGGTGCGAATGTCTGGTAAATTGCGCCCGCTCTCTCTTAACCGGCCGAGAAGGGGCTTGGTGGGATGGCTCGTACGGACGGCGTGATATGATATGATATGATATGATCCGGAATTCGCGGAATGGGACGGCTCACGGTGCGTGGGATTCTGGCCATATCGGCCAGGATCGAAGCTTAAGCTCCTCATCGTATGCCTGACTTGCATCGGACACCCTCCAGCTTGCTGTCGCAAGCGCGGAGTTACACAAAGCCCTAGTTGGGGAAAAGCAAGGGACACACAAATAAGCGATTCGACTCTGCTCGCTCGTTTATTCCATGTTTTGTTTCGACCTGACTTCAAGTAATTTGTTTTTCTGCGGGTCTTCAAGAAGCAGATAACTGTCTTTCCATCTTCTCTGCTTCTTTTGACGAATTTTTTTTAATTTTTTTTTTCTGGCTAAAATACATAACCTGGTTTTTGACTACCTGTTGCCTGTACCTGTGCATATATACCCTATACGAATATACTTATATGTAAGGGTAGAAACAAATTTACTTGCATGTTTCAAGCGTCTTGAAGTTTCGAATTCGCCATCATGATGCTTCTTCAAAAAAAGCCAAGTCCCGTGACCAGGTCACCACCATAATACCACGAACTATTGCCGGAGTTTAGAACCAAGTTTTTCTTCCCACTCACAGGCATCTCACTGACTCGCATACAGAAACACCAGCCGTGTGCGGGTGGTCATCCAAAAGTGATATTCCTTCTTCTATCTAATTCCATATCAAGCCTTTTTTGAAGATTGGCGCATGAAGAAAAATCGAGAACTTGGTCGTGATCAATCACCCTGCATAATGCATCTATGGCGGAAAGGCTAAGGTCTTTTTTTCACAAGCCCAGCGCTAACTCCCTGTACCAGAACCTGTGAATCGAGGAGTTCACCCGCAACTTTTCCACATTTATTTTACCATCGATCACGATGTGAACCGAGATATGCCTGTGCCTGCATTTTCCTTCTTTTTCCCCCCCCATCGGCCACCCCCATGCTTTTTTTCTTACTTTCTTTCTCTTTTCTCTTTCTCACTCCTTGCATATTTTATTATGATCTTATGACCGGTTCCAGGTCCTGCCTGCATACATTTACTTGCCATTTTGCTTCTTCAACTTTTTTGCACCCGATATTCGCAGACGTCGAAGCGGGGGTGCTCAAGCTTATGCTCAGACGGACTAGCATCTGAGTTTTAAAATTCCTTTGATCGATCTGATAATTGATTTTTAATTCCCTTAAGACATTCTAAAACGTATAGATAAATACCTACCAAATGGATATTACTAGCACTCTATTCGATGTAAAACGAAGGCAAGGTAGATCATATGCATCAACTGAAAAAATGTTTCCCCACTGATATGACACCAGAGGCCATCTGCAGGCGTTACACCTTCCCACGTGGGCGCCGTGGTTCGTCTTTTTTCGACCGCTCTGACATTTTAACATATTTGGGGGGACACCGACGGTTCTGGGCTCCACATTTTTTGTTTGATATTTCTCAAATTTCAAAGAAAGAAACCCTTTTGCGGGTCTCGATAGGCTAATATAGAAGAGAAAGAATCCACAAATATCTGGATTACAAAGTCCTGACCTGTTACGTGCATATTATGTGTGGGGGGTTATTTTAGCGGTCCCAGAGTTGAAGATTTCCGTATTCGCACCCTCGTTTCGAGTGAGGAGAAATTCCGGCTGGGCAGGAATTAAGAAGGAAAGATGGATTTGATTTTTTCTGAGGCGGAATAAAAGTAAATGCTATGGACCCACTTTTTCTCTGGAAAAATTCCTGAGAGTCTCAGATCGCCTTGAATTGGTTGACGAACGTCGGGTTAAACCGTCATTTTCAATTTTGAAGTTTTTGAGTGGAAATTTAATTAAATCACCGTGGTTTGAGAGATGGGATGAGATGAAACGTGCTAGTAAAGCTAATGAAAAGAAAAGCAAAAGAAACCACTTTATTGACGACAACGTAGCTTAGCTCATCGATAGCTCTCCTTTCAATGCTAAGCTCGCGATAATTCCTATTCGTGATCGAATCTTCAAAATTCGACGACACGGAATTCCCCACGCTCAATCCCCTTTACCACAACCTGCAACAGCGGAAAACTCTGCACGTCCGCACCGATCCCCGGATGAACTGTGAGCCACATTACATGATCCGCCGAATCACACTGCTTCCAGGCGGATGAATTCGATCTCCAGTTCCGACAATGACAAGATTACACAGAGGTGTGCCAATTCCTGAAACCCGCAAAATATCATTTTCACTTCGTTTCCAACTCAGGCCGGGGCGCCACATGAAAAACCCCAACATTTTGCAACAAAAAGTTAACATGACAAGGAATATCGTAGCAAGATTTTTTTTTTACTGGCATCGGAAACGTTGACGTTTCCAGCCCAAGGCAAGAAAGTGGGGAAACTAATCATTCACATTTCAGCAATTCAGCCACGATCATTTTTTGCGCCCTCGAATCGAAGACAAGTGTTTCTCTTCGTTTCCGCCGTCGTGGGGTTTCGTTTATCCCTCGATCTTAAGATCTTTCGTTTATGATATATTATACCTATTGTCAGATGCTATTATATCACATATTATAGCCTTTCACCGCCTTGAAGTGGCTTATAGATACTTATAGAACATGGAATCAGGATGTATCAAAAGAACCTTCCATTCCAATCAACGTCCGCGTCCTCCAGAACTTCTGCGCTCGGTGACACAAGATACAAGGCATTCCCTGATTCATCAATTCCATCATAATGGACACCTAGGTAAGATCAAAGCAACGTAAAGTATGAAACCTCCCTGGTGAACCTTTTCTCCATCTCCCGAGTTTTCCTCCCGTGAGACACGAACCGGTCCGTGATGTGTAACATGGTTGGACCCGGTAATATTGTAACGGTATAGAATGTTTTTGGCACACCATGCATTTGGCGGGGGATATGAGGTATTCCCTTTCTGAAATTTTTTGTAACCGGGTATTTCCTTACCACATATCTGCAGGTTCTACTCGCACAGGAAGATCTCGTCTGGGGGGTTTTCTTGACCGCTGAGGTGCATGGATCATATGATGAAGGGGGGGGTTTATTGAATGGCGCTTGGGAGGGGTGTATAAAATGTGCTTTGGAGATGCTTACCCGTTAAATTGATATACATGAATTGTGCGCTCACCTACATATTTCTGTCTGGAGATGTAACAGTGGTATATAACAAGGATAAATTCACATTTTGGCATTGTCGACATGATATCAAACCGGTCGTTTCGATTGCGTCTTTTTCTTCTTCTTAGTCCTGCTCTAGTCTGAAGTTTTTCCCACACCAGAATTGCCTAACGACGAAAAAAGTCTTTTTTGTGGGGATACTGCATGCATTTGTGGGGATATTTCGCGATATGCATGGCCGGCCGGAGGGGAGAAAGTGTAATTCCGGCCGAGGTTGGCAACTAAGGAAAAACCCGGGTAGAAGGAAGTTACCGCCAGGTCGATGGACTGGGGAAGAGGATACCCCGGAATTCAATGATCGAGAGATGGAGGGGGTTCATATGATCATCGAACTCGCCTGCATACATGGAGGGTCAAACATGCATTGGTCTTTGCATGTCGAGGCTTGAGCCTAGATGCCGTGGCGCATGCAGGTCGGAATCTGTTGCTGGCATCTGGCGGGGAAGCTAATGGTGCTAGCTAGATCCTGGACCTACGAGTGCCTGGGTAGACGATAACGAAAGTGACGGGACACGATGACCTAATTACGCTAGGGAGCGAGGCATGGTCATGAAAAATCCTATCCGACTGGCGGACTTGGTCTCCAAGGAACTCAGAATTCGGAAACGCTATCCCAGGGTAGTCCAGTTCTCGCACTAGATCAATCTAGTATCAATCTTTCACATGTCCTCACAATGCAATCGGCAGCACAGCAGTCATATAATTGTAATCTTTGTTTCAATTTATTCCGATCTCCGTATATTTTTTTCAAGAGGTTCACTGGCCCTTTTTCTCTGCGTGTGCTAGCTAAGCCGCGAAACCTCAATAACCACCACTGTACCCGGTAGAAGCTGTAGGTGTAGAAATACCATCCATAGGCAAACATTTCAAGTTTCCACCTTGCTTTGGATACCCAGCACTAGTTAAGTGCGAAAAGACAAGCGTTCAGCTTCCTTTCATTACTACTCCCTCTGATAACTCACCTACCCACCCGCTGTTGACCTGGCCAAAGAAAAAGAAAGAGAGCCAAAAGAATATAAAAACAGAAAAGAGGAGCAAAAGCAATAAACCCGAGAAGCAGAACCAAGCAAGTGTATCATGTTGAAGAGGAACACCGAAGAACACCAGAGCAAGGACAAAAGGAAGAAGTAAACCAGTAAACAAACCTGTTAAAAAGCTGAGGGGAGGGGATATCATATAAACAGAAGCCGCAAAAGAAGCAAGAGGAAGGGAAGTTAGAACACCGGGAATTGGAACTAGGAAAAAGCCGAGGGTCAAAGATGAGGATGCTGAAAACATAAAAGCCAAAGGGAACGGTAGTAGGGTTGACGAGAAAGGGGCTCGCCGAAGGGGTGAAGCCGTAGACCAGTGAAGGGGCGACGTGGCGTCAACCGTCTTATCCTCCCTTCTAGTCACGAGCTTATACAGGTCGAACTCGCCGTGATTCTCTTCTCCAGTAATACCTCTCACCCACCTACTGACCGGGCGAAGCCATGCGCACGCTGTATAGTATCCCAACCAAACAAAGGAAAGCCAAAAAGGATAACAACCCCATAAACCCGGAATCGAAATGCAAGCGGAACCCAAGCAGATAATAGGAAAAGGAAGAAAGCCCGTGAGATAAGAATACCGTCAGGTCCGGCCCACGCCTCGAAGACCACATTTCCCAGGCTCTTTAAACTAACAAGGTGGCATATCTCAGCACATCTTAGCGGACATTAACCAGCAATTCCGCTTCCAGGATGTATTTCCCTTCCTTGTATTTCTCGCTGCTCTCGAAGGCTTTGTCGTACTTCCAGCCTACAATTTCGTCGCAGCTCCGGCACATGATATCCCTGACGATGTGCTTTCCTGTCGTCATGTTGCGTTCGACGGGTTGGCCCTCGACGTTGTTTACTACGCTGGAGAAGAGGAAAGCTTTGCCGTGTTGGCCGCGGAAGTTCTGCCGGGACGGTAGAGTCAGTATTATTGTTCGGTGAGCGTTAACGTGTTTTTGTAACCAAGCACGTGGAGTTATGTATAGTATATAACGAATCTTTGGGCATATAACGAAAATCCGGTTACAAAGGCTAACAAAGGTATAGGAAACCTACTCTACTTATGATATCCTCGTGGTTTGCCAAATGGGCCTTGCATGTCCGGCAGCCGTATATCCGCGTGGAGTTGAGATATTCGTTGTAGATGAGACCCATGGTTACGGAGATATACCCTGCTTCGTTCTCTGAGGCACAGCCGTCTCTTAACTATCGATCTCGCTCGCCTGCTTGCCCCAGCAGGTCCCGATGCTTTGTAAAGTATTTAGGGAAGTTTTGAAGTTGAAATCGGGGATAGTAAGGATCCGGGAACGGTGGTTTATATTCGGCGAACGGGACCGTTGAACCCTGGCAAAGTGTCGGTGGTTACCGGCACGGAATGTCTCGGCAGGCGGTTCCGGGAGTTCCTGCGAGCCTCTCTGAGCCTTTTCTGTTCTGCAGGATGTTCAGATCGAGAGTCCTTGAGAAACCAGCAATGAGCGGGGAGTTTCTCGGTCTTTGGGGATGTGGCGATAGCTAAGTAGTCCTGATTCGTCCCCTCGGAGATGTGTTGGCAGCTGGGATGAGGTGGTGGTTGGTTGGTTGTCTTTGTTTCGGCTTTTGAGGATGGACAACCAACAATCAGGCTAAGGATGGGATGTTTTGTCCGATGAGGTTTCAACTTCCCCAGGTTTTCTGTTCTTTGGGAACGGCTGGGTTTGAACAGGGCAGGGGGGAATCGATTGAATCGATTTGATTGCTGGATTGATCGATTAAGGTGACTGGAATAATGTTGGTACGGCGGTCCGGGGGGAAGGTTTATATATAGCGTCCCAAATAGTTCGAGCTCAGAACAGAACCGCCTCTCCCTTTGTGGGCCCTCCTAATCGGACTGAATCACAACGCTGGTTTCTTGATCGTTTCTCAGGTTATTCCTTTGGAAGGTTATTCCGGGTCCGTCGAGAGGAGACAGAAGCAGAGTGAACAGGTTACAGGTAACAGTGGTAACAGTGCGGCGGATTAGTGGATCTTCGCTTGCCAAACCGGGTTTGTTAGGAGGCTGGCTTTGTTGGGGCGGAAGGTAAATACAAGGCGAAGCACGGGGTAGGATTTATTCGAGACGATGCTGATGCTGATGATGACGATTATGGTGACGGTGGAATTCTCCTGGCAGGGGATATCGATCTGAGGGAGAGCGGAGAGTATTTATATCTGTCGGGAGCAGGCCGGATGCCGGAGCCAGGAGGAGGGCAAGCCAGTCCGGCCAACTTTACAGCGCACCGCACCACCAGCCAGGCCAGACGGACCGGACAGACGAGACGGACCAGACCAGACCAGACCAGATCAGATCAGACCAGACGGAGCAGACGGCGAGAGAGTGCCAGAGAGACTCGGAGAGTGGGAGAGCGCTGTTTCAGTTGATTGCGGTGTCGGTCAGCTAGCTCTGGAGCAAATTACAAGCTAAGCGATATTAATTAAAGTGCACGATCTCTACGTCACAGAGTGTCGAGGTTCGGAGGTATGTGTGTATGTGAGTGATAGAGTCGGGGCGGTTGGGAGTATTCGGAGGCAGACGAATACAATAGAATACCAGAGTATCGAATCGATATTGTATTAAGAGAGCTGGCTGAGATGGTTTAATTAAAAGTGAATGTGATCGATGACGGCGAGTATACTTCTTATATCCCGCTACCATCACGTAATCCGCTCCAGTAAGTCTAGTTAGGATACCCTGATTCCGACGACATCGCCAAACCCGGATTCCCATTCCCACTTTCACTCCGACTTATCTCTCTGTGGCTGTCGGCTAGTCCAAAACGGACTGCGAATGCGGTATTACGGTGCACCATTGCATTACATGGTCAGATACGAGCGACGGCGAGGCAGCCCATGTGACCCCGAAAAAAATAGCTGCTGGCAGAGTATCCTGATCCTTTTCAGATAGTCTCGAGGTCAGCCTAGCTTTTTCGTCGGCTGCCAGTATATAGTGCTATAGTAAGTATTGCAGTGCAGTGCTGCAGCGAGTGCGGGTTCGGTTCTGCCTGTGTCCCTTGAACTGCTGCAGACCGTCGAATCGAGCATAGCTGGACGAGATGTCATGATATCTCGGGTCAGGGGTTCAATGCAAGTTTTCTTGAATCGAGAGGAGGGGTAGCCGGTTGACGGGCTGAGCCGAATTGATATCAACTGGCAGGAGATCGAGATCCCAATATATCTTCGGACATCGGGGTACACTCGAATTGTTTCCGGACGACAGCAGTTCCATCATTGAACCCCAATGCATCCGTGATACTTTCCCTCACAGCTGTTTGCGTGGAACGACTCTTTCCGCTTCTCAAAATGATGATAGTCTGGGCTCGTGCTGTGCTGTCCGACGTATCCTTCCGGCCAGCTGCCCCACCTTCGATCGAAAAAGAGGGGTCAGCTGCGGACCGAACACCAAAAGGGACCCTCGACATGTGCAACTCTGCAGCAGCGAATACAACCTCGTAATATTCCTCTCTCTCACTTTCTCTCGCTATCTCATAAGCCGGGGAGGAGTTCAGAGTTCGGCCTTTCGTTACTATTACCCTACCAAGACCCAGACGTATGTCCAAGCTTAGGTTTTTTTTCGTCTGCAACCAACGGCGAGGTTGGTGAGCTAGGGCCAATGGCAACCAGCCTAGGCGAACTCAGGCAAGGGCATCAACGTCCTGGCTTATCTGCTCCACGGTCTTGTCTTCCTTTCCTACGGTCTCACGACATTATTTTATTTTTCGTCCCGTCCTTTCTCAGCTGGCAGGGGTCTATCGATCGTAGTTACTGTCAAGTCTACGCCTAATGCGGGCACGCACGTCTAGCCAAGCAAGCTTCTTTGTCATTTTTTTTTGTATCATTACACATGACGATGGTGTCGTTAGAGGGGATATACGAGCCGGAGGGATGGCGGGGAGTTTTGGCGGGGTATGAGATATGGCTTTATCGGAGGCCGGGCACAAGAAAAGAAGAAAAAAAGGGTAGGTTTAAAAAAAAATGATAGTAGAAGCGAGCTCGGTAAAAAGGAAATGATGGATGAACAACCCCCCGCGCAAGTGCCATAATGAGCAGACCAAGAATCGATCGATTATACGTCAGAGAGAAAAAAACGAAAAACCCCCTTCATCCTTAGAGGCCTTCCGTGGTGAGGATCAAAAAAATGTACACAGCAGAAGCCTAGTGAAAAACAAAACGCGAGAGAACCGACAGTTACTACCAGCCGGCCTCCGGTTGAGCAGCTGGAGCCGCTGCAGGCGGCTGTGGTGGCTGCTCGTAGGTTTCCGCTGGTGCGGCCTCTTCCGTTGGTGGTGGGATGTTGGCGGCTGGCTTGGCGGTGTAGTCTTGCGAGTTTGGTGCGAGGACTGGCTGTTCCTCCTTTGGCTCGATGATGGTGACGGTATCTGGGAGAGACTTGTACGGGCCGGCCTTGCCATCGAGTGGGGGCTTAGCATCACCGCGAGGACCGGCCTTGCCATCTGGATCAGAACCACGCATGATCTTGACCTTGATACCAAGGACACCCTGACGGAGGAGGACGTGACGAGTAGCAGAGTCGATGAAATCACGGACTGGCTGACCGGAGTGGATCATGAAACCGTCCTATAAAATCGCAACTATTAGCTCGAAAATCCGAGGCTTGGGAATTGGATATAAAATGCATACAGTGAACTTCATCGACTTAGCACGAGCAGCCCTCAACTTTCCGGAGACGACGACTTCGCAACCCTTAGCGCCGGACTCCATGATGAATCGGAGAACACCATAGCAAGCCCTTCGGACGGCCAAACCGTTCAAGAGCTTGTATCGGAGAGACTCGCACTGAGCGACGGCGCAGAGACCTCTGTTCTGGACCTTGGCGGCATATAGGGAGACGGAGTTTTCTGGGAACTTGAATCGCTTCTGGATCAACGAGGTGAGCTCGCGGATTCTGCGTCCCTGCTCTCCGAGGACTTCCTGGGTGTGGGTGGCACGGATGACTGTGATGGCAGTTCGAATCAGCAATTCCGTCGCCTCAATATTCTAATCTCCGAGCTGCAATATCTCTAGATATAACAGATCTCGCAAACCGTCGTCGGAGCATCGGATTGGAGTAGATAGACGTACTGATATCGGTGACGGTTGGGGTAACTCTGACTTCGACACCAGAGTAACCTTCCTCAGCCAGCTCCCTGGTGAAGAACTCGTTCAATTCGGCGTAGAAAACACCGTCGGCGACGGCCTTTCTTCTCTTGGAGATACTGTATAATCCATCGAAATCCTCTCGTCAGCACTTCTGTTCCCCATAATCCAACATATGCGCAAGTTTTATATATCTCCAATATCCACCACTAATCCTTGACCAGATATTCGAAAAAGTGTTTCGTATCGGGAGGGAGCACTAACGTGGAAGTGGTAGCCATGTTGGATGATTTGATGGAGCGTGGATGATTGCTCGTATGTGTCGACGGGGTGGGTATTGATATGGTACGGAGGGGTGATGTCGAGATCGAATGGGTCGTCGTCGTTTCTGTCGTTGAAGCTGCAACGCCGTCTGAGAAAAATTCCAAGCTGGGTTTGGTTGGGTGAGGGCTTTGCGGTGCTGAAGCCCTAATATGGCGCCATTCCTGAACAGGAAATCTAGCCGATGGACGGACAAACAATTTCAAGATCACGTGGGTCGGAATATACGGCTTAAAATATCTTGGCGTGTCGTTTGCGATGGAAAATTTGCTGTCTGTCGCACCTGTCGAGCTTCGTCCGACTCGACTACCTTTAACAAAGTCTATCATCATCAACCTTTCAATTCACCATGGCACGGAAGAAGTCCGCGGCTGCCAAGGCTCGCGAAGTCAATGGCGACGCTCATCCCAAGGATACAATCCACTCCAAGGCCGTCCTCGACCTAGACTCGGACAGCGAACCTGAAAGCGCTCCCCAGGCCAACATCTCGAAGAAGCGGAAAGCGACCGATGATTCCGAGGAGTCCGGGTTCAAGATCAATACCGAGTACGCCAAGAGATTCGAACATAACAAAAAACGAGAGGAATTACATCGATTGGAAGAGAAATACGGTAAATCCGCCTCCAAGCGTCGCAAAACCGACGACTCGGACGATGACTCTCTCGCATCGTCGGACGAATCATCATCGTCTTCCGAAGACGAGGACGAGATCGGGGAATTGGTCACAAATGATATCGATGCCCAGATTAAAGCTACCATTAATGCCATCCGATCGAGGGATCCACGGGTGTACGATGTGAACTCCAAGTTCTTTGACGAAGGCGCCGAAGATGGTGGGGACGATAAAACTCCGAAGGAGAAGAGCATGACGCTCAAGCAGTACCACCAAAAGAATATTATGGAAGGTTATACGGGCGGTGACGATGAAGATGCGCCGCCACGGACATACGTTGAAGAGCAGGAACATCTCAAGCGAACAGTTGTTGGGGAGATGCACGCTGCCGCTGAAGGTTCTGACGACGAAGACGCAGATTTTTTGATCCGTAAACCCAAGGAGCTGGGAAATGAGGAGGAGGACGAGAAACCCGATGTCGCCCTGCCGGAAGACCCAGAGGCGGACCCTGAAAAGTTTTTGGACGCCTTCTTCACAACAAAGGCTTGGGTCCCGAAGGACGCTGCCGGGCACGTTCCATTTGAGTCGGACGACGAAGAGGAAGAAGATGCTGCGGAGGAATTCGAGCAGATGTATAACATGCGGTTCGAGGACCCAACCGTCGCTGATAGGTCGAAGATCATCACACACGCTAGAGATATTGCGAAACAGAAATCGCTGAGGAGGGAAGAGAAGAGCAGAAGGAAGAAGGCAAGAGACGAGAAGCGGGCACGAAAAGAAAGAGAGGAGGATGAGAAAAATACTGAGAAAAACCGTCTGAGAAAGCTAAGGGTTGAGGAGATGGAAAAGAAGATCAAGATGGTTAGGGAAGCTGGAGGCCTGGATATTGAAGTAGGGGCCGAGGTTGTCGATGATAAATGGAAGAAGTTCCTCGACGACGCCTGGGAAGGTGAGGGCTGGGAGAAACAAATGGGCGACCTTTATGGCGACAAGTATTACGACGAAGGAGAGGATCTTGAAAAAGGTGACGAGGAAGAAGAGGAGGAGGAGGGAGAAGGGAGCAAAGTCAAGAAATCAAAGAAGCCAAAGAAACCGACATGGGACGATGACATCGACATTAACGACCTTATCCCCGACTTCAAGGCAGACGAATCCATATCTGACGCCGAAGACGTCGAAGAGGGTGGCGTCGCGCTTGAGGAACCCACTGCCCCGGAACCATCGTCTGCTGCGGAGAAACCCAAGAAAGGCGCAAAGAAGGATAAAAGAGCAGATAGGCTGCTCCGCGCTCAAATAGAGTCATACGTCGATGACAAGATGCCCCTTTCTCTGCCCGGGTCTTCAAAGCATCCCGGCGCTGCCTTCCGATATCGTGAGGTCACGCCTGAGTCCTTCCAGCTTACGCCGACGGATATTCTCTTCGCTGGTGATAAGCAGCTGAATACTTACGCTGGACTCAAGAAATTAGCATCGTACAGAGATGATTCCAAGAAGCTCAAGGATAGGAAGCGATATGCAAAGAACAAGGGATTCAAGTTGAGGGAGTGGAGGAAAGAAGTATTTGGAAAACCTGAGGTCAATTGGGATGAACTCAACGGGGGTGGAAAGGCAGATAAATCGGCAAAGAAGGGTAAGAAGGCAGTAGGTGATAAGGTGAAGGCTGCTGGTGGAGACGAGGGATCGAATTCCGCCGAGAAGAAGAAAAAGCGAAGGAGGAAGAACAAAGGTACAAAGGAACCTACGGAAGTTGAGTCTTAGATAGAGATCTTGAGCATCTTTCTGTACTATTATAATACCGTATTTTACGCACCCATTTAGAAGAGCGAAAGGATTGCGTTACAAGGATTAAAAGATCTGATTTTTATTTTGGAACCTGTCCAACTTTTTATCCTAATTCAATTCCTTACAACCCGCAGCCTGCTTGCGGAATAAGTCCAATTGCTAGTTTACAGGCTACTGCGGAGAACCGAACGTCGCATGCATGCGCAATTTGATAACACCCATTAGCTCATCCAACAACTAAATCAAGCTACAAAGCCTTTCCGATTAAACTCCTTGAACGATGAATCCAGAAAAATCCACAACCAAAAAACACCGCGAGTTAGCCTTACTCGCAACAAAACCCCTCTATTTTCCTTCGCCGACCATCCATTCGTTGAACCTATCAACCGCCTTCGACACCTTCCCGAGAATACCTTCCTCCCTCTGCGGATCTTGGCTCGGAGGGACATAGTAGTCCGAATTTGGACGCTGTTGGTATCCGCCTGGAGTCGGGGCGACATCGCTGCTTCGTCTAATCGCGCTTGGATAATTATTGTAGGATGTTGAAGTAGCGGTGGATGTGTACGAAGGAATAGGCTGTCCGCGCATAGTCACCTCGGGCGGGCCATATGTTGTCTGCACTGGAGGAGCGGTGGGAGGCATGTCGAAGGATGATCCGGTCACTGCTGTACCGGTTGGGTATACGGGAGTGGTTGTTTTAATTGGAAGTCGAGGGATGCCACCCGGTTGAGGGTTCGCTGGCGACTGAGGCGACTGGATAGTATTCGTAGAAGTTGGAACTGGAACGGCGCCTGGTTGTGGCGCTGGTGGGTCTATAAGGTTTACGGTTGTAGCCGTGGTCCTTGTTGGAACTATGTCGTCGTCTAGAGAGGCAAGGGTGTCTGTGGCGGCGGTGGTGGGTGGCATTTCAGTCAGGTTGTTAATGGTGGATGTAGGAGCTGGAGGACGGGCTCCAGGTTCAGCGGGTGGAGGGTATACGGAGTCTGAAGGTATGTATTCTGGGGATTCAGGAAGAGGGTTCGGATTTGAAGCCGGGAGATTGGACTTTGGGGCTGACGAGGCCGACTCGGTGGAGGAGCCTTCTGGGAGAGCAGTTGTTGGAGTAACACCAGATGGCTTGGCTGCAGTGGTTGAAGAGGAATCCGTCATGATGACGCTTTTGGTGGATGTTCAGAAGGAATATGGATGAGAACGGTGATGGTGAAGAAGGACGAGGACTGAGGGAGCAGAAGAGCAGGATTATATGTCAGTGGCGAGACGTTAACGTTGACGGTGTTACGATGCGACGCTCGTCGGCTACAAATTGGCTGGAAAGATGGAATGTGTTGGAATGTTGTGTGACGTAGGCTCGACCAGGATCCCTGTCCTCTTGGCGGCGGGCATCGCAAGCCCGACGGTCCCAAAACGGATGCGGTTTCCACGTGACTGAAACAAATCACATGATCTGGGTCTTGCCCTAATTGCCACGTGACCGTGTTGTGTGTTTTGGGCAAGCCAACCAACACAGGCGAATTTTGGAGGCTAAGCAATCTCAAGTCTAAGCAGCCCGTCCAGAAACGATCTCGACGACATTCGACGACTCTTTCGACATCTTCAACTACCCCCATCCCACCTCCCATACCCCCGCTACACGTCGACATCCTAGCTATCACCAGCTACTGATCGTTCAACATGGCCGCTCCAAACTCCAAGATTTACGTTAGTCTTTCCTCCCGACGAAAAAAACTTCGAATGTTGAATTTGAAGATTGAAGATGGTGGAACGCTGGTTTATGATGGGATCACGATGGACAATTTTGGCTAACTGGATTTCTTTCGACTTCGTATAGCCCTCCTCTGACAGCCACGCAAAACCAAATGAGATCGAGCTCCAGGTCTCCCAGGCCTTGCTCGACCTCGAGACCAACGCTGAACTCAAGGCTGCTCTGAGGCCGCTCCAGATCCAGTCTGCGAAGGAGGTTAGTTTCCAACATCATATCCGACGTCGTTCGTTAGGAGGAGGAGGACTGGTGGGAGAATTTGTGTAGAGGAAGACGGTTAGACGGATTTCGATATATGGCATGGGGAAATATTGATGGTCGCGGGGTTGGGAAATGGTATCTTGAGCTGGAGGCTGATGTGAATATCTTTGGTTTTTACAGCTCGAGATTGGACAGGGAAAGAAAGCCATTGTCATCTTCGTCCCTATCCCATTACTATCCAACTTCCACAAGATCCAGCAGAGGTACGCCAATCGCAAAAATATCGCTGTCGGTCTGGGTTCAGAATACTAACGAATGTACCACCACCTGCAGACTCACCCGTGAGCTCGAGAAGAAGTTCTCTGACCGCAACGTCGTCTTCATTGCTCAGCGACGTATCCTTCCCAAGCCTGGTCGCCGCAGCCGTGTCACCCAGAAGCGCCCAAGGTCGAGAACACTCTCTTCCGTCCACGAGAAGATCCTTGAGGACCTCGTCTACCCCACCGAGATCGTTGGCCGACGTATCCGCACCAAGGAGGATGGCTCGAAAGTCATGAAGGTCCTCCTCGACCCCAAGGATGTTGGTGGTTTGGACTGGAAGGTTGAGGGTTTCGCTGAGGTCTACAAGAAGTTGACCGGCAGGAGCGTCGTCTTTGAGTTCCCCGTTCAGAACGAATATTAAATATTACTATATTTAAACAAATATAATAATATTCGTTTCTGTTTTGTTCGCCGGCTCTCTTCCTCTCTTCCTCTTTTTTATCAACCTAATATATTAGATTGGGGGCGCCGTCCTTCCTCACGACCATGACCAGGCCCACCTTCTCGAAGCTGACCCATCTCTTTCTCTCTCTCCCTCTACCTGTTTATACGCCCTCATGAAACTCTCTACCACCCGAGCCGAAACTCCTCTGGATAACGCCCTCTTCGTTTTCTTGTCACTTTATATTAAACGGTGTTCAAAAATGGGGAAACTTCTTTTCACAAACCTCCTTGTACTACTCATTTTTTTCCTTTTTCTTTATACATATTCCCGGTCGTCTGCTGTCGCTTTTCACACGAGGCTATGTTTGAATGC
The DNA here is from genome assembly GCA_036971245.1 of Arthrobotrys sphaeroides. Taxonomy (NCBI): domain Eukaryota; kingdom Fungi; phylum Ascomycota; class Orbiliomycetes; order Orbiliales; family Orbiliaceae; genus Arthrobotrys; species Arthrobotrys sphaeroides. The sequence continues at coordinate 2,181,541 of JAJTTW010000003.1, forward strand.
CTTGGTTTTTTTTTTTGTAATGAATGGATATCAAGCATGAATATCTGAACATTCACATTGAGATGCGCCATAATTGCATGCATGCATGCACGACTTGGGGCGATAGAAGTCAATTGGTAGGCGTAGATGTGCCCTTATATTTTTCGTGTGAATCGTCAGGCTTTTGGCTCTAGGATCTTAGCCAGGTCTAGCTGGAGAATCAATGATCCGAAGTCGAGCTTGGCTTTGGTAGGGGTCTATGAAGCTCCACAGGTACACTCGTAAAACGTCTCGAGGTAGACACAAGAGAAGGCAAACCCAAAAGCGCAGACGCAAGTAAGATCTATGGTGTCGGAACACCTGCCGAATTGATCTTTTTACAATCATCTGCTCGTGTATAGTCCGGCGCTCTTCAAACTCTCTTTTCGTTACATTGCCTTCTCGCATTGACGTCGGGGCGTCGAAAGGATGCTACTCTCTTTGATCCAAGAAGCCGCGTGTCCCACTAATACGATTGTGTAGACATGCAGGATGGCAATCCCAGATGTGTGAACTCGATATGCATGGTCTAGCTTGTCAGGTATTTATCAGCGTTCGAGCGTTTTTAACCATCGACACGATGCATTAGATGGGAACTGCTACAGTCCCAACAGCGGGTTTCGTAAGCCTCTCCCCTCCCATTGTGTCGGGATCGCCTATTCTCGCTCGGTAGAATTGTTCCTGTCGTGGCAGGGCGTGCGTGTCGGCATCGGCTGCGATACTTTCAGTGAGTGGTTTTTATTGTCTATTCCTACGGCATCGATATCGATATCGATCGTATCTACTTAAACAAGGTTGGGACTAATGTCGACGAGATGCATCGATGATGTCGCAGATTTCAAGGTTCAGGATACATCGATACGGTATCGACCGATATCGATGGTATCGCTAACATCCAACATCCACATGACGAATGAAACCGCACCGTTCGTCCCATTCGCGGAAGACCGAACGGCCTCGAGATGCATGTTCCCCTCGAATTCGAACCTCGGTGGAATAGCAAGACCGTCTGGCCTGGCTTTCGCTTCATTTCCTTCCCGAAGGAGGAGGCTTAGCTCCCACCGACGAGCACCCATCCCTGCGCTAGCTTACGCGTCGTAACACACCCACATTTTCGGCCAACCAAACCGAAAGCCAAAATGATGCGAGTGTGTGAAGGAAAAAAGTTACCGTTTGCTGTGGTTCTGCAGGCAGAGGAGTCATATGGGAGCCCTTGGTCTCGTCTGGGCTGAGCTATGGAGCAGAGGATCCAGCCATGGCCCCCAGCTGGCCCTCACGCCCACCTCATGCCATGGACTCTTGTTTTCCGATATTGACATTTATTCCCGGGCGAGATTGAGGACAAGGGAAGTTCGACAAGAGGGAGATAGAAGAAGCCACGAATCCATACCTTTCTTCACCGTTTCATCCTGACCTCTTCCCCCTCTGCCAAATCCCATACCGGATATCCGCAATCCTGTCCCTCATTTCTTGTGGCTTTCCCGCTCCCCAGGGCTGGAAGACACAGAAAAGCGGGTAACAGATAGAGGAGCCCACCCGCTGATTACGTACTGTCCGATATCAGACGTTTTTTTCTCTAGTCCCTCAATCGGATCTATTTCTGTGCGGCAACCCAGCTCTCCGGTTGTACGCACTATTCCGAATAGTTTTAATTCCTGCTGCCCCCCTCTCAATCATCTCCCTAAGACCTTCTCTTTGGTGTTTGGAGATCTAGTGACATTCATCCTATCTTTGAACCACCACTATCCTTTTTCCTATTTGCCCTTTTCTATCGTTTAGGTTTATCTTGTCTGGATTAAGAATCTCCGTTGTATCCCTCGAACACTCCCATCATGGAACGCCGGGAACATCCATCGATGGAAGAATATGCTTCCTCAAACCCCTACATCACCGATAATGGACCGCCCGTAATGCCCCTCGACGGCTTCGTCGCCGACGGTTTCCGTCCTGGTGGCGGCGGCCCGCGCCTTCCCATGGTCGTCGTAAACCCCTATATCACCACCACAACCGAGACAACAGCAGACATGGCCGTAACCGACGGATACTTCAACGGGCGCCCGCATCAGCAACTTCCCGTCGTACATCTTCCCGATGAAGATCCAGTAAAAACAGCGATGCCGGAGCCGACTCCACGGGAGCAGACAGATGAAAATGGGGAGGCGCAGCCGTCTTCTGCTAGACAGTCGCAAGAGGATGATAGACAGACGGTTTATTCTAGAGTTAGTTTTGGGTCGGAGAGGAGTACGCTACCGCCGTCTTATACTTCGCGGCCGATGTCGAGGAGGGTTTCTTACGAAGAGGAGGAAAGAGGGGAAGACGCTGAGCTTGCACAGACGACTGAGATTAGACCGTTGATCATGGGAGAATGCTTGTGCAGGCACCCGCAATGTATCAGCTGTGTAGCGAACGGAACAGCGGTTAGAGATCGAGAAGAAAGGTGTTCCTGGAGGAAGAGGCTACGGTGCTCAAGGGGTTGCACAAAAGGTGGAAAGAAGGGAGCGAGGAAGTTCAGATTCTGCTGCGCTTCGATTTTCTTCTTAATATTCACTTGGACGTTGTTTGGAGGTCTACTTTGGAAACGTGCTGCGAACCACATTCGAGAGAGCGTGGTAAGATATCACGGTTGCATATTTCAGGATTCCCAGGCCATGTTTTTGCTGACTTCGGATTTAGGAATACATAACGACTCAACAATGCGACCCGCTGCTCCCAGGGATCTATGAAGAATCATTTACGGTACCGATCAACTCTACATTATCATCTTTCTCGCTACGCCAGTCAGTTGTGTATGAAAAACCGAGGGCCGACCTCACAAGCCGCGTAAATGTCGAAGGAACAGTCTCCATCGAACAAGCGACAGGGGACGATAGTTCTGAGGACGACGAGATCAACGTTAAAGTCGAGTACCAGGTCTCCGATGAAATAGTTCTCCGAGATATCAACATCAAAAGGACGGAGGACGGAGTTAATATCCATGTAAGGCTGCCGAAAGCTGGGCAAAAACTACGTGCATCACGATGTTAACATGTTCGCTCTAGACAAATCCTTATACGAGCCACACAGTGGAGTATGCGGATCAGCGAGATATATGCATCCTCTTCCTGGTCACTGTCAAATTTCCTAAACATGCATCCGCGGCCGAAATCTCCAAATTTATTATCGATACAGAACAACTTAATATTCAGATACGATCTTCGCTTTCTATCAAGGTTCTTGACAAGGCTTCGATAAGTTCTGTCACTGGGGGAATCTGGTCAGGTCATAGGGCGACGACTAAAATCCGCGATGACGAGAAAATGGGCGCAGACGTTGGCTTGCAAGCTAAACATCTCGCTGTTGGTACTACGACTGGTAAAATTGCTGGTGTCTGGGGATTGGCGGATTCCGCCTCGTTCGAGTCTCAATCGTAAGTTCTTCATTCCGTAAAATATCTTTTTTGGATATCGTTAACAGATAATCAGTGGTACTATTGATATTGGCGTGCATTCTGTTTCCTCCTCGTCCCCGAAGACCGACTTTACCATCTCAACAGTCTCTGGCGATGTTGCAATCCATTCTGTATCAACCGATGGCGCTCTCCACCCCTTCCGCAAAGACCTCGCAAAGTACAATACCGTTATCAGAACTATCAGCGGTAATATCTTCGGACAATACCTCTTAGGATCCTCCCTCTCCATCCAATCAATCAGCGGTAACATCAGGGCCGACATCCTCCCCATCTCACCCGCCGGCGCAGGCAGCACTTTCAAAGACCGTATTACATTCGACACGGACACAAAGAGCGGCAGGACCCACACGAGCTTCTTGGAAGCCAGCGATGCAAAGATCCTCACAGAACCTCAGTCCCTTCTTAATGACCGAGCCGTGCAAACAGTTCTTAGCTGGATCGAGGACAAAAAACTCAAAATCTGGCAGCTTATTCAAAAACACTGCGCAGAACACGACGAATTTGGGAGACCGAACGGACATTTATCAGTCGCGGACGGTCCTCTTTTCGTCGATGCTCATGATATCGGGCTTTCAAACCTAGCTTTCTTTAAGGCTACACATACGACCGTTTCCGGGGAGATTTCCCTACATTATTCTGCTGCTTTTGAAGGAGCACTTAAGGCTTCCACTTTGACCGGTATGGTTGAAATCGGAGGTGAGAATGTCAAGATCACCAGGAACTCTAGGAACGGCCCCGTCGGTAGAATTGTGGAGGCGGTGCACGGAAATAACGACGACGGGTTTGTGGAAAGCAAGAGCATCAGCGGGGATATCAAAATTTGCGTTGGAGACGCAAGGTGGTAATTATTGGTTGGCAATAATTAAAGATGCACTGCCCCCTCTTGAAGCGGGTATATGACGACCTCTTCTAATCTCTTTTCTTTTGTACATTTCCTTCCCCCTTTTTTACTTGCTTGATGACTTATTTTCCTTTGGTATACTAATATTTGGGGCTCTGGGGTGCTCGATTTTTTTTTTTTTTTAAAACGTCGGAAACCAAAATCTAATCAACAGGCCTGTTGTCGATCATTTCATTTGTGAGGGAAAGGGGAAAAGTACACGAAGGAGTATACTACTTTCTCTAGTTGGGTCTGATTTTTTCCGGAGGGTTATAATATCCGATTACTACCACTTACCAAATGGCGTTTTTGCGGTGTATTATGTTTTTTTCCCTCGACTGTACCTTATACCAAAGTGTGTGCAAGTTATTTTTTATTGCGTTATCAGCGAAGCGGAACCCAGCGGAAACCCGGACCTCTCTACTCTCGTTATTTTTTCAGACTTTTATATCTTTCGTTTTTGTTTGGTTTTTGTCATACGCATTTTTTTGTTGGGAGAATTCGTTTTTGGCAATACAGCGGTGTGTCGATAGCAGGATCGGAATCACGAGGTGTTCAGTAGGATTCCTTAGCTGGCCTTGAAGGTCAGTTGGATGGTGGTCATGGCATTTGCTAATTACCTAATTATCTATCATGGGGTGTGTTTGATAGATGGCAGTATATTCATTCGCAAGAGAAAGAATCAAGAATAAAAAAACATTTAAAAAAATTACAACTTGATTGAGTGTGATCGATGGCATAATCGTGATAAATTAACATAGTTATGCTTGCCTTATAAGAGGTCAAGAAGGTTTTCGTTTGATGGGGAATCCAAAGAAGTTCTTGGAACATGTTACGTTTTGCGGACGTGTCTGACCCACTTTTGAGGTTTCCGGGCTTCGGCTTCGTCTGAAACGTTCATGGTGACAAAACATTCACTTGACAGTTGTTGACGAAACACCTTTCTCCACGGTGGATAGCAACTTACGGCGGTTGTCACCTTAAGGTTTTTGGGTACATGTTTGAAGGGCTGTCCCAAGAGAGGTTTTCTATATCAGCGCCTACAAGAGTTATAGTACTCTGTGACATCTGAAAGTTTTCCCACCACTGAGGAAGTTCAACTCCACTATGATGTCGCTATTTTTGAGGTTTTGTGGGCATGGATTGGTCTGCTTATTCTTTCCCTTTCGCACTTGTTACGATGTAATTAATATATACTTTATATTGATATTGATACAACGGCGCCATGGTTCGAAGTTTCAATTCGAAGGTTCCGCTCGGGAAAAGTAGCTCCGGTGGGATCTCGAGGGAAGATGAGAGGTATAAAGACCATCTGGAATCCCATACCATGATATCTTTTTCTCTCTTCTTCCTCAGGCATTCCAGGTTGAAGCTTCGATTACTCCCAGCAGTTCCTTCTCTCTTCCCTCTTTACTTTTCAATTTACTGTGCTTGGACACATTCGTTTCTTTACAGGACCGGTTCCTACCCTCTTTTTTTAAATTCAACTATCACTTCTTTGAATACTCCATTCTTTCGACTATACTACCTGTCGTTCCTCCGCTATCCTGCAAAGATACTCCCAAATCGCACATACCGTTCTTTATATATATCCACTTCTTCCTACTTATAAATATCCAAAATGCGCTCTTCAATCCTCTTCACCGCCATCACCATCCTGTCCGCCACATTCACATCGGCCGCTCCAATCTACAGACGCGCATTGACACTTCGCGCCTACAATGACATGTCAATCTCCTCAGGTGTAGGCGGTGACGCCGAAGCCCGTGCCAAAGCCGTTTGGTCGCAGGGATTGGATCTCAGCAACCTTGCCGCGATCAGTGACGAAGATCTTGATATTTTGAAGGTTCAGAGGAGTAACGCGGAGGCCGCTGAGACGGAGGCTTTTAATCCTGCTATTGATGCCGCGTCGGGGGCTGAGAAGGCTGCGCTGCAGGTTGGGAAGACTGCTAATAAGGTGGGTTTATATTTACGTTCATGAAAGTGGATATACATTCTTTGGAGCTTTTACTAACTAATGGAATGATATCTAGGTCCTGAAACTCACGGGATTAGCACAGGTCCGACAGATCGGAATTGCGAAGAAGGAAGCTAAGGGACAGACGGTGTCTGATTCGGAGCGAGCGGCGCTTCAGGATTCGTTGACAAAGTTGGCGAAGAATATTGAGACCGATAAGAAGAATGCTGGGAAGCCGTCGAGGGCTGTCTCGTTTGTTGGGGAGACGAGTGTGTAGAAACCGTAGATGTTGAATCTAGTTTCGAACTTTGGAACCTCAATATAATATTTGCTCCGGGTATATAATTAACCTGGGTGGCATGTCTCACTATACAATCGTTCTCGTAAACAGTAGTATCTACGTGTGACGCTTGCGACTAAATGTTTAAACGACGTAGATATCAGACGGGTTCTTTAGGGGTATCGTAATTGTGAGTACCATGTATATATATCACTGTGCGGCGGGTCAAGTAGGTGTGGTTGTTGAAGAGGGGTAAAATTGCAGACTAAAACGGCAAGGTTCTTCTACCTTTCTGCTATCGTCGGTCTATCATTTGAAGTATTCCTTTCGTAGACAGCCCCGTATATATACGGCCGTATGCAATGTATGCGTCGCCCCGCGGGCCCCGTTGGCGTGGTATGTGTCTGCAGAGTGTGTTGGCGTGTTGGGGCCGTTGTCGTCGTCACGCAGGTCTCGCCGGCTGGCTGGGGAAACGGAGCGTGACAGCTTCCCGCCAACAGCATCACAGCACAGCATCATCCACCATCGCCGTCATCAGTCCCACCTTCTTCCAGCATCGTCCTTCTTCAACAACGCTTGCGACCTCTGTTCTTCAATCTGCTCGCGTGCATAGTATAGCTTCTCCGCTTCCGTCTTTCCCAGTTTCTCCTCCTCGGGCTCCCATCTCCCTCTCGAATGCTGCTCCGATAGCACTGGTACCTGTTGACGGCAATAGCTACCACCAGCATCACTAGCAGTAGTATCCTGGCTCCATCCGGCAGTTCCCGCCAGCTCGAGGCCTCTCCCGGCGCCCTTATGGGTGCATAAGCCTCCTGGCCACATCAATTCCATAGCCTCTATACCTCCGTTTTTTTCTTCATACGATTCACTCGCATCCTATAATCCTATAATAGAACAGCTATGGAGTTCATCAAAGTCGCAAAAGTTGTCAACCCCTCCTTCTCTCCAATAACGTCCCAAACATCGGATAAACCAACTAATCATCGATCTAATCACCCCACACAGGTCGATAACGTCGTCCTCTTGCACTCCGGAAACCCTATACCCGGAACTTTACATATCACCCCTCACCACCTAATCTTCAAACGCCAGATACTACCCGAGAAATCATCTTCAGTACCCAGAACTGCACCGGAGATATGGATAACTTACCCTATTATTTACACCGTTGACAGACAGTGTATCGGGAGCTATGTCGGCCAGGATACATCATCACCTTCGAATCCAGGAAACGGCTTGAACGGCAGCAATGGCAACAACGGTACACAGGAACGACGGGGATTGAGCAGAGAACCTAGCAATATCAGCGATGAATCGACGTTGTCTGCTACGGAGGCTCAGAAGAGGCTGCAAGCGTTGGCGATAAGGCTACGGTGTAGGGATTTTACGTTTATCACTTTCTGCTTCGATACGGAACAGGAGGCTAGGGACGTTTTTGACAGCATCAAGAGGTTGACATGTGGTGGTATGCGTGGAACGGCCCTAGATTTCGTCTGCAAGTGCATATGCCATCAGAGCTGACTTGAAGGAAAGCAGGTACCGTGGAACGGCTCTATGCCTTTATATACAAACCCACGAAGTTTGAAATACCGTTTAATGGGTGGAGTATATATGATCCGCAGAGGGAGTTCGACAGGCAAGGAATAACGCCGGACTGGAGGCTTTCTAACATAAATAGCAACTATAATGTCTGTTCCTTCCTCCCCTCTTATCGCTGATCGGATCTAACCAGGACCGCTATTCCTTAGTTCTGCGATACGTACCCCGCTAAACTCTACATCCCAACCACAATATCCGATAATACTCTCAACTATGTTGCCAAGTTCCGCTCCCGTCAGCGAGTACCCGTCCTCACTTACATTCACAATGTCAACAACTGCACCTTGACCCGGTGCGCGCAGCCGCTCACAGGACTCCAGAAGAACCGGAGTATACAAGACGAAAAACTGGTGCACGCGATATTTAAATCTTCGAACGCATCTAGCTACGCCAGCCTCGGGATCTCAAACCCGGAGGCCTCATCGTCTTCGCAGTCCCTCGTCAACGTCGAACAGGGGGCGAAGCTTATCTATGGCGCGCAGCAATCGAATCTTATCGTAGATGCGCGACCCAGTGTAAACGCCTATGCGCAGCAGGCCGCGGGGGCCGGGTCTGAGGTGATGGACAACTACAAATTTGCGAAGAAGGAGTACCTTGGTATCGACAATATCCACGTCATGCGCAAGTCTCTAGATAAAGTTCTGGATGCGATAAAAGATTCAGATATTACCCCATTCCCCGCGAATAGGGACCTCCTTACGAAAAGTAATTGGTTAAGGCATATCACTGCTTTGCTACAGGGGACGGATTTGATTGTGAGGCAGGTAGCGCTGGAGCACTCGCATGTGCTGATTCATTGCTCGGATGGGTGGGATCGAACGGCACAATTGGCAGCGCTGGCGCAGATCTGCCTGGATCCGTACTTCCGAACGTTGGAAGGTTTCATGGTGCTTGTGGAGAAGGATTGGGTGTCTTTCGGGCACAAGTTTAGGGATCGGTGCGGATTTTTGAGCAGCGAGAAGTGGTTTACGCAGCCTGATGGTGGCAGCGGAGGACAAGGCGGGGCAAGTGGATTTGAACAAGCGATTGGAGCGGCGAGGATGTTTTTCAACCAACAAGCGAGTAACCTTATGGGAGGAGACGACGACAGCGACCCTGAGGGGTTGGACAGCCCAACACCTGGGCGCGGAGGGAAGGGAAAGAAGGATAAAGGAGTGAACATTAAGGAAACATCCCCGGTGTTCTTACAGTACCTGGACGCGACATACCAACTTATGCAGCAGCACCCGAAGAGGTTTGAGTTCAATGAGAGGTTTCTGAGGAGGCTGTTGTATCATATGTACTCCTGCCAATATGGAACATTCCTTTATAACAGCGAGAAGGAGAGGGTGGATGCAAGGTTGGACAGGAGGACACGGTCGGTGTGGGACTACTTTCTGGCAAGGAGACAGGAGTGGTTGAACCCTGAGTATGATGTTACAGTTGATGCTGATGAGAGGGGGATCGGTGGGAGGGTAATCTTCCCGGCGGCAACAGGGACAGCGGCTGTGAGGTGGTGGCCGGAGGTGTTCGGGCGGACGAACGAGGAGATGAACGGGCGTACGTCGATATTCGGGAAGAGTGGGGAGCCGTCACCTATGAGAGCTGCGGACGCTGCGACGGCGAGGCAGAGCCCTGTGGCTGTTACCGAGGATGAGAAGGGGAAGTTGAGTTCACAAGATGTATCGCCCAATGGGGCGGCAAAGGCTGCTACAGCGGATGATATCGCAAAGTCTGCGGCCGTTTTGGGAACTGAGAGGGCGACGGAGTTGGCGGAGGAGGCTGAGGAAGAGGATGTAGATTCGGTGGTGGTGCAGAGTCCAGCGGAAGGACAAGACCAGGACCAGGATCGGGTGGACGAAGCAAGTATCTGCGCAACCGTGGCGTCTAATACGACGCTAGATATGTCCGAGTCAGTTCAAGTCAACGAGAGCGATTCCAGGATGTCCTCGCCGCCGATAATATCACTGGACCACACGCCCGAGAAACGGGAGGCAGATGACAGGGTCCTGGAAGACGGGGATGAGGACGAGCCTGTGAATATTTCGCTGGATGGGAACTCTGATCCGTTGGGCGGGCACGAGGCTGTTGATGTTTCTCTTTCGCCCAGCCCTCGGAATCAAGGGAGGAGCATCGGAGGGATCGGATCTAGGTTCTCGAGGAGTAGGACCCCGAAGAACGATAGTAAGACGGTCACCAAGGGTGTTGAGGAACTCGAGCTCGAGTAGCTTTCTCTTAATTGTCACCCTTTTTTATTACCCTTTCTCTTCACTCCTTCTTTTCATTATATTTCTCTAACGTAACATCCCCACTCCACTTTGTTCAAAGACAAAAGATCTCATCATCCTCGAGGACTTCAAGCCTGTTTTCTTTAATTTTTCTCTCTTTTGCAAATTTGACGATGGCGGATATGTTTCGTGCAGTGTTAACCTGGGTTGAAATGGGCGTTTCTTCTTCGCTAAGGCATCGTTTTTGCTTCATTACTTATATTTCTACATACCGGAGTTAGAGGACGCTGGTTTTTATTATATTCTTTTATTTCATTATTGGTTGTTTCCTAAGAATTTCAACTCTACACTTTCTATCACCTTCAAGTTCCACCCTGATCGTGACTTTAGGTTGTTGAGGCTTATGGGATTTCGAATTCATGACAGGGTTCGCAATATCGATGTCGTCAAGATTCCCATTTTAGGCCGAGGCGGTGGAGCTAGAACTTCAAACGCCACCGCCGTCAAGAGAGGCACAGGTCATGCGCCGGCGGATAAATCGAGGACAATACCTTCATAAACCAAAGAGGTCCTGCGACTCGATTGATGTTTAGCTTCTCACCTACCTTTCCATCTTATATCCGATCGGTCTTTCTTCCAGTTCCATCGTCGTCACGATGTCGTCAAAGGTGTTCACATTCCCGTTCATAGCGTCCAAAATCGAGCCAAGCTTGGAAGATATCACCCCTGCAACAGTACCAACTCCACTCCCTGGTCGTCCGATTTTAACACACATCAACGCAGATACGACGTGGTTGCTTTTACTTCCTTACCCGGCGAGAGCGGGAGGTCACGACGCTGCTTCGGGTTCCACGGGACCGTTGAAGAAGTATTTTAGGATATTAATCGATCCATGGTTATCCGGTCCTCAATCCGATGTCTTCGCCTGGTTTTCGACGCAATGGCATGCTATAACCCCGAGTTTGGGGAGTATATCCGATGTTGAAGAGTTTATATCCTCCATCGACGGTGGAGGAGGGGGGATAGATGCGATCATCATATCCCATGAATTCACGGATCACTGTCATAAGGCTACTTTATTGGAGGTTGATAAATCCGTCCCCGTGTTTGCGAATGATAAGGCGTTGGGGTTGATAAACAGCTGGAAGCGCTTTGAGAATGTTATCGAGGTTGGGAAGTTTCCCAAGGGTTTTGATGGTGGGAAGGAGAAGAAGAAGTGGGATTGGAAGGTGGAAGGGAGGTATTTGGAGGTTTTGCCGGAGTGGATTGGGCTTGTGAGGGTGGAGAGTTTGGGGAATGCATTGTATTACCATTCGAGCGTTATGGTTGTTTGGGATGATGGTGAGGAAGGAATGGCGGAGTGTATACTCTACACACCTCACGGTACGATCGCGAGTGCATTGAAGGATCTGTCGGGGGTGAATGTATCGCCCAAGATCAAAGTGTTAGCGCTGATGCACGGGCTTCACGATGTCAAGTTGGGGGTTTTGAGGTATAAGCAGTTGAATTTGGGGATGGAGAATGCGGTTGAGGTTGTGAGGGGGCTTAATGGTGGTGATGGGGTGAGGTATTGGGTTGGAACGCACGATGAGAGGAAGGTTGCTGGGGGGGTTGTGGGGAGGATGCTGTGGAGGAAGGCGTGGACTGTCGGGGAGATTGAGGAGGGGGTTAGGGGGGGTTATGTTGAGGTGGGGAATGGGGAGAGTTTGGTTTTGGAGAAGTACTTGTAGGTACTACCTAGTAGTTACCTCTGTGCCAGAAAAAGGGTGTTTATTGATAAGGGGGGTCGGCACTGGTAGACTTTGCAACCGTGTTACTGTCTCGGCACTCGATGTCCAGTCTCGGCACGACTCGATGTCAGGTATTTTTGTATTGCGGCGGCATACAACATGCTCAACACAAAAACTTTTATCTGTGAATGTGTGCTGAGACTGCCGAGATATTGCTAATTCCACTATAATGTATTTGGCCTGTGAGGCATTGCCTAGCTCTGGAGACTCTAAATTTAATACTCACTCCACTTTGAGTTTGAATATAAGTATCTAGAAATGAGCTCATGAACCGGCTGAATGCTTACATTAATCCTTAATTCGTAGTATGGAAGCTGGGTAGATATTTTTGCCAAGAACTAGGTAGGAGCAGATTCTAGATTCCTGGAGGAAGCACACGGACCAGAAAGGCACTTTTTCGGGTGCCTCTAGAACTTTCCAGCTAATCATTGGGCTTCTAGAGCCTTCCCGCAAATTATTCGGGTGATGTCATGGCCCTTTAGTCACTTCGGGGACTTCTGCATATGACACGTGCCTGAACCTCTCTGAAAAACAATTCACTACTGGCTAATAATAACCTTCTAATGCCCCTCTGACTCTGTACCTGCATCGAAAACTAAACTCAACGGTGGCCACCTTTCGAAACTCTTCTGTATCGTATCGTCATCAGCCGAATTCCGCACCGCCCGTCATCATAGCCCTATAGCGGGTCTTTAGCAAGAAACCGCACACGGTTATCGAGAGGCTAGGTAGTGGTCGTCCTCGGACCGATCAATCACTCATACCGCCGCCACCTTCGCCAAAATCCGTCCAGTTACCATGAAGATATTAGCATTCTTAGAATCGATATCTGCGCCAGCTCTAAATATAGCTCCTCCTGGTCAGCGCTCCGGAACAAAAACAACCATACCTGCGCACCCGCGCACCCCCGAGAACGGTTTGGTCGAATGGGAGAGCATTGGGCGCGAAATCGACGATTTTTTAGCTCCCCATCTAGCGCAAGATGTACGTCGAAACACACCTTCACGTGTAATATGTGCTAACAGCATCCATTAGTTCCCTTTGCTTGATAAAATTGCAGATTCATTTCATCTCTATCTGGAAAAGCGCATGAAGCCTCAAGCGAGTGATGAAAAGCAGGTAGTCAGATTCGCCGAAAGGATCTATGAGGAGCCCGTGATCTGGATACTCAATGCTCTATTTGGGACACAATGCGAGTTTGCCTACAATCGGGACTGCTGTAATATCGGAGACCCCGACAAGGTGCTCGTGCTTGAAAGTGTGCTCAGAACCAATAAACCAAGAATGGTTATGGAATACAAGACTCCATGGGCCCTGGAAGTCTCAGAAAACATCATCGAGGAATTCAATGAACTGCTTTCAGAGGGTAAGTCTCGGGATAGCCTCGTAAAGGCCGTGGCCCAAACGTATGGGTATATGACCTTGAACGATGTCGAATTTGGAGTTTTATGCACCTATGAGAAGCTATTCGTCTTCAAGCGTCACGAAGAATTGGGCCTACTAGCCTCCAAGGCGTTTTGTTTCTCCGACACGGGCGCCCGAAGTCCAGTTGCGGCGTTAGCCTTCGTCTGCCATTATGTTTCCAAGCAAAGCTATTTTTATCATTCCCCTCTCTCAGAGGGGCCAAGGGGCACGAATACCTTATACTTTGATAAGAATTTGGATGTCGATGGCTTGCTCGGTGGCAAAGATAAATGGGGCGGCATAAAACTCCGGGTTCTCGACCGAATATCAAAAAAGACCGCGATGGTGGCCTCCGGGGAAATTATACACCCCACCAATCCCGACTTCACAAGACCTGTAGTCTTCAAAGTTTACGACGTGACGACGCAAGCAAATTACAATAAAGCTACGAGCGAAATTCTCATGTAAGCCACTTAACCCCGCGTTGAATCCAATTGTTCCCACTATGGAAAACTTTAAATACGCCGTGACGGGAGATATCCTGACAGAAGTATGCTAATGAGCCCAACAAAAGGTACAAACATCTGGAACCCCTTCAAGGCCGATACATACCAACTTTGTACGGTGCTGGCGATGTCTGGGGATCCATGCTGAAGGTACTGGTTCTTGAAGATTGTGGAAAGAATGCAGCGCAATGGCAGGAGGAGGAGGAGGAGGGGCTCGGGCGTGACTTCTGGCTGCAAGCTAAAGAAGCCTTACGAAGGGTTCATACCGCCGGGGTAATCCACGGCGACGTTCGGCTTCCAAACATCTCCATCTCTAAATCAGGGTCTGTCAGATTTCTCGACTTCGAACTGTCGAAAAAGGTTACTCATCGGGACGAGACTACGGAGGCGGCAGCGGAACTAGGTATGTTGAAGGAACTTCTAAGCCAAAGTGGGGAAGGCAATACCGAGAGCGGGAGTGAAGAAGAGGGAGGTGCCGCGGAAGGAGGGGAAGGAACGGAAGGGGGGGAAGGAACGGAAGGAGGGGAGGAGCTGGAGCTGGAGCCGGAGGAGGGACATAAGGAAGAGGAGGGGGAAGAGGAGATGGAAGAGGAGATAGGAAAAAGAAGGGGGGAGGAGGAGGAGGAAGAGGAGCTTGCGAGGGAGGAAGATCAGGGAGAAAGGGAGGGGGGTGGGGAAGGTGTCCGGAGATCTACCAGAGTAAAGAAGAGAAGGATCATCTGATCCAATTTTGATTGTTTGGTGTAGTGGCAACCGACCTCGTATTCTAGCATAGTCTGTATCCTAGCATACCTCTCCGGGCTGGTGGTCGAATCTTATATTTACAGCCTTCGCTTAAACCGTGAAATGGGATTTTTCCGAGGCTTTTAGCGGCACAAGCAGGTGGAATCTCTCCATTGGGGTTTTAATTTTTATGATGTGAAAAGTAAATCCCTATGGCGATTGCACCTAGGCCTGCTGTAACTTGTGGCTTATCAGCATTGGAGCGGAGATAACGGAAAGGCTTCAAGGTGGCCTTTATGAAGTAGAAACCAATCCGTCATGGTCGCTCGCCTAAATAAGAAGTACCTAGGTATACGTAAGCATATAATAGGGTGGATAGAGTGTGGACCTATGAGGATGCTCGTTCAGGAGACCATGGAAGGTGTACCATCGCGGCGACATGGACAAGATCCTCGTTGGAGGCCATGGGTCGGAGCGTATCCATATCCCACGTGTGATAGTGGAATATAAAACGCCTTGGATGGTGGACATTCCCGATGATATCGTTTCGGTCGTTAATCATGTCATAGATAGGTATGATAGCGACAGCAATTTTACACCCCAGAATGATAACGAACTTGTTAAGGCCGTTGCGCAACTTTACGCGTATATGGTGGTTAACAAAGCCGAATTCGGAGTTCTGTGTAATTACGAAAAGTTGGTGGTTTTCAGGAGGGACAGGGATCTCGAGGAGTCGTGGGTGATGGCCTCTACACCCTTTCGATTTTCGGATGCAGGGCTGAAGAGTCCTATCGCCGCTTTGGTATTCGTGGGTGAGTATGTATGTCGGGATACTTACCAAAGTCTGAGGGTGACGAGTGCTACCGCTGCTCTAAATTTTGATGGGGATCAACGGTTGGATTTCGATGGGCTTCCTGATGAATATTCTAGTCAGAGTAGCGTTTATATTCATCCCGAGTTTCAGATTTCGAGGCGTTTTGCAAATGTTATGGGATGTGAGGTTGTGTGTCGGGATTATCCTGAGGGGGATAATGATATCGATGCAATCGTTAAGATATATGATCTGACAGTTGCTGGGAATGATGGGAAGGCTAGTAATATATGAGATAGCGGTGTAAGTTGTTTAGTTAACTTCCTCTCATATAGGCACAAGAAAGATAGCCCTAACGAAGTTATTTCTATAATAGATACAAACACTTGAAAGATCTTCAAGGAAAATATATCCCTACACTCTACGCCGCTGGGGACATATGAGGCGGTCTGTTCAAAATTCTGGTCCTCCAAGACTGTGGGTTCCAGGATGCCGTGATGGGAATGGATTGGGCAGAAGAGGACGAGCTTCCCCTAGGGTTCTGGATACGAGCCGAAGAGGCACTAAAGGCTATTCATGCCGCCGGAGTGGTACATGGAGACGTTAAGCTCGAAAACATCATGGTGGATTGTGATGGGACACATGTCGAAAGGGTCTGGTTCATTGACCTCGATTTATCACAGATCGTGCATGCTGGATTGGGGAGCGACGAGGCAGAGATAGAGTTGAAGGCGCTGGAGGGGCTGAAGAAAGGTGGTGGGGATTAGAGGATGCTACAACGGACAGAAGAAACATTTGATAACAGTAGGTTATCTCAAACACTTGGACAACTAGCTAGAAGTGTCTACTAATAGGTATAGCGGTTGCATGGCTCCTGGCTCCATGGACTGAGACTACATTCGAATTCAGCTAGCCTATATGCAAACTTGTGGATCCGATATTGGTAACCATCTAGCGATTTCCTTCGCAGCCCAGAGCCTGGAGATCTATCAATATCTACTTAATAGTACAGCGCGGAACGTGTATCCTGTCTACAGTCAATATCCTTCCAATTCGTATACGCATGCTCCGCGCGCTGCGTAATATCACCGAATAATTAGGTAGGTATAATAATACAAATCTATACCACTGAAAGAACTGTGATACAAAGTACAGAGGCACAACCGATAAGTCCGGACAAGCCGGAGTTTGCTGGAGCTTAAATTTAGAGCCGCAAATGCTTATTATAGCGCATGACTACCACGTCTACGCCGCATCCCGCTCGGAGGCTCTCGGTTAAGCCTTTCGATTCACTATATTGGTGGTCAGGGTCTGCCGGTGACTTTTCATGGAAACTTTTGGTTTTTATTGGGTTGGCACGGATGATTACGGATCAAACCAAGGGAATGTTTGGCCAGGCGGGTCGGAGACCCTGACCATCGGTTCATCCGATGGTTTGGGTGATTTATAAGGGTTGTTGTATGCCGGGTCGGGCTTGTTGCATGGGCGGTGACGGGGAGTTTGGAGGGTTTTCGCTGGGAACCTTTTTATTGGACTGGCTAGGAAGGTAGCTGGCAGTTGGGGGGCTTGTTTGGTTGGTACGACAGCTGGGCACCTCTGACTTTAAATACTTACTTACATGTTTATTTCTAAGAATAAAAAGAGAGATACTTCTAGTTTCGGGAATTGGTATTACAATTGGAAAGAGAATGGAAGGATCGATCGCGGTTGCGACGCTGTCGTGGACATCGTTTCAGGTCGGAGGACTCTGCTGCTCTGGCAGGAGGGGCAGCAGGGCGTTGTGTATGCCCTGTCGGTTGCAGCGATCGTATACTTAGCCACCCCCATGGCAATGGGATTCCGCCTGCTCGTCCTGAGCTCAGTTACTGCCTGCTCGTAAACTGTGGTCGTGAATTCGAACTCTGCGCCGTAAAATGTGACTGCGAATTAAGAATTAAGTGAATGGTGAAGCCTATTTATCCGACAAGCTTAGCAAACAGAGAAAGGAAGAAGCCTGGCCAAGCTAAGCTTCGCATGGTCTTAGCTGACTGGGAATATATAATATCGTCGTCTGCCGGCACTGGCAAAGTCCGAGGATCCGTGCTATCACCAGAACGTCATCATTTTATAATAGCCCGATCATAAGACCAGAGAGAGAAAAAATCGCTGCCCGAAAGGACCGAGACTCGAAATCCTGCACGGTCAGTGCCGCTGTCGCCTGTCACCGGTTGCCTGACTAAGAGAATTATCGATACATGAAATACAAGGCAGCGTCGTCATTACGTTAGCCTGTTCGTTCCATGTCATTCTCGACCTGACTTGACTTTCGGGCCAGGAACCGTCGAAACAATTGGCATTTAACATTCACCGCACAGCCCTGCTCTTTTTACACTTTTTACATCCCCCGTTCCTTTTTTTTTGCTATTCGTTCAACTATCGCCACTTTCGATTTTAATATTCTTGGGACTCACGAAGTTTACCTTTATCGCCGTAGGAAGAACCTCTGTATTCGGCAATCCGGTCCCTTCCGCCCCGTTGAGTTAGACGGTTTCGCAACTGTTTTGGAGCTGAACTTTCTATCTATCTGCCCTTCGACGAGAACCTCTACAATTACTTTTCCACTTACACTATCATATCAGTCTCTGAAAGCCATCTACATAAGATTTTCTACACTTAGATTGTACCCGTCGCGATACCTCAGATGCATTCGTAACATATCGCTGTCGACGTCACTCGCTTACCTCACCGTTTACACCCCCACGTGTGCACCACGCGAGATTCAATAGAGACTACCAAAGATGGCCGCACCCGCCGACCTCCATCAAGCCCTGCAATCCCTCTCCCCGATCGATGAATCCACAATACCATCCGAAGAGCCAACCCTCCAACCATTCCTGGAATCAACCTTCACAAACGCCGCATACGTAATCGATACCCTACCCATCCCACCGGCTCCGGTGAATCTCAAGGGACTCCCATCGTTAACAGATTCGCCTGTAAACGGGAGGTCGAGGAGTACGACTGTTAGTTCCGGGGTTTCCTCATCCAACGGTTCCACCGCGAAGTTGACGATAACACCGTCATCACTTCGTCCGCGGGAGCCGGAGAGTCCAAGTGTGTTTACCAAGGAGTGGAAGGAGGTTAAGCCTGGTGGGAATAATCCGCATGATATTAAGGTTTATAAGCTGTCTGCGAAAGATGGCGGTGGAGCTTGGTTTGCGAGGAGGAGTGTGCATGAGGGGATCGGGTTTGCGAGGTTTAGGAAGGGGTTGAGAAGGGAGTTTGAGGAGAGTCTGGAGAGGAGGATGGGGGTTGGTAGGGAGGCAAACGGTGGTGGGGAGGATTGGGAAGGGATGGTTATTCCAGCTGGAGTTAGAGGGATCGGTGCTGAGAGAAGACTGGAGAGACGGGTTGTGAAGGGGGTAGGGAGGGTTGATGGTGTGTTTTTAGTCCCTCCCTTTTCGAAGATTTATTGAAGTATCAGTGGCTAATATGTGAGATAGTTTACCACCTGTCGGCGCAATTCCCAGGGCCGAGCGCACCGCGAGACTTCGTAACAGCGTGCATAACGACCTCATCCGCCGCTCCGTCGCGAACATCGACAGCCACAAAATCCGGTAGACAGGGTCGAGAATTCACCATGGTCTCCCGTCCGCTAAACCACTCCTCGGCGCCGGAGCAGTACGGCTTCGTAAGAGGTAAATACGAATCAATCGAGTTCATCCGTGAGATCATTCCGGAGGAAGAGGAAGAAGCGGCACCGAGGAGGAGTATGAGTGTCAGCGATCTTACCCAGCGAGCGTCGGTTTTACTCACCATCGAGGATGCTGGTCGTCCCGTTGGTAGGAAGAGGTCTAGAACTGTCGGTGAAACGCCTAGGAAGGCGGTGTCGTTCGATGAAACGACGGCGAGTGGTAATGTTTTGCCCAAGGCCGGGACGACGTTTGGGAGCGATCCGTTGAGAGGGCATAAGGCTTCTAAACTTCGAGAGGCAATCTCGGCGGATGAGTTACCGGAAGATGAGGGCAAAGTACCTGCTGCCGATGTTACAGAGCAGAAGGTTAGGAGTAACGAGGGTGCGGCGGAAGAAGACGTTGATTCCCTTGAGGAGGACGTGGAGACGAATCCTGTTGAATGGATTATGCTTACCAGGTCAGACCCCGGCGGGAGTGTGCCGAGGTTCATGGTGGAGAGGGGTACGCCGGGGAGTATTATCAAAGACGCCGAGAAGTTCTTGGACTGGGCGTGTGAGAAGGTTCATGAAGAGGATGTTTCGGATGATGAGCATGATCATGGAAGGGAAGAGGAAGATGTCCATCCTGATGAGGATAGTTTCAATACCCTATCTACGGATAGCACGGCGGAAGGAGGTACCAGGGCAAGGAAAGAGAGCTATGAAACCGAGGAGCTGAGGAGAGCCATGAGCCAGGACGACTCCATGTCCAACCTATCCTTCATGACGGCGGATTCCGGCGAGTGTGAGGAAGAGGAGGAAGGGAGCAGCTCTCTGGGCTCTTCGCAATTGAGTGGGGGGCAGTTGAATAACTCTTTGATCGATGAGGTTGCAAATGGGAGGCCGAGGTCTGACACCGGCGCCTCAATGTCTTCGGCTGCTCTACAAAGAATTCAATCGGATGCCGCGAAGAGCGCGGCGAGGGCGCAGACCAACCGAGACAAGAACGATAAAAAGATGGCGGTAAGGCTTGCGAAAGAGGAGGAGAAACAAAGAAAATTGGAGGCCAAGCACCTCAGAGAAGCCGCGAAGCGGGAGGAGAAGTATAAAAGAGAACAAGCAAAAGCGGAAGAAAAACGTCGAAAGGAAGAGGACAAGATCAAAGACCGGAAACGCAGGTTGGAAGAACGGGACGAGAAGCTGAGGAATGAACGGGAAAAGGAGGATCTAAAGAGAGAGGTTGAGCTTTTAAGGAGAGAAAGAGATATCCTGGCCAGGGAAAACGAAGCTCTGAGAAAGGAAGCGGCCGGATTAAGAGCCAGACATGAATTGGAGAACGGCAATCCGGGACTCAAGTCTAGGAGCTCGAGTTCGATGGCACTGCACAGCCACCATGTTCAGCGGCCGGCGTCTCCGGCGTCGTCATCAACGTCGAGTAAAGACAAGAATGCAAACAAGGAAGTGGTATGATTATATAAAGGAGTTTTGAAACATCTGTTATTCCTTTCTTGTTTCTTTCTCTCTAGCGGGTTAAAAGATCTTGAGTGTGTTCTGTAATATATCTTTCTATTCATTGCGATATTGTATTTCTTCGTTCAGCGAGTTCGTATTCTTTGAATTGCACTGTTGGATTTTAAACCTAGCCCTTCACTGTTAACTAGCGGGATTATATTACACCGTTCGCAGAAGAAAGCCTAAGAGAATTGTTACAGCTTGTGCTTGTGCATATGTGATTCAGGCCTTTGAAGTGTGCTCGTTCCTGCATGATGCGGTGCAGTGTGCGATTGATCTCGTATAGCACAAACGCCTGGAGCGGCATCATACGAAACCAACTATAGCTTGAATCCCCATGCTGCATTAGTCTCGTTCAAAGAGCCTCACATTCCACCACCATCTCATCATATTCATCACAGACGAACCTCAAATCTCGGCAATCCCAAGTAAGAAAGTGAAAGAGCTGTCCCGTCCAAATCTAATCAGATAAAGGAAGTTATATCTCACCGAGTAAGACGTAAATACCCGAACTCTACTGTGACACACCGTCGCCATCACCACCCTTGCATGTTTATCAACCGACGTCATGTGTCGGTTGTTTACGCCATTCTCCCTGGCAACCAACCAATCAACCCAACCTCACCCACAACACACCGGCGCAAACGTTCGAATTCATTTGCGACGCCTCTCTTCTCTTTTAGGCGGACTGCTCCCCACTTCTCACTCCCATTTTGGTATTCGATCTTGCATTTGCTTTACCTCCAATCTGGTGTCGTCTGGAATTCGGTATATATCTGTATAACATCTTCGACTTTTCTTCTTCTTCTTGCTTCGTCGAGAAGGGAGAACCAGTAAACCGTTTTCTTCCCCACTGCACGCCGCTCCCTGCCAAGCCGGACACCGGACGGAGCCCCATCCAGTCAAGTTTCGCTGAAGGGTTCCCGCCGCTAGTCGACCCTTTTTCATCGTTCTGCATTCAAATTCGGTGGTCCGTGGCCTAAAAAAAATCCTGCAAGATCTTTCTTTTTTCTGCTTCACTACTTTTCTAGAAGAAGAGAAGGAATTCTGTACAGGTGGACATTTCCCCCATTTCTCCGGTGATATCTGGTATGTTACTTCTATCTTCAGCCTTTTCGGTACACAAATTCTACGGTTTTCTCCACATATATAACACCTCGAAGTATGTGTCCACATATTTCCCGGATTGAGCTTGCGATACCTCGATCACAACTTCTTTCAAGTCCTTTCCGAGCTTATAAAGTAAAAGGACTTGCTTATAAGCCATTCCGTGAATCGAGGCAAGCAGATATATGTATCAAGAACGAACTCGTCGCTTATATACCAGCCCACCCGTCCATTAAAATATGATAAAAGACTGACCTATAGCTTCTTTCCCACCCCTCTCATGAGTTAGGCAAAAAAAGAAGGGCTCTCACTTTCTTTCCCCTTCTTTTCTTTCCCTCCAGTCACGTCAGTCGGCCCAATTCAATTCGGGTACTGCAGTCAGCCCAGACGAAAATCGTTAACCGGTCCAATCCAATCCCAATTCTTCGTCCCAATTCCTTTTGGCCACCAATTCGATTTGGACGAGTTAACTTACCCACCGGAATCCACACTGGTTCGACCTTTTTTTTTTCTAACTTGTTACCTTGTTTAAAGCAAAACAACGTCAGTTGGCCAATCATTCAATACTGTTGTTTCTTGGGTTTTTCGAAAAACGCGGAAGTCGTTCTTTGGGGAGGACTTGCTTGGTTGTTATAAAGGCAGTTTAAAACCCCCTCTTGATCCCGTTAAGAGGGGGGGGTTTCATAGGCAGCTTCACGGCTGCTGCTCATATATGTACGAACTTATCTCTTGCTTCCCTTTTTTCTCCTTTACCTCTACCTCACAGTTATGATGGGATCGATCTAAATCACTAACTCGTTCCTTACCCTCACTCTCTCATTCAACCAGTCTTACACGCTTCAACAGCTAAAGGGCATTAAAAAGCCCACGCGAAATAAACACCCAAAAAGATGCCGCCAATGCCGCCCCCTCACGCTCACAATGACGACGACGACGAACCCCCACCGCCCCCTCCCCGTCATGATTCAAACGCAAAGACAACCTCAGGAACACCTCCTAAACCTCCACCGCCTCCTCAACCCCGAAACCCAAATCTACCGGATACACTGGACGTGTTCGTTATACCCGCCGGCGGGGGGGTGTTATACCTCCCTTCTCTGTCACCGCATAGGAATTCCTTCCTGTTCGGTGGGGCTACAACGATCGCTTTAGAGGTTGTGTGGTACGGGTTGAGGTTGTTGGTTCCCAAGAAGTTGGCAGGGTGGTGGGCGAGTTTGGCGATCAGTCTGGTGGTTGCTGGGTTGGTTTTTTGGGTGGGGACTTGGGGAGTTTTTAGGGAGAAAGGGGAGGAGAGGGGGAAGAATCCTAATAAGGGGAAAGGTGGGGATGAGAAGGGGTCTGGGAATGGTGGACCTGGTGGACCTGGTGGGGGAAGTGGTGGGCCCGGTGGAACGCCTGGTCCGAGGGGTACGGGTGGAGGGCAGGGAGGTACTCCGAGGCCTAATGGGCATACGAGGTCGCAGTCTGGTGGTCCTACGTCCGGGTCAACGCCGGGTAGGTCCCAGAGTTGGGCTGGAGGGCATGCTCCACGGATGAGGCCTGAGGCGGGTGGTGCTAGAAACCGTAGTCCGGAGACGCCTTCACCCGATACGGGGTATGACGCCACAGAAAGCCCGTTTGAAGCCGCAGAGGCGGAGTACAGACGTGCCAAGGAGGAAGAGGAGATAAAAGAAGCGAGAGAACAGATCAGGAAGGAGAAGGAGGAGGTTAAGAAGGAGAGATTGGAGGCTGAGAGGTTACGCCGGCAGGCTGAAGAGGATACAACTCGTCGTCGTGATGAGCTCAGGAAAGAAAAGGCGGAAGCGGAGAGGGTACGGAAGCTGGCAGAAGAGGATGCTGCTCGTCTCAGAAAAGAAAAGATTGAGGCCGAGCGGGTCAGAAAGCTGGCGGAAGAAGAGGCAGCGGCAAAGAGGGATGAGCTTAGGAAAGAGAGGGAGGAAGTAGACCGGATTGCTGCTTTGAAACGCAAGGAAGCTGAGGAAGCCGCTGAACGGAAAAAACGAGAAGCGGATGAATTGGCTGAACGGAAACGAAAGGAAGTCGAGGAACTGGCCGAGAAGAAACGCAGAGAGGCCGCAGAGGAACGAGAGAAAGAGGAACGACGGAAGACCGTTGAAGAGGAAGCTCGCAGGCAGCGTTTAAAGCGAGAAGAGAAGGAGAGAAGACGGAAGCTTCGTGAGGAAGAAGACGCTGCTCGCCAACGACTCAAGGACGAAGAAGACGCCCGCAGAAGAAGATTACGTGAGGAAGAACTCTCACATAAGCTTCGTCTTGCGGATGAGATGGCAAAGACAGAGGAAGAACGGCTGCGAAAGCTAGAAAGGGAAGAAGAGTCGCATAAACGTCGTCTGGCAGAGGAGAGCGCTAAAACGGAGGAAGAACGGAAGAAGCGTCTCCAAGAGGATGAAGCCTTACGGCAACGCCGTCAAGCTGAAGACGCCGCTAAAGAAGAGGAAAGGCGGAGACGTCTTCAAGAAGAGGAGGAAGCGCACAAACGTCGTTTGGCAGCCGAAGCCGCGGAGGAGGAACAACGTCGGAAACAGCTCCAAGAAGAAGAGGAACTACACCGACGCCGCCTAGCGGCTGACGCAGCTAAGGATGAACAACGTCGCCGACAACTCGAAGAGGAGGAGGAACTTCATCGTCGCCGTTTAGCTGCTGACGCTGCTAAAGAAGAAGAGCGCCGCAAACAACTCCAAGCAGAAGAAGAATTACAGCGCTGCCGTCTAGCTGCTGAAGCGGCCAAAGAAGAGTTACGCCGGAAGCAGGAAGAGGAATTGCATCGTCGCCGTCTAGCCGAGGATAAGGCCAAGAAAGACGCCGAAGACCTTGCTAAGCGCAAAGCCGAAGATGCAGCTCGTGAGACGGCCTATCAACAGGAACAGGAGAGGCGTAGGCAGGCCGAAGAAAGCCTTCGCAAGCTCCAGGAGGACTTACAGCGAAAGGCTGAGGCTCTCGATAAGCGTATCCAGCAGCATGAAGCTAGAGACGAAAAGGCTCGCAAGGACGCTGAAAGGAAAGCCTCCGCTGAAGCTGAAATTTCCCGTCGAATCCTCGAAGAATCCATCCGGAAGGAGCGTGAACGTCTGATCCAAGAAAAGGTCGCCCGTGACGCCGAGCGCGCTCGCAGGAAGGAAGAAGCACTGAGGAAAGAACAGGCAGAGTCCGAGGCCCGGCGTGCCAGAGAAATCAAAGCCCGTGAGGCTGCCGAACGCGAACGGCTAGTTCGCGAACGACAGCAAGCGGAAATTGAGAAGAAGGCCCGCGAACGCTTGGAGCAGGAAGAAATAGAACGGCAGCAGAAAGAAAAGGAAGAGCTTGAACGAATCGAGAAAGCGGACGCTGCGGACCGAGAGCGGTTGCGTATAGCAATGCTTGAACGACTCGCTGAGGCTGAACGCGCTCGCGAGAAGGTTGCAGCTGAAGCACTGGCTGAGAAGCAACGGCTTGAGGCTATTCGAAAGGAAGAAGAGGCCAAAGAGAAACTTCGTCTTGAGAATGAGAGGCTCAAGCAGCAACTCGAGATCGAGAAAGAACGTGAACAACGCCGTATAGAAGCTGAGAAAGAGAAGGAGAGGTTGCGACTTGAGGCTGAGGAGACTGCAAGATTGGAACGGGAGCTTGTCGAGAAGGAGAAGGCTCGTCTGCAACAGATTAAGGAGCGCGAAGAACGAGACCGTCTGGCTATGCTGGCCTCCCTCGAGCGTGATCGCGAGCGGGAGAGGAAGGCACGAGAGGCTCTCGAACGCGAGATTGCAGAAGCTGCTGCCAGAGAAAAGGAGGAGCGAGAGAAAAGGGAGCGAGAGGAGGAAGAGGAAAGGGAACGGCAACGAGTTGAGAGTCTTCGCCGGGAACGTGAGCGGGACTGGTCTAAGAAGGGCATCGAAAAGGATGTTATTCCTGTCAAGGTCGAGACATGGGAAGGCCCTGCACAGGCAGCTGATATCCCAGATCTCGCGGCTGGAGACCCCCCTGCGGCACCTCAGCATGTTGACGCTGAAGATGTGAAATCCCGGAAGGCTACCATAAGACACCGCCATAAGAAGCATCACCACCGCCATACCTCAGAGCCTAACAACGACTTAGAGGAGGCCGGGTCCAGTGTTTCTAAGAGGGCTAAAAGCCACGCCCCAGAGTCCGCGCCAGGAACGCCAACTTCCCACCGGACGAAGACCAAGCGAGTCGCTAAGGCTGTAGAACGAGAGCCGAAATTGGAGC
This sequence comes from Arthrobotrys sphaeroides, assembly GCA_036971245.1. Lineage (NCBI taxonomy): Eukaryota > Fungi > Ascomycota > Orbiliomycetes > Orbiliales > Orbiliaceae > Arthrobotrys > Arthrobotrys sphaeroides. Next base: position 2,207,653 of record JAJTTW010000003.1, read on the forward strand.
CTAGACAGGCGCACGTTCAGGATGTCACGGACAACGAATCAGAATACCAACCTTTCCACTCAGCCGACGGCCGCTCGGAAATCGGTAGTCAAGTTTCCAGCGCGTCTGGCGTGACTGCAAGGTCGAAGATGTCTTCGAAGTCTGCCGCTAGCAGCAACAGCAATGCTTCAAGACAGAAGTACTCAACATCCGATCCGAATAAGATTGTCCTCAAGGCGGTCTACATTTTCACCAATGAGCATCCGAAGAAACCTCAGGCTTCTCTAATTGCCGGCGTCGGCGGCAACAGCGAGGGACTGGTACTCAATATCTCAACGGCCGGTTTGTTCATTGATGACGAACTGAACAATTCCGCCCAGAGAGAATGGGACCAGAAGGCGTGGGCTATTAAGCAGATAGAGGTCTACTGCCCGAGGTGTATACCACCGGCTGGGCCTTCAGGAGCTCGAGCAGCAGCTAAACAGACCATGAAACATCTCTTGTCCGGCTCGACTGCGCCTTCGCCCGCAGAGCAAGAAAAGTATCTCGACAGCCTCGGCGACGTCTGCAGGTCCCACTGCGCAAACAAACTTCAATCTAGCCGTGACCGTGAGGATAGCACCGTCGCAGGGAACGGCAATCACTTTATCCGCGCGAACTTGGGAGACACAGATGACAAGAAAGTTGTGTACGTTTTTGCAGAGGATGAAGGTTGGAAGGTGCCCAGTGGGCTTATGAAGCTCAAGAACAGTCCACAGGTGAAGCAACTGGTGGTGAACGGGATGCAAGGCGGCGAGGCGAAGAGTGTGCTTACGATGATGGGGACTGCAGCGGCATAGTAGGCTTTCTTGCAGTTGAAATCGTTTAGTTAGGCCCTTTTTTGTTGTATTTTTCATGTCATGGGATGATTTACGACCACATTTCTAGATAAGCTAATTCCCACAGCCTTTTGGCTACTCTTACATGTGTCCATACTTTTACTTTGTTTCCCTTCTATCACCCATCTTATCGAGTTATTTCTCCGTCGGAAATATGGTTTATGGCATTTCATCGGGGTTGTTTTCCGGACTTTCTTAACGTTTTTATCAATGGCTGCTTTCGAATATCTGACTTTCATATCTATTTCATGATTATCCCATCTCATCTTCCAAGTATAAATTGTCGCAAACCCACGATGAAATTGAGTCCGTTTACTCAACCTTTAGGTCCGCAAATCTAGTGAGGAAAATATGGAATCAATCTACCTCAAATCAACTGGGGGCATGTGTGGGTGCATGCCATACCTTCTACTCGTGGTAGGCCACGAGGCTTTCCACACACCATCATCTTGACAGGATCGATTGTATTCTGCGATTCCGTTTATTTCGATATAATATATCGTTCGCTTCTTAATCTTGCACTAGCAAAGGAAAGGAACTGGAAAGTATGTGTCTCGTACCTAGAAGGCGGACGTTGCTGCCCGTTGCGGTAGCAGTGCTATCGCAGTCTGTCCATCTCGTCCTCGGACAAGGGATAGAAGAATTGTTTTATATGAAGATCAGCCCGACCTCTTTACCAGGGCTTGGGCCGCGGCCTGGAGGGTTGGTGTCAGAACTTATGAATGGACAGCAGAAACTTTATGGTATGTATTAGCCTCGAGTATTAGTATACTCTAAAACCGTGAGACGGACGAGGGTTCATGATCAGTGATACTAATGCTATCTTTTCCGATCTCACAGTTAAAGAGGTTGTAAAAGGCGAAAACCCAGTTGGCTCAATCGGGGTTGGGTACAGACCATCTGACGAATTCTCTGAGGTTGAACAAGAAGCGGAGGAGCAGATGAAGATGCCGTACATGGCCAACGGCCTCGAAGCCGTGGAGGAGGAGGAAATGATAACACCGGGAATGGGCGATAGCACGGAATTACAAATCGAAATGACGAAGCCACAGCAGCAGCCAGAGATAGAATTACCGCCAGATAGGGAGAATGACCATTACGTCGTTAGTAGATTTGAAGATAACGATGATCCTACCAAGTTCTACTTGAGGTTTGCGAACGGGCATAAGTTCACTTGGTTCCCGTACAATGCGTTTCCGTTCTATTGGCTTGCCGGGACTCAGGAATGGATCGACGCGATGGATGATGTGGATGAGACGCCGTAAGTTTGTCCCCCTCCTTTGTTCCTCTATTTTTCGTTATCTCCTCTGTGCTTCTTAGGTTTCTATTCGACGGTTAGCGTTGGAAGGTCAAAGCTAATGTACTCGTGGTATGGTTGGTTAGATTCATCCAAGAGCCAGATGGTTCGATAATCCCCGATGGCTCGGGGTCCTGGAACACATTCGGTACGTTTAAATCTACTCTTATAGAAAGGAGAAAAAGAGAGAGTCGCCCCTTTAAATAAGGGTATTTAACTAGTAGTTCTAACCAATACAAAAAAACAAACAGCTTGCAGAGACACCCGTAACGACGAAATAGCCACTGATACCTCACAATCAGTGACAACCTGGGACCTCACCAGCATCCAAAATTCCGTCTGGAAGCAAGATAAGGTTCCTGGTGTCAATGAACCTCCAACCAACTGCGTCCCAGTCAGCATCACCCTTGAGCCATATACCCAACAACCAATCGCGAACGGACAGACTACAGCCGTGTTTGATCCATGGGGCACTGGTCTTCTAAGACCAGGCATAGACCTTGAATTCGAACAATCCAGTTCTGATGAACAGGGACCCACTGTCGAAGCCACTGAAGCTAACGGTTTCGCGGACATTTACAACTCAATCTTCCCGCTAAACATGGAAGAAACCCCGGGGGGTAACCAGATGACGGAAACTCCGCAAGGCGGACAATACGAGCAACTTCCCAGCCTAACTGACCAAATGATCGATGAAGCCGCAGACGTAGAAGAAAAGGAGTATGCAAACAACCAAATCCTCCTTCCACAACCAGGGCAACAAGTGGACAGCAGCCAATCTGATATCGACCCGTTGCATTTCCCTGGTTCAGAGGAGGAGTCACCGGTTCCTGGCGCTTTGAATCGAGTTTTTAGCTCCAATAATATCCCCAGACCTGAGGGTTGGCTTCCGAAAATAGCGACTTTGGGCAAGTATCATAGTACCGGGGACTTATTGGGGGGCGAGAACGAATCGCTATTGAAAGCGTTGACGATTAAAAGTGATGGATACGGGATGCCAAAGAAGGGGGTTAATGGGTTGAAGATTCTATCCACTAACAGCGAAGAGGGGATCAGAGAGTGAACCGAGAGAATACTATGTCAGACGCGGTCTGTTTAACGTTTCAGTGGCGATCGAGAGGCAGATTCGATGATTTAAATTATAATTGGTCCTGTTGCAATGTAGTTAAGTAATTGGTTGTATATAAAGCCGTAGATACAATTGGAGATAGGTCTACATGCTCTTATATGTAAAACTTGACGCAGTCTATGTGTCGGAACGAAAGCTAGAATCGCTTCCAATATAATAGTGAGTTCGACACTTTTGCTCATATCCGATCTTCGCGTTGGACAGTGTTGCATTCCGAATCGCTGGCGATTTTGTGTGATCTGAATTAATATATTGTCAAGTCGAAATGAATCTGACAAGACTAGACCTGGAGCTGCCCTCGGTCCGTCGGTATCAATTTGATGATGATATACCTTCTATTGAATGTCCCCAAGTCTATCAAACGAGGTGCTGCTCAACGTGAATGTGGAGAAGTTTCGTTTATACACATGCATAAGCATTCCACAGCACCTGGCAAGCCAGCATTACGAAAAACCCTCGGCACGCATATAAGGAGAAAACGGACAGCGGCAAAAAGTAGATAGTAATAGTAGGAAAAAGTCTTCTTTTGGGAAAATATACACAAGGTGAAGAGGAGTAGGTTTCAAAGTTAAACATAATAAAGGAAACAAAAGTAGTAAGAAAAGAAGGCAGAGGAGGAGGAGGATGGGTAAAAGGGTAAAGGAACTTTTCTAGTAGGCAAAAAAAAAGTACATCCCGTCTAAAAGCAAATTAAACATTGTTTGAAAAATGTACTTTTTCTTCGGAAGAGGGGTGGGTCTCTTTGATTGTATCTCTTCTCTCAAGGTTCCTCCGAATTCTCCTCTCATTTTTCTTTCCAACTTATGGTTAACATTAAAACTGTCTCCAAAAGTTTCTATCATCGTTCTCTGAGAACCTCTCCTACGTTGCTACCCCTATACCATCATGTGGAATTGTCGAGGATGATGGTATATATATTTCGAAAGTGTCCGGGGGATTAGGTTGTTTAACCGGAACCACCCTTGTAGGCCTTTCCGAAGAGAAGGAGCTGAACCTGGTCGTAGATGGACAAGACACCAGCACCGGCGACACCACGGAGAATGTTGGCACCAGCACCCTTGAAGAGAGACTTGACACCTTCCTTGGCGACGATTTGGTTGAAAGCGTCGAAGGAAGACTTGTACTTGACGGCCTCACCAGATGTCATCATCATACGACGACGAACAGTATCCAATGGGTAAGAAGCAATACCAGCACCAGTTCTATGCGAATGGTTAGACTCGGCGGTCTCGCAGGGGTAAATTATAGGGGGGCAACTTACGTGACACACCAACCGAGAGCGAAGGAGGCAAGGAAGGAACCCTCGAGAGGTCCAACCAAGACGACTGGCTTGAAGGAGTCGTACATACCGAAGTAGAGACCACGGTAGACGACAATACCAAGAACGGAAGGACCGAAACCACGGTACAGACCACCGATACCATCAGAAGCAAGAGTCTTCTTGTAGACATCGATGAGACCGTTGAATTGACGGGCACCACCAGTCTTCGCCGACTTGGCGTCGTTGGCGAGACGGGTACGGGCGTAGTCGAGGGAGTAGACGAAGAGGAGGGAAGTGGCACCAGCGGCACCACCAGACGCCAAGTTACCGAACATCCACCAGGCGTAACCGTCACGTTCCTTCTTGTAACCGAACATCTTCTTGAATCGGTCACGGAAAGCAAAGTTCAAGGCCTGGGTTGGGAAATAACGGATGACGTTGGCAGTGTTACCACGCCAGAGGGCAACAACACCTGTATAAGGGGAGAATCAGTTAGTTGACAGCCCAGAATATATTGCGAGTCTGAGCAGTTGGCTTCGGCGGCCATGCTCGCACAGAATACCATGACACTGGTATTAGATAGCCAGGACAATATGCTGACGAACATGATCCGCCAAAGCCACCACGCGTTGGCATGATCCTTACCTTCATCAGCTGTTGTCCTTCGGAAACAGTCAATGATACCAGTGTATCGTCGGTCGAGACGACCAGACTTGATCATTTCATCCTAGAGATATTGCCAATACGGTTAGCTACCCGATGGGTAAATTGTTTGACCAATGAAAATCCGTCTATGGGACCAAACTACAACAACCGAGAAAAAAAAAAAAGTTTCCCAAGCGGCTTATCTCGTGGTATTTCGTCATTCGACTTCCATAGAGAAGGAGCCACAGTACCTGGGAAAACATTCTTTCTCTCGTCGCCATTGTTCGATATCCTAGACGGACAGGTCACATTTCGTGTTAAAGAGGGAACTAACCTGGTTCTGGACGAGAAGCTTGATACGCTCGATGGGAGCAGCGGCGGTCTTCGAGACAGCGGCCGAGATACCTCCCACTGTATAATTGGAAACATGTTAGAGTTTGGCTCACAGGTAGGTGGGAAGGGGTGATATCAAGTTATCGTTGCTTCGGTTTCACCAGAAGCTCGTTTCCAGAGGCAGTAGCAGCGTTATAGGCTTTTCATAGAAGCCATGCACTGCCAATGGGAAGGGCTTGAGATAACCGATAGCGGCTGAAGACCTGATATCACCTTCCTGCGATCACAAGCTGGTCTGAAGGTTACGTACTGAGGAAGTCAACGAGGAAACCCTGGACCGGAGTTCGTTAGCATTCGTTTGAAGACTGATTGAAGCGGCTACGGATGCCGGAAGAAGCCATCGTCGAGAGCACCGGTGATACGATGCAATTATCGGATGAAAGGCAATCTATCCGGGACCGATAGAGGGGCCGATAGTAAGCATACCTGTTGAACCATCGTGAACAAATGCTCAGCGAACCGAGACTATGTGAAGCAAAGATGCGAAAGAAGGGAAGGAGTAGACACGAACGGCGAGATGCACGTGTGTCTATGAGTGGAGAGTGATGAAGAGAGTCTATGAAAGAGCCGGTGGGTGGGAGGGAAAAGAAGGAAGGGTTTAAAAGGAAGTGTGTGTTTGTGAGAGAAAAAAATTTGTATGTCCGAAAAGAAGCTGCTGCTAAAAAGGGGACGGCGGACAACACCACACAAATTGCAGTACGCTGGCTTCACGGGCAAAAAAATGTCGCTCTCTGAGAGAAAAATCTGTTCGAGGTCAAATCGGTCTCTTTGCTACGGCAATCGATGTGCTCTGGGCGTAAAGGTACATGTGCAGGCCGGTACGGGCTAGCTGAAGATGGTAATGGACGCCAGGATTCGGGATCGAACTTGTCAAGGTCTCGGGCAGGGCTCCTCTGCACTGAGACCAGCCGATAAGAAGCCATCCCATAAAATTTCTCATCCCGAAGATACACCTCTGGAAACCACCCCACGGCCGGGCTAAATGGGAGGGTCCAATTTTCCGTGAATGCGAAAGCTCCTTTGCCATACATCCGCAAGATCTCAGCCCGATAGCCAGCGGATGAGGCAGATAGCCGGCCTCAGGTTCCCACAGCTCTCGCAGCGTGTGCGAACGTATATACTTAAAGTATATGGACAGAGATCTAGAGAATAAGCGTGCTTACTTGACATCGTGTGCTTTCTCACATTCTACACTTGGTCCAGTCTGTCCCTTCTTGGCGTATATTGTGCCTTGGCCCGTTGTACGTGAAGTATGTACGGAGTATGTACCGGTATACCGTTTTGTACCAGCCTACATGTCCAGATACGATCTCCCGTGCATTTCACGATCCCATTATGTCAAGCGCCAGACCAGCTGCTTTGCATGTTGTTCAGGCGGTGTCTTTTTTTTTTTTTTTTTTTTTTCTTTTCCCTCGTTTTCGGCAGCTGGAAGAGTTTCGCTGCGGCCAACTAGCCCATTTCTCTGACAATTCCGCCGAAAAAGTACCCGGTCTTTCCCGAAGTCCGGCACACTTGTTTCGCTAGTCTCGGTCGGCTTGCTCGTTTAGCGTGGAATGGCAGTTTGATGCAAGGACTCGTTGCAATTGCGCCGATGTCGAATTGGGGCTTGTCCTTTACATTGGAACGTCGAGCGTATGCATGTCTCTGGCGACAGTGCCTCGCCTGATGGGAACCGGGCCGGACATTCACTCTGACTATTTCAATGACTCGAAAGTTGGTGGTGTTCCTTCAGTATCAACCCTGCGATCGGGCACTTGCTCACTGGTTACGAGGCAGACCGCTCACGGATAAACATATATCCCATCGGAGAGGCCACGACTACATCGAACATGGAGCAGGAAGATAATTATATTCGATTGCCGTATCGCCATGATTCCACGGAATGTTCATTCGATTCGCTGCCTGTATATTCAAATGTAGAACCCCATCATACCGTTCTTCTATCGGTCATCACTCGAACTATCGAGCCTAGGCCAGCTATCTCGACAACCTACGACGTACGCACCGATTAGCATGGGATACTAACCCCCTTACCCTCTTCCCTTCGAGAACCCTTCGATGACATACCTTCTCATGCCATGAGAGCAGCACGCTCATACCACCACTGGCGCCTCCGCTGCCAACCTGGGGGGCATCTTTCTTAGCCATCCCCTTGTACCTATTCCAGACACAGGATCCCAATCGGTCAGCCGTCTCTAGCTCCCCAATAGTATAGAGTAGCCGCGAAAATCTCTAGCCGACGTACAGGTACTTCATGAGGGTATCCAGGAGCTCGCTTCCAGCTTCCGAACCCGAGTATATCGTATTCAACGTAGCTGACATCTCGGATTGTTTGATCGAACCCAGAATCTCCACGATTGTCGAACAATGCAGGTCCTAGAAAGGGTAGACGAGCAGAACTCCTTTAGCATCTGGTTCCCATGCCGCAGCATATCCTGCCGGATTTCGAGCTCTTGGAAGTATGGAGGATACCTTTCCAGCATCATCGGCACCGTAAGGCACATTATCCAGTGCTATCCGTAAAGCCTCCGAGTTCTCGCCTCGCTGTAATAAACCCCTGCATTGCTGGTTGAGCTGTTGTACGGCGGATAACGGGACGGGGTCGAAGGGTGGGGAGAGCAGTTCGGCGGGGTACTGGAGCTCGGGATCGAGAGCGTCTACATCAATGAGACGCCAGTTCTGGTTGGTCGCCATGATGTAACAGAGAACGCGGCTTCGAGGTCGGGGAAGATGCGAAGGATTCGGAAGGAGGTGGAGGTATCTTCGTCGAAGCCGTCCGTGTGGTTTCTTCTGTGGTATACTGTTCTCTTGTGTGTGTGGAGTGATACGGGCCGGTTGGCTGGCTGGCTGGCTTGGTTGCTGGCTGCAGGCTGACGAGGCGCTGCCGTGCTGGTGCTCAGATCTACTTGGACCCAGCGCATATTTCAGCACTGCCCATCCACCGCTTAGGCCCGCTGTTTGGGGGTCAGAAAGTGCATGACGACGAACGGACTGGGAACAGTCGACAAAGGCACAGGCTAACCAGCTCGGGAAGACTGGCATTGCCGTTGCTTTTTTTTTCTTTCTGGCCTGTGACGAAAGCTTCCAAGCTTGCCTGGCCTGTCTGTTCTTGTCTGCTATCACATCTCTTCTTCCTCTCTCTTTCTCTGCTGTGCCCATCTCTTGCTCAAAGGTACTTGCCCGTCCTTCAACTTACCTGCTCAGGCCATACACTCCACATCCATCCCATCCACATCCACCGTCAACCTCGGCGCCTAAGCCCTTCCTTGAACACCATCCTCATCTGCTGCCATCTATCGCTCATAACTTCCCAACAACTCTCATCCGATAGAGCCTTCCATCTTTTTCCCTTATCATGGCTGACGGTCCAAAGCCGAGCTCCAGCGTTAAGCTGGTCCTGTTGGGGGAAGCTGCTGTCGGAAAGGTACATCCTCCCGCGCGTCGTCACTATCGGCTATTACAAGGATGCCCACTGCTACTGAACCAGAAGTGCTAACCCCGCCAACGATAACCCGTTATCGATATCTAGTCTTCCCTAGTTTTAAGATTCGTGAACGATGATTTCCAAGAGAACAGAGAACCTACTATCGGAGGTACGCCATGCTACATGCACGCCCTCTTACTTGGCTGCTCCTGCATCTCGGACGAAAACCAGCTAACACCGAGATTTTCGCAGCCGCCTTCTTGACACAGAAATGCAATCTTCCAAACCGGACAATCAAGTTCGAGATATGGTGTGTAACCTTTCAGCCGTTATTTTAAAACAGTACCCGTCCCGCTTACATCTGTCATCAGGGATACCGCCGGCCAAGAACGGTTCGCCTCCCTAGCTCCCATGTACTACCGTAACGCCCAATCCGCCCTCGTCGTCTACGATCTCACCAAAGCCTCTTCCCTCGCCAAAGCAAAACACTGGGTCGCCGAGCTACAGCGTCAAGCATCTCCGGGGATAGTGATCGCTCTCGTCGGTAACAAGCTCGATCTCACCAGCCAGTCAACAGGATTAGAAAGCTCTATGGGCGGACTATCGCTATCCACCGCTGCCAGCGACGGTGGTGACGAGGATGAAGAAGAGGGTGATGCAAGGCAAATCACGACAGCCGAGGCTAAGAGTTACGCCGACGAGGAGGGACTTTTGTTCTTCGAGACTAGTGCGAAGACTGGACATAACGTGCAAGAGGTTTTCACCGCCATTGCAAACGCGATACCGGAGAGCACGTTAAAGACAAGGGGTGGGCCGGGCTCCGGCCGAACTGGCGGTGGGGCAAGTGGTGACACGTTTGGAGGGTCTGGTGGCGTGAATCTCTCAGCGGCGGGAGAAACTAACAAGGACGCATGTGCTTGTTAAACGGCCAAGGTTCTGGATGAATCTAACACCTTCTTAATACCCCTTGCTCGGAATACCGAGTATTGAACTACATGGATACCATATTCCTACCAGAGAAGACGGTTCTATCGCTCCTCTTTTCCCCCTCGTGACCCCCACTCCAAACTTAGGAGTATCCCTCTCTTTCTCCTCTTACTTCATCTCAACGTCCGTTTTACAAGATCTTGAATATACTATTACATTGCGGCTACTTCGGGTTCAGGTGTTGTCTTCCCATCGCGATTCCCCCATCGGTTTTTCTTTTCCTCTCTTTGCTATGAAGTTTTTCTTTCTTTTGACTTGGCTATTCTCTCATATTCTCAATTGAAGATCCGATGGCTTTGACACAGGGAGTAATTAGTATTTTTCAATTTCTCTCATGGTAGTAGCTCATATAATATACGATCAGATGTACCGCCCGCATGCCCATTCAACGGCTGACTTAAGGTGCTGCCGACGTGAGTTCTATGACATCTAGATGGCAGGATCCGGGACTTGAACCCTACAATATCTAAGCCAAGATAGTTGAACCCACGGCTTGCGGTAGTCCGAATTCGCGAGGTTAGTAGTGTCGAGACTGCGAGGCTAGCGCTTAAAACGGTGGGAAAGAAAGGCCACAAAAACAACACGAATCTAGAAATTACTATAATGTGAGGTCCACCGAATAGAATACACGCTCTGACGTCATCTCCTATACACCTATGTCTACCGTATCCACATTTCACACTGGAGTCTATTTATCGCCGGTCCCACGAGCGAGGCGAATCACAGATACAACGTTGCGACAAGGCCTCTATTATAGGTTATCCGTCGACCCAAGCCCTAACCGAAGCATGGCAAGTCAGGGCTGATCATCTCCACGACTCTGTTGCATTTTATACTCATCGAACTGCCTAAAAGGCGTTGTTTTGTCAATTCAATTGTATTGGATTTCCAGTCTAAGTACAGGGCTGCAGTAACTATCGTAGGCCAAACGCTCCGTTCGCACAAGTTGGTTGTGGAGTGGAGATATCATTACGGCCAGCGATGTTAATAGAAGCCAAGTAGTCAGTCGGATCCATGATAGGGATAATACCGATATCACGCATGTAAACCCAGCGTGATTGCCATGATAATAATGAAAGCTTTGGATCAGAATAAGAAAGACTGAATAAGAAAGGCCGAGGCTAATAGTAAAGGTATCGAAAGTGATAAGAGAGTGCGATTGTCGCACTGCCATGAGAAATATCCTTCAATCGAGATCGCTAAGAGCTTTCTCAGCGGCCTCGGCTAATTCTCCCATCTCAGTATCGATGTCAATCGTCCCATTTCCTGATTGGTTGGCCATCTCGGCCTCCATTCTTTCAAGAGCCTCTCTCTGACGCTTTGCTCTCTTAAGCCTCTTTCTCTCTCGACGTCGATACTTCCTGTCCCGATGGTCCTCCGAGTCCTCGGAATTACAGAGGAGTTCAAGAGTCGGGGTATCGGAATCGAGTTCAAGGTCTTCCGAGTCCGTGTAATCACCCTCGGGTTTCCAACCTTTCCCCCTCCTGATGAACCTGCCAGGCATTTCCTCTGGCTTCTGGAGCTTGTATCCGAACCTGTTGAAGTTGCGGGTTCTGATGGGCGCTCCTTGAGCGCTAGCGGTGACCTGGGAGCTTTTCTTCTGCTTTTTCCCTCCCTTGGTAGGTGGCATTTGAGAAGCCGAGGCAGTTGGTACTTGAGAAGTCGAGGCCTTGAGGGCCTTACCGGCTTGAATGGTTGGCATGGGTGGCTTCTTGAGCTCTTTGGCGGACTGTTGACGGGTGACGGGAGCGAATGACGAGTCCATGTTGTAGATCGTGAGTTCGTCCCCATTAAGGCTGACCCTTCGAAATTTGTACGTGGTTTGACCGGATGGATTCATTGTGTCTGATCCGTCGTCTGATTGGATTTCAATGATGGGTTCTTTGATTTGACGAGACCGTTTGATAGGAATCGGGTTGGGACTGTTGGCTCCGATTGAAGTAGGGGTGTTGATGTCAATACCCGAGTCTGCGGATAGACGATCTGAGGCAGACCCTTGGGTTCGAGGGACTGGGAGATAGTGAGGGTCTTGAGATGATGAGGGTGGGGAAGACGTGTCACTCCACTTGATTTGTGGAGATGATGGTGGTGAAGAAAAGGGTGAGGTGATGTCGATGACGGGTCGTTGTCTTTTCGTCTTCTTGTCGGCCAAAGAGGGCCCACGCTTGCGTTTGTTGACCTGGCACGCCTTGCGTCTCCCAGGACCGGGCACAAGAGGAAGGGAAGATTTACGGCCGGTCTCAGTTTGCTGAGACGTAGCCTGGGGTCTGTCAACGGTTGCCTCCAGCTCTCCGAAAAGAAACTGGAGCCCTTCAACCTCAGCAGTTGGCGGAGTCGACGAGTTGCTCTCAGCTAGAGCATTGCTCCCACGACCACCACCCGTCGAACGACTTGGGTTCAGTGCAAACGAAGGAATGGAGGGCCTGAACTCGAAGAACGCATCTAGTATCGTCTTTCGTAGGCCAGTCTCCCTGAGAACTATATCGAGAATATCTAACAAATCCTTGCAAGCTTCAGGTTTCGACGCATATGCCGGGAAGTCGGCACCAGGTCTGCCATCGGTGGCATCCAAAGCTCCAACGTGGAGACGGATTTGAAGAACGTCAAGTCGGCGCTCGAAAGCTCGAAGTATCTCAGGGATCTGGCCAGGAGGGAAATTCTCTTTCCTTCCCGAGACGTATCTGACATGCTCTTTGAGCAGTGGAAGAATCGTATCTGGGTGCAATCTGAAGGTAACCTTCCCGGCGACGAAGTCAACCTCTTGGACGGCTCCGAGGATAGGGATATGATTGTCTGGTCCGAATACTAGGGATGGAGATAGACGCCAGGTGCTAGCTCGGAATGCCATCTCAAAGACGACCTTCCAGTCGAATATTGTGAGGTCCTCTGCTTTAGCGTCTTCGAGTTGAGCGATATCAACGTACTTTCGCCATTCAGCAATGTTCGACGACATCCACCAGAGCATGGGTTCGGAAGGGATGGTTATCTTCGGTGAGGGAGGGTCCATCTTGGGTGGGAAAGAATGAATGAAGGGCGATCCGGTTCAGTAACAATAACCCGGCGTAGATGACTGGAGCCAGGCGGTGATGATGGAGAGTGAATGGGTGGAGGTTGAGGTCCTACAGGTGACACTGGCCATCTTAAGGTCATCTCTGCAACCCGTACGGGCTTCCAATATATATGGATGTGCAGTCGTAGACGTTGACGCCGTCCTGTCTTGGATACAACATAGCTCTGCGGACGTTATTGCTACTGTTCCACCACATTCTCAGTCTCATGACTACGGATGGCGCCCTGGGCTTCACAGCTTCGAGTTGTTGGTATCTCTTTGGAAAAAAACCCTACGACTTTACGGAAGATTGGTATCGATCTTATGATCATGAGAGTTAAACAAAGACCAGTATCTGGAACGGGGTGCTGAAGAGTCGAAGATTGGGATGATGGTGGTGCATCTTCGCCGCTCAATACGCATCTTTCTTTGTCACGGTACACCCAGGAGCCTCGGGACCGTCAGGGCACTGACAATTCCTACCGGATACAACATACTAAGCGTCGTTATAAAAGCGACATATCAAACGCAATAGCTTACTGAGGATTACCGCGCATACCGCCAACTCTTGCCATTCCTTCTGCGGCCGCTGTAAAAACACTGGGATATATTATACTTTGTCCCCAAGCCCGGATCCAACTTGCGACATCTGCTTTGTTTGGGGCTCGTCTCGAGAGAGAGTAAGATACCCCAGTCCATGTTCGTTCGCCATGCCGTATAGGCATGGTTGTCAATGAGGTAAAATCTCGGCTCATCTTATCTGCAGGACAAGGGGCCAACTGCTAAGGCATCTGTTGGCTGTTCGGACGTTATTTGACATCTCTCCGATCAGAATCTGCATAATTCGGTTTCGTCCGTTGAACAAGTTTGTTGCATTTTGGCAATTGGCGCTTTATTTAGGCATATCCAACAGCTGCCTTGAGCCTCCTCAGCTTTCGAAACCTCCTTTGCTCGCTTGACAAAGACCTGAATAACCAACTCTGAAACTATGGTTCGAACGCACAGATCAGACTGAATTCGAAAAAACCTCCTAAGGCTTTGTGGTTTGGGAAAGGATAGCCAATGGCCAGTGCAGACTACCAAGACGACCGTTTTTATGCATAACGAAGGGCGATAATTGTGCTTTCAGGCAGCCAGATCCTCGTGATAGCTGGCAGACCGTCTGTGCAGATATATTACACGCCGTTAATACCACCCAAGAAGAACTCCAGAAACAGCCAGCGGGACCCTGGGAATGCTGGTATTTCACCGCAGGGTTCGGTATATGCCGCCCGGCAGAACACGTTTTTTTGACCTGGCATCCTGGTAATCGGTCCTGCGGGCAGATCAAAGCTCCAGCTACCCACATTGCAAACGATGCAGGAAGAGATGAGGGGGTTCTTGTGCTACACACTATCGAGGAATATTGGCAATACGAGAAGAACATCTCAGATTCAGGGAAAACGAAGCTAACGAAATTTAGGGAGCGCACAGACAAAGAGAATGGCTGAGTCTTGTGGTTTTTTTTTTAAAAATGGAGTTAGTTGGTCGCGATCCGAGTCAGCACCGCAGCAGTTCGAACCGCACTAAGACGATGATTGCGTATGAACGAAGGTCGACACAGACGACGGACATGGGGACGGACAGAGATGTTAGCATCCTTGGCACCTGGGGAATGCCGTTGATCGCTGGCTTCGTAAACGTTTAGTCAGTCCCTTAGTCCTTCGTCCAAAATACAGGTTCTGCTCCGCGGTGTTACCATGGGACTGCGCCATGGGCTGCTCTTTCGCAGCGGTGACATATAACAGACGGGTTGTATGTAATCGACGGAATATGCAAAGGAGATCATAATGATGGGAGAGTGGGAGTTTTCTCCACTTCCTTCCAGGCTTGATTCCAACGGGCTGTCACGCCTGTCGAGTCCACAAACTAATGTACTGCATCCCGTTCCCATCCCCAAGCCGTTCTTAACCACCTTGCAGTGTGCAGGGATGTGATATCTCGAGAGGCTTGCGGACATTAAAAATCAAGCCAGGCCAACGTCAGATTTAGCACACGGAAAAGGAGAAGAAGCCGGTGCTGTCCCAGTCCCACCGGTTTCCGTCTCCCTCCTCTCGCATCGTTTTCCCAGCCCTTTGAAATCACTCATTCGTCGATACTTCTTCTATCGTCTTTCTTTCCGTCCCGGCTGTCAAAGTTGGATCCCGATCCCGCCGCCGGTTCATCTGAGGAACATCTTTTTTCGCTTGGAACTTGTACCCGACCACCGGTTATCAATCGAGCGCCCAGCACTTTAAACGAACAGCCAAAAGGGCGAAGGAAAAAGCAAACCGGAGCCTTAATCTCCCACCTTGAAATCCGGGGAACCGCAACCGAACCCTATAAAACTCGTTGTCGCAATCTCTCCCAAAAAGTTGCATTTTTCGTTCCGTAATCAAGCTTTTTTCTCTTTCTTTCTGGGTCCGCCCCTTTGGAAAACTTCAAGAATAGGAGTGCTCGAGGGCCAAATCCACCCCTCCAGGATTTTGATATCAGATCTCGGATCCCGAAAACCTTCGTCTCAACTGCTTCCCCGAACATCCGACTCTGCTTCGGCTATTGCTGTGTTGCCTGCTTCTCTTCTGGGCCTGATTCGAATTCACAGAAGCTGGGATTATATCGATCTTCAGGGCACTTTCTTGCTTCGACCGTGCCACATCCTTTTCTGGATTCCGGATGCCTGCAGCTGCTACATCTGCAGCTACCCTTAAGGACCTTTCTTAGGATTCACTTACACAACCTATCTCACATAAATATATTCTCTCTCACGTTGGCCTGGGGCGCTGGATTCCGGGCTACCGTAAACTCGCCGCCAATTACTACCCCGTTAGTTATCATCCTGGATTTATACTTGGTCCCCGTGAGCGACACCTAGTACTCTATGTTTGGCGTCTCTTTGTCGCACCGAGATTCAATAAACTGCCTCCGTCAGCTTTCTTTGGTACACCCAAGTGTTTCCGGCCGTTCCATTATGCCGATACAACCATTATCCAGAATACCTTAAGATCCTGAGAGTCGATTTCCCTGCTTCAGGTGGGTGCCAGGAGCGGGAGCTAATTACCATTACATAACGGATGTCCAGAATGGAAGAATCAGAAGCCAGCCTGTCCGGCGCGAGCGTCGCGAAGAAGAGGAAGACGTCGAAGGACACGGATAAAGGGCCGGCCAAAGATATTGAGAAAACTAAACCATCGGCGCCGTCATCGCTGGACTCGGCAAGGACACAGGAAACTAGTAATTCAAAGAAAGATGATAAAGCCACCGGGACGCAGGAAGGATCTGTCTGGAGCGAAACGAAGACAAAGGTATGGATTCATACCTTGAGAATGAGACAGTATCGATTCATGTGCTAACACGCCATACGCATACACAGGCTGGCAAGGATCGCAAACGTCTACCCTTAGCATGCATCGCCTGCCGCCGCAAGAAGATTCGCTGCTCGGGCGAAAAGCCCGCATGCAAGCACTGTGTTCGTGCCCGTACACCGTGCGTCTACAAACAAACAGCTCGAAAGTTCGTCCCGCGGACGGATTACATAGCCACTCTTGACAAGCGTATGAAACGGATGGAAGAACGTCTGTTGAAATATGTATCCAAGGACCAGGCGTCGGCGCTGGGGCCGATCGCCCGGTCAGTGGTGAAGCCGAATCCTTTGGCTTTACAGAGCACCAACGATTCACAGCGGAATAGTCGGAAACGCAGCGCAGATAGGGCGTTCTCTGAGGAAGCTCGGAAGAAGCCGGCGTTAGTTCCCAAAGTTTCGGAATCTACACAGCCGTTATCTGTAAAGAGGAGTCAAGGGGATGTTAGCGACGAGATGCTGGAGGAAGGGAAGGACAAGCTTCCGAGTAGAGAGCTTCAGGAACATCTAGTTGAGGTTTACTTTGAATGCGTTTACGGGCAGACTTATCTACTGTTACATAAACCATCCTTCATGCGACGGTTCAAGTAAGTTTCGGCCGCCTCCTCTTCTCATAAATAGTGTATTAACTAACGTATTACCTCAGAAATGGAACTGTCCCACCAGTCCTTATTTTAGCTCTATGCGCAGTCTCCGCCCGGTTCTCAACTCATCCGAGCATTCGGAAAGACATGCCTTTCCTCGCCGGCGAAGAATGGGGCATCGAAGCCGGCCGAATAGTTCGCGAGAACTTTGACCGAGCAAACCTCACCAACTTGACCGTCTTGCTACTCCTTGGATTACACGAACTCGGAACATGCAATGGCGGGAAAAGTTGGGCTTACGGTGGAATGGCCATGAGAATGGCATACGCTCTTCAGCTGCACAAGGAAATCGATAATGATCCGTTAGGCATTCCGACTAACAGTTCGATGCCACACCGGAATCCGATATCCTTCACTGACCGGGAGATTAGGAGACGGTTAATGTGGGCGTGTTTCTTTATGGATCGGTTCAATTCATCTGGCACTTCGAGACCGCAGTTTCTTGATGAAGCCGATATTCATATCCAGCTGCCGATTAAGGAGAGGATGTTCATCACCGAACGGCCTGGTTTAACAGAAGACGTGAACGGGTCCGTGAGCCAGATCGAGATCGGCGGGAGAGACGAACTGAAAAACGTCCAAGCGAATATGGGAATCGCGGCCTTCAACGTTCGAGTCGTCACGTTGTGGGGCCGCGTTATGAAATATATGAACCATGTAAGAAAACCTCATCGGACGTAGCTCTGGGTGGCTAGTTTATTGACATTCTTTCTAGGGTGGTAAGGAAAAGGATGTCGCACAGATCTGGTTGCCGGAGTCGAATTTCGCAAAACTGAATGACCAGGCTCACAGGCTTCGGGATAGCCTTCCGGAGAACTTGATGTATAACGAAAGGAATCTCAATTCCCACGCAGCTGAAAAATTAGAAGGACAGTTCGTCTTCTTACACATCGCCATCCATCAGATATTTCTCATGTTGCACCGATTTTCAATACCGTTGAGGCCGGGCGTGAAACAGGCCACAGGATATCCGATGGACTTCCTTCGGTCAGCGGTCTTAGCAAGTTTCAAAGCTGCGAATACTATCGCGACGATATTTGCAGATGCCTTGGATCGAGATTATGGGGTGTACGCGCCGTTTATGGGCTACACGTCGTTCGCAGCTGCCACTGTCCACGTTGTAGGGTCGTTCTCTAAGAATCAATCTATCGTGGCAACGGCAAAACGGAATTTGACAGTTTGCGTAAAGTATCTTACGAAGATGGCGAGGTTCTGGGGCGTTTTCTACCCATTATGGGACAATCTTAGAGATCAGTATGATCTCCAGTCGAGAGCAGCGCAAAGCCCCGGATCTGTGGAGGTCGATATGGGAGAGGAGCCGTCGAGCATCTTGCAATACGGTGACTGGTTTACCAGGTTTCCGCGAGGAGTCGACCAGCAAGGGTCTCGGCCAGGAGATAGTGGGAGAAATCCCCTGCCCGGTGAAACCCCGAGAGACGATACCGCCCGTGTGAAAATCGAGAGTCTGGATGAATTGATACGGAAGGACAGTAACCCGGTCATGAGGAAAGGGTCCGATATGGAAACACCTGATGAATTTTTGAAGAAACTCCAAGAGGCCGCCGCGATATCGGCAACGATGAAGAAAACTATGAAGAGGAAGGCGGCCGCAGCATCGACAGCAAAAACAGCATCAGCAGCGCCAGTTCAAGCTGCTCAGCATCCATTATCACATATTCGAACAAATACTACCACTACTACTACTGAGAAACCCGCAGCTCCGAATATTACATATCCAAGGCAATCTAATCATCGTCCAGTCAATGGACCCTCGCAGACCAGGAGACATAGTAGCAGCACTGTCGACCCTCGTCCTTCATTTCCGAGTCCGCTCGCCACCGAAACGGGCCCATTCGACAGTCATTTCCCTCGATCCGCAATTGAAACTCGGGGTCCATTCTCAGCAACCCGTACTTCGCCATCATCTGGCGCGTCAGACATATCCGTTCCAAGACATGAATTTCCCACAGACCCCGCACAAGTAACAGCAGCTCTTGGAGTAACAGCACCCGTCACCGCTGCCTTCCCAATGCACCAAATTGCCTTCGCGGGATCAGCTGACATACACAACCAAAACCAAACACCACATGGAAGCCCGTGGGGCTACCAGGGTGACCTGCCTGAAGGCTTTTTGACCACTTCATCGTGGTTTAATGGTCATATCGGAGAGTTTGGCACACCTATGAATGGTTTTACTGCACCGCATGAGGAGATGCTCGCGACGCAGGACAATGGGTGGTTTCTACCATTCAACTTTAGGTAAGCAAGACAATCATCCCTTCTCGCAGCATGCAATGCTCTCTGCTTCAATCGACGTCCGAGCGTAATTCAGCACACTGCATATCAGAGATGGAATTTGCCGGCGATCTAACGATGCTATCTTTTAGTCCGCCTGGAACCGAAGGTCTCGACTTCAATGCGGGAGGCGGAGGTCTGCATCAGATGTTTGAAGGGGTCGTGGGAAGCGGAGACGCAGAAAGCGGAACGGCCATTGGCGATATCGCTCACCCAGCCCAAGGAAATGATGGGTCACCTGGCATGGGGTACCATGGATGATCGGCCCTACCACGGGCACTGCTTTATTTCCACCATTGTTTTACATGCGGGCTGCCTCTTCTCGAGATTCCTCCGGAGTCGCCCCACACCCAGTTCTTATCTTATTCGCTAGCCACGGGTGGAAGCAAACAGTTGACGGTGTTCTTCTGTTTTGGTGTTATTGTTTTTGTTTTTCGACTTTATCGCGAGCCTATGGCGTCTTGCGAACCCGACACTATCAACCTATCATTTTGCTTTTTATGTCTCGCTCGTTTCTTGTCACATTTATTAAGTACCGAGAGTACGGGCATCCTTTTCTTGCATTGGAGGGCGGGGTTTTAGGTGTTTCTGACAATTTAACTTGACATACCTTGACGGTCTGGATTTCGAATTCCGGATAACGGGTTCATTTTACCTCGTGCACATGGCTTTTCCTTTTTTTGTTTTTTTACCTAGTATTCCTTGGAATATATTCGAGAAACCCGATTTTGAATATCAGGAACCTGAGGATTCTTCTCCTTGGGCTATCGAAACCCGTATTACCTGGCGACAAGAAGTACCAGTACAACGTCATGCAGGCTTATTAGTCGAATAAATTATAAACTGTGAAATGACTTGCTGTCACAAAAAATCAAAGACATTTCCAAACTCTCTCTGCTTCTACGAATCAATCACCCATGATCGTGACATTATGCATATCAAAGTCTGTATGATATACGAGCATACCCATCCACAGATATCATGCAGCAATATTACACCCAAATATCAAAACGTCCCCGTTCCCTGGTGCCTAGTTTCCCCGTACGCGTCTGCGGTTCCTGTACGGCTGTAACACCGGTCCTTTTACACCGGTCAACCCGGTCAACGTGAACGTATTTCATAATCAGCCTGCATTGAGTAACGTAGAACTTTCGTAAGCAAAGGTATTTCCGTACTGCCAACTAACTCTCTTTCGTTTTTTTACTTTGTACAGCATTAAATTCGAAATAATGTTAGATATAACATCATTTAATCCCTCGTTCTAAGACATCCAGAGCGCCTATCGATATCGTTGAGGCGATATATGAGGCGATACGATACGTACCTATATTTCGAACCACCAGGGACCGATCTTAAGATCTTCCGAGGCTGTGGTTTAGGATTCTTTTGAACATCTATCCCGTCTCGTCTGTGAAACGGACCTCGTCTATGCGAGGGAACCCGCACGACGCTAGGAGATTTATTTAGAGATATCACTCTAGCTCTCTTTGTTTTTAGGGTCCCTTTGAGACAAAAATGCGCGCAAGATGCATGCACACGGGATCGATGGGTAGTGGTGCATAAACGATTCAGACTATCCATGCGAGGGTTTTGTTTGCAGAGGGGGGGGATGATGTTGAAGGTCGAAACTAGTCTAGAATCAAAAAACTGACAGTTGCATTGCTTGCTTGCTTGCTTCCACTTACAAGCGAAGTTTCTTGAGCCGAGTTCCCCGGCGGAAGCGAGAGGTTTTTTTTTTGTTCCCAATACTAGGGGACTAAAATAAGTTAACTCCTCTAGGAAGAGGAGGGGGGGGTTTGTCTCGGGGCTAGGAGAGGGGGGTGTGCGTAAGTATCTGAGTTATGTGGTATTTTATGCAGGGCTGCAAGGCTCCCTGAGCCTAGGGGTGGTATACTTGAGAACAAGTATCCAGAAACTGACAAATGCATAACCGCATTACAGGAATTTATTCCTTTTTTCTGACGATAAGCAGCGAAGCCCATGATCAATAAAATTTTTTTCTTTATTCCTTTCTTCTTTCTTTATTCCCCTAGAGGGAGGGTCAAGATATTTACGGTGGGGTTTCAGGATTGCGTTGCTTGAACAAGGTGCTGGGCGCTTAAAAAATCGATGTCGATGAGCTCGAGACGAGAGGGTGCTTGAGCTCGGATATCGATGAGCACCTCCTCATCTTGACGAAATACATAAAAAAAATAATTTTATTCGAGAAGGAAAGTGATAGTTGCAAGGCTCTATAATTATTATATGGCATGCATGGCGTGATATATCCCAAGAAATCGAATCGGCATCAATTCCAGGGACATGGTCATGGGAGCCCATCAAAAGGTGATGCATCACAAAAGTGAAGTGTCTAATTTCCCCCAGGAAACTCGAAAGAACAATATCCTGTTGGGAAAAGACGCACTCCACGCGGTTTCCATGATATGTCGGACCTAAGATTAGCGAGGATGATGGGTAGACGGTGTTCATTTGTTATCAGGGGAGATAAAGTCTCAGTCGGAATTCAAAATGGCGAGGCTCCACACGGCTGTTGAGCAAAATAACATGTATCAACAGGAACTAATCACCCATAGACAGTTCGCGTACACACAAAGACGAGCCAAGGGGTCACATGGTTGGGGATCGTGGGCAAAAAAAAAAGATTGGGGCTATGCCTGAGTCGAACCTGTCAGAAATGAGCTGAAGGGATCCAATAGGCAACTCTATGTCAGCAGATACTACTTCTTTCTCGGGCCGTTATGGCGTTTCCCACATGTACCGGATACATCTCCTAAACCTCTAATCATCTCTGCCTAGGGAGTGAGAAGGAAAAAATGAGGGATAGTTGGGGGAAATTTTGCAAGTTAAGCCTATTTTATCGGAGTTGGTCGGCTGCAGACGATGTTTCTGCCATCGATAGGCCACGGCAAGGGCCTGCCGATGATCCCCTAGACCAAGCAAAATCCCTTTTGGGGTTTGGTAAGCTTAGAAGACACCGTTATCGGTACCTAATGCAATAAGTCAGGGGGACCTGCTCGAAATGAGATAGATACATATGGGGACCGTTCGCCCCGGGGCGACCTGGAATGTTCGTGATCTACCTACGGATAACTCTGTCGAACTTGCCACAGGCGCAGGTACGCTGTTTAGGACAGTGATTTGTTATCGACAGTCATTTAATCTACACCGAACAGATAGACAGTGCATGGGAATTCAGAAGAGAAGGATCATCCCAACATTCGGACTCGGGGACACCGATAGGACAGTGTGAATCAACGGAGAGAAAAGCTTAAAGGAAATAGAGCCATTCCTAAGCGATGCCCACCTGACTCTGTGTTGTTCGGAGAAAAAAACAACCAGGCACAGCCACGCGGATATCTGTGGCGTGTATGCACGCTAAGCTTGTGTTCCGTACCTAAATATAGCAGCATTGCGTGGCTCCAAGTTGCCGAGGCTACTGGCAGGTGTGGCGCGCGTGTTGCCTGCCCGCGGAAATCTCAACTCGGAAGTGGCCGATCCCTGTGGCTTCTCTTCGGGTGTGGCTTGACAATCGCCAGCTCACCCTTGTGTCTTCGATATTGAGAACCGCATGAAGCCTTCAAGCGACGGATACCATCATGCGTTCATGCACTACGATAGCATAGACTTGCCGACCTAGCTGCCACCGTACAATCGGTTACGATGTGCTCGCTATTGGTGAGCTTATCTCCATCTCTATTCTGGGAATACGTTGATGCTAATTCATGTATACGTAAGGAGCTGTTGTGCGATCATGACATCAATGACCCCTTTCCAGCTGTGTGTGACTCCAGGTTTTAATTTCCAACGAGGAGCACGAGGACAGTTGGAAATCATTGCCCGCGCGGCTAGGTCCACTAGAGCTCTTCCCCGCAAGGTTGAGCTGTGAATCTCCAACATCATTGATGCATCCTTGAGCTTTTTAGCTCGAGCTCTTGTGAAGAAACATCCATCACGTGTACGGGGAGATCCACTGAGTTTCAGCTGGCTTCTGTTCATGCGTTCATCAGGCCTGTCCTGAAGGGAATTCTCCTCAACAATCACAATACTCAGACGACCCTGCATGATGCTGAAAAAATTCTGATCACAAAATTCTCGGATACAGAACAAAATCACCAATTAGGAAATTTGCCGAATCGGCTTCCTTAAACGCGTTCTTGTATTTGTCGAGAATTTCGAGGAAGAAACATGTGGATAGCCTGTGCTTTCATCATGCATAACGGATCGATATCCTTCCACGCATTTTCAGCTGCACTTGGACATGCAGGTTGAAAAGAGGCGAGACGCACTCCGTGTCGTGTCCCCACAGCCCGGGGCGAACAAGGAAGGGATCCCGGTGAAACTGGAAACTTCCACAGGGCGCGCCAGGTGAGGTACGTCTATCCGCACCAAAAATGTTCCGCATCACTTGGTATCTGCCTGGCCTGGCTGCTACGTATGAAGTGTCAATTTTGGGCAGTTCCCATGAATTCCCTCCTTCGAACAACTCTGTGATCTCGGGGCGGCTTGTCCGACTCGGTTACCTACTGGAAATAGTCAGCGACTAACGACATGGCACAAAACATTATCAGAATAAGGCAGCAGGAACTTTTCGGGGTGTTTCTCGACGGTGCGCGCTTGTGGATGTCGACGTCGAGACGAAGAATAATTATTTTTAATAAATCGATGCGATAGATAACCCTGTCGGGATCTGGATCTAGCCAGAAGGGTATCGCAAAGATCGCGCAAAAGGATGTCAAAACCCCCATTCACGGTACCGTGGAATTAGCACCCATCTCGGTTTCCGAATTTTTCTCGCGAATTCTTTTTTCCACCCCTCTGTTCGTGAAAGTTACCGTTATGGATCAAGGAGTGGGGACGTGAATCTCGCGATCTGGTTCGTCCCACAATTCGAGCTACGATGACAGGGGTCGACCAGCTGAAAGCTCACCACAGCCTATCAATCTATTTTCCACTTGCCACACCAAACAAGCTCGAGCTCGAAATCCCAGTCAGGAAGCAAGGGTGCACCTAATGCCGGTGTCTTTCCTTCAGAGAACGGTCGTTTTTGTTCTAATAAGGTTGCGGTTGTACTTTTTGACAGGAAGACGGGGTGAAAGCGAACCACAGCGACGGTGACAACGGTTGCCTTTTCACGATTTCTGGTGCGAGAAATTTGCAAGGGGCATTTGAAGGCGAATTTCGAAAAATGAAATGAAGCGTCATTAGATGAGAGCTCTATCACGATCCAAGGTCTACGATAGCAATTTCGAATCTGCTGCTGGATATGCAGGTGATCATTGCAATATCGCAGGCCCGGAGAGCCATATCTCGAATGGGTGAAGTCTCCGGCCAGAAGAATGGGAATTCACAGAGTTGGGTGCTCACAGCCACAATTGTGTATGTGGTGTCGATACAAGTAACCTGTTCAGGCAAAATCCCGGGTCCATGTCATGGAAGCAATCCTTGCGGGCCTCTGTGTTGCAGCGCAGCTAACAATAACTTGTCTTCCCAACAGGAAAATGCAGTGCAGAACAAGAACAAGAACTCGCCCGAGGAACGGGCACGCCTAATTACGTACCCTCTGCCGGGCCAGGAATTGTGGGCACAGTGCTGCTGATCTTGGAGGGCAGTCTGCAGCAGTTGACGTGGAGGACCTTGCAAGCTTGCTCGCTGGCTGTTACTAACCATGGGGCCTGCTTGGAACTACGGAGGACAAGCTCGTTCACACCGAAGGCTTAGAATCTAAACTGACCTTCGGGCGACACGCTAACGTGCTAACAGCTACTTGGAGCGAAAGGACGGACATGCATTGCATGCATACTACTCTAAATCTTCGGATCTTTTCTTTCTTTCTTTCTTCGCCTCATTGCTTCGCTAACCCTCGGTCCCAGGTTAAGGCGGATTCCGAACGACAGAGATGGTGCACACCACACGCCTGTCACTTTTACAACTCTCGTCGAATCATTGACGTGGATTTTATTTTATGATTCACGAACGGGTGTGGCTCCTCTCGCCTGGATTCTTAAAAGGACCGGTGTAGACCCGGACAGACGGATTCAACCTCGCCCATTGCATTACTCGGATACGACAAGCAAGCTCGCCCATCTTTGACGGAAAAACTAAGCAACTAAGAAACGTTTAACGACGGTAGATGATCCATATTACTTATTCCTCTGCAAAGGTCTTTCTTGTTTCTCTCTAGCAAGCCCTCTCACACCCTCTGCGAATTTACAGCCTGTGCTAGCGTGGGTTCCTCAGAATCAAGCACAACCAGTCAGAGCTCGAAGCGACCCTGGTTCAGCAGACCGACGTTCGGCTGGGCGTATAAGAATACTGGGCAGCCCACCTCGACAGGAAATCTCTTTAATACGGTTTCTCGCCCTTCCTCTTCCTACCATTTCCCTCACCCCCCTCTACTCTCCTCCTCCAACCTCACACAAAAAGCCGACCCCACCCCCTCGGTTTCATCTCACGACCGCCCAATTTCCTATCTTACGTTCACGTTCTTTCATCTTCATTTCCTAGCTTTTTTCTTTTTCTTTTATTTTTTCTACATATATTTTTTTTCATTTTGATATATCGATCACCATATCGTCACTTCGAGAGACCCTAACGACCTTCGCTCCGACCACTGTTCTCTTTATCTATTGAAGTTCATCCATATATCTTCGACAGTTGGAAAGCCATCATCAGCTTTTAATTGTTCAATCCTAATCAACAAACTTCCAACATGCCCGCCGTCCTATTACCAAGAACGGCAGCCCCATTCGCTGAACGTTCAGCACCGACAATCGTTCTCGACACAGTTGTCAACCCGTGGTTAACACAGACATTGAAGAGGGTCAACAAGCACAAGAGACCGTTGAACAGCGTCCCACAACACCTAAAGTGTCTGACAGAGATTCTCTCTGGCCCAAATGCGATTTGGAACCTTTGCAGCCTTTGCGTCCCCAGGCTTCCTGAAGCACAGATCGAACATCAATCCAACCCCATTACCGATGCTCTCATCCGATATCAATTCATCCATCTGCAAGCCTACGTCGTCTCCATCGACATGGTCCAGAACCATCAGATTGCCTTCAAGCTAACAAAAGAGTCAATCAAGAGCTTGGTCGACTATCACAAGGATGTGTATATGGTTGACCAGGTTGCCAATACATGGCACTGGACCGAGAAGGATGCAGCGGTCAAGAAGATGCATGAAGAATTCGTTCAGAAGGTAAACAAGTATGTCTTCCAGACAGACAAGATTGCCTTGGAAGGTATTGAGGATGATGGCGCTGGCGAACTCCTTTGCGGGCAGAGCGAGGAAGTCAGGAACGCCATCAGCGAATGCTTCGAGGCCCTGATGCCACCCCCACCAAAGGTCGTCGAGGTTAGAACCCCAACACCCACCCTCGCGAGCACTCCCGCTCCTATGGGTTGGTGGGCACCCACTGCTCCCTCCGATCATCATATGGCTCCAGTTGAACCATGGAAGATTCTTCCGTCGAACAACCCCGCCACCGCTGGCCAGTTCTCTCAGGGTATGACCTCTGCCTCCATGACACCTGATAACCTTACTACATGGAGCTTTGATGGCCTCGATGATGGCAACGCCCTCACCTTCGGGACAGCCTTCATGGATGACAACTCGGTGATGGGTACGACCGGTGCCTACACCGCTTCCCTGACCGCATCCTCGGACTGGTGGTCGCCTCAGACCTCACCAGTCTCCCCACACGAGCAAGCTGAGCAATTGTCATTCATGCCAGCTACCACTGGTTATGAAATGCCCCCTGCTTCCATGCCAATGTTCTCCGCCCAGCCCTGCAGTACAGCTTTGAACTACGGCGGCTTCGGCTGGGATAACTCCAACCGATACATGGACTTTGCCACCACTATATGACTGGCCGAGAAACAGCAACAGCAAACTACTCATGCTGAGGTCCCTCGACGTTCACTCCAGGTACCCGTTTACCATGGTAGGGTCCACAAACGGACTTCTAGCAAGAGTACCTCGAGTGCCAACGTCGGTGCTTCTGGAAAGCGAAGGCGAGTTGGATGAACTTATTTTTACCATTCATCTAATAAGGTAGAGAGAGTGTGGCGGAGTGAGGGTTGTCTACCCAGGCAAATATCCTGAACTCCACGCCTTTCTTACTCGGCGCACTTGGGTTTGTGTCCTCGATAAACTATTTGTCTCTTTTTATCCCAGCATCTTCTTAACGTCTTGCATCCACGGCGGTCATCTCGTTCTGGCGCATATCCTGATCGTATCATGTCATTTGAAATGTCCTTTCACTTTGTCTCTTTCCAAGCGTGTTTAGCGAGTTTAGCGTGCATCTGCTGTTTTTTACCTGACCGTTTTTATCATTGTCGAGATCTTGTCCTTTCAGTATTAGCGAGCGATATTGTGACTTTTTTTCATTTTCACGTTTCCTTTGTCTTGCATATCTCCTCACACACATACACATCTCCCCCATCCGTCCCCGATTGTCCGCTTCGAAAAGTGCCTGGTTGCACTTCGTTGTATACACTATACACCAGAAGATATCTCAGCGTTGGTCCACGGACAGGATCTTCGCTCTTCTCATTTCTTCTTTCATATCCAGTTTGAGTCCCTGAGGCCCGGTGGATGTTCATGATGAAGAACCTCCACGACACTCCCCAATTCTACAACAAAACCAGACAATTATACACAAAGAACCGCTGAGCGACACCAAAAAAAAACATCACCAATTTTTTATTTCAGCATCGACCCTTTCTCCTCTTTTACCAAGATACGACGACTCTGTTGGCCATTTTCTTTCTTTCTTCTTTTTTCTTTCTTCCTTTTCGGCTTACGGATTCCCCCTTTTTCATCTTTTTTCTCCGACATTTCAAGAAGTTCACGCCAACTCGCTTTTTTCTGGAAACTGGTTTTTCGAAATACAGGTTGGGGACATTACAAGATTTCCTTTTAATACTTCTTTGGGTTTGGGACTTTAGAAGATATAGATTTCCGATACCGGAGGCGGAGCAAAAGAATAAGAGATTGAGAGCCTTTCTACAGCATCAGGGATCGGTGTTCTTTGGTATTCATTGGGTGCGACGCATTCAACCAAGCTGAAATAACAAAAACCTACAAGCAAAAAACAAAGGGAAAATATTTGAAGGAAGAAAAAAAAAGTCACCAAACTTAAGTTAAATTTGGATAACAGTTTTTTGAAAGGGAAGATATAATTGAAGGGTTACTGGAAAATCATTTTGGGGAGGTCGCCTTTACTGGTTCTTGTACCTTACAGTTGACTAGCCTTTTAGTTTTTCTTCTCTCTCATATACTCAACTTAGTCTGAGCAAGTGTAACAGAATATAACCTCAGGGAGTTTTTTTATCCAAGAATTATCTGAAGCATTTTTCGTAAATCGATATCTTAATTGACTCGTAGTTTGTGAAGTCTCGTCGCTAGACTTTAGTTTGTGATATTTTGTGATTTGACTTGAGATTTTCTGTTCTTTCGATGGAAGGATTTTGGTGACTCATGACTAAGTCTATATTGTATTTTTCGTACAATCGTGTAGCTAGCTATAAATTTACAGCAAGATCCCCACAGTCATTATGTCCTAATTATAAAACCGGCGCAGCTCATACATACGATCATATGACCCCGCCTGATTGCGTACCATTACTCCCATATCCCACTCATACCCCATCCTAATGTACAAATTTAACAACCTTCAAAACCATAACCACCAAATATACAAAAGAAACCCAACTCGCAACCGCAACAGATTGGTCATCACCAACGCTAAGACTCCCAGCAGAATTAGGTCTCCCGGTCGCCGTAACCGTTGCCAAAGCCGTGGAAGTAGCAACGGTAGTAGTGGACGATTCCGTCATAGTCTGCGTCGATTCTGCTTCAGTTGACACCGTGGAGATTTGTGAGGACGTGGTGATATCAGTGTGGGTGTGAGTCGATGTTACGGTGCTGGTTGAGCTGGTGCTATCCTGACGTTTGCGGATTTCATGACCTTGGTGCTGGAGCCTTTGGCTTTGTAAACGGGCTTTGCCGGATTTTGTGGCGTTGATTATTTCGTCGAGGATTTCGCTGAGGCTTGGGTTGCCTCTTTTGCGCAGTGGGAGTGGGATGGGTGGGAGAGGGGTTGAGAGGGTTGGTGGTGGGGTTGTGGGGGTTGAGTTATCGCGGGTTATAAGGGTGTTTCTCTTCTTTTGGAGGGTGGTGCATTCTGAAGGGCCGTTTGGGCAGACCATGGTTATGGATAGAATGTTAATGTTTGGATGATAATAGTCTATAGAATCGGATGAATATGTATGTCCAAGGGTTTCCACGGTATGATAACTATAGGAGATATGGACCGTGCAGAGTTTCTAATAGGAAGTAGACGTATAAAACTATATGGGAACACCAGGGAGCTACACTATTTAAGAATTTTTCACAGGGTGGTCAGGAGAGTTTACAGTATCTAGAGGTTTCGCACGTCGAATGCCGGCCCGTTGGCTGGAAGGGCATTGGGGTTGTGAGGCAATTACTTCGTATAACCTTATTGACAATTGCCTGAGGTGGAGGACCTCAGAGCCTTGTTCACCATCTACGTGTGCAGAATATAAAATTTCCATCTTAACTATCGGTCAGTGCAGGCATCCACTGGGAACGAGACTACATCCAGCGTAGGAGTTTATATTCAAAATTGCGTTGAGCTCCCGAATGCAACAAGGTTTGGGCACATAGCGTCATGAATCCGGCCGGTGACATTAATATCCGTTCATGAGAGAATTATTGTTAGTAGGGAACATGCCTTACCGGAATAAACTTTAAAACCAGCTCATGGCGGGGGACCACTTTCGTCTTCAGATTTGACCTTCTTGCGAGCGAACATTGCGTCCAACGTTGTCTGTCCGCGTTTTGCTGGCAACTTCTGAGGTTTTGAACCACCTGCGGTAGCCTTAGGTTTATCTTTTCCCTTCTGCTCACCGGTGTCGGTTGTATCGGTGTCCTCGCCAATGTTGTGACCAAGCCGTTCCTTCAAAATCTCGCCCGCTTTCCCATTGATAACTTCAACATCATTCCCATGGTACCCGGCTTCGAACGCGGCCTTCATCCCACGAATACATATCTCTTTCCGTTCCTTCCAATCAAACATTGGCTTAGGGTAATCCTTCCCGATTACACACCCGGCAGCCTTTTGATCCGCTATCGGACACTTCCACGGCTCGTATATATACTTTTCCGGGAAGTTTTTCAGTTGTGGGATGAAATGTCGAACGTATGCTCCCTCTTTATCGGTCTTTTGAGGGAATGATATGGGGCTGTAGATACGCATGTACTGTGAAAAGAATGCCGTGCATGATAACCCTAGATAATTTTTGTTAGTCGTATATTATAAACATTGCATTTGCAATGATTGATCAATTGAGCGCATGAGCGAGGAAGGTTTCTCCGAAAATGCAACATACACTGCCAATTCCCCGCGTTGCAGGAGATTTCATGGTCTAACAGCCACTCTTCGAATACCTCCGCTCCTCGTTCCCAATCAATGTAACAACCTCCCCGGGTAAGAAAGCATGCAACGGCGTGTCTTGCGAGGTGGTGGACCCAGCCTTCTGTTTTTAGTTGTATCATGATGGCATCGATCCAAGGGAATCCAGTCCTCCCTTCTCGCCACCGGATGAACCACTCCTCGGCTTCTTTGTCGTCGACATTGTAGGTGCCTTTGATTGATAGAGATTTTGTGGGATCATCTGGGTTTGGTTGGTGCTTTGAGGGGAGGTGCCAAGGGATATATCTGACCTGTGCCATAGTTAGCATGTTGGATCGATATCCGAAGGGAGGGCTACTGTGGTAGGCAGACCTTGGGATTGTGTAGTGTCTGGCCGAAGTAAGTCCCAATACCGGCTTGGGCGGCGAAGTACATGTCTCTGAAGTAAATCTGGCCGGGTAATGAGCACGGTGGCTCTGTGGCTTTCTTCCCGGACTTCTCCCATTGCTCGATAACGTCTATTGTAGTTTGTAAGTTGTGTGAAATTGAAGTTAGGGCCGCGAAATGAATATATACCCATGACGTCCCAGTAAAACTTCCTGCAACTTATTGATCCGAAATGCATATGCGGGGAGAGGAGACACGTAGACGCCGGTTGAAAAGCCGTCGGAGCAGTCTCCGGTTTCGAGAACGTAGCAGTGTACTGTTTATCCTTTATGATATGATCTAGAGTCTCCAGAGCAATATGTTCCCCCCCTCGGTGAGGAGTGGTAGCGGTCATCTTGAGTTCTTCCATTGTCGGAACAGAGAAATTATCTGTTGGGCCTCGAAGTCCGGAGTGGTAGGTTGAATCTTCAGAGGAGCGATTTGATTGATTCTGGTCGCCGCCGGAATACTCCGGTCCAGGGCGGTCTTGAATTACACCTTCTAATGACAGGTCTCCCGGCGCCGGGATGAAGGTCGGGGGCGGTATTGGTCGTGAAGGTGGCCCTAATTGTTGGCCTGCCTTTTGAAGCTGCGTGGTAGTCATAGTAGGTCCACCGTTAACCATGACTATATCCTATGAAACCAACAAAATCAGCTATAATATAATACGGTATATAAAATCACGGTATTGATCGTGGAGGGGTGGTAGTACATCGCTATCCCACAGTGTCCGTCCATGTTTAACAATACACTCCACGCTCATCTCCTTGGCTTTCGCCATAACCTCTTCATCACGTTTCCTAGCATACGAATCCGTATCCTTTTCAAAAACTAGATGTGATATCCTCCACGCCTTTAAAAGTTTCGGTAAAACGGTAATAGGACTCTCACGAACGACAAGCAGACGCGATTTAGAGTTCAATCGTGACAAACTATCCGATACCGAGTTCTGGCAGTCTAGGCTGTACGAGGGGAAGATGTTAGAGGCACATCGTGTCTCAGATGGCGCCCATTCGCGGCGGTAGAAAGGATGGGCTAGTCGCGGTCTGTGTGATACGTACAGAAACTGCCAGCGGTTCGGCCCGACTTTGGCGTGGTACACGTAGTGGGGGTCCCAGGTCCATACCGGGTATCTACGGGTTTACATCCGGGCTTAGTGAATATTCTTGAGGTTCAATCATTGAGGATTTAGTTTATTTGGGCTTACAGGACTTCTGGGTTCAAATCTAGGGCGGCTCGTAGTGCTGGGGAGTCGTGCAACCTTAAATCGGTGCGAAACCAGTAGAGGACTCTCGCCATGCTATTGACGACTCCTAAATTCTTCTTGGATTTACGGGGCTAGAGCATGAAATACGGTGGAGAATCCCGAGAGTAAGGTTCACGGGGGATGGGTGTTTCTGTGTTGTGAAATGTTGCATTCTGTGGGAGTTTCCAGGGACAAAGGTCAAAGATATCTTGAGATGACATGGGAGATATGCCACGGAATGCATTGACAACAATATGATGAATCCCTTCAGAGAAGCGATTCATTGATTTGCAACCGCTGTACCGATCCCGATCTGAATCCGAATCGATTCTCACTGGCACTAGTACTAAAGACGTACCGGGGCCTGTACATCGATCATCGGGACCCAAATGAGGTCATTGAAACACCCGTTTCGGTATTAGCCGTCCTTGTCGCAGTTTATCTTTGGCAAACCTAAAAAAAAAAAAAAAAAGTGCGAGGGCAAATCAAAGAAAGCGGTCCAGGCAAGCATGCAGATTCCACAATATCCTGTTCGACGTGGTGGGTCTGGCAAGTTAATTAATCTACGAAGAAAGGCGTTCCTGTTGGAGGCGAAGACGATAACCCTGCGGATCGACAACGGCATTGC
Organism: Arthrobotrys sphaeroides; assembly: GCA_036971245.1. Classification (NCBI taxonomy): domain Eukaryota; kingdom Fungi; phylum Ascomycota; class Orbiliomycetes; order Orbiliales; family Orbiliaceae; genus Arthrobotrys; species Arthrobotrys sphaeroides. The sequence goes on from JAJTTW010000003.1 coordinate 2,240,751, forward strand.
TTTGTTCGGTGACGTCGGTGGTCTTGTGTTGGATGTTGACTGCCATGTCGGTTTCCATCCAGCCTTCTCGCCAGTCGAAGTCTCTCTCGCTCGACTACGCAATGCACCGTGGATTGGATGCAGTGTCCTGTCCTGCCCCGGCCACAGTCCGACTGCCGGGGGTTCTCCCTCGCAGATGCAACTAAGCTGTCAAGGTTATCTTCGGCATTTTCATACCTCGTTGGAAAAGGAGGATTAGTATGCTATCGGGTCCCCAAAACTCTTTATATGCGTTCTAACCCAACCTGACTAGCATCCACCGTGATGCATGCCTGCCTGCCTGTCGACTCGCCATAGCCCTAGCTGCTCAAAGGCCTTTTTATCCCGCCCCGTCCGACTTGGATTTTGCATGTTGAGTGCATAAAAAAATTAATCCATCTCCCCAGTCGACGGAGGATGGAAATGCAAAGCCAGTCTGTACATACATCTATGCATAGTGCAACGAATTAAAGGTCCATGATCCGGGGGAGTTATCTGGTAGTGGGACTTCATGGGAAGCTCTGGACACCTCGTCAATCGAGGTATAATAGGCAAGATTGTGCATGCTCTGGAATTTGATGCGTGGACTTTTTCTTCTTAGAAAGGTGCATAGGACTAGAGCCGATGGAGAAATGACCGTCTCTTTGGTCCCTATCTCTCGACATCCTTTTTTTTTTTTTTTTTTATGCCTTTCTTTCTTTTAAAAAAATTCCCCTCGCTTTGGTTACACTAAAACTCTCCAGCATCACAACGAACAACTGGCAGACATTCCCATGCATCTGAGGTCTCGGACCACCCCACTCTCAAGGCTGGGGGTTCCTCAAAAACATCCGAACTGGTTATTCTGTGCATTTGGCGAGACTTTTCAAGCTTCCTAGTCTGGGGTTTCAACGACGCTAGGGACGGCCTTGGAACAGATTTCTCAGCTTCTATCCATGGGATCCGTTCGGTCTTCCCAGAGAAAACACGGATATAGAAGGTGTCAAAGACCTGGGAATTTAGTATATGACGACTCCGCCTTTTCGTCCTTCAGCTAGCGCATGCAGAGTATCGATAATAAATCCTATCGATACGTTTCCCCTCCAAAAAGTAAACTTTCCTGTCATTCGGACATATTTTTGGGAGACAGGAAAAGGGCTGCCCAAACCGATGGTCGTGTTTAACTTCCAGGAACGGTCTCGTGAAGCCATCATCCAGTGTCATTGATCACCTGAGAACACGCACAAACTTCTGAACCCCCATCCGTCTCTCTCGGTCTGTGACCGGCGGGACCTGGGCCATGGCCAGCTGAACGCCGTTATAATTTTCTTTTCTTCTCTTTCTTCCCATGAGGAGCTTTCCCTTGACATGGGCGCGCCACATGCAGGATCGAGGTCGGATGCACATTTTAATTTGGTTTTTTCTTCCATAGCGTAACTAAGGTCAGGTACAGAAATTCTTCGAACCACACCTCCGAGAGAGAGAAAAAAAAATTTATACTGGGTAGTCTATAGAGGGCTAGTGATGTTTGCTAGGTCTTACCCGACACAGGTGTACTCGAGCCAATACGGCTCCACAGGGAGAATAGTACGCCTGCCCAACCAGAATTGCGTGTCGTTCTTCGACACCCTCCACGTTGGCCACACCCAGACAGGGACCGGTCGTATACCTGGGCGTCCCCTGGAGCGTGTAGGACCAACTTTGTATCTCGCGGTACCTTCATAACTGTTGGTTTTTTTGTCTGGGTGTTCTTCCATTCGATCACCCTAGTCAGCCTTCGTGAAATAATAAAAAAAAAAAATTTTGGTTTGTAAGGTCAGAAAAAAAAAAAAAAAAAAGTTCAGGAAGTCTTTGAAGGTCGCCCATGCGATTTTATTAAATTTGTACTGAACGGGCACAGGAAGTCAAAAGTTTCCCGGCGCACAAATCCTCAGAATCTTAACCTCTTATAAAAAAATTATTCCCTGGTGTTCTAAATTTGTAAAGGCTTCTTCTTTTTTTCCCTGTTGCGATCTCTCATACTATTCCATCATTGTTCTCTTCCCCCGGTCCCCGACTAAAGGTTTCCTGGGATATCATTTCGAACATCTTCTACGATTCCATTCTGCCTCAACAGAGATAGGCCATCTAAAATCTCACCACTCGACCGTGATTTCTCCCAAGTTGTCGCAAGTAGGTGGTTTGAGCCCGTCGCCGGCTTCATTTCTCCTTCATCTCCTTCGCATCAACCCTGTCCCCTCAAGAAATCCCCACAGTTGCTGCCTGTCCAGCTTAGCTTCAGAATCTCCTGAAAATTAATAATCCATCGAGAGGCCCAAGACGAAAAGGAGAAAACCCCATACCAGACAGGCATAGCAATCGGATTTGGCTCGACGTGCTGTGGGCGCAAGAAGTTTCCCCTTCCGCAGGCCAGCCAGACATGAGCCAGCGTACTTGAATTAATTCACACCGAGGGATATTGGCCGGCCTGCCGTAATTTTATTTCGCTGGCCCCTTCCAATGTGTTTCTGTGCAACCTAAACCTTCGAATCTATTCCCAGCTCTCTTCGATTTAATTCTTTTTCCCCAGCTAATTTTCCTGGCCGACGAAATTAGAAAATTAAAAATAAAAACCACCTCGCTCCTGCTCTTTTCTCTCTCTCTTCCTCGATAGACCCGTTTCCTGCCCGGCCCATCGTTTTCGTATTCCCCCATCCACCCACTATCTCCTGATATCCCGACGAGCGGGTTTGTCGACATTATTTTTCCACACTCGACAATCAACAATCCTCGAGAACTTTTTTTTTTTTTTTTTTTTTTTTTTTTAAAAAAGAAGCCACAGCCTCTCGCTAGCTACGACGGGTCATACGCTATTCACTTGCACAGTCTCTCATTCACAACCCGACATACATACACACACATACAGCCGTATACAGAGAACCCCGACAGACCGTCTGGATAATAGTAATCACAGCCTCCGAACACCCAGCACGCACCGGACCATACCATGGCATCTTCAAAGGTAATTCGCAGCAGCGGATCGTCCGATTTCCCTGCTTACCCTGCCCACAATGTGCCCATTTTGGCCTTGGCAAGGCTCGTTTGATGCGAGTTCTCCTCAGACCCCGATCGTGCCATGTCATATTCCACCTCTTCAACACCGATGAGTATGATGCTTCCCCCTTGCTGCCGTCTCGGGCTCCCTCCCAGGCGAGATCCAATTGCTGGACCGGTTTAGGCGTTCGGTGAGGTTGGGAAATATATTGGCGGGTGAACGTCTTGGAATGGAGTCCGGCCGATGTGTTGGCTTCTCTCCCACGTCGTTTTCTCTCCTCTCTCTTTTCCCGTCCCAGCAAAAAAAAAAAAAAAAAAAAAAAAGAGGGTGTGCACGGGTGCTCTGCAACATGATGATTCTGATGTCCTCACCCTCATCGTCGTGCGAAAATTGCTCCCAACAAGCAGGAAAGCTGACTTGAACGGTGATGATGATTATCAGGTTGCTCACCCTCCTCGCATACCTCACTCGATAACGAGTCCCATTCCTCCGGCCAGTGCTGCCGTTCCCATTAAATCCAGCCACCGATCTCACCATGCTCACTCGCTGGGTACGACAAATACCACCCACCGGGTAACGAGGCGGAAGTCCATGTCATCGTCGGCTGTGGCTCAGTCTGCTGCCGTAGCTGCCATAAAGGAGGCTGCTGCGAATGGTTCGCTGGATTCGGCACCAATCAGCCTTGATTTGAAGCAGGAGGTCCTTAATTCGCCGAGTCTGAAACCGCTGGATGGACAAACCGACGCTATTGCCGACTACCCTTCGCCTCCCTCGAGCTTCCCGTCACATGGTGTATCTGCATTGTCATCCGGATTCCGAAAGACTAGCTTTGGGACAACATTGAAGGAAACCGTATCCGAAAATGCCATTGGAGAGGAGGTAGAGTCGGGGACCGGTTCGCTACGGAAGAACCGTAGGCCCAGCGATGGACCGGACGACGGGCAGCATGTCAAAGGTGAACTTAAGTGTGAACACTGCGGCAAGGGCTATAAGCATAGCAGCTGCCTGACGAAGCATCTGTACGACTCACTCTCGAATGAAACGGCCACCATTGCTTCATACCGTAATTCTCTTTTTGCAAGGCAATATGCTTACACTTGATTTGCTTGTATTTCTAGTTGGGAACACACTCCCGAATGGTCGTACACGTCCAAGTTGCTCATCTCGAAGCATCAGCAGGTGCAACTGCTGGAGGCGGCATCCATCCTCGTCTCGATGAAGCCCAACACTCCGCCCACATCTGCGAGCTCCACGGCTTCCTATAGCATGATGAACGATTCTTCCAATGATTCAACCTCGGAAGACTCGCCACCGCCAATGCCTGAAAGGATGTCGTCCCCTCAGCCGGGTGGCAGATCTAGAGCTCTTTCTAGTGCCGGCCAGCCGACGAGACGTCATGGAAGCCACTCCCGAGCCGCTGCTCCATATTCGAGATCGTACCAACATCCCCCAATGGGTAGCTCCTTTGGTGGGAAATCTATTACGCCAGTTGCTTCTCCAGGGTCCATGCGCCCTGTCCAGGTCCCTCCATCGGGGCTTCTTAGTCCTCGCAGCATCTCTGGACAGCATGCTGGCTCCGGTCAGGATGACGAGTCACTTGCCGCAGCGGTCCAGATGTTGAGCTGCAGCTTTGGAGGTACTCCAGTACTAGGGCCAACAAAAGCAGCCCTTAAAAATGGGAATGTACCATCATTGCCGCTTGCATCCCCACCGAATGATCTCCGAGGCCTCGGGTCTCCCCGCACGTTGACAGCCGACTACATCACCTCTAACCCCGTTGCCCAGCAAAGTGGAATCCGCGGAACCGCGGGAACCTTTGAGAGCGAGGACGTAGATATGGACGACAGTGACCATGATCAGGCTGGGAAGTCTGCTCAGTCTCCGTCCTATCATGCTCGGTTCAACGGGCCCGAGGTTGTTGTTGAGGACAACGATGAGGATGAGGACAAGTCTACCATCCGAGCGAAGCATGATGATGACGAAGATGGCGTGTTCGGCAAAATGGAGGAGTGAAGTCCCCACTCGCCGTCCCCGCCGTCGAGGCCATGTTTCGTCTTGCCTTTTACTCGATTATCTTTTTTTTTTTTTTTTTTTTTTTGGATTCCATCTCATTTTACAGCCACAACAGTTACGAAAGCCTGCATCACAATTCAATTTATCACACGGCACTCCCGGTATCAACGATCGATTTATCACCATCATACAACTTCTTATATATAACGACAACATTTTGCCCGCCTCAATTACCGATCCTTTCCCTTTTGCAAAATAAAACACCATATACTACATTTCAAATATGCTTTCCTTTTTTTTTCTGGGAACCCACCAAAGTCATTTTTCTTTTTCAATTTTTTTCAGTTCAGGCGTTCAAGGAACTCTGCCGGTTTGGAAACCCTACTACTTATATATGAAATGAAAATGCGACGAGGGAATATCTAATGGAGGCATCTGTTGTATAATTCTTTTTCCCTTCCTCTGTTGAGTATTTTTTTTTTCTACCCTGGATTCTGTTATCAATTGCCAAAACCCCCCCAACCAGTTGTCATTACCCTTTTTGCCCCTTGGTCGTTTTCCCCATCTACTCATGATTTTTTCCGTCTCTACCTTTTTTTTTATTTCATTGTATATACATTTCGCCTCCTAGCCCGTCGCTCATTTTCTAGCGCCAAGCCACCCCTGAAACAAATTTTTTTCAGGAACCTGAAAGGAAAAAAATTCCATTCAATCAATCAATCAATCAAAGTGGAAAAAAACTTTTTTTTTTTTTAAGACACGATGCATCATCTCATACTCGGTTGTGGACGTACACTCGGATCCCGTACCCCGTAGACAATGAACGAAAATGACAAGGGGGGTTATGAACCGAAAGGAAAAAAAGCCCAAAAGGGCTGGCACCCGAAAATTTCAAGGCGTCCAATCATTCGTCAACGTTGTCACCACCCCAAGGACTTCAACGGCGTTTGCTTTCGAAATTTCTCACGAGGCACACGGATTGTAAATTCTTCGGTCTTTAAATTTTAACGATTGGACTTCCAATGAAGACAGGGAAAAGGGATTTTCTAGGTTCCCTTTTTTTATTTTATTTTTATTTTATTTTATTTTTTTTTTTTTTTTGAAAAATTGTTTCTTTCTGAGAAAAACAACATGGAATACCCCGGTATAAGCCTTTTTCATTCCATCTTGAGTTAAGACCACCTCTGCTTCCCCACAATTTGCAACGTGCGAGCTAATAAATCTTACCCTGCTAGTCCGCTTTGAAGCTTGAGGTATATATTTATTTGCGGGGTAAGAAAGGAAGAAGGAAATATGGAAAATCAAGGAGGACGCTGGAGCTAGCTATTCAGCTGGCAGGCAAGCTCATGGTAGCTTCTTAAAGTAAAAAATGCTTAAACGAAGCTGAGCTAGAGCAGCAGTTGGGACGTCTGACTAGGAGTAATATCAGACTAACCTATACCTCTCAGCTTCCCCGGATTATGATTATCCGTTCTTTAGGACCTTTAAACTCTACGACGTATCGATTGGTCGAAACGGAGCTATTCGAATAGGGGAAAAAGAGTGTGCGATTGAGTCAGTTAAAGTACATGTGTTTCTTTCAACCATGGGCTATGCTATAAACGGTCCGTGTCCCAAAAACGACAACACGGATCCGTGATAATTTCCAACATTAGAGGTTGGGAAAAGTTAAAGTTACAAGTTTGATCGCCCGTGAAGCCTGTTCAGCGGGGTATGGGTTTGAAAGTTATGTGTGGAGTGGAATGAATATATAGTATATATAACGGCCGGGGCAACTACCCGCTCGCCGGATTGTGCAAGTGAGGCCTGTGAGTAGCTCATCAGGCTGTGACAAGTTGTTCGCCTCTGCAGTGGGTGCTATTTCACTTACGAAGGAGCTCATTAGAGGGTGGGGTGCAAGTATTTTGCCCTGAGTATCGCGTCGATGGGTGAAGAGCGAGTAGGGGATGTGAAAGTATGTAATCTCCGGTGTTGACCTATCTCACCGGGTAGGGGAGCAGTTGGAAGTATTGAAGCCCTTGAGAGTATCTCATCGGGTTGTAACGGTCGATGGCCAGACCAGGGAAGTAGAGGATGTTGAAAGAGTGGTCGAAGGAAGATTCGGTCGATGGCCAGACCTGAGGGTTGTAAAGGAAATTTCAAGGGTGGTGAAGGAATGTAGGCGCCTGAGTAATTCATCGGGCTGTGTCTTGCCAACCAAGCTGCTCAAAGCTTTCGGGAGAGGATAGGGATTGAAGGGACCTATGACAAGGTCAGCAGGCAGCGAGGACATCCGGGAGTGTATGAGCCTATGAATACCTCACCAAGCTGCGAGAGCAGTCTAGAGAGCAGACACCGAACGTTTTGTGGACCTATGAGCAACTCATTAGGTTGTGAATGGTTTGGAGAATGCATCGCTACAATGGGATATCAAATGTCAGCTTCTAGATAGCTAAAGAGAGAATGGGAGAGAGGGTCATACTGGTTGCCGGCGTACTAACGAACTCCGGTCCCGGTGACCCTTCATCAACCCTTGCGAGCCGAGGAAGGGCCACCGGGGCCATCTAAACTTCAGTTTCGAGGGTCTTGGTCTTCTTGAAGGAGGGTTTGGTGGTTGAAGTGATGGATTGAGGAGAGATGAATAGAGGACGAGGTGTATAACGGGAGAGAAAGAGTGATGGAGGTTAATCGGGTGGACACCTGACAGGCAGCTACACGGCCATACACAACCCGAGATATAACGCGTATATTACCGATATACCACACACCCTTGCAAGGCTACGCTCTTCCGGTCTCGTAACCAGACAATTTAAGTACGTATGCCCTTCTGTTTTTGGGGACCTCATCTGTTTATATTCAGTGCAACAAATACACTATGTCATTGCTCATATTGCCATAAGTTCTTCCTTTCCGGTTTCGTTGTCAAGCAAGTCAAAGTATCTAAAATCCGGCCCACAAACACCTTCGCAAGTATATGAAGTGAATCTAGATTCCTTCAAGAATTACATTTAATTAAATTCTATCCCTAATCTAAAGTATCTATCTACCTATCTAACTATCTATCTACAAGAGCACTAACATGGCCATGTGGGTGGCCTCTCTCCACGGCACATGCGAACATAAATTGATCTATCCCAGAAGATATAGCGCTAGCCCTAACGATATACCGTTAACGTGGACAAAAAGTCTTTCGGGAATTTGACACCCCCGTTACAAAACCTATCGTTCAGACCACCAACAACTGTAATCCGTTAGAAAAACATTCGTATAATACCCAAGTATCCAGAGGGGAAATATATATTCAACACTTACCCATACCGAAAACATGTGCTTCCCCACCCTCTTTATAGAAAAAGAGGGGTGCCCCCGCGTACCCTTTCCAAAACGAGCAATTCACTAGAACTTGAGAGTTGCTATCATTTCGGACTACGGTTCCACAGGACACCGTCTTCCTATCCGGTTGGAGAATGAGATCATAATGAGGTTTCTGGTACAAAGGTTAGGATATATCACAGATAAAAGAATCGGTCAAGGGGTCAAGTTTGCATACCCTAGTAAGGTCGCCTCCCGCCTCCTCGAATAGGCTGTAGGACTTTCCGCTATACCCTTCCACGTATTTATCTAGCTCAGAGACGGAGTAGTCTTTGGAATTATACCCTGCAGCAAAGATGAAGTAAGTGGAAAGATCTAGCTGCAAGTCTTTCAGCCTATCGGATTCCAGAAGCCGATTGCTTGGTACTTCTGAAACTGGCCGATATGAAGGGTTAGAGGGGCAGAATATCGCAATTTCGCTTTCTATTGCGTGGTGGTGGAGGTAAACCTTCACGTGTCCCGGCTCATCCGGTAAAAAACTGGAAGCTATCTCGCAATTAACGAATAGCTCCACACGTTTACTGCGTAGTGAGTCCAATCCAGCAGAAGTCAGGGTGCCCGACAGATGCTGTCGTGCGAAATGCAGAGTGGTGATAAAAAAGCCGCCTTGTAGCCAGAACCCTGATCCTAAGAAACCGGTCTTAGGGTCAAGCAGTTTCCCTGTTGCGCGTAAAATTTGTGCAATCGACTCTGCTCGGAGGGGTCCTGCCGCAGCTCTTACGCCCGGGATTCCCACCAACCCTGTCGAGCCGACAGGATAGCATCGACTCCAGCGACCATCTTCACCTGGACACAGCCCACCGGGTGCGCTAGCCTCGTGGTAAGGTACCTTTTATACGGTTTTCAGTAAACTGGTTGAAGGCGCTTCAGACGAACATTAGGGGCTATAACTGACCTTGTCATTCTGTATTGGGGACTTGCTTGCTTCCGGCACGGCCCTCGGCCTCGCTGATTCACTCGCCACGACCTCGAAACGCCAGTCTTTATTGTCGGGTGGGTTTGGTACCTTGGTTATAGTCCCCCAACCTCCGACGCAGGTCCGCTTTGAAAATAAAGAACTACCCCCGGTGTAGGCCTGTCCAAAAGTCAAGCCCGAACCAACTTGACATACAGGTGCGTCCGGTGACTTAGTCGTCTGTGTAGCATCTTCGGACACACTTGGGTTGGGTTTCGTGAATCCCGACCAGTTTACAACTTTAGGATCTAGATTGGCGGGGGGCCCGCCCCACTTCACATCCGCAAGTCGTTTTGGTGCGTCCTCCGTAGCCTCATTTGCGGGCGGGTCTCTCAAAAAGTGGAATAGGCCTAGGGATGAATTGGTCTCCTGCGACCCGAAGGTTTGATTTGAAGCGAAATTAGTCATATTGAATGCTCTGTTGATTGAGACCGGTAATATTGTAGGAGGATGAGAACTGTGATGAGGGTGATGAGGTTGAGGATTTGAGAAAGATTTAGGAGTTAGAGTCATGAGCAGTTGGATCCTCTTTTATGTCCGATATTTGTGAATTTTTTGTTTTCGAAAAGTATTTTTGGCAGATAGTCGTGTGTGATCAACAGATCTGCTGGATCCTGGCTGACCACTGATATCCACCATATATCTGGATTTATCGGTGATATATTCTATCACTTCGAAACCTAGAGGAGGCCAATACATCTCCTCAGGGCGCCCCTACCAGCATCGGGTCGGCACTGTATATGTCTAATTGTTATATAGTCTTGTGTTATTGTTATATATCACCACCAGCGTCCTAGATCTTAGCAGGGCCAGTACATTTCATAATCATAAGAACGCTATGGAAGTTGACCTACGTATACCAGCTACTATCCCTGCCCGCCGAAGATATTGGTTATTACTTAACAGCCTAGGGACATACCCAAAGGGACTCGGAATCTCCCTGCACTACGGTGTTTCTAAGTTCAAGCTTACCACCCCACATCAGTATCTAGTCTTATATCATTATCTAAGCGTACGGATAGCGTATCCACTTTTAGCGCTATAGCTCGGGCATAGACTAGGCTATAGAGACTAAAATTAAACGGCGAATAAGCTCTAGATCGACAGGGACTTCTCCGTGGGCCGACATGTAGCTTAAACGTTTATATATTACGAACAACTATAGGTACTTCCTATCGATTCACCATCTACTGAAACAAGGGTCCTATCCTTTTGAACGCTATACGATTTATGGTATCCGAAAGCTACTTACCTACTTTAGTATATAGCTGGGGATTGATGTTTTAACATAGGCGTGTCTTGGTAAAGTTTTCCAGTTGGTAATTCGAGCCTCGGACTACCGCAAATCGAAATTTTTTTTAGGAAAAACACTCCAATAAACTTTTTTTAGGGTCTCTCGTATTCACATCTCCATTTGAATGTAACCATGACAGGGTATATCAGGATTCCTAAAAGCTTGTCCCCAAAGTCATCCGGGCTCAATTGCTCAAGCTCCAGCTCGCTCTAGCTCTGCGAAAGTGTAGCTAAAAAAAATGCAACAAAGTCTCAACACATATCAAAATTCCTATCATTGGACTAAAATACATCGAAGGCGCATTGAAATAAAACGCCGGTATGCCGCGTACAAGTCCATCGTAAGCGTGTGAACAAAAAGGAAAGGCTGCTTGAGATACACAAGGATATATCTAGAGAGATAGGAAATTAATTCACCGAAAAGAAAAAGGAGAAAGAGAATCTCTAATCGTGAACCCAAAGACAAAGAGTGAGTGTCAAGGGAGGAAGGCTAGAGAAAGAGAATGAAAATATATATCACATCATATACACTCAGGCATGTGCCTCACATGATTCACTACCCATTTAAACGAGAAGCGATCACTTATTTCTTAATCGTCCTAGTCTTGCACGAAATTGCCATACCATGAGCCGCAGCAGTGATATCGTCTTCGTCCTCGAAAACGTAAGCGCCAATGTCTCGGAACTTATTCTTGCCGCTGATATGCATGACCTGAACCATGGACAAGTTCGATGCGAGGGCAGTGTTAGACGGGGATAGAGTGTACAAGAAATCACCACCGATAGCAACATCCAAGTTACCGGGCTGGCCGGAAAGGAAGGACTGGGTTTGGGTCTTTTCACCGTCTGGGGTGTTGAATTCGATGACGGAGTTGGCCTTGCCGTCGGTGACGTAGACGGTGTCGTATTTCGGGCTCTTTGCGATCCAGCCGGTAGCGGATTGGAAGTCGATGGTGTTCTTGTCTTCAGCGGGGAGAGTGACCTTGAGTGTCTTGGGGTCGAATGTCAACTTAGCGAGGCCGAAGGAACCGTCGGTGGCGAAGATTCGAGTCGGAGAGACTTGGGCGGCACCGAAGAGGAGTGGGGCATCGTTGATCTTGGACCGGACGGCCTCGTAGCAAACCTTTGCGGCCGACTTCTTCTTCCTGTCAACCCTTTCAGGGTATGTTTTGTAGACGTCGACGAGACTGGGTTCACCCTTGACGTTGTTTCCCTTGGTTATGACGATGAGGTTCTTCTGGTCATCGGTAAAGAACATGTCGGAGACGGTACCGGACGGGCCGTCCTTGACTGTTCCGATCTTACGTTTGAGCGGCTCCTTGTCGGTGCACCGAAGACCCCTCGTCGGGTTGACATCGTAGCAGGCGACACCGTCGCGCTTACCAGAGTTGGCGACGCAGAGGGTTTTGAGCTTTGGGGAGTATGCCAAGGAGACTGGGAGGTCTCCGTGGCTGGTGGTTGGTTTTCCTACTTGGGTGAGTTTGAGGGGATCATTCGGGTCGACGTTGAACATTGAGATGGTGTTTGAACCAGCGTTTACGGTGAACAGAAGCTACATAGAGTATGCACAAAGTTAGCTACCCTTGCAAACACAAATGTCAAATATCGAGGATAGGAAAACCACTTACGTTTCCGCTAATGATAACCGAATGCTGACTGAACAAAGCATCATTGGTCGAGGCCAACTGCAACCTCGCGATCTCGCCGTTGTCGTCTCCGGCAGCTACCTCCGCAGCGCCACCTTTGCCTCCGGTCTTATATCGCTTATGCTTGCTGATGCTTCCGTCTTCATTGATCTTGCAAGCCACGATCTCATTATCCCTCCCAAAAGGATTTGTCTGGAAGTATAGCGCAACTCCAATCTGAACCGATGGTCTATTCGCAGGGACTTTTCCGCTTGGTGCCTTGACAGTTGGGGCAGCCTTGACAGTTTTACCTGCAGTAACTGTGGCAGTGGCGGTGGCGGTGGCAGTGACGCGTACGACGGCGGGTTCGTCCTCTGCTTCTTCTGCTTCCTCTGCTTCCTCTGCTTCAACTGGATTTGGTTCGCTATCGAGCACATCTTCAACGGCCGTCGGTAGCTCTTCAGGAGGCGGCTCTACAGGAAGTGGCACTTTAGCTTTACCACCCGGCGCAGCTTTAGCAGGTGGCGGCGCTTCATCAGCCTGCACTTCGTCGACTTCGTCGAGGGCCACTTCGTTGGTGGCGTTAAAAGGCGGCTTGAACTTGGCGGCCTGGGTAGTACGGGCAAGCACAGGGAGGAGGTAAACTCCTATGCGTAGTAGCTTGCTGTAATGCATGTTTGCTATATAATATGTATAGGTATGATATACTTATACGAGTATATGATAGCAAAGTCAAAAGCCAGACTTTATCAGTAAGGCTTCAACAGGGCGTTTCAGATCTAACAGATATAGGTCCGAGATCTCTATATCTTATTGTTATATCAAAATATCCCGTGCCGTTACCCGTTGCAACGTTGGGCTAACTATCTTTCCCCAGATAAGGACGACGTCAAGGATGTCGTACGAATGAATGACGAAAGAATCAGATTGATATAAACGAATGAATTGAACCCCACAAAGCCTATAAAAGGAGTGTGGCAGGGGTACTTTGGGCCTGAAGAAAGAGAGTATGAGGCAGTAAAAAGGTAGGGAACGTAGAGGAAGGAGGAACAGAAGAGAAGGATCCCGGATAGCCTGATACTATCGTGAGAGGGAGCAAATTCTTGCTCAGCTCGAAGGGTCCTAGGTGGTTATATATCCCCACCACCGCATGCAAGTACCTTCGTTCTGGCCCATCATTACCCCGATTCTGTCAACGTCCAGTTCGTGCCAGTCGGATACGTTTTCACGATACCTTCATCGACTTAGGGGCAATAATGGGGCCCCATTTCACAGAAAAAACAAAAAGGCAGCTACATAGCTGGGAAATCCACGGAGAACCCAGCGACTTCTCAGGCGGAGTCCCTTCTCTCCCAGGTGGATTCTGTTTGTGAAACGGCAAGCATTCAAAAAGCAATCTAAGATAAGCATAATTTAGTATCATAAAGCGTCCAACCTGGCCTGGTGGACGGACGAGCTAGCCATGCTACAATACCGATTCGACAAGCTGACTCGAAACCTAATGAGCACAAGGCTTCTCGAAAACACGACTCTCCGAGTCCAAGCGCAAGAAGAAAGAATGTTAGAGTTATAAGCGGAAGACGAGGACGATAAATGCAAATATTGGAGACGAGCGAGGTTATGTGGTGTTGAGAAAAGAGCATGTCATGGCGGTGTCTATGCCCGTTTGGGCCTGGCAAGCCAACCAGTCGGCGTCTGGTTGGCTGGGCCGGGCAGGGAACAGCTTCCAACGGCGACGCTGCAACGGCGCCGTTCGCAACCTCGTTAACCGAAACTTCCAGCCCAGCCGACCAAGCTGCCTTGAAATAGCTTGTGCACACCTCGACGTTTAATGATCCCTTTCTCCCGCGTAGCATGCTTCGTTTTCGGGCCCTTCGGCCCTGTTACGCAAAGGGTGGCTAGGCATCTTTTAGCGTTAGTTTATCGTGCGACCTGCGGCTTCCTGGCGAGGTTTAATCTGATCGCGAGATGTTCCCACGCACTCTCAATACGGAGGGATCCATCCGTGGATATTTCTTCCCAGGAAACAAAGAAAACATACATCGACAGCGATCAATGCGACGATGTTAGTTAAAGGTCTAGATTGAGATTTAAATGCAAGGAGCCAATGAGACCAGATAGACTACGATTAAACAAATTGGGTAGCCGTTCGAATCTAGATATCTGACAGAATCGTAAGGGATGATATATTCCGATGCAATGGTAATATACATCCGGATATGCTGATTTGCCGAGATCCTGCTAGCTCTTTACCGCCCTATCCAACCGCTTGATGAACGCCATGAACCTGCAAAGACACCAAAGCAAACGAATCAAAGGAGAAAGGCTGGACGGTTTCGAAAGGGAATGCCTAATATCACGGGAGGGAGGTATAGTAACCGCGTCATCTGAGAGCTTGGGCTTCTGCGCCGTGGCCACGCATCACCATGCACTTGGACAGCGACGGGATATGGGCATCTGGATCCCTCTCTTGGCCAGCCCAGGTTTCGAAGGACTGGGGGCCCAGGAAACCAAGAGATCATGGTAGGATCTTATACTCTCCGAACTCGGGTATGTTACCCTCTGATTGCCAGTAACCGGAAGATACCGTAAGAATTTGTTTTGAAACGAAAGATGAGAACGAAACGGACTGATCAGGCATGAAAAAGAGAGCTCCGAGATACCGAACACAAGCAACCAAACACAAGGAACCAAAAATCGACTGCAGTGCCATGCAATTGCCAATAACCTCGACACCTTTAAATAGCATATACTTCCGTCATTTTGCTTTAATTTGATTGACTTTTAGTTCCTTTAGATATCGTGTACTTCGTCGCCGATATTGTGATGCTTGTCCAAGTGTGGGACGTGGACATGTGCCGACTTGGGCTGTTGGATCTCCTTCTCGGCCTCGACCTTGGCTTCCTTCTTGATATCATGAAGGGTGGCTGCCAGGGCTTCATCGTCTGTCTGGGCAAGCAAACTCTTCCGCTTCAAATCCTCTTTGATCTGCTGATCCGCTTCCCAGTTACCGGCGCCGCCACGACCTTGCCAAACTCGCGAGCTTCGCTTCTCACCGGTACTGGTCTCTGCAGGAGCCGGATTGCTGGTGAAGGTGCCGGTTTCCTTGAGCGCGGCAGGTTCGTACCAGTTGCCGGCACCGCCTCTGGCGTAGGTTTTGTACTGGGGGGTCGTTGAGTTGGCTGGTGCGTCGACGATGGAGGTGGCATCTGCGGGGTCGGAGGGTCGCTGGGCTTCGATGTCGACCGGGACGGCCTTTGATTGCATCTCGACCTCCTGGGAAAGTAATAGGGCGTTAGCTACTTGCACACGCTGCGAGCTGTTTCGGAGGGACGGGAATGTGGACTTACCAATGGCTTCGCAGCGGCTTTTGGTGCAAAGTTTCCGGCTCCACCGCGGCCAGAGCGAACGTAAGTTGGTGCAGACATTGCGATTTATTGATTTTCTTTAAAAGGGTCTGGAGATGAACGGATGGGTGGTTGTTTGGAAGGAGAATAACCAAACGATTTGATGCTGCGACGGATTGCGAGGTTATAAATTCGCGGGTGGTGTGAGACGGGATATCGATGCTGGGAGATAACGGACACGGGCGATGGGCCGAGTGTGGAGAATGCAGTGATGCAAGGGACGGCAGAAGCTGCAGGTAAGGAACAGGCCGGTTTAATTTTAATTTAGACTGCAGGTAGGGGAAACGTGTGGAGGGGAGTGCGAATGCGGATGCGGTGGCAGAGTACTCTCGATCAGTGTCTTGAACCCTGAGCTGGATGGATGATAGATAATGATGATGGTGATGGATAGCAAAGAAGTCGGCCGCCCGGTGAGCCTTTATAGCTGGTGCCTCACCACAGACCGTCGACATCTCCCTCAACCCATCACCGCCCAGCCAAAGCACGCCGCCTCATGACATCATAAATCGCGAAAAAGACTTCAGCGATTTTCGAAAATTTTATCGGTCAGCCGGACCCTGGAGATATCATGCATTCTAGAAATTAATTTTTTCATTCGCCGATTAAATCAGCATGGCAAAATTTTAACTAGCTGGGAAAAAAGGGCAGAGTTCCTGAGAAAGCTGCCAGAGCTAGCAGAGCTAAGAGTTCTGGCTCTGGCTTGGTGCCCGAGCTTGGCTGTGGAATTACTCGATCCTATTAGATCATCACCGCCGCTGGGCCCTTGCCTCATGCTTGCAGCCAATGGCTAATCCCATCGAGGACATGCGGGGTGCAGCCGAGCGAGGAAGCATTTTCCCGGGCTGAATGAAGCCTAGTTTCTCAGAAAAATTCGTGCTTGCGACATCGAGGGGGATTATTTCGAATTCTCGTGCAGAACTCCTTCGGCTTCGGACGCTCGCATGCAGCAGTGTACACATGACAGTTCTCCTGTCAGACACCCAAAAACACCAAAAACGCCAGTCTCGCTAATATATACACTTCAGATGAGAGAGAGCTCTATGGCATGAAAATTGTGCTCCTCCAAGTCTTTCAAACGCTGAAAAATTCTCCAACAAAGGCTCTACTCTCTTTCAAAAAACTCTTCTTCTTGGTCTACCTCTTCTCCCAACTATGATAGCATCCAGTGCATCGGATTTCCTTTTCTCTCTGATCGTTTTCTCGTTCAGCTTCGATTTCCCGGTATCTTTGAGGATGATAGCGCCCGTGGACCATCGCTTCGCCTTTTTCCCCTTCGGTGTGGAAGAGGTAAGATCCAGCTCGTCTTGGTAGATACCCGTCCCCTTCTTCTTCTTCTGCGCCGAACGTGTCTGGTACAGTTTATCTCCCACTTGGATTTCCCCCAGAACTCGTCTCTTATTGCTCTGATGTCTTGGTTGTTCGTAATCACCGTCACTATCAGGTTCGTACACCGAATCGGGTGATGGTGCGCTATTAGGCTGCACGTATATAGTCGTCGTAGTATTCTTCCTAGGCCTGCCTCTCTTCCTAGGCGGCCCTGCAGCGATGGTTTCGTCGGCGCTGTCTTCTTCTAAATCAGATATTGGTGTGTAGTCCTCCTCGGAACTTCTCTTCCCACGAGAAGACGTTGGTTGTTGAACCATAATCGTACCTCCATCGTACACCGTGATCGATTCCTTTGGCTCCCCACTTCGTGTCCGTTTCATGTGCCTCAAGATATTGGGAACTCTAATACCAATACCCTTATGGGCGGAAGGGACTCCAGCGGATGCCGGGGCTCCCACGGGAATGCACACCTCGAGCAAAAGGTTTGGCGATGATCCTGGGGACTCAACATCGGGATCCGTAAGCGTCGTATCTACACTAGTAGGACACACGCTTGTATTCCCGTTTTGATCGTCGCTGCTTTCGGAATCGGACTCTGGACCGAATGGGTTATTGGAGGCCCTGTATCTATTGTTACGAGAGCCCTCCGCGACAACTATACTGGTTTCCCTCCGAGACCGCGTGCCCTTTTCTGCGAAAAGTTTCCTTGACACTTTCCGGACAACCTTGGCTCCATTCGCGCTCCTGTCGCCATCCGAACCCGATGTGCCCTCAACCCAGTCATTCAGCATTGGCTCCCATTGCCAGCCACTGTTCCTGGCGTCGGTAAGGGCCAGGTCCCTGACTAGGTTCGAGAATTTCGGTGTCTTCAAGTCTGATGCCTTCAGTAAACCACCTCTCCAAATCTTCATTCCAACCAGGGTTTGCTCGACCTTGGTCGCGAGTTGGTGGGCAGCCTCCGATTTGCTTGATTCAGCGATCGATGTTGCGAGATGATAGGCGAACGTGGCGAGCAAGTACGATTGCCGTTTCTGTATTAAATTGGACTTATCGCCTGGCGCGGGCGTCTTGGTGACATCTGACTGGGTATCTTCGACAGCTAGCCCTAGCAGGAGCTCCATAAACTCCCTTTGCTTGTCAAATGAGCCACAGACAGTTTTAATCACCCCGGAGATTTCATCCGCCAAATCCCGTATGTCGAAGGTTTCGTGTTCCTGTTCCCGTCTCCCAAGCTGCCCCGGCGGGTTGGGTTTCTCCGAGTTTTCTATCGTGATAACCAGCAAGAGCTCCACCAGCTCTCCCAAAACCTCTTGTACATCCAGATTTAGCTCCTCCCCGCCCATCAAAGCCGCACATAGTGCTAACGTCCTCGCTGATCGGCTTGATACCTCTGAAAGTTCCTTGATCGGGTGATTGAATGCGTCGGACCAGAAAATCATCCGTTGCACCAACTGCCCCATAACAGTCCTCGCCTCTATCCTGTGGCTTTCTTCTATGCCGTCTTTCCAGCCCACTTCAAACAGTCGAGCAACCAAGTCTTCAGCTGTCCTGGCTGCCTTAGAGACCACGTTGTCTTTGACCTGGAATAACCACCCCTGTTTGAAGCTGTCGTCCTTCTTCTTCCTCATCTGCTTGCCGCTACGGTTCATCCTCCTACGCTGGAGGCCCGTTTGCCAGGTTTCGATTCCCAACAATAACTCGAGGCAATGGAGCGTGAATCCGGGTACTTCCATATATGATCCCATTTCCGAGATCCCGGCTAGCATTACATCCCGAACCCAGATTTCAACAATGTTTTCGGTCTTGACATCGGCAGCGACTCGCAGCTGGCGAAAGAGAACGTCGGGCATGTAGAGGATTTGGCTGAATGGGTCGGGAGCAAGCTCACCGCGTCGTCGGGAAACAGGGCGGCTGCCGTTGAATGTGTCTTCGTAGGCTGCACGGAATATCGTTTCAGCCTAATAGTATGATTAGTACGCTGTGTTCACATAAATAATATTTTGAGGCAATATTTACCAGGTAGACGTCTCCAGCATCCACACTCTGGGATATCATAGTCGCCACGAGATCTTCTGGGAACCAGTCTTGCTTCACAGCTTCGACGAGTAGTTGTAGTATGTGCCCTCGTACCGTTTCAGCAAGAAAGCGGTACAAGATACTGTTTTCGTCGCAATAGCCGTACCATTTCGAGTCTCCTTCCAGGTCGGACGGGTCCCGTGACATGATGATTGCTCGGCCGAAAACACGGGCGGAAAGGTCCATTAATGTTGGTATTGATGCTGCAGGGGGGGAGGGCCTTCGCTTCAATATGGATTCATGATGTTGGAGGACTACTGTGTAGTGAGGTCTTATCGACGGAACGGCGACGTAGAGGAGGGTGTGTTTTCGGAGGGTCGGGTTCTGGTGATAGTTCTTGAAGATGGAGGGCCGTGGGCCTTCCGACCCCTCTGAACTGCCAACCTTCTGAGGCTCCGGTCGCCGGGGCTGTGGATCGAATCCCCTTCTGCGGTTGGTATACGCAGACCCGTAACCTTGCTTCCTCGGCCTCTCAGCGACTTTCTGAGCGATTAGGTGGCGGGCGTGGACC
The DNA here is from genome assembly GCA_036971245.1 of Arthrobotrys sphaeroides. NCBI lineage: Eukaryota > Fungi > Ascomycota > Orbiliomycetes > Orbiliales > Orbiliaceae > Arthrobotrys > Arthrobotrys sphaeroides. The sequence continues at coordinate 2,260,339 of JAJTTW010000003.1, forward strand.
TCGCTTTTAGGATCCCACTCCCATTCCGAAGCCGGGGTGGACGGTTGGAAGGCATCTCTGAACGAGGCGACGGCGATGGGAAGCTTTGAGTAGGAAGCAAGCTCGACCTCCTTCTTGATCTTGGCCAGGGCGCTCTCGAGGACCCTGCCATACGAAGCGGCCTTTCGCGCGGTCCAGTCGCGGTAGTCTTGGAGGGATACGGCGGGTGGGGCTGTCGACGAGGTTAGGACTTTAGTCATTGTTGCTGTCGCGGTTGCCACGGTCGCATTGGGGATCGGTTGTAATGGCAATGGAGACGATGACGGAGATGGGATGCGGATGGCCGGTTGTTGGAGGCATCGAGTCTGGTCCTTGTTTCTTGGTGTTTTTGTTTACCAACACGAAAGCAGCCACAGCAACTGGCACCGCCACACAATCACCTGACCGATCGCCAATTACATCACCACTCAAAATGCTCACGCGCACCGCCACATCGGAATGAATCTTATTCGCGGCTTATCATCGCCTCTCTGACTCCCAGCAATAATGTCTTGGCGCCTCTGCCGGGCCTATAAATAATCGAATCCCCCACTTCGCCTGTTTTCCTCTTTTCCTTCTTCCCCTCCCCGTCGCCGTTGTAACTTCCACCACGACGGTCGGCCCCTCTTCCCACCCAACGTCAATCGGGAAGAGGCTGCTCCCATCCACGAGAGTCCGGCCTTTTCCTCTGGCCAGCTGCTGGTCTGCTCGTGGAAGCATCCCTCCCCACGTTATGTCCGGAGCCCGAGAAATGGGTAAGATTGCTAGCCCCTGAAAGCCGTTGTTTCGCCCTCCGAAAACACCAAGGTTAACGCCCTCGACAGTCTGCATTTACCAGGAACCCACCTTCTTCCGGTTCGCAGACGCGCTTAAGGAGTGCTTTCTCCCTTTTTTTCCTTCTCGGGAATACTCTTTCTCAGAAACCAGCCTAGTTGCCCTTCTTTAAAACCATGCCCACGCATGTGTCCACAAATCTCGAAGAGGCCTGGGACTGGTCTACAAGACCAGGAATATCCGACATTTAACGATTCCTACCCACCAAGTGTCATTTGCGGATCTCATAGGATTTCCCAGCACACTATCTCACCGATGCCGGCGACCCTTGTTGTCCTGCGAAAATGCATCGTTCTCACGAGCGACTCGGTGGCAAGATCGATTGACACAAAATTCCTGGGGTTGGGAGATACATATGTGCCCTCACAGACCCCGGAGACCGATCTCCAGGGCTATTGGGCTTTAATATATCGTCCGGCCCCGTGATCTCGGCCGACCGGTCGAGGCGACACCTCCGTTAGGTGCGCCTGGTCGGGATCACGGGGTCGGTATACATTACTATTATCCTGCCCGGCCCACCACAGCTGGAACCGCAAAGCGTTCACAGAGCCGGGTGGCTGAAATGCGGTCTTGGCTTACGCCGGATCGTAAAGATAATATATAATATAGGCGGGGAGGGGAGGGAGCAGTAGCTATTCTTCCCTCCCCGTCTCAAGAAGCCCCTCCTAGGGCGTATTCACGTCCTTTGGGGGGGGATTATTACCCAGGCGGAATATTCCGTCTGGAAGCTCGATGAGCTTTCGCCCCCCGGCGCATGCGTCGGGGAATCCCGGACGGTGAATTCACCGTTCGGGCGCACTATGCTTAAAGGTATAGCCTTCTTGCTCGGATCCTAGATCTGAGGCGGGAGTTCGAGAGAGGGAAGCTCAGGACGTGCCCGCATCACCCAACACGGGTAAAACAACCTCATACTCGGCCCGCCCCCGGGTTCCCCCGTTACCGACAACTCTTACGGGGGGGCCTGGGGACCGTCGAGGTGTGGATTGCCTGTTGGGGTTCGAGAGGGGAGGTTCCAAGACGGAATGTAAGTCGTCAGTCGACGCATGAAGTCAGGTACCTCTGCACTATAGTGGGTTTGGCCTGCTTGGCCAGCATTATATGGGTATGTTAAGGAACGTTTCAGCGAATCATTTGCCCGCTCGCCCATTCTCAAATCGGTACCCTTTGAGACGCAGGACCCTGAACAGAGGGACCCGCCCCACCTCCGCTACGAATCGTGTTCTAGCGCAAAGGACCGGTGGCGGTAATCCCTGTCCTGCCGGCTATGGCAATTTGATAGATATCTGCTTCGTACACCTTGCTCCATGCAGGTCCGAGTGGCCCGAACCGCTAATATCCTCCCACGGTTTACCGGTCCGCTCTTCGGCCCGTCATTGTCCCTTTCCTTGGCCGAAAAAACTTCAAGGATTTGGGATGGTGGCCCCGGAGGCGGCGTTCGCGCATCTTCAACTCATGGTTCTCATTTCCATCTTCGGGCGGATGGGCTCGGTCTTTCCGTTTTAACGGGCCCTCCGTCAGGCGATATATTTTGCCCATCTGTGTATTATTTAATTTCTATTTCAGCAGGGCACGAGTGACGGTAATGCGGCGGTGGTATAGAGCCACCGCTCCATGGAGGTTGATGGACATGGACTGATATGGAAAGAGAGGTCTGGTCTACTTGGTCCTCAGATACGCCAGCCACAGACAGCCTTGTTCAGGGTGAGTCTTACGGACGAGAAGATACTGAGAGATCGAGTCATGTATGGTAGCCACATAGCTAGGTGGAAGAACTCTGGCTATATATAAAATTGCTAATTTTGTATAAACTTGCGCTCCCCGATTAAGCCGTAGAAGAACGCGTGATATCGAAGACTGTAGATGGTAATTCCGCGGAGTTTGAAGTCGTGATGTCGAGGATGTCATCCATCAGGCCACCCTCTTCCCAGACCTCGCTTATATAGCGGGCCAAATCCTGGTTTTTATCACCAAACACAACCACCACCACACAATGCAGCGCCTTTGAGCTGCATCGACAACCACCACCATCATATCATAACCACCACCACAATGGCTTCTGCTCTCCGCTGTCGCCAGCTACAGCGTCAAATCCTTTCCTGCGAGCGACGTTTGCTCCTGCACAGCTTCAGGCCCCACTGCCCTTCCCATCGACCTCCAACCGCCCTCTCTCGCCTCCAATACCCCCGCCATGCCTCCTCCCAGGCCTCACAGAAGGCCTCTCCCCAAAGGAAACCTACACCGTCCAAATATCCGCCTATAAAACCCGACCCTCACAAGGTCTGGCTACGCGAACAAGCCCACCTGGCAAATCCACGGCCGACGTACGATCCAAAGGGGAAATACAGATTCAAATTAACCGGCGATTCACTGTATCAAAAGCAACGACGGGTGGATAAACAGGTCGCCGTGGCTTTATTCCTCTTCGTCGGTATTATAGTCGTTACCCAGATCTGGTTGCCCAGGAATCCGAAGTTGCCGGGGTATAAGCTTAGCTCTGATGCTAAGATTTCGGAGGAAGATAGGAAGAAGTTTGAGGGCGCGGTGAAAAGTGGGAATGTGGTTATTAAGGAGGCTACGAATGTTGGAGAGACTGTGGAGACCGTACCTAGTGGTTCGAGGCATGTGAGTCCGCTGCCGAAGCAGATTTACCTACCTACCGGGCCGCTGGATAGTGGTGATCAGGTGCTCGAGGAGTGTATGTTTAACACATTGTCCACATAGACGATACAATTTTCAGAGATATATCTGCTAATACGGTCTACACAGACACCCTACTCGGCCACGGCGTTCGCAGCGTCTCCTTTCTCGGCATCCAAGTCTACGTTCTAGCCTTCTACGTCGCCACCTCCTCCCTTCCAACCCTTCAACAACACCTCCTCCACACCCTCGACATCCCATCGACCGCCACAACAGCCACCCTTCCCGAACGAGAGGCGTTACAGAAGAAACTTCTCTCCGACAAAGGCAGCATTGACTTCTTCACAACTCTCCTGGACACCAGAAACAACAATGGTATCAGAACAGCGATTAGAATCGTACCGACTAGGAGTACGGACTACCCCCATCTCCGTGATGGCTGGGTACGCGGTATTCAAGGGAAGACCAATATCCAACCGGAAGTATACGATGACGACGCCTTCGTAGACTCAATCGGACGGTTCAAGGCTATCTTCGGGGGTCGGAAGGCGGTACCAAAGGGTAGAGCATTGATACTATTAAGAGATGAAAACGGAGCTTTGTTCGCATATGGGCCGGATGAGGCGGTTAAAGATAAGGAATTGAAGTTGCTGAGTGAAGGCGCGAGGAAGAAGGAAAGTATGCATGGGCTGAAGATGCTGGGGGTTATGGATGATCCTAGGATTTCGAGAGCGCTTTGGCTGTGTTACTTTGCGGGGAAGAAGGTGGCGAGTGAGGGTGCGAGGGACAGTGTGGTGGGTGGATTGGTGGAAGTCGTCAGCAGGCCAGTGGGAAGTACTGAGGGGAAAGTGGTGTGAATTGATGGTATGTCGGTGTAGAGTTAAACGTTGGCCCTAGAATAAGGAAGTCTGTGTATGATAGCAGGGAATACCAATTTGTATATATTCGGGGAATCTGCACACTAAAAGCCTAATACAACTACGCTTTATCGGTTATCCATAATATCTTGTCTGCCGCACTCTTGAATGAATAAACTCTATGATATTCGAATACTATTTAATCGCCCGCACGCTCGCGAGAGGCATCATACAGTACAGGGCACTCCCAAAGAAACATTTATCTATACATGATTACACCGCTTACTAGGCTCACACGGGCCCAAACAGTGAGTCCAGGTCCAATAACACTTCATCGTACTCGCCATTCTGCAGGCCCGACATCGCAGATTGGTTTCCGCTGTTCAATATTAATAACGGAATACCCACCGGGACCGGGCTGGTCTCGTACCCAGGGCCGGGCCGCCTATTTGGAATATTTCTGCCCTCGGGTGCAGTTCGAACCGAATTCTTGTATCTAAGATCGGTGGGCTAACCTCGCGTACAGGCGTTGGTAGGGGCCAAGCCGATGGGCCCGGTGCATTCTGCCAGCCATTGGCCGTGGGTTGGTATTGATCTGGAGGTGCATGGTGCCAGTGGCCATATGTTGTAAAGCCACGGAAGTTGTTCGTTGTAGGTTCTTGTGGCGGTTCCTGGTAAGTGTATACGCAGCCACAAGGTGTATAGGTTGTAGGTTGGTCTGACACCTCATGATAGCCGTTGGTCGTAGATGCAAATGCCTCCGATATTCCATGGTAGCCGTTGGGGGTAGGGTATGCTAACATCCCATGATGGCTGTTCGTCGGAGTTTGACTCGATATCCCAAGGTAGCCGTTCGCCGGAGTTTGGCTCGACATCCAATAATAGCCGTTCGTGGTAGTTGGGGTCGACGCCTCATGGGAGCTATTTATCGGCATATAATAGGCCGGTGGCTCATGGGAACCATTAGTAGTAGACTGCTCTGATGATCTCCGTTTGCCGTTTGCCATAGGCTGGTCCTGGTCCACCGCTTCATCCTTCCCCATTGTACCCAACATAATATCGAGAGATACCGATCCCGTTAACGTTTGTTGGACCCCTTTCGATTTCCCAGAATGCCCATTGACAGATTTTTTGTTGTTTGGCTTCTTCTGTATACGCCCCTCTATTTTATCCTTTCCGTATCCACAATGCGGTTTCAGTTGCATTTGAGTCAGTCCACCAGTCGTAGACTGGCTCATCATCGCGTACATAGACGCCTCTTCCATTGACATGGGGTTACCTTCACCCGGAGGCCTTAGACCCGATTTTTTGGACTTTTTACGCCGATTACCTGTGTAATCCAATACATACGGCTCAACATTGTCCCCAACCACGGAATCCGCCATTTCCCTATCCAACTCCGCTCTATGGCGCTTTTGAGATCGTTTTTCTTCATTTTGTGCCCATAGTATAGTATGATATGATGCTGCAAAGTCGTTCTGTGGGGTTGGAGGTTGATCTGGGTCGTTCCCATTAGTCAATTGTAGCTCGTTGATGGCAGTAAATTCTTGAATCTCAAATATCCCCCGATCGGGTGTTGTAGCTCGGTCCAGTATCGAAAGGTGCCCCTGAGTAGGTGTTATACACTGGTATTCCGTCGGGGCAGCTTCGATAATTTCTGATGGGTATGAACTCGGTAGCTCCGATAGGTCTTGTATTTTACTAGCAATGGAATCGTCGCTTTCTAACAGCTCCGGAACCAACGGTTCAGGTTGATTGGAATCCTCACAACCCGATGCTGGTGGATCGGGAGAAGGGAGCATCAATTCTCCGTTTGGTGCTTCATTGTCATGAGCCTCAACGGGATTTATTCTTATACCGAGATGCTCGGCTACGGGCCCTAGTAGCAGCGCTAGAATATTGCCGATCTGAGTCAGTTTCAAAGATAAACGGACAGGGTCGAGAAGGATATAAGATTTTTTGGTGACGCTGGTGTGACGAGGCATACCTAGTTCCTCACAGTCAGGCCCTTCGCAATTGGGTGGGCATGAGGGCGGTTTATTCGCGGGTTTTGATGTATCTTGATAAACGCCAATCATGAAGCCTGGGGTATGTGCCATTAGATGCGCATCCCAATAAGTAGCCAAGTGTCGGTTGAAAACATACCCGTGACTAGACTCCCTTTCAAGGGGATCGAAGGTTTACACCCCGGGTCTGGAGCCGGCTGAGTATTATCCCGGCAATCGTAGTTGTTTGGGGTATTGGATCCGACTTTGTCGTCGAAACGGTCTTTTGGAGGTTGGCTGTCCATTGCCGCGTCGGTCGGGTCGGACCGAGACTAACCGATATGGGAGAATTCTGCACCGATGAATATAGATGAAAGGTATGCACACTTGGGATAGCTCCTTCAGTGCGTTAAGAGATCGAGACCGGTCAGGCTGAATGGTGGTCACTCCGCGGGTCCGGTTGGATGGGTGTGAAAGAAATTGATCGCGAGTATGAAATCGGGGGGTACAAATAATCTAGCTGCGACGACCCAAATTTAGCAAAAGCGAGACGATCATCGATTTTTCCCGGACCTCGAAAATACCTCCCTTACACATACGCACACCAATATACTGAGAATGTCGACACATCAACAGCACTGCTGAGCCCTCGAGCCCCAGCGCGGGGTGTTGGGTGTGGTACTTTGTCAAGTTCCGTTTCGAGACATGCACTAATGGCACCGCTGGCAGGACCCCTGTCATCACCGACAGGGGTTGCCTGAGAGATTGTAACACAGAACTGCCATTGGCTCAGGTCGTTTTTCGACACGCTCATTGGCCCAGCGCATTTGTCGACAAGCCCGAAAAAGCAAAATCGAATGCAGAAGCAGGACGCCTCATACAACACGGGCCTGCGTACGGTCCTTGAGAGTGCTGTATTTCAGTATATAAAGGTGGCCGTATGACCATGCTTCCTCGAGACGGCCAGACTGAAATCCATATCTATCACTAAGCGCGAATATACAATCATTCTTCATACATACCTACTTACCTGTTATATATCTTTTGTTCTGAGACTCTCTCTCTTACATCAATGGATCCTCCACCTGCACCACGGCCGAAGCAAACAAGGCTGAAGCCGGAGGCATGCGAGCAGTACAAAGGACGGATTTGCCAGTTATATCTCGTGGAAAACAAGACCAATGAGGGTGTGCGAGAAGCCCTCAAGCATGAATTTGGGGTTCAATTTACGTGAGTATAATCATTCTGATCCAATGTTACTTCAGACGAGACCTAGATCGATCGTTAGTAGTATAAATGCTCTTAGTACTATACTGACACTGTCCTAAACCTAGCAAAGGGCAATTGACGCATTTGATAAACGAAGTTTGGCAGCTCCGAAAGCGCCTGAAGCCCAAGGACCATGAATACATAGAGCACAAGAAGAGGAAGCGGGAAGAACAAGGGAAACAAGATACCCGCGTAAAACTCTTTGACGTCGTTCAACCTGAGGATAACCTCGCTCGGAAGAAATCGCGGCTTCATGTGCCAACCTTTCAAAAACATGTTACGGCGCACCAAAACCAAACAATCCTCAACAGTGCGTATCTTCTTCAAGTGAATCAAATCTACAAGATTGGTATCCAACTGATCTCCATTAATTAGAGCCATCACCACTCACACCCATAGGACTTGAGGTCGGAACCCCGACGCCCCGCCCGACAACTAGCAGCTCACATGTGACGCCCGGAAGGTCCCCATATGCCGCCACACCCATCTACTTTGAACCCAGCTACCTTTTTCAAGGACTTCCCTCCTTGAAGCTTGAAATGGTTTTCAATACTCTGTTAACAAAGATACAGGGAGGTAAGATGCCTGCACGAGCATTCCAAAAACCAAAACTCCAGACTCCCAACAAGGCGATATCTAACATCTGAGCCTTAGGCCCTACCCCTAGCCCACGGTCCCCATCACGGTTTTTACCAACTTCAAAAGTCTCCGATCTTCTATCGGGTACGGGCATCGGCCGTAGTGAATTAAGCATGAGTCAAATCACCAACCCAGATGCCTTTCTCTCGGATGAGGAGGTCTTAAACGTCCTGCAACCTCTAGTGGTTATGTTCGGTAACAGAGCCGGCGACCCATGTGCTATGAGAAAGGCTCTCGACGACTTCACAGGATCGAATACCTCCCATCGCCTTTTCACTACACTAAAGCTGTTTTTCAGCAACTCCACACCGATAATCGACGATTTCGCCGTTCAGACCCTTTATAGTGCGGCCAGAACAGGAAACTCGGGTCTGCTTAAGCTTTTTATTGAACTCGGTATTCTAAGGACCTCGCGGAAAGGCAGGTGGCGGTCTCATGCTCGTATCATTGGTGCGACGGCAGTCCAGTTTTCAATCGAGTATCGTCAAGGCGAGGCCACATCTCTACTACTGCGCAACAATATTGATGTCAACGCCCAGCCGGTATCGGATCTCTCGCAGTCTCTCCTCAAAACCGCGGTTGAAGTTCAGGAACTTGAGCTTGTGAAGCAGCTCCTCGGTTTGGGTGCTCGGGATACTGTGTTCAATGAAACATACGAACCCGACCGCATCCGAAATATATACTTGTATGAACTAGCCGATGCGGGCTTTACCTGGACGGATATAGTGGCGGAAATCGAGGATACTTACGGCAGTCCGTTTCTTACCGCTCTACAATCTGCCACAGCGCTACCTGATGATGATATTTTCGAAGCGATGCTTCAAAACAGATCTGTGCGCGAGCAGAGCGGGCAGCAACCGATACCATTCGATGCAACATTACACATATTTGCTCTGGAAGCAGGAGTCGTGAGTCGTTTGGAGCAAATACTCAAATGCGATGCGTTGCACATAGACATAAATGGTATTGGTTTCCAAGGCTCCACGGCCTTGGGAGCCACTGCGAAATTCACTTGGGCTCGGAGTGCAGAATTGATTGGGATCCTTGAAAGGTATGGAGCGAACGCAGAACCAGAAGCGCAACCACCCATCAGCAGAGCGACACCGGAACCTATACCTAAGGCAAAAATTGAAAGAGGGTACCTCAATCTATCTTTAAACCAACTCCACCAGATACTGGACAGCCTGCAAGCCTCCACTTCTTATTTTCCATGGAAATCGTATCGTCAAAGTTTAGAAGCCCTCTCTCACTTGAATTCGAGCACTAGCATTCTTGTTTATTTTGAAGCTGCCTCTCCGGATTCCTTCGCTGAGGCTGCGATTTGCGAACTTGAGTTCTTCTTCCACGATTGGAAGGCATTGGAGATCCTCCAATCACTCGAAGCTAGCAGTGGAAGTATTCCGGCTAGCATGATTAATAAGACCACCAACGTTCTGGGGTTTGGGCTCGCGTTCGCCGGTAAACCACGAGATGTTTTGGAAAGTATGGTCCTCGAAGGCCGAGAAGTTATCTCGAGTTCAGCCGAATTCAATCGCCTGAAAAGGGCCGAATCTCGCAATAAAAAGAGCGTTGTAGAGCTTCTTAGAGAAAGGATACCTGATGATGCTGAAGGCCAGAGAGCCATCGTTTTCAGGAACTTACACCTGGCGCGCGAACTAGACGACAACCCCACGCTCCAGCGACACGTCTTCGATACGTGGTCAGTGTTAATTTCAATTGGGACGCCTCCTGAAATATCTGCTCTCCTAGCCCTAGCCGTTCATTTAAATCTCCATCAAAAAATCCGAGATATCATTCAGCATTCCCCCAATGTCGATAATGTATCAGCACTTGAAGCGACCTGGAATGGGGACAATACGACGTTCGATCTGATTCTTGACTTTGCTCGGCGCACGACCGGCCTAGGGGTGTCAGTGGAACTATTGACCCTGATATCCATCCACACTGGCCATATTTATAAGGTGGTTAGACTTCTAGACCGAGAAGGTGTCAATGCAAACCATGTCTTGGAGGGTGGAACTACTTTCATAGAAACGGCAGCGTCACTTGGAAGATTGGATATCGCGCAAGTTCTCCTCAACTCCGGCGCTTCAGACCGTTTACACGAAGCAAAGGCCAAAGCAGAGATGGCAGGTCATTTCGTCCTCGCCGACACTATTAACGAACGAATGAAGCGTCTTGACCCAGATGTCAACATGGCACCTCCTTCAGATATATCTACCCCGACGGCAGCAAGCCACGGCCCGGTGACAGGTATCCCATCGCCAATACCACCTACTACTGGCACCCCACGCCCATCCACCATTGAAGACGTCTTCTTCAACATGGAGGGTGAACATATGCAGGAACCACCATCGCCCGCATGGCCGTACATATATCCCGTTTATGATCCCACGGAAGAGGGATAATCCAGAGCATGGGGGTCGTATTAAAATAGTGTGCATGCGGAAAAACCTGAATAATATTATTATTTTTTTGTTCCTGGCAGGAATGGGGAGGAAGGGTTACCAGTTGGAACATAATAGACTGCATGTTTTAGTTTGTTTCGAAGAAATATCAAATGTCTCTGCGAGTCTTGTGTTTATGGAGAAGATCGTGTCACAATATTCGGGGTCCCTACGGAGTATTGGTACGGATTGTTAGAAGACACAAAGCTGATATCTGGCCATACGGCTACACGTATGCGATGATCTATTTAAAGGCGTCTATTGAACATAACTGGGCCAACCCCACACCCAACCAAAGCCAACATCTCTTCTTAAGGGCTGTGGCACTTAATCGCCAGTAAGCTGAACATTGAGTATTAACAACTAGTATAACACCGTGCGAACCAATGATTAATATACATGCAGAGTACTAGTGCCGGAGTGTGATGTATATGGAATACCGTTTCTAGGAGCGATGATTTTCGTATCTTTTTGCCGTTTATTAGGTAATTAATTCACTACCCCCCTCTCGGGCTTGGCTCTCTCGGAAGTCTGGAGCTACTTCTAGATGCTCGTGCACTTAGACACTCTCCTGGTTCCGGCCTATGTTTGAATGCAGGCTTGTTGACGACGTTGAGCACTTCGAAATCGCGCCGAAGCAGCTTCGGGCACGATTCCCAGTCATGACCCACCAGTCGGCATTTTCTGCAGGTTATATCGTTTGTGGAGTTCGGGATTCTCGTATTACTCTGGTTTGTTGAACTCGACCCGTTATTAATATTCATGGCGCAGTATTGAGTTTCATGATTTGGGCTGTCGCATATTTCACATTCTAGACACGGCCGTGGGTGGAGTGGTATACCGTCGTACTGTGACGCCATGTATGAGTTCTGAGGAATTTCAAGTCCACCTTCAGTGTCCTCGCTTGACGGTGAGTCCTCGTCATCGGCCTGATTTCCCGAGTCTTCACCCCCGGATTCCTCTTCCGTGGATGATAGTACGAAATAGTCTTGGCCAAAATCGGGCTCGTCTGTTTCGAATTGCCTGTCGTCTGCTTGATCCGCGAGTGTCGTTACGTCGAGGGCGGCTCCGAAGCTTTCCCATGGATTATTGCCTAGGGAGTTCGGGTTTAGATTTCTGAGGTTCGAGATGTTGGGGTTTCGGCGTCTTAGATTCGGGATGTGGGGACCCGTGTTGACGTTCCTTTGGGCTAATTGGTTCCGTTGATCGGAGGAAAACGTATACCTATGATACGTATATGCAGGTGGTCCCGGCTGTGGGGTATAAGAGCGACGGTCCCTGGGATTTAGTCGGATGATTATGTCAGGCTATATGACATCCTTGATATCCGAATTCGACGTTTTTTGAGTTACTTACCAAAACGGTACCCGGGCTGGATCCATATTGAAGATTTGTCGAATTTGATAGAACTAGAGTTTGACGAGGTTGGAATTTAGTATGTCGGATATCAGAGAGCGGAGCTATACCGTGCGGCTGCGGGGTGTATGCCGATATTGCGGGCGGCGGTGGATGGTCAAGCAGGCCTAAGGTCAGAGGAGTTAACAATCGGTCATCTCCACTTATATATTGGATTTTTGGAGTCGACTACAATGATCAACAGTTTTAGTCAAGGATTTCGTTACTTTAGTATTCAAAAATACCGAAGTACCGTACGTTTTTTGGGTTATTGCGAGGCAGCAGCATTGGCGGTCCAAGACTATTAATTTTATAGTAATATTTTCGCTAGGCACTTAGGTCAGTAGTTAGAAGTATCTGCTCATGCCCTCTACAAGGACTTCAGATCCCCTACAAGATGTATAAACATCGCAGTTCAGATAATGGGGCGGATCACGATCAGCGTTTTCGCCAATTTTAGATAGATCGGTGTTGAGATGTGGTATTTTTGGTAGCTCTCGAATATAACGAACGCACATTGCGGAAACAGAACAAGAACGCGTTCGAACGTAGAACTATGAAGGATAACTTTAATGAAGGGACATGGACCATATCCAGCCAGAACATCATTTGTCACCATTGAGGGAATCTCCTCATAAACAGTAAAATTTCTACTTTTGAACCTTGAAATTCCTTACGAAGTCATTCCTTTCGAACAGCCCCTTCGACTAACACTCAAGCCAAATTGATTGTAAGATGGAGACTTTGAGATTTCATTTCGGTCACGGTTCCCGTTTTTGCCAGGCCCACACTATGCTGGGCCGCTTGTGTGTTCAATTGCAAAGGTATGGTGGTTGATCGTGGGGCTGTTACGGCTCTTCGCTTGTGGCGACCGGATGCCTTTAGGAGCCTCGGGCACCTGCGTCGATCATGCCCAATTTCTCGACAAGCCCCACAGGCCCTTTCTTCTGTAACCTTTACAGTCTTTGCTGGGGCCTGTGGGGCCTGTGTCGCCTTTTGTTTGGGTTTCTTGGTCCTTTTCGTGGGCTTCTTTTTCATAGGACAAGTTCTAGAATCATGGCCCGTGTTTCGGCACATTCTGCATTTCTTTGGAGTAGTTGCGGCACTGGTGAGCCTCGGGTTTGGGTTATTCTCGACATCAAGTGGGGGCTCATCGTGGTTGTTCTCTCTTTGTGGTTCATGGCAGCGATCATCGACAGGTGGCCCTTCTATGGTGTGATCATGCTCTTCATATGGTGGTGGAGGTTCATCATTACTGCAGGTAGCGGCTGTCAGCCCAGTTTCCCATGATCGTAGCTATTAATATGACATAACCCGTAATTGTGCCGACAGGGATGCTATAAACTTACTCTTCTTGTTTACAAACCGACATTTCGACGAATAATTAGCCGCCGAATCCCTCGCACGGGTGACTCTCAGACTCGTGTCGCGAGCTTCAGCTACCTAGCGTTTGTGATCGAGTTGCAATCACAGTAGGCCTAAAGCACCGAACTATGGTTGAACCAAAGGTAGAGATAGTAGTAAAGCAAGGTGTTGTAGAGTGGTATTTCAGAGGCATCTTCCAGCTAATTAGTACTATTGATATCATTTTAGAGCAGTACATTTGTGCGAGATTTCTCCTGGTGATTCGAGATCCCGGTAGACACATTTGGATGGACACTGACCCAACTAGAAGTAATCGTACCAAATAATTAATTAAAAGTAGAAAATTACACAAGAAACCTCATGCCTCATGATATCGACTTAAGCAAAATTTATAGTAAAGTTTATCCCTCCGCGAGTAACTTCAGCAACAGGAGGCTTCTTTTTCTTGCCCGTAGGTTCGCTAGACTTCTTCTTCACTCCAGCACCACCTCGAGACCCAGTCGCACCTAAGGGGTTGGCGGGTTTAGACTTAGTCGTTTGGGGCTTCCGCGGTTTCTTCTCTTTCTCTTGCTCTGGTTCCATCTGCCAACTAGGCTCTGTAGCCGAAACGTATTTCCCTCTACCAATTGCAGCTGGAGGAGCTACCGGTTTTCCTCTCCTCGCCGTCTGCTTTTTGGGGGAAGTGGCAGCTGACTCGGCGGGAGTTGGAGGTCCGGGTATTTTTTGGGACACTGCTGCTTTCCCCCGGTTGCTTTTTGCCGTCTGCTTCTTGGGTTCCTTAGGTATCTCTGCAGGCGGTGGTTCCTTCTTTGCCTTCGGTTTTGCTTTCGTAGGGGCTGAGACGGGAGGTGGAGCGGTATTGGCACTTGTCATAGTCTCCATAAGCTTCTTGACGACCGCCACCACATCTTCCTGTTTCTGCTGCTCAGGTACACCAAGAAGCTTAGGACATGACCGCCTATCATGGCCAATCCCTCGACAAGCGCCGCATGCTTTCTCTTCGGCGGGTTTAGACGGCCTCGAGGGCTTCTGCTGTACCGGCGGCGGCGGTGGTGGGGGCGGAGGGGGCGCTGGCTTTTCCTTGGGCTTTTTGTCCTTTCCCATGAAGCCTTTGTTTATAGCGCAGTTTCTCGAATCGTGACCGGCATTGCCACATGTCCTGCACTTTTTCGCAACAGGTTTACCAGCGGCTGGTGCTTTCCTGGGCTTCGGCTTAGACGGTACCTGGTCATTCTGGTCATAATAGTATTCCGGAGCATCCATCATCTCTTCGTCCGAAACTTCATAGTATGGAGGAGGCTCCTCCCCGTCACTAGTGTCTCGTCAGTTAACATGCTACCGTATAGACGTTAGCCCAATCTGAAATGTGTCTAGCTTACTATTGTTGAAAGTAATTCGACATTCTGTGAAGTCTGGCAATAGCAATGTATGGATGCGCCCCGGTATATGGAAATTGAAGGAAGTCTTTCAAGACCTGGAGGAAAACTGGATTGTTGACAACTGCATGGGAAAAAACAGACAGGAGTTACCAATGTCCCGACCTAGCAAAAAACCCCTGAAATAGAGCAAAATGTTAATATTTCGCTCTAGTATGTCCCCGAACAAATCAAATCCGCTTCCACGTTCAGCTCGCGCGACCATGTGACATCAGCTTTCCTGTTTTGTTCTCGACTCTTTCAACTTCAGGCACGTTTTGCTGGGGGACGGGACGGTAGCGAGTTCCGCGAAATTAGTGCCAATCTTGATACGAGGCCTTGCGGGGTTGTAACCCGCCGCCTTCCGTTGTCCTGCAGATACTGATACCAGAATTTGGAAATACTCTATTAAATCTGGCCGAAGGCCGGGTTTGGAGAAGCCGATAAAGAAGGTATTCCTTCAACCACGGATTCACATGCAGATTCGTCTTCGTTCAGATCAGAAACCTGGATTCGAGGCTAGAAACCATCCTGGATTTGAGGCTAGAAACGGTACCATCTCGCCGTGTAACACCGCACGCCTGTGTTGTTTTTGTGGGAAGTTTACCCAACACAGCCTGTGTTGTTGTACCGTCACCGCCAGTCGCGATGGCCAAAAAACGCATTTTTTTCAACCTCATCTCACTCATTCAATTCTTGACCAAATGACTTGATTTTAGGTTCAAATTTTCGGAAAGACCATTCCCTCGATATTTGGTGTTCATGGAAAAATTCGACCCAATTTTGGTTTTGAAAATAGTCACGTGGCTCTTCGGTTTTGTGGTGGAGCGATCCTGCGCAACTGAATTAGTAGCGTCGAGCGCGAGCTGATCATGAGCTGAGCCTAGTCTCGGTCCCAAGCTGACCCTAGGCACAAGCTTAAGCTCGATCTGAAGATTTACACCCTTAAGCTTTTATATACAATGCTAATTATATCCGTACTGAAATTCCGAGGACTTAGGCCCGGACGCTTAGAGCATGCATACTTCAAGAATTTCAAGAACTCTAGAAATATCCGAAATATAAATTTATAAAGACTTAATTCGTGATCATGCGGGTTGAACCGCCGGGTAGCATTTTTGGCCGGATAGGTACGAACTTCCAACCGGTCGATACCAGTCGTAAGTCGAAAATGCTTAGAATTTGATATCGATATCTTGACCACTATCATAGATTTGTCGGCCAATGCAATGTATGCAGCTTCTAATCGATAGTTTGACTTGATATCTAAAGATGACAAATTCTTCTTCATCGAGACGTCCGGCACCGTGATACTGGTAACTGTTCGCATATACTAAGCTACCACAGGTATATTAATATGGAAAATAAATTATAGCCATTAATGTATAACATAAGCTCTTTAGGTACCCATTCACATCATAACGTGTAGTGTCAATTTAGATATCAGCAGCATGATGTCCCCGTTTCCTGGTGGGATCCGCTAGATAAACAAACAATCATTTGTTAGCTGCTGATTCTACTACGTAGGTACCGGGCGCTGAAACATACCTGGGTGCAAGGTTATCATATCCAAATAGCGAGAAACCTAAAAATGCACCAATAAGAATGCAAATGATGATGTAGCCTGTAGATCTATCGTTAGCACACCATGATAGTATTTCGTAAGGTATCGAATAGAACCTACCATTGTAGTACATGGCAAGCAACATGACAAAGTATGCCGCTCCGAATTGTACCATGTACAAAAGCCCTCTGATAACTTGCTGAAAGAAAGTCGGCCTGAAGTTAAACGGTCTCAAAAACCTTGCGAATCTCGAAGATGCGGTGTTCCATCCCGGGAGTTGGTTCGGAACAGGGCTTCCGGAGACGGGTGATCCCTCGTCGGCAAGTTTCTTGCTTCCGGCATTTTCTGAAACGATTGTAGCTTCGGCAGCGCTAGCGTGGCGGATAATGTGTCGGTCGTATTCACGTTGAATGCGTCGGACGAGTTCAAGCGAGATGACGAGGAGGACGACCTTTGAAAGTTTCGCCCGTTAGCGTTATGATAGGTATAAGGTTCTCATAAAACGGCTTACCCCGATGCAGCTCAAGGCGAAGATCCCTTCACTAGAAACCCTCCATGTCCGAGAGATAAAGCACGAGTTGACGGTGTACCAGTTCCACAACATCTACATTGCATCATGAGAGATTATCATTAGTGGATTCATTCCGCGTTTCCCGCTTTGATGAAGGGATGCCATCGGGCCGGCTCGCCATAGCATATATTTGAATTGAAAGGCCAGGTGTAATACCGAAATCTTGCAGCCACCCATCATGCTCATGTCCATAGCCTTAGATGTCGTAGCCATGGCACTCACCCCGGTCATTGTCGGGTCCATGCCCGTTGTTGGTGTAGGGCCCATCGATCCGTGATCCATTTTGTCTTTTGAGAAGTTATTAAGATTAGGTTTAGTCTGAAGATAGTATAGGGATACTATAGTATGATAGATAGTCGAAATATGACAGCTCGACTATGTATCCTGTAGATAATACCTGCGGGATACCCAGTATACGCAAGAAGATTTTCCGATACTAGTCTACCGACCAAGGCGAGTCAGTAGCACTTATATATGTAAACCCTCAACCGGCTGCGGACAGAAGGCTCACTGTCCTCTAACCATGGCTCCAGCCAACATGCCAATCAAAAATCCACAGATATCACCATGTTTTCTTATTCAATATGCAACTGAGCTCGTTTACAGCCCCTTCATATCACGGGAAGCAGCATGCCATGGCCAGGCGGGTCCATCAAAGTACCCATCTAGATACCACGAGGTTACAATCTCTACGTTTCCAGACCCTAAATCAACTCAGGATGACGCTTTTATTTGATACATTTTAGACCCGATTGTCTGTAACAAGGTCCACGTTAAGCCACCTGCTTTATCGATCGAGTTTAACCCCCGCTCTGGTAGCGCTAAAGACAGGCAACTAAAAAATCGGATTCCTATCGATATCATGGGAGATACCATGATGGACAATTTGGCCTTTCGAGATCGCACAATCCCTTGGAATCCAGTTATCTTTTTACATTGGTCTTGATAACTTAATGTGAACTCCCTTATTCGTCGAAATCAATTTGGTGGGTTACACAGATGTCTTCGACGAGCCGTCCGAACATGACGAGAACACCCGAAAACAAAGGTTTGCCCACGTATACGGCCTCCTCGCACACAACCTTCATAAAACCCCAAACTCTGAGCAACTTTTTTTTATTGTTCACAAACAGAATCAGAAAAAAAAAACCCACAACCAAGGCATAAAATGTTCACATACTCACACACCCTCACAACGTTTTCGGCACGCAACAATCATGTCCTTCATGCATGTGCCGCGAGAGAGATTGAGCACGTTTCTAATAGTTTGACATATGCGCCATGCATTTTGTTGCTCCACTTGTTCCTCCTCAATCCTAAAATCCTTGAGCTCGCTCGCTTCGTTTGTTCGGTGGGCTTGGTACCAAGCAATTAGATTGAAAAAAGTGGAGGAACAGAGTTTCGCCGTGTCCGATGTACTTCGGGTCGGAGGACAAGGTTCTTCATGTTAGGGTACGGAACACTATTAACCATTCCATGGTTTTTGAGGGTCTGCGGATTGTAGACATTGGGTGTTGAGAGTGTTCACCATTATCACCAGCCAGATATTGCATTGGTCAGCTGGGTGCGGGGAAGCGGACAAATCCGCGACAAGAGCTTGGCTGCCTGATTTCATGCTCAAAAATGCTCGATCAAGAGGCGACGAACAGTGCACCGCCATTCTGCCTGTTGGAATGTCGTAAGTGGTTGGGGGTCCGTGTGGACCTTGTCAAAATACCACACAGTGCACACGCCGCAGCCTGCGTTGAGCATAGTCTTTCCCTTATTGGATACAAACGGGGATGTTCTTCAGGCCTCAACAGGGACTCACCATCTCATCGCAATTATCACGAACCAGGGTGCACAATTGCATTATTGTATATGATATTCTAGAAGGGAAGGAAGCATGCCATCGGGATCACGACCATACATCGGGCTGACTTCGGGTTGAAAATCTTCTGGATCGGGACGACAGAAGGCTGAGGGTACTAGTCCGGTCACACTCACGCTACATCCGCAACTGTAGACACAAGCGAAAAATACGTCTGACCTCAGCCAACTGTACTGTGTTCCGTCAGCAAAGTACTTCGTCTTACAGGTAGTAAGGGAGCGGTACTTCCATCTTGCGGGGTAGGGGTGTTTCGCCTCGTAGAACGGACAAGATTTCCGTAGCGACCGGTAACAATAGGCTACGGTCTCCCATCGGTCTGATATCGCCGAATGGCTGCTACGTCCGTATACGTTCCTGCGAGAGGACTCCCAATCGCGAGTCTCCCCGATCCTCCGGCGGTCCGTACAGAATTCCTACAAACTTGCCGAAGAAGAAAGCGAAGTCCTGCGGGCAGGATTTTCTTTTATTATCTCGTGACGAAGAAGGCCTACGTTTGCCACGACGATAGAAGGGTATAAGTAGACCAGATGATTTTGGAAATGCTAGACTTTCCTTCCTTCCTCTTTTTCCTTCCCCCTCATCCCAACTATCACCAAAATTTTCCCTCAAAGGAACAAGAACAAAACAGCCTTATCTAAACGCCCGTCCCGAGCAGACCCTTGAAAAACTACCTCACTTACCATCCCAAAATGAGTATGCATAACCTTCATTGACCACCCTCCCCTTGTCCCGGCGCCTGCATCGTGCGTGCATTTATCTGATCGATCCACTATCTCGGGAATTCGCTCATGTCTCATAATTTCGAAATGTTAGTTGCCGAAATCGTTATTGTTGATCGATGTGGCGATGACTGCCAGTGTGGAGACGGCTGCAGTTGCAAAGGCTGCACGGCGGTAGGTTCATGCCCCAAACATCCCGACGTTCTGAAACGTGATTTCTTTCACGCTATCAGTGTGATGCCACCAATTTAGGAAAATGCCTAATCCCTTGTCTCTAGCACGGAAAATAAGGACCTGTCAGATCATTCTGAGGTTTATTCGGTGGGAGGTTTTGTAGCAGATACCTTGTGAAGTTTGAGCCGGCGTATTGGACAGATTGTACGGGTGTCGAATAGTTCAAGTATATTGGTACTATAGTATATACTTAGTGTTGGCGGTGAAATGTCAAGGAAAAGCTATGGAATTGACTTGATATTGACAATATAATATACAAATGTACCCGTGAAAATTTCCGTAAAAATTGCTAGAGTCTAAAGTGTCGATGTGTCTATGTTGTAGAGAAATTAATAGTGGATACTAAGTAGCTGCTGAAGTGAAGGGTAGTTGGCTACGATCGCTACGGCATGGTGGGAATCGGCTAAGGGACGCCCATGCAATCGTGGTTAGCGTTTTTCAGACGCATACTGTGAGGTCGGTGGGAAGCATGCAGCAATCACTCGCATACGTATCCCCTGCGCTGCGGGAGCCCGCACCGATTCGAGTTTTGACCCATTCGCCAGAGCGCTGGTACCGGATCGCGAGTCGCCACCGCATATGATGCAATTCCGTCTGTTGTAGACATTAAGCTATTAACATTCTAAAACTAACGGCTGTGCTAATACAAAAAAGAGGTAGAAAAGTGTCGTGATATACAGGCTGGCCCTTTCCAGCTTCTCAGACGGTGTTTCAATGCGCCATATCATTGTAACCCAAAATCCCCAGCACGTATCTGTAATTTCCTGTTTACAGCCCACCGAGAACAGCGACGGCGATACCAACGACACCAGCGACCAAAGAAAAGCTCTTCAAGCTACCCGACGAAGGCTTCGACTCAGTAGGAGCAGGAGCCCCTGTAGTCTGAGAGCTTGTCGGCGCATCGTCTCCACCACCGAGAAGGGCTTCCAATGAAGCATCCTCAGCGAAATCTGCATCAACACCGGTGCCGTTCTTGCAAGTATCCGGAAGATCCGAGAGAGCACCATTGACAAATCTGACATAAGCGCACTGTATTTTCCAACAGAATTAGAGCTTCCTTTCATTTCCGACAAATCTTCGATGCGAGGGGGAACCACTTACGGCGTACAACATTCCATCAACTGCATTCTGCACAACCTGTACGATCCCTTGCCTCCCAACCAAATTCCTGGGAGCAGTTACCCTTGGTTCGCAGAAATCTCCGGCACCGTACTGCTCCACGATGGGGAACGCCTTGAATGAATTGGTACCATCGGGGGAGTTGCCTTCGATCACGCGAAACAAAACCTTAACCGATGGGTGGGAAGAGGAGTAGGCGATAGCTTCGCCGTCGACATGGAACTCAGTGACGGGCGTAGAGGCATCGATAGAATAACCACCACAAGGACCTTGATCTTGTTTGGCGGCAGATTTACCGAGTGGAGCGGGGTGACGAAGGGTGAAGTGGGCATTGGCGACCGAGGCGGTCAGGAGAGAGACGAGGAGAGATTTGGCAAGCATTATGTATTAGGAAGTGTAGATACTAGGTAGAGAATCAATTGAGAATAACGATTATAGGATACTACAATACGGGAAAGATTGATTGAGTCTGACGATGTCCAATTGAGATGAAGCTGTTGGGAGCTTGCCAGCGGCGAATAGCTAAAGAGAAGAAAGTGTTCTAGTGAAACGGGATTATTGACAGTAACGCGCGAAGAAAAAAAATATTTAATTCCGCTGCAAGCCCCAAGCCGAGATCCGGGTTGAGTAATGACATTAGTAAGAAGCCCACGCGCCGGGCTAGTTTAGAGGAATATCAAGATGCATCTTAAGCCACATATCATGGTGGTGAATTCAACCTCGTCAACCTACGTGAGTAGTGTCTCCAGTGGTCCTGCGTGAGGTCGTTTGTGGGGAGCCAAGGCTTGGCGTGCAGAGAAACCATCGCAAACCCGCTCACGCTTTGCCCGTTTAGGCAGTGGAGTGTGCAACCAGACCATGGCGGTCCAACACAGCAACACCCAGTTTCCAACGTTTGGAGCTCACCTGCCCGCCGGATATCCACATCTTGAACTTCTGCGGCCTTGGCTGGTCTCGTATGGCTGGTTTCCCATGCACGGCTGAATACCGACTAAGTCCATTTCGTGATTGAAACTGTCTCGCGCTCATGCATGTGCATAATCGATAGCATTCAGTGGTGTTTTTACAGTCGTGTTCGCAGTATACCATACTAGTGTCAATTAAGTGCACTTCAGCAGGCGTCGACCGAACCGAGTGATACAGAGACTTTCGAGCTACCTAGCGTAGCTTGGTCCCAACTAACCGGGTTTTAGCGATATTGCTTTTTCAAAATAAAGAAAGAAGGAAAGAAAGAAAGAAAGAAAAAGAAAGAAAGAAAACGAGCATTCCCGCCGTCTAGGATATTCAGGACATTGGCTTGGACCCCATTTCGATTTCTTCTCTCTTGGCTGGATTGCAGCGGACTGGACTCGATTGAGCCGATCGAATTGGATTGCTGCCCGCTCGAGACTGCAGCGTGGACGGGGGACTCGAGGGAGACGATTATATAAGATGCTGTGATCGCTGCTGTTCTCAGGCGGTACCTCCGTAGCCTCCACTCCTCCACCATCTCAATTGAGCGCCTGGACTTTCATCTCATCCGCCCTCACTCATATAATATCAATTGACTTTGAAATTTTTCAATCGACAATTGCCCATCATGCTCGTCAAGACTCTCGTCGCGGCCGCTACCCTCGCCACCGCCGTCCAGGCCCATTACTCTATTGACTATCCAACATGGAGAGCCGACTCTTTCGAAGAGCCCTATGACCAGTGGATGAGACCTTGTACGTATATATAGCGCTGACACCTCATGATGGTGAACACATTCTGACAGCGATATACAGGTGCCGGTGCCAATGTTACCCGAAACCGCACTGAATGGCCTCTCGACGGTGGTTCCCTTGTCCTCGGACTTCACCACGCCTTCGACTACGTCTTCGTCAACCTTGGCCTCGGAGCCGAAGCCCCCACCTTCAATATCTCTCTCACCCCTAACTTCCTTAACAACACTGGCAATGGTACCGTCTGCATTCCAAAGCTCCCAATCCCAGCTGGTATCGAGATCAGTGAGGGTCAGCGGGCCTCCATTCAGGTCGTTACCGTCGGAAAGACCGGTAACGCTTTGTATAACGTACGTATAACCATGATATTCTTACTTGCCAACCGAGCAGTACATTAACATGACGATTATATATAGTGCGCCGACATCGTCTTCTCATCAAACGCCACAATTCTTACCGGCGAAGCTTGCGCGAACACAAGCAGCGGCCCACTGATCGCTGTCCAAGACCAGAACGCCATCGCCGCTGGCCAGAATGATGATGACGACAAGAACACCACCGGTGGCGACGACAAGCCTAATGCCGCAGTACACGGATCCTCAGTCCACGTCTTGGCCTCGACCGTTGCGGTTTTGATGGCCATGGTTGTTGCATCTGGATTGCTGTAAATATGCTTTCCTAGTTTAATGTTTAAATGCTTAATTGTTAATGTGGCGAGTGACCATCCGGTTCATGGGAGTGGCGTCTTTTTATTCACCTCCCCGGAATGTTGCATGTATGTATGTATGTACGATACCAGATACTTTGGTTTTAGTTTAGTATACCTTGGTGGTAATGAGAGATTTCGGCGACACTTTCGTCGCGGAAGTATGACATCTGGAGACAGAACTTAAAGATCTTTTGTGTTTGTGTAACGTTATATCACTGTTCCGCGAATTCCGTAACTTTAACTAACCTTATTTCCCAAGCGAGGTTGTCTCGCGAGGGATTTCCAACCGGACGTAGACGCTACCTTACTTATTTTCTAGCTGCAGGATGTACCATCCGGAACGGAACTTAACACGGAACCACACCAGTTGCAAAGCAAGCGCGGGCATGATATCTGGAGAGAAAACCTCTCCTATACCAAACATGAATTTGACTACGTAATCTTCGAATCTAGAGCAATTCAAGAATATTATAAGGTGAGTCGAGAGCTGGTCCGGCTGAGAATGGCACCACAACATAACCCTACTATTTAATACTTAAGCGGTTCGAGATCTGCTCAGCCCTCGGTCCTAGCTTTGGGCTGGTAACATGCTTATGAAGTAGTCGATCAATGTGATTATGGTCCCACAGGTCGCTTTATATCTGCCCTCTTGACATCGGAACGGCTTTATAAACTGCCAGCTTTGCGTTTGGATCCCAGATAATATAAACATAATTCCAGGATATTTATATGTCTAAGATTCAGAGATTCAGCGCTAGTTACACTGGGAACAGTATTCTGAAATACATTTTCGAAATTTCCGGCTCAGCTTTCTAGGATCCTAGGCCTATGCATGTGACGAAATAAATCTAAACCCGTTCCTGGGAATTTGGTATATTAGTGAGTTGGGATCCAAGATATTAGAATATAATCGATTTAAACCGGAAATGCCGCCTTTGTCCAGATTCAGCCCTAATATGGTTACGTTCTCAGACACCAGTCGGACACAAGTGCTATAATATACCTGAATTGATCTCTAATATATTCTGACACCCCCACATGGAGGAGGTTCAGGTGCTTGGGTTGTCAAAGTATATTATAGGGCCTACTAGCTTACCACGACAGCCAGCGACCCAAATACTTTTATAAAATTGATGACGAGATGGCTCTACCAACGATAATTGAGTTTGTCAGGAGAATAATATATGACAAAGTGACAATCCTCGGGGTTGCAATCAGACCCTGGGCCTTGTTGGGTGGGACGATCTGGAAGGGCTCATAACGTGTAGAAACCCAATCGATTGACTCTTTGAAGAGGGGGGGGAGGGGAATAACCATTTAAACTTCTCCATCTTTATTCTTGGCCAATATCACGAATTTGAAATTATCACTCTTCGGACGCTCTGAATTTAGGAGCCGGCCCAGCAAGATCTCATGACGGTGTGTCTATGAGGTTACTAGCGAGTCCTCATTGGAGTCCCACATAATCTTCATATTCTCGGACAACTATTGTGCTAGGAAAAGGGATTTGTTGGTACGACGTCAATACGGCAGTACGGCCATAATGCTTATTAGAGTGGTGGTTGAGGGCCAATTGCAATTGCAAAGATTCCATATTAATTGAATTAGAATGGTATTCGAGAACACTCCTCTTCAGCAGATCTGACACGGTATCTGGATATAAATCGGGTGTAGCCTGTTGGATCCGTAGGGTCCAGGAGCCCGGGGTTGTCGGAGCAGTATGTGTGTATGTTCCGCTCTTGGATCCTATCTACAGGATCGAAGCTGAACTCTAGTATACGTATATACACCGGCCTGATATCCGTACATGTATAAAGGCTTCTTAACTAGTTCCCGTTGACTATGAAAAGCCTGGGTCATGAACTAGAAAGCTCTGCAGCTAGAATGCTCTAGACTAGCGGGTATATATAGAAGATGTTTCGTGATCATCATTCGTTGAGGCTCGAGATTGTTTTGGGGGTAAGCGGTCGACGATCGATTCCAAGTCTTAAACTGGGTGGGATAGATGTTATGTAGTCGCACATCTGAATCCACGAGATGCATGATGACCTGCCACCAGAAATAGAACAAAAGTTGACAGTTCTGTAAGTCGCCTTACTCCGCATCAAGCGTCCCGTTCGCAAAGTTTATGCTTACCTTCCCAATTTCCCTTATCTGAAATCCTAAGCAAAACTCTTGCTTGGTTGTTTTGGGTATATTTATCAAGGAGGCTGCGCCACATATTCCCTAAAAAGAGTAGAAACTCTGAAGATCTTGGAAGTCACTGGGCGTTGAATGGTAGACCCGCGAAGTTCGACGAGGGCTCAGGAGAATCATGGGATGGCCCGGAGTACTCCTGGGTTGATGCCCGAAGTCCTCGAGACCGGGTGCACAGGGCGACGAGAAGTTGAACCCGTAAAGTTCTCAACTGAGCTCTTGAGACTAGATAAGTATCGATCCACCACGAGTATCATTGGACGCTGAGCCTTCCATATATACGTACACCTCGAGATCTCGTCCACTGGGCACGGATATTGGATGCGTCGAAACTGTAACAGATCCGATATCAGTTGAAGCCATGCGAGCCCGAGTCCTCTGTGCTCCCGCTCCGGCGTTGATTCGGCATATGTGCTCGGACAACCCTCGAAAGGACAGTTATGTTGAAATTTCAAACAGCGTGAGTATGTAAATTTCTGAGCTTGGAGGAGAGAAGGTTTGAAGGGAAAAAAGAAGAGAAGGCCAAGCTCGCGTAATAGTAGTGCTATCCGGATGATTCGTCATGAAGCTGAGAACACCGGGTTTACCTGCCTCTTTGTCCTGCTTCGCGCCGGTTTCAGAAGATGAGCATCTGGGAAGGGCCCGCTTTTGACATTGGACATGTTCTACAGCATCGGGAAACCGGTTTTCGAACCTCGCACTCAGAGTGTACGATCGGATTCAATGATTTAATGTATTCCCTACAAAGTGCTTCCCACACTCGGCACGGAGGCCCGGAGAAACCTACCTAGCCGGTCAGTGCGTCGTCAAAAGCTGCCTGCGAAGGTTATGACATGCGTGGTGATCGAAGTGGCGCCACCAGCTATGAAACCCTAGTTAATATATTTTTCTTTCTTATCTTCAAATATAGATCCGCCAGATAGTATCTATAGGACGGGCCACAGAAAAAGGGCGGGCGCATGCACTGTCAACGTGGAACTCTCTAGCCACGCTATACCTGTTGCCTGTCAACCTGCTACACGACCCACATCTTTGCGTTGCAGATGTTGCAAGCACTTTCGGGACGGCTGCGATTTCCACGTCTTCGAAGGCAATGGCAAGAATTGTCGGGGGCGCACCCACCACTTCCCCAAAATCTCACTATCTAAAACTTGAAATGCAGGAGAGTTTAAGATTTCTGATATCGAAGAGCCCAAATAACATCTGGAACTGCGGAAAACCTTAATTTTAGGTGTTTAGCTTACAGCCGCTATAGAGCGATATCACTAACCCTTAGCCTAAGATTTCCCTAGCGAGGGCCTATGTACGAGTCAGGTAACGCTGACCGGATTCGAGACAATAGGGGATCGGTGTATTCGTCATCAGCCAAGTGCCTAGATGCTTTCTCACACATCAATCGAGACTATTTGGAGGCTAGGCGCT
The DNA here is from genome assembly GCA_036971245.1 of Arthrobotrys sphaeroides. Taxonomy (NCBI): domain Eukaryota; kingdom Fungi; phylum Ascomycota; class Orbiliomycetes; order Orbiliales; family Orbiliaceae; genus Arthrobotrys; species Arthrobotrys sphaeroides. The sequence goes on from JAJTTW010000003.1 coordinate 2,287,307, forward strand.
TGGTGTTGACAGGTGGTTGAAGGGATTTGGGTAGCGAACTCGACGGCGAAGGGTCTGTAACCGTAAGCTACATGTGCATCCTGGGAAAAGGATTTTGAAATTTCGATTTAAGCATTACCGATTCCTTAGAAATCGCCTTGGTGCCACCCTGGGCGTGGTAGGCCTTGAGAAAAGGGTCTTCGATTTCTTCGGTTCTATATTCGGGACTTGGAGGATGCTGTATTCCGTATTTCGATATGTTCAGAATTGGTCGATGTTGGGAGAGCTCAAGAGTCTGAATCCGCGCATCCTCGGCTTTGATGCCCATTTCCCTTTAAAACATAATTCCTGGTCCATGTTCCGGCATCAGCCATGATGTCACTTCCATGGAAAAGTGCACAGCCATCCCGCGAGATCGTTAAGATGCAAGCGCACGCGACTTGCAAAAAAATCTCCTTTCACGAGATCGAGGCTGCGGATTCCCAAGTCTTCAACTTTTCAGACCTTTGGAGTCGAGCCCATCTTCCAAAAGACTTTGTGCACCGGTCCACCTCATAGAACTTCAACACGCTCCGAGTTTCAAGATCAGCAAGGTACCTGGTTCGGAGGGTTCCATTGTCCAATCAAACCCTGTCCCTGCGCAAATCGTACCGTGAAAGGACAGGACTGGATCTCATTAGCCTTTGTTGAACCGAAAGCGATATCTCCGTTCTGGGTTGAAAGCCCTACATAATGATATTATTTTGACAGCGCAGTGAACGGGCGGGAAAAAACGCCCCGGGGAAGTTACGCATAGATTGTTGGAAGATGAATGAAGGTTCAAGACCAGGACCCTAATTCAATATATCGAGATTGTTGGGAGAGGTAATTGCAACATTCTGGAATTCGAAATGCAAAACAATACGGATTCTTTGCTAGGCTCGGCCAACAGGGACGGGTATTTTGGACCTTTTGGTAACCCAAGCGGCGGTTTCGATGTGGTGCCACCGCATCTGGCTGGTTCCCGTCGCTCAAATTTTCTTCGGGTTGGCGATGGTATCATGCATCACGAAGATCCAAGATCCAGCCAAGTGATAACACGTCGTACCTGGAGCTGGGAACCGGTGAACACGGAATAATCTGCAGGTTCGTCTATGCGTTTTGCTCGGTAGCGGAATCGCAGGCGAGAATGAGTGAATAGTCTGTGGTCCATTGAGCAAAATATTAATGCTCCACGAACGGCTGGAGACGATGCATGGATTCCATTGGAGTGCATGGTGCCCATCAGCGTCTTTGCATGGTGTACGTCTCGGTTGAGAGGTATATTCCGCAGTCCACGCTCAGACTTGCCCGTGGAGGGCAATCGGTTGAAGATTGCAAGTTGTGCAATGGCGGGATTGAAGGCCAATTCCGTGGCTGGAGTTGGACCGGAGGCTATCTATAGAATGGCTTGTCTGGCCATGTCTGGCCTTGGGGTCTCAGGGCCAATGGAATCGGCGTGTCGGGCTGAGACTTCGACGCTTCGGGGCGGCCAGCGGCTGGGCACTGAGTATTTCGGGGTGAATCGAATCCTAAGGCACTCAAGATCTTGGACGAGGTAACAGAGAGTCGATAGTCCGTTTATTCTTTAATGAGGTTAGGGCACGATATCGAGATGCCAATGTGCACGGCGTGCCCGTCCGTCTAGAAACCTCAGCGGCATCGGTGCATCGCGATGTATTCGATAGTATGAAGTTGGTTGAAACCAACAGGACAGAAAACGATAACTTCGTAGACGTCTCCTTCTGGCGGGTACGTCCAATGCTGGTTTCGTAGTCAGAACCAGACCAGGGCGCTGATTCGAAACTGCCCTGAGATGGGCCGGTTCCGTAACTGCCATCGGTGGAGAGCTGCTGCTTGATATCAGATGTATATATTCAGAGGGTCGTTCGAGTTGGCCTTTGAAGGGTTTTGAAGTCTCCTCCGTTCTCTCCACAGGATGTCACTCAGCTCTGGAAGTTGGGAGTCTACGGCCAACTAATATTCCTTTCTCTTCCTCCTTCTCCGTTCTTCCTTGGTTTCTTCACCGTTCACCGCACATGCTGTACTTTGCATCTGCAGTCGGTCTCTTCTGTAATATTCCGTCGATGTCCTTTTAATTTCTTCAGAGCTCGGCTTCCCTTTAATCTTAAATCTTCCACCATCATCATCATCACCACCATCTCCATACTCTCACCGGAGTTCCATCTTGTAGGTTTCGAGTAACTCCCCTCCTGCAATGCATCCCAATCCAGAGCGTCTACACACTTTGCTAGTGCCGTTTCACTGCAGGTCCACCGCCAACCAGGCCTCGGAACCATCCTGTGCAGCCAAGCCGCCCACGTTCTGTCGCCCGGGGCAGGCACCACGCCGCTGTGGAGTTCCGATTTGCTTGTTTGGATACCCGCTGCTGCTGCTGGCACGGGCTTCCGCCTACATACGACCACATCGCACTAGCAAATGGTCCCCTGTTGGAGAGCCTGGCTGGTTCGTTCGTTGGTTCCCTGGTCCGTCTTAGCAGCCACACCAGCGACGGCACAGGCAACCTCCTTTTATATGATCGTCCTGTCCTCTCTCCGCTGTCTTCTTTTCTTTTACTCTCCTCACCGCATTCGCTGCATCGACAGCTCGCCTGTCCCTTGGCTTCATTTTTGTTTTCGTCACTCCTTGCCTTATTCTCCTTTCCCTTGCGGAAAGCTGGTTGTCTGGTCCTTCCTTTGTCTTCCCCTTCTAACACTAGTATATTTCCCACAGATTCCTCACTTTCTAGAACCGGACTTCTGGACCGACCTCAATTCTTCATCACAGCCCCCTCTCCCAAACCAAACCACAAGCCGCATCTTGCAACTTGCATTCCGAAGGGAGATTCACTCTTTTGCTCTCCTTCGACGTTACGAAACCCAAACGTCACGATCTTTGAAAAAAGAAATAAAAAAATATACAATTTATTAGCGGTCCACTCCTTACAAGTTTCACTCGCTACTCGGGGACCCGTTAGCGTTTCGTTTCAACTGTCAACCGGAGTTTACCACGACGACACCATTATATCGTCAACTTTCATTAAGACTTGTGCGCTAGTCGCTCGATTGATTCTTCAGTCCTTTTCGACAAAAGACAAAATACTTTAGGAGTCACCAAGCACTCGATCAACTTCGATTCCTTCGACCATTCTTTTGAGCAGCACGAACAGGGTTCTGTTAGATATTTGGGTGCCGACTTTACCTTCAACTCACGACAAGACTATCAACCCGCCCTTTTATTTTCTCGACCTTCGGTTTTTCAGCAGGACTTATATCTACTCTTCAATATGTCGATCAGCTTCTCAGGAGTCGTTGCCGCTAGTGATGTTGCGGAAACTACCGGTCTGTTAACCGCACCGAGAGCCGCTGCTACAGTGATGTCTACATCTCTGGGACTTGTCTCGTCGATAGTGACCTCTGCCGCTGCCGCTGCCGTCACCGGCGGTGCTAGTGGTGGCCATGGTAGCGGCGGTGGAGGTGGTGGAAAGCAGAGCGCGTTAGCACCCGAAGAGGAGAGCGCTATGAAAGCAGAGAGCACGAGGTTCAGGTAGGCCTATATACATATTATTGTCTTTTCAGTATTACTCGTAAATGCTCACGCCGTAATAGTCACTGGCTCTTTCTATCTCTGAGCGCCGTTGCCATCATCATTGTCTTGTACAGGGCAATTCTCTTGATCACAAGTCACATCAGACACCTAGTTTGTATCAACGACTCGACACAGACGTATTGGTCTATTCCGGCTGCCCCTTGGCTCTCCAAGCTCAAGAAGGACTTCATCCTGGCTCCTCTTTTCGGACTTCGTCACAATGAGCACTTCAAGATTGGTTCTGCCGGTAGCGCTGGCATTGTCCCAACCAGGTTCCAAGCGCTCTTTCTCTTGCTTCTCCTCGCTGGTAACATAACCCTCACAGTCGCTAGCATCCATTGGGATCGGTCTCGCGCTGTGATTCTATCCGAGCTTCGTAACCGCTCTGGCGTTCTTGCCGTCACCAACATGGTCCCTCTCTTTGTTCTCGCCGGAAGAAACAATCCCTTGATTCCCCTTCTTAGAATCTCTTTCGACACTTACAACTTGATCCACAGATGGTTAGGAAGGATCGTAGTCATCGAGGCTGTTGTTCACACAGTCTCCCACATTGCCAATAGGGGTTGGGACAAGTACATGCTCTCGGTCGGAAAGTCTCAACTCATCATGACTGGTACCATCTCAACTTTGGCCATGATATTCCTTTTCCTTCAGTCCCCGTCCATCATCCGTCATGCCTTCTACGAGACGTTCTTAACTTTCCACATCCTCGCAGCCGCCCTCGCCACCGGCACACTGTACTACCATCTCATGGTAATCAACAATAAGTGGTTGGTTTACGTACAGGTTGCTATCGCCCTCTGGGTAGCAGATCGTGTGGCCCGCCTTGTTAGCATCATCTACCGCAACTGCGGCAGGACTATGACCCGTGCTACCATCACTGCGCTCTCCACGGAGGCCTCGAGAGTCACTTTGGACATGCCCCGTCCGTTCAAATTCCGACCGGGACAACACGTCTACCTTTACCTTCCAACTATCACTGGTTGGCAGAGCCACCCTTTCTCTGTCGCATGGGCCGATGAGAGTGCGCCGCTCGTCTGGGATGAGAAGAAGGAAGAACTCCCTAAGAACCGCCAGGATGTTTATGGGCCACAAAAGACCACCGTCGAACTTATCGTGAGACGACGAACTGGTGCCACCAACTCGATTTTCCAGAAGGCTGCCGCCTCGCCTGACGGGATAGCAACTGTTCGTGCGCTCGTCGAAGGTCCTTACGGTACACATCACTCTCTAAGCTCGTACGGCACAGTTGTTTTGTTTGCTGGAGGTGTTGGTATCACACACCAGCTCCCCAACGTTGCTGAGTTGGTCCAAGGATTCGTCGACGGCACCGTCGCTACTCGAAAAGTTACGCTTGTCTGGGTTCTTCAGAACCCCGAACATCTGCAATGGGTTGAGAGACAGATGACATCCATCCTCGCCATAGAAAGGCGGAGGGAGATTCTCAAAGTCGTCTTGTTTGTTACTAAGCCGCATCAGTCAAGAGAGATTGTAAGTCGCTCATACCTTACCTTACGAACTCACTGGTGAGAATTTACCGCTAATATAACTGCGTATAGATGAGCCCCTCTTCGACCGTTCAGATGTTCCCTGGCAAGCCAAACATTGAACAAGTTCTTCAGGGCGAGGCTGAAGAGCGAGTTGGCACCATGGCCGTGTCTGGTAAGCGCTTTCGAAACCCATGCTTACGGTGTAACAAGATTGCTAACATTATTCCCGTAGTCTGCGGCCCTGGTGCTATGAGCGACGATGTCCGATACGCGGTCCGCCGTCTGGTCGACTACGTCAATATCGACTTCATCGAAGAGGCTTTCTCGTGGTAGTCAAACTACCAGGGTCTCTTGGTTTTACCTTCCCCTCCCTTCTCGCATATTTTGACTTTCTTCTCTGAGCGGATACCATGTACTACCACTATGTAGACTGCGCGTCGCTCTTTCTCTTTCATCTTCTTCACCTGCTAGCCTCTCGCGCGAGAAGCTGGTGCACATTGGGCAGGCGACATGGGCGTCGTTCTTTTCCTCGTTCTCCGACTATGGAAGGGAACCGACTGTCACCGCGTCCTTTTTATCTTGTTTTATAGGAAAACCAAAACCAAATTTATAACTTGTACATCTTTACAACCTTTTTACTGTTTCATAGCGCTTCTTGTTTTCTTCCTCTGTGTTACTCTTCACGGCGTTCAAATCGGTGATATCCAATTTCTTCTTCTTCCTCTTCATTTTCGAAATTTCGGGGGTTTTTCCTCCCACCCCCTGTTATCCATCATGGTTCCGTTTGTTCGATTACATCTTTAATTCCTTTGTAGTATAGGCACACCTCTTCATACTTTCGGATAGACCCTTGGCAATTGGACGGTTCGATTTGAGCAGCACCCTCAACCTAAACTCTTCCATGAAAATATATGCATTAGAACCTTGTTTTCGATGATCTTTGTGACTTGGCTCCGCGGAGCAGGTTCGGTTATCCGGCAGACTTAGCTATTCTAGCGGCGTTCCCTGTGCAGCTAGCTGTCGAGCTCCCGACGTCGGTAGTATGCACGTGTGTGGTGCAGTCCGTTGTGGGATAGTTGTTTTCGGATATTATACTATCAAGACGGATATCCTGAGACGGACATCCCGGAACTTGGATTTGAGGTCTCGTGGTCATGGGGTTTTTTGACGTAAGGATCCTAAAAATCTGGGGTAGGGAGTGGAGACAAGTGTGTATTATGTGCAGCAGGTTTGAACCTGTTGTTACAGAAGTGCAAGTAAGATATTGAATATGGAGCTAAGTGTACATCTAAGTAAGGTATCCATCGTAAAAAAAAAACAAGTTGTCCAAAAAGTATCGTCGGTGTCTTCTAAAGTGGTAGCAGAGTGTAACAAAGACGCAGGGGAAGGAACGCAATGCTGGAGGAAATAGTCATTGGTATTCTTCGTAACATCATCATATCCGGAATTGAGGAGTCGTCCGTTCGTTCGTTCTTCGCCTCCGAATGATTCTATGGACCCCGTCTGTGGTGTATGTATGTACGCTCAATTGTCGGGTTTAACAGGATATGAAATTGAGGAAAAGGAAAACGAGACCAAAAAAGTGAAAAACGACCACCAATGCAATTTAAACGTTTACATCGTAAGGGAGTAGAGGAACGAAAGGAAAGGAAAGGGGATATCAATCTTTGAGAAACTGGGAGAGAAAATCCAAAGGTATTTTATAAGAGTTTGGTTTACAAGGCACCAGCTGCTGCCAGCTGCCTCCCAAGCTCATCCTTCTTGATGGCCTGGAGGTCGCTGTTTCCGCCAATGTGCTTCCCCGCTATGAAAATGTTGGGGACGGTTCGCTGGCCGCTGATTTCTTCGAGGGCCTTTTGGATTTCGGAGCCGTCATCTATATTTTTGATTCACAGTTAGTATGTCTTTTGTTGAACGAATGAGAGGGAGGATTGGTTGGCTTCTTACCGACTTGATCCAGCTCCACAACCTTGGCATCAGCACCCATATGTGTGAGCAAGCTTTTGGCGGCCCTGCAATAAGGGCAATATGATTTGGAGAAAACCATGACGGGATTCTCGTCAATGAGCCCTTGTGCTTTAGCCTGTTTTGAGGAAGAAGAACCTCCGAGTCAGCGAGATCTTGTTTAGAGGACTGCCGAATCGGGCGATCCGTCTCGAATGAGGAGTGTCGAGCTTATCTTTACGATAGGCTCTGGAGGGGCATGCGACACTAACCTTGGCCGCCATGATTTCTTGTTTGGTAGTGGTATGGAAGAATCGACGTAGGAACGAAATGGTGGGCGAGTGTAAGAGACGAGGAACCGTACGAAAGCGATCCTCTGATAACGGTGCTTTAAAGCCTTTGAGAGATGGGACGAAAGAGGGAGAGAAAAGGTCCGACAGCTGACGGCGAGAGGGGCCCTTATGTAGTTTTCGACTAGCTATTCCGGAGCTCCTTTTTTAGGTACCTTCCGGTGGGTGTGGTGGTGGTAGCGGTGGTGGTTGTTGGTGGGTGGTGGTTCGTCGATAACGAAAATGCCGCTGTTCGAACTTTTTGGCGGACGTAACTGGCTGCAATCGAATGCACCTGCCCAAGTGACCGTTTGTGGGTAGCTGGTGGCCTGGATAACTAGCCGCAGAAGCAGGATCTGGCCTTTGGCTCCTTCCTGTAAGTCAGAAGTCGGTTCTTTACAAGAGATGCGTGTGCTGACGTGGGGTGCAGTGCAGGAGAGAGAGAGTCGGGTTGGAAGCTGGTTGGGTTGGATGTTTATAAGGTGGGATGTCGGATGGGATGAGACACGGCGAGGCTTCGATGACGACAGAACCCAATGCCATGGCTCCGGCTTTGCCGCGCTAAGCTTTCCACGCCGTCCTGCTCAGAGCACGAAGTGTATCGGGTTCTGGGTTTCTATTCATGGCGGTATCGATTTGTAATGCGCTATCTCATGTAATCAGGTAGCAGCGGTTGGTCGGAAATAATATCAATTCAATCACGCAGATTTAAAATTTTCTCTCGCGATCCTTTCAAGTAATAGTAAATATATCGCATCAGCAGGGAAGACCGTGATATCTGCTTTCCAAATCAATCCCCAAGCCTGCTCACGCCTCCAGTTGCATTGACCGATTTCACGGGTTCGTCGCTCCCGGATAGCCTATGTCCACTATGGCCACCGCATCGCCCAACGTGCATCTCTCGTAGTCCAACATCATCCAACCCCACGCCCTGCCGGCCTCTGACCACCATACCCCGCAGTTGTCGCTGCTTCGTTCCAGGGTTCCGTCGGCAAGCCCCGCTCGGACCATTGATGGCGTGGCATGGTGCAGGAAGTGGCTCCTCTGGGGTTCCTCCAGCGCGAATGCATTCCCCGTGATGCCGTGGCATAAGCACGGTTCCTTGGTCAGAAGACCACGTTCCCAGATGGCCTTCTGGCCTCTTGCGATCGCTGCATCGATTTTGCCATGTAGGTCCGGGTAGTGTTTCCTCAGCGGCTTCAGACACCAGATCATGCCCGGTGCTCCGTGGCACCATTGAATGAGATCGGAACCCCCGTCTTCGCAGCTAAGCCAGTTTCCGTCTTCTGCTTGCAGGGCGAGAATCTTTTCCAGCCTAGCCTGGACTTTGGGTGCGTAAGCAGGGTTTGTCATGATGATATTTGAAATGATTGCGATATCGCCATGGCCTGCGCCGATGAAGCGTTTCTGATTGTTCGGACTGAGGCCAAAGGTCCATGGATCGTATGAGAGGCAGTGCTCGATTACTTTATCGATCTCAGGGTCTAGAATCTCACCGCTTTCCGGGACCCAGTATTTTATCGTGCGCATAAGGCTGAGCAGCCCGGCTTTGCCGAAGAGAACCTCGATAAAGGTCGGGCGCAGGGTTAGCTTGTCAATGTTCTCGGCGAAATTTCGAACATAGGTAAGATCCTTAGTCAAGCAGGCCTTGACGGCGTTATAGCACATATACTCGTGGTTCAGACTACATCCGGAACGCTGGGTCTCCTCTGGCTTGTAAGCGTCCTGGCCGAGGGATAGGTATGCCTCGCAGTAGTCGGATGGGGCTCGGCCTTCGATAGCAAGGTCGGGGTGGGTTTTGGAGAGCCAAAGAAAGAGGAAGGCGATGCTGGTCGGGCCGGCGAAGACACCGAGGTAGAGACCTCCAGCGAAACTGCCAGACCACGGGAGAGTTGGAGGACAGGTCTCGAGGATGTTCTTGAGAGACGCGACGAGATGATCTTGAGGGTCGGGAACAGACTCGAGGGCTTCCGGGTTATTAAGAGCTTCGTTGACGAAGTAGCGCCCGGTAGCGTCCTTTTGCAACTGCTTTAGGAGAGACATCGCGACGGTATGTGCGGTGGGCAAGGGAGCTTGAGCAGTGTCTAGCTAGATGTATGGGATATATCAAACCGTAGTCTCGTCCGTCGAGGTGTCGTGGAGCGGCGCGGCGCGGTAGCAAGTTACCCTGATCTTGGATGTGTATACTGTCGATGGCTACAACGAATACGTCTGGGAGAACGAGAAACACGTCGCTGGTGCGGAGATATCATAAACCGTACACGCTGATGACGCCCAGCCCCGACATTCTAAGCCGTTAGCCCTGCTCCGCTCCAGGATCCAACAGCCGCAACACTTAATTCCTGCTAAAATAAGCAGTTTATACACATGAAAGCCTATTTATTTCAAGTTTATTATTGCCTATAGAATATCTTCTACTTCGAGAGGCTGTACCGGGGCGCTGTTCGATGTCGTGGTCGCTTCATTCCCGCTGTCCGTCGAGACACTCGCGCTTAAATTTATAAAGCGAGCCATCTACACGAGGTCGTCCATTAACCAGTACCTAAGAAGTCCTCGGGATTAAAAGAAAAAACTGACAATATACTTTAGATTGATCTATAATTATAACTAGTTACCTCTCGCAGGTCTACCGTGCGTTCATATTCAGAGCTTATATGTCTGTAAATATGTGGTACCGAAGGGTATCGGCGCAAAACATGAGGCTACGGCCCTTTTGAAGCGCCATCCGAGTCCACACATTGAATAATAGCGAGTACCTAATAGAATTTGCGACGTAATCATACTAGGTAAGCAATCGATATCGCAAAAGCCCAGTTTTACATGCTCAAAATACGATTGGTGGAGTGAACGTGGGATTAACACCCGATACTCGGTACTGCAGCATACACTATCCAATTGACAGCTTTCTCCCTCATGAACGAATGAAAGAAAGCCCTCCCTCATTAGACTTCCCCAGAGCTTCCCCGAAGTTATATAACCTCCATTCCGGACTTGCAGGCGGTACGCCTCAGAATTCCGCCCGCTCAGTCCCCTTGCGTATCTTCCTCCGCGACCGCCTGATTTTACGTAATACTGAGTCTCAATGGAAGTATTACGTACCCAATCGCTTACAATGCTCAGATAAGTATATTTTCTCTGCAGGCAAGGGAGACTCGATGCTTCGGCTATTACGAAAAAGTAATTTATCATCTTCCTTTGGCGTTTTGATTCGTAAGGAGTGGCGAGAGATCAGAATATTCCAGCCTGGGATCCTGCGTTGAGACTGTTGCATTTTGACAGCTCTCGATAAGCTGTCTTGTGAGCTTCAAGCCGGGCTCGCCGATAACCAGCCGGCACACCCGAACCTCCATCATCCCCTGCGAAGCATCTCCACCGACCAATCGACGATGTCTTCGTTCCCCTACATCCACATCTCCTGTCCGTGTAATGAAGACCGTCCACCGCAGACCCTCACCATCGATAGCGCCCGGCCGATATCACCCTCCAAATCCCCATCCAAATCTCCATCCAAACACGACTTCAATTTCCCACCCGCGGCCCCCCACACGCCCACGAAGCGGCCCACCCTTCTCGCAGGCTTCACACCGTCCGTTTCCTTCGACCCTAATAATCTCGATCTAGACGATGACGAAGAACTCACGGACGAGGACGACGAAAATAACTTCGACCCACGAGATCCCCGATCCGCGTTCTCGTTATTCCCCATCGAGAATTTATTATACTGTGAAGATTGCCACCAGATAAGATGTCCTAGATGTGTGCAGGATGAGATAGTATGCTGGTACTGTCCCAGCTGCCTCTTTGAAGTACCCAGCTCGACCGTCAAGAGTGATGGAAACCGGTAAGGTAACCATCTCCCTTGGGTTCTTGATCTCCTCCTTCTATCGATTATGGTTATGCTAATGGTATTGACGGGCGCCAATATAGCTGCACGAGGAACTGCTATCTATGCCCCGTGTGCACCGCTTTACTTGCCGTTATTCCGGTAAACTATACACCGGGACACACGAGCTCCAGCTCAGACCATCCAGCTGGACCGTTCAATCTCTTCTGTTCCCATTGTCATTGGACAACGTCCGATCTCATACCACCCATCCAACTCAAAAAACCAACTTCAATATCCGCCCAACTTTCAAAACTCACAAATTCAACACAGGACACCGAGTTCAACAGGTTAAAGCAACATTATGCCCAGCAACTTGGTAACGCGCAAGAGGATTTTACGAACTCCCCGGCGGCGTTGACGAGGTTGATGGGGTTATACACCGGGCTTGGGAGTGGTAGTGGAAGTCATGGTGGGAGTAGGAAAGGCAGGGGTGTGAAGAAGCTCGAGATGAAGGAAGTTGACCGACCCAGGGAAATCGTTGAAGAGGAGGAAATGGAGATTGTAGAACGCATGGCGACGATGGGATTGGAGTCCAGTGAGTTTGCGGGTTCCACTGCCTTGCTCCGGCCGGAGTCACTGACGGATATGGAATAGCAACGAATGCGAAGCAGCGGCTAAACCAACCCCACGAACCGAGGTTCTTATCGTGAGTCCGACCAACCCCCCCATGTACCGACTATACCAATTCCGGCCCACTGACTGAGTGTTTTTAAAAAAATTCAGAGACTTGACACCCACGGCGGTTCTCCTGCGCACCAAACGGTCAAAACGTTGCCGTGCCTGCCGCCACATCCTCGTGAAACCCGAATCCAAGGTCCAAACCACACGTTTTAGAATCCGTCTAGTGGCGTTAAATTACATCCCATCCCTGACGATCAAACGTCTCGACTCCACCATCACATGGAACAACCTTACCCCGCACAAAACCCACAGGTTTCTACTAACCGTCACAAATCCGCTATTCGACCCCATCAGCGTTAGCCTTCTCACGCCACGCAGAACGCCGGGAACGGAATTTGCGAGTCGGGTGACGATTCTATGTCCTGAATTCGAAGTCGGTGCGAATACGGATGTTTGGGACGACGCGTTGATGAGTACTAAACCCGCTGCGCCCGCTATACCATCGGGAATCGCAACCCCGCCTGTGGCCGGTTCGTTTACGTCGTTCTCGAAGGATCCGAAAATGTCGACCGTGTACGAGCAGAAGAGGAATTACACGAGCGTGGTGATCGAGGTTGTTCCCCCCGAGATCCCGGATACGAGGGAGACGAGAATACGCGATGAGCGGTTGTTGGAGATTCCGATCTATGTGAGGGTGGAATTTGAGGCTGAAGTTGATCGGGATGATGAGGAAGGTGGTGGGGGGAAGCCGAGTCATTCGGGGGCGTCGGGAGGCGCGGTGCAGAGGGAGAAGGTGGAGTATAGTTATTGGTGCGTGGTGGGTGTTGGGAGAGTCGGGGATCCGATAGAGGGTGTGGTGGCGAGTGAGCCGAATACACCGGTGAGGACGCCTGTGGGGACGCCAGCGAAGGCTCCGAGAACTCCGTCGGCCTTGAGGACGCCGTTGAGGCAGGTTATCGTGAAGTAGGGAGCTCCGTCGTCTTTGAAATACAGAATGCCTGGGTGTTAGCTCCATATACGAATTGATCGCTTTTACAACAATTTGCTTCGGAAAGGAGGAAGATATGGAAGGGTCAGGTTTGTAATGATTGGTATAGTATTGGTTTGTATACTATTCTAGACGAGAAGAGGACTCGAGGTCTCCCTCTTAACTCATCCGGATAGGTATAGGTTATTTGCGAAGGGGGGGAAGAGCGACTCTCTAATAAACAATATTTGCAAAAAAGACAAAAATAGTTGAGAAAAGAGACAAAGATGGATAGATAAGATGTGTATGTGGATGTTTGGAGGCGTATATCTAAGTAAGCTTTCAGAAACAGATTGGGGGTACTAGTACAAAGGGAGGCCGTGATATGATACCAGCTTCGAACGGGTATGGAAACGGCAAGAGAGCAAAAGAAAATAGGGGAGGCTAGAAGGATACTTTGAAGTTGTTCTTGAACAACTTTTTGTTGCGAAAGGAAAAGACAAAAAAGTTCGGAGGCCGGGGCTGCTGCTGCAAATACTAAAGACTGCGATAGCTAAAAGAAAGGAAATAAGAGATCGTGGTGTCGAAAGGTTGGATGTGTTCTGGGAAGTTGATGTTGGGTGCGTCGCTATAGCCGGGGAAATATTTGTGGCATTCGAAATGCGAGCGCTAGCGGACGGTGAAATCAAGGAAAAATAATACACAAAGGAGACTGGTGGTGCTTTCGGTTGAGAAAATATACAACTGAGAGGAAGAAGAGGGGGGGCTGCTAGGAAAGAGATGGAACATTTGAAAAGCGGCTGCTCAAAAAATGGTTGCGGGTGCAGGAATGACTGTATCTAAAAGGCCGTTAGAGAAGACGTGGGGGGATTACAATTGTAGATCTTGAAAAAGACAAAAGAGAAACACCCGCCCGGGATATAGGTTATCATCAAAAAAGTCCGAGTCGAATATTGGAAATAGGGTGTATAACAAATCAAACGCCGAGATTCGCCTAACGCTGTGCTTTTAGTTGCTAGAAAAGGATCGAGAAATTGCTGAAATATCGAAGAGGCAAGCCACGGGGTAGGGATGCGGTTTTGCAGCGTGGTGCGCTACATGATCGTACAACCGCAACATCCCTTATCCTTCTTGCCCTTGCTCGGAATATCATCCGGATCTTTAACACGGATGGGTTCCCTGGAGGGCGGTCTTGGCGGAGGTGATTCCGATCGTGGTGGTGCCTTGGGGAGAATCTTCGGAGATTCCATTTTAGGTTCCTGGATTCATGTTAGGGTTCAGATGCCATCAACAAAAGAGGTCGGATATTATACGTACAACCATTGGGGGAGCATCCCTCCGTTTTTCATTCGATATAGGCCACTGGGCACTTTGCTCCCCAAAGTTGATAGCTTCCTTCGGCTCCACATCCTTCTCGTGAAGTTTCAGTGGCCTCAGGTCTCTATCAAAAACGGCAGCAGCAGCACCCTCTCGTTCCCATTCCTCCTGTTGTAATCGCTTCGCAACAGTCGGGATAATCTGTTGGTCCTGTGGCAGCTTCGGATCAGGTGCGTATGACCCGACTGCCCATGGCGGGGTACCTTCGGGAGACTTATGTTGCGGAAGAGCATTTATGGTAGCAGATCCACTACCTCCAGAGCCTCGGTTACCACTTGCTGACGCAGTTCTCAGTTTCGGAGCAGGCTTTCCACCAGCAGAAGTTCTATGAGAGCTGGAAGGGCGGCGTGGAGAGCTCTTAGACAAGCTACGGGTTGTCCTATTGGGCGGGGTCGAGGAGTTCGCAGTTCCTGGAGCCGATCTCTCTGGCGGTGTAACAGGCGGGTCTTCCGACTCCAGGGTTTGGGACCTTGCTCTCGTTGCGGGATATGAAATGCTCTGCACTTCGTCTTCGTCGATGGAGCCGGATCTCGCTCTCTTCAAAGGCGAGTTCCGTTCCAGGAATTGCAGCGGGATCGGGGCTGGCGAAGCAACGTTGACAGGAATTTTCGAAGGAGTGTTCGATTTGCTCCGGGCCGTAGCCAGTCTCTGTGCGGCACGCTCGGCCTCACGTTCTTCGGGAAGCCTCAGATCAAAGTCGTTATTGTCGAACGTCTCGTTCTCATCTTCGCCGGTCCTATCATACGAGTTGTCCCACGCAGTCGAATTCGCATTGGTCCGAGCCTCTGACATACGACCCATAGACAGTTTCCGTGACGCAGTCTTAACCCACGCCTCACTCGAAGTGGGGGTTTTCTTGAACTCGACTGATTCTATCCTCATCAACTTGTCACGGTGAATCCAGCTAGAAGCCTCGCGGTTGTCGATGTCTCCCGACAGGTCGTACATAGCGGTGGCGGAACTATTGATATTCGGCAAGATCTCCGTGACACCACTAATCGTCGAGAGTCGGTTGTTGGAATAATCGGCCACAGAGTCCCGACCATCCGCACTGCTCGGTGAACGATTCGTCAGTGCCGGGGCACGGGGTGCAGCCAGGAAGTCGTCTTGGGAGATATCGGTAGGATAGGCGTTCCTCGGAGTATCTCTGGTATAGTCGCTATTGGAACGATTGTAGTTCGCAGACGGTCTCCTGTTCTCCGCTCCCTTAGGCCTTGTGACAGAGCTCGTCCTAGACCTAGTGGCGCTTCCGTTCCTGTTGGTGTAACTGTAGTAGGTATTACCATCGTCTTCCTGCAACCGTTTCGAGAAAAATATTTATAATTAGAACTAATGCCACCTTCACCAACGACTATCAAGACATAAACGGGAAGGACTTACGGGAGCATCGATTGGCACGGAATAGTCCCAATCGCGATGACCGTGGGAAGAAGACGGCGGGGTAATGCCAGCGACACCTCGGGATGCAGTTATGCTTGCCATTGTGGAGGACTTTGGCGATTCGCTTGGGACCTGCAAATCGAAGCGGGATGGCAGTCAGGGTGTTGGCTTAGCGCTTTTAACGATTCAGGGTTACTCCGTCAAGGGAGGGTAGAACGAAAGTATTCGCCTCCCTGAGATGACGTTTCTCCCCCTTTAACAACTGGCCTGCGTCGACGATGGATGTGGGGTGGAGAAGTGAAGGTGGGTTTTTGATCGAGTATGCCCCCTCTGGTTGGCCGAATGCCAGTCCTCGGTCGACGACCAGTTCGCTGGAGATGTATGCCACGATAGGATACAGCGGGCGTTCCTGTGATGACTTGTCGAAGGCGGTTAGGCAAACCAAACCGATTTTGAGACGTCGATAGGTATCCGATGGAATGAGTCGAATGAATTTCAGTCGAGATCTCGTCGGAGGATGTTTTTTAAAATATAAATTTGAACTCGAGAAAAAAAAATCTCCGCAAAGTTTCGAAGACGATGAGTCTTCTTTTGTTTCGATGCAGAATGTCTGACGAATGCGAAATTAGAGGCTGCTAAATGTTACCGGTTGAGGTTGCCAGAATCCAGGGTGACCGATGATGCTGAGGCTGCTGCAGAAGGCACACCAAGAACAAATAGGAAGGCGGCTACAGCGCTAGAACGATGGAAGATTGGTCGACAGATACGAACCACGGTGCACAGACAGTCCGGATGCCGGAGAGGGGATAATAATAGCAGCAGCGAGCAGCTGGAATGCCGATGGGAGTGCTTTCGAGGAGGAGAGCAAGGAGGCTGTTTCGTTGGAAGGAGATATCTTCTCAGAAGGAGACAATTGGAAGTTGCAGCGGGAAAGCAGAGAGCACAAAAACCGCAGGGCGAAAGGACGAAGACGACGAAGACAAAATATGAAATGAAGGAAAATAAAATGGGACGAAATGATAAAGTGATAAAACGATAATGTAAGATGATAATAAAATCAAAGAGATAATTTCCAACCGCAGTCAATGCAGCAGATGAGAGTGACGAAGAAGCCGAAGAGAAGCAGAAAAAAGACAGCGGTTGCAGAAGACAAGACAACTTAAAAAAACCAGACTAGACCAGACGAGAGGAGTGCCGTGCAGTCGAATGAAGGGAACGAGGGTCAGATGGCCGGAGAGAGAGAGAAGGAGAGAGGGCGAGAGAGTAGGTTAAGGTGGTGAATCGAGAGCGTGAGCAGGAAAGGAGAGACGACGGGCTGCACACGCGAGCCGAATACGGACGATGCTCGAGACCGAAGGCGCGCCGAGGAGGAGGAAGAGGAAGACCAGGGGGGTGGAGGGTTGATGGCTGGGTAGATGGATAGATAGATAGATGGTGGATAGGGAGAAGGGATCTATCTCGACTCAATTCATCAACCTCTTCGCCAGGACGGACGAGACGAGGAAGAGACACCAGAACAGCTGACCGATGAGAGACAGCAGACCCAAAAGCTCAAGACTCGACTCACTCAGACTCCTCAGAGGCAAAAAGAAAAGACCGGTTGAGGGAGCCCGGTCGGGTCCAAAGGGGAAGCCCCAAATCTTAAGACTGCACGGAATCTCAGCGGAAGCCCGACAGGCTGCTGTCTTGTCAGGTCAGCAGCAAATGAGGGCTCTTAGTTCAGAGTGCTATTGAATCTCGAAACCCGGCACTAACACGCGATAGGTAATATGGAAATTAAGCTCGTGGATTCCGATACGTTGGCCCGAACAAATTTCATGAGAGCCTGGGCGACCAACCAAGCAGCCGGCACAGGCCCAGAGATTTCTCGAGAGGCCGAAGGGGAGGGTC
The DNA here is from genome assembly GCA_036971245.1 of Arthrobotrys sphaeroides. Classification (NCBI taxonomy): domain Eukaryota; kingdom Fungi; phylum Ascomycota; class Orbiliomycetes; order Orbiliales; family Orbiliaceae; genus Arthrobotrys; species Arthrobotrys sphaeroides. The sequence goes on from JAJTTW010000003.1 coordinate 2,304,776, forward strand.
CGGACGAAATTTGATGTTTGATTGCGACGGTGGAGAGGTCGAGAGAGGGAAAAAAGCCCGAGCCCCGACCACAGGTTACAGATTCCAGCGACTCCGGAGGTGACGGGCCTTCGATGAGGGAGAGATGGGAAGGGAGGAGGTCATCGAGGGAACGATGGGGCCATCTTTTCAAAGAAGGGAGGCACCGAAGCCTAAGGGAAGGGGTTATTCCTTTTCAGGAACGGATGGCATGCCGCAGGACCTCCACAGCGATGCCGGTGGAGCAGGACGTCGAGACCAGCCTAGCTAGGGCGGGGGTCAGAAGCTGCCTCGAACGTCCGGCGACCAGGGCCCCCCAGGCTGGGAATTTTCCAGGATCACGACCTCGAAATCCTTCAAAGAAAATCGTTCGAATCCGCGCCTCATACGCATTCCTCTGCAGAAAAAAGACAAAAAGACACCCCAGACCGACAGTTGCGACAGGGTTCCTACGTAGCGACCATGATTCCATCCCACATTCACTCATCATTCCGTCAGAGATCAACAGCGGCATTGATGCTTTTGTCTCTCAACGGCTTTTGCAAAATTAAACCCTGCGAGCTTCTAATATTCCTGGCGAGGGTATCCAGCATCCGGTGGGGAAAAGGGAAAATCTTGCCTTGACGGAACCAATCAAACACTCCTACCAGACGGATTGAAACCCAGTCGGTTGGATTTTATGCATACGTCCATTGCATCGAACTTGGACAAGCGAGGGTGGGAAAAAGGGGCGGTCATCGGGCCATATATCTCTGGCCTGCGATTCGTCGATGCCACTGACGCTACTGCGGGATGATAGCACGATGCTCAGCTGAACAAGTTAGGCCGGTCGAGTCGAGTCGCACAGCGTCGCACCAACCATGTGAACGATTGCAACTTGTTCAACCGGAGCCGTGAGATGAGAGTAACTCTGTTTCGACTCAAAAGATAGAAACATATAAAACACCCGAAGCCGCAGCCTGAGACCAGATCCCGATCTCATCCTGAACCGAACGCCACACAACGCACCGCGCGATATCGGGAAGGTGAGCATGTCAGGCGAGGATATCTTCCTGATCTAAATTTCCGAGTGCGTCTGGGAATACACTCGAAGGTATCTTCAGCAATGCATTTCGGAAGGGAAATTGCTGGGAACAGTAGTATCCCAGGCAGCAGAACACGCACCAACATCTACCCAACCCGCATAAACCTTCTACCTAGACGCCCAACGGTTGTCTGTACCCAGGCCTGGCTAACCAACAGACTGTGGCGCTTCTCTTCTAACATATTAATATATTAATAGCCTGGTTAGGACTATATTTTAATTGATCGTTATATGCAGACTGGCATCAGGGTTTTGAATCTGTTCCTGCATTTATTTAATATTTGGGGGATCCTTGATATCCGAGCTCGGTATGAAAAAATAGTCCTGAGCATAGCTACTTAAATATGAATTTACACCGCCAATATTAAGATCGCCTGAAGATACCCCTAAGTTATCCCGTCGACCAGCAAAGTACTTGATATAACCCTTAATATAATTTGCAGTAGCCTCCTAATTGCCATACATATACCCAGAATAAATATGCATAGGCGTAGACTAGCTAGAAACCGTCTTCAACCCCAACCATCCGACATGAGTCCCTCCAAAGTACCCCTTCGCCCGCCTCATCAAACGCATGATCCGCGCAACCGTCCTCCCCAACGTCCCCTTTAACCCCCCAAACCTGACAGTCATTCAAAACCAACCCGCCCTTATCCCTCCACACCTCTCCTACAGCAGCCCACACAGTCGTCGCAGCTCCCTGCGCCGTACTCTTCCACAAATCCTTCCAATCTTCCTTCCCCTCCCACCCTTTCCTAGTCCCCTCATCCACATACTTCTGTAATCCGGACCATATCAACCCGGGATTTACGGAAGTAGCGTGAACGCCTTTACTCGCGTACCGACGTTCTATCTCGTTCGACATCCAGATGTTTGCGCATTTGGATTGGCCGTATGAGAGCCATGGATCATAGGGGGTTTGTGAGAAGTTGTAGTCGGTGAGGAGGGGTGGGGTTATGGCGTGGGCGCCTGAGGTTAGGGTTATTACTCTGGATGGGGAGGAAGGTGTTGATGAGGATGTTAGAATGGGGGTTAGGAGGTGGAAGAGGAGGAAGTGGCTTAGGTGGTTTGTGGCGAATTGGGATTCGAAACCGTCTTTGGTGGTTGCGTGGGGGGTTGCCATTATGCCTTTTATGCGGATGTTAGGTATGTACCTTAAAAAAAATACGGCTATTGTGAAGTTGGGGGGTATCTACGCACCGGCATTGCAGATGAGGATATCTAGTCGGTCGCTTCTTTTCAAGAAGTCTTCGGCTCCACGTCTTACGCTGTCCAAGGAGTCGAGTTCGATATATATAACTTCTACGGGATGAGGGTTTCCAACATCTAGGTGGGCATTCTCTATCTGCTTCGCGATGTTTTGGGCTGTATCAATCTTCTCCTGAGAACTACCTCTTGCGGTGATAAAGATTCTGGCACCGGTGGCGTAAAGGGCCTTGGCGGTCTCGACACCGATACCACTGGTGCAGCCGGTGATTAGGAAAACTTTGTCGGTTAGTTTCCCGACGAGGTTCTCGTCTTGAATGATCTGGAGGGCGGTTGGGCGGGCGTCATCGGGGCCTTTTGGGGAGGCGTGGACTGAGAGGTAGCGGTTGGCCATGGTGATGATTTCTGTCGCAAGTTCCTTGTGTATTGCTTGGAGATACTATAGAGTAAGTGGTGGATATGTCCGTCAAATAAGGCTTGCTATCGGCCTGGGAAACCTTCCTGTACTTATACCCGCCAGAGCATCTGCTTATCGTTGCGATATTGGAATCCGTATAGTACTATAGTACGTTGTGTATATACCAAAACCCGGCAGCATTACAGCATCTGATCAGTATTAGCATGGCTCCAATCGAGAACAGTTCTTCGAATCCAAGGGAGGAAGCCTTGTTCGATTCCGGATTTCTATGATCGGACCTCACACATGCGGGACAGACATCGCCCACAATTCAACCGTTGTTGTATTATCAATAATCCAACATAGATTTGAGGAATTAAACGGAGTAGTCAGCGGATTTAAGGCATAACGAGAGGCACCCAATTACTAAGAAATCCGGGACCCACACCCAGGCCTCATGTAGCCCGGACAAGCGTCAATTATGGATATACGGTTTCGAGGAAACTCTCGCGAGCAGTCGTAGGGAATTGACGTATCATTCTCTCAAAGTCTTAAAGCAGTCTTGTACCGTCTCAAAGGTCCTATCGACGAAGGAATCTATGGGCACTCGGACTTAATGGCATCTAGATATCTTATCGTACCAGCAGCACTCCGCATCGCTTCCCGGCTAAATCCCAGTCCCGTCACTAGTCGAAAGTTCCGCCGTAGGACAACAAATGTTGCATTTCGACGGGACAAGTTGTTGTCGTCCAAAACTGCCGTTTTCGGCCGCTGCATTTCCCGATAAAGTTAGTATCCCGATCTGGTAAGTTTCCCTCCGAAAAAGCGGAATCCGACATTGCATCCGTGGCGACATTGAACCTTGAAGCTGGGCCTGCATTAATTTGCATCCTCAAGAAAAAAAAACCAGAAAACTTTCTCATCCACTCACATCTACGACACCAATCAGCCTCGTCGTCGCCACCCATTGGCCTGAGGAACTTCCACACCAAATACTCTCCTTCCACGCGGCCCGCTCGTCACCTATCAAAAAGTCCTCCAAGCTGGCGTCCAAAGACCTCTGGGAGGCTTTTCTCCCAGCCCGAATCTCCTCCCTTCTCTCCGACAACCTCACCTCCCTCTCCCATCGCTTCAGTTACGAGCTCGCATATATCCAATCTCACCTACCGCCGTCGCTCCGTACCACCGACGCGAATCTCCTGCTTACCATCATCCTCCTCGTCGTAATCCCCGTTACATTCCTGCTTCCGATGAAACGGTTTTTCAAGTCCGTAACGGGCTCGTCGCTCTTCGATGACGATGAGAGCAGAACGGAGGATGCTGTGTACGTTCAGCAGGGCGCGAAGACGTATACGATTAATTTCCCCAAGGGAGATGTGGATACTAAGACGACGGTTAAGGACCTAAGGATTGCGGTGTTGGACGCGCTCGGTCTGGCTCATGATCATTCTATTAAGTTGCTTTACTCTGGAAGTCATTTAAAGGATGATGCGACGCTGCTGAAGGATTTTAAGGTTAAGCACGGAGCTAAGATGCTGTGTATGGCGTCGAAGTCGAAGCTTGCGCCGCCACCGTCCGGGAGTGCTGGGCCGTCTGGGAGGAGCACCCCCGAGCCGCCGAAGAAGAAGGTTATTCCACCGATGGAGAGGATCGAGTTGGTTAGGAAGCATATTACTGGGACTGTTCTTCCGCTCGTTGAGGCGTTCGAGGCGAACCCTCCGGAAGATCAGACGAAGCGGAAAGACGAGCATCATCGACTCAGTGAGACGGTTCTTGGGGAGATGTTGAAGTTGGATTCTGTGGATGTTGATGGGGATGATGGGGCGGAGGTTAGGGCGAAGAGGAAGGTGACGGTGAAGGAGTTGCAGGCTATACTTGAGAGGCTGGATAAGGTTGGCAAGTCTGCTTGATCTGTCGCAGGCAGCCTGGGGTTTCTTCATGTATCTTTTTTATCAGTTGGCTGCTCTTGCATTTTACATGAGCGAGCGTATGAGGGCATAGAACGTCCCGAGGTCACGCTTTGTTCTTATCTCATGGTTTATGTTCTTAGAGGTTTTGGTATACGTATGGTGGTTAATATCATGAGATCTAGAGTCTTAAATTATTCCCATTGATTTCCCAAATTTTAAGCCGATGATGAGGTTGACGAAGGCCAGATCGCCTGTGAAGCCTTCCGAATACAAGGTTAGCACTGGGTACTGATACCACGATACATGTGTCTCGAGTACCAGCCGTCTATTCTAAGTTTATAAGACATCGATGCTGTCTCATCAGGCATCCGGACCAAGAGGTCCGTGGGATCCCACTAAATCTTTAATTTTGGGCTAACCTTAATGTTAAATGTTGAGAGGAATTTCAGCCACCGGTACCGGCTGCCGGCAAACGCTAGCTTCGAATCGTCGCCTTTAGATCCTTCGAATCGTCGCTTTAGATCTAGAGGTCGCAGTCTGGCTAACTAGTAGGGATATATTTAGTGTATGCATGGGGAGTAATCCTGGGGCATTAGGTCAGTCTCAACGTCTCTGCATTCGAGAATCAGTATGCGCGCGGAGATATACATTTGGTTTCCTTGGTTCACTCTAGAATATAATTCAGAGGTATCAAGAAAAACTTCTTAACCCCGGACTTTATCGATTAGCCATGGCTTTTCTCGGAATGCTACGCTGTCAGGGATCAATGTCTACAGATGTGGAATAGATCCCACAAATTCACACCATTTCAGACCAATCCACACCATATAGCTCGGGTCACGGAAAACGTTCCAAGGACACCCAAATATGGCAGCTACACGAGAGCTCGAGAGCCAACCGAGCGGCTGGTAGAGAAAAGGAAAGCCTCCGCAACTCCTTTCCTAGAATTCTCTAGACACTCTGGCGTAGGGCGTACCCCACGGGACAGCTTTAGCTTCGAGGTTCTCCTGTCTGTTCTAAGTTTTTTCGTAGGAGAAACTGCAGAGCATCCTGTCGATGTATACATGTAGATGGGTACTTGCAATGAATCGATCTAAATTAATACTGAGTTTCGGTCGCACCAATGGCAGTCACCGGTTGCTATAGATCGTCAAATCTTGGCCATTTCATGATCACTCCACGTGGACTAGGAGAACTCCACAGAAAAAAGTCATGGCGATTCCGCCATTTTCTTTATATCGAAATTTGCCATCGACCTCCTGCGCTACTAGTCTTTCTTGTCCAACCAATAATCTCCTTGATAATAAGGCCAGGACCCACGGATATAACTGTCAGTTGGGTGTTCCTGGTAATATCCTGACCTTTTGAAACAAGCGACCCAGCTCAAATCAATCAATCCGAATCGCAGCTTATGAGGGAAACTCCAGCGACTCCTGGAGACGTTATTGGTGAAGACAATCGAGTCACCTTACTCCAACATTTAGGAGGCCCGGACGAACGCGTACCTGCATGAAGAGGGGGGTGTGGGATGTCCGAACGTTGGGGGCACAATAAATATTGCATTTGCGAGGTTTGGTTTATCCCGCCTGCGGTGTGAAGTTTTTTTTTTTTTTTTAAAAAAAGGAGATGGATGTACTGGTACTTTGTCGGTGGTACAGCACATGTTTCATGACGGCCCTATGTATCGAGATACCTAGGCTAGCGGCGGAGTGGCTACCTTTTTGGGGCGGATTTTATATTAAAAACGGTCTTGACATGTCGCTATGCGATTTCGGCAATTGAGGCGGGCCTCTCATGCGAAAGGAATTCTTGGAAGCCTGTGGTTCGTGAGAAAAAGGAGCTCGTATCTAGCTGGTGCAGGTGGGTATTAAGTTTCTTGTGTATGCCAGGTGGATCTTGGGAGATGTCTATTCGATCACTGAAAGAGAAAAATTTTCGATTGAAGAGTGTCGGTTCATCCAATCGCGAGCGGATTGGCGAGAGTATGATGCAGGGAGGAGCTGGGATTGTAGGAAAAGCAGCTGCACAGCTTGGGAAGGAGAAGAGGGGGGAAAGATATGCTCGGCCGCTTCAATTCGCCAATTGAACCGGTGCGGATGCGGTCGTGGGAAGTTTGACCAAATGGTAATGAGAATTGAGCCGCTTAATTGGCGAATTGGAACGGCTGTTCCGTGAGTTCGAGATGGAAAATGTCATCAAGGTCACGGAACCAAGCGTGAAAGGTGGGTCGTCTTGGTGCTGCACACTGACATGTCATTGCTGCCAGGGCCGACGGTCGACTGCTATCTTTCGACGCTAAGGCACTGCGGGTTGCATATGGGAAACGACCTCATGCGTAGATACGGTTCCTCTGCATGAGGAACTGGGGACTTAGGCTCCCCCGGGACCCATCCGTGGACCTATTTTTGAACCAGCCGTGGGGACTTGGAGGGCTTGATTTGATATAATTCTGGCTTCAATAGGCCCTGTGATCACGTTTTCCGTTGCATTTTGTTTTGCATGTTCAGCCCCCCCAGATAGATTGAAGTTAACGTTAGTGAACTGGGAAAGGCTGGAGGGCTAGCGGGGATATTTTTTCCTTCTTGTGTTCTGGAGGTCCAGGGTTTGTCTTCTGATTCTCGTAATTAGGCCGATGCGAAGCTGCAGAAGGTGATTACTTTTTATAAGAATATGGGCGGCGGTGGTTACATGCAATCTTAACTCGTGGCGTACATGCGCATGTATACCGGCCCCTCCAAAGATGAAAGTGAAAGTGAAGGTGAAGGTGAAAAGAGCAATGCAATTGCAACTTCGCACCGATGCCCTTCGAGTCCTCTGAGACTGTTCTGATCGCTTGTGGAGCGAGAGTGCGGGTTAGTGTATCTGGCTTAGCATCGTCTTCGGAAAGCCCTTAGCGGAAAAGCGACCCATCTCGCCTGCGCTGGCTGAAAGACGAACCCGTCGAGAAAAGACGCAATTGTCGGTTGCATCTCAGCCGCTCTCTTCTATTATACTTACTTGAGTATTCCGTACTTGTGAAGTATGTACCCGTGCATGTGAGTTGAGTGTATCGCGAGTGCTCCCGGGTTCGAATTCATCTCCATCTTTCGATTCCCCTGCACTGATTAAATAACTTCGCACCCCTGCGAAATAAGACCTCGTTCGATATCGAATCGTACGGGGCAGGTCCGTCGATTTCGCCTGGGTCAATTCGACTAATTGGCCCCGTGCAGTTTACCCTTTTTCCTCTTTTGCCTCTTGTTATTTTTATTTTTCTGGTGTATTCCTTTTTGCTTCCCGCAGTCGGTCGTTCTTCGAGTCGGATTCGAGCCCATCGCAGGCCTTCTTCTTCTTCGTCTTCTTCCTTTCTATCCTTCCTCCTCCGCTCGTTACTTCCCCCGCCTCCCCTTCCGTTTCCTTTTCTTCCCTCCCCTCCCTCTTTTTCGTTCTCTCGTTTGTTCTTTTTTTATAATTATATCTCTCGTTCCTTCACTCGTTTGGACGGCTGGGTTTAGTAATTCAGAGACAAAGCGCAGAGACCGTTGCATTGCAATTGCAGAGGGGCAAACCCACCCGGCACCATTCTCCATCGGTCGAGATCGATGGTCCCGTCGACATCATTGCTCTGATCTCTCTTTGCAAGCGTCGACTGATCCGTGGCGACAGCGTCCGACGCCATTTCGCCTCTTTCGGCCTGCATCTCCGCCAGTACCTATAACACTGTTGAGGTTCCTGATCCTTTAATATAATCGCACCAATCCTCCCCTTTTCCGTCGATATCGTGAGTATATCGGCATCAACATCCAACATCGCGACCCGCACCGCATGCATGCCCTTCACCCGTCGCATCCAACTATGACCGCTCAGGACGTCACGCCTACCAAACGCCGCCATCGTAGTAGTAGCTCACGACGCCGAACCCTCTGAAGTAACCGTTCGCTGCAGCGACTGACGACACCGAAGCTAACCCGCTTTGCTCCCTTTTAACGAATTGGAAATAAACCCAAACGATCAGAAGGGAAAGTGAAAGTGCCACCCGCAATTTCCGCTCCTAGATGAGGAATTTTTCGGCATCATCTTCCTGATACCCCAAAAATACACCGACCCGTTTAACCTTTCACCTTTTACTTTTTCTGCTCTCGCTCGTAACCTTTATTTTCCATCTCCTAATTGCTCGTGCTTCCTCTTTCCTTTACTCCCACGGCAAAGCACTGCTGCTGCTCTGCTCCACCCACAGTCACTCCTTTCAATCGCCTTTTCCTTGCCATCTTATTGCCTTCCGATCGATAATAATACCCCCTCCATCCGAACTGCACCCCGAATTACGAGAAACAGCCACCCGGATTCCACATCCAAAAATACCATCAAACGTACATCCACGGATAGCTCGCCTCGGTCGACTTCCGTTCCACTAACCACAAATTCCTGGCGACCCTTAATTACCCGTCTAGTCTTTGACATCGATCGCTTTGGATCCAGACCGCTCGTTTACTCATCGCAAATCCCGATATCTGTGATATTGAAAAACAGCCGCACACCTTTCGTTAAAAGGAACCATCAAAAAACACCGGAAATCTATATTAATCACTAGTCCGAATGAATCGCTGCAAGAGACCGGCTCCATCAACAAAAACAAGACCGACTTGCATACGGCATTTATCCACTCTATAGATTGTATCGCAATCCCCGCCCCCTGCTGTGGTCCGAGGCGGTGATGAGGGAGCGGATTAGGCGGTACATCCCGAGCTTTAAGCAAAGGAATCTGGATGGCCAGCGGCGTGGATCGCGAACGACTTTCTTGGATGCGATTGGGGGTGAGAGGGATGGAACGCCGACGGCCGAGGAGCGCGACGACATGGAAACCGCGCTTGCGAGAGTGCGACTGTTGGAAAGCAGGAGGGATAAGGGTCCGGAGATCCAGAGGCTTCGGCGGCGCAATGTGGTAGTGGCAAAGCGACAGGAATCGGAGGACAATCCGAATCCGCTGCCCGAAGTCGTCGACGAGGTGGTGGATGGAAACGTACCTCCTGCTGCTGGTGTCGCCGGTGCGACGGTCACGGTATCGATTGGATTATCGTTACAGGTCACCACGGTTACGTTGGACGGCTCGACGTTTGTTAGTACCGGTTCGTCGTGGTTCACGTTCGATGCGACTGGAGGGATCAGTAGTGCCGTACCAACATCCACATCGGATACGCTGTTGACGACATCGACGTTAGCCGAGAGTACTCAAACATCGGATTCTTCGTCGCCGACATCGACTTCTGTTATATCAACTTTGTCGTTATTACCGGAGACACCGGACCTCACGACATCTACCAGCGCTCCGACCCCAGCCATACCGACCCCTACATCGATATCGACCACAACCGCTGCGCTTGATCAAGCGACAATTTCGGTTGGTGAAGTCCCTGCTTTCTTGTCTACGACGTCGTCTTCCTTGGTTATTAGCACTATCCCTGCTAATATGACGGCTCATGGCATGGTACGGACCCAGACTACCGTGCGTAAGACATCCACATCGTTGAGAACCTCAACGACCTCCCGCTCTTCATCATCCCGTTCTTCGTCCTCCCGCTCGGCGACACGAATATCCACCTTGGTAGAGGTAGCGGCATCAACGATATACCCTGCAGAAAGCGAACCGACCACACCGTTGGACTCGCCGACAACAACGTCAGTCGAAGCGAGTCCGGACGCCGGGCTGGGTGCCAGTGGCGGGTCCCAACCACTTAACGAAAGGCTCCCGCCGATCCTTGGAGGCGTTTTCGGTGGTCTGGCAGGCATAGGTCTAGTGTTATGGGCTCTGCTTTTTTTCCTACGGAAGAGGCGTAGAGGCCCCGAAAGAGCTGTCGGATACCTAGCGTCCGGGGCTGGAAACGGGCACCGACGTGATTATTCAGTGGAGACTGGAACCGGGTCCGTGGGAGGGATGTCGCAAGCACGGACCTCACTGATGCCCGGTCTCCTCGGGGCCGGTGGTATCTTCAATCGGTCGTCTGCTGACACAGCTGCCGAACCTGCCGAGAGAGGTTTTGTCAAGATATCCGGAAGAAAACTGCCTTCGATGTATGGTGGCGACGATATGGTCCCTGTGAGTATCGCAGTGGCCAATGCTCGGGCGTCTGTATCTGAGACCGGTAGCCGGAACGTCAGCGGCGGAACAAATCAAGCGGGAGGAGCGTCTAGTAGCGGGAGAGGGTCGTTTTACCAAGACGATGATATTCTCCATGCTCCAACGGCGAATCCGTTCCATACGAGTGCATCGCGGACAGCAATGAGGTCCGGTTCTCCAGGACATGTTAGTCGCATATCTGAAGACGAGCCCATGCCTGTTCAGACCAGAAGGCCGCCGCCGCCGCCACCACCGATAATTAACGACCCAGGCGAAGGGAGTTCGAGGTATCCGACACCTCCACCAGGAGCCGTACGCCGGATGCATTCGCTGATCGGGCCTGATGGGGTTGGCCGTAGTCTTGCGAGCCAGGACGGGAGCAAGACGTCGAGATTCACTGAAGATGTTTAGCAGCCTTATTACCACCCCTCCTCTTACCTCCTGCGACTTCGAAACCTATCTAACGACACCCTCTACATCGAGCATGATTTCCGGCCGATCGGGGGCCCATGTATTTCTATTTAATACTTACTTGTTCTTTTATATATATTCACACCCTTCTGATATCTTTCTCTCCTTTTGTTTCTTCAGCCAACAATCTGAATTCCTTCTTACCCTTTCTCCTCCCTTTTCTTCTTCTTCTTCTTCTTCTTCTTCTTTTCTTTCTAGTAATATTATACCCCTTCTGTTATGTCCCTTTTCTTTTATATTTTTCTGAACTCTTGCATCCGCCCCTTTCCTTGTCCTTTTACCTGATTTCTGGCTGGGACGAATAGAAAGAGTAGGGGGAAAGGATGCCTTTCCCGTTCACGACCAGCCATCTGTATTATAGCGTCCGTCTACCAGCAGTAGCGACTTGATTGATTTGTATGTACATGCACATGCACATGCAGCACCATGTAGCACTACTACTATACTTACCCTGAGATATCCGATACGGATTTTCTTTGACCGAAGAATTGATTCGAAAAGTTCCACGATGACCACTTTATACACCTATCTACCATCTAAGTATCCATGTAACTCCACCGGTGCACCTAGCCGTAAGCAGTTGGTCTGCAAAGCTGCTCTGAGCCAGGAAGAACCAGCTGAAGCGTCATCTGAGCAGCCCGGCGACCGGGCTAAGCAGTTTGCAATCGAATCGTGGCGGACGACACCAACACGAAGAACGCCGCAGTTACCAGCATTGCATTCTGCTTCCCCGCCAGCCCACTTCCTCTCTTCTTCCTCTTCTCCTTCTCCTTCCACCTCTCCTTCTCCTTCATCATCACCATCAACATCCTCGTATCCCCTTGACCTCATCCGCTGCTGTCGCTGGCATCGCCTCCGACTGCTATCGCTACCAAAGGTACTGTATGTCCGTTCTCCGTGCTGCAATCCCTCCGTCAATGCATTCACGACCTGCCGTTGGGCTCAGGTCCCTGTGGAACGTCCGAGTCGCTAACAGCTGCATGAAATGCTGCTTGGTGGCGGGTGTTGCAGGGCCGGCAAGCGCACTGTGGACAACGTGACCCTCTCGTGCATCTCCTCCAGACCTAAAGTAGGGTAAGTCCGTTCTCTCGTTTCGCATTGGTGTTTCACATTGTCGAGCCTCCCTTTTTTCCCCGGTGTCTATGCTTTTCAATTGGGTTTCTGCTGTGTCTCTCCTGGCATATGATATCATTGCAAAGAGCCATTGGATTGAGAACACATGCCGTCATGTTGGAATTTCCTAATTAAACCGATAAACCAATATCAACTCTGCAAAAGCGGTCAACACTAACGCAAATTTTCGTTGTCCGAAAATTCGGTATACAACAGACGAAAAACCCGAATTCCTCCTCCAGGTTTATTATCGACCTCAGTATCTCGAACTTAACATATCGACCCACCTATCCGAATTTTGAATTTCCACCATGTTGTCAGTCGGAAGAAGCCGTCTGGCCGCCAGCAGCGGTCTATCGCTCCCAAAGCTCAGCGCCATTCTCGCTAGAGCCATTGCCCGCTCCGGTCCTCTCTCGTCCGGTGCCGCCAATGCCCTCGCCGGCCAGGCCACCTTCGCTCCCTTCGTGAAGGCCAATCTACCCCTCTTGACCAATCTCGTCCTTCGCGAGTACGCGACAGCTGCCAAAAAGAAGCCGGCTACGAAGAAAGCTACTGCCGCGAAGAAGAAGACCACGGCTACGAAGAAGAAGGCGGGTACCACTAAGAAGCCGGCTGCTCGACGTCGCACCGTTGCGAAGAAGACTGGTACCCGTCGTACTGCGACTAAGAAGAAGCCGGCTGCAAAGAAGAAGCCAGCTCCGAAGAAGAAGAAGGTTGCCAAAAAGAAGCCTGCAAAGCCGGGTATCCAAGCCCAATTCAAGAAGGCATTGACAGATGCGCCGCCTCAGAAGGTTTCTGCGTACAATCTTTACTTCATCGATAGCGTCAAGACAATCGGCAAGGGTGTCAAGGCTACGGAGATGGCCAAGACGATCGGTGGGCAGTGGAAGGCTCTTCCTGATGCAGAGAAGAAGGTAAATATATATCATTTCCATGGCTGTGCCATCTCCCTTGACGGTTACTGACAACACTTCGTAGGTCTGGCAAGATCGCTCAGTAGAGGAAACCATTAAAAGAAAGGCTGCCTATGCTCAATGGCTTGCGAAGCAAAATCCAGCTGATATCGCGGCTGCCAACAATGCTCGTCACCGTATCCGTGCCTACCGAGACAAGAATTCCATCAAGTCTGGCAAGGGGACTTTCAGGATCAAAGACGACAGATTGGTTAAACGTCCCTCAGCTGCTTGGGTCCATTTCATGAAGGATATCTACAACGGGCCAGAAATCCAGGCTACTGAGCACAAGATGAGGATGTCAAAGGCGTCCGAGTTATGGAAGGCACTCACCGCGGCTGAGAAGAAGGTATGTTACTCCCGTTCTATCTTGAGAGAGAATCTCACCACCTTCTTCGGCTCTCTCTCTAACGGTACCGTCTTTGCCTCGCTCTAGAAATATGAGGACATCGCTGCGAAAGATGCAACGCGCTACAAGGCCGAAAAGGCCGAGTTTGCGAAGAAGTATAAGAATTAACGGGTAAGTTTTTTTTTTTTTTTTTTTTGAAAGAAACGTGGTTATAATTGAGCAAACGTCCCCGATCTTCCGTTTTCGTACAGCCACGTTTTTGTCTAACTTCGAGTCTGTTGATAGAGGTTGTGTTACCTAAACCTTGTTATCCTTCGGATTCTAGCCTTTCGTCCAGAAAAAAGTAGGATCTGATTCGACATCAGATTTCTACCCTTTTCTTTTCCTCTTTTCTGTTTCTCGGAACTCTTGCGTCGGCATCTCTTTGTTGGTATTTTCACTTGTTCTCCCTTTGGTTTTTAACAATGGTCGCTTTTTATCTCAAATTCCTTTCCCCCATTGCACCGTCAGAACGGACATCAGCAGCTCTTTCATCATAACCCCCTACCGACACCTCGGCCACCACCTCACCCGCCACGATTGATGGACTTAGCGCTTACCCTGTATTAGGATACATGCTCCTTTAACCCCATGTATACTAACAGGACTGGCATGTTATTTCATCATCAATTCGTCCCTTTGTGAATTTCTGTTTGCTGATGTCTCGTTTGTACATAAGAAACATCTCCCCCAGCACTATGTGTAAGCTAAGGAAGGCGATAACCCGGTTTCATTAACCTCTTTTCCTTCTTATTTTGGGACTCCTGCTTTTGTTCCTTGTTTATTTGGAGGGCTCTAGGGGACTCTTTAACTTTACTTTACTCGCTCTAACCGTTCCTATCCCAAACCCCTTCCTCTCCCGATGAACCCTCTACAAACCCGCCCACCTCTTATCCCTCTTCCTCTGAATGCTCTATGTCATTATAACCTTCGAGGAAGTTATTGGCTCTGTCTCTCTATTCTTGGAGATAGGTCCCCTTTTTTTCTTTTATTCTTTTTTGGCAAAAGATGGAGCGGTATGATACGTGGGCTAGCTAGGTGGTAGTTATGTGAGGCCGGACTTGTGTGTGCATGTGAGAGGGTTACGAGACTGGTGAGAGGGGTGAAAAGAGGGGAGGAACGAATGGCCTAGTTGAGAAATAAAAACAGATATCTAATGATCAATCATTGATCATAGAAGACCGAGGTGCCACCTGCTAGGTTATCTCGTAGGGCCTGCATTATATATACTGGACTGCATGACCAAGTCCGGAGGGTACTTCCGATGGATATATCGTACTCAAGGTCATCAATGCGCTGGTAGGGCAAAAGTGGACATCAACTTATCTCGTAAACTAGTTGCGTACTTGGATTAATAATTCTTAGCTCGCATTAGCCATAATTGAATCCAAGGACCAGTCTAGGAATAAGTCCAAAGACCACAATCCACACTAACAAGTAAAAAGTAAACCAAAGTAACGAAAGGAAACAACCACGCTCAGCAATAATATACCCATCAAACCCGGGGAAAAAATAAAATAAATCAATCACCGTGCATCCACAGACACCCGCAAACGCAAACCCTACTAACGTTCTGCAACCACAACCCCATCCTCGTACTCGGAATCAAATCCTCCACAACCTCACCGCACCTCAAACACCTCCTAACCGCCGCGCCCCTCCTCAGCAGACACTTCCGCAGAGTATCAACCTTCTCCGTCTTCCGGAATTCCACGCTTTTCCTATCATCGTGGAAGCCTAACCATGTGGTATCGAAGAAAAATACAGAAGAAGGATCGATATCGTTTTTCAGGATCCCCAGACTCTGGCGTAGAAACTGGTCGACGACCGGGTAGAACACTTCGGGGATCTCACCGGTGAGGAAGATCATCCGGTCTATATCGATCCGGCGTTGAGCGTCCCAGGACTCCGTGATCCGCTTGATGTGGCCGATGATGTCAACCAGGAGCTTCTCAAACATGTTAAATTTGACAGGGTTGGCGTCCATTATCGTCCTAAGGGACTGGAAACCTTGTTTCAGGGCCTCGTCGACCGTGTTCTGGGCTAGATGGTCCCGAGCGGCTTGGTCGAAGCCGCGGAGGGCGCGGGAGTTGTATTTTAGGAGGAAGCGGGAGGCCCCCGTGAGGATGAGAGGGAGGGCGCAGGAGTTAGTCTCGTGCACTGAGGTGGATTAGTCAGGGTTCAATTGCGGTATCATCGCTATAAAACGGGGACTTACTGCTCTTCTTTACGAGTTCCATGTCGCTGGGATTTGAACGTACCCGGCGTGCGAGTTCCAGTAGTTCGTCGACGAGATAGACGTGGAAGTCGATCTCCCATTTCACCACACCGAGTAGGTTTTGAAGGGCGTCTGAAATATCGAATTGGTCAGTTTACCCTTCTTTTTCTCACGACAGGAGCGATGGCGTATAAAGGCATACTTGACTTTGAGTCCTCAACATCTTGCCGGTGTCTAGCTACATTATTCATGAAATATCCGAAACCGACTGACGTTGCTTTCAAATGCAGTGTTGCCTGCGAGATCTTTGCGGGTATGGGTCTCGGATTCGCCCATCCCTTGTAGTATAAAGCGGATTGTAAACTCAGGCAACGTTGAAAGAAAGGATTTCGTTGAAGTTTCTCGTTGCTCTGCTCCTGTAGGAAGTCAATCGCTTGGTTCAGAGAGCGATGGGCTTCAAGGAGGACGCAGGTTTTGAAGTCTACGAACGGAATGTTAGGTTAAAATCATTTCAAGGGATCTAGAATAGTTGAAAAACGTACGGTTATTGTTATATTGCCTTGCAACAGCCGCGAGGTCGTCGTTGTTGGAATGGTTATTCGACGAGCATGCATGTTGCTGTGCGAGCGTGGCCGCGGCTATAAGGATGTTGGCTAGAGGTGTAGATGGGTTAACTTTCGATGTTTCATCTACTATATATTTCTAATGTCTCTGACGTGAACTTACGATTTTCCTCCGCCGTCCCCTCTAGCGAATCATGGTGTGTCATTAGTACCAAACTCACATCATGCTCTTTCGTAAGGAGCGCCACGGCAGCGTAATTCGGAGATAAAACGATATCAATATCTGAAATGCTTCTCGTTAGACATACGACAGGGTACGCGGTCGAACCATATCGGAAATAACGTACGGGGCCCTAGCAGCGGGAAGTGCCAACCCGCATGAACCATGTTCAACAATTTGTCGTTGTTGGCGGTTGGGTGGACCGTATTAAATTGCATGCTGGAGTATTTATCCATTTAGAAATGTCCTCTATACCGAAATCTCTCGAAGAATCACTAACCGATCCCTTATTTCGAACGACCCATCTGCATAAGTTACCGCGATCATCGTGCTAGCATTCAGTTGCGTAATCGACAGAGCGCATTTGTGCAGAGGCACGTCCGGATATGATATGAGTTCATGTCTCTATAGCTCACTATTAACGATCGTTATAACATAGACTCCCTGAAGCGGGGACCATACCTCTTTCTCGGTGGCAGTGCTGTTGCTCCTCTGCGACAGTTGGTCGAAACTTGGATGTAGAGACGTCCCAACGCTCCTCAGTTCCCATCGTTTAATCGTGGTTAAGGGTTGCTGTTGAGCCGTACTTGTGAAGAAGGCTAGGATGACATGGTATTGCATATTATTCCCGGGAAAGGGGGATAGCACCTCTAGGTGTGTGAGGAAAGAGGTGGCGCTGTCATGACCGTCGCCGGGGCAGTGTTCGATCTTTAGACGCTTGACGCTGATGCTGATTGGCAACGGGAGCTGCGTAACATTGGTGTTTGGGGGCAGAGTGGGACACTTCCAGTCGATGGTGATGCGGTAGACCCTTAACTGTTTGGACTGTGTGTAAACAACTAGAACAGCTGTTCGGTCTATACTTCTTCATGAATATCTAGTGATCAGTCCTCAATACCCGGACAAAAAGGGCTTTGGTTTCTGATCAAAGGGCTAGAGGGTTATAATACCTCTGTCAGGTGCATAAGCGGCATGCGTGATAAGGTCATCCATAGATGTATACGACTCCAGGTCCACAGTGGCTTTTTGAATATGCTGTGCGTCGGCAGAGTACCACATCTTGACCACCCCATTCCTCGTGACGCCGAGACAGGCAGCACGGCCTTGTATCGGGTTCAGAGGCCCCATGGGGGGTAACGAGTTCGTGGGGTATTTGAAGACGCCATCCGTCTTTATAGCAGCCTTACTTAGCGCGTACTGTATCCAAGTCTATCAGCCATGATATCATATTGAATTCCATTGCGATTCCGTCTACCGGCTTGTTCATATTCAACCACCACAGCCCCGCCAACATGGACAAGTCATCCTTGACCGTCACCTGCGACTGCCTTAGCAGATTCAACCGGTCTAGCGACACGTACACCGTCCATATCGCCAGCCTGCCGTAAATATCCGTAATCGCGATTTCCGACCCGATGTTATTCCAGTGTACGCTGGCGAGTTGAGAGCCGCCGTGGATGTTCTTGAGCGTATGTTTCGAACTTAAGGACCAGGAACCGTCTTTAGTAGAGGCCTGCAAGTGACGGATTTCGACGTCCGTGCCATTGGCGGCTATGGAAGCTATGCAGCCGAGTTTCCCCCAGGCTATCCTTCTACAGTATCATACTGCAAGTTAGTGCATGCCGAGGAAGAGATATGCGACGGAAGAGGAGGATGAGGTTCTATGGAAAGAACGTACTGTCGGCAACCGCCCTGTCGTAGCCTGTCTATGTACTCCTGAATACCCCGTATGGTGCTCGCATTATCTTCGAATAGATCCCCCAGACCGGTATCCATCAGCATGCCAGGCATATTTGACGTTGGCAACGCCCTAGGATCCGGTTCAATGCTGGCTTTCTATATATCCACTTCTGCCGTTACAGTCGATTACAAGGCTTATGGTTGATGCAGTGGAGAGGATGGAGAGGATCGTGGTTCGCGAAACGTGGGGTTGAAGGTAAGTTGGGATCCGGGCGCACGTTTTAACGTTTGCGACGGAGGGCAGCGTGGGAAGACGCGTTTTCGGCAGAGCCCGCCCGCCGAGAGCTCAACTAGGCTGGGCTGCAGCGGCAACCAACAGACCAGCCCCGCCAACTAGGTAACAAGCCGACACCGTTTAAACCGGCCTCGATACAAAGATCAAGATCACGACCGAGATCATGATGTAGACGGGCAGATGGCCGGATTCGAAAAACAATGTCCGACTCGAAAGACAAAGCCGCCTTACCGGCCTACTACCCGGAATTCTACACCTTCCCGCCCTTCTACACCCGCCAGCCAAATAACACCTCCTGGTCTTCGCAGCTTTCGCAATGGCGGTCCTTCATCCTAGCCTACTGTCGGGCGCACAAGCTCTGGCGACTAAACCTCGTCGATGCAATGGAGACCGACCTGTTCTACAATAAATCCATCAACCGTATGTCCCAGCATTATCTTCCCATCAATTCTATCTCCCAATAGCTAACTTTGTGCATTATCAATACTGTGTGTAGGGAAACTACCCCTCCCCACCATTCGCGAAGTCGTCGACGACCTAGTCAAGTCCTCGAACGCCGAGTGGCTCTCCTCCGAGAAGTCCATCGCTTACATCTACTGGCGCACGCCCGAGGATTTTGCTTCTCAGATATACTCGTGGATCGATGAGACCGGTCAAAAGGGAACCGTCCTGACTTTGCTGGAGTTGACCGAGGGCGACAATACCACTCAGCAAGAGTGGTACGGCATGGACCAAGCGATGTTGGTTAAGTGTCTGAATGTACTGGTAAAGAAGGGCCAAGCACAGGTGTTTAGCGTCGGCGATGATAAGGGTGTGAAAGTGTGGTAGTGACGGATCCATCAGATCTGGTATATTTGGCTTCATTGCATCATGCATAGGGAGTTGGTATTTTGATTTCAGCATTTCAATCTCGTATACATTAATATACCCAACATCATAAAAAATGCATCTAGTTAGTATAATCTAGATTCAGCAAAGGCCTCCGTTATAATACAAGCCCTGAGTGGACAATCGTAACGCCAAAAAAAATGGGGACATCTCGCCGATAACCGTCACCGTCGTGATGGTATCAAATTGAAAAACAGAAAGTTACAACCCCGAGATCGCGATAGTTGAAGAAGACAAGGAGGAGAAGGAAAGAGAGCATGGGCAACCGGTGAGGGAGCAACTTGGCCCTACTTGGACAGTATAAACTTGTCACTCCAAACCAACTTTTGGTTCATAGCGACATCAAGCAGCCAATCCGTACTATAGACCAAGGGATCCCATCCTGACTCCTTCGCCATCTTCTTGAACCCGGCCCACAGCTTCTCATCCTTCACGGCAGTGACTAAAACCAACCTCTTCGATACTGATGGGTCTTTGTTTTCTGTTATCCCGCCCCTCTTCACCGCTTTGAACAATGCCGCTGATCCAGAATTCGCCTCCACAATCTTCTTGAACGTGTCAAAGCCAGGGGAGACGTTCGGTGTGACGTAAACTATCAGCCCTTCGAGTAGCTTCCCTTCGTTTGCCTTCGCCCTTTCGAGCGTCTCCTTGAGGTTGATCTTTAACTTCTTTTCTCCATCCGCATCCTTTAGAAGGTATGGCTTCGTATCAACGATGGTCCTCTGCTTCAAGCACTCGTCAACCCAGCTAGAGTTGACGATAATCGGTGCTCTCGCCAGAGCGCAGACAAACTTCTCGGTTCGAACGACACGAGGAGCGCAAACATGCGTGACATGGGCGTCCGGGTTCTCTATACACTGAATGCCGATTTCTCGGAGTGCCCTCTGCAGTTTGCGTTAGCCCCAGTGTTCCAAATATTGGTTGCACTTATGCATAACATACCTTATCGCTATCTTCCTTGCTCGGACGGTCGATCCACGCTTGGTGAGAAGTCAAGAGCAAGAACACCGAAATAACGACTTTCTCCATCGATTTCTTCTTTTGTTTCTTCGGCTTCTCGGGTTTCTCATCCTCATCCATAGGATCGGGCTCCGGTTCCTCCGGCAAACTTCTCTTCTTTGGCCCCTTGCTGGTTTCTACTTCTGGAGTACCACTCCTCCTTCCACCATGTGTGACACCGCCTTTTCTTTTCTTTTCTTTCTCGAACTGGAGCACATCTGGCATTATCTCGTGGAGCTTCTTCGTCGCACTTTCTTTTGCCTTTCTGCTTCCTGTAGACAAAGGCGGTGAACTACCAAGGGCCGTTGTCCTCGGCGTCTCCAGCAGTGCGGATACTCGTTTGTTAGCCCGTGGAGTCTCTGCTGGTCCCTCAGCCAGCTTGGTGTTCGATTTCGCTCCTTTAGGCCTGCCAGCTTTCTTTGCAGGTTTCTCCTCTACCTCCTCTTCTTCTTCCTCCTCCGTTTCCTCCCTGGCCTTTCCTTTGCCCTTTGATTTCTTCTTTGGCTTGGTATCCGCATCCGCGTCGGCCATCTCCACATCCTCGTCCTTTTCCTCCTCTTCACCTCCCTCTTCCTCTCCTTCCTCCTCTTCGTCTGGCGGGAAGAAGACGTGGGAAATTGCTTCCAAGTCTATCCTTGTTTGCCCAACTATTTCCATAAGATTTGTACGCTTTGGAAATGTTGTGTACTTCGGATTCGTAAGCGTCTGCATTTCCCACTTTGCATAACTCTCCTCAAGCCATAGGTGATTGACGATGTTTGTGTTCCACTCTCTCGCGGCGTCGACTTTGTCTGAGTGATCACGAGCTGTGATGAGATGTGTATTATCGGGTTTCAGAGCACGAGTGAATGTTGCACCGGCGGCTTCTATCAGGTTTTCAAGGTACATTCGGGCGTCACCGTTATAATTTGATACTGAAATCAGCTGTGGTAACATCAAGTTAGCAGTGAAACTGGCATTAGAACCGTAACTAATGCGGTACTCACCATATCTTCCATCCCGGGGATGGGGATCTTAGCTCTAGGATAGTGTAGCAGGAACTTCCTCGGCGAAACCCACTCTAATCTCGTAGTCATCCAATACAACCAAGTCATATTCCCGACATCGATCCCCTTCCGACTTGCATAGATATAATCATCTCCATGCCTCCACGGACAAACAAGTACATTCGATTCTTCGATCTTCTCGGCTATCTTCCCACTTCCTTGGATAACTATATCCGTGATAATCTTCAACAACTTGTCGTTCAATCCTAGCTCGCGGCTGAAGAAGAAAGTTTTGCCGGTGAAGATCTCGGTTTCACGGCGCATGTATTTGGGGTCCATGTCCAATTTTTCGGGGTGGTCGTGGGTGTGTGTGAGGTTGACGCTGGGGTATGGTAGAGGATCGCTAGCTTTCATGGTCATTATGTCGGCGTTAGGGAGTAAGTACGGCGTTTCGTCTATTCTACGGTTCAGCTTGAGGCAGTCGTCGAACCTAGGATTCAATTAGCATAATCCGGTGGGCCAACGAGATAGGTAAAGATCACTAACCAGTGTGGCATCACGATCTTAGCACTCAGGTTTTTCTCCAACGCTGTCTTGCAAATATCCTTTAAGGAACATTGTCAGCAACTACCACATCCCATAGATCCGCCCTGATACAATTCATCCTTACATTATCCAGCGTCAGGGCGACAATATGCGTCGTCAACTTCGACAAACTGGTCTTATACAACCCTCCCATGGCCAAAATCCCACCACAGATAGCCTCACCGTCTCCCTCCGGTAGATCGGCAATAACGGCATCAATCCCAGAGAATATCATCCTCGGATCAGCGTTATAAGCCCGAACATTCTGAGTCCTCTTCTTCGCAATCGAATCGTATACCCACGCGGGTTTGATGACGGTAAGCATCCGCTGATCGATCTCGCCGGCGAGACGTCGACGTTCAAGTTCGGAAAACTCTGTGAATTCTATGTCCGGGGAGATGATGTGGGTTGTATCTTCGAGGTTGATGGTGGGGATCCCTTGGGAGCTTGGTTCTAGCTCTACCTCAACGGCGCCATGGTCTAGAAGATGTTGTCTGACCTAAGAGAAGGCGGGAAACGAGAGTGTCAGTTAATTCACACACTGAATGAACGACTAAAGTACTTGGTCATCTAGAAGCTTCATACGTACCCTATCATACTCGTGTCCGGAGAACTGTGGGCCTCTGATCAGGGTAAAGTTGATATCATGAAACAGCGGCTTCTGTTTGGTACCCTCCATTTTGAATCGAGTCCTGTACCTGTAATAAGAGTAAGAATACAAATAGAGGAGAAAGAGAAGAAAGAAATTATGTCGTCGTAGATGTCATGAATCCGGAGATAGGTAGAACGCGACCCAGTCCGGCAGGTTTATCTCCAAGAAAGAGAGGAAAGAAAGAAGGGCGATGTGGTTGTTATGGGGAAAAGGTCAAAACCGCAGTGCCCGCGCAACCGCGTTTGTTGGTGAACTTCAACGAAACAATTCGCGAAAGTCACCTGACCGCATTCTTTTCCCTTTCGGCCTAAATTTCGATATCTGCAACATCCGGAATAGCTTCGTGGATATTCACGCTTACAACAAGAGGACATGATACTGCGGCCGGTTTCGAGGACGCTGCTTTCTCAGGCTAGCACGGCTGGCAGAATATGCTGGGGATGTACCGGCCGACCCGCCGTTCTTCTCAGCGGCCGTCGATACGCATCCAATGCGCCTCCAAAGTCGACAGATACCCCTCCAACAACCCCTCCATCCCCTGACAGAGGGTCGTCCCCTCGTCCGTCCTACGAGACAGTAGCCCGTCCGAAGCGGGTCAAAGAGAACGATCGCGATACGGTTGAAATTACTCAATTGTCGAGACCAATTGGGCAATACGACCCGCCGAGCCCTGGTGAGAACCATGGGAAAGACCTTCGGTCCCTCAAGAAAAGAAAGGAGGACTTCCAGAACTATGATAGACATCTGAGAAGGCGGAAAGAATTGTACGTTCGATAGCTCATGAACTAGTCCTCGATATGTTCCTACAACCATGGATTTATATTCTAATGATCGTATGGAATATAGGGCACAGGAATGGACTAAATCCTACTTCCAGGACTTCTCTGATATGCGCCATCAGAAGGGCAAACTGTTCATATCACCGCCTCGCACATTCAAAGCGGAGAAATCTCTCTACTTCCCCAACGTCCGAGGTCGCACTCTAGTCACCCCGGACAAAGTCGACTCGACAACTTTATTCACAGGACTAGTTTCCCTCGTCCAGCTCTCCACGAACGTCTGGGCAGATGAACAACTTCGTACCTGGCTGAAAGATCTCGATGACAATTTCGCAGGATCAGAACTGTTAAAGGAGGAATATATATCCACACCAGACGATCATATAAAGCGATTAATGAGCGAACCAATGCCGCCGCAGGATGGGGTGTGGCAAAGAGTGAACATCAATATACAAGAAAACTTCTTGAAGGCGTGGATTGTTCTCATGTCAATGAGGAACATTAGAAAGCAGCTGGGCGAGGAGCGACATGCACGGTATCTCTTTGTGAGGAAAGGAGTTTCAAATCAAGTTAAGGAGTCCGTGGCAATGTTGAACGAGAGGATCGGATTCGTCTACCTCGTCGACGCTATGTGCCGGATCCGATGGGCCGGGTGTGCAGAGGCAAGTGACGAGGAGAGGGCCGCCTTGAAGAGCAATCTCGAAAAGCTGGTACTTGAAGAGAAGGCCAGAAGAGAAGAGCTGAAGGCGAAGAAACCGGAGTAGACTCTTTGTAGGAATATGCGATCGAGGTTGTCATCACTCTACTCGCCGGAATATGTAAATAAAGGATACCCATATAAATCCACGAACTCATCAAAAAGTCTGAATTGAAATGATGCCGCATGGCCCGCTTATTAATGACTATCGCAACCTGATCATCCAACATCGTACACCATCATACAGCCCAATAACGTACACGCGCATCTCCTACTAAGCCCAGATATTCTGTCGTACTCCCAAGGCCAGTCCAGAGTTATACTACTTCTCGCCCTCCTCCTCCAACCAAGCGCCAAACTTATCGAGTCTGGAACTCTCCTCGGCATCAGTATCGCGGACCTTCTTCTTCCTGAAGCGCTCCTGGCCATCGTAGATATACGCCTCCACTTTTGCGCCCCCAAAATGGCGTCCGTCCATCATCTATTTAGCACCGATATGTCAGTTACCAATACTTTCGAAGCAAGAATATCCGTAACCTACCCTGACACAAGCGAGCGCGCTCGCCTCGTCCGCGAACTTGACACTGACAACTCCAGCCTCCTCTTCGTCGTACAAAGTTACGTTGGTAACCTCTCCCAGTTTCGAGCATTCCTCCCGAATATCTTCCTTGATATCTAAAATAGCCGCTGGATCCTCTTCCAATTCTTTCAACGTGAACATGTGCTTCAAGATGGCCACTTTGTCGAATTTTGAAGAGGTATGTACCGTCGCCGGATCATCGTCATCCCAGTCCGCGAGCTTATTGTTCAACTTTTGGCTCTTTGCGATAATCTTCTTCTTGTCCTTCGTCATTTTCTTGTCTTGTGGTCCGTCTTGTTGTGCCTTGTAGCTGTAATCCGCTGCTTGGACTTTGATCCTCCCACCAGCATTTCCAACTCCTACTCTGAAATCCGTGTCGTCCAGCATCGTAATCGCGAGGTTTACGCTTTCAGGTCGGAAGTACACGATCAGAGCATCGCCTTTCGGCTTTCCATGTTCATCGGTGTAGAGTTTTACTCTCTTCTTCCCACTATCGATTTCCTCCGCTAGAACTCCATATCGCGAGAACACTTCTTCGACTTCTTGAGCGGTGGCGTCGAGAGGGAGGTTCGTTACGTATACGGCCTTGTTGACGCGAGGAGCAGCAGGCTGGTCGGGTTTGCCGTTCTTTTTCGACCGTTTGGCGGTACTGATTTCCGGTTGCTAGATCCTCGTATTTAGTGTCATACCCTGACGGAAGATATGAAATGTATGAACTCACATTTGCCTCATTGTCGTGTTCGTTCTTTCGCTTCTTGTTCCGTGTAGTCACTGATTCGGCTTCATCAACGGGGCCGTAAGCTTTGGATTGTTCTTCGGCCAGCGAATCATCAAGCTAGAGAAATAAAACACCAATGACGGTTGTTCAAAGGTCAAAATATTGCATTCCCCCGTTATGGGTTTATTTCGTTTTTCATTCAACGCTCCCGGAGAAGATTAGGTAGATATGTGATAGAGGAGTAGAAAAAGGTCTTGTTGGTAGTAAGAAGAAGAAAGGTCATCAACGAAATTTTTCGCGGAGGATTTTGGTTTTTGTGTATTGGTGAAGGGTATTGGGGGTGGTAGGGACTTACCACTTCGTACCACCGCTTTAGCTTATCGTCGAACTCGTATTCGGTGCCATCTTCCTGCTCAAGGTTGTACTTTCCGGTGAGTTTGGAGAAGGAAACGCGCTCGTCTCGGTTTAGGCCGTCGATGGTGATGGGAAACCCGCGGGCGTCGAAAAGTGAGTCGGCGGGCGTCGGTTCGTCTGCCATGGTATCGCTCGATAGGTATAGGGCTGTCGTTCGGTGTCGGGGAAGGATGAGTCTGGTGAACAAGGAAGGATGATGGTGGTTTGAGGCTCTGAGAGTTGGTCTGTGCGGGACAGATGTTTTGATGCAGCCGGTCGTCATTGTTATGAGGACAATACTCCCAGCCACAGCCACAGCCACGTACAGCACAGCCACATGGTATGTTCCACAAAATAATCCAACAGCATAAACACAGAACCACGTTTTGAAACCATGATACTTAATCTCAGATATCAACATGAACACTAAACCTCAAACTCAGGAGCTACAATCTATAATACAGTCTACGAGTGGTATATTGATAGATCTAGAGTGGTACTCCGTTACGATATCATGACGAGCTATTGAGTTCTGATGAGCCGCATCAATATTTAGGAAAATGTGCTTGTGGAAGATCTAAGCTTATATAAGCACCATTCAATTAGGACCGGACTGAGGTCAATAAGTATATAATAGTAGATATAAAGAGCAAAGCACAAAAACATGACAAGCCAAACGGCGTGGGCAGATAATAAGGAAAGCAACTTTGGAACAAGCTCCCCGCTAAGTGCGCATATATGCATGAAGACCCCGGAGGTCCAACAATGCAGCCGGCAGCATCCTCAAGCTTGCTTGTAGGGCCTCATATTTTCTAATGGAGTACTTGTGAAGGAATCGTCGATGCCACCTCATATAGCTAGCCCGATATGTAAGAGGTCCCAGTAAGGCAGCCGTCACTAGGTTGGGCTGTCCACCAGCTCATCCGGGCCAGCTGATTAACGGGTCATCGGTTTGGCTATCGTTTTGTAGCTGCCCATCGGTCTGGCCCTTGCTCAAAGGCTGTCGTAGCCGGAGTCCTCGCTTTTCTTTGAGGCTGGCAGTCGTTATGGTCTTTGTTTTCCGCTTTAGATGTTTTTGAGCAGTCCAAAGGCTAGTTGTTGGGAGACACATATATATCCTTTCTCGGTCTTTCGAGGAGCGGCTTGACTTCCCCTTCCTCATACCCAAGCCGACCTAGGTTCCGTTCATTACCTCCTCCTCCTCCATGGTGCACTCTGGGTGTTTGGGGAAAATTGTATCCCCTTCGCGCTCAGTTCCGTCAAGCTCTACCCCCAGCCGCTCCTGCTTCAGATTTTTTCGGGACAATATATCCCTTTTTCATCTTCGCGAGAAGAGACTCAAACTCCTTCTCCTCGCGCAAAACCTGGGCTGCAGTCCCAGGTTTCGCGGAGTTGAAGTCGATCAACCAGTAGCGCTGACCTTCCGAAACTAAAAAGTTCCGGAGGTCCAGGTCATGGTGGACCATGCGATGTTTATGAATGGCGCGGATTATCTGCGGCGCCTTCTCATAAAACTCTTTGGGGGGAGGCTCGGGGACTGATTCCCCACAGGGCTGCATGGCGATGACGCGGT
Organism: Arthrobotrys sphaeroides; assembly: GCA_036971245.1. Taxonomy (NCBI): domain Eukaryota; kingdom Fungi; phylum Ascomycota; class Orbiliomycetes; order Orbiliales; family Orbiliaceae; genus Arthrobotrys; species Arthrobotrys sphaeroides. Next base: position 2,332,236 of record JAJTTW010000003.1, read on the forward strand.
AAATCCCGTAAAGGGTACCGACCGCCCAGATTTGGGGGATTAGTACCCCTTGGAGGGATTTTAATGCGGCGTACCTATCACAGAGTATGTTAGTATCGCTCGTGCTGTTATTTGGTGTTAGGTTATGAACTTACGCATCTAGTTCGCCCTGACAAATACCGGCGAACTGCGGGATCGAGAGGTCGTAGATCTTAAAGATCACGTCCCTCTCGATCCCGTTCGCCCACAAGGTGCCTCGGAACGTGGAAGCTAGGTTCCGAGACACAAATCGAGCGAATTTCACCTGTATTCTACCGGGAGGGATCGCCACATTCCTGGCGACCCTCCCGGTACTTCCGTCAAACCCTTGGGGTCTATGTCGACCAGCCACCACATGTTGGTGGTGCTTATCCAGGTCTGCGTCCAGTGCCCGGAAAATTGGGCCCTCTGTTCCCATGGGCCCCGTCCGAGCCTTCTCGCGAAAGGCAAGGACGGCGGCCCCAACATACGCGGCGACAAGGCTCCGGTCGCCTCCCCGGGTTCTTTTGATGAACGGGGAGACAAACAATCGGGGATGTCCCCGCATGTCAACTTCCCTCTTAAAAACATAGGCCGAGTCGTAGTCTGTAAGTATCCCGTATGTCAGGTCGTTGACGTGCAGGTGTGCAAAAAGTTGGGCTATTGCCCGTGCCGGCTTTGGGCACTTTCCATTCGGATCGGTGAGGGCTGCACCACGTTGCCGGTTGAAGACTGGCAATATATTTTTGGGGAGCCATAGAACCCATTTCGGTTTCACCTCTATCGTCACTAGGGGCGTATTCCAAGTGATTGACGGCGCGTTGGTCCCTGTGTAGCCAGAATGGCCCCCCTCTGCGCACAGCACCCTGCTTGGGTTACCGATTGGGATGGCGGAATGCGGCTCATCGAATACCGTATCGATGTTGAAAACTGCGTGGAGGATGTCTCTAGCAGCACGTCCAACAGTTCTTTCCATGAGCGTTGAGAGATCGGCTCCAGAACGAACTGGTTGCGGAGGCTGGTTCTTTAGCATCCTTATATCGTTGGCTAGCCTGCTGCTTGAGTCCCACAGGGAGCGGTACTAAATCAATGTCAGACTCGCTAGTACTTAGATATTTAAAGCTGGGGGGCTATTGCCTCACCTCCCTTGAGCCACATCCTTCCCATAGAGTGTGGATATTGGCCCAGAACCCTGGCCAAAACTCCAGACGAGGGCAGCCTCGGACATCGGCCGCCATTGTGGTGCCTTCATATATTCTTTCTTCCCCCAGGGTTGGGGTGAATGATTCAAGAGCGTCAAGGTATTTAGTAAGGCTCATTTTGTCGGCTGTAGTATTGGATTGGTCAGCATCAAATTATGATAGGAGGAAAGGAGGGGCTCTTCATACATCTGGGCCCTTGGGGCCGTCTTCGTCCCGGGACTATGTCAACCGCGGACATCTTGATGTTCTGGGTGATATGCGTAGCTTCGAAGCTAGCAAATCTACAATTTAATAGGCCGGGGCCAGAGTAGTTCCTTAGAACTATAGCCAACAGTCAGATATGATTCCAAGAGTAAACTAGATTGGTTGGTTTGCACATACCTGGATATAATATATATATTTCTATTCCCCGTAGGGAAGAATGCAGCTGAGCTTATGCCTATCCAGGAGCATTGAGTTAGTGGAGGTGAAGGAAGAGAGGGGGACCGAGAGAGGGGGTGAGAAAGAAGAAGGTAAAGGGGAGATGAGACAATGGAAAGGTCGAAAGAGGGATCTAACAGAAGAAAATGATGATTTGAAGATGATTAAAGCTCATTTGAAGATGACGTGAAGAGGATGCGAAGAGGATGCTGTAAAAGGATACGGGGAGGATAATGTGAAGAGGATGATGGGGAAAGGTAAGATTATATATGAAGAAGGAGGGGAAACTGAGATGCAGTCGAGAGAAAGGAAGAGGGCAAAGACAGAGCGTGAAGCGTTTGACAAGGGAAGAACAGGGAAATATCTTAGGGTACACGCACCGCGAATCGAGGGGAAGTGTGAAAGAAGAGCATTCAGAAGAGAGGGAAACAAGGGGAATAGGACGACGAAGTGCTTGCAGTGACCATGACCATATGGGAGACTTACTAGCAAAGACAGAATTAGTCTGTTTGCGGCTTGTGTCGACGCGTCGACAGAGGAAGGGTGATAGGGAGAGGAGGTGTAGGATGATGAGAGGAGCGGACAAGAGGATCCACAATGGGACCTCGATAATGATGATGGTGACGATGTCACTGAGGATGGGATTGATATACGTGTGAGGAGATGTGAGGAAGAGATACGAAGAAGGGGTGTGAGGAAGAGATGGGATGAAGAGATGGGGTGAAGAGATGTGATGAAGAGGCGTGAAAATAGATGTGAGGAAGAGGTGTGAGAAAGATCGTGACAAGAAAGTTGAGAGGAGAGCTGCTAGGAAAGCTACATTTTATAGTTCCCAGGAAGGTGGGCGAGGGAATCTACAACCCTTTGTGTATTGCACGCCCAGTTACGGGGAATGCGTCGAGTTTCGATGCGTCGACTCGATTACTTCACGCTCCGGGCAACGAGACCAGCTCCGGGGGAATCTACCTGGTTACAAGACTGGGAATCTACGGGGAAATATCTCTATAGTTCACAACCACATCACGCACCCGACACCCTCAAGACTGAATATCATGATTCGAAGCTGTCATTCTGAAAGTGTATGAGGCGCAATATATTAATGCAGAGCCACGTGAAGAACATGAACCCGATCGGACTTCGAGCCTCGAGGGCATTTCAGGCAACATTTCCAGCCGGTGGTCGTCTAGATCAGCAGATATCAGTCAAGATATAGATTCGTCGGGACCTGGCAACTGCAGGTTGGAATATTCCTAATTTGGATATTTACTGGATGGAAAAAGGCGTACCAGTAGTACAACTAGTAAAGAACTGTGAGGATGTACGCCGGGCCCATACTTATGCAAGCCTTGCAACTGGCTCTGATACATGTATACTTGTTCAAGAGCTAGAGATGGGTAGGGCGCTAGGTACATGTACCTCTGGACTCAGAGATCTTATCCCGCAGGCCAATTAGCAGAAACGGTTGATAAATCTAGCCAATACATTTATCAGGCAACACTTATCCAACTAAAAAATTACTACATATTGCAATCAATTGCGTAATTGTCGAGAAAGCGCGAACAGACAGCCTTAAGCCCTGGTTACGAGACTGGCCTTATACGGCCGGTTCAAAGTAATTTGCTACCGTTTTCGCTGAAGCACGCAGACGCACAACTTCAGCAGAACATCGCGTGTGGTATTTTTGTCGTTGTCCCAGTCTGCAACTGATATTTAAGCGTTCATATAGCTAATTCCACATCCAATCCTTCAACAAGCAGCAAATCTGCAATGGTTTCATGGTGTAGTTGGTTATCACGCGACCTTAACACGGTCGAGGTCTTGAGTTCGATCCTCAATGAAATCAGCGATTTATCCTTTTGCCGTTTGAATGTTCCGGATCACCTTAGCGTCCTTTTCTCGGTACAGAGGCTAATAAACCTTCCTTTTGCCATCGTTAAGAAGGACATCAACTCGTCCCTGAAAAGTTTTCAGTCAACAGGGTTTTGTGTCAAAAAGAAAACCTTTTTTGCCGAATAGGCAGGCAGCTTGGGGGTTTAGGCTCTGAACGGCTGCATATGAACATGAGGCTTCGAAGTTAAGGCTGCAAGCGAGTTGCACAGGAATATACAAATCTTTCTCACGGGTCCCGTGGAAGATCAAATAAGTATCAACTGGTCTCGACGGCTCGTCGTATCGTTGGATCAGTATGCTACCACGTTTTTGAGTTGCGTTGCAAGGCATCAACATCCAACACGCCGATCGCACGAGTGTATTTCTTGTGCAACCGTCAGCAATACACGGACCTGTGTCCAAAAATGGCTGCTCCTCGGCCTCCGAACGGTGCAGCACTGGTGCCCGCTTCGAGGGGCGTCCTGAAAGCTTAGCCTTTTAGTTGGCATCATGATTAATCCGAAGTCCCATTATCGACCTTGCACCCTAAGAATCGGCGTCCTCGGGTTTCCACTCACATAGCTCGATTATGAATCTCGCTGATAAGGGGGGGAAATCATCCCGGTTTTGCGACATGAAGCGCCATCCCGAGGCCGATGGGACCCAAGACAAAAAGTGAGGCTAACCTAACGTTCGTGTTTACGTAGCGAAGGCCTGTCAACCTTTTGACTACTCCATGTTTCTCCCCTTTGGGCGTTCGCCGAAGTTGCAGATTTGAGAATTTAATATTAACACTGATATCGGCTGGTACTAATATCACAACGAAACGGGTTTCCCCCTCTTCCAGACACCATCTTCCCCCCCACGCGTAGAGATGGAGAAGTGATTGGAAAATGCAAGGGATCTAGTCACGGACGGAGGCGAATCTAGATCGTTTCGTTCCCTTGCATTGCAGGAAATTCTTGAAGGAAACCTTTGTCTCATTAGGCCGGAGGAGCTTGGGCTAGTGGTGCGAGTTCCTGGATAGTACTAAATCCAAGAGCCCGACCCATGGCTCCTCGCAGAGGTCCTAGCACATCGAAAATATGTCATTGCAATGACTTCTCGAATCTACTGAATTACAACATCGAATATTGTAAGCTGCTTAGTTCAACGACGCAAATATAATACGGGCAACAAACTATTGAAACGGAGGCCTCACAGGGAGCTTTTTTCGAACCAATTGAGGAGTGTCCATCCAAAATATATTAATTCCAAGCCAAAAATATACCGGGGATCCTATACATGGCCGATAAACGAAGATGTTCGGTCGGCATTCTAGATCACAAAAATTTGTTGTAGAGTATTAGAACCTCGGTATCTATAACCCATGACCATAAATCCTTGATCTATATAGCCCTTAGCCTAGCCAATGCTCTTAGCCCTGCCCTTGAAACACATCGACGTTTTATTCTCAACTGTTAGGATTCCTTCCCGACAGCCGCAAGCAAGTTTTCCGTGGAGATGTTGCCGGATGACTCGTCAAACGGTTAGCCGAGTAGCACAAGCACCCGCTGACGAGTCGTTAAGCCCTGTCGTTGTTTAATTGTGAATAGACAGTGCACCGGCGCAGCTGCGCAGGATCGCACATTGGCAACTTTACTGGAAGGCTAGAACCTCTGGTGACATATACGGGGCACCGCAAGGCTGGGGTCGTTATTCTTACACATGTACCTGTACTTGTAAAACTACGAGTGTAGCAGTCGCGATATCGATGTTTCCCATAGGTGGTGTGCGCAAGCACTTCCATGATATATAAGCATGGTATTATGATTCCTTGGAGTGGCTATTTATCCGGATATATCGTGTCGAGCAGAGAGCTGAAGAGACAAGGTGACGCTATAATTAATCTTGGTGGTACAAACTACGCCTCTCGAGTTATTTTCCTGTGCACACTCGCAAGCCTCGTGTCACGAGCTACCAGACTGCGTACATACTTAGACTAGGAAATAGAGAATTCAGGTTGTCACCTTCTGTTCGGTTCATCGGGAGCCCTGCCCTGCTGGGGGGTTTTAGGGTATCCATTATCGTCTGATTTCGCTGTAGTGGGCGGGATCAACATTGATAAATAGAAAACACCGTTGCCGCTAAAGACAGCACCTTTGTCAGGCTGTTCGACGTTGAAAAGCGAATACAGGTACGCTTGCTTGCTTGAAAACACCGACACAAGAGCATATTGGTTGTACACATGGCTTTATGAGAGAAGAAAGGCAAGAAAAAGACTTTCAGAACAGAGTACTAAACAGTGCGGTATGGTTGAAGAAACGCGGTGAGGTAATATGGACAGGGAAGAAAAAGTGTTTTAGAATTAAGCGAAGGAAACATTATTTTGTCTGAGTTCCGGCAGAATTAAAAGGATAAAAGGGAGAAGGAGTGAGTGACAAGGAGCCGAGAGAGCAAGCTGCCCAGTCTCCCGGGAGGTAATTGGTGCCATGGGTTTATTATCGTGAATGATAAATTCTGATATATGAAGAGGAAACGAAAGAACGCCGTTATAATGTTCCCTGTTATAAAACAAAAAGAAATTCATGCCCGCTTTGGGCTTTTAGGACTGTACCCATTAAAGAAGGGTAGTATCGGTAGGGTCGGTCATGGGAGTCGTAGAATATGTCGGAGGAAGTGGTATGCGTGGTGTGGTGTGTGGTATGCGTGAATGAATGAGGGCGTGAGGGGTATCCTAGGGTTCGACTATCAAGATAGCCGCGAAACATTATGCGCGTTTCGTATCAGTGAGAGTTCGTGGTGGTCCGAAGACCTTGATAGTCATTTTTCTATGTGATGACCATGGTGTGGAGGGATGATGTCTGAGGACAGCTTGTGAATACCTTCGGTGTCTGGCACGACCTCTCGCACCAGCTCAACGTAGTCGTACTATGACCGTGATATTAGTTACTATCGCAGTATAAGGGGTTGATCACAAACTTACCGCGAACTCCCCTAGTTCTGCGTCGTCGATACCGAGGACTTCTGCCTCCTCGCTGGCACGGAGCGATAAACCTGGGACGAGGTTCATCACAAAGAGGATTATACAAGTTCCGCAGAATGAATAAGCGAAACCAGCGACCGAGTCAGCGAGTTGATATCCTATTTGAACCCAGTGACGGTCGAGCCATCCGAGAGGGGGGTTGTCGGTCCCGTCAAGATTTGCAACATAATGAGTAGCAAAAAAAGCGGTTAAGATGTTCCCGACAAGACCGCCGACCCCGTGTACCGCGAAAATATCCAATGCATCATCGACGCCAATGACAAACTTGAGCTTCGTTGCATAGTTGCACGCGGCACTACCCACGATACCAAATATGACTGCAGACCAAGCGGGACAATACCCGGAACCGGGAGTAATGGCGACGAGCCCAGCGATGACGCCAGAACAGAACCCAACAGTTGACCACTTCCTTTCAAGACGGTAGTCGAGCAAGCACCAGGTGATACCGCCGACGGAGGCAGAGAGATTGGTAACAACGCAAGCCATGACAGCGCGAAGGTTGGCCCCTAGAGCAGAACCACCGTTGAATCCGAACTATTCCAATGTCAGCCTTGTTCTAATTATGATAAACGAACGAGGATTGACCTACCCATCCGACCCAGAGGAAAACCGTGCCGAGCACAATGTGAGTAACATTGTGTGGGCGGTAGTTAAGCTCGTGGGTACCGTGTCCTCGACGTTTTCCCAACATCAAAGAGTATGCCAATGCAGCGGAGCCAGAGGAGATGTGGACGGGAGTTCCGCCGGCGAAGTCAAGGCCCCCCATTTTGAAGGACCATCCGGTAACGTTCCATGTCCAGCAGGCGATTGGGTCGTAGATAAGTGTTGACCACACCAGCATGAAAACGATGCAAGGGAGCATACGCCCCCGTTCAGCAGCAGCACCAATGGCAAGAGCGACCCTATTATGTAAATATGTCGTTGTTTTAGCCTCATCCCAAGGTTGTTTTGTATCGCCCAATGGCTGGTTTTCACTTACGTAATTGCCGAGAACATCCCCTGGTAAACAGCATAGAGCAGATCCGGGATGAATGTTCGAGGAGCTGCGATAACGTTTCTCAATCCAATATGATTGAGATCTCCAATGTAACTTCCAGATGTTTGGGAGAAGGCGAGGGAGTATCCCCAGAAAAACCATTGGAAGGAAACGACCGCAACCGACATCATTGAGAGCCAGATCAATGATAAAGCAGACTTGCGGCGGGCAAGCCCGGAGTAGAAAAACCCGACGCCAGGAATCATCAGGAGGACAAAGGCAGTCGCGACAATAACCCAACCGACATTACCGGGCTATACGAGTGGAGTTTGGCATTAGTTTACAGATGAGTTCACTCCAATATTGTTCGGTATACAGAACCACGGAATGCTGAAAACTTACGTTATATGGTGCGGACAAATTCTCCGTATTCGAGTCGCCGCCATTGGGGAGTGGGATATCAGTTCTCCATGGGATCCCAAGAGGGACAGGTTGGAAAGTTTCGGACATTGCGACGGGAACGGTGTTGTCGCTAAAGAGCAACTAGTGGTAGGAGATTCAGAACCGGAGAGATGGAGGGAGGCCAAGCCTTTGCTGAACCCAGGAAGCTATTAGGTAAGAGAATGGTCAGTTTGAGGATGGCGATGATGAAGGTGAAGACGATGGAGAGAATGATGAGGAGGATGGAGGTAGCGATGAGGAAGTTGAGAGGAGAGAGAGAGAGAGCAAGGTAGGTGGTGATGCCGGATCGAAACAACACGAGATGATGGGCAGCTTTGGTTCTCGTGTTACCTAATGCCTCGGCGTCCGTCTTTGGTTTGGAGGATGAGCCGGATTTAAATGACAGCGAGAAGGGCCTCTCCTACCTTCAATCGTATATAACGATGGGAACCAGCAGTCCAGGGACAGGTACAGGTACGGGCCTTTATTTGGTGATTTCGGGAGAGTGAAAGAGAGGTGGTTCTGCCTAGACTGCAAGAGAGTGGATGGATGGATGAGAAAGGATGAAGGTGAAGGTGTCGTTAGTTTGGGTTGGGTTGGTTTGCTTACCGCGAGATTTGTTGCCAACTGCGAACGAGCCAACCCAGAAAGCCGTGTTGTTGCCTCGCAGGCCTATAAAATTAGGACGAACGAAACCGGGTCCGCTGATGTCGATGCGATGCAAGGGCCGTCGATGTCCAAACCCTCTCAGGCTAATAATTCTAATCTAACTGATAGATTCGATGTTTCCCGGCTGCGAGGTGGTTGCAGTATCGATATCGATTCTATCTCTCGGGGAGTCAAGTGCCGTCCGTCCGTCAATTCTGCTTGCTCTCCCTTATTTCTTGCTTGCTTGCTTCTCGCTCCTGCAATGGGCGCCGCTAACAAATATCTTATTTCCGTGCAGTCTGACAGGACTATTTCCCCTCGCCTGTTAGTGCCAAACCGGACTGTGAAGTCGAAGACTGGCTGTGCCTCTTTCCGGTCAATCTATACAGTCCTGTGGATCAAGGACAACCCTCTTGCGCCGCAAATACAATGGTATCCTTCGAAGGGCCGAAGTCGTCTCTATCGATTGTCGACTGATTGTTTGGGACCCTCGTCTGTCCCTGAGGCCGTAATCTCTCAGATCCGGTCGACTGACACTATCGATATAATATCTCTCTGCTAGCAAAGCAAAGGAAGGAGAAATGATCAAAACCTCATGCGAAAGACAGGACCGCGGCCCTGATACATATATTTGGTTTATATTCCCGCGTGGAACGAACCCCCCAAAATAGGCGAGAGGGGCTAAGTAGACAGGGCAAGCACTTGGGTGTGGATGGTGAGAAAAGAAAAACGAGAGCAACCGTCCCCACCACCTTCGCATGCACGCCTGCATGTCTTGTTTAATGTTTGGGGGCCAGGACCGGGATTTCTCATCCGCCGATTCTCATGTCGATGTTTGGGCGAAACTAACAGGTTGTTTGCGTAGCGTTATCACGGCTTACATACCACAGGGGCAGTGATTCGGGTAGGTACTCATCGAGCCTCCCCAGCGCGATGTTCAGTCGAGCGGCAGTCCTGAAGCAGCTGTGTGATCCTACTACTATTGGACGTACGAATAAGGCTGTGCGACTTCTCTCCGAATGGTATTTTATCAACCGGTGCCGCCTTGGTTGAGCCCTGTTGCGACTCCGTGTTCCAGGTACAGGAACAAGTACCATGTACCGCGACATAAAGTACAAGTGCATGCGACCACAAAAACTCACCGTGGATGATTCTTTGGAGCAGGAGAAAGGCTGCTTACTCTTCCTTGGAGCCATGGGTGTTTCTCAAGGCAAGGACCAGATCTGGCCGATTTCCGGTTCTCCACCAAGTATCCGCGGTTCGCCTCTTCTCAAGTCAGGTATCTATCAGACTATCACCTGATACCTCGTCCATCTCATCTCAATATCCCGCTCTAAAATAGTCAAGGGAAGGTGGACTGACCGATAGATAAGTATTTCGGCATCGACACAATCAGGGTTTTTTGGAAAACCCAAAGCACAGGTCAATGCAGCCACGAACATGCTTCCGAACTCACAAGCAGCACCTGCTCGTTGGATCGCACCCTCATTTGACCGCGGGTCTGGGTTAGGCCCCACCGCATGGTAAGGGTCTGACCTTGCTGGAGGCCGTGCACTAGTCTCGATTCGTTATCTAAAGGGTGGTTCCCCCACTCCCTTCATTCATGAAATTTCGAGTTCTTGGAAGCGCAAATCCTCTCCGACTTCAGTAGAACCCGGAAATGCAGACGCTACGAGAATGTGATCATGAGAGCAGTACCCGAAATGTGCGGATTCGAACGGTTCGTCTTCATTTCAGAGCCTCCTTGGGAAGGCTTCGAGGTTCCTTCTTTTCGATCATTTCCCCGTGTGAGGGTGCTGCAAATCTCTCCAGGTATGATCATTATGACCATAACGGAATATTCCTGACGGCGGATATATGCACCAAACACTATTGGATATCATCAGAAAGATCGCCGAAAATAAAACGCTGTTTGACGGAGTATACTTTCTCATGTCAAAGCCGCCAAGTTCCTTATCTCGAACCCGTTCGCCGTTCCTGTTCAAAATGGACAGATAAGGGCGTTGCAGTTTAATTGGCGTAATTATTTAGTGCGCGGATGCTGTAGGCTAAATTCCCAGCCCATAGACGCCAGTTTTTACCCTTTCCTTCCTTGCATGCAGCTGCGAAATGCTTTCTCCACTCCGTCGGCCCTCAAGTTCGCATGATCATGCATGACGCTGTCCGTCTAATTTTTTTCTCTCGTGCGGAATATTTGGAATGGGGTGACGAACCACTCGCGTGGGTTGCCGCTAGGAAGGGAACCGTCTCCTGTTTCCCCTCCTCGGGTATCAAAAATCTTGCAATATCAAGCTTCTGTTAAGGTCAACACCAAGGGTCGCATGTCGCGAATTGCCTCACTTTAAAGAAACGAAATGAACTGGGGGGGATCCCGTTGTCGAGTTTCTTGACATCTGTGTATTATAGGCAAGAGATAACGGCTACCACTTCGAGACGGCTTGAAAATTTCCCCAGGTCACACCCCGGACGTCGATAATACCACACCCCCAGCTACAATGAAGGTTGCTTCTCCTGAGAAGTACCATCTTGCACAAGATCAACGATCACCAGCCGAAAGGGGATCCGAAAGGGGATCCGAAATGGAGATTTTCTAAGCATGCATGAGCCTCTTATCTCTAGATCCCATATCTCTGAAAACGGCATCTTGCCAAGCTCGAGACTTAACGACCTTCGCTCTGGTAGTCAGTCTCAGTGGTGGTATACTTGATAAATTACAATCATAATCCAACACCAACCAACCGACGGTCGCCCATATATACTTCATATCCCTATATTAGTACAAATATATATTCCCAAAAGACGGATTTTCTTCCCGCTACATCTGCCGTCCGGCGCAGTGCTTTTTTGATCAGTGATATTGCCAATTTGTGAAATCGTCTCGTTCCTTACAGCATCGGCATTCCTTGTCAGCTCAAGCACCTACCTCTTTTGAACACTAGGCCAGGTACCTTGCGTCGAGCTAGTATAGTCCTCATGCATGCCATGACTTAGCAGTCGGCATAATATCGTAAGAATGGGGGACACGATCAAAATAATTAAACGCCGCAGCGGTCTTTCGAAGGTTCCACAGGCGTGTCGACCTGGTCGCGCCAACTGACATGAGGTTCATTCGGGAAACTCTGAACATGATCGATAATGCGAAGTACTTGTGCAATTACATACAACTCGGGATCGAAGACCGTCCGCTACCTATTCGTCATTAAGCTACGGCATTCTAACCTTGATTGGAAATTTCTGGAACAGACAGTACTAAGAGCGTGTAGGTAGGTTATAATTATCTACGCAGATATGCAGACTATTTTCTTTCTTCGGATTTTCTATAGGTCACACTGATCGGCACATATAATTTCCGTCACCCTCGGTCCAACTAAATCAGCTTTGTCAATATCCACAACCCAGACGAAGTTATAATGTTTATTCTAGATATCGGTATTGACAGGGCAGTAGTGCGTCCGCCAGGCAGTATTCTGGCTAACCAAACATTCTAGGCATACTAATTGATTTCGGCATCAGCTTTGATAGATACGGGTATACGATAAAAATGTAATCGTACAACTACCTAACCGGGGTTCGCTCTCGCTAGCCCGCGAAGACACAGAATCGAAGCAACCTTATATATCCATCGATACCCATCGGTTCACGGAAGCCCACCTAGCACGCTAAATACCCGCTATTGGGATGACAAACTTACATTCAAGACCCAGGATAAGTAAGAAGGCTTCAGCGCTTCATATAATATCTTACAGAGCCTGGGTCGTCGACAGTGTGGATAATTGGCACTCAGGGTACGACACCCCAAGGACGGATCAAGCTCTCCAAACCATACACAGACTCATATGAGCCTCGCGAACCGAGAGACCCGAGCTATGCTCGCATAGTACCGATATATTACTCAGCTCCGGCAATTGGGTTACGTTTAGCGAAACCACTCAGGCCGATAAAGAGTTCTGTTACTAAGAAATTTACGATCCCTGCGTAACTCCACCATATTTAAATATAAAGAGACGCCGTTTTAGAATGCGGGCCGTGTGAGATGACACTTTCCTATCTAAATATCAAATCCAGAAGGGGGTGGTTGATGAACCCGACCACTCGGCTACCAGTCCCGGAAGCAGAACACAAGGTAGATATAAAGCTTAAAGAACACCGTCCAATTAGCAACTGGAGGTGCGTACAACAAAATGTTCTGAGGTGTAATTACGTAAGGACGCAATAGATATCGATGTCGCCATATTGGGTTACCGCCGGCTGGCAAGCCACGACGTCTGCCATTGAAGAATAACTCCGTGTTGTTTATGTTGCAAATCTTCACCTGGACTTGGTCGACGCCTGTGGAGGTCATAGCGACATGTACACTGGACATTTAGCTTAATTCAATCTTCCGAGGGAAGTGGCTGGATTCATTATATTCAAGCCTGAGCAATTGCCAGTTTTTGGTTATCTATTCAAGGTTGGTACCACCCAAGGCTAATTTTTTGGCGTGCATCTGCATACCAGAATTGGTCGCGTCACTACAAAATGTGTCATTCGCACTCCACTAGCGTCAACTAGTAGATCTACCTGCGGATATATAAGTTGGGACATCGTGCATTGTGGTTTTGTCGCTGACCTTAATCTCGCCGGCGAAGCCAAGGACGTTCTCTACGAATCCGCGAATCGCAATAACTTTGATAATGGCCGAACAGCCACTTAAGTACCCCCACCCACTCGACGACCGCTGGATCTATAAACCTTTAACATATCACGAATTATGCCTTCGTCGGTTCTCAGCCGCTGTCAGGCGCAAGCCCAATTGGACCGAGAAAATAATGGATCGATCACTCGTCGCCAAGTGGATTCGGGAAGCTGCGGCACAAGATTCAAGCTATTTCGATAATTATTACAACGTCCTCGTTTGGGACGAGAAGGATATGGATTTCGTGTACTCTGAGCTTTTGGCGTATAAGGCGTACGTCGAGGAACTCAGGGCCGCTGGCTCTCGCGTCGAACCTGATATCGATGTGGTTTGGAGGGCGGATGGCTTGATGGATGAGGAACTGAGACGGGAATTGATCAGTGGTAAGGGAATACAGTGTGCCTTAGTACATACCCAAATTCATTGTGGTCGGATATACGAAGCCCTCGGATTCTTACCTTCGGGGTCCAAGGAGTCACTCCCTACGTATACGAACGAAATTTAAACAGTCTTATACGCATATCGGTTATAGTGCCTTAAAACTGTCACCGAACCAAATCTGCTAACGACACTCAATTGATCAAATGCAAATAGCCGTCGCCACTCTAGAGAATGTTCCCGAGGAAAAGAAGGACTGGCACCCCGGCTCCAACGGCCAAGTTTTGGACCTTGTCCACCCATCCTTATGGCCAGTGATATATGGGAGATCGCTGAGTGTCCATGACGGGAAACCGGTTCAATGTCCACCCGAAGCGCACCTTCCCAGAAATATATCTAGTGAATATCCTGATGACGATGACGATTCTACCATTACTTCCACAGCGAATGGATATTCCACCGAGTTCTGTTGGCTACCATCGGAATTCGACATTGCCGCCGACGGAAACACCAAGATTGCATCATATATCAACAATTTATCGGAACCCGGTCAAAAAGAATTGTTCTATCCGATCCTCGAGAAGATATTTTCAAGATTCGTGCCCATGTTTAACCACCTTCTCGCGGACTTAAGAGAACGAAGGGATGTGCACGCACGCACCAACGACGCTTGGGAGTTCTGCAGCAGTGCTCGGGAATTGTTTGTTCATCGGATTCCCAAAGAACATGCGGAAAGAATATGGGAGAGCTTACTAGAAGCTTTTTCAAACGACGAAAAATCATTCTTTAACTTTGGTAACTATATCAGGGATGACCTGTATACAGATGAAGAGATGGATGACCCAGAGAGTGGTTATCAAATTGACGAGGATGTTGATGAAGCAGGCCTTGAGGTCGACGAAATATCAGAAACTTGGGACCTCGGGAGCATAATGGCTGACAAGCAATGGCATGCACCGAAAATCACCGATCAAATCAAGTTGGAGGGGAAAACCGTGAAAGTGATCGTGAAGTTGGCAAATATTGTCCTAACTCCCGAGAACCCAACATACAACGGAGGAAGCTGGCACGTCGAGGCTATGAAGGTAAGTAGCTACGGAGCTAGTATCCCCCATATATACTTCGAACTATAGATTCTTACGAGTTCATGGTGCAAATATAGAATGAACGAATTATAGCGACCGGGATTTATTACTACGCCCAAGAAAATATAGACGAGTCGTGGCTCTCCTTCCGCCGTGCCACCCACATGACTGCGAATAATCAATGGAACATGAACGATTCCGTCTGGAGCCAGCTTTATCAGATGAGTACAGAGTATGGAGTACAAGAAATTGGGTCAATCAATACAATTGTACGTATATATACATACCCATTCTTTCATCCTTTAGGGAGCGGTTCTACTAGTTTTCAATAATTTTGACCTTCCAAATTATCTAGGATAACCGGGCGATTGTTTTTCCGAACGTCTTCCAGCACTGGGTTTCCAACTTCTCTTTGATAGATAGGACGAAACCGGGGTATCGCAAGATTCTAGTATTTTTCCTTTGCGACCCGTCGGGGAATCATGAGGTAGGCTCTCAAGTCTGAAATTTGAGCTCTCTTTATACCTGCTTCATATACGCATATAATCCTCACATGCAATCTTATTTCTCAGATGTTGGTCCCATGGACACTTTGCCACGTATAGAACACTAACCTAATCTCTGATACAAAGATACCAACGACCAAAATCGTCGCGCCCCAACAGCCCGAGCAGCGGATAGAGGTTGAACGTGCTCTTCGCGAGGGTCCGTTGGGTAAGCTTCCGGAAGAGATCTTCCAATCGGTCGTAAATGAGTTACCTACGATCACATTGGAAGAAGCAAGGGAATATCGGGAACGGTTGATGAAGGAACGTACAACATTTTCTCGTAGTAGCGATATGATCAAAGGCGGATACTATAACTTGTAAGTCTTCTTTCTCTCGTATTCTTCTCGTCTTCCTACAAGCGATATCGAATTAATTGCAATGCGAGTGCTAATTGCGGAGTACGTGGTGACAGGTGTGAACATTGATGTTGAGGCCTTGTGTAGGTATGCGATTAATGAAATACTCAAAGAATGTATCTAGGGACCGAAGTTACTGTGATCATGTCCGCTGATCTATATTTGACCAATCCGCAAAGAAAATACGCACGGGTACAAAGGTGTATATATGATCCGTCAATATACAGTTAATATCAACATGCAACCGACTCATGATTTGATATATACCTACTTAAGTAGGTATATGTATCACTTGCTTCTTTAATTAATCAACTAGCGGGACATTTTTATTCGAGGCCACCCCGGGCCTAACCAAGCATATTATATAACACGTAAACCCTAGTTAAGTTACAAGGTTAGGCAAATTTCGGAAACGGGGGAGACGTCGAGACCCTGCAGGATGATGCTTGTGTTGCTTATCACCCGGCTTATAAATATCGTCATGTATTATCGTGTCCAAGTTTCGAATTCTAGAATTCCACAACCAGTTTCAATTCTGAAATCGAACAAGTTCTCATATTGATCCCAAACCATCCCACAACATGGCAGACATCGGCTACTTTAACCTACCATGGCCAATTGCCGTCCACGCGGTCGCCCTCACAGCTCTCGGCGTCACCATGGCCTTTGGTCGAAAACCCGGTCTGTCACCAGAACTTCGCGGGGCGAACTCCCTGATCGGTATCACGACGGCAACCATCGGGCTCGCGTACCTAAGCACTTCACATGTTCCAATGGAACAAAATCAGTTTCTGCATGCGAGTGTTCCAGTGCGGTTGTTGGTTGCTACGTTGCTTGCCACGTCTGCGGCGGTTAATCGGGGGGAGATGGATGAGAAGAGTTGGCGGACGCATGTTGGCTTCGCTCTCTGGGACGGGGTTGGGGCGGCTTGGTTGGGATGGTATTTGGGTAGATGGGATGGGAAGTGCCCTTGATTCTGGTTGATATTGGGTTCAGCTAGTGTTCTCATGGCCATATGGACTACAAGCCATGGGTCCTGTTGAGCGGATACCAAGTCCGAGGAGTCCAGGCGGGTGGGCAAGCTCGATACGACTGCCCTTGAATATAGGGGGATTGGGAATAATACTCTGGCTTCGGCCTATCTGTTATTTCGAATTGTCTTTTAATCTATCTTCCCAATAGGATTCCAATGTCATCCTAACACCTGTCTACCTAACACTAACGAAGATTCAAAACGCTAACATCGACAAATCTATTATACAACAATGTGAATCGTACAGCAGTCATTACAAAGAATACGGATCTTACCTTGATCCTACGTATACCCATAATCTTATAAACTAGGGACTAGATTCTCCCCCCCTCCCCTTACGATGGAAAACTCTTCGAAATATCCTTCTCACACCCCTCTGCTTCCCGATTCTGTACCAATGGCATTAGAATCTTGATTTCCGGACAATACTTGAATATCTGATCCCTCTGCGTCTTTTCCTTCCACACCTGGGACATTAGGAGCTTTCCACCCCACCCAGTGTGGTATCCCAGCGGCGTATCGTAGGGCACCTTTTCGACAGAGAACGACATTTCCTCCGTCCCGTTTGCCATTTTCGCACCCGGCATATGTCCCAGGCGGTCAGTTAGCCACCAGTCCTCGAAGGTTTCGCCGTTGTGTCGGTTTTGGTGGGTTAAGACCTCGAGAAGGTGGGAAATACGTCGTAGGGAGAATCCGCCGTTTCCTGGTTTCAAGAACAGGATATTAGTAATCGCTCTATGAGAAAATACAACCATCAATACGAAAACCCAGTCAGATCAATGGCTTACCTCCGTATTTCGTAGTCTTGCCCCATGAAGCCCCAACCCATGTGAACCCCCTCTCAACCCAGTCATTCAAGGAGACCTTCGAATTCGCACAGATAATGCTATCCGTTTGAAATATAAACAGCCATTCAGCCGGCAATAACCTTTCGTAGAACCACGCATTCGTCATGGTTCTGCTCAGGTGTTCTTGACTGTCCACCGTCAAATTTTGCGGAATAAGCTGCATAGTTAACTTGCCGTTCTTCTCGTACTCTCTGATCGGGGCCGACTTGTTTATATGCGCGATAGATTCGTTGGATCCCATGAATAGAAAGGGCCATTCCGGCGGCACTACTGACATGAAATGGAGGAGTAGCGGGGTTAAATGAGGCTGAGGTCGGTTTTCTATCAGAAGGGCGAGCTTTGTGTCGTTGAACGGTCTCGGTGTGCGGATGACTTCGAAAGGTCTGTGAATCTCGACTGATATTGTGCCGGGAAGAACACGGGAGGGCTTGATAAATAGGAAGAGGAGGAGAGTTCCGAAGAACAGTACCGATAGTATTGGGCCACAACTTCTCGATACCAGCATCTTGATTGTTTTTTTTTTTTTCTCTTTCTAACTATTGGTATATCAGGCGCGTGGGGGTCTACCGTTATAAGGCTCAAATCTATATATCTCGGTGCGAAATGGAAAAAAAAGGAAAGCCAACCAGGGCGGACAAACGATTGAAGGATGATACAGGTTGGAAAGGTTTGAAGGTTAGGGGAATAAAAGATTATTGATATTTAGAATTCAAAAACAGGTCGTCGGGAAAAGTTGCTTTGGAAGCATTATGATCGAGGCAACCGGAAAGAGTCCCAGCCAAACAAGCTTTCGAAGGGTGTGCAAGCAATACCTTATATTAACCCGCTCCGTGAACAGTCGGGGAGAGCGCTTCCACCCCTGACAAAATAGAGGAAAATGTGGAGCCTCGCCCGCTTGAAGCTCCAACATCCTCTGATGCATCGTATCTGTCTTCTCCCTTCAGGACAGTTCCACAAAATACGTTGGGCGATTAAATTTCACCCAACCCCGTATGAGGTCTGTAAGCTTTGTAATCCGTGTTGGATCTTTGAGTGGGTTTCCGTTTGCGAAAGTGAAACCGTCCTAAACCCGGTGCCGCTGATTAGCCAGGAACGTAGATAGATCGTTGTACGACGTCGACGGTCACCACCGACAGTGCACGTCACGGTTCCCTTATCTTCGAGGCCATTCCCGATTCAATTGGAAGGGATATTGGCCCGTGTAGCAGAAATTGGCTTCGAAGGGGGGGTGTCTGAAAGCATAGTTCGATCGCCAGCAGTCTACGGCCTGTTTCGTCGGTTGGGGACCTTAATTAAAGACTCAGGTACTTGCTGACCAGTTGGATCGGTTTGAGGGCCTGCCGTTGCCTGCGGGTCAGCCCTGATATATCGTAGTGAGGTATTACATCCGTTGCATTGACGCTCATACAAATGTGCGTATTTCTGTACCGGAACAGCAGGCCTGCGTGGTTCAGGGTGAGCAGAGGAAAGGCTTGTATGTGAAATATCGCAGCCAGTGGAACGCCTTCTCACCAAGCGTCCGTTCAGAAGCGTGGGTTATTTAAATCTGGTTGTTCCTCGTCCGAGCCGCGTGGGACGTGGGACAGCCGGGAACGTGGGACGGACGCTCACCTAGAAAAATGTCCACGGCCAATTGATTGCAATCTGCGACACGAGACGGGACTGGCCAGGACCGGACGAGCAGCTTAGCAAGCTCGATACCTCGCAAGGGCCTGTCTGTCGAGCTCAAGCAATCAATCTCAAATCCACTAGCCTCCGTCGAATGCCTGTCGATGCTACCAGACGCCACCCTCGAGAGTGGCTCACACATCAGGTCATCTAAACCTTATTTCCAGCAGTTAAGTTACCACCGGCTTTAGCAGCACCAGGGCAAGCAGAACACCCGCCGCCATGGATGTTGCATCGATGGCGCAGAAGGTCCACTTTACCTCCAAGGTAAATGGCGACGAGCCCTCCAGCGATTCCTCAACCACTCCCACGCCCGGAAACGGTGCTGCCGCGGCTCAGAAGGTTCCTGCATTAGACTCCCAGAGCCGGACCAGCTCCTACAACACCAAGTCTAGTTCGACCAGCAGCTCTCATCCGTCAGAGCACGGCAGCCCCGTTATCATGGAGGACGAGGACGAAGACGCCATAGGCGAGATCATCAGAACCCCAGCCGGCAGTGACATGACCCCGTCGACCCATAGTGCCTATTCGACGTGGTCTGGGATAACGAGACCTCGCACCGGCAGTGATGCAGCCTACGCTCCGTATGAGAATGGGAGGATGTCTCCGGATCCCACGCAGGCCGGGGCCGGCATATCGTCTCTTACTAGCAGTATCAATCGATCAAGGCCATCGGCCCCGACTAGGACGCCGTCGAATACGTACGCGCCTGTCCGACATCCCGTGAACCTGCTGGACTCGCGTTCGTCCGGCCATCACGGCAGATCTGGCTCCGCCACTCGTTCGCGAAGAGATCCCGTTTCACAGTACAGAGCTCAGGAACGAGCCTACGTCCAGCGGTTGCGACAGGACCAGCAACCTGAATACTTTGATCCAAATGCGCTATTCTACGAAATACAATCCGAGGCAGACGAAGAACCTTCGCCTTCAGAGGTACCATACGACAGTGACCTCTACGACGATGGGTCGGTTTTCCTACGGGAGGACGAGATCGAGTTCTCGGAGGAGGACCTGAAGAATCCGGCCAATCGAGAACGGCTGGAGTGGCATACTATGCTTGCATCCGTTCTCACGGGAGATGTGGTTCGACAGGAAAAGAAACGATTGATTGGTGGTTCGGTGGAGAAGGAAGAAGAAACTCTGAAGCAGGAGCTATGGTTGGGCCTGAGAGCGAAAACAACCGGTAGAGATCTAGTCTCGCAGAGACAGGTCATCAACCAGGGCCGAGAGCAAGTCAGCGCCGTCATAGATCAGGTCACTGAATTCCAAGTCCAGGGCAGGGATGTCACCGAGAAGTCGCCACGAGAACAGGTCCAGGATATCATCAAGAAGGTGGAACAGTGCGAGATGTTATTCCCGACTCGGGCGGCCATGATAGCTGCTAAACCGAATGCCGCCTCGCCCATGTTCGTCGCCAGCTACGATGCATTGTGTGCGTGGAACAACATCACGGAACTAATTAACACGGAGCTCACTATCCTTCAGAAATGGGTTGGTAATGATGACTTGGATTTCAATCGACCGAACGAGACGCCGAATAACAGCGGCCTGGCTGATGAGACCACGTTCCTTGATCGACTATTACGTGAAGACGGTCTGAAGTCTTTGACACAGAAGCACAACATGCTGGCTGGCATTGGCGATGTCATCAACAAGGCCAAAAAGACTCTTATTGAGAACGCTGAGGCATTCCAGAAACGGCACCTGACGCTTTATATCGAGGAGCTTCTCTTAATCATCAACTTCCCTAGTCGTCTGATACAAGAAATTATTCGAGCTCGAGTCAAATATGCACGGAAGATCAAGGAACCCACGGTCGTCATGGTAGACCAGTTCTTAAAACAAGTCCATATTGCTCTCAAGTTGGCTGTCGAAACGAAGCGGGAGTACGAGGAGATTTCGCACCAGGAACCTGGCTGGGATTTGCCCAACTGTATGGATGAAAGTTTCAATTCGGCAGTTTTAGACGGTCTTCGGACTTACTTCCGATTCCTCAACTTCAAGCTTGGCAGCAACAAGAATATCTTCAAGGAGGCAGAAATTCTTGAGTCGGAGTGGAGTTTCTGTAACCAAGTCGGCCAATGTGTGGAAGGAGGAGATGTCGAAGCCGCGGAACAGTTCAGCTCTTTGACAAGCAAACTGCTCCACAGGCTAACGCTTTCCTACGAGAAAGAGATCCAGCAAAAGTCTGAAGAAAACTCCGGGGATATAAGTAAACGATACAAAGCACTGCTCGAATCGATCCAGCTTCGGCACAGACAGCTGCTGCGTTTTACGCGTGTCCTCAGCCAACGGTTCGAGAACGCAACTGAATACCAGGTTACCGACGAGTCATTCCCGGATCTACTCAGTGCATTGATGGATAGCGGGCATTTTCTGATCGAGACGACGATGGAACATGACGGTGTCTATCTAATCGCTGATCCCTCGCTCCGTGACAAGCCCAAAGACATCCAGTCCATCGTTCGTGCTTGCTTTCACGAAGTTGAACTCCTGCGAGATGAGCACTCTTGCCCATACGTCTTAGTTATATGTCCTCAACAGTCATTCCTATGGCGAGGGGAGTGTTTAAGCGTCGAGATTAAGGAACCATTCGCAGATATCAAACCTGGAAGGCTTAGGCTTGTCGCTGACGGCTCTGAGTTGAGGCTACGGAAAGCACGGGACGTTTTCGCGAACCTCACTAAACACCATTTGGACGTCGTCCTCGATCAGCGAGCAAACCTTCCAAGGGTTCATTATGAATTAATGAAAATCAAGAAGACTATCTTTAGACTCTCAAATACCATTCTCGACAGCGTCGCCACCGTTAAGACGCAACTGGGAAATCTCGGGTGTCAGGATATTGTCCAAGCATTCTTCCCGTTTGCTACCGATGCCTCGAAGAGATCCTTGGCTTTTATGGATCATACCAGGAAAGCGATGACGAATCAGAAAACAGTTCAAATTGCCATCGACTGGGTGGACTTTATCTGTGATGATTGCATATCCTATGACCGGAGGACGTTCAGATGGGCCGTCGCGGCTCTTGAATTCGCGATGACGATGACAAGGGGTCAAAATATCCTTGCTCTCAACGATGCGGACTATACGAGGCTAAGGGTCAAAGTCGCAGGTTGCATGTCGCTCCTGATATCGCATTTCGATATCATGGGCGCCAGATCGGCTGTTGCGGAACGCCAAAATGAAATCGCAAACCAGAAGATCCGAAAGATGAACGACAAACGCACAGAAGGCGACGACGAGGAATACGCTCGTCAAGTCCGGGTCGAATGGTTGAAGCAACTCGAAACTATGGAGCAGGCCCGCGCTGCGAAGGATGGTGATCGACAACCCTCTGGCCGTGTCCTTGACGATAGCAGCCAAACCGATAGATCACTTACTTATCTCTCGAGCTCGCTTTCCAACGTCACTCTACGGTGGCAACAAGGGAACTACATCGGAGGTGGCAGTTTTGGCTCGGTTTATGCCGCACTAAACTTGGATGGTGGATACCTTATGGCTGTGAAGGAAATCCGACTCCAGGACCCGCAGCTCATTCCTTCGATCGTTAGTGCCATCAAGGATGAGATGTCGGTTCTAGAAATGTTGGATCACCCGAACGTTGTCCAGTATTATGGTATCCAAGTCCATCGCGACAAGGTGTACTTCTTTATGGAGTACTGTCAAGGCGGGTCATTGGCAGCCTTGCTCGAGCATGGAAGGATTGAGGATGAAATGGTTATAATGATTTATGCTCTGCAGATGTTAGAAGGTCTCGCTTACTTACACGCTAATAATATCGTGCATCGGGATATTAAACCAGAAAGTATGTAGCTGATGGTGCGAAGGTGGTTCGCTCCGGATAATCGCTAATGGCTTTTATAGACATCCTTCTGGATCAAAACGGTGTCATTAAGTTCGTTGACTTTGGTGCCGCTAAAGTCATTGCCAAGCAAGGCAAAACGAAGGTGGCTGCCACCAAGGCCGGCATTAACAGCATGACCGGAACCCCTATGTATATGTCCCCGGAAGGTACGTCAAAATCGGTATTCGGCGAATAACATGATAAATAGATCTCTGATGCCGAATTAAATGCAGTCATCAAGGGCGAGAATAAGGGCAAACATGGTAGTGTCGATATTTGGTCCTTGGGCTGTGTCGTGCTCGAGATGGCTACCGGGAGACGCCCGTGGGCCAATCTTGACAATGAATGGGCAGTCATGTGGAATATCGCGGCCGGTAATCCTCCGCAATTCCCTTCAAACGACCAGTTGAGCGAGCAAGGAATGGATTTCCTCCGACTCTGCTTCGAGAGGGATCCGAGGAAGAGACCAACCGCTGCAGAGCTGTTACAGAACCCTTGGGTAAGTCTCAAATAATATATATCAACTGGAGACCCGCTAATTCATGAAATCTCGATCAGATTGCCGTTATCCGAAATCAAGTTATTCCAAACACACCATCGAGCGAGACCTCTAATCCTTCGAGTAGCAGTAGGTAATTACGGATAAGGGGGGGTGGTAATCTTTTCATTTCGGGAACCCTATGTTAGTTGCATATGATGTTGGCGTCCATATATTTACCACTTGTAGCATACAAATACTTGGATCATGAGCGTGCTGATAAACCGATTTCGTTTACTGGTACCGATTTGGGTACCAAGCTGGTGTACCGTTTATCGGGGCTCCCTTCTCTCCCCTTCGGATACATGTGGGTTTTTTATTCTCTTTTTATAAATGGATTCTACGACACTCTCGGTGTACGATAGGGATTATTATAGTGGTAATCTTTTGCTCCACAATACCACGTAGACAGGGGTCCACCCAAGAAACGCGGCTGCGGGATGCAGCACCACGTTCATTGGCTGTAGCCCTTCCTCGTCCCAAGCCTGTGGTTCGCTTAAAAGCGCAAAGCTCCAGGCGTCGCAGCGCACGGTGAAAGAGACATGCCACCGAACCACCCGTGTCTCCGAGATGTCCAGTTTCAGCATCAATCACAATATTTAGACTTCAAAAATAGTATATTATCGTTCTCTTACCATTCACCTATCACTATCTGAAAAATGAAGCTGAAATGTCTGGATCTGCTGTCTTTCTGCTGCTCCAAAGATGCTCACCTGCCACGGCCCTCGACAAATGCTGTCAGAATTTACGCCTTTAACGGGGTTTCTGGTACCACGCCCTTCATTGATTTTCCAACCTTCTGCTTCGTCAGACCACCTGTTGGGCAATTGACCCAAAAAGCATCAATTTACCACATCGTCATACGATTCTTCCGCGTCCGGCTCCGTTCACGACGGGCTTTACCGTGATCTGATACGAGACGTTTTTTTTTTGCTAGTCCCTTGCTATTCTTTACCGACATAAGATTTTTTTCTTCTTACTACATCTCGCGAAGGAGATACTACTGCCGGGCCACGAGATCCTTACCGTCACGAGAAACCCCGAGTCACCGGGACCCTTTTGAAAAGGGCCGCATATACCACCCAATTGAACGGCATAGGCGAGTAAAAGCCTTGACCTTGGGAGAATACCAACGGGAGATATATCGTGAGCACATATATCGAAGCAATGCCGCCTCGAAAGTCAGACACCGCCAAAGTTGCAGCACAGGCATCAGACCCGGCGAGTCCCAGCCAAAGTGATGAAGACAAACCGAAGGGGAAAGGTAGAACCAATGTCGATGTAAGTTGTATCCTCTCTATATCCCTTTTTTTCCCCTTCGAACCTTTTCTTGATCTTGTCACGGTTCTATACGGTGAGGCTTCGAGGGAATCCCGGCATCAATTGTCAATAAAAATAAGGCTTTTGACATACGGACCTCGCTTCACTTTTTTCTCTCACCCTCTGGTGGGATTTCGAATTTGAACACTTCAGATGGCTGACCACCTTCATGGGAGGCCCTACTAGGACAACACACTCCCCAAAACCATCGTGACGAGGCTGGCGAAGGGGAATGTGCCGTTGAATACACAGATCCAGAAGGATGCTGTCACCGCGTTATCTAGGAGCTCGACGGTTTTTATCAACTATCTTGCCAGCGTGTATGGTGTTTATATGCATTTCCCTTTTTTCTTCTCTCATCATATATACCCCCTTTGGGGGAGAAATATATGCATTTATGGATTTTAATGGTTGACGTATGATATTTTTTCTATGCATAGGGCAAATGATATTACGAAGATGAGTGGGAGGAAAACGATCATGCCGGCTCATGTGATAGAGGCTATAGAGCAGATTGAGTTTCCGGGGTTGAAAGAAAGGTTGGAGGCTGAATTGGCAGGTATGATATTTTTCCTCCTTATCTATCAGCGGGCTGGGATGAAAAACCGAATCCTATAAGTATTTTGCATGCTGATGCAAGGGGTTTTGAATAGAATTCAATCAAACCCAAGCGGATAAAAAGAAAAGAGCGAAAGATAGAAAGCTGGAGGATGCCACGGCGGATCCAATGTCTGAGGATGAATCTGCACGACCTGTTAAAAGACAACGGAAGTCTCTAGCAAATCAGAAGGATGAGGATGATGATGGTGGTTTAACGGAAGGTAATATCCTTGAGGAGGGTAGCCAGGATGAGGATGAGGATGAGGCGGGTGATGAAGGCGAAGAAGGAGATGAAGGCGAAGAGTCCGGTGAGGAATCCGGTGAGGAATCCGGTGAGGAATCCGGTGAGGAAGGGGAAAGCGGGGATGAGGATGAGGAGGATGGGATGGAAGATACTGTGGAAGACATAGACAGAGACGATGAGATGGAGCGTGATGAAGATGATGCTTTAGACGATGATAGTGATAGTGATTGAAGGGCTGTTCGACAGCTCTTTCATCACGGTACCTAAGTAAGTACTTATGACACCATGGTTTTATCTAGGGTATTTGAACTTAGGAATAGACTGTATTTTAGCCCCCGAAAGGTACCTTTATTTGCAGTAGAATGATTTTTTATATCCATCTTCTTAATTCCTGGTCATTCATCTCTCTCAATGGGTCGTACAATTCAATCACCCATATTGCTAGACCAAGCTATGTCATAGCCTCGGCTAGTGTCCAACCGACCCAAGCCATCGTCCCAGAACATGGAACGTGTATAAAGCAACTTCTGTCGCGCATGCATCCAACATTGAACCCTCCCAGTTATTTCCAAAGGGACGAATTTAAGAAACAGATGTCTGAGAATTCGCAACTTTCATCACGCTGTATTGGATTTCATCACTTCTAAAAAAAAAAAATCTAAATACAGGTTTGCTTATTTGTGTGTTAAGCAAAGCGTATGAATGTGGTAGTCGTGGTTTGTGATGGATAGAGGCGGATTTCGACGACGGAATTTCGGGTTTCGGAGACGGAGAAGTGGTATATAGAAAGAATTGAAGGTTATGGAGGACAGAAACCACCGTCGTCGTTGGGGGGCTGGGACATCTGTGATTGAAGAGGTCGTATGAATTCGTGACAGCAAAAGGAGAATGCGGTAGGGGGGCAGAGCAAGTTGGGATCCCGTGGGTGTGAAATTATACACAAAAAGAGGAAAGGAAATAAAAACCCGGTTGAATAAAGAGGATGGATTATAAAAAAACGAGAAGCAAGAGGTTCGGAAGAAAGCGTATGTGGAAACAACACACCGTATCAAAACTTTTCAAAGTTTAATACAGAAGAAATTAACGGACTCCGAGAGAAAATGCAAAATGTAAGTTTACGCCTGAGAAGAAGAAGCCGGGTTAGTATGCCATGTATTGATTGGATACCACTGGGGTAGTAGGTGTCTGGAAAAGGCGGCTGGCTCGTACCTTAATGGCATATATTCTCTGAGGGAAGTGCCTTTCCTTCTTCTTCTGCTTCTCAGTCTTTAACGAAGACTCGTGCTGGGTGAGGCGTCTTCGGATGGCCCTGGTCTGCTTTGGTCGGAGGTCCAATGGGACATACTTCTTCTTCTCGTAGAACAGACGGAGCTGGTGTCTCTGGGTGGCATTGACGACGGTCATAACACGGGCGATCGACTTGCGGACATCATGACTGTATGGTTGGAGATAACAGTCAGCATTTTGACTCAATATAGTAGCTGTGGCCCAATCCCCATATCCGATCCACCAATCCCCACAAGTCCCATTCTTGATGAGCTTCGACCATAGTTCCATCTGATTTGAAATGAGTCGGACGGCATCGAAGCTGTATCGAATCGGATTCCATCTTCCCCAAATCCACCCTGGCATTCCCCCAGCACCCCTCCAACAGACCACCAATCGTTCGTCTCGGATTGTACACATACATCTTAGTAAGCTTCGAGCTGGCACCACCGGCGATCTTCTGAACCTTGAGGGCGGCAAGTTCAGTCTTCAGCTCCTCGAGCTGCTTGGCCAAATCGGCCTTGGACTTGCTCCAGAGTTGGGCGGTCTTGACACCAGGCTACACATCACCACAAAAAGCATTCCGTCAGCCGTCTCTGTTCCCACCCTGTAACGTAAAAACTGCGATGCAAAACTGCCGGAGGGATAGTATCGTACCATTTTGTCGGATGTGAGGAAGGTCGTAGAGGATATGAGGGGTCGGAGATGGTTGAAAGGGCTGGTGTCGTGTGTCGTCGACGGATTCGTTAATTCGAGCAAGAGTGGGAAATTTGAAGTTTGACTTTTCAAGATTCCGTATCCTTTTTTTCGATAGGCGGCACGAGCGATGTTTGCCGTAGTGAAACTGCCTCTTTTGGACAGCAACCTTAGGGCTTGACCTAAACGGCGCCAACATTTCTCTGATCACGTGAAACAGATCGAGACGTCAGGCCAACACATCAACGCAGCGGACGCGGCGTCATCCCCCCTGTTTCAGGTGCCCGACGTCTGTTGCATGTTGCCTGTTGCCAGGATACGCCGCCTCACACCCCATCGTCTTGCCTCTCGTCTACGCACGTGGCCGACTGTTGTCCCAGCCAAAGAATAGTCTGCCGTCTTTCCCGTCCGTGGTCCTGGTTCTCTTACGTACTCTCTCCACCTTCCTCGGTGCTTACCTACCTTCAAATCCCCGGATCTTCACCTGGAGTCGCAAGATCCTATCTTCTATTCTAATCTCTATTCCCTTATTCTTCTACTTCCTCCGCGAACATGTCGACGGCCACTGGATGGGCACAGCTGCGGCAGCAGGCAAGATCGCTAGAGACTCAGGTACCGCAGGTCCCCTTGCATGTTCGCCCCGGCTTATCGTGCTAACCCCCTCTCCTCCAGACAGACAACCTCTTCCAAACATATTCCTCCTTCACCTCCAATCCAGCAAAGAAACCATCTGAAGATGAAATACGGATAGAGGCTCAGCTACAAGATCTCCTAACAAGGGTACTTCCCTCCAATACCACCACCTCCACAAACCCATCGTACTAACCCAATTTCGCACAGCGAGACGCCGTTGTTGCCGATCTCTCCCGAACTCTCGACTCAGACTCCGCCGCCGGTTCATCTGCCACAAAACTCCAGAACGTTCTCCGCCACAAGGAAATCCTCTCGGACCACCGTAAAGAATACCAGCGTCTAAAATCCGCAATCACACAGGCTCGCAATCACACCAACCTCCTCAGCTCCGTTCGAGACGACATCAATCAATACCGAACATCTACGAATGTAACAAATGAGGCTGAATACCGTCTCGAAGAGCGCGATGCGATTGAGCGGTCACATGGGATGGCAGATACGGTCCTCGCCACGGCCTATGCCGTCAATCAGGAATTTGGACAACAGCACCTGCAACTTGCCAGTATAAACCGAAGAATCAAGGGAGCTGCTATGCAGATTCCCGGGATAAACACATTGATTGGGAAGATCAATACAAGGAAGAAGAGAGACAGTGTCATTCTGGCTTGTTTGATCTCGTTTTGCTTTTTAATGTTGCTTTGGATTCGGTAATTAAAGAGCGATTAGGGCGTATACGGTTGTAAAAAAATACGAAATAATAAGGTAGGATATACTTACTAAGTACGTTACGGGTGTGGAAATGTTTACTCAAAGGTCACGGCGGTTCTGAAACGATTGGCTCGTTTTTTTATATTTTTCATTGTTTCATATTCTGATGCTTTATCGTTCTTCACTCTTACTGGTTTTTCGTTCAAGTCTAGTCTTGGTCGCTTTCATATGTCACAAAATGCCGGCGTTGGGACGGGGATTGTTAATTGAAGATATTATACTTCATCTCTGTTCACGCTTTTAATATCAACATTCGCCTAATACATTATCTTGTTTCTGTTTACCCCGTTTAACTAAAGGATTATTAATGCACTAACACCTCCGCCCCCTGTGTTTTTGGATATCATGCATGTAAAGTAAGGAAAATCATTATCGTACAAGTATTGTTATCTCGTGTAAAAACCATATCCTATAACGATATAATGCCGGTACGATTATTGAATACCGGGAATAATGTGACGTTAGTAACCTGCTGATATCTGCAGGAAAATCAAGATAGGTGCTATGCATGAATAAAAGATGATAGATAAGTACACATATAGATTCTAGGCCATTCTCGGTGCTCTGGTCAATTAATCAGTGGTTCGAGACTCAAATAATCACATTCATCTCAAGTCATCTCATGATATCACAAAATTTTCGCAGATTCCTTGAGAGAATATTTTGGATGATATCGGTTCCTGGATATGGAAATCTAGGTCTTGATATCTGACGGAAATTTGAAAATAACGTTAATTGCAAGTTCATTTTTTTGCTCAATTAATTAAATAACTGCAGAGGAATGAATTCGAGATCTAGGAACAAGACGTATACATGTAAGTACAGTTGCAGGCTGAACCTTTAACTTGTTAGGTGCAGGGATAGTGTGTGAAGGACTTAAAACCAAGGCATAACTTGAGAGCATAGTGCGTTTTACTAACAAATAACAAAACCTGCATGACGAGCATCTGCAATATTGGGAATAGACAAAGGAGCATCTTAGGTAAATAGGTACGTATACGTATACCTAGATACTTACTTAAGTAGTGGATAGATGTCGGCTTGTATCAACCCTCCCAGCACTTTAGAAAATAACACAGGAAGATCAAAAAAACAGGTTCAATTCAACATACCAAACTCAATCGAATTCGCATCATTAGGCCCCACTGTCAGGCTTAACCTTGCTATCCGGGCCCTCACTAATATCCTGAGACGGCATTTCTCTCTTGCGAAGAGTTCCTCCACCGCTTCCGCTGCCAAAACCGCCCGGCGGAGGAAACCCAAATCCACCCGGCGGGGGAAACCCAAATCCACCACCGGGTGGGTTACGTGGATCGTAATACCTTTCACCCCTTTCGGGGGGCGGAGGTAAAAGACCGTCACCGCCATACTGCTGATTCCATTCCTCCCGTTGTATAGCCGCTAGTCGTTCCTCTTCCATACGGTTCAACCGATTGAATTCCTCCGGATCCATTAAATTATCAAAGGGGACTCCAAGTGGATGCTCCTCGTTCACGGCAGCGAGATAGTGCCCGAAGACATCTTCGTCGATCTGTAGTTCCTCTGGGAGACCCGCATTAATGGTCTCACGATCACGCGGCGATCCCATCGGGCCCTCCAGATAGAATGGGGGTTCTCCCGGGGCAGCAACGTTAACCTTATACCATCCATCCAGCGGTTTCGGGTCAGGGTCCGGGCTATCCGGCCTCTTCTTCCTTCGTCTCGTGACGGGACCCACAATTTCCCCCTCTTCCCCGCCTCCCTCGCCTTCATTGTCTTCCCTGTCTTCCTTGCTTTCCTTGCTTTCTATGTTCTGACTGATGACCCTGTTGCAGTAGCAGCCTAGGGGTAGCGGAACAACAATTTAGGTTAGCTACCATTTCTGACGACCAAGTGCCATAGATCTCGCCACCAACGAGACTGCTATAGTTGCGATAGAAGTCGGTGTGGTCCTGTAAATGCAGGGGCATATCCTACCCCATAGATCTCTGCACGTGATCGCAACCGCTGAGGTCATACAGTTTTTTTCGGATTTCCCTTTCCCGGGCTGAGAGTTTTTGATAATCTGGCGCTGATCGTCACAGTGACATTTCTTGCAGCGGTACATCTGGGTTTTCATACTATTCAGCAGGGATTGAAGCCTCTTTCCGGTTCTGAGGGGAGCATCCGGTCCTATACGTTTGTACCAATCCATGAAATCTTTTCTAGCAACATTGTTATCCGGTACACTTGAGGGTATCCGGCCGGTGGCCTTATATTCAAGGAATAGTGGCTCAAAATACTCCGCGTGCTTAGCTGTGGAGTCAAGTCTGCACATAATGCGGAAAGGTGAATCCACAAATATGAGCGTCCTAGCTCTAGCTTCGAGATCATTCGTTCCCAGACCAGTTGAATTAGAAGTAGTGTTTCGATTACCATTCGTTATATTTATCAACTTTGTGGTATTTAGATTTGTTGCGTTGGCTGATGGTGAGTGTGGGTGTTCGAATGACATGCCCGTAAGAATGAGGATGAGGATGAGATTAAGGATTATTGTACGAGGATTGGGCAACCAAAGCCCTAGGCTGGGCCCTAGGCTGGGCCTGTCCCCTGGAATGGACAAGAGCATGACTGGACTGAAGGATGCAGGTCTAAATACGTGTATACATATACTCAATTGCAAAGTCCTTGTGTAATTGTAAGGTAACAACTGGCCAGGGGAATGATTGGGACATACCGGTAGCTAATTCTTGACTTATGGATACCCTCGGGTTCAGATCGCACGTATACGCGTACACAATCACGGACGCATCTACGGCTAAGATGATATCGAGTTGAGATATCTTTATTAGCAGCTGTCCTTGGGCGGGCCGGGCCCGGAAGCAATACGATTATATAGTTATCTTCACCCCAACCTTGACAGAGACTCTCGGAGCACTTTGGTTATGGAATATAATAGCAATAGCAACTAGGATACAAACACGTACACCCGACTTGGGGTCTCAGGCCAGATGTTCTCATCGACAATGGCCTCAAACACAGGAGCTGCGTCGATGACCGCTGTTACACCAACATGTTTGCATACCTACAGCAAATACGCAAACGTTTACCACAAACCAGATCATTGAATCTAGTCCAACTGCAGTTCTAACGAGAGGAACAGGTTTATCGAGTTTGATTTGCCCCTTGAAATTGGTATTCTTACCCAGACGTCGCAAAGTGGTCTGTGAGCGGTCGTAAGTTACATAACTGTCGATGTTTCAAGGTGCGGTGGCACATATGCACATTGCAAAATATCTCCGCAACATTGTTGCATTGGGTGTTGGTTAGAAAATTAGGGGGACCAGAGTCGAAAATAGAACATTGCTGTGCTTAGTCCGGACGTAATCGTGTGAATCGGCGAGAAGGGGTAGTGTGCTATTAAGGATGGGAAGTTAGTAGTCGTTCCAGCCAAGGGCTTTGTAAATATCCCCATCATCATTTCCGAAATCATCTTCGATATTTCGGGCAATGAGGCGGCGATTGACTGGGGTTCCTGGTTTTGGTTTTTGTAATGGAGATGAAGTGATAACATCCCCTTCATCAATTTGGAGCAAGGAGGATCGGAGCTTGCTCGAAACAGTAGGTTTAGTGGGCGTCTCCGCGATAGAGTTCATGAACCCCTTTGCCAGGCGCGTGTCCGTGGAGGTCCTGAAAGGGTTACTTGGAGTATTCGAGATGAAGACGTTGGGTCTGCCGCTAGAACCCGTTTTGAGGGTCTCTATGAACGACCTCTTAGGTCGCATTGGTGTGGCAGAGACGCACAACGGCGATGATTGTAGAAGGCCGAGACGTTGAGCATCATGTGGGTGAAGGGCTGTACGAGCGTCATTACTATCCGTGCGAGGCGCTTTCGATGGCGTGGCTTCAACCTGGTCCCGCTCTTCACTCTTTCTCTTGGTGAGACGAATACTGGATTGTGGGACGATCTGGCTCGAGGGTGGTATCGGATCCTCCTCCTCTGCGATTGCTCCCGGGACATCGGGTTTCCGTTCCAAAAGTTTGACCGTTCTCGTGTTCTTCCTTGGGGTAGCGGCCACTTGGACAGTATTGGCGGCAATTGGGATTCGGTAGGTCTTCTTCGGCTTCCTACCTGTGATTTTCATTCGCTGTGCACTCGCAGAAACCATTTCTTCGGCAACCGCCAATCGGTTTGGCTTCGAAATATTCTTGATGGCATCCTTGAGCTGAGATTCGTCTTCACCCTCAGTCCTACGTCTTTTTGTTCGGGGAGCCATTTCAACGACTCTTCTGTCGGCCGTTTTCTTTGTGTTGGTGATTCCACCTCTAAAGGAAGTTTTCATCGTCTCTTTATCTTGTGAAACTTGTGCGGCAAAATCGAAAGTGATGTCCTGGCTGTCACCTTGCAAGAAAGCCGAGAAGGATGATTCTGCCCTCTCAAGCTGAGGTCGACCGGTGGGCGCGGTCAAAGATCGCGATAGCGCGGGGCGGCCACCGGAGACGGACTTCGAAAACAGGGAAGAATCTTCCATGGTATCTGGCATAACATCCTGCGATTCGATCTGGCTAATGTCAAGCCGGGTTTCTTCATCAGCTATTGCTGAACTTTGCTCTCGCCTGGCTTGTTTGATCCTCCCGGAACACTTGAACCGGATGTCTTCGCAGACACTAGGAAGACGGGAGGAGTAACTGGTATATCAAATTAGCGCAAAGTACGGCAAACGTTCAAAGTCGTGGGCACTGACTATGCTGAGACGATTTCGATGCAAAAATGGTTAAGACGATCCTTAGCGTCCTTTTGTTTTGGCTGGGAGTTCTTTGGCTCCTCCCCCGTCCCAATCGAGTGCCAAATACAGAGCCGATCGATAAGGAGATCTAGGAGAACTAAAAGATCCATCTTCCTCTTTCGCTTCTTTTTCTCTTTAGTTCCTCCTCCTTCGGCTTTCTCTCTTTGACGTCTCCTCCGATCCGCGGCCTTCTTCATTTTTTCGTACTCTTTTTTCTTGTCCTCCAGAAGTGTTGATTTGATAGCCAGGATCTCGAGAATGACGATGACTTGCAATTCGGTCCTACATCCTAACTTTAGTCGCACGCACCGCGAAGATGGGGGGAATGGTGCTTACTCTCGAGTTCGAAGTTCTGTAGTGCACTTTTGCAAATGAATACCCTCTTGTTCAAGGGAGCGAACAGGGCCATCCTCATCCGACAAAGATCTCAACCACTTTAGGATGTACTTAATCTCGTTGTCTCTCAGGCATTTGGGAGGAACAATTGCGGATTCAAGTTGATCATTAGTCATCTGATCTGTAGCACCACCCTGAGCCCGTCTTGCTTTCGACACCTCACAGATGCCGGCCCTGTATTTCTCATCACATTCTTCGACTGAAACTATCATGTTTTCCAAACAGAGGAGGAGATCAAGGCGTGAGGCAGGCGGCTCGCCATTTGTTGGAAAGTTAACACGAGCTCGCGATAACGAGGTTTTCGGAAAGTATTGGATAGAGCTCTACACAGAGAGTGTTAGACGTAGCGATTGGTCCTAAAGCTAGGCGACTTGCCTTGGAGGTATACAGCAGCGAATAATACTGCTGTCGAAGCCGAGCGAGGCCGACCTCAGGCGATTCTACATCAGTAAGAGAGGCGGGACCTGACAGCTTAGGGACGGCCTTCGGCTTCGGGACCGGCTTGGTCTTAGCAAGCCTAAACAACTGTATTAGCGGTATCCAGATCGGCTTGGGAATGGCTACCACATACGTCAGATCCCTAGTAGCCGTCAAGAGGCTGTCCATATTTAATTTTCCGGGCCCTGGAGTTGCATAGACCCGGCTCAAAGCGCCCACTAGAATGCTCTGATCCAGACCTGGACCCCCCCACCATTCTTCCGGTCCTGAATCAGATTCGTCGTCATTCGATTCGGCAGGTCTCCACCAGTTCCTAACATCCTTCTTGAAAAGCGCTGCCATGTCTGTAACCTGGCCCATTTTGACATTGTTTGACAGGCGGAATAGAGCGTACACCCCAGTTCTAGGGAGCCCTACTCGTTCTACGGCTGCTAGCTGACGGTTTTTGTTGTACTTGACAATGAGGATGACATCTTTGGCGTTCAAGATAGGGAGATCGGCGTGGAATAGTCTTGAATTGGTTTGGGAATTGACCCAATCGAGGGGGATGCTGTTGCGTGGAAGTAGAGCGACGGAGCGGGCAGTAACTTTCTCTCCGAAATCAGATTCCGGCTTCCGCATATTCACATTAGTAGGCTGGTAATTTTGTCTCGAGGGGAACCATACCTCGATTGTAAAGTCGGTGGGTAATTGAACTGTCAATGTATCCTCGGCTCTTCGTCTCTTTTTTGGGTGCTGTGGGGTGGAGATTGTTAGGGCATTGAAGAGGGGCATAGCGCTACTCGAAGGGGCATCCATCGAGCAGCCAAGACTGAGCAGGGCTCTGGTTTTCAGAATAGTATGGTACGATAAAGCCAAGGATACAGTGAGTTTGGAGAGATGGTCGATGTGGCATAAGTAGCAGGTAGTCGTTAGTTCGTAGCTGGTGATATCATGGGATGAGGTACGTTCGGTGATGTCAAGGTTCATGAATGGGGCGCAAACAACGCGTGGTTGCAGGCAAATGTCAAAGTTCTTGTGCGACACACGCGTTGTTGGTACCCCTGCATATCGATCCCAATTGGGAAACCATGCTGAAGTCTTCTGAAAGAGGAAACATTGGCAACGGCAAACAATCTCCAACAACACCTTCAACACATTGGTCACGTTGGAAAGTGGTCTGTTCCTCTCCTAGGGATGAGCCCGTCGATTGGTTCCAGTCCTCGACAGGCAATCTCACCAGCGCTTCCAAAATCCTAAGTAAAGTCCATACATACAAGCTTTTCGACCAAGATGAAATGTCTTCACCGCAACCAGACGGATTCGATGCACACCCAAGGATTTGGGCGGTTATCAGCGAATCCAAATTCCTCTGAATGATGCGCACATGCCAGGCGTGCTCGCTTCCAGAAGACAAGAAGATTTTTTTGACGGCCTGCATACCATATGCAACCGTTGTTTGACGACTACACAGCCCGGCTGCAGCACCGCAGCCACGTTCGGAATTCGCGAAAGTTGTCGACTCGGTTCCCCTGAAAGCCCTTGTTCAACGGGAACACTATCACAGCAGCTCGGGTTTCAGAAAATGTGATATCGACCACGGTTTGTGCATTTCCCGGAGCAAGCTCATCGTAGCACTTGCATGGGAATACGACGGTTGAAAGGGTTTGTGGCTGCGGCAGGCGCTCCCATTCGGGGCACAGACCAACTCGGCCTTCGACGGAACCGCGCAGTTCTATTTGCATTTTTGCCGACTGGATTGCGTGCATCGTCCAGAGCGCTAGCTTTCGTGGAGCGGACGATTTCCCCCATCGGATCTACGAATATTGTCGATGCCATTTTACTTGGCCAAATGCGATCTAATTTTCCCGATGAGACACGACGAAATCGTGTCTTCGTGGGGTTGAAGATCACGCCCTCATCAGTACTAATTCTCCAGGTGCTCAAAGAGAAAGTCTTTCGATCGAGCTGGCCCTGTCCATGATGCCGGTCAAAGATGCTTGATGATTCGTCAGATTGAGGCAAGACCTTCAGGTCCAGGGTGTGCACACCCTGCCAATCTTTGGAGCTTTCTCATTAGCGTCCTTAACCGCCAATCAAATATCCCCCCTTTTCTTTGGTATTGCTTTGACATTCCCCCACAGAATTGTACGCTCCACAGCGCTAGCACTAGTCACCGCCTCTGAACCCAAGCCCTGTGCTCATTTCTCGACCTGCTCAACATTCCCTCTGCAGCTGGACAGATTGAGCAGGTACTTCCATCTGGATATCGGGCAGCTATCCATTCTGCTGTTTCGTTTCGGCGTTTTTCTCTCCCGTCTTCCTGCTAAAAATTTCCCAAAAAGTCTCTTTTCCCTATTATTTTGTTTCTGTTCCTTCTCTTCGCAATTGCAAGTCTTCGATAACTCGATTCCTTGCTATCGACTTCTCGTTTTAATTAATACGATTTTCATTTGTCCGTATCTATTTTCGCTTCACTCTTAACGGAGCAGGTCTTGTCAAACTGCTGGATATTAGTTTGCTTGGTTTAGGCTCTTTTACTGCCTGTTCTGTCTACAGACTAATTGAAACTTTGATTGGGTGGCAGGCATCCACGCCAATATCCGGACTTCTAAACAAGGGCTCCGTTCTGCTGAACCATCTCCTCTTCACCGAACTTTGAGATCGAGTTTCTATCGTCTAGCATCTTTCGTCGTCGTTTTAAGTTCGGTCTATCTTTTGATAATTGCCTCTTATCAGTTTATTGGCTGGCTCGGACAACCACCCCGGATCACGCTCGCGCCGCTGTCACATTTGAGACTAGGTCCACATCCATCCCATCTTCATCACCACCCGGGTGCTTGTTTGGGGGTGTTTAATTTCCCAGAGGATTGGGAGTGAGAGTGTGTGAGCGATACGGCAAATTGAGACGAACTCCTTTTGAACCCAATCCGAACGAGCCATCGCCTCTCTATTCTCGATTGCCTGGCCTTAGCACACTTTCACCTGCGTCTTCCCTCCAGTCATCCCACACTCTCAAATGCCAGTGTTGGTGTAAAGGCGTGGTGGGCGCCTAAACATCATTCGAATTGCAGCCTCTAGCGCTTTGCGCCCTGTCGGCCGTTTCGAGGAAGAGGTCAAATCGATTGAGTCTTCCAATTTCAGCAGCGGGTTCAGGAGCAACAGGAACACCTTCATCTCATTCTTATCAGTATCAAAACAGATATTCCGCCTCGGTAATCATGGAAAGCCCTTTGCGAAGATCGATTATTGATACCTCTCTGTTCCCTCAACCCCCATCCAGGAATCACCGTCCTGCGATTGCTTCTTTTGGTTCTCCTCCTGGTGCTGCTTCTGGTTATCGCACACCGACTCAATCTTTCTTTCGTCAATCCACCTCCTCCACCTCTTCCTCTGCACCTTACAGCCCTCCCCGTCATTCCAAAGAACGTTCATTCTCATCGGCCACGGGCCATTCCAAAACCTCATCGTCAGACTCTCGTTCACATTTGACGTCTCTTTCCTCTCGTTCGTCTCTTTATTCCGAAGATAACGACTTTGATTCGATTGATTCCAAGATCAAATCCCCATTGACCACTGCGACGAGTATCACGAGTTCTGCCGAAAGCCCAATCGATCCATATTTCAAGATCCACCATCATTCAGCTCCCCCGAAATCGCCTGTCCTTGACCTCTTCCGTAGCCAGTTATCCGATAGGTGAGTTCGTTTTTTCTGTCCTGCTCCGCAGTTTCGCCCTTTTCGATAATTATAATGTCGCTTTAAATACTTTCGCAGTGATCACCTGCGCAGTTTAATTAATAAGCTGTATAAGCACAATGCAAACATGCAAAGTAATCCGGGCACGGAACAACCAACCTTCGTTCCTTCCCCGGTGCTATATATAAAAATTCCGTTTTCCGTTGTATAAGTTGCAGGTTGGGACCGGATGGCTAGCATCTCGGCCCAAGACTGGCACTAGACGCTGCGTGTTTCTAGTGCGACGTCGGTTGCAACGATGTGACAAAACGTGTCCGCAGCTCAAACACATCTCCACCTGTTTTTGACGTTTTTGACGTTTCCGTCGGCTGTCGAAACTGACCATCGGATTAATTTGTTTGCAACGTTTCCAGGTCTTCTTCCACATCCAACAATCGCTGGAGCCTCGACCTGTTTAGCGCTCCCCTGCATGCATCCAGGCCTGGTTCCCCACGCCGGCACCCTCTCCAGCAGAACTTGTCTAGTTCGGACATTGACAGCGATTCCCCCCGGAATAAGTCTGAAACGCAGAGGGGCTCGGTTGTGGCATCTGATGCGATAAATACTCGTCCCATCGAACAGAAGCACACAAGAGCTTATCCTTCCATTTCAAGCCTCATAGAACAACCTCTCGAACGATTGTCAAGAGCGTTCACCATGCCTCATGTCGTCACGCAGCAGGCGCCTGGCCTGCCAAACCCAAGCATGCTCAACAGGAGCAACTCGACAAACTCAGAATCATCATTCAACCCACGAACACCTTCAAGAACAAAGACGGGGTTTGGTAGCTTCTTTGGATGGGGAGGATCGAGCATTCAGGAAAGCTCACCGGTGGAAGGAAGACCGATTTCATTAGCCGAACAGAGGATGTCGAAGGTACCCAGCAATATCGATGTGACGCTGGCTAATTCCCAGCCGTCGCACCCCAAGAGAACCGATTCGGGTATTTCGTTACCGCCAAGAACGCCGATGACAGTTGAAGAAACTCTGGAGGAGGAGTTACGATCACTTTCGGCGGATTTGGCCGCCTCGATACGGCGGGAAGTTGAACTGGAGGATCTGGTGGAGACACTGCAAACAACGGCCGAGTCCCAAGGCAGATTGAGCCCTGCTGGAAAACGGACAAGCGACTACTTCTCAGATGCTGGAACAGGCTCAGGCTACGATTTTGACATTCCCTCGAAGGAGCAGCTCGATTATGATCGTGTCGTGCGAAAGAGCCAACAAGTCCAGGCACAGATCCGTCTCGAACTAACACAGAAAATACAGGAAGAACGCCAGCGACGGAAAGGCGTCGAATTACAGGTTAGGGAATTGGAGGAGAGAGTCGGAAACGTTGAGCTGGGTGGTTTACGCCCGCCTTCCCCGGGTCGCGTACGTGACCTAGAGATCGCTCTCGATGATGCTAGGCGAAAATTGTCAGAAGAACGAAATCTCAAGGCCAACTTTGAAGATTTAGTGAAGGCAATCAGAGATGAACTGCACGGTTATCGCAACGAGCGCGACAACCTTCGCGACGAAATTGTTCCACACCTAAGGGCACGAGTAGAGGGGTTGGAGGCGGAACTCGCGGAATCCCAGAAAAACCCTTATGATGCGACCAAGATGCAACAGGAAATCGATGATCTTAGAGGGAAATACACAGCTCTCGTGGAGTCCAATCGCCAGGTACAAGAGCAGTCCCTTCTCGTACAAGAGAAGCCAGTGATGGAGCAGCCAACTCTCAACACTCAATCCCAATCCCAATCCCAATCCCAACCCCAACCATCCACGCCTCTCTCCGCCACGGTTAAGGAGAAGGACTCCTTAGTCGAGCGAATCAAAGAGATTGAGCTCCAACGGGATGCCCTCCAAAGTGGCCTGCGAAACCTCCGGATGAGAAACGAAATTGAAAATAAAAAGGCCCTTCATCGCATCCGAACGCTAGAATGGGAGAGGGATCGTGCTCTCAGGCCGAGTTACCGCAGAATGCGGAAGAACAAGGAAACCGCACTCTTCAAGAACCAGGTTGAGCGATTGAGGCACCGCGCCGAGAACGCCATCGATTCTAAGTATGTCTGCGAACGAAACCTCGCATCTCTCAGACTAGACTTGGACCGACTAGAGCAGGAGCTAGAAGAACTCAGAGGACTTCTCAAAAACCAGGATGCGTTGGCAAGTGAAGTTGAGGAACTTCAAGCATCCTGCAAACAGCTCCTTGGTGAAGGCGACGCTGAAATAGAGCAGCTCGCTAGTGAGCTGAGGTCCCGATCTGTTAGCAACGCCATGCTCCGAAAACGCCTAGTTGACGCGATCGAGAGAGGAGACCAAGACCGCTTGATGGCAAATACTAAGATCAATGCCCTTTGCGAATTGCTTAAGTCCATGGAGGAAAAAATCGGCGACGCGCAACACGACCTCGAAGAAGTTGCTTCCTTCCGCGAACAGGAGGCCAAGAGTCTGAAAGAGGCTAGGGGAGCACCCCGCCTTCGTCGAGTCGACGAACAGGCCGCTATGGACGCCCAGCCAGATTCAGCTCTCATCGCAGCTAAAGAACCAAAAATCACCCGGGACGGAACAGGCAAGGATACTCGGCTATACGTTCTACAGCATCGCATCGAACAGCTCGAGAAGACTATCACGAACACGGATATCGAAATGGAAGACCTTGAGTCCCGTCTTAATATGACGTTACTAGAAGCGTCTGAGCTTCGAGCCGAGACCGAACAGTCTTCAGAGCAGGTCGTCAGCCTCCGATCTAAACTCGCAGCCCTACAATCCTTCTAACTCAGTCGTCGCTTCCTCACCATTGCCAATTAGCGAGTTTTTCAACTTTTTACAATTTTTTTTCCCCCGACCTGCAGCGTTCTGAACCACGAGAATACGAATCTTCTTCGCTTCATTCGCACTGCTTCCTTCTTTCGCGAGCATCTTTTCGACCTTCGTTTTCGTCTACCTTTTTCCCTTCTTTTTCTTTCCAAATACATATTGACAACTTCCATAATGGCGGCTTCCGGTAAACTCTCCATGGTACCCCCCCCCCCATTTCTTATCAGCACTTCGATAGCTGCCTCCGCTTCTCCGCCGCTCCTTTATCCCACTATTTTCAAACATACATTTGATACATTTTAATTTCTCTGTTCCTATATATTCGCATTCTGGGGAGTTTACCTTTTCTTTCTTCATACCTTTTTACATTCTTCGTTCGATACCTGATAGAACACTTTCCTATTTTCCTTACCCTTTTCACTTTTTCTTTGACATTCCGGCTCGGTGCATTTGATCTTTGGTTTACAGTTTTTTTTTTGGTCACAGATTATACGATACGGTGGTCATTTCCTCCCCGCACGCGCGCATAGCATTCTCATCGATTCGAAAAGGTCACGATGCATGCATAAGCTTGAATTATGTACATTTTTCTTGGTTGCACGCCTTCCAAGTCCTCCTGCCCATCCTCTGCTTTTCCACCCCTCGATTCCGCCTTTGTTTTTGTTTTAAAAACTCATATCTCTCATATCTGTAATATTAGTCTAATTGTGTGTAGATGAAGAAACCTCCTAGGAGAGAAGGAGGTGACTACGCACTACCATCCACAAGCTTTCGATCACGATGCAAGGGGGGTCGAAGGTTAAACAAATTAAATAAAGAATTTTCTATAACATTAATTCACTCCTTCGTAGATAACTAGAGTTTAAAAAAACCCAATTGAATGCGATGTAGCTCTAACTATGCAGATACCTTTTGTTTAACATCGGCAGAATATATATTTTTTGTGAAGAAACCCGCAAAAAAGGACCAACGATAGACGGATGTTCCCTCCGCATGGTTTTGGAATGTGAACGCCAGGGGCAGGTTCGCGGAAGCCACCGGAACGCCTTCACCATTAACTTGGCTTACTTTTTTCGTGATTCCTTCGCTTTGTTCCTCACGTCCGCATGATCTAGATCATCTACGCCTTTTACCTGCGAGGATACGTACGATCGATTGTATTACACCCGCGATCATTTGATCTGCCATGCGTACTCGGAATTAGTATCGCTCGAGCGATGAGTGTCGGAATGTTCCCCCCACACGTATATATTACATACTTCTCACCCCCCCTGAAAACAGTAATTAAATATATGCGTGTGTTTTTTAAAAAGGGAAATTTATATGTTTCGGATCACGAACAATGATTATTGTGCCGTGTGTGTGGAGTCTCCACTTTTGCCCAGGCGTATCAAAGTGTTTTGTGCAGAACTTGAAGGTTTTAGAGTTAAATTAATTAGAGATCAGGCCCCCGGTGCATGTATAAACTATCGGATGCGTGGGACGGGAACGAGTAATCAAAGCGTCTTGATTATTTCGTCAAAAGGGGCCCCTACCGACGTCCGACCACGATACTCGAGGATTCGGGTATCTAAAAGTTTCTTTTGACATATGAACATTCGTTTCGGACGGACAAAGATCAGAGGTCCTTTTGTAATTAAAAACAGGAAACAAATATGAAAAAAGGAAGGGACGTCAAAGCGCCATCCGATCACAATTGAAAAGTAAGTTTGTGGGAACACCCATGACCGTGAGCTGATAAGATAAAAAAGAAGATTAAAACCAAAACGATCTGCACAGCGCAGTGGGGCTCAGTCAGTCACATGGGCACATCCCGCGATATACTCCTGGGAGTTCATGCGAACATCGGATCTACCCGTCCGAGTAAAGGGAAGGAGAAGGGTAGATCTTCACAAGTCCCTGTCGGCGTCATAAAGATATTATACAACTATGATGGGACCATTGCGTTTTTTTCTTACTCCTGTGTCGGTATAATAGTGTTCGGAGTCCACTTTGATAGTAGCATATCACATGAACTAGCTTGAATAGTGGGGAATTAATGATAACTAAGTTAGTCTGTAGATTTTGGAAGTACACTAAGTAGATCTTTAGAGAAATCTGTAGACGGACGCTTAAATATTTCTTCCTCAGTCCAGAGGGAGAGCCGTTACTCTGTGGTAGCCAAATGGTAAAATAGTAATTGCATGGAACTATCAGAACCGAATAAAGGTTGGTCAAAGTACGCATATGGTTTACGAAATAAGTCGGTATGTGAATCCAAAGATTGGCAATATCCCGTCAAGGGATTCCTTACCTGGTATTGACATACAAAAAATACAACATGCAACCTAAACATGCAACACACGTACCTTCTCAGGGCCTGGCTATCTCAGTGCGTAAATTCTTCGCCACTCAAACTCCAGTCGACCATTTTGACCCTTCTTCTATTCAAAACGCTCCAGCAATGATTACCCCATACAACAGAATACACATCTCCGACGATTACATCTATCCATCCCATCCGGACCCAAAAACTCTTGCACCAATACACCGAATACCTCCAAAAAAAAAAAAAAACCACTAACTCCAGAAAACTCCAAAAACTAATGCCTCCGAATACCAT
Source organism: Arthrobotrys sphaeroides (assembly GCA_036971245.1). Classification (NCBI taxonomy): domain Eukaryota; kingdom Fungi; phylum Ascomycota; class Orbiliomycetes; order Orbiliales; family Orbiliaceae; genus Arthrobotrys; species Arthrobotrys sphaeroides. The sequence goes on from JAJTTW010000003.1 coordinate 2,376,021, forward strand.
AACTCCGAAGACTATGAACCAAAAAAAGGGGAGTATAACCCAACGATTTCCTCGCCGCCCCCCTATGAGCCGTACACAAACCACCGAATTGTAAAACTCCAACGTTCAATCCTCGTCCCCCCGCTGCCCCAAACCCACTGGGTATAAAAATCACCCTCACATACCAGACAGACGGCCCAGACCTAAAACTTTGCCATAAAAGCACTCATACCCACCCAACCCCCCAATTCTTGACTTAAGGCCTCACCAAACTAACCAATTGCAACCTGACCCAAAAAAGCCTCAACCAACTAACTAACAGCCCCTCTCCACGCCGTGTAAACCCCCCTAGGTTCAGACACCAAACACAAAAAAGTTATGAACCTCGCTATAGCGCTACCGAAGTATTCAAAAGACCCCGCCGTAGCTATTCTAGAACATCGACATCACGCCAAAGCTGCATTCAAGAGTGTGGTATAGTCTGTGTTGGTCTCAAACCCAACGACCCCGCAGTTTCAAAGGGAGGGGGGGGCGAAGTTGGCGCGGGGTAACGCCGACCACGAAACCCGATGGATTTAGGCTCGAGCGGTGATATCAAAAGGAAATGCTTCTTTCTAGAAGAGTAGGAACATTTCGAAAGGTTACAACTTAAGCACCTTCCCCAAACGTCCTACCGTCCATGATGTAGTAGGAAGGACAGTGTGAATCAATATTATCAAAAACAATACCATTCACGGCTCACAAGCCGCGTTTCTCCATTCTATTACCTCTATTAACGAAGCCTTATAATAAAGAATTCATAATAATGAAAAAGGAAAAAAACCACCCATAATAATATGAAAAAAGCATACCAGACGCCCGCATGAAAACCCCGTTTATGAGAAAGTAAAGCATGCGAGAGAAAAAGCAAAAAGAAGTTATACACAGTAAGGATGAATGCGGTTCTAAGTCTATACCGATGCAGGGTGTGATATATACCCACCACGATTCTAGAATCTCCCTTCTATCTTTAGATCTTTGCCTCACGGGCGCGGGGTTCAAAGAAATGTGGGCTGATGGTCATGGTGGACGGCCAATTGTCTTTATACTCCTCAATCTGCTTACCCCAGATTTTGACCTGGCGGTAAAGATATTCGGAGGCGAGCTCGGCTATCTCGGAAGTTAGTAATGTGATAATATCATGAGTAAAAGGGGAAATGTGGGTACATACCAGACTCCTGCGGCTTTTCCTGCGGCACCAAGTGCCCACAGTCCTTGATGATATGCATCTCACAAGGCTCCGGCGTATTCTGCATCTTGAGCTCGTTATTGTTCCCCCAGTTGATTACGCTGGTCTCCCCCTGGATGTAGCAAACAGGAACCTTCATCTGGTTCAGCAGTTTGAACATTTCCTTGGGATCCTTTCGATCCTGCTCGCTGGTCCTCCAGAAGGTGAAAACCTCCTGGTGCTTGGTGGTGGTCAAGGTGACGGCGTTGGTCCCGCCCTCGACTTTGGAGGGGTCCGGGTAGATGGCCGTGGGGATGTTACGGAGACCGTATTTCATGTGGATTTCTAGGACGCGCGGGTCCCAGACCTGGTAGAATGGGCGAGACTTGAAAAATTTGGTCGCATCCTCGAGGGATGGCCAGATATCGCGGCGTTTGGCGGACATGGCCGCCGGGTTCGCGGACGCAGGGAAAGCTGCCCAGGGAGAAATGGTCGGGTCGACACCGACGACGCAGGTGAAGAGGGTCGGGTGCATGAGGGAGGCGCGGAAGAGCTGGGCTCCTCCCATTGAGTGCCCCAAACCGGCGATGGGGCGGACGATGTCATGTGGGAAGTGCATGATCAACGATAGGACGTCACGGGAGTGGTCAAACCAGCTCACTGTTCGTACACGCGAGCGATTGTTAGCATTCGTATAAACTCCAAAGTATAGAGAAGAAGAATACATACCTTCCCCCCCAAGCTTTTTCTCATTCAAAATCCCAGACTCCCCCTGGTTATGAATATCCGCAATCCAGATACCCCTCAGCTTAGCCCCACGCTTCTCATAGTCCTCAACCAAGTACTCAAAGAACGGCTCATAGAGCTCCTACACCCACAACCAAACCAACATCAGCAACCTCATAACCCTCACCATATAATAACACTAAATCAGATATACCACAAACCTTATGAAACCCATTAGCATGCGCCACAATCAACGTCAAATCCCCAGCCTTAGGCTCGGTATTATTAACCGGCTTATACTGATTAACCATCAACTGAAGCCTATCGTCATCCGTCCAGGTACCCCTAGGATGCTCCCGGATGGGAAAAGCAGGAATTATATGCTTTTCCACCTTGAGTAATCCCCTGGCGGTCATATACGAACGTCGACTCATCAGAACATCTGGAGCTGTGGACGACGACGACATCTTTGCAGGGTTCAATGGTCCCGTGGTAATGATGCCGTTGCAACGCGGAGGGAGGAGTTGTTTGACGTTGTATTTCCCAGAATGGAAGACTGACAGGGTAGTAGTAGTCTTAGTCTTTGTGGTTGGTCGTCCAATTGCGCTGGTGAGCTTGGGCTTTTGATGAACTCCAATGAGGTTGTTGACGGCTCCTGGAGGAGAAGAAGAAGATGATGATGATGAAGTGCTGTGAACAGCAGCATGTAGAGGATTAAAAGAGATCCATCGCTGGGCCGATGAGCGCAGCATCTAAAAAAGCGTCCAGTTAATTCAGGGTCCACCCATAGCCATGCGTCCCGTTGCCGACCAGTTAAGCCGAGGCATTTGCCTGAAGTGGAAACCCAACACGTCCCGGCAACAGGGATCCCGATTAACTTAGTAGAAGCGGAAGGAAGGATAATTGGAACGTACTTTGGACGGTTTGATAGAACGGAGATGTATATATACGATGGGGACGTCGTGATAGTAGCTGTGATGGCAGCTGTGAGGGCAGCTGTGAGGTTGTGAGGAAGGAGTTTCGAGAGGAAGAAACGCTCAGCTAAATCAGCAGCAATTACACCTGTCTTTCAACACTTGCTGAACGTTTCACTGCTATTTCATTCTGCTACTACATCACAGTTCAATTCTCTTCAATCATAGTCTGCAAGATATGCTATAGTGAAGGGCCAATTGCTTGATATGATACACAGCTCTATACACCCGTAAAATGCCCCAGTACAAGTATCAAAAGGTAACAAAGCAGAAACTCCGCTAGGTCAAAAAGAGCACCCGTGAATGCAATGCACCCTACCTCTCCATACACCGGCACAGCCGTCTCCTTACGGCTCAACGGCATGTTTGAGCACATCCAATCCCATGGACGCCCGTAGGCCGAGCCTAAAATCATACTAGGTCAGTCATGCCGCTCTTATCCCCACACCGTCGGTCCGAGGTTTGTTGTGGGATTCTTACCTATTATCAAGTTCGTACGTTTCCCACGACGCACACTTTATCAAGTACTCGTTTATTACTTTTGCTTCTTGAACACCCGATTCCTTCCACACAACGACCGCTATCTCGTAATGCGTCGATGGGACTGCGATACATAAAAATCAGCGTTTACCCCAGAGAACTTCGTCAAAAATAACTGGGAAGGGAACGTTGGCACTTACGGACCCAGTTTTCCTCTTTCAACTTGAGCTTATCGACGGACAGTACCTCTTTTTCAAATATTTCCTTGGCTTGTTCGAAATTACCTAGATGGCGGGCTAATACACCCCGAAGGAAGGCTTGCACCACCTTCTCGTCGGTTTCCGTGATGCAGGATTTAGGCTTCTCCGCCTCCTCCGCTGGGGGCTGCCATTCCAAGTTCTTGAGAGACTGCGCGATTATCCCTTCGTTCATACGCGTGAAGCCATCTGTGTGATAACGATGTCGTTAGCCTTAATAACGAAAAAAGAAAAAGAAAAAAGAGTGAAATGGCCATACTCCACATATAAATCATCTCCTCCAACGGACTAACCCCAATAGCCTCAACAAGCGCACACTTCCTCTCCTTCGCAAACCTCTGCCACTTCTTCACTTTTCTATCCGTAAAAGTCTCCAACGGGAGCGTTCTCGCCATGAACTTCTTCTTCCCCAGGTGGGTTGCAACCTTGAGGAACAGCTCCTCGGCCGTTTTGGAGTACTCCTCTGCCTTTTTCTCGTCGTTGGCAGTGATCGATTCGCGGTAGAGTTCGACGTAGCAGCTGGCTGCTATGTAGTAGTACATGGCGTCTGACCAGCTGTTTAGGTCGACGAGGAAGAGGAATGTTTTTGCGGCTTTTTCGTAGCGGTGGAGGCACATTAGGTTTCTGTGGTATATATATTTAGCATTCTGTTTATAATACGCTTCGGATGGGATATATACTCACAGTGCTTTCTCGAACACACATATAGCCTCGATTTGCCTATGTACCAATTAGCATTCCAAATCCTTTAAGAAGCAATCCGAGAAAGAAGGGATAATACTTCATCTGCGGCTTCCTCTCGAACTCCAACAACTCAATCGCCTTCTCAACCTCCCTGTTCAGCGTACACAGCCTAGCTTCCTCCAAGATCCACATGGGACTATTCGGATACCGATTCCGATAAGTCTTCAACAGATCCTCGCACTTCTTCCGCGGCATACCGCCTTTAGCCTCATCGGTTTCCACGATATCGCAGAAATGCATCATTTGGTAGTTCACCAGCAGCAATAAAGCGGCTAGGGCGCCATGAGGACTCATCATATTCGCCGAATCCCAGAGTTTTTCAACACCTTTTCTTCGATCTGTTGGCGTAGAATAATTGTTAGAATACCGTGTGAGTACGGTGGTTTTGATAGTGGGAACGTACCACCGTGGAACCCGAGAATGGACAGTAACCTCGACATGGCTGGCGGAATCATCCCGATGAGTAGTAACAACGTTCCGTAGCACAGGTTACCCCCGCTTTCGATATATTCATCAACTGCGTTCTTGAACTCCGGTTCTCCTGTGCTACTACCACTACCACCGCCACCATGGGCGGGAACACCCAACAACCCACTCTGCTCTTCACCACTACTCCCAATACTCGTCCTCTCCCCCATCGTCGTCGAAAAGGTAGTAGTACTACCACCAGCAGTAGAAGCCGCAGCGGCAGCAGCAGCAAGCCTCTTAGCTTTGACATCCTCAATACTCTTACTAACCCCTTCAAGTGTCTTAAACGCCGACCTCATCTTATAAAACGCCTTCATAGCCTCCACGATGGATTCCGACAGAACACCGATGACGGCGGCCATGAGCTGTGCCTCTGCGTTCGCGAGCGCGAATTCGGTGCCCGCTGGGTAGGAGGATGTGCTGCGTGGGGAGCGGATGGCGTGGCGTTGGGCGGTGTGGGCGGCTGTTTCGGCGGCGGCGAGGGTGTCGGATGCTATATGAATATATATAAGTATCATGGTTTCTATGATTGATAGAAATGGGGTTAGGGGACGGACCCTCCTTCATAACCGCCTGTTCGAAGCCAGCGGCGGACCGTATGAAGCCTATGGCGCCTTGGCCCATCTACGCCGTATACATCGATCAGCCACCATTTTCATTTGATATGATAGACTACTTGAAGAGCCAGAGACCAACCTTATGCCAAACCGACCCTCCGGTCTCCAACTCCGCCTCCGCGGCTTCGAGGTTATCGTCCATAACATGATCCATAGCTAGCATCGATATTAGCCGTTCATTCCATCAGAGACAGAGATTTTGTATATATCATCGATTATATACCTCTCATGACAAGGATAACTACACGCTCACTCGCGAATTAGTATACGAATTACCCTTCAAAATAACAATCTACTTTGTTAAAGTAGTTTGGGAGATGTATAACGTACCATCAGCCTGCTCATCCAACCCGCTCAAGGAAATCGAAGACGTGTCCCGTCTCAACTCCGAAGGGGCGGGGGCAGGCGATGCCGCCCTGCTACTGGAGAACCATCCGCCTTTGAACATTGTGATCGTAAGGTTAATATCCCCCTGCAAAAGCCGTAGTAGTTGTTGCTTTGGTAGAAAGTAATCGAGATCCCTTATCTTTTGCGAATAAGTTTCCGGTAATTATATTCCGAGACGTGTGGTTTTTTATGTCGTTTCGAACCCTTGAAGCCGTTGAACTCGAGTTCAAAAACGTAACGTAATCCTCCTAGATTTCCCTCAGGCCGTCCGCTTTCAACCTTATATCTACCACTCCGTAGACCAAAAAAGGTTGAATAGAAAAACAAGGCTTCGATTCAATCCGAAAGAACGCCCAATTCCTTGCAGGTGGCTTTGTCCCCTCCCTTCTCAATACGATTTAATCCACCAAAGTCTCCTCGTCAAAACGAGAAAATATTGCTGATGGGTTTTTTCTACCCTGTACCACCACGCTATTTTGTCGTTAAGACTCCCCGTAAGGCGAACTCCAGGTTTTTTTTCGGCGAGCCTTCTTTCTATACTGATCCCGCCAATACTGCCTCTAGTCTAGGGGTCGTACTGTCTCTTCTTTTTAAAAAGGAAAAACAAGCCAGCCTTGTTTTAATCCGCCGGTTTAATTCAACTTCGTCGGTATTGATTCGGTTCGGTTTAATTCGATACTCTGTAGGTTTTTTTTTGTTAAGATGAGGGAAATGAGAATGCTCAATGACTTTCTCGATTTCGCGGTGGTCGATTCGCAGTGATGTCATGCAGTCAGAAAAAAAGAGGTCCAACTTTAGCTATCCAGCTTGGAGGGGTGAGCTTTTCTCGGCCGGTCCCTCAGTCTGTCACAGTTAGCTGGTGCTAAAGCTAAGCCGAGTTCCCCTCCCAAGATAGCAAGGACGATGAAGTTCCGAAGTAGCTAAAAAACTAACAGATAAAAGAATTGAAAGGAAAACGTAAGGTTGTGCCCAAAAAAGCGCATCAAGCTTCTTATTTAAACATCTACCAGCTTTTTTTTGGGGAGGGGTGGGAAACCTGAGCCGGCCGTTTAAGCTTAAATTTCTCATCACCCTAAAATATTATACCCAAGTACCTAGGTACATTCAGTACTTCTCTTACCAGGGGAGTTTAGTACGCGTACACATGGATCGTGAGAGAGACCCGTTAGCTCCGGTATCGTCGTTAAATCTGCCTTACACAGATCGATCAAAATTAAACCCCGTGGAGCCCCGAACGTGCGATATCAATGTGTACGTGTAATCCACGTTTTACAATACCACTTCGTTATTTATATATAGCATCACCGGCATTACATAACCCCCGTAGATTCCCATATCAAGGGGGGACCAAACTTCCCATTCCAGCATTCAATATCGGACCCCTTCAAAGCCGACCCTGATGAAGAAGTCGTAAAGCCCGTAAGCAGCCCACAGGTTCAATATTAACCCCGAAACAACGCCCGGCCCCCAAAAAGCTGCCCGATTAGCGAACCCTCCCCGCCAAGAAATTCACAGCTATAGCTCCGGTTTCCCACCTCATTACATTCTCCACCGCCATCGACCCTCACGCGTCCCCCTTCATCACCATCTCCATCCGATAATAAACCCCACTTCTAAAAACTCCCAGTTCCCCCCACAAACACCCTTAATAGTTACTATCCAAACCATGTCCTCCAAACCCGCCAAACCGGAAGAAACCAAGGACCCGAAAACCATCAAAAAGGTCCTGGACGAGGACGACGAATTCGAGGATTTCCCCGCTGAAGGTTGTCCCCTCCCTCTCTTCACCTTTCCCCACTACCGCTAACTAACTATATTGTGTATCAGAATGGGAAGAAGACGAAACCGAAGTCCCCGGCGGCGGCAAACCGAATCTGTGGGAGGAAAGCTGGGACGACGATGATCTCAGCGAGGACTTCTCGAAGCAGTTGAAGTCAGTCCTTTCCCCCCCTTCTTCCCTTAGTTATCATAACTAACGACGTACATCTAAACCAGGGAAGAACTGAAAAAAATCGACTCCCAAAAAGCCGGCTCCGACACGCAACGGTAGCTCCGGACGCGTTAAGTCGAGATTTTTGCCGTGCTTTTTTGGTTGAATCTGTCAGAACGGGAAGGAAGGGAAGGGAGGGGAAGGATGTATATTACGAACCCCCGAACGATACTATGAATCAAAAAGGATACGTTTTGCGATCTCTCCGTTTAGAATCGAGATTATACCCGTGGAACTGGGAGATACTACGACATAGCTCACAAGTTGACTTGGACGGAATGGAATCCGATTAATTCATTATTTTCTCACCACTCCCCTCCGGAAGATAGACCGAACCCCTATCGCCAACATTATAGCTTTCGTCAAAAAGCCACGGGGGTCAAAAATAGTAGTAATAGTGGAAAGGAGGGTACTACAGTGAGCTTTTGTATCTACGGAAAAAACCCCAAAACCCATCAAGTTATGGTCCCAAAAGTGAAACAAACGAAGGCTCCCTTTTTGATTCGCATTATCTCTGTTCTGGCCTCCGAACACCGATCCGTCTCGAATATTATAGGCTCAACGAGAGAACCTTACTCCTCCTTCGCCTGTTATCAAAATCTCATTAGCATCCATACCCTTCAAAGTGGAATACAAGATATGACCTACCGAAAGGGCAGTGACACCGGGGAGATCCTTTCCTTCGAGCAATTCCAGAGAACTAAAACACCGCATCAGCATCTACCGAGCACCGTTAATTATCCAAAAAAGGGCTACTCACGCGCCACCGCCAGTCGAAACATGGCTGAGCTTGTCCTCGACACCGTACTTGGCAGCGACGGTAGCGGTATCGCCGCCACCGATGATGACAATCTTGCCGTTCTGCGCGCCGTCGACGACCGCGTCCAAACTGATCACACCTGTTAGCTCCCAGAACTCAATGTAGATAAACTGGTTCGAACTCACGTAGCCTTGGTTCCGGCCGCGAACTTTTCGAACTCAAAGACACCGGCGGGACTACAATTCCGATTAGTAACTTAAACCTCCCCGTTCAAATAGAGTATAGATATCATACCCGTTCCACAGGATAGTCTTAGACTCGTCAATAGCCTTCTTGAACAACTCAACGGACTTAGGACCGCAATCCAAGCCCATCCACTCATCGGGAATACCATCGGCATCAGTCGCATAACCCGTCTCAGCATCCTTAGCAAACTTATCCGCGGTGACAAAGTCAACCGGCAGCACAACCTCAACATTATGCTTCTCCGCCTTCTCCACCAACTCCTTGACCTTATGAGACCCAGCCTCATCGAACAAGGATTTTCCGATCTTGACATCGTTCAGGATCTTTTTGAAGGTGAACGCCATACCGCCGCAGATGATGAGCTTGTTGACCTTGGGGATCAGGTTATCGATCAGCTGGATCTTGTCGGAGACCTTGGCGCCGCCGAGGATGGCGAGGAAGGGGCGTTCGGGGTTTTCGAGGGCTTTGGCGAAGTATTCGAGCTCTTTGGCGACGAGGAAGCCGGAGGCCTTCTGGGGGAGGTCGACGCCGACCATGGAGCTGTGGGCGCGGTGGGCGGTGCCGAAGGCGTCGTCTGTAGTATTATTAGATTGGAATTTATCTTTATGAGGGGGGGTAATGGGGGATAACGTACTGATGTAGACGTCACCGAGGGCGGTGAGGCCGGCGCGGAATTCCTTGACCTTCTCCTTGTCGGCCTTGACTTTGTCACCGGCCTCGTTGACGCCCTTTCCTTCCTCTTCGATGTGGAATCGCAAGTTCTCGAGGAGATAAACGGCGCCTAATAGTCGCAATTAGCACCCATCAAATCCAATTGACGATAAACCATAAATAATATGATAGGATGTATACCATCAGTCCCAGAGTTAACAGCCTCCTCGATCTCCTTCCCGACACAGTCAGGCAAGAACGTCACCTTCTTCTCCAACAACTTGCTGAGCTCCTCGGCTACCGGAGCGAGGGAGTACTTTGACTTCGGAAGACCGTCGGGACGTCCGAGGTGGGACATGAGAACGACGGCTTTGGCGCCCTGCTCGAGGGCATATTTGATGGTTGGCAGGGCACCGACGATGCGCTGGTTGTTTGTGATGTTCTTGTCGGCGTCGAGGGGGACGTTGAAGTCGACCTGTACAGTATTCGGGTTAGTATGGGGTGGGGTATGTTATTGATTTCAACGGTGGAGGGGGGATGTACGCGGATGAGGACCCGCTTGTCCTTGAGTTCGACGTTTGTGATGGAGAGTTTGTTGCTGAGCGACATTTCGGCGGTATTGAAGTATTCAATCGGTATCAGATGGTCAGGGTGTGTGTAGTGAATGTGAAGTGCTATGCAATTGCAATGGGGATGGAATCCGATGGAGGGGTAATTCAAATCTACTCTTCCCAAGACAACGACGAGGGGACGCACTGCAGCCGATGAGGGGCAGCCGGTGGAGCTATATATACTCCTTTTTCCCGCCCGAAAACCAGTCTGGATAATCCGAGCCAATTAAAATATTTTCACAGCTTTACAGCGTCGACGGAGACTGCCAATGCGTGATATAATATTTTATCTTCAAACATTCCGAGGTGGGGCTGCCCGTCGGGATCTGTTGCGTAATGAATCCAGTCTTTGCTAAACTAGCACGGGCCAATGCCGGTCCCCCACAGATGCTTTAGTCTCGTCACGCCACACTGCATCGAGCTAATGGATTGTGGCACTCCCAGCCGACGCCGAAGCTCAGCTCTCTAAATCTTCACGCGTCTCCCTTCGCATCCATTCTAACCCATAATTCACACTCCAGCAAATAGAATATAACAGAGGGAAAGAAGAGAAGATGTCGTCCACCCCGACCCGCGAATACCTCAACGCCGCAACCCTCAAGTCCGAAATCGCTTCCTTCTCCTCCCCGGCCGACAGCCCCGAGCTCTCTCCGGTCCCCAAGCTCGGCGACCACTATCCGGACTCGGACCAACTCGTCCTCTTCCAAAACCCCGATGAGGCCCAAAAACCTGTCATGATCCTTTTCCTGCGCCATTGCGGCTGCCCTTGTCCGTATTCCCCCAAAAACAAGTACTTAATTACCAAGTAAAGTATACTAATAAATAAAAAAACAGTCGCAGAAAAATCCTTCCAAAAATTCCGCACTTTATCAGACCACACCCCCTCCACAACCTTCATCGCAATCTCCCACTCCTCCCAAGCAGACACCGAAGACTGGATCATCTCCATCGGCGGCACCGGCGACGTCCGTGTAATCTCAGACCCCTCCCGCACCCTCTACGCGAAATACGGCCTGGGATTCTCATCCTACTGGGCTAATATCGGTCCGGTTACGATGTGGAAGGCCTTGAAGTTGGGAAGTGAGGAGTTGATTTATAATAGACCGACGAAGAGTGGGTATCGCTGGCAGACTGCCGGTGCTTTTGCGGTTGATAGGGATGGGACGGTGAGGTGGGTGCATGTTAGTCGGAATGCGCCGGATATTCCGGAGTTTGAGGAGGGGGTTAGGGCGTTGGGGGTCGGGAAGAAGGAGAGGAGGAGGAGGAGTAGGGTGAGTGCTGAGGTGGATAAGAAGGAGGAGGGGAAGGAGGATGGCGGTGAGGGGAGGGCGTAGGTTTTTTTTATTGGGTTAGTATTATGAAGTCACGAATGATTGTTAGAAAAGGAAGGCATATTTATTAGCGTGGGATTTGGGCATCATTGCGGTGTATACTGGTATCTTTGTTATTTATTCATAATCTATAGAACGGACCTTCGATGGTATTATCCATTCGATCCCTTGTGCAGCAGTGCCTGTATACCTGCTCACAAGACTTGATCTCTAAAATCCAAATCCACTGTGACTGTAGAATCTAGCAAATCCGGTGCTCCGGCGGACGGTACGGAACACCCAGGATCTCGAAAATCCTCTGTCCACAAGTTAGCAAAGCCCAGTAGGAGTATTAGGGTATGGTATGGTACCTTCTCGTCCTTACTCTCCAACAACGTCCCCTCGCTCATCTTCTCCCTATTCTTCCCCCTCATCACATCCTTATACAACCCCTTTTGATTCAACCTCATCCCCTTCTTCGACGCCAAAAGCCTCATGCTCCGGTTAAACACGTCGTTCCCCGTGAAATACAAAAAAGCAGCACCGATCTCTTCCCCGGGCACCACCAAGAAATCAATCCTCCTCCACGGCTTATCATCCCCATCGAGCCTCGAAGCCCCATGCCACTTTGTCCCGTCATCGTGCCTGGCGATGGCGAGGCCGCACATGAGAAAATTCTCCTCGAATAATTTCTCGACCAACTTCTCGAGCACATCATGGAGTTCCTCTACTTTTGCGCCGTTCTTCGTGAGTATGATGTCGATGTCTCCGCAGTCCTTTGCTCCGCGTCTGTAGCTCCCCATCACGTGGCTTTCGACCTTTTCATCGATACTCTTGAGAGTCGTTGCCACGATGTCACCGTGAACCGCGACCTCGTCCCGTGGTATCCGCTGTTTAAAGTCTTCGTACCTTTCCAGCCCGATCCTCTGTGACTCCGTGAGTGTGGCGTGTTTCTTCACGTCTTCTAGCGTGGTGTATCCCGCTGCCACAAACTTTCTCGCCTGAACAAGTCCCACGCCGTATATCCCATGAAACAGCTTGAGTACCTGATCCTGCGGATCCAGTTTCGCGTACTCGAGTCTTTGTAATCTATCGGTTGTTACTATCTCTACTATCTTCTTCGCCAACCTGTCCCCAACTCCGGGGAGAGATATGGCTTCGTCATATGTGGATATGTGTCTGTCCTGTGATTTTTTTAGAGTGCTGATGGCGATTCTGTAGGAGCGGGTGCGCCATTGATCTTTCATGTCGTCGTAGACGCGCATCATTTCCTCGAGGACTTGGATGGTGCGGCTGTTGGGGTTTTGAGAACCCTCCTTGCCGTCGTGTTTGTGCATGCATTGGAAGTGTGATTGCCAGTCATTTGTCGACGATGATGTGGGCTTTTTGGTCCGGCTTCGCGTTGGGGATGTTGATTCTGAGGAAGATGGAGAGGAGTCGTTTTCGACGTCTGAGGAGTTGAGGAAGTCTTCGATGTTTATGGGGTCGTTGGCTAAGCATTCTTCGATTGCCTCGTCGAGGGCGTCTTTTGGTTGTGACGATGGTGGTGGAGATTTTGGATCAGGAGCAGATGTTGAAGCTGGTTTTGGTTTCGATTCTACTGGATATGGATCAGGTGGGCTCGACGTTGGGGTTTCCTGTTGCTGTTTTCTGGATGTTGGACGGGGTTGGACTTGTAAAGACGACGAAGGGGAGGGAGATGACGGACCGTCGAGTGCTGGAGGACTAGACGGTGGAGGTGATGCGTGTGTAGCCGCCTGCTGACTTTCCGTCGGGCAGCCGGGGACTTGGTACCAGAAATCCGAGGCATTAACCAGCTTCCCGTACTTAATACAATCCCCGGGCCACTTGGGATTTGTCACGGCAATGTTCCCAGGAATAACCTTCACCTTCAGGAACTCGAGGATTTCATCGTACTTTAGATCCTTATCGACGATGATGTGTGTTACTTCGTCCTGCAGGAATTCGAATACTACTCTTGCGCCGTATTCTCTGGCTTTGTCCATTCGCATTTTACGCTCTGGACGATTTTCGTCGGGTTTGATGAAGTAGAAGGTTAGGGTGGTGAAGATTTGGCGTTCGAGGGGTTGGAGGGGTGGTTGCTTTGTTTTTGCCCTTTTTGTGGGCTTTTGGGAGGGTTTGGGGGGGTCGGTGAGGGTTCTTTTGGGCATTGTGGTGGTGGATGGGGGTCTGGTGAGGGGTGGGATTGATTGTGGGGTGGATGGCAGTGATGGGAGGGTATGGCGGTGCCGTAGTCTGGGGTTAGCTACGTTAGTGTAGTATCGAGGGTTGGTGGTGGTGGAAGTGGTTGGTTGGTGTGGGACGGTATCGATACCCGGGTCCGGGTCGATAATGCGTTGCGACGGGTTGGAATGTTGTTGCAACGGCCGGTTTCTGATGTCCCTGGCCCTTCGATTGGCTGAGAAGAGTTCGGCGAGTCGCTGGTCTTCAGCCGACGGTTCGTCGTCGGTGTTGTTGTAGAACGAGTCGCCGCAGTATTTGTACAGAGCGTCGAAGAAGGCTGATTTATCGTCCATCTAGTCGGAGGGAGAGGGAGAGGAGAAGGGGGTTGGAGGTGCGGGGAGGATGGTATATGTATACCAAAGTACTACTAGGAGGTAGATAATGTAGCTGAGGAATTGCAATTGCCCATGGGTTTCTGGTAAATGCGCACTTTGTACGCAATTTTGGCGCAACGTTTGAACCCTCGTCCTGCATCCCTGGTAAAAATGGAGGGTTCTTCTGCAACGGACAGTTAAATTGGTCAGGTCGATGCGGTTTGATTGGGCTGGTACTCGGGATACGACACGAAAAACGGATACACGAGATCACGGGGCGGTTACTCATTCGGTATTTCATGCATTTTAAATTGGAATTCGAGTTGGTGATTCATAGCTATAGGGGTGTATACATCATGTAGGCAGCCTCGGTGACACCCCCTGTCTGATGTCGGGTCGTGGCATGTTGACTGAGGCAGGGAAGACGATGCTGGATGCCGTATGCAGGTATTACGGGAGGGTCGAGTTCGTGCATAAGACGGACATGCGAGGCGCTGGGGCCGCTTTGCTCTCCACAGTTGGTTTCTACGGTATGTATACGGCCTGACTGCCATCTGAAGAGCATTCACGTCTGTTATCAAGTTCGGCAGTATTCTTGTTTGGAATATCCTATACTTCGAGCCTTCCTATGTACCGGTCTTGTCGTCTCCGAATATTGTCAGGTAACGGCCCTCAGAATCCAACAGGCTGCAACGCATTTTAAATGTTTTCCGGAGGGACGACCCGGTTACTTCAGGGTCGAAGCCCTGGTGGTAGTTACGGGATGACCGACCAACCCTCGAAGCCGTGTATACTCAATTGCCAATTCCTGTGGTGGGTCCGGTGCAGAGACCGGGAGGCGATGTACACGCACTACCTCACAGGAATGGGGCTCTTTAAATAGTGACAGATAAGCAGGGTCGATCTCCGGATGGTCTATCACATCACTTCCCTGGTAGGGAGTGATGTTTATACCGATTGTTTGGGAATTCTACAATTGAGGATCTAGATCTTTGATCTGTGTTCCGGTGTTCATAAGCTTCGAAGGGGGCGGTGTGCTATTTCAACCCAGTTCGAGGGTGGGTATCGGTCCGGGCCGGTGGATCTTATAGGGCTGGTGAGAATCCCCTTCTTCTTCTTACAGGCTCTTACACTCTTACTGGTATAATATTAGCTGGTTTATGTGCACATGCGTGCTTGTGTGCCAGTCACTGTGGTAGAGATAGTAGCATGGCCCGCAAGTCACACACGTGTCTTCCGAACGCGCTATGCTTCCGCTTGCGCATGCTATCTTGAGGTCTTTGTATATAACTTGACAGGATAAATTTCTTCCCCTCGATATTTTTCGAGATTTGTGTACTCGAAACGTAGATATTTGGTGAAGTTGGCTCTGTAAAAAAAAAAAAAAAAAAAAAAAAAAAAAGAAGTAGGTAAATGCAGAAATTAAGTTTTGGGTTTGTGCCGCACTGGCGCGTGTTCGTGTATATATGAGGCATCACCTGGCGCCAAAGGATGACTGGTAACAATCTTGGAGAATGCGTTATTGGCCTCCACCACAAATATTAAATCCTCCACGTTACTCGCAATCCGTTCAATATTAGTCAACGTGTATCGATTTTGAAGGCAATCTACTGGATCATAATTAACCCGATGGACTGAAAAAAATTAATTCGTAAATTCAGTGATATTCTTCGAAATTTGTTCAAGAGGGAAGTTTAGGAAGACGTATTTGTAGTACGTGCTGTACCCATATTGCGGGTATAGGAGTTGGGAATGGATGGATCATAGTCAATGATGCCTGTCTCATATGAAAGGTAAAATATGTAAGATAGAGGCTAATAGGTTGCGGGTGGATGTCGTGACGGGCCGCCTGGGGTGCATCGTGCATCGCGGGGGAAGCGTCTACGGCCTCATAGACGGGCAACCGCAATGGCAACGGGCAAACGGGGACTATTGTCTGGACGACAAACCATCAAGCCTTGGAGAAAGGTGTTGTTGTTGAGGGCAGCACACGACCAGTTTCTGCTTCACAGCACTTCATTCTTCCTCTCCTCTTCTTCTTCTTCTTCATCTCTTCTTCATCTCTGCATCACCTCTCAATTCTCCTCTGCTCTTCCCATCCACCCATCATCATCACATCCATCACCCGTTTCACAGCCTCAGCATTCATCTGTGGCTTCTTCCTGCTCCTCTCTCTTCCCCAGAAGACTGAGCTGCAAACCTGCATATAGCAAACCACCAATTTTAGCTGCCATCCGAGTGAGTGACCATTCTCTGCTTCCCTCTGCCTGCCCTGCATCCCAGACCGGGACCGACTGGGCTGGACCGACTGGCTGGACCGGACTGCACTCTTTGCCTGGCAGCTGGCCGCTGTTAAAATAGTAAAAGAGAAAATAGTCTGTCCGTCTCGTCCGTTCCCTCTGCTTTCCACCCAACTCATTCCACCTTTTCCCTGCCCGTCACCTCTTTTTCTTGGGTTTCCCTTCCAGAATTTCTTCCCTCCAACACAAGTCACCTTCATCACACCCCCCCCATCCATCATCCGGTCATCACAATATCCGACGACCTGGCCTCTCCATATCATTACTGTATGTTCGTCCTCGTCCCCTTTCATTGTTTCCTTTCTCGCTGCTCTGGTGGTGCTGTCCTGCCCGTCCGTTTGCTCGCTGCGAGACACGTTCGGAGGATTCCCTATATAATTCTATATACCCACAAATATATCGAGTCTCTCCGGCCTGAGTCGTCCGCCACACCATCCCACCCATCGATTTTCATCTCCGAAGGTGATTTCTGGGTCTTCAGCTGTCTATTTCACCTGTTATCACCCTCCCATTCTCCCCGAACCCGTCCCCGCAACCGCTGGCTCGCTGCTGCAAAAATTGGTCCTAGAATCCCCGTCGTCGTCGTCGTCACCTGCCTGCCATCGAAATCCATCCTCGGAGCCCCGGTGACCCCTCTGATGCCTGTAACCGGTCTCGAATCTGACTTCTTACCGGTCGCTCACGGTCCATCTGGGTCGCCTCCTCCGGGGCTCTCGGGGGATTGGCTTCTGCCTGCTATTTTGTACCTCAATGCCTGCACGTTCACCTGCTAACCTCATCTGCCTCGTCCTCCCCGTATCTAGTACAAAGATGACGTCCGCGACGCTGTCGGACGTCTCGCGTCTACCGCCCATACACAGCACATACACACCGGATGTCTCCGTTGAGGGCAACTCGCCCGACAAAGAAGCCTCGCCCTCGGCCAGCGACCTGACGGACTTAGGGGTCGCGGCCGCCGTCTACTCCTCGCCGGCCTCGCCGAGCGAGGAGGAGGACTCGCCCATGGACCACGAGGAGCCGGTAATGACCGAGTCTAGCTCCGAACAGGAGCAGAGTGACAACGGCGACGACGACTTCGAAGGAGACAACGCCAGCGAGAATGGCGAGGAGGAGGAGGAGGAGGCGGACGTGCTGGAGATAGACAGCAGCCCCGAGCCTGCCGGGAGGCGGCTCGCAAAACTGAAGAAGTCCAAGGACACTGCCGAGGACTACTCGCAGAACCCCGAGCTGTGGGGTCTGCGCCGGAGCGTACGCCCTTCTCTCTCCTGTCCGCTCTAACCGCCCTTTTCGTTCACTAACCTCGAGTAGTCCCGCCCGGTAGCCCGGAACAAGAGGATCGTATGTCCCACCCCCCATACCCCTTCTTACTTTCCGACGTATTCAATGCTAATGGTATCTGTAGATCGAATCCTCGGACGAGGACGAGGACGGCGAGGAGGACGTCGCGAGTGAGGACTCCGACGTAAAACCTCGAAAGAGGTCGATGCCGAAGTCGTTGCGGCCAACCAAGGGTTAGCAGCTAATCCTTCCCCCCCCTCACCGACATTTCCCCTACGCCTTGCTAATACTCTGTTATCAGCCGCGACCTCTAAGGTCAACACCCCTCGCCTCTCCGCCGAGTCCAGCGATGACGGAGATGACTCCGACTTCTACAGCAACAAGAAGGCCCGACGAAAGAAGCGTCGCCTCAACCCTCTGGTCGAACACGAGGTTCGCGTGCCCACTCGGGCCGCGACCAAGGTCACCAATTACAACGTCGACGATGATTCCGACGAGTTCCTCGAGTCCGATGAGGACCGAGGGTACATCGAGGTGCCTGAGGATAACTCCCCCGGCATCGATGTAATTTTGGACCATCGTGTCAAAGAGGGTTTCGACCCTAAAGAGTCCGGGGACAATAGAGATCACCTGGAATATCTCGTATGTCCCGCCTACCTCCTGTTTGCCAATCGTTATGTCTAACTCCTTCTTCTCTCTGGTAGATCAAATGGACGGAGCAAGCCCACATTCATGCCACTTGGGAGGTCTGGGCGGACCTCAGCTCTCGGAAAGGTTTCCGTAAGCTGAACAATTATATGGCCAAGGTCCGGCAGGACATGGAAAGGCGGAACGACCCTGAGACGACGCGAGAAGATCTCGAACGTTGGACCCTCGAACGGGAAAGACAAGTTGAAGCTGCCCTCGAGGCCAAAGAGATTGAACGTGTCGTCGCCTCAAGAGATGAAGGCAATGGGCTGGAGTACCTCGTCAAATGTATGCGTCTCGTGCCACTTCTTGTTGTGATCTGAGTCCTTTGCTAACGAACTCCTGCGCAGGGCGATCTCTAACATACGACAACTGCACATGGGAGACCGACTCGTTCCTGCAGACCGTTGCTGCCGCAGAGGTCTCACAGTTCCGCAAGCGGGTCAAGGCGTGTCGTAACTATGCGACCACCCCTCTCAAGAAGCGGGAGAAGTGCAAGTTCTGGTCCAAGCAGCCCGACTATATCCAGTTCGGTGAACTTCGTGACTTCCAGCTTAAAGGTGTCAACTGGCTTCGGTACAATTGGTCCGTCCACCGAAATAGTATCCTAGCAGACGAAATGGGCTTGGGTAAAACCGTCCAGACTGTTGCCTTTCTGAGCTGGCTGAAGAATACTATGGAGATTGATGGACCGTTTCTCGTTGTCGTTCCATTATCCACCGTCCCCGCTTGGTGTGACACTTTCGTCAAATGGGCTCCAGATCTCAACTTCATCGTCTATAACGGCCCTAGCAGAGCTCGTACCGTCATCCAGGACTACGAGATGTTCCAGGATGCCACCCGTAAGAAGACAAAGTTCCACGTTATGATCACCACTTATGAATACGTCAATCACGATGCCCAAATTCTCCAGTCCATTCGATGGAACTACCTCGCTGTTGATGAGGCACATCGTTTGAAGAACGTGGAGTCGCGATTGTACGAATCTCTCAAACAGTTTAAGGTCGAAGACCGCCTCCTTATCACCGGAACTCCTCTGCAAAACAACCTCAGCGAACTTGTCGCCCTTCTCGAGTTCCTTGACCCCGGTAACATTAATATTGACCGCAACATCGATCTCCAATCCGAACAGGCCGAGCAGGAGATTAAGAAACTCCAGGAGACTTTACAGCCCTATATTCTACGCCGTGTTAAAAAGGATGTAGAGACGTCGTTGCCTCAGAAGACCGAGAAAATCATCCGTGTCGAGTTGTCGGATATTCAAACCGAGTGGTACAAGAACATATACACGCGTAACTACAGCGCGCTCAATGCTAAGAGCAAGCAGAAAGTGTCACTGCTGAACATTGTCATGGAGCTGAAGAAGATCAGTAACCATCCGTTCCTATTCCCGTCTGCCGAGCAAGATATCATGAAGGGACTGGAGACCAAGGCGGACCGCCTGAACGCGATGATCATGTGTAGCGGCAAAATGGTTCTCATGGATCGATTCCTCACCAAGATGAAGGCTGACGGTCATCGAGTTCTCATCTTCAGCCAGATGGTCAATATGCTGGACCTTCTTCAAGAATATCTCACACTCCGTGGCTTCGCCTTTCAGCGCATTGACGGAACAGTCACTGCTAGCAATCGTAAGATCGCAATTGACAGGTACAACGCGCCTGGGAGCGAGGATTTTTGCTTCCTGCTCAGTACCCGCGCCGGTGGCTTGGGCATCAACTTGACCACCGCCGATACCGTCATCATCTTTGACTCCGATTGGAATCCGCAAGCCGATCTCCAAGCTATGGCTCGTGCGCATCGTATCGGTCAGAAGAACCACGTTATGATCTATCGATTTGTTTCGAAGGATACAATCGAAGAAGAGGTTCTCGAACGTGCTCGCGTCAAGTTACTCATGGAATACGCTGTGTACATGGGTATCACCGACTCCACCCTTACGGACAAGGTGAAGAAAAACTCGAAGGCTCTTTCTCAGGCCGAGCTCTCGAACGTTCTCGCTGCTCGTGCGCACAAGATATTCGAAGGAGACAAGGAAAAGCAAAATCAGAAGAAGCTTGAGACGCTTGATATTGAGGATTACTTGCAGCATGCTGAGGATCACGATACTGACGCGCAAGGCGCATCGTTGATCAGGAATGAGGGTGGAGAGGCGTTCCAAGAGCTTCTCAAACAATTTGAAGTCACAGATATTGATGTCGATTGGGCTAGCGTCCTTCCGCCCGAGCAGCTTGAGTCCCTCCGAGCGGCTGAGAAGAGCAAGCAAGACGAAGAATTCTTGCAGGAGCAGATAAAGGCGAACGCAAAGAGAGAGCGTCGCCCGATGAATGGCGTCCACGAATCCGATAGCAGTGATTCTGAGAAGGCCCCCGCTCGCGGTAGACGAGGTGCACAGAAGAAGCGTCGCGCCGAGGGTAGGCGTCGCGATAACAGCCCCGAGGAGGATGGGGAGGTCCTGGACCCTTCCCGTGCACTCACTGAACGTGAAATTCGAAATCTTTATAATTCATTCGTTAGATACGGCCTCGTCGATGACCGTTACGATGAAATCACCAGGGATGCAAAAATTACTGATCGAAACCCCGATATCATCAAGACAGCCATTGCGGATATCGTTCGACTGAGCGAGGAAGCTATCGAAACACACGAAGCGGCACAGAAGGAAGAGGGTATCACGCGAAAGGACAAGAAGGCTATTCTCTTCGAGTACAAGGGTGTCAAAGACATCAATGCTGAGAAGGTCACCCAAATCCCCGCTTTCCTACGCGCGCTGAGGACTGCAATCTCGGGTTCGCCGAACCCTATTGAGTTTAGAGTCGCTACGGCTAAACTAAAGACCGAGAAGTGGAGTTGCGAATGGGGCGCTAAAGAGGATGGTATGCTCTGTCTTGGTATCGATCGACATGGTTACAAGAACTGGGTACCAATCAGAGACGACCCGGACCTTGGTCTTAAGGACAAGATGTTTTTGGAAGAGCACAGAGTTGACAAGAAGGCCGAACGTGTCAAGGGTGGTGCAGCCAAATTGTCGCCCGGTGCCGAACATCTAAGCCGAAGAGCTAACTATCTGCTCGGGCTTTTGAAGGACCAACAAGAGAGAGCTGCCCAACAAGCTGCTGCTGCTGCCGCCCGCTATCAGAGGGGGAACCGAAATAGTAATTCGGCGTCTCCGATCCCCGGGAAGGTTCGCAAGGGAGCTAAGGCTGTTGGTGCTATCCCGAAGAAGCGCCCCATTGTGGATCGTGACGGTGGTGATGAGTCCCCTTCAAAGCGGCCGAAGAACGGCAAGACTGAAAAGAAGGAGGTCCAGAAGAATGGTATCCTTAACTACTACTCCAAGAAGGAACCGGGTAGCTCGTCGAAGAAACATCGCCGAGAATCGGACGTCTCTAAGGATGACGCGCCGCGCTCTCACAAGAAGCGACGTGATGATGACAAGCGACGTGATGACGACAAGCGACGCGATGACGATAGGCGACGCGATGATGACAAACGAACGTCCTCTCACGCGGATAAGCGTCCCAAAGAGCACCACAAGACTAATGGAGTATCAAAGAACGGCATCAAGCACAAGTCTCGCGATCGTGAAGAACGTAACGAGTCGGGCTCCAGACCATCGCATGGCCCAATCGGTTCTCCTCCACCAAGAACCGGAGGAACATCAGAGCGCGCCGAGGTAAGCCCACCGCCAAAACCCATCTATGTTTACGGATCACTAACTTGGACATCGACAGGATTTAATGTGGCCCATAAAGAGCAACCTGAAGAGATTGTTCAAGCTCAACAAGGAAAATCACGAAGCAAAGGCCTATGCAGCTTGTATCAGAAACGAGCTTATGGGCGCCGGTCGTCACATCAATGATGTCCTTGACTTCAACGCCCACACCCCGGACGCCCGAAAGGAGCTAGAAAACGATCTCTGGGAAGTGGTCGCCCGTCACTGGCCTCACCGTGAGAAACGGCTCCCGGGTAAACGGTATCGCGACATCTACACGAGATATCAGGAACGCCTCAAAGAGATGAAGGCTAAGGATAGCCAAGCCTCCAGCGAAGCCAACCCACCCGCTTCTATCTCGAAATAACTACTATAGTTCAAAGCATCACTGCGAACCTCATCCAATGAATACTCTACTCCAACCCCATCCTCATAGTCATCCTCGTCCTCACCTCCCTCCTAACTCCGTTTCTTTTTTCTGTCACAAAACACTACTGCAAAGAAACATTTGAGCGTTCTGTTTATTCGAACAGGTGCATACGGGGAATGGCGTTAACAAAACATTATGTCTTAATTCTGGCTATGAAGTATTTACGCCGGAAGCTCTCTATTTTTCTGTTTTCCAAACTCACTTTTTAACTGCAGTCATGGACTTTCTGTTTACTATACACTGGAGTTTATGCTTTGCTCTTTTTTATCTTGCCCTTCTGTTTACGCTGTGCTCTCTACTGCTGTCACATCTAGCACAGGAAACGCCCCCCATCCTGGTGTCTATTGCCTCTCTGCTCTTCCTTTTCCACTCCTCGTCGAACATCCATTCACAGCCTCGAGATGACCGATACTACATTGCATAGCATACTTTATTAGTAATAACGTTACTCTAACGAGCCCACGAAGAAACAAAAATTCTGCCGTTTTTGTACTTTTTCGTCTTTTCTCTCTTCTATACTATACACTGCTTCTTCGTTATTTGCCAATCGAATCATGGGGGACAAACTTCTGTTTGCTGCTTCTCTGCTTTGCTTTGTGCAGGTTTGATAGGTTCCTTTCTTGCAATTTTGCATATAGACATCCTAACTTTCCCCTTTTTGCAAATGCACCGATCCCTTCCTTATCCCTGTCCTCATTTTTCTCCGTCTTAACGCGGTCTTTACGCATACACGTCATTCCTTGATGATGACTGACCTAGCGGGGGAAGTGTGAGGGGATCCAAAGGGAGGGACTGCACACAAAAAGTTGATCGATCGATTGCTGGTAGTATTAAACGCTCCCCGACATATAACATTATTCCGTACTAATGAATCCATTTTTCCATTCTTCTTCTTTTCTCATTGTATATTAGTTTTATCGATATGGGCTGCGGCGTTTTTTTCGTCTTGCACTTGATATTATATTAAGTTTTTGTACCAACCAAGCTCTTCTTCGTTTGTTCACCCGTCGCTGGGGATCGTTAGGATTTACCCTTTTTGCCCTTCTTCTTTTTATTCTTTCTAGTGGGGGTTTTTTTTTTTAATTATACCCTGTTATATAATATTATAGAAGAGGTGAAGAAAAAAATTAGGGGTGGGGGAGGGGTATTAAATAAGTATACTCTTTATGTTTATTGATGTGATCGTTTCTATATACATTTAAAGGAAGATGCAGATGTAGTGTGGTTTGCGGAGAACGGGCTTATTGGTAGGTATATTGTATTAATACACCAACCCCGTGGCATCGATGTCGTAATTAGATAACTAGATAATTAGATGCATTGATGGTTGGTTGGTATCCTTGGATATATAGATATAAGAAGTTAAGGTGCTATGAGGATAGAGGACGTCAAAGGTAACCTTCACTCAGATCACCAGACCCCACGGCAAAGGATAGAAGACCCCTCTTTTTTAGGGTCGAAGGTTGTCCATGGGATAAGACTGATTTCCTTTTACATTCTCGGAGGCCCCTTTTTGGTAGTTCGATCCATCTCTTGATTAAGATTGCGGTGTAGAACCCGGTCTCCGTTAGGTGCCACCAACCGGAGGCACGTGGACGTCGTCGGTCAGCAGTATTACAACTGCTGCGTTCCGGGTAATATCTCCCCTTTGTTCCAAACGCAGCCACGGCGGAATGTCGACCTTGGGGGTTCCCTGGATAGGCCGGACGGTGAACACTTGATTTTCAAGGCCACTTGATGTTATTGTGGGTAGCGGGTACGATCGTTAGGTCACCGGGTTTTTGAACGCAGCGGGGTTTCCCGGGTGGGTTTTCCCCGGGCTTTGACGACATCATTCATCTCGTCGTTTGAGGAACTCTCATGGATTCTGCATCGATCTCCACGGGATTATCGTCGTCGCCTAGGATAGCTCTCGTCTGTGGTGAGTATAGATTTTTTGTTAGTTAAGTTAAGTTTTGAGAGGTGCGTGCGTGTGGTTTTGCTGGGAATCGTGAGGCTTAAGGGGTGTATTGAGTAAGTAAGTATGTGGTGGGTATTAATATTACTTACATCGATTTCGAGGGTGATATATATATCTTTGGGATTGCTACTGTTGCCGCTGATGTGGTTGCTGCTTCTGCCGCCGCCCCGTGTTATAATTACCCTTTTGTATCATCCGGGATTTTCGATCCGTAATGGGTTACTTGGGGTGTGACGGGCTCCCTCTGTAGAGGGACCCGTGTGAGTGGTGAGGGCCGCTTTGGTATGCGGCTTTGGAGGGTGTAGTAGGATGTAAGGAGGAGGTTGGAGTTTGTTCTAGAAAGATGATGAGTGAGGATATTGATATGGGTGCCTGTTTATGGGATAAATAAGGTAAGTATCGGAAATATAGGTGAAATATATGGAACGGCCGAGTGATAACAGATCATCTGGGGATTATATTATATTAACGGGCTTCTATATGTTTCTCCCAATTAGTCATTATATTGTCGACACTAGCAGCGGTAGAAACGGGACGAGTATAATTCAGTAAAAACTCCGGTATAGATTGCTATATATGGTATATACGACATGTACGATGGTTTATATCCAAAGGTAAAAATATGTACAAAAGAAGAATAAACAGTTTTGGGAACGCCTTGAGCCTGACTTCTTTGATCTCGGTGTGGATGCATATGTATAGATTGATCAAATGTCACGGTGATTCTCCCTCGCGAAAATTGTTTACAAGCACTGGGAGTAGTATTCGTTGGACTTGGTGCAGGTTCCCTGAGCGCAGGTGGTTGGTCCTGTGAAGCCGATGCCGCCGCACTATTTTTTGTGTTAGTTTCTTGTTCTGTGTATATGCTGGGGAGTTAAAGGGAGTGATAGCTTACCTGTCCGTAGAGTGGTGCACCGCCTGGAGATCCAGTTGTTCCGGCCCTTGTGGTGGTAGTGGTGGTCCTCACGGCCGTGGTGGAGGTGGCCGGGGTGGTGGCTGCTCTGGTTGTCGGGGTAGTGGTCCTGGTAGTTGCAGCTGCGGTTGTGGTTCTAACAGTCGTGGTGGCCAGAGTAGTTGGCTGTGGACCGCTGCCGCCGGCGCAGGTAGCGACTGCAGGACCGGGGGCGCTATAGGTCTCCGGGACGAATCCGAAGTAGAAGTTCGAGATGTAAATGTTATTATCGGTGGCCTTGTACGCTCCCGGCAACTTATACTTGGGCGAGCAGTTACCACCTGGTCCGGTAATCTTCAACTGCATGCATCCGATGTAGAACTGTGCTTCGCCGACGGTTTGGGATGCGTGTAAGGCCAACATCTCGGAGCGGAGGAGGTATTCGCCGCTGGCGAGGTTGGTGGGTAATTTGAACGAGAACTTTCCACCGTTGGCGCCCACGACCTCGTTGGCCCATTTTCCGTTGACGTAGTTGAGTTCTTGGATTTTGAACCAGTCGCCTACTCCTGAGGCGGATTTGGCGGAGGAGACGGGCCCGTGGAGGGAGTGGACGATTGGACCGGGGTGGCCGGAGATGTCCCATTGGACTTCGATTGTGCTGTTTTTTTTGTAGGGTTAGTGTGGGGTGGATTGGTAAAGGGGTAAAGAGGGTGAACGTACTCTCCGGCATTGGCGTTTACGACGGCGACGTTGGCACCGTTGGATCCGTTGACGTTGCAGACGATGTCGTTGCTGTTTACGTCTGTGACGGGGCTGTTCGAGGGGGGCTAGTAAGTTGAAGTCCGTTAGCATATATATAGATATTGGGTATGTGGGGTTCGGACGGGATGTATCATACCATACGGATACCAACTTGATAACCCGGTGTAACGCCATTAACCCAGAATTGGTGAAGATTCTGGTGCGCAAGAGCCTGCGCGAGGAGCATCAAAGATGGGAGGATGAACTTGGAGTACATTTTCAAAAGGTCTCTCTTTTCGCTAGCTGTTTAAATTCTTCCTTTTTGTCGTTATATATATCCTGAGAGCCGGGTGAATATCAAATCCACAAGTGATATCAAATCCGCGGGTTGAGTATCAGGAAAAATCTCAAATCAATCGAGATGTTATTAGATATTAGAAAATACAGAGAATGTAAAAATGATTGGGTATTTACTGATGTGTTTTTTGAAAGGAGTAGAGGGGTGGGATAGGTTCATGGCAGGGTGGTTTGGGGCTATTTATATTGGTGAAGGGGGGGGTTATCAAGAACTGGAAGTCCTCGCTCGCTCGTCTGGAAAGTCTCGCCCGGTTCTGAGAACAGCCGATTGGCAAGCTGGATTGCATGGCTGACATGGTTGGATATTGTGCCTATCGACGGAGGAAGACCAGGAGGAAGTGGTTGAAACGTGCCGTGGGAATAAACCCTAGAGCGGTCTCCACAGACTAGACCTTCTTTTCGTCTGGATATGGAGTGTGGGTAGGCTAACCTTACTGCGAATAAAGGTTCATCAGATAAAATAAGTAGAAAAAAAAGAAAAGAGCGAAAGCACGCACCAAGTGCTCCGTCAAGATGATGCTTAACAGCAGCGGTTCCTGTCATCCGTTAATCTCTGGTGTGGGACCACGGTCTGTCCCATGGTAAAGGGCGACTCTTGAGACGAAAGTTCCGCCCAACCCACCCGTTTCAGGCGGTGGATTCTCTCAATCTATTTTGCGTTGCGGCTAGCAGGATTGGCGTTGGATATGATCCCTGCGCGGAGTGTGTCAGAGGAGTGGAAGCGACAGCATGTCGACAGGGATGTTTGGCATCACGGCCCTGAATTCCTGTGCTGCTGTGTATAAGGGGGCGTAAGGTCCGGGCCGGTCTGGTTTTTTTTGTTACTACCAAGAGTTCGTCTTTTTTTCCTCTTTCTTTGGTATTGAGTGGTGATATGCAGCTTTGGGCTTTTTCTTTTCATGGTGTGCCCTTGTTCGGCCTGTGACTTTGGAGGGCTTCCCTTTGGGTCGAATGGTCGACGTTCCATGGTTTGGCTTCTACTAGTTCGGATGGTCTATAGAAGGTATCATATGGTCGAGGAATATTAATATGGATAAATTAGTAGTACGCCTTGTAGCCCTCGAGGAATTAATTGGGATCGCATCCGGCGGGAGAGTCTTGTCCGTCTTGGTATGCATCGATATCGTGGCGATGCTGGGTTCGGAGATTCAGCTGTGGGAATATAATTTACCAAGTCCTGAGTAATACCACTGATCTGGCCCACCGAACTGGCGTGGAGTATACTATATAGTCATGCTGCTTGATATTATTTTAGGCTTTGTTGAATCGTATAGTAGGCAATATATGCCGATATGAGTATTTTCATTGGCCTTCATAATCCATAGCGGGGCTAGATCCCACCAGTACGGAGCTTTCGGTGGTCAATATCCCTTGGAACAATGTAATCTGCCCTGCCCCGCAATGTCCGAGTGTTTTGAAGCTCGAAATCGTGCTGTAGAAGGGCTCATTGTAGAGAATGTGTTGCTGGTGTCGTTATTTCTCTCCATCCCAAAAGAGAAACTTTCCTGCGCATCCTTCTTCCGTCCTTCATGCTCATATCAACCAAGGCCCAGCTCATATCAAACTCCACCGACGGCTGAGTCCAAGCTTGAGAGCCCCCCACATCTTCGGATATCCTAGCCGTTCGGACCCTTTCACGCCGGATATTTCTCTGCGCCTCGCTTGCCGTCAGTCACGTTGCACCAATTTCCAACAATCCTTACTTCTTCGACCGACTTGAGAGCGATAGGAAGGAAAAAGCCAGAAGAACACGGAAGAGAAAAAAGTTTCTAGATATGTCGTCGAATCGGTTCGGACTCCTAGTCCTTGGACCTGCAGGCTGCGGTAAAGTACGGATTGCCCTGATTTCCTGCTAGCTGTCCAGGTTGTCTCTCTCTCGCCTTCCCGAACTCCGAAACTTTGAGCATCTGGAAGGATCACGCGCGCTCCATCGATCTTACTACTTTCTCTCTACGTTTTCGACTGGAATATTGGCCGCTGACGGACTTTGTTGGCTAGACAACGTTTTGTTCGGCTTTAATAACGTACCTGAGAGATTCGAAACGAGCCTGCAAATATGTCAACCTCGATCCGGCGGCCGAGGACTTTGATTACGAACCCGATGTGGACATCAAGGACTTGATCAGTTTGGACGATGTGATGGAGGAGATGAGTCTCGGTCCTAACGGTGGGCTCGTGGCGTGTTTTGAGTAAGCTGGAACTACTATTATCACGGAAGGATTCGTATAGGATGCTAACGGCTTTATTAGGTTTCTGCTGGACAATTTGGACTGGCTGGACGAGGAGCTTGGAGAAGGAGATGAGGAGTCCCTGGTGGTCTTCGACTGTCCCGGCCAGATCGAACTGTACTCGCATATACCGGTGCTACCGACGTTGACGAAACACCTACAGCAGCACCACTCGTTTTCACTGTGCGCCTCGTACCTCATCGAATCGACGTTCGTCGTGGACCGGGCAAAGTTCTTCGCCGGGACGCTGTCAGCCATGTCGGCTATGATCATGTTAGAAATCCCGCACATCAACATTCTCTCTAAGATGGACCTGGTCAAAACGCAGATTACGAAACGAGAGATGAAGAGATTCGTGGACCCGGACCCGAATCTGCTGCTGGAGGACGCGAGGAGGGATACGAATGAGAAGTTTTGGAAGTTGAATGAGAAGGTGGTGGATCTGATTGAGGATTTTAGTATGGTTAGTTATTTGAAGCTGGAGGCTGGGGATGAGGATAGTGTCGCGGCGGTTCTGAGTTATATCGATGATTGTTTGCAGTGGAGTGAGCATCAGGAGCCGAGGATGAGGGATGATGATGAGGGGGTGAGGGATGAGGATCTGGAAGGTTAGGGTTTATGAGGATGTGATCATGGTAATAGGCGTTATAGAGGGCGTTCTACTGTTGATATGGAAATATTTTTCTACTATGAAGCAATCAAGCAGGTATCTGGGTCAGATCCTTAGGTACTGGACTGGCCTTTTTCAACCGAATCATAATACTTTAACAAACATCGAATACATAGAAGCAGGGTTACACTGGAAGCGACTCGGAAAACATACAGGAGATAAACACCAAAAAGTTCAAAATCGAAGTGGTCTTGATATATGTACCTGAGCTGCGACATGCGGGCTGGCCTTGAAGCCGCAGATGGGTGACGTCGTGATGGACGTCGTGATGGACGGCTAGCTGTTTTGGGACTGAGCGGCATGCAACCGATTGGCGACGGGCTTGGCATTCCACAACACATTCGAGAAGCCATGTCCTGGATTCGATGCGAAGAATGGCCAGGCCAGGCCAGGGGGTAGCGTGCCGTTGCATTTAATGCCCGACACTTGATCGTCGACGCATACCTGCTGCCAGTGGCTGGATGCAGCGTAGTCGATGTCGAAGGAAAGCGTTTTAGGAGATATACACGGTCTGCGGGGTGGGGATGTCGATATAACGGCTCTGTCCCAGCCATTCAGTTTCCGGCGGGCGTTTTTCGCTCAGTCTGTTCCATTTGGCTTTTCCATGGCCCAAAATGTGCCTCAATGGGACGGGCCTCGCTTGTGATTGTGTGCATAACTCCAAGCCAGACAGCACGCTCAGGGTAATTGTCAATTGCCTGTCCGCCTGGTCGACTGCCCGGGAGAGGGGTCTTCCCCATCGGCGGCCAATTGATTCGGCTGCGAGCAATCTAATCAATCAACTGAACAGACAAGCAGCCCCAAAACGACCTCGCGGAAAAAATAGAAATTAAAGGTTCTTCTGTCGGTCCCGGCCTGACATCGAACCCTCTCTCACTTTGACTTATCCCGCCCGCACGCTATTTCAGTCTCGGCACCGTCTATTTCCCCGGCACTTTACTTTACTCTGCTTTATATATAATATTCCGGTGCAGTCCTGTCATGTCACGGCCCAGCTAGTCTCGTCCTGATCACCTGTTCCAGTTCTCCAGTTCTGTATTCTCACACTCTCTTTTATTTCTCCAGCCATCCTCGCTCTCTCCCTCCGCATTTTCCCTCAAACATCAACCTCGCCGTCATCATCATCCTCATCATCGCCATCTCCCATCTCCATCATCCATCAACCCCTCATCATCCATCATGGATTCCACCGAACCTCCGTCCAAGCGGAGGAAGCTGTCGCACTCACCCGAGCCCGAGACCGAGACGACCTCTGACAAGCCGGACTCTTCGCCCTCGAAGCCGCAGGCTGCGTTTGCGGTCGAGATCGTGGTCGGTGGTGACGGTGGCTCAACCGAACAGCCGCCTGCAACGTTAAAACATAAACAACCCAGCAGCAACAACACGACACCCAAGGAACGCCTGACAGAGCGTATCGACCTCACCCGTGGCATGTCCCAGCTGGTGGAGAAGCAATTGGCAACCTGGAACGACATTTTAAACAAGAAGAAGAAGATAATTGTAATCGCCGGAGCCGGTATCTCCGTCCGTGCCGGGAGTAAGCCCTCCCCTTTTTTCTGTCTCTCGTTTCCCCTTCCCACCCCGGATTTCTGTTGATGCTGTGATGTCCTTTTTTTGTTGTTTTTGTTTTTGTTGCAACGCCACAACAACGCAACTTTATTTGAATACCACACCTGGCAACACAACCAACCGGACGCTAACGATGCGTTTCTGATATCTAGTCCCCGACTTTCGAAGCTCCAACGGTCTCTTCGCATCTGTCAAGAGCGATTACAAGCTGAAGGCGTCAGGGAAGCAGCTGTTCGACGCTTCAGTATATAGAGATGATCAGTCAACGTCAGACTTTCACGACATGGTCCGGAATCTCCACGCCATGGCAGGTGTCGCCGAAGCCACGGCTTTCCATCATCTGCTGGCCTCCCTAGCCACTTCCGGGAAGCTATTACGACTATATACGCAAAATGTTGATTGCATCGAAACGGGTCTGCCACCACTTGCGACGAAGACCCCGTTGAACGGGAAGGGACCGTGGCCCAAAACAATTCAACTTCACGGCGGATTGGATAAGATGAACTGCACCAAGTGCCGTGCGATCAAGGATTTCAAACCTGAGATTTTCGTCGGACCTAAACCGCCCGATTGCCCCGATTGTGTCGACTGGGAAGCCGCGAGGGACGCGTCTGGGAAACGGTCCCAAGGAATCGGGAAGCTTCGACCGAGAATGGTTTTATATAACGAGCACAACCCGGACGAGGAAGCTATCGGTGCTGTTTCGACTGCGGATTTGAAGGCTCGACCGGATTGCTTGATCGTAGTTGGGACTAGTTTAAAGATACCCGGAGTGCAGAGGCTGGTTAGGGAGCTGTGTGCTAGTATCCGCGATTTCCGTGGAGGCAAGACGGTCTGGATCAACCGCGACGATCCACCTGCAACGGGCCAAATGAAGGGGCTTTTCGATCTAATTATCAAGGGCGATTGCGAGACTCTGGCTAAGATTTCGAATGTCAAGCATTACGACCAGTTTACTCCCGAGACGGACTTAAAGAAAATTACTGGCACCGGAATGGAGTTGGGTGTTTCCACGCCCGTGTCGATGGATAGCGAGTCGGACAGTCCGCTGAGTTCGCCGGTTTCCTACGCTAGCTCCGAGGAGATTTGGGAGAATATGAAGAATAACCGACCAGTGGATATTCCATGGCCACCGCCAAAGGTTGTTATACCAATCCGGCCGTTGAGCCCATCCGCATCGCCCCATCCGAAGAAAGCAATCGTGTCGAAGACTGAAACCAAGCCAACCAAGACACCGGTAACACCAACGAAATCGAAAGCTGTCAAGCGGCCGAAGTTGAAGGATTCGAAAGATTCCAAAGAATCCAAGGACTCCAAAGACTCCAAGGACCCTACGAAGTTGAGGAAGAAACCAGGGCCAAAGCCAGGCTGGAAGAAACTGAAGGCGCAGAAGGAGGCCGAAAACGCGAAGAAGAGCACCCTCACCAACGCCTTCAAAGCGGTCAAGTCCCAGAAACCAGCGGTTAAGAAAGAAAGTGGCCAGGCGCCTAAGACGGAGACAATCCCGCCGCCGTTGGCAATGTCAACTCCTGCTCCAGTCGTCGTCAAGAAGATTCATCTGAAAGTTTCGAGAGTGAATATGATAACTCTCAAACGCACGGGTGACTCTTGGGCTCCCAAGTCGCCTCCTAAGCCGTCTCCTCCAGCTGAGAATTCTAAAATACTTCTACACGGTTCGGATACGAGTCTTAGTAGCTTGACGGATGTGGGTTCTCTACCGTCTTCTCCGCTTGATCCGAAGAGAGGGATGCGTATCCAAGATCTTTTGTTGTAATATCGAAACATGGGTGTTTTGGTGCTTGAAAGGGTGGCTTCCTTCCCTTCGGCTCGACCCTATATGTTCACGACAGACGAAGGAAACGGGTCTTATTCAACAAGACCTACTCATGACTTTTTTTTTCTATCCTCATTATTATATTATTATGGGCGTTGTTCACAACACTGAACGGGAAGCTTTCGATACCCAATGGATAGGAGTTTGACCCTTCCTTTTGGTTTCTCGGTTTCAAAAATTTCCTCTTCTCTTCCGTCGGTATTCTTTCGCTGCATTTCCCATTCTTTTCTGTATAATATATATATCTTTACTTTCCTTTCTGTATCATAGACGCGGCGTTTGGTGAGGGGTGCTCTGTGGTTACTTTATCCCTTTTCACTTTTCTTCTCTTCTCTTCTGTCTGGCTTCGGCACGGGGGATAGCTTATAGATGATGGGTTCCTGTTCTTACGATTCGAAACTTCCGATGGCGGGGCGCGAGTCCTTATAACAATCAAAATAATTATATCAATAACAATCAATATCATTCGATCCAAAAGTAAGAATCACTAAGGTGAAGATTTACGATTCTAATTTGAGCTTTAGACAAGGTAAGAAGTATGTAGATGATAAGATGGTTGATGATGGAACCCCAGATATAATAGGTATATAATACAAATCGCAAACCGAAACGCTGCCCAAGGAAAATATGAACTAGCTAGTGAAGGAAACCGTGTGTATGTCTAAGTACATAATTAGGTATGTATTCTAGCGGTGGGTTTATAGCTTGGCCGATGGAACGATGAACTCGTTCTGTTTCCGGATAGCCTCCTCGCCTTCCCTCTCGATCCTCTTGAGCAGTTCATCGCAAGATGGGATATCATGGATCAAACCCATGCAAGGACCGGCAGTCCAGACACCGGCATCGACATCACCGTCGATGAAGACGGTTCTTCCCCTCTTACCGCTGACCAGATGCGCGACCTCCTCGAACTTGCCCGTGGTGCTGGTGGACTCGATCTGCTTGGCCTCGACGGCTACCTTGTTCTTGAACAATCGGCTGGTATTCCTCCACCGTCTGAGCAGCAGCTCGGTATCGTCTTCCGAAGCCTTAACGATGGCTTCCTTAACCTTCTGGTGAATCGGAGCCTCCTTCGTGGCCATAAACCTAGTTCCCATGTTGATACCACACGCACCCAGGGCCAAAGCACCAGCGAGACCCTGCCCATCCGCGAACCCTCCGGAGGCGATAAACGGCACCTTCAACTCCTGCGCTGCTCTCCTGAGCAGGACGAAATTGGTAATATCATGCTCTCCAACGTGACCGGCGCACTCGAAACCGTCGATTGAGAGGAAATCAACGCCGAGTTTTTGGGCTGAGAGGGCGTGACGGATGGTTGTGCACTTGTGGAGGACGATGACGTTGGCTTGTTTTAGCTTTTTGATGATGGGGGCTGGGTTGTTCCCTGCGGTTTCAACGATTTTGATGCCTTCTTGGATTATTACGTCGGCGTAGGCGTTGTAGTCTGGAGGCACGAGGGCGGGGAGGAGGGTCAAGTTGACGGCGAACTGTTGACATCCATTTCATTAGTAAACTGTTTTATAGTAGATAATATGTTATGGGTGTAAAAGGTCAGCTTACGGGCTTAGAAGTCATGGTTTTGCATCTTCGGATCTCCTTGCGCAGGTCTTCGGGCGTCGGCTGGGTGAGGGCGGTCAACTGCGCGGCTGTTAGCTGGACTGTATTCTATTTTCATATTTTGAACGGGATGATAGAATATACTCACGATTCCGAGACCGCCGGCGTTGGAGACGGCAGAGGCGAGTTCAGCGTATCCGACCCATTGCATTCCTCCCTGGACGACGGGGATCGCGATGCCGAGGGCCTTTGTTAGGGCGGTCTGGAAGGGCATGTTGGATTTCGTCTGCGGTCTATGTTCTATGCGCCGGGGTGAATATATCAAATACCGAGTATCTAGAGAGTTTAAGTATTAAAATAAAATAAAATAAAATGATCAGAGTAAATTAAAAGGTCCGAAGGAGAGGAAAGAAAAGGAAGTCTCGAGGAAGAGACACGCTTTAACAACAGTCAAGCCAGTCGGGCACCAACCGAGCTTACCTTCGGTTTTGACATGTGCCTAGGCAATTCGCAGCTTCCCCCGCGTCACTTGATATGTTCCCCAAACCAACCTGCAGCTTTCGCTCCGAAGAATCCCAGTTCTAACCTGTTTGCGGTAAGCCGAGGCTGAAAAATGTGCGTCGGTTTCAAACCTGCCCTGGCGGCCTTCCTTTAAGTATGGCACGTTCGTTCACCGGCTCAACCGACAATGCGAAGGGCGGCGACGGCAGTAGCACAGCGGTCGACGGCACGACTAACGGCTTTGAGGCCGCTGCCACTGCCATGGCGCGGTAATTCCAACTGCGCTGTTTACGGACGTCCATTGGATGCTTTCTGCCGCAGTTATGCTGCCGCCACCACCAAGCCTACGAAGAAGGCTAAGAAACCTCAACAGAAGTCGCCAATCCACCACATCGAGGTATCGAGGCAGAAGAAGGCACTGAGGAAACTCGTCCGGGCTCGTCAGGATGAGTTGAAACTGAAGGGTGTAGCCGTCGCTCATATCCCTCGTCCTGATACCGAGGAGCTGAGAAGGGAGAGTTCTGAGCAACAGCGTCGGGACTGGCTCGACATCTTGTTCACCATCACTGATCCCGTCGACAGGGTGGTGTCGCGGAAAACTTTTCAGATTCTGGCAATCTCCTTCAGGAGGCTTCTTGCGACGGAACTCGAGCAGTTGGTGAAACTGTCATTGGATCCGGATGAGGTTTCGCCCTCGCGGGTCCCCGAGGACCTCTTCGGGCGCAATGTGCGCCGTGGGCTGTTGGAGATCGATGACCACGGGTACATCATGTTCAAGAGCAAATTCATCAAGCAGATGCTTGTTGCTTTGAGGATGCAATCTACGGCACCGGAGACTGCATACTTCTTCGTCGATGGAGAGAGCTCTCACGCCGAGCTCGCCCACGTCTTGCTTTCGTACATGAACACATACGGCGAATCCGGTCCATGTCGCACCAGTGAAGAGCGGGAGAAGGCGAAGGCTGCATACCCACTCCTCAGGTATGCGGCGTTATACTGGCCGGACCACTGCATCTTAGCTGAGCCTCACGCCGACACTCTTATCGACGTAGCCTCCAAGTTCTGGACAACCGATAAGACGTCTTACTTTGGAGCCTGGCTGCAGGCTCACTTCTGGTTCCGGGACCCTAAGTCCGGGCCTACCGGTCTCGGTAATACTACGATGTGGAAGTATTTCAACTCGCTGGAGTCTCCCATCTTCTGTCTAGCGTACTGGGGTATGACAGATTTCCTAGAAGCAGCACTCGAGCTCCCATGGACTGCCTCTGAGAAAGAAAGGGCGATGGAGTCAGCAGTCAGCAGCAAGCATGAGGCCGCCGTCTCTATACTTCTGGACCATGGCACCAATATCAGGGCGGCTGGGCTTTCCGGTTGGGGCGGGTGTGTTCTTCACTCGGCCGCTAATCACACGGGATCATCTTCCATACTCAAATTCTTGTTGTCCCAGCCGCAGGCTGCTGATATCGTCAATACATTCGACACCCTCGGCCGAACGCCGCTCCACATTGCTGCGTCCAAAGGTAACGAAGAGATGGTGGAAATACTCTTGGCGAATGGAGCAACGGTAGATGTCTACGCTGGTATGGGACGCACCGCTCTCCATGATGCTGCGGGTAGGCATTTGCCGGATATGGTCCATCGTTTGCTGGAGGCGGGCGCGAAGCCTAACGGCCTCCCGCTTCTAAACGGGCCGCTGCATACGGCTGCCAGCAGCCGAGCCTACTCTCCTCAGCGTGCTGGAAGGGTAGCAAGGGTTCTACTCAAAAATGGGGCTGATCATGCGGCCCAGGACGCGGACGGTTTCACGCCGTTGCATACCGCTACCGCTAAGGGCGACTCAAGCTTTTTCCAAGAGTTGCTTCCGTATTACTCTTGTGAGGATGTGAATATCATCGGGCGGAGTGGTTTGCAAGAGGAGTCGACGGCTCTCACGTCTGCCTTTGTTTATGGCACGGATTCTCGCCTCGTGGAGTGTTTACTGGACAAGGGGGCGAGGGGCCCCCCTGCACCGGAGGGGACTCTTATCGGCCGCCTAATCGATAATTCTAGCCGATCGAATATAAGTGTCTTACGGCAAATTCTCGCTGCTTTCCCGGACGAGGCGTCTCACTACGAAGCTAACGTCGGCAAGTCCATGTTAGAGATGGCCTTGTTCACCTACCCCCCGCCGTTTAGGACCTTCGTCGGGTATTTAGAGTCGAAGCGGCCGGATTGGGCCGACATCGTATTCCGAAACTACGAACGCTATTCTGGGTCTGCTATGGAAGGGAAGGTTCGCTACGGCGGGGTTGCTGATATCGTATCCTACGCTGCATCCAATCCATCCGAAAGCAGAGATTTCCCTTGGGAGGAGATCTGGGAAACCGCTACCGATCCGCCAGATCCCCACGTAGGGTTCCAGGATGGGATCAAGGCCTTCTTACTCCACCGACCTGAGTTTCAAAGAGCTGAATACATCATGCCGGCGCTTTGTAAAGCGCTTTGGTGGAAGGATAGGAGGGAGGCCGTCCCGCTTTTTTTCATGAATCTCGCAGAGGCTTTTACCGGGTCACCTTTGTTGAATTATCGAGAGAAGGAAACCGGCGCGACGTTATTACACCGTGCTTGCGAGGCAGGGTCGTACAGAGTTATTGACCGCCTTCTGAACGTCCACAAAGCCGATGTCAACGTTCAGGATAACTCCGGAGCTACACCGTTGATGCGATGTTTCAAAGAGAACGGCAAATACAACTGTGAGAAGGGAATTATCCAAAAACTGCTAGGTCATGGTGCGGACCCAACTATCGCTGATAATGATGATCGGACAGCGATCACGCATTTGCTGATGGCTCCCGGGTGGGACATTGGAGAGATCGAGTGGGAGACATTGCAGTCATTCCTGGAGTATCCCGGGGCGAAGGAGGTATTGAATACCTCCGATAGCTCGGGTATGCGGCCGATGGACTACGCGGTTGTGAGGAATATGTATTCGGCCTCCCAAGTACTCTTGGCCGCCGGCGCGAAGATGAGGGTAAAAAACGATAATGGGGTGGAGCTATTATCCCAGATATCGCTCGATGTATGTGCGACTGGAGTTTTTGCACCGATTGTTGAAGAGTTATTCGCCATGGGGGCGGATATCCACGCGGTTAACGAGGATGGCAGGTGTTTCATCCATGAGTGTTTGGGGTATGCGGGGCATTCTCTCATGGTTAGGTATTTAACGCCCGAACGAGGGTTTGATCTGGCGGTTCCGCTGCCCAGACGGGAAGGAGACTTTGAGACGCCGTTGGAGTTACCGTGGCATTACGCCGCGAGGAGTTGCGCGCCCAAGGCGTTTTATTTACTGGCTACGGCTACACCTGAGGATAAAGAGAAGATTGTACACGGAAGAAGCATGGATGGGAAGGAGAGTACTTCGTTACATGTCGCTGTTAAAGCCGGCGCTGTGGGGCTGGTTAGGTTGTTGATTCAGTCCGGGGCTGATATAAACGCTGTGGACGCGAAGGGTAGGACGCCGTTGTTTTTTATGAATAGGCGAGAACATGGGTTGTCGATTGCGGAGGGGGCGAAGATGGAGGCTGTTACGTGTGGGTATTGGCTTTTGAAGGCTGGGGCGGATCCGAATTTTAGAAGTGAGGTGACGGGGAGGACGGTTTATGAGAGTATTAGGGATTATGAAGGGTTTGATTTGAAGAGGCCGGCTTTGCAGTTGTTGAAGGAGTTTGGGGCGAGAGATGCGGATGCGGATGAGGAGGGGTGATGGGTATGGGGTTATAACGCTAGAAGATGTATATTGAGGTTTAGACGATGTTGATAAGAGGCTACCTGGGTAACCCAGAGTTGGGGGTTTGTATATAGATCACTGATACCCAAAAGTTTGTGATTACAAAAAGTTATGTATAGAGCTCTAGAGAAAGAAATATTTACTTTGTTTAGGTTTGGTGGTTGTTTATACCGAACCCTGATATCTTCATTAAGCATGTGCATGTGTACAAGAAACCCAACGTCTATTCTATAAGTTTAAAGAACTAATTTATATCCCGTACGAATCAATCTTTCCACGCGACCTCAGCTTCCAATCTACCTAGCGACACACCTGAAGCTGCTGATCATATCGTTCCTGTTGAGGTTATTCTCAACATATCGAAGATCGAAGTATTGGGCACCGTTGGGAGCTGGCAGGATGGGAGTATCGCAGCCCCAGTTTCTATGAATTTTTGTCAGTTAGTCATTTCAGACCCTCCGTGAAATTGATTGAAGGATAAAACATCTAATTGTTTTTCTTATTGGTGGAAAGGGAACTCTAGACTTACAGGTAAAACTGACATCCTCCCCAGCCCGGGGTAGTCCCGATTCTCAAACTGCTGATGGAGTCGTTCCAGGCGCCTTGGAAGTTGACTATTTGTTTTTTAAAAAATAAAAAGTTAATGACTGTATTAACCTACTGGTATAGTCTACTAGGAAACAGCGGGGAGGAGTTAAACATACTACACTGATTAACCTGCGCCCCGGTAACATCCAACCCAACGCAAGGTTGAGCGCCGTTGATGTTCTGACAAACGATCACGACGAGGGTGTCCAGTGCCCTCTTTTCGAGGTTGATGGCGTCACTGGTCGGGAATGAGAGGGTTTCTGAGTAGTGGAATGGTGTGGTGGTACTGGTTGTTGGTAAAGCAAGAGCTTGGGAGGAAGAGAAGAGGAGGGAGGATATGAGGGTGAAGGCTAGTTGGGTGGTCTTCATTTTGGAGGTGTATAAATGTGAACTTGAGGTTATTAGATACTGCTTGGGTTTGGAATATATTGAGGGGATGTGGTGATTTGGTTCTTCCTGATGAGAGATTGGTAGCCCATTGGGGGGTATGGTCCTGAGTTTATATACTCGTATCGTTACTATAGTAGTAGCTAACTTGTCTCGTACACAGATCTAGGTAGCTAAAGCTTTGCCCATCATTCCTCGAAGTATCAATGCATTTCCTAAAATACTCAACCCTTCGAACCCCCATATTAGCGTCGGCAGTAGATTCTAGACTACGTCGGCAGTTGAACCACGGCATTGCAAGTGTGTTGTTTATGTTGCAAATTTTCGCCCATAAAGCGCGCTGCATGTAACCAATTTCAAGTGGGCCTGATCAGTAAACACCTAGGAAACTCGTAGATCCAGAACCATGCAGTGCAACATTCACAAGGTTTCTCCCGGGGAGCTCAATTAATTGGTAGAACCACTCCTGACGGGAAACGGGGCGGCGGGTACGGGAGGCGCTCACGGATCGGGATCTTTTTTGCGAACATGGGTCTCGCAATTTCTGCGAAGTACGAGGTTTCATATACTTTTAAACTTTTGTTATTTTGGGATATATTATAATTGCAATTAATGATCATGATCCTGTCTGCTGCGCTAAACCCTCCACGTGAAGGGAACGGCATTCTGCGATACGGCTTGAGGCTCTCCGGGTTAATTTTTTTGAATCCTTGTTTACTAAACCGCCCTGTATAGGCATGGGATCTCTCAAGTAATCCGTCACCCAATCCCTTTTGCAGATTTAGTACTCTTCGGAAAAACGTATTTCCAAGATCCCGACGTCGCAAGATAATTAATTATGTACCCGTTTATCAAAAGGAAGAGGAAAATGACAAATCGATATGGTAAACTCTTGGCTAACTTGGGTGGCCTGAGCAGTGATAAATTTATCAGGAACTCAATGATATATACGTATGTTCGTATGCCTTCTGCCAATGGGATCTGATACCGATTACTTCTCTTATATACATCCCAGCTTTCGCAATTAATCCATGCTTCTCGAGTTCCATGGGACATCTCGA
Source organism: Arthrobotrys sphaeroides (assembly GCA_036971245.1). NCBI lineage: Eukaryota > Fungi > Ascomycota > Orbiliomycetes > Orbiliales > Orbiliaceae > Arthrobotrys > Arthrobotrys sphaeroides. Next base: position 2,416,507 of record JAJTTW010000003.1, read on the forward strand.
TCGATTAAATTCTCAGACGCGTAGGCGGTCTATTCGATCCACGGCTGTTAATCAATGTATTTCGGTTCCGTCGGTTTTCTAACGGTCTGTCCCAGTAGTCTATCATTCCGGTTCTCTGTTGAGGTGGCCCTTGACCCTGAACTACTTGCCCTTGAACCGCCGGTATTTCTGCTGGCTCTTGGACAACCGTTCTTTCTTCTCGGACAACCGGTTCCTCTACTAGATTCCGATTATGTCGGTCCATTAACGGTCTGTCCCAGTAATCTACTCGATTTCGTCGAAGAGGCGGTTCTCCTTCCTGAACGGCCGGTTCTTGAACAGCCGGTGCGTCTGCGATTACGTCTTCCATTCGTAACTGTTGTGGACGTCGTTCGCTTCGAGGTGTGAAGCTTGGTTCGTATCTTGGACGTGAAGCAGGTGGTTGACGACCACCGTAGCGTGTACTTGGGCGCTGTAGTGGTGCTTCTTGCTGTTGTTGTAGGACCGGTTCTAGGACTTCGGTGACTGGACGGCCGCCGAGCAGTAGCTCGGGTTCTTGAACTTGTCCTCCTTGTCTTAAAGCTGCTACTTCAGGTTCTGCCGCCCCAGTTTCTTCTATCCACTCCTCCGATTCTGCACTTTCTTCCTCTATCTCTGGTTCTGGTATACTCAAATCCTCTGCTTCTTCGATTTCTTCCTCTATCTCTAGCTCTGGTTCTGGTATACTCAAACTCTCTTCTTGCTCCGAAGCCGGTACAATGTCACTGAAGCCGAGTGAATCTTCAAAGCTTTCAAAGTCGCTTTCAGGGTCCGGATCCCGTGGAGGAGGCGGCACATATTCACGCATCCCAAAGTCTGGGAATCCGAGGAGTCTTCCTTGACTTCTCACGATATCCTGGACTAATCTTGGGTTGAAGTTGAGGATATCCTGGAACGCCCTGCTGTTCGGATCGAAGTATGCGGTGAAGTCATCGATCATGTATGGATTGTCAGGGTTCACGCCGTCAGTTTGGAGGTGAAGAACGCCTGGGCGAGCAGCAGGTTGGTTGTTTGCTTGAGAGGATTCGCGGGGTGGTGCCTCGAGTAAGGATTCTAGAACTCGTTGAGTACTAGGTTGAACGGGGTTACTCGATGTCTGCTGGTTCTGAGCCGCAGGTACTTCTGCAGCTGTGGACTGAGGATTCAAGAACTCCGGTAGATTGACTTCATCCGAGATAATGATGCTTGGAGAATCACCACTGGCGAAGAAGCTATCGAGGGGTACTTCGTACGGAGAATCATGCGCAGTGCCTTCATCATCATCACCATCATCAACCTCATCGTTGTCAGAGACTTCAATGATCTCATCCTCAATTTCAATAGCATTGTTTTCCCCAGCCGCCGGGTTTTGTCCACCAGCATTCTGTGAAGGCTCAACTGCTCCTTGTCCCGCCTCCCAATCATCAAACAACTTCCTCGCCGCATCTAACACTTTCATATTCCACTTCTGCTGGCCCTCCATACTCCTATACCACAAAGTCTTATCCGCTGTATTATCAAAGATCTCGCGAAGACCCGGGAACACCTCCTCGGGGATTATATCCATCAAAAAGTTTGCCTTATTCAATGTACCCCGAGGAAGTCCCAGCCTAGTTTCTTCATACTGGCTGTACCAATTCCTCGCAAGGAGTAAAGCTCGCATGATCAGTCTTTCCCTGTCTTCCGCGGCTTTTATCCATTGTCTCTTATCCGGTGCATCGTTGAATGCTTTGGTTATATCATCCAGTGGAATCGGGTTGTTTGCGATAATTGAGGTCGGATCGTGACCGTACATTTCCCGTTCAAGGTCCTTGAGCGCTTCTCGCAGGTCCTGCCTCATGTTAGGATCGTTGTCGAATAACGATTTATATCTTCGGTTGGCTGTTTCCGGGTTATTTCGTAAAAATCGGTTTATGACGCTATCGACGCCTTGGAAAACCGGTGCCAAAGAGGCCCGATTACCTAGGAAATTATTATATGTATATCCAGTAGGACGACGACGGTTTGGTCTTCGCAGTGCCACAGGACCTGCCGCCGGTGTAGGAACCCAGTTCTCCGCGGTTGGAACATCGTCTATGGGACCCCCATAACTACCTTCAAGCTCATCATCGAGCCTCAAGTTCAGATCCTGGTCCGGAAGCGGCATCTTAAGATTAACCGGATCATCAATCTCCAACTCATCGTTAACCTTCTTCACAAGCTTGTGCGAGATACTCGTCGGTTCCCGACCACTCACGAACCTTTCCACCGTCTCACGGAGCAGTTTATGCACCAACGGCGGATCCGTCATCGGTTCGTAGAATTGCCCGTTCGCCCACTTGACAACATTCGGGACCACATGTCGTCTGGCCGTATTATCCCAATAAACCAACGAATTCGGCAGCTCCTGCGCCGGAATCCCGTTCAATAACCCCTCGGGCTTAACCTCCTCCGCCACACTGATCCCCTGCACAGACTGAGTCCTCACCCTCCTCACCCACGCCGGCGGCTCAACTCCATCCAACGTCTTAAAATTCACCAAATGAAACCCCCTGAGCTTCCTCTCATCCATAATCATTATAGCTATAGGTTTCCCCTTATTAATCGCAAACTGTGATTTCCCGCATGAAGCGTCGTCGTAGAATGCTAGGGCGAGGGTCACCGGATCCCCCGGCCGGTTCCAGACGATGGCGCCGTCTAACGGTCCGTCGAATGTACCGCGGGAACTGGTGGGGTGACAGCTGTATGCACCTAAATCTCCTTTTCTTTGGCCGCCTCCCTGGTTGTTCATGGTCCTTTCGAACCATTTTCCGTTTCCGAACGCGAATTCGTCCCAAAAGGCGTGGGTGCATGGTAGGAACTGGAAGAGGATGGTGATTATTGTGACGAAGTATCGTATTGAGGAGGCTTGCAGCTGGCCTGATTTCAATCTTGGGGCCATCTTGACTCTGTCGCCCTCAAGAAATGTGTTCGAATTCCCATGTAGAACCTGATAGGGAATACACCTGGTGTGGCAAAGACGTGCATATCCATGCCTCGATCTTGTAGGAATCTTTTTTGCTACAATCTTCTCAATCTGCCGTCAGTACGTCAGCATTATCAAAAAGAACAAAAACCGGCTCGTTCTATCTCATCCTGAAGTTTAAACTTGCACCCTGAGAGAATTCTACCTTACTCGATCCCGGATTTGTTGTTTTTGTTGCATCCCGGGCCGGCTTAAAAGACGAAGATTCAATTGCATGTAAGGTATCTATCACTTTTAACAAGAAGGTTGAAATGAGGAAGAATTAAATTACATAAGATGAGGGAAGCATTGAAGCAAGATCCTAGAATGCCGGTCCCCTCCCACCTTCTCCCGGACAGCTATTCGTTAACAGGGTCTGTCATATCGTGATGTATCACCCAAGGATCAATCCGCAAAACTAAGTTATCCATCGGGAGCGGTCAGGCAGTATACTGAAATCATGCGAAGCTCTGTTAGAAAAATGTATAACTCTCCAATCGGATTTATGATAGCACAGTTAAATATATATACGTACTTTTTGCAATTATGCATCTTCGCTTGTAGTATATAGGGAGGGATATAGGAGGCCTTTAGGAAGACTCCTCAAGGAAGAACTATAAAGTAATAAATATGTCAGTGATGTCGAAACCCGGCTTTGATTTAACCGCGTGACTTACATAATTTCCGGAAAGCTTCTGCTCTTGATCAAGCTGACTGTTCAACTTGTTGATACGTGGACGATAGGAGACAGGATCACGACGGAAACTAAATCCAAAGTTAGCACATTCCCCAAGATACTAGCCGGCGTAAGGGTACATACGTGACATCCAGCGACTTCAAGAACTGGTTGCAACCAGTAAGAAGTGATTGTGGCTTTGTAGCCTTAGCTTTGATAGAAGGCTGGCCCTCAAAGACAATAACACGATCCGCCAAGTACGTGGCCATGATGAAATCGTGCTCGACGATGAAGGCAGTCTTCTTGGCGTGCATGATGAACCGCTTGATAACCTTAGAAGCAATGATACGCTGTTCGGAGTCGAGATATGCGGAAGGTTCGTCGATGACGTAGATATCTGCGGGTTTACCCAAGCTGAGAACGATAGCAACTCTTTGAAGTTCACCACCGGAGAGGTTCTGGACTTCCTGGTCGATGAAATCGTCGATCTTGAGTGGCTTGTAGACGTCGGTTTGGAACTGAGGATTCAAGAAAGCTGCCTTGATCTTCTTGAAGAAAAGTTGTCGGACTGTTCCTGGGAATTTACCGGTGATAGTCTGGGGCTTGAGAGATATCGACAATTGAGGAACCTTGTTAGATCCAGCGTCGGGTTGATCGAGACCAGCGAGGAGTTTACAGAATGTCGTCTTTCCGGTTCCGTTTTCACCCATCATGACAATAATCTCAGAGTCGGTGAATTCACCGGCATCAACCTCCAGCGAGAAATCGCCCTGTGTCTTCTTCATAGATGGGTACTTGAACGCCCTGGTTCTGTCAACCGCAAACTCATCGGTGGCCTCGGCTATCCTGAACTGAAGCGATTCCTCTCTGAAACGCAAATTCTCAGTCGGGATGTTACCATCCAAGAAGATATTGATACCTTCCCTGACAGACGCTGGAAGCGTGACGACACCATAGACAGCAGGTTGACCGTAAAGAACGCAGATGAAGTCGGAGAGGTAGTCGAGAACCGACAAATCGTGCTCTACCACAATGACGTATCCGAACTTGTTCCTTTGGACGATGTCGCGAATGGTGTTGGCGGCCTTAAGACGCTGCTTGATATCTAAGAACGAAGACGGTTCGTCGAACATGTAGACGTCGGCCTTCTGGACGACTGTCATTCCGATAGCGAAACGCTGCAGTTCTCCACCAGAAAGAAGGTGGACCTCACGATCAATGACCTGTCGGAGTTCTTTCCTCGCAGATTCGTTAGCATCGTCGATCTATGTGGTGTCGTCAATTTTGATCCATACGCACCCAGGACATCCAAAGTCTCATCAAAAGTATCTTCGCTAATGTCACTTTTGCCCTTCAAAAGAGCCCCCACCTTGGTATCCAGGGTCGGGATCGCTATCTTCTGCTTCGCCAACGCCTTAGGAACCTGGTCGACATACTGAGGCTTAATGATAGCCTTCAAGTGATCCTCCAACAACTTCAAAAAGTAATTCTGCAATTCACTTCCACGGAAGTACTTCAAAATCTCCTCCCACGTTGGCGGGTTATCATACCGTCCCAAATTGGGATCCAATTTCCCCGCCAAAATCTTCAAAGCCGTACTCTTCCCGATACCGTTGGTTCCGACCAACCCCAATACCTGTCCCGGACGAGGAGTCGGTAACCTATGCAGTTTGAACGAGTTCGCGGAGTATCGGTGGGTGACCTGGGTGTCGAGATTTGTCGGCAGATTGATGATGTGAATGGCGCCGAAAGGGCATTTCTTGGGACAGATACCGCAACCGATACATAGTCGTTCGGAGATGAAGGCGATTTTGGATTCCGGGGTGACTTCGATGCAAAGCTTTCCTGTTCTAACGACCGGGCAAGACTTCCTACATTCTTGTCGGCATTTCTATGGGCGACAATGAGAGAAACCTTTAGCGTCTTGAAAAGGATATCGCGGGGTATTTTTTGCTGATTATCGGGCGAGACAGGTATACCTTTGGTTTGCACTGTAGTAAAAGAGACTAGTTAGCAAAAAGGCCTTGAAAGCTAGAAGATATCGAATCCGGTGACGGCTAACCTTGTCGCTGCTGACAATAGCGATACTGTGGGGCACTGAGCGTTAGTATCGACGTCGGCCTGGACAGATTTGAAGCCTCATAGCCATACCGAGTGAGCCTATCAGCCATGATGAAGGAGCTGTCGCACCACTAGACGGTGACTCGAAACTACAACTGCTGCTACTACTCGAAGGTTCGAACGGTGAGGTAGACGTCGGATGTCCTGGGATGTATTCGCAGGTAAGGAAACGGTGCAAAAAAGGGAAAGCAGTGGAACAAGAAGCGAACTTGTCGAACATTCAACAGCTCGACCGTTTTTGTTGTTGCTGAGCTGTTGTCTTTTGTCCTATTTTTTCTGTGGAATTTTTTGTGGCTCACCCCGGCCAGATCGGGAAGGTTTGCTCGTTTTGAGGGTGAACTCCGTCGTTGGCGAATGGGAGTGAGGGTAATTCCAACCCGCTGGCTGGTCACGGCTCGATCTCCCTGACAGGGGAGCTCGAGCTAGTGTGGAGATACTGTCATGCATAGGAAGTATACGGATGTGGTATTCATGCGTAGCGCGTAGAGAGAGTTACAGATTCTATTATATCACATCGTGGTCATCATCGCATTGATGATTGTGCATTTGACCGGGACTCACTGACAGGTGCTCGAACCCCCAGCCGTTGAGGATGTAGCGGAGGCACCTGCGCAACTGAAGTATGGATATTCGAGTTCCTGGCATATACATAACTCTTAAGCCGATATCGTCCAGTGAGAAAGCGATATCACCAGTTCCGAATACAAAGACGGAACGCCAGTCGAAAAATCGCCATAAGGCTGGTCGACCTAGGGATCCGAGGAAATCGAAATCAAATACAAAGATTAAACCGAGAGGCAAAGCACTCACCAGCAAACTCTTACACATCACAAGGAACTCAAACAAGGCGGTGAATAACTCTGTATTTCGCTGAATTCGATGGTTAGTAACAAACGGGGAGTTATAACGTACACGCCTTCCTCATGGTGAATGTATCCACCAAACATCATTGCATTGTCCTCCGAGGCGGGAAAATAGGCGATGTCGTAGAGCTTTTCATGCTGTTCCACCCACATCAACAGTATCTGTACCACCATTGCAAGGGGAAAAATCGCAGACTACGCACCACGTTGGTCCAGATGTATACCTCCCTCGTTCATCCGCCCTCGGTTCGAAAATAGAAAAAACGATAGTAATAAGAGGAAGAAAGAATAAGACATTTCCACTGCGATATGAAGAAGAGAACTCATAATTAGGATACAATGAAAAATAACAGTTGGTAAGATACCTCTCGAGTCGCATCTTTTGAGTTTTATTCCAAAGGCGTAAGATGTGTCACGTACGAATTTGGGGGCCCTCGGCACCTCATTCGGTAATCTCGCCTTCCTCGCTAGCATTGTCACCGGCCGCGGCAGGTGTGCGGGTGGGAGGTGGGGCGGGTGCTGGTGCTGGGTCGTCGCCGTAGTTGAGATTAACCGCCTTTCCGAGCTCCTTGGGCGTCGGCTTATCGAAGTGTTCCTCTCGAGTTGGCGGCCTATCTAATGGAAGGCGCTCAAAGGATCCTCGTTCGTGCCTCGATCGCTATTCAGACAGTGTCAGTATGATATTATCACTCCCGGTGAGTTGAGGTATACGTTACTAACCTTTGATTCTCTCCTGCCGAGATCGCTTTCCTCCCCGGGGCTCAGGCGGCGACGCCTGGAAACACCGCTCCCATCATCACGGTCTCGGGCTCTGAAGGATCTCTCACGTTCTTCTTCTCGCTCACGTCTTTCCCTTTCATAAATACTCACAGAATGACGAGCCTCCCTTTCACGCTCTCGCTCCTCACGTTCTCTATCCCAATATGCATCACGCTCGCGATCCCTTTCAAACCGTTCGCGATCCCTATCGCGGTCACGGTCCCTTTCGCGGTCGCGATCGCTACGACCGCTCGGGAAGGAAGTACCTGATTTTAGATGCTGTCGCTCACGCTCGCCAGCTGCACGTCGGCGCTCGGCCTCATAAGCATCTGGCTCTGGAGTACGATGCGGAGTACGATGACCACCACGGTGCCCGTTCCGTTCTCGATCGCGATCCTTTTCGCGTTCACGGTCCCGATCACCGCGGTGACGATCCCTGCTATCGTGATCACGGGGTGTGCGAGCTCTCTCACGGTCTCGATCTCCCTTGTCAGTGCGCTCAGCTCCGCGGCTACCCTTACGTTCTTTGCGATCTGGCTCACGATCGTCATCAAGCTTCTCTTTCAAACGACGGATAAACTTGTCAAACGCGGACTGACGTGTTTCCTCAGACTCCAATGCTTTGAACTCTTCCAGTTTTAGCAGGCGGGGGCGGACTTTCTCCCAGGTGTCATTGACGGAAACGGCAGGCTCCAGATGTTTGATCGCAGAACGTAATGCATCGACACGGCGGCGTTGCTGTCGGTCTTGTTGATGTCGGTCCTCCTCGCTTCGTTTCACCGATTTCTCGTGAATCTATCAAAGACTATTAGCTCAAGACTTTTCTGCTATTAGCGTAGGGGGAAATACCTTATCGAAAACTGTAACAAAATCATCATGTGACCATTGAGCAGTACGAGGGTCTGAACGCAATACATGGATAAACTCGTCGATATGAGTCTTGGGCGATACCTGAAACCTTCTCTCCTATATGTGGCATCGATATTAGTACCGTTCTATCGCATGTAACTACTAAGGGTCCTCACCTCTAGAATATCCATGACAATGTTCTTCTTGCTTCGAACCTCTCTCTCGATCTCCTCGACCTTATCCCAGAACAAATCAAGGGGCGTGGAACCAGACTGCCCAAGCATACCCTCATAGCGTTCGTCGTCCTTGATCAATGGATGGATTTCCTTCCACCTGCAGCCAGATCGGATTTTTCCTTTTGACTGGAGTTCGTCGAGCAGATTCTAAGGATGGGTCAGCAAAACAATACATCATTCAACCTGAACAAGACGCTAGTACTCACAACAAAAGCCTCACGGTTCTTACGGTCCTTCCTTTGCTTGTTCTGCTTCAGCTTCTGTCGATTGTCGTTCAAGCTGCGCTCCAGGAACTTGATATGGCTCTCAAACATGTTCAAAACGTCCAGCTTAGAAAGCGCCTGGTATTTCGGTTCAGACTTGAAGCTATCACTTTCCCTAATGAGAGTTTGGGCTTCTGACCAGCGAGTGTACGGCTCAAGATTCAGAGTTTTCAGGAGCGTTGTTAAGTCTTCCATGGCCTGCCTTCTCTCGTTTGCCTCTCGTTCTTGCTCTTCCTTTCGTAGTTCAAGGATATACTCCTCGAACAAGGAGCGACGTTCGTTGTCATCGGCGGCTGAGCGGAAGATGGTCTCACCCTCGATGTATTTGCGAGCAGTTCTAAAGACACCTGTTAGTAAACGCTTATGACGAACAAGTGGGTATGTAATACGGACCTCCATCGCGTATAATACTTGATCTCAGGGTGACTCTTCAACATAGTGGTGAAATCTTGACGCAGCTTGGTCATCCGGTCCTTCTGTTTCTCAAGATCTTGCATACGAAGCTCGGCGGTATACTTCTCAAAGGCAGCCTTGCGGTCCTTAGGATCCTTGATAGCTCGATAAGGTGCCTCTTTTATCACGAGCTTCAGAGCTTGCTCCCAAGTGGAATCGGGACCAATGTTGTTCTTCTTGAGGAGCTTGAAAAAGGCGGCTTCTGCGTCGGCATAGTTCTGGTACTGGGATTCGTTCTTGTCCGGGACTGATGAGGGCAAGGCTCGAGCTGCATTGATACTATCATTTGCAGCGGATGATCGTTCAATCGGAGTGTGGTCGTCTCGCTCTCGATCTCGGTCCCGGTCCTGGTCTCTTCGATCGCGATCCCTATGGGGGCCCGAAGGTTGATAGGTCGAATTGTTAAAATTTGCGGTACCCCCGGCCACAAACTGGGGCGCTTGAGGGACAGCAGGGAGTTTCTGAGCAGAATCGACAGCTGCTTTGAACGACTCCGGCATATCCCAGACACTCTGTTTAGTTTCGACATGAGACCAGTACTTCCTTCCCTCAGGCGTGGTGTATTCTCGCCAAGGTTGCCCAGCAATCGCTCGCTATGAATTCCTCGATAGTTGATTAGCATCTATCAAAAACTCTTTCCGGTCCACTCGTCGCTGCCGGGTATTCCTACCTCCAAGGGAGCCATCATATCCAGAGGCTTTTGCCATTGTGTCGCCTTCGTTTGGGTGTTGTAGTAATAGGTCCTCCCGTCCGGGGCACGGGCTTCCTGCCACAGAGACGACATGTCTACCGGGCGCGTCTTGGGAGCGAGGGAGTCGCGTAAACGATCGTGGGTGCGTAAGGCAGATGAGGTATCGAGGTATCGGCTTTCGGAGTCGCGACCGGTGTCGTTAGGTCGCCGTCACCGATGGTTGGTGTCGTGGCGTCGATGGTGGGCCGGGTAAGGGAAAAAAAAGAAGGTTGAGAACAAGAAAGTAGGTTTGGCTGGATTCGATGATTCCAAGACAGCACGGTCAACCAACCAGGTCTCCACAACACCACACCTACGCAAGCTTGCCAGCTCTGCGATCGATAGCTGCGCGGAACAACCAATCTCGAGAACCCACGATCAAAGGAACGGGTCTTTGGAGCCGACTGACTGCCGGAGCGAGTGGGGGTCCGTGTCGATGATTCTGCCTGGATTCGAATGGCCAGTCCTGGTAGCATCGGGCCTTCACGTGGCCGTGGCCATCGACGGACGATAAGTACCGACATCGTCGAGAAAGCTCGCCTCGAGGTCTTCGTCGCTGAGGATAGCAGCTTGGATATCGAGGACTTCTTGAACAATAGACCCAGGCCGACGCATCTGAGCGTTATAAACCCTCATGACCTGCTTCACCCGGTTCCAGCGCTGTCCAGCTTAGCACAGAGGCAGCACCTATACTTTGGTTCGTTTACCATCTCGATTGGTTGTTTTCCGATTGAGTATCATGTTCTAACATCGTTCAAATTACAGACGAAGATGTACCCGTCTTCATAGCTCTACAAATATTCGGCATTCATGATGATTCCGTGTATAAATCGTACAGTTCACGGCTAGCTGTGTCGTTGGAGGTGACCGCCGTCGAGAACCAGAGTCAGAGGCGACCGGATGGTAGCAGACCGCCGGACGGTCCTATATTACTCTACCAGAAGACCATACAGGACAAAGACGGAGGAAGGATGCTATGGAGGGACGGCGACACACGGTTGGCTATCTGGAAGATCACGGTTCCCCTGGGCCACCCGAAGGCGAGACCGAATAACCCAAGGGTCGTGTTTTCGGCCTCCGCCACTCTCAAACTACTCAACCAGAACACAAGGTTGCCAGCGAACGAGTATCTTTCGAGTCGACAAGCTCTGAACGTCAATATTCTCGAATCGTTCGGTGGAGAGTCGCCGGAAAAGCTACCTTATCTGTCCGCCCTCCGTGTATCAAGGGTGATTCCCACGCAGCCCGCGCCGAAGGAATCGTTCAGTCCCCTCGGATACTCGTCGAAGAAGACATTTCCGATAGTTCCGGGGCTCAATTTCAAACTACGGGGGAATAAGACACCCCGAAAGGCGAATACTGAGAACCTCTTTGCGCATCTGACGCTCGAAGTCACGCCGCAGCTCGGATGCAACTTCGAGATTCGAGATGTGATCTTGGAATGCGGTGGACTCTCTATTGCCTCGATGGAGGCATCCGACAAGGTGTTCCCGACCATGCTGCAAGTGATGGACGAGATAACGTTCCTTTTCAAAATCCCCAACAAGAGCAGCCCATCCCAACCACCTAACCTACTAAAGCAAATCGTCGTGAAGCTTAAGGGACAGGCGATGGTATCGGATATTTGCAAGCCGTTAATCAGCACGCACTGGGAGACGTCAATCGACTTCTCATCCCGCCACGACTCCCTTTCCACGAGCCACGGCAATCCACCATCCCTCCGTCTGGGAGGTCGCCCGCTATCGTCCCAATCGAACGCCACCACAAATATAGTAGAACCCTCGGGGTTAACGATCACCTTCACAGCGATGTCGCTCACGGTTCATCCGGGTGATATATTCTCTTGGCGAGTCTTTGTTATGAACAGGAGTAGCCGCGCACGCCGTCTCGCCCTGCTGGTTCCGCCGAAGCGGCGTAAGGGTGAGGGTAAGATCCTCCCCAGCGTACCGCACAACATGACGGAACCGGTGGTCGAAGATGCAGCGCTGTTCTCATCGTACAAGAGTCAGCATCTGGAGGCCGTTGAGCTGATACCTCTCGTTAACGATGTGAGGATCGGGTGAGTGCATCTGTATATCCCAGAGGTCGAAAAGGGCCATATATCGCTAACTTTTGTAACCCGCAGACCGCTGGCCCCGAATGCTTGTCATACGGCCGAATTGAGGTTTATCGCGCTAGCGACCGGGGTTTTGACGATTGAAGGGGTCAGGGTAGTGGACCTTATGACCAACGATATAACGGAATGCAGAGAACTACCAACGGTCGTGTGTACATGAAACCGCCATTTCTATAACTAAGTACTTCACCATCTAGCTCTGCTGTTCAAGGATCTTTCGATAGATGATACCCCCCGAATTTTTCTGTATGTGGTCATGATAATATGAAAACGAAGAAAGCTACGAACGGGCGGATTGCCATGTGACCGATACATGATGTCTCCAACATGCCCACAGGCCTCGTGGGAGCTTGAGTGAATAAGCACTTTTAAAGAGCAAACACCATGGTACCATCGTGAAAGCTACAAAAGTACGCAAATCGATTTGCAAATTTAAATGTTTGCACGGACCTCATCGAAGGAACATACAATAGGGTGCTTCGTAGCGACACTTCGTATCCAGTGTTGATAAGCATCGACAGCGCTAGTAGATAACTCCTGGATTCGTTATCAGGAAATCTCCAGTTTGAAGAGCTCCAAACCCAAGCTGTCCGATGCCATGGATGGATCGGTAGAGCCTTTAGAGACTTACCGGGACCCTAGTATACAAGCCTGGATGGAGTTCCGAACTAGCTTCCGGAGCTACGAACGAACTGCGCAACGGAGGGGCGGTTTGGCAGTTGCATCGCCACTAACTAGCGAGCACTAAACGTCAGAATGCGACGAGGATTACGAATTCGCAGTTCCACAGCTGCCGTTTAACTGTTCGATTAGAAGGATCAATATCAAAGGAGATAGAGGTTAAAAGGCCTCAAAAGCTGTACGCTGGCAGATCGCGGGATTGAAGGAATTGCAAATCGCATCGAGAAATCGAAATGCAGATGCCCGGCGGTGCGGTGCAGTGGGGGCTAACAGACAGAAGCGGTTGGCAGGCTGACACTGTCGCATGAAAAGGTCCCGTTTCAAATGACAGGTTCCAAGAATAAACCGAAGCAAAGTATCGGTACAGGAAATAGTTAACACTGCCCGCCGGGTTCCGATTCCATTCCACCTCATTCGCCCTCCCACAGAATAACAAATTAAAGCCCATCCCATCGCATGAAAACAGATAACACGGGCGAGGGAGCAGAGAGAAATCAATATTCAACCATCATCCCGACGACAACCCCACGCCGTCAGTCTCTCCTGACTTGGGTTCTCTGCTCGCTAGTTTAGCTCTGGAAGCTCCATCCAGGTCACCCAATAGGACCTACCGGACACCCCCGTTCTCCATCATCCGATATCTGTGTCGAAAAACGCCACCAGATACGATTATATTACACAGACAAGAACAGAACATCACGTCGATAAACACCAGACACGGTGTATATTCCCGAAAAGAACAAAAAGCAAAAGTTATACATCCTATACTATACTGTTTCGAAGAAAGATCCCGTCGCTTGGACCCTCGATAGATTATCTGTTATACTACTATATATACGCCGTAACGGATATCCCGTTGACGGGCTCCCTTCTCTCTCAGGATGCCATCTCTACGGGTTAGAGCGAAGAGGACGATGCGGCACCTTCAGTCAGTCTACCTGTGGGACAGGATAGTACGTATACGTGCCTCGTTTAATTTTGATTACCCTCCCTTCCGTTCCATTACTTGTATCAACAGCCCTATCATTTCATACTGTATTTTCCAGTGTGCCTTTCGCCTGTCGAGGTTTCTGTTCCAAGATCAAGCAAACCGGCGTCGGAAGCGGGATGAGGTCATGCTATCGTCAAAAGGGCCCTGCCAATTCCTGGCCGCCTCACCTCACCTCGAACCGTCTCCCAGAAACACACTATCTCCCTTTCCAGTCCCTTCCACTGTCTATCAATAAAACCTCAAACCCCGAACATCAATTTGAATATACCCGTCCTCTATAACCATCTACCCTTTCCCTTCACTCGTCTACTGCTGCACAGTTCAATTTATCGGCCACAACACGGTCAAGCTAACAATCCAATTACGTTATCACCACCAACAGCCACTCGTCCCAACCGTCGTCTTCACAATCGAACTCCTCATCATGGCAAGATTCATTGCCGTATTCAACGAATCCTTCGAAAAGCGTCCCATCCTCACAATGATGATATCCAATGCCGTAAGTCCACCCACCAGCCTACCCCGAATTCGGACTCTCACTCCCAAAAAACTCCAACACCGACTAAACACATCCTTATCTCAGGTCCTAAACAGCATAGCAGACACCGTCGCCCAGACCATAACCATAGTCCGCGAACGAGCTCTACGGAAACCATCAGGTCCGGACCCAGATGACAGAGTAGCCATCGAAATCGGAGAATTGGACAACAAAGTCCCGGATTCACTCCACAAAGGCGAATTAATACCTCGGTCCGATATGTTACCTCCACCGTTTGAATTCGAACGACTAGCCAGATTTGCGTTCTGGGGGTTCGCGATGGCACCCGCGCAGTTCACGTGGTTTAAATTCCTGGGGAAAACGTTTCCTATCCCGCCGAATTCTACGGCCATGGTGCCGGCGTTGAAGAGGGTGGCGTGTGATCAGCTCATGTTCGCCCCGGTGGGGTTGGCGGGGTTCTTCACTTTCATGGTAAGCTCTGTTCCATATCATATATATATCTCTAGGTCCATTCACTCATACCATCAATCAATTACTAGACACTAGCAGAAGGCGGCGACAAACAAGCCGTCCAAAACAAATTCTCAAACGTCTACATGTCCGCCCTCCGATCAAACTACATGCTCTGGCCCGCCGTTCAAATCATAAACTTCAGGCTCATGCCTCTTCAATTCCAGTTACCCTTCGCCTCATCCGTTGGTATCCTGTGGACCACCTACCTCTCTCTGACGAATAGCGCGGCGGATGTTACGGAGGAGGATGATTACTTGCCATAACTTCTATATACCATTTTATGAGGTTTTTTGGGACTCTGTGTTCCATTGGTGGAGGTATTGATGGTCGTTTAGAGGGTTTACCGGCAACGGAACCGGTGCATACCAGTAATTGCCTATTATTTATAAAACCAGGCATCACTGAACAGGTATAGGGACATTCAATCCTTTAGACCAGGATCATTTTGGATTAGACGCCCATTTCATTGCTCTTCTCATTCCACTTTGGCTGGGGGAAATCAATTTGCGGCGTTGATATATATCTTTTGGGACTCTTTCTCTTTGGGATTCATTCATTGGGAATTCATTGGTTTTACTCTGCGATTGTAATATGTATTAACTATTTAAGCATTTAGAGCCGCTGGAATCTATCGCTATTGTTTATTATATGGGTAAAACCATTTGCTGTTGATTTCATATAATATTTTGATTCCTTGTGATAGACTGGTAGACGTATAGTGAACCATCGTGAACGGGACTGTTAGGCCGCAATCCTTTACCCAAAAGCTTCTAGACTTCGAATCTGGGTCGCCAACCAGCTTATAATCCGCCGCTCGGGAGGCCCAAACGGCATGTATACCTAAGTCAGTATCATGCACGGTACTGGGTATGAATCAAGACTCCATAGCCCTTCTACCTTTGGCCTATCGATATCACATCCTCACGAAACAATTGTCAAAACATTCAGCAACATCATTCAATTCCGTCAGCTATCTAAAAGTAATAAACTAGGTAGCCACGAACCCCTTCCATCTAACCACCCTCCACAAACCCCATGTTGCATAAAAAAGGGTGTATTAGTAGAATCGAAGTCGAAAAACAGTAAACAATAAAAGTCAAAAGCACCCCGTTCATAATCCGCCATTCTCGCAATTAGAAAAAAATAAATTCAAAAAAAGCCCTAAACTTGTTCCAAAACAAAAAAACGCCCCAAAATTGCATTTATGATATCATCTAAAGCTGCATGGTGTTGAAACATGGCCCTCCCTTATTCGAAACAACGCCGGTTCCCGAGACTTTTTTCTTCGTCGTCTTTTGAGTTAATGGTGTCTTTATACCTGATAGAGAGTTATGTTGTAGAGGAGGAGGAGGAGGAGAAAAAGAAAGACCGGGAACGAAAAAAAGATAACCTGGAAGCAAAATGAATAGCTTTTGTCTTTACCCGTGAGGTTCATTAAAAAAAAAGAGAAATGCTCAATGATGGGTGAAAGCGTGAGGTTGGGGAAGCGTGAGAGGTATTGGTGTATCCGTCATGTCTATTCGTTACAACGAGAGAAAAGAGGGGATAAAGGAAAAATGAAAGGAAAAAAAGGTATCATGTTATGTCGGCAACCGTGAGTTTCGCTTTTTCATGTCGCGCAAAAAGATAGTACAAGGGAGGAACAGGTGTCCGGCAGTGGAAGAAGGAGTTGAAGTCTTCTTTCCAATGCAATTCAAGGTTTGATTTTTATCGTGAGTGATATTTGTATGTTAGAAGAGAGGTTGATGAGTGTTTTTTACAACTCAAGAACCTTTGGCTTCTCCCAGGTGAATTCCTGGTTGGTGAAGTGACCGTTCTTGGCGGTCTGGTAGTACTTTGGCTTATCGAGATCGAGCTCCTTGACAATGACACCAGGTCTCATGTCGAAGTTCCTCTTGATGATCTCGACGAGCTCCTCGGAGGACTTCTCGCTAGTGCCGTAGGTGTCGACGAAGATGGAAAGTGGCTCAGAGACACCGATGGCGTATGAGAGCTGGACAAGAGCGCGGCGGGCGAGACCGGCGTGGACGAGAGACTTGGCGATCCATCGGCCGAGGTAGGCGGCGGATCTGTCGACCTTGGAGTAGTCCTTTCCGGAGAAAGCACCACCGCCGTGGGCACCGTGACCACCATAGGTGTCGACGATGATCTTACGGCCAGTGAGGCCGGCGTCACCCTGTGGTCCACCGATAACGAAACGGCCGGAGGGTTGGATGTGGTAGACGGTTCGGTCATCAAGGTACTTGGCAGGGATGCTCTTCTTGACAATTTTCTCCAATATCTCCTTTCGGAGCTCTGGAGTATCAATGTCCTCGCTGTGTTGGGCAGAGACGACGACGGTGTCAACCCTGCGTGGGATGAAAGCACCGTGATCGTTCTCGTACTCAACGGTGACCTGGGTCTTGGTGTCTGGCCTCAACCATGGGAGTGATCCATCACGGCGAGCAGCAGACATGGCAGCATTGAGCTTGTGGGAGAGGAGAAGAGAGAGTGGGAGCAACTCCTCAGTCTCATCGGTAGCATAGCCGAACATGATACCTTGATCACCGGCACCGAGGTCCTCCAAAGCCTTCTCGTAGTGAAGACCCTGAGCGATATCCTTGGACTGTTGCTCAATGGCAACTAGGACGTTGCAGGTCTTGTAGTCAAAGCCCTTGTCAGAGCTGTCATAGCCGATGTCCTTGATGGCCTCACGGATGATCTTCTGGTAGTCGAGTCTGGCTCCAGTAGTGATTTCACCAAAGACCATGACCATGCCTGTGAAGAAAAAATAGCACTGCCGTCAGTAGCCGTTTACGTAAAACACGGAGTAAACCCCGGGCCTGGGACACCACGAGCTCAGGGCATCTTCCGCACATACCAGTTTTGGTAGCAGTCTCGCAAGCAACCTGGGAGGAACAATTGGGTTAGCGGAGTGCAAATTTTCGTCGTAGGGAGAGTCCCTGTCCTACCTTGGAGGTTGGGTCCTCAGCCAAGCAGGCATCGAGGATGGCATCCGAGATCTGATCGCTACACCGGACGGTCAGTACTACAGCTCCGAAGCAGCATCGAAAGGGCGTTTAAGGGGTTCCTACCAGATCTTGTCTGGGTGACCTTCTCCGACGGACTCGGAGGTGAAGAGGAAGGTCTTCTTAGAAGTCCCGTTGAGCATTACTGACTGCGTCATTTTTTCTGAGGACGGTGTGTTTGCGAGGTTTGGTGATGTTTGCTGGAGCCGATTGACTTAACCCGAAGTCGGATCAGAGCTTGCAGATAGCAGGAGATGAGGATGAAAAGGAGGAAGAGAAGAAGAGAAAGCGAAGTGGGAGAGAGCAAGTAAAAGTAGAAAAGCAGGAGGAGAAGGGGAGCGGAAAGAGGGAGAAGCAGAGGGAAATTATCTTATCCAAGGGTGCAGTGGTAACACCGTTCGGCTCGCGCAGAAAAAAAAAAAAGTGCTGCCAAAAAGTGTACTTGCCGCAGTCCGGAAAGGCTAACAAGGAGGACAGACCAGGAACACTCAATGTAAAAGAAAGCCTCGACGGTGAGAAGGTTCGAGGCTAGTTAAATTTCTGTCAATGATGCGATCGCCCCTGTTAGGAAAGGACAGTGAAAGTAGAAAGCTTTCCTGGCGAGCACGAAAAGTCGGCCCAACGTCTCACCTCAACCGATGTCTTCGAAGGTAACTCTGTTTTTTTTTTTTTTCGTGCTCGCATCCCATTGAGAGACATCGCATGCTCGGATAGGTACTTTGACAGCAGCCGGAGCTATGCTTCCCAGCCCTTCCCCATTTCCGAAATTGCCTGAAAAGGCATCTTTCCCAGAGCTTGAGTTTTTAAACTATTTCCAGTCCGGGACTAGGCTGTGTATCTCCGGTGCCCGAGAAGTCCGGACCCTGAAAGTCTCTCGTCCGAGCTCGGGCTTTCTGGTCTGGGGCATATCATAACAAACAGCATGCTTCAGCCATTGGACAGGAGCTGTCGTCGATATCGATATCGATATCGATAGCGCCCAGCACGGTGCACTGCATCACAAGCTCATGAGGAGTCATGCCGACACTCCAGTCCCCGATTAGTCTCCGGATTTATAATATAGCCCAGAGCCTCGCCGGCCGACTAGGCTTCGAGTATAGTGCAATTGTAAATCACATCTTAGAAAGCTCGATGGCAGATTCCGGTCGGAATTTGCGGAACTAGCCTTGTAGACCACTCTTTGGTATCTTCTGTCACGTGATCACCGCTGGCCAAGCATCGACGTCTACTCAAGTGCCAAAGTCACATGACATCTTTTGAAGCCAAAACTTGGTCGAATTTTAAGCCCGGTACCAAATATCAAGAAAATGAACAGAGCAATCGATTGATTCTAAAATCAAGCCATTTGGCCAAGAATTTATTGCACAATCACGATGTGAAATTTCGATGATTTTTTGCGATGGCAACGCAAGTGTAGGTTGTTGACGTCGACGTCCCAAGCTGTTGCGTTTTGACAGTTGCGTTTTGACGGTTGCATTGAATCGGTGGCCATAGCTAAGTTGCAGTCAAACTAGAGGCACCGACTAGGTAGAATCGATACGGACCTATGCCAGGTACGTAGAATCGGATAGCTCCTTCCAAGTATCGACGGGATCGAAATTTCGAGGTATCTTTTTAGCTTCGGGCGGGTTTAACTTCGAGACTATGTGCGGGCTCGTGTTATACTACAAACAGGCGAATACGGATATATTGATATACCTGCGTAGCTTAGCTCAGGGCCTGATGATATACCATTCAAATACACTAGCCCCGTATCTATATGTTGACACCTGTGGTCGTGTGGCTATGACCTATTTGTAAATTTACGTAAGTCGATTTGGTTTAGCTAAATCAGAAAATCGGATCATTCCATTGACACCTGTTGAATGGCGCCTAGGATATATCACGGCCTTCGCAAGCTTGATTCTGTCTTGAGAATCAATAATCCCGCGGACCGTCAGCAGCCTCTTTAGAGCTTCGTTGAGATATGGTTGCATGTTTGAGGAAGCCTTACCTTTCTAAGGAAACCCGATCTCCTTGAGCTAATCTCGCCTCTCTGAGTTAAGCTCGCCTCCTGAGTGGAAACAACCACACCGAGAAACCATCCCTCTTTGAGGAGAGCACACCTCTCTGAGAAAGATCCACTTCCTTGAGGCAGGGCCAACTCGTTGAGTCGGACCCGTCTCGCTGAGGCACGTAATTCTCGAAAAGGGACACTCACCTCACTGATAAATTTATAAATATAGTCCGCGTTGCATTGAAAAGCATTTTTTAAAATTTCCCACCGAAAGTTACCGATGACATAGATGCATCGATATCGCGATGCGTATGTGTAATCTATTTATATATCTATTAAAAATGATCCCGCCGTATCGCTTGTAAGAATCGACGCCCAACCACGCCGAAACGTATACGGCGGTATTCCGGCATGATCGGAATAATAGACATCCTGGCGACTACGTACCTTAAGATATGCCAGAATTGCCTAGTCACATTAAACATAAATTCTAGATTTCTCTCCAGACTTCATTGAGTCTACCCCGTCGGTACGGGGGTTCTCACATACTTCTTGATGCTCGTCTCGATGTGTCGAATGTCTATGCAGTAGCGGCAAATGTGACCGTTCGTTTGGATGGTAACTTGTAAGGCTTACTGTTAATCATTGGTTTTTCCTCACCGGCACCTTCGCCGTTTTGTTGGTAAATTCGTCTTTTGTAAAGTATGAGTACTGGTCGTCCTGCAGCTGCAGGTGCTGACGAATTTTGATCTCAATATTGATCCACTGCTAGCATGCTCGGTGTACAGATACGAGACGATCCACCGTACTATGAAGTGGTCTATGATCGTATATATGGGTTCGATAGTACGAAAGATGTACATAAAGACGGAGAATAACTGTAAGCAATTGCTTAAGTAATTTTGGATTGTATCCTGTAAGCGGCTATATATAAACGTATTCGTTCGGCAGCCTAGGGTCAGACTGGACCAAGGCTTCGAGTCCGGGTAGTTCGGATTCGGTATGAATAAACGATGCTAAAAAAAGATTTGAAGGATTTAATACGCCCCACATCTGAGTAACAGTGGCTGGAATTCAGGAGATACACGGCAACCTTAAACCGCTGCAGCTCCCGGCTAGTAGCGAGTACCTGATATCGATCCGAGTAACACCCGTTGTTGGGTAGTCTGGTGAACGCGAAGCCTGCGCAACGTTGTTGGGTTGTATTCCGTAAGCCTTAAATGGCTTGGGTAAAACATTCGCCTTACGCGGCCTGATAGCTTAGACCTAGCTAGTCGGCCTTAATTCTAAGATTATATCTCACTAAATTATAAACCCCAGATATATCTGAAATAATAGCGTAAATGTAACGATACTAGCCTAGTATTAGGCAGCTTATTATGCTACTAAATTCTGATACATTTCCGTTTCCCGAATATATTCAAGGCCAAGGCAGATATTCTAGGTATCAGCATGTTTGACGGAATCGGGACAGTGGCATGCGGGTTTCAAGTACCCATATGCAAGTGACCATGTGAACCAGGTTTTTCTGCTATACATGTTATCGATTATGGGTTCGTCGAATCGATATTTTGACATGTGCTTTTTCGCGTTTCTTATCAAATATATGTATGTCATCGGTATCGTTACCCGTCGACGTGACATGCGGTTCCAAGTACTGTTTGTAGGTGTGGGCCGACGCAAGATATTCATGATGTATACGACTTTAATCACGTGAGCGAAAAACCTCTCCGTTCCTCCAGCGAGTACGAGTGAAGAGGGGTTAAGAGCGATCGTGATAGCGACGATCAGGGAATCTATCGATCCATTGAGGGGGCGCAGTCCGCTGGTTGCAGCGTCTTGTCGGCAGGGACATGTCGACAGCTCACATTTCTCTACATTTCTTGCATCGATATGCTCTTCGGTACTAACTGGAAGCATACCCTGATCGTCTACGAGCCGGCATTCTATTCAAGAATTGGCATAGTCGGCACATCTGCTCCCGTGGGATTTGTAGATTTTTCGTCCTAACTATTCCACCAAAACGGTACCTGTGCGACGGAGTAAGGTACTAGGCTGTATATCTGAGGAGGTACAGTTGACGCTGGTCCACGTATCTACGGAATGGTAGATGCAAAGAAGGCTCCAGTCCAAAGGTAGAAGCTGCCGTTGGAAATGAATAATCTCCGTGGAATGATACCTCGTTATTTGTTCCGTGATCGTGATGCTAAGCCTTGGTGTTGTGGAATACGGTGCATGTCCTGACTCTGAGCTCCTCGAGCCGAAGGGGCATTTCCCGACGGCGAGAACATCCCACTGACAAACCACCACTGCGGTTGAGGCTGTGATGGGTACTCAAATCCAACACCTTGTCGTTGACATTTGTATTTCGTCATATCGGATAAGGAACCCTTGCCATCGTTTGCTGATTTTAGGTCATTAGTCCTAGGGTCCTCGACAAGGTCTATGGATCAAATGCCGACTTCTTCAAGCAGAACTTCGAGTTCTTGGATATCGGCTGCCAAAACCAGAACCAAGAATTTGATCAAGACGACAACTTTCATTTTTAGATTTTGTCATCGCTCGAGCGGAAAACCTGTGGCTTTTTGTCACCATGGCTTTAGCCTAATGGTGAGGCTTCGATTAGATCGCCCAATTCAAACAGGTACAGACGAGCCGTCATGTATACATGGATACATCATAGATCGTCCCAGATATTGACGGAGACGGATTCATATCGGTCGACGTCGCTGGAGGATAGCAGCAGAAAGAGAGGCCCCTCACATACTGCAGATTGCAGCCGCCGGTTGACAGCTACGGTGTCTCATTCGTTACTGTGGTTTGATTCGCCTCTTGTCGAACCATGCATGGGCAATCCGTCCAGTTAACGGCCTTAAGAATGCACAAGATTTTTTTTTTTTCTTCCTTCTTCCAGGCCGCGAGGTTGTCCTCGTGCGCATAGATTTTCGTCGGACCGCGGAGGTTCCGAGGCGAGATTGTTCCCTTTCACGGGTCTGGAGTGGGACAGGTGCTGACCGAACAGAACAAAAGATACTTGCACTTGCAGGGCAGGTACCTGAACGCTTTGCATTAGCCCTGTCACGCTATTCGCAGATGATTTGATTCGATGACTGTCGGCACTGAAATTCCAGGCGAACATATGAGGATATACCAGTGGAGAGAGCGAAGGGGTTCCCTATTCCTCACCACCTCGAATGATGACTGGCTACAAATCCAAGGTTGGAATTTGAGGTTGGAGGGAGAAGTCAGCCACTGAGCACGCTAGGATCTACGCCAGCCTGCAGCATGGCATGGCATGGCTATCCTGCTGAGTAGCAGGAACGAGCAGGGAAGTTTGGGAGGATTTTGACCAAAGCGGATGAGGCCGCAATGGAGAGGGTGTGAACTGTCTCGCCGTTTTAGCTGCTGGGGTGGTTCAGTTAAAATCCGCAGACCGAAGCCAACCAAGGGCCTAGCACGATATCGTAGCGAGGCGATTCCCATAAAGGCCGTCGACAGCCCGAACTGATCCGTCAGCGACCATCTTTTTCCCTTTCCCTCCCTCTCAGCCATATTAATACTCTTTGTAGAATATAAACCGCCCCTTATATATTATCCTTCGCAGTATTATCTAATCCTCATAATCACCCCATCGATTTACCTTCGCACCGATCTCGAGATCTTAGTTTGCACCCGCCTGAGACATATCGACATATAAGCTTCTAATTTAGCTTTCGGACCCTCCTTCAACACAAACCTACCTGACAGTAGCCGTTATCCTTTCAATTGGCCGTAATTGTCCATAGACACTTTCAATCGGAGAACCCGAGTATATATAGCACAGTAATATCCAAAATGCCTGTCTCCATGCCTCAATTCCGATTTCCCTTCACCAGGAAGGCCCAACCTGCCGCCGTTCCAGCTGCTCCGACTGTTGAAGAACCGGCACCAGCACCAGCTATGGCCACCACTACCGCCGACGCTGCCACCGCTACTTCTGCTCCTTCAACCGACGATTCTGCTCCACGTTCTCACCGGCGTGAGAAGAGCACTGGCTCTATCTCCATAATGACTCGCCGTAGTCGTGAGGAGGATACCAACACATACAAATTGAGCAGTATGTCGCCGTCTTGCCTTCCAATGTGCCCTCCTGTGCCTGCATGCTAACTTGCTTCTTGTAGCCGTGAACGATAGTGGCATCTATCTTCCTGTAAGTACCATCTTCGGATTCTTCTACCTGCGTTAGTCGTCATTTATCGCAATAGTGCTAATATCTTTCCGCAATAGCCGTCGCCAGTCGAAAAGAAAGGCTTCTGGGGCAAAAAGGAACCATCCAACGGAAGCCCAGTCGAGGCTCCCGATACCCAAGACATTGGATTCGCTATCACCCGCGAGTCGTTCGATAGTTATCGAAGATCATTCGTACGTTTCCTCTTTATCAATGTTAGTATAGTTTGGCCAGCCTTGCTGACTCTATATATCCTCACTTAGGATATTTCCGCGAGAACACAAATCTCGGATTCCCAGCGACCCAGCATGCAATCAAGCCGATCTAGCTTCGACGCTCTGGGGTGGGGAAGACCAAGCTTTGATGCACCAAATCGACTCCCATCCATCGACGTCTCTGAATCGGCCTCAGAAGACGACGAAGCTGAGTTCCGTGATGTTGATTTGAACGACCAGCCGAAGAAGAGAGGTTTCCTAGGAAGATTCGTTGCTGGTCCAACTACTCAGCCTGTCCAGCACGTCCAAACCCCCAGGACTGTGAAGTCCGGAGATGACGATGTCAAAGGACGTGGCCGATCTGCTACTGCTGTCTGGAGGCGAGAGCACAATAAAGATGCCGAAGAGCTCAGCGCCATGGTCAAGGGCAGCAACCACTTAATCAGCGTTTAAACGCCCGCAAACGACAACGACAGTCGTGACCTAATATACGAAATTACTTTCGATTAATACCCTGATGTTTAAAATGTTGTCTTTCTGCAACATGCGATTATTTGGCCCCGGCGTTTTCTTTTGAGATTGTCAACGAAGAGAGGATAGGAGATGAAGCAGAGAACTTACAAAGAAGTTTTACACAACATAAAGGGCACCATGCGCGACGTCGACGCTTCGCCGTTAATCAAGCACTGGCGGAGGCTAATGATAATCATGATGGTGGCGTTTTCCTAACTAAAAAGTCGACACTCGTTTGGCGGAGTTCATTTGAGAATTTTCAATTTGGTTATTGCGATTGCTGGTCGTCCTCTTTCTAATGATGTTGGTTGGAGAGCTAGATGGGTTTTCTTGTATATATAACGCTTGCGTGACGACCGTGCTTTGGCGGCGAGAATCGAATAGTAAGATTAATTAATAATAATTGAGATCAATTATTGCAGCACCCTATATCCTTCCGATAGCGATTTGGAGTTAGAGATGGTGGTTAGTGGTTCTATTGATAACGAGCTAGAGGATCCAGTAGCAGGTTGGGTGGATGTTATCGAGCCTGTGTTGGTGAGGCTGGTTGACATCCCGAAAAGCCTGTCGCGTCTTCCCTTCACAACCTCATCCTTCATCTCGGCGCCACTTCATATCAACATTCACCCCTCACAATCCCTACAAACAGACTTATCACGATACCTCGTCGAATACGATCCATTGACTCACGACCTACAGCGGTATGATATTTTGAGCCTCCGAATTCACGACAATAACACTCGAACCGAGCTTCGCCACGACTGTTTGACGTACCCGCCTGGTCACCATCGCGGACGTGCGCCAAAAGCCCTATATCCACCATGGTTTACGTATACAAGGAAACGCGGGTCTCCTTGGACTGGGCGTCAGACGACCGAATAGTAGAGGTCGTAGTTCCTGACTATGACGCAGCGGAGGCAGCACAAGCGGAGCAGCATACAAACGACAGAAGCGGTCTCTTGATCAAGGGCGAAACGGACGACTTTCCTCTAGGATCATTGGCGTCATCTTCATCCATCGTATTCCGTGCGATACATCAAACGCCTAGAACGGTACTATGGAGGGTGGTGAACCAGGGAAGGACATTGGTGATGCTACCACTGGATGTCGCACGCCCAAACAACCAACATACGGCGGTCGCGTCTGCGTACAAAATCCAGTTCTCACGAACGATTGTACCGGGATGTGTGACCTTTTACGATATTCCGGACACCCATTCATTGATGATTTTTGTTTTGACATCAGGGAATCATCTTTACACATTCAATCTACAACAAGGATTCTTCACCGCTCACGACGAGGGGGATAGGTTACATCCCGGGTGGTGTCATGTGTTCCAGCCGCCATCCCTTGCAATACGGTCTGCGCACTTTTTGAGGGCTATATCCGAGGACTCTTTGCTGGTGGCATTGCAGGATGGGAGTTTGATAAGACTGGACAGGCTGGTCCATCAGAAGAGCAGTGAGTGGGCCTGAAAGATTGGTTCTGGTAAGAGAATGTGCATGGAATGTGCTAATAGTACGACTATTAGGCTCCGGGTATAAGGAAATCAGTTTCAGCGATGGAGGCTACTTCGGTTCAATCAAAAACATTGTTCGGTGGGCGGGTGCCCAGGTTCGATATGGCGAGAAGAGTATCGCGGCATCGACAGTTGTATCCGTGGCAATAACTTTCAGATACAGCCTCCTTTTCACCGTATCGATAAACCACCAGCTGAAAGTCTGGTCAATGGAACGGGGTACGATGCTGGGAGCATACGACCTCCTGAACGAGCCCGCTTCCAATGCACCATCTATCAAAAACTACTTGGATCCGGCACCGGCTCATCTAGTCACTCTCATCGATTCCCCAGCCAACTCCGTCTATATGTTTTTGCTTCTGACTCTTTCGCCCGCTGGCTCCGGAACTTTCAAGCTGTGGGGGGCAACAGACGATGGCACCGCTGGTTTCACTCGACTTATCGATCTGTATCCATCGGATTCACTGAAGCTCGAGCCTCCGACTTTTAATACATTGTGGGTGGTTGCAGATTTCGGTGTCGCATCATTCTCGAAAGATGACCCGAATTTGATGTCAATGTGGCTGCTCTGGAAGAGCAATACTAGCTCCAGGCTGCAAACAGTCACATTCAAAATCGATGACATGCCGAGAACTCTTGGTAACTGGGTGGATGCTAGCCCAGAACAATTGCTCCTGGAGAAGCCCCGAAGTCCTCCGGGTGGGGAGATTGCAGACCTGTCAAGCTACTGGTTGGACTGGATATTCCAACCGGGAAGATTTTCCGACTCCGTGATCGATAGAGCCGTGGAGATTTTCAAGAAGAACTTCATATCCAAAGGTGGAAGATCGTCAGACCTCGACAAGCCGAGTTCGAACGACTCTCGTCATGGACTCGTTCTCAGTGCCGTCAATGCTGTCGTCAGTCTCCGAAATATCAACCCAATCGAAGATATGGACACTGAAGATGCACTTTGGCGAGATTACGAGGTTCAATGGAACACCTTTTTCAGAATATGTACTGAATTGGATAGGACACGGGTCGAGGCTTTGTCGCTGAATATTGATCCGGCGTCTGGTCTCGCGTTCGTTGCTAACGCGGACAGCATAACTGTCGTCAGAAAGTCCTCGGAAAGCGAATCGATATCACAAAATCTTGCGGCAGCGACCACTGCTGATATTCAGAGGCTGTACCAAAATGTTTCTGAGAAGGGGAAAGCTCTGTTCAATGACGGGCTTGTTGATTCCGTAAGGTCGCTAATCCTAGCAGCCCGCGAGCTCAACGACTCTCTCTCGCCAACAGCATTCGACGACTGTGTCGCTGCCTTCCAAGACGAAGTTACCCGACCTCCAGACGTGCCAATATACGATCGTATTGACGGCATGTACGATCGTTGTTTCGAAGGCCGTATTCCGCAATCTCACTTGGACCATGTTGCCGGCCTCGTCGCAGCCCTAAGACACGATCCGGAGCGTGCCTTCAGGATTGTTTTGTCAAGCATCACACAGTTCGAGCCCTCGGGCTCTTCAAATTTAACTGTCTTTGGAGAGAAGCTACTTCTCAGAGGCAGTCAAGAGCTTATCCACGTAAATTATACCTTATTGTTCGAGCTGACATTGCTACTTATCCTCGTCCACTGCTCGCCGATTGTGGAGATCGACAATATCGAGCCTTTCGACCACCTTTATCTCGACCTTATCGCTTTGCTCCGAGAGTATAATATTCTCAGCTGGCTTAGCAAGAACTCATGGACACCGACCCCCGAAGATGTAGAGACGGAGCAGAATTTGAGAGTTACACTTGGTCACATCCGAGGGTACAAGGGTCAGACGCTGCCTCAGATTCACAATTTCCCAACATTGCAGATTCTGTTGAAGACAAATGGCGGTCCACCTCCTTCGGCAGTCGGGTCTGGACCAGTTACCCTGACTTCGAGCATCCAGAAGTTCCTAGCTGCGACAGAGCTCGGACAATTTTCAGAAGCGGTAACTTTGATAGCATCAAGATTGCTGCGTATGAATGCAATCCGATTGATGGGAGAGTTTATGCCGTATCTACCGCCGACTCCATGGGGTGATTATCTAAAGGCGCGGATGGCTGTATGCCGCCAGGAATGGAAGATGGCGGAGGATCTCTTTAAATCCGCTGCTCCTGGGATTGGTAAGTTTTCAGGCATATCGAACGAGAGAGATATCCTGGTGCTAATCGGATCTCCTAGCTGCCCAGCATCATATTGCTCCGGTGAACTCGCTAAATGCGCTGTTCACACCCGTGGAAATCGAGTACCTGTGCTCTGGAACTCCAAAGTACTACTTCCATGTAGCGGAGATCTTTGAGCATAGGAAAGAGTATGCGGAGGTCGTTGTCTTCTCCGAGCTGGCTTTCCAATCTTTGCCAGACCGCAGACTCGATGAGGTATGATTCGAATCCATCCAACAAGTTTTCGCCTTTTCTTCGTAGTCAGACGCTTAACAATATGGATGTTTTAGGAGGAAACGGCTCTACGATCCGATATTTTGGCTCGGCAGTTCAGCGCCGCACTCCAGGTGCCAAACTACGATTCTGCGTACGCTGCACTTATAAGTTATAGTGACAAGGCATTGTACGACCCTTCTCTTCCGTTTCCTGCCGGCAATAAGAGCTTTATATTAACGCAAATATAATAGGCAACGACAAGCACTGAAGAGCCTGATCATTTCCATGTGTGAACACGAACAAGCCGACACACTCGTTCAATTCGAATTCCCCGGCCTCCATGAAGAGGTTGATGCCGTTTTGGAGCATCAATACGAGCAGTTACGCGAGGTGGCCTCTGTTCATATCCCATACCATAAGATCGC
This sequence comes from Arthrobotrys sphaeroides, assembly GCA_036971245.1. Classification (NCBI taxonomy): domain Eukaryota; kingdom Fungi; phylum Ascomycota; class Orbiliomycetes; order Orbiliales; family Orbiliaceae; genus Arthrobotrys; species Arthrobotrys sphaeroides. The sequence continues at coordinate 2,445,514 of JAJTTW010000003.1, forward strand.
ATATGGATGGAGGATCCTAAAGGGTAACCGTCGTGGAGGTACATTTTCTCGCCCTTCTGTTATTTCCTTGTTAAAGCAGGTATCTCGGGCATCGACTAACAAATTGACAAAACAGCTGCATCCGTCCAATATGACCATTTGAAGAAACTTCAGGGTTGTTTGACAAACTCGCAAAGATACACTGGACGTGAAGTTAGAGAGGCGTATCTGGCCCTGTTGAACGTTCTGGCGCTGGTTCCAAAGGAGCAGGCGTATATCTTCACTAGACTGCACGCGGAGCAGGAGAGCAGCGGGGTTCATTTTGTCGATGGTATGTTTCCGATCAATTCGAAAATCCGCAAGAAGAAGCTATGTTAACCGGATCTCTCACAGGTACAAAACTTAAACGCCGCGTTGTCACTATTGATAACGTCCGTGAGGAATTCCAGGAAGAGATGAGGAGGACCATCGAATATCTCAGCGGTGGAATATTTTTCTGAAGAAGACCATTGATTGCAATAGCTAGCTATGCTCGAAGATTTGAAGGAACCAGTTTGAGGGACTATTACTCCATATATATTTTGGAGGGGTGAGGCATAAGCATTATGCATCTGTATCAATATTAGTCATCGGAAGGCTCTGCTTACCCTCCTTTCGACTTTGATTTTCTCATTCATCTCCGATTTTTCTTGGTTCTGAATTCTTCCTCCACTACGTTTTTTGTTTCATCCTTGTCTTATATTCTAGTTTTTTTTTTTTTTTTGCATAGAAGGGCGTCTGAAATAGCGAGATGTTTATTAACCTGACTTAAGGTGTGTATCTATTGACGCGCCGGTGGACGATGCCATTATACCTCAAGTGAGATAAACGACCGGTCCATCGATACGTTAGCTTTACTACGCAAGGTATAGTATCAATCTCCGGTTTGGTATAGACTCAAAGAACCAATAAGAGTTTTGGGGAGTGTGCTTCTGGTATTTCTCTCGTTAGATACATGCTGAATGTGATGAACTACATTACAGATAGCAGGTATTCTGGAAACGAATATTTGGATAATTCCAGAGCTAAAGGGGTAAAAGATGTAGAGTACTAAAGGAGCGCGAGATAAGGGCGTCAGAGTACTGAGATATGAGGCCGTGAGAAATAAGAGTATCTGTGAAGGGGAGTTTGTGTTGGGGTACGGCGGGCCTATGGGGGGTGTTTGGGAGGGCCTTGTTGTAATTTGGGGAATTCAACACAAAGTTTGAATATGGGTGTTCGGGCAACCTTTGGTGGAATAGTGCGAGGCTGGGTGGAAATATGCTGTGGGGGGGGTTAATGTGGTGGTATCGTTGCATGGTCTGGTTAGAGTCTGTATTGGCCGTAGTGGGGTTGGTAGTGATTGAGGGTTAATTGACTGCTCCTGGTTGTTGCTGAGGGTTCACAGGAACGTTCTTCCTGTTCCCTTGGTCATTTGGTTTTTTCTTTTGATAAGCTTAAAAGCCACGGGGAGCCCTTCCCTTCCCCTTATCAAGGACGGCATCCTTCTTCTCGGTTGGGTTTGTAGTATCAGAGACCGGAGTGGGGTTTGGTGACAGGAACTGAAGATGCGCCGGGAGAAGAGTAGAACGAGGGAGGTTGAAACCGGATGGGGAAGGGATACCAGGAGAACTGGTCGAAGGACCTGCCAACGAGGGGATGTTTTCGGTGCTACGTTGTCGAGGGCGTTCTTTCAACTCAATACCGTCTGGACCTTCGACGCTAGTCTCGACGATGTTTGTGAGGTTTTGTGTTAGATATGGGGATGAATCGGATGGCTGGCTGGTTTTGAAGGGCGGTGCGCTCATAGGGCGTGGCTGGGGCGGTCCTGGGGGTGGCGGTAGTAGCCCTAGAGCTGGTGTGGGTGGTGTGGAAATATCAATTCCTGCCGTTCTGTTGGCGATGGTGTTTTGGAGTGTGATTTTGGAGGTGTCAGCTGGAGTGGCTATGTGCCCACCATTGGAGCTATTGACGGACGATTGGGTTTGACCACGATGCTTCAAGATGCCTTTGACTGAAAGGCCAGGAGATCGAGGTGGACCGGGAGAACGGGATGGGCCGGGAGAACGGGACGGGCCGGCCACTGTCTCATTAATAGAACCTCTACTAACGGGGCGACGGTGGTGGTGGTGGTGCGGTGGGACCTGAAGATAGTTGGTATAAGGAGGATTCGCCGGTATCATATAGTGCGGCAAAAGGTCCGGCCGAGGGACTGATGGATCAGGCGCTGGACCGATATGCTGGGAAATGAACGGGTTTGGCGATCTCGACGGAACACCAAGGTCTTGGTTCGGTCCTACGAACGGGGCATATCCTCTCGGCAGCATATGTGGGGCGTATTTCAACTGTGGCTCATATGAAGGAACCATCCTGGTTGTCTCTGCGGCGGTTCTTATCGTTGAACCCGAGCCCTTACGGTCTCCTGCACTACCGGGAGAGGAGACCCTTGAGAACCTTGACGCCGGGGAGAACACCCTGAGAGACTCGCTATCTACGATTCCGGCTTCAGCCGGCGTCTCGTTGGAGTTGAGAGCTCGGACACCGAAGTTGACGCTGTATGACCTCTGTACCTGGCCTGGCTCTGGTGGGCGTTCGAGAAGCTCTAGCTGGTATCCGGCTTCCAGCTTTTTTCGCAGCCTGGTCGCGAAAACGCGGCAAAGAAAGCTTACGAAACCCCATACGACCTAGGATCATGCTAAATTTCAGCATCGAAACTCTCCACGCCCTGGAAAATATATTTAAGCATGACGGGGTTCCTTTGGAACTTACAACTAGTATTCCGAGGACCTATATAAAAAAAAGGCACTTGTTAGAAACTCTCGATTGCTAGCGTCATTGCCGGTGGTATAGCTCTATAATTGGACTTACGAATAAAAATCGATATAGATTCGACCAAGATTCCCAGAAAACCATACTTGAAGGCTGTGGGTCCTCGAAATCCACGCATCATTTTGTCAGCGCCACATTATGATAAACGAGGCCACTCACGCTCCAACTTCGACGGAGTGTAGTACGTAGCACCGTACGGCTTCCCAACAGACGAAAAGGAATCGACACTTACCATCTGATTAACCCAGGTGATATCTCAATATCGAGTGAGAGGTCGAGGCCCCGTCTCGCTAGTCAAGATTTTACGTTAACTCCCAAATCCGAGAAAAGCCAATCCAACCGTGGGTCTCCACTAGCTAGAGGGAAGTACGAAGGGACGTACCGATGACACTTAACGACTGGCTTCGGTCGTATGAAATTACGGGTATCGATACCACGGCGTCACGAACTTGATTGCTCACGGGTACCTGCGTATGGTTAGCGACGTAGTACAAGAACCATGGCGAGTTCAGCGGATACACACCCACGGGAATTAAATCGAGAGCCAGCAAACGTTGCAACGGCGACGAGAGTCCGTAATAATGGATGGTCCACGGGAATGTGGATCAGCGGGCTTCAAGATCGAGGAGGATGAAGCTGTGTATTGGTGGATCCAAGGGAGGTCAAGATGACAGGTGAAGACAGATGAGAAATAGGTGATTGAAGATGGAGATGGATGCAGAGGTAGCCGATGGACTGGAAGCTTAAGATGAGACTGGATAGCGATCTCTGGGACGTCTATTCAGCTAAACAATTGCCACAGTGAGAGGCTATGTCGAGGCTCTTGGCATGGCATCGTGAAGGACGTGAGTCTGACTGGGCCTTCGCTCTCTGGGAGATGCCACAAGCTTGAGAAGTATGTCTAATGCAAGTACAATAGTATTGGGGTATAGAACGCATAGACTGTGAATATCCTTGGAGTCTGATTTGGTAGAACAGTTGTAGGGAGGAGAGCGAGGTTGATGCCTTCTGATCGAGCTCAGACGGCTTGAGAGGAACCTGGTGATATGGGTGTGGGTGTCTCTGCTTCTGCGTTGCCCCTGCGTAAATCCAACAAGCTGCCCCAAGGCCAGTCTACGTATTGAGATTACAACCTGACTCTCTCGTTTCAAGCATGAGTTTGAGGATATAATGGTATTGAAGATGCACAATTCGAATGGTGCTAATATACAGTGAATACATCTCGATGTTATCCTCAGTTCCTTCCATGCAACCTGTATAGTACTTTATTTCTTCCCCTTCAGCAGGTTGAATATCAGCTCTGTTCCTTTATTGCCAGCCTGTTTAGCACTCTTTATAGCCGCCTGCTCACTCTTCCCAGAAAGTATTTTCTTAATCTTCGCCTTCTCGCTCTCAGGTACTCTCTCGCTCTCTAGTAAGGTCGCAATGAGATAGGAGTTACCTCCAGTTGCCCAAGATGCCAAATCCGACTCGATCTTGGGGATTAGGTATTTATAGAACTCCACCGGTGGATCCGAGACTAGATACGAACGTCAGGTCAGTCATTTGTAAAATCGATCAGGAATCCGGATGAAAGGACATACGCTGGATCTGCTGTGTTTTGTTATTAAAGAACCCTTCTTGAACCAGATTCTTGAGCATTCTGCCGAGGTCCTTGTTGTCCTTGGCCTCTTCTCCCTCGGCGAGGGCGGCAATAGCTTCCGCCGCCGCTGACTTGTCGCCTTCTGCGAAGATGATAGCTTCAGATGCAAATTGACATCCAAGGGGAGCAGTGGCCAAATCTGCGGCGTGGGCAGCGACGGATTTCAGAAGGGCCGGGCTCAATGCCTTTCTCAGCTCCTGTTGTCGAACCTTAGAATCCTTCTTACTACATGCCAAAACAAAGTATGTTAGAGATGTTATTCGAATGAATTATTTTGGAGGTTTGCACAAACCTTGTCTGAGCCCTGATGTTATCAATGTCCCCCAGCAGCTCGATCTTTTGTGGATGCATCAACTTCGTTTCTCTTCCCACGAGTGGGTAGAGCAGCGGTATTCTTGCAACTGCATGAGTAGCCGCGCTCCCATCATCCAACTTGGTTTGGATTTCTGGGAATACAGACTTGCTGACAAGCACTGTATCATCGACAACATCAAAAACCGCCAAAAGCACCATGCATCCGTGTTCATCGGCATAAAGCTCTTGAATACTCGGTTTCAAGTTCTTCAACATAACCTTTCGGTCCTTCGCCGAACCCCACGCAAAGCACCGCATAATGACTTGAGAGCCATCTTTAGAGAATGCGATGTTTCCAAGATGTTCCTTGACAACTTCGATAAGATCGGATGCTTCGCTTGTCTCCGGTTTGACGTTGAGGATATACTCCAGCATGGCTTTGTGGAGGATCGTTAAGAACGTCATGCTCTTCTCAACCATCTGATTGATCAATTCGAACAGGCTCTTCATAATGATCGATCTCTTCTCCGGATTTTCCTCCAGCAGCGACTTCAGGGAAGAATTTTTCGAATCGTCCTGTGCACCCAATATTAGCCTTCCTAGCTCCGGCACGCTCAGCGGACTTTATAACCCCACCTTGAAAATGGCATACTCAACGCCGTAAAACTCCCTAATCATCGAAGCCTTCTGCTTGGGCGTCGCATACTCCCGATACGCATCATCAATGACATAACAAGCCTCCTTATGCTTCGCCAACCGCCTAACATTCCCATAAAACTCCCCGATAATCATCTCCCTTGTTTTCGCATTCCCATAATGCATCAATTTAACAACCAAGTATTTCCCGTACGCGCTTTCGGCCAACTGCACATACTCCCCCTTCAACTCCTTCGCAATCTCCTGTCGTCGCTCCGCGCTGCCGTATTTCACAGCCGTTTGGATTACACGACTCGCATCGTGTTTGAATACTAACTCCTTCACACGGCCGGTGGCGATAGAGAATAGTTCGTCGGTGAGCTTCTTGCGTTCGTCGAGTGGGACGTGAGATTTCCGGCGGAGGCGTTCCCAGATCTTTTTGGAGCGGTGGATGAGGTCGGCGTTCGGTTTGGCTTGTTTACGCTCGTTGGCGAGTTTCTTCTGAGCGGCGTGAGATTCTCTGGATTTATTCGCTATACCACCAGTATACCATGTGTTAGAAACGATGTCGGTCTTCGACTTGCAGTGAGTAACGGTAATTTTTTCATACAATTGTTATTCCCGCCGGAGCCGCCGTTGTTCTTCTGAGCATTGCCTTTGCCCTGAGCGCCTTTCGAGCTAGTCCCATCTGCATCCTCCATCTCAACATCGCTACCACCCTCCTGGTGTTCCTCCTCATCATCGTCGCTGTCCTCAACCAAGTTCTTTCTCGGCTTCTTCTTCTGGTTCGAGAATCCCGTCTCCGATTCTTTGGATAGCTTGATCTTCTTGGTATCGTTACCAAGGGATTTGACTTCTTGTTTCCTTTTTGAGGCGGCCATTGTTGGGGGTAAAATATCTTTACTCTTTGTCTCCGTAGACGTTATAGCTGGTTGGAGTTTTGGCGAAAAATTAATAAGTTTGAAATTTTAAGGTGCAGGCGACAGAGGCTGGCTAAACTTTTTTTCTTGGCGTGGCAGCTCGAGCGACGGCGTCTGATTGGTTGACTGAAACAGCACTACAACACGGTAAATTTTGGCCTTGAAGCTTCGATATGAGAATTCGAATGCTCCTGATTAATTCGCATTGAAGTGTGTAGGTGTATATATTCAAGAGAAAGAGGAACCACATGCTCTTCCATTAATAATTTATCCCCCAACTCCACAGACCTATAAGCCATGAAAACGTAATAACAATTGCGGAGGTGGAGAAAGTGGAAATAGGCGGAGTTGCCGCTGGTGCAAAGTATAATTTAAGTACAGTTGAAGCAAAGGGGGGTCCCTCAAAACTGGGTGCTTGTTTAAGGCGCTTGATAATTGCAAAAAGATGATAAAACGATGATCGAGCCAAAGAAAGAAGATGAAGATCTATCTCTCATGGGCCTCCATATCCTTCGGGCTTGGGTCGCCAATACCGTCCTCTGCCAACCATGTTAGTAAAACGCTGGAATAATCCAGAAAATCAAAGACTGGGCACTTACCATTAATTGCGAAAAGACATTCGGACTCCGGCAAGCACGGCGAATCATAAATCTTGCAGATACGAGTTTCTCCACGACCCTTCTTCAGCGAAAGTCTGCGTCCAAGAGGTTAGCAACTATAGCGGCGCATTTACTACCACAATTCAAAACATACCGAGTAGTGGAAGCGTGGGCGATAATATTTCCTCCAATAGGCTTCTTCGGATCCGGGTTAAACACAGCTCCATCAACCTGTGCCACGACCTGATTGGTAATGACAACTGCAATTCCAAATTCATCAGCCAACCTCTGCAGTTGCCTCATGAATCTCGCCAAGTGCATCTGTCGTGCACTCAAATCCCCACGACCCGAGAAATCGGTACGATAAAGACTCGTCGCGCTGTCCACTATGAGCAGCGAGAACCTCGTCTCCGTCATCATTTGCGCCGCCATATTCAGCAGTTGTAACTGATGGTCTGAGTTGTACGCTCGTGCATAGGCGACGTTGTCCAAGACCTCTTCGCCGTTGAGACCGTAACGCTGGGCCACGGCGAGGAGACGAACAGGGCGGAATGTACCCTCGGTGTCGATATAAAGACATTTGCCTTCACCACCACCCATGTCGAGGGGTAGCTGGCAGGTAACGGCTAGTGTGTGGCATAGCTGACTTTTCCCTGTCCTAAACTCGCCGAAGATTTCGGTGATAGACCCGGTTTCGATGCCACCGGCGAGTAAGGTGTCGAGTTGTTTGGAGCCGGTAGTAATGGAGATAAGTCTGCTTCGTTGCTCGTGGATATCCGTGGCAGTTGTAAATCCCATAGGAACAAGCTTGGCGGCTGGAAAAGGCGTTAGCGAGGGTCCTCGCGAGTTCGTCTACAAAAACGTGGACCAAACGTTACCTTCGGCGATAATCTTGTCCGCTTTCGCTTCCGATATACCTTTGATGGTTAATAACTGTCGTTTCGAGCTGTGAATGCATACAAAGTTAGTACTCGGCAAGGTACCACTGCCATCCATCCATCCAAAGTTTCGTACGTGTAAGCAACCGATTCAACGGTATTATATCCAGCCTCAACGATCGCTTTGATATCTCTTGCATGAATTCCGTTGCCCTCAAGCTGCGCAAGCGGGGTGGGAGCACCATAAGCACTGCCGCCTTGGTCATCGTACTGAGTAGGTTCTTCGACGTCGCCCATGGTGGACGATGGTATAGTTCCCTGCGGGGGATCCGTGGTTGTGAAGGAGACTCTTTGTGTGGTAGCGGAAGAGGGATTACGGAGGGCGATGCGGTTGTTAATAGGAGTGGTAGGTTGGGCGGTATTGCGATGCTGCGGGTTCAATGGAGGGACGTCAATATAAAAGTCATCGGGCATAGTACATGAAGTAGACTGTGAGAAGCTGGGAAGGCTATCAGACCGTCATCTAAAGGAGACGGCCTATACTTCCAAAGGGGTATATTGGTCGAAAGGGAGAAGGAAAGAAAAGCCGCTGACAAATGGGGGTTGACGAAGCCTTTAAGTTGATGACTTCGAAGCTGTGGAGTAATCGGGTGCCGCAGAAAGAAGGTAAACATCGGCTATGTCGCAGGCGCGTCAAAGCCAAGCCAGAGCCTTGCCATTGGATGAGTCGCACGCTCTCACATGACGCGGACCTAATATCTGTGTCACCCATTGCGGAATGCAACAGCTCCAACACGATCCTAAACTCTGTATATCGACAGTCTCGACTTATCTCGCAGGCCAGAGTCTCGACTAACATTAACTCTACGAAATTGAAATAATTACTATTGATCGTAATAACATGAACGACCGGTAATGTTGGCCTATGAGATAAGGTACTGTCATAGTAGAAATAGAGATTTGCACAAATAGCAATGCAAAAGTTCTTCAGGATATACTGCACACACACCCAGCCGGTTTCTCATCTTTCTCCTCAACAAGGATTGGATTGAGGTGCGCATTCTTGAATTTTTCCGTTCCCCGCAGCACCTTTAGAATATACTCAACCGGAGTAACATAAACCACATCCGGGTGTCGCTGGTTCCAAGGGGTTGGGCCAACACCGAGCGGCGGCTGCTCGGCGGAGCAAGCTCCGCCAGTAACTATTCCTCCGATACGATGCAGCCCATCCGCTATACAACCCCCCGAACACCCTTTAACCGCGAACGGGTTTTGATACCTATTTTCTCCCTTAGCCGGAGAAGTAGCGACCATCCACTCCCTCGACTCATAGTACCTCCCGAAAAGGCAGTTGCGGGTGTACGAACACACTGGATTGAGCCTACCGAAGGCCGCACGGCCTCCACACCCCATCGCCACAATCAAGCACGGCCTCCCCTCGGTATCCAACATAGATGGGTTAATACGGTCTTCTTCGGTAACGCAGCCTTCGAGTTTCGCGATTCCGGTGTCAATCGGAAATTTCCAACAGTATTCGTCGTTTGACGGATCAGCATCGTCGAAATCATACGTACGCCTATGCACCCCCCCGTTCATAGCGTTACCGTGGAAGTTTTCGCGATCAAGCTTGCTTTTGTGAACTTTGATCACAGCAAAGTCCAGAGTGTACTCTCCCGACTTGGTCGAATATCTAATAGGCGGGGCCCAAGCGAGGTCACCGATGACGCGGTTTTCGGGCACTAACCAATTTCTCTTGAGTTCCTCTACTAAAGGCATGAGCTGCGAGAGTTTATCGGTGCTATCCTCGAGATCCGATTGCAAAAAACTTAGGTTTTTTGCACTGATACGTCCTTCGCCACTCCTTTGCAATTTCATCTCCTCCTGGATGGTGCGGTTCAAGCCATATTGGCGTGGGTTTTTTGGACCTTGACGTTATATTCAATTTGTTCCAATGCCAGCCTAAAAGTTTTGTCGGAAAGAATAATGATATCCTCCCGGGCTCCGTTTTTATAATTAGGGAAGTATTCAGCATTACTGCTTTCCTCCCCGTCGTCTAGAACAACGTGCCTGGCTGTAACCAAATAAATGCTGTCGTCATTTCCTCCCGCGCTTATTAAGAACCCTCCCATTCCACCAATATCCGGCCTATTCTTCGCGGCGATGGGAATACTAAGAGTCGCCGTGAACGGTTGTTGTAAATGAAGTGTCGTATCACCGTTAGCAGGATTCCAAAACCTCTCCATACCGCCCTTTAACCTTTGGACCTGTGACTCCCGGATCTCAACGTGACAATCCGGAATCCCGAGGTCGGTTAGGAAACCTGAACAAGCCGAAGCAATCTTCCTGCCTTCTTCGAAACTCAGCGTATCCTTCTCGACTCCAACCCAAACAATCGCCGGCCCGTCCACCGGCACCCACTTCGGATCCGGCTTCAGCAGAGTAGCCGGCTGTACCCATCAACACTGGGTTCTCGCAGTACGCAATATGCACCGCGTCAAGGCTAGTCCATTTAACCCCGATCAGGTTCAAATAGCGACAAATCTGGGGCGCAACTCTTGAATCCCAGATTTTAGCAATTGGATGTTCGGGGCTCAGAGCTCTTATTTCTCTAGGTACAGGCCTAGGGTGTGAGTCATATATGATATTGAATGGCCCTGGTTTGCTCGTGGCAACAAGTTTTGGAAATGACGGAAGGCCGTGGTAGTACCATCCCGCCACTTTTTCGTTCATCTGGAATGGGGGTTCATGATTGTTGAGAGCGGCTTGTGGTCGGGGGTAATCTGAAGAGCTTTTGGGAGCTTTGTAGCGTCCACTTTACATAGGATCATAGATCGATGATTAGTTTGAGTAATTTCGAACCAAAGCTTGGGTGGGGAGGGTTAATATTATTATCAAGCTAGAGCCCTGTTCTGCATACTTTTAACGTAATTTGGTGATGTATAATTGCCTCGTCTGCATGAAACCTTGCTGTAGATTTGTTGATGTGTCCTCAGGTATTTGTTCTAATGCCGGGACAACTATTGGTCAAGTGAAAAAAAGGTTTCTCCGAGCTGCCATCACAGATCACGGTTTAGCGTTTGCGGGGATATCAGGACTTTGGGGACGCTCAGCCCGAAATGAGGAGCAGATTACGAGATAACCGATGATCATCTAAGGGCCACCTACACCTTTTTTTTTCTATTTTCGGGGGTTTTCGATCTAATCAGCAATCATAGCTAAAACGTACTGGAAGCGGCAGGATCGATACCGTAAGTGATTTCTAATTCCGAATAATATAATACTATTTTAATGTATGTTGAAACTCTAGCTTACACGATTGATTTAGTACAACACTGCACTGGGGCACTATCATTTAAATATTTCTCTCCCTAAAATAATACTCATTGAATGTGCTGGAAAGTAGTGTTAGTCTGATATTGATAACACTCGAATATATCTAGGCGCTCGAGGCAACGTATCGATCGTACTGATGCGATTAATTGGGATGACACTGGTCGATCTCGGTATGGCAAATTTCTTATAAATAGGTAGGATGGAGTGGTATATACGTACCCAAACCACCTTCCGGCACGATGTATGTATAACCATACGTGAGGGCCGCCCCGCTACCAGGACACCGAGTATTCCTATCAGCATTGATCCCCATGCCCTGGCGTACACATTTCCAGGTCAAGGTGGCTACGTGGGTACAGCGTACAGCGGTACGGTACCAATATCGTTACATTGGCATTCGAATAAAATCATTATAAAGAAATATTACGTTTGAAGCCAAGCAACTTTGTTTGTCGAGATTATCCGACTATTCGACTAGCAGCTTGGTTATCGGAAAATATCGCCAGGATTCCCATGATACAAGGTTTCATTTCCTTGGCGGCGATATCACGATCAGAGCGCCGTATTCAATTCGAATATTCAACTGATCGATACCCAGCAGCTCAGGTGCTACTGATAATATACCATGGCTGTGGTACAAGAGGGGTCCGGCGGAATGAACCAACGTGTATAATTATAATCCGGACCATCGGAATCAGGAAGGAAAAGGGAAACAGGTACTGTAAATTAACTCCTTCGAAACGATAGCGCTCGAGCGGTAGGGTTTCTCTTGCGAGGAAACAAAATCAAGGAGTTCAAAACAGTCGACCGTCGGCTCAGATTTGCAGGACCAAGACCTAACCAAAGGAATGTGGGCATTGGTACCGTCCACTACAAAAGTGTAGGGTTCAGGTGCGCATGCTCAAAGAGCTTTGACTTATGGAGCTCTTTCATGATGTATGAGATCGGTGTGACATAACTGATGTCACGTCCGCCGGCAACGGTTTTAGTTGAACCAGCGGTGAGCATCCCACTGATCCGACCGTATGCGTCTGCCACACACGCTCCCGAATCCCCTTGCTTTGAAAAATCACTTCGCGGGTCCGCATCATCATATGTACCCGCAGGCACGAGCCCCACAACTCCCCATTCCCTTGATTCGTAGAAGACGCCGTCGAAAAATTCGCGGGTATACGTTGCAACCCCAATCGATTTGCCAAAATGCACACCCGACTTTGCTCCATGCATAAACAGGATGGTGCATGCCTCGTCATTCTGATCCCTCATGGTTGGGTTGCTGACTTCTGAGGCAGGGGTTTGACCCTGGAGTTTGATGATGCGATCTTTGTCTCTTTTAAAGTCCAAAGATATCGATGGGCGGTTGGCGGGATGGAGGTATAACATTTCTTTTATCTCTGAATCCTTCCATTTATTTAAAAAAATGGCGTTCCCCGCGAAATTTTGGTCGTTGAGGATGCCTTCATCGACTTTTATGACCGCGAGGTCCAATGAAAAATGGCCTACTTCGGTGCTGAACTTGATGGGTGGGGCCCATATTAGCTCCCCGAACACCCTATCCTCGATTTTCGTCCAATGAGTCGCGAGCTCTTGTTGAAAGGGTCTGAATAGGGCTGACCCTTTTTGCGCCGTTGTCAATCGATCCCGGTCCGCTTCTGAGTCCTCTTTCTCCAAGTCTTCTGTCAATGTCGCCACCCTTTTGTCCCAAAAATCGGCTTCGCCACTAATATCGTTATATTTTTGAGTAAAAACATCGTCTTCCATGAGAGCGATGGGTTCTCTTCTCTGACTCCGGTTTGTCCTCCTGTACTCCGTTTTGCTGGTTTGAACGGTGTCCCCGAGTACAACATGCCTAGCCGTAGCTAGGTATACGTTCTTGTCATCTCCTCCGGCACTGAAGAAGAATCCCGCTGATCCGCTAATGCCGGGACGTCTCGTCGCAGCAATCGGAAACCCTAGAAGGGTTGTGAATGATTTCTTACTTTCGATTTCCTCGGTCGACATATTGCCATAATCCGGGAATTTCATAAACCCGGCGCTGCGGACAACCTGAGATTCGCGGATTTCGACGAGGCAATCCGTTACATGGTACTTATCCAGAAGGTCCTGGCAATTTGAAGCCACGACAGCGCCGGCCACAAAGTTGAGGGTTCCGGGTTGAACGCCTATCCACACAATCGCTGGGCCTCTAGGTTCACCAACATCCGGAATATGCACGACGTCTATGCTCGACCAATTGATTCCCATTTCATTCAATCCCCGTCGAATATCATCCGAAAGCCCTGCATCCCAAAACCCGGTTATGGGGTGTTTCATGCACAGAGCCTGGAGTACCTTTCTGACAGGGGTGGGGAAGGGTCCAAAAGGTTTTCGGAATGGCCCACGTCGGGTGGTTGCGATCAGCTCGGGCTTTGATGGAAGTCCCGTGTAGTAAGACTCCGAGAGCCATTTTTCGACAATAAGGAGATCCTTCTTCCCATCGGGAAGAGCGGTCCCCAGGACATCGGAATCCATGATTCCACGAATTTTGCTCCTTGTAAAGTGGGAGCCCGCCACTGGGTAAGTGTAGATTGAAGGTTAGCTCCGCCCGGGAACTTTGAGCTAATTAGGTCGGACGAGCACCTACTGACTAGATATTCTTTTTTCCACGTGGGTGGAAGCTACGATACACAGGCCTTGAGAGGATTTTCTAAACTTGGACGAGCTTTGGTCAAGAACAACATCACGGCAAAGGCACCTGAGATGGTGTAAACTTATACAAGTCATATAGGGCCTGATCTTCCATTACAACAGAGGTGTGACTGCGCTGCGCCCGCTAACCGGCTTGCCGTTAGTCGTATTGATCACGATTACCTAGCCCCGGATGACATCGAGAGTATTATCCGACACTACTACCCAAACACACTTGGACGTGGGCGCGGACGCGGTCATGATTGTGTCGTCCTACACGAGCCCGTATGAATTTTGAGATATTTGCGATCATCTGGGGCGGGCTCTTGTTCCGGTGGCCTAGACCGAGTCCACTCAAATGAATTTCTCTCCGAGGCAATGCTCATGCGATGATATCGTACACTATACAGTCAAGTGTATATCGCTTGATGACTTACCCGCCGGTAAAGTTTCGACAAAACAATCCTAGCTATTTATTCCCACGCCCGGAGTAAAGACCGTCGAAGGAATGTAGAATATCTATGGAGGCTTCTAGATACGTACCTACCTAGTCAGAAGCTGTGTGTTTTGGGATACCAGTCTAATTTGGTTTCGTAATCCAAATTATATGGCAATCAATACAACCTTTTCTCTCAATACCGCTGTACTACGTATCACGGGAGTAATACTGCAAGCCCGCAGAAGGTGCCAGGTATGTAGTATTGTGGGAATATGATACTTATCCCGCGGACCAGTTGATTGCCCGAAATGATGCCTGGAGTATAGCTTCAGGAGACTATTTATTGTACAGCAATGCAATGGCATCTCGGCTAGCTGAGTACTCTATGCTGTATCAAGACGTTTTTTTTGGGTGCGATTCCAATCCCAATTATAATAAAATGCGCATACATCTTCAATACTATTTTAGTACGTATTGAAAGCCGAAACACGGTATTTATATCACATCTATTTAAATTCCAGCACAGACACACCAATCTTCAATTCAGATTAACCTAGTCTCGTAACGAGACAATCTAGTCTCGAGTCCTACTAGCTCCTCTGCTTTCTGTGTTGCAACGATAAAACTACAACGGTGGACGTGAATGGCTTCTCCCGGGGTCCCCAGTCATGTACTATATCCTCATCCTAGTCTCGGCACTCCCCTCCAACAAAACCAGATATGCCTTGTTTCCCAGTGTAGCCAGACAATTTTGTTGTTTCCTAGTCGTCACCAGACAATTTACGCTTTTCACTCTTTCAGGTCACACTGGGCACACTACATTTAACACGCTCCTTAACAAAATTTATAAGACCGTCCATTCTTATCTACCGTTCTAGTAGCGTATGCGGTACGAGACTACGTTCTAGTTATCTATCTATCTGTTGTCATTAAGTGTTAACTAACTCGGTAAGTAGGTTGTAGCATGTTGATCCCAATCCAGGTAGACCATCGCGTTCACCAGATTAACTTATATATCTCTGGGTCTTAAAATACCACGATCCCCAACACAGATATAGCGGAACACTTGAAGATTGTACCGATCACAAGTATCAACTATTCCGCATGAAGCACCGGCTCAAAGTTCACATCCTTAAACCGATCATACTTCCGCAACTCTCCCATAATACACGAAATAGGCATAACATAACTAACATCCATACTCCTCCCACCCCTCCCAGCCGCAGAACCACCCACTAAGAGCCCGCAGATCCGGCCGTAAGCATCTGCCACGCAGGCTCCGGAGTCCCCTTCCTCGGAGAACGCGGGTGGATCGCTGGGTTCGGATCCCACGCCCACCACTCCCAATTCACGGGATTCGTGGTATAACCCCCCATCAGCGAAGTAACGTCGTGTATAAGATGTAGCCGGGAGAACTTTGCCGAAGGTTATATCAGACGCTGCGCCGCGCTTGAATACCACCGTACACCGTTCATCGTTGCCGCCTAGCATTGTCGGGTGTTGGAATTCCGAATCTGGAGTTTGGCCTTTAAGCCTGATAAGGTAATCTAAAGGGACGTCGAACGGCGTCGGGTTTTCGGGGTTGAGGACAACGATCCGTTCCATAAAATCCGGGTGATATTTGGTGTTACAAGGATTCCAAAAATTCTGCCGATATCGCTGTTCTTGTCCGAAATTGATAGAGTTTCCATAGTAGTTGGTAGCATCCAACTTTCCGGGGTCCACTTTGATGACGGCAAGGTCACAAGTGTATTCTCCGATTTTGGTTGAATATGTTACCGGAGGCGACCAAACAAGTTCGCCGAATACCCGGTTTTGAAGCGGTTGCCACTGGGTTGTGAGCTCTTGTTGTAGGTCCTTGAGTTTAGTAGTGTGCCTAGAATTTGCCTTCAAGTCCGTTCGATTTTCCGGTGTGTCGTCTCGGTATAGAACGCGGATGCTACGCTCAACGTCGCGTTGGTATGAAGATATTGAAGATGCCAGTTTTTTGGTATTCTTCTCAAACTGCTTCTCGCCTCCGACAGCTACCTCGATTCTCGGTTGGCTTTGGTCCCCGCGCTCGTATGGCTTCCCGCTGTCTTCCACACTCTCTTCGGGGAATATGACGTGTCTGGCAGTAACCAGATATATTCCATCATCATCATCCCCCCCGGCGCTGATGAAGAAGCCCCCACTACCCCCAGTATCCGGCTGCACCGTACTGCATATCGGAAACCCCAGTGTCGCAGTATACGGCTCCACAGCGCAATACCTTTCATCGAGAGCACTTGGATGGTTCATAAACCTCACACCAGAGGTATTAAAAACCCTCGAAGTCCTCAATTCAACATAACAATCCTCCACCCCAAACTCTTCAACGATTTTTTGGCATCCTGCCGCAACAACGGCACCACGGGTCTGAACACCCTCATCGTAACCCGACGTCTCGGTTTTAATACCGATCCAAATGATTACCGGGCCAGGATCCGGATCTTCAACAGCGGTGATGTGGATCACATCTAAGCTGGTCCAATTCGTTTCCGTCTCGTTTAAGTACCCCAGTACGCGGCCTGAAAGACCTTGGTCCCATGCGCGGACGGCTGGATGATCAGCCCGAGGTGCTCTGATGGTTTTGCGGATAGGATATGCCTCTGGCCCGATAGGCCGGTCGAATGGCCCTGGCCGGGTTGTGGCAATAAGAGTCGGTTCTGACGGGAGACCTCTATAAAATGTATTTGAGAGGTACTGATCGACGACGAAGATGGCCGGCGGTACCGGTGTTTCGGGTTTTGGACTCATATTTTGTTCTTCCGTCACGGGCGTTATGGCCCAATACTGTCCACTGGAGATTGTAGATTACTGGTTAGTACAACCGGTAGAATTTGAGGAGCTGAGGGCTAGCTTATATATGACACGTACTGTTGATCTAAAATAAGTATCTTTGGGTATGATCACGGGCACGTGGCCCGGGATCCGAAACCTCGAAGGTTCAAGCGTGGTTGCAGCACCTGGGAGGTGTTTAATTGGGATTGTAACTGAGCAGACATTGAAGATGAAGAAAACTCCAAGTTTAGCCTGCAAGACAAAGGTGTGTGAGAAGTAGGTAAGTAGCTAGAAGGAAGGCGTTGTGAATTAATACGATTCTAATTCAAGTTATATGGCAGTTTTCGCTCCCATGGCAATATTAATACCCTATTACCGCCTGGATACCATATCAATAAACACCCTCCTCCTGGCACAGTGACCAGGTCATATCAAGTCTGATCCTCCATCGCAACGGAGATACAACTGTGCTACTCTGCAGGTGCCCGCCAACAACCGATCGCTTCGGATAAAATATCTAATAGCACACCTCTTTCCGGAAAAGTAACCACTTGAGTGTATAGCTACGGAGCAATCAATTGTCTATCTAAGTGACTAATACCTAAGTAAGTAGGTAGTACTTTACTTAGGTTAGCGGATAGAGCTGTAGAGAGCAATCCATAAGATACCCCCAGCGGTGCCAGACTATCATCTTAACATATCCAACCTCCTAACCCCCCCACTCGAAGCAAACATACAGACGGGTCGCTCCTCCCCCAACTCCAAAGAAAAAACACAAGATAACACTAATAATAATACAAATACAACCACCCGCTAAAAGAATACAACATCATAATATCATATCCATCATCCATCACACACAACAGTAATGTCAATCCCTGCAAAGCGAAGCGAAGCAATCACTTCATCTCATTAACAATATCCCTCAACACCGGCCTCGACGCCACCAAAGCCCTCGGTCCCACAATCCCACTCCTAGCACCCGTACCACCCGCACCACCACCAAGCTTCACAACCCCGCTCCCCTTCTTCCCAAACATCTCCGCCAAAGACCTCTGAGTCTTCCTCACAACATGCCGTCTATTCTCCCTATCCCCCTTCTCACCCATCCCCCTCCCAGACCTCACCGGACTCCCCTGCGTAACAACCTGCATAGGAATATTATGCACCAAATGCGCCTTCGCCGGTAAATCATACACCCACTCCCTCTCCTCCATCATCCTCACAAACTTCGCCAGCAGTTCATTAGTCATCAACGTAGACTTCGACCCAATGATCAACAACTTCGTCTTCGCCCTCGTGAACGCCACATTGATCCTTCTCCAGTCCTTGAGTAGTTCTCCCACAACTTCCTTATCGTTCGATCGTACGAGCGAGATGATGATGCAATCCTTGTCACGACCTTGGAATTTGTCCGCTGTGTGCATTTCAACCGACGGGTGGGCTTGGAGAAGGTGCTGAATAGCCTTGATCTGAGATCGGTAAACAGATACTACACCAATTTCGTTGGCGTCAACTCCGCAGTGTAGAAACCCTTCCACGAGCTATTCCCACAATTCATTAGCATCACCGTATCCATATCCATATTCTTATACCAAAGAATCCCATACCTGTCTAGTCAACTCCGCCTCAACCGGATTATAAGTCCTATCACCCTTCTTCTCCTCCGGCGCAGAAACCAAATCCGTATTCAAAAACCTCGCCTTCACATCCTCCCTCAACAAATCTTTAATCCAACAAGCCGTCTCCCCATCCCCACACATCTTCCCCTTCTGCGTTACCGAAGAAGAAGAAGAAGGTCGGTGGAAACTCTCCAAGGCCCAAATATTCGGAATATGAAGACTACTCTTCGCAACCTTCTCAGTTCCACACTTCAATCTACCTTCGTAGATGAGATGATTCGACAACGCCATAATATCCTCACACATACGGTACTGATGTTCCAAATTGACAACGGAACCCGGATGAGCATCCGATAGAAGCTTGAACAAACTCACATCCAAACCCCCAACTTTCGCCTCCTGACTTCGAACCAGCGGCGGCAACTGGAAGTGATCGCCAACGAGCACGAACTTCTTCGCCATGCGTATGGGCCCCACGCAGACCGGGAGGGTAATCTGTGAAGCCTCATCGACAATACAGTAGTCGAAAACCCTCTCCGTGAACACAACATGGTTGATAGACAAACAAGTCGTCGCAACGACCTGCGGACTGTGATAAGCGTCCCTGATCTCCTCGTGGCTCTTCTTCGGTGAATTCGCCAAAACCGCAAACTTCTGGACCTCCGGGTGAATCTTCGACGTCGCTCCGAGTCTAAGAACTTTGATCGGATCATCTTTGATTTTGAGAAGAATGTTGTCCACGGCGGTGTGCGTGTACGAAGTAAGCAGGACGCTCTTCCCTTGGTGAACAAGAGCACGGATGATATGGGAAATAGTAGTCGTCTTCCCTGTCCCGGGCATCCCAAGTACCAATGCATAATCCTGCGCGCTCATAACCTTCTCGATGGCCTGCTTCTGATCGATATTAATCTTGCCCTGACTAGCCGATGGGAGCGGATACGCCGACGATGTAGTATTATAAACCGGGGCCGCCAACTCAACAATAACCTCTCTCAACCTCGGATTCCCCTCAGCCTTCACCAGCTCCACAAGGTTATTCCGAATAAGCGCCATCCCATTGCTGAACTCATCCTTGTCAAGTCGATACGACACAAGTCCTTCCTGAGAACTCAGCGGCGGCAGCGGTTTAGTCGTCCCATCCTCCAGAATCTCCATGATAGCCGAAAAGGTCTGATTCCTCGTTTCGTGAAACCCCTGTTCTCTGACTCGGGAGTTATGGAGTCTCCGGTCAACCGCCACCATGATCCACTGAGCGGAAACTTTGATAACGAATCCCTTCGCAAGAGCAAAGTGGCCGGACTCATCGGATATAACAATAGCTTCACCAACTCCGATCTGAGACTCCAAGAACGAAAACGAAGCCGCTGCCGCCCGCTTCACAAATCGGTAGTGGTACCGATTGATCTTTGAAACATTGTCGTTTGAAGTCGGGGCAGATTCGGGTATCATCTTAAGGTTGCTAAAGCACCTTCCGGCCGCCTCTCTTTCCTCGCTAGTCATCACCCACAGCTCCTTCCGGAACCTCTCCATATCCTTCTCCTCTTTGGAAAGCAAAACCTCCCATTTGGTAAAGAACTCAGAGTGTACTTTGTTCAGATGACCAACTTCCTTCGTAAAAACATCACCAACACCGCTCGTCTCCTCTGTACCATTCTCCATCGCCTAACAAACCAGTCAGTCGTTTGCAATCTGCCAAACCCAACCAGGGAATAAATATTACCTTATGGTAGACGAAACAGGTAGTTTTAGCATAGCATCTGCTGCAAATACGCTTATCCTGCAACATCGGCGGAAGGTCAAGTTTACTATAAATGTACCTCGCCAGATGATTCCTCCCGATCATTAATCCACGCAACTCGTCCGCGAGGTTGGGAACCCTTATGGTCTCCGCCTTCTCCAGGTAATACAGAACCCCGCAGAGCGACTCAATATCTAGAATCACGTCAGCCAAAAACCAGTAATCCAATAGAAAAACAAAAGCGTAACCCAAACTCACCATAACGATCAGACATCAGCAGAGTATAAAGCATAGTCTGAGCTCTATGCGCAATCTTCGTATTCCTCCCCGTCTTCAACTCAAGCGGAACGGTTAGAATACTCTGCCCATTGATATCCCTCACATCCGCCTCAACCGTCACATCGATATTTCCCTTAAGCCCAAACTTCGGCGACCATATATGCTCCTCGACATCCAAAACCTTCCTCACAGCGATGTTCACATCCGACGACCTATGCCCTTTCGCCACAGCACCGGGCTTCGGTTTCGCCGAAACAAACAACTTCGCCCAATCCTGTAAATGCGGCAGCTGCGTCCTCAAGTGATCCAACGCCGCACTAGGTGTAACATTCACAGCATAAAGGTTCCCCATCTGCGCCACGAGAACCCTAGCGATCTCCTTCTCCAAAAACGGCGTTGAAAAGTCGTTAGAGCTGAGCGCAACCTGGAATATCTCGTGCAAAATGTTTCCGTAGACGCTCCACTGCGACGCATCGGAAATGGCTTTCACCCGTTCCTTCAACGTCGCCAATCTGATACAATCGAACGAATCCGCAACCGCCGTAGCCGACAACAGGATATCGGGATGAAGGATAAGCATATTCTGAGAGTTGTCGATAACGCAGGTGAGATTCGCATCAAAGCATCCTATGACGTTGATAACATCTCCCTCCCGCACATCGCAATCCATCCAAGCCTGTCGGAGAAGCACCCGTCGCTCGGTCCGTGTCTTTTCATCCTCGACACGGAGCGCCTTCTCCGGCCGGGTTGCCCCGGTGCTTGAGATGTAATCATCTTCAAATACGTCTAAGACAACGAATCTTTGGACGGTCTGGGATTTTGTGTCTTTCTTTCAAAACTTAGTACGGTTCGTTGAAAGCTATGCTAGTATGTGAACTTACAACTATCTCATCGGGGTCAAAGTCGCTCCCGTAGTCATCGTCAGACAGAATGGCAATGGGCGACCTGCCCCGTTTCCTCGACGATGCCGGTGACTTTTTAAGAGGCGATTTGGGTTTATCCTTAGATGGCTTGGGGGTCGCATCACCCCTAACCGCTTTGGTGACATCTGCTTCCCAGTCCTCATCATCATCAAGGTCGTCAAGTCCATAATCCTCATCATCGTCATTATTTTTACTAGTCTCAGCATCTTTTTCTTCAACAGCTTCATCGGCATCCTTAACAACCTCAGTCGGGCGACAGGTACTCTCCATCAACTCAAACATTTCATCGTCATCGTCGTCATCAAGTCCGTAATCATCTGATTTTAGTTCCTCAGCTCGAACGGGGGCGGAAGACTGCTCCTTCGTGGCCTGTCTCGAGTCGTTGGCAGGTGCTACGGATACCGATCTCCTAGAAGGAATCACGGAGCTTTCTCTTTCCCATGGCCCAGCTTCCTTGACAGGCGGTGTTATCTGACCTTCGATGGAAGCCGAAGGATCATCGTATCGATAAAGCGAGGAGTTTAGGGTGGACGGGGCAGTCTGTGATTTTTGGAGAGCTGCTACCTTCGTATTCTCCTGAAGTTTTGCCAACAAACTAGAGACTCTATCATTAGCAAGATTGCGGACACCAGAGCCGCCAGCACGTCTTCCGAGTTTTCGAATGTTCCTCGCATCCGAAATATCAGCTCCCTTCGGTTGCTCAGCAGCAAGCTTCAGTCGTTTCGTCGGCGCGCTTAACGACCTTCGGAAAGCGGACGGAGAGTCGTAAACGATTGGTGCGGCACTGGGTGAGCTTCCATCGAAAAAACTCTCGGCTTTTACAGTGGAAACACCAGCACTCGGGAATTTTTGGAGCCGTTCGCTCCAGGCATCTTCGAAGGGATTAGCCATCGGAGTTTTGAGAGCAGATGATGAGATGTCGAAAGCGAGCTGTTCCTGTGCACGTTTGCTAGGTCGCGGCGTGGTTGTTGGTGGTGATGAACTTCTAGCCCTTTTCTTGTGCACAGAAACACGGTCGGTAGATTTCCCCCCTTCAGACTTTTTGGGAGATCTTGAGCTTCTCCAGGAGACTCTAACTTCTGGGGAAGCTTCCTCAGCTGATTTGGAGACGGAAGGCGTCGTGTTGGCCTGCGAGAGCAGGTCGTTCAAGGCGAACCGGTGCTGTGGCGTACAAGGAGCATCCTTAGTGTCTCCCGTCGAAAGCGATCCAGCAGCGAACTTGGCACGTTTCTTCGGAACAGGTGTTTTCTCGATCGTGTCGGAGGGTGGTTTGTCCTCGTCCTTGATAGTTGGTAAGCGGCCATCACGGTGACGATTCTCCTTGCGAGCTGGTGGTGGTGGTGGCGGCGAGGAATCTACAGGTGGTGAAATTTCTAGTTCCGGCGGTGTATCCCTTTTCACAGGAGCATTGGGTCGGGCGACTGAGGTTACTGGGTATTTCGAGGCTGGACCAGCTGGACCGGTTTTGCTCCGAGCGAGAGAAGGCCCCGGTGCAGCAGCAGCATTCTTGCTGTGTAGGAAGGCACCCAATTTCTCCTTCGTCTTCAACGAAACCGGGTCGGAGACGGTTTTCTTGAGAGGCTGGCCGGCGAGAGGTTTAGGGACCCCGTAATTGCCAGCGTTGGTATTGTTTCTCCGGAACGGTGCCTGCCCTTTGGGTCGGTTCTATGGATTTATAGAGCGGTTAGGAATGCAAGAGATGGTTTTGGAAGGGGTCAATTACGGTAGCATGGTCCTGGTCGAAGAAACTCTGGGTCCGACGGGACGACATGTCAGGAACCGATCGAGCTGGTTCGACGATGGTGGCGGTGGTAATAAGAGGTAAAGTAAGTAAGGCAGGTTCAGCGAGAGAGAGGCGACATGAAGAGGAAGTAAACAATGCGAATATGATTGGTTTACAGAGGCATCAATGCATTATCGAGAGGTAACGGGGAGGCCTTGTCCAATGGAGGGTAGGAATGAAGCCGAAAATGAAATGAAAATTGAAAATGCAAAAGTTAAAAGCAGATGCGGAGTGGTTGGTTGGTGAATCGTGTGAGGAGGAGAGGCTCTGCCAGGAAGGGCAACCAAATTGACGTTAAAGACGCGTGTTTTGGCGGGTAAACAAACCAGCCCGCCAAGCAACCACCCAAACCGGAATATCTCAGCGGCCTGCACAATGGCTGCTTAGCTCGATTACAACTTACTAAACGAATCATGCATCTAGTAAGTATATCTTCTACGTGTTCAGGAGCAGTGGAGACTCGGACATCAGGATAATTGACCCATCATCATGGCATGCATACCAAATGCTCCATTAATACGGGGTAGGATAGCCTCGAATCCGGGGTAGGCCAATTGGTGAGTACTTTGTCATAGCCAATTGAATTGCAATCGAATTGACCCATTCCCTTCAATAGCTCCAGCCCGTCCTCCAGCTAGCGCTTATGCTCTCGGTCAGTCGGAAATCGCGGGGTATTCCTCTTGGCCGGTGATGCTGCCAGACCAGGTGGGGGAGCCTGGGGACCTGCCAAGGCCAAGCACCCACGCCGGTCCAGGCCGGATCTCAAGCACCTGCAGCAAGCTAAGCACACTAGCGAGAGCGGCGACATCGAACATCGGCGATAACGGCAGGTCAATTTTACCCCAAACTTTAGCTAACCAGATTATTTTTTCCCCTGCCCGCCGACTAGAATAAAAAAAATATTCAAGTGCATGCGCATACTCCTGGCGGCTATCAGAAGCAAAAAAGAAAAAAGGGAGAGCTGAACTTGCATTTGTCCATGGTGGGGGATTCAATTGACGAGCGATTTAAAATCTCTAAATTTATAATATAAACCCACATGCTCCCCGCTAGATCTTGATCTTTCTCAAGCTCGTGGCTCGTCAGCTGTCGCACGGATAGAATACTTTCGGGACGACCTGTCTTTTTCGTCAACACCATACTATCCCATCTTTATCTCACACGACACTGCTCCGAATCACCGTCTTGATATTAGAAAATTTTTAAAAATGTCGGAAAACAAAAAGCCCCTCCCGTTCGCCTACAGCTTCGCGGCTGGTGCCGTCGCCGGTGTCTCCGAAATCCTGGTCATGTACCCTCTCGACGTCGTCAAGACCAGGATACAGCTGCAGGTCGGCGCCACCGGTGCCGACGCCTACACCGGCACCCTCGACTGCTTCCGCAAGATCATCAAGAACGAAGGTTTCGGCCGGTTATACCGCGGCATCAGCGCTCCGATCCTGATGGAGGCCCCCAAGCGTGCCACCAAATTCGCGGCGAACGATTACTGGGGTAACTTCTACCGCCAGAGCTTCGGGATCGAGAAGATGAACCAGCCGTTGGCCGTCTTGACTGGTGCTTCGGCCGGTGTGAGCGAGTCGTTTGTGGTCGTGCCGTTCGAGTTGATCAAGATTCGGTTGCAGGACCGTGCGTCGGCTGGGAAGTACAAGGGGATGGTGGACTGCTTTGTCAAGTTGGTCAAGGCGGAGGGCGTGCTGGCTCTCTACAATGGTTTGGAGAGCACGATGTGGAGGCATATGGTGTGGAACGCTGGGTACTTCGGGTTCATCTTCCAGGCTAAGGGTCTACTGCCCAAGGCGGATACGAAGCAGGGACAGATGGTGAACGACGTCGTCGCCGGTGCCATCGGTGGAACCGCTGGTACCGTTCTTAACACTCCGTGAGTACACTTCTACAAACCGATCTCTACACGGCCAGAACGTCATCTAACGCTTAACCAGTTTCGACGTCGTCAAATCCCGTATCCAGAATACCGTCCGAGTCCCCGGCCAGGTCCAGAAATACAACTGGGCCGTCCCATCCCTCTTCGTCGTCGCCCGAGAAGAAGGTTTCGCGGCCCTCTACAAGGGCTTCCTACCCAAGGTTCTCCGTCTCGGACCCGGAGGCGGTATCCTCCTAGTCGTCTACACCAGCGTTGTCGAGTTCCTCCAGCGGACACGCGGTTAAGAAATATTCGAAAGAAATCTCTAGTATACTAGAATCACTACTAGACCTGCGCATAGACCCAAGGTTATAGATTTCGCACATGATACAGCGGCATTTTCTGCATAAAGGCATACATAACACGGAACTACCTAACTATACCCTGTTCTCACTCTCGATTCAGTTTCATGTAGAGGGGCATTTCACGCATTATACACGGTGTATATAGATGCATGGGACTCACGGGGCTTCAGATACCTGTACATATACCTGCATTCATCTTTCACGCGGAAGCATTTAGAAGTCATAACCATCATTTTTTCTCTCCCAGACCCATATATCACATTATATCGTACAGCAAACCCGAATTATAATACCCGCTATCATGTCTACAAATTATTCGTTAATTAAACCCGTAAAGACCGTCCTCTACTGCCCCTCCTTCGGCCTCACATTCCTATCCTCAGACTGCTCCAAAACATGCTTATGAACTGCTTCTGTAACCAGCTCCCTCAGCTCATCCTGAGTATACTCCCCAGGCCTGGACGCCAACTCCTCGATCTTCCTCTTGAACTCCTCGTCAACGGGTTCCAGTTCCTCATCCGGCTCGTCCATCGACCTGACGTTGACTGCTATACCTGCCGGCGGGGCGCCAGCGTCTGAATTTAGTGCTGTTGAGATTGATGCCAGTGATCTCAGGTATTCAGATACGAGGGGATATGTGTCGTCTTCTTCTATTGCGTCGGCAGCCTACATTTAACCATTATCAACACCCCCTCTCTCCACTATTCCATAACATTATAAGGCAAATATATATACCGTCAACCCACTCTCATTCTTCAAACTCCAATCAGCGCCCAACTCCTCAACCAAACACTTCGCAACATCCACCGTCTCCGCGGTAAATAACGGCGTATCACCGTCGTCATCACGTAGGTTTACATCACCGTCGTGATTTCTGATAAGTGTTCGAAGGAGATCGAGGTGGCCGTATGAGGCTGCCGCGTGGATGGGGGTGTACCCGTTTTCGTCCTTGGCGTTGACGAGGTTTGGACGGGTGGCGAGGTAGCTGAGGACTTGCGCGGTGTTGCCGTCGGAGGCTGCGATCCAGATGTTGGACATCCTTTATGTTGATTTTGTGGAGGGTTGGTGGTGGTTACGGGGTTTGGTGTTTGGTGGCGGGGTGGTGGGGCGGGTTGGAGACCGGATGCCAAGGTTTTTGGTGGGATGAATTTTGATATGGCGCGGCTCAGGTAAGTGCTTCAACTTGTAACTTCTGGAACACCATCTAGACTATTTCTGGCTCAATGATCCGATTATACGGAGGTTTTGAACCCGTAGGTTCAGGATTCTTCTACTATACACTATCATACACATAAAATACGCTACAGTCGGCCCAATACATCCCGTAACTCATCATCTATCTTAATCTTACCCCGGTCATAACCTTCGCTCTCAGATCGAACGGTAGGCTTTTCGTCCCGGGGGTCGCTGAATATATCCTCCAAGCTATCCCGAAAACTTCTCGTCCGGGTCGCCGCCTTCTCCTCAACCTTCGGCGCCCGAGATCCAAGTTCCTCCCTGCCGAAAACCTTGCCGATATCCAACCCTCTCGAGTTGGATCTTTTCCCTTTGCCTACCACCATGGTTTCGTTTACATGTTGGTTTCCGGGCCAGTTTTCCCGTCTGTCCCCTCGTCGTCGAGGTGGCTCTTGCTCTTTCTCGTAAGGTTCGGGACTGAGCGGCCTCTTCGGCCGCTGTGGCTTTGTGAAGTTTTGTCTGTCTGCGGACTGTCTTGTCCTTGGACGTGATTCCCTCTGTGGATATGATGTATTCGTCCCCTCACCACGGCCGTGTTTCTTTGGTTTCGTCGCCCGTGGTTCAGGTTTAAACCCCGCGGCTTCCAGCTGCGCATTCAACTCATCCATTTGCGTAGCTTCATTAAAATCCGCCCAATGGTCCTCCTTCTCTCTCTTCCTCCTCTCAACCTTCGGTTTCTTCACTGATTCCACCGTCCATGTCTCCGGCGCCAACCCCGCAGCCTCCAACTGCTTATTCAAATCATCCATTGTCGACTCTTCTCCCTCCTCCCTCACAACCTCCTTAACTTCCTCCCTCCCCTCAGCCTTCAACTTCTCCCTCCTCCTCTCCGCCCTCAAATTCGCCATAAACTCCTTAACCCTCCTCTTATGCTCCTCAATCCTCTCCATACACCTCCCAGACCTCTCCCAAACCGACACCTGATGCGCCCAAATCTTAACCTGCAACACCATCAACGCCCTATTCACCTCCGTCCTCCAAAACCCCCCCACCGCCGGATTCTCATCCGGATTCTCATCCCTCCACTCCTCACCCGCCTCATCCCACAGATACTGCTCAAACACATCCTCAGCGTTGGCGTACTCCCTATCCAACCTCAACGACTCGAGTAAATCATCCCGTTTAAGCTTCCGCTTCAACTTCTTGTTCAAAACGCCGCTTAGGACGGGACTTTGCTTTGTACCCGTGTACCTGACGAATGGGATTGTGTTACCGCCGATGATGGTTGGTTTGTACCGTAACTCCGGCGGGAGGAGTAGGATATCCGGGTGCACCGGTTTGGGCGGTCGAACTTTTGGCGTGGGTTGCACGGTGATATTGGCGGATTGCATGCGGACTAGTGGTTTTTGATCGTTATTCCCCTGACGACGGAGGTTTAGGAATGCGGCTATTCGGGCGAGTTCGATGGGGTCTGGGGTTTCTGAGGAGGTGGCGAGACGGAGGCATTTTTCGGATTTGTGGCCGAAGGTTAGGGCGGATCGGAGTTCGGGGAGGGAGATGTCCCGTGATGTGTGTTTTTTGAATTCGCGGGTGATGATGGATTTTAGGGTCTGTGGGAGTTGAGAGGCGGGGATTGGAGGAGGCGGTGGTGAAGTTTCGTCGGAAGAAGGGAGGGTGGGGAGGGTGAGGGTGGCATTTCGGGCGTGCTTGAGGAGTCTGCGGTATAAGGCGAGACCTGTGGCACGAGACCTGTTAGCTCTGTGCCGTGGACCTTCTTGAAGTATTGATGAACGTACAGGCGGCGCGGTGGACTACATTCCGATGTAGGATGGCAGTGGCGGAGGCCGGAAATCGCATCTAAGGATGCTGAGGTGGGCGATGTGGGCTATGGTGGTTCCCTCGAGGCCATCCTTAGCCCGGTGAATTCGTGAATCGGATAGTTCTGAAGTTGGGAAGCGGTGAAAGTGGCAGAGATTTTTGGTGTTGACGCCTCGATAAAGTTAGCTCCACATCCCATCGATATCATGTCATTCAAAGATTCTACCGGGAGGACATTATCGGTCCGAGAGGGATAAAATATCAAAAAGGAAACAAAGAGAATTCCATTCGCTAATGTATGCTGAGTTCTTGGTTTTTCTTCTTCTCTTTCGTTACATCGTGAATGAGGAGGACAGACAGGCCTGCATACGCAAAAAAAGGTTCAGGTGCGTCAGTGACCACGGTCGTCGACGGTCCGGGCAGAGCATAGAGACGGTAGATTCTTATTTCATCCCCGGCCCAAAAAAGGAAGAATCGAATTCAGAAGATAAAAATAATTGATGACGCCATAAACACCTCCGTACCCGGGGCATCTCCATCTGTATCCGGTCATCCTCCCTGCCTATCTACCTCTCAGGTCTTCCTAGGGGTTTTCTAAAACGTGATTTTTCGGTTTGGAATTTGTAGATCGAAAAAAAGCAGAGAGATTAGAAGGTGCTTCCTTCTGGTGGTTGAGGTAGTTTCTTGTTACCGCCGGAGGCCATGAATCTGCGATATAAAATATAATACGTCAGTAACGATTAAGCCGATGTGTTGGTATAACCGGACTGACCTTCGAAGCTCCGTGAGCACGGTTTCCATCGTATACTCGCGCTTCCAGTTCGCCAAACACTGCAGCTTGGTAGGATCGACCTTTCCGTTGTCCCCGTCCACACAAGGGAGGTTTATCCGAGACGTGAACTTGACTGTCGGCGGTACATCTGGGTACTGCTCGCCGCAGTGGAGCTGGACGCTGTAGATCCTGTTCTCGTGGGTGCTCTGGACGGAGTCAGTTTTTCGTACGTGGAGGGGTAAAACATGCGGGGTGACGAACGTGCGGCGGCCCCAGAATCGTCCCATTCCAGTCTGTCATCATGATATCGTTATCGTCGGCCAGGCCGACGGAGCAAGCATCTGTGAATCAGTCATCGTAGATTGATATCGTTAGCCAAGCTATCCTTCAGAATGTTTTGATGTTTATTATATATCTCGTTTCCGTAAGAGACGGAAAGAGGATCGAGGTGGAATACCGGATCCTAGCCCCTTCTCGCCCTTCTCAAGCTCCTCCAGAAGCCGGAAGTTTCTGGGGACCTTCGCCATTGTTTGGGATCTGTGGATGTAATCAGGTGGGATGGTTGATTGGGTTGAGACGGGAAAGGTTGGAGGGGACAGTCCAAGACTGGAGGGGAGACACAGAGTTGGGGAGTGGGCAAAAACAACACATGTCATGCGTTGGAAAGGTGAGGACGCAAACTTACCGTAAATTATAGTATTAGATGATATATATCTACTTAAGATGGCGGCAACCAGCAACCGATCAGTACTCCATTACTGCCCTCCACGGCGCATGGATTTCCAGCCGGAGCTTTGGTCCAAGCACGATTGGAGCATGCCACAGCAGGCACCCGACATGAGGGCGGGTGGACGGTCAGTGATCGTGGTCATGGTCGTGGTTGTGGTGGTCATGGTCACGGTGGTGGTGACGGTGGTGGTGAAGGTGCTGGGAGCAGTGGCAGCAGTGGCAGCAGTGGCAGTGGCAGCAGTGGCAGCAGTGGCAACAGCGGCAGTGGCAGCGGTGGCAGCGGTGGCGGCGGTGGCAGCAGTGGCAACAGCGGCAGTGGCAGCGGTGGCAGCAGAGCGGCAGTGGCAGCAGTGGCAACAGCGGCAGTGGCAGCAGTGGCAGCAGTGGCAGCGGCAGCAGTGGTGGCAGTGGTGGCAGCAGCAGTGGCAGCAGTGGTGGCAGGCGTGTTCCCACACCCAGTGACGTTGACTCGTAGGTATGCCCCTATGACTTCTTTGGCGCAACCGACGACGTCGGTCGTCGAGAGGCTTCGTGGTGGCACCGCCAGGAGCATTCTTAGGATCCAAACGAGAATGAGGGTCTTGAGGGTATATGGGACGACAACCACCAACTTATGGGCTTCGGGGCCTGCTTGTTGGAGGTAGATGACCGCGGACGTGGTGATTGCAAAACAGGAGACTGCATTGACGAACTTATCGAGTCCCCCCGGGGTCATCCCTCCGGCCCAGTACAGACACACCAAAACAAGGCAAACTGCGCACCATACAACACTGATGGCGTCTAGTTTATGGTAATACCAAAGATTAGCCGGGACTCGCAATATTCGATTCTGATTGTCTGGAAATACAAAATGCGGCGTCGGAAGAATTAATCCTTGAGAATAGTAGTTGCTTACATCGAAGACGCATAGCTCCTTCAGGGCCAAATCGCCTTTCCAATAGGGGTTGGTCGGTTTCCGCGGCGGGTTTCGGGGCGGAATCCGGCCGCGGTCCATCGGTTGGCTTGGGTGGCTCTGGTTCCATTTTGGCTTGCTGGAGGCCTCCTGATGGTGGCACGGTGGTGTGGAGTGCGTATCGATGCCGATGATGATGATGATGATGGTGTGGGTATGGTGATGGCGAGGGTGGTGGCTAAGGTGATGGTGATGGCGGTGATGGTTGATGACCTGGGTACGAGACTGAATGACGATGTCAGGTAAGAGGTATTTTTTTAATTTCCATTACCGGCCCATTCAAACCACGAACTTTTCCAAGTGCGCATCCAACCCGCGAAAGGGTCTTAGGTCATTGCCCTCAAATGTGACGCAGCGTCTGGCGCGTTCACAGATTTACTATTGCTACGGGACTGCACCAGTCTCGGCCTCGGCCACCATACATACTTAAGTACTTAGGTAGAGACCCGAGAGCCGAAGGACCACCGAGACCAATATCAGGACTGGGCCAGGGAGACAAGCAGAGCGGCTTAAGAGCAGCCTCAGCCAGCCCCAGCAATTATCTCGAAAAAATCACACAGAACGGTCTACTTTGCCCATGGAACACGATAAAGGCATACTAGGCAGCAAAGGCGAACAAAACCCATAAACTACGGAGTGGCATCCTAAAAACAGTCTCTTCCAGACCTGCTTACTATGCCCAGGAAGTCGGGATTTCTTGATACAATACGTATTACAGTGGTACCGGAAGCAGAAACTATTGCATAGGTATCTAGGCGGTTCATTTACTAGGCAGGCTAGGTATGTGTTAACGTTCAATCAAATCAGGTTGATACTCAGTAGTATTACATTACATCTACAGCTTAGGGCCGCGGTGCAGCTACGAAATCACTCACAATTATCTCGTAAGCCAGCTGCCTACTTGAATTAATTCACCGGTGTGCATAATACTGACCAGATTTTAGCTTGACTCTAGTTTACGAGACAAGCCTGACTGCTGTTCTGCAGCACTCGTCCAATTTTTGTTTGTGGCTTGTTGGATTTTGAATACCCGATGGATGACTAAGCCCTACCAGTCTCCCATCACCACACTACACCAGACCATCACCAGACTATTTGATTTGGCTTTATCATGTTTCTCTCGGTTAATCCTGGTTTGGCCATGGAGTCTCGAACCAACTTTCTGGTGACGAGACTGCCTCGAACCCAGGCCAAGCAGTGGCTGGATGTTGGGGTGTTGTGTTGCCGACATGTGACGTAGAAGCTGTTTGATTTTGATGCTAATTTCGGTATCCCATGGCATGTGGAGTTGAGGGCGTTGTTGTGCTGAGAAATGTCATGTGATGTAGAAAGTGTTTGATTTGCATTGTCAGGTAGTGCTAGTAGAATGTCCGGTTGAAAACTGCAGTTTTCCAATTCGTAGCAGCCAACATGCTAGGCAGGCATCCTTTCGAAAATATCCCAAAAAGTAGAATGCACATGGTAGTAATACACATGCCACAGTGCCATCGGAATCAAAAACCACAACGCCAAGCAATGCGAGTCCAAAATAAACTTTCTGATAAAAATCGAGGCCTCATCAAAGCCATCAAACAATCTCCAGCAAGCCACAAAGATCCAAACGTATATATATCCCACTGCAAGAAGGATTGGTCCAAACGTATTAGAAGCAAGGGCTAGCATCAGCAGAACAAAGAAACTCAATGTTAACGGGATGAGTACTCCTGCCATCGGATCAGGATAATCTAGGCAATCGCGATTCCAACCGGTCAGCAAATTTTAAACCGCAATTATATGTATAGGGACCAATCGAATCGTATAATAGAGACTCATTTGGAAAAGAAAACGTACCTTTTGACATCAGTGCTTTCACTGGGGCTGCCTGAGGAGCCTTCTTCTCGCTGCATGCAGTAGGAGTAGGCTGTAACTTGACGCTTGCTGTACCGGTTTTCGGACCTTTCGGAGTTGCCTCGCTCCCAGGGCTAGGTGTACCTTCAGCCAAGACCATCTTGACCAATTAATAAATCGGATTATATTAATATGTGATGGCACCGGACTTCTCTCGGCGCTGAGAAAGGTACTAGGATGCTCGACTGACGGTCAGCTGGGCCTGGTGATGACAGCCTGATGTCAGTTCCGACGATGGAAGCCAGAACGTGCAGTTAGATTGTGTAGATATCGATATATCGATATATCGATAGCTATGAATATTGATAGGTCGGAGCCAGTTCGATCCTTAAATCGGGGCCGGAGGTAAGATAATACTAAGTGGCCGGTAGAACGTCGAAGAGTATATAATTACACTGGACCGAAGGAAACAATTTGAAAGGACTACCGAAGTCTTGGTGATCGATGATAATATCAAGAAATCAGTACTTTAAAGGTTCAGAACCTAGCTGTTGGTTCGACGGTATACCGAGATCGGAAGATAGATGTTGTCGATTGCATTGCATCGATTAAATTCCAAATCTCTGCATCTGTCCTTAAACCTAACTGACATAGGCGATATAGCCACGTGACATTTCACGTCGATAACCCCGCGGTTAACATCAATTGATATCATTAAAACAGCTGTTAACGTACAACTCGCGACTCTATTCGCGGAATCGTGCGGTTGAATCCGGCCACGTTGGGAAAAGTACCGGTTTGATTTGCGTGCCTATTTGAAGCTCATTGCGACGTTTCAAGGTAGATCATCACGAGTAAAACCATTAATTCCCGTACGGGTTTTGGGTGGGTTTTTCGGAACACCTTTGAATTTTCAAGACGATTTATATCATTTTTAAAGCATCTTAATTCAGTCGTTAGACAAATGTATCGTCTTAAAAAACGCACGATTTCCTCTACAGTAGTTATCATTCTGAATATTATCTTAATATATATCGCATATTATACCGTTTGTTAAAATAAGGTATTAATTCAGTAGTACTGGAACAAGTTATATTGATAATGTCCATTTGTGGCCCCATTTATTCATCAGGTAGGTAAGTAGTTGCAATTTGTAGGTAAATTCCATTATAAACTGGCAGGTAAATCAGTACCTTTCAAGTAGCACTAGCAGCAATCCGATCTAGTAAACTGTCTGATACGCAGCGCTACCCTTTTTTACCACACCTTCCTTAGTTATATACTATAGAGGAAATCATACATTTTTAAAAACAATAAATCTGTTTAGCAACTGAATTAAGACACTTTAAAAACAATATAAACTATCTTAAAGATTTAAAGTTGTTCCAAAAAACTCACTTAAAACCCGTACGGTAGATACCTATCTACATACTCCGTAGAAATCCATGATTTTAATATGTGCTTGTACTTTTTACTACCTAGGTATTTAGCCCGTCGTACGCTATACATGTATTCGTTATCTCATCGGGATCACTTAAGTCCTTGGAACATTTAGGACGGTCGACGGTCTATATCACCATCGAGACGCTTTACAATTTGGTTGCTCTGAATACTTAGGTATTAAGGCTATTTCAAGGCGTATTTTCCTTCCCAAGATCGAGACGTATTTTCCTTCCCAAGAACCCACGATTTCCCCTGCGGACCGGCAGGCAGCTGGCACAATTGCAAGTATAGAAACATGCTAGGCAGGCATCCTCTCGAAAATATCCCAAAAAGTAGAATGAACATGATAGTAATAAAAATGCCATACCACCGTGCATTAAAAAAGAGGGCCATCATAATTACAAAGGAGAAGAACGCCGTTGAGCTCAAAAACACGAGACATATGAACTCCGAGTCTTTCGGATGATCTCACTTGCGTCAGCGAATTTTGTACCCTTCTCGTGGGGATATTCCCCATCTCAAGGACTATCGAGTACGTACTGAAGAAATAGCTTTTGGGAGGGAAACTTACTTTGCGGCTTCGGTCCCTCCGCTATAGCTGTCTTGACGGTTTTATTGTTGCTGCACGCATCAGGAGTTGGTCGTGAATTCTTACTCGCACTTAGTACACTACTTCTCGAGTCTTTCGAAGTCGCTTCACTCCCAGAAGTAGTAGGGACCTCAGCCAAGACCATTTTGACCCGTTATTTGATTGGGCGATGAGGTAATATTAATATGCGGCTTTAGTTCACTTCTTCTGGATTTCAGAGAGGTAGGACGTAGGATCTTGGTAGGAGTATACTGGTACAAAAGCTAGGAAGTACCCTAATTATAAAGCTTCAGGTACGTATTGATAGTGGGATCGACGGAAATAGCCCCAAAACATTTGTATCAGTTAGAGTGAGGCCACGTTCCGAGAAACTTAAAAAGCACCGGTTTGCGTAAATATTCCACACCCCAAGGTAGGTCATCATCAGTGATACTAGTAAATATGCATCGAAGCTTACCAAGCCAGTACTTAAGCAATAGTAGGTAATCGTGGTCTCGTACCCCAGAGGTAATCAAATATTCGGATGTGGGAGGAGGCCTGTTTTGCTACTGATAGCTATAGTATACTGAGTTGAAACCCCCGTAAACCTGGGGAGTAAATATATTTACTTGACAGAGATTGAGGTAGATCTTGGTTATTATGAGATTGAGGTAGAATCTCGGTTATTATGACAAGTTTAGATTTAAATAATAAATAAATAATTTTCATATACAATAGAACTTAATAAAAAAAATATCCAACTATTAAATTAGGAATTATTGATTCATTCAGATTATGAGTCTGATTGATTATTGAAATATTAATAATAAATAATAGAATTCTAAAAAATTATGTTAAAAAAAATAACAAATGTTTTAACCCTAAAAACAATAAATATTTTTTTAAATCTAAATAAATTAATTATCACCATTAATAATATTAAAAAAATTTTAAAATTAATAATAATTAAAGATTATAAATTATAATTTATATAAATGCATAGGATTTTAAAAATGAAAAAATTATAAATAATTATCTCTGGACTAGATATTATATAATAAAATTTAGTTGAAATAATAAATATTTTTTAAATTAGAAAGAGTATTTTTGATGATTTGTAATAGAATTTTTTTATTGGAATTATATTGGTATTGGATTTAGTATTTGTATAATTAATATTTAATATTAAATTAAAATTAATAATTTGGAGATTATTAAAAAAAAAATATAAATCTAATAATTTAAGTATATTTTTATTATTTATAAATAAATTTATAAATTTATTATATAATAGAGATATTAAAATCAATATTTTTTTTATTAAATTTTATTAATTATAATCTAAAATAGTTATTATAAGTTTACTAATTTTTAATATAATAATAATTACAAAATTAATAAATGTTATTTTAAATATTTATAACCCTACTATAAAAGATTATTTCAAATCAAATAAATAGATTAATATTAATATTTTTGTTAGAATAATTAAAACTATAGAAGCTAAAAACAAAACAAATTTTTTGAAATTAATTTTTTTATTAAATCCCAACATATTTAAACCAACAATCAATACAAATAAAAAAAATAAAAATTGAAAAAAATTTTAATTGTATAATAAATTTAATTGTTTAAAAAAAGATAAAAAAGAAAAAATTTATAAACCAAATAATAAATCATCTAATAAAAATTTATAATACATATTTTGTAAAAAATTTGGTTATATTATTAATAATTATTAAAAGATATTCTTAAGTAAAAAGTTAAAAACAAACACAAAAACCACTACAAAAAAAAATTGTTAGTAAAATTTATTAATATTAAAGTAAATAAAGATTATGAGAAAATAAAATAAAACTTCAATACCAATATTTAAATAATATAATAATTTATTTTGAAATGGAATTTTTTTAACCAAATAACAATATTTTTAATGTAAAAAAAAATACAAATATTATATTTATAAATTTAAAATATATATTTTATATATTTAATACAAATATTGTATCTAAACATTATAATATAAGAATTATATTTATATTTAAAATAATATTATTTATAAAATCTTATTAATAATCCTTGGTTTTAAAATATTGTAAGGTGAATATGATTATATATCAATTCAATCAAATAAAAATATATATTAAGTTAATATATAAATCAAAATATAAATGTTATAATAATAAATAAAATTTATTATAATAATATGATATAATATATTTAAGAATTTTGGTATGATTAATTAGGAATTTAAATATTATTTATTAATTAAGTATATCAAATGAAATAAAAATTTAATATAAAAAATTTAAAACGATTAAAAAAATATTAATAATTGAAATAAAAATAAAATATATACAACAAGATTTATAAATAGTCGATAATGAGACCTTTTATTACTTTATCTATGATAAAAGCTTATTTACAGCATTCCGGGAAATAAGATAAGTCGGTATTCAGGAGGGATATAGTCTTTGACGAGACTAGATTTGGGTCCTCGAAATTTGATGGTATGAAGAAGACGACAATTTTTATGGAAGATAAATAGGAAAAAAACAAAAACATATTAAATGTAAGTGTATTAAAAAAAAATAAATTTATAATAATAAAAATGATATTTAAAAATTCAAAAAATTTATTACAAAACAATAAAATATTAGTACACTATTATAATATATTTAATTTAAATTAAAAAAAAATTATAATTTTAAATAATAAAAAATAAAATTGATTTTTTTATAAAAAACAAAATTTTTAAAAAAATAAATAAAAAAAATATAAAAAATATATTAAAAAAAAAAATCATACCATCAAAATAAATATATAATTTAAAACAAAACATTAATAGTAATATCATTAAATATAAGACTAGATTTATAACTAAAAACAATTTATAAAATAAAATTAATATAGATTATTATATTTTATACACCCCAATAATAAGATTAATAAATTTCTAAATTTTTTTATATATTACCATAATAAAACAAATAAAAATATACATATACAATTTTATAATAATATTTTTAAATGGAGATATAATAAACAATATGTATATATAACCACCACCATA